>OU744737.1:18102675-20965826 GCA_916613615.1 Steromphala cineraria
GCAGAACTATACATTCTCGCAATACACATGATTGTCAGGGGCAAAACTATACATTCTCGCAATACACATGATTGTTTGGGGCAGAACTATACATTCTCGCAATACACATGATTGTTAGGGGCAGAACTATACATTCTCGCAATACACATGATTGTTTGGGGCAGAACTATACATTCTCGCAATACACATGATTGTTAGGTGCAGAACTATACATTCTCGCAATACACACGATTGTTAGGGGCAAAACTATACATTCTCGCAATACACATGATTGTTTGGGGCAGAACTATACATTCTCGCAATACACATGATTGTTTGGGGCAAAACTATACATTCTCGCAATACACATGATTGTTAGGGGCAGAACTATACATTCTCGCAATACACATGATTGTTAGGGGCAGAACTATACATTCTCGCAATACACATGATTGTTTGGGGCAGAACTATACATTCTCGCAATACACATGATTGTTAGGGGCAGAACTATACATTCTCGCAATACACATGATTGTTAGGGGCAGAACTATACATTCTCGCAATACACATGATTGTTAGGTGCAGAACTATACATTCTCGCAATACACACGATTGTTAGGGGCAAAACTATACATTCTCGCAATACACATGCTTGTTAGGGCCATTCTAGATTATTCTAGTAAGTCGATTTCCATTCGTTTGATTAATGTTTAGTAAAGATGATCTTCATAAAAGGATGACATTAATTTATTCTTACTAACAATCTGGTGGCACTTGTGTTAATCGATTCACTGCTTTCAAATACAGAAATATAGAACTAAAAGGCCGTGAATCGATAAAGCTATGACATGCAGCACTACATTACTCATGACCGTACGAGGCTATTTTTATTTCGGACACAAATTATTCCAGTTTAGTCCGGCACGGGCCTCCAAGCCATCTAGTAAATTTCTATACTACACGGCATCCCTGAAGGTTGTTCACCTGCTTGTGCATATATTGAAATGTACCCTTTAATTTCCTTATTTCAATTTCAACTCTAAACATAGGTAAAATATGGCAATAGGGATAATCTATTTAAGGAGGCCAAACGATCGCCTGCATGATGTAAAATACGTCATCTAAAGTAAATTGTGTCAACAAATTTTGGCGTTATTCTGACCAATCTTTTGTATTAGATATCGTATGCTTTTGGCAGAATGTAATTGTGAACATTTTTAGTTTCAGAGATGAGATGAAGAAGTGAAGATTCCGCAGAGGCATTGATGTCGTTGTGATCGCGGATTGACAAGTTGTCTATCAACAATGAAGCGCATTTTCTCCAACCTGCTGTATCTCTTCTGTCTGACCTTCCTGATCATCATATTGTACAGCTTTGTGAAGCCAGACATTACAATTAATAAATACAAGCTTGATCAGTCATTTCAAGCCTCTCAACTCTGGAGTCTGCTACACGTACAGGAGAAGGTTTCAGATCTACACAGCGCATTAACATACATGAAGAAAATCAACAAAACCGCATTGGTGACCGTTATCAACGACGCATATCTCCCTTTCGCTCACAATTGGCTGTGTAATACACAGTTTATGAACATTCACCAGCAAGTTCTCGTCATTGCAACGGATGTGAAATCTCGTGACGAGATTGCAAAACAATGGCCGGATGTGAACGTCATTTCGTTGCCTGGAGACGATTTCCATGGCAACCAGAATTATAGTCATGCAGGATACGTCCGAATTATGATCAGGAGGACTGAACTTATCTTAAAGATCCTAGAACACGATGTTGAAATGCTTTTATTCGACCTTGACACTTTCTGGGAAACCAATCCAATTCCGTTTTGCATGGAACAAGTTCAAGGTTACGATATTGGAGTAGTTCCGGTGTCACAAAGAGCAACGGTAATCTGTGGAGGTTTTCTTTATATGAAACCAACTGTGAATATGATAAGGCTTTGGCGAAAACTTACAGAAATGATGTTGACCCTTGACAAGCGTATACAATCATTTGACGATACTAAACATGTATCTGAAGCAGAAAACGACCAATCATTTATTTCCGAACTTCTTAGAAAGAAATACTCAGGAATTAAGTTAAAGAAACTTAGTCTTAAAGATTTTCCCGATGGGAAGTGGTACACAATGAGCAGGTCGGAACAAGAAAAGTTGTCTCCCCTTGTTATCCACAACAACTGGATTATTGGTAATAAGGCGAAGATAGACAGAGCTAAAGCATTCCACCAATGGTTTTGGAATTCCGAAAACCGTACGTGTTCTGTTGAAAATATCATTCTCAAAACAAGATCTTGACGCTGGCGGTTCTTTCTGGGTAGATTTAGATCCGTAGATTGCAAAATGTAACATTATTGCTTTGACAAATCTGTTCGTGTTACCAAACTAGGATTTTGATAAATATACCAGGGCTCCAGATAACTTTTTGAGTGAAGTTGTACATACACCTGGAAGTTTATTTGGAGGTGTACTCAATAGTTTGAAGTGAACTGACATAGTTTTATCAAGTTGCTGCATTTTAATAAATCAAAAGAGTTTGATGCGATTCCACTTGTGATTTTCAATGTATCAAATTTCATATATCACTCTAAAGAAAGTCTCTGAACATGATACGTACTGAAATAAAGAAGCAGACGTACACAAGTATGCATTTGCGTACATTGTACGCATGAAATATTTTTCGGTCGTACTTGGTCGATTTTAGGGCGTACATTACGTGTGTACGCCCCTTATCTGTAGCCGTGATTATACTATTATGAAATAAGTTCAAATCAAACGAGGGAAAAGTGCTAGTATCGGCCTGGTTTAAATATGATTGTCATTGAATCAAGTACAACTGAGATGACGGATCACCTCTCTACCGGGAGAACCGCCCCTTTATTGTTTACTGTAACTGTGAGTGAATATTATGAATCGACTTGATCCTCGGTTTAAAGCAAGAAAAAAGAATTTTTACCAAAGGTCATTTTAACCGCCAACTAATTATGATTACAATGATATGACCGATGACGTGAAAGAAGAGGAAAGGACAGAAGCGACCGTCAAAAATCAAACCACCTTTACTCAGGACCTAACATAATGGCTCCATCAGCGCTGTCACAATGGCTCAGTGGTCACAGCGTTGGGTTCAGCATACCAGATTGTGAACGATACGGTTTCGAAAGCGATAACCACCGCCTGTCTCCGTCACCTGCTTAGTTATAACTTGCTGCTTAGGAGAAATAAAATGTTTCTTCAACCCTGCTATTGCCCCTTTATATTGTGTACATTTATGTTGACACCTTTCTAAAACGATGCATTTAACAATTGTCAGTATCGTTCTTTTCAGTAACACCAATATTAACGATTTATTACAACAAAACACAACAGCCGCATTCAGGCTACATTTCATGTGTATTCAGTCAATCGAGATTTGCAAAATTAGGACATAGACTTATAAAGGCTCCTTTATAGATATAATACGCAGTCACGAAGAAGGACTGGGAATATGATATATACTGTTATGTTAAGAGTCAAATATGTCCAACGTTTTCAGTTGTGCTTTAATCGAACAGAATCGTTCGCTTCAAATATAAAACTGGTCTCAATATGTCAAAACCGAAGTGTGGTCGTTCCACTTGTACTGTGTCAGTTAATATCGGTGGTCCTCAAGGATGTGTATTGTTTCCTTTACTGTTAGCTTCGTATACTTACGACTGTGTAAGTTATTAACAAAACTCTTTTAGGTTCAAGTTTGCTGATGCTATAGATTTAATAGTTTACTTTCTGAAGAAGATGAAGAAGAAATTTATGATTTTGTGGTGTGGGGATAACTCCCTTTTATTTAAATTGTCAATAACAAAGGAACTCATTTTAGAGTTTGGAAGAAATAAAGCAGCACTTCATTAAGTCATTAATAGAGATGCCGTCGAGTGAAAACAAGATAATTTCACATTGACGCGAATAAACTCATCGTCAAAAGAAAGTTATCATTATTTGAAATGAATCTAATCGAATAACGAAAGTTTGAAATAAAGTAAGTCTCATGTCAAACAATCCCCGAAACACTGAAACTTTCATTTGACATAACCGTTCAGAAATTAAAACAAGTAGTGTTCTAAAACAAACATTTAAGACTTGTATTTTAAACTCAAATATGCTCAAGACGAGAGCATCAATCAAAAAGATAGATGGATATATAGACAGATGGACATAGATGGATATAAAGACAGATGGGCAGATGGACATAGATGGTTATATAGACAGACGGACAGATCGACATAAATGGATATATAGATAGGCGGGCAGGTGGTCATAGATGGTTATATAGACAGATGGACAGATAGACATAAATGGATATATAGATAGGTGGGCAGGTGGTCATAGATGGTTATATAGACAGATGGGCAGATGGACATAGATGGTTATATAGACAGATGGGCAGGTGGTCATAGATGGATATATAGACAGGTGGGCAGATGGAAATAGATGGATATATAGACAGATGGGCAGATTGACATAGATGGTTATAAAGACAGATGGAAAGATAGACATATATGGTTATATAGATAGGTGGACATAATTATATATATAGACAGATGGAAAGGTAGATATAGATGGATATATAGACAGATGGGCAAATGGACATGGATAGTCATATAGACAGATGGGCAGATGGACATATAAACAGGTGGGCATATAGACCGATTGCAAGATAGACAGATGGATATATTATCAGATGGACAGATGACCATATAGACAGGTAGACATATATGGATATAAAGACAGATGGACACATGTGGACATAAAGACAGATGGACACATGTGGACATACAGACAGATGGACATATATTTAGAGTGGCCATGAGTCCAATAGTATAAATGACAGTATTTCGTGTATCTAAACATGACTATCGTACCTGCATACGCCCAGTTATAGTTATCAGAGAAAGCTTCTGCATAATGCACTGGCTTTACACACTTGATGGAAGAGTTAATTAAACCCTAATCAAATATTGACATTCCTTGCATGTGCCACAGAGCTAAATGTTCACAGACGGCTTGGGAACCCTTCCATACATGCAAGTCGCTGCTGTTGTTTTCAGAGTGCAAATGGCCCGTTCACACAGTACAACTTGTAGGAGAAGTAGGTTGTGTGTAGTGTCTGCTCATCAATCGGTCGACCCAGGTACGACCAAGGTTCGACTTCCGGTCGTTTCCTACCAAGAATCGTCACAGATGGGAGTTGTTGCTTCCTTGCTTTGAACATAAGCATGATAATGAATAAAACGCTTTTAATCGTAAAATGTCGAACAATATTTGCTATAAAAGCATTTCGAGGATCTGTCTTTGCTTGACCATGTTCATCTTATAAAGTTCATTATCATTGGAGGCGGCTCGCTTAATTATATATATAAAGTGTGACGTCATGAGGGAATTCATTACGTCAACAATTTTTCCTGGTGTCAAGCTTTCAAATCTTCTCAGTAGAAATGATTTTTTCTCCCTAAGGAAGGCTGAACGTGGGTTAACTGCAATGACAGAATGTTATTTCCTCGTGTTAAGAGTTAATAGTCACAGTTGTAACCCGTGTAGATGTATAAACCTCAGTTAGACGGCCCCCCTGAAGTTTGTTAAACCGGATAATGGCTAACGCCAAAAGGTCAAACTTAATTTCGGGAAACTAAGAGGGCAGTAAGGAGTTAATTCTGTTTTATATGTTTTAAAATAAGTATTTATGTTAATTGGGCTTGTTAATTTGACTTCTTCACATAGATAATTCTGTTTCCGATAACTTTCAATTACAAGTAATATTTATAGGTATTTGTGTCTTTTGAGGGTGAAGATATGAGCATTTAGAATGTATTTGGTCATATCTATGGTCATACTCTCCCCACAGAGGTAACTCAGAGATAACTCGGGTATAACTGAGCTGCCTCTGTGGGGAGAGAATTATCTTTGGTATGTAAGCTGGAAATGTGCCAAGAAATAATCAGTTTCTTTAATACAAAAGATCATTGAATGTTGCTGCATTGCGGATAGGGGTACGGTGCAATCCTTGACGTTCGTTGTAAATATTGATATTTTATGATATGTCAGCAATTGATTTCTATCACTCCGTCAAATTCACACAATAGTCAGATGGTTAAATCTTCAAGTCACCATATGTAGGTGTTCTTTTATGTCTGTTTAACCAAAACGATCGAATATTATATTCCAACAAATTCAAAGTTCTGTCATGACATATTACTAAATGCAATATACAGCAATTAAGGCGTTACATAATTAGTTATAAATCATTTTTGGAAGCGTTCGTAAAATATACATCGATGATGAATTCTGAACATATCTGTGTATTACCAGTGTCCAGCGTTTACAGCTGCTGAACTTTAATTAATTACAAGTTAATTCAGTGCAAATATCAACTTAATCTAAAAAATACCCCATTTATACGACAACATCTACTAACGCGTGGTTCTTTTGCATATTCGGAAATATTACTTACGTGTGTAATTGTGGACGTATAGACGCATTTACTCGTGTGCAAATTTTGCCACCAGGAAGGTTTATTAAAAGCTCTTCAAAGTATTCTTTGAATGATATTCTAACCCTTGTTTTTATCAGTTTAAGAATACGACATCATAAACACGATCGAAATCTTTGTAATAGAAAATCGTACATATGATAAATTTTACTGAAGTGTGTACGTACTTTTGCCTGTAAGTTTAGAACACATTTGGCATGGATTTGTGAAACACTGTGGTCGAAAATGCAAAAAACTAAATATTATAACTTTTAAAATTTCGAAATAGTTTTTGTAAGTATATGATATATATGTTACAATGTCACTATTATTACCTGTTTTGTTTTGGCGAAAATGTATTTTATTAATATCTTATTTCAGAAATATGAAAATCGGATGTTTTTTAAATTATGTTGAATTCATGTCATTTTTCGATTATGCAAGAATTGTCACTGACAGACCACATTTATGTATGTTGCATATGATACATACGTCATTTTAAAAAAAAAGAACATTTTTGTTAGATAAAAGGTTCAAACAATCATGATACAGTGCCCTAAAGGGACAGTAGAACGTTTTAGGGGAAATATAAGGTGATGTCAGGAAAATGAAAAAAAATGGTTCAAATTGAAAGATAATGTATTTGAACTAAATGGAACAGTTATAATTCAAATATACAATGTAAAGTTTAGCCATGCGATACCCTTTTCTTACAGAAAATGAATTAAAGGTGTTCACATAAAATGACGCTATATAATACATTTAGCATTAACTTACAATTATCAATGAAATTTTTTAAATATAAAATTATCAAAAAACGTGCTACTGCCCCTTTAAGCTAATAATTGTTTTTATTCAGTATCAAACTGTTTTGGCATGACTACAACTGAAATACTGAAATGTTACTGTTACTGAAATTTTAGAATAGAGTTTATTATTACACAAATGAAGATGTTATTCGCGGAAATGATGATTTGATTTAGTGATACATCCTTATGTAGTTTACAACATCAAATCCTTTGTAATACTTACCTTTTGAAATAAATGTTTATTAATCATGCTCATTTCTAAACAATTTCAAAATTTTATGGTTTCACTGCAATGCCGATAAACATGGCAGACACTTTCAGGGGAGTCATTGCAAAAAGTTCAAAGATCATTGTGAACTAAATTTATTTTTAAAAGTTCTTTATTTTTATTAGAAATGCTATGCAAACATCTTGTATTGAATATCAAGGAGTTTTAAATCTTTTAAGCCCTGCCCGTAACAGCTAAAGACACCTTGTCAATCAAATTTACACTCTTTGAAAAATATTTCCCATTTAGAAAATTTTTCAAGATTGTCGTTGTTGTGAATGAGTGGATAACAAAAACATAGTTATTTCAAAATGGATTTCTCGGCTTCAACTATATATAACCTTTAACTGCCGCTAAGGGTGATCATGTAATTATTGCCTGCACCCGAGAGATATTATCAATTATAGACCAATTGTCAAACAATATTTCTAAATCACTAGCCGTATTGTTCACACATGTAAAATACAAGCCTGATGATACAATAATAACATTAAGAATGTTCCTCTTCTTTCTTTTCCTCCTGTTCTTCTACATCTTTTTATTCTTTTATTCCTTCTTCTACTTTTCTTCTTCTAATTTTTCTTTTTCTTCTTTCATTTCTTCCTCTCCTTTTTTCTTCTTCCATTTCTTCCTCTCCCCTTTCTTCTTCCATTTCTTCTTCTTCCATTCTTCTTCTTCTATTTCTTCTTATCTTATCCTTTTTCTTCTTCAATTTCTTCTTCTTTTTCTTCTTCTTTTTCTTCTTCTCCTTTTTCTTCTTCCATTTCTTCTTTTTCTATTTCTTCTTCTCCTTTTTCTTCTTCCATTTCTTCTTTTTCTATTTCTTCCTCTCCTTTTTCTTCTTTCATTTCTTCTTCTTCTTTACTTGTCCAATTTGTAATGTACAAGCCTATTGATACAATAATATAATAATAATCTTCTTCTTCTTCGTCGTCGTCGTCTTCTTCTCCTTTTTAATGTCCTTCTTTATTTTCCCCATCGATCTGTAATGCACAAGATTATTGATACAATAATAAAATAATATTCTTCTTCTACTACTTTTTCTTCTTCTTCTTCTTCTTCTTCTTCTTCTTCTTCTTCTTCTTCTTCTTCTTCTTCTTTTTCTTCTTCTTCTTCTTCTTCTTCTTCTTCTATACTCGTCCTGTAAGGCAGAAGTATTTTAAGATAGCTAGCGTCTTTATAATTTGTGTACAATTATACAAAGCTTTATATCATAGGTAACTCATGTCTAAGCTTGAAAATATTTCGCACACCTTAACAGGTGTAAATGTGGTCAGATCTGTGTAAATAAACTCAAATATCTTATTACACCGTTACAGAAAAAGGATCCATTTTAACGGAATCATTCTATTATCAATTCATTTATTTACATACAATCCTTTTTAGACATAGGCTTGCTACAGAATGTCCGTCATCTCTCAACTCCCTTTCCTTAGATATCACCGCAATACTTAACAAACTAGGTATTAATTCTAACAACAAGGTTATTTATCTATCCATCGACAGTGCGCACCTAAAAGACAAACCCAGTTTAGGGAAGTGACTCTGCGCATGCGTGTTTCTGCAAACTCCCCACTCAATGTATTTGTTCTCTAGAGTTTTCAGGTTGGGTGTGAGTGTTTAACGTCTTAATAGACATATTGAATATGTTGCTAGTAATTCCAACTATGTGACTTGTTTGTGTCAGTTTGAACTTGTTTGGGTGTGAATATAAACATTAGACGGGCTTTTAATTGTCAGTGGTGTTATCATTTAGCAAATCTCTCTCACACCTCCGACTAAGGTGACTCATTGCATTGCGATGAAAAAACTTCCCCCGAAATGGTTTGTTTAACTTTAGTGTCAGTTATCATCAAGAAAGGCACGGATAATTACTGTAATTATTATGTAACCAGATACGTATGTTTCACTGCTCATAATCAACAAACGCATTGATATTCATAATACACAGCTGCGTACCAAAAGTTTGGTCACTTACCTGCGTATTCGTAAGCAAATATCATGCAATTTTGGTTGTCTTTACGGAACCGTAGCATTTTGAAACTTACGTTTATATTCGAAAGTAAAGATAAATTGTACGTTAAAATATTCGTATGTCATACATAACACTATAGTGTAACATGTTTGTCTGGTCACTGAAGTGACCAGGTTTTAAAATTTCGAAAACCCCTTTTTAATTTTTCTCTACAAATTCTTAAAAGGCGACCAACAGATGTAAAAACAAGTCACAACTGTTCTTTGCACGTAGTCGATTTAATAAAGCTAAACAATTCATTGAGATAAGCTGAGTGGTATACCCTCTTGGATGAAGTTCGATAAAGCAAACCAAAACAGCTTATTTCACGGTTCTACTTCACCATGATTTCAATACAATTTTTAGAAGCATTTTTACACTTAAAACCATGAATAATGTTTAAAAATGTATAAACTGCGATAATTGGCATCTGAAGACAGGATACAACTATGTGTTGTTTTATCCCTTGTGAATCAAACGTGCTTGCATTTTAGGTGGTGACGTTTCTTTTTTTGTCCTTGAGTTATGACCAATGACCGTAAGCTATTGTAAAGAGGATTGTATATTATGGTTCAAAGATAACTATCAATGGTTACATTGATGATCAATAAATGATGAATTGAGAAACTAGTAGCTCCTATTATATATGTTTAAAATGGTCATCATGAACGAAGACATTATAACAAAACTTTGAAGACAACATATCTCACCGGTCACCAATAAATCGAAAGGTCAATAAATTCAAATAGATCATGAACTGAATAAGTTAAATTGCCTCATATCCTTATTTGGCTAAATAGATTGTACTTATAATGAGACACTCCAGTAAACACTGCCACGTTGCCTTTAAAGGGACAGTAGCACGTTTTATGGGGAATAAAAATGAAAGTTCATGGTTCAAATTAAAAGACAATGTCAAATGTCAAAAAATATCAAATTTATTGCAAAGTTTGTATTCCTCAATTAAGGCCTGTATCAACACAGAAATTGAATGGCTTCACAGAATGATTTAATACTTCAACTGGTGTGAGACAGGCGTGTGTTCTCAGCCCTGTATTATTTATATTAAATGAACTTGTAATTGAAATGTATAACTCGGGTGGATTTTCGTTTCGCAGGATATTATTGATATATTGTTATTACATTTTGCTTTATTGTCAGTTTTAATGAGTGGCTTTCAGAAACAGTTAAATGTTCTTCAATTATACTGGGCAGCAAAAAGGGTAAACGTACTTTGTTATTATAAATATTTATTATTGATGAATCCTCTAGATTATCAAGGCCATTAATCTGCAAGCTTCTAAAGCATTGATTCCTGTATATAGTATAAAAGAAAATACAGTTTACTCTTTTAAAGTTGTGTCTAGTATATTTGATAGAAAAATAACATCAATACCTTTGTACGGTTAAGAAATATGGGGGAGGTAGTAATAAAGATTCAAGTGAAAAAGTCCATGCACTGTATTTTAAACATGTTTAAGGGGTTGGTAAATATGCCTCTCAAAGCTGTTTGTTTAGAAACTAGTCGTACAAGCCTATTTGTTGCATCACATGTTGTATGTCAAAAGTTTAGACTTTGATTCACAACGTCACGCACAATGACCTTTAGTTTTACTTGACATACGGCAATTGTTGTATGACATAGTTGTCTTTATGCTCCATTAGATATATACAGGATTATTATATCGAAAGGAAATGTTCCAAGTTGACACCCAATTTTCTTATATCAACAGAAATAATTTTCGAGTTGACCCCAAACTTGACCCGACATTAACAAGTTGAAACAGACATCCTTATTGTCAATCAAACCTATTGCAAAGCCAACAGCTTGTTCTGGCTTGAAGAGCGACCATAAGACAGACATATCAACACGAGATTTCCATGTAAGTCAGGCTGACCTTGACACAGGTAACATGACGTGACGTCAACAACTGACTGGCGTCGAAAAGCCGTCGAGTCGAAAGCAATTATTTGTATATTTGCATGGAATTTTATAACACGTCTCCAATTCCCCCCAAAAATATTATCCTCAATACTAAGTTATTCCAAAAATACAGTTCAGTCTGAAGGACGCTTTACTTTCATGCGTTTCTTACGTCATATAATGGACATTTGATCATTGCAGTAAAATAATGATTGTTGTTTCAACTTGACTGTATTTGAAAAGGTCAATAACTTCAACAGATATACATTTCTTGTCTGAAATAAAACTATTTGATGTTATTTCGAAACTTATTATTGACACATGTTGACTTTTTGGTATTTTTATATACAGCTTATCTTATAGAACAACACATTATAAAATGACTTAGAACTATTTACACACCAATATAGATGTTAACGCAATAAAAAGTTAAACATCCAGTTCTAAAAAGTAAAATTTTATTCTGCTTGAATTGATAATTTTTTCATATGTTTTTTTCTGTTCATAAGTTAATATTGTATTGAATATTTTGAATTATTATAGGACATTGTGATTTTAAAGTTTTCTTATATGTACAATCTTATTTTATATTGAAAGATCTGATGTGGCAATAAACTATGTAGCTACTAGTATAAGATAAAAAATATGGATGACAACATCTTGCATTCAACCATTCACCTGACGAAGGGGCATGGAATAGCCCTGAAACGTTGTGATCCACAATAAACAAGAAGTTGTCATCCATACAATTGTCTTTTACTTGATACGTCAACTTCTAAATGCCTTTTATGTAGTTACTGTGTTGCGTGTCAGATAAAAAAAAATCCATGCCTTATACAAATAAATAAACTTTGGTTTCATGACACTGTTTTTTTTAAAAGTTAATTTGTTCATTAATGAAGATGAGTATATGGATGACAACCTTTTTATTCATGATATGCGACACTTCGACACAGGTTATTGTGTCCTTCTTTGTTCAGGCTTTCCCCAGTTTTCTTACTTTATACTGTATGATTTTTTTTCTGAGGGTGAAATACCTATCTAACCAATTTGATAATCCATATATAGGATAAGACGTCATGTAACAAGCAGAAACTGCATATGGCCATTTTAGTATGAACATCTAAACATCATTCGAGCTTTTGAAGAGTATTGCTTAGCTCACCTGGATATACCTGGAGACTACAATCGTTTGTGATAACGTTGTATTGAAAACCAGATTGTCTTGCAAAAGGAAACATTTAATAATTTTTTGCAAAATTCCATGTTTCCAGAAGAAATATGCCACAGTGCCTCTTTCATAATAATAATAATAACAACAACACTTTATTGTCCTAAGTACAAGTACATGGGAAATTATGATAATTGGCGATTCTATTCCATTTTATTCTCTTGGAAACATCGAGAATATGGCCTTCCCTTGCAGTCGACTACAGTGACGTCACGAACGATATTAAATTTTAATGACGTCACAGACGTAAATATACTGAAGTCGTCCTACAACAATCGATGCTAGGCAAAATTAATATGTGCACATGTGCTCATATTGAAATAATGTCACAACTAATTATTCACTCTATGGGTAATACAGTAACACCATAACTTATCCATTCACGTCAAAAAAAGAAGAAAAGAACACATTTTGGATTGTTCTGATTTTAATTTTTTAAACTATCACTTTCCTTTGCCTACCAATCGTAAAAAAATGAAGTCGAACCGTGATCTGTTGATAAATAAATATTTCTTGAATAAACAAAAATGAAGATTGTGCAGCTTTAGAGTTACTGTTACGAAAGGTCATCTCACGAAAAGATAACAAATTCATGAAACTAGTAAAATAAAAATAAAATTCTCAAACATACGTACAAAGTTCGTCTATGCAACGACAATCCATTTATTAACCTAATTTTTAAATTGTGTTTACACTAAAATGGCTGCGTGCAGTTTCTTTGATATATCTTATATCTTATTTTACCAATTAAGACAACATTTCACCAATAAATTAGATATTTAACCCTCTTAAGAAATCATATTTTGCGAAAACTAATACCTAGTATAAATGTATGAATAAATATTTTTTAAACAAAAATAATTTAATCCTCAATTGGACATCTAATCGAAACTGGTCAAGTTTTTCTCATATAATAATTGTAATAAATTAATTCTTTTCATTCAAAAAGTTTACTGATTTTTTATATAAGAGGTGAAAAACATTATAATGAAAGCAACAAGATTTAATCAAAACCAAATGTCAAAAAATATGAATATCTCATACACTTCTCAAATATAATCAGTTTTATAATCATAGATACCAAAATCAAATAAAAAACCTTTGGAGAGAGTACATCTATGTTAACATTCCTATCCTACAATAGACTCTCCCATATCCCTATCCCGGACAATGAACTCGCCCATATCATATCTACAGAAATGCTTATACAAACCGGGTATAAATAGGGCAGCATCATCACATCTACATAGACATTCACAACCCCTCCCTTTGACCAGCAACGTCTGACTATCACTATGAAGCACCTTCTAATATCTCTAGGTAAGTTACCTTTAATTAATAGCGTTTGGAGTTTTAATAACTCACAAATATAATTTTTTATCCAGATCATTTATTGTATGTTATAGATTAGGGTAGGAAACTATAGTTAAGCATATAGTGATCATTTGATAATAATTTCAAGATTTTTATATTTATTTCGAAACATATTTTACTTATTTAATTAAGGAATTAGTATTGTCATTATTATCGTATATAACTATCAATGCTGTTCTTTAATAATCTATATCGACTTGTTTAAAGAACATAATTTGCCTTAATATTCAAAAGGTTTTGAATTGTTTCCATCAGCGTGTTTAATCGTCATTTGAAATAAAATTATTGAGTTTAACGCACTCAAATTATCGTTTTTTAAATGTTGATGATATCAGGATATTTTTGATAATTCTTTCCATTTAATTAAAATAGAAAAGATATGGCAAAACCCGATATACAATAAAGTCATGAACCATTTTCAGAATAAGTTATCATGATACATATTTCATTCCATTTAAGCAAATAGAATGAACGGACGATATTTTCTTGATACAATTACTATAATCAATCTAGCCACATAAGCAGTTATTATTTGAATAAAATAAGTGTTAAAACCACCCACCATTAAGAACCTTTGTTACAAGTTGCAATTCATGAATGGAATGTAAGAGGATTTACAAGTTACAATCATTGGACACTGCATTCAATCTTCAGCTCATATATATTAAAATTAGATAAAGACCATAAATTTATTGGTGATATTAAAATCTTATTATTAAGCATAATGTTTATGATGACATTCCCAACATGTATTGTTAATTGAAAATATGATTAAATTTCAATCAATTTCCTGCCCATTTTGTTATTTCATACTTATTGTCACATACTAATATATAAGAAATACAAATATTCTGTTGTGAAATTAACTTTAGTATTAAGCGGTATCCAAAACAAACAATGTTTAATTTAACTATATAATGAATACTAAAACAAACGCAATTGAAGTGTTTACGCCAGAATTAAACGTCATTGCACTCCATTCAAGAAAGTGTTCAGTGGGGTTTAGATCAGGACTAAGAGTCAGCCATTGCATTATGTTGATGGTATGCTGTCACGAAAAGACTTGAGTAAATTTTGGGGGATGGGGACAAGCGTTATCCTGTTGTATGTTGCAGTTGTCATATATTGCAAAAATCGGAACAATCTGATGCCTGTCCCTTACGATAATTAATAAATTAACCGCCGTATGCGAACCTTCGAGGAAAATTTTTGTGGCATAGCTAACATATATACAAGATATGCATTTAAGTTCTACAACGACCTCAAAATGGTAGCATTTGAGCGCTGCCGATAAAAGTTACATATACTTACTTTCGATAAAGGGCATATTGACACCAATAAAGCCAATTTATCAGAATAGAACTTACCGTTTGTTTTGGTGCTCAGTATATTTCCATTTCGTGTAAAATAATCTCTACAAAGTAAGTCTGTTTCATCCAGTTCACAGTATAGGAAATATATGTATTTCAATTGGTAAAACTTTCATCGTGTATTGATGAAACATCTACTGATGATCTAAGAATAAAATCTTAGTTGTATCGAAGTCATTAGAAAAGACTAAGACGGATATTGTCATATTGACACATTTCTAAATGACCTTTCCCTGTCTGCTTGTCGTAAATTTCCCATATTCTCTTTTAGTAATTGGCGGTTTGTAACTAACGTGCGATTTAACAATTAAATTTCAATAGTATAACGCTAAACTTTGAGTCTACTATGTACTGGAAGAAGAAAAAATGTCAATTTCAAACAGAAACGAATATTTAAGAAAAGGCAATCGTTTGTATAAAAATGGCAGACGTTATTTATGAATATTGATGTCAAAATATCAATAGTGATCTCAGAGAATGAAACAGTGTGTAAATTGGTTATTTGTTACAATTCAGAACCAGCAACCACAAACTACCAATTGAAACAGGCCGATGGCAAGCAATTCTTAAAACAGAACGTACATGCAATCTGTGTAACTCGCCCGCTATTGGAGATGAGTTTCACTACCTACTGAGGTGTGAGGCTCTCCACCACCATCGGGTCCAGCTCATTGACAATTATTATTTCATTTGGGCAGATCTTTTCAAATTCAAAAAACTAATGTCGATTAATGATACCAAAAAAAATTAAAAACTGTCGAAATTTATAAAGATCGTCTTAACTAAATCCTGATTCTCATTGCTTGTACAATAACTGTGACTATGAATGTTTTAATCAATGCTTATACCCATCTTCAGTCTCTTGTTACTCGCTTAATGACAATTTCCTCTGTTCATCTTGGAAACTATGAATTTATCTTTGTTATATATTTCTATGCTCATGTTCCACCGTTGGTGGCGTTTTTTTAGAACAAATGAATTTGAAATTGAATTTGACAGTAAGTAAGTAAGTCCTGCCCCACTTGCAGCAGGCTAAATATACAGCCACTCACAAGGTTAACAAGCGTAAACATCCGTGGAGTATACAGAAAAGAAACATTATTTGTAAGCTAACAATGAGTATAATGCTCAAAAGTATAGGATTTAATAAATTAACTTTGTTTATCTTGTATAACATTTAAAACTCCTAAGTCATTTGAAGTTTAGGTATCTAACCAATGTTAGGTGATACTGTTTATGAAGTGATTTATCCATAGAATCAGCATTTATTCGGCTTCCGGTTTCGGCAAAAACGTTTGTTAACAGCTTTAAAAAATCAAGTTATTTTCGGAATTATCTTCAATAATTGATTCAAAAACTTAAAAGCGTGTAACTACAGGTGAGTAGGTTACTAGAACATCTGTTTAAATGAAAGTTACCACCTGAGCAGGTGTAAGCGTTTTTGGTTACAGACCTCAAGAAAACAAATTACATGTAGTTTAATTAGTAAACTAGGAACGTATATCAAATTTATTATCAAAGTTTTACTAGTTTTTCACTAAGTAATTTATTGATCACATTATAAATTTTTCCCATCAAGAATGTGTATAGGTTTAAAATTTTGTTTGATGTAAAAATTCCAACCCTTAATTTCATTACGTTATTTTTCTCGTTGAAAATAACAACCTTTGATCAAAAAAGGCGTTATGGCATTTTAATGCAGAAATTGTACTCCGTAAAAGTGTTTTAAACTTTCAATGTTCCTCTAATCTACTTAATTTTCCAAATAATTAACTTTGATTCAAACAAATCGTTTAAAAAACATATATGTGTAACAAAACTCAATTAAGGCGACGGGTTAAAACAAACCGGAAGTCAACTGCTGCTGTTTGCTAAAACACTTTGCTTGTTAAAAAGTAAAATACCAAAAAGTCAAATATCTAAACTCTAACATGCACGAAGTATATATTACGGCGTATCAACACGTCACTTAAGCCGACGTTTATTTTAGGCCAATGACAACAATCAAAATGTGATTTTGCCGAACACAGCTCCGTTACTAGGCGACGAGCACATTCCGTGCTGATCTATTGCGCATGCGTATTTCTGTGCATTTGGTTGGTTTATAGAAACGATGATATTCAAATGAAATGAATGTAGATATGTTAAGGAATAGAAGAGCATATAAGAGGGCGAAACCTTGTAATTTCACTTGGGTCACGTCTGATCGGCTTGGGCGTTAATAACCAAACCTGATTATTTAAACATTAGGAGTTTTAATAAGAACAATTAGATAAAACCCTAGATTTCTGTGATAACTGATCTTTGTCGTATAAATCGTGATGGACCATGATGCATCAACAAACTTAATGATTAATTATTTATTTTATTTTCTTAGAATTATAAATATTGAAATATATAAATTACATTTTTAAGTAGTAAATAGTCACAGTAATTTTATACTAAAGTAAATCCTCTTCTCTGAAAGACAAACGCTTTCAGGGCAGATACTGTTTTATCCAAACAAATTCAAAAATAAAAGTGAAAACGTGTCATAATTATAGTATTTGCACACCTGCATAAGTTTTCAAGCGATAAAATTGACCTCCTTTCTCTGTCTTGTAGGTAATCTAACCCCCCAAAAACGAGATAAACTTCATTTTCAAAAACTTTTTTTCTCAAAGAGAATTCTTTGCGAAAGTAACCACTTGTCATTTAGCGTTAACGTTAGACGTTTAAAGAATGTCAAATTAACAGACAATTGGGGTATTTAATTAAAATCATATTTATAGCATCAGACGCTGGGAGGACAAATTGACATTTTTTTTTCTCCAGCAATGTTTACCATAGATTTTCTTCATATCTTCATCGTGGTTTGAAAAATGTCATAATTAGACTCTGTGCGTCTGATAAGTAAACAGTGTAATACTACGGTCAACATGGCTTATTTCTGGATTATAAAACGATTAATTAAAAGCCCTAACTCGCTCAAAGCCAGGGGTCCACATAATGTCTATCTAGGTGAAGATAACGATTTTCCCTTCCGGTCGGGTTAAGACTCATAGATAAAGTCATTCTTTGATGTGTTTATACATTGAAATCGCAAAACATAGGTGAATCAGTGCAATTTGTATGTTTCGTAATGATTTTCAAAAACTATGACGTCACTATCGTTTCTGAATATATAGAAAACATTAAAACACAAAATTGAGGGGTAGATTTTGGATTGGTTAATGTTGGACAAGATATGACGTTTAACAAACTATCGTGTCTTCTTCATTTGCTACCAATGAATGAATGAATGATTTTGAAAGTTGTATTACAACATATCGTATTCATGACGTCATGGTTTATATTTTGACGAATAATGCTGGATTTCTTAATTCATTATGTTGATATGTGATTTTGGTAAATTTGTGACATCCTCATTTTCCGGTTAAATATGATCTTACCTTAACATGCTTTCTAAAAGACTTTACGGTTTCGTTATTTTGATACAAAACATATAATTTATTGTAATGTTATACTATTATGTTGAGTGTTTCACAAACAGTGGAAAAGTGCCAATGCAAATATTTTGTCGTGAGAACTTGATTTTTATTCTTATCATGTATTTGTATGTTATTTTCAGTACTGGTTGCCGTTGTTAAAAGCCAAAGTGAGTACAATTGTTTAATTTTTGTGTGTGAACACCTTTAATTCATTTTGTGTTAGAAAAAGGTATCACAGGGCTAAAGTTTACATTATATATTTGATTTATTACTGTTTCATTTAATTTAAAAACATTTTCGTTGAATTGGAACCATTTATTTTCATATCCATGACATCGCCTTATATTCGCCATAAAAATGTGCTACTGCCTTTTAAGAAAAGGGTCCTTTTCATCTAACAATTTTACTGATCCAAACCCGATTCTGTTACAAAGGTAGAGAGTCATTTAAAGGGGCAGTAGCACGTTTTAGGGGGTATATAAGGTGATGTCAGGAAAATGAAAATTAATGGTTTCAATTGAAAGACAATGTATTTAAATTTAACGGAGCAGTAATAATTCAAATATATAACATAAAGTTTAGCCATGCCATTCTTTTTTCTTACACAAAATGAATTAAAGGTGTTCACACAAAATGACCGTCAATGGATTTTATGTGAATCTTCATACTTTCTCCTCTGACTATGGATGATTGGTTTGTGTTATGAGATTTTTGACACTGTCAAAATAATACATTTAGCATTAACTCACAATTATCAGTGAACATTTTAGAATATAAAATTATCAAAAAACGTGCTACTGCCCCTTTAAAAGAGTCATTGCCTATCCAGAGTTTTACGTATCCATTCATTACGAGTTGCAGCTGTATTTGACATTAGCTTGTTCACTGTTCTATATAAATATAAAACAACAGTCATGTAATTTTCATCATTTTCCTTTACTTTTAGAAATTCTGTTTGTTAATAAACACAATTACAGAAAAATTAAAACAGTATTAGTTGTCTGATGTTTCAACGTTAATTTCCTCAGTAGATCTATTCAATTCATTGTGTATTCTTTTCCGTTTAAATCTCTCGTCAAAGCAGATCAATGTCATTAATTTGCAAAAATGTTCAATTTCATGAATTTAATGAAACCACCTACGACATATTATTGTATTTTCCATCCCTAATTTATTCCAATGTCTTGTGAGTGTAGATTTTTCCATAAAATCATAAAGCTTAGAAACAGCGAATGAACGATTATCTCCTTTGTTAAAGGGGCAGTAGCACGTTTTTTGATAATTTTATATTTTTAAATTTTCACTGATAATAGTAAGTTTATGATAAATGTATTATTTTGATAGTGTCAAATATTTCATAACACAAGCCAATCATCAATAGTCAGAGGACAAAGTATGAAGATTCACCTAAAATCCATGGGCGGCCATTTTGTGTGAACACCTTTAATTCATTTTGTGTAAGAAAAGGGAATCACATTGCTAAACTTTACGTTATATATTTGAATTATTACTGCTCCATTTAGTTTAAATGCATTGTCTTTCAATTGGAACCATTACTTTTCATTTTCCTGACATCACCTAATATTCCCCCTAAAAACGGGCTACTGCCCCTTAAGAGTAGTTAGGTAGAAACTATTGGTATACCGGTATATGTTTTTAAGCGACACATGCCCCTGTGGACTTTTCGTCATTACTTAAAAGGAAAGTCCTATCGAGGTATGTATTGAGGGAAAGAAACTCAAGGGGAAATTGCAGTTTATTATGCATACCATGCTATAAGCACATCATTTTAACTCAACCAAGTTGAAACATGTTACTGTTATATCTATATGGATTTATATTTGACAACTTGATAAAGAAGACCATGAAAGCGAATTTTGTTTCCACCAAAATACCCCGATAGGACTGTCCCTTTAAAGAACCAAGGGCTAAATAAAGACTTCCGGCTAGTTCCCCGAGAAATGTTAAAATCGTTTTGGCTGCATGGAAGATGATTTAAAAGTAAAACTTAAAAAAACTTTCTATGATATGTGTTTTCATTGTTTTTTTCTAAATTGTTCACATTGATATTTTTAATCAAATACATAAGTCCATCTTCCTACGCACAGCCTAAAAGGCCAGTTTCCAAACTGTCAGTTTTATGCCTTGCTGCATAGCCTTGAGTTTTCTGTGCTTGCTCTCTAGTCTGTAGGGGCACTATAGCAGCACAGAAAAGTAGAGTCTCTGCAGCAAGGCATAAAATGACAGTTTGGAAACTGGCCTTTTAGGCTCTGCGTAGGAAGATGACATAAGTCTCGTAGTAAAACAATTCTATATAACATAAACCGATGAATACAAATACACATATGTATATAAACATAGACGCTATCGGAAGGCTTCACCTCCACTAAGGCTGTGGCGGAGAGGACATATCAGCCGGATTGAGTTCGTCCCCCTGTAGATTCAATATTTTTACAATTTTATTCCTCGAAGCACGGTCTTTTTAAATCTTCAAATACCATCACATAAAGTTTGAAAAATTGGTGTTGCCGTATTTTTAAGGTAAATGAGACTGTTACTGATATAATACTGGGCACTTGCGGTTAATTGATGTTTAAGTAGTGCCGCAACATATCTTCATTCCAGGTTTAATTTTAATTTATCAAATTAACCATGTTTATACACTTTTAAATAGAATGTTTATGTATTTGTGTCGGATTCTGTGTACATGCGTTTCGTTGTTTGTGTAATTTAATTGCAGTTAATGTATTATATAAGTGAAAGAAGGAATTTTCAGAGCACCATGAAACAAACTGAGAAAGGTTTCTTAATCTAGGCGACAAGTTGCCTCAATTAATCTTAATTTAATTATCACCCTGTATAAACTCGCCAGTCAGTGTCAACCTTGATGTCATAAGTCAAAGATAAAGCGATTGGGTGTATTTATTTTTTAAACTTACCTAAATGCTTGAACATGGTAGTTTTAAGGTTATCTATTTTTACATCTGCCTTAAAAATCTTCAGATATGTGGAAGAGATACAACAAGAGGAAAGGTTAATTCAACACATTTTATACCTCATCGCCAAGATGTATCTTTCAAATGGATATAAAATAAATGTCCACAAAAACGTGCTACAGTGCTGTCAAGTGTTTCTTGCAAGTTGATAGGTTATATCTATACTAGATATATATACATACACAATCTTCCTTGAATAATCGTCCCATAAACGTAATCGATTATATTAAGAGAAATTTGAATTCAAGGCAACAGTTGCTTATTGTGAAAACTTTCAGATTAACTTTAATGTACTACTTAGTAAGAATGAAAGATAATTACATGGCGATATTGTGAATACATTCTTGGTCAAAGAAAGATAAATTTTCTTTCTTAATTTCTATCAC
The DNA here is from genome assembly GCA_916613615.1 of Steromphala cineraria. Classification (NCBI taxonomy): domain Eukaryota; kingdom Metazoa; phylum Mollusca; class Gastropoda; order Trochida; family Trochidae; genus Steromphala; species Steromphala cineraria. The sequence goes on from OU744737.1 coordinate 18,125,011, forward strand.
ATTAAGAAGCTAGAAACCTTAGGTTTAGGCATATGATATATTTATTTCGTTATTAAAGAGATACAAGTAAATGACCTTACGTATATATGAGAGGTACTTTCAAGCATTATCATTAATTAAGCACTTTCGATCATTTAAAATTAGACACGAATTCAAAATACTCCTTTGACTGATTCACACGCGTCATTGTCCGGTTTTCAGTCACATTATCACTTCAAAACTTCCCATTTTCACAATAACACGTCGATAAGTTTTAAACAGATTATTTTTTGCAACAGTCGATACTCCAAATGACAGTTTTTATCAAGTTTGCCATTTTTGGCACCAAGCAACTCACGAAGTGGCTCTTTAAATTGACACAGAGTATCTTTCTTAAAATTTTATTTGGTTTTGATAAGCTACAAAATATCTAATATGCTGATTGAAGTTCATATCTCATCACTGGACTTGCAAATTTATCCATTTATGCATAATATCTCTAAAATGCTTGATTTTATGGAAACATCAAGAAAACATCTCAAATACGTTTAATATTCGAAATTATGCATCCAATTAATCTACCACATAGTTACAATACCTAATAAACACTATCGAACCTTCCTGTCAGCTTATGACAAGGTTTCAAAATTACGTTTGGCGAATTTGAGCGCGCCACTCGAGCCACATTGTCCGGGTTTCGATCAAAATCCCGACTTTGAATGGCCGTATTTTCGCTCTAATGTACTGATTGACCTTTTACTTGTTATTTTCAGTAACATTTAGTGGTTCCTGATGTAATAACATCGATTTCAAAATTTGACATATGTGATCCTATCAACATACTCTGTGTCTCTTTAAGAAAGCCACGTGCACTTTTACCAACAACATTGTTCAAATTTCAGATGTCTGTGACGTCTCCTTGACGAACAATCTCCCCGATAGCGCCTTCAGCGCTTCCACAGACTACACAACCAAAGACCCGCTGCATAATTATGCTCCATATCGGGGTCGCCTCGATGCCAAAACGGACAACAACCCGAAAGACTATAAAGTGGGAGGATGGGTAGCGCTCACTCTGGATTCGAACCAGTGGTTTCAGGTTTGGTTTTAATGATGTGTTGACTTAAACGAAAAATAGAATGTTCATGTTTCTTAAAAATAATTGTGGTGGTTGATAAATAGCATCGTTACTCATTTCCCTTCGAATCCTTTGGTTGAAATACATATTTACTGATCCACATGTTAAGGGTTACCTCAGCTAATAGCGTACTTATTCATACGGATGCTTAATTCCTCATCCTTCCTTTTCGGGTTTGTTAACCGTCAGCTCAACGGTTTTTATGTTTTAGGTAGTATAACTTAGAACTGTTGATCTACGTTGTGATAGATTGTATACCCGGAAGTGTGTCCAATGACAAGTACGAGACTTGTGCAAGCGTTGAAACCTCGCTACCGCTCGGGGAATACAGAATACGTTCTACTTAACGCTATGATGGCGTAGTTTGGTCATGAGGCCTTTAATTATGTCTGACTTCTTTCATTGGCATTCTAGAATAAAGTAGCTAATTATCCATAAATATTCTTCGATATTGATTTGTTCTTGTCTATCTGTCTGTCTCACCTAACATTGTCCACCCAGGTTGATCTTGGATCCCCCGCCGTGGTTCAAACGGTCACTACAGAAGGCCGGAACCCGGACCCCAAGAACGGCTGCTGCAACCAGTGGGTGAGCCAATACGGGATGGAGTATAGTGTGGATGGAACCAACTGGACATCGGTAGTGGACAGTACAGGGGCAGACAAGGTTAGAACGTTAAACCAGTCTCATCGTGGTCTACAAGGGGCATAACTGGCGTCAGTCTTAAACTCTGACGTACGAACGTTACGTTAACTCCATTAATCTGTACCCTGGGCTCAGAAGCTGGATTCGCTCGCGCGGGCCGACTTGGGATGTAACCAATCAAATCACTTTCTCCCCAAAAATTCTCGATAAAATGTCAACGAGAAAATGCGCGAGCGAATCTAGCTTCTGAGCCCAGGGCACAGATTAGTGGAGTTAGCGCAACGTTCGTCCCCTGAGACAGGATGATCTTGCACACGGACTATTCAAGCCTTCACAGCCAATACATTCATCGTAAAAAAACGTCACCTAGTCAGGGCCAAAACTAAAAATCCTGCTCGCATATTTGCTTGCTTTTTATGTGTTGACTGGGCGAATTGCTCTTTTGTACATGAAGGTACTGGTGCTTTAAGACAGTAAGTAATTGTACTAACACAGATGAACAATAGTAAGTCATCAGAGGTTGAGGTGAATGGCGTATATTACACTCATTGTTTGAAGACTGGACCTTGATTTGAACGTCAAATGAGATTTAAAGAAACTGACTATCCTTAAAGATCTTAAACTCCCTGGTTCCAATCTATCTTTTACCATGCCTATACACTTTAATCATCCACTTGCATAAAGTTAACAGTTTCATTTAAGATGTTTGATATAACATTGATATGTTTTGTATTATGACAGAATTTCACGGGTAACACTGACACGGATACACCGGTTACCAACCAGCTGGGCTGTCCAATCATAGCACAGTACGTCAGAGTGAAACCAGCGGCCTGGAATAAACACATTGCGCTCAGGATGGATGTCAATGGCTGTTATATCGGATCTGGTAGGGTGCTCTTCTGTTTATTCTATATGGTCGAGATATATATCAATATACATACTATAAACTGTATATACAAATTTATTCAACTTCTTAAGTAGGTTGGAAATCTTTGTTACTGAGCATCCGTAACGGCCAGATTGTGATGTTAAATTTCATTGATAAGGCTAATTTGGCTGTGAATAGCTCTGTTATCCTCTGGTGACATAATTATTTTCTTTTGCGACTATTTAAGAGTGTATTAACTAATTTACTATATAATTTCCAAAAAAGTCTTAATAAAAGAATTTTTTTTTATAAAAGAATAGGTATCTTTTTAAATAGTCAATTTAAAAAGAAAGTTAATTTGTACAGATTTATTTCATTTTACTTTTAAGCTCTTTTTTCTGCATTAGTTCATTTCTTTGCTTCAATGTCCTAATAAAAGGCATGAACTTAACAATTATATTTAAAAGTTAAAAGAGTCTTTATAAGTATTTTATTCTAATAATTACGTGCCTTAACGAGAGGGCTCATCTTGAACACATACTGTGTTGACATGGTATTTGTATGACATAATTTGATTCCAGACATACTTTATGACAAAACAAGAACAAATTAAGTTATCTCTTAATCAACTTTCTTAAAAGCCGAGTTCATGATAGGGAACCTCACCGACTTGATCTATGTTATGTTGTAACGTATTTGACTAAACGGTTATCGGTAATTGAATCGAATCGACTGGTGTACTCTCTTATCTATTGTTTCCTTAATGTTTATGTAAGCAGACTATCAAAGATCATTTCTATCAAATGATATGATACAGGATCAAACGTGCTAACAGTCATCTAGTTACGAGTATAGCATCTTGCAGTAAACTTGGACTACATATTGTCTAACCAGCTGTAAATGGGTACCTCGTAAGGATTGAAAGTGACTTTAACACCACAAGGAAGATGATTATATGGATGACAACTTCTTTATTCATGTTCGGCGGCGTTTCGACACAGCTCCTTGTGTCGTTGTCAAGCAATGTAGGTTTACAGACAATAGTTGCATATATATGGTAATACACAAAAGGATTAACAAAACCAATTACAATATGTGATTGAGGTGCAATAAACAAGGAATAATAAAAGGATTAAGGCTTGAAGCCAGGAGTGTATATATCAGATAATTAGGGAGAAGCCAGGGATGTACAATGCATGGATATACAGGTAATTAGTTTGTTGGTCATAGGCTCACTTGGTGGCGTTCACTAATGCCTACATGGAAGAATGCCTACAGTCTTATCAAAACATCTTCATGCACCAGTGGCTTTAAGTTAAGCAACCTTCACCCTATTAGCAAAGTGGAATGTTCAAACAGTGGTACACTAATGCCTACAGTAACATGTGATGGTTAGCAAAGTGGAATGTTCCAAGCCTAAAATGATAACAAAACATAATCGTTATTTTCATCGATATTTAATTTAACATGTTTTTTTCAACAAACTAAGCGTCTATTCAGTCCTTAATTCATTCATTCATTCATTCATTCCAGGTGGTCCCTCTGGATCAACTACACCCCCCACCACACAGACTACGCAGACTACACAGACAAGTCAGTAATGTTTACAGATAACTCGTACACTTAACAAGTTATCACCAACTTCTCCTCATAAGACAACCTACTTTCCTTCACTTTCGCCGGCGGCTTGTGATTGGTTAGCTGAGTAAACGTAAAGACATGCGACCTACGGGGCTGCGGTCGGACTCAGTGGAGAGGAAACCTATCGAAATATTGAGTTTGATTTTCAAAGAAGCTTATATTTATTTTAAAACTTTTATTCCTTGCAACTAGACTGCTTTTAATCAGACTGATTGTTGATACATACATACTTTTCAAATATAATGATCGTTCAAACTGAGGGACCAAAAGTAAAATAATAATAGGAATCACTATAAAACATATTTGACTTTGGTTCAGAAGGTTTGTTTATGTATAGTCATGAATATGAAATTCTGTTTCAGCTCTAAAAGCCGGCGTTTTGTCTAATGGACGTAAGTAACACTACACAGAGATGACGTAATGCATTTCCTTTTTTCAGAAATGTTGTATAAGGTTCGATGATTTATCTGGCATTTTAACTCCAAACAGGGGCACATAACTCTTATCCCTACAAGGGAGACGACTCTGTAATAAGGGAGGTAACCCGAAACGCTCACTCCCCCTTACACCACCTCATTTTAATTTCTTTCCTTGGAGAAAATTTCAAATTTAGAACAGTCAATAACACAAATAGATATGATCGCATATAGTATTAAATATACCATGTAAACTCTTTACGGATGTAGATAGCCTGTTTATTATCACTGTCACTATCAGTGCCGGGTGCCTAAACGTCATTTTTGCCCAAACTTCAAATTTCGCCTATCTGCCTCCTTTACACCATGAGGCTCATTAAAAAGACAGTCCTATTGGGGTATTTTTTGTGGAGACGAAATTCAAGAGGAAGTAGTGATGCATTCTATTCTTTGTCAACAGTCCTATAGCGGTATTTTTTGTGGAAACGAAATTCTTTGTCAAATTGTTAAATCTAGGACAACTAAAATGATTCAATCACTAACATATAAAAAAATAAGTGTGAAATAATCATGTAATAATCATATATAAGCATAAACAGGAAAGAATATTTTTACACAAAAACCCCTGAAAGGACTTTCCCTTTAAAGAGACACAGAGTATGTTGATAGGATCACATATGTCAAACTTTGAAATCGATGTTATAACATCGGGAACCACTAACTGTTTCTGAAAATAACAAGTTAAAGGTCAATCAGTACATTAGAGCGAAAATACAGCCATTCAAAGTCGGGATTTTGATCGAAAACCGGACAATGTGGCTCGAGTGGCGCGCGCAAATTCGCCAAACGTAATTTTGAAACCTTGTCATAAGCTGACAGGACGATATATTCGATTCGATAGTGTCTATTGGGTATTGTAACTAATAGGTAGATTAATTGGATACATAATTTCGAATATTAAACGTATTTGAGATGTTTTCTTGATTTTTCCATAAAATCAAGCATTTTAGAGATATTATGCATAAATGGATATATTTGCAAGGCCAGTGATGAGATATGAACTTCAATCAGCATATTAGATATTTTGTAGCTTGTCAAAACCAAATAAAACGTTAAGAAAGATACTCTGTGTCACTTTGAGGAATGTCATTTTTGCTCAAACTCAACCTATAACCCCTTCTACCTGAATCCCTTTCATCAACGGAATGTTTTTTCCAACTTATTCAAATAAACCATACTACAGAAGATATTTGTGAAGGGTTCCCTATTAAACCCGTGGATATTTATCCACAGAGTGTGTGAGCGACTGCAGCGCCAAGTCTGACGGGTACTACCAGTCGTGTCAAGGTTGTGACGTGTACGTCAAGTGTCAACAGAACGTCATCACCGACAACAACCCTTGTCCTTCCGGCACCGTTTGGAACGACAACATCAAGTTCTGCGATAAAACATCCCCTACCTGTTCTGGTAAGAAAAATGACACAGTTGGATAAAATGTTGAAAATGGATATTGAAAGGGGCAGTAGCACGTTTTTTTTAATTTTGTATTTAAAAATTTTCACTGATAATTGTAAGTTAATGCTAAATGTATTATTGTGACAGTGTCAAAAACCTCATTACACAAGCCAATCATCCATAGTCAGGGGACAAAGAATGATAATAATATGATAATACTGAAAATATCTCCCTACTTGCACATTTTCCATCTTATCTTTCACAGGACCAACTACCCCTCCGGGACCAACCACAACAAGTAAGGATTAATTTTGCCAAGAGTCAACCGCATACATTCTGTCCCCAAAGAGGCTGCTCAGTCGTACCTCTCCGATCTAGCCTCTATTTGAATAAGCCAAGAGATTGTCCTAGCGGCAACAGTTGCAGTACGAGATATCTCTTTTAGTTTTTTTTTAATATTAATTAACCTCAAAAACTAAGGAGAATGCTTTGTTAAGGGAAGAGTTAACTCACTTGGAAGTTTAATTTCATTGATACAGTTTCGCCGAAGCATACGGAAATGGCCGAGGCTTTGCGAATGACCACATCTGAAACGGCGTCGCTGATTGCACAACTAACTTTGATTGCATCTTATCAGGCTTATACCTTCTTTGGCTAATTGAACAAGGGCTAGATCAAAGTAAAATGACTAAGCTGCCTCTATAAGGAGAGAATGAGCTCCATACTGCTCCATCTGCGCATTTTTGTCTGTGGAGTTCCTACAATCTCCTGATTTATTCTCAAATTTGCCTCTTCTCACTTTTGGTTTGTTTCTAATGGCTTTATATTAATAACACACGGCGTTCATCAAACTGCCTTTCTGAGTAATCTATTAAAGAGACACAGAGTATGTTGATAGGATCACATATGTCAAATTTTGAAATCGATGTTATTACATCGGGAACCACTAACTGTTTCTGAAAATAACAAGTTAAAGGTCAATCAGTACATTAGAGCGAAAATACGGCCATTCAAAGTCGGGATTTTGATCGAAAACCGGACAATGTGGCTCGAGTGGCGCGCGCAAATTCGCCAAACGTAATTTTGAAACCTTGTCATAAGCTGACAGGACGATATATTCGATTCGATAGTGTCTATTGGGTATTGTAACTAATAGGTAGATTAATTGGGTACATAATTTCGAATATTAAACGTATTTGAGATGTTTTCTTGATTTTTTTCCATAAAATCAAGCATTTTAGAGATATTATGCATAAATGGATATATTTGCAAGTCCAGTGATGAGATATGAACTTCAATCAGCATTTTAGATATTTTGTAGCTTATCAAAACCAAATAAAACGTTACGAAAGATACTCTGTGTCACTTTAAGCTGGTTACTTATAAGGATATCATGCAAATCCTGAGAAAACATTGAGCGCATTGTAAGAAGCTCGCAGATAAAAATACCCCGATGAAGCAACCCAGGGCAACTCGAGTCGTTTTCTCCTGAGTCGTAAGTGGCAATAACATCTTAAATTTTATAAGACTTTGAGAAACACCCTATTAAATCTATAGGTGTAATACATAACTGAGGATGTCTAACTCCCTGATTCTCCTCTTAATTCGGTAGAAATTCATGTTGAAAGTGAAGGAATACAATTCTGCATCATAACATTCACATACTGATTTCTTACTTCAGCCATGAAGCCAGGGCAACTCTCAACCGGAGGTATGTTCACTAAACAAATCTGTAGGTTTTCCAAATATAAGTAAAATATCGATTAAATCATTATTATCATGATAAACTTATCCTACAATGGGACATTTAAAGATCTGTATCTATGACGTCACAAAACAATGGGGAAAGTTCGTCAAGAGACTAGGTCGTGTGCTCAAGATATATTTTGTTTCCTCGTGTCCCTTCAGCCCTTTCGTACGTTCGTCTAGGTCTACGGAGTTTTAAACTTGCCAAAATCCTTTTCCTCTCTAACACGGTTTCAAACAGTTCATAAATTGTATCAAATTGCATGCAAATAGATAAATGGCTTTTAATTGCATGAAACATGTATTTGGACATTAACCTCTATGATAAGTCTCTAATGGATCGAATGCCTTTAACAGACAGATGACAGCACGATTGGCCGTGATTATTATCACAGCCAATAGTGTTCGTATGAATGGTCGCATCGATGCTTATTTGTTGAGAAAGAAAAAGAAATTAATTTGGAAATATTTTGTTGTAATAAAAACAGAACGTGTAACTTTATTCATTTGGCTCCCACAGTCTGATAAAGAATGAATGATTATAATATTTCATATAGTCATTGTTGATGGTTCATATCTTCGTACAAATATTGTGTTTTTATAGTGAATGATAGTGGCACTGATTAACATGTGTAGCAGCGGGGTATATTACACGTGAGGAAATACTATAGGGAACCTTAGCATGTTTTAATATAGAAAAAATTGTCTTACTCACTTAAAAAAAAATCTCATGGCATATCGTACCGTCGGTAGATGATGAGAAGGATCAGAATGGGCTCAATATCATGGAAATAGTTGAATGGCATGAAACATGATGTTCGGTCATTTGTCTGTACGTAAAATGACTTGAACATATATGATGATAGAAACCTAGCGTAACACAAGGGTTCGCATTGGTATCTAATTGTTTTGTGTTTGTCTAATGAAAATAAAATGCGCAGTAAATGTTCCGATAATGAAAACTAGCGTCACTCTATTCGTGTGTTAAAGCATGAAGCATGGTATATGGACATGTTAACTAATACCTAAATGTTGGGGTTGGGTTCAGTAACACGTACAATGATATAGCGGACACTGTGCATGTTGCTATGTCTACAGCTTGTGTAAGTGACTGCAGCTCCACCCCTGACGGTTACTACCAGTCCTGTGCCGGATGTAAGTACTACGCCCGCTGTTACGGTGGAATCATCTCAGACCGCCAGCCCTGCCCCCCTGGAACCGTCTGGAACGACAACGTCAAGTTCTGTGACAAGACCTCGCCAACCTGTGTCGGTAAGAGATACTTTTGTAGATGCGTTCAGGCCCTCTGAGTATAATGGCCACCGTCGGGCGATCAAAGTGGAACGCTTTACTAATGTACATTTTAGCTTCCTTTCTTCGTGAAACTTCATATTCAATGGTGTATATACATAGCATTCGAAATGAGGTGAGGTGAGGTGATATGTATTGCGGTGAAACCTGCGAGCATCGGCTGGAACTAGCGAACCATGGGTGGTACTGCGCTGAAATTCAGTGCGCATTGCACCCAAACCTGACAGCGTGTAAAACAGTTCTCTAGTGGAGACAAACTTGCCGAGCCCCTGGCGGGATTCGAACCACGGACCTCCCGATCCGAAGCCGAACGCGCTAACCACTGCGCTATCCCGCCCCCATTCGAAATGGAATTGACAATGGTAGTAGAGTATTTTATGTATATGTATATGTTTATGTTTTTACTTTAAGTCTTCTTGACAAACAAGTCTGAATTGTCCATGAACACCACGATAAGCTTATCTCTACGAGGTTATTTGCTGATTTGATCAGATTACTGTCAGTTTATATAAAGACAAGATTATGATATAATGCAATGTTGTTGTAGATACAACACCTGCACCAACAACACCAACAACGTCAACAACAACAACACCTCAGCCATCTACGACTCTACCTACAACACCTCTACCAACAACGACTCCAACTACTTCAACAACTACAACAACCACGCCCACAACAACCAAGCCCACAACAACCACGCCCACAACAACCACGCCCACAACAACCACGCCCACAACGACAACGCCCACAACAACCACGCCCACAACGACAACGCCCACAACAACCACGCCCACTACTACAAAAGCTACTACAACTACGCCTACTACAACGTCTACTCCAAAGCCAACACAGCCACCAACCACTGCTGCCCCAAAACGTAAGTATCAACCAACCCCTTACTGTAAGTGTTTATTCATCACTTCTAATTAAGGATGCGCGGTATTATCGATATATCGGTATATTGCAATACAGGAACAAGGTGATACGAATCGGTACACACTTTTGAAATTATCCAATATATCGAACGTTTTTAAACGAGCTATTTCCATCTAAAATTACTAACAAACACACCCAAATGTGACAAGATTTGCGTAAAGTTCGTTTCAAAGAGTGAAGTTGTGTTGTGAATATAGCTCAAATATGTATACAGATCATAAACACTGTGTATAACCGTACACCGGAACTAGCGAGGTGTACGGCGGAGAAATGTTGCTAGCGAAGAGCGTGATCGTAAACGAGATCATTTAAAAAGCATTCATCGCCGTTTCATCAACTTTTTCTATGTTATTATCATGTCAATAGCTTTCCGAAACATAACTATTTAATGTCATATCCTGTTCATAATCAGATATAGCAAATATGTTACTAACAACAGCATTACTCGCAACTGTCATTGTTACTGTCCCTTGGATACAGAATGACAAGCACATACATTTTACTAAGTATGTGTGCTAAAATTACCACATGATGTTGATTATTTGAAAGTTATGAAGTAAAATATTACCTAAGTTTCGATTTCGGCTCCTCGCCAGCAACATTTCTCCGCCGTACACCTCGCTAGTTCCGGTGTACGGTTATACACAGTGATAAACAGTGATTTAAAATATATCCTTTCCAATACGACTCATTGTTGAGCAATGATGATCGTTCTTGTTCTAATATTTATACCGAAGATAGCATGCAAATTCTTGAATTAAATAAGTACCAATATATGGCAATACCTATTGCAATACGCCTTTCCGTATCGCAATATATTGCAACGAGGAGGAACGATACCCATCCTTACTTCTAATTATCTCATTTTCTCGTAAAGATGAAGATACAAGCTCATAGGCCTTGTTTCTTGCCTGTTTGATTTAAGCAGTAATCTCGTTTCTCATCGTTTTCCAAAAGAATGAATTATGAACGAAGGGCTTTAAGGCTTTTTTTGTCATAACTTTATCTATGAAAGTGAGAAAGTATGTTAATCACTCCCCTTATATGAATATTTATTATTTTTTCAGCTTTGAAACCTAACAGTGGACCAAAAAGTAAGTACATATTATTCTCGATACAAGTTTCTTGGATACAGAAGACAAACATGAATCGTGCAATATTTTGATTTAATATACATTTATGAAAAATTCTTCACTTGCAAATAGACTGACAGCTGGGTCTTTTCATGTGCATTTTTTGTCAGACAATATGTAGTTGGTGATGTGGTATACTAGTATATACTTGTGGACATCACCATCCTCGCTAACACTACACTTTATCCCTTGGATTTTTCATCGTAAAACATCTGTACTTGAATTACTCGGTCTTGAATTGCTTTCTCCATACGCCTATTAAAAACGAACATGAAAAGTAAACATATTAGTAATTTATCTTTGCAAAACTTTGATTCACCAAGCTTCATAGAAAAAGAAATGTTTATACTAAAAGTGTTGTTTTTTCATTTTGAAGCTGTGTAAAATATATGATATCCAAATATTTGTACACATTCCTGCAAGGACCTAGCTGGAAATTTTCATTTCGAAGCGACGTAAAATATATGGTGTGAAAATCATCTTTTCACGTGATGCGTTTAGAACAGCTACAACCCCTAGTATATTTCGAGAATCTTTGCCGTGAAATATGCGATGTGAATTATTTTCAAAGGAGGCGTTAAGATTTGCAAGGATCCTAAAAAATTACTTGAAGTGTTTTGAAATAAGGTGTATATTATGAATAATATTCACAGGACGCCCTATCGACTGCAAGGGTATTATGAGAAACTTTAGTTTTGAAGCGCCGTAAAATATATGGTTTATTATCAACTAGAAGCGTTAAGGACTGCAAGGGTATTGTGAGAAACTTTAGTTTTGAAGCGCCGTAAAATATATGGTTTATTGTCAACAGGATGCGTAAAGGACTGCAAGGGTTGTGAGAAACTTTAGTTTTGAAGCGCCGTAAAACATATTGTTTATTATCCACAGGATGCGTAAAGGACTGCAAGGGTATTATGTGAAACTTTAGTTTTGAAGCGCCGTAAAATATATGGTTTATTATCCACAGGATGCGTAAAGGACTGCAAGGGTATTATGAGAAACTTTAGTTTTGAAGCGCCGTAAAATATATGGTTTATTATCCACAGGATGCGTAAAGGACTGCAAGGGTATTGTGAGAAACTTTTGTTTTGAAGCGCCGTAAAATATATGGTTTATTATCCACAGGATGCGTAAAGGACTGCAAGGGCCTCCCGAATGGTGACTACCAGTCATGCAAAGGCTGCAACTTCTTCGTCAGTTGCTCGAGCGGCTACACTTACGATGGGAAGGCCTGTCCTGGGGCGACTGTTTGGAACGACGACTATAAATACTGCGACCACAAATCCCCAACATGTCACTAAAACCTGTTCATGTACGGAAATAGTAATATAAGGGACATTTGTTAACTTACATAGGAACTTTTACCAGATTAAAAAATTCAAACTGTCCATTTTAAAGGGAATAACAAATTTAAAAGCCGCTTTTTGGTTTCGATTTATATCAGATCTTTTATTTATGTCAGACTGAGCATCCCAACTGAACATGAGATTCTCGTTTATTTTTTAAGTTAGTGTTCTTATTGATATAGAAAAAATTGTTTCTTTTATTTTCTGTAAGCTAACTGTTATCAGTCATTGTCAATAAGATTGTTATCGGCCATTGTTATAAAGATAGGAGAAATGTTTGATTGTTCCTGTAAGGTGTCATATAGAGCTTAATCTTTCCGTGAGTACCTTGGTACCTTAATGCTTTATTTCACAAACGTATGACATTATAAAGAGCATTTTCTGCTAACCATGACTTTTTTATACAAAGAAACAGTGATAGATTTGTAAACCAACATCTCTCTTATCCATCCCTCTATTCAAAAACATATATTTATCTAGAATGTAACTTGTTTCTCTGTCTGATTAAAATCGGCCTAGTTCCGAGAAATGAAATATTTAAAATATTAACTCTACGGAGTTAGAAACCCTCTACACTAGGTCTGACCGCAAACCCGTACCTCCCATGTTTTACCAGTAATAGAGTGCAGGAGAACCTGTCATTAGCGGACCAATCACATTGTCTCCCTTAAATAAGACCGCTAGCGGTGATCATGTTCAATGCATGTTTAAAGATGCTGTTTCATACTTGCATGCGGTTCAGGCTGAAATTTAGCTATTGAGAAATGAAATACATCACTTTGTAGAAAAATCTTTCGTCGAAATTTTGATATCTTATTTAGATCGTTTAATCAACAATAACATACTTATTCCGACGCCCAAAGCACAGTACCCCTTGTAGAAAGGGCATAGCATTTAACGAACCCGCTTCCGGTGACGTAATCATTACGCGTGTAGGATTTACACCGTGTCACAACTAGCGTATTTGCGTTCGATGGGTATCAACTTTGGCAGCAACGAATACCTTATTCCGCGAAAAAAAAAGAAAATCTAGTCGAGCGCAAGCGTATATTTAGAGACCGGAAGTTGTGAGATGGCCACACTTGATTCACCTTTATGTTGGCTGCCGTTTCCATAATTTTGGTAAATTATCTCATATTGGTTGGTCGCAAAATTGTTCTAAATATACAACGAATACATTAAAAATACTTTTTAAAATGTTGCAAGTATGATACAGCATCTTTAAACAGGAGTTACTTGCCTAGCTTGATACCAAGGCTTTTGCGATCTGTTTGTGATTGGTTAGTTAAGTTAACGTCAGACCCAGTAGGACCCAGTGGAGAGGAAACCTATCGAAATAACATGTTCACATAGAGTTATATTTTGAAACTATTATTCCTCGGAACTAGGTCGATTTTGATCAGACTGACCTCTTCCCTTGAGAAACTATCCAACACCAATCTGGTCGGACGTTGAAAGCTACTTGTAATTTGTTTTTAACATGTCATTAATTCAGTCTGATATTTGTAAGTGACTTATGTTGTTAAGTAATCCTGCACAATAAAATAATGTTTGTGGTAATTGGTTTGTCTTTTAATTCAATATGTTTAAAGTGGAATGCAATCGTATGGTTTTTAAAAAATATAGAAATATTTATTTTGAAATTAGGCTTGGTTATCACTAAATGACACGATCTTTCCTAAACCATTTGACGATTGACCATGAAGAGAAACTGAAGAGAAACTGAAAATATAATATTTAGGATCCATCTCTATTCGAAGGATTTTACCTATATCAAGATTGACTCATTTTACAAAGGCAACGCCTCGTCACATTACAACGGTCAATTTTGACAAAAGGTATTTCTATGTAATAATAACAATAGTCCATTCATATTATACACTGGTCCATGCGCGATGCATGCTCCGGGCGCAATGTTTGTCCCTATGTTGAAAAGGCTTGTTTGAATAGGTAAGCCTTGAGATGTCTTAAAGGATTGGAAAGATTGAGAGTTTGTCAGGTCGGATGTCTACTAAAGATATATTAACAGCAAATTGTAGTCAATAGTATTGTTGCCATACTGTATGAATCTAACTAGTAGAAGCATGTTAACAGCTTTATCGATGATATAAATGTTACAATTTCACTCATTCATCCATCCACGGTATATCAACCCTGGGATTTTCAACAGAAAAATATGTACTGAACTAACCATATTTTCCCGAGAACAATTTTGTTACTAGTGCCACATAGCCAGTTAGCTCGCCTGTGCTAGGGGTTTTGCAAAAAGAGAACTAAACAGTTGATTCGAACAGAAAACCACAATGATATGTCATAGTCTGGACAGTGGATAAATCAGGACATCAATATATACATGTCGACATCAATTTATTCATCTGGGTATTATATATATATCTGGACATCAATATAAACATCTAGATATCAACACCTTGACATCAATATCTACATCTGGACATCAATGTATACATGTGGACATCAATATAAACATCTAGATATAAAAACCTGGACTTCAACGTTTACATCTGGACATCACTATATAAATCTGAACATCAATTTATTTATCTGGACATCAATTTGTTTATTTGGACATCAATATATACATGACATCAAGATACACATCAGGACATCAATATTTACACTTGGACATTAATAAATACATCTCGACATCAATATCTATAATACCTAACTGTAAAGTACTCGTTACCGATTTGCTTTCGATCGACTCGTTTTATCTTATGTACCCCGCGTCTCTCACTTCTCGCGGAGTACAAATTCATGTACCCCGCTGCCATAGTAACAGCTCCTCGCTGAGGAGAGGTGTCGCAGAGCGTTAAAATGACGTTACCAAATGGCGCTTTCGGTGTTAAGAGTTTACATTATTTCGATCAGCTGTTTTGGGGATTATTAATAATTGATTTTTATCTCATCCGTTTATATTTTATTTGGAAACAAACTTCGCATTACATTGCACAGCTCCTTGCCGAGGAGAGGTGTCGCAGAGCGTTAAAATGACGTTACAAAATGGCGCTTTCGGTGTTAAGAGTTTACAATTATTTCGATCAGCTGTTTTGGGGATTATTAATAATTGATTTTTATCTCATCCGTTTATATTTTATTTGGAAACAAACTTCGCATTACATTGCACATGCTACAGAATTAAGATCAAAAAGTTTTAAAGCATGTCTCGGCTATTAGTTTTACCTAACACGACTCATAACATTTCAGTCGGGATGGACGACGCCAATTTGGATGACGCCATTGAAGGTCGTTCACGCGGGAAGGGCTCCTCCTTGGCAGTCATAGTCAAATGAATATATTTTCTTCTGATGTGCTTCCCCTCCGGTAATACGGTCTGATGTTCCATCTGTGTAGAAATGTCACACATAGAGGATATTATATGAGTGTCCATGACATACTATGTTTACGACACGAGTGCCTAAATATTAGTATTTCCCAAGCGAGAGAGACGTCAAATATAATATTCTGTTTATTACCGTAGTCCCAAAATTAAGGAAAATGCTCAAAACCTACTTCTCAGCATAGGCAGACTAGCGGGCGGCGGCCCGTATACATTGTGACGTCATAGGTGAACTGTGACGTCAAATCATTGTTTATTACGTGACGTCACAATGAAGTAGGTTTTGAGCATTTTCTTTAATTTTGGGACTACGGTAATCAACAGAATATCATATTCGTGCCCATGACATACTATGTTTACGACACTCGTGCCTAAATATCAGTATATCCCTCGCTCTCGCTCGGGAAATACTAATATTTAGCCACTCGTGTCGTAAACATAGTATGTCATGGACACTCATATAATATCCTCTATTAATGTATATGGACATCACTATGAATATGGACATCAATATCATTGCCTTGCGGCTCGGGCAACATTTCTACAAAGATGGTACATCAGACCGTAGTACCCTCATGAGAAGCATACAACTGTATAAGGACATCAATATATATATATGGACATCATTACATATATATATGGACATCAAGATATATGTATATCAATATATATTTCAATACAAATGATAATCTCCGACCAACCCCGAAATCGAACTATTCCTCTTAGTGAGCATTTTGATAAATGTGGAAAGGGCAAGTTCAAAGTTTTCCCGATATATAAACTCAACTATCACAATGACAATGATTTATTTTGAAATATTCATATTTTATTTAAGAAATAGAGTAGCCCTAACCACCATGTGTTTTGCAATAAAGTATAGTTTTGCCCTGAACTATTATAGTTAAAGCATTGCAATCACCAAAAATATCAATGCAACATTTAAAGAATGACGATTACGGATAAAGACACTTATTTTAAACAATTACTATGACACGCATATGTGGGTACGACAGGTTAATCGGTAGAAAAGATATCCGATTACCTACTTGGAAGCGTACAAATAATTGCTATGACGTGAGTTGAGAGCGGACACTTGCGTGAATTTGGAGCGGACACCACACGACCACGTGGCAGGATGAAAATCTGCAATTTTCTTCACAGTCCAGAAACGCTATAACCTCAAATTTCACAAAAACTCTTATCAATGCCTGTATCACTTACTGGTGCAGTACCAGCTCTAAATGAAGTTTAATTTTTGTGCACGGATGAACAATTGTGAGTGACTGTCGAACTTACTGGCCAAGATGTCGTACATTTTCATGCGTAGTAAAATGACGAGGGCTTAAAATCAGCTGCAATCTGGTATGATAGATTTGATGTCCACTATTTTACAGCATGGAAGGGTTTTAGCAATTAGTAACTATGAAGATCAGAAATTTAAAAAAATTTAACAATGATTGATAAAAACGAAACTTCTGGGAATAAAGTTCTGGCGTACACGTTCACACGCGGTTGTTACGACTGCCCGGAGACAACGCATTGTACCCGCTCCACATTGGCTAGAGAGTATAATCCTTGAACTTGAATGGACAATCGACAAGCCCTACTGGACTTTGCACGTCAATATGTAAAGTGAGATACACGACAACTTTCAAGACAGTCGTAGAACATGATTGATCTGTTTGGTAGTGGATCGTTCATGATTTTGGTGAGATTTCTCTCGCTGACCGTACTGAGATAGAAGCCACAACATATCCACTATTGTCAGAGTATATGCAGGAGCTGTTGGCCCAGGATGATGATGTTCGTCCATTCTGTGGTTAATGGCTATCTTGAAAGAAAGACATTTCAACGTATTGAGTGGCCTACCATGTTCCGGGATCTTAATCCCATTGAGCATGTCTAGAACCAGTTACAGCACAGCTCCTTTATCAACCATAGACTCTTGATGACCTTTAAAGGGGGACTGAAATGGTCTATGGCCACTTTCGGGATTCACAAAAAGGGATTTGCAATTTCAAATAGATTCAACTTTGAATATTCGAAATCGGACGGTAACCTGCCTAAATACGACTTTTAAAATACACTGCCTCATTAGACCCGGGGAACAGAATCTGTGGTCACTGAAGCGTGTCCCGAGCGTGTCCACCTTCTATGACGTGGCAGAAGGGGAGTAGTTTCACCTAATGATCATTTTTCAACGTGTAATGACACCTTTTTCATCGTTCATTTAACATAAAAATAGTCACAAAATATACTCAAGTTTTGCATATTCCGAAAGCTTAGATATCCAACGGCTCAATAATAGTTTATTCAAGCTAATTATTATTGTATACGCATGCCTCATTGTATATTTCAAAACCATATAAAATGACTCAACAAGGCTTCATCTTGATAAGACTGCCTTGTTCAATTGGCGCCGTTGTTGCTAGCCTCTTCTGTTTAAAGTGATAATCTGATGGTCTGTTGTTTGCTGAATCTTACATAACATACACTGACTATTTCTTCCGACGGTGACAAATAACGAAACATAATAAATCGTTAATAATTTCAGTGAACAAACCGAATATTTTCTACAAACAAATACCTATTTAATGTTACATTTTTGTGCGTTTACTGCAAAATAAAGATATATTCTAAATAGGCCATTAGACGGTGGATAATTTTACAATGGTGATTTGAAAGGAAAAAGTGTGGACGGTTATATGTTATTTATTATGATTTTTTTTCTATTATGAAAAGATAGCCGTCACAGTGAATAATCTAAAGTAAGTTATGATCAATCTCCGTATTTTTACAACACATATCAAGAATAAAATAATTAAACATACATGTACATTATTTTTATCAGTGGTTGATCTATTTATGATATATAAGGTTTCGATTCGTATTGAAAATGCAACAATGTTATATTTGTGATCATACTGTTTTGCAAATCACATTCCGCATATAAGTACAGTCACATCCATCAAAGCGAATCCGCAAACAAAATCGACTCACCGTTTCATAAAGTTCAAGTATTGAGTATTTCTTAGATGTTTTTGTACTAAATCAGAATTCAGCACATAAATCGTTTTGGTTTGAAAGAGGTTTGTCTCCAGACATTATGGTAGACAGGTGACAGGATTGGTGGGCGGAGCGTCACGCTCTAATGAGTTTTCAAAGTGTACGCCTGTTCTAAAAACCGGACATAAAGTGTTGATTAAAAATCTAATATATGTGTATATTTTCTCAATTATATGTTCACTGCATTCCCATAGATGGCGATAACGATCTATCATTCTTAGAAAAAATACATTGCATAACCTCTTTAAGATGCATTCAGACAAGAATGAAACAATCTCTCACAACAAAACATCGTGATGCTCATCATGATAGCAGATGATGGCGATACCCAGTATTAATCTGCCTTTGGTTCTCTTTCTCAAGCGTTATTGAACTCGTTAATTGGCCGGCTGTCCACTGCGATTGATCGGGTCAATATCATTCAATAACCGTATCGTTGTTTAAATCAAGATGGTTATTTAACAATGTTGCTATTGTTATTGTCTTAGAAACTTTTCTCCTCCGGAGATGGAGAGATTGCATGATTTGAAGGGTGAGAATGTCTGAAAACACGTTATTGAAACATCCTTTTAAGGATACACCACCACTCAATACATTTGATTTCACATGTATATTTTGTAACTAATATAAGTATGATTCAGAGAAAACATTTCAGCAAGGACAGAATTAGTAATTCCTTTTACATCAAAGCTAAGGTTGAAACAGTAAATATCTTTGGATTAACAGAGGGCTCAACGGTATTCCTTGGAAAGTTCATTGCTTTGAAGAAACGTTCTTTACATAATCCTTTGAAATAATTGCAACACATTATTCAAAAACAAGCACTACTTTGCAATCAAATGGACCTCAAACAATTACAATTCAACCCTCCACTGTAAACACACTAATCCTGTTTCTCTGAAACTGGATCTGCACTTCACGTCTTGCGCGTTCTCTGAAGAAAGTAGGACAAACAATTTTCAAGAATGCATCCCTGAAAGGTCGGTAGGTAAAAGCATAGATGAAGACATTCCAGAGACTGTTGGACAAAACACAAGCACTTCCCACCTGCCACAAAATGTCATCTCTATATCCTGTTATCAAACTAATAAAAGCACAGATTGCCCATGGAATGTAACATACAATATACACAATAGTAGATAAGAACATGGTATAGGTGAACTGTTGTGAATGGGCATTTGGTCCTGTCATACTCAATTTCGATTTCCGCAGTTCAAGACCGATTCTTATGAGAAGAACAGTGATGATACTCACTGCCACAGCAAGAAACCCTATTATAATTGATGCTTTTATACTGAAATTTCGGGAGGTAAAGGTACCCAAAGCCTTGCTGTAACTAGATTCGGCATTGTCATATAGTGTGATTATGCAGAGTCGAAAAGTGTTCATTAGAAATATGCTTGTGACTGCACAAATGAACCTCTTTGCAGACATAAGTTGTTGATAATGTAAAGGCCATACAATTGAAATGTATCGATCCACAAGAGCAAGCATAATGTTGAGAATGTTCTGAATAACAATGAAAACTAGCAGTTTTGTTGCGTTTTGTCCATATTCATCTGGGTAGGCAAACTCATTCAGAATCTTAGATGGCACAACGAAGACGAGAACGTGTAATCCTAGAGCAAAATCCCATGCTGCCATAAATGCAATATTCCATATTGTCGGGAGATGAAGTTCACGAGACTTGATGATGATGATGATGACGATGCTGTTACTGAGCAGGACAAGAGCAGCAAACACCGAGTACAGAACCACACACAAGACGTCTATAACATCCGACATCGTCTTCTCTCTTGTTAAAATCTGTTTGTGTAGTATCCTGTTTAGGCCTTATTGATTATCATCGTGGAACACCTGCTGAAAAAAAGGTTAAACTGATGTCAAAGTCTTAACAAGCCTTTATTGAAAGTTAGATGTAAACATCCGCTGAGTACAGATTCAATAAATAGTAGGACAATGATAGTTCTATACAGCTGCGTACCTTAAGTTTGTTCACTTGCTTGTGATCTTAGTGCAAATATCATGTACTTTGGGTTTCGTTTTGACATTTATAAAATAACTCCAGGACAACTTACAAAAGATCATGTGTGTCCATGTGTAAAATAACAATTCCCAAACCATATTTCGGGATCGTTTGGTCACTGGTGCTGAATGTCGATAGTTGGCATTGTTAAATAGACAGATGGGGTCATATTTGTGGAATCCGAATGTTCTTAAATTTCGATTAAAATCATCCATGTAAACGTTGTAGGAAAAAAATCATTACATTTACGTTGCCTTAGCTCAAAAGAACACATATGAACAAGATCTATAGCTGCTGATTACTTATAAAGGATTTTGTAGAGCAAAATAGAAATCAGTGTTTTTGTAATTTTGACCCCTGGTCATTTAAATGACCTGCCAACTTGTTACAACTATCTGCTAGGTATGACATAAGAATATGTTAACGCAAACTGAATCATAACCTATACAGTGAAATTTCATCATAATTGGTTTCGTTTTCACAATGCTAAGATGTCTCAAAGACGTTACAAATTACATGATATTTGCACTAGAATACGAAGGTAAGTGAACAAACTTAAGATACGCAGCTGTACTATTCTATACTTCAATGCATTGCTGTTCATCTTCAGCTGATTCTGTCAAGGAAAACATCTAAAATCCGTCATGTTTTTTTATATTAAATGTAAAAAACTACAATGAAAATAGAATTATAAACGTTGCTTATAAATACTACTTATATCTTGTTTTTGTATCGTTTATAGAATTATAATACCATGTATCTTTTAAAGAATTATAATACCATGTATCTTTTATAGAATTATAATACCATGTATCTTTTATAGAATTTTGTCACCAGGTATCTTTCATAGAATTATAATACCATGTATCTTTTATAGAACTATAATACCATGTATCTTTTAAAGAATTATGATACCATGTATATTTTATAGAATTATGATACCATGTATCTTTTATAGAATTATGATACCATGTATCTTTTATAGAATTATGATACCATGTATCTTTTATAGAATTATGATAACAGGTATCTTTAATAGAATTATGATACCATGTATCTTTTATAGAATTATGAGACCATGTATCTTTTATAGAATATTAATACCATGTATCTTTTATAGAATTATGATACCATGTATCTTTTATAGAATTTTGATATCGTGTATCTTTTATAGAATTAGGATACCATGTATCTTTTATAGAATTATGATACCATGTATCTTTTATAGAATTATGATACCATGTATCTTTTATTGAATTATGATACCATGTATCTTTTATAGAATTATGAGATCAGGTGTCTTTTATAGAATTGTGATACCATGTATCTTTTTTAGAATTTTGATACCATGTATCTTTTATAGAATTATGATACAATGTATCTTTTATAGAATTATGATATCATGTATCATTTATAGAATTATGATAACATGTATCTTTTATAGAATTATGATACCATGTATCTTTTATAGAATCATGATACCATGTATCTTTTATAGAATTATAATACCATGTATATTTTATAGAATTATGAGACCATGTATCTTTTATAGAATTATGATACCATGTATCTTTTATAGAATTTTGATACCATGTATCATTTATAGAATTATAATACCATGTATCTTTTATAGAATTACAATACCATGTATATTTTATAGAATTATGAGACCATGTATCTTTTATAGAATTATGAGACCATGTATCTTTTATAGAGTTATGATACCATTTATCTTTTAAAGAATTAGAATACCATGTATCTTTTAAAGAATTGGAATACCATGTATATTTTGTAGAATTATGTTTCTGAATTATATTTTATTGAATTATGATACAAGGTATCTTTTTATAGAATTATGATACCATGTATCATTTATAGAATTATGATACCATGTATCATTTATAGAATTATGATAACATGTATCTTTTATAGAATTATAATACCATGTATCTTTTATAGAATTATGAGACCATGTATCTTTTACAGAATTATGATACCATGTATCTTTTAAAGAATTATGATACCATGCATCTTTTGTAGAATTTTGATAACAGGTATCTTTTATATAATTATGATACCATGTATCTTTTATAGAATTATGATACCATGTATCTTTTATAGAATTATGATAACAGGTATCTTTTATAGAATTATGATACCATGTATCTTTTAAAGAATTATGATGCCATGTTTATTTTATAGAATTATGATACCATGTATCTTTTAAAGAATTATTATGCCATGTATCTTTTATAGAATTATGATACCATGTAACTTTTTCAAGAATTATGATACCATGCATATTTTATAGAAATTATGATACCAGGTATCTTTTATAGAATTATGATACCAGGTATCATTAACGGAATTATGTATTTTCGTACAAAGGGTAATCTTGCATTTCTATTGATATAATTTTTATCGGAAAAAAATCAGGAATATTAAAGCCTGGAGTACGTCTTAGTAACAGGTGGATGCACGATGGAATAATGGAGGAAAGGCTGGATACATCTTACATTCCAAACTCTGGTAAAGTTGTTCTTGAAAAAGTTAATTTTTTAGAAATGATAAGGGTTATTCACTTTTAATGAACAAATACAGCCATTGGCTTAGTAGCTCTTCAGGTTTTAAATTCAATTTTTCTTCAGGCGTTGGTGAATGTGGTTCCGCTTTAGAGGTGGCCACAGGATCAACAAATGTGAAATTTTGACTCCCATTTGTCAAAGGAGTCTCTACAACATATTTCAGCATTCTATGCTTTGTGCCTCTGGAGAAGAAGTGAACTTCAGATATCGGTAGTCAATTCAGAAACAGAAATTGCTCAAACATTCAAATGTCAAAAGATGTAACAGATCAATCCTAAATTGAGTTAGAGTGCTACCAAGTCTGTATTCGGTAATTTAGGGTATATGATACAAAGGTTTACCAAGTCCTAATATCAGGGGTCACAGGGCCACCAAAACTGTATAAATGATTATCCTCACTAGTCAATGAGTCTATACACAAGATTACAGCTTTCTAAGCATTTGCTTCTGTAGAAGAAAATGAAAAAATGTTTTAAGGGTGTGGCCACTGCAGCCCTTTAAGGGGGTCATAGGGCCATCAAGGCATTCAATTTTAATCCTAATAAGTCAAAGAGTCTGTACACAAAGATCCAGCTTTCTATGCCTTATGCTTCTTGAGAAGAAGATAAATAAGTTTTAATGGGGTGGCCTCTGTTGCCCTTATTTAAGGTCACAGGGTCAAGAAAGCTATAAATTATAATCGTCACTAGTCAAGGAATCAAACACAAAGTTCCAGCTTTTTAGGCCTTATGCTTCTTGAGAAGACGTTGAAAATGCAGCTAGGTAGCGGACGGACAGTCGGACGTCGGACACCTAAATTTTGAAATCCTATCTTTTCATGTTTGCGTAAAACACGCCTGCTCATCATGGAAGTAACAGGTTTTAATGGAGAATATATTGTGATGTCAGGAAAATTAAAATAAATGGTTCCAATTAAAAGACAAGGTATTTAAACTAAATGGAGCAGTAATAATTCAGGTATATATAATGTGAAATGCAGCCATGCGATTCCTGTTTCTTACACAAAATACATTGAAGGTGTTCACACAAAATTGGCCGCCAATTGACTTTGTGTGAATCTTTATAATGTGTCCTTTTTCTATGGATGATTGGTTTGTATAATGCGATGTTTGACACTCTCAAAATAATTCATTTAGCATTAAGGTACAATTACAAGTGAAAATTTCAAAATATAAAATTTTCTAAAAACGTGTTAACGTCCCTTCACTAGTGGAGATAGTAGAAGATATTGAGCACGTTTGCTGTAAAACGCGTAAAAAATAATGTCAAGTAAAGTGCATTATGTCTTTAACGTCGTTTTCTAACATGATGTTCATGATTAATTAAAATGTTAAATGTCCAACTTTCTATAATAAAAAAAAATTAAATAGCGATTCATGCACCCGATAGATGAATGCGCAAAGAATTGCAATCCCCAATTCACAATCTGTCCTATAAACAAAATGCGCACAGATAATGAAGAGCTGAGGAAAATAAAAGAACGATTTGTTATTGATGGATATATACCTAAATTGAACTGTAACCAATATGAAATCATGTTGACGTCGCATTTACTATATATATTTTTAGTGGTATGCATATGACGTCATGAATTACGTCCCTTGCCTTTGTTAACGCTATACCATTAGCAACACAATGTATAAGTTACCCTGATGATCACCATGTTGTGAAACCGGTTGGTAATATATATAATCGATAAATCGGTTGGTATAATATATATATATATACACGATGTATTCCCCTTAGTGCGCACATTGACAATTGTGCTTAAGGCAAAGATATAAAATTCCAAATGTTTATATTCTACAAAATGGAAACAAAGACAGACTGGCCAGAAAATTGAAAGAAGATTACTTTATTAGAATGCTAAAACCAAATTTGAATGCATAATTATATATTCATGTATAAATGTGTTTGATTCTATCGCTTGCTTAATGACTGTGACGTCATACCTGTGTTACGTCATCACTATTATGACAATCTAACGTCACAACTGTTTTGTACTCCCTGAATATTACAATGAAATTAGTAGGAGTCTATTGGTGTTGTGTGTTTTTTTAACTTTTGAATATATTTGACTGTATACCAGACCAACTAAAATGTTTCTGATATATATATATACATATACATTTAATCACCCATATACATCACTGGCCTCTTTCAAAGAAGTTATCGTACTGTTTATTTTAAACAGTACTTACATAGAAGCAAATAACTTCCTTCTTGTTTCTTACATTTTTATATAAGCTATCAAAATGAAATGCAATAGCTGTAGTTTCATACTTTTTTTGCAATTGTGATATTTTTGCAGCTCTTAACCAGTTCTAGGATACACACTGTCCAAATTTAGAATCCACATTACCAAAAGATATAAGACAAACCATGTTGGCTTGTAAAACGCAAATCTTGGATTTTATTAAAAAGGAAGTAGATTCAACATTATTAAGTCTTGAAACTCAACGATAAATCTGTTTTGCATACAATAAAATCATCTATAACTTTCAATGAATATTACTTACCTTGTTTCCCTATGTTGGTTTGTTGTTTACTTCTGGCGCGAAGTCTTCGTTTGTGATCAGCTGATGTGTGTCTTTAAGATTTATACATTTCTATAAGCTAAGTGACGTAGTTGGCTTTGTTCAATTGGAGATGGGAAGATAAGCAACACGTTATCCCCTATCACAGCCAGCATTAATTAAGATATCTTTCAGACAGTTGATTAGGAAATAGATGTGAACTCCTTGAAGTAAGGATGGTTCCTCCATTCTTATGGTTGGTCATTTCTTGTCTCTTTCTGATAACTCGGTGCAAGGTGGTTACTTCTAAATAAAATTGGATATAGCTAATCAAATTATTTTCTTTTTGAAATTTTATCAAGAAGGTGACGAGAATTGGCTATATCCCAAGTCGGGCCGAGCGAACTAACAGATTAGTGGAGTTAGCGTAACGTTCGTACTCTAAAAATGAGGGTAAATTAACTTTACCAACCATGCATAGCGTCTCATAAGTCGGAGCTTTTTGATGGTCATATGTTTTCGAAAAAATAACTTATCTTACTTGAAATCAGTTAAAGAAAACATCCATTAGTGAAAGACATCAAATAGTAGCTCAAATGAATGTAATTGTAAATGGCATTTTGGAGTTGAATTCTTGTCTATTCCAATTAACCACATGCAACGATAAGCATACGAGTGTCTTCAAAGACTAGAAAGTAATACAAATCATTACGAAAAAGATTTCACATTTTGATCTCATTCAAACAAAGTACCTGTATTGTTCTGATGCTAAAAAATACACAGAGGAAAAGCAAACTAAACCACTGATGGAGCACAACTGTGTATAGCCGTACACCGGAACTAGCGAGGTGTACGGCGGAGAAATGTTGCTAGCGAGGAGCGTGATCGCAAACGGGATCACTTAAAAAGCAATCATCACCGTTTCATCAACTTTTTCTATATATTTATCATGTCAATAGCTTTCCGAGAACTATTTAATGTCATATCCTGTTTATAGTCAGCGATAACAAATATGTTACTAACAACAGCATTACCCGCAACTGTCATTGTTACTGTCCCTTGGATACAGAATGACAAGCACATACATTTTACTAAGAATGTGTGCTAAAACTACCACATGATGTTGATTATTTGAAAGTTATGAAGTAAAATATTACCTACATGTTACTTTCGATTTCGGCTCCTCGCTTGCAACATTTCTCCGCCGTACACCTCGCTAGTTCCGGTGTACGGTTATACACAGTAAGCACGGTGAGGTGAAACATCAATCATACTTTGCAAACTAATGATCACAAGAAAATCAATGAATAACCAATGATTAATTATTCACAAACATTAGAAATCCAAATTACTTATTAACGAGTAATAGTACCTGAACTCTAGACAACAACTTGAGAAATTATAAATCACATGAACGTTCTTTGCTTAACGTCAACTGCAATGACCAAAGGGACGGGAGAAAATTCAACATATAAAACTACATTAATCCTTAAGATTATCTGAATCCGTTTTAAAACTTTCAAAGAATAACATAGTCATGAAATGGAAATCTTAGTGAAGTTGAAAGATTGTTTTAACATGATTTGAAGGAAACGCTTTCAAATCAGTCTTATACATACATTAACTTCTTTGAGAGACATTTAAGAAGTTGGAATGACAATAAGGCTGAGGAATATATGGATGACAACTTCTTTGTTCACGTCGCATAGAATGAACAAAGAAGTTGTCATCCATATATTCCTCAGCATTATTATACATACATACATTGACAAAGTATATAGAAATTATTCCTGGTCCCCAACTGTTCAAGGTCTCCGTGGATATCCATGGCGGTGGAAAAGAAAGTTTCTAGCGAGGGTCTTCATCTAATTTGTTGAAATCATGTACAGCAAATCACCATACATACTTCAACTGTTAGATCGTGAAACCTTAGGGTAAATATCAGATGTAAATTTCAACTCTTTGTAACATGAATAAAAGATACCCAAGACGTCTTTAACCAACCAACTAAACAATGCAAATTCAACCTTCCACTCTATACACGCCGATCCAAGATTTGAACTATTTCCATTTATATTGATTGGTGACACACGGTTTTGTTCTGTTGTCATAGAGGATAATTAATGTAGTTTTCCAAATACCAGGGTTATTCCATCGAGTGTCATGGGTAAAGTTGATAGTTTACCAGTGGTAGAATAATGAATAATGTATTGAAATCTCAGATTCAAGAAGAAATGTATCATGTCTTAAGTCTACGAATAAGCACTCTCTTTATAAAACAATAAAAAGCTTTTAGTCAATATTAATTACAAATTGTTAAAGTATTTTAAAAATGACGTTATCAGTTTCACACACCCAGAGAGTTAGCAAAATACGACAAAATAATAAAGAGTATAGTTATTCAAATTGTAATTGTAATAAATTTGTGCAATTCTGGTCCATTTGCCATTACTTGTTGCCATGACATTTCAAATCAACTGTTCTGTACATAATATATTGTCATTGATTAATCCAGACAAGCTTAAAGAGCCACTTCTTGAGTTGCAGGAGGCCATTTATGCCAAACTTAACCAATAATGTCGTCTATCGAGGAGTACGGACATTTTAATGCTAATATGCGTCTTCTATTGATAACAGAAAGGGTTGAAATCACGATAATGATCGAAAACCGGACAAAGACGTAGGCCAATCAGTCAAATGTAAATTTGGAAAGTTATATAAAGCAGAATGACAGTTATTGGTCAATAAGGTTATACAGGCTATATAACTAGTATTCATGTAAAATTGGACGTGTGAATTTACTTGCCGCGAATTTATGTCTCTGTAGCTGTTTTAAGATTTTCATTTAAAACAAGTATTTATCATGTATTTGCCAATACCGGAATGAATTTATAAGATATTTTTAATCTATATAATGAATAATGAAAAAGTCTACATCAAGCTTTTCGCTACCAGGGATATTATTTTCAAAGCAATAAGGTCACCCAAGACAAACCTCAATGTTTTGAATCTGAGTCATTTGACATGTGAATTTCATTTTTGACCCTTGCCTAGCTCTTAAATCAAAGTGTAATAAGGAAGCCTTGTTCGCAGTCTTGTATTCCAAAACGTAGGGGAGATAGTGTTTATCTAATAAAATACAGAACTTTAAACGGACAGTAGCACGTACATGTATATATATAAGGTGATGTCTGGAAAATGAAAATTAAGGGTTAAAATTGAAAGACAATATCTTTAAACTAAATGGAGCAGTAACAAATCAAATATATGATGTAAAGTTTAGCCATGCGATTCCATTTTCTTACACAAAGTGAATTAAAGGTGTTCACACAAAATGGCCGCCAATGGATGTTATGTGAATCTTCATACTTTGTCCTCCTACAAAGCTTGTGTAATGAAATTTTTGACACTGTCAAAATAAGACATTAAGCAATACCTTATAATTATCAGTGTAAAATAAAAAAATAAAAAATTATCAAAAAACGTGCTACTGCCCCTTTAACAATGCGCAGATGTACTAAGTGGTTGTATATAGGAGTAGAATATACACATGATCCTTAGATTCTTTTGAGTACATGTAGTATATATTAAAATCAATATATCCATACCTTGTTCCCTGTGGTCGTAGGTTGTTTACTAAACCAGTCCCTTCTTACAAACAGCTGATTTGTTCCTTGAAGATTTAAAATATGTCTGTTAATGTGTGTTTTTGTTATTTGAATGAGAGTAGGTATTTACATAAGAACACATTGAGTATATATGTTTTTTCTTGACAAATACCATGTTTTCTCATTAAATGACTCATAGAGATTGTCCTTCAACAAAGCCCATCGAGATGAACGAATCACGGCATTAATCAGTTGCACAATATATTCCATTAACGTTATGTAGTATATGGTGTTTACTGTGACATTTTCATATCAACAGTATAGTTGCGCCTTATAAATAAGCTCGTACCAGAAAACATGGTATTTAGTACTATTTACTGTAAGTTTATGAAAGTAAAATTGTGAGTTTTAGGTTTCAAAATACGCTTGCTCGTATAAATGACAGGAACATGTGTTCATCTGTGCACCTTTCAGAATTCACTGAACTCTTCCTCTAGATCCCTTACAATATTCATGATTACTCTGCGACTTCAATCTTTGTCTTGCAGTAGCAGTGTTTAAAATATTGCCCGTCAGCCAGTCCTTGAACTGGCTACTTTTTGCCAGGACTGGTTACTTTTTGGTCAGGACAGGTTACTTTTTGGTCAGGACTGGTAACTTTTAATTTTTTTTCTTAAATTTCCCAAAAAATTGACCAATGAATTTTCAGGACAGGCTAGATTTCCAATCTATTTTATACACTGGCAGTAGTCGTTATGGATGAGCTTTGAGCAAAGCGTTATTCTCAATCTCTGAGCGTATTAAACAAAACCTCTTATGTTTCGTTTATCCTTGACGAACGGACCAATAATTCAAGATATGTCATTGTCTAGGCTTATGATACATACACAAGGGACGTACTGCGGACATGAAAACTGCGTTATGAAACAACGGTTTGACGTCCTCGGCTCTATTTTTAGTAACTCAAGTCAGTATCACTTTTGGTCGGACTCGGGGTCACGGGGGTCACGTCAATATCACTTTCTGTCGACTGTCATGTGACCGGTTCTCGACCAATCGGATTGCCGGACCCATACGTTATAAGTACATGATTATAACAGTCCAGATGAATATTTTGTTATAGTTTAATCAATTTGCATTCGACAACTTCAAAAAGAAGAGCACAAACCCGTCAAGACAACAACAATTGAATGTGGACCCATTCATCGGCCATATGAGTGTGAAAACACCTGTTACGCCATTATAAGGCATTGTTGATAAGTTTCATCAATAATGATTTGTAAACATATGTATGTTGTATATCTGTCAATATATTCAATTTATTTTTATAGTATGATAAATTTTGTATCAGAACAGTGCTTTTTGCATGCTCATTGCCAAAACTTTAAAACGGCGGACGGCCAGCCTCTTTAATTTGTTGATGGAAATGGGTTTTAGAATCTAAATGTGTCAATAACTAGTTCTTTGGTGTAACCTTCTCCCATGCATTGACCATACATTATAAGATCAATCTTCAGAATTGTCTCATTAATTCTCGATGTTCACCTTTTTTCATTTATGCTCACAAGAATGATATTTTACAAACATAAACTATGGCTAATTTTAAGCCATTGTAATATTGATATATAATTCAAGAAAAACACATAAATACAACAACAAAAATGATTGAAAATTGTGCATCTTCTATCAATTCAAAACTTGAAACATAATACTGACTATGAAACCAAAGGGTTCAACGAAAGTTCACATCTATTTCCTAATCTACTGTCTGAAAGAAAGCTTAATTAATGTTGGATGTGGTAGGATTATGTGTTGTTTATCTTCTCACCTCAAATTAAACAAAAGCATATAAGGCATATGGATAGAAATAGTGTAAATCTTCAAGATACCAATCATGTCATTACAAACTGAGACCTGTCGCCATGAAGTTAACAACAAAAGCACAGAGAAATAAGGTAGGTAATCGTCCTTGTGACTTGTAGATAGATTATTTTACATGACAGTTCTCATCATATTGTATTAAGAGTAAATACATTGCAAAATGATCACATTTCTGTAAAATCCCAAAAGGTCATGCAGATATCATGTAAATTGGAAAAGATTTGAGGCATCATAGCATTGCAACACGAAACGGATAATGGCTAAATTTCACAACATAGTTTTGAACTCATTTTGTGTTTACATAATCGTATGTTTTTCCACACAATTTACAATTGGTGTGGCCATGGTCAAATGTTGCTGAACCTGATTATGGTACACGCTATTTGCACTCGGATACATTAGCATGCAAACAAATTTATGGTACATAGTTGTACATTGGCATATACTTAATTGATTTATTAAAGTTAATATTGTCATTGAAAAGTTGTGATATTATGCTTATTAACCTGATTTTCCCGACTTTTAGCAAAATGAACATTATGTCGGCGAGTTATATGTACAATGAATAATACAAGATTTTGGGCGAAGATTAATAAATTTCAAAACAGAAAATTTATACTCAGGCGAGTCTATTATATTATTATAATAACGATCTCATTAAAATGTGATAACAGTCTTTATATGCTACAGTTTACGTATTATTTATTGATGTAGTTAAGATTTTGTAAACGCATTTGCTAATTTTAGCAAATTTTCTTTCACAGTTTCATCAGAATACAAAGCACAAAGGTTTAGCAAGAAACACAGACTGAAAACTACTACACACATCGTTAACGTTCTAAATCTTATTTTCATGGATCTGACTGAAATAACGTGTTGTTAACCCTTTAAATCAGTAAAACGATTTTTCAGGGATGATAACTCAATATGCCTAAACAGCAGCAATATGTGTTGGCAACTACAAAAACAAACGGATTTTCCTAAGAAGAAAGATGATGCCAGATAGTAAAGACGTCTTGTTCTTGATTCTGTTCTCAAAGTATGCATCTAACTTCAATAAAGGCTTGTTAAGACTTGCCATCAGTATAACATTTTTTCAGCATGTGTTCCATCAATGATAATTGAATATAATATTACCTAAACAGGACACTACACAAACAAACGGATTTCCCCTAGAGAGAGGACGATGTCGGATGATATAGACGTCTTGTCTGTGGTTCTGTACTCGGTGTTTGCTATTCTTGTCCTGCTCAGCAACAGCATCGTCATCATCATCATCATCATCAAGTCTCGTGAACTTCATCTCCCGACATTATGGAATATTGCATTTATGGCAGCATGGGATTTTGCTCTAGGATTACACGTTCTCGTCTTCGTTGTGCCATCTAAGATTCTGAATGAGTTTGCCTACCCAGATGAATATGGACAAAACGCAACAAAACTGCTAGTTTTCATTGTAATTCAGAACATTCTCAACATCATGCTCGCTCTTGTGGATCGATACATTTCAATTGTATGGCCTTTACATTATCAACAACTTATGTCTGCAAAGAGGTTCATTTGTGCAGTCACAAGCATATTTCTAATGAACATTTTTCGACTCTGCATAATCACACTATATGAAAATGACGATTCTAGTTACAACAAGGCTTTAGGTGTCTTTTCCTCCCGAAATTTCAGTATAAAAGCAACAATTATAATAGGGTTTCTTGCTGTGGCAGTGAGTATCATCACTGTTCTTCTCATAAGAATCCATCTTGAACTGCGGAAATCACAATTGAGTATGGCAGAACCAAATGCCCATTCACAACGGTTCACATATACCATGTACGTATCTACTATTGTGTATATTGTATGTTACATTCCATGGGCAATCTCTGCTTTAATTAGTTTGATAACAGGACATAGAGATGAAATTTTGTGGCAGGTGGGAAGTGCTTGTGTTTTGTCCAACAGTCTCTGGAATGTCTTCATCTATGCTTTTACCTACCGACCTTTCAGGGATGCATTCTTGAAAATTGTTTGTCCTACTTTCTTCAGGGAACGCGCAAGACGTGAAGTGCAGATCCAGTTTAAGAGAAACAGGATTAATGTGTTTACAGTGGAGAGTTAAATTTGAATTGCTTGGAGTTCTTTTGATTGCATAATAATGTTTTTATTTTTTATTTTATTACAATCATTCTGAAAGTCCCGAACATATTATCCAATTCCATACCCCAAATCAACAGCGGAAGCGGACCTCGCCCCCTCACCCGACAGTGTTCCAAACAGAGTCGAATTTCTCATTCATTTTTTTTTAACTTTTTATTTTTCAAAACTCCATACAGAAAAAGGACATATAAGAATAACAGTTCCATACATAACAAACTTGTAACACGTATATACAAGTAATAATTTAACAACGTACACAAGATTTGATGTATAGACAATTAAATATTCAAAGTTCAATCTGACATTAGGTAGTAAATAGTTAATATTAAAAACTGATCTAATAATTCAGACTAGATAATGACAAATTGACCAGAAATTCATAAAGCTGTCATATTTACAATTTATGTAGGCGTTAAATCGGTCAACAAAATATGCTGTTTTAATTTCCTCTTGTACGTGTTTAAAGTTTGGGATTTTCTCCTGTTGTTTCATTTTAAATATATTGTATTTAACAATGGTTATCAGCAAATTCAGGACATAGTTTCGTTTTTCGGTATATCCTAAGATGATATTCTTTTTAGAAAATATGATATAGGTTCCTGTTTTTTCAAGTATCCATTCTTCCAATTTTTTCCATATAGTTTTTGTAAACTTACAATCATAAAATATATGTAGAATTGACTCGTTCTCTGTTTTGCAAAATGTGCATTTGTTTGATTCTTTGTATCTCATTTTTGTTAGAAGCTCATTTGTTGGAAGAAATCTATGCAATATACTATATTGGAGCCATGAATGTTTAGCACTATTGTAGGATTTAAATGTTAATCTTTCTATGGTTTCCCATGTATTTTCGTTAATAATTTCATTTAGATCTTTTTGCCATTTATCTCGGTATTTGAGAGTTTTTGTGCCTTTTCTGTTTATTAGTATGTCATATATATCTCTACAGCCTTTTGGATCGCCAGTTATATTTTGTAAAAAGAAGGGTAAAATTGGCAGTGGTATTTTCTTTTCAATATGAACGTTTATTGACTTGCAGTAATATTTTATTGCTTCTATTATCCCTTGGTAATCAAGGAAATTTGTCTTGCAACCAAACGTATTTCTTAATTGTTCCATGGATAGGAAATTACCATGGCTATCAATGATGTCGTTTATGTAAGTGATCCCTTTACAGGAGTAATGTTTATAATTGATAGGTCTTCCACCTATCTTGATATTTTCATTTTGCCAAATGGGTTGCGATAAGACATCGTCGGCGTTTTTAGCGTTTTGACCTTTTTTGTTAATAAATTTGCCCCACGATGTTAATGTGTCTCTCCAAAAGTGATTTGTTCGGGTTGTTATTACAGATTCGGTTATGTGTGTTTCACATGTTTGTATAAGGCTGTCTATATTACTTTTAATGCTTGTTTGTAACAGTGTCTTTATTTTTGAATCAGAGTTGTTTAATTTTTTCATCCAAGAAATTTTTTGTGATTGAATGAGACTTCTTATATCTGGAAGCCTTATTCCGCCTTGTTCATAGTTGTTAGTAATAGTGTCACGATTAACTTTGTCGGGTTTGTTTTTCCATATAAACTTGTAGCAGAGTTGTTCAATTTCTCTTATCATTTGATCGCTTGGGTTTGGTAAAGTTGCAAATAAATGGTTAATTTGTGGTAAAAGTAAGCTTTTAAGAATTGTATTGCGACCTAGTGGAGTTATGTCTCTAGCCATCCATTGGTTCATAGATATCTTAAAGGTTTTAAGTTTATCTTTATAGTTGCGTTCTACCATTTCTGCTACATTGTGGGTAAATATGATTCCGAGTAGTGTAAAGGAGTCATTCTTCCAGTCTAAATTCCAGTTTCGACAAAGTTTTCTTTTTGAGTTTTTCGCAGCGCCTATCCATAATACCTGTGTTTTTTTTACATTTATTTTTAATCCTGAAAATGAGGCATAGTGTTTCAGTGTTTCTAAAGTCGCCTTTAAGCATTTTTCAGTACCATCTAAGATAAGTGAGGTATCATCAGCGTATTGAGAAATAAGATATTCAGTATCTCCAATGGTTATACCCTTAATCTTTGGATTAGTTCTTATCATGATTGCCAGGACTTCAGCGCATAATAGAAATATATATGGAGATATAGGATCTCCTTGTCTACATCCTCTGGATATATCAAAATAATTTGAGAGGAAACCGTTTACTACAACACATGATTGAATGTTATTAAAAAACGTGTTTATCCATCTCGTAATAGATGACCCAAAATTGAAAAATTCCAGAACCTTTTGAATGAAGTTCCAGTCAACGGAATCGAATGCTTTCTCAAAGTCAATAAGAAGTAGAATGCCTGGAATTTGCATAGAATCTGTATAGTCAATGATATCATATATTAAGCGAGTACATTCTCCAATATATCGTTTGGACATAAATCCTTTTTGGTCTTCGTTTATTACAGAAGGTAGGACCGCTTTTATCCTATTTGCTATAGTTGATGATCCAATTTTATATGTAACGTTGAGCAACGAAATAGGTCTCCAATTCTGGAGCAAGTGTTTTGGTTTACCTTTTTTGGGAAAACAAGTTATAACACCTTGTTTTTGGGTTAATGATAATTCTCCCTTTTCATAAGCTAAATTTAAAGACCTTATCAGGTATTCATGGATGTTTGACCAAAAAAATTTAAAGAACTCAACAGTAAATCCGGAAGACCCTGGGCTTTTTTCATTTTTCATTTTTTTAAGGCTACATAATACTTCTTCATATTTCAATGGACCTTCTAAATTATCCTTTTGCTCTTTAGACAGTTTTGGGACTTCAGTGTCTTTAAATAATTCTGAAAGGTTAACGTTTTCGCATGGTTTTGCTTGGTATAGGTTATGATAAAACGATCTAGTTTCATGAATCAAATCTTCCTTTTTGGTTACTATTTCATTTTGATTATTTTCTAGTTTATATATTGCCTTATTCAAAAAATTTCTATTTTCTAATGATAGAAAAAACTTGGTTGGTTTCTCACCTTCTTCTTTCCATTTTGCTTTAGATCGTAACAGTATACCGTCTATTTCGCTTTTATTAATAATTCATGATAAAAGGTAATTCAATTCAGAAAAAATCCACGCAGATATTCTTTGTTCCAAAGAAATAACTTCAAGAATTCTATTTTGACTTCCAAAGGGCGCACCCAACGCAAAAGGAAATCCTGTATCTGCCCCTGCAAATACGTGCTTGAAGTAAAAGATGATGTGCACGATGTGTTTCAGCGGATTATATTAAAGGGGCAGTAGCACGTTTTTATGAAAAATATAAGGTGATGTCAGGAAAATGAAAACAAATGGTTCCAATTGAAAGACAAAGTATTTAAACTAAATGAAGCAGTTATAAATCAAATATATAACGTAAAGTTTAGCCATGCGATGCCTTTTTCTTACACAATATATTTGAATTATTACTGCTGCATTTAGTTTAAATACATTGTCTTTCAATTGGAACCATTCATTTTCATTTTCCTGACATCACTTTATATTCCACCTTAAACGTGCTTCTGCCCTTTCAAGTTTAAATTGATGGCCAGATCAATAAATGAAAACTTGTTTCCTTATTTGCTGTATATTTGTTGTTTAGACCATTATGGTTGCATTGTGTATCATGGTAAGTGACAACCGAGATGTAGCTTGATATCTCTTGAAACAAAGGTCGACTCACTTTATTAATTACATTGTGAGTGTGATGATGTGCTTCGTGTTGTAATAAACTAGAAAATGAACACCATAATATTTCTTTTGTTTGTTTTTAAAAAATTCACAAATAGATCATGAGATATCTATTTCGTTTCTTAAGTTATATCAGATAAATCACAATACTCAGGAAAAATATTTCTAAGGCCAAACCATGAATTTTAATATTCATTATTTTAATATTCATTCTTAACTCTTTAGCAGTTGTATTTGCATAGCTAGATTTCAAGATTTTACTGAATTACTGTACGCCCTCTTACAACACATCTTAAAGATGGACTGAAATGCCATATGGCAACTTTCGCGATTCATGAAAAAGGGATAGCCATTTGACATATACTAAAGATCCTCCAAATATCTCAAACTTTCAACAAATCGGTAGTTAAGATAGTCATCTTGCAACTTCTATTTATGAATATGTAAGACAATAAATGAAACGATGATGTGCGCATAATCCTTCACTGTAACAGCATGCAACTTGTCTCGCCTCATAATACTGAACGTGAGAACCCGGATGTATTTTCGCCATTAACAATGCTCACATGAGAACTGTTACATCTGCGGGCACAGTTGTTTGTTGTAATTGAATATGACTTTAGTAGCACAGCAGAAAGGATGTTATTATATAATACTATTTTTTTACATTTAACCAAATTTTAAAAAACGCCTTTGACTTCATTTTGTTTCAGGATAAAAAAATACTTTGTTCTTACTTATTTCATTTAGTGATGGATAATTTACAAATCTCAATGAAAGACATGTATTGAATGATGACTGATGTCTTGTTTAAAACGTTATTTAAATAGGGCATTGAAAATATATATATATATAATTTCAATGACAATCTTAATGTTTTCACTCTTGTACATAGAGATGATATTTTTCACAACAATACCCGATACATGGCCAAACAGCTGCAGAATGAACCTGGCCCAAAATAAAATAATTATCAGATAGAGCAAAACAGAATTCCTAATTCCAACAGGTTATAGTTTACCAATCGGAGAAAAAAGGATGTTAAGGAATACAATTGCTATTTGATGTTACTTAATTAGCTGATGTCATAAAATAGCCAGGTGTTGATAATTGTGCATTATATAACCTACCTGCTAAAGTCATCATTTAAAATAGCTTTTAATTAGGAAACAGACAGGAAATACGATAGACAGTAAAGTAATTGTGTAATAAGTGAGTATCTGATCTAAAGAAAGTAAATAACACCTGCAGACCAATGTCGTTGTTTATTCAACATTTTTACACAACGCTCAAATCTAAATGTGAGCATTGTAAATTCGGATTATTGCCATAAAGCAGCCAAAACTTTGTGCTTTGTTTTATATTTTACTAATCAGAAAAGGATTTTTTCTCTGTATAACTGTTCATTCAGTGAAAATGCGAGCTCGAAAGAAAAATTGCTGTAGTGATCGGAACACATGAGTTCGATGTAGATTGTCACATTGCTCTGTTTGACCTAACACAGCGGGTCAATTTGGCGTGAAACCATCAATGTGATGGAAATTTGTCTACTGAGACTTCATCAGGAGATATTCTAGGACAGTTGACAGCAACACAATGATATGACATACTGTTAGTCGCTTGGAAAACGCAGAACAACGGATTTCGCCTATCATTTTACATATAAGCAGACGAATGCTTTACCTACTGCCACGTCATTTCCGGTATCCCCTTCCCGTGGCCTCTCAGTCTCGTTTTGGTTTTCGTTCTTATGATCTATTTGAGAATGACTATTCAAAGTGAGAAGGAAATGTTTTGCTTTATAATGCTTGTAACCAAAGTCTTCTTTGCTAAACATGGCAAATCCAAAGAAAGTCGATTACTACACATCACAGAAAGGAGGACAGCAGGTACTTTTAGAAGGCTACAGATACAGACTCAACAACAGAAGACTGACCTGCGTACACTGGAAGTGTGTTCAAGATAGCTGTCGGGGCAAGTGCACTTCAGTCGGGCAGTTTGTCCGAAATCAGTCTCCACACAACCATCCACAAGAAGATCAAGTAGCTTTGCAGCTTGCCAGCACTCTCCGACAACGGGTACAGGCCGAGAAAGACAGCAGCCCTTCCCCTCCTGCCAGTGGCGAGTGTTCAGGACGCTTGGATCGAGATCATGGATGATGCCCCGGAGATCCAACAGAAGGTTGCCTTCCATGACTACGTCACCAGCACCTGGGTCGATGACAACGCCAAGTTCAGGGCCGGACTTTGGAACCACCACGAGACACGAGGCCCGAGGACGAACAACCATCTCGAGGGGTGGCATTCCCATCTCAACAAGACTGTCCAGAGAGCTCACCCAAACATCTTCGCTTTTGTGAAAGTGCTCCAGAAGTTAGAAAAGGCAGAACGTAACAAGCTGGCACAGATGGCACATGGAGCACGGCCCCCACCCCGCAAGAGGATCTACTCAGAGATCGACCAGCGACTCGGGTGACTCAGGGACCAGCTCACAACTGGAATCAAGACCCCCATCCAGTTCCTCTCAGCTGCTGGACACCTGATCAAGCTTGCTTGAAAACCCTGACTTAATGTCTCAAAGACTGAAGGACTCAATTCTGAGCATTGGTGTAAATATGTATATTGTTGGAGAATTGATGAAAATTGATGAAATTATGAAATGATGGAAAATGATGAACAGATACCATGAAATAAATAAATAAATGAAGTCTAATAAATATTGTTTTGTATTCACTGTAGGCATTTGTCCACCAAGCAATGGGACATTCCATTTTGAAGAAAGGTTGAAGGCAGTTGAATTCACACCCAGTGTTGCATAACTATGTTTTGATAAGGCTGTAGGCATTTGTCCCTGTAGGCGTTAGTGGATGCCACCGTCGCTGGACGGTGACAAGCAGACGCAATGTTTACTTAGCTGTAGTTTCATTCAGAGACTGTGTATCGTTGCTGTTTTGGCCTAATCTTTATGTCATATAGTTATTTGACCAATATCTTATGAACAAGATATTTAAAACAGGTTATGCAGCGTCTCTTTAAGTAATATCAAATCTTGGAATATCATATCACTACAATGAGCCTTCTCCCTACGTGGAAGACCAATTTAGGTCAGGCCTATTGATAATGGCGAGCTATTATTGAGGGTTTAGACCAAGGTAATATTTTCATCAGTCACGCTCGTTTTAATCATGTATCTGTTTAATCCAGAACAATGAACGGATATTTTATACACGACATCAATCCCTTTTTCAACAAGACGTATATCCCTTCTTTCACAACAGAAAGTTTCCAGGTTATCCATCCGGCATTCTCTCCCCACAGAGGCAGATCAAGTCATGTTGATTTAGCCTCTGTTACGCTATTACGCTGAAATCCATGGGTTCCGGCAGTTACCCCTGACGGAAAAAACCCGCTTCAAAATCCATTTGAATTTCTATTGAATGACAACGCTTCTCGCATGGAAAGGGTGGTTCATATCACAATGCTTTTGCCATGATTAAGTAGCCAAAACGTTGGTTAAAGAACAGCGTCGCTGATTGCAACAACTAACTTTGATTGCTTCCAATCAGGCATCTCCCATTCTATCCCACAAGGTCGGCGTAATATAACAGAGGCTAAATCAACATGACTTGATCTGCCTCTGTGGGGAGGCCCTTTACACCTTAACTTCTACAATACAAGGGGTCGTGAAACATTCGTTTAAGACGTGTTATTGTTTTTGTTTAATGACTCGTTAAAAAGATTAGCTTACAATAATAAAATATGCTTAGCTGTTGTTAGAAAATCTTTACTTCCCTAAGAAGCCATGCTACATAGTCTCAAATAGATAAAATTAAGCAATAAGAGAGGCAATGCATGATGGAATACTGATAAATGGTAACTACAAGTTTGAAAGCTTTGCAAGAATTGAGACGTTTTCCACTTTTATCTGTACTCGGCATAAGTAATTTATAAAACAGGTACATACTTTTATAAGATCAGAAAATAAGACCATCGGAAATATTAATATTTCTAACATGTAGAATAGCATCAATATATTGATATGGATGATACATTCGTCAGAAGGATCAAATCTTTTATATATTTCTTTCCATGTTGGATCTTTCATTGTCAAAAGTCCGTTCATCAGATGTTCAAATCTCTGATGATAAAGCGATTACAACCCCATGTTTATGATTACTTTCAATGCTCTGGAAAGTAATTAGTCCCAGGTGTTTTCTACATTGCCAATGTTATACTCATAATATAAGTTATACCATTCAGAGGCGGGGTCGTGGTGTTATGCGACGATACCGCCTCTGAATGGTATAACGAATTTACCTTACCGAATGTTTAAACAAAACGCATATAATATGAAAATAAAGAGTAAGAAAAACGTTAACTGCGTACATCCGTTGACTATTGCTTGTTCAAAGCTACATATCGGTTGATGAAAAGTAACCAGCTTGATCATGTGTTCATTGTACATTGCAAGACGCTCAAGCTGCACGCTTTTGTCATGCTTTTTATGTGCCGGGGTATAAATAATTTATCACCCCGCTCAAGAGGGTGAAATCAGTAATTATCCAGCGTCACGTGGACCAACCAGATATCGAGAATCTTACATGAAGTAGGATAAAACCTTTGATATGTTAACAATAATTTTCAATCCGTCCATCTACATAAAAGTTAACGTCTTCATTGACATGACTTGTCATGGAGAATTCGCATGATGAACGGCAGGGATAGATAATATCAAATATGATACTTTTATGATATTTATCTTCAACATGATGTTAAAATCAATAGATATCATTTTCAATTTCTGAATTTTAGCTGTGACAGTAAATTATTCTCATAACAGTGACCCTGATTTCAGGAAAATTTCCAAGATTATTTGTAAATCAGTGCTAATAGTCATCAGTGATATCAAACAGTAGACACTTAGACGCAGAGGCAACAGAGGTGATTATAGTTGATGAAAGCCTCTGGTATAAACTGTTTTGTCAAGGTCATTAAGGAAATGCCAGAATAAGATATTAAAGCTTAATCACACTGGGTTTCTTAGTTTCTAAAGGCAATCATTTGTTTTCGCTGAAAGAGATAAATTATATTTTTCATTTTGTATTTCTTAGTTTTTTTCGTAATAAATAATAATTAATTACAATCATCATTATCATCTTCAGAGGGTCAAATATTGTATTACTTCTTGCTACAATCCCTTTACTACATTGTAATTGTCAATCTTTGTGTTTGATTCTACTACTAAAACTACGACTACTAATACTACTACTAATACTAATACTAATACTAATACAACCACTACTACTAATAATAATACAACTACTAATAATACTAATAATAATACTAATAATAATACTAATACAACCACTAATCTTACTTCTACTACTATTATTATTACTACTATTACTTCTTCTACTACCATTCGTACTACTACTGTCACTTCTTCTACTCCTACTTCTACTTCTACTGCAACAACCTCTGCTGTACTAGAAACTGAAGTTACAGTTGTTATGGTAACTACAGAAGTTGTTAATTTATATGACCATCTGCATCATAATCAACTAAAACCTCCTTCCCGACCGTATTGGTCGAACATATTCTGACAGTGGAAAACGACTAGTTTCAAAACATAGAAAATCGGAATTACTAAAACAAATAACAATGTCGGTTATCATTTGGCAATGCAACCCTCCTAGTTGGATAGAAGGCATATGCAAAGTTTAAAATCACTTGGATGAATAATTTTTCTGCAATAGTCGGATAAATTCCGCTTGAAAATTACTCGAGTGGAACAATTTGATCATTAGTTTTTCTGACGGGCGGACGGACGGACGGAATCGTTCGTATATTAATCTTAACTTTGTCACTACGTTTAAAAAGCCCTTTTTGGCTTATCATTGTTTTGCTATCGGTAATATGTTGTTTCATGAGACCCCTATGTTTCATTATGAATACTTCACATCTCTGTTTTTGAAAGAAAGGTAAACGAATAGATGGAGTTATGATCTGTGATTCTGGGAGTCAACTCTCTCTTTAACATACAATTCTGAGAAATCAAAATACTATGGGTAAGTGAGTGAGTTGTTTGGTGCCGCTTGGGCAATATTTCAACCATTTAACATACGAGTACATTTAATTCTGATGATGATGTTAGTTTTACAACACAAGATTGTCCAAATAAGACCATTTTCCTCACAAACCTTTAAGGGGGCAGTAGCACGTTTTTTGATAATTTAATATTTTAAAATTTGCACTGATAATTGTAAGTTCATGTTAAATGTATTATTTTGACAGTGTCAAAAATCTCATTACACAAGCCAAGCATCCATAGTCAGAGGACAAGGCATGAAGATTCATATAAAATCCATTGGCGGCCATTTTTTGTGAACACCTTTAATTCATTTTGTGTATGAAAATGGAATGGCATGGCTAAACTTTACGTTATATATTTGAATTATTACTGCTCCATTTAGTTTAAATACATTATTATTGGAACCATTAATACTCATTTTCCTGACATCACCTTATATTCCGCCTAAAAACGTGCTACTGCCCCTTTAAAGTCAGTTTCAATACTAGCTGTGGACATATGTCTTTTCTGTGCTTGCTCTCTATCTTACTATAAGGGAAGGGCATAGTCCAGCATAAAGCCCTTTATAAAACGACATCTGACTGAAATAACATATCAGCCTTTCAGTCGAAGTCAGTCGAGTGAAACATTTTAAAGATAGACTAAAGTGCAGATTGATATATTTTACTTAAATTCAGGTTCTATCAATATGTGCAAGTTTTGTTAATACCGGGAAGAGGATCAATTGAAAAGATATGACGCACTGGATTCATCGATTCACCAACGCAGACACGATAAGGAGTGTCAGTGATTGGCTGTAGCCAGGGAGATTACAAACAAGGTAACAGATTATCGCCGGTAAAGGCGCCAAAACAGAACAGTCAAGAGTCTACAGCAAGGGTTATATAAGCCATCGACATTTAATCAAGGCGTAGGAGGACGAATAAGACCATCTGCTGACCTTTTACTGAAAATATTTTTCTATCAGTTATATATTTGAGTATATGCAGTTCATATCTAACTGGGGTACCACGCATGTTAAACGAACAGCGTAAAAAGTCAATCACACACAGTTTTAAAAAGACGATTTTTAATTTTTAAGCATTTAAAGGATTGGTGTGCAACGTTGTTTAACCATCTTGTTCGCCAAGCAATGACATATAAATAAACCGCCAGGCATAAGAAAGTACTTGTAACTTGAAATGGATTTTCGAACAATTC
The DNA here is from genome assembly GCA_916613615.1 of Steromphala cineraria. Classification (NCBI taxonomy): domain Eukaryota; kingdom Metazoa; phylum Mollusca; class Gastropoda; order Trochida; family Trochidae; genus Steromphala; species Steromphala cineraria. The sequence goes on from OU744737.1 coordinate 18,169,811, forward strand.
TTTACAAAAATCTAAATACAATAACATGTTTGGGATTACAATGGATATTAGAAAAAATTGTTTTTCACACAAATCAAAATAAAAAAATATGATAGGTATAACAAAGGATATTAGAACAGGATGGGGTTTTTTTTACACAAAATAACCTATATAACCCTATAATGAAAAAAAAGAAAATATACATTATCATCACAAATTTTATATGACAGAATAAACTACTAAATGATAAAAAGATACAAAAAGGGTATTAAAGGTACCGAAAGTTCACAAACCATACACTGTGGATCTTCAAAAAGATTATTATAATTATCAAGATTATAAAGATTCAGGATATACTTTGCATTTGCATAATCATAATAAAATCTACATGATAAGTTTTGTAAAGCATTATATGGCTAAAGGACGTAATAAATAATGTGAGTTTTGTCTAATCCAACATGTAATTGCTCGATATTGGTTTTGTATGAAGCTTTTTTGGATTCGTAACAACTCGGATTCTGAATAAAAAATTGATGATTTAAACCGACAACACGACAGAGACAAGATTACAATAGCAGCAAGCCTTCAAGCAGTGGGTCCTTGACATCGATACAGTTTATAGCTTGCAGGAGAAGTTTGTATTTTTGTTTCGTTCTACACTTAGGCATAATCGACGACGGATGCGTATGGCGGTGGTTTGCCATCTCCCTTGATGACGTCATCATATGATGGAGGCCCAGAGGGGACAAAAGCAGGTCCCTTTTCGGCTGTGGAGCTATCGCCGATTTTCTTAACAACATTACGGTTTCCTTTTCGGCAATGTCGGTAAACACAACAGCATGTAGTGATGACACAGATCAGCATGATGACAATCACAAGAATTAATGTCCAAAACGGAATTCCTGGAAAACCTGGAAAGAACATTGCTTTTATTGATGGTAATTGTATATTTTGTATGTATTGTAAGTTTTGACGACGCCCCGTGGGATGATTTTTAACAACATAATCCATTCTCAAACAATAAGTGAGGTATGAAAAAGGCATTTGAAGGTCTGAAATGAGCTGACATATTAAAGGAGGTGTTCACGAAAGCAGTTGTAGAGTCTCTTTCGATTTTAGCCATTCTTTTACAAAGAGAATTTTCAAAAACCTTTTACATTCTCATGCAAATAGTGAAATCTGAACGAGGCTATTGGAGGTCTGAAATAAGCTGATTAAGAATGCTATAGATAACGCACTAAGGGAGTCATTCCTGAAAGCAGTTCGAGTTTCTTTCCATTGTAGACTTTCAGTAACATGCAGATGACAAGTTTTATGGAACAAGTATTTGATCTTTCATGATTTCCTGATAAACCTCATTTAAAGTGAAATGAGAAAATTGCTTTATCGTATAGTGTAGCCAGTTTCGTAATATATATTTCATTTCTTAAACCTATAAGTACTAGTAATTGCAGATTATATATATATGTTAATTTGTGAAAATTAAAAGTCACAAACACCTTTTAATCATTTTAAAATGGCTCCGTGCTGCTTTAAACAACAAGCAACGGCCACCCATGTGCAGATTAAACTTTACATAATCAAATATAGGGAGCGGCATTAACATAAGCGCTGATCTGCTTGTTTGCCAATCCCACCACATTCAGTGAATAAATATGTTTAAACCATAATCAAATATATATTTTACTGTTACTTTGGAATATATGAATGTCTGATTAAGATATGAATGTAGTGTGCCAAAGGGTACTACTCAAATACGTTTCGTTTGGTAGTAAAAGCCGTTTTATAATGCCACTTCGGAGATTTATCTGCCGACAAACAAGTGAATGCGTGTCTGGTGACACGCCCCTTATGTGACATCATAACCAGAATCAGTCGCACGCGATATACAGTTTTATTGAAACAATATCACGGAAAATAACAAATAATCACCGATTTTGATTTTGGTAAAGTTTATTTATTTTGACAAGCTAAATGGTAAAATTCGGACATATTGTCTCCATATCTTACATGTTAAATTATCTCTACATTAATTTACTCTGTTTAACGAATTATGCAATTTGTTGCAGCATTGAAAGTGAACTTGTTGTCGTATTCAAGGCCTCATGGCGAAAAGTGCAAAATCGTATATACATAATTTCAGAACGCATGGACATTTTCGTTATTGTAAAGAAATTATATATTTCCAAACTTACCAATTATACAGATTGGTGTAAACGGCGTATTCTGGTAGTATGACATGACGAATTCAGGTGTCCAGTTTTCAGCCCCGATGTGGAATATGACGTCAAGATATGCCCCATCACCAGACAATATTTCGTCACTCAAGGCAGAACATTTCCGACCGAGGGATTCATTACCTGTGTATTTAAAGAAATCAAGATGAAAGGGGTTGTACCTTCACCGTCAAAATCGCCAGTACAATGGGTGGATTCCTTCAAATTTTAGGAAGCTGAAACTTCTTTTAAAAACAGAAGTTGTTATTTCACCAATAGACATTCCCAGAAAACAAGTTTTTTTCAAAATTCAATTTTCGTTTGTAAGATTATTAAAATAAAATATTTCATTTCTCACCATTAAAAATCTCGATGTAGCTTCCGGAACAATTGTTGCTCTCTTGAACGTTTAGGTAGAGCAGTTTGGCCACGATACTTGAATATTCTTCAGTGATGTTCCGCCATATTCGCCACTTGAAGTCGTAGGGTCTAAAGTAAAGGTGAAAAAGTTTATTGTTTGAAGGAATCATTAATCTGAAGATGTCAAACAAACATATCTTCCTACGAGAAAAAAAACTAAGAACATTTGGAATATGTTTGAAAAAAATGAATTGTGAACCGTAGACTTTTAGAAAACCAATCAAAATAAATTTAGCTTCATATTTTTTAATACTGTCTCACTTTATAATAAAAACCTGTTGATCTCAATTTATTTAGATAAATTAAATGCCTCACATTCTCTTCTGAAAAGAACTATGACAATTGACCGTTTGTTTATTTAATTTCCTGTGAGTTAAAAAAGCTATTGTTTTAATAGCTTCTGTGTAAGGCACTTAATTATTTCATCGTCCTCTTTATACCTTGAAATTCCCTCCAGACTAGGTGATGTCAAGTTCTGGGTTTCTTCAGTTGCATAAAGGTGAATGAGATCTGAAACAGTCATTCATATGTAAACTCACGGGCAAAAGAAAGGTTTCACCTCAGTTGGTTCCGATTGTACAACGATTTGAAATATATATGACGCATTTGATTATGGAAACATCAACATTTATCATATCTACAAAATTTCATTTGAATTGATCGTTGATTGATTCTTTTTTTGTTAAGATATCTTTGTTTAAAGAAGACCGGGGTAAAAAATGAAATTTACACCAACATGACCCCTACCATCAAACACGTCTAGAAGTATTCTTTGATTGATAACTAAAGGCTTGCACTGTTCTGTTTTAACGTACGACGTCTAAAAATGAAAATATTTGTAATTGATTTTTGTATATGATGAAATCAACTAAGGTGAAACCTTTCTTTTGCCCGTGAGTTTATCAGTACATCAGTTATTATCAAAAATAGAATTTGATCAGATAATCGAATGAAATAAAGTTAAAATATTAAATCATAACATATAAAACCAGGATGTCTTAAAGGGGCAGTAGCACGTATTTCGGGGGAATATAAGGTGACGTCAGGAAAATGAAAATATATGGTCCCAATTGAAAGACAATGGATGATTAAAGTAAATGAAGCAGTAATAGTATATAATGTAAAGTTCAGTCATGCGATACCTTTGCCATACACAAAATGAATTCAAGGTGTTCACACAAATATGACAACCAAAGGACTTTGTGTGAATCTTTAATATTCGAAATTATGCATCCAATTAATCTACCTATTAGTTACAATACCTAATAAACACTATTCCGATGTAATAACATCGATTTCAAAATGTGACATATGTGATCCTATCAACATACACTGTGTCTTTTAACGTACAATTATTAGTGAAAAATTATAAATATATATAAATATATAAATACATTTTTCATCAAACGTTCTATTGCCCCTATAACATTATTCGTTTTGTAGCTAATTCGTTATGGAGTCGCTACTGAAGTCATTCGCACATTTAGTGTTTTTTCTTGATAAAGATGTAATAAATATTTTAGGGACTATCTTGTATGAATCTTGCAAAGGGACTTATTGCTCAAGTCTTTCATGTCTTCAAATCCTACAGAAATCTAAATAAGGATATTTATTAAAACTTTTATCAATCAATTCATTACATGAAAAGTAAGTCACTATCAAAATATACATTACAATCACAGCCTTCTTTCATATTGGGGTATATATTGAAATGTATGGGCAATACATAAAGGTAGTCACTAAAGAAGAAAACTAGTCGATAACTTGATCTTTCTCCTACCTTCGCTACATGCGACAGTAGCCACGAGTACCAACAGTAGAAACAGTGGTTTATCCATTTTCACTACTTTCAAAGTTTCTCTTAACCCGTTCACAACGACTTGACTGTCACTCTGTAACATCGACTCACAATCAAATAGGTGCGTCAGAGTTATATTTATATACATTCAATCACCTGTAGCGTTAGGGGGAATTATTGCACCTGCCATTCAATGCTCTTAAAAGGATAAAGCAAGTCAAGAACTGGGACGTCCCGAACAATGTGTTGTACTTGAAAAGAAACTGCAGTAAAGATTGTGTAATGGTCAGGACAGGAGACACCAGCCAGACAAATATGTAACGCGCGTCCTCTCTACAAATGTCACTTTAAAGGGGAAGTAGCACGTTTTCGGACAATTTTATATTTTCAATTTCTCACTGATACTTGTATGTTAATGCTTAATGTATTATTTTGACATTGTCAAAAATCTCATTACACAAGCCAATCATCCATAGTCAGAGAACAAACTTTGAGGTTTTTAAATAGGGACGATTGACTGCCATTTTTTTATGAACACCTTTAATTCATTTTGTGTAAGAAAAGGGAAGTGCTTGTCTGAACTTGAAATTATATATTTGATTTATTACTGCTTCATTTAGTTTGAATACATTGTCTTTCAATTGCATTGGAACCTGACATCACCTCATATTTCACCCTAAAACGTGCTACTGGCCCCTTTAAATCTACCTATCGTATCCTCTCACTCTGACACATTTACAGGATTGTAATGAGGTTTAATGCCGTAAATCGTTAATCAGACTCTCTATTCTAACAAACTGTATCAATCATAGGTACCTTTTTGAAGTAGTCCTCTACACAGGTCAGATGTCTATTTCCTTATGAACCCGTTACAATTGATTTATTGATGGAGATATTTCATATCAACCAGTTTAAACGAACAAGGAAGCTATTTCATGTAAACATTCGGCTAACGCAGCGTTGACGGAAAAGTCAAATGGGCCGCAAGAAAGTCAAATGGGCCACAAACCCTTAGTCAATAAGGCCGCACTAAAAAGTCAAAATGGCCGCACAAAAAAGTCAAAAGGGCCCTAGATATTAAACAAATTATTTATTTATTTAAACATTTTCTTAAGTAAACATGTTTTCTTTTTATAATAGTTATGTTCTTAATGAGATTTGTCTTGTCTTAAAGACATTGGTGATATAGTTGAGAGGAATGCAATTGTCATTATTTCATTGACTGAAGTTAGGAAACAACACACTAGCAACATCATTGTGTTACATGAAAAACATATTTTTATCAAAAGATCCTGAACATTTCATTTTCATTAGCAGTAATTTCACTGCTTTTCGAAATATTTTACATGTATAACTATTTTAACGTATATTAGTGGATATAATTGACATCAAATCTATCAATAATCATGTTTGGAAATCCTACAGCAACAATTTTTGAAAATTCTAAGTTATTAGAAATTAGAATAAATTCATTGCTATAAACAGTCAGATTTGGTACACATTAAGTTACATCTGTCACTGGTTCTTAAACAATTGATGTTTTCATTCATTTTCAATATTTTACCCTGTGTATGAAATGTGCTTATGTATATTTTGATGTTACCATCAAAAATTATTCTTGTATCCTGTTGAGAACATTTATCTGGATGAGCCTTTGGTTTATTTGTGTCCTATTTCATGTACAATTAACATGAATAAATTTGTTTAAATTAAGACGTAAGATTTAAATGTTTACCAGAAAAATGTTTTCATAAGATGTTGACAACCACAAAGACAATCTTTTAGTCTTCAGTATCAAAAATATATATCAATTCTCATTACTAATGTACTACTAAGTTTACAACAAGCAACATCAAGGTATCACTGAGTAACTGTTTTTGATCATAGCAAAGAGATTAATTAGCATATGCTTCTTATAATCTTGCATGTGTGTACTCGGCAATCAAAGCCCTTGGGGCAAATCAGGCACTTATTGGATTAACTTGTAATTACTGCTTCTGATTGTTTTCTCAAGAAATACCTAGATGTGTACATTTTATTTCATTTGCTTGTGTCAAATCATAATGTGTCGAATGCATTCCCTCTGACCTTAGGTGACTTTTTTCCCTAGGGCTTAAAAATGGTTGGGGATGTTTCTAAAACAACCTTTATGTTAGGCTCTCAACATCAAACACTATTTCACCTGATAAGCTCTATTTCTTGTAAATCTTGACTTTTATGTTATATTTCCCTACAAGGTATTAACTGGAAAATTACCTATTTCAAGTATGAATTTTTGAACTATTATATATTGCTAATGAAAGAAGGACAGATACAGATACCAACAGTTTACCACATCTTGCAATCATTGTCATAAAATATTTAAATGTCAACACAAATGCAACTGTTCTATACAACTTAATTAAATGCACAATCCATAAACAATGATAAAAGTTTTTTTTATAAATATTATATTATTTTTATATCTGGGGCCCTTTTGACTAGGGGAATGGGGCCCTTTTGACTTTTTGGTGCGGCCTTTTTGACTTTTTGGTGCGGCCTTTTTAACTAGGGGTTTGCGGCCCTTTTGACTTTCTTGCGGCCCATTTGACTTTCCGTTTTGCGGCCTTTTTGTCATGCGGCCTTTTTGACTAGGACCCGGGGGGGGGGGGGGGGGGGGGGGGGGGGGGAAATTTATAAATTGTAAACGGGGGGGGGGGGATTGTATAAATTGTAAGTTAAACTTTTTAAAGAGATCTCTATGTAAGGGCTCATTTAGATACCACATAGACTTATAGTTATAGCTATACGTATAATTGTAAGAATCCTTAGCATACAAGAAGGGTTAATTCATTTCACAACACGATATGCGGTACTAAGATAAGAATTACAGCTAGGTGTGAGTTAACGTTTTAACCTGCTTTCATTAGGGGTGAAAACTTTACAAATTCATTTGAGGAGTAGTTTACACAAAGTTTCTTTAGCATAGACGCGACCATACAAAGAAATGTACGTCTTCGGAATTCTAGAGAGCATCATGTATCAAAGTAAAGGACCTCCCTGGTTTCTATTATTAAGATATTTTATTAATCATAGTATGATGTATTTGATGAAAGAATATTTAGTAGTGAGGTGCTCTATAACTTTTTGTTAGGCATATGTTTGTCTTTCAAGATCACAGCTCGCCTTGATATCAATTAAACTTACAATAATATAATAGCTATATAGATATCTAGCTATAAAAACAACTAACAAAAGAAACTAAGTTTTAAAGCAATCATGAATAACCTTATGTTTAGGTTCTTAAATAACTCAAATAACTATATAAAATAAATATGTGGCCACAACAGTAATGATACATCGTTTCTCAATAAAACTACATTGCTAAATAAACATTGCGTAACAAGGCGTCTGTTTTTCACAGTCCAGCGACAAACCAAAACGAGGCTGAGAGGCCACGAGAAGGGGCATACCGGATATGACGTGGTAGAAGGGACTGTGTTCGTCTGCTTATGTGGAAAGTGATAACCGAAATCAAACAAGTCTGCGTTTTCCGTGCGATTATTAGAATGTCATGCCATCGTGTTATTGTCAACTGTCCTAGAGAATCTCCTGATGAAGTCTCCGTAGACAAATTCCCATCACATTGATCGTTTCACGCCAAATTGACCCGCTGTGTTAGGTCAAAGAGAGCAATGTGACAATCTACATCGAACCCACGTGTTCCGATCACTACACCTAAGATTGCTTCAAGCTCGCATTTTTACTGAATGAACAGTTTGGCATGCAGAGAAAATACCATTTTCTGTTTAGTAAAATATAAAGCAAAGCACAACGTTTTGGACTGATTTATGGCAATAATCTGCATTAACAATGCTCAGATTTAGATTTGAGGTTTGTGTAAAAATGTTGAATAAACATCGACATTGGTCTTCATGTGTAATATTACTTATTACATAATTACTTTCACACAAATATCTTACTGTCAATTTCCTTATTAAGAGCTATTACATGATGACTATCCAATATCGCTCAAGCATGTCATTTTATGCATCAATTCATACTAAACTCTGCTATCACATTCTCTGGCAACTAGCATGTAAATATCCAAATTACAAATCTGCTCTGCAGCTCTGTGTCAAAATATCATCAAGGGGTAAAATATCAAGAGAGTGTACACTTTGTAATAAACATACGTTTGACTATGATTTACATATACTTCTCCACTGTGAAAACTTATTAGAACAGCGAAATGATTTCTTTGCATACTTAATTGACAAACTTGATGTTGAAACTTATGTCATGTTTGAAATGCAAGATGAGCAAGATATGCTATCATTTCTCTTTGGAGCAGAAAATAATTTCTACAACTCTATTGACTCAATGTTATGGGAAAACATTTTGCTACGCTTTTCAATGTATGTATATGAACTTAAACCTAACTTTGTTAACGTCTACAATGAATAATACATTTCATGCTCAATATTGCTGTATATATTTTTATTTATCTGTATCTGTAAATTTCTTTTTTGTCATGTACTGTTGTAAAATGATGTAATGTATTGTTCAAATATAATCTTCGGTGACTACTGGAGGAAATAAAGAATCTCTCTCTCTCTCTCTCTCTATGACGTCGGCTTATTTGGTTATATCATATAGCAATTGTATACCCTAACATCCTTTTTTCTCCAATTGGTAAATGATAATCTGTTAAAATTAAGAATACTGTTTATTAAGACTTATTTTGGGTAAGGTTGATTTAATAAATCTTCATTCTTTTAGGACAGGTATCAGGTATTGTTGTGAAAAAATTATTCTCTATGTATAAGAGTTAAAACATTTAGATCGTCATTGTAATTATATAAATATTTCTAATGCCTATTTGAAATAGTGTTTTAAATCAACACATCTTTCGTCATCATTTCATTGAGAATTGTAACTTGAATTGATATTTTGTAAATAGATGCAATTAAGATATATTTCTAATTATGAATTATCAATCACTACATGAAATAAGTATTTTTATCCTGATGAAGTTAAATTCGAAGGCATATCTTTACAATTGGTTTGAATGGAAGTCCTTGTAAAATTTAAAAAGTAAAAGTACTGATCTTTTGTTAACATCCTGAAAATACAACTGTGACAGAAACCCATCTTGAAGTCGTACCCATTGGTGTCGTTTAATCTCTCTCCATTTCCGTCGCATTAACTGTTGTTTGGCTCGTACAGGTCACAGTAAGGCAAAGGCATTTGAAAGCAACGATTCTGATCAGGATGACAAACTTTCCATGGAAAGTGATACGCCACTCTCTGAATTGGACGAGTTCATTCTGTTGTGCTACTTAAGTAATACTTTCATATAAGAACAAACAACTGTGCACGAAGATGTAGAAGATGTAAAAGTTCACACGTGAGAATTGTTTATGGCGAAAATACATCCGGGTTCTCACGATGTAAAAATTCACACGTGAGAATTGTTAATGGCGAAAATACATCCGGGTTCTCACGTTGTCTTATAACAACACACGCAGAGGCGAGGTCAGTTTTTTTCCATTGTCTTACATATTCATAAATAGAAATTGCCAGATGATTAATGTAACTACCGATTTGTTGAAAGTTTGAGATGTTTGGATGATGTTTAGTATATTTGATCGACAGTTGGCCTTTACTGTAAGCTTGTGTTGTTTTACCTAATTAGTACCTTGGTGTCATTTTTTAAAGAAAATGCAGTTTTGAAGTATCCATTACAAATCTTTGTCAACAGGCTACTAAAGCAATGTATTTTGTATTACATAAAAGCCAAATCTTTAACTTATCAATCCAGTGTCGGCTGTATCTCTTTGATACAATGGTAAAACCTATCTTACTGTATGGTTGTGAAATATGGTGGGGTTTTTTTTTGTCTTAATCAAATTGAAAATGTACAGATTTGGTTTATGTTGACCTTCTGGTCAAAATAATTACTGACAAAGCCAGCAAAATATCTTATATTACATATTCAATTTTATATGACCTCTATAATAATTGCTATCCCTTTTTCAAGAATCCCGAAAGTTGGCTTATAGCATTTCAGTCTATTTTTAATGTTGTTTACAGAAGACGTGAAACTGTTATATACTAGTCCTATTACATGGAAATAGTTATCGTTACCTTTAATACTGACAATTCATGGGTTAACTAAACTTAACTTGTGAAAGGGGCAGTATCACGTTTTAGGGGGAATATAAGGTGATGTCAGGAAAATGAAAATTAATTATTCTAATTGAAAGACAATGTGTTTAAACTAAATGGAACAGTAATATTCAAATATATAACGAAAAGTTTAGCCTTGCGATTCCGTTTTCTTACACAAAATGAATTAAAGGTGTTCGCACAAAATGGCCGCCAATGGATTTTATATGAATCTTCATACTTTGACCTCTGACTATAAATGATTGGCTTCTTTAATGAGCATTTTGACACTGTCAATGTAATACATTTAGCATTAACTTACAATTATCAGTGAAATATTTGAAATATAAAATTATCAAAAAACATGCTACTGCCCCTTTAATGCTTATTTATGGTTTGATCTATATGGATACTAGTGTTTAGAATATTTCACTCTACCGTTTCCTGTTTTGTCGTCGGGCATGTATGCAATTAGCCAGGAACACTTCAAGAAGATTCGTTTTCTCTTTTAATCATTGTTTTACAAAGTACTCAGTCAGCGGGGCATGGGTGATAAGTCTGTTTTTATGTACCTTCATTGGTCATTATAAACAAATATGTTCTTGGAGAATTCAAATCAGAAAGCATAGCCGTTTATGAAAGACAAAAATATTCAAGTCTGCAAAATACTCAAATATTTTTTTACACAGACGATTCACTGCAATAGTTTTTTGGATATTGCACTACCTTATTAATTGAATGCATTGAACCTGTAATATATACGAGAAAATTTCGTAGTACATTTCGAAGTGAGGTCAAAACTGTCCAACCTCCGGGAATTGATATTCAAAACTAAAATCGTTATTTTCGATTAACCTACTAATATTCTTTACATATGACTTGGAATCCATTTAGATAGTTAATAGTATGCATTGCTTTTTCCAGACAATTTTCAATCTATCGACTTTGAAACCATTTGAAACGGAACACTGTCTGAACCGTGGCCAGTTTGACCTACTGCAAGTGTTGTCAAAACATTAAAACTATTCAGAGGTAGAGTGGAGTCGTGTTTTTTCGTACATCCGAGGAAAAGAACACTCGTGGCGTTATTGCAAATTATATTAACCTCACTATCAATTGATTTTTTATCAACTTGTGTTCATATATTTGATATCAGAACACTTGGGTGAGATTTTCTATATGTAAACCATCCAATCAGGGGAGGAACAATCTTATTTGAAAAAATGTCAGACTTCTTAAAGATGCTGTATCATACTTGCAATATTTTTAAAAGTATTTTTAATGTATTCGTTGTATTTTTAGAAAAATTTAGCGACCAACCTAGGGAAAATCGGACCAAAATTCATTAAATATGAGATAATTTACCAAAATTACGGAAACGGCAGCTAACATAAGGGCGAATCAAGTGTGGCCATCTCACAATTTCCGGTCTCTAAATATACGCTTGAAAACCGTCTTTGTCGCGCACGACTAGATTTTCTTTTCTTTTTCTCCGAATAAGGTATTCGTTGCTGCCAAAGTTGATACCCATCGAACGCAAATACATGTACGCTAGTTGTGACACGGTGTAAATCTAAAAGGCGTTATAATTACGTCACCGAAAGCGGGTTCGTTAAATGCTATGCCCTTTCCACAAGGGGTACTGTGCTTTGGGCGTCGAAATAAGTATGTTATTGTTGATTAAACAATCTAAATATGATATCAAAATTTCGACGAAATATTTTTCTACAAAGTGATGTATTTCTTTTCTCAATAGCTAAATTTCAGCCTGAACCGCATGCAAGTATGAAACAGCATCTTTAACATATTGATTTCCAATTAAAACAAATACCAACGACATAATGTAGCCTGCAATTGGTTTATTCGATGGCCTTTAGATTGTATCACCATCAATCATTTAACGTGTGTAAAGGTTTAATAATATAAAAAAAATTAGCATGAGAGAAACATCAGAGATATAAAAAATTATCATCTCTTATGTCATTGATGCATTAGGGAACGGAGAATCTCTGTCAAGCAACACCACTGTTTCTTAGAAGTACTGTTAGTGAGGTTCTTTATCTGTTAAACGAAAATATTTGAATTGATGGTTTTGCAAATATGTTAGGCTTTGGGTTTATTTAGTGTCAAAAACATGGAGATAAATATGAGAGTTCCAGCATGGTTTTTTTTGCACATAAAATTATGAAATAAAATTTAAGAAAAAATAGAATGTCCCTTTATCGGTGACTAAAAAATGAAAATATACACATTACAGATTGAAGTTAGCAGTTTCAGTACTTTTGACCAAGTTGTTTAACACCAAATTGAACACTGTGAGCAGCGCACCACTAGCAAACCCAATCTAGCAATTTTCTTGAATTGACTAACCATTGTTGAAAGGTTTATCAACGGAAACGTCCAAATCTTAAATCCTATGTGTGAAACTGAGCAAACACTGACTTTCTGACAGTACAATCAAGCTCAGCTGCAGCTGAACGAGGAGCTGGCACAGTATAGATTACAACATGAAGCAAGGCCTAAATGAGCCAGTGATGTTGTTTTTCCATATTAGGCACAATCGACGACGGATGCGTATGGTGGTGGTTTGCCACCCCCCTTGATGACGTCATCATATGATGGTGGTCCCATGTTGCCAAAAGCGGGTCCTTTTTCAGTTTCGTAGCTACTGCCGTTATTCCTAGTAACATTACGGTTTCCTTTTCGGCAATGTCGGTAAGCACAACAGCATGTAGTGATGACACAGATCAGCATGATGACAATCACAACAATCCCAAGAATGACTTCCCAAAACGGGAAACCAGCTGGAAAGTACATAACAAATAATTTAATCTCTTATGGGATTAATTTATAGCTATATTTCGCCATTTGATAAGTTAGAACTGAAGATACCTCATGAGAATGTTTTCAAGATCAATTTGATCATATTTAAACAAACATATTTTCAAAATTGTTCTTCATGACACACCTTCAGATGATGATGTATCTTCACATCATATTTGATCAAAATGTGATAATTAGTTCAGAAATTGTCGGCCGAACAGGACAAAAAGTTTTCCAACAGAGTCCTCATTTTTTGCACAAAAAAAGCGAAATTTTATTAAAACATTCTCAAAATTGTTCTTCATGACACACCTTCATATGATTATGCATCTCCAAATCAAATTTGATCAAAATGAGATGATTAGTTTAGAAATTGTGAGCCGGATAGGACTTGTAACAGATTTCTTACAAATTTACCACTTTTTCTCCAAAATCCTAATATTTTATGTAGATTTTCAGAAAATTGTTACTCTTAACACATTATTACATGTTTCTTCATTTCCATGACAAATTCGAATTGAAATGGTTGATTAGTTACAAAGTTATGAGCCGGACACAAAGTGTAACGGACGGACAGACGGACGGACGGTACCCATTTAAAGTAACATAATCATACTTTCATGCGGTTCGGGATGACATTTAGCTATTGAGAATATAGATACATCACTCTGTAGACAATTCTTTCGTCGAAATTTTGATATCACATTTACAATTTTTTATCGACAATAACATACCTATTTCGACGTAAGAGCACAGTACCCCCAATAAAAAGGGCATAGCATTTAACGAACCCGCTTTCAGTGACGTAATCATTATGCGTGTAGGATTTACACCATGTCTCAACTACCATAAATTGTGTTCGATGGATATCAACTTTTGCAGCAACGAACATCTTATTCGGAGAAAACGAAAATAAAATCTAGTCGTGCGCGACAAAGACGTTTTTCAAGCGTATATTTAGAAACCGGAAGTTGCGAGATGTCCACACTTGATTCGTCTTTATGTCGGGTGCCGTTTCGGTCAATTTGGTAAATTATCTCCTATTTTATGAATTTTGGTCCGATTTCCCCTAGGTTGGTTGCAAAATTTTGCTAAAAATACAAGGAAAACAGAAAATTACTTTTAAAAATACTGAACTCTGATTATGTTACTTTAAATACCCCCCGCAACTTCGTTGTTGCGGGAGATAATAACGTAGTACGGTGCCTCTGTAAAGCATACCTTATGTTAAGAGTTAACTTGATTGTTAATTTCCAATTAACCTCTGTAAGAGAGAATATATATGCATGTATATGAAAGGGTGAAGTGTCCAAATGGCTCATTAAGTAGAGCGTTCGACTCTCATCTAAACGTCCCTATCTCAAATCAGTTATTTGAAATTAAGCAAAACACTTAAATTGACTAACCCTTCTTGAAAGGAATATCAGTGGCAACGTTTAAAATCAGGTATTGTATTCTCTAGTCTAAAGTGGTACAATAAATAAAAATAGAAAATGGACTCGTTAATTCTCAGATTCGATAATTCCATAATCATAATATATAGAGCGAAATCAATCAAGACTTATCAATCAATTATTTATCACTTATACACGACAAATTGACTTTTTTGCAATATGTTTTTATATCTGTATTTCACCACCAATTTTGTTTACATTTGAATTGTTTATCTCAAGATATAAAAGCGAATGAAGTCCATATTGGTATTTAAATATACAATTTGGCGACTTTCACGGATTCAAATTTATATTGAGTTGATAAAAATTAAGAAAGTCTCATTTAGTACTGTATTAGTTCTAGCTCGAATATTTGTATCTTTCATAGTGTCACGATACCGGAACTACAACTAAACATCCCTGAATATAATAATTAAAAAGTTTCTCTGTATTCAAGTTCAACCCATATTGTATGCAAAATGAGTTAATTTCAGACAATAAAAATCAGAGTAGCATACCAATTTATACATGTTATAGTAATAAGTGTCAGTTATCAACAACAAAACTATAAAAAGCCATTTATTGTGAACACCTCTTCATCGCCCGAGTAAAATTATGCCCCTATTTCACTACGAGAGGAATTCTCACGAATCGCCACGAATAAGTGATTGTAAAAATTCGTGAATATTCTTGAATATTCGGCAACATTCGTGAACTGTAATTTCACTTGTACGAAACGTTTACGAAAAGTCGTAGATTTTCATGCTAAAACACTACGAAACCAATACGAATTGCTTACGAATTATGTACGAATTGTACGATATAACTACGAAACAACTACGAATATACTACGAATGTTTCGTCCTTAATTCGGGACATTCGTAATTGTCTCGTAGATGATTCGTACATAATTCGGGGAGAGACCATCAAAAATATCAACCACGAATTTCCAAGAACTCGTGACGAATTTGTTACGAATGACCCGAATTAATTACGAATAGTTTACGAGACAACTACGATAACAAAATTCGTAGTTGATTCGGGAAAATCTTTTGACAAACAAAAAAATTTTCACGAATGCCACGAATTGTAAGAATATTGCCGAATCAATCACGAATTCATTACGAATCACAAGAATAAATCACGAATTGTCTACGAATGTTCACGAATGTGAAATATTTCTCTATCGTGGCGATTCGTGAGAATTCCTCTCGTAGTGAAATAGGGGCATTAGGGAAATGGCTTCACGAAACTTTACTGAACATGTTTGTATGAAGTTCCCTGTAAAATGATATTGTCTAAACACTGGTTACAATAAATCTTCTTTCTATTAAATTCACTTTTCTCGCTGAACATATGCTTCAGTCTCTCATGCAAAGCAAAGCGGTAGAGAGTGGCAGCAGATTCACTTTAAATGTTGTCGAATTGTTAACATGCCTATTGAAAAGTTTAATTGTAAATATTGCTGAACGAATGTCAAAAGTTGATTCTGTTCATTGGATTTTCTTATAGTCTCTGCAGTATCATGGCAGAAGAAAATAATCAACTTTAATGTTTATTAACACTTACGAAAGAAGCAATCGCACACTATTTCTGGTGTATCCTGGTAGTAAGACATCTGGAATTCATGTGTCCCGTTCTCTGTTCCAATGTGGTACGTGATGTCAAGATATTGATTCCAAACCAAAAACATTTCTTCGCTCAATTCCGTACATTACCGATCGATTGAATCATTGCCTGTGTGTTAAAACCGTGAAGATAAGATTAGTGACAAACCCCATCCCCAACTCCCCTTCCACTATATACACTCAGGTGCAAAAGAAACGATACCATATAAAATGCATGTTTGATTAAGCTACGAGTGATAGCTGAAACAGGGTAACTTCATGTCTTCAAAAGCTAAGAATCATCTGTGACGGTCAGATGGGGCCCAGAAATCGAACTCACTTTCGGTAACAATTTTCCATAACATTATATTGTTGTCAATTTATCAAAAAGAGTACTTATTATGTTTACCGAAATAATGGCTAACCCGTACACAGAGGCAAACCTTTAATGATACGGTCGCACTTTCACGATGTCATAGACGTGCTTATTACGAGGTGCGGATTATCGTAGTAAATAGAGAATCTCACCCAAGTGTCTTCTGATATCAAATATATCAACACAAGTTGATAAAAGTAACAAATATCCGAGGCTTGCCGAGGATATTTTACTTTTATCAACGAGTGTTGATATATTTGATATCAGAAGACACGAGTGTGAGATTCTATTTATCGTTCAAAATCATTTTTCATCACATAAGCATGAAAAATGTACATTTTTGAACACTTCATAGCCCTCAACTCCTAAACCAGTGATGTCATAGCATTGTGACGTCATCGTGTTCATGACGTCATAGCATTGTGACGTTGTTGTGTTTATGACGTCATTTCTGATGATGTAAAACCTTTGTGATGTCATGTCCCTGCTGATGACAGGGCATTGTTCAAAATCTACTGCCAAAGCGATATCTCCTAGGAGATATCGCTTGATCTTCCACAAGCGATATCTCCTGTGAAACACAGTTTTGGATGATAAAAGGTATTTTATACTGTTTACCAGAACAAGATACGATGTACCGCGAGTGTATCTCAAACACAATACGTTCACATCAAGTGAGACCAACGTTAAAACTAAGATTTGCGTGCGTGTTTGTCAAGAAAGGAGCGTCTTCACAACGCGTTGTGTAAGAGCTTCTACGTGCTTAAAGGGGCAGTAGCACGTTTTTTGACAATTTTATATTTTCAATTTTTCACTGATAACTATAAGTTAATGCTAAATGTATTACTTTGATAGTATCATAAATCTCATAACACAAACCAATCATCCGTAGTCAGAGAACAAAGAATGAGGATTCACATAAAATCCATTGGCAGCCATTTTTGTGTGAACACCTTTAATTCATTTTGTGTAAGAAAAGGAATCGCATGGCTTAACTTTACATTGTATATTTGATTTATTACTGCTCCATTTAGTTTTTACACATTGTCTAAAGATTGGAACCATTTATTTTCATTTTCCTGATATCACCTTATATTCCCCCTAAAAACGTGCTACTGCCCCTTTAAAACGTTGATATTACGATGTAGCCGTGTTTTATACGACATAATATCTCCTTATCAGACACGTTACTTCTCTTGGCTAGATGAAATAATACCAGTAGGCCTACAGGGAAGGTCCATCATGGATGTCGACGTGTCATCTCTATAGTTAAGCTCGTTATGCCACCAATATGGGTGAGGCAGGGTTCGGGTAATCCTTATCCGCCCCAATTTTTGATATTCCGGGTTGATGTTCTAACTGTCTAGTTTTAACGCGGAATTAACTCTAGAAGAAATCCAAAGTCCATGGAATAGATATGCACACATATATTTACTGAAATGACTTACATAACAACATAGATACAAAATGTAGATAAGAGCTGGATTTCTATTCCAGGGGCATGAAAATCCAAATAGTAATTCAACCCCCCGGAGTAGTCTTGAGATGTCTTAGGTAGATTCCCAAACTGCAATTGATTATTCTAATTTCTATCAGGGTTTATACAGCTAAATGAAGGTAACCTCTCAATGGTCAAACTTTTGATGTCGTTAAGTATTTCTAACATTCTAGACGGTTTATGATATGGCATGTCTGAGTTATTGGAAGATTAAATAATTTTCATCAATTAAGTGGATCACTTAAGTTAGCCCAAGTTTCTATCTACTAAAGTCACTGTCAGTGTCGACGATTTATCAAAGGATTTAAAACTAGAGGTACCATTTATACCATTTATATAAAGATTATCTCATTTTGTAGCTTGAGGTGATTGTGAATATAGGGAAAGTTGTCTATTTTGAAAATATTGAAATAATTATATCGTATGTCATTAATGATATTTAGATTTAGAACTAGAGGTACCATTTATACCATTTATATAAAGATTATCTCATTTTGTAGCTTGAGGTTAATGTGAATATGGAAAAAGTTGTCTATTTCGAAAATATTGAAATAATTACATTGTATGTCATTAATGATATTTACTTTTACGTTTTTAATTGTTGTTACTTTGATATTTCTTCTAAAGTTGATGATATATTCTCCAATTTCTATATTATAATTTTGATGTAATTTGGGTTATATCAAGCCCATGATGTCAGCCAAAGGAAAAAAACTGGAAAAAATCATGGCTGTTGCGGCGTGACATATATAGAGATTATTACCCGAGGAAGTGTGTCATATGACTTTTACGAAACGAGTGTGAATTTTTGTATTACCCGAGCGAGAGCGAGGGTTATACACAAATTTGCACGAGTTTTGTAAAAGTCATATGACACACTTCCGAGAGTAATAATTTCTTTATTACCGATTCTATTCAATTTTACCATCGTAGAAATATCAAAGAAATGTGCCGCTTCCCTTGCGACGGCCGGCTACAGTGACGTCACGGACAATGATGTTATGACGTCACAGGCGCAAATATACGGGAACTCGCGCTACAACAATCGTTGCTAGGCAAAAGTGATATGTGCACTAGTGCTCATATTGAAAATATGTCACCACTTATTTTCAACCATATGGGTAATAAAGAGTAATATGGAACATTGCAGCAGGAGCTTGCTCTGGAAAACAGAGTTGGCTTTTTTTCGGGAGGACCCTGAAATACTTGACACACTGTTAAAAAGAATCAGTTAAAGAATATAACACTTTCATGAGAACACCAATCGATCCAGAAATACGTCTCCATATTACCCTTCGATTTATTGCAACCGAAGACGCCTACAACACCACAGGAACCCGATATCGTAAATAAAATGTAGGTAAACGTGGGTAAGAAAGATCCGTTCCTATACCCGATATCGTAAATAAAATGTAGGTAAAACGTGGGTAAGAAAGATCCGTTCCTATACATAGGAACGGATCTTTCTTACCCACGTTTTACCTACATTTTATTTACGATATCGTAGGAACGGATCTTTCATACCCACGTTTTACCTACATTTTATTTACGATATCGGGTTCCTGTGTGTGCATCCCTGACCAACTTAATTATCTTTCACTTCCAAAGTAGACGTCTCTTGCACAGCATTTGACCCCCCAAAAAGAGGAATTGAGAAGAATGAATGTTTTTTCTGCAATTTGTCAGACGAAGTAATTTCTCATAAAATGTACATTACTATCTCTTGTAATTCTGCATCTTTTCTTTTCATCTCTCCTAATAAGTTAAAAGAAATGTGCAGATTTTGAAAAGAATATTAGGATGAATAGTTTTCAACAATCAGTCAGACAATTTGGTCGGGGTTATAAAAGAAACTCTTCCTTTTATTTTCCATTATTCTTCCAGTGTCCATCAAATTAGGATGACTTGAAAAATGTTCCTGGTGGATTTTCCCAAAGATGGAAATCCATAACTGACATAACTGCACTAGACGGTAAACATATATATCTATTAGAGCGCCTTCCGAATTATGTTCCCTCATTTTAACTACACGGGTTTCACACCATCGTTCTCAAGGCATTAGTAGACAGCGAATACAAGTTTCTTAAAGTGGAGATTGGAGCTAGTGAAGGTATGGCTGCCATTTCAATGAATAAATAATTTCAAAAACTACCAGCGAAAATGAAACTAGGTTAGCCTATCGCAGTTAACTTGCAAACTTGAGTGATAACAGACAATCTGACTATTGATACTTTGTAATCAATTCTTCAGTTAATGAATCATAAATAAACTTTGGTTTTAAGAAAGTTTCCCAGAGCAAGAAAAGTAAACAATAGTTTATCAGTAGAAAGCTACTGAAGCAACTTTTAAGACATCTTTGATTATTTCAATACTCCCTATACTGGTAGACGAGTTATCTGATTTGCCTTTTGGGGGTTATTGTTCCATTTTCTTAATTACATTTAGCGATCTTCGCTAGATGGGGTTATGGGGAGCTTTACCGCAACACGCAACAGACATAAACAATCACAACACAACTTCCGACCTGCCTCACTTTCACAACCTGACGTCACTTCCTCCACGTCACTTCCTCTTCTCTCTTCTCAACCTCTCTTTCCGCACGTGTTTTCTTACAGCTCTATTTCCTGGATACCTGCCCCACCCCATCCAATTTACTTCAAATATTTCAAATGTCAAACACAATAACCTTTATTCCAATTGCTCATTCCATATCCCAAATATTTATCAATTTTCATGTATGATTCCTTTTCCATGCTGCTTTGACCCAATATCCTCCTTCTGTCTTCTGCTTCATTTCAACATAAACCCCCTCTTTTCCATAACTAAATCCATTACACACACTTCTTTTAATCACTGCCCTCCATACATCTTATCATTCATACTGCACTTCATACCTTCCATAGCTAAACATTCCACAAACATAATACATACTTTCATTAACCGCACAGTGTGGCTGACGGGCCTGCCTCGCCAACAAATAGCGGCGAGGGTGGCCCGTTTGGCTTGGCATTGACGAGGTCTCACGATAGGCAGCCGGCCTTGGTATGGTTTTTGGGGCAACCCACTAGCCCAAAGCTGCCCCTGCTGATATCCGTTGGGGTCGTGAAATATATCTTGGCTTGCTCTCGCCCGCGTTTGGGCAAATGCTTCGGCACGCTGCTACCTCCCATGCTTCGGGAATAGGCTGTTTAGCGTGGGACCTCGACACTGTCACCCTCACTGTGCCCTTTTAATCCACAATTCATCTTCTTCTTTATTTCCTGGATACCTGCCCCTCCGACTCGGGGCGGCGGGTGGCGGGGACTCACGGTTCCCAGACTAAGTAACATCACATCATTTATCATATAAAGTCTGGGTTCCGTGCGCCGCTGCCGCCTGCCGCCTGCCGCCCTGCGCCGGTGGGGCCCCTCTATAAACACTTCAGGTACGTCTCCACATAAATAGCACTTGAATATCGTGGAAAACACTTAATGGTGTCTTGTTAAAGACGCTTTATACTCGGAATCAGCTATTTTAGTGAACGTAACACATTCGCAATTAGCACTTCCTGTTCGTACAGTTGACGGGAGCATCGTAATAAGAAGTTGTTTACGATAATGCTACGATAAAGAAGAGTAAAGTACGATGTAATAGTTATGCACCACGTGCACTGTGCGTGTATTTCACGATATTTCCCAATGATCGCAAAAGTTTTGAGCATGTTCAAAACTTTTTACCCAATCGTAGCTCATTACGACCTTAGCCGAAAAGCCATGTGCACATCACGTTCGTTGTAAGTGTGAATGGTGTGTGTATCCAGAACATATAGGTGCATCCTGTCTCAGGGTACGAACGTTACGATAACTCCACTAATCTGTACCCTGGGCTCAGAAGCTAGATTCGGCTGCTCGGCCCGACTTGAGCTATAAGCCAATCAAATCATTTCCTCGGCTCCTTATCGATAAAATTCCAACGAGAAAATTATGTGATTGGCTATATCCTAAGTCGGACCACGCAGGCGAATCTAGCTTCAGAGCCCAAGGTACAGATTAGTGAAGTTATCATAACGTTCCTACCCTGAGACAGGATGATATAAGAGGATATCAAGATGAAGTTGCACGTGATACATCGCAGATGACATCGTGTTTACAAGTGTGACCGTAGCATTAGATAAAACGCAACGCCTTTCTAACGTTCGTTTTACGACATGCCGTATGGGGTCATCGACACCTATATTCGCGCTTAATTTAGTATGTTGTTTGTTATATTTCTGACTTTTGTCATAAAGTAAAATTGCCTCATATTATCAACTGATAGTTGTTATTTCGCTATGCTATCATAGTAAGATAGTGTTGTTAATAATAATACAATCATAGGCCGTCAAAATTGTACTTGAAATGATCAAAACTGCCGTGACGTAAGGTTTTCACATTGTATGCACTTATTGAAAAATGTTTATCACGTAGAAAACATAAGTTATATGTAGCCTTTGTAGACTTTAAAAAAGCGTTTGACTCTGTAAATAGACATAAACTTTGGTATTGTTTATGTAAAGCCGGCGTCAAGGGGAAAATGTACAAAATGATAAAAGCAGTGTATTCAAATGTAAAATCGTGTGTAAGATGTGGTAGTGATGTAACCGATTACTTTGATTGTCCCATGGGTCTTAGACAAGGCTGTATTGCTAGTCCAGAATTATTTTCATTCTTTATTAATGAATTATACTACGACGTTATGCATAATGGTAGACACGGTGTACAACTGTTTCCAGACATGTTACAGTTATTCATACTCCTATTTGCAGACGATGTTATTTTGATTTCTGAAACGGTTATTGGCTTGCAAAACCAGTTAAAAATTCTGAAAATACAGTAATGAATGGAACTTGTCAGTTAATCTTGATAAAACAAATGTTGTTATATTTAGAAGAGGGGGCCCCATTGCATCGAAAGAGATATGGTTTTTCCAGGGCAAACCCATGTATTAGTTAACCACTATAAGTATCTTGGTGTATTATTTACATATACAATGAATATGAAACACTGTATTAATGATTTGTGTCTAAGAGCAAATAAGGCTTTTATTTCGATTTTATCTTTTTCGAAAGATTGTGGGGTCTTATCCAGGAATGTTTTTTTCAAACTCTTTGATGCCCAAATACAACCAATTTTACAATATGGATCGGAGGTGTGGGGTTTTCAACGCTTCGACTGTTTAAAGAGATTGCATCTTAGGGCTTGTAAACAGTTTTTAGGTGTTGGATCAACTACTCCTAATTGTATGGTTTACGGCGAGTGTGGAAGATATCAACTCTACATAAATTCTCAAATAAGATGTTTGAAATATTGGCTTAAGATCCTCACAATGCACGAAAGTCGCCTTCCACAAATTGCCTATAATATAATGATGATCAATCTTGATAATATGGGTAAGGTATCTTTGGCATCAAAGATTAGAAATCTTTTATGTTCTCATGGTTTTGGTTTTGTTTCGTTAAACCAAGGTGTTGGTGATTTCAATATGTTTTTGAAGGAATTTCGTGAACGTTCAATCAATATGTTTTATCAAGAATGGCATTCAACCCTAGAAACAAGTTCTCGTTATGACCTATATAAATTGTTTAAGACACTACTGCAACCAGAGCGTTATTTAACATTTCTTACATTCAAAAGCACCAGAATCACTTTTACACGATATAGACTAGGCTTGATAGATATAATGATTAATAAAGGAAGAAAAATGTCCATTGCGAAATGTGAAAGAATATGCCAGTTATGTAATAGTGTCATAGAGGATGAAGTCCATTTTACTTTTGTTTGTCCATGGTATAAAGATTTACGAATGAAATATATTTCGGATAGATACTTATCAAAATCCCCACTGGAAGCATTTGTATCAATTATAACTTGTCATGATACCTTAACAATTATAAATCTAGCGATGTACATAAAGTATGCACAAGATCTTCGTGGCGAAATTCTGAAATCTAGGTATATACTACACTAGTTTGTATAATGTATCGTGAACTTTGTATTACTATTTATAACATGAAAATGTAACTCTCTTGTATACGGGCCGGAGACCTTGAATGCAATAAACTTTGTCTGTCTGTCTGTCTGTAAGTATTCACACTCACTTTTACCTACTTTTTATGGTTTCTGCAATACCAAAACATTCTTAGATTTCACCTTTTAACTATTTTGGAGGAGTTTCAAAAGTAAATTCGATTAATAACAGAATCAATGCTTTATAGTCAAAATCGATATATTTTACCAAAATCAAATCGTCAAAAAACATTCTAGTGTTAAATAATACATACATTACATATACATCCATTCATATACCTTATCATAAAGTGGATGATAAAATAAGACGAAATAAATCATTTAGTCAAGTCTTACTCTTTGAGTCTTTAACTCGTGGTTGGTTTAAATCAGGGCATCGAACAGATATGGTAGGTAGAGACACCATACACCTCAAGTGTCTGGAGAGTAGTAGCCTCCATGTCCTGTCCCACAATCACCTCTCCAAATACACCGGGAGATCCTAATAAACCATTGCTTGAGTAGAACACCCGGTCTCTGAAGTAGATTAAACTCCAGATATCAAAAGTGAATCTTGTCACCTCAGTACTTTGGTTGCTCGACAGGGATTTCTTCATCAGTCTGTACCCCTTACCGTAATATAACACATTGTGTGTGACGTCAAGAGTCACTGCATACATACCAACACCAGTGTGGAGGGTTGTCAGATCTGAACCATCATATCTGACGGAGAGGAGTTTCCCACAACAAAAATAGATCCTCCTTGTTGCAGGGTTCACAGCAATAGCAGCTGGCAAGTTACCAATACCCTCCAAGCTCACCAGAGTTGTTAGGTTCTTCCCCTGCAGTGTCATCCTGCTGATAGTGAAACTGGGACGAGCTGTAGTAAGAAATATAACCCCTCTCTCTTCATCAGCTGCCATACCGAATGTTCTAACATTGTCTCTAAATGTCTTAACCCTTGTGCTGTTAAGCTCCGAGGAAATAATCTTGTCAGGGTACCTCAAACCGATTAAAAGAGAGTTAGGTCTTGAAATATAGACTACAGAAAGTACTTCTTTCAGATTGAGATACGAATACATGTTTAGAGAATTACTAGTTATGTCAACATAACGGAATTGTTGCTTATTAGATGACAACATTGGAACAATCAGAATCCGGCTCAATTCTGTTGGGGTTGTTAGAGTTGTTGTAGTTAGAGAGACTGCTGAAGGTGATTGAGTTGTTGTTTTCACTTGTGATTCATTCTCTTTCCTTGACGATTTAAATAAATCACTCTGTTCCATCAGAGTCCTGTTGAGTTCACTGAGTCCATGATCAAGTTTTGCGAACTTACTGTTCAACACTTCTGACTCTTTACACTTGGAACAGGAAATCAGTTCACCTTTCTCTCCCCCAACTCTCAGCAGCAAGTCCTGATACCTGTTGTTGTCAGCCTGAACTCGTCCAAGTGTTTTCTTCATTTCATGAAATTGTCTCTTCATCCGTTGATTGTCACGTTTCAGGTGTCTTGTCTCCGAGATTACCTGAGATTTGATGATATCTTCAACAGATGCACCTCTTATTGTATCTGAAAGATCCTTCAGGTCTAGTTTGAGAGAAAGAACGTATTTATACAGGTCGATAATAGAACTTCCAGCTTCAGATCTATTAGGTCTATCTGGCAATGATATTATTTTCTCAGTGATTGTCTGAATATCACTCTTACCACTAGCACAGCAAAGCAATGAAAGCAGGATAATCACAAGGAAAAATCTGGCGCCCTCCATCGTGAACGTTATGTATCACAGAGCTGTTTTCCCAAGGAAGTTCTGCGCAGTAATGCAAGTCTGGTCTCGCCATGCACGTTATAAAGCTGGTTTCCACTTGACCTTATTTACAAGATTAGGTAGCATTACACTGTACACGCAGATACTGCATGCAGTTGGCATTTATCCAGGTTATGATAAAGGTCACGATGACATTGTTAAACACTTTTAAAGAGCCACTCCTTCATCACATAATGTTACTTTGATACTAACCTAAGTGGTATGAATTCAAAATACCTCGCATATTCATTCTCAAAACTATGTGATAAATACTTGTTTTCAATGAAAATCTTAAAACAGTCACATATATTCACGTAAGCCAAATTCATACGTCCGATTTATATGAAAACCAGCAAAACAACCTAATAAACATTATCAACACGTAACTGACATTCTATTTACTTATAAAGTTATGTCTGATTGATTAACGCGCATCATTGTCCGGTTTTCGATCATAATCGCGACTTCAAATCTTCCTCTGGACACAACTAGACGAATGTCTCTTCAAATAAATGTATATCAGCTGTCACGATAATAAACTCACGGGCAGAAACTATAATAACATTGTCTTGTTGGTATCAACACTATCAGATATGTCACATAAATAATGTGATACTCGTTTGAACGATAATTTAACTAACCATGTTTTGATTGAAACTTAGAAAAGGTGGCACGTACAGTTAATGCAGTAGAATGCAATGAATGGCACTGGGGGTAAATGTCACAGGACGTAAAACGGTGTCGATGTAGCTTAGGGTTAAAATTATGTTGAATACGCGAAAAACGATAATAAAAAAGCCGTTTTTCTTTAGAAAGTGCCTAATTTATGTTGTTTACGCACAATTTGTCGCTATTTGTCAAAATATGTTTCCAAGACATCCCTGTAAGTATTTGTAATGTGTTTAATATCATTGTTAGTTTATTCATAGAAAATCATTCACGTGACCCAAACTTTCTTACATTTTTTTAAACAAGGCATTATAAACTTGCTATTTTGAAAATATGAAGAAATTCTCAAGTATTTTATTTGTTCGTCCCATCTATACTTACCGCTTTTAAAACAAGCTTTTCAAAAAAAACGTCGTTTTCAGTGGTTTTAAAATATATTAAGCTAGACGAGGTAAGATAGTGAAAATGGCCTTTTTGCTCTTTTTATACATTTATATATATGCGTAAACATAATAATCTCTATCAAAGTTATTCATATTTCATAGAAATATACGTATCAAACCCCTAATGCTATGTGTCTATCACATTGACTCGTAGTCACATTTCATTTACGACCGGATTTTCTGTTTTAGTCCTTTGAGGAGTTGTTATCGTTTCTTTTGCCCCTGAGTGTATAACGATTCAGAGGGTAGCCTCAAATGATCACCATCCCTCGCCTGTTTTGAAAGATATGATAAAAATAACAATTATGGATAAGTAAGTGCATATTGAATCACTGGGATGTTAAAGGGGCAGTAAAACATTTTTTGATAATTTTATATTTCAAATATTTCACTGATAAATGTAAGTTAATACTAAATGTATTAATTTGACAGTGTCAAAAATCCCATTACACAAGTCAATCATTCATAGTCAGAGGACAAAGTATGTAGATTCACCTAAAATCCATTGGCGGCCATTTTGTGTGAACACCTTTAATTCATTTTGTGTAAGAAAAGGGAATCGCACGGCTAAACTTTACGTTGTATATTTGAATTAGTAATGCGTCATTTAGTTTTAATACATTGTCTTTAAATTGGAACCATTTATTTTCATTTTCCTGGTTACACCTTATATTATCAATTAAAACGTGCTACTGCCCCTTTAAAGTTCTTATTCAAAGCAAAAAGCAACCCGAACTCTTTTCCGTCATGTTTCCTGCATAATTTGATGGTCTTTGTAATCAACCGAAATGAAGACAAGCAACTGAATTAGTTAAACAAAGTGTTCACTAGTATTTAAATAAAACAGTACTTTTTCAATTTGGTCAACGAGGAATGTATCAAAGATTTATATAATTTTAAAATTTATAAAGAAGTTTTGATGATTTAAGAAAAAAAGATTTTTAATGTATACAAAAGAAAATGATCCACAAGAACATAACATGAACATTTCTGAACATGTATGATCAAACATTCATGTTCCAAAAGGATTTATGATTTTATTCCTACCATTAAAAACCTCGATGTAGCTTCCAGAACAATTGTTGCTCTCTGGAACATTTAGGTAGAGCAGTTCGGCCACAATACGTGAGTTGTCATCAGTGTTGTTCCGCCATATTCGCCACTTGAAGTCGTAAGGTCTGTAAGTAAATGTGAAAATGTCAACCAACGAATTTGTTTTGTTTACCGATATGAAAACATTGAACATGCTAAAAAGTGTAAAAAATGGAAATGTGAAGACATTGAAAGTGAGAAAATGTGATATGCAATCAAGAGCCACAGTTTCAAAATTCACAAGATCATGCTGTCAGTTTTCTGCAGAGAACTTTGACAATTTGTCATTTGCAGTTCCATTGTCTTTTGGTATAAAATGGTTTATCATCCTCAGTTGATCGACTAAGGATGATGATTAGTTTCAATTTGCTGTTAGTTTTTAAGGAGAAAGTGACAGCTTTGACGGCTATTGTTTAAGGAATTAATCTTTTCCATCGTCAACCTACCTTGAAATTCCCTCAAAACTTGGTGACGTCAAGTTCTGGCTTTGTTCGGTTGCCATGAGGTGAATGACATCTAAAACAATAATGTACCAGAATTGTTCAAACTAGTCTTTCATAGAACCACAAGGCTATCGTCAAGGATACATGATGTCTTAGTTGTCAATTTTCACCAATAAATCCAGGATGGCTTTAATATTATAGAAATAGGGAAGTTTTGTTAGCTCATAACTTTTCATGGTTAATCATATTACGACATTTGTTCAGGACAACTTTTAAAGTAACATGTAAACTGCATTTAAGTACCCTTTCTTCACGTTAAGGGAGTAAACTGAATAATTTTACATAGTGAGTTAAGGTGATATGGGGTTTACCGCTGCTTTCAAAAGTATTCACTTGAATCACGGCTGCCCGTTAGAAAGCCCTCGAAACACGAACATCGAATGGAACTATAGCGAACGCCTTACTAAGTGTATATGCTATACGCTCTCAAATCTGTGGTATCACCACAACTATAACCAGGATATAAGCTGACCTTTCAAAAGTACTCACGAGGACCGTCCCATAGTAATATACAAATGTCTGTTTTCACACCGGGGGAAAGTTTATGATCTTAGTACCATTTCCCGGATTATCAATTATATACTTTACTTTTATTTTATAACGATCACTTGTTAAAAAAATAAATAATTGATTACCCTTTGAATAAAAAAAGAACAGTCAAAATCAACAAAACGAGCACAGGCCGTTTACGAATCAAGGCCTGCACGACGCAAATCATATTATGATCTTATTTTAATGAGATTGGCTCTTTTCCTGTTAGGATATATATAAAGGTAGTCATACTCAAAGGAGAAACTACGTGTAGTCGGTAACATGATGTTTATACTACCTTCGTTACATGAAACCGTAGCCACAAGTACGAACAGTAGAAAGAGTGATTTATCCATTTTCACTTCTTTCACAAGTACCCTTCACTTGTCACAAGGCAATCACTGTTATGTATGAAAATGCACTAGCAAATGTGTACGTCAGAGTTATATATGTATATCGAAGTGGCATTCAATCACCTGTAGCGTAAGGGGGAAGTATTTTACCTGGCATTCAATTTCTGCAATGCAGTTTAAAGGTCTAGCAAGCCTCTATGACACAATCTACATGCATATCTTCAGAATTGAAATAAGGATAATTGTAAACCGTAAATCCTCCATTAGAAGTCTGGGCTTTCTTTCACAAAGCCCTAATATAAGGTGATCATAAGTCCTTATAAGATCCCTGGTGAAATGTTAAAGTATGGGAGTTAAGGTTAACCTTATTAAAGGTTGCTTTGTGAAAGGGAACCCAGGTTTCTATTTTAACAAACTGTCTCCAACAAAGGCATCAATTTGAGGCAGGCTTCTATTCAAGGCAGGCGTTTATTTCGTTAGGACATATATGGTCGCGCGAGGCGCTTAGTAGCTTGACTCGAAAGTACAATTCCTTCAGGGTAGTAATATACATTCAATGATTGTACAGCCATTGTATCGCCGTTGAGCAGTCCTGGACTGGATACTAAGCTTTAAAATTATTATAATAATAATAATAATAGAAAGCATACCGTTCATTTTGTTTAATATAATTTCACACTCTGAAGTCTACACATATTCCGGAACGTTGATTGGTCTAGGGCATTGTCATGTGAACGAAGTTTAATCGTTTCATTTCTCATGAACTCACACAAAAATTGTGAACGTTTTCAAGTCGTGATAACGTTTGTTGGAACTACTTTAATTCAAATCAAATGTTATTCAATACCAATGTGTTTACCAATGTACAGTAACTTTTATCATGTTTCAATTTACGAGGCTCGCTGGGTTGACCAAATTTGAATGTAGCTCTTTGACATCGTTCATTCCCAGTGCAAACACACAAACTGACATTCAATTCTTAAATGATGGATGCTGAATAAGGAAGACTTTGTATATATAAACATATGGCTAACCCGGCGTTTAAGTTAAACTTTTTGCTTTATTCTAGGCATCTAAATGAGAGAGGCTTCTGTTTAAGGAAAGCGTCTAATTAAGGGTTTACGGTATGAAGAGATTACCACTCATCTATATACCACTTACAATTATTGTTATTGCAATAGATATTCATGTAAGCATCCTAAGAATACAACATAGTTAAATGAAAGTGACTTTAACAACATACGCTGTGTGGTACTTAGTGCATATGTACATGAAGGTACCGGTGTATGTTAAAGGGGCAGTAGCACGTTTTTTGGGGGAACATAAGTTGATGTCATGAAAATGAAACTTAATGGTTCCAATTGAAAGACAATGCATTTAAACTAAATGGAACAGTAATAATTCGAATATATAATGTAAGATCTAGCCATGCGATTCCTTTTTCTTACACAAAATGAATTAAAGGTGTTCACAAAAAATGGCCGCCAATGGATTTTAAGTGAATCTACATATTTTGTTCTCAGACTATGGAAGATTGGCTTATGTAATGAGATTTTTAACACTATCAAAATAATAGATTTAGCGTTAACGTTCAATTATCAGTAAAAAAATTAAAATAAAAAATTATCAAAAAACGTGCTACTGCCCCTTTGAAGGTTTGATCTGCTTTCCTTGTGAATGGAAAGTAGCAATAAACAAAACAATAAATTGTAACAGGACAAATTGTGTCGATTTATGTGCAGCACTCCAGTTAAACAGGGATTGACTGTTGGAAATTATATAAGGAATATTTATATCATTTTGGGGTGATGGTCAAACTTGACGTATGAATTACGATTAAACAAAATTATCCAAAATATCTAAATAATTGTCCCAATATCATGTGCTAAAGGAGCCCTGAAAAACACTATTTTCTGGAGTTCTGAAGGCTCCTTTATTTATTTTTTTGTTTTTTGTTTTAGGGTCTGGAAAACAGACTACCCTGGGGTTCTAAATAAGATTAACTGTTTTTAGGTAGAAAGCTAGCCACATAATACTTCATCATGCCTGGAACAGGCATTCATTTGGTGGGTTAGGTGGTGTGGGGTTTTAACAACGCTTTCAAAAGTATTTCACTTATATCATGGCTGCTAGTATTACTGCAGGGAGAAAGCCTGCAACATGTTTAAGGTTATGCATTGCGGTGAAACCTGCTGGTACTAGCTGTTGCAAATAGCTGACCATGAAATATTGAATCTACCGAGATACAAACTTGTTCTATCAAGGAGTTTATCCTTTAAATGTTAGGAGGTGAGTTGAGGTGATATGGGGTTTATCGCCTCTTTCAATTTATTTCAATTATATCGTGACTGCTAGTATTATTGCAGGGAGAAAGCCTGCAACATTATTGTGGCTATGCATTGCGATGAGACCTGCAAGCATCGGCTGGAACTAGCGAACAATTGGCGATGCTGATACTGCGCTGAAGTTCAGCGTAACATTTGCCCCAAACATTATTACGTTGCCAAGGGCCTGGCGGGATTAGAACTATGGGCCTCAATTTGAAGCCAAACACGTAACCACTGCACTTTTTGGACATGTTAACTTAAAACATGCAGCTGGAGCACAATGAGCATATCTACAGCTGTGTATCTTAAGTTTGTTCACTTGCTTGTGTATCTTACTGCAAATATTATGTAAATTGGGTTTCATTTTGACGTCCATAAATAAATAACCATATTTCAGGATCATCTTGTCACTGCTATTGAATTTAGATATTTGGCATGATTAAATAGACAAATGGGGTCTTATTTGTGAAATTCAGATTTTATTAAATTTCAATTTAAATATTCCATATAAACATTGTAAGAAAGAAATCAGGACAATTACATTGCATTAATGCAAAGAACGACTTAGGTCTATCACTAATGAAGGATTTTGTAGCGAAAAATACACAATAGTGTTTTCGAAATTTTGACCCCTGGTCATTTCAATGCCCTGCCAAATTAGTTACGGTTATCTTTAAGGCATGACATACAAATATGTTAACGCAAACTGAATGTTAACTTATGTACTCAAATTTCAACATTCTCTGTTTCGTTTTGGCATTGCTGGGATGCCCCAAAGACATTCCAAATTACATGATATTTGTACTAAAAACGCAGGTAAGTGAACAAACTTAAGATACGCAGTTGTACAAAATCAAAACAATTTGCTGTCATGGTCTACTTGCAAAAGTTGTTTAGTTCTAATATGTTCTATACTGTTCTGTGACTGCAACATTGAAAAAAGACTGCTTGAATTGATTACAAATATATTGTTCATATGGTAATTTTGTATCTCACCAAAGCATAAAATACAATTATTGCAATATACCAGTAACTTCCAAAGCATAAAATACAATTATTGTAATATGACTTCCAATGTAATATAATCTTTAAAAAAACATATCATGTGCACAAATTGTTATCATTTATTTATTTTATTATTCATTGTTAAAGGGGCATGCAGTAGCATGTTTTAGGGGAAATATAAGGTGATGTCATGTCAACTACATTATGTTAAAAACTTAAAACTGCATAAAAATATAAAACGCTTTTCATAGTTTATTCAATCTATTGAAAAAATATTGAAACTCATAAGCTGTATATCACATTATATTGCAATACAAAATTTGTTGCATTACTAAGCCCTACTCATATTTAACAAAATGTTAAAACATAGTAACTCACCCAATTATTTACATTTTAATGCTTTATCCTAATATAAATATGGATACTTACTTATTGAATGATAAGTAAAAAAGGAATATCACAACGCAAAATATAAATTCATGATAATCACATATCATTTATTTGATTAAGCTGCCAAACGAAGGGTGTCAAACACATTCTGGTAACCAGGTAACTAATTTTCTATGTGAATGAAAATTGAATTCTGTTCAGAATAAAATTCTGGTAGCAGGGCCATCTTATCAATAAATCATAACCACCTCTGCTGCCAAGATGTCTACACATAGTCTCAAATAAAAAATACCAAAAAGTTATTGAACGGACGGACGGACGGACGGACACACATTTGGGGTGTTATGGGGTATTTCCCTTAAGTGGTATTTCGAAAATGTACAAGTGGTACGCAAAATTTTAACAGCCCAGTGATGTCTTAAGTGGTTTCCTTTGCAAGCAGTTTATATATTGATACACACTTCGTATTTGTTTTGTCTGGGCTGTTATTTTGAATACCACTTAAACATTTTCAAAATACCAAACAACCTAACTGTTGTTTGATAGTGAAATTCCTGACACATCATAAAATCATGCTGTGCATGTGAAATGCACATCAAGTTCTAATTGATACTTGACTCACAACAAATCAACTTGATGAAATAAACATTTTTATTCCTCAAATTTAACATCGGATACAGATGTGCAATCGTTTTTTAAGTCAACATTGTCACACTGAAAAGTTCGCATTTTAACTGATGTCAACGTTTTACGCCTAATAGCATGGCGAATTAAAAAAAAAAGAATGACAATCCTATCATTGAAGGAAGCTCAAATATTTGACGGTTGACGATTACCATCTTGACTTGCAGATAAAATGTTAAAAACTCAACATGTCAACTAAGACAAACATTAATAATCTCTTGTTCTATAACATGCATTTCAAGATAAAATGTACATGTAGGTTGAGATCTAACAAAACCAGATGAAGTTTGTGGGGGCAGGACACATACTCCGATTAGAAGGGTGAATACCAAATTTATTAATTTCAGTATCCTTGTAACAAACTATTCTGAAAGTTTTAAGCTACATAATATTTCTGATTTCCTTGTAAAAGTCAAATCAAAGTTTGCCGGCCTGGAAGTGAGGCTCTGCTATGCCCATACTTGTAAAATATATAAACTATATCATGTAACAAAGGAGGTACAGGCCGGATGAACTGAAACAACAACAATCATTCGTAATAGAATGGAACATTTGACAAACTAAACAAGTCTTATTATCATAAGCCTGAAATCAGTTCTAGTATGTTATACAAACAGACTGGTCAACTTTTGCCTCTTAAATGACTAGATCAATGAGCTTAGTTGATATGGAATTATTGAGTAAAAAAGACAAAGTCATTTGATCTCTTGAATGCAGTGGAGTAAATATTAGCCTTATTTTAATAAAACTAATTGAATAGTGATCTTCAACAGCGTTAAGAGAACACATTCAAAGAAATTAAAATAGGTTTATATTCATGGAAAAACTGTTAAAAAGTGTTAATATATGTCCCTAACTACCATCTTGACCTACAGATAGAATGTTGGAAACTCTAAAATAACAATCCTGTGTTATATAACATACATTTCAAAATAAAAAGTCAAGAATACAAGGTCTACAAAATAGGACATCTAGAACATTTATTCATAAGGGATACTCAAGCCAAGTTTTAATGTATTATGGACTGTCTATCAAATCAAAAAGGTAAAAATTCTTGGTACAAACAGAATGCCATATTGACAGGTGAAAAACTATATGACCGTGGAATCTATTCTGTGGCATACAAAGAACTAATGAAATGAAGTCAAAAACTGTCATTTTGAGTCATTCCCTAAATCTGTATGGAAGAGAGTACATAAAACAGAAAGTAATCTCTAAATGGAACTATCTGTACCTGCATGATTGAACAAAGCTGGGATAAGACATTAATACTCAGTACTCTAGTTAAGTCTCTCAAACATCAAGTGTTACATTTGTCATTCCAAATACTGATCAATCAATCATTTACTTGTCCTTTTCCTCTTCTTATGAACATATATGGTAGATAAGCGATAGCCTTTTGGTAACCAAATAAGAAATAAATATCACTGTGCACATTATTTTGCAAAATAGGATAATGGATGTGACATAACCCTATTTCTCATATTACAAAAGTAACTATTTTCAAGACAAGATTGGGCAAAATATGAAAAAAAAGATGTAACATAACTAAACTTCTCATGATTAAAATGTAAACCATTCTTGGGACAGGAGTTTGCAATAACTGATTCAATGTAACAGCTCTCAGCACAAGAATTCTAAATATGCCAAAAATCAACTTCTCATGTACCTATTGTAACAATGTGCAAATTAAAATAAGATTCTACTGTTACTTTCTCTTCGATTGTTGTATCATTCTAAGAGTCTTTTTCTTAATAGTTTCCCATTTCCTTTTGTGAAGCACACCTTTGTTTCGTCGACTACGACCAATCGCTTGTATGCACTCCCGCATGCGTGGAATTCTGCCCTTCTTCAGGTTATCGGCCAGCAGTTCTTTCAGCTCTTGTTCCTCTTCCTGACTCCAGGCCACCCTTGTTGAAGATGAGTTTTTCATCTGTTTTGCTGGTCTCACATCGTCGCCTGTGACAAAATTCCGCACTTAATTTCGTTCAACATTAACCAAAATCAAGTAATTGCAAATTGTTTTTTAATTTAAGTGTAAATAACCAATTTTCTTTCTAATGATCACAAATACTTAGGTTGTGAGTGTCACCCTTTGGAGTTGAATGTTGTCATATTATCTTGAGCAAATGACTTAATCTATTAAATAAATAAAAACTTTGCTTGTAAATCAATATTCAAAGTCAAGGAAATTGTTTGACTTACAGAGGTCTTCAACAACTTCTGGCTCAGTGTCTGAATGGACATCTCTCGTAATTGCTGTGTCAACAAAGTTCAAAATCATTTTAGTAGAATTATCCATCAATCATAGTTTAAGGATTCACAGTACTTGTATGTCAAATAAATTACATTACATATCGAAATTGTACACAAATATTTGACATTGTAATAAATTCCCCCGGGGCCCCTGTGCAAGCTTTCTGTTATTGGTAAGCATCTGTAGTTTTACTTAAACAAAGCTTCTGATAATTTCTTCAAGGCTATTTAATTTTGAAATGGGTATATAGATTAAATCAATATTTTTCTGGATATAGATTGTCAATATTAAAATAATTTAGTAGTGCAAACAAATTAATTTTAGTTAAAATATGGGTTATCCTGATTGACAATCATAGATACATACCTGATTCCTCTTGTGGAGGTGTGCTGACAAGTTCTGAAAATCAAACAAACAACAATTATGGCTTGCATGTCACATAAGTTATACATGCCTAGTCGTTTACCCTTCATTGCCTATTATTTATGTTTACAGTATCGTTTTCATATGCTATCTTCATAGATCACTTTCTTTTGTATAATGTAAACGCATAGCGTCTTCATTCACACATCCCCTCAACAGTTTCTCAAACTCAAAATCTTGTAACATAGAAAAACAAATGCTAATTGTAATCTGTAATCTTGGTAATTCTGATATTCTACATTTTCATTTGATACTGTATCTATCATGTGAAACATTTGATATGCATTGATGCAGACAAAGCAAACTATTATAGCGATATCAAAATAGGCAACAAAAGAGATTCAGTTGTTCTAATGTCTAAATGCTTACCTGAAAAGTCAATGTCTTGAAGTCGCTGCCCAGAGTATTTGCCTGCCAAGTTCATATCCTGCAACATCATAAGTTTTCCGATGTTAACCCTTTCGATGAAGCCACTTGTAGAGCGGTAGTGTAGTTTGTGGATCTCCATGGTATGGCCAAGGTGATTGCAGAGCCACTGCAACTCGTGATCTTTCATGTCGATGACCTTAAAACATTTAAAAGGTTCAAATTATTTATTCCTAAATGCTAGGCATGGCAACTACAACCAACTTGTCACGAGAGAAAACAAATTTATTCAGCTTTATAGGCCGAGTGGCCTTGAGTACAAAATGGAGCATACCTGTCTTTTCTTGACTAATATCATGTTTATCAAGACTTACTATCTCATGAGATGATGTTAAGATGGTATTGTAAAGAATTGACAGAAATTACTGTCATCATATCAGCATTTTGTGATTTTTGTTAAATCTTACCGATCTTTAAACTAAATTAACGACCCTGGCAAGCTGCCATCATGAAGTATAACTGCATTGCACTGAAGTGGAGATTAAGTTTTTATGCCACTCAATATAATAACAATTAATGCTATCTACTATACTACTGTAGCCTGATAGAAGATATATCTCACTGATTTATAAATCATTATTTCACCCTCAATTATATAATCAACTGTACCTGACTCAGAGTAGCAATATATTTTCTCATGCTGACTGAAGTAATCCTGTCGGGAGCATCAAGATTTAGCTGGCCGCATATTTCCTTCAGAGAGTCATATGCTCTAACAACACCATCGCCTGTCAAGTGAAAGATAATTTATTAAATATAAGAAAATAACATTTATGTAGAATTTGTAAGTGTACCATTTAATCTATTCTTATAAAATATATGTAAATATTTTTATCTATATGTGTTTGGTCATGTTAAAATCTCTAAAAATAACCTATTGTCATATCTTTTGTAATCATAAATACAGAAGCACAAATTAAACAGTGTAAATGATCATATGTATGATTGATCACTTAATTGTAAAGAAATATGTACAAACTATTACCAGTGTTAGCAAAGACATAGGGATTCCAACTCTTGATTCCAGTAGACTGTCTTACAGCTGGGGAGCAGATGAATTCAAGGGCTGCCTTTGAATCTCCAGGAACAAGGATCGGAACAATTTTGCCACTCTGGAATAATGTTCAATAATGTCATAAACTAGTTATTTTTCTATGGACAGTACATTGTGATGTTACTGCATGGATATCAAATAAGTGGTCTCATGAAGTAATATTACAGAGTTAAGCTATATTAATGCAAACAGAAAGAACTATCACAAATAACGCTTTTTCATAAATCTAAAAATAGCACTAGAAGCTTTTTTTTATGTGTTTGGATTACTTCAGTAGCAACGGTTTTCAACAATGGTGTTTTCTGATAAACAAACAATACTGATACCTTTCCTCTGATCTTTATGAGTTCCTGACTTTCTACTAGATACTTCTCTAGGTCAGTCATGTCATTTCCCAGCAGGCCTCTATCTGCATCATCTAGTCCTCTGGATCTAGCCTTGAAATTTTCCAGTCTGTGGTGAAGAACGAATGGGATGAGTTTATTGGAAACTAACAACTTGATAAAATATGCATTGGCCATTATTGATGTAAGTTAACCTTAAAAATTAATAATTTATGTTTAGAATATATGGCCATTTCAAATATTTGATTCTTTTATTATGAAGTTATACAGAAATAAGATATGCATACTCAATGAGTACAAATTCATGTAATTTCTGTAATATGGTGACAGTACTTACGTCAAAGCCTCCAGTTCACCAGATCTCCTTTTGTTGTATGTCAGGAGTCGAGTCTGTAGCAGAACTTGTGCTCGTCTGAAGTTTTTTTTGTTGCGCAAGTCCAAGTTTGTTAGTTGTTCCACCACCCTACCCGCTAAAACAGATAGGTCCTCTGGAAGAGGAAGTTGTCTACATGGCTTGTTGATTTGGTTGCGTCGGAGTTTTAAACGTGCCATTCTGGTCACTCTTATGGTCCATTCCATTTTCAAAAGGGAAAGAAATTCCTCTGCTTCTCTTTTTGCCTGATGATCTCCATTTCGAAGGGCTATTCCAAGTTTGATGTTTGCCATTCTATTTATGTCATATGAAATCTTCAAAGCTGTTGAAGGGCTTTTGAGATCTTCCTCGTCGTCATTTTCCATCTCTGCACACATTAGTGCTGCCTCACACATGGAGTCAAAATATGACGGAGAAATGTAGTCTGTCACTGATTTGTTGGTCTTTGTGATTGCCCGGATGTTTTTCAACAGACGAGATGCTCCTCTCATCCTTGAGGAAGTATAATACTTCCTTTTCAGACTGTTACCTAGGTTTTGCCTAAGCCAATTGTTACCCAAAGCTATAATAAGATTGTCCTCTTTTGCTGTTTCAGTCACATCATCTCTGGTCATGATTGGATAAACTTCACGAACAAGCCTTGGGGAGACTGTTTCTTGTATTCCTCCACTGATGATTGAAGATCTTACAATGGCTTCTCCTTTCTTTATTTTGCCATTCTTGTTGGTTGCAGCTGGGCAAAAGAATTGATGTCTGCTTCCCAATGAATCTAATTTCATCCACTCAAGACAAAACGGACATGGTCCGTAGTCCTTTGCACTGAAGTTGCCACTTTTTCTTGAAATTAACATTTCTCCTTTCTTTTGTTTTTTCACTGCAATATTGTGTTCATGATCTCCTTGATTTCGCAACATTGTTTGTTTTGCTTTTGAAACTTTATCATTTGTACTGTTTCGCAATACCTGAAGTTCTTGAACTTCTCTGTTTTCCTTGTGGGTCAGCATGTGTTTAATGATGTTTGTGGAAAGTCTTCGGCAAATAAAACAGCAGTGGTACTTATTCCAAACCCGGCTTGATTTTTTTCTTCTGCCTGTAAGCGAAACATCCGCTTCAAGAACCTTGCGGACAAATATTCCAATTTCTGTCTGATCCCGCTCGATTAAATTTTCATCAACATCTTCATGACAACAGCAACTGACATCCTCACATTCGCTGGAGTCATCTGGATCAAGGCAAGGTTGTTTGTGCGATGCTGGTTGATTGTGCAGTTCATCCTCACATTCGCTGGAGTCATCTGGATCATCCTCACATTCGCTGGAGTCATCTGGATCATCCTCACATTCGCTGGAGTCATCTGGATCATCCTCACATTCGCTGGAGTCATCTGGATCATCCTCACATTCGTTGGAGTCATCTGGATCAAGGCAAGGTTGTTTGTGCGATGCTGGTTGATTCTGCGGTTCATCCTCATATTTGCTCAAGTCATCTGGATCAAGGCTAGGTTGTTTGTGCGATGCTAGTTGATTCTGCGGTTCATCCTCACATTTGCTGGAGTCATCTGGATCAAGGCTAGGTTGTTTGTGCGATGCTGGTTGATTGTGCAGTTCATCCTCACATTTGCTGGAGTCATCTGGATCATGGCAAGGTTGTTTGTGCGATGCTGGTTGATTGTGCAGTTCATCCTCACATTCGCTCGAGTCATCTGGATCAAGGCTAGGTTGTTTGTGCGATGCTGGTTGATTCTGCGGTTCATCCTCACATTTGCTCGAATCATCTGGATCAAGGCAAGGTTGTTTGTGCGATGCTGGTTGATTGTGCAGTTCATCCTCACATTCGCTGGAGTCATCTGGATCAAGGCTAGGTTGTTTGTGCGATGCTGGTTGATTGTGCAGTTCATCCTCACATTTGCTGGAGTCATCTGGATCAAGGCTAGGTGGTTTGTGCGATGCTGGTTGATTGTGCAGTTCATCCTCACATTCGCTCAAGTCATCTGGATCAAGGCTAGGTTGTTTGTGCAATGCTGGTTGATTCTGCGGTTCATCCTCACATTTGCTCGAGTCATCTGGATCAAGGCTAGGTTGTTTGTGCGATGCTGGTTGATTGTGCAGTTCATCCTCACATTCGCTGGAGTCATCTGGATCAAGGCTAGGTTGTTTGTGCGATGCTGGTTGATTGTGCAGTTCATCCTCACATTTGCTGGAGTCATCTGGATCAAGGCTAAGTGGTTTGTGCGATGCTGGTTGATTGTGCAGTTCATCCTCACATTCGCTGGAGTCATCTGGATCAAGGCAAGGTTGTTTGTGCGATGCTGGTTGATTGTGCAGTTCATCCTCACATTCGCTGGAGTCATCTGGATCATCCTCACATTCGCTGGAGTCAAGGCAAGGTTGTTTGTGGGATGCCTCTTGTCCCCGAGTTTCATCATCAGATTCACTTGCATCATAAACAACAAGTTGAGCATTTTTGGGGGCTGTTGATTGATCTAAAGATTTATCCTTAAATTCAGTTGAGTCATCAGAACTGAGACGTGCTTTTTTTGAGGATCTCCATTGCTCATCATCATCGTCAGATCTACAGGAGTCAGGAACTGCTCTTCTTTCCAGGTACCTGCAAGTGTAGTGACATGGGATTGAGTGATAAAGCCATTTTAAGCAAATTACAAAACTTCATTTAACTGGGAGCTCTTTTAAATCAAAGTATGAATAGTGACAAGGGCTAGAGTCTGTAGATTAGGTGGTGTTACAAGACCTTGAGAGGAGGTATCAAACTTACAACGATCTACAAGAACTGGGATCACTCCTTCAAACAGTGTTGAGGTGGCAACAAGGGTCTGTAGATTAGGTGGTATTACAAGTTCCCTAATATGAGGTATTAAACTTACTAAAATCTACAAGAACTGGGATCTCAAATATTGTTTAGGTGGTAACAAGGGTCTGTAGATTAGGTGGTATTACAAGTCCTTGAATATGAGGTATCAAACTTTCAACAATCTACAAGAATTTGGATCTCAAATATTGTTTAGGAGGTTACAATGGTCTGTAGATTAGGTGGTGTAACAAGTCCTTGAATATGAGGTATCAAACTTACAATAATCTACAAGAATTGGGATCTCAAATATTGTTTAGGTGGTAACAAGGGTCTGTAGATTAGGTGGTATTACAAGTCCTTGAATATAAGGTATCAAACTAACAACGATCTTCAAAACCTGAAATTTCTCCTTTAAATATTGTTTAGGTGGTAACAAGGGTCTGTAGATTAGGTCGTATTAGAAGTTCTTGAATATGAGGTATCAAACTTACAACAATCTACAAGAACTGGGATCTCAAATATTGTTTAGGAGGTTACAATGGTCTGTAGATTATGTGGTGTAACAGGTCCTTGAATATGAGGTATCAAACTTACAATAATCTACAAGAAGTGGGATCTCAAATATTGTTTAGGTGGTAACAAGGGTCTGTAGATTAGGTGGTATTACAAGTCTTGAATATGAGGCATCAAACTTACAACAATATACATAACCTTTAATTTCTCCTTCAAATATCGATTAGGTGGTATTACAAGTCCTTGAATATGAGGTATCAAACTTACAACAATCTACAAGAAGTGGGATCTCAAATATTGTTTAGGTGGTAACAAGGGTCTGTAGAGTAGGTGGTATTACAAGTCCTTGAATAAGAGGTATCAAACTTACTACAATCTACAAAAACTGCTATCTCAAATATTGTTTAGGTCTTAACAAGGGTCTATTAATTAAGTGGTATAACAAGTCCTTGAATATGAGGTATCAAACTTACTACAATCTACAAGAACTGGGATCTCTCCTAATATTGTTTAGGTGGTAACAAGGGTCTGTAGATTAAGTGGTATTACAAGTTCTTGAATATGAGGCATCAAACTTACAACAATATACATAACCTTTAATTTCTCCTTCAAATATCGATTAGGTGGTATTACAAGTCCTTGAGTATGAGGTATAAAACTTACAACAATCTACAAGAAGTGGGATCTCAAATATTGTTTAGGTGGTAACAAGGGTCTGTAGAGTAGGTGGTATTACAAGTCCTTGAATAAGAGGTATCAGTCTTACTACAATCTACAAAAACTGCTTTCTCAAATATTGTTTAGAAGGGTCTATTAATTAAGTGGTATAACAAGTCCTTGAATATGAGGTTTCAAACTTACTACAATCTACAAGAACTGGGATCTCTCCTAATATTGTTTAGGTGGTAACAAGGGTCTGTAGATTAAGTGGTATTACAAGTTCTTGAATATGAGGTATCAAACTTACAATAATCTACAGGGATCTTTCCTCCAAATATTGTTTAGGTGGTAACAAGGGTCTGTAGATTAGGTGGTATTACAAGTCCTTGAATATGAGGTATCAAACTTACTACATTCTTACAAGAACTGGGATCTCTCCTAATATTGTTTAGGTGGTAACAAGGGTCTGTAGATTAGGTGGTATTACAAGTCCTTGAATAAGAGGTATCAATCTTACTACAATCTACAAAAACTGCTTTCTCAAATATTGTTTAGGTGGTAACAAGGGTCTATACATTAGGTGGTATTACAAGTCCTTGAATATGAGGTATCAAACTTACTACATTCTTACAAGAACTGGGATCTCTCCTAATATTGTTTAGGTGGTAACAAGGGTCTGTAGATTAGGTGGTATTACAAGTGCTTGAATAAGAGGTATCAATCTTACTACAATCTACAAAAACTGCTTTCTCAAATATTGTTTAGGTGGTAACAAGGGTCTATACATTAGGTGGTATTACAAGTCCTTGAATATGAGGTATCAAACTTACTACATTCTTACAAGAACTGGGATCTCTCCTAATATTGTTTAGGTGGTAACAAGGGTCTGTAGAGTAGGTGGTATTACAAGTCCTTGAATAAGAGGTATCAAACTTACTACAATCTACAAGAACTGGGATCTCAAATATTGTTCAGGTGGTAACACGGGTCTGTAG
Organism: Steromphala cineraria; assembly: GCA_916613615.1. NCBI lineage: Eukaryota > Metazoa > Mollusca > Gastropoda > Trochida > Trochidae > Steromphala > Steromphala cineraria. Next base: position 18,213,792 of record OU744737.1, read on the forward strand.
ATTAGGTGGTATTACAAGTCCTTGAATACGAGGTATCAAACTAACGACTATCTACAAGAACTTGGATCTCAAATATTGTTTAGTTGGCAACAAGGGTCTGTAAGTAGGTGGTATTACAAGTCCTTGAATATGAGGTATAAAACTTACAACAATCTACAAGAAGTGGGATCTCAAATATTGTTTAGGTGGTAACAAGGGTCTGTAGATTAGGTGGTATTACAAGTCCTTGAATAAGAGGTATCAATCTTACTACAATCTACAAAAACTGCTTTCTCAAATATTGTTTAGGTGGTAACAAGGGTCTATACATTAGGTGGTATTACAAGTCCTTGAATATGAGGTATAAAACTTACTACAATCTACAAGAACTGGGATGTCAAATATTGTTTAGGTGGTAACAAGGGTCTGTAGATTAGGTGGTATTACAAGTCCTTGAATATGAGGTATCAAACTTACATCAATATACAAAAACTGCTATCTTAAATATTGTTTAGGTGGTAACAAGGGTCTATACATTAGGTGGTATTACAAGTCCTTGAATAAGAGGTATCAAACTTACTACTGCATACAAAAACTGAGATTTCTCCTTCAAATATTGTTTAGGTGGTAACGAGGGTTTGTAGATTAGGTGGTTTTGCAAGTCCTTGAATAAGAGGTATCAAACTTACTACAATCTACAAGAATTTGGATCTCAAATATTGTTTAGGAGGTTACAATGGTCTGTAGATTAGGTGGTGTAACAAGTCCTTGAATAAGAGGTATCAATCTTACTACAATCTACAAAAACTGCTTTCTCAAATATTGTTTAGGTGGTAACAAGGGTCTATACATTAGGTGGTATTACAAGTCCTTGAATATGAGGTATCAAACTTACTACATTCTTACAAGAACTGGGATCTCTCCTAATATTGTTTAGGTGGTAACAAGGGTCTGTAGAATAGGTGGTATTACAAGTCCTTGAATAAGAGGTATCAAACTTACTACAATCTACAAGAACTGGGATCTCAAATTTTGTTCAGGTGGTAACACGGGTCTGTAGATTAGGTGGTATTACAAGTCTTGAATACGAGGTATCAAACTAACGACTATCTACAAGAACTTGGATCTCAAATATTGTTTAGTTGGCAACAAGGGTCTGTAGAGTAGGTGGTATTACAAGTCCTTGAATACGAGGTATCAAACTAACGACTATCTACAAGAACTTGGATCTCAAATATTGTTTAGTTGGCAACAAGGGTCTGTAGAGTAGGTGGTATTACAAGTCCTTGAATATGAGGTATAAAACTTACAACAATCTACAAGAAGTGGGATCTCAAATATTGTTTAGGTGGTAACAAGGGTCTGTAGATTAGGTGGTATTACAAGTCCTTGAATAAGAGGTATCAATCTTACTACAATCTACAAAAACTGCTTTCTCAAATATTGTTTAGGTGGTAACAAGGGTCTATACATTAGGTGGTATTACAAGTCCTTGAATATGAGGTATAAAACTTACTACAATCTACAAGAACTGGGATGTCAAATATTGTTTAGGTGGTAACAAGGGTCTGTAGATTAGGTGGTATTACAAGTCCTTGAATATGAGGTATCAAACTTACATCAATATACAAAAACTGCTATCTTAAATATTGTTTAGGTGGTAACAAGGGTCTATACATTAGGTGGTATTACAAGTCCTTGAATAAGAGGTATCAAACTTACTACTGCATACAAAAACTGAGATTTCTCCTTCAAATATTGTTTAGGTGGTAACGAGGGTTTGTAGATTAGGTGGTTTTGCAAGTCCTTGAATAAGAGGTATCAAACTTACTACAATCTACAAGAATTTGGATCTCAAATATTGTTTAGGAGGTTACAATGGTCTGTAGATTAGGTGGTGTAACAAGTCCTTGAATATGAGGTATCAAACTTACAACAATCTACAAGAAGTGGGATCTCAAATATTGTTTAGGTGGTAACAAGGGTCTGTAGATTAGGTGGTGTTACAAGTCCTTGAATAAGAGGTATCAATCTTACTACAATCTACAAAAACTGCTTTCTCAAATATTGTTTAGGTGGTAACAAGGGTCTATACATTAGGTGGTATTACAAGTCCTTGAATAAGAGGTATCAAACTTACTACTGCATACAAAAACTGAGATTTCTCCTTCAAATATTGTTTAGGTGGTAACGAGGGTTTGTAGATTAGGTGGTTTTGCAAGTCCTTGAATAAGAGGTATCAAACTTACTACAATCTACAAGAATTTGGATCTCAAATATTGTTTAGGAGGTTACAATGGTCTGTAGATTAGGTGGTGTAACAAGTCCTTGAATATGAGGTATCAAACTTACAACAATCTACAAGAAGTGGGATCTCAAATATTGTTTAGGTGGTAACAAGGGTCTGTAGATTAGGTGGTATTACAAGTCCTTGAATAAGAGGTATCAATCTTACTACAATCTACAAAAACTGCTTTCTCAAATATTGTTTAGGTGGTAACAAGGGTCTATACATTAGGTGGTATTACAAGTCCTTGAATATGAGGTATCAAACTTACAATAATCTACAGGGATCTTTCCTTCAAATATTGTTTAGATGGTAACAAGGGTCTGTAGATTAGGTGGTATTACAAGTCCTTGAATATGAGGTATAAAACTAACAACAATCTACAAGAAGTGGGATCTCAAATATTGTTTAGGTGGTAACAAGGGTCTGTAGATTAGGTGGTATTACAAGTCCTTGAATAAGAGGTATCAGTCTTACTACAATCTACAAAAACTTGGATCTCAAATATTGTTTAGTTGGCAACAAGGGTCTGTAGAGTAGGTGGTATTACAAGTCCTTGAATACGAGGTATCAAACTAACGACTATCTACAAGAACTTGGATCTCAAATATTGTTTAGTTGGCAACAAGGGTCTGTAGAGTAGGTGGTATTACAAGTCCTTGAATACGAGGTATCAAACTAACGACTATCTACAAGAACTTGGATCTCAAATATTGTTTAGTTGGCAACAAGGGTCTGTAGAGTAGGTGGTATTACAAGTCCTTGAATATGAGGTATAAAACTTACAACAATCTACAAGAAGTGGGATCTCAAATATTGTTTAGGTGGTAACAAGGGTCTGTAGATTAGGTGGTATTACAAGTCCTTGAATAAGAGGTATCAATCTTACTACAATCTACAAAAACTGCTTTCTCAAATATTGTTTAGGTGGTAACAAGGGTCTATACATTAGGTGGTATTACAAGTCCTTGAATATGAGGTATAAAACTTACTACAATCTACAAGAACTGGGATGTCAAATATTGTTTAGGTGGTAACAAGGGTCTGTAGATTAGGTGGTATTACAAGTCCTTGAATATGAGGTATCAAACTTACATCAATATACAAAAACTGCTATCTTAAATATTGTTTAGGTGGTAACAAGGGTCTATACATTAGGTGGTATTACAAGTCCTTGAATAAGAGGTATCAAACTTACTACTGCATACAAAAACTGAGATTTCTCCTTCAAATATTGTTTAGGTGGTAACGAGGGTTTGTAGATTAGGTGGTTTTGCAAGTCCTTGAATAAGAGGTATCAAACTTACTACAATCTACAAGAATTTGGATCTCAAATATTGTTTAGGAGGTTACAATGGTCTGTAGATTAGGTGGTGTAACAAGTCCTTGAATATGAGGTATCAAACTTACAACAATCTACAAGAAGTGGGATCTCAAATATTGTTTAGGTGGTAACAAGGGTCTGTAGATTAGGTGGTGTTACAAGTCCTTGAATAAGAGGTATCAATCTTACTACAATCTACAAAAACTGCTTTCTCAAATATTGTTTAGGTGGTAACAAGGGTCTATACATTAGGTGGTATTACAAGTCCTTGAATAAGAGGTATCAAACTTACTACTGCATACAAAAACTGAGATTTCTCCTTCAAATATTGTTTAGGTGGTAACGAGGGTTTGTAGATTAGGTGGTTTTGCAAGTCCTTGAATAAGAGGTATCAAACTTACTACAATCTACAAGAATTTGGATCTCAAATATTGTTTAGGAGGTTACAATGGTCTGTAGATTAGGTGGTGTAACAAGTCCTTGAATATGAGGTATCAAACTTACAACAATCTACAAGAAGTGGGATCTCAAATATTGTTTAGGTGGTAACAAGGGTCTGTAGATTAGGTGGTATTACAAGTCCTTGAATAAGAGGTATCAATCTTACTACAATCTACAAAAACTGCTTTCTCAAATATTGTTTAGGTGGTAACAAGGGTCTATACATTAGGTGGTATTACAAGTCCTTGAATATGAGGTATCAAACTTACAATAATCTACAGGGATCTTTCCTTCAAATATTGTTTAGATGGTAACAAGGGTCTGTAGATTAGGTGGTATTACAAGTCCTTGAATATGAGGTATAAAACTAACAACAATCTACAAGAAGTGGGATCTCAAATATTGTTTAGGTGGTAACAAGGGTCTGTAGATTAGGTGGTATTACAAGTCCTTGAATAAGAGGTATCAGTCTTACTACAATCTACAAAAACTGCTTTCTCAAATATTGTTTAGGTGGTAACAAGGGTCTATACATTAGGTGGTATTACAAGTCCTTGAATATGAGGTATCAAACTTACTACATTCTTACAAGAACTGGGATCTCTCCTAATATTGTTTAGGTGGTAACAAGGGTCTGTAGAGTAGGTGGTATTACAAGTCCTTGAATAAGAGGTATCAAACTTACTACAATCTACAAGAACTGGGATCTCAAATATTGTTCAGGTGGTAACACGGGTCTGTAGATTAGGTGGTATTACAAGTCCTTGAATACGAGGTATCAAACTAACGACTATCTACAAGAACTTGGATCTCAAATATTGTTTAGCTGGCAACAAGGGTCTGTAGAGTAGGTGGTATTACAAGTCCTTGAATATGAGGTATAAAACTTACAACAATCTACAAGAAGTGGGATCTCAAATATTGTTTAGGTGGTAACAAGGGTCTGTAGATTAGGTGGTATTACAAGTCCTTAAATATGAGGTATCAAACTTATTACCCTATACAAAAACTGCTATCTCAAACATTGTTTAGGTATTAACAAGGGTCTATAAATTAAGTGGTATAACAAGTCCTTGAATATGAGGTATCAATCTTACTACTGCATACAAAAACTGAGATTTCTCCTTTAAATATATTGTTTAGGTGGTAACAAGGGTCTATAGATTAGGTGGTATTACAAGTTCTTGAATATGAGGTATCAAACTAACAATAATCTACAGGGATCTTTCCTTCAAATATTGTTTAGGTGGTAACAAGGGTTTGTAGATTAGGTGGTGTTGCAAGTCCTTGAATAAGAGGTATCAAACTTATTACCCTATACAAAAACGTGTATCTCTCTTTCAAATATTGTTTAGATGGTAACAAGGGTTTATAGATTAAGTGGTATTACAAGTCCTTGAAAATCAGGTATCAAACTTACAACAATCTACAAAACCTCCTTCAAATAATATTTAGGTGGTAACAATGGTCTGTAGATTAGGTTTTATTTACAAGTCTTTGAATACGAGACACGGAACTTATCTAATGCAAGACTTTGGATATCTCATTAAATTAAAAGTGATTATAATGGTATGTTGTCTAAATGCCATTACAAGTCCTTGAATAAACTTATTCCACTAATAACTGTGGATCTATCCTTCAAATTGATGTTTAATTAACAAACAAAATCAATACATTGGATAAATTAGGCTAAATTTTATACAAACTTAGACAAAACATTACGAAAAATGTTAAGTTTTATGTTCAAAATGATATTTAACATATGTTCAAGTTCTTTTAGTGTATTGGTCAGATAACTTTTACTATACATACAACAGGATTAAAATCATACTTACTGGTACTCTTGATTTCTGCATGTTGTCTTCAGGATGTCAACTTCTGAAAAAGGGTAAAGGATAATAAGAAAGCAGTTACTTAGGTGGATCAGGTCTTATAAAGATTCTTTTTCTTACTTCTCTTACTATATTTTACTTAAATTCATTAAATTGATTAAATGTAAGCAATCTTTTAATTTTTTTGCACATATTTTTCAATAAAATGTAAGCTGGTAATATTTCAACCCATCAGCTACATACTAATACATAGTATTTCCAATCAAGCAAAAGTTACCATAATAGAAAGATATTTAAAAGTACCTTGCTTAGCCCATTCAAGGTCAGACAGCCATGTCAACAAGGTTTTTGGTTTCTTCTTCAATGCATCTGAAATGTATTTTTTTCAGTATTAAAGAAAACCCAAAAAGTAAGAAACCACAGATATTGTAACAATTGTCAATTACCATAACTGCATCATCTATCACATTTATCTGAAAATGTCCGACTAACTGTTCATGAATAATTTACAGTGATACCATTAATACTGAAAAAGTATACATGGTCTCATGGTAAATAGCTTTTATCATCAAAACATTTCAAAGGAAATGAAATACACACTAATTCATTATCATCAAGGTAAACTTAATAATGAAATCCAAATAACAGGAAATAAGAAGAGTAAGAACGCCATGCTCAACATCAAGAATTAAAATCAACATTCAACAAACAGCTAACTTAAATCAATTTTCAAATCAAACGACTTCAAACTTTGAGTATCTTAGTTTATGTCAAAGTTTAAACAATCATGAATATGAATTATGAACAAATGTAATATAACTCAAAAACAGAACAAAAGTTACGTTTTGCCTTAGCCGACATTTCCTCAGCATGTTGAAATGATAGAATCTTCTTGGTATTAATTCTAAAATTCAATGGGGGAAAAACCATGAAATTAAGCCAATAGGTCTTAATCATAAAGTAGACAAAACGTTATTATCAGTCATTGCACGATATGCTCAATTCATCTGTTCAGTTGAAATTATAAAAGTACATGTTGTTTCATTCTTATTTCATAAGACACTGATTCACATAATTCCTTTAAATTCAATTCATCTCATGCAGGAAAAGAGAAACCTTTTACTTACAATGCATCGTCCGAATTGCAAAAGACTTGAAAGTGTTTAATAGTCTTTTTTTCCAGTCGAGCTGGCCAGGGTACCGTGATCCCCGGAACCCTGGCCCAAACAATATCTCCTTCCATCAGTTCCTAAAAAACAAAAACGGAAATTTTGCAAACGGCAACCATACATTCTATCTATAAGTCCTTAAATTCGAGTGAGTGTATGGGTTATTGTTGTAGTCTGTCTTGGAAATATTTCAGCAGCGACCTCAATTTAAGGGAAAAACTTCCTGAAATCTAACGAGACCTAACTTACATGTAAAAACGCTGACTTCATCTTGCATTATTGTAATCATTGTTCCAACTGTCAAACAAGGATGTCCAATGACGAAAGTACACAACCATCAATGTAAATATCAGAGTTCCAAAAAATAAAACTAGAACTGCTAGAGTTACAGCTAAAACGACGAGGTAGTATGTTTCATCCGCCATTATTGCATTGGCTGCAGATATCTACTTGCCGACTGATCGCAACAAACTATGTTTCTGACAGAATTATGACTTTTCGTGAATAAGTTTGAGAAACACACAATAGCAAACACCTTAATAAGTAACAGTATTCATTTTAAAGCCATAAATTACACAATAATTAATTACTTTGATCAAATTTACTTACGTCCATCTTTCGAGGTTTTCCCCAGCATGAGGGACTCCGACTTCGCGCCAATTTCGAAAACGAGGCTAAATGCATTCGGAAAGGTTCGGATTGGTTGTTCGTGGTTCCAAAAGCAGAAGCGAATTTGAAAAAGGTTACAGATTAAGCATTACAGAGTTAACTCCCTTTAGTCTGCTCGAAGGACCCGTCCGTAATAAAAAAAGTGTCCGTGACATATGAGGTATAATTTGTCCGTGGGTTCAGGGAACCACATATAACATTTCTGGACACTAAAACTAAGTGGTATAACACATGAGGTTGAAAATACCTCTTATTGACGTCCTGGACGCATGATCTACATCTTAAGGTGTCGAATGTGAACACGGACGGACGGATGGACGGACGGACGGACGGACGCAATGCCATACCATGCCAAAAGCCCATCAGGTTTTCCTGATTAACAATTTCAAACTCATTTGACTATGAGGCTTGCAAAATGAAAAAACCTATAAACTTGGAGGTTTTACTAATGAAACCAGTACAAAAATATTAGAGATCTTTGACTATCATGAATTAAAGAAATATTGAAGCTCTCCTAAAATCATTCTCAAGTCTGAATCACTCACTCTTTGTGAGTGATGGACACATTCAACCAGGAGGTAAGGTATCTTGGGGTTTAACCCCGCTTTCAAGAGTATTTCACCTATATCACGGCTGCACTAAAGAGGTTATGCATTGCAATGGAACCTGCGAGCATTGGCTGGAACTAGCAAACCATGGGTGGTACTGCACTAAAATTCAGTGTAGCATTGCACCCAAACCTTACTGCATGTATTACAGTTCTCTACTGCAGACAAAGTTGCCAAGTCCCTGGCAGGATTCAAACCTTAGACCTCCTGATCCGAAGCCGAACGCGCTAACCACTGTGTTATCCCCTCCCACAGAAGCAGTTGACAAATAAGTTTGCCCTTACACAGAAAACATGTGAATTTGAAGCAGAAAATATTTAACAGATGATCTAAATAACTTCAACAGTGTGAGTCACAAATGATGCAATTGTAATACTGGCATCTGCAAAATTTAAACTGGTCGCAGATAAAGGATAAATTTGTATTAGACAACAGAAATTGAATCTACATAATTTCAAACTATAGGAAATTTTAAGTTAACATGTTTTGTTAGAAATGAAAACCTTAACTTTGGAATCTTAAGCTGCATGACAACAAAATCCTTGAGAGATTCCATAGCAGGAGTAAGAAACACATCTCCACTTTAAAGTTTTACAAATTACGGCGTTATTGTTTATCTAAAGTGGCAAGAATAATCTTCAATATGCAACATCATGAACTATTCTGCTACATTGGAGACAATCTTTTTATCCAGGCGTCCATTTATAATTATCAGCCTTAATGCTAGAGGTGTAAGGATACGGCAATACAGTATCGTATCGTGATACATGGGCCAAAATATATCGTATGGTAGGATGAGTATCGGGATACAAAAATAATGATAAATTCTCATTATATTCTCTCATATTACAATTACATAAAAAAGCTTGGAGTAAATTCTTTCTCAAGATTAACTGACTCCAAAAGATGGTGAAAAGATCATTATGTCAGGAGATTATATCATATGTATCAGGATATGTATCATATCGTGACCCCAATATCGGGATACATATCGTATCGCAACCCTCCTGTATCATTACACCTCTACGTAATGCTATGTCAGCCAATATGCAACTTCATGAATTATTCTGGAACATAGGAGACAATCTTTCCATCCAGACTTCCACTTATCAACATGGGCCTAGATGGATGAAATGCTACGTCAGTTACCACATCAGTATTGCCTCTCAGTCTCTCACAGTATGTCCCTGTGCGCATATCATACACATACACCAGTCTATCCTCCGAGCCAGTGGCCAGATATTGACCACAGGGACTAACCGCCAGTCCACAAGCATGGGCTTGATTCAGATGACCCTCCAACCGCTGGACACAACTCTGTGATCTCATGTCCCAGAGTTTTATACAATCAGCTGGCGCAGCAGACGCGAAAATGTTGTAGGCGGAAGATGGCTGTGACGCAGAAGATGATCCTTGGTTGATGCAGAGGGAGTGAACAGGCCGTGTATGCGAGTCTGGAATTGTTGTTGCTAGGCAACCACGGTTCAGGTCGAAGACGTTGATATCCCGGTTGGATCCCGCGCAGATGGCCAGGTGTGAGTGAAATGTGTTGACGGCAGCCATTGCCGTGATGGTCTGGCTCTCAGTTGTCCATGTGTTTACAGCTTTGTATCTGGGGAAGATAATTAGTCATGAGTATGAGTTATCTTTTACTTTTACAGAAATGATTAAGACATAAACAAGGATGATTTCTCTTAAATTAAAGTAATGAAATTGTTTCTGTATGGAAAAAAGGGCTTCAGGGTTGACATCATCATGTTTGCAAAATGAATAACAATCGACAAACACCAGAGTAATTTTCTTGACAAAAAAGATTGATGAGAAAAGTCCAACTTTGAAAGTATTGATTATTGACTCGTGTAACTCAGCAAAGATTACCATATTCAATATACACAGAGACCCGGTCACCGAAAACAGAGACCCTAATGTAATTTAGATACGTTTGTTACAATAAGTAAAGATATTAAGATTCATGGAAGACGATGCTTTTAAACTATAAGCATTTTATCAACACAAAATATCTCTTTTTCTCTTCATGCCTTTAAACATTTTGGCTGTAAAAAAACTGTACATAAACTCAATGATTTTGTCTGGTCTAATTATCATTGATAAATATGTAATTAAGACAAGCAGCTGACATTGCATAGGTCATATACAAGTCTATGCAGTTATGGAAATTACAGTAAGTTTTGAGATATGATTAAGGCCTAGAAAAAAAGTTTGCATCGGTATCAAACCTAGATATTGACAATGGTAAGAAAATAGAAATTAAGATTGGTGGCCTAGAATAAATATAGAAATGTGAACGCAATCTAGTTAAAATTAGCTGTAACGTTTATGACCCAAACGCCCTATATTACATCTAGCAACTGTCGAGCATGAGCGAGAATCAACAAATGAAAAAAGAAATAGCTCAGCTCTGACAATCGGGCGTCGTTAGTATCTATATCGCATTTTGCAAATAATGAGAATAATAATGTAAATAATCTAATGTAGGACTCATTATACATCACATCTAGTTTTAACTAGCTTGCCCGATTTTAACAGCCATTTTTAAAAAGATTGCCTTATTCAAAGAGCCAAGCCAGTTCTTTTTTCATTGGTTGATTTCCTCGCATGCTCGACACGGACCGAGTGGGAATTTTAAATTAGGCGCTAGATGTAATGTAGGACTTATGGGACGTAAACATTACAGCTAGTTATAACTAGATTGTTTAAAATTTAACCTGTTGCTGTTTGCGTAGGCCTTCAATGACACAGTGAACAAGTGATCGAAAGTTATTTTATTTTTATATTCTATTTCTGTTTATTTTTTTCAATGATTTTGGAAATTTAAAAAATCGGCATGATCAGATCATTTTTCCCTTACATGAAATTCTTACCTGCTTTTTGTCAGGTACCTCTTGATTTCATCTTTAGCCGAGTCCAGGAAGTATTTATATAGAAACAAAGTTCCCCCGGAGCAAAGTAACACAAACTTGTCCATGAAAAAGAATTGAGCATGTTTGATTTCTTTACAGTAAGGCAAATTGGTTTTGTCTGGTTTGGTTTGCTCTTTGTTGATGTGCATGTTATTTGAAACAGTTTCAAACTTCAGAATTGGATCACTTGAAGATTTATTCCAAATGATTGCAGTTTTGTCGTCAGCCGCAGTAATCACTAACTCTCCATTTTGACTCCATTCGGCAGAATTTACGTTAGCATTGTGTCCAACGTATACTTTACTCATGTCTCGACCTATGGGCACTTTGAACAATGTTGCGGTTTTGTTTGATAAGGCAACTGCAATATTTTTGCCGTCACCTGAAAATGAAATTTTGTTGACAGGCATCGGTCTCTCACATGCATCGATCGTATCCTGTAGTTCAGTGGGCGGATCATCCTCCATTGGATATTCACTTTGAAATAATTTGTTCTCGGATGAGGATTTTTTCATAGTTGTCATCGCTTTTGGTTTGTTCGTTTTCGGTTTGAACATCGTCATTCTTGGAGCTTGGGTGTATCCAGATGATTTGACCTTTGGTTTAAAGGTCAGAGGTTGGTTCATTGTGTCAGGTTTTTTTCTTTTTTCAAACCCAGATACTTTTGATGGTTTTGGTTTCGTGTCTGTAGGAGATGAAGGAAGAAACTCTGATCGAAGTGGGGATTTTTCGCACAATGCTTCCATGGCAACAATACTGAGATTCGGCTGTGATGTTTCGTTTAGGTCCGAGTTCAAATCCTTCATTCCTGTCATGACATAGGAAAGAGTTGAATCAAAGTCGACACTGTCTTGTTTTAAACCAGAGTCACATAATGGGATCTGTAAAATGTTGAGATCATTTACAAACATGGTTCCAAACACACCAAATAGAACCATTGTTCCTGGATATTGTGCAACAACAGCCATGTCTGTGGAATTAATTGAGACACAGTCCACCGCCCCTTTAATTGGGTCATGAAGGTCAATGAAATTAAGAGTTTCAAGATTCTTTGCATTGAGTTGGAGAACAGCTCCGGTTGAAACGATAACCAAAACAGGTGCTTTTGATTCAAGCATCTTGTTAACAGACGAGTCCCGAAATTGAGGTGCCAGCTCCTCGGCAGCCTTCGGTGCTGGGTAGGAGAACTGAACGTGGAGAATAGCCTGGCCTTGTTGCATGGACTTCTCCTCTGCTGCTGATGAGTTTGGTTTCTGCCACTTTCCTCTCTTGTTAACAGTCACTGTCCCTCTTGTCATTGAGCCTTCTTTCAACTTGACAGCTTTCTCTCTTTCCTTCAAAACCGCTTTGTTAACATCAACTTGGTACAACATACGAAAATTATTTCCGTCTGTCAGGTCGTATGTCCGACACACTCCGTCCGATGAACCAATTGTCATGTGAGGCTCGGCCCAGTTCATAGCTAAACTAATCAGTGAAGAGGAAGTAATGATAGACGATTCGTACAGGAGGGTAAATGACTGAACGTCCCAGATTTTGAACGTGCGATCATCAGATACTGAAACCAAGGTTGACGAGTAATGAGGGCAAAATTCTGCTCGTGTGACTCGACCATCATGACCCTGTAACCGAGCCAACACTGATTGAGTTGATGATTTTAGAATAAATACTGTTGATTCGACACATGAGGCTACCAAACTGTCATCTTTGTTAAAACAACAATGATTCACCACACCTAGTGTTGTTCCAATTATAGTTCCTGTGACACGCTCACCTTTGATGAACTTTGCACGTGCAGAGTCAAGATTCCAAACAATGACATAATCACTTGCCGCTGAACAGGCAAGTTTCGGTGAACTCTTAAGTCCCAAACAAACAGAATTCACGTTTTTGCGATGGCCAGACAAAACAAGTGGATTTGATTGCAAATTTTGTAAACTCCAAACTCCGAGTTCAGTTTTTGAAGTCGGTACAACAAAATAAACACCGTCATTCGCAGGTTCTACACGATTTGGATTGTAACTACTTGGCAGACGATAACTATGCATGGCAGACATTGTAAACACAAGTGGAAATTGTTATTATTTTACCGACATTTCATACACATTTTCGTTGCGAATCACGCTTTCTGGTTACTGTGCAAACAGCGACACCTATGATCTAACACGCGTGTTTAGAGTGACCTCCCTTTGATGGTGTTTCTTCGAACGTTCCCTGCCAAGATTTCACTGTAAGATCACGGGTTCGTATCTGAATAACTGAATTCTTTTATTATTTAAACTATTTTTTTAAAGTTAATATAATAAGCCTACATTTAGGGTATTTTTCATAATTTGCGATACAGTAAATATTTTTGTTTGACCCTTACCATAAGGATATTTCTTCTTATGTTTAGCATAGGCCTATATAATTATGTGCCTCGTAAATTGACCCTTAATATAAATCAAAGACACAATTAAAATTAGTGATTGAAATTGCGGTATTTCATGTAAACATATATTTCCATTGAATATTTATTAAAATTTAGATATCATTACAATTGTTTTGGAAAGGAATTATAATACCTGTGAAGCAATTGAAGCAAAATCTTTATCCAAAGGGATGGTTCTTGCAAGCTTGACTTTCATTAAACAAGTGGAAAAATTCCTTTAACTTTATTTTTCTGAAAAAAAACAACCTTTCATCAATCAATATCAAGTGCAATTTCTCAACATATCTCGTTAAAACAGACAAAATACAACAATAAATTGGATGGTATTGGTAAAATATTAAAGATGACAGTAACTCATCGTGACTATCGTCTTCATTACCTTATATTTCTATAACTATACATAATGTATAAGGAAAATGCAACGAAACAATCCTTTTGTAATGAAATCAATGAGGTTCTTTTTTTTCCTCTTGTTTTCTTGATTTTGTTGTCGAAATCCCGCAGATGTAGGATCGTTTTCACAAGTATTAAAACCGTTGTAGTTGTTATCACTGGTATATTGGGCTATCATAACTTCTCCTAACATTATATTAGGACTAGAAAAAATATTTGGTTTCTGGTTTCCGTACGTGGCAGTTTCAAACCCAATATCAGGTCTTCTTTTTCGATGTTTGCAAATTAAAAAGAATGTAACCTTGTTCCAGTAGCCTAGAAAATGAACGCATTTAAACTTGAACTTAAAAATGTAACTCGTTTCTGTTCTTGTGTAGGCATTTAAAGATGCCTTTACGCAGTGACAAAGTAGCACACAGTTTAAATTTAATTCTCTGTTTTCTGAAAAATTATTGTTATGTTGTTTTGGTGTAATAAATAAAATCCGCTTCATGCTTGTGTTTATGTAAACATCAGAAACGTTTTTTTTTTATATAAACATTTTGGGGGAGGGGTTTGGGGTTAATGAATTGAATTAGTCACGTCTTCAGCCCTCATTCGTTCCGATCGACATTTTTTTAGGCATTTTTTATCCCCCGCAACAACGAAGTTTCGGTGGGGATTAAAATGGACACCATCCGTCCGTTACACTTTGTGTCCGGCTCATAACTTTGTAACTAATCAACCATTTCAAAATCAAATTCGTAGTTAGAATGAAGAAACATGTATTAATGTGTCATGAGTAACAATTTTATGAAGATCTACATAAAATATAAGGTTTTTGGAGAAAAAGTGGTAAATTTGTAAGAAATCTGTTACAAGTCCTGTCCGCTTCACAACTTCTAAACTAATCATCAACTTTTGATCAAATTTGATATAGAAATACATATATATATATATATATATAATCATATGAACGTAGTCATGATTATCATGAATATGGGCCTGCTTCAAGACAAAAGTGACCTTTCATCAGATGTCAGGACTCTTTGGACTGCGAGTTCCCGATATCGATGATGAACAGGACACTTTTATGAATGGTAGCCATTGACAACGGGGTCTGAATGGGATGTAACTTCGTCTCATACCGCGTTTTTCCCTGGACAAGGCACTTCATCTGCATTGTACTCAGTTCAACCTTCTGTTAAAATGGGTACCTGAAAACAGGATGTACAGACCTATTGGTCCGCTCTTAGCACTCGAGATCACAGCTGTGAAAGTACGATTCCTTCAAAGCAATAAAATTAATGTGAGTAGCGCCTTGAGCATGATGGAAAGTGCGCGATATGAATAACAACATCATTATTAAGATTTCATATGCGTTTTTAAAGAAAAGACATTTATGAATATCAACACTCTTACAATCATCTAAATCTGAAATGAGCATATGCTCTAAATTGCCACAGGCGAGCTGAAGACAAGCTTGATCCTCATCGCCCTTTAAGCAAAGTACTGAAAACGATTTGCCCATTTTGTCGTTTTGTCGATAAGGGATCTGCGGCTTTTTAACGTCGAACATATTCTGTCATTCGATGATAAGGGGTAATTTATGGGAAAAAATCCTCAATTCCTCATTCCGTGATGTCACTTAATTGCAGGTATGAACAAATTCATGACAGCTTTTGAATTTTTAATTCAAACGTTATCTTGCTTCAATAAAATTATTTTGTCTTTAAAGAGACAGAAGTTGCCATAAAAATACCCATTTGCATGAACAATTAATAAATTATTACGAACGAAAGCCAACGTTAATGAGTCTGACATGGAAAACTGAAAATAAGCTTGAAACCTCAACGGAGCATACGCCTTTCTCAGAATGACAAATTTTGCTCTGTCATATTCAATGTGCATCGCAAGTATTCTCTCTACCTCTGCAATTGAAAACTGCTATGTAAAAAACGTTTTTGGGAAATTAAAACCGCGATCAGAAATATGGGCTAAGTTTACTGAAACCTTAGCAAGGTGTGCATTGAGATGTTCTTATACCGAGGGATGTGTTAGTTTCCGGTATGTGTCCTCTGAACACATGTGCTTCGCCTATGACTATAGAGTTAGGAGCACGAGGAAGTCTTCCAAGAAAACATCTTTCCACGTGCTGTGTAAAGGTAGGTGATCTAATATCATACTCTGCAGTAATCTTCGTCATTTCCACAACTTTCCACATTTGGAAACGCCGAATTTCGAAAACGGAAATGCGTACTTTCCAGTTTCCACTACACGTATTTCCAAAACAGACCAATCAGCGAAGACCTATAAGATACGTATTATCGAAAGCTTTGACTATAATAGTTCAGGGCAAAACTATACTTTATTGCAAAACACATGATGGTTAGGACTACTCTATTTCTTAATAAATGAAGATTATACAGGTTTGAAATAAATATTTGGCGGCTGTAAATAATCTTCTGCCTTGAATAAGTCGGAATTCATAAAAATAATCCCCAGTATATGATATCGTGCAGATGAGGGCTATGTCCTAGGGACGGGTGCACAACTCTACTTTAAGTTGCACCAAGAGGTAGCTGATTGGACCATGGCACTGGGAGTGTGCAGGAGTGAAGGGGCGGGGCTTATCGTGCTTGACACGAACCGGAAGCACAAGTTCATCGCCTCTAAACTCAGGTCCTTGATGTCTGGACGTAAGTATAACTGAAACTATTGGCAGTAAAATACTATCTTCTATTGGTGGAACAAAGCCACAATCTAAAGTAGTAAATTGTAAATAACATGTTTTCCTACCTCAAGATATCGATCTCTGACTGGTCCATGTAACATATTATTCCCTTGAAAGGTTTTATGCAACTCTGGTTCCGCTCGCCGAACAATATCTTTTGCGGGAATAACATGTCTCTTTGTCACCTTGATGGAATGACACGACTCCTATTAAGTCCTTAGTACTCAGACTAGAAACACATAGAGGTACGAGTGAAAGGGTCACCTGGCACGACTCTCAAGTAGTACTCAGACCAGAAACACACAGAGGTACGAGTGAAGGGTCACCTGGCACGACTCTCAAGTAGTGCTCAGATTAGAAACACACAGAGGTACGAGTGAAGGGTCACCTGGCACGACTCTCAAGTAGTGCTCAGATTAGAAACACACAGAGGTACGAGTGAAGGGTCACCTGGCACGACTCTCAAGTAGTGCTCAGATTAGAAACACACAGAGGTACGAGTGAAGGGTCACCTGGCACGACTCTCAAGTAGTGCTCAGATTAGAAACACACAGAGGTACGAGTGAAGGGTCACCTGGCACGACTCTCAAGTAGTACTCATACCAGAAACACACAGAGGTACGAGTGAAGGGATATCTGGCACGACTCTCAAGTACATCAGTTTGTACTTGGAAATGTTTATTTTTTTATCACTTTCTGTTGAGTGAATATGAACAGTTGATTAATAAAAAATATTAAGATTGAGTTTTTCTCTCCCCCAGCTTTCCGAGTTTGGACAGCGCTACGGAGGGGAAACATCCGCAAGTACATGTGGCCAAACGGCAAGGACAAGGTGTTCGGCTGGAACAAGGGGGATCCCAGCTACACAAACGAACATTGCTGCTTCTTGAAACCGACGGGGCTAGCTGATGCGCACTGTACTGATAAACACGAGTTTATTTGTGAGAAGAAGACCAGCTATTTCCAGTGAAGAGATCTTTGATCATCTTTAGTAATAATAATAATATCACTTTATTGTCCTAAGTACAAGGAAATTCGGGTTGTGCCCTAGCACCCGGCAGCCACAGTGCAGCGCCAGTTAATGCGTTGTTCTGCCTTTACAATGCTGAGTGTCAAGCAAGACAGCAACGACTCCCACCTTTTAACGTCTTTTGGCATGACGCGACCGGGAATCGAACCCCGGTCTTCCGGGTGACGAGCGGACACTCTACCACTAAGCTACGTCCCCGTCCATCTTTGTGTATCAACAGTAAAACGAAGGGACCCAAAAATATAATTATGATAATAATTTGTCATTGTCCTCATCACAAAGTAAATTGGAACGATCAATACATGTAGATGTGTGCCAATTGCACCCGATATATTAATTCCATAGTTTGGAGAGATTCTTTTTCAAAACGGCCAATAACTTTCATATCCTTTTCGTTGTCCGCTTCCTAAACACTGCAGATTTGGTTTGCGTTGTATTAAATCTCTCACCTCAAGACAAAATCGTGTTATTGCAGGTATTTTAATGGCACGGATCAAATCGTCCTATTAGTTTCAGTTGCCTACTCAAATCAAGGTCGGGCCATATACGTACAGATTAACCTGACAAAAAGCCCCAGGGCCATCAGACATTCAGCCATTGGACACCAAGGACAGCAAGATGTCTTCTGTGATTTCAAACATAACGTCTTCTATTTTAAACTGAAAGATCTGAATATTAGATATATAGAGAATACTAAACGAGATCCCGTTTAATAACATTTTTATGAAACGAGTGAATGGTTTGGTATTCATTTATAAAAAGTGAGTTAAATATCGTTCAAGACCGAGTTTAGTATTTTGTTTCATTACTGACTTAATTAAATTGTTAAAGATTTAAAGAAACATTGTGGCGTCATACTTAACAATGATGACGTCATGTCATTCTGTCAGGGTGCGTTGTTATAACATAATATGTAAGAACTGTGTAGATTTATCAAACATAGATATCCCCAAACGGGCGAGAAATAAAGAAGTTTTCAATGTGATCGAATTAAATGAGTACATACGTTTTTTTGGTCTGGATTTAGGTCCTATTAAATCTTCCAATTTATTCAATACACATTTTGCGTTCAGCTTTTCTCATGTTTCTATGACGTCCACACATCTTGAAAGACTTGCACATTGTGAACATAAGGTGTAAATATGGGGAGGTTAACTACTGACAAACGATTATGGTTGTTACTTCATTTAATTATACTGAATGCCTTCAATTGACAAAAGGGGCTAATAATACATACCTTTGCGTTTAAAGGGGCAGTAGCACGTTTTTAGGGGGAATATAAGGTGATGTCAGGAAAATGAAAATAAATGGTTCCAAATGAAAGACAATGTATTTAAACTAAATGGAGCAGTAATAATTCAAATATATAACGTAAGGTTCAGCCATGCGATTCCTTTTTCTTAAAAAAATGAATTAAAGGTGTTCACAAAAAAATGGCCGCCAATGGATTTTATGTGAATCCTCATACTTTGTCCTCTGACTATGGGTGATTGGCTTGTGTAATGTGATTGTTGATACTGTCAATATAATACATTAGGCATTTACTTACAATTATAAGTGCAAGTTTTAAAATATAAAATTATCAAAAAAAGTGCTACTGCCCCTTTAAGGTGTAACTACATGAAGGTGAAATGGGCAAGACTCTGGTCATCACGCATTACACCTCTTTGGCGGTTATATTCCTTCTTTTTTCTCAATAGGTTTAAACTCGTAACTAATTACCTTCCTATAGGTGTTTTATCATTTTCATTGAATTATTTTTTACATATAATATGTAAGATATTTTGTATTACTATCATGAATTATGCCATTTACGTTCGTATCGAAGCAAAGCAGTATGTGATGAAAATCACGGAGTGGCTCCTGTAATGTTGGTAAGGTTTGTGCTAGTTGCCATACATTGCCTCACAATACAAAGAATTTTAATAAATCAAATTATCATAAAATCGATGTTCTAGTCTGATCAGATTAACCTGTATTTATTTACATAGGAAACGATGGGCACAGAACCGTGGCAACGTCCACACTGAATCATAAATACAAAGTGAGGTTAAAGGGACAGTAGCACGTTTTTTGATAATTTTATATTTCAAATATGTCACTGATAAATGTAAGTTAATGCTAAATGTATTAAATTGACAGTGTCAAAATTCACACTACACGAGTCAATAATCCATAGTCAGAGGATAAAGTATATAATCCATATGGTGCCATTTTGTGTGAACACCTTTAATTCATTTTGTGTTAAAAAAGAGAATCGTATGGCTCAACTTGACGTTTTATAGTTGAATTAGTACTGCGCCATTTAATTTAAATACATTGTCTTTCAATTGGAATCATTAATTTTCATTTTCCTGACATCACCTTATATTCACCATAAAAAGGTGCTATATACTGCCCCTTTAAAGTGTTGCTGAGGCCTTTGTACACGGCATCATATACAAATATAATAATCTATCAAGTCATTAGATGAAGGCTCCAGCCCTGGTCAGATTGACACAGTACAGTGGCAACCTCAAAACCGAGGTTAAAAATAGATCTGGATGTTTAAGTGTTGCTATAAGGCTTTTGTAATTTGCCACACATTGACTAAAATACAAAGCATTCAAATTATCCAAATATGGATGTTCTAGCCAAGGTTAGATTGACCTGTTATTTTTCACACAGGAAATGGTCGACACAGTACAGTGGCAACTTCAAAACTGAGGTTAAAAGTCAAAAGTCAAAGTCAAAAGAAGTGTATTGTACTTGAGGCGTCTGGCCCATATACAATGATATACACATATATATACAATATACATCTTTACAGAGAAGCGCATGGATATAACAATGGAATTAGGATTCACATATATGTAGGAATATATAAAGAATAGTTTAAGATTTTGCAGACAAAGCATAGATCACGAATTTTCCCTTTAACACATTTTGTCTAAGATCCAGGCCATGTTTTATGAACAGACATAAGTTAATACAAAGCATTCAAAAAGGTCAAATTATCCAAATGATGGATGTTCTAGCCAAGGTTAGGTTGACCTGTTATTATTTCACACAGGAAAGGATGGGGATCAGTACAGTGACCGTCAGACAGGCCAATTCGTGACACATAGGCACAATGTTCGTTGTAGAAGGAAGGGTCTCCCAAGGTCCACGTGAAAGTGTACGTCTTGCCGTTCAACCAGTGGTACTTCCATTTTCTACCCCGATGAAGTCCCGTCCAAACTTTCATCCCTGAAACAGTTGCCATTGAGGCATTAACTGCTATTTCTATCACATATGAAGTGAAAATAAAATAAAATTTCGCGGCCACGAATTCCAGATAACACAAAAATAAAGTCCTTTGGAAGTACCAAACTAATCTCTTTACCCGTGGTTAAATTCGATGATTAAAAAATTATCTGTTATTCAATGAACATTTAACTGACTGACTGATTTAATTGACTCTCATTTCATAGATATCCGTTGTTGATGCAATAAAAATTATTTTGATGTTATAATTTTACATACATCTTACCATAAATATCGAGGTTCTTCAAACAAAGGCACTTACTTGTAGGGTAGTGTTTTTTAAGTTTTCGCACAATGTACTTGTGTTTTTGTTTGGTGTCCAATTGAATCAGGTCCCCTCCATCCTTCATGCATATAGCCCGAGCCTCCTTCCTTGGCTTCTCCACCTTGTATAGCTTATAGAAGAATCCTGGAATTTCTGTCTTCTTGTAGCCCACAGGCACCGGCTTCCAGGAACCAGCTGTAATCAGATATGGTACAGGCGCTTAACAAAAAGAGTTTGCTACATTTCGTGAAAATCAGAGCAAATATCTTATAAATAGGGGTTCACTTAGGTTCGTTTTATACACATCCTGTCTCAGGGAACGAACGTTATGCTAACTCCACTAATCTGTACCCTGAGCTCAGAAGCTAGATTCGCTCGCGCGGCCCGACTAGAGATGTAGCCAATCAAATCATTTTCTCGCCACCTTCAGCTAGATTCGCTCGCGCGGCCCGACCAGAGATGTAGCCAATCAAGTCATTTTCTCGCCACCTTCTCGATAAAATTTCAACGAGAAAATGATTTGATTGGCTTTGTCCCAAGTCGGGCCGAGTGAGCGAATCTAGCTTCTGAGCCCAGGGTACAGATTAGTGAAGTTATTATAACTTTCGTTACCTGAGACAGGATGTTTTATACGGCCATCTTTAAGTCAAAATTCGGTGGAGTTAAAACAGGCCAAAACGGTAAACTCGTGTTAAGAAGGAAAACCATTAGAGTTAAATAAATTCACCTTTAGTGGTTGAATCAGGGGTTTCTGTTGTATGGATGCTAGTCTTGTGTGGTAAGGTTTTGGCTTTCCTTCCCTCTATGGTGCCCGTGACGTCATCTGAACAATTAGAAACAATGATATTTATTTCCTTAGCCTCAATGTCACAATAAGGAAAAACGACAAATTAATACCATTCTGATATGTGCGAATATGTCAAATATCATCGTGTCTAAAATGGAGGATTCATTAAATCTGTCGATAACCCTCATCCTTTCCTTACCTGAAATTACTTATGAATTAGTACTGCGCCATTTAATTTAAATACCTTGTCTTTCAATTGGAATCATTAATTTTCATTTTCCTGACATCACCTTATATTCACCATAAAAAGGTGCTATATACTGCCCCTTTAAAGTGTTGCTGAGGCCTTTGTACATAGCATCATATACATTGTACAAGTCATTAGATGAAGGCTCCAGCCCTGGTCAGATTGACACAGTACAGTGGCAACCTCAAAACCGAGGTTAAAAATAGATCTGGATGTTTAAGTGTTGCTATAAGGCTTTTGTAATTTGCCACACATTGACTAAAATACAAAGCATTCAAATTATCCAAATATGGATGTTCTAGCCAAGGTTAGATTGACCTGTTATTTTTCACACAGGAAATGGTCGACACAGTACAGTGGCAACTTCAAAACTGAGGTTAAAAGTCAAAAGTCAAAGTCAAAAGAAGTGTATTGTACTTGAGGCGTCTGGCCCATATACAATGATATACACATATATATACAATATACATCTTTACAGAGAAGCGCATGGATATAACAATGGAATTAGGATTCACGTATATGTAGGAATATATAAAGAATAGTTTAAGATTTTGCAGACAAAGCATAGATCACGAATTTCCCTTTAACACATTTTGTCTAAGATCCAGGCCATGTTTTATGAACAGACATAAGTTAATACAAAGCATTCAAAAAGGTCAAATTATCCAAATGATGGATGTTCTAGCCAAGGTTAGGTTGACCTGTTATTATTTCACACAGGAAAGGATGGGGATCAGTACAGTGACCGTCAGACAGGCCAATTCGTGACACATAGGCACAATGTTCGTTGTAGAAGGAAGGGTCTCCCAAGGTCCACGTGAAAGTGTATGTCTTGCCGTTCAACCAGTGGTACTTCCATTTTCTACCCCGATGAAGTCCCGTCCAAACTTTCATCCCTGAAACAGTTGCCATTGAGGCATTAACTGCTATTTCTATCACATATGAAGTGAAAATAAAATAAAATTTCGCGGCCACGAATTCCAGATAACACAAAAATAAAGTCCTTTGGAAGTACCAAACTAATCTCTTTACCCGTGGTTAAATTCGATGATTAAAAAATTATCTGTTATTCACTGAACATTTAACTGACTGACTGATTTAATTGACTCTCATTTCATAGATATCCGTTGTTGATGCAATAAAAATTATTTTGATGTTATAATTTCAAATACATCTTACCATAAATATCGAGGTTCTTCAAACAAAGGCACTTACTTTTAGGGTAGTGTTTTTTAAGTTTTCGCACAATGTACTTGTGTTTTTGTTTAGTGTCCAATTGAATCAGGTCCCCTCCATCCTTCATGCATATATCCCGAGCCTCCTTCCTTGGCTTCTCCACCTTGTATAGCTTATAGAAGAATCCTGGAATTTCTGTCTTCTTGTAGCCCACAGGCACCGGCTTCCAGGAACCAGCTGTAATCAGATATGGTACAGGCGCTTAACAAAAAGAGTTTGCTACATTTCGTGAAAATCAGAGCAAATATCTTATAAATAGGGGTTCACTTAGGTTCGTTTTATACACATCCTGTCTCAGGGAACGAACGTTATGCTAACTCCACTAATCTGTACCCTGAGCTCAGAAGCTAGATTCGCTCGCGCGGCCCGACTAGAGATGTAGCCAATCAAATCATTTTCTCGCCACCTTCAGCTAGATTCGCTCGCGCGGCCCGACCAGAGATGTAGCCAATCAAGTCATTTTCTCGCCACCTTCTCGATAAAATTTCAACGAGAAAATGATTTGATTGGCTTTGTCCCAAGTCGGGCCGAGTGAGCGAATCTAGCTTCTGAGCCCAGGGTACAGATTAGTGAAGTTATTATAACTTTCGTTACCTGAGACAGGATGTTTTATACGGCCATCTTTAAGTCAAAATTCGGTGGAGTTAAAACAGGCCAAAACGGTAAACTCGTGTTAAGAAGGAAAACCATTAGAGTTAAATAAATTCACCTTTAGTGGTTGAATCAGGGGTTTCTGTTGTATGGATGCTAGTCTTGTGTGGTAAGGTTTTGGCTTTCCTTCCCTCTATGGTGCCCGTGACGTCATCTGAACAATTAGAAACAATGATATTTATTTCCTTAGCCTCAATGTCACAATAAGGAAAAACGACAAATTAATACCATTCTGATATGTGCGAATATGTCAAATATCATCGTGTCTAAAATGGAGGATTCATTAAATCTGTCGATAACCCTCATCCTTTCCTTACCTGAAATTACTTATGAATTAGTACTGCGCCATTTAATTTAAATACCTTGTCTTTCAATTGGAATCATTAATTTTCATTTTCCTGACATCACCTTATATTCACCATAAAAAGGTGCTATATACTGCCCCTTTAAAGTGTTGCTGAGGCCTTTGTACATAGCATCATATACATTGTACAAGTCATTAGATGAAGGCTCCAGCCCTGGTCAGATTGACACAGTACAGTGGCAACCTCAAAACCGAGGTTAAAAATAGATCTGGATGTTTAAGTGTTGCTATAAGGCTTTTGTAATTTGCCACACATTGACTAAAATACAAAGCATTCAAATTATCCAAATATGGATGTTCTAGCCAAGGTTAGATTGACCTGTTATTTTTCACACAGGAAATGGTCGACACAGTACAGTGGCAACTTCAAAACTGAGGTTAAAAGTCAAAAGTCAAAGTCAAAAGAAGTGTATTGTACTTGAGGCGTCTGGCCCATATACAATGATATACACATATATATACAATATACATCTTTACAGAGAAGCGCATGGATATAACAATGGAATTAGGATTCACGTATATGTAGGAATATATAAAGAATAGTTTAAGATTTTGCAGACAAAGCATAGATCACGAATTTCCCTTTAACACATTTTGTCTAAGATCCAGGCCATGTTTTATGAACAGACATAAGTTAATACAAAGCATTCAAAAAGGTCAAATTATCCAAATGATGGATGTTCTAGCCAAGGTTAGGTTGACCTGTTATTATTTCACACAGGAAAGGATGGGGATCAGTACAGTGACCGTCAGACAGGCCAATTCGTGACACATAGGCACAATGTTCGTTGTAGAAGGAAGGGTCTCCCAAGGTCCACGTGAAAGTGTATGTCTTGCCGTTCAACCAGTGGTACTTCCATTTTCTACCCCGATGAAGTCCCGTCCAAACTTTCATCCCTGAAACAGTTGCCATTGAGGCATTAACTGCTATTTCTATCACATATGAAGTGAAAATAAAATAAAATTTCGCGGCCACGAATTCCAGATAACACAAAAATAAAGTCCTTTGGAAGTACCAAACTAATCTCTTTACCCGTGGTTAAATTCGATGATTAAAAAATTATCTGTTATTCACTGAACATTTAACTGACTGACTGATTTAATTGACTCTCATTTCATAGATATCCGTTGTTGATGCAATAAAAATTATTTTGATGTTATAATTTCAAATACATCTTACCATAAATATCGAGGTTCTTCAAACAAAGGCACTTACTTTTAGGGTAGTGTTTTTTAAGTTTTCGCACAATGTACTTGTGTTTTTGTTTAGTGTCCAATTGAATCAGGTCCCCTCCATCCTTCATGCATATAGCCCGAGCCTCCTTCCTTGGCTTCTCCACCTTGTATAGCTTATAGAAGAATCCTGGAATTTCTGTCTTCTTGTAGCCCACAGGCACCGGCTTCCAGGAACCAGCTGTAATCAGATATGGTACAGGCGCTTAACAAAAAGAGTTTGCTACATTTCGTGAAAATCAGAGCAAATATCTTATAAATAGGGGTTCACTTAGGTTCGTTTTATACACATCCTGTCTCAGGGAACGAACGTTATGCTAACTCCACTAATCTGTACCCTGAGCTCAGAAGCTAGATTCGCTCGCGCGGCCCGACTAGAGATGTAGCCAATCAAATCATTTTCTCGCCACCTTCAGCTAGATTCGCTCGCGCGGCCCGACCAGAGATGTAGCCAATCAAGTCATTTTCTCGCCACCTTCTCGATAAAATTTCAACGAGAAAATGATTTGATTGGCTTTGTCCCAAGTCGGGCCGAGCGAGCGAATCTAGCTTCTGAGCCCAGGGTACAGATTAGTGAAGTTATTATAACGTTCGTTACCTGAGGCAGGATGTTTTATACGGCCATCTTTAAGTCAAAATTCGGTGGAGTTAAAACAGGCCAAAACGGTAAACTCGTGTTAAGAAGGAAAACCATTAGAGTTAAATAAATTCACCTTTAGTGGTTGAATCAGGGGTTTCTGTTGTATGGATGCTAGTCTTGTGTGGTAAGGTTTTGGCTTTCCTTCCCTCTATGGTGCCCGTGACGTCATCTGAACAATTAGAAACAATGATATTTATTTCCTTAGCCTCAATGTCACAATAAGGAAAAACGACAAATTAATACCATTCTGATATGTGCGAATATGTCAAATATCATCGTGTCTAAAATGGAGGATTCATTAAATCTGTCGATAACCCTCATCCTTTCCTTACCTGAAATTACTTATGAATTAGTACTGCGCCATTTAATTTAAATACCTTGTCTTTCAATTGGAATCATTAATTTTCATTTTCCTGACATCACCTTATATTCACCATAAAAAGGTGCTATATACTGCCCCTTTAAAGTGTTGCTGAGGCCTTTGTACACAGCATCATATACATTGTACAAGTCATTAGATGAAGGCTCCAGCCCTGGTCAGATTGACACAGTACAGTGGCAACCTCAAAACCGAGGTTTAAAATAGATCTGGATGTTTAAGTGTTGCTATAAGGCTTTTGTAATTTGCCACACATTGACTAAAATACAAAGCATTCAAATTATCCAAATATGGATGTTCTAGCCAAGGTTAGATTGACCTGTTATTTTTCACACAGGAAATGGTCGACACAGTACAGTGGCAACTTCAAAACCGAGGTTAAAAGTCAAAAGTCAAAGTCAAAAGAAGTGTATTGTACTTGAGGCGTCTGGCCCATATACAATGATATACACATATATATACAATATACATCTTTACAGAGAAGCGCATGGATATAACAATGGAATTAGGATTCACATATATGTAGGAATATATAAAGAATAGTTTAAGATTTTGCAGACAAAGCATAGATCACGAATTTCCTTTTAACACATTTTGTCTAAGATCCAGGCCATGTTTTATGAACAGACATAAGTTAATACAAAGCATTCAAAAAGGTCAAATTATCCAAATGATGGATGTTCTAGCCAAGGTTAGGTTGACCTGTTATTATTTCACACAGGAAAGGATGGGGATCAGTACAGTGACAGTCAGACAGGCCAATTCGTGACACATAGGCACAATGTTCGTTGTAGAAGGAAGGGTCTCCCAAGGTCCACGTGAAAGTGTACGTCTTGCCGTTCAACCAGTGGTACTTCCATTTTCTACCCCGATGAAGTCCCGTCCAAACTTTCATCCCTGAAACAGTTGCCATTGAGGCATTAACTGCTATTTCTATCACATATGAAGTGAAAATAAAATAAAATTTCGCGGCCACGAATTCCAGATAACACAAAAATAAAGTCCTTTGGAAGTACCAAACTGATCTCTTTACCCGTGGTTAAATTCGATGATTAAAAAATTATCTGTTATTCACTGAACATTTAACTGACTGACTGATTTAATTGACTCTCATTTCATAGATATCCGTTGTTGATGCAATAAAAATTATTTTGATGTTATAATTTCAAATACATCTTACCATAAATATCGAGGTTCTTCAAACAAAGGCACTTACTTGTAGGGTAGTGTTTTTTAAGTTTTCGCACAATGTACTTGTGTTTTTGTTTGGTGTCCAATTGAATCAGGTCCCCTCCATCCTTCATGCATATAGCCCGAGCCTCCTTCCTTGGCTTCTCCACCTTGTATAGCTTATAGAAGAATCCTGGAATTTCTGTCTTCTTGTAGCCCACAGGCACCGGCTTCCAGGAACCAGTTGTAATCAGATACGGTACAGCTGCTAAACAAGAGTTTTGTACATTTCGTGAAATCAGAGCATATATCATATAAATAGGGGTTCACTTCGTTCGGTTCGTTTTATACACATCCTGTCTCAGGGAACTCCACTAATCTGTACCCTGGGCTCAGAAGTTAGATGCGCTCGCGCGGCCCTATACTTGAGACATAGCCAATCAAATCATTTTCTCGTTGAAATTTTATCGAGAAGGTGGCGAGAAAATGATTTGATTGGCTACATCCCTAGTCGGACCGCTCGAGCGAATCTTGCTTCTGAGCCCAGGGTACAGATTAGTGGAGTTAGCGTAACGTTCGTTCCCTGAGACAGGATGTTTTATACAGCAATCTTTAAGTTAAAATTCGGAGGAGTTAAAACAGGCCAAAAAGGTAAACTCGTGTTAAGAAGGAAAACCATTAGAGTTACATAAATTCACCTTTAGTGGTCGAATCAGGGGTTTCTGTTGTGAGGATGCTAGTCTTTTGTGGTAGGGTTTTGGCCTTTCTTCCCTCTATGGTGCCCGTGACGTCATCTGAACAATTAGAAACAATGGTTTATCTTTCCTTAACCTCAATGTCACAATAAGGCGCCCGTGACGTTATCTGAACAATTAGAAACAATGATATATCTTTCATTAACCTCAATGTCACAATAAGGCGTCCGTGACGTCATCTGAACAATTAGAAACAATGATATACCTTTCCTTAACCTCAATGTCACAATAAGGAAATTTGAATAATTAATACCTTTCTGATATGTGCGAATATTTCAAATATCATCGTGTCTAAAATGGAGGATTCATTATATCTATCGATGAGGGATATCCTTCAACCCTCATCCAGTCCTTACCTAAAATTACTTAAACCATGAGGCGTATCCTCAGTCCATATGATGAAACATCCTATATCACAATAATAACAACTCATATTCTCCTAAAATGAATATATGACGTGATAATAAGAAGGCTTCTTCTTGATAGACGGCCTTGTTAGGGAATTTGGATACACGCTATCGAGATACAAAGAAATAGCTTTATTACTTATTTTGTTATATACCTGTATGTCTTGAATCTTACCTAAATTTGGCCACTCTTTAGGGTATCGGATAATGAAAACACACCAATAAAAGTTTACCTTTGTGTATAATTATTCATTTTATGTTTTTCTATATGGGCATTTAAGTATTGAAAAATTGACTGATGTAGAAAAAGGACCTTGAAAGTAATATGAAGTAAATATCTTCTAAAGTGACCATTATCCAAACGGATATTTCACTATGGTTATTTAAAAGGGGGAGAAAGAAAATATAGTGAATGCTTATGACCATCAGTTTTATGATATAGAATATAATGCAGTTGATAATCTATTATCATATTTATCAATACATACATTTTATTCAATAGTTGTTGATCCCTAAATGATACCATACCGTTTTGAAAATGTTTGCTATGAAGACATACAGCATACATGTACATACGACGTTGTTCCATAGACTCTCATATTAATCAGCAGTTGGGAGAATAATTGTTATAAATCAAGTAAAGATCAGATTGCTGTCATATTCTGCATACAGCATGGAAATCATCTAAGCTACATGTTCATGATTACATTTCTCCTGGCCGTTAATTAGTTTTCGATTGACACTTGTTTAAACATCCTATGTACAAAGAAATTCGAATGTCCAAATGACAGCCATGTTAAACATAACCTGTGTGATGCATATGAGCTATAAAATGAGGTGAAGTTTTAATCATCAAAAACATTAATGGATTTTCTGTATCTGAGGCTGAGATGATTTTTGCCTAGAAAGTATTACCGCAAATGGATTTAACAAAATTTAAGATAACTATTCTTTAAACAGCTGATGAACATGTAAGTCCATTAGAATCAGTCACGTGTACGTAACAATATGACTACTCGCTGCAGGAATAGTGACATTCACCAAAGCGTTTCTGAAAACAGAAACGAAGATGCGCCCTTTCATAAGTACAAAGTTAATGTATATTGGATTTCAAATTTCATGCATATTGTGTAAAATTGTTGATAATACGTGGTAAATAAGTCCTTGACAGTGTAATTTAAGTAAAAAAGCGGCCATCTTGAATAATGCGTGCTTCCCTTACTGTATCGTATTTCTACAGTATAAACGTCCTGTCTGCCTAATTTCATGTTTGTAACGTGAAAATGCATAATTATACCATTATCCGGTGGACTTTTTACGTCACTTAAAATAGTATAGCACTTATATCAAGGCTGTTAGATTTATTGCAGACAGAAAGCCCGCATCTGTTTTGTGGCTATGCATTGTGGTGTAACCAGCGAGCATCCGCTGGAACCACCGTATTATATATTATTCATCAATATAATTGTATCCTTAACTTATGGACAGTATATTGATAAACAAAGAATGAAAGAATTGATAGACAAATAAATAACAACAAAGTTTCACTCACCTTTACATGACATATGAATACGTGATGTTGTCAGACCCTCTCCTGCCTTCTCCTTTCTGTAATCGTAGGCATAACAGGTGCCTACTCTATGCTCATAGCGGATAAGATGACAAGACTGGTCTGCCATACACTTCACAGCGCAGCGTGAAAGTGTGACTGTATTAAGTCTCCAAATAGAAGACTGTTTTCTTAGTTTTGCTGTTAGGGGTGTGAAATAACAACTTTCGAGATATACTTTCATAAATATCGACAGAAATATTGTCTCTTTAATTAGGGCGTGATAAGCCATCTCTTGTATGCGTTACAAGTCAACGTTGATTTTTAGATTCGATGAGGTTCTTGTTTGTCAGTTGCAGTTTTCAAAGATCGCTTCACAGAAGAGTTCAATTTGTCTACTTAACGATGTAAATTATCTCAAGGATTCGTTACGAGTTGACAATGATAGTAAGATTAGTTGATGAAATGTTCTCTGATCCGGTTCGCAGGAGGTTTGTAAATATTATCTCCATATTGCAACTGTTAATACGATCTTAACCCTTATTAAACAAAGCATTCAAAATGATACTTGAAATATTTCACATCCAACGATTGACAGTTTCTACGACGGTTCAAATAGTCCCTTCAAACGTAAACATGCATTGTTTAGTAAACCAATTCTCAATTTGAAATCAAATAACTAATTGCTAGTTTCTTATCAGTTTCTAACAGAATTGAGTGTCTCGGTTATGATATGTAATATTCCTCTTAAACTAAGAAGTTAGAATTAAATGTCCCTGATAAGAATGTAATTGGGCAAATAAGATCAGAAGAATAATTTCTCCCAGTCCACGTTAAATTTTATTTTAATAATATGTTCAGTTTATTTATCCAATTACATGTGATAAGCCCTTTGATTATTTATGTCTTCGTAATTTGAAAAATTCAACCTCATTGCAAAATTCGAGATAATTTTAAGTAAAAACGAAATGGAACTTTTCTTGAACATCATGATACAGATAATATGTTAATCGCTAAAATGGTTTAGCATAATTAGCGTAATAATATGTTACTTGACAAGTATTGTTTATTTGTGTTGTCAATGTAGAAAGGTGTCGATTAAACAAGATGTTTTTAATTTATTTTGTGTTTGCTCTGTCTGAAGAATATTATTCCAGTCAAGCCATAGATTCGTTTTGCAAGGCATATACAGCTGCGTATCTTAAGTTTGTTCACTTACCTGCGTTTTTAGTGCAAATATCATATAATTTGGATTGTCTTGGAGGCATCCTAGCACTGCGAAAACGAAACGAATAATGTTGAAATTTGAGTACATAAGTTAAACTTTAGTTTGCGTTAACATATTCGAATGTCATACCATAAAGATAACCGTAACTAATTTGGCAGGGCATTGAAATGACCAGGGGGTCAAAATTTCGAAAACACTATTTTGTATTTTTCTCTACAAAATACTTCATTAGTGATGATTAGCTTTGTATTAATGCAATGTAATTGTACTGATTTCTTTCTTTCAAAGTTTATATTTCGACCCCGATAAAGTCCCGTCCAAACTTTCATCCCTGAAACAGTTGCCATTGAGGCATTAACTGCTATTTCTATCACATATGAAGTGAAAATAAACTAAAATTTCGGGGCCACGAATTCCAGATAACACAAAAATAAAGTCCTTGGAAGTACCAAACTAATCTCTTTACCCGTGATTGAATTCGATGATTCAAAAATTATCTGTTATTGACTGAACATTTAACTGACTGACTGATTTAATTGACTCTCATTTCATAGATATCCGTTGTTGATGCAATAAAAATTATTTTGATGTTATAATTTCAAATAAATCTTACCATAAATATCGAGTTTCTTCAAACAAAGGCACTTACTTGTAGGGTAGTGTTTTTTAAGTTTTCGCACAATGTATTTGTGTTTTTGTTTGGTGTCCAATTGAATCAGGTCCCCTCCACCCTTCATGCATATAGCCCGAGCCTCCTTCCTTGGCTTCTCCACCTTGTATAGCTTATAGAAGAATCCTGGAATTTCTGTCATCTTGTAGCCCACTGGCACCGGCTTCCAGGAACCAGTTGTAATCAGATACAGTACAGGTGCTAAACAAGAGTTTGGTACATTTCGTGAAATCAGAGCATATATCATACAAATAGGGGTGTTCACTTCGTTCGGTTCGTTTTATACACATCCTGTCTCAGGGAACGAACGTTACGCTAACTCCATTAATCTGTACCCTGAGCTCAGAAGCTAGATTCGCTAGCGCGGCACGACTAGAGATGTAGCCAATCCAATCATTTTCTCGCCACCTTTTCGAAAACATTTCAACGAGAAAATGATTTGATTGGCTATGACCAAAGTCGGGCCGCGCGAGCGAATCTAGCTTCTGAACCCAGGGTATAGATTAGTGGTGTTAGCGTAACGTTCGTTCCCTGAGACAGGATGTTTTATGCAGCCATCTTTAAGTCAAAATTCGGAGGAGTGTTGAGAAGGAAAACCATTAGTGTTAAATAAATTCACCTTTAGTGGTTGAATCAGGGGTTTCTGTTGTGAGGATGCTAGTCTTTTGTGGTAAGGTTTTGGCTTTTCTTCCCTGTATGGTGCCCGTGACGGCATCTGAACAATTAGAAACAATGATATACCTTTCCTTAACCTCAATGTCACAATAAGGAAAAAACGAATAATTAATACCTTTCTGATATGTGCGAATATTTCAAATATCATCGTGTCTAAAATGGAGGATTCATTATATCTATCGATGATGGATATCCTTCAACCCTCATCCTGTCCTTACATGAAATTACTTAAACCACGAGGTGTATCCTCAGCCCTTATGATGAAACATCCTATATCACAATAATAACAACTCATATTTCATTCTTCTTGATAGACGGCCTTGTTAGGGAGGTTGGATACACACTATCGTGACACAGTCAGACCTCGATAATCCGTCCACCGATAATCCCGCGGTATCCGAACAGTAGCCAGCTGTAGCCAAACTAATCTCTATATAAACTCATTAAATGTTGATTCATTAATCCGTTGATTCAGTCTCCGAATCCGAACGCCAATTAGCTGTAACGGATTAGTCAATTAGGGGTAGTCCCTTGAGTTCGACCTTAGGGTCTAAGTAGAAATCCTTTGAAGTTCAATGTTGTTACAACACTGTTGTTTCAAGGGATTAAGTCTCTGGTTTTCCACAAAATGTGGAATGGATGATATGTGTTCACTCAAGAAACGAAAAAGAAATAAGAGTTCACTCAGAATTAAGAAATAAGCAGTGAGTTCTAGGAGAACCAATCAGAATCTTGTATTCATCACATTCATGGTAGAATTCTTAATAAATGAAGATTATACAGGTTTCAAATAAATATTTGCCGGCTTAAATAATCTTCTGCCTTGAATAAGTCGGCATTTATAAAAATAATCCCCAGTATATGCTATTGTACAGATGAGGGCTATGTCCTAGGGACGGGTGCACAACTCTACTTTAAGTTGCACCAAGAGAAAGCTGATTGGACCATGGCACTGGGAGTGTGCAGGAGTGAAGGGGCGGGGCTTATCGTGCTTGACACGAACCGGAAGCACAAGTTCATCGCCTCTAAACTCAGGTCCTTGATGTCTGGATGTAAGTATGACTGAAACTATTGGCAGTAAAATACTATCTTTCCTACCTCAAGTGAAGATATCGATCTCTGATTGGTCCATGTGACATATTATTCCCTTGAAAGGTTTTATGCAACTCAGGTTCCGCTCGCCGCACAATATCTTTTGCGGGAATAACATGTCTCTTTGTCACCTTGATGGAATGACACGACTCCCAGTACCTCAGTACTCAGACTAGAAACACACAGAGGTACGAGTGAAGGGGTCACCTGGCACGACTCTCAGGTAGTGCTCAGTACTCAGACCAAAAACACACACAGGTACGAGTGAAATGGTCACCTGGCACGACTCTCAGGTAGTGCTCAGTACTCAGACCAGAAACACACAGAGGTACGAGTGAAAGGGTCATCTGGCACGACTCCAAAGTAGTGCTCATGCAGTAGGCTCGGGCCAGAAACACAAAGCGGCACGAATGCAATGTTCTCTAATGAACTCTTGAACTGTAAAACGTTTTTTCACAACATTTATCACAGAGGTTGGAGTTGTTAAGACATCCCTGCCATCAGTAATCTGCAGCGCTCTGTCTGCCCCGCACAATGTGCTGTCCTCATCTTTTTGATAGTGTAGGAAATATCCTCTAAGTGCTCTGACCATTTTGAATGATTCCCTTAAGCACTTGATTACTCAACTTTGTCCTATGTAATCCTCGCCACATCCACTGCACTTGATAACATATAGTAAATTTTAGATGCGCTTGTTATGTTCTCCCGTACATAGAATAGGTGTCCACTTTTAAACTTAAATTCCTTTCCTTGTAATATGTACGGGCATGTTCCACAATTTGATCTACCACACTTGCTAATTGATCTTTCCCCAGAATCTGACTGATCAAATTTAGTCTATGTTAATATATCTTTAATACTTTCACCGTGTCTTTTACTTTTAATGAGAGTAACCTATGTGAGTTTGTTCTGTAAGGTATCACACCTTTGTAAGTGTTGAAGCGGTCATATTATAAGTTATACCATTCAGAGGCGGGGTCATCGGGGGGATATCATAGGCGAGTTGCACAACACCAAGAGAGAGGCGGATATCTCCCCAATTACCCCGCATCTGAATGGTATAACGAATTTATCATACCGAACGTTTAAACAAAACGCATATAATATGAAGATAAAGAGTAAGAAAAACGTTAACTGCGTAAGCCCTTTGACTATAGTTTGTTCAAAGCTACATATCGGTTGATCAAAAGTAACCAGCTTGATCATGTGTTCGAGGTAACATACATTGTACATTTCAAGACGCTCAATCTGCACGCTTTTTTCAAGCTTTTTATGTGCCGGGGTATAAATGATTTATCACCCAACTCAAGAGGGTGATATCAGTATTTATCCAGGGTCACGTGGACCAATTAGAAATCGAGATTCTGATGTTGTATAATCTTTTTGGACACTTACACACTTATGAAGTGTCAAATGTTAATTTCTTTTTCACTTTCTGTCGAGTTAATATGAACAGTTGATTATTAAAAAATATTAAGATTGAGTTTTTTTCTCCCCCAGCATTCCGAGTTTGGACAGCGCTACGAAGGGGAAACACCCGCAAGTACATGTGGCCAAACGGCAAGGACAAGGTGTTTGGCTGGAACAAGGGGGATCCAAGCTACACTAACGAACATTGCTGCTTCTTGAAACCGACGGGGCTAGCTGATGCGCACTGTACTGATAAACACGAGTTTATTTGTGAGAAGAAGACCAGCTACTTCCAGTGAAGAGATCTTTGGTCATCTTTAGTAATAAT
Organism: Steromphala cineraria; assembly: GCA_916613615.1. Lineage (NCBI taxonomy): Eukaryota > Metazoa > Mollusca > Gastropoda > Trochida > Trochidae > Steromphala > Steromphala cineraria. The sequence continues at coordinate 18,249,960 of OU744737.1, forward strand.
AATAATATCACTTTATTGTCCTAAGTACAAGGAAATTCGGGTTGTGCCCTAGCACCCGGCAGCCACAGTGCAGCGCCAGTTAATGCGTTGTTCTGCCTTTACAATGCTGAGTGTCAAGCAAGACAGCAACGACTCCCACCTTTTAACGTCTTTTGGCATGACGCGAACGGGAATCGAACCCCGGTCTTCCGGGTGACTAAGCTACGTCCCCGTCCATCTTTGTGTATCAACAGTAAAACGAAGGGACCCAAAAATATAATTATGATAATAATTTGTCATTGTCCTCATCACAAAGTAAATTGGAACGATCAATACATGTAGATGTGTGCCCATTGCACCCGATATATTAATTCCATAGTTTGTAGAGATTCTTTTTCAAAACGGCCAATAACTTTCATATCCTTTTTGTTGTCCGCTTCCTAAACACTGCAGATTTGGTTTGCGTTGTATTAAATTCTCACCTCAAGACAAAATCGTGTTATTGCAGGTAATTTTAGTGGCACGGATCAAATCGTCCTATTAGTTTCAGTTGCCTACTCAAATCAAGGTCGGGCCTGATACGTTCAGATTATCCTGACAAAAAGTCCCAGGGTTGATAGAGTGAAGCGCATCACTGCCATCCGAACATTCAACCATTTGACACCAAGGACAGCAAGATGTATTCTGTGATTTCAAACATAACGTCTTCTATTTTAAACTGAAAGATCTGAATATTAGATATATAGAGAATACTAAACGAGATCCCGTTTAATAACATTTTTATGAAACGAGTGAATGGTTTTGTATTCATCGAACAAAAGTGAGTTAAATATCGCTCGAGACCGAGTTTAGTATTTTGTTTCATTACAGACTTAATTACATTGTTAAAGATTTAAAGAAAGTCGCCGATATGACCACTGACATTGTGACGTCATACTTAACAATGATGACGTCATGTCATTCTGTCAGGGTGCGTTGTTATAACATAATGTGTAAGAACTGTGTAGATTTATCAAACATAGATATCCCCAAACGGGCGAGAAATAAAGAAGTTGTCAATGTGATCGAATTAAATGAGTACATACGTTTTTTTTGTCTGGATTTAGGTCCTATTAAATATTCAAATTTATTCAATACACATTTTGCGTTCAGCTTTTCTCATGTTTCTATGTCGTCCACACATCTTGAAAGACTTGCACATTGTGAACATAAGGTGTAAATATGGGGAGGTTAACTACTGACAAACGATTATGGTTGTTACTTCATTTAATTATACCGAATGCCTTCAATTGACAAAAGGGGTTAATAATACATACCTTTGCGTTTAAAGGGGCAGTAGCACGTTTTTAGGGGGAATATAAGGTGATGTCAGGAAAATGAAAATAAATGGTTCCAAATGAAAGACAATGTATTTAAACTAAATGGAGCAGTAATAATTCAAATATATAACGTAAGGTTCAGCCATGCGATTCCTTTTTCTTAAAAAAATGAATTAAAGGTGTTCACAAAAAAATGGCCGCCAATGGATTTTATGTGAATCCTCATACTTTGTCCTCTGACTATGGGTGATTGGCTTGTGTAATGTGATTGTTGACACTGTCAATATAATACATTAGGCATTTACTTACAATTATAAGTGCAAGTTTTAAAATATAAAATTATCAAAAAACGTGCTACTGCCCCTTTAAGGTGTAACTACATGAAGGTGAAATGGGCAAGACTCTGGTCATCACGTATTACACCTCTTTGGCGGTTATATTCCTTCTTTTTTCTCAAAAGGTTTAAACTCGTAACTAATTACCTTCCTATAGGTGTTTTATCATTTTCATTGAATTATTTTTTACATATAATATGTAAGATATTTTGTATTACTATCTATCATGAATTATGCCATTTACGTTCGTATCGAAGCAAAGCAGTATGTGATGAAAATCACGGAGTGGCTCCTGTTATGTAGGTTAGGTTTGTGCTAGTTGCCATACATTGCCTCACAATACAAAGAATTTTAATAAATCAAATTATCATAAAATCGATGTTCTAGTCTGATCAGATTAACCTGTATTTATTTACATAGGAAACGATGGGCACAGAACCGTGGCAACGTCCAAACTGAATCATAAATACAAAGTGAGGTTAAAGGGACAGTAGCACGTTTTTTGATAATTTTATATTTCAAATATGTCACTGATAAATGTAAGTTAATGCTAAATATATTAAATTGACATTGTCAAAAATCACACTACACGAGTCAATCATCCATAGTCAGAGGATAAAGTATATAATCCATATGGTGCCATTTTGTGTGAACACCTTTAATTCATTTTGTGTTAAAAAAGAGAATCGCATGGCTCAACTTGACGTTTTATAGTTGAATTAGTACTGCGCCATTTAATTTAAATACATTGTCTTTCAATTGGAATCATTAATTTTCATTTTCCTGACATCACCTTATATTCACCATAAAAAGGTGCTATATACTGCTCCTTTAAAGTGTTGCTGAGGCCTTTGTACACGGCATCATATACAAATATAATAATCTATCAAGTCATTAGATGAAGGCTCCAGCCCTGGTCAGATTGACACAGTACAGTGGCAACCTCAAAACCGAGGTTAAATATAGATCTGGATGTTTAAGTGTTGCTATAAGGCTTTTGTAATTTGCCACACATTGACTAAAATACAAAGCATTCAAATTATCCAAATATGGATGTTCTAGCCAAGGTTAGATTGACCTGTTATTTTTCACACAGGAAATGGTCGACACAGTACAGTGGCAACTTCAAAACTGAGGTTAAAAGTCAAAAGTCAAAGTCAAAAGAAGTGTATTGTACTTGAGGCGTCTGGCCCATATACAATGATATACACATATATATACAATATACATCTTTACAGAGAAGCGCATGGATATAACAATGGAATTAGGATTCACATATATGTAGGAATATATAAAGAATAGTTTAAGATTTTGCAGACAAAGCATAGATCACGAATTTCCCTTTAACACATTTTGTCTAAGATCCAGGCCATGTTTTATGAACAGACATAAGTTAATACAAAGCATTCAAAAAGGTCAAATTATCCAAATGATGGATGTTCTAGCCAAGGTTAGGTTGACCTGTTATTATTTCACACAGGAAAGGATGGGGATCAGTACAGTGACAGTCAGACAGGCCAATTCGTGACACATAGGCACAATGTTCGTTGTAGAAGGAAGGGTCTCCCGAGGTCCACGTGAAAGTGTACGTCTTGCCGTTCAACCAGTGGTACTTCCATTTTCTACCCCGATGAAGTCCCGTCCAAACTTTCATCCCTGAAACAGTTGCCATTGAGGCATTAACTGCTATTTCTATCACATATGAAGTGAAAATAAAATAAAATTTCGCGGCCACGAATTCCAGATAACACAAAAATAAAGTCCTTTGGAAGTACCAAACTAATCTCTTTACCCGTGGTTAAATTCGATGATTAAAAAATTATCTGTTATTCACTGAACATTTAACTGACTGACTGATTTAATTGACTCTCATTTCATAGATATCCGTTGTTGATGCAATAAAAATTATTTTGATGTTATAATTTCAAATACATCTTACCATAAATATCGAGGTTCTTCAAACAAAGGCACTTACTTGTAGGGTAGTGTTTTTTAAGTTTTCGCACAATGTACTTGTGTTTTTGTTTGGTGTCCAATTGAATCAGGTCCCCTCCATCCTTCATGCATATAGCCCGAGCCTCCTTCCTTGGCTTCTCCACCTTGTATAGCTTATAGAAGAATCCTGGAATTTCTGTCTTCTTGTAGCCCACAGGCACCGGCTTCCAGGAACCAGCTGTAATCAGATATGGTACAGGCGCTTAACAACAAGAGTTTGCTACATTTCGTGAAAATCAGAGCAAATATCTTATAAATAGGGGTTCACTTAGGTTCGTTTTATACACATCCTGACTCAGGGAACGAACGTTACGCTAACTCCACTAATCTGTACCCTGGGCTCAGAAGCTAGATTCGCTCGCGCGGCTATACTTGGGACACAGCCAATCAAATCATTTTCTCGTTGAAATTTTATCGAGAAGGTTGCAAGAAAATGATTTGATTGGCTACATCTCTAGTCGGGCCGCGCGACCGAATCTAGCTTCTGAGCCCAGGGTACAAATTAGTGGAGTTAGCGTAACGTTCGTTCCCTTGGACAGGATGTTTTATACATCCATCTTTAAGTCAACATTCGGAGGAGTAAAAAACAGACCAAAACGGTAAACTCATGTTAAGAAGGAAGGAAGGAAGGAGTTAAATAACTTCACCTTTAGTGGTTCGATCAGGTGTTTCTGTTGTAAGATGGCTAGTCTTTTGTGGTAGGGTTTTGGCTTTCCTTCCCTCAATGGAGTCCGTGACGTCATCTGAAGAATTCGAAACAATGATATATCTTTCCTTAACCTCAATGTCACAATAAGGAAATTTGAATAATTTATAGCTCTCTGACATGAGCGAATTATTCTAAAAAAGAGGATTCATTATAACCCTCATCCTGTCTTTACATGAAATTACTTAATGTAGAACTTTGGGGTGTATCCTCAGCCCATATGATGAAACATGATTTATCACAATAATAACAACTTATATTCTCGAGAATACAAATACTATCGAGATACAATAAATAGCTTTATTGGTACTTATTTTGTTATAAACCTGTATTTATTACCCATATGGTTGGAAATAAGTGGTGACGTATTTTCAATATGAGCACTAGTGCACGTATCACTTTTGCCTAGCAACAATTTTTGTAGCGCGAGTTCCCGTATTTTTTCGTCTGTGACGTCATGACACCATTGTTCGTGACGTCACCGTAGCTGACCGCCACAAGGGAAGCTGCCCGTTTCTTGGATATTTCTAAGATTGTAAAATGGAATAGAATCGGTAATAAAGAAATTATTACCCAAGTAAGTGTGTCATATGACTTTTACGAAACTCGTGCAAATTTGTGTATAACCCTCGCTCTCGCTCGGGTAATACAAAAATTCACACTCGTTTCGTAAAAGTCATATGACACACTTCCTTGGGTAATAATCTCTATTTATTGCTTGGTGTCCCAAAGGGCACCAAGTATTATTATTTGATTCTCCTAAAACTTTTCTGAATTCTCTCTATATATTACTCTTGATATTTTCAAAGGGAAGCCGCGCCAATCACATGTGTTGTATCCAAATCAAAAGACCAATGAACAGAGCTGTAGCAAAAAATGCATTACGTCACCATGTGGGTAGTACAAAATATTTGGCACATTAAACTGTGGAATATGATTTCGCCTTAAATGTCATGTTAAAAGAGAAACAATATTTTCTATTAAAGACGCTGATAAATGTTAACAGACTCAATCAAAAACATCTTCATTTGATGAAGAGTCTGCATTTGTTCCAGATAAGAGCATTATTTCGCATTCAATAATCGCAGAATCCACTTTTTTATAACCCACGGCATTTAATTTCACGCTGGGCTCGCCTTGCGATTTTAAAGTAATGTTTGTGTAAGAACGATGGTGACATTGAAAAAAAGACTAATGTTTACTGATAGGTAGATCACTTACGACCACGTGACAAGTCATACTTAACGATGTCACTAAATGTTTATGTTGAAAACATGTTTTTATTATCAGAGCTACTGAAATTGACTCGTGCTATATTTAGAATATGACCTACATCGCTGGTTCCATACAGTTACTATAAGGCCGCGGCTTAGCTCAGCGGAGCTGGGTTGAAATCCCGTCAGATCATCGGAAAGTATTTTGTTTATTATCTGTAATACTACAGTTAATAATTAACCAGCATGACAAGGAGATATGGTTTTGGCAGTACTTTTTGCACAATTTCCTGTCATTGTCAACGCTACATGGCAACCCATGCAGTGCTTTTACTTCAAGTAACAACATCACAATGCCATAACATCATAAACTGTCACTGTCACATCACTGTCTTGAAAATCTAGTGTTGTTGTGTTCAGAGATTTACATTTTTTCTCTGAGATCTCAAAAAGAGTGAATTTGAATGATAAATCGAATATCACCCTCGTGTGTTTTGATTTGAAATATACCAACAATCGTAAATGAAAATGTGAATGTAAAAAATATTCATAACTTTCAGCAATTCGTGTTGATAGAAATTAATTTTGTGAAATTAACTTTGAGTAATACTCGTGTTAATATTACTGCTGTTATCCAGTTTTGTATATATTATCACCCAAATTGTTCGACAAATCACAATCTCCTTCATCTGCCTATGTGGCACCAAGTATGCCTTTTTAAAGGCTTTTCTTGTTACCCATACGGTTGAAAACAAGTAGTGACATATTTTCAATATGAGCAATAGTGCACATATCACTTTTGCCTAGCAACGATTGTTGTAGCGCGAGTTCCCGTATTATTTCGCCTGTGACGTCATAACACCATTGTTCGTGACTGTTGCCGGCTCTTCGCAAGGGAAGCTACCCGTTTCTTGGATATTTCTAAGATGGTAAAATGGAATAGAATCGGTAATAAAGAAATTATTACCCACGGAAGTGTACGTGTCATATGACTTTTACGAAACTCGTGCAAATTTGTGAATAACCCTCGCCCTCGCTCGGGTAATACAAAAATTCACACTCGTTTCGTAAAAGTCATATGACACACACTTCCTTGGGTAATAATCTCTATTTATTACCCATACGGTTGAAAACAAGTAGTGACATATTTTCAATATGAGCAATAGTGCACATATCACTTTTGCCTAGCAACGATTGTTGTAGCGCGAGTTCCCGTATTATTTCGCCTGTGACGTCATAACACCATTGTTCGTGACTGTTGCCGGCCTTCGCAAGGGAAGCTACCCGTTTCTTGGATATTTCTAAGATGGTAAAATGGAATAGAATCGGTAATAAAGAAATTATTACCCACGGAAGTGTACGTGTCATATGACTTTTACGAAACTCGTGCAAATTTGTGTATAACCCTCGCCCTCGCTCGGGTAATACAAAAATTCACACTCGTTTCGTAAAAGTCATATGACACACACTTCCTTGGGTAATAATCTCTATTTATTACCCATACGGTTGAAAACAAGTAGTGACATATTTTCAATATGAGCAATAGTGCACATATCACTTTTTGCCTAGCAACAATTGTTGTAGCGCGAGTTCCCGTATTATTAACGTCATAACACCATTGTTCGTGACTGTTGCCGGCCTTCGCAAGGGAAGCTACCCGTTTCTTGGATATTTCTAAGATGGTAAAATGGAATAGAATAGGTAGTAAAGAAATTAATACCCTCGGAAGTGTGTCATATGACTTTAACGAAACTCTTGCAAATTTGTGTATAACCCTCGCTCTCGCTCTTTAACGCCGCTTAAAAGAGTATTACACTTATATCAAGCCTGCTAGATTTATTGCAGGCAGAAAGCCCGCATCTGTTTTGTGGCTATGCATTGTGGTGTAACCAGCGAGCATCCGCTGGAACCACCGTATTATATATTATTATTCATCGATATAATTTAACTTATGGACAGTATATTGATAAACACAGAATGAAAGAATTGATAATAGACAAATGAATAACAACAAAGTTTCACTCACCTTTACATGACATATGAATACGTGATGTTGTCACACCTCCTGCCTTCTCCTTTCTGTAATCGTAGGCATAACAGGTGCCTACTTTATGCTCATAGCGGATAAGATGACAAGACTGGTCTGCCATACACTTCACAGCGCAGCGTGAAAGTGTCCCTGTATTAAGTCTCCAAATACAAGACTGTTTTCTTAGTTTTGCTGTTAGGGGTGTGAAATAACAACTTTCAAGAGATACTTTCATAAATATCGATAGAAATATTGTCTCTTTAACTAGGGCGTGATAAGCCATCTCTTGTATTCGTTACAAGTCGACGTTGATTTTTAGATTCGATGAGGTTCTTGTTTGTCAGTTGCAGTTTTCAAAGATCGCTTCACAGAAGAGTTCAATTTGTCTACTTAACGATGTAAATTATCTCAAGGATTCGTTACGAGTTGACAATGATAGTAAGATTAGTTGATGAACTGTTCTCTGCTCCGGTTCGCAGGAGGTTTGTAAATATTATCTTCATATTGCAACTGTTAATACGATCTTAACCCTTATTAAACAAAGCATTCAAAATGATATTGAAATATTTCACATCCAACGATTGACAGTATCTACGACTGTTCAAATAGTCCCTTCAAACGTAAACATGCATTGTATAGTAAACCAATTCTCAATTTAAAATCAAATAACTAATTTATCAGTTTCTGATAGAATTGAGTGTCTCGGTTATAATATGTTATATTCCTCTAAAACTAAGAAGTTAGAATTAAATGTCCCTGATAAGAATGTAATTGGGCAAATACGACCAGAAGATCAATTTCTCCCAGTCCATCGTTTCACGTTAAATTTTATTTTAATAATATGTTCAGTTTAATTATCCAATTACATGTGATAAGCCTTCTGAATATTTATGACTTCGTAATTTGAAAAATTCAACCTCATTGCATAATTCGAGATAATTTTAAGTAAAAACGAAATGGAACTTTTCTTGAACATTATGATAGAGATAATATGTTAATCGCTAAATGGTTTAGCATAATTAGCTTAATCATATGTTAATTGACAGTTATTGTTTATTTGTGTTGCCCATGTAGAAAGGTGTCGATTGAACAAGATGTTTTTAATTTATTTTGTGTTTGCTCTGTCTGAAGAATTTTATTCCAGTCAAGCCATGGATTCGTTTTGCAAGGCATATACAGCTGCGTATCTAAAGTATCTCAAATATCATGTAATTTGGATTGTCTTTGAGGCATCCTAACATTGCGAAAACGAAACGAATAATGTTGAAATGTGAGTACATAAGTTAACTTTCAGTTTGCGTTAACAAATTCGTATGTCATACAGTAACTAATTTGGCAGGGCATTTGAAATGACCAGGGGGTCAAAATTTCGAAAACACTTTTCTGAATTTTTCTCTACAAAATACTTCATTAGTGATGATTAGCTTTGTATTAATGCAATGTAATTGTACTGATTTCTTTCTTTCAAAGTTTATATGGAATATCTAAATCGAAATTTAAGGAAATCTGAATTTCACAAATGTGACCCCATCAATTCTATTTAATCATGCCAAATATATACATTCAGTACCAGTGACAAGACGATCCCGAAATCTGGTTTGGGAATGATTATTTTACTAAGGGATAATTGGTTGTCATTTGTAGGTGCTCCTGGAGTTATTCTGTGGACGCCAAAATGAACCCCAATTAACATGATATTTGCACTAAGATACACAAGCAAGTGAACAAACTTAAGGTACGCAGCTGTATATGTACGATTCAAGGAGTTTCTGATACATTTAAATTAACATTGTCCAGATCTCCCCGACTGCCAAATTTACAACCACGTGTCGGTAACATGGAAAAAATAGCTTATTTCATCTGCGATAACAATATCGGGATCGTTAAGCTCTCTAAGCCAGTCACCAATTGAATAACTCATAAACCGTTTCAAAATAGCACAGCTTTAGATAAATTAGATTATAAGTGAAGACTGAATGAGGTGACGTTAGTTGTATAGAAAATTGTTCAATATTGAAAACTCATACTGCATTTTGTTTTACCTTTTACATTTATTATCATGGCATAAGTACAAGTGTTGAACATGATTTCCTTATCTCGCCACTCCTTTCTACTGCTTTCAAAGCAAGCTGGTATTTTCAAAAACATATTTCGCTAGTATTTACAATTCATCACCAGAAGTTCCCATCTGAACTGTCCATACTCTCGCTCCGCTTTAACGACGTCAAAAAAACCAACGTCAGAATAATAACAATTATTATAAAAGATATCAACGCTGATACACAAAAAGTCTGTCATTTTTGCACACTTCCTTATGCAATGTTTGTGAACTGGTGCTGAAATAGATTCTTCTTTGCGGTTGGTATGACCTTTGATACTAAGACCCGGATATACAGAACCGGTGTTGCCCCACTCTGTGCACCCTGAAAAAGAGGACAATTTTTAAAACGAGCCATTTCGACTCACCTCATACCTAGGAATGTATTCAATTAGTTAGACAGTCATTACGTTTATCAACTAAAAGTCAAAGATTTAGTGTTTCGTACATACGGCCCGGGTCCCAATAACAAACTTTTGGTTAGTTTTTTTATTAATTTAATCATTTAAGATAAGCCTCTCATTTTAAACGTTCATCATGGAATTGCGACATCAAGATAAACAGTCAAAGCAGAATTGAAACAGGGTACTGTCAAACCACAAAACATTTGGTGCCAGAAAAAAAAACACAGAACGTACGAAATCATAAAATATGAAATAAAGGGAGTTTCAAAATTGATATTATGGCGAATGAGAATCGGCCTGGATACTGATATTGTAAAATGAATTGTTGAAATGACCCTTCTCGGCCATCATAGTTTCTGATGTAATCACATGGCCCTTCTCGGCTATCATAGTTTCTGATGTAATATCATAATTATGACCCTTCTCGGTCATCAAAGTTTCTGATGTATAACATCATGTCCCTTCTCGGCCATCATAGTTTCTGATGTTCCACTAATATCATGGCCATCCTCGGGCATCATAGTTTCTGATGTAATATCGTGTAACCTCATATGGCCCTTCTCGGTGATCATAGTTTCTGATGATGATATTTCATGGCCCTTCTCGACCATCATAGTGTCTTATGTAATATCATATGGCCCTTCTCGGGCATCATAGTTCCTGATGTAATAGTATGGCCCTTCCTGGCCATCGTAGTTTCCGATGATAATATTTCATGGCCTCTCTCGGCCATCATAGTTTCTGATGTAATATCATATGGCCATTCTCGGCCATCATAGTTTCTGATTTGGTATCATGGCCCTTCTCGGCCATCATAGTTTCTGATGTAATATTATGGCCATTCTCGGCCATCATAGTTTCTGATTTAATATCATGGCCCTTCTCGGCCATCATAGTTTCTGATGATGATATTTCATGGCCCTTCTCGGCCATCGAAGTTTCTGATGTAATATCATATGGCCCTTCTCGGCCATCATAGATTCTGATGTAATATTATGGCCCTTCTCGGCCATCATTGATTCTGATGTAATATTATGGCCCTTCTCGGCCATCATAGTGTCTGATACTATATACTCACGTCTGACACACATCTGTGTTCTAGGATTGTAATGGAGGCCCGGCAGGCAGTGACAGCTTCGCTTGAAACAAACTGAGAAAACACCTGAACAATGGGAGTTCTGTCTACATCGGCTTCCATGTTCGTCGTGCCCATCTGAAAAAGGAAAAGGTCATCTTGAAGAGGCAAAAGTTCGTTTAAAGACAGTACTGATATGACGGCTGACGGCTGTTATTGTGGGGAGAAAGCCCGCAACACTATTGTTGCTATGCATTGCCGTGAAACCTGCGAGCATAGCGAACTATGGATGGCACTGCACAAAGATTCAGTGTAGCATTGAACCCAAACCTTACTTTTGGTAAAACAGTTCTCTACTGTAGACAAAGTTGCCCAGCCCCAGGCGGGATTTGAACCCTCTTGACCAGAAGCCGAACACGCTAACCACTGCGTTAATTTTATCCCCCCCTTTTTCCCATCCTCACCAAGTCAGTTAAAGGTATGTCATCAGAACGGGCTGTTTACGGAACAGATAATTAACATAGAGGATTGTGTGAAAGATTAGCAACATTCGATACATAGATTCGAAACAGTAGCATCATGCTTTTAGATATGTGACTATACGTCTATAACCAGTGTTTAAAATATAGCCCGTCCGCCAGTCCATGACTGGCTACTTTTTGCCAGGACTGGTCCATTTTTGGTCAGGACTGGTAACTTTTCAAATTTTTTCTTTATTTTCCCCTTAGGAACTGACCAATTAATTTTCAGGACAGGCTAGGTTTCAAATCTATTTTATACACTGCTATAACACACGCCATATTCTTACAACACTCGTTCGTTAAAAGCTTTGATGAATAGAATGGTTTTAGAAATCGTAAAGTGAAGAAAAATGATCAATAAATTTGGATAACTTTTTTTTGCCTCATGAATAATTTGAGTGTAATTTTTAGAGCCACTTTATTTTTTACCAAAGTAGATTTGATCTTGTTTTAAATATCTTATTTGAAATTCATCAATTTGAAACAGAACACAATGTCATTAGATAGCATTGACAACGTTTCAAATAAACAATAAATATTAAATATTTAAATGCAACTCCTCAGAATATGTTAGCACACAAAACAAAACATTTTGGAAAACGGGTATAAACTACCAAAGAAATCACCATTTTTGTACTGGAATTAATATGAAAATAAATAGATTAAAATGATTTGACAATAAATCTTTGATACACTTAGTCGAAACAGTAACTTTGGCATTTGTAGTTTTCAATTTTAGAGGAAACCTATCTATCTATCTATCTATCTATCTATCTATCTATCTATCTATCTATCTATCTATCTATCTATCTATCTATCTATCTATCTATCTTTCTATCTATCTATCTATCTATCTATCTATCTAATGCTCTGTCTCTGTCTCTGTGTCTCTCTCTCTCTGTCTCTCTCTCTCTCTCTCTCTCTCTGCCTCTCTCTCTCCTTTCTTACTTAAGAGAGAGAAGGACGTTTTATTCAATAGGATCCTTCTACGGAAACGTTCATATATAATTGAACCAATCAGTCTGATTAAAATAGGAGGAATAAAATATTCAAAATAAGCTCCTTTTAAATCTACGGAGATATGAAATAATCTACACTAGGTCTGACCGCACCCCCGTATTTCCTTTTTTTTATCAGTTTAGTGCAGCCGAAACCAAGTCGTTAGCGGACCAATCACATCATCTCGCTTATGAGCCCGATAGCAGGTAAGCAGGAGTTACTTGCCCCTTGCTACCATTACCGAAGACTTTGGCCGGCGGCTTGTGATTGGTTAGCTGAGCTTACGTCAGAACCTGCGACCTACAGGGCTGCGGTTGGACCCAGTGGAGAGAAATCGATTCTCGATATTGTTTAACTTTTTTTCCGCGGAACTAGGCCGATTTTTAAACAAACTGTGTTAGTTTGCTTTTTTAATCAAAGAACAACGCTGGGTAAATGGGATAGCTGACTTTGAATGGTGATAGTTTTGAATTTAATACCAAAATTAAAGAAGTTTTGTTATTTGATTCAGGAGGGAATTTGTTTACAATGCGATACCACTGTAATGATTGCCGTGTCCAATTTTGCTCTACCATCTATCGTGTACCAAAGTTATCCCACTGTAATCTCGTTGCTTTTGCTAACGTTTACGCGTGATTTGTTAAGCTCATCTAGCCTGTAAGGCCCGATCGGCTTATCGCATGGCATGGTGTCCGGCGTCCGTGCGTACTTTGTACATTTTCGACTTCTCCCCAGGAGCATAAGGCCTAAAGCTGAAACTTTGTGTACAGACTCCTTGACTAGTGAATATTATAAATTGTAGCTTTAATGGCCCTGTGGCCCCTAATAAGGACCACAGAGGCCAGCCTAAAAACCTATATTCATCTTCTTTCCAAGAACAATCAGGCCTAGAAAGCTGATATATTGTGTACAGAATCCTTGACTAGTGAGGATTGTAAATTGTAGCTTTTGTGGCCCTGAGGCCCCTGATAAATGGGGAACCACAACGGCCGCACCCTAAAGCAAAATCAAATGTAAAGCCTGATGTGCCACAGAGCCAATGGCTCTATTGTTTAAACGGTGTGTGGCAATGATATATCAAATCCAAACAATTATCACACTAAGTAATGCCCTTTTTACATGCGCACTTTACTCCTGAGAGTATAATTACTCCTAGGAGTATTTTTGCTCCTAGGAGTAAAAGTATATTTACTTTACGTTCCATTGGAATTTAAGGACCCTTAAGTATATCATGATTTGCTTACAGTAGAAATATATTTTTTCATAGAAAACTCAATGTGTGAAATTCAAATCTTTGGGGGGAGAAGAATTTAACACAATTTTGCCATAGATTTTGTTTGGTCAATCAACTTCCAGTGTAAAAGGACTGAACGCAGCTGGTTTTCGGTTTTAAAAGAATGACACCAACAACAAAAAACACATGTCCTTCATTAGGAAACATGTTCTCGACAAGTGAAAAAGGATAATCTTGAATGCAAGTTATTATTGATGAAAACACAACAGTAGTGTTTAAAAACTATATAAATGCAAGTCATTTACCTCAACCTAATCATTCAAATATGCTAATACTATAGAAAAAGAAAGGATACTCACAGGAGTAAAAGTAAATATACTTTTATTTTACCTCTAGGGGTGGAGTATTTAACTCCTAGGAGTAAATATACTCCTGTAAGTAAATCTGTTTTGGGATGTTAACATTGCACGTTTACTCCCTGTAAGTATATTTACTCCTAGGAGTAAATATACTCCTAGGAGTAAACGTGCGCATGTAAAAAGGGCTTAAGTTACATAGACTTTCTTAAGGCTTCATATGACTACTAAAATTTCTCTTTGAAAATATTTGCAGAAGATCTATATTGCGTTTGGAAGCAAGTATAAATAACTTAAGTAATTATTTTACAAAGTTTATGAGCTGTTGTTATATCTGCAAGAGTTACATTAAAGGGGCAGTAGCACGTTTTTTTGATAATTTTATATTTTAAAATTTCCACTGATAATTGTACAATAATGCTAAATGTATTATTTTGATAGTGTCATAAATGTCATAGCACAAACCAATAATCCATAGTCAGAGGACAAGGTATGAATATTTACCTAAAATCAATGGGCGGCCATTTTGTGTGAACATCTTTAATTCATTTTGTGCAAGAAAAACTAATCGCATGGCTAAAGTTTACATTATATATTTGAGATATTACTGTTCAATTTAGTTTAAATGCATTGTGTTTTAATTGGAACCATTAATTTTCATTTTCCTGACATCATCTCATATTCCCCCTAAAAACGTGCTACTGCCCCTTTAAAGCCGTATCCCATTTTACCCCAACTATCCAATTTCCCTCCAGTCTTACTCTCTTACTTGCAAAAAGGCATATAGTTCTTCTTTCATGAGCCGAAGGCAACGAAGGGTAGCGTTGGCTTTTCTTCTCTACACAGCAGCACTTGGAGTTATCTCCCTTAGTCACCATGTACCCAGTAGGAGGTCTGATGTCTCGACAACGGCTTGCACATTGCACGTTTGAACTGTGATCCGCACACTGATCAAATTTGATCCGTGTTATAACTTCTTCCGTAATTGAAAAACAATGGGCCATCACAATAACCAGCGACATCTTTAGATGCGGAAGAGACTTGAAAAAAATGAAAATAAAAGTGTGAGCACTGCTCACTTTTACCCCCGACCGTGCATCCCTGACCAACTACATTATTGTTTACTCCCATAACTTACACATCCCATTATCCAGACGTGTCTTACACAGAATTTGACCCCCTAAAAAGAATTGAAAAGTATTGGATGAATTATACAATAAGTCAGACAAATCGACGGAATCGCTGATATAAGGTCTACTACATACCTCCTACCGTTGGTCGGGGTTATGATGATATATTATAGTGAAAAGGTCAGAGAAATCGGGTTGGTCGCGCACCTTATATGGCTTCTTCGGATGAAATACTTTGGAAATGTATCTGTTGCATTTATGATTACCTGCCCGCCCGTTTTGAATCTAAAGAAATATTTGTTTATTTATTTATTTAAGTTAAAACATTGCAGTCCATGCTTCCACAGGCAGCGTGCCATTTTGGAACACGTGACCCCTTTCATCATTGAGGATTCCATAACGATCTAAATATATCTTAACTGAGGTACTAAAGAAACTTTACAACTGTAATTTAGAAGATATTTAGATCAATTTGCGGTTTCCTTATGTGGACAAGATACGGGATTATGTTCTTATTAAGTTTGCTGAACATGCTGCTTATTTCAATTTATTGAGTGCATTCCGTGCCAAAATGGACAAAACATTTAAAAATAAATTGTGATATTCTTTCAAGACAGGGAAGGATACTGGATTTTCTGTTCAGGAGGGGTGCACCAAATGAGTGTCCATAGCACAACCATGTTATAGGTGTGACAACAATGCAAATGTTATCAAAATATATATCAAGTTCTTACTGTTTAATACGCAACATTGCTATCAGATAGGTTATCGTAATATAACGAAACACATAACTTTGTAATTTTCCAGCAACATCCATTTAAAATTTGAATTAGAATACCATTATAAGTTATAACATTGCTTAGCGGGTTATAGGTATTTATTATTCCCGCGAAAGGTTTTATGCAACGAGCGGAACGCGAGTTGCATAAAACCTTTCAAGGGAATAATAAATACCTATGTAACCCGCTAAGCAATGTTATAACGAATTTATCTTACCGAATGTTTAAACACAACGCATATTTAAAAAGGTTAAGCTGCTTAGGCACATGACAAAGGTCAGGGTCACTACATCATCAATTGTGTCAGTGCCTCGCTTAGTCAGAGACATTTCTTTTTATGAACACAGTTCCTGAAGCATAATTTCGACGTTAAACGACCTTCCTTGCAAGTGAATACTGATATTTCGAATAAATGTGAACCGATTCTCATATGCAATGATCAAGAAAGCCGCGACACAATATTGACATTTTTTTCGACGAGAAACATTTTGAACACCAAATCTTAGATTAATAAGCTAATTATGGCAATATACATGTATGTTGTTTGGCATTTATATAGCTTGCAATTACTTTGACTTTAGTTTGCATAAAGCTACATATTATTTGAGCAAAGGTAACATCAATGTATTCAACGAAACATACTTTTCAAGGAGCTCAAACTGCACGCTTTTTTCATGGCGGGATATAAATAAATTCAAATTGTACGCTTTTTACGTGATTGGTTCATGGCGGGGTATAAACAATTTATCATCCCACTCAAGAGGGTGATATCAATAGTTATCCAATCAGAGATCTAGATTCGTACATGAGGTAGGATAAAGGTACTTATTATTCCCTTGAAAGGTTTTATGCAACTCGCGTTCCGCTCGTTGCATAAAACCTTTCGCGGGAATAATAAATACCTATGCAACCCGCTAAGCAATGTTATAACCTATAATATACCTTGTCTAAAACTAGTATTATATTGCAAAAAAAGTTTTCGAACTGATAACGGGACAGGTGGGTATTAATAATTTTCAATCATATATCATACAATATTATCAAATAAATATTCTTAATTACCTGCTCTACTTCCGGATCTCCCAAAGTTGTAGCTGTGTCCACCAAGTATACTACTTACCTTTTCTTATGATGAAACAATGATCAGATGAATGGAGAAAAGTAAACAAATTGATTTGAAATATGAATTGATTTGAAATATGAATCAATGAATAAATAGATGATTGTTCGTAAAGTGTTTCCATATCATATTTAAATGACAAAACTACATGTTCACGAGAATGCAACATTCAGGGGTTTTCAAGGCATTCACTATATACCACGTAAGATGATAAAGCTACAATTTCAAATCCTTGAGTGTTATCACATGGTCCCTGTGCTTTTCAAATTTGGGTAAGGATAAAATTTATCATAAAATCATGGCACGGATCAAGAACAGCTGCTTTATGAAGATTGTTTTCTTACTTTGAAACTTTGTTTGTACTGCATTCCGTTTACTTATTCACGTTGTTCAAGAAGTAGGAAAAACCTTAAATCCTTATAGCGTCCTTAAAGGGCCGTGTTTTTAGGGGAAAATAAGGTGATGTCAGAAAAATGAAAATAAATGGTTGCAATTGAACAAAATGTATTTAAACTAACTGAAGCATTAATAAATCAAATATATAATGTAAAGTACAGCCATGCCATACCCTTATCTAAAAGAAAATAAATTAAAGATGTTCACACAAAATGGACAATGGACTTTATGTGAATCTTTATAATTTGTTCTGTCTATGGATGATTGGTTCGTGTAATGAGATTTTGACACTTCCAAAATGGTACATTTAGCATTAACGTGCAATTATTAGTGAAAACTGACAATTCAAAATTTAAAAAAAACGTGCTACTGCCCCCTTTAAAATCATTTTCCTTATTCTATAGGTACACAAATAAGGGTCGTCTTTACGTCAAACATGGAGGAAAAACTGGCATATTTTTGCTTAAAATTAAAGATATATTATTAAGCAATGATTACTATCTGATACAAAGGTTTGCAAAAAAATTATTCAATCAATATTTTTTTTGATAAAATAGAAATCAAAATTATTTGATTTGACCCATTGTCTCTTTAATGGCAGCTAAAATTACCAAATATTTGTCCGGTTCATAAATAGTGTGTACCTTAAACGTTTAGTCCAAAAGTTTTCGCTTTAACGATTTCGTTAAGAAATGGTGACAAATGTAAAATCCCATGTACAGTGTGGCAATCTTTTGTTACAGCTGTTAACACCATGAGGAAAGAAAAGAAAATGTAATTTTGGTCATTGTACAATAAAATAACGAATACTCACTTTTCAAATGTCTCTCTATCTATCTTAGTCGTCGTCGGGCGCAAGTGAAACAACTGAAGGATTCAGACAAGTAGAATCGAATGTTCGAAGGCAATTAAGTGATAATGAAATATCCCTCAATTGCCTTAACTATGTCATAAATGGATTTACCATATCATCCAAATGGCATTAGAGATCGTTTTAATGGCAGTCCATGTTGCCAGAATGAACTTTTTCAATTCTTGTTAAGATGAGGCTTATAATAAATTTTACAATGTGGAATCAGACAACTTAACATTTTGAACAATGTCAATTCTAGATGTTGGAGATGTCCCCTGGCATTTTTCTGTCGCGGATACTATCTGGTGTGATAAACAGTGGTGTGGAAAATATCTTATCAGCTCCTCGTGGAGGCACATTAAAGGACATTTAATGAGTTTTCACTCTTCATATCAAGCCTAGGACGAGAGATTAACAGCTCTTAATAATATGATTCAGATTTGAATTGCTTTTTCTCTCATATCCTAAAGGGGCAGTAGCACGTTTTTTTTAAGGAAAATTATATTTTCAATTTTCACTGATAAGTGTACGTCAATGCTAAATGTATCAAATATACCATTACACAATCCAATCATCCACAGTCAAAGGACAAATATAGAGATTCACATAAAGTTCACTTTTCGGCCATTTTTGTGTGAACACCTTTAATTTATTTTGTGTAAGAAAAGGGAATCGCATTGCTGAACGTTACATTATATATTTGATTTAATACTGCTTCTTTTAGTTTAAATACATTATCTTTCAATTGGAACCATTTATTTTCATTTTCCTGACAACACCTTATATTCCCCCTAAAAACGTGCTACTGCCCCTTTAAAGAAAACTTGATTCCTAACTATCAAGATGAACTCAGTTACAAAAGTCTTTTAAAATTTTTAAAGGAGCTCAAAAATTACTGAAATATGTGGGTATAGGTAGTAAATATCTAGTAAAAATGATTTTAGCATGTATTTTGTTAAATTGCTAATGACGGCCTAATCCGTCGAATTTTCAAAACTGAACTGTACCTATTCGTCGAATAACGCGTGAGTGATTTTGTACCGATCGGTCGATTCTTTGCGAGCAAGAGAAGCTGGGAGAATCTAAGTTGATTAATGAAGGGGTGTACGGGTTGTTACAAACATTTATTTACGATTGATCGCTTGAAATGAAGTTGTAGTGGTATTTGTCTCACACGCATCATTACATTTTATAGAGAAGAAGAAAATTGAATACATGTTCGCGTCATCCTTCAACTTCAAGGGATCAAAACACCCCTTTTGTCTTATTTTGGAACGTTCAAACGTTATGTAAGCCAATTAACAACTATCACAGTACCGATCCGTCGAATGGATTTTTCTATCCTAAAACTAGAAATTCGACGAATAGGTATGCGACCAATTCAACATCACGTGACCTTGTTGCTTATTGCAACATATTGATTGACACTCTCCGAGGTACATATAGGACGACATCAAGACGATATAATAAAAACAATCTTTGCAAACAGTTAATATGTGTGCTGATTTAGACTTTCAGGAAATATGGGTACACGTGGTTACTGAAGTGTGATTGCTCAATTACTCAATATATATAATTACACATATTTACTGCAGATGATCATTTTTCTCACATATTTAACAAACATTACAAGCTAGCATATGATATATATTTAATATGATAATGTTCTGTGTTTTTTACAATATAATGTGTCTACTCTTTTTGTGCCTATTGACATTCATATTATCTTTAACACCTTATCATCACTTTTATAAAATGTATGTAATGAAGAAATAAGGTAACAATGTATTTTCCCGGTCATATCTACAAGTGAAAGTGCAATGCAATTGCGATGTCAACCTTTGTATGCTTATTCAAGTTAAGAACAAAAAGTAGAATATGATTTGGTGTATCATATGTACGTGTGAATGTAGGGAGAAACCATGAAACCGAGGATATGGTAGGGTTGTGGACCCTGACAGGAAGTAAAATCCTGAGGATACGATATTGAAAAAAATATATCGTGAGTGATATAGTGAGTGACTGAGTGAGAGAGTAGGGTTGTCAGCAATATTTCATCTCTTTTACACCAATCTTGATAAATTTAGATAAACACTATTTTATATTAAGTCATACTAGCATATATTGAAATGTCGATCTTAATTAATTTAGATTGCTTTAACACGCACTATATTAATTGGCTTCTTATACGAAGGAAGATTGACTTATTTTCGTTAAATTCATGAGTTAGGTTTCATTAGTTTTGTTAGTGACAGTACAAATGCTTGCTTCATTTTATACAGAAGAAGATATCTATTGCATGCAACCTTAAAATGAAAATGACCTCATTCAAGCTGGCGAGTCTTCATTTTACTGTTTTTTCTGTATCAAAATCATCTCCAATGCTTTTACTTCATAATTGGAACGTAAACTCATTGACATTTTGAAATAGAGGTCGTTAATTCTATTAAACCTAATATTCTTTTACCGTGGCATATGCAATTAAAGCATATCGTCTGTAATAGACCATTTGCCTCAACAGGTTGACGTAGAATGACAGAAAAAAGATGGGTCGTTTTGAGAAGAGGAAGTGATTCAATAAGATTCCTTCCCATTAAGTAGCAGGAAGTCAAGGTCTATTATTACAGGGAAAAAAATCTTACTGTAACTCCGATTACTCGCCTAGAGTTTTCTTACGAAATAACCATCCAACGGGGCCGGCTATATCCCCCGCCTATTGGGGAAAGGGTGGAAGAAATTGAAAAACAGTTTGAGATGATAACTCTATTCTTTAATTAAACCCTAAAAGTATTTCAAGTAAAAACTTATCCTAAGTAGATAATTCAACCAGACTTGATCTGACGTAATATCTCCGGGCACATGCATGTGGTAATTGACTGCGTTGGTCTGCCGATGAAGCCTCAAAACGATCCTCTTGTCAAAACACTGTAGAGTGTAGTAGGGCGGGAGAGCTCTATGGGGCCTCTCGCCGGTATTCATGTGACGTCATTACGTTGACCGGTCTGATTTTAACCCTTTGTTCATATCGTTATGAAAGCTAGAATAGGACCGCACTATATCTAATACCCAGACATCTGGTCAGCGCTGGAAATAATAACTTAGAAATGAATTATCAAAATACCAAACACAGCCAAATCATATGTCAAATGTTTCCCACGCTTTTGACTACGCCAACACGTTTTTTAACAACGTTAAAGCTTAACAATTTAATTTGCCTTGCCAAGGTGCATCAATATCTTCAAAGGTTGACAATACCAAGTAGGCTTTGATTTAAACATGTCAGTGTTCAGTCAACTCATAAGGAATTCATATGTTTTGTTTTCAGTGTGATGTCACTTAGCTCTCATTGGGTGACAGAATGAAGCGGGTAAATGTAGGCTTTATCCCGTTACACGAGGAGAGATAAAGGATACCACACTGATAAAGAGACTTAATGTTAATTATATTCCTCTGTGGTAGAAAATGTGGTGATTGAAGGTCCAACAGTTCTTGACTGGGGAGTTTTCTTGCGTCGTCATACCATTGGAACGTCGATGACGTCACGTTGATTATAAAAGTGATATCAAACTAGTGTACACACGATGTCATCCCCTCTGTGATATTTTTACTGACTTGACAGCGATATCAGTGGCGAGAACCCTTTTCTAGAACTTCGTACCTCAGTCTCTCACCGCTAAGTAATATGATAAAACTCAGTCTCACGCCGCTTAGCATATATCACTCTGTTTCCCACCGCTAAGCATACAATAACTATAGTCTCTCACCGCTCTGTATATGATATAGAGGATACTCAATGTAGTTTTCCAAATACCCGGTTTATTTCATCCAGTGTCATGGGTAAAGATGGCGCAGCCTCTCGTGAAATGCCAAATTTTACCTATGTCACGAGATGAAATAAACCTGGTATTTGGAAAACTACATTAAGTATTCTATTTATTATATGATTTTTAATGGAATATATACCGGTAATAAGAATCACTTTAAAACTAGAAAGTTACTTGTTTATTTCACTAATAAAAGCGAGTATTTCATCGCTGACAATATGATAAAAACGCAGTCTCTCACCGCTTATCATATATTATATCGTCACTGGTCACAATGAAAATTATATTTCTTCACTTTTGCCTGATAGACAGTTTATTTCACTGATAAAACCCAGTATTTCATCGCTGATCATATAATAAAAACACAGTCTCTCACCGCTTAGCATATTATAAAAACGCAGTCTCTCAACGCTAAGCATATGATAAAAAAGCATTTTCTCACCGCTTAGCATTATTATAAAAACGCAGTCTCTCACCGCTTACCATATACATATCTCTGTCTCATACTGCTTAGCATATATAATAATACTCTGTCTCTCACCACATAGCACATAATAAAACTCAGTCTCTCACCTCTCAGCGTTATGATAAAACACGTCACGTCTTTAAATTGTAATCACAGCAATCAGTAGAAGTTGGTCCTCACTGTAGATTTTGCCTAAAGGCCAACATGAAGGTTGATTCCTGCTGATAATCACCTCACACAGTCTATCTCTCCCTTCTCCCGATAGAAATAGACTCCCTCTGTGATATATCATGTACGAACTTCCAGCAGAGATATCAAAGAGTTTCTTTAACTTCTCTTCATCTTTTCTCACTTTTCCGATTGACAAGTTATTATAATAATACAAAATGTGATGACGATCATCAAAGGCAAGATTGTTGAAGGGTTGGTTCTTTTTTAGAGCTTTTAAAAATTTACCATCGTAGGAGGTCACGTAGATAGATCTTAAGGAAGCTAGATACAGTTTCTGTACCTTTACATTTAATGCCATGTCGTAAAGAGCACTTGATTTGAATATACGTTTGACAGCCTTTCTGGTATCTAGGGTTGTCCTGTAGAGTTCGCCCGTCCTGTACTTGATCACGAACACAAGCTGCTTGTCTTCGTCTACAGCAAGGACACCGGCCTTAAAGTTAGCAATGGTTCTTCCCGTTCCCCCTCCCCCCGAGTGTACCTGGATTCTATCAGGCAATAGGACACCTACCAGCAGTCCATGTGACACTGGCATTGAGACCATGCATCTGATCTTCCCTAGCTTCAGACTAGGACAATCGGTGATGGTTTTGGACCGAAAGTCGTACATCTTTGGTATCCGGTTAACATAGGCAGCTACTATAAGTAAATTCTCCTTCCTGTTTGAGTGTTGTGATGGGGCTGAAAATATTTGTTTGAGATAATCGGTGACTTTAGCAGGTAGAAGTGATGCATTCTAATCTTTGTTAAATTGTTAAAACTAGAAAAGCTAAAATATCCGGTTAACATAGGCAGATACTATAAGTAAATTCTCCTTCCTGTTTGAGTGTTGTGATGGGGCTGAAAATATCTGTTTGAGATAATCGGTGACTTTAGCAGGTAGCAGTGATGCATTCTTATCTTTGTTAAATTGTTAAAACTAGAAAAGCTAAAATGTTACCTTCACTAACACACATGACAATAAGTGTGAAATAATCATGTACTAATCAGATATAAGTATAAACAGGGAAGTACTCTTGAATTGTGTTTCAAAACAATATACCCCGATAGGATCGTTTCTTTAAAAATTTGGATGAATGGTGATTGAATGGTATTTGCACTATATAATAAGTTTCAAGAAATGAAAACTTTTGTTAAGTAGCTGTATTGACCTTCAATGTCTAAACTAGAAAACTATAAGTTTCAACTTTACAAAACAATTTAAACGAATAATGGACACATAATTTGGTCTTTTTCAACGTCTTTTGGTTTGGTTCGTTCATAAGTGTCATAACAAATTGACGCTTATCTTTTTCGTCGGTTAGTGAGTGAGATATCTTGGTAGTCGTCATCAAAGCAGTGTTGCAAAAAAGGAGTTATCAATGTATGGTTTCAATGCATGGTTGCAAAACAGTCGATATCAATGCATGGTTGAAAAACAGTCGATATCAATGCATTGTTGCAAAACAGTCGTTATCAATGCATTGTTGTAAAACAGTCGTTATCAATGCATGGTTGAAAAACAGTCGTTATCAATACATTGTTGCAAAACAGTCGTTACCAATGCATTGTTGCAAAACAGTCGTTATCAATGCATAGTTGAAAAACAGTCGATATCAATGCATGGTTGAAAAACAGTCGTTATCAATGCATTGTTGCAAAACAGTCGTTATGGTTTAGACGTCTTTTTATTTCAAAAGAAATACAGATTGGCGAACAAGCCAAAAGGTTTATTTTAACGCCTCTCTTTGAAGATATATACATATAGCTGGAATATAACATATTTTGTGAAATGCAACATGGTTGTGTACTAAATGATATATTAACACAAAGATGTTTGAATAATACAGTATGTTAGGTATGCCTGGTCACAATTTATGGGCTGCAGCGCTCAGTTGAAATTTTGGATTTATATTGAGGAGTGGAGAACAGCGACAGAATTATTTAAACAGTCGTTATCAAAGCATTATTGCAAAAAAGTATTTATCAAAGCATTGTTGCAAAACAGTCGTTATCAAAGCATTGTTGCAAAACAGTCGTTATCAAAGCATTGTTGCAAAACAGTCGTTATCAATGCATTATTGCAAACAATTGGTATCAAAGCATTGTTGCAAAACAGTCGTTATCAAAGCATTGTTGTAAAACAGTCGTTATCAAAGCATTGTTGCAAAACAGTCGTTATCAATGCATTGTTGCAAAACAGTCGTTATCAATGAATTGTTGCAAAACAGTTGTAATCAAAGCATTGTTACAAAACAATTGTTATCAAAGCATTGTTGCAAAACAGTCGTTATCAAAGCAGTGTTGCAAGACAGACTCAACGTCGATATCAAAGAAGTGTTGCAAAAAGGACTAATCAATGCATTATTGATAAAATGTTGTTTTCAGAAACTATTCTAAACGTTTTTACTTACTTTCTTTTAGTTCGTCTTTCTTTTCTTGTTTATGGATGTCTTCATTCTTGAAACGAAGGAAATGCATGATTTTAATCTGTACAATTACAACTGCAAAGCTATTCAAATTAATGTAAATGTTTCATTAGTTAATAATGAACAAATGCAAATATTCTCGAATACATCAATTGATCCCTCGTTTCAGCATCTCTAAATTAATAAACAGAGAGGGTGAGTAAGTAATGGTTTAGCGCCGCTTGGGCAGTATATCAGTCCTAAGCGGCGGCTATGTAGTAGAAGTCATAAAAGGTAGAGAAAAGATAGGTATTATTATCATCGAGTTTCCAAATTTAGTTTAGATTGAATAGGTTTCCAGTAGTTATGCATTTAAAAGAGACACTTGTCAATCATTTAAATAGTTTTGACCAAAGAAAAGGTTTGAAATATCGGAAATCGATTTAAGACTTTTTTGGAAGCATCGAGATTTGTGCATGATATCATTTTCATTTGCAATTTACAAACCCTTGTTCGTACCATTTGGTCTCATTCAAGTTTCGTTATCTATATTATACAGCTGCGTATCTGAAGTTTGTTCACTTGTTTGTGTATCTTAGTGCAAATATCATGTAAATTGTGTTTTCATTTTGACGTCCATAAAATAACTAAAGGAGCACCTACAAACGACAACCAATATCCATTAGTAAAATAATCATTCCCAAACCATATTTAGGGATCGTTTTGTCACTGGTACTGAATTAAGATATTTGGCATGATTAAATAGACATATGGGGTCATATTTGTGAAATCAGACTTTATTAAATTTCGATTTAAATATTCCATTTAAACATTGTAAGAAAGAAATCAGTACAATTACATTGCATAAATGCAAAGGAACAAATATGTCTTAGGTATTTAGCTATTGATCACTAATGTAGGATTTTGTAGCGAAAAATACAAAATAGTGTTTTCGAAAATTTGACCCCTGGTCATTTCAATGCCCTGCCAATTTGGTTACGGTTATCTTTAAGGTATGACATACGAATATGTTAACGCAAACTGAATGTTTACTTATGTACTCAAATTTCAACATTCTCCGTTTCGTTTTTGCAATGCTAGGATGTCCCAAAGACATTCCAAGTTACATGATATTTGCACTAAAAACGCAGGTAAGTGAACAAACTTAAGATACGCAGCTGTATACATGATTTTTCACCTTGCGATGATATCAGCCACTGAATAATGACAAAAACTTAAATTACTATATCAAAATTATTTCTATGTTTTAAATTTGAGAAGATTACTCCATCAGACGCAAATAGTACCACCTACCCTTTGATAACAAATTCCTTCAACGTCCTCTTGACAGTTTTCTGTGGAAATTAAACATTGTTGTATGTTCTTTGTGATTACGAAAGAGCGACAGTTTGACCCAGCAATGCAGACACTGCCGCAGGACACAGGAAAGTGAATGCCTATTGTGTGATTGGTAGTATCTGCTTTCTTAAAGTTGGCTTTCCTTATCTCCGCGTGTGTAAAAGACACGAACACAACCGCTAACAGGAGCATACTACCTGAAAGTGGAACCATGCAATGTTAGTCTCAATATGTAATGTACTGAAAGATAACACTCTCTGAGAGAGGTTTCATCTTTTTAGCCAAGAAAGATTTTGGGAAAACATTTTTAAAATATATTATCTCATCCATATGTTTTCTGATATCAAATTTATCAATGTGAGTTGAATACGTTGCAAATATCCGAGGCTTGGCAAAACGAATTACTTATTTTTTCGATATTTTTCATATAGGATGAGACTCTTATCTATCAAAAATCATATTTCATTATATTTATAAATGATACATGTACATACTGGACAACTGTGTTTACTTTAAGTTTGTTAAAATATGGTAAAGATTTTCTATTAGTGTCACGGTGGAAATAGTTATGTAAAATTGTCTCCGTCGTAGGAGATAATATCTCCAACGTAGGACTGAGTATCTCCTACGTAGGGCGTAGTATCTCCTACGTAGGACGTATAAAGGATATCTCTTTAGTACCTCCTTAGTTGATATAGGAGATCGTATCTCCTACTCCATCCCCCTAGGGGCTCCAACGTGGGAGATACTTTCTCAAACGTGTGAGATAGTTTCTCAAACGTGTGAGATAGTTTCTCAAACGTGTGAGATAGTTTCTCGTAAAGTGGGAGATAGTTTCTCAAACGTGTGAGATAGTTTCTCGAACGTGAGAGATAGTTTCTCAAACGTGTGAGATAGTTTCTCGTACGTGGGAGATAATTTCTCCTACGTGGGAGATAGTTTCTCCTATGTGGGGGATAGTTTCTCGTACGTATGAGATAGTTCTAAAGATATTTTTATCGTGACACTAATATGTGTCCGTAATTTCCAAAGCTCCCAATTACATGGTCCAGTTTTAGCGGATTTGTTATTGACATAATCAAGGACAAATTTGTTTATAACAAATATCACTGTAGAATAGTACAAAAGTATTCCTAGTTGAATGGTTTTGAAAATTATACTAGCAACACCCTAATAGTTTGATTTATCTCAATTGAACTATTACTATTTGCAATCTCAATTGATTTATTGCTATTGTCGTGACAATGAATAATGTTATATAAAATCAATTAGTGTTACATCTGTTTTAGATATCTTATCTCAATTAATTTATTGCTATTGTCGTTACAATGAATAATGTTATATCAAATCAATTAGTGTTACATCTGTTTTAGATATCTAATCTCAATTGATTTCTTACTATTCTCGTTACAATGAATAATGTTATATAAAATCAATTAGTGTTACACCTGTTTAAGATATCTATAAATGACTACTTAAAGTGACACAGAGTATCTTTCTTAAAATTTTATTTGGTTTTGATAAGCTACAAAATATATAATATGCTGATTGAAGTTCATATCTCATCACTGGACTTGCAAATATATCAATTTATGCATAATATCTCTACAATGCTTGCTTTTATGGAAAAATCAAGAACACATCTCAAATACGTTTTAATATTCGAAATTATGCATCCAATTAATCTACCTATTAGTTACAATACCTAATAAACACTATCGAATCGAATACATCTTCCTGTCAGCTTCTGACAAGGTTTCAAAATTACGTTTGGCGAATTTGCACGCGACACTCGAGCCACATTGTCCGGTTTTCAATCAAAATCCCGACTTTGAATGGCCGTATTTTCGCTCTAATGTACTGATTATGCTATAACTTGTTATTTTCAGTAACAGTTAGTGGTTCCCGTTGTAATAACATCGATTTCAAAATTTAACATATGTGATCCTATCAACATACTCTGTGTCTCTTTAAGTAATGTTTAATAACATTGTTATAATAAAGTTTAAAGGGGCAGTAGCACGTTTTTAGATGGAATATAAGGTGATGTCATGAAAATGAAAATTAATGGTTCCAAATGAAAGGCAATGCATTTAAACTAAATGGAGCAGTAATAATTCAAATATGTAACGTTCAGTTTAGCAATGCCATTCCTTTTTCTTACACAAAATGAATTAAAGGTGTTCACAAAAAATGGCCGCCAGTGGATTTTATGTGAATCTTCATACTTTGTCCTCTGACTAGGGGTGATTGACTTGTGTGATGAGATTTTTTACACTGTCAAAATAATACATTTAACATGAACTTACAATTATCAGTGAAAATTTTAAAATATAAAATTATCAAAAAAACGTGCTACTGCCCCTTTAAAGAAGTAAGACGATTTACATGTACATGATACTTACCTGTCTGGAGATGAGTAACAACTGTCTTTATAATCAAGAACATTTACGTTTTCAACTTTAGTAAACAGTTTCTCAATATGTTTGCCCACGACTTAAATAAATGCCAGATATAAATGAAAAATTTAAATCGTTTGTTAAAAGCTTTTCATATAGAAAAAATCGTTTAATGGAACATTAATTCTGTTCATCATGGTACCATTAATGTTCACAAAGCATGAAATAGATTTGAGTTGTTAGACATGTTTTCTTTTTTGTTTTGAACATTTTGTCAAATTTAAAAACACTCGATGAATAAGATATTACTAGATTATCGTGATAACGAAGGCAATTTTATTTATGATACCGAAGTTAAATTGTTTTAAATGGATTTAAAAGCTATTACATAGTCTATTGGTTTATGATACACAAATATTGATTAAATGTAAGATACTAAAAACGATGTAGAAGATAATATTTGGTTATTATTTTTAACGAAGACGAGTCAATGAGTAATGGCATTAAAGTTAACTTTGTTTCCGAAAACATATTAACATTACACCAAAAATAAGTTTAGTTAGTTTGAGTAATTTGTACATATTTGAGAACACCTTGTTAATGAAAAAAAATGAACTTTCAAGAAAATCTTTTCATCCTTTGTTAAGTAAACCCAGATGTTTCATATAAAGGAGTTTTATAAACCTAGTTTAACTTATATATTCACAAAAGAAAATTAAACGCGATAAAATGATACAACAGAGAGAGAAAACAGTTTGCTGATAGACTTTTCGTCATGCAATCTTGATTAAATAATGGCAAACCTATCAGGTATACTTCAAGACGTTTCTGATCTCTAAATATGATATATATAACTTTATGAAACTCGTGGATGGTATTGGTATTTAACTCACTTTCGCTCGTTTAATACCAATACCATCCACTCGTTTCATGAATATGTTATTAAACTGGACGGAGTTTAGTAGTAAAGGATATTAACCTGTCCCTAGGGTTTGATTGAAAATGTAAACATGAGGGTTGAGGGGAAACCCGTGGGCCGAAGCCTCGGTAGCTCAGGCGGTAAGAGAGCTGTTTAACAACATAGAGGTTCCGGGTTCGAATCCCGCTTGAAACGTTAAATCAGAATTTGTTAAAAATTCAAATTTTACAAATCCAATTGTTTGTTTCGTAATGTTTACAAGTTATGAGTCTTGTATAAAATGTAAAATATATAAAAAAAAGTAAAGAAAAAATAAAAATTATTCTAGAATGTTCCTGGGATATTCGAGAATGTCCCTGGGATATTCTAGAATATCCTGGTGAGAAGCGATGTGACATTGAAAGCAGGTTTACCCGAGAAAAGAATTACCTCCAAAATGACACGATTATGACACCTGAGGTTTATATTTCAATATATAGAGAGTTTATATATCCATTGTGATCTTATTCTAATGAGATTGAGTATTGATCTGAGTATTACTCAAAAAGGATTTTGCACGACTAAAGTCCGTCAACCTAATTTTTGGAACACGGTTTATTGCAAGTTACATCTATACACCACAAATCAGCAATCTTTATTTGGCTCATACTATAATAATATAGGGCGACCTAATATGGTTTTGAATTTCTTCATTTTGTCCCAAAAATTAAAGATGTTACTTAAGAAACTATCATTTACAAGTATTAACAACAGTGACATTCTCACAAGGGAGCACAAGCAAGTACTGGAATAGCTAACAACAAAGTCACAATGTGTGTCGCACGTGACGATTGTGATTGTGCAAGGACACGTTGTGAGGGGTTGTTTCAAAAACCTTACTTCAATGCTACCAATAATCTCTACTCATAGGGTTTGAAAGGCAATCGGTAGTGATTCATTGGATTATCCGAGTTTATTAAAGTAAAATGTAGGAAATATATGGATATCTGAATTAAGTCCATGACAATTCTCCTATTGAGGATAACATTTTTAGGGTCATTTTGAGATGGTCCCGACCCCTGTGTGATTTCAGTACCAGACTCTTTTTCAATGTCAATTGAGATGATGATATGAAGTGTTGGTTTTGAAGTGTTCGTGGCATGAAAAGTAATGCTATGTTTAATAAAACGATTAGGAGAAATTAATGGCTTTGCCTGTTAGCTTTATGCTTTAATTGTGCATGTTCCTTTCTTATTGTGCACTTTGGAAAACATCTTCCCGACTCAATACACATGATGCCACACTCGCTTCCCTTGAAGTGCACGTGCATTCCAAGTAAATAACAGGTTGACACACATTGTGACATTGTTGTTAGCTATTCTAGTACTTGCTAGTACTCCCTTGTGAGAATGGCACTGTTGTTACAAACTACCAATGAAAGTTTCTTAAGTAACATCTTTAATATTTAAGATAAAATGAGGAAATTTAACACCACATAAGGTCGCCCTATGTTATTATAGTATGAACCAAATAAAGTTTGCTGTATTATTTTGTATAGATGTAACTTGCAATAAACCGTGTTCCAAAAGTTAGGTTGACGGACTATAGCCATTTCCAGACTGTTCACGTCCTATAAATACCGATAGTCGTGTCGATGGATATCCAGCCTTGTTGCTGATTTGCTTGAATGCAAGGTCAACTAACACGACCTATACAGTTGACAAACAAGTTGCAACCGGCGAGCGGCCCGATTTGGGATATAGCCAATCAAATCATAATCATTTTCTCGTTAAAATTTTATCGAGAAGGTGGCGAGAAAACGATTTGATTGGCTATATCCCAAGTCGGGCCGCGCAAGCAAATCTAGCTTCTGAACCCAGGGTACAGATTAGTGGATATACTGGTATTTAGGCACCAGTGTCGTAAACATAGTATGGGGGCGAGTAACAAAACAAAATTATTTCACGAGGAGCATAATCTTGATATAGAAGGGATTGTAGGACAAAACTGTAGGACAGAAATGAAATGTATTATTATGGAATGAAAGTTGTTAAAATACAAGTGTGGGGTTTTGTCCTAGTATCTGTGGGATTGGTGTGGGATTTTGTCAGGGTGGGCTTTAGTCAGGGTGGGGTTTTGTCCGTACACCATCGAAGGGGAACGAGTTACATTACGTAATAGTGAATTTTTTATCACAATAAAATTATTTCATATGACAGTGGTTTGACGTAATGACATGTATTGTAAGCAGAGCTAGGCACTACAGCTTTTTTGTATTAGAATGTTGGATTTCTCAAATGTCAGTTGTCGTCTGAAAACCTCTCAACCAATCAGATAGGCGGACGTCATGCCTACCTAACGTTGTCATGTTATGTCGTGAAACGTGGAAATGGATTTTGCCATATCCGATTTGTTCTTTATCAAAGCTTTTAGTTTTGATGTAAACAGTGTCATGCCATTGGTAACAATGATTTCGTTTTATGATACGCTTGAATAAGAATTATTGACGGAGAGAACTCATTATAGATATTCAAGAGAAATTATAATTTTATGTTTATACTTTTATTCAATGTAATTTTACGCTACTGTATTTGAACTACAGACACTTTCGAAAGCATAATGATTATTGTAATTTAAGGACAAATAGAGTTGTGTTATATCTTTTATAACACAACTTCAACTTCAACTTCAACACAATGTTTCATTTAAAATGTAAAGAGAATTTTCGAGTATTTCACGATTTGTAATGTTTTGATTTGAAAAGATTCCCATTTTTAAACAAACAGACAAATTTGATATAGTAGAACGTTTTCTGTTTGTTTCTTTCTTTCTTTCGTTTTTAAATAAAATATTGTTATGAGAAAAATTGCTATAAAACGTTTCTAACCACTTCATTTTTAGTGGTTTTTAATGAGGGTTTTGCTGTGTCATCTCAAGAATCTTATAACACGTGTATTATACTTCCCTTGTCATTTTAATGTTTAAAATCTTCTTTTCTATCTATTGAAAATAAAGGGGAGCCATGTTTTTAAAATATGATTTTCTATATACCCTATTAGCGCCAATAGAAAATTTTACGACAGACGCAGGGGAAGGAGATTGTAAAACAAACAAGTTATTTAAAAAAAATTATGAAACGATGCGCACACATTCGCAGAAGGAGAATATTAGATATTAAACAAACCTTAAATTTAAAGAAATGTCTCGATTTAAGCGACGGTTTATTTCACGTGAAAATAAACACAGATGTTCACAACCAATATGAGATATTTCAAACAAACCGTTTTTGCAACTTTTGAACGTTAAAGACAAAATTTGGAAACGTGACAGAAATTCTGTGAGTTTTTCTTTCGTGGCCACCACATTACGTTAGAGTGTACTTATCTCCCTTAGTTGAAATTGGTGATTACGTTATCCTCCCTCGGCAAGAAAGTAAACTTCAATTTTTATGAGTAATATAAACAACCTTTTAATTTGTTCAAC
The DNA here is from genome assembly GCA_916613615.1 of Steromphala cineraria. Taxonomy (NCBI): domain Eukaryota; kingdom Metazoa; phylum Mollusca; class Gastropoda; order Trochida; family Trochidae; genus Steromphala; species Steromphala cineraria. Next base: position 18,283,549 of record OU744737.1, read on the forward strand.
AATAAATCATTTACAAGTCATCAAACAGAAAAGAGTTTCACTTTAAGCTAAATCGTTTACGAGATTATTTACCAAAGGGAAACTTTTTGTCTAACGAGGGAGGATAAAGTAACAGCAGAAAGTAACACTGTTGGAGTGTCCCACGGTAGGTCGGATTGATCAATCAAAGGGTTGTGGATTTACGGGATTTCGCTTTCTTGCTGCAGCTGTGTTTTGAAACTTGTATCGGTCAGATTGCAAAACTGTTAGCCGTAAGTATGAATCTGATTAACTTATGATAATGCGCTATAGAGTCATATTGATGAAGTTATGTACTGTTGTTGACTGATGTCTATCGAAATAAGACACATACACAAAAATATAACACAACAAGTAATGATAACAGTAGGTTGTTGGTGTTAACTGTTACTCTTTTTTTGTCAAAGAAACCGAGAGGAGTGGGTTATGAACCCCCATCGGTCTTCTTTTTCTTTTATCTATTAACTTCTTATCTTTTATCTTATTTTCTATTTTTCTACCCTCTCCCCCTTCTACCTTTTTCCAATGGGACATTGTGACATACCTATGCCCCATTTTCTCTTCATTTCATTTTTCTCCCTTCTTTCTTTCTTTCATTTACAAAAAAAAAGTTCCCAGTTTTATTTTTCTTTGATACAACAATCACATGATCTTCAAAAAATTTTTTATCAGCCTATACTTAACACAACTCTTGCCTTTGAAATAATAGTGAAACATTTGAGTTTGAGACCAGTAAATTTTTTATTTTTTTTCGAAACTTAATTATATCTACCAAAAATGAATATGACTAAAAAGATTAAAATGATTTCGGCTAACTGCAGAGGACTAGCCGATACACACAAAAGAAAGGAAGTTATGAATATATTTAGGAAAAAATTATACTCTATTATTTGCTTACAAGATATTCATGTTGCCAAGGATGACATTAACAAAATGAAAAATCAGTGGGGCTTACAAAGTATTATTGCTCCTTATAGATCCAACTCCAGAGGGGTAGCTATTCTTTTCAATAATGATATAGATTTTCAAATACATAGGACCCTTATTGATGAAAATGGTAATTACATTATAGCTGACATAACTGTAGAAGACAAAAGATTTACCCTTACAAATCTTTATGGGCCAAATGTTGATGACCCAAATTTTTATGTAAAATTATTTGAAAACATTTATAATTTTGAAAATGAATCCATAGCTATTGTTGGTGATTGGAACTTAGTGCTTGATCCATCAAAGGATTTAGAAAATTACAAAAACATTAATAATCCTAAAGCCAGAGATATTGTTTTGGATAGACTGGAATCTTTGAATCTTATAGACATTTGGAGGGAATATCATCCTGATTTGAGAAAATACACTTGGTGGAAAAGGAACCCAAGGCAACAATCGAGGCTAGATTTTTTCTTAATTTCAGAGGATTTATTCAATCTTTCTCTTGATTCCGACATTATTCCCGGTTATAAGACAGATCACTCAGCTGTCAGCTTTACTTTTTCCAACTCTAATAATCAGAATAGAGGGAAAGGTTATTGGAAATTTAACACTTCTTTACTCTTACAGCCTGAATATGCTGATTTAGTCAGATCAGTCTTAAGGGAGACAATAGATGTCTACTCAGATAGTGAATCAAATGAAGAGACAAAGGATATTGATATCAAACTTAAGATTGATGACAGTTTATTCCTAGAAACTTTTCTGATGAATGTACGGGGTAAATCAATATCTTTTTCTTCTTATCTTAAGAAGAAAAATAAGGATAAAACCACTGAATTGGAAATCAAGATAAGAGATCATGAAGATGCTATTAGAAAAGACTTTCAAATTGTTGATGAAGAACTATTATCTGACCTTTCAAAGCTTAAATTAGAAATGCAACAAATAAAAGAAGATGAGGTAAGAAGAATGCAGTTCAGAAATAGAATTCTATGGTATGAGGAAGGAGAAAAACCAACCAGATACTTTTGTCACTTGGAAAATAGAAATTATATCAATAAATCAATGAATAAGATTATGACTGATAAAAATGAAGAAATTACTGATAGTAATTCTATTTTGAATGAAGTAAGATATTTTTACAAAAACCTTTACTCTTCTGAAAGTAAAAATGAAACTTTTAATAGCCTTGAACATGTGATAACTCCAACTTTGAGTGATCAACTTAGAGACAATCTGGAAAAAGATATTGATATGATGGAATTAGCATTTGCAGTAAAAGGAATGAAAAATAACAAAAGTCCTGGATTAGATGGATTCCCAATAGATTTCTTTAAATTCTTTTGGAAAGAACTAAAAGTTTGGATTTTTAGATTTATCAAGGATGTTTCTAGCCAAAATAAAATGTCTCTTACCATGAAAAGAGGTGTTATCACATGTATACCTAAAGCTAATAAGAACAGGTCATTTATAAAGAATTGGAGACCAATTACCTTATTAAATGCCTTGTATAAAATAATCAGTGCATGTATTTCTAATCGGCTGAAAAACACTCTTGACTCTCTCATACATGACAATCAGACAGGCTTTATTCCTGGAAGAACATTAAGTGAGAATACTAGGTTGTTATATGATATTATTTTTGAAACTAAGAAAAGAAATATCTCAGGCCTACTGATCTTGATAGATTTTGAAAAAGCATTTGATACAGTTTCAAAAGATTTTATCAATTCTGTTTTAAAAAAATTTGGTTTTGGTCCTGACATTATACGCTGGATTAATATCTTAACTTATGATACATCTTCATGTGTAATTCAAAATGGCCATCTTTCTGAATTCTTCCCAAATCAACGGGGTTGCAGACAAGGGGACCCAATTTCTCCATATTTATTCCTTTTTGTGGCTGAAATCCTTGGTTGTATGATTAGGCAGAATGAAAAGATAAAAGGTATTGTAATTGATGATGAGGAATATAAGCTAGGCCAATATGCTGATGACACAGAATTATTTTTAGATGGCACTGAAGAAAGTTTATATGCGGCTATAGACACACTGAACACTTTTTATGATAAGTCAGGCTTAAAGATAAATATAGATAAAACTAAGGCAATATGGATTGGTTCAAAAGCTGGTTGCAAAGAGGTACTTTGTGAAGACTTAAGTATAGAATGGCAGCAAAATGAATTTGAAGTTTTGGGCATTAGATTTACACCAGATTTGAATGATTTATGGGTAATCAATACAAGGAAAAGACTTGAAGAAATAAACAGACTACTAGCAACATGGAGAAAAAGAAATTTGACATTAATCGGGAAAATCACAGTAATTAAAACATTAGCTCTTTCAAAATTAGTTCACATTTTCAATACTTTACCTAATCCCCCTGAAGAATTTATAAACTCTCTTGAAAAGATTTTCTTCAGATTTATTTGGAATGATAAAACCGACAAAATAAAACGCAGCATATTAAAAAAAGACTATACAGAAGGTGGCTTGCGCATGATTGATATTAGAACTTTTATCAATGCAATGAAATTATCCACACTCAAACGCTATTTACAAAAAGCAAAACCAGGTAATCCTTGTAATTTTCCATTGGATGATGTTCTAAAATTTGGCTCCAATTTTAAGGATATTGTTCAAACTGAGAACCCCTTTTGGAAAGATGTATTAATGGCATGGAAAGCATATTGTACTAAGAATACTATAGAGGATGATAATATCAATGAGATTTTAACTCAGCCTTTATGGTTGAATGATAAATTTAAAAACCAACATCATTATATTAAACACTGGGCAAAAAATGGAATTTTCGCACTAAAAGATCTTTGTAATCATTATGGTTTTCTGTCTTTTGATGAACTGAAGGCAAAGTTTAATATACGAGGTACATATATGGATCTTGATTATATAATGTATATCTTACCCAATGCATGGAAAATTACAATAAGGAATCAACATAGAATTGGCACAAGGGATCTGGAAATATATTCTCTTCATAAAATTTTTTTCTCTGTTAAGAAAGGTTCAAGACTTTTCTACGATAAGCTTCTATCTGAGAACCTTAAGCCTAAAAATTGCCAAAAATGGGAAAATTTATTTTCTGATACAAGTTTTAACTGGCACAATATTTTTGATCTCTGTAGAGAGAATCTTAAAGATATGAAGCTTTTTGATTTTCAATTTAAGTTCTTGCATAGGATCATTTACACTAAAAAAGAGCTCTTGAAAATGAAACTTGTTGACAATGCAGTATGTACTTTTTGTAATGTTGAATGTGAGTCTTTATGTCATGTATATTGGGAATGCAATGTGACCCATACTTTCTGGATGGATCTTGAAAATTGGATCATCAATAACATAAAAGTCTTTGAAATTACAAAGTTATTGGTGTGGTTTGGTATCTCTAATAATAACCCGTTATTGATTCATATAATATTTTCTGCTAAAAGATATATTTATAGCTGTTCCTTAAAAAGAGTTTTTCCAAAATTGCATAATTTTCTTAAGATTTTGAAAGACATTTACATCGTTGAAAAATTCATATCCAGAAGAAACAATAGAATTGATAAATTTGTTGACAAATGGTGTCCATTATTCCCAATATTCAAATACTAAGGCTTAACTAATTTTGATTCAAACCCTGTACCTAAGGATTACTTTATTGATTGCCCATTACCATTTGATCTGTTATATTCTATTATGTATGCATGTATTGCTGAAATGTTTATAATACTGGGAACAAATAAAAAAAAAAAAAAAAAAAAAAACTGTTACTCTTTTTTTGTCAAAGAAACCGAGAGGAAGATGATCAAATTTTTATAAAATGTTAGCTGCTATTTGACAACTTATTGTAATGTAGGATGATGTTGGATGATTATGTGATAGTAAGTAATAGTTAATATATCATGTAAATGATTGAAGATTTTTTTTAAATTATATAATATGTAATATTTAGTTACTATGTGTTCAAGCTTATTCTCACTATCTTCAGTTCGGTACATTCTCCTCAGGAATGTGTGGTTTTAGATTGATCTTAGTGGCCATGGCAAACGGACAATTTATGATAATTAGAGATTTAATTAGTAAAAGTTACCTTTTACACTTTAATCAATATTGTAAATAATATGAGCAATCATGTTTGAATTCTAGACTTCAACACATCTTTGTTAACAGGAAATAGTATAAAGCCATGTTTATGATTTATGACCCCAAAACATTGATAAACCATATTCAAACATACATATTTGACATATTTTGGATTATGTAGATGAAATACAGCCAATGCTGGAGATCATAAAGAGGAAATCATTGCTTTTTTACATGACAGTGAATGGTGAAATTGAGATATTATTTGTTTTTATGTTCCAAAACATTTTTGCATTAGTATAAATACCCTATCTTTTTGCAAAAAAGAAGTTGTCAATTCATAGAATTTGTATTTTCTCATAAAACCAACTTTTAAAATGCCACTCAAAGAAGTTATTTATGTAGCAATGTTCAATCATGTTTCAATTATTTTTACTTGTTTTCTTGAATATTTTGTACTTAATGACTGCAGATGAGGAGGATTTTACTAGTGGTCTGTGTTCTTGCAATACTGCATTTGACTGTAGCAGGAAAAAAGGTAAGATCAGTAGTTAATATTTGATGGAGCACTGACATACTGTTATAGATGTTGAAAAAACTTTGTGCTTAACAAAAAATATCCTTTCCCATTGTGGAAAAAGTAATAAGAAGCCCCCTTGTGAATTTTTCACCCTTTTTTAGCATTTTTGTAACAGCATATTGGCTGTAGCAAACATAATTTCAAGACTGTTTTTACTTTCCTATCCTTTCATATTACATGTCTGTGAAAATCTATGGCATGTTTAGCACTGCTCTATTTCGTCCACTGTGTGCCAGCTCTTTGTCTGCACTTGAAACTTGTCAAAAACATCCCTCACATTGCTGACAATAACCAAAATCACCATTAAAGAGACACAGAGTATGTTGACAGGATCACATATACAAATTTTGAAATCGATGTTATTACATCGGGAACCACTAACTGTTCCTGAAAAGAACAAGTTAAAGGTCAATCAGTACATTAGAGCGAAAATACGGCCATTCAAAGTCAGGATTTTGATGGAAAACCGGACAATGTGGCTCGAGTGGCGTCCGCAAATTCGCCAGACGTAATTTTGAAACCTTTTCATAAGCTGACCGTAAGATATATTCGTTTCGATAGTGTTTATTAGGTATTGTAACTATTGGGTAGATTAATTGGATGCATAATTTCAAATATTTAACGTATTTGAGATGTTTACTTGATTTTTCCATAAAATCAAGCATTTTAAAAGATATTATGCATAAATGGATATATTTGCAAGTCCAGTGATGAGATATAAACTTCAATCAGCATATTAGATATTTTGTAACTTATCAAAACCAAATAAAATTTTAAGAAAGATACTCTGTGTCACTTTAAAGGGACAGTAGCACGTTTTTAGGGGGAATATATGAGGTGATGTCAGGAAAATGAAAATTAATGGTTCCAATTGAAAGACAGTGTATTTAAACTAAGTGGAGCAGTAATAATTCAAATATATAACGCAAAGGTTAGCCATGCGATTCCTTTTTCTTACACAAAATGAATTAAAGGTGTTTACAAAAAATGGCCGCCAATGGATTTTATGTGAATCTTCATACTTTGTCTTCTGACTATGGATGATTGGCTTGTGTAATGAGATTTTTGACACTGTCAAAATAATACATTTAGCATTAACTTTTAACAATTATCAGTGACAAATTAAAAATATGAAATTATCAAAAAACGTGCTACTGACCCTTTAAGGGTGCTGTAAGACAGCAAGGCTTATATTTTAGTATTGTTAAAAAAATTTACAGCCCGAAATATGTTTTCCCATGAGTATATGAAAATCTATTTTATCAAACAGTGCCCTACACCAAATGCACAAAACCAAACTTTAGTCTCGCAGAGAAACTTGTTAATTCCTTCAGAAACAACCCAAACGTACACTTTCCTACAGCTATAGTGAATGGAGCAAGTTATGAAGAAATGATGCAACTTAATGATAATGATAATTCCAATCTTTAAAGGGGCAGTAGCACGTTTTTAGGAGGAATGTAAGGTGATGTCAGAAAAATGAAAATTATTGGTTCCATTTGATAGACAATGTATTTAAACTAAATGGAGCAGTAATAATTTAAATATATAACGTAAAGTTTAGCCACGGATTGCTTTTTCTTACACAAAATGAATTAAAGGTGTTCACACAAAATGGCCGCCAGTGAATTTTATGTAAATCTTCATACTTTGTCATCTGACAATGGATGATTGGTTTGTGTAATGAGATTGTTGTCACTGTCAAAATAATACATTTAGCATTACCTTTCAACTATCAGTGAAAAATTTAAAATATAAAATTATAAAAAAACATGCTACTGCCCCTTTAAGCCTAATATCCAGAGCAAGCACTGCTCGTTGACTGTACATTTTTACCCTGAAGAAATTGTTACTTAGCGCTTAGTGTGACAATATATGTCGGTACTTCCTGTATCCATATACTTCCTGTATACTGTACTGTATACCGGTAGTGGAGAATTATCAGAATGTTTGCTCTAGATTATCTAGGCTAAAGAGCATTTGATTATCATTTACAGTAACTGCAACGAAGATTGATTTGGATATGTTTGTGTTGATTTTTTCTTACAATGGGTGAGCCTACATGCAATCGCAAATATATTCATTAATAAACGTTAACGTTTCTTGCGGGTTATTAATTCTTCATGCTTAGTTTCAAAGAGCTGATTGTTTCAAAGCTCTTCTCTATATCACCCCCGGGAGTTTTCACTAGGGTAAAATGCACCAAAATAACTGCACTTGGTTTAATTGAGTTTGAATGAATAAAAGTTTTGTTGTTGTAATTAAAGGCTAAGCTAGAATATAGAAATTGAAATAATTTAGATTATTTGTTTTTGCAGAATGGGTCCAAAGGTAAATATGGTTTTTAAAAAGGTTTTTTAGCTTTAGATTGTGTGTTTATTTTGTCCTTAATTACTGACATTTAAAAGCATGATTATGTTGTACTTGAATATTGGAACAAATTATTTCATAAACTTATTTCTTACAAGGGCTTAAAAAGTAAATGCTATTCATGTGCAATTCATAAGGTCCAGATAGCATAACGTTTCCTTGAAACATTTTTTGTGTAAACAATTTTAATTCCTGTAAATTTTTAATGTATAATGACTTGTACAAATGAAATGAGCACTGATTAGCATCTTAAAATTAAATCACTTTTTCAACACTATTATTTTCAATACAATTAAACAAGTTATCTAAAGATTCACTTATGTCCCGGAGATTCTTTAACCAATACATAAAAAGTTAGTTTTAATGTCATGTAATGTTTTTGATCAGGTTTAGGTGTTCAGGATTGAGAAAAACATCTTTGACAGTCGGCCATTTTCAGTCATCTAAGTAGTTTTCTGAATTTTGAATGGGCCACTAGCTGCCTTTATAGGATTAGTAAACTTCTAACTCTTAATTGGCATTTTCAAACAATGTAGAAAATAACCCAAGGCTCCTGCCTTTCTGAATCCTTATGTAAAAATGGTAACAATCAATCTTTCTAAAACATTATTCATTATTATTATTTAATTATTATTTATACTAAACTGCTACCAAAGATGTGAACTTTCAAGTAGTTGATGCCGCATAAGGGAAAGCATAGCAATTAAAAAATCCCAAAAAAATAATTAAAAATGTAACTGTATCGGAGCGGCCTTAATATAAGCTCTTCGGAGCTTGTTGGCCAATCCATTCATGTATACATTTCATGAATAAAATATGTTTAAATCAATTAAAAAATCAAAGGGCAAAGTTTTCCTAATTTCAACCTATTTCAATTGAGGTCAATATGGAAAATGTCTAGGCTCAAGAGAGTCATATCTTTATTCAAAGGAAAAATCAATGTGAGATGTTTGTACATCAATTCGGGCCACATGTTACAGATTTTAGAGAGCTCCATGAATGAAAACATATGGGATCAGTCCTGGCAGGAAGATTATATTTAAGTAGGCAATTTAGTAAGATTTCTAACATTGGAAATATGTGTGACTTTTTTTGAAATTGAGTATTTTCTTGCAAAATAAATTTGGGATATTTGAATGTTTATTATTGATATTTTGACACGATATATCATTTTAAAATTTAGAATATCTCAAACTGTTTTTGTCCAGCGTATGGTCCAAAAGACCGATTTCACAAAGCAACAGTGAAGTTACTAAGGCTAACCTTATCTCCCTTTCTGTAACTTAGGCAGGACTAAGGTTACCTTATTGATTATTAATCAATGATTAATGATAATTATTGTTTTATGAAATAATATCCTTGGCTTCGTTGTCAATGAAATAGCAACAAATTGTCATGAAATAACTGAAGGATTTTCCTGATATTTTTGGTTTGAGTATGATTTTGTTTGTTTTCTCCATTTTAAACTTGCATCAGAATAGGAGTAAAACCTATTTTCATCTTCTTCTCCAGAAGCATAAGGCCTATAAAGCTGAAACTTTGTGTACAGACTCCTTGGCTAGCGAGGATTATAAATTGTAGCTTTGGTGGCCCTGAGGCCCCTACTAAGGGGGGAACAACATTGGCCACACCCTAAAGGAAAATCAAATGTAAAGCCTGATGAGCTACAGAGCCAATGGCTCTTTTTGTTGGAAAATGTTGAAGATGGACATTTTGTTGAGAATTCCCCAGAAGAAATAAATGTTTAGTTCCACAATTGTCTACTCAGGGAATATTCAGACCTGAGTGATTGCATATGAGTCAAATTTTGACATGATAGAATAAATATTATGAAATAGATCTCTTATACCTTCTAAGATAAAGTCTAGCAGTTTGAGAAAACAGAAATCCATCAAATAATAATTGTGATAAACAATCTTTGTCAGAATCTAGATAAATCTCCTTCCAGATATCCAAAGTTACTATAGCAATATTGACTTTTATAGAAATGAATATTCATATCAATGCCTCCCTGATTTTCGCCGCCAGAGAAATTCCAGTCCCCATTGATCATAAACCATTCCGTTCCATAGGTGCATTTATCTCTGTTTTGTATTGATTACGAATCATATCTAACATCATTTTGCAAATATCGTCATGAAATCAAACCAATGTCATTGTTATGCATTTGAATGGATATTAAGCTAACAAATCTTTGATTTTCCAGCCAACATTTAGAGTAAATAGGAAAGCAAAGAAACGTTATTACTCGAATCAATATCAATTGTTAGCTTTATGTGAAAGGTGATCGTCATGCACAGAGAATGTAGCTTTAGGTGCGGAATTAATTCAGTACCGTTTTTACTACATCATTAAGTATTCATTTGGTTATCAAAATGTGTGCAAACATTTGGTAATAAAATCCTTAATATATTATTAGTCCATGTTAATTCTTGATGATTAGCAGCCCCGTCTAAGGACTGGGCTGCTATCAGTTTTTGTGAAGTTTCCATCGTCGCCGCCGCCGCCGCCGCCGCACTCGTACTACTAGCTATAACTTTTTTCCACTAAGCTTTCCAGAACTCTTATTCATACCTTACTACTCATACCTAGGGGGAACGATTTTGACACGTTCACTTTCAAGGTCAAAGGTCAAGGTCACGAGATATGTATTCACTCTAAGAATTCCTTGTAAACGCGATAACTTGAAAAGTTTTTGTGCTATGAAGCTCTAACTTGGTATATATCATCCTTGGAAAAGTTAAAAACTTTGAAAAGGTTTTGGCTACAATCCGTCAAAGGTCAAGGTCACAGCAAGGTCATGACGTAAGCATGTTTTAGCGAAAATGCTTTATTTTAACTATGAACACTTTTAATCAATACATGATTGTTATACTCAATAAAAAGTGTTCAATGATTGTGTGACCTTGAATGTCAAAGGTCAAGGTCATGAGATATGAGTTATTACAAAATGCACTAAATTTGGGTATAACTTTATCCCATTTAGCTTTTCAGAACTCATGAACATGTCTAAATGTTAATACTTCCAGGGAATCGTTATGACATGTTCACTTTCAAGTTCAAAGGTCAAGGTCACGAGTTATAAAATCACAGCAAAATTCTTTGTAAACTCGGTCACTTGAAAAGTTTTTGTGCTATGAAGCTCTTACTTGGTATATATCATCCTTGGAAAAGTAAAATATTTTGAAAAGGTTTCGGCTACAATCCGTCAAAGGTCAAGGTCACAGCAAGGTCATGACTTAAGCATGGTTTAGCGAAAATGCTTAATTTTAACTATGATCACTTTTAATCAATACATGATTGTTATACTCCATAAAAAGTGTTCAATTATTGTGTGACCTTGAAGGTCAAAGGTCAAGGTCATGAGATATGAGTTATTGCAATTCCTTGTAAACACCATAACTTGAAAAGTTTTTGTGCTATGAAGTTTAGATTTTGTATATATTATCTCTTGAGAAGTACAAAATCTTCAAAAAGTTTTGGGTGCGAAATGTCGAAGGTCAAGGTCACAGTAAGGTCAACATATATGGAGAAAATGGATTAATTTAATTTTTAACACTTTATTTCATTACAATGATGTTATACTCAATGAAATGTGTTCATTGATTGTGTGACCTTGAGTGTCAAAGGTCAAGGTCACGTGAAAATTCCCAATTTGGTGAGGCCTGTAAAAGGCGGAACAGGGTAAGGCGAAACCCCAAGTTCCGGGGCTGCTCTGCTTTTGCGGTATCCCGCAAACGCTAATCTAGTTTTTTAATCTTTTTGGATAATTGATATTATCACACATCAAAATCAATAAAAAATATACCAAATTTATGTATTCAGTTTCCTTTGTTTTGATTAATAATAAAATATCTTTTTTGTTAAATTGCTCAATTTAATTATAAGAATCATGTCTATAGATATATATATCATATATAAATGACTAAGTTTATTATCAGCAGTTCTTATAACAGTCCTTCTTGCTGGTTTAAATAAGTTTCAGAATATCGACTGATATTGTCTGAAATATAGCCCAAGCAGCGTAAAAGTCCAACTCACTTAATCAATTATACTTACACAAGTACTGTTTCTTCATTGAATACCAGTATTATGGACTAAAATCAATCCCTTGTCTGAAATAATTGTCTGAAATATTGCCCAAGCAGCGTAAATGTCCAACTCGCTCAATCAATTAAACTTACACAAGTCTTTATTGAATATCAATCCCTTTAAAAGATTTACGGAAGCTTTTTTGTGAAAAAGTATTTGTTACTCGTATCTTGGGTTTCTCCTTTGTGATTCTCAGACATTTTGGTGAAAAATGCTACTCAGAAATCATCTTTATTTAAATTGATGAGAAATAAGTAATCTTTAATGACAAATTTTTGGCGTGTTAATTATCACTTTTTTGTATTCCATAAATGTTGGAATAATAAAGATTGTTGCAGCAAGAATATACAGGTTGATTACATTGTATTGGGAAAAGGCATTTGTGACATTTCCTTTTTCAGAAGATTAGAAATTAAACGTGTAAGAATACTAATTTTTTTATATTGAATTCCTTAAAGCTGATTTTAAACTTGGACAGCTCCATAACTTATAAACGCGATTCAAAATATCCACGAATGATTCTTGTTAAAGACAAGCTATTCCAGAAAATTCTGACACCTGTACAAAATATTATTCCCATATTATCCTTGGTAGCCTAGCCATGTCCCGTGTTGTAAAAGGTTTTATCTTATATAAGAATGCTAAGGAAAATCTATTCACAATTTCATTCAATGATATATAAGGTCTCGCCAGTCGTGACATTTTCCATTCATATACCTGCCCTTATTGTAGCCTGACACGGATAATTAGCCTGAACATATTTTGTAGTACACGTAGACTGTGTTTATAGAAACTCTAAATATATGAGCAGAAATTGCTCTTCACATTATATTTGTATTATCTCAAAACCTAGTCAGGTGTAATGTTACAAATAAAATTGGAAAAATTGGATTTAAACTCATTTTCTAAAATGTTTTGAAAAGTTATGCTTTTTTAAAAATATTTTAGCAATGTTTCGGTTTCTTTGAGCTTGGTATTTTAAAACATTTTTATTTTAAGGAAAGCAAGATTTACTTTGAAAATACAAATGTATGTTTGTGTTTATACTCATAAGGCTTAATGTAGGTATTACAAAAAAGGATATGATATATATATGTATCTTAAAACATATGACTTCACATTCTGATTGAATAGTGAATGTAGGAAAGTACAAATTAGGATATATATTTTAGTATGTATCCTAAAGCATAATGTATAATTCAAACAACTTTACATACTGATCCAATAGTATTTAAGCACTGTTAATCTAAGTAATGACATTCTGAAGTTGTAATCATGCTTTTATTGTTAGTATTATTTTTTTTTCATAATCATTATTTTCATTGAAAAAGTTCAGTCGAACATCATTATCCTCAATCATTTTTGTTGTGATGTTGTGAAGTTTTCTATTATATATATATAGCACAATTCTCCTCTTTTCATATTAAAAATTAATAAATCATGGTTTTATGATTTAAATTTTTGCACAAAGATTTAGTTTTTGATAATTTCAAGGTTTTCTTTCAATGCTCAATTCATAGCATTTGTATGATTTTACAATCTATATTAGTATCCATGTCTTTTTTACCATTTTTACTTTGCAATTGCATTTTTGTTTATTTATTTATGTTTATGTTTTTCCCCCTGCATGGTTGTTGTGTAGGACGTCGATGTGGCACCGAGAGATGCAAGGCTGGCCAGAAATGTTTGAGTAACAATGATGGAGAAAAGTACTGCGCATGTCGGCCATATTGTCCTCAGAAAAAATTTGATGTGTGTGGCAGTGATAGTCGCACATACTTTAATAAATGCGAGCTTCATCGCATAGCGTGTGTGGAGAAAAGGAAGCTGAAAATAGCCCATGACGGGGCCTGTGCAAGTATGCCATTTTCAACATATTTGTGCTTGAAAGTAAATTGCAATTAGAAGTGCCCCACTTTCACTAATGGTGTTTATGCCAAGAGGCGGTTGTTAAACTCTTTCCCTTTGAGATGTTGGTCTGTAATATAATTTGTGTCTTTTGAAATAGGTTGAAATATTTGTAACTTTATTCATTGCTTTGCACTTTTGTTTTTGCTTAGAAATATTGTTTAACTGTGTTGTTAAGAAATTTGTTCTAGTATGAAGATTCAGAAATAATTGTGTCTTTATTAACCTGTGTGATCCCCACTTAAGTTTCATTATTGTTTTTATTACAGAAGATGTAAACCCTTTTCTTACAGGAAATATTTGATGATGGGAATAAAAAAAAGCAGAATTTTTTATTTTTTTAAAAATTTAATGTAATTATCTATAGTTTTAATAGGACATATCGCAGGTCTCCAAAAAAGCTCAGATGCAAAGATGATATTTATAAGTAATTAGAGCATTTAGTAAATGAAAATGGATGAAATTAGAAATTATTTCTCCCCCATGAAAGGTATTGAAGTGTTGTATATATACAGCAATTTTACACTAGTGTAATACCACTGTACATTGTATGGCGTGTAGTTATTGCCACAATGGCACCCGATAATCTCCACAAAAAAGTAAATTGTATTTATTTCGTCTATGGGTCTGTTGCATATAGATAAATAAAGGACTTGACTTAAGACTCCAGGGAGCTTAAATCCATGACACTTTCTACAATTATGCTTGATTAATGCAAGTAATTAACAGTATAATAAACCTACCGCCATTTATCAGGTAAAACTATTTTTCTAAACTTGGTAATCTCTAGCTCGTTTTGAACTAAATCAATAATCTGTTTGGTAAAAAAATATTAAATTGAAGGTAAATATTCTATTTATTAAAATTACTTTAAATGCATAATTTTCTTATTTGACTCCCCAATCTTTCTAGATGAAGACAATGTATCCAGCCCTAAGGAGAAGAAACATGCTGTCCAGAAGCTGCCGCTAGTCTGTTACGAAATCGAACGGAATGAGCTACGTCAGCTGCTTGTTGATTGGATCAGGAGAAGGGTGTACAAGGAGAGTAAGTGAGATGTTCCTTTTAGGCACTGTTTCGCATTTATATAGAGGAATAATGGTATATTATGAAAAGGAAATCAATTTATAAAAATATAATTAATTTCAGAACAATCTTGTGTACAAGGACTAAAAGTTTACTTAGGTAAAAAAGTCTCTTTTCACAACTCACATGATTAATTTTCTTCACAAAAAGGCTGCAGGCAGTTTTCACTTGTTCATACAATACGTAAATAGTATGTATATATATGTGTAATTAATATTTCACAATATTCACCATTAATGTTTAATGGTGAAAATTTGTATTAAAAAATCATCGCAAAATGTACCTAGTGACCTTCAAGTGATTGTTCAACTTGTTTATATACTCTTGAAAGAGCCATAAAACCCCAAATCACATCACATCACCTCACCTCACCTCACTTCATCTCACCTCACCTCACCTCACCTCACCTCACCTCACCTCACCTCACCTCACCTCACCTCACCTCACCTCACCCACATACCTCAACATGTGAGACCCCTGGACATTATCTATATATGTATATTAATCTACTTGTAATCAAATAAACCAATCTAAGATATAAACAAAGCCTTAACAGCTGCGGTTCCTCAATAGGGACAGTACGACTTGTGCTTTTGACCATTTCCTTTTCGACTTCACCTCCAGAACCATTGTCTCTAGAAAGCCGAAATCTTGTGTACAGACTCTTTGACTAGTGAGGATTATAATGTATAGCTTTGATGACCCTGTGACCCTCACTAAGGGAGGAACCACCTTGGCAACACCCTAATGCAAATATAAAAATTTAGAGCCTGATGAGCTGCTGAGTCAAGGCTCTATATTTAGGAGATAAACCATGTGTGTTTGAAAATCGGAGACATGTTATACTGGATTGACAGTGAGTAAATTTTAAATTGAAACCAAACACGCACTTAAACTTTTATTTTGAAGAAAATACTTTATCTACCTCAAACGATTTGGTCGCCCCCCGTAAACACACAAAAATGAAACATGTTAGATAACTTTTTAAATCTCAGTAAACAGTAGAATACCGGCTCTGAAATTGCCAGTCGGGTGTATCAATTCGCGATGAAGCAGCCTCAAAATCAGAGGATGTTCAATCCAAAATTGATCAGGTTAGATTTTCCAGGAGAACCAATCAGAATCTAGTATTCATCACATTCATGGTAGAATTTTTTTATACAGCATACCAACATAAAATTGTGCTACAATGCCTTCAATTTGTGTATTTCAGAGAAGACGTACAAACAGGTTGTGAGTGAGATGTTCACCGAGTGTGACAAGGACTCCAGCAAGGTTCTCGACGCAGATGAGATGCTCAGATGTATGGAGCGCGGGAACAAAGATATCAAGGATACAGACTCACACATACTCAGGTCAATTAACTTCATGGGCCTGCACATCCTGTCTCGGGGTACGAATGTTACGCTAACTCCACTAATCTACCCTTGGCTCAGAAACTAGATTCATTCGCTTGGCCCGACTTGGGATAAAGCCAATCAAATCATTCTCGACCTTCTCGATAAAATTTTAACGAGAAAATGGTTTGATTGGCTATATCCCAAGTCGAGCCGCGCAAACGAATCTAGCTTCTGAACCCACCTGGGTACAGACAAGTGGAGTAAGCGTAACGTTCGTTCCCTGAGACAGGATGGGGCATGCAGGGAATTGGAAAGGCAGGGGCCATGGGTCATTTGAAATTTTGAAGTTTTCTATTGATATAAGGGCAATGGCCCCTTATAAACTGAGGAAATAACAGAAAATTCAAGAAATGGTCCATTTCAAAATATGTCCTTCCTAGTCCCTGGGCCTGTGTTCTCTATTGAACACAAAGTAGAATGGCTCTTATTTAAGTTTCTCAACATTTGGAGGCTAGTGTATTCAAAGGTCAATGTATCTGAACTTTCAAATCAAGAATAACAATGTTTGTTTGTTCAGGCTTTTCTAGAATTATTCAGAAATATTTCATAAACATTATTCAAGAACTTGATGAATTCTTCATGAAAAAATTCTCAAGTATTCAAGAACTTCATCAGTCCTTCAAGAAAACGTTTTGCAACTCCAAAGGGATCGTTTTTGTGAAGTTTGACTACACGATACTCCTAAAAATAAGCATCTCTTGGTACCAGTACATGTTGTACATCTCAGTAGATTCGAGTTATTTGTAGTTTTCATGATCTGTTGACAAGGATCTCAGGAAATTTTCAAGAACCTTTCTGATTGTTTCTCTGAAGTCTTCATGATATCTTCAGAAGGTCTATATGAAATCTGAATAATCTCTCAGGAAGTCTTAATGAACTTTTCAGGAGGTTGAAATGACCTCGACAGAATATCTTAATGATCTCACTTTCATGTAAATCCTTAAATGTTAATCTACAGCAGATTAAATGTTGATGTAATAAATGTTCGTTAAACCTCAAGTTCAACCTTGTATTTCTAAAAATGTTGAAGTATTTGTGTGACTTGATATAATTCTTAGCTCAACCTAGAGTTAAGTCCAACCTGTAATGTCTACAGGGGCCTGTGTGTTGACGCTCTCATCAGTATTGGATCAACCAGACGCAACTGGGTCCTCACTGAGGCTGAGCTTCAGACACTCCTCCACCCGGACTTCATTCCACCCACTAAAGGTAGATAACTCTTATTGACCAAGTCTTCACTTCATTAATAAAGGGCAGTCTAAGTAAACCTAGCCTCAATATTATCAGCTTCACTCCTATACTGAGTCTAGCAAGGCCTAGTAGAGGGTTGCGTCAGTCGACCTTTCTGCGACCTATGACCCTCCAACGTTGTACGTGCGAAGGCAGACTATTGTGGCTTCGTAAGATGAGTTCTGATTGGCCAATTTGATATGTGAGCTGACGCTACCCTCTATTAGACCTTTCTAGACTCAGTATAGGAGTGAAACGGTTTACTTAGACTGTATTAAGGGCAGTGAATGAAATAAGCCTGATAAAGAAGCCAGCCCTAAAGCTGTATTTGTATCTTTTAATTGTAAAATTAGAGAAAAACCTTAATAAGTTACAAGCCGGGACCAAAAGTAACCCGGTACTGGGCTGGCGGATGGGCCTTATTGCATACACTGCTAAGGGTACATTATCTCCAATCATTGATTACAGGCACGTTCTTTCAGAATCTGAAAATATTGTCAAGATTATTTTACTTCACAGAATGCCAGCTTGAAGACAAGCAGTACAAAGATGGAGCAGAAACTCAAGTCGACTGTAATGTGTGGTGAGTGATGAATCCTGTTTATCATCCAAAACTGCGTTCCACAGGAGATATAGCTTGTGGAAGATCATGCAATATCTCCTAGTAAGGATGCGCGGTATTATCAATATTTCAGTATATTGCAATACAGGAACAAGGTGATACGAATCGGTACACACTTTTATAATTATCCAATATATCGAACGTCTTTAAACAAGCTTTTTCCATCTAAAATTACTACGAACACAAACAAATGTAACAATATTTTTGTAAAGTTCGTTTCAAAGTGTGAAGTTGTGTTGTGAAAATAGCTCAAATATGTATATAAATATAAAATATACTTAAAGCTGAGCAATGATGAACATTCTCAACGCTCATATTTATACAAGCCTCAGATATAAGTTACTTTTATCAACTTGTGTTGATATATTTGATATCAGAAGACACTTGGGTGAGATCCTCTATCTATGCCGCTTATGGCTGAAATATTGCCCCTGAGGCAAACATTACCTCACTTACTCAATCATTGAGTACTGTTCGGACTAGAAATGGAGAGCGCTAATTTTATGCAATCAAGTTAGTTGTACAATCAGTCCAGTGATTTCAAAAGTAATAATTCAAAATGGCTCTATCAGTTTTGTATTCGTCAGGAAAGTGGTTCATGATACATTTCTACTGAATCTAATATACACCTCATATAGGCTTAAATTATGAATAGATTATATTTTGTGCAACTTTATATTGCTATTGGAATCTGCCAAAGGACGAAAACTGCCTTTAACTGGAAAAATAGTGAGAGATATTCTTTAATTTTGAAAATTTTGGTCTATTCATTCATCAACACACTGATACAAAGTATATGATAAGAAATTCGTTATCTCTAACTGATGTTGTCCGGTATATTAAAGGGGCAGTAGCACGTTTTTTGACAATTTTATATTCTAAATATTTCACTTATAATTGTAAGTAAATGCTAAATGTATCATATTGACAGTGTCAACAATCTCATTACACCCATAGTCAGAGGACAAAGTATGAGGATTCACATAAAATCCATTGGCGGCCATTTTTGTGTGAACACCTTTAATTCATTTTTGTAAGAAAAAGGAATCGCATGGCTAAACTTTACGTTATATATTTGAATTATTACTGCTCCATTTACTTTAGATACATTGTCTTTCAATTGGAACCATTAAGTTTCATTTTCCTGACATCACCTTATATACCCCCCTAAAAACGTGCTACTGCCCCTTTAAGGGTAAGCTAAGGAATGTTGTCTGAGCTGCCACTGTGTTGAAAGAACGGAAATTGTTATGACTCCCCCTTGTGTTTCAGCGTGTGCGCGTGTGGAGACTGGGTGTGTACCGGCGCCCCCTGTGGGAAGGAAGCCAACAGAAACCCGGGGGTACCAGGTAGGGACTCTTATAAGAATGGGTCTTCAGTTACAGGAGGTTTCTGTTCCTCAATCTATCTATTGATATATTGGGAAAACTCACCATGATAGGTACATGTACAGTAGAACTCGGATATAACGAACTCCAAGGGATCAGAGAATTTAGTTCGCTATATCCGGTGTTCTCTATACGCATATAATTTTAATGATATTATATAGGGACGGGACTTGAAAATTTGTTCGCTATATCTGAGTGTTCGCTATATTCGTGTTCGCTATATCCGTGTTCTACTGTATTGTGATTTATTGGGTTATACAAACTTATGATTCTTTCCTCTCTGGACAAGACATACCGCCAGGGGCTCAGCAACTTTGTCTGCAGTAGAGAACGGTTTGGATGCAATGCTATTGAATTTCAGTGCAGTACCACAAAAGGTTTGTTTGCTAGTTGCAGCCGATGCTTGCTGCTTTCACCGCAATACATAGCCAGAATAGAGCTGCGTGCTTTCTCCTGCAAATAATACTAGCAGCTGTGATATAAGTGAAATACTCTTGAAAGCGGGGTTAGACCCTATTTAATCAACTCACCTCACAAAATAATAGTGATTGGAACAGCAATCCATGCTATTGTCTGACATATTGATAATTCAATGACTAGTCATGAATCTTGACAATGGTTGCACTATTTAGTACAATGTGAATGAACAATATGTGTGTCACTTTCTTGTTTTATTGGGTTGTGTAATCTGCAAGTTTTTATAGAAGTTGTTCATTTAATGCAATATATTTTCAGAAGAGTAATTGGTCCTCTATATCAAGATGTGGTATTTAGGTGAATGAAATTTTGGTCTCAAAAGCTCGGTCTTTCATTGACTTAGGACGTATAGAGTATAGATGATTGCATGGGTACGACGTGAACCATGTATTTCAATATATTCTGATACAACAATATTCCCTCACAAAAAAATTTACCTTAAAGAAGAATGACGAGTGTTATATCCTGCACAGGTCCAGTAAAGAATGGAGTTTTGCCCTCCATGGATCAGCGCGAGATGTTTCTCAACGGCTTCAAGGCTGCGGACGAAGTTCACGTACCTGCTGTCCAGGATGAGGTCGCCACTAAACGTCACCATCGCGACATCGCCCAGGAGCTGGATAGACTTGATGGGAAAAATTAACAAGGTGAGGGATTCGCTAGTTTCGGTGTTGCTTCGTTTAATTTTGATATTTTACTTCTCCAGTTTCCAGTGGTGGATTGAGGAATCTGACATGACCCCCTCCCTTCCACCCATGATTCCCATTAATTTTCTCTTTCTTGAGCTTTTGTCTTAAAGTCTCAGACACAGAGTATGTTGATAGGATCACATATGTCAAATTTTCAAATCGATGTTATTACATCGGGAACCACAAACTGTTACTGAAAATAACAAGTTAAAGGTCAATCAGTACATTAGAGCGAAAATACAGGCATTCAAAGTCGGGATTTGGATAAAAAAACGGACAAAGTCGCTCGAGTGGCGCGTGCAAATTCGCCAAACCTAATCTTGAAACCTTGTCATAAGCTGACAGGAAGATATATTCGATTCGATAGTGTTTAGTAGCTATTGTAACTAGGTAGATTAATTGGAAGCATGATTTTGAATATTAAACCTATTTGAAATGTTTTCTTTTTTTTTACCATAAAATCAAGCATTTTAGAGATATTATGCATAAATGGATATATTTGCAAGTCCAGTGATGAGATATGAACTTCAATCAGCATATAAAATATTTTGTAGCTTATCAAAACCAAATAAAATTTTAAGAAAGATACTCTGTGTCACTTTAAAGGTTACTATTACTTTGACCCTCTTCTTCATTCCCACTCAATATTTATTGAAATTAAATTATTTGAACTCTTTTTTATTAGTGTGTACTTAGTTGTTTCTGTTTTTCAGACTGCCATGATGGAGTGCAAAATGGTCCTGCAAAAACACCAGCATTGCAATTATCAAGTCAAGGTGTATCCCACAATGTAGAAATATGCATTTATTACCTCATTATAAGTTTATTGAATCGAATACAATTTTGGATATGCAAAATAATTATGCTTCTGTATAGAGCATTTAATGAAGAAGTTTTTAAGGATATGGCTTGAACACTCTGGGTAGGCAAAATTTTAATTTACATGAGATTTCACTGATTTAGCTTGAAACCTGGTCATTAAGGCTATTGGGCTAACTATAAAATTTATTATTTAAAATTTTAAGTGTGGACTGAAATTAATAAATTTATTGTCAGTGATTCCCGGAGAATAAATGCCTTTCAATAAATACACCTTTCAATCTTTCAGTATACCTGTATTGAAAAATAAATTACCCTAATTTTTAGACATCCAAAATTATATTTTTCATTGTTTAATCAAACTCATATTTAATTTGTATTAAAGCCATGACCATTTTCGTGTTGCATTTATTGAGAAAAATAATTTTATATTATGAGTTATTGTATAACTTTTAATTCAAAAACGTATGCCAAATGATTCAAAATCAAAACTTAAGATTTTTAATTATGAACATTTATTACTAATATGAATGTTTTAAATTCCATTTCTCAGTTTATGAAATGTTTTATATTTGTTTTAGATCTGCAAATTTTCAAGTTTTCAATTTTACAACTTGAAATCATGAGAGTCTAGAAACATGTGCCTTTTTACTTTGTATATGTTGTACTGCTGTAATATTTCTTAACTTTATTTATAAACATAGATACATATTTTAGTCTAGTGTGTTTATTCATTACTTTTATGCTATATTTTGTTCAATTTTGTAAAGTGAAAAGGAGGTCGTAAGGTGACAAAATCATCTGTAATTGATGTTCTAAAGAGCGTAAAAATCTAGAATATTTCCTTGGAGAAAGTGAGCTCAACATAAGCTCCACCACGATAATCAATATCTTAACATTCTATTGATCATACGGTGGATAATACTCATAACGAGTGACATATTTTCAATATGAGCACATGTGCACATATCCCTTTTTACCTAGCAATGATTGTTGTGGCACAAATTCCTGTATCTTTTTGTTTGTGATGTCATAAAGCAAGAGAATTTAAGCCGGCTGTTTTCTAGTTATTTCTAAAAATAAAATAAATGGAATCGGTTAGAAAGAAATTATTGCGCTCGGAAATGCGTCATATGACTTTTATGAAACTTGTGCAAATTTGTGTCAATTCACACTCATTTCCTGAGTCGTATGACACACCGTCATGGGTCATCTCTATTTTCGAGAAATAAGATATCTAATTATTAAAAAGTTTGTGGTCCTTATATTTTTGGTTGAATATATATGTATCTTTTACATTAATAACCCCTTTGGAGATGAGGTGTTTGAAAGTAAGCAATTCGAGTACTAATAAGTGAAGCTTGGTTTATGAGATGAGAATATTGAATGAGATTCAAATAAGATCATATTTCAGAAAGTACCACATTTACTTTCTAAATAAGAAATAATTATTTACTGATATTTAGGCATTTCTGGCATAAAAATAATATGACAAGGACCCAAATATGATTTTCTACAAAAATCAAATTGACATTTTGGAAAATATACCCACCACTAACCATCTTTGGAGCGCGGTGGTGTAGTGGTCAGCGTGCTGGCCTATCACGCCAAAGACCCGGGTTCGAATCCAGGTGGAGACACCAAAGATTTGTGACCTGGGCGTTACACCGTGTTGTGTCCTTGGGCAAGGCACTTCTTCCACATTGCACTCAGTCTACCCAGCTGTACAATTGGGTACCTGAATATGGGAAGTACGGACCTATGTGGTCGCGCGAAGCGCTTAGAAGCGGCTTTGAAAGTACAATTCCTTCAGGGTGATAATGTACAGCCAATGAGCAGTGCTTGCACTGGATATTAGGCTTAAAAATTTTCATTGTTATCTTTGCATTATGGTATGACAAAATTTGATTAAACATTCAAATCTTTGTTTATGATATCCCCTCTCTATGGCAATTATATTTTGCACAAGGGCACATATATTTTAATGAACACTGCTTGTTTTTTTTTTTTGATTAAGTGCTAATTAATGGACATGATAAACACCCTCAAAGTGCTTACATAAAACTCCAGATCGATGGAATGTTAAGCACATTAAAAGCACTTAAGATGCACAAGGTGCCTGAGGTCTCATGTTGACCAAACGTAGATTGTGTTAAGTACAGCAACATTAAGCTTAGTTTTCTCTTAGATGGGTGGCCTGCTACATACCTCATTTATTTGTTGAAATTGAATACGTACTGTGCACATCACTAATGTATGCAACCTTGTATTATTTTCAACTAAATTCAGATATATATTCAATTTTAATACAATTAAATTACTACAAATATCAATCGTACATGTACTTGAAACATTATTTACTTTAATGACTATACTTTACTTATCAGAAGTATTTAATATTGAAAATGAGGTTTACTCAAAGATTTTTAAAGAAAAACAGTCAAAATTTCCATGTCGAAATAAAAATTTGAAAGCAATCTTTTAATGAATTAAGTGATCCTTATAATCATTGTTCAATTTATTGTGATGTTTTGGTTATTTATGTGCTGTGTATTTACTAACATGTATTCCTGTTTGGAAATTCAAAACTTTCCATTTATTCAAATGTTGTGCTTACTCTAAAAGATAAATCTCTTTGATGAGTTTTCAAGTAAAGGTATTAAATGGCTTGCAGAATTTCCATGTATAATGTTTTAGAATATCAAAATGCCAAAGTGTAATTTTATGTTTATTCACTCAACATTGTTGTCAATATGTCATGATACGATATGATACGAGTCATTACAAGCTTTATGTGTTTAGTTATCCGTAAATAAATAAATACAAAAAATTTAGTTTTTTGCTTTTGATTTAAGACAACTTTGACCAAATACATAGGGAATCCTCTTATATCATGACTATCAAGTTTGCTCAGGATTGTTAACTATTTATTAACATTTGTTAATATATTTGATATCAGAAGAAATGAGGGTATTTATCATCTTAAGACATTATCACTGTGTATAACCGTACACCAGAACTAGCGAGGTGTACGGCGGAGAAATGTTGCTAGCGAGGAGCCAAAATCGAAAGTTAGGTAATTATTTACTTCATAACTTTCAAATAATCAACATCATGTGGTAATTTTAGCACACATACTTAGTAAAATGTATGTGCTTGTCATTCTGTATCCAAGGGACAGTAACAATGACAGTTGCGAGTAATGCTGTTGTTAGTAACATATTTGCTATCTCTATGAACAGGATATGACATTAAATAGTTATGTCTCGGAAAGCTATTGACATAATAATAACATAGAAAAAATTGATGAAACGGTGATGATTGCTTTTTAAATGATCCCGTTTGCGATCACGCTCCTCGCTAGCAACATTTCTCCGCCGTACACCTCGCTAGTTCCGGTGTACACAGTGATTATGTCTGAAGCTATGAATCTTTGACTTGGTATATATATCGTCTTTGGAAAAGTAAAAATGGTGAAAAGGTTTTAGCTACAATCCATCAATGGTCAAGGTCACAGCAAGGTTGCGACTTAAGCATGGCCTATCACAAATGTTTTATTTTAATTTTAAACACTTTTATTCATTACAAGATTGTTATACTCAAATGTCAAAGGTCCAGGTCACGTGGAAAGGTACAATTTGCGGAGGCATGTAGAAGGTGGAACAAAACCCTTAGTTTCGGGGCTGCTCTGCTTTTGCGGTGTCCGGTTAACACTTGTATCTAGTTTTTAATCAGATCAACTCAAGGGACGTAACTCCAAACAACAAAGATTTTGTACACCCACTAAAGACAAAAGTTAAACAATTAACTTTGTAACAGGCCTTCTGGGATTATGGCATTGGCTGTTGTAAGGCATCCAGCATTATCATTGCTTGATTGAGAGATCTGTGAGTCGTTAAAGTTTCTTGTCAGCGGCTATGTGGTAAAGCTTTATCCACAACTGAATTTCAGTTAGGGTTAGACCAGTGTATTGGCGTGCTTTAAGTGGAGATCTGGAGCTTTATAAAAGCTATCCATGATTATCAATCTATCGTATATATATATTTATAAGAATCCCGCCAGGGGCTCGGCAACTTTGTCTGCAGTAGTTGAATATAAACTTTCTTCCTCACTCGATGAGATAAACATGGTTTTTGTCAAGAAAACACACATTTTCTATTTATTTTATGATAAAATCGTTGTATTTCTATTAAAGTTGAAGCCCATTTACGTTGAGTCGGCTCCAAAGAGAGTGTCGATTAAGCAACAACATGATGTCATGAGCGTGTCATTGCGTCAGAGCATTGTTCGATGACATCAGGTCATTGTTGTTATCAGTCACTAGTGACTGATAACACGTTCCATTGTAATTGTCACTAGTGACTGATAACACAGTTTATTTTCATTGATAGATCACGGTATTTCACCGCCATTCATATAATAAGAACTGTTTTACATGCAGTTAGGTTTTGGTGCAATGCTACACTGAATATCGGCACAGTACCTCCCATGGTTTGCTAGTTCCAGCCGATGCTCGCAGGTTTCACCGCAATACATAGCCACAATAGTGTTGTGCGCTTTCTCCCTGCAATAATACTTGCAGCAAATACAAGCGGCAATAAACCCCATATATATAATCTTAAGACAAAGACAAAGGCCCTTAGCAGTTTACCGTATTTCCTCAAATAGACGCCGGGCCTCGAATAGAGTAAGTAATGTTTTAAGTAAATACATGCCGGGTTTTGAATAAACGCCGGGTCTCGAATAAACGCCGGGTGATAAGTTTATTAATTAATGCTCCCGTAGTTGAATTGAAATAAAGTATTCCCCCTTTACACCATCTATAATATTTGTTTCCTACTAAAAAATAAATAGACACCGGCCTCGAATAGACGCCAGGGTTTGAATACACGTCGGGGGCGTCTATTGGAGGAAATATGGTACGATATTCATGTACTCTTTTCAAAGACACTCAACAAGATAATGAAGAATGTCAAAACTTCACAAAAAACAATAAAAAACAAAAATGATTTATTGACATACAAAGCGAAAATTTTCTATTATTGCACAAATCATGGTTAACAAAATACAAATTTTGATTTTGTAACCAAAATACTAAAGAAATAATATCACTATCAATGCTATTCTTGCAAAGAAATTAGTAACTTTTACAACATCATTCCCATGTTATACTCACTAATTCTATATCTAGATATCTAAGCTAAAACTTAAATACTAAAGTATAATATAATTTAATTTTTTTTAGGAAATGAGCTAAGTTGACATTGAAATTTGTATACTTTTTAAATTTGAAATCAATTTTGGAATAAGATTTACATCCTAAGTGTCAAAGATAATACTTATATCTGCTATACAATAACATATGATATAATGTAATTAAAATATCAATTGTATTATTAATTGATATTTTGATGGAATTACAAGATGTACCTGAAAAAGCTACATATGCAGAAAATTGTAATAAAAATTTCTGAGGAATTTCACTTTGTGAGGCACATTGTACAGCTAATATCAATGTTTCTTCAGCTAAACAATGAACATTTTTTTAAACATTTTAAAAAGAAATTTTAAGCACATTCACAAAAAGAATATCAAAAGTAAAAAATCTTATAACATAGAAATAATGATCATGCTTTAATTCACACATGCGTATGTCTCTGTCATAAAGATAAGGAACAGTAGGATGGTCACATTTGTGAATACGGCATTCAGCGGATTAACCTAATTTGTGCATCAAGTACTATATAAATGTTAAATGATGACAATAACTGTTTTAACACCAAACATTCAGTTAGAGGCAATGCACTGAAAAATTTCGAAAAAAATCTATCTTTGATTTTATGACTTACTGGGTCTATATTACCGAAGCTCTCTTAGTCGTAAGTGCCATACATTAACATTACCCTACCGATCTAAGAGAGTTTTGAAAATCTAGGCCCAGGTACCAATCTATACAGCTTGGTGGACTGAAAACAATGTGGATGATGTGCCTTGTTAAGGAACTAAACACAGACACCCTTGTAGGACCCCAACTTTGTGACTTCACCGGGATTCAAACCCTAGCTTGCTTTTGCCTAACAACTAAACCACAGTGCTACACAGTTAATTTAAAGAGACACAAGAGTATATGTTGATAGGATCACATATGTCAAATTTTGAAATGGATGTTATCACATCGGGAACCGCTAACTGTTACTGAAAATAACAAGTTAAAGGTCAATCAGTACATAAGAGCGAAAATACGGCCATTCAAAGTCAGGATTTTGATCGAAAACCGGACAATGTGGCTCGAGTGGCGCTCGCAAATTCGCTAAACGTAATTTTGAAACCTTGTCATAAGCTGACAGGAAGATATATTTGATTTGATAGTGTTTATTAGGTTTTGTAACTAATAGGTGGATTAATTGGATGCATAATTTCGAATATTAAACGTATTTTTTTAGATGTTTTCTTGATTTTTTCATAAAATCAAGCATTTTAGAGATATTATGCATAAATGGATATTATTATTATATGGATATTTCTATAGCGCACATATCCAACCACTCGTGGTTGCTCAAGGCGCTTACATATATTTGCAAGTCCAGTGATGAGATATGAACTTCATATCAGCATATTAGATATTTTGTGGCTTGTCAAAACCAATAAAATTTTAAGAAAGATACTCTGTGTCACTTTAACTGCAATTTTAAAAGTGCTGACGATGCTAGTTTAGGAATAAATAGCAGATGCACAAACAGAGCTGTATCCTTGACCCCAATAATAAGGCTCTACTCTTACTGACCCTTACCTTTAGATTATTTCAGTTATTAAAGCACCAAAGTGATTAAGATGAGATCAAATCTAATGTGACACTCTATATTGAACCCATTCTAAGCAGTTTCTAGAATCTATTATCAGGTATAATGTTACCATTGTCTTAGACAAAAATAGTTATCGATATATAAAACTTTGAAAATTATGAATATTCAAATATTTTTTACTGACCATCTGATTAAATATTCATTATAAAAATTGCAATATCCCTTGCTTTCTATAGAACCATCATCATTTATATTCAACAGAGTTGGTTTACAAAGACATAATACATGGTAACATCAAATATATAAAATTACTTATATGACCTGATCAATATTCGGCTATCATATATTTAAGTACTGTAGTAATAATCAAGTATTACATACTCCAAAGTGAAAAAGGGGGGTCCTTAATTATATCTCTGTTTAATGTACATAACGTTTTAGAAGAAATCATATCCATGTATGGAATGAATGTAAAATAATATTGAAATAAAACATACATTTTCAACAACTAATAAACCGGTTAAAGAATCAATTATTATGTAAATATTCAGGTGCAATATATACGTCAGAACAATGAGCGCCATTTCTTCACTCTAATACTGAACAATGCAAATAATAAGAAGCACAATGATAATCATAAACAAACAAATGTCATGTCATGCCGATCAAAATAGTTGATTTCCCGGTATTCAAGCTTCAAACAGATAGATGGAAACATAATCTCTACTCATTTCCACCATCTCTTTTCTAACTAGAAAGTGTTTTACCCGCAAAAACAGATGTCTCCCCCTTCCTCAAATGCTCCAAACCTCTAAACAATACTATCATAAAGCACCATTAATGTTCTCTGTATAATTCAACTTGAATAAATAATCAACTCCACAATTGTAGCAAACAAAATCTATAACCCCTAAAAGGCACATCTACATGATATGGAGAGACAGTATACCAAGTTTGGTGATCATCGGTCACATAGTTTTAGAGATCTGCTCGGGAAACGAACACTACCCTTGAAAAAGATTAAATCCAAATTGTTGCCATGGAAATAAAAAAAAAATTTTTTTTTTTAAATCTATAACCTCCAAAAGGCACATCTACATGATATGGAGAGACAGTATACCAAGTTTGGTGATGATTGGTCACATAGTTTTAGAGATATGCTCCGGAAACGAAATGGGAACGCCAATGCCAACGCCGACGGGAACTCAGCTAAAACCAATATGTCTCCCGACCCTTCGGGGGGAGACATAACAAGCCAAATACGAAGGTATCCAGCAATTGTCAGCCATTATTTCAAACAACTTCTAATCTATCCTCTGTTCTAATCAGATTGTTATATTGTGCAAGTCAGTCTCCAGATCAATTTCAGTTATACAATCAGTTTGCTTGTTACAAACTGATCAGCGATTTCTTTCCATCTTTTAATGAAAGATGAATTTTGATTGGATGAAACTTGGTGGGTAGTTTTCTTTGCAAACACTGTTATTCCTAGAATATCCACCTGCCTTGAATAAATTGCTGTCTAAGACCCTACATAATTACAAAATCACCTTCCTTGAATAATCCCATTTATGTATATCAATAAAACGCTTAACCATCATCAAGAGCTTTAATATTCATGTTGAGACATACCCGATAGTATTGGGGTTATTTTTGCGTCTTTTTACAACCATTGTCTTTGAAAAGAATAATCGCCTGCTTCAAAATAAAGCCTATTTTCACCATTTCAAATCAGTGATTAACATTAATAATCGCCGAGCAATGGGGGACCAAAGTAAAATTATCTGCCCTTGACTTGCCGTAACGTCAGCGCCACTTAAGGACCTAGAGTGATCACTTCCGGTTTAACGTCATGGACCGTCCATGTCAGCTTGGTCCCTAGTGTGTGCTGCCATCTGGCGAAATCTAACCAGGGGAGATAATCTACTTTGGTCTCCCATTATTCAAGATCATCGTGAAAAACTCAGAGAGGTTGATATGTCCAAATCAAATAATTTCTCACTGAGATCTATTCTTGGTGAAAATTTGATGTTTGGTGAAGTCCAAAGATCAGTTTTGAATTTTGTCAAGAACACTGGCAAATATGATCTCATATAACATTTTATGCTCAATTTTAACTTTTAAACGTTTTTAACTCTCAATAATCACTCCTAGTGCCGGGCGCATGTAGGTCATCCTTGGCCCAAACTTCGCCCTTAATTTCACCTACCTACCATTATTCAAGGATTTCAGTATTCACTGCTATAATGCATTGCTTCGCGGCTACTCAAGGATTCACTGTAAAGGAAGTAGGGATTTTCATTGACTTGCACCAACAACAGAGATCAGAACAGAAGGGAAGAAATTACTAAAAGCATCTGTTCGACAAGAAAGGCTAGAATACAAATCAGTTATTCATTTACAACACAATTTGGTGATTTACATAAAATCTTTTCTACAAAATATCATAAATATAGTCATGATGTAAAATATTATGCATTAAGAAACAGGTTAAATAACAATACATTCTTTCTTTGCTCAAGGCTAAACTGAAGTTTGAACAATTAAATGTTTCAATGGAATCAAAGCCTTTCAAAAGATACCACAACAATCGTCTCAAGCAGAAAAACAGATGTAGTAATAGTTAAAAGGACAGTCCTATCAGGGTTATTTGTGGAAACAAAATCCAAGAGGATGAAGAGATGCATTCTATTCTTTGACAAATTGTTTAATCTAGAACAACTAATATGTTACCTTTAATAACATAAATGACAATAAGTTTGAAACAAACAAGTACCAGAAATAATCATATATAAGTATTACCATATTTGACATAATAAACGCCCCCTCCTTAAAAGCGCCCCATAACAGTGCTTTTAACACGAAAAAATTAAGCACAGCTTCTATATGCATACCATACATGACAAACTAATGACATTTTTCATAAAAAATGGTTAGAAGATTTGATTGCAGTCCTCCTCTATTATCACAGTAATTGGATTTGTTATTTTTCGCTAAAAACTATTTGCAGATCAAGAATATACAAACATTTTTATCATTCGAATGAATGATTAAGACATTTTAATAAGCGCCCCCTCTTTCCAATTTTAACCGCCCAGGGCCTAGATTTTCGAAGCTCTCTTAGTGCTAAGATAGTCGTAAGCCAATGTTAAAGTATGGTACTTACGACTATCTAAGCACTAAGAGAGCTTAAAAAATCTAGGCCCAGGGCGCTTAATACGTGAAATACGGTAACAGGGAAGTACTCTTGAATTTTGTTTCCACAAAAAAACATCCCATTAGGACTGTCACTTTAATGAACAAACTTGTGATCATGCGGACAAACTTGGTGGATGTGATAATGGAAAAAGAATGCATTAATATGGACAATTCATCATAAGTGGCAGTGAAAAACTAATCTGAAAATAGAAACTAAAGATACAAATGTTGAGGGGCTTATCCTGATGAAAATCTATTCCTTTTCATTAACTTGGTATCTTCAGTAACTTTTGAGTAGTCATAAATTGAACATATATGCAAGATTATCCTAAGCATAGAAACATGCACATGTGCACATATGAAAAAATAACACTGCTTACATTTAACTTTCATTTACACATGAGTCTAATTGGCATTTTACACAATGCTGCTTATGTCGGAACTATTGCCAAAGCGGCGTTTAACAATTTTTCACTCATTATTTACAGATTTTTATCTATTTAACAGACAAAATGAAAACTTGAATTAGTCCTAAGTGACTGGATATTTTACAAGACAACAGATAAACCTGAGAAAATAACAACATTGAATTGTTCAGCAGACGTTCAGAAGTAACCAAAAAATTCAAATCCAACTGTTTTTTAAATATAACATCATAATAGTTTAATCGTAAAAAGATAATTCGTCAAACTAGATAATATCATCCCAACAAAAGGCACATCAGAGAATCAAAGGAGACTGATTTAAAAAAAACAGTAATACCTTTAAGGGCTTTAAATAAGCTAACAAATTTGCAAGATGCATACATAAAATCTCCACATCGTGAACATTACCATGAGACACTATATTTTCAGCACAATGCATGCCGTAGTTTGACTTTACCAAGAACACATTTTAACTATTTTTAT
The DNA here is from genome assembly GCA_916613615.1 of Steromphala cineraria. Lineage (NCBI taxonomy): Eukaryota > Metazoa > Mollusca > Gastropoda > Trochida > Trochidae > Steromphala > Steromphala cineraria. Next base: position 18,316,159 of record OU744737.1, read on the forward strand.
TCCTGTTAATTTAACATTTTCGAAACTGCTGTAAGTTCTCAAAACAAATAATTCTTATAGGTTTAAAACAAGCATTTTCATAATTCAACATTTCATGTTGTGTATAGGATAACAAAGCATTCATAACCATCACATGAAGATAAAGAAAGTTGGCATCATAACATTATCATATGTAAGTTCCATTGGAACCAAAAGCCATTTTTTATATTCTTACATATTCATGAACAGCAAGGCAAAATTCAAACACAATTATTTAAAGCTTTTGATGTTGTATTCTCAAACTTATAGGACCAAGAGTTAAATCGTTGTCCAAAAAATACTTAAACATGTTTTTAAATATTTGTTTTAACTTGCAAAATTAGTTTTACAAAAATGTTCATCAAAAAAGACATATTCTATGTTAAAATCAATAAACGTGCCTACGTAACTAAAACATGGTAGGGTCATGATAGTGTAAATGCTATATCTTACCCCTGCCTACATTAAACAAAGATATTTAACAAAACATTAACAAGACACTAAATATTTGGTTCAAACTACTGCAAATATGTGTAATTGTTAATGTGCCATAACTTAATAAATCACGTCTCTTAGATTTAATGTAAATCTAAACATACTGTTGTGTGTACTTTCTTTTTCCTGGTGGTTCATAAGTCAACAACAGTAAGTATGAGTTTCAGATCTTTACACATAGATGATGCTGCTTATTGCTTATATAACCCATGGTTCATACAGCCAAAACCAAATAAAATTCCATTACTTTTCAAGGACTGTTCAGGGACATTTTACCATTTTTCAAGTAAATATATTCACAGGTCAAGTGTCAAAACTTTCGATTTCGATTCCGCCATTTTCCAAAATGCCGCATTGCGACATCGAAATTTTCCGAATGCAATCGTTCGTGAGAGAAGCGGAAATTACAGATTTTGTTGTAATGATTGGAAGCTTGCAGACTGGTTTTGTTTCATTCCGCTCTCTATCAATTTGCGCAGTTAGCAGAACTACGATAATTCCGTGTTTTAGATTGTGATCGATGTCACAGTAAATTCCAGTACATTTTTGAAAATTTCAAGGACATTATCGCAAAATTCCAGTACTTATTCAGGACATTTAGTAAGTATTGTAAATTCAAGTACTTTTCCAGTATCAAAACAAAATTCAAGTACTTTTCCAGTATCAAAACAAAATTCAAGTACTTTTCCAGGCCCCTGCGAACCATGTAACCCAGGTGGCTCAGTCTATGTACTAGTTTAGCTGGATGTCAACATTTCTTGATGGAAAGATTTTGGATCAAATACATGACCCCTATTGTCTTCCTTTTGGATAAAAAGCCCCTGTACAGATACTGTACTGATAGGTAAACCCTGATGAAGTACAATTGACGTGAATCAATTGATGCCTAAAAAATTCATTTAATTTTTCACTCATCTGAATACCTTAACTGTTTTTTTAGAGAAAAGAAACACACAGATACCCATGCAGAAAGTTTACGCTAAACTAATTTCAAAATGACACCACTCCCACAAAGCCATTCAAGCAGCAGATACTTCAACAGCGTAGCTAAAGCGCTTTCTAATCATTTTCCCAAGTTATAAGAAGATTCTTCAGAACAATTGTTCAATTTGTCTCAAAAATGGAATTCCTACGGCACCTATCTTCCCTCGGCTTGCACGTAGTGTTGTTTGTGGAATGCAGGGATGACGGACGACAATCTTTGATTTTGGTAAGCGCGATGACAACCAGTTTTCGCCTCTAGGAATCCATATCAGCACTGTCTTAAACATTCTGTAAGAAAATAATCAGTGTTCCTTAAAGGGGCAGTAGCAAATTTTTTGATAATTATATATTTTAAATTTTTCACTCGTAATTGTAATTTAATGTTAAATGTAATATTTTGACAGTGTCAACAATCTCATTACACAAGCCAATCACCCATAGTCAGAGGATAAAGTATGAAGATTCACATAAAATCCATTGGAGGCCATTTTCTGTGAACACCTTTAATTCATGTTGTGTAGGAAAAAGCACCCGCATGGCTTAGCTTTACCTTACCGGTATATATTTGAATAATTACTGCTCCATTTAGCTTTAATACATTGTCTTTCAACTGGCACCATGAATTTTCATTTTCCTGACATCACCTTATATTCTCCCTAAAAATGTGCTACTGCCCCTTTAAGGGTCTTGCTGAAGAGAGTAAATTATCTGTTTCTTGACTCATAACATCGATAAAGAAAAAGTTTGTAAACAATTTGTTTACGCTTTTTAAATCAAACAGGTCAAGCATTTGCAAAATTTATTAACAAAATCTGTGTGCGTGTTGTCTCAAATGTCATGTACAATAAACTTACCTCATATATTGTTGTCTAAATCTTATTCAAGCTTCCTCTTTTGCCCTAGATTCACTCATCAGGTCTCTGAAATCAATTTCAATTCTTTTATTTTCATAAATTCATCTTTTGATAAGCCCTGGTTATTAAAAATTGTTTTTGTCTTTTGTATGACCACACATATCAGCAAAGTGTAAAATATTTCCTTGATATAGAGATAGAAAGACTGCCCTGGTGTCTATTTTGACAGACAGACAGTATTTATTCAGTATTCAAGGCCATGGCCCATATTACATAATATTCCAATTCCATATGCTGCTGGTAGTCTTGTTACAAAATACAAAATCCAAGAATTGGACGAAACGTATGTGGAAGGTTTCAACAATTTGCATGAATTCTACGCTATACAGTCAAGTTTCTGAATTTATAACTATATAGGCTATTGAATGAAAGTTTACATATTTCGAATTTTACGAGCCTGCAAAAGGAATTTAGCAATATTTGAGACTACTTTATGTTCTGTCTCTTGCACGATCTGGGCCAGTACATTGTATGCGAGGAGGTAGGGTTTAGATTTACTTGCTATGGGCCATAACTTTGTTTAGAAAGCTGTAGGGGAAATTGGGTGTACAGGTTTTGGAAGATTAAAACAATCTGTGCATGGGCAGCTTCTATTAATATTTTGGAAGATAAATCATACAGGCTTTCAAAAGTATAGATTTGGAACTATACCAAACTGATTTGTAATGGTTAATACTATATTTACAATTGAACATATCAAAAGCATTGGATAAACTATTTATGTTAAACAAAAACTCAATTGCTATTTAAGTCCTTTATTCTTTTGGGTTATACCGTAATTTCTCTATTAATTCGACCCTAAAAGATTTTCAGAAAATGTCTATAGTTGAACTAATTTCACTTTTGGTGGCTCATTTGGTACTATGGTTGAAATATTAAATAGATATTAGGAAACTTCTTTGAGAGGCATTTTAGAAGTTGGGATGACAATAATGCTGAGGAATATATGGATGACAACTTCTTTGTTCATTGTATGCGACGTTTCGACACAGATTCTTGTGTCGTTCTCAAGCAGAGGAAGAGTAATGAGCTAGGGGCATATATATAAGTAAATAATACAGTTAATTAATTAACTGTAATCACTCATGTACATCACTGGCCTCTATCAATCAATTAACTGTTATCACTCATGTACAACACTGGCCTCTATCAATTAAATGTAACGCACTGCATTGTACATTACTGGTTTCCTACCACTCATCCCTGTTTAATTACATTTACTCTCTTCATTAAGTTGTTGTCACTGTGCATTGTATTATTTACTTATATATATGCCCCTAGCTCATTACTCTTCCTCTGCTTGAGAACGACACAAGAATCTGTGTCGAAACGTTGCATACAATGAACAAAGAAGTTGTCATCCATATATTCCTCAGCATTATTAGATATTAGGAAGTTATATTACATATAATTAATACATAGTTTCCATAGATGACCACATAAAAATGCCATAGTTGAATAATGAATATATTATTAATTGATTACTGCAGCAAAGAAAATTACACATTGCAATTTTTAATTTTATTTTTGCAAATTAAACCATTATTTTCAGCAGTGGTTGAATCACAGGAACATAAACTTTTGGAATTTGGTTGAATTCTTAGATGTGATTATATTACCTTTGTTCATCTTCTTTCTTTATAACATCCTTGTCGTGTGGTGTGCTTATGAAAACAAAATAAAGAAATTCATTTAATAACATTTCATTTACATCCATTTTTATTTTTTATTTTCCAGATTCTTATTGCAATTCTTCCTTCTGTAAATTTATCAAAATTTCTGGACAACAGTTTCTTTTTCCACCAGAACAACTTTAAAACTCACAAGGATACAATAAAGATAAACTCCTTTGAAGAAAAGCAGATTAATTTCAGAGTCAAACACAAAAATATAATCAAAATGTAAACCAATGCTGTTCATTCAGTGAAAAAATATAAAATGGCATCCTGTCTCAGGGAACGAACGTTACGCTAACTCCAATAATCTGTACCCTGGGCTAAGAAGCTAGATTCGCTCGCGCGGCCCGACTAGGGATGTAGCCAATCAAATCATTTTCTCGCCACCTTCTCAATAAAATTTCAACGAGAAAATGATTTGATTGGCTTTGACCCAAGTCGGGCCGCGCAAGCGAATCTAGTTTCTGAGCCCAGGGTACAGATTAGTGGAGTTAGCATAACGTTCGTTCCCTGAGACAGGATGATAAAATGGCAGCAAGGAGAGAACTCACGTGATTATATCTTCATCATCATTATGTTTGCTCTTACGACACCACCAGACGGCGACAAACACGATCACCACAATCACCACCACAACTCCAAGGATTATCCCAATTATAATTCCTGTAGCGTTTGGTATACCTACACACAAAGGATAGGTGCTTACAAAAATGGACACATCTTGATGAAAATCAGTCTAGTTCCAAGGAAGACAAGTTTTAAAATATTACTGTAACTATCAAGGAATGGAACGTTATAAGTTATATCATTCAGAGGCTGATTATAATGGGAGATATCAGCCTCGAGCTTAGTGTTATGAGACGAGCCGAAGGCGAGTTGCATAACACCAAGCGAGAGTCTGATATCTCACCATGTACCTCGCCTCTAAATGGTATAACGAATTTATCTTACCAAATGTTTTAACAAAACGCATATAATATGAAGATAAAGAAAAACGTTTTCTGTGTAAACCGTTTGACTATAGTTTGTTCAAAGCTACAAATAGGTTGATCAAAAGAAACCAGCTTGATCATGTGTTCGAGGTAACATATATTGTACATTTCAAGACGCTCAATCTGCAAGCTTTTTTTAGACTTTTTATGTGCTGGGGTATTAATAATTTATCCTCCCGCTCAAGAGGGTGATATCAGTATTTATCCAGGGTCATGTGGACCAATCTGAGATCAAGAGGTTTACTTAGACTGTATGAAGTCAAGATGTCATATCTTATCTATCCTTACTTGGACATTGAACAGAATGGATATTTGTTAAGCAAACAGCGGAAGGTCCGTCCAATGAACACGTCACCCTCTGTCCTCCGATTCCTGACCTGATTATCGAGAAGTTCCCCTCCGACGTGTTCAATATTTGTTTGTTGTCTTGGATCTGAAATCAAAGCAACAATATCACTGATCTTCAAAATTAAAAAATATCTAGAAGTCGCTAACCATTGTTTTTAAGTGAAATATGTTATTCTCACCGATCAATGTACTTATCATCAATGACCTTCGAATTAAAAAATATCCTGATGTCGCTAACCATTGTTTTCAAGTGAAATATGTTATTCTGACCGATCAATGTACTTATCATCAATGACCTTCGTATTTAAAAGATCTCCATGTAATTAACCATTGTTTTCAAGTGAAATATGTTATTCTGACCGATCAATGTACTTATCATCAATGACCTTCGTATTTAAAAGATCTCCATGTAATTAACCATTGTTTTCAAGTGAAATATGTTATTCTGACCGATCAATGTACTTATCATCAATGACCTTCGTATTAAAAAGATCCCAATGTCGATAACCATTGTTTTCAAGTGAAATATGTTATTCTGACCGATCAATGTATTTATCATCAATGACCTTCGTATTAAAAAGATCCCCATGTCGATAACCATTGTTTTCAAGTGAAATATGTTATTCTGACCGATCAATGTACTTATCATCAATGACCTTCGTATTAAAAAGATCCCCATGTAATTAACCATTGTTTTCAAGTGAAATATGTTATTCTGACCGATCAATGTACTTATCATCAATGACCTTCGTATTAAAAAGATCCCCATGTAATTAACCATTGTTTTCAAGTGAAATATGTTATTCTGACCGATCAATGTACTTATTATCAATGACCTTCGTATTGAAAAGATCCCGATGTCCATAACCATTGTTTTCAAGTGAAATACCGTATTCGCCGTAATAAGCGCCCAGGGCGCTTAAAAAATTGACTTGGGTGGGCGCTTATTAAAATGATGTGTGAGCGCTTAAAATTATGTGAGTGAGGAACGAAAAATAAAGACTACTCAAGTGGAACTGTGTTTAGGTTGTCTTTCATAATTGATACAGACGTTCAAAACATACTTACACATTATCGAGTTGAAAATAACACATATTGCTGCTCAATGTATCCTTTAATTCCTCAAAGTGAAACAGAAACCACATTGCCTATGGCGGCGGCCATTTTCCCGGAAGTAAACACAACACATAAACAAGTAAACTGTAAACAAAGTTCTGTCAATGAAAAGTTCAGGAATAACTGGTAAATCATCAGTGGGAAGGTGAGTCAGGTGAAACGTATTCATCGTCGCTTTCTGAGGTGTCTTCTTCCTCGTCACTCCATTCATTAACAGCGTCAATTTCAAGATGCATGTTCTCAGACTGTTGGACACGACATTCGATTTCACCGGACGTTGGCTCATCAAATCCGTCAAATGGGTCATCGTCATCAGACTCGGGTACATTGAAGAGCAGGTGATCCTCGCTCCCATCCAGAGCATTTACAATGCCACATGTGAGATACGATTTCCGAATCACATCAGGTGTCACTGTTCTCCAAGCATCGCGAATCCATGTCAGAATTGTGGACTTCTCCGGGGGCTTTCTGTTGTTCCCCTTGGTCATTTCTACTTTCCCGTTAAAGAGCCAATCATCATACATGCAACGGTAAGCATCTTTCATGGGCTTATTCCAGCTTACATCGCAAGGTTGCAGTTTTGAAGTACATCCACCTGGGATAATTGCGAAGTCAGTATTGTAAACTGTCGACAGTGATTTTTTGATTGCAGGGGTCCGATGGGCAGAAAATGCATCCCATATCAGGAAACGTCTCTCTTGGGAATTCTTCCTCCACACGTACTGAAGCCAGTATTGCATCACCTCTTCGTTAGCCCAGGCTTTAGGTGTCATTTTCACGATGACGCCTAACGGAATGTTCTTGGGTGGCCTGACGCCTTTCAGAAGTACCAAGGGAGGCAACTTTGTACCGTCAGCCATGGCTGCTAGACAAACAGTCATTCTAGATTTCTCATGGCCTGTACTTGCCATAGTGATCGTTTTCGTGCCACGCTGCTCCAAGGTATAGTTTCCAGGCATGTCAATCCAAATTGGGGTTTCGTCCATGTTTCCTATTGCTGACAATGGGTAGTTCTGGCGTCTTCTCATTCTGATGATGTACTGTAGAAACGACATCATTTTGTCGCCTAAAACTTCTTCGTTTTTCTGTGAAACATGAGTTGCCCGTCGAAATGAAATCTGATGCCGCTTCATGAATGACCTTAACCAACCACAGCTAGCTTTAAATGATTGGTTGCCTTCCTTCTTATGTAACCGAAGTGCTTCTCGTTTCAGGGCTTTCCCAGTCACTCTTGTCCCCAGTTTTCTGCGGTCGTCAATCCATTTTATGAGTTTCTCTTCAATATCTCTATAAACAACCTTTCTGCCGCCGCCAGACTTTCGTTTTCGTTTTGATTTTTGAAAAATATCTCGTAAATGTGCCTCTTCTTTTCTCCATTCACGTACACGCTTACGATCAACTTTAAACTGTCTCGATGCCGCTGAATTCGTCGATGTCTTTGCAAATTCAATAACCTTCAGTTTGAATGCAATATCATATGATTTTACACGCTGACCCTTGTGTGACGATGATGCATCCATAACGGTATACTATTGACAGAAATTCTACATTCCCATTTACAATTACATGCCTGTCTTATAGTCACGTGGTCAAAGATTCTAAATTTAGCAGTAACACATGTAGGTCACATGATGTCCAAAACGTCACTTCCTCTAAGTATGGCGGCCACTTACACATGTGAGAGTTCAATCAGAGGTTACCATATTTACCGTGATATCTGGGATCCAATTATTAACGAAGAATTAACAACAGTTCGGGAACCAACTAACCCTCATGATAAATTTGCAGTTGCGGTGCTTAAAAATGAAATTATTGTAGGACATTTACCAAGAGAAAAAAGTAAGGTGCTTTCTTGTTTCCTCAAACACGAAGGAGCGATCACGTGCGTGGTGACAGATGATACATATAGACACTCGACAGTAGCAGGCGGGTTGGAAATTCCCTGTAAACTAAAGTTCAAGGGCTCTCAGCGACTAGTTTCTCGTCTGAAGGTGTTGTTGGATTGAATTTAGGTAAGTTGAATTTATTATTTAGTACCGCTGGTACATGGGCGGTTATTAGAGTTAATTGCAAAACCCTTTGGGGGGCGCTTATTGGAGCAGGGCGCTTATTACGGCGAATACGGTATGTTATTCTAACCAATCAATGTACTTATCATCAATGACCTTCGTATTAAAAAGATCCCAATGTCGATAACCATTGTTTTCAAGTGAAATATGTTATTCTGACCGATCAATGTACTTATCATCAATGACCTTCGTATTGAAAAGATCCTGATGTCGATAACCATTGTTTTCAAGTGAAATATGTTATTCTTTCGGACCAATGTACTTATCATCAATGACCTTCGAATTCAAAAATATCCCAATGTCGGTAACCATTGTTTTTAAGTGAAATATGTTATTCTAAGCGATCAATGTACTTATCATCAATGACCTTCGTATTCACAAATATCCCGATGTAGTTAAGGAGGTTGGATACCTTTGTTACTGCACTTCCGCAACAGTCAGATTGTGCTATTTTGAAGTTTATGCTGTTTTGTTTATTTTTCACTGAAAGTGTGAGATAAAAATATAAAAAAAAAAAAATAATGATTTAGTTTGATAAAAAACAATGACTATGTTATATTTGTGAACCATAAGTCTTATGTTCACAAATATAACATAGTCATTTATTAAGTATTTGTTTTATGATAAAATTTATTTCACTAATTAACCTTAAGTACTAATGAAAATTTCTAAAAAGGGTAATGTTGACAATGAAGAGTTATCTCCCCTGGAAGTTAATTTTCATTGATGTGGCTAAATTGAATGTGAATATCTCTGTTATCCCCTGGTGACATATTGTTTTTTCTTTTTAATGTTTTTCTAGTGTGTATTAGCTATAAAATATATAATTTTCAAACAAATCTTAATACGAGAAATCGATTTTTTTCATAAAAGAATAATATTTTACAAAAATAATCATACAAAAAAAAAGGTTATTTGTATGAATTTACTTCATATTATTTTCAAGTTCCTTTTTTCTGACTTCGTTTATTTCCATACTGCAATGCCTTAATAGAAAAACATTTAAATAACAATTATATTCAAAAGTTATCTTGAAAAGGAGTTTTTAAATTATTGTATTTTCATCATTGGGTGCCCTAACGGATGGGCCCTTTTTCGAACAAAAACTGTGGTGACATGGTATTTTTATGACACAAATTGATTCAAGACATATTTTTCAACAAAATAAGACTGGAGGTTGGATACCTTTGTTACTGCACATCCGCAACAGTCAGATTGTGCTATTTTAAAGTTTATGCTGTTTGGTTTTTTTTTCACTGAAAGTGTGAGATAAAAAAAAATTAAAAAATTAAATAATGATTTAGTTTGATAAAAAACAATGACTATGTTATATTTGTGAACATAAGTATTTGTTTTATGATAAAAATTTATTTCACTAATTAACCTTAAGTACTAATGAAAATTTCTAAAAAGGGTAATGTTGACAATGAAGAGTTATCTCCCCTGGATGTTAATTTTCATTGATGTGGCTAAATTGAGTGTGAATATCTCTGTTATCCCCTGGTGACAAATATTTTTTTCTTTTTAATCTTATTCTAGTGTGTATCAACTATAAAATATATAATGTTTTTAAAAAATCTTACTACGAGAACTCAATTTTTTTTTATAAAAGAATAATATTTTACAAAATTAATCATACAAAAAAAAAAGGTTATTTGTATGAATTTACTTCATATTATTTTCAAGTTCCTTTTTTCTGACTTACTGGTAGTTTATAACCATACTGCCCTAAGCTCTGCTGTAATGCCTGTAATTTCAAAGGGGCCATTGCCCTTATATCAATTAAAAACTTCAAAACTTTAACTGACCATATTTTCATAACATATGCAAAATGGCAAATGGCCTCTGCCTCTCGGAATTCCTTATTATTAAAAGATTAGTGGACAAATGGACAAAGTGCTGTGACTATGTGTCTCAGTTCACCCAGCTGTGAATGGGTACCCTGTGAGGCATAGAATGGTCCCTAACCTGAGCGCCACATATGGATGCCGGTTGAATACTTCCTAGGGAGTTGAATTTGAAAAATGATCGGACGGTGAAAGAATGCCATTGACCAGGGGAAACAACAAGCGCCTTGAGCAACCACGAGTGGATGGATATGTGCGCTATATAAATATTCATATAACAATAACAATAACAATACCGTACACTGAGAAAGAGATCCACTGGCGGAGTGCCCCACTCATCCACTCGTGTACACGACGCGTTGAACTTGTCTTCCTCACCAAACTTGGTGCAGCTAGCTTTTAGATCCTCCGGTAATTTCGGAGCCACTGGAACAGAGAGGGTAAACATAGATTACTCTCTCCTCTCTCAAATATTCACAAGATATAAACAGCAAGAATTTCTACAAAACAATTTTTTTATTGAGAAATTAATATCTTTCTGCTCCTTCAAACAAAATGCCAAAGAGAAAAAACAGCAAACATTTCTACAAAACAACTCCTTTTATTATGAAATCAATATATTTCTGCTCCTTCCAGATAAGATAAGATGCAACGAAGGAGTAAGCATATGAAATTATATTATCCAGAAAATCTTGCTATTGACATTATGTAAGCCACTTTTACATACCATTAGATATCCATGACGAAAAAAGATATTCAAAAATACTAAAACAGGCATAAGTAACTAATTAAAGTGACACAGAGTATCTTTCTTAAAGCAAGGGATATTGCAATTTTCATAATGAATATTTAATCAGATGGTCAGTAATAAATATTTGAATATTCATAATTTTCAAAGTTTTATATATATATTGAACACTATTTTTGTCTAAGACAATGTTAACATATACCTGATAATAGATTCTAGAAACTGCTTAGAATGGGTTCGATATAGAGTGTCAACATTAGATTTGATCTCATCTTAATCATTTTGGTGCTTTAATAACTGAAATAATCTAAAGGTAAGGAACAGTATGAATACAGCCTTTAAGGGGTCAAGGATACAGCCCTGTTTGTGCATCAGCTATTTATTCCTAAACTAGCATTGTCAGCACTTTTAAAATTGCAGTGAAAGTGACACAGAGTATCTTTCTTAAAATTTTATTTGGTTTTGATAAGCTACACAATATCTTATATGCTGATTGAAGTTCATATCTCATCACTGGACTTGCAAATATATCCATTTATGCAAAATATCTCCAAAATGCTTGATTTTATGGAAAAATCAAGAAAACATCTCAAATACGTTTAATATTCGAAATTATGCATCCAATTAATCTACCTATTATTAATACCTATCGAATCAAATATATCTTTCTGTCAGCTTATGACAAGGTTATAAAATTACATTTGGCGAATTTGTCAGCACATTGTCCGGTTTTCGATCAAATCCCGACTTTGAATGACCGTATTTTCGCTCTAATGTACTGATTGGCCCTTAACTTGTTATTTCCAGTAACAGTTAGTGGTTCCCGAAGTAATAACATCGATTTCAAAATTTTGACATATGCGATCCTATCAACATACTCTGTGTCTCTTTAAGACATGAAGCACGTACCCAGTATGTCTGTAACCTGACAGAGTTGTGCTGTGTATCTATCACCATCTCTGCAACTCCATTTCCCGATATCCTTTTCTGTGAAGTTCTTGATCCGTAAAATCTGCAGATTCAGGGTATTTTGGATAATTTCATATCCTGGTATATTTTCAAGACAAAGAGATTCAAAAGCTCCCTCCGCTGGCTTGCTGCAGATTTGTACATCTAGTGACACCTGGTTGTTTGCTTTGTTCGCAGGCTGCGCCCACGAAATCCCGGTCTCTATCGTTCCATTGATTTCACAGACGATGTCCAAATAACTCCCAAGGCACATACTGGTCTCTGCATTTGGTTTGCATGTTACTCTAGTTGTGGCTCCATCTAGAATAATAGAAACAATCATCATCATCATCATCATCGGTTGTTTTTGTTTAACGTGCAGGTCCGGGGGCATCATCCACACTGGTGGGCCTCCATCCAGGTAACTGGCAAGCTGCACACATGGCAGATTTCATTAGAATCATATCAATTCTAATGTGTTACAGTGTTGTTCCTATAGGGGGTTGTGTGAAAATTTGCCATTTTGGATTGGTGTTCCTAAAAATTTGGAGGATACTTTGCAATTACAGAGGGTCCCCTCTGCTTAGAAAGGTCAAAATGACAACCATACCTATGAACAACATTGTGTGTAAATCATATTTGTCTTATACCAATAATTAATGAGGTTAAGTTTAAATTTAGGATTGTACATTGCCATATGCATCGTATCAAACCATATTGTAATGAGTTATGATGGTAGGCTACATAGTGAGAGATTTCTGTATCATCAACTACAGTAGAACTCGGATATAACGAACTCCAAGTGACCAAAGAATTTAGTTTGCTATATCCGGTGTTCGCTATACACACATAATTTTAATGATATTATATAGGGACGGAAGTTGAAAATTTTTTCACTATATCCGATTGTTCGCTATATCTGAGTTCGCTATAGCTATTGTTCGCTATATCTGAGTTCGCTGTATCTGTGTTCTACTGTAATTGTCGAAATATTGCTGAAGTGGTGCTCACTCGATCAAAGACATTATTCCCCAAATTTCGATTTCGATTTCACTCACCTACAGAATAGCGAACTAGAAGAACCAAGCTACCAGCTAACAACACCAGGCGTGTCATATCTGAAACAGGAAACATTTTATAGATAGACAGGCGATTCATCACAATTTAGCAATCTGACAGGCATCAAATAATGTTATCGACGCTAGATTACATAGTCCTGCTCTATGACTGTGTATAGGAGCCAGTGGTACAGTCTAGGTCTTCATTCAGCAAGTCTTGATGTGTTCGGCTCCTTGACTGTGTAAAAAGAGGTCCTTATAACCTTTTCACGGTCCACAAATCAGGAACAGTTATAATGTTATCCACAAGAATTACATAGTCCTGCTCTATGACTGTGTATAGTAGAGGTTTAACGATACGGCAATACATTATCGTATTGTGATACATGGGCCACAATATATCGTATTGTATCGCAGGATGCGTATCGAGATACATCAAATAATAATAAACTCTCGATGTAGGTGCTCAAAACTGAGAAATGCATTAAAAAGATACTTCATTATGCACACAAGAACCGCTTCTAAAATTTGGAAGTTGAATTATATTACAATTACATCAAAAAAGCTTCAAGTAAATTCTTTCTCAAGAATAACTGACTCATATATTTTGTTAAAAGATCATGTCAGGAGATAATATTTATCAGGATATGTATTGTATCGTGACCCTCATATCGGGATTATGACGGGATACATATCTCATCGCAACCCTCCTGTATCGTTTCACCTCTAGTGTATAGGAGCCCATGTCACAGTCTAGGTCTTCATTCAGCAAGTCTAGATATGTTCAGCTCCTTGACTGTGTAAAAAGAGGTCCCTAACCTTTGCACCATCCACAAATCAGGAACAGTTATGGTTTTTAGCCTTGTTTCTAGGTCTCTAGGGATGAAAGGCTAAATAGTCTATGTCCTCATAAAACATTTACTTCAATTTAAAGCCTTTTAATCTACAAAATCTTGTGAATTATCCAAGAATGCAGAAAATTATTACACTAAATGAAACAATAAAGCAGGAAGCATGACAAAACAAATTTGAAAGCATTCATAGATGTCTGAATAGAGAAAGAAGATGAAATATTTAATCAGGAACATAATTAAAAGTACTAAAAATCTCCTTATCACCAATATTAAACATACATGTATATAGAACAAAACAAATGAAAATCGGTTTGGCTACACGAAATATTAAAGTGAACACGTTAGCAAGTTAAAATAAAATAATACCTAACAAAATATGAAATAATAAAAATACAAATACCTTTGGAGAAAAGCAGATTAATTTCAGATTAATACACAATAATATGACATAGATACACTATAAATCCAAATATCATGAATTGTAAATCACAAACCCACAAATCACAGATAGAAATACAAACCAAAGCGACTACTTTCTGTGGCAGTGAAACTAAAATGGCGGGAAATTCATCTGGGGGAAAAACAACATGTCAAGAACAATGAAAGCGTAGAAGTTGACCTGCAGGTTCATATGAGGTCAGAGGTCAATGAAAGGAAACGACACATTGACTGAGAGATGAATTACACAGTGGGAAGACTTACAACATAATGGTAATTTGTTACAATGTCGTCATTTAGCCTCAGGGTGATTTAATGGATCACTCTCTTAACATCATTTGTAATGAAGGTCATAAAACTTATTTTGAAGACAGATATAATCTTTCAGGGACTTATTGTAGAGCTTGAATATGAACATGAAGATTATACTTTATTAAGAGAATTTTTTTTACCAAAAACTGATGTGGTATTTTTTTTTTTAAATTAAAAACAAATATGAATATAGTGGGTTTTTTCACAATTGCATGTATTTAATTAAACTTCATCCAATGAGCTTTGAAAAATACCTTCAAGATGAAGCAATTTTAATCATAGTCTTGAAATGAGTTATTGAAGATTTAAATCATTTGTAAGTTATTGCAAAACAAACGGTTAATAAAATCTGGTTAAATTTATTTTAGTTGAAAGTGATGCCCTCCCTTAATTGACTGAGTTAATAAATTTGGATGTATTGATGGTATTTTCAAGAATTGGGGTAAAATGGAAGGAAACTATTTACAGAAATTCATACACATGCAAGTTTTTTTTGTAAATTTATGTTCTAAACATGCACCATGTGGACTCTCTTTGTTCATCTATTCAAATATTTTTATCTTGACATGCCATACTACAGAAACACAATATCTTCATTTGTGTTTGGTTGCTCTCTATTTCACAACATACAATGCTTTCTACATCAATGGATTTTATTTTGGATTGTCTAATTGCTAAATCCAGTTGATAAATCATCAGGAGGATCAGATGTGTTATCTATAGGGATATCACGATACACCGATGCATCGATGCATCGTCGTGGTTAAGTTCACGATACAATACACGATACAGTTAACAGTATCGTGATACAAATTTTAGTGAATATTGTAAAATGTTTTTGTGAACATCGTAAAAATTTTGTGTGAATATCAAATCAAGAAATCCAGAGTTGGAATTCCTTGTTAAGATAGCTTTAATATAAAATTAAATAACTTTTTCATGAATTTTGCTTATTTTTGTCTTTATATACTGGTTACTCAGATAAATCTCCTTAGGAATATTAAATATAGATCCCTGAATTTTTAACTCACCGTAATAATGTCGCATTTGGTGTATCGCGATATGTATCGTATCGGGACCTCAGTATCGTGATACGTATCGTATCGCAAGGTACCTGTATCGTGACATCCCTGGTTATCTATATACTGACAAATGGATAAAATGTCCATTACTTGGGAATTAACTTAATCTTGTTGAGGACATACATTGGACATGCTTCTCTTCACCTGTTCATAATTCTGGATGTTACATAACTCTTGAGATATGTGATTTGTGGGGATGGCGCTGACTGGTAGTAGCAAACATCATTGATTTTGGGATTGGCTTTACAAGGATAATGATGAACTGTTTGTATAAGCCAGCTTGCTTATAAACTAACTAGTAATTTATCGTAATGACGTCATTTTTGTAAGAGCTTTTGTCAAAACATAGTGATGCAGTATCTGTCACTAACATTTATTTCTTCTTCAAAAAACCACAAAAGCTTTCAATTTCCCAGCTAAAATTGAACTGTCTTTTTAAAATATGACATTTTAAAGCAAAATAACTTTTAAGATATATTTTTGATAAAAAAAAATTGAAAAGAGAAATTTATGCTCTTTACTATTTTGAAAATACCTATATCACCCAGAGATGTTCCCTATTTATTGTTGACATTAACCTGTTGATTAAGAAACATATTCTAATTCCATATTTCAAAATATTATTTTCCATAATTAGTGTAAAAGGTTTTGTAATGTGACATGAGACGCAATCAAACTTGATCTTACAATGAGTTATTAACTATTTACTATGGTGATTGATTGGAACAATGCCAAAGGTGAAAGATCGAATGACGTTTAAATCAAACATTGTGTCATGATTGGACAAGTTCAAACAAGCATGAAAAGTCAATGAAGCGCATCACCACACTGGGTGGACCCGGAAATAGATAGCTTGTAGTTCGTCACGTGACATCATAATTGTTCCAGTCACATGTTTGATATATGTTTACTGAAAAAGATGCTTTATTAGCCATCGCTAGCACATTCCGGCTTGTGGATATTTACAACAACTTCATTTCCGGTTCCATATTTTACACAACTCAATCATTATTCGTTTTGAAAAGGCTGATAAATCATAACAAAAAATAACAATGGCAGTAAAAGATGTATTTGTTTCGTGTAATCATTTGTAACCCTTTGAATAAAATTAATACATGTCATTGGAAACTTACTTTTGAATTAGAAAAGTCAATGCTAGAAAGTTAGTAACGAGTGTCTATTGGATTTCGAAATTCAAAAGAGGAAGTTAGTTGGAATTTTCTACCATTAGCTCCAGTATTGCCCTAGTTGGTAATAAAATGTCTTGGTATGTTGTACTTTCATAAATCTTATTAATTTAACATGTAATGTTTGTAAAACTTGCATATTAATTCCATATGACAACAACAGCAAAGTCAGCATAACTTGATATGAACTGGGGCACCTGTTCGAATGCACCCAACAACTAGCTTATCGGTAGCGCTGCGCTTGCGCTCTCTTCTCTGTGGTAGTCGAAAGTTCTCAAAGAAAACAATGTTTTAGGCATCGATTTTGTCTTAAGAACATAGATGAACATATTGCCGTTTAAAGCCAGTGAAATCTAATTCTACATTGCAATTTGCGACATGGTGCCTTTTTTTTACCACTGGAATGGACTGCTTATAAAAAAAATTAAATGTGGACATAATAATATAGGCCAATATCTCTTTTAAAAAATTGTCAAAACCATGTTTCATTTCCAATTGTTGGCTAATGCTTCGCTTAAATAAGTTAGGAAATGTTAACATTTATACAAGTCAAGGGTTTATTATGTTTAAAACCAATAAAATACAAAGTCAATATCTTCTTTGCACATGACGGGTTACAAAATTTGAAGTAGTTCATAATAAATGCCCAAGAGTGTGGGTAAAGTTAATTTAATCACACAAATTCAACTTTGTTTCTTCCCTTAGAATGAAATTGATGATTACGTATAAGCTATGAATACAGTTACTACAAATTAACATCTAAATAGATGTTCTCTGTGAAAATGACATTCCAAGGGCTGTTTTGCACTTTCGAGGTTCAGTCTTAACTGTCTTAACAAATATAGAACTGTCGATCTAAACTTATTTAGATTGACCAACTCATATCGTCATCCTAAATTTTGAACACAAATTTTCAAACGTTAACTTTTCTAAATCTAAAAATAAGAATTTTTTTATAAATCAACCTGGTTGCACTACTCGTTTGCCATATATACATGTAAATGTACATATACATTTAAAATATATACATATACATATATTATGTACCGTGTGTCAGTTATTGCATAAACGGCCTGATGAACTTGCAGTACAGGATGAACTTGCTGAAAACGTTTGCAAAACTTGAATAAACTTTATCTCTTCTCTTTGTTATACGTACCAGTACAATATAGTTTGAAAAATCGTATATCTAAAAATCTTTATGTGATATGTACATATACATTTAAAAATACACATATATACATATACATATACTTATACCGGTATACATATACATAAACATTTTCATATTCAAATATACGAATGTGTATTACATGTATATATATATTGATTAAATTTAACATTTACATCCTCATTTAACACATGAAACTCAATCATCCGACTTTAAACCACTTGAGCATGGTAAGGAAATAATTTCGACTTCCCTGTGCAAACATCAACTATCTACATATCTATGATATACAACATTTACAAAAAGAACCAACCTTATAAAGACAAATCCAGTATAGGGCCTACGACGATCGACAGCACTATCAGTATCCACGTACCAAGTCGCTTCTACAAGCCATACATCAATGCTCTTTGAAGGGGATATCGATCAAGCTTGAGTCCTCGATGGGTAATAATTAACGGTTTGAATGGCACAATTAACTGACAGTAACACAAAGGTCACCCATGTCAGATTCCATGCCTAATCTGTTAATGACTTGTTCATTTCATACATCTATGTATCACTAATGAGTCATTTCCGCCGTGACATGTTCGCTAGTGTTTACTAACAATGATGTTACGAAGCCCGCGTCGTTTAGTGAAAGGCTTTGTTCCTGTGGGATTCGTTTGTGAAAGAGCATTTCTGTACACACTTTGCTTGTGTTGTTGTCACTTGTAGTGGAAGTCCTTGCTTTGTAAGCTGATATATGTATTTATTTTCTCATACAAATGGGCCATGTGGCCTTTAATACTGAAATAAACATGATTCTGGATTCTGATATATTGATATGCTCTTCTGATCACAGAAGTACAAGGAGTATAAGCTATTTGTGGATTGAACCATATTTATTAACTGGAATGAATGGAATGATAAGCAGGCTTGCAAACACAGGAACCCGATATCGCAAATAAAATGTAGGTAAATGTTTCTTATCTACTTTTTACCTACATTTTATTTACGATATCGGGTTCCTGTGCTTGCAAACGCCTATGTAAATGCCTCTCCAATACTCTAAAAAAATAATTAAAAAAACATTCAGCAATATTCACCATAAGCACGTTTCAAAACATAATAGTAAAGTGATAAAATACTAAAGACAAATATGTTAATAACATTGTCTGCGCATCTATGTATCTGCAAGAACAAGCGATTTGATAAAGACAGCCTTAAATGAAAACAGCATTTAGTTTTGTTAATGTACATTTCTTGTAAATTTTTTAAAATTCTTTTAGTTCTTTTGTTTTCTTTGTTTTATACAGGGAAGGCATTCATGTAACAAAGCCTTGCTTGTTTACCAAACCAGGAAATCTCATGATCCAAAATAATCTCAATCATTTTCTAGTTTGTCATAATTAATAGAGATATGAATATGATCAAGTCTGCTGTAAATGGCCACAAGAAATGGGTGGGATTTGTTGTATTGCCGGAGCGGTAGCGAGGAGAAAATATTCAAATTTGCAAGAGTTTTACCGTGTATGACGTTTTACAAACCAGCAATTAAGGTAGTAATTTCTTTATCATTCAAATCATTCGAGAGATTTTGCCCAGCAATGAGAGATGAGAAACGTAGGATTTGGCTCTGCAACAGAATTTAAAAACCTTCATCAATCTGTTTTAAAGGGACAGTAGCACGTTTTTTTATAATTCTATATTTAAAATTTTCATTAATAATTGTAAGTTAATGCTATATGTATTATTTTGACAGTGTCAACAATATCATTACACAAGCCAATCATCCATACTCTGGGGACAAAGTATGAAGATTCACATAAAATCCATTGGCGGTCATTTTGTGTGAACACCTTTAATTCATTTTGTGTAATAAAAAGGAATCGCATGACTAAACTTTACGTTACATATTTGAATTATTACTGCTCCATTTACTTTAAATACATTGTCTTCAATTGGAACAATTAATTTTCATTTGCCTGACATCACCTTATATGCCCCCTAAAAACGTGCTACTGCCCCTTTAAACTTCGAATATGAATATACAAACTTTATATCCTCTCGATCCGAAAGACCCATTCATTACAATACCATAATTGTCAAATATCAATTATCACTACATGTACCATTGAACAAATTGTACCTTATAATTTTGTACCATTTTGCATATAATAAAACCAAAAGAAGTTGATAAGATTATACTTTCCTTTAAAAGTTATTTACAGGTTTTCCAAGATTGCATGACCAAGTGCAAATTTTTTTATTATCAGTCATGGAAATTTTACTTCGTCTTTGTTCAGTAATTCAACGTAAGTATTTATAAACCTTCATGTTTGTAAAAGAAGAAGCGTTTTCGCTTTTTTAATTATATTAAAGTTATTTCAATGAGAATGTAATCAAAATGGTATATTACATGTATACTTTGCATTTACATGTTAGTTCTAGTAGAATTACATTTTGAACATTTATGAATATCTAATGATAGTTTATAGTCTCTCATGACCCTGTGAAAAGGTCGCTTGGATATAACTTTATTGTATTGTATATATGTTTTGTTTACGTGGCGAGACTTAAATTAACTATTTGGATTGCTGGCTATCTGTTTGTCATGTCTGTCAACCAAAATATGACAAATATTCCCATTGACATTCTTTCCTATTAAAAACCATACCATGCTACATGCATATATAACCTTTTATGCAGTAATATATTACGAGCCTAATTGTGTACCGAATAACCTTTTGTTGGACCCGGATAAAGCTAATTTAGTACTTGACACGAAACCTTGAAATTGTTATCAACTGGTTTAGTTCCCCTTTTCTGTCATTCAACATGTGTTGAACACACAGCTAAACCGGTGTCATATTACATGATACACGTGCATTGTTGGCACAAATCGTCATCAGCTGTTTCTAAGTGTTCCAAATCTATGTGTTTACAATCAGTCTTACATTCTAATCTTTATATTGTATAACATGTATATATATATATATACACGTATCTTACACTCCATTTACTGACTGGGCCTAAAATTCTTACAATTAATATGGGATTTTTTTTGTGACGTGACACAATAATAAAGATAAACTCTTCCCTCTCCTTTCTTCTTTTCTTCCTTAATGCTGTGTTTCTCAAACATATTTTCCGTATATTCGGTCTATAGAACTTTGAATATAAAGATAAATTTTATTCAGTGAATGAATTTAATTTTACAAATATTTTTTTTTATCACTTTATTTCTTTTTTGGGGTACCATACGTGTACATAGTTATTCCACAAAAATCTTTTCAACATGAAGTACATTATATCAAATTGACATGGGTAGTAACATGGTATACATTCTCAATCCAATGCGACAAAATTGCAAACCCACAGGACAATAAGAGGTAATTTATGTAAAAAGGCTGTGGCAAGAGGACCAAAAGGAAATGAATTTTTCATATCTACAGTCCGTATAGAGGATCTGTTTACTGACATCATATGTGTCTTGAAGAACCGATTTTAGGCCGTTTATATATGTATGTGGTTTTCTGTTTTTGCATTTGCATGTGTATATATGAAATGTTTGGTTACAATAAAGATCAAGTTCAAAACGTCATTTCTTTTTTCTTTGTAGCCCAAAATTAAGTGTACTATATCGGGTTTCAATCTTATGCCAGTTTTGCATTTTATCCATTCCAACAGCTGTTGCCACATACTCTTTACATGTACACAATCAAATAATAAATGCTTTATGGTTTCGTTTGAGCATTTGCAAAAAGTACACAGTGGGGAATCTTGTAATTTGTAAAGAAATGCACTTTTGTTCATTGTTAGAATTCTGTGAATAATGCGGTACTGAAACCACCTTAATTTATAACTACCTGTGCTTCGGAATGGTATATAATTATATATGATCCACTCTTCCTTTTGAAAATGAGACTCAAAATCGGTTTCCCATTTTTTCTCACTACTGAGCATATCCGATGGCAATCCGGATTTGATAAGATACATGTAGAAATCTTTACATCCCTTTTTAGCCTTATAAAGTACTTTAAGATTATTGGGAATGAAAGGCATATCGAGTTTGTTATGAAGATTTTGTGAAGTTGTTTGAATATATTTCTTTATACAGTGTATCAAACCGGTAAATTCCAAAAAGTTAGTTTTTAAGTGATATATTCTTTGAAAGTCAGTAAAGTTTAGAAATGTGCCATCCATTTTCAATAGATCATTTATAAAATTTATGTTTGCTTTCACAAAGTGTTTGAACAAAACTGGTTTTTGAGCAATCTGAATATTGTCATTTGTCCAAAGATACTCTGATCGAATATCGCTCACAGTTAATTTACCTTGCAGTGTGGCCCATGCGTTAAAAACATCTTTCCAAAACATATTTCTTATATATGGTATAATATTTTCTTTAAGGTAAGTTGAGCCCATTTCTATAGGATCTAAAACAGTGTTTGGTAAGAAACAATTTGCAAGGTGATTCAACTAAGTATTATTTGTGTACAATCGTCGGATCCAGGATATTTTCTGGGATAGTATAGTTTCTAGTATCGAAGGTGCTTTTAACCCCCCATGTTCAAAGTCTTGTATCATCAGTTTTCTTTTTATTTTATCTGGTTTACTTTTCCATATAAATAGGAAGCATTTTTGTTGTAACTTATTTATTATATCAAATTTCGGGTTAGGGATGGATGTAAAAAGATGATTAAGCTTTGGCAAAATGAGACTTTTTAGAACTGTTATCCTACCCATCGGCGTTTAGTCTCTTCGAGACCAGTGTGTCATCAAATTGTCTACTTTTTAAAGCTTATCTTTGTAATTTCGTTCAACAATTTCTGCCACATTATGGTGAAATTGTACACCAAGAAGTGTAAATGGACGTTGTGTCCAGTCAATGCTGATCGAATTATAATATGTTGTAGAAGCATATCGCTTAGATCCAATCCATATTACCTTTGTTTTATCAATGTTCATTTTTAGACCAGAGAAAGATGCATATTTATTTAGGGTGTCTATGGTCGCCTTAAAACAAATTTCAGTTCCATCAAGAATTATTGTTGTATCGTCAGCAAATTGAGTCAGGAGATATTCAATGTCAAGCATCTGTATACCTTTAATATTTTCATTTGTTCTGAGCATATTTGCAAGTATTTCAGCACAGATAAGGAAAATGTAAGGTGATAATGGATCACCCTGTCTACAGCCTCTTGTAATTTTGAAAAAATCTGATGCAAATCCATTAACGAGTACACTTGAGGTAATGTCTGAATAAAATGTTTTAATCCATTGTTTTAGAGATGGTCCAAAGTTGAAAAAATCCAGACAGTTATCGATGAATTTCCATTCGACTGAGTCAAATGCTTTCTCGAAATCAATAAGTATCAGAATACCTGGTTTGTTCATATAATCTGTATATTCCATATTATCCTGTACTAGTCTTGTACATTCTCCAATATACCTCCCTTTCATAAAACCTTTTTGGTCTTCGCTAATAATTCTAGGTAAGACATGTTTTATACGTGCAGCTATTGTTGCTGATGCAATCTTGTAAGATGTGTTAAGTAATGATATAGGGCGGTAATTATTTATGAGTTCTTTTGATTTTTCTTTTTTTGGTATGCATGTGATTAACCCTTGTTTTTGACTCACTGATAGTTCGCCTTTTTTCAAAAATGCCTTTAATGAGTTAATTAAATAAGAGTGTATATCTTTCCAGAAGAACTTATAAAATTCAGTTGTATATCCTGATGGACCAGGACTTTTTTCATGTTTCATGTTCTTGAGGGCATTAAATACCTCCTGGTAGTGCAGTTCCTCTTCGAGACTCTCTGATTCCTCTTTAGTTAATTTAGCCCATAGGGATATCTTTATTTGCAAATAACTTTTCAAGATTCTCATCCTTCACTTCTTTACTAGTGTAGAGGTTATTGTAGTATGATTTTACATGTTGAATTATTTCATTTGTCTCTGTTACAATTTTGCCCTCATTACTTAACTTGGTAATGGCTTTATTGAGGAATTTTTGTTTTTCTAATGATAGGAAGTATTTTGTTGGTTTCTCTCCCTTCTCAACGCAAGTTGCTTTTGATCTTAATATAATGCCGTCTGTCTTAACCTTATTTAATTCAAGTTTTCTAGTTTTTATATCGTCTATTTTCGCTATCGTTTCAGTCTTATCCTCCTCGAGGCATGTGTCTAATTCGTGTTCTAATGTCTCAAGTAATTCATTAATTTCTTTTTCTTCTTTTTCTTTTTCCCTTTTTTTTGTTGAAGAATATTTTATTGAAAACCCCCTTATATTACATAATAAGGTTTCAAAAAATAATTGCTCATTTATTTTCAATTGTTTTTCACCACTAATGTCCCTGGTATGATATTGTTCAACAGTTTCATCGATTATCTGTTTAACCCCAGATACATATATAGTATCATGTAGCAAGCTATTATTAAATTTCCAGAAACCTCGACCCCTTTCTAATTTCGTAAATTCTATTTCCAATGATATGATTGAGTGATCAGACCGGTAGCTAGTAGTAATATTTGTCGATTTGATTGATTTTTCTAATTATCCCCCGCCGCGCGTTTAGCGCGAAGCGGGGGATATAGTATTCAGCTCCGTACGTCCGTCCGTACGTCCGTCCGTCCCGCTTCTTGTTAGCGCGATATCTAATGAACCGCTCAACCTAGAATCTTTAAACTTGGTACCAGTCTTCATCTGGGGAATACGCAGACCTGAAAAGCTTTTGGTGACCTTGATTTCATTTTCAAGGTCACAGCGAGACTTTGACCAGTTTTGAAAAGGTTGTTAGCGCGATATCTAATGAACTGCTCAACCTAGAATCTTCAAACTTGGTACCAGTCTTCATCTGGGGAATACGCAGACCTGAAAAGCTTTTGGTGACCTTGACCTCATTTTCAAGGTCACAGCGAGACTTTGGCCAGTTTTGAAAATGTTGTTAGGGCCATATCTCATGAACCCATTAACCTTGAGTCTTCACGGGGGACATAGTATTCAGCTCTGTACGTCCGTCCGTACGTCCGTCCCGCTTCTTGTTGTTAACATCAATTTGCGGCGGGGGATCTTGTCACCTTTGTGACAAATACTTGTTTTACAAATATTTGTTTCGCAAACATATTTTCACGGATACTTTTTACGGAAAGCATCTTGGTCTTCGCAACTTGCATAAAATGCATGCATACAATTTCACAATATATGCACATTTTATGAATATTTTCACGAATAATTGATTTCAAACCATAAAATACATAGTCTTAAAAAAGCACTTCTAGCAAATACCAAGCACAATAGTTGTGCGATATCGGAAAACGTGAACCTTTATTTAAAATCCTCGTGAGCCTTATCGTATTGTTCACGGTTTCCAAACTGAAAGTGTCATTTCCTGAATTTATAAAGATATTTTGAATGACCGTTTCCTCCCTAACAGTGGCTTTTGTCAAACTTCAAATTTGACTATTATTGATGAAAACTGAAACCGTCGATGTTTAATGAATAAACAGCTTTATGAATATGTCTTGAA
This sequence comes from Steromphala cineraria, assembly GCA_916613615.1. NCBI lineage: Eukaryota > Metazoa > Mollusca > Gastropoda > Trochida > Trochidae > Steromphala > Steromphala cineraria. Next base: position 18,341,933 of record OU744737.1, read on the forward strand.
TAAAAATCTAAACAAACTTAATGAACTACTTAAAATACCAATTATGGTTTAACAAAGAGATAAATTTACGAAGCCAAATATCCAATGTCAACAAATTAAAATTTAACAAAATGACGTTACATGAAATTACTAAATTTAGAGAGACATGAAAATAATATTTTTGGCACCATATTACAGGTTATCGGTTAAATCGGTTAATTTAATCATAAGTTATGTTTTCAACGATAAGTCCCAGTATAACAGCCCCAGCAGCAATACATTTCTGCAAGAGAAAATTCAGAATTTCTTTATTGTTAAAATCACTACGTTTTAGAAAAGATGCTTACTCCTCCCATATCAGATGGGAATCTTTACTTCACAAAAAGCAAATTCATTATTTAAGACAGCTATTGCCATTGTCACCGCCTACTTTTTCACCATATTATCTGTTCAAATAGCAGTATTATCAAGGGAACGGGAACTTATAAGGCCGCTTCATCAGCGTGGTCGTATCTACGGAGTTCCTACTGCATGAGATTTGAGAATAAAAATATGCAGACGAAGCAGGCTTGTAAAGTCAACGTAGCATGAAGTATTGTCTTCAATGAATGTGTCTAGGGAGGTGTGTCTCTTGGAAGGATACCAAACTAACATCGTTATCAACACTGACACCAAGCAAGACGTGCTTAGACATGACAAAACGCAATTAACAAACATTTAAACGGGCAGTAGCACGTTTTTTTGATAATTTAATATTTTACAATTTTCACTGATAATTGGGAGTTAATGTTAAATGTATTATTTTGACATTGTCAAAAATCTCATTACACAAGCCAACCATCCATAGTCAGAGGACAAGTATGAAGATTCACATAAAATCCATAGGCGGCCATTTTGTGTGAACACCTTTAATTCATTTTGTATAAGAAAAAGGAATCACATGGCCACCCTTTATGTTATATATTTGAATTATTACTGCTCCATTTAGTTCAAATACATTGTCTTTCAATTGGAACCATTTTTTTTATTTTCCCGACATCACTTTGTATTCCCCTAAAAAAACGTGCTACTGCCCCTTTAACAATACAGTTATTAACACAGGAAATTGAAAATAATCCATATCTAGAAGTATATGAAATATAGATGACAATACTATTGTCTAGAGGAAGGAATTTTGTTATCTTCATGTTATATACTTTTGAATATTGATTATTTTCAAGTTGTTGTATAATTGATTGTATTTGAAATGGTTTTTACCAATGGTTATACGTCGCCTAATCGAAGTGAACATTTCTATTCAAAAGAAAGAACATGACAACAAAAGCACAAATAATGAATTATTCAAATTTAACAACTTGCTGCACAAAACCTTACATGCGCAACACATTTATGATATGTTTCCATCATCAATGGAATACGTTAAGCTTAAAAATCAAAATTGAAAGAACACGAACGTAGAGATCCTTGTTATACGCAAATATGTTGAGAGAAATCATTTCAGCCCAAAACGTTGAAAATTTGTTTCTTTGAAAAGGTATAATTGTGGACAAATAAAAATTATTTTGTAAAGTTTTGAGACGAAAATGAAAAAATCGACTGGCTTCTTTATATATTTAAGAACATTAAAACGTTATTGTCAAAACCTTTCACGCCCAAAACTTTCAAATTAGGGAATACATATTGTCAAACAAACAGAAATTCAAAAATAGTCGTGCTGAAATGCATTAGACGAAACCCCACATGCACGTGTCTTCGGAAATATGTAGGTCTATTTCTTCAAAGCAAGGGAATACATGTACATGTACATCAAAGTGACAAAATGCTTTTTTACAAGGGAATGAATGTTGATAAAAAGTACTTCGTCAATATTAAGTCCATAATGACAAGAAAAGAAATACTGAAAGACATTAATGACCAAACCTTCCATATTATTTATAAAACTAAAATACAATACTTTAAAAGGAGGAAATAGATGTGAGTTTATCAAAGTATACCATTATCGATCTAAACGATGAAGAAATGAGTGTAGGGACAAGTTGACACAATCCAAACGAAAATGCCAAATTTATTTAATCAATTCTAAAATATAATTCCTTAAAAGGAAAAAATATGTGGTCCAAAACAAATGCAAATCAATATACCAAAATGACGAAAGGCCAAAAGAAAAGACCCTTTCATCAAACAATATATATATAATATCTATAGAATATATAAACCCCTCGCGACATTGTGAATCGCTCTTGCGGGAATGTAAACAAGCCCCAAGTGCCCGACAAGAGATTTGCCGCTGTCTGGTGGGTCGATCGATACAGGTGATCAGTTTATCGATCAGTAGTGATCGTAGGGGGATACGACAGTTTACCTGAGAGCTTCTATCCCCTAGCATTGTACGGACACAGGACTCACAACAGCGCGGAACAGAGGCGGTCCTATACACTGAAACACGCTTCACTCTGCAAGGAGTTACGAATCTACGTTAAAGACACCAAGCAGGTAAGCTCAATCACTTGTTTTCACTTTGATATAATACTTACAAGAATATATCATATGTTGGTGAACCTTCTACTCAACTACACTTTAAAATTTTCTAAATTGACGACTACACGGAATAGATTTGTAGTCGTTTTTTGGGGGGTGAAATTGGTTTGCAAGAACATTTTCGAGTTTTCTGTAATATATTTTATAACCTTTATAAGTGTTTACACATAAAAGACATGTGCATAAACAATTTTATTTAATTTACAAAATATTCGTGGCATTTACTTGTAAAAGTCCTAAAGTTGTTACATTGTGAAGTTTGTATGTGTGTCCTGTTACTCAGTTTATATACCGAGGAATGATATTATATCCACCGAGATACAAACGCTAGCAATTGCACACATATAGTAATTCTAACTTGGATTGGAGATTATAAATGCTAAGCCCAGTCTCGTAAGGAATTCATAAAGGCCTTAACTACCTTAAATAGACCATTTACCTATCTCTGTCTTTGTAGAACAAAGATAAAATCCCTGACCAAATTCAATAAAGGCAAACATCGATAACGTCATATTGTGTTCACTGTTTATACAGGGAAGTTTGTTTGTTTACTGGTGTTTAGGTCGATAATGAGGTCATTGGTTGTCAAACCTTTGTGGTGAAATGCCTTGCTCTTTTTTCAAAGAAAATACCGTGGTTTTGGTATGAGACTAGTACACGAATAGTGGCGTCTCAAACCGACAAAGAAGTTGACTCGGGATCTTATATGACGCCCATTCATTCGGCTCAAATGAACTAATGAACCACAAAGGCCACTCAAAGATACCCAGCAACTTTCAGAGTGAGAAAACAGTTCCATTGAAAGTGCTCTTTAAATCTCCATGCTAATTAACCTAACGTACCCAGCCACAACGCAAATAAGAACACATTCAACTATCGAATGTTATATCAAACACCAAAACGTATCATGCAAGCCCACAATGATACACTATTCGACTCTACTAAAACAACACAATGTTACATATACAGCAACATCATACCATTCAACTAATAGTATTACACTATACCACAGCGCCACACCATTTAATCATAATATGTTACAATATACACTACCACACCATCTAACTATGAATGTTAAATTATAAAACTACATAACATGTTAAACCAGCATACCAAGCAATCACCCAATGTTAAATTCTACAACATGGCCACATCATATAACCACACAATTTTACACATACCACACAATAATACTATGACACCAATAATATAACGCTATATCACAGCATCACATCATATAACCACACAATTTTACACATACCACACAATAATACTATGACACCAATAATATAACGCTATATCACAGCATCACATCATATAACCACACAATTTTACACATACCACACAATAATACCATGACACCAATAATATTACGCTATATATCACCATCACATCATATACTGACCATACCATTTTACACATAACACACATCATACCATGACACCAATAATATTACGCTATATCAAACCACCACATCATATAACCACACAATTCTAAACATACCACACCATAATACTATGACACCAATAATATCACGCTTTATTATATGCTAAGCGATGAGAGACTGAGTTTTCTCAGTTCTAGAAAAGTGTTCTCGCCACTGAGTGTGATATCACTTTTTCAAGTCAGTGAAAATATCACAGAGGGGATGACGTCATGTGAACAATGGTTTGACGTCACTTCTACAATCAACGCGACGTCATCGCCGTCGCTAAGCTACGATCAACAATGGTATGACGTCGCCTGAATACTCTCGAGTCAATAACTTTTTGACATAAATAATCACATTTTCGACCACAGAGGCATATAATAAACAGAATATCTTTTGTTTTGAGTGTGATATCACTTATCTCTCATCTCGTGACGGGGTAAAGCATATTGGCACTACCCCGTCACTCGATGAGAGATAAGTGATATCACACTCAAAACAAAAGATATCCTCTATATATCACACCACCACATCATATAACCACACAAATTATTAGCAATACATATACCACTTCAACATGTAATTATAAAATGTTAATCTATACACTATTATTCAACCATAAGATATTACACTTTACAACACCATGTAACCACACAATGTAACACTACATCACACCACAACAACATTTAAACACACAATCATACGCCGAAACCACATCACTACACAACGTTACAGAATTTCAAATCCGACATTGTAAACCACATATACATTCAAAACAAACAGGGGAAACAGATGCCAGGTAACTTGTGGGTATGTAATTATTCAGTCCAACCTCGGCTCAAGTTTTAAAATCGCCCGACCATGTCGTATCTCTATGGGCCAAGAAATATATCTTAAATACCTATGTATACCTCCATAAGTACATAAGTTTTGAACGTGTTGTTGATCAAAGGTCTAACATGCTTACCTGAAGATACGATTTTTCAAATCTTATATGGTGTCAGGCCCACCGTGGAGGTATAAGATATCTTCCAAATTAGCCTATACTTTTTTTATTCAATACTTTGGTCAAATAACGAGCATATTATACTTTGTTGGCAGTGATATACCTTCCGTTATTTTTTCCCCCTTAAACTTATAACTTCGTAAAACGTACAATGCCTCTAAATCCTTTTTTCCGTTAAAGTGTTTTAGACATCCTCGAATAGTCAATCAGTAAATATGCAGTTTGCACAATGCGAAATGACGAAAGTAAATTCAAGATTTCAATCTAAGTAAGCATTCTATTTGTTTCACCCAAAACAAACAGTTAAAACATATCAATTCAAAATCAAAGATAGTGAACGTTGTACAAAACAAAATCCGGCGTCGTGATAAAAAATGGTTGGTGACAGCAAACACATATACAATGATATGACTTGCCGTGGTAGTCAATCTTTATTGAAGCAACAAGAAATCCTTTATACTGAACTATAGATCAACTGTATAAATATACGCGTATCTTTATACTTACTATAGATCTTTATTCAAAATGACCCAAATGTTAATCGTTTGAATTCACATTGAACGTTTCTAAACGTTAAATAAGTTGGTTGCGTGCTTACTCTTCAAGCTGAACTAACTGGATTCGACCCTGGGACACCTCCAATGAATAGGAACCGGTATGCACCTATATATACATGTATATATATATATATATTCCCGCCTGTACAACGACGCTGATATGTCTACTCTTCTGCAATAGACATTACAATTGAATAAACGGCCAGGTTCTCTAACGTTTCTTACATATGTTTTTAAATTGAATGCGTGGACTAAATAAGCGTGGTCTTCATTATTTATAGTCTGTCGCATTTCCGAGGAAAGAGTAAAGAATCGTTTAGATTTAAGCGGAATCGAAGTTCTGTAGAGACAGTTGATGTTATATCTTTCTTTACTTTGAAATAACATGAATTTAAAGGGACAGTGGCACGTTTTTAATGTGAACATAAGGTGATATCAGGAAAATGGTTTCAATCGAAAGACAATTTATTTGAATTAAATAAAGCAGTGATATATCACATATATAATGTGAAGTTCAACCATGCGATTCCCCTTTCTTACACAAAATGAATAAAAGGTTCCTTACACAAAAATGGCCGCCAATGGACTTTATGTTAATCTTTATAATTGGTTCTCTGACTATGGATGATTGGTTTGTGTAAAAATATTTTTGACACTATCATAATACTACATTTACCATTGACGTACAATTATCAGTGAAAATTTGAAAATATAAGATGTCCAAAAAACGTGCTACTGCCCCTTTAATGGTTCTTCACACATACTACGTTATTACTCATAGAATATTCGAATCAAGAATGCAAATAAACGTGATATTGCCTGACAAAACGGAAAAAAAATGTATTGGTTATGCAGTCATTAATATTTCTATGTTATGTTGTTTATTACACTGTCAGTTTCGTTAATTCCGTCCATACATTCGGTCTATCGAAGAATTAATCCAAAATTACAACCAAGCGATTACCAACATTTGCCTGTGTGTTTGTACAACACTCGAACGTGTAAAATCACTTAAAGGTCGTGCAGTGTTTGTTGATAGTATGGAGTATGCCAAATCTTGCTACTGTTGCCCACCGATTGAAATGGAAACGCACCCTATATCACAGCACTTGGCGCAAGTCACAATGTTAGGAATAGACATATTTCTCCTTGCCAATGGCAAACCCCCAACAACATTTTAACACTACCAAGTCACAAATAGTGTTACATCTCTGGTACTATCTACTGTCTAGAGTGAAATAAACTCCAGTTTTCCGATTGGGTACGGAATCAGACAGAATGCTCAGTTATACATCAGTCGAAGAAGTTTACCTTGACTTCAACCTTATAGCAACTCCATTTTTAGATATGCCTATATTATTACCCGTTGGTAAATGTAAAAAAGAAGAACAATGAGAAACAACAAGCAAACACCCCACCCTCTTGATAAGCACAATAAGAATTTGTTTTCCAGACAATCTTGCTGTTCTTACTTCTTTAATATGTTCTTTAGACTTGATTTAAACTGAGCATTCCCCAGTATACAAAAGTCAAAGATTGCCAAGCGTTTGGCTGGTTTCGAAAGCACATAAAAAAGTCCATAGCTATGTTCCTGTTGTAACTATTATCATATAATTGCATTTGCATATGTGTACACAGCTATGTGCCTGTAATATGAATCTCGTAGTGCATATTTCCTCTGGCAAGTCTTCAGAACGTCAATGTTTGCAATATTTGTATCAACTGAGCACTCGCGAGAATCAAGACTGTTATTGGTTGTTATGTCTGTTTGTTTACATTAAGGTTGACAGATTAAACGCTATATATAACGTTCAAGGGCTTGTAGACAGATATAATTGTAGACAATAACATCTACTCCGCTAGATGAGATGACCTACTTTCTACAATACACAGTTAAGCGAAACACTTGAAAGGTTCGTTATTTAAAGGGACAGTTGCGCAGTTTTTTATTTGTTTCAATCTCTCACCAATATTAGTTATTGCCATATGTATCCTTTAAGAGGATGAAACATCTAATACTGAACTTGATAAGTCATAGGAGTAGTATTGGGTGTAAAAACTAATGGAAGCCAGTTTAGTGTGAACACCGTTTTATCGATTGATATACGTAAATGTTTGATTGTACCTTGTTCGAAAGTAACATTCGAAATATTAAAAAGGGAACATTCTAAAGAAGTAAAGTTACACAATGTCTTTGAGGATAGTGACATAGACGTCACGATGTGACGATTTCATCTTACCTCATGGATCTGTTATTGTAACTTTCCTGATTTAAGTGTTTAATCTAAGTTTGAAGGGTACTAGATAAAGAGATTAAGTGTCATACATAATTGTATTATGTCACTCTCAGCAATATGTTGTCTACGAAATTTATAGAATATAATTGACTGTCGATGTCATTTTTTTTATTAATCTTATTTATAAACGTCAGTCGCCTCTTGTATGACGATATGACAAAATATAAAACATTCCGGTCACAATGTTTCACAATTTTGCATGCGGTTCGTGATGAAATTAAGCTACTGAGAAGTTTGATGTCATGTTTACATATTTTAATCATCAATAAAGTACTTATTTCGACGTCCGAAGTACAGTACCCTCTGCCACAATGCCATATTTAAAAGAACCCGCTTTCGGAGAAAATGAAAAGTCGTGCGCGACAAAGACGACTTTCGAGCGTATATAAATTTAGGAAACTCAATTTTGATATGGCAACACTTGATTCGCCTTCATGTCGACAGGCCGGGTTTTGGATTCTGGCCTGTAAGGCCCGATTGGCTTTTGGCATGGCATGGCATGGTGTCCGGCGTCCGTCCGTCCGTAAACTTTGTGGAATTTCGACTTCTTCTCCAGAACCATAAGGCCTAGAAAGCTGAAACCTTGTACCCAGACTCCTTTACCCCTAATAAGGGCCACGGGAGCCACGCCCTAAAACCTATTTTCATCTTTTCTCCAGAACCATGAGGCCTAGAAAGCTGAAACTTTGTGTACAGACTCCTTGACTAGTGAGGGTTATAGATTCTAGCTTTGGTGGCCCCCTGCCCCCTAATACAGGCCTCAGGGGCCACACCCTTAATACCTATTTTCACCTTTTTCTCAAAACACTTAAGGCCTAGAAAGCTAAAACTTTGTAATCAGACTCTTAAGAAATAGAGGATTCTAAATAGTATATTTGGTGACCCTGTGGCCTCTACTAAAGGGGGGAACCACACTTGCCACACCCTAAGGCAAAATGGATATGAAGCCTGATGAGCTACAGAGCCAATGGCTATATTGTTTGGTTCCCTCTTCTGTAGTTCAATAACGGACATAGAGCATAAGTTTCAGACAGCGCTGGTAAGTTCCAACATCAAGCACGCAAAGCCACAAAAGCTTTTCTGACCTTTCCTCTGTAAGTAAACCAGCAGTAGTACTATCATCAAATCAAAATGGAAGCGGGATCCATTACGTTAAAGAAGGTTGTCTTGTCTGATTATTAGGTTTGGGTCGCCATACTTAACCTAGGCTGCACGATCCACGCCTATAGACAGGCACTTGTCACATCTGTCAATTTCAAAGTCTCTATTTGTGATTCTGTCACTTTGATTGACGTATTCACCAGGATTATGTCAATTATTAAAAACCACTGACACATATAAACACGGTGGGGACCAGCTCACAATTAATTGTTTCTACATACATTATTATTTAACAAATTATATCTCTAGGTGAAAATGTGTGCTGTTTTGTTTTATTCCAGGATATGCACTATAAACCACTTACCACCACACAAAGACATTTTGAACAAGCTAAAGCTGTAAGCGGTTACAACCAAATATAAGATAATCTTTCTGAATATAATATAGGGTGTTTGTTATAATTCATATTCTCTATTCAGAAAAACGAGAATTAAAAAAAGAAAATAGCTTTACATTGTTATCAACTCATATTTGAAGATTTCAAGAATAAAAAATATTCATTTTGTCTCTATTGAGACGATCACTTTTCAAACGTAGGATTTGTCATCACGCATTGACTTGGGATATGGCATATATTTAGATCAGCACAATGCAAAACAGCTCAAGTGTCATCGGCACAATACCAATACAAGTCAGAGGTTGCATAGGTACGGTGCTTTAATTGTATGTACATAAATTCGGCTTTATCAAGGCACAGTCTCTGAAAGGCAAATACCTTAAAGGGCACCTTATAGTAAATCCCGGGATCTTTACTCACAAAGGCTATTCAAGGCAAGGTGAAAGGCAACAGACAGAATACGACCTCGCGAAGCCAGATAAGTTTTAATACTGAGCGATAATTTCAAGAATATAACATTGCGGTGGCTGGTATGTTTTGTCAGAGGGAAGAATGTCAAATCGTAGGCAGGCTAACTAGAAGAACTTGTGTTGCGTATCTTGGCACCAAACCCTTATTGAGCAAACGGGATTCGAACCAAGGACTTCACAATCTGAAAAGTAGTGCAGTAAAGGGACATTGATTTTCATTGAGATTAGCTGACAGCATGGTAGCTAACTTTTATATTATCCTTTGATGAGCAAATACTACTTTCATGTGAATTAAGGTTTATTGCTGGAATCAGAAACGTCCAACCTTTAAAGGGGCTGTAGCACGTTTTTTGAAAATTATATATTTTCAACTTTTCACTGATAATTTGAATTTAATGCTAATTGAATTATTTTGATAGTGTCAAATATATTATTACACTAACAATTTTTCATAGTCAGAAAAAAATTGATTAAGATTCACTTAAAATTCATTGGCGGCCATTTTTGTGTGAACACCTTTAATTCTTTTGTGTAAGAAAAGGAATCCTGTGACTGAACTTTAAATTACATATTTGATTTATTACTGCTTCATTCAGTTGAAATACATTGTATTTCAATTGGAACCATTTATGTTCATTTTCCTGACATCACCTTATATTCCCACCCAAACGTGCTACTGCCCCTTTAAAGCTTCTAACTGTAAAATAAGTTTGGTTTACCTTGATCGTACATTTGTTTCTTCTCGTACCAATTTGTGTGTATTGTATTTCCAGATTTCCTGTATTGATGGATGAAAAGTAACGAGGATTATCTATTTCTTCAAATTCTGCGATGGATCGTAAAATGGACGACTCGCTCCAGATTCTGCCAACTTGTACAAGTAAGTATTTTAAATCTCTAGAAATTGGTAGCTCCAAGAATATCTAATAAGAATATGCGTTCCTTTACCAAGATGCACATGTTCAAATGTTGGCTAATTTATTTTGAGGTATATATTACAATACTTCGAATGTTAGGAAGTTTGACGCTTTTTTATCTTTGGTAGCTCAACGACTTTTATTAAAAAGAAGAATTCAGAATGTCTGTAATTGAATGGTCTAGGTAGTAACATGAACAAATCATTTCGTACTATATACAAGATTGTAAGAGAATATGTTAAAGATAAACATAACACATCTGAAATTGATAAGGGGAAAGACAAAGTTTATCACAAGCCCGTAACGGCAATGGAAATGCGAAAATTCTTAAAATAACATTTGACAACAATGAAATTTTATCAGCGGTTAACTGACATAAACGTACAAGGATACTTTCTTATTGGATAAATATATAAGGCCTAGAAAAAAAAGTAATTTGTTTCTGGTTTCCGCCCGCGTCAGTTTCAAATCCCCGCATCAAGCCTTTTTTCCAGATGTTGACATGAGGGAAAATCGAAATGTAGTTCCCAGGCGCAGAAAAAACATTAAAACTTGAACTTTTATAATTTAACTCGTTTCTGTTCGTGCAGGTCTTCAAAGACACAGTTATAAAGTGATCCAAAGTTTATTTTAAACTATTTTTTCTATTTCTGTTGAATAAGTTTCATATTCAATAATAAAAAAATATTTGGAAATTAAAAAAAATCCGCGTCATCCCATCATTTTTGCCAGCATGCAAAGACCAGAATTTTTTTTTCATTTTTGTAAGCTTTTATTGAAAGAACAAGACCATCCAAAAGGGAGTGAAATCGGAGGTTTTTATTGAAAAAAAACAAACCCAACTCAAAAGAATCGAGGAGTATTTGTGGTTTTCTTTGCATATGTACTGAAGAGTTCTTCATAGAAAATAAATGAGTGAAGTAATGGTTTAGTAACAGATGAAAAGTGTTACAAAAATAATTATATAATTATATGGAATATGGAAAAATTGACATATCTTGTGAGAAAAATTGGGCGGTCACAAAGTAAAATGTTCTGCAAATCTACATTAATGTTAACAATTGAATAAATTGATTATGATTGTGACGTTACATAAAATCACAAATGAACAAGTTATTGCTAACAATCATTGTGAGAGTGTTTACTTCTGTTATTAAGGTCTATTTGATGGATAATCAATGAAAATCAAATAGAGATATTTGAAATACAGGCAGTTTATGTTAAAATTTCAATTTTAAAAAAGTACGGAAATCTCTCGTGATTTCGTTAATCTTTTTATCCATTTAGTTTATGAATCCTGTAAATATTTAGAATAATCGTGCATTGCCTTGTGCTTTGGGTGGGATAAAGTCCATTGATAATGGTTAAGTTAAGATTAAAATGGGTTATCAAATAAAACCAGAATCCAAGTACCGGAACTTCTTTTATAATGTATGATAACGTCACCTACTTCAACAAGTTGAAAGCATTTAGTGGCGCATAACGGTTTAAAAAATAGAGCCATTGGATCTGTAGCTCATCAGGCTGATTTTGCTTAATAGGTTGTGGCTAATGTGGTTCCCCCTTAGTAGGGGCAACAGGGCCACCAAATCTACAATTATTAATCCTCACTAGTCTAGGAGTCTGTACACAAAGTTTCAGCTTTCTAGGCCTTCTGCTTCTGGAGAAGAAGATGAAAATAGGATTTTAGGGCGTGGCCCTTGTGGCCCTTATTAGGGGCCACAGGGCCACCAAACCTACAATTATTAATTCTCACTAGTCTAGCAGTGTGTACACAAAGTTTAAGCTTTCTATGTCTTATGCTTCTGCACCCAAACCTGGCTGCGTGTATATAGAACAGTTCTCTACTGCAGACAAGGTTGTTGAGCCCCTGGCAGGATTCCAACCACCTCCTGATCTGAAGCCGAACGTGCTAACTACTGTGCTATCCCGCCCCCGCTTCTGGGGCAGAATATGAAAATAGGTTTTAAAGGCTATAAATTATAATTCTCACTAGTCAAGGAGTTTGTGCACAAAGTTTCAGCTTTCTAAGCCTTATGCTTCTGGAGAAGAAGATGAACATGCACAAAGTTTACTGACGACGGACGGGCAGATGGACGCCGGTCACCATGCCATGCCATAAGCCCATCGGGCCTTTTAGGCCAGATGAGCTAAAAATTAAATATGATTCAAAGACGTTAACTTCGGCATATCAAGGACCTAATGTTTAAGGTTCAATCCACTGATAACACATATATATACGAAAAGCGCGAGTTCGAATTCGAAACTTGATAACACGTCCTATGTATTGAGCAAGTCGAGGTAAGTACAACTGCCTTGTGTGAAATCTTTTTCCTTCACGAATATAAGCATTTCTCAATTATAAGCAACTCCTTCATCATAAAGTTATCAAAGCAAATGAAAACTATCAGAAAAGAGGGCATAAAATCTCTAGACAAATGTCAAAATCAGCAAAATTCTTTTGTGTGTTAAAAAATTTAGATACTATACTGACATACCAGAATGAGGTCATATTGCAAGTTCGAAACATTAACAATATAATAAGCAACATAACAAAACAATAAAAGTAAACTGAAGCGTAATAATAACATAACATTGTGAACACAAATGAAAATTAAGTAACCACAAGTTTAAACATCTTTAACAGACAGGCCTGTGGTCAAATAAACACCATGGAACATGAGAAATATTCATGGGAATGAAAAAGTACAAACAATCTAAGAAAATAGCGTTTAAATAACCAATTCACAAATTTTCGAAAAAAAATTTTTTTTTTAGAACTAATCAACACTTCAAATCCTTAATAACGATAACGTAAGGCACTTCGGGATTTACATCGTATCACTTCAGCTGTCCCTTATGACTTGTCAGCTTGTTCGTTGTTGCGAAAAGATTAAGTTCTCTACACAATGCAGTCATTCATCTGATAGGTTTCATTCTATTTGTATGTTCAAGAATTCTCGTCAATTCTGATGATCTACAGCACTTTGCTTCCATTTTCTTAACACCACTGATGTTATTTTCAGGTATTTGAAGAAGTCTCACTTTTAACAAGGAACATCGGCATTTCACTCATTAAATAACAAACACATGAATATCCTGAGCATATCCAGCATTCAGGTTTATAAAAACACAAATTCTGAATAATCCTGTCTCTTTCGCTCTGTTGCTATCTTAATTCATCGGTGCTTACGTACATCTCATTTGGAACCATTATGCATACCGACTTTGGCCTTGACGTTTCGATGTTTTTCTCCCGACAGTCATCACTGAGTTCTTTTTGACTCCCAGGGGGGCTCCTCTTCCGGTCAGCCTCGGAGTGGTTTGCCTCCACATTGTCCGCCATTACACGAACTTCTGTGTACGTCTCGTTGCTGGGGACATTGAGGCTGCTCTTACTTCCGTGTACAGCGTCAAGGACATCTGAATACAGGGCGTCTACCTTAATTGAGCTTTTGCTACGCTTGATAAAGACTAAGACAACTCCAATACCTCCTGCTGGCAAACCAGTGGCAAATACGATGATGATGATGATGATAAATGGCCTGTCTTGAAGATCTGAAAGACAGATAAAAGAGTTACAAAGAATTGTCTTCCGATGAGTTTTTAGTATGCTGAGTTTGCGGATAAAACATCAACAGAACTCCAATGATGACAACTAGCACTATAACTCCGACTGGTGGACCAAGGACCAATCCTAGGCTGTTTAAACGCAATCCACGGCTACTTAAAGGCTGGAATTGTTTATCTGAAAGACAAATCAAAGATGTACAAAGTTCATACATCTCTAAATGGTTTACAGACGGTTTATACGATGACTCTCAGGGTGTGAGTGTCACTTTTTCACTGTGACGTAATTTTCTCATCAATTTTTCATCGACACTGTTTGTATTCACATCATACTTGCTCCGATAAGTACATACTTACTTCGCAAACTTAGTGGCAACATTGTTGTTACAACTTGGTCTATTCATACAACTCAACAACAAAAACATCTGCTCACTACTGTGGACTGAAAGCGGATTTACTGCACCGATAACATGGGATATCATAGTTTCAATGTTATGTTCTGTCTTTTGAGAATTCTGTCTTTTGAGACGTTGCAATGGCAATCATGTAATAAAATGTAAAGTTAAACTAACGATATGGTATAATAAGTGAAAAACATAAACAATTGTTTTATCTAAATGGTGTTTTTTTCTGTCTTTTGGGAATTCTGTCTTCTTTTATCTGGGCTGTTCCATTATTCTAAAGGGTAGAGGCCATGTTACACATCATTTGTCAACCATGAAAAGTGTTGTTTTAAGCGTTCTGTCTTTTGAGAATTCTGTCTTTTGAGACGATACCGTTTCAATGGCAATCATGTAATAAAATGTAATTTAGACATAGGCCTACCTTTTGATAAAAGAATCTCCACCCCAGTTGTGTTGGTGATTGCTGAGACTTTGTTGCAGGTGTATTGAAGGTATAATTTCTTTCCCAGATATTCAGGCCTTACTTCAAACGTGGCATAAAATGAGGTATTATTCGTTAGGAACTCTGTGACCATCAATGGTCCGCTAAGCAGAGCATACTTGATGCCAGTTCTACAAGGATATTCCTCTATTGCTGCTTCTAATGTCAGGTTGGTACCAACTATCAAATCTCCAGTGTCGTCAGTACTTGAGATATTGCAAGATGGTGGATCTGAAACATGAAACAGGTTTTCGTATGATAAATTCTGAACGCAATACCTGTATGAAAAATAAATCGTTGATATAAGATGTTCTTCAAAACAGCTTTGTTAAGTAAACCACGTTCATAAAAGATGCACTAATTTTAAACTAATATTATTAATTATTTGAGAAATAAATTAATTTTGACTGTATGTCTTTTGAGTCAGTATACTATTAAAAGCGAAAAAGTCTTTCAAGTTTATGAAAGCTAAGATAATAATTCTTTCTGGTGGTCAGAAAGGAAGCTTAAATTGAATATCTGGCAGTTAATCTTACGTCGGTGATTATCAAAATGGTAAGTTAAAGAGGCACTCCGTAGGTAGAAGGGATCACATTTGTCAACGTAATGATTTCTGTCATTTGAACAAGAAATACTTGATTATTAAATGCATGACAAAAGATGTATACGCAGAATATGCGTGAATAAAAACTATGAAAAGCTTAACACGAACTCATTGCATATAGGTATTACCTCGTAGCTTCAGTTCATCCACGCCCTTACAGTTAACATCATACGTCTCACTGTTGCAGTTAAAGGTCAACTCCACACGTCCAGTAAGTGATGACGTCACTGCAGGAGAATATGTGACAACCCTGTTAGTGATGTTATCTGTTTCTTCGTGATCCCATAATTCTGTGATGTTCTGATATCTGTCCCCGATGTGAAGGTTCCAGGCAATGCTGTTAGTGCAGTAGTAGTTACTGAGTCTTATATTCAAGGTTAAATCTTGTCCTATGGTCAGGCTGTTCGTTGAGCTGGTGCTGTTGATCTTGCATGATGGCAATTCTGTAAGCAGTGCAAGTACAAAAGGGCATTAATTCATTGTCTTACTTTGAGTATGTAAAACTTGCCTGTACATAGACATCCACTGGTGACTTGTTGAAATCTACAACTGGGCACAATTCTGATGGACTCTACTGGATTCCGTCTAAGCTTAGATGAGTGACAAGTAACTACATAATATGAATCAATGGAGCGAATCCATGATTTAATTTTCATGAGATTGGTTAGATTTCGTGAAGATTGATCTCCAGCAAATAAATAGTCCTTATATGTGCATTTCTTGTATAAAAGATGTATTGGTTTGTTTTGGTGATATTCACATTTACTATTTATGAAATTAAATAATTCACTTACTGTACACATATAAGGAACATCTTGCTGTCTCTGACCCAGACTCACACGTCCACTCCCCATCATCCTCCTTCACTATGGTCTGTACTGTAAGGTGAACCGTGTTGTCTATACGGGTGATATTTATCTTCTCTTCCTTGCCATCTATGGGTTCACACCCCGCACTGGTACAGCCAACTACTTGCTTATCTTTAGGGTTCTTGATGTTTACAAGGTTGTGTACAATAGAGCAATTTAAAACTGCAGAGTCACCATACGCAACAGGCCTAGGACAGTTGAAGACAGGCTGTCCTGAAAGATAAAAGCTATGTCAGTAACTGCTTATTTGTGGTAATTATTAAGGATTCAGCCATTAGGCATACATATAAGGAACAACTCGCTGTCTCTGGCCCAGACTAACACGTCCACTCCTCGTCATCCTCCTTCACTATGGTCTGTACTGTCAGGAGAACTGTGTTGTTGTTTATACGGGTGATATTTATCTTCTCTTACACTTTATGAGGGTTATCAATGTTTACAGTGTTTGCTGGCACAAAACATTCTAAAACTGCTGAGTCACCGTACGCAACAGGCGTAGGGCAGTTGAAGACAGGTTGACCTAGAAACAGATGCAAGTAGATCGAAAATATCTACTGGTTATCCTTGAATAATCGCCCGACGATTTTCCAAGGCGATTATACAGTGAAAGCGATTACTTATTTTTGAAACTATAAAGTCTGTTTAACGGGTCATTTGAACAAAAATTAATTACGACTATCATTTATGTTCAGATATTAATTTAAATGCAAAACAATACCATTTTTTTAACTGGGCAAATAAATAGAAAATTTTGTGTTCACTGAAATACGAGTTTGAATCTCTGCAATAGCTACAGCCTACATGTGCTTCATCAGAATATTATACTTTTATCATTATGTCTTTTCAAATAAACAAAATACCTTTCAAAAAGTTGGCAAGAAATTAAAACAATATAAAATGTAGAATTTAATAAATTTAACATATTTTTTATATAAATAACCTTCATGGAAATCTTAACGACATTTTCAAAGGCGTTCTTTTTAATAACCGTGAACATTTATTGATTGATTGAACTTAGTTCAGTTAGCTGTTTCAGTCGTTATCACCCTGACTGATACTATATTTCATCTGTATGGGATCGTCTCTTTGAACGTGAGCATAGTATATCTCAAACATTTCGAACTGTTAAAAAGCAAGTGAATTAAAATAATATTTTTGAAATGAATCCACTCATTAGATATGAATGAGTTTTTATTGTTATTTTCTTCAAATGTGAATTTAAAAGTGTATTATCATTGATTGTTGTTATGTGGAAATAAGATATATAATCACATCTATTGTAGAAAGTTATTAAATTAAACAATCTTGAAATAATTAATTTATCAAACACATGTATATTGCAAAACAGAATACATAGAATAAGACTCATACCAGCGGTACAATGAAAGATCATGACGGTAACGTAGACGCTTCTCAGATACCAAACATCCATGTTCATAGTCGCCAACCAGGGTACCTTCTGAAAATAGACTCCATGAAGAACTTGTTCAAAAGCGTTTAATAGAATAATAATGTTTAAATAAAATAATGTATGATTGTCAATGACCAGTGTAAGGAATATATAAACAGACGGAGGGAAGTTGCCCGGAGTTTTTAGGCCCCCAAAAAAATCAAACAATTAAAGCATGGTCGAGCTATATCCCCCGCAAATCGCTCAATATTTATAGGTTTTCCTTATCATATTGCAGATTATTTTTGTCATACAAAATAACACAATTTTTCCAGGATATGAAGAAAACTGTTCTAATCAAAACACTATATGATAGCAACATTTTGTTCACTGTTGGGCATATTTTGCGTAACTGACCAAATAAAATCAACTAAAAACAATATTTATTATGTATTTAGGATTTCCGTGATTAATTTGAACATATATAAACCGAAAGAGAACATATGAACAAAAAAGGCTCACTTTTATATTCAACACTTTTATCAATTAGAGCTAACTTAAGCTTATATAACATTATTTTCACTTATTTTATTTTCCTTGTTAAAAAGAACATATCTAATCTGATAATTCATCAATATAAAAGTTATTCAAAACAAAAATATTGGTGTTGAATTTCTAAACAGACAAGTTTGAATTTTTAAAAAGGTTTCTAACAGAGTCATCCCTTTCACCAAAAATGCTAAATTTCACAAAATTAACATTCATACCCTCATGTCAATTTGAAACGCAATACCATGTTTGATCAACCTTTGAGACATAGTTAAGAAGTTTTGGACCAGACAGGACTCATACCAATTTACATAAAATTTTACAAACATAATTTCTTACAGAGTCCTGATTTTTTGCCAAAAAAGGCAAAATTTTACAAAATTTGTTCAAAATTGTTCTTCATGTCACACCTTCATTTGATTATGTATCTCCATACCAAATTTGATCAAAATATGATGATTAGTTTAGAAGTTGTGAGCCGAAAGGACTTATAACAGATTTCTTACAAATTTACCACTTTATCTCCAAAATCCTAATATTTTATGTAATCTTTTTTTCCAAAAATGACACGATGATTTTTTTTATTTCGGATGTAATTATTGTTTACATCAAGAAAAAAGAAATCCTATATAGAATCGTTGGAAGGCACTCGCGATTGGAAATGAGTTACAGGACTAAATTTCATTTTTACCCTTGTCAACATTTTGAAAACAAGAGCCATCAGGAGAGATGGCTTATCCCCCCCCCCCCCCCGGACTGACTGAAGTTGAAAGATCGGTTTTAGCATATATTTTTATATACTGATTGTGTGAATAATGTTGTATGCATACATGCAGATACTTTTGTTTGACTTTAAATAACCATCATAAGATTATGATAAACCACATCTAGATTGAAAACTGACACAGGCGGAAACCAGAAGTAAAATATTTTTTCCCCTAGGCCAATATGCTTACCATTGTGTGAGCCCATTGCAGATTATGTCCATAGTTATTTGGACTGATAACATTCGTGAAGTCGAGGCCTGGTGGCTGTGTAGTAATCTCTTGGTATGGTCAGTGCTGTGTTACCTAAATCGAAATATATGGGTTCAAATAGATGTGTGATTTTTAACAAAGTCGTAATGTTAAATAAGACTGAACTAGAAAGTGTTTTTACTAGTAAAATAGATGTCTCACCCATACACCATTTCAGCTCAATTTTCTTTTTGAAAATACCTTATAGATTTTAAAAACTCAAATGAAAACCATATTTATATATATAACAACATTCACTGTAAGTTTTGTACATTTTATTTCTATTCATGGGAATCGTGAATTAACATTTAAGTAGTTTGTCATGAAAACTAACCCTCTCGCTTCAAAATGACAAAGTCCAAACTGTTGCCATGGAAAACCAAAAATACATGATTTAAAAGAAGTTGAAACCTCTAAAAGGCACATCTACATGATATGAAGAAGATGTACAACAAATTTGGTGCAGATTGGTCATGTAGTTTCAGAGTGATGCTCCGGAAACTAACCCAACCTTCAAAAACAGAGCCATTGGCTCTGTAGCTCATCAGATTTTGGATGGAAATATGTTTTTAAGGTTTTGACCCTTGTGACCCCATTTGGGGTCATGGGGGTAACCAAATCTAAAATTCAGATTATTCACAACTTTTCAGCTCTCTAGACCTTTTGGAACTGGAGAAGAAGATAAATATAGGTTTTAAATGCTTTGACCCCTGTGACCATATTTATGGTGATGGGGTCACACAATCTACAATTCAGAATCCCCATTGGTCAAGGAGTATACACACAACTTTTCAGCTCTCCAAACCTTTTGGAACTGGAGAAGAAGATAAATATAGGTTTTAAAAGTTTTGACCCCTGTGACCCTATTTAAGGTCATGGGGTCACGAAATCTACAATTTAGAATCCCAATTGGCTGCACATCATATTTCAGGTCTCTTGAGCCATTGGTTCTGGAGAAGAAGTTGATAATGTTTACGGATGGACAGATGGGCGGATGGACAGACGCCATGACATGCCATAAGCCCATGTTACATACCGGTGGGATAAAAATCTACAATTATTAATTCTCACTAGTCAAGGAGTCTGTACACAAAGCCTATCCCTCAAAATGAACATCTAGGGATCATGGTTGATATATGTATGAAGTTTGGTGAAGCCAGGATGTATAGTTAAGGAGATATGCCCCGTACAGAGGACTTGGTCATAGTCACTGTTTTAGTCATGTTTTCATGAAAACCGCAAAAATTAAAAATAACGTGATGGTCTAACCCTCAAAAGGCACATCTAGGGATCATGGTTGATATATGTATAAAGTTTGGTGAAGCTAGCATGTATAGTTTAGGAGATATGTTCCGGACAAAGGACTTGGTCATAGTCACTGTTTTAGTCATGTTTTCATGAAAACCGCAAAAATTAAAAATAACGTGATGGTCTAACCCTCAAAAGGCACATCTAGGGATCATGGTTGATATATGTATTAAGTTTGGTGAAGCTAGCATAAATAGTTTAGGAGATATGCTCCGGACAAAGGACTTGGTCATAGAGTCCCTGTTTTAGTCATGTTTCCATGGAAACCGCAAAAAATAAAAATAATGTGATAGTCTAACCCTCAAAAGGCACATCTAGGTATCATGGTCTATCCACAAGGTTTCAGCTTTCTAGGCCTTATGATTCTAGAGAAGATGATAATAAGTTTTAAGGTTGTGGCGGTCCTTATTTGGCCACAAAAGCTAGATTTTTTTATCCTCACTAGTCTGTGTACAAAGTTTCAGCTTCCCTGGCCCTCATGCTTCTTGAGAATAAGTTTACGGACAGATTGACGGACAGACGGACGAACGCCGGACAACATGACATGCCATAAGCCCATTGGACCTTACAGGACAGATGAACTAAAAAGTGATATTTCTTCATAGGCATCATGTATAATATATGAAACCGGATTATGATATAAAGATCATATATGTAAAGCTGCACTTCAACCTAAAAGTGGTGTTGAAATTGAAACTGTACTTGACAAAGACAAGGAATGAAATATAGAAACAGAGTTCATATTACCTTGTTTTCGTAAGTAGAATGATTAATTGCTTGAACGGATGTGTCATTAGTGGTATAGAAGGAAGGTTTAACTTTATCAACAACTTATAATTCTTGAATAAATAAAGCCATTGTCTCTGTAGCTCATCAGGCTTTACATTTGATTTTGCTTTAGGGTGTTGCCAATGTGGTTTGCCCCTTAGTAGGGCCACACTCCGCCACAGGGTCACAAAATCTACAATAATCACTAATTAATCTTCACTAGTCAAGGAGTCTGTACAATAGGTAACAGTTTTCTAGGCGTTATGCTTCTGGAGAAGAAATGAATATAGGTTGTAAGGTTGTAGCCTCTGTGGCCCTAAGGGCCACTGGGCCACCAAAGCTACAATTTATAATCCTCACTAGTCAAGGAGTCTGTAAAACAAATTCACAAAGTTTCAGCTTTCTACTTCTAGGCCTTATGGTTCAGGAGAATTAGTCGAAATTCCAAGGATTTTTCAAGGAAATGTATATGTGTGTGGCTTATTTTTTCAACGGACTCGTGATCGAGGCACCAGTCGGCATAAAACAGACCCGTAGCACCGCTTTCGGTATAGTAGCTGTTTAGCTATCGTGTCAAATCTAAAATTATGTGATGAAGTCAGTGCTCACGTAATGATCTTTAATAGAAACGAGGTTGTATAACTTACCATGTCAATGTGCCGTTATAAAGAATCAAGGAAGAACTTTTGGTAACATCCACTCCATACATTTTGACCCTGTGTGTAAACATACAATCATGTACAGATTCAGTCTTCAAAATAATAACTGCTCCCATCGAGAGCAAGTGCTGCAGCAACCTGCGTTGCGTTCAGTGACACGTTGTTCGCGGCGGGTATCCTTCTTTTAACATTTAGTGTTCTCGCGAACACCCCGGGAATTTTCGGGCCTTGCGCGTGCGCAACAGTAATAAGTGCAAGTGCTTGTGATCGAGATCTATGCCTTCGCATAGAGCTTCATGATCTCCGTCATGCTACAAGCTCTCGAGATGGCGCAATAAACTATTGCCCAAAATAAACGCTACAATACAAATTGCAAGAATCCACTGGTGAATGGCATGACTAAAACAGATTTTTATCAATTCTCCAGAAGTCGACTTAAATGTTAAAACATAAACTTATATGTAAAATTTTAAACTTTAACTTTTCATGTTTGCGAAAAACAGGCTTTTAAAAAAATCATCGATATGGAATCTCCTAACTAGGCGAGATGGCAGAGAGAAATTAAAAAATTTCTAGAGCAATGACGCCCCAACGAATTTATGTCAAATAAAGTGCATTTCATCGACAACATTGCTTTCCCAGAAACCTACATTATTCACCATACTTTATCAATTTTAAAATGAAATGTCGAACATTCTGATAAACATAGAAATTGCTATTTATGCACCCAATGTGCGTTTGGAGAGACAAAAAATCAAAAGTATCCTTTTTTTGAAGGTTGAAAATATGCATGCTTCTTCATATGACCCATGTTGGCCTATGTTAAATATACTCAAAACCGATTCTGCAAGATAATATATCTTTGTTTTGACGACGTTGAAAACTTGGTACCGTTTCTTGTTTGAAACAAAGGGACAGCTAGCCTAACTTATCATGGTATATTTGTGAAGCGAAATTTAAGGGGACAAACCATTTTAAAAAGTATGTTATTGGTACATGATTGAAACACAACCCAGTTGAAAAATGTAACAGTTTTGTTATTTGTATTCAAATAGGACCGGTTCTTTAAGCTGCGATACGTTGAATGATTTTCACACAACAGCTCCTTGTAATTTCAAGATTACATTATCATCGACATACTGCACTGTAATTTCCCTATAGACATGCACACTTCTCGTTATGATACATAACCGCGGGAGTTGCTTAATCACTTAGTTGTATGCGAGACCATCAGTTCTGAGTAGCCTTTCTTGGGAGTGAATGTGAGTCATTCTGGAAAACCAGACCAAAGACAAAATTGGGTGAATATATTTATATCAGAGCTTATAAAAACTTAGAATGCGCATTTGCTTCTCCGGTATTTTTTGGTATGATGATTGAATCTAAATTTCACAATAGCAGATATGATTTTAGTTTCGCGTTTTCGTGCATAAACTTTCGAGGCGTAAGATAAGTCTTTGAGTAAAATGTGTTTCATTGAATTTTATTTTACGTTGTTACCGTCTCTCTACAGTTGGAACTTCCCCCTTTCAATAGGAATTATATGACGCTTGAATTGTTTTCAAATGTTATGGTGATCAAACTTATACTTGTTAAGGTTCTAATTTCTACTTCATATTAACATGTGTTTATTTATTAACCAAACCACTCGAATATAAAAAACACAATCATTTGTAATACATATTAGTCGCTGTCATTGTCCTGTTTTCGATCAGTAATCACGACTTGAACCTTTTGTCGTGTGTGACTGAACAGATTAGCATTAAAATGGTGATTTAGAGAGTCAGTTCTTCACAAAAGGATACAACTGGACTAATTTTAAAGACTTGTGTACAACGACGTATCGTGAATCTTTACAGAGACACAGAGTATGTTGATAGGATCACATTTGTCAAATTTTGAAATCGATGTTATTACATCGGGAACCACTAACTGTTACTGAAAGTTAAGGTCAATCAGTACATAAGAGCGAAAATACGGCCATTCAAAGTCGGGATTTTGATAGAAAACCGGACAATGTGGCTCGAGTGGCGCGCGCAAATTCGCCAAACGTAATTTTGAAACCTTGTCATAAGCTGACAGGAAGATATATTCGATTCGATAGTGTTTATTAGGTATTGTAACTAATAGGTAGATTACTTGGATGCATAATTTCGAATATTAAACGTATTTAAGATGTTTTCTTGATTTTTTCATAAAATCAAGCATTTTAGAGATATTATGCATAAATGGATATATTTACAAGTCCAGTGATGAGATATGAACTTCAATCAGCATATAAGATATTTTGTAGCTTATCAAAACCAAATAAAATTATAAGAAAGATACTCTGTGTTACTTTAAATACAAGCCTGCCTCGAATAGACGCCATTGCGCCCTAGCTTCCTGTTATTTTGTCATATAACATTATTTTTGTTGACTTTAATCTTAAACTGATTTTCTGCCCCCCGGATCCGCCACTGAATTACATGGTCTTAAAGTTTGTACAACCTATTAAAACGTGAATCAACACTTTCGTTATTTTTAAATATATGTATTTATCTACTTTTATTATATTCTTTATTAACATAATGAATGTTGTATATATATCAGTTTTAATAGTGTCTCGAAAGCCAATGATATGGCTGGATGATATCATGTTACATTCTATGCTATTACATACATTGACATTTTAACTGTAACATATCATGTGAAACTTTAATAAAATAATTATGTCTGTCTGTCTGTGAAATAAAACCTGCTCTGTTCGTTCAAACAAGGATTTTTATAGCACTAGGTTTTGACATCCTAGTTCAGTACTAGCCTGCACGTATAGGCCAACTCGACGGGTCAGCGGAAATGTCTTCAATATTATACATCCGTCATCAAGCGATTTATAGAACTAGACATGCAAACAACTAACAGTTATTCATTTCATGTTATAAATATTTTGATTAGAATGTAGGCCTATTCGTTATGAAGAGAAACTACAGATATATCTTCAACTGAACTCACCAAGACTTCCATGTGATGACGATACTAATTAACACGTGACAAGTTTTCATAACGCGGACGGAAGCTTAACGGATTTTAAAACCCCATTCCGAAATGTTTGAAGTTAAAACATAACCACAAACATATTTCACTAGTTTCTTTGGAATATATGAAAGTCTGATTACAATATTGTATATAGTGCGTCAAAGGTCGCTACTCAAATTGAAATATGTTCAGTTTGGTAATGAAAGCCGTTTTGGAAAGCCACTTTTGATCACAAGCACTTGATGCATTGATAGCTCATATTAGTATATATATAACTAGTATATGAGCACTGCCCATGCATCAAGTGCTTGTGCTTTTGGTGGGCGAGAGGGGAAGGGGAATAACTCTAATCTTGTTTCCCTCACACGTAGCCACGGCCTTTGTTGCCGTATCTGGGACCACACTCCCTGTGGTCCCTCATTTACCAGAAAAAAATATTACAAAAAATAGCACATGGCGGTGATAGATAACAAAAATTAGAGTTGATAAATGTTGGTTCATTTGCTATATTTTAAAACGAGATAATAATTCAAATTAATAGATGGAAACTTGTAAGGAATAGTATGAAAAATTAGGAAACTGAGTAGGGCCTAATATTTTGAAAATGATGTCAAATTATTAAAATAACTTCATAATGGAAAATTAGTATATTATAATTTCGTTCCCATCAACATTTCAATTACTTATTTTACCGTCACAATTGATGTCTCTTCGTGTATAAAATGAAAGTGCATTTATCTTAGTCTATCTAACGTGTTCTGTCAGAGAGCTTCCCCTTCCCGGTACGGAGAGGACATACCATCAGGAGTGAGTTCGAACCCAGACAGAGTCAATATTTTTACACTTTCATTTCTCGAACCATGGTCGATATTCGATATTTATCAGACTGGAATTATGAAACGCATACATTATATAGTATCTAACATCTGACTTCCTTGTTATATTTAGAAACATATTCCTGATGTTGAAAAAAAGACCACATTTTCTGTTAAATGTTAAAGGACAAAGGGCATAAAGAAAGATGTACTGTTCTACTGACAGACCATTTGCTTATTTTGAAGTATGTTTCGCACGAAGCATGCACATTGAAACACGAAGGTCTCTGTTGACATAAGTATATGATTATCAAATCATGGAAGTATTTGATGAACTTATATTACCACCAATACTCTCATTGTGTAATGCGAGAAGAATGTGGTGTATGTTGCTTATGATAATATAAGTTAGATGACAATGTGTTTCGAAATGACCACTTGTGTGGCGTAGAGATATTTCACATATTCTATATATTTTACATTTACACTATTTCTATTGGTCTAAGGGGGACAACCATCCTCCACGCAGGCGGTCTGCGCAACTCCGGACTTCCTCCTTCATACGCCTACAGATGTGTAAGCCTGGCTTGTCATGCGCACAGCCCTGTTTGGAGGATGTTGCTTAACCTTAAATTACCTCCCTTGTGGGAATGAGAGTTATGCGCCCTTGTTCTTGGTTAATAAAATGGCGTTCAAAGAAGTCGGGCGATGTTGTCTCTTTACAGTACGATACTGCTATTAATAACCCTCTACGGGGTTCGTGGCCACCACGCCACATATGGTGGAGATGCAGTACGTTCCCCGGTATTAATTGCAACACAAATTGACAATAATGCTTCCGCAGGCGTCAGATTAAAGACATTTCATGCCATGCCTTGTGAGGATGCTGTCACGTGGTTATCAGAATTCAAGGTTCCATGGCCGCCACCCAAGAACATTCATGGACATTAACCTTCCCAATCTTGAAGTACCCAAAACTGCAGCTTCATATGTGATTCCCTTAATGGAGGCTGTCGAAATGTCGCGAAAAGTTGTGATTCAAACACTGTCTGATAGGAAGGAAGCCATGAGTGAGAAATCTAAGGTACATGAACATCAAATCAATTTCTGTGTTGGAGACACTGTGTTCCTGTACAAGCCTGTTTTAGTCTCAAGTCAGTCAAGAATACTTGCCAGACCCTGGGCTGGGCCATACTACATTGTCGAAAAACTTTCGAACATTCACATGAAATTACGAAGAAAAAGAGACGGTCGGTTAGTTCGGATCAGAGTCCATATTAATCGACTGAAGCATGGGTATCTGAGAGCGACCGAGCCTGATGACCCAACGCCGCCACCGAATGAGGACAGTCTCGAGCCCTGTGTCCTCCATGAGGATGAAGTGGCAGACACGCCACAAATAGACACACCTGAGTATGATTCTAGTCAAACTGGAGATAATGCTACCCAGTCAGACTCCCAAGATGAGCATCCCACTCAATACTACTCCATTGAGAAAATTTTGAGAAAGAAATATTGTCAGAACAAGTGGTTTTATAGGGTGAAATGGCTGAATTTTGAAAGCAAGCAAAATTCATGGGTTGCCTTTGAGGACCTGACTCCCACTTGTCAAACTTTAGTGCAAGATACACACTCAAAGATTCCAACTGACAATCAAAGTCAGAGAAAATGAATGTGAAAAGTATAAATTTGTCTACTTGTTAGCAAGTAAATTTATTGTTCCAGTTTACTTGTTTAAGGTTTTTGTAGTTAAATGTTAGAGTTGACAATTATATTTGTTTCAGTGTTAGGTTTTTCATGACACACTGATAAATGATGTTTCTAGTTATTATTGATGTGCACAACAATTGAAGTGTTTACAGGGTACCTTTAAGAGATGATCATCTGTATAAGTATTTATATTTGAAGAATATTCACTGGAATATTATTGGTGTACTTAAACTATGATTATTATCAAAATTTCCATAAGTAACCATCATGTTGTGGTTAGACTTGGTGTTTTCACTGTTCTGTATTATTTCAGATGTTTTTGAAAGAGTGTGAACATTTTAAGAATATTCACAGGTATATTTTTGTTGTACTGAACTGATAATATTATATATTTTTCAGATTTACTCAGGTACAAACAATATGTTCACCTAAATCTTTTAATGAAGGCACACAATATTGTAAAATTTAAAGTTTTTGAAATGGTGTTTGATATCATGTATTAAAATTACATGATGAAGTTGTGAAGCATTTTTAGGATTTTCACAGGAATACATCTTATATTTATCCTAGAGACTTATCAATATTTTACAAAGTACTAAAGTATATTAGCCTAAGCCTTTAAATGTGTACACATATTCAATAATCATTTTTGCATAAGCTAGGTTGTTTTCTTTTTCAAAATAACCAATGTTGGTATTAGTGGTTAAAAAGTGTTGATGTTTAACACTTGGTTTCACCGAAAATATTTAATTTTAATGTCAAATGTGAATGGCATGGTACTGTCATTAATTATGTTATGATATTCTGATTCATGACCAGAACATCATGACATGATGCTGTAAATTTCTATGTCACCTCTCACTCTTATTTATATAAAAACAGATTTTTTTTGTTCTTCCTGGAGTAAATATACTATGTTGATATTTAACATATTTCTTTTATCAACAGCAAAATTGTCTAAATTTCTATCGTTCGAGTGGTTCTCACTTTTTAAAAGTGGAGGGTGATGTGGGGTAGAGATATTTCACATATTCTATATATTTTACATTTACACTATTTCTATTGGTCAAAGGGAGACAACCGTTAATTCAACTTGCTTAACCTTAAATTACCTCCCTTGTGGGAATGAGAGTTATGCGCCCTTGTTCTTGGTTAATAAAATGGCGTTCAAAGAAGTCGGGCGATGTTGTCTCTTTACAGTACGATACTGCTATTAATAACCCTCTACGGGGTTCGTGGCCACCACGCCACACTTGTTACCTTACGGTTACGAGCTCTGGCAGTCTAAGTAAACCTGGTCTCAATATTATCCGTTTCACTCCTATACTGAGTCTAAAAAGGCCTAGTAGAGGGTCGCGTCAGCCCACGTATCGAATGGACCAATCAGAAGTTAGCTTACCAAGCCACAATAGTCTGTCTTCGCACGTATAACGTTGGAAGGTCATAGGTCGCAGAAAGGTCGGCTGACGCGACGCTCTTCTAGACCTTTTTAGACGCAGAGTGAAACGGATAATATTGAGGCTAGGTTTACTTAGACTGGAGCTCTGGGGGACTGAAACAATGTACGAAGTAACTCGTTCATTAAGAATGTGTGTTGTATTTGATGCGCGGAACATGGGTTGCATGACCTAAGCACGTTGATTGCGGGTATTGACTGTCTATCACTGTGCGACAAGGATTGGTACATGTAGTGCACGTTCATAGACGAATGTAGATCACGGGTGGATTAAAGAGCAACTCCGTGACTAATCTGGATCACATATGCCAAACTTTACCACTAGTGTTTTCTGATCGAGAAGTAAGGTTTGATGAAGGAAAGTATCATTTTAAAACTAATAGACTTTGTATAGTGACAACAGGAAGGTTCCAATTTACGATTGTGATCGAAAACCGAACCATGACGCGTGTCGGAATGGACGCATCAGGGAAACTAAGCTTATCTAAAGCAGTCAAAATGAAAGCTACGATTTGATCATGTTTGATAGGTTATATAACTAGAATTCATGTCAGATGGACGTGTGAATTTGGCTTTTGCGAATATATATAACTCTTTTAAGAATTTCATTGGAAATGAGTTTCTTATCATATAAATTGCATATGGGAATGAATATGTGAGATACTTTGAATTAATGTCATGAATTAGGCCATTTACAAAACATAACAGTACATGTATGTGATGAAAATCACGGAGTGGCTCTTTAGGGTTATGTCCTATATCCGATGAGAGATCACCGAAACTTGTATTATTCTTTGTGGGAAATAGAGCTACATACAAAGGACATGATGTTTAATTGTTTATGTATTCATATTATCATTATCATTAATTGTTTCAGGTCCAAAGATACAGTTTAGCGCAGAAAGCGTGAACACGTGGTGGTGTCACTTGACCGAAGATGGAAGACTTGTCAACCAAAATTCTCCAAAAGAAGGTCATGATGGGAAAATAAAAACCGGTAGTCAAGCTTCATCTGTTGTAATGGAAACCCAGCGGCAATTTCCGGTGGACCCAAGGCCATCATCGCCGTTTTCCTTGAAGAGCATCAGGACTTTGTCGACAAGCTCCAAAGAGTTCTCTCCCTTGGATAATTTGACAGCTTATTCGACTCGTCGGAAGGGCTATACTCAGATTCAGAATTCAAGTATGTAAAATGAATAATGAGGGGGTGGGGGGCTTAAACTTATTTACCAAAATTCCTCCCTTGCCCATCTTCCTACGCAGAGCCAAAAAGGCCAGTTTCCAAACTGTCATTTTATGCCTTGCTGCAGAGACTTTACTTTTCTGTGCTGCTATAGTGCCCCTACAGAGTAGAGAGCAAGCACAGAAAACTCAAGGCTATGCAGCAAGGCATAAAATGACAGTTTGGAAACTGGCCTTTTAGGCTCTGCGTAGGAAGATGTCCCTTGCCTAGCCGCCTTTAAATTATAAAAGATCGAGTCACTCAAAAAATAATTAAACTTATTTACCAAAATTCCTCCCTTGCCTAGCCGCCTTTAAATTAGAAGAGATCGAGTCACTCAAAAAATAAAGCTGTAACCATTCAAGTGGTAGATTAGAAATTAAGGTCCTACGGTCATTTCGTCTAAGCCGTGGTGATACAGTGGCTTCAGCTGGTTGCAGTACTTCTAAGGGCGCGTTCACACTGTGCAATCTGTTGCATACAACACGTAGTAGGCCTACGACACAACTAATTAATTGCACAAAGTGTGTTGCATGCAATTTACCGTTCACACGTTGCATGACCCCGTTGCCTTGACCCCTCTGTATGCCTTGACCCCTCCCGATCCCTCTTAATTAATGGTCACCTGCTTTTCTGTGTCGAAAGTCCTCTTCACACAATAAGAAACTTTCAAATCATATGATAGTCGATTGTTGATACTGCATCATTGTTAACATAAAATTCTTATCATAACATATTACAGATGCTTGACTTTTTCAGACGTATTTTCATCATCGCAAGACGTCACACCCGCATACCAATCTCCATTTGTGACGTCACGTCGCCCTCCAAGACTCAAAATATATCCCGGCGCTCTAGGATCGTTGAGTCTACGAGGTCTTGGACAGAGATACTGGGAAGCGGAGATGACGTGTGAGATCAAAGTTCATCTCTACGGTTTGCCAATTTTTGAAGCAGGGGTGGCGTGGGGTGAATCAGCAGACACAAGTGGACTCGTCGAAGGAACCGGAAACAGTTGGGTTCTCCGCCTCACTACTTGCTACGACCACACCGAACACGTCTGCGCCAAGGCAGTTCAGGGTTGTCGCCCCTTGCATCACTCTCCTTCTCGAGGTTGTAAGAAGGACGATACATTTGTAGTGAAGTACGGATTTCTTCTGAACTTCGATACCAAAGAGTTAGCGGTTATTGATATCACTCAGAAAGAGGTGTTGTATGTTTTCCAAAATATTGACACATCACGTGACCTCTATCCCGTGTTCGGAGTTTTCAGCCGTCACCGACATCACGTTCAAATACGCCTTCTAGCGGGAAGAGATCTCAAACTTGACAGCGCCACCACAGGCCTCATATCTAAAGTAATCAACAAGACTCTTGAACCAAAACGAGTTGTCCCCCCTTCAAACTTCAAATATTCCATTTTCATGCAGGCAACGTGAAATGATATGTGACCTCAATGTTGACCTTCTGACCTTTTCACTGTAGCCAATCAGCAACAAGGCTTGACAGTCATCAGTTTGATCTAAAGGTTAGCGGAGATTATGATTGCTTTAATTACTGGCCCATGGAAAGCGAATCAAAGTCACATGAAGAATGAGCATACTCAGATCAGGAGTACGATTATGAGTGATATGTAATGACTGATTTCAAGTATATTAACAACTGATAGCAAGTCACATAATCTGAGATCCTTCAACTGCTGTCGCCTTATTATTTGA
Organism: Steromphala cineraria; assembly: GCA_916613615.1. Lineage (NCBI taxonomy): Eukaryota > Metazoa > Mollusca > Gastropoda > Trochida > Trochidae > Steromphala > Steromphala cineraria. Next base: position 18,374,181 of record OU744737.1, read on the forward strand.
ACGGCATATGACAATTTTATTTCGTGCTCATGGAAGCACATTTTTCAGAAACTCAAACAGTGTTTGTTCCAGAGACAGTCGGATTAAAATCAAACGTGCTCCGAGGAATGCATTTAATAAAATATTGTCCCTATCTAAATCCAGTCGGGATATCTGCTCCCCCACGGTCTGAAAGCAGCAAGGCTAATCGCATGTTGCTGTAAGAAGTGTAGCGCAGACAAACCCCAGTCATAAGCTATATCCAATCTCGTCGTTTTTTTTCATGAATAGCGTTTAGAGGCGATCGTGTATAACGAATGGTACACCGAGTTACCTGCCCTTAGCATATCAAACGCGTTTGCCGCCGTCCTTGCTATTGATTAGATGAACTTAAGTCAGAAACATGCGACAAGGGTGGGTGCATTCAGACCGTGGTTTAGATGGTGTCCGGGCTTGTTCGAACCCCGATAAAAATATTGTACGTTTTATATTTCTTGGAGAACGGTCCATTTTAATCAGACTGGTTCCAGATGTAACCTATTTGATTTATTGTTGATATGATAGTCCAAATGTTTAGCTTCGACAATAGCACGTTTGTGAAATTAAAAACTCAACAGAAAAATAATATGTTAGAATATTACAAAATATGATGAGTGAGTTTCAGTTATGTTTTTTCTGATGGAAGGGCAGTCGCAAAGTTGTTTTATTAATACAAGATCTGATAAAAGGGCTCCAGTTTTGTTTTTCTGATGGATAGGTGCTCGCGAGGTTGAGTCAATACTTTGACAAAATCTCATCAGATGAGCGAATTTACCTTGATAGGTAACAGGGTATTGTAGGAGCTTGGTTGGTACAAAAACGCTGATTTAGCAGTATGTCCATGTTTGTCTAAAGCGAGTGAGGTTTCGTTACCTTGGCTTCAATTATCTTATAATGATAATTACTAGTTACTGCAGTGTATAAAATAGATTGGAAATCTAGCCTGTCCTGAAAATTCATTGGTCAATTCCTTTGGGAAATTTAAGAAAAAAATTGAAAAGTTACCAGTCCTGACCAAAAAGTTACCAGTCCTGACCAAAAAGTAACCAGTCCTGGCAAAAATTAGCCAGTTCAAGGACTGGCTGACGGGCAATATTTTAAACACTGGTTACTGTTTGTCAAATTATAATGTAACATACTGTTGTACATGTACTTCTATTTTTGCTCTATCGATGAAATGCTCCAGTTTCTTGATATTTGCAGAGAAGGGAAATGTGAGTGTGCAATAGTCGTGATCTAGAAGCAAACAGACAAAACAGAAAACATTTTTTATTTCGAAACTTTTCCATTAGTACTACAACAAATACCGGTTATTTAAGACTTATTTAAAAGCCACTCGGTGAGTTGTTTGGATCACATAATATGCCAAACTAAATGAATAGTGTCATTTGATCGAGGGATATATAGTATCATTTGATGCAGGAATGTATCATTTTGTACAAATCGACCAACATAGGGATCGTTAAGTCGTGAATATGATCGGACAATCAGTAAAACGTAAATTTGGAAACTTATCTTAAAGGGGCAATAGCACGGGTTTTTTTTGACAATTTTATATTTTTAATTTTTCACTGATAATTGTACGTTAACACTAAATGTAAATTTTGATAGTGTCAAAAATCTCATAACCAATCACCCTTAGTCAGAGAACAAATTATAAAAATTCACAAAAACGCATAGGCCGACATTTTGTGTGAACACCTTCAATTCATTTTGTGCAAGAAAAGGAAATTGAATGGCATTATAAATTGTTTTATTACCGCTTCATTTATAGTTTGAATACGTTGTCTTTCAATCGGAACCATTTATTTCAATTTTCCTGACATCACTTAAAAAATAAACTAAAAGATGCTACTGCCCCTTTAAGTAGTCACATTGACGAGTTACATTTACGAGACAGTTACAAGTGAATAATGCTTGCTAGGTTGTATAACTAGTTGTCATGTCAATTGGACGTGTGATACAAGATACATTGATACAAGAAATTTTCATATATTTTCCGTTTGGGGTGAATATGTGAGGTAATTTTATTTTAAATTAGTAGCATTAATTACACAATCTTCGTTTGTTAAAAAGCAAATCAAAATGTGCTGACAATCACGGAGTGGCTCTTTAAGTATTTTGAAAACAGGGCAGTCAGTTTGTTAAAACGTCATCAGCCCTTCATTCCAATCTAGTTAAAACTAGCTGTAATGTTTACGTCCCCTAACGTGAGGACTTAGGGGACGTATACATTACAGCTAGTTTTAACTAGATTGCCCTTCATTCTCTCCCATTGTTTTGTAAAGTAAGAGTTATCTCCCCTGGACGTTAAATCTCTTTGATAGCCACGCAGAAGCACATGAAAATGACCGCGGCTTTGCGAATGACCACTTAGAAACGGCGTCGCTGATTGGACAACTATCTTGGATGGCCTCCAATCAGTTTCTACACATGTTTCTGGCTGATTAGGACAGAGGCTTGCTCGGGTATAAATGAGCTGCCTCAGTGGGAGAGAATGTCAGTCCTTATACATAGTAGCCTATAAATATGCTGATTACAATAGTAAGCTATATATGGCGTCATGGCCTCATTCCACAAAGCAACCTTAGATAAGATTAACCTTAACTCTTATTCTTTAACATTGCACTAAGGTTACCTTAGTGACATACGACCACCTTGCTCGGTGAAAGAAGGCACAGGACTTGAAGCATTGTCATTTTGATAAAAATTAAAGAATTAAAAAGCAATTCAATACGCTATCAATCTTCAAGTACCGATATTGAATAGAAAAGCAAAACGCATAGTCAGGTCTTAGTGTAAGTACAGCGTCCTGCAGTTCGGAGATTGTTTTTATCCTCCAGAAGTTTATTGATTGGACCCAAAAGTTCAAGCGAAGTTCACAGAAGAGCTGGCACTAAATTAATGAGGATATAAAACAGTTAAAGTTAAAGTTGCCTTGAGAGAACTCTATTGAAATGAAGCATCACAGCGAGGCTGAATCAACTTTTAACACAACAGTGTTTTTAGAAGGTTCTAGAAATGTCAAAGTTAAAGAAAGACAAGATTACTAAGCTGTTTCACGTAATTCTGATTTAAACCCTCTCGGATATAGTTTTACGACTACAGTAAAAGGACAGCGCATGCAATGAGGAAAGTGCTGACAGACAGAGTTGTCGTCCCTGATTTTGGCGGTTCGTTGGGCTTTGGTGGTGCATCGTCATTTATCACTGGCTTCTGACAGGATTCTGAAGCGAGACAAAGTATATATTTAAAAAGCAATCTACAACATAAGCAAAGGCGAAGCCATGAACGATTTTCCATGTACAACGATAAAACGTGTAGGTGATATATTCGGTTATGATGCAGTCTATGACAAAAGCAAAGCCATTAATGTTTCCCTAATGGAAAACGAGATAAAGTGTCGATTTTTGGTGTAGCCTATGATATGAAGCAAATGCGAAGCCATAACAAGATTTATCAAAGTGCAAAAGTAAAAATAGAGCCATGGGCTCTGAAGCTCACCAGACTTTTGATGGAAACAGGTTTTTAAAGTTGTCACCCCTGTGACCCTATTTGGGGTCACAAAATCTACAATTTAGAATCCCCATTTGCCAAGGAGTCTACATACAACTTTTCAGCTATCTAGACCTTTTTGGAACTGGAGAAGAAGATGAAAATAGGCTTTAAGGTTTTCACCCCTGTGACCCCAATTGGTGTCATGGGGTCACAAAATCTACAATTTAGAATCCCCATTGGCCAAGGAGTCTACACTCAATTTTTCAGCTATCTAGACCTTTTTGAACTGGAGAAGAAGATGAAAATAGGATTTAAGGTTTTCACCCCTGTGACCTCAATTGGGGTCATGGGGTCACAAAATCTACAATTTAGAATCCCCATTGGCCAAGGAGTCTACACTCAATTTTTCAGCTATCTATGGACCTTTTGGAACTGGAGAAGAAGATGAAAAAAGGTTTTCAAGGTTTTGACTCAGGACTGTGACCCCAATTGGGGTCATGGGGTCACAAAATCTACAATTTAAAATCCCCTTTTGCCAAGGAGTCTGCACATCAAATTTCAGCTTTCTAGAGTCATTGGTTCTGGAGAAGAAGTCGAAAAAGTAAAAAGTTTACGAATGGACGGATGGACGGACGCCATGCCATGCCATAAGCCCATTGGGTCTTTCGACCTGTTGAGCTAAAAATGAGACCAAGTGAAGATACGAATTGTAGTCTACAATATAACAAGGGCGAAGCCATCACACGATGTTGCAAGTAAAATTGAAAAACAAGATAGTGCAGATTCAAAATTAACTCTATAATATAGAAAAACATTGAAGCAACGAAAGATAAGATAAGATAATTGTTCTATTGTCCCAAGGTGAAATTTGTTTTACATCTCCCGTGTAAAAAAAAACAATAAAAAATCAAACAAATATAAAATGTATTTGGATAACATATTAGCAATAAAGCATGTATGTAAATCGTAAAATGTGAAGATAATCAAGTACATGAAACATGAATTTTCTTAATTTCCATTTCACACCATAAGATATAGTTTACGCTAGAAGTAAGTTGAGTTTATTCAAAGAATGCTCCAGGGACAAATGTTAAAAGAAGCTGTTTATGATTGACACCGTTTATAAAGGCCGATCGGCACTACATATGTTATAGTGGGAAATGATTATCGTTCATATAAGGGCGAGGTAAAAGCATTACTACTAACTTTGACTGTGCCACAATAAGAATTGTCACTTGAGAGACGAACCCAAAATAATTCAGAGTGATTTTTGCAAGCCATGAAACATGTATAACAATCTTCCATTTATGTTTACAACCATTATCAGAGTTCGAGCCCACAAAATTGAATACACTTTGTAGGGAGTTGAATTGGAAAAATGATCGGACGGTGAAAGAATGCCATTGACCAGGGGGAAAATGTAAGCGCCTTGAGCAACCACGAGTGGATGGATATGTGCGCTATATAAATATTCATATAATAATAATAATCATTGAAATACCCCACACTCTCCTAATGTCTTAGACAATCTCAGCATTTGGTGAAGTTGAAAGTGTACAGATATCACATGCAGAGAATCACCCATATTATTTCCTTACAGTTTACAATTCCACTGGAAGTAAAGTTGAAAGTGTACAAACATCATATGCAGATAATTGACCCTCTATGACTTCCCCTCAAGGTTATTTATCCCTTGTCCTCTTTCCCACTGTTACAAGCCTCGTTTAGTTTTATAATGTCTGTTTTATCATTCACTGACACGTTTCATGTAAAACGCTTCTTTAAAAATTTCATCCGAGGGAAACGATTCGTCGAACTTGATTGTATCCAACTGCAGTTTGCTTTAATCAGCAGCAACATAATTCTTTGTCGTGTCCCGTGTATAGGTTTCGTCCGTGTACTTGAATGTTTATGTATGTAATTGACCAATTGTTTCCAACCTGTGCATGTTACATAGGTGTCCTTCACATAGAGTACCGTATTTTCTAAAGAGCGCCCGGGCGTTTATGTTCCTAGCGCGCCGTAACCCCTCCCCTTTACGTTCTTCATAAACACTTTACCACAATCAAACTGATGGAGGGGTAAATATCTACTTCTATTGTAAGCATAACACGAGGTCTTTTTAAATCATCCCACTTTCTTGGTTATACAAGGGTTCCTATTGCTGCTTTCGGGATAATTCACTAGGTTGCTATTTACGAAACCTCGCTCACTCTTACAAAAATAGCTTTGTATGATCATACGAGATATCAAATGGCAATTTACAGTATTTGTCTTCTGTTGAAAACGTGGCCATTAATGGTGTTAAAGCGCTTTCATTTAGACGTCACCAATAAGGAGGTAGTCTTAATAATGTTTGCAAAAATCATGTTTAAGTGACTTCAAATTCTGACAGGTCAGCAGCGGCCGCATCGAGCAGGTGATCGCGATATAGAGGTGCTGGTTAAGACAGGGTCAGCTTAAAACATACCTTTAATGGTCAACGGCTCCGTCTCAGCGCAGTGATGTCCACACTCGCCGCTAGGTGTCGCTGAGATGCCGTCCTCATCGCTGTGCAGTACACATCTAATGACCACACCGCTCTCAACAGAATCTGCCGGTATGAGAACAAGACTTGCCCGCTCGTACTGGCACGAGTTATGGCGCTTGTAGGGACTTCCGGTATCAGCTTGTGACGTCACATTCACCGGGTCCTGTCCTGGCACGTGCTTAAACCAATGGAAGCGACCAGTGTGATCGCCGACATCGCCGTAACAGCCGACCATTATTGAGTCGTCTGGACAAAACGTTGTCCTTACTGATGTTATTGTTGGTTTCTCCGGATGTCCTGTCATAGAAAAACTCAAAAATGAAAATATTCATCCCTCTATATAAGCGTATATGTATCTGCGATGTGACTACCATACTCTAAAGATCGTTCAGTCAAATACCTCCTATCTCTGCACCCTGCAAATGAAATAACTCGCCCCTAGTAATATTTGCAGCACCTGAAAATCAGGACCGTTTGGTTCCGTTCGAGATATTTGCCTTCAAAACCATGAAAATTCATCTAACATATAGTATATAAGGCAGCAGGACGGGATACCTTTTCAGAAGGTCCTTTCATTAATAAGATGGTGTCGTTCAGTAAGTTAATATATATTTTCTCGTCAATAACTTTGATATTATTCAAATCCAGGATTTAGTTAAGTAAACACTAGCTAAACAACGTACTGTAATCGTTTCAATATTCAACGCTATAGTTTGGACCGTTCATCGGTCTGATATACTTATGTACAGTTAATGTTCCCAAATAATTGAATCTGTAATGAGAATAGTTCCCGTGCCTTACTGGTTTAGGTGCCAGTTTTAAACACTGAGTTATGTCACGATTAATGTCAAGGAAAGGTGGAAGGTAACTCACGCTTGAAGTAAAAAGCATTCGTCTCTGCGCAGAGCTCTCCACAATCCTCGGCAATAGGCGGCGACGTGACGTCATCTCCGGTGACGTCATTACGATCCACCACAGAACAGCGCAAGGTCATTCCTTCGTCTGCCGCAGTTGCGTTGAAGGTTATGTGACTGACCCTCTTGTAACCACACGTGTCGGGGTGTACTCTGTACAGGGGTCCAGGGTCGGCAAGCTCTGTCACCTCCTGACAAAGGTTATGATGTGTAGTGTCAAGAACTAGTTCATCTTTTCAGTTATTTAATGGGTTACTGTTATATTTGGGACAAATTATGCAAGTTCATTTTTCTTTTTCGGGTTGAGTTTTTTGCGGGATTCGAACCCATACCCTCAGAATCAGGCAACACGAGAAGCGATGATCATTCAAAAGGACCAGCCTTGGTTTATTTTACCTATTTATATCTATCGTACGTAAGGATACTGATGGTAACAACAGCTGAACTATCGCTTGGTTGACGTCGAGTTTTGACGAGGCGAGGTGGGCGATTTTGGTGAGCTGCTGATACGCTCAGTGCTGTAACAGTTGTCTGATACTGAGAGTGAGTGTTCGAATCCAGAGACGAGATCGAAAATTGACAGGAAGCAGGCGGTATGTCAGTGCTGTTTGTGTGAGTTTGATATTGGCGTCTGCTTTGGCCCGGTCAGAAAGAGTTTATGAATGAATGAACGTATATGTCTCTGCGTTATGCTCCAACCTATCCCCATCTTCCTACGCAGAGCCTAAAAGGCCAGTTTCCAAACTGTCAGTTTTATGCCTTGCTGCAGAGACTTTACTTTTCTGTGCTCCTATAGTGCCCCTACAGACTAGAGAGCAAGCACAGAAAAGTAAAGTCTCTGCAGCAAGGCATAAAATGACAGTTTGGAAACTGGCCTTTTAGGCTCTGCGTAGGAAGATGACCTATCCCCTGATATCCTTCTATCATATTCCGCCGTATCGCTGACGGATGGTTACTCAACGCTCTTTATAGCCTGTCTGTTCTCGGCCTAAGTTCAACGTGGAGACATATACTCTGATGTAGCAGGATTGTACTGTCGTATTGCAGATAGTTTGAACTAAAATAGTTAACTGTTACTGTACAGTTATACAGTGTTATTTTGTTTATATCTAATACAGTAATTGGCATCTATTTCTAAAACGTATCGACTATACTAATAAAAGTATGTTTTTTTTTTCTGAATATCCATTAATTTATTTTAATGATCATCTTTTTTTGTGCAGAAGTTACAAAGTATATAATAATGATGGTTTTTATGATGGTATCGGTTGTGAAAGTTGTGTCGTTCTAGTGTTGAATGTGATTATAGTTGAGGTTGTGGTATTTGTGCTAGTTGTGGCTTTTGAATGGATTATTTTGTGGTTGTCTTAGTGGATGTAATAAAGGTTGTTTTGTAAGACTTGTTAACATAAGCAGTGTTCAAGGGCTTGTGTTGATGCTCACAGGTTATCTCTTATACCACCGAGGAATTGTCAAGCCGCAGATCAGTAACACAACGGCTGTGCTCATGATGACGATGGTTATAAATATCACAACTGTTATTGTCATAATTTTTTTTTCGCATCGGGTGTTACATTGTATTTATATGTTACAAACGTGCTGTTATTGTCATAATGATTATACAAGTGCTGGTGCTGACGAATAGGCTAACCCTTTTACCTCCGAGGAATTGTCAAGACGCAGTGCATGCCACACAAAGGAAGCAGTATCACTCCCGACCAGACTGACACACGCTGCCTCCACCATCTGTCCCTCCTCGAAACACCCGGCCTCCTTCCCAAGCATGATAGAGGGCTTTGTTGAAACGCCTGTAAAATATTCAGTTCTTTAATGACAATAACCGTTATCCAGTTTGAAGAAGTCCTCATCCCATTGTAAAGTGGCTGTAGTTAAATACCACGCCTATATATTTGTCATTTGTTTAAAAATAACTTTAAAGTAGATTATGAACACTGTGAAAGCAAAGAATAAAAGCTTAATGATATAAACATATAGGCATAATTATACCACTATTCAAATCCGGTTCGAAGAAAGATCCATCAAATTGCAGAGGAATATAAATTTTAAATACTATGGGGAAACCTTTTATAACCATAATTGAGAAACGACTACGGTTGAATTAAACGATATTCTGTCGGAAAGTCAAGCGGGATTCCGCCCAAATCATGCCACTACTCATCACATATTCACTCTCAAAGCTTTGTGTTCTTAATACCGTTTCTATAACGGTTTCATCGACTTTAAAAAAGCACAAGACTTTGTAGACAGAGATAAGTTACTATACATCTGACTCCAGCGTGGATGCCAAAGAACAACAACTATGCTTATTAACATGTACACATCAGTCAAGGCTAGTGTCAGAATGGATACGAACAGAGGATTTCGACACTTCACGTGGAGTGAGGCAAGGATTTATTCTTAGTCCTCTACTGTTTCTCCTCTTTGTAAATAAATTTGCAACAGAACTCTTCAAATCATATATTACTGGATTTTTGTAACTCAAGGTATACAAGATCTGCTACTATTGATGTTTGTTGATGATACCGTACTTTTTGCCACCAGTGTAATTGATCTACAACGTCAACTTAATATTCTTGAATCGTTCTGCACCAAATAGAGACTACAACTCAATCTAAATAAAATAAACATCATAGTGTTTCGTAATGGTGGTACTTTAAGGCATTCGGAAAATGGACTTTTTGTAAAATTCCACTCAAGGTAGTTACCTACTGTCCGAAATAACCACTAGCCCGGTAGCCCGATGCTAGTTGAAATTTGCCTGGGCTAGTAGAAAAATAGTAAAGATAGCCCGGTTGGCTAGTGTGGATTGGTATATCAAAATATTTTGACTTTTTTTTCATTCAATTTTGTAATCAATTCAGCTACTATTTTGTGTCAGGTTTCGATCACTCCAAGATATCTTGAGCAGATATGTGTTTGATTTTAAAACAATGAATGTCAGAAAACATTTGTAAAGTTTTTACTTAATTGGGCTAGTCATTTTTCTTTTGGGCTAGGTACATTGAAATCTTTCTAGCCCGGTTCGCTAGTGATCTTGATAAATTATTTCATACACTGTAATATATTAATAAAAAATAAGTTACCTACTACAAACATTTAGGGATACTGTTTTCGTCGAGGCTCGTGTGGACTAAGGCTTGTAAAACACTAGCTCAACATGCAAGTGAAGCCTGCTTTCCTATCTTTAAGCTATTTAACAATTACAAAGAACTGACCTTTTCTTCTGCAAGAACAATATTTGATCAAAAGGTGGGACCTATATTAATGTACGGGTCAGAAATTTGGGGGTTTAAATATTTGATGCAATAGAAATGGTGCAGACCATGTTTTTCAAACGATTTCTAGCCATCTGGGAAATGTGCTTCAAATAAAGCTAAACTTGGGCGATACCTCATCTTCGTTTTCACACAGATACGACAAATCAAATTCTGGTTTAAAGTACTTGACATGGACGATCAGCGATATCCACTACAAAGCTACAGTATGCTAAAAATGTTGATGATGTGGGCAGAACTAACTGGTCTTCAAACGTAAGAAGCTTATTATTCAGAAGCGGGGTTTCTTCACTCAAAACATGACACAATGAAATTAACAGCTCTTCTTTTTTCAACCATTATTCTCAGTTCAAATACGAACTTCAACTTGAGCACTACATAACAAGTTTAAGATACAAGCGTTCACTGATCAAGTTCCGTATATCAAATAAGAACTTTAAAGTAAACATATACAGATTAAAGAAGGTCGCCCTGCAACAGACTTCTTGTGCCAACTTTGTGATGCTAAAGAATCAGAAACTTTCGATGTGCCAGGTATCAGCAATACAGAGATAACTACTTCAAAACATCTGCAGAATGTCTGCAAAGGTCCACTAACTCTCACATCAATCTTGCAATCCAAAAAAACCCAAGTAATTTATTCAACAGCACTGTTTTTGCATTACATTTTTAAAGAAAGGTATCATTCTAAATAATGACAACTGTCCCACAAAATGATGACATTGTGACTGTATTATAGATATTCTGATTCTGATATAAACACGTAAAGTTTATAATTGAAATGGAATTGGATGTTGACATCCAGTAACTGACATTCACTATTGGTGCATTGTCATATAATTTCTAATACGAGTACGTCGGGCTGAGTGATAATACATTTGACCCTCTGGAGAGAATACATTTTGTATAAACTGATGTCTATTGAGGAATTTGATTAATGCTTAAATTAAAAATAGCTGGTACACCACTATCAATCTTACCTTTAACAAAGACATTCATGTGCATGTATTCGTTCGTATCGTTGGTCTGAAGATTGCAGTAATATTCGCCTTCGTCGCTACAGCGTACGGGATCGATTCTCAAAGTGACCGAAGAGTCCCCGTATCTGAGAGATGTTCTGTTCCTCATCGTAGCTCCGTACGGAGCGTACAGGGCAGTACCGTTCGGGTAAAATCTTGCCAAGTCGCGGAAGCCGATCCCTCGTACGTACGTGTCGATGTAGAGGTAGTCTACGACCTCGGAGCCTTCCAGAGTGTAGGAGCATGTGACGTCGACGGACCCGCCTTCAAGCACGGACTGGTGAGTCGTGTTCACAGAACCGCCGTACACTCCGCAGATACAGACTGAAAGAGATGTCGTTAAGTTAGGCCTAGAAAAAAAAGTAATTTGTTTCTGGTTTCCGCCCGCGTCAGTTTCAACCCCCCGCATCAAGTCTTTTTTCCAGATGTTGAAATGGGGGAAACGGAAATGTAGTCCCCGGGCCGATAAAAAAAAACCATTGAAACTTGAAATTTATTAATTTAACTCATTTCTGTTCATGTAAGCCTTCAAAGCACAGTTATAAAGTGATCGAAAGTTTAAATTCATTTATTTTTTCAAATTCCGTTGAACAATTCTTTATATTCAATTAAAAAATTATATTTGGGAATAAAATAAAAATCCGCGTCATCGCATGATTTTTTCCTGTAAGCAAAGACCAGAAATATTTTTATATTTTTTTGGGCCTTAGGATTCGAACCCACACCCTTAGAGTAAGGAAGCACTGGCTGTTCCAAGAGCTAACAACTCGGTCACGACAACTAGCCTGGATAAAAAAGAGGTCCTTGTCTGAGACCACATTACTGAAACCAGAAGGATCGATTCCCTTGCGGGATTCGAACTCACATTTATTATGACAGGCAACACGACAGCACTGGCCGTACAAACATCTTATCAACCTGCTCATCAGACCTCGATATTAAGCTTGTGAACTTATTCTGTATTATCATATTTGGCTTTCTGCAACAATAGAAGTGCCTCCCTTCTACGAATGCCAACAGTACTGGTCGGATAAATAGCTTACCCATTGTGATATTCGTGTTTGGCTTAACTCTTCTCCATATGATACCATGTAGCAAATTAAATATCACATGGGTTTGATCACTGGGATTTTAAAAATTTGTGTATCATTTTCGTGGAAGGATCTTGTATATGAATAAGTTAAAAAAGGAAGTTCTATAATTGTTCTCTGGTAAGAGATTTTGCACATGAATAAAGAACAACTTCAGAGTGTAAAGGCATTAAGAATGTTAATTTTATCTGTATAATGCACATATGTTAATACATATCCAGTGTATACTTCTTTACCATTTAAAGCTGTAGTAAACTGATTATTATTATTTTATTCAGCAACAAAAGTTCTGATATATATTTTCATAAAAAAATGCATTTAATGGGCAAGTACCGAGCCAAAATCGGGTTAACAACAATACGACAGGCTACCAACATGCATCTATCAAGGAAATGTTTGCAAATCATGAAAATTACTTCTTACGAAAAATTTGTTGAAAACTGCGTCAAAATATTAGTGTTCACAATCTTAAGAGGAGAGAACATTTCATCACTGATAAAGACACATTTAGACGTGCAACCCGAACAATGCATCATCTTTTGGAGAATCATTAAACGTTTCTTTTGCAATGGATAACAGAAAATGAGCGTTGGGGCGTCTTGAATGTTTGACACCATAACGTGAAGTTATTACAAATCTACTGTCTATCTGAACACATCATGGAACCATGGGCCCCGCTATCAGAGATCCCTTATAAGGGGTCTCTGTCAGCAGGGCCCATGCACGGAACTTGTGGAATCAACACCAACAGAAAAGTCACGACGCAGACCGCCCTATCAGACTTTCTTGACTTTGGGTCGTTACCGGAAGTCGGCCATTTATTAAATGGCCGACTTCCGGTTACGACCCAAATTCAAGAAAGTCTGATTCCAGCCAGCAACAGCCACGGCTGCAAGCATCTCTTGACTGGGGCGGGTATCATCACAAACCACTTGTTGCTGGTTTTGAGTCCAAATTGTCCTTTCACAGAAGTGATATCAAATCATCATGTACGCTAGTAATTGACCTCGATTTGGATGAAATGGAAAGACATTTGCGGAGTTTATCAAATCTGTCTGTAACTCTTTAGGATCTGCAACAACGTCTTCAAAAGATCCGGAACACATCCCCACAACGACATCAAACATATTTGGTGACTTCCAATGGACAAGATGTGTTGCGTAAAAAATATTTTATTATACGTCTAGTAGGAAACTGAGATTGTATGACCATATCCTCACAGAGAAAAATAATGAAGTTGAATATATGTCAATCTCATCAAAATGATATCATAATTTCTTCACTACGTTACGCAGACTACACACGTAGCGTAGTGTAGCAGATAGATAATATTTTAATAAGATTGAATATAATATCAACAAAAAATAACACATTTGTGTAATTGAAAATGTGAACAAAACCATCGAAAAGTAAGACATATTATGTCTTACTTTTCGATGGTTTTGTTCACATTTTCGATTACACAAATTATGTCTTACTTTTCGATGGTTTTGTTCACATTTTCGATTACACAAATGTGTTATTTTTTGTTGATTCGCACTTAGTATTAATTGCAAAACTCAATAAACATATCACGAAGAAATTAGTACTATTTATATCTTAGATTACATGAAACAAACAAATCAAACTAAAGAATGAAGAAAACAATTCTTATTCACATTTTGTTCACAAACATTTTAGAACAATTTTCAGACTCTAGGAATTGACATGAATTTAAATGAAAAATATATAACATATGATTTTGGTTCGTACAAAGTATTTATCTTAGATTATGTGAGATACATTTTCAAAATGAACAATTGAGGAATAACGTGGCACTTAGTCATTAAATGCAAAACTCAATAAAATATCATATCAATATCTATATGAGATTACACCAGACACATATGGATAAAGGACGGCAGAGCATAATTCTTATTCATAAAATGTTCCAGACATTGATTGATGTTGTACTAAGTATGAAATGGAAAAATTAATTAACTTAGTATAGAAGTTTCCTGCAAATATTCACCTGTAGAAGTCAGCAGCCAGGACAGAATACTTGTCGCCATGATGAGGGGCTGGTTGGAGATGGTCAGAGTGTATATCTGTCCGCGCATCAACTTCATCCAGGGTCAGTCCATTGGTTTGTAGGGGAGGCGAGGGTGAGACGAGTTCATTAGGTCTTTCAGGTAATCCGTTGTCTATTACATTATCTCCCAACAGAGGCAGATAAAGTCATGTTGATTTATCCTCTGTTATATTACGATGAGTTTGTGGGATAGAATGGGAAATGCCTGATTGGAGGCAATCAAAATTAGTTGTGCAATCAGCGACGCTGTTCTTAACTCATCATTTTGGCTACTGTAACAAGGCAAAGGCATTGCGATATGAACCACCCTTTCCATGCGAGAAGCATTGTCATTTGATAAAGAAATTCAAATTGTATTGAGATGAAAGTTTTTTCCGCCAGGGGAAACTACCGGAACCCACCGATTTCGGCGTAATAGAACAAAGGCTAAATCAACATGACTTGATCTGCCTCTGAGGGGAGAGAATGTGTCTATTAGAGATGTTCTGTGATTATTTCAATCTTTGTTGTCAGACCGTTATGTTGTGAGAATGGTGCATTCATTGAATTTTTTACAACCAACCTAGAGAAAATCATTTAATTAAAAAAATAGAGCCATTGGCTCTGTAGCTCATCAGACTTCATATCAATTTTGCTTTGAGGTGTGGCAATTGTGGTTTTATATTATATGGATATTTATATAGCGCACATATCCAACCACTCGTGGTTGCTCAAGGCGCTTACATTTTTCCCCTGATCAATGGCATTCTTTCACCGTCCAATCATTTGTCCAATTCAACTCCCTGGGGATTATTCAACCGTCATCCATATGTGGCGCTCAGGTTAGGGACCATTCTATGCCTCACAGGGTACCCATTCACAGCTGGGTGAACTGAGACACATAGTCACAGCAGTTTGTCCAACACTGCTGACCGCTGATAACCGACAGCTCGGCGTATGCACGTGTTCATGTATCCACCATTCAGCCACTGACATGAATTCGTGGGATCTTTTAAGTGCGCAGTTTTTGTTGTACTACACACTAGGGCTCCAGGGTGACACTTATAGAGTTCCAACAGAGGTGAACTCTAGGTTTTTACACCTTGGCCTGGATGGGATTCGAACCCCGGACCTCAGTGAGACCGGCGCTCTTGCCGACTGAGCTATCCCGTACCAAAGCTATAAATTATATCTCCACTTAGGGCGTGGCCGCCACCAAAGCTAAAATTTATAATCCTCACTAGTCAAGGAGTATGTACACACAGTTTCAGCTTTCTAGGCCTTATGCTTCTGGAGAAGAAGATGAAAATAGGTTTTAAGGGCGTGGCCCCTGTGGCCCCTGTGGCCCTTATTAAGAGCCACAGGGCCACCAAAGCTACAATTTATAATCCTCACTAGTCAAGGAGTTTGACACAAGGTTTCAGCTTTCTAGGCCTTATGCTTCTTGAGAAGAAGATGAAAATGCACAAAGTTTACGGACGGACGGATGGACGGACGGACGCCAGACACAATGAAAACTATTAGTATACGGAGGTGTAAATCCTTTCGTTATGCTACCTATATCAAATTCACGAGGTATCCTATGTACGCTATGAGTACGTTGTTACGATACGATGCGCAGCATATCAAGCGTGTGAAAATGGTCCAAGCGCAAGCCGACCTACAAGAAAGACCATAACACAACCAAGGTGCGTTGGAGTTGCGTGTCCTGCGTACGGCTACGTATTGCTGCGTATGAGAGAAATTACCATACGCAACTCATACGCAGTGAGTATAGACTGAAGTGTGACAGGGGCTTGAGGTGTTGGATATTGAAGTTTAATGCGGAGCTTTGTTATCTCCCTTGATTCTCCCATTGCGGGAATATGTTAATAATAAAGTGAACGTATAGAAATAAAAGTTCCTCAAACAATCGATTTTGAAACATAAAGGGCAGGCTGAAATTCCTACTGTAAGTTAGAATAATCATGTATGCATGCGTCACTCTACAAAAGGGTAATTTGGTTGTATTCACTATCAATAAAGAATCTGTTTTAAGATTTAGCTAAATGCCTAAACGAACTATTGAATTGCCTGAACGTTTGTCAATAATTCAATGACATAAAATGAAATGAAACAATTCAAAGGTTCCTGTTATAAATTCATCTCCATTTGAATGAAAGGACTCAACTTTGAATGAGATTTTCTCGTTAAAACGAAACATGTTTGAAAATTAAAAATGAAAATAAAATGACAAAGATATGAAGAAGGATTCGTGAAGCAAACAGCGTCTAAATTACAGTTAATTTATTAAAACATCCTTACTTTGTGTTCTTTTCATGAAATGGCTTTTAAATTTCCACAATGACATAAACTATTTGCAATGTTCGAATGAATTTCGCTAAAGATAACCTTAAAATACAACTATTATATTTAAAACTATTTCAGAATTTTTCTCACAGCCACAAACCAAGTAACAATCACATACCGAATCACAGACCAAGTTATAGATTTATCTTCAGTCTCTGAAAAATAATAATTCTCAAAAAAAACAATTATTTTTTTAAATATAAGAAAGGAGAATTGGAAATTTCAGTTCACTGCCTATCTAGACTTGCTTTTATAGAAGTTTTATAATATTATAATATTAACTACAGTCTGAGAGTAAGACTAACTAAGTTACATTTACAATCACAGTCACAGACTCAGTCTCAGACCCAGTCACTGTCACTGTCGTTGAAGAATCACCGTCACTACTGTCACTCTCACTGTCACAGACCCAGTCAATGTCACCAACAGTCACAGACCCAGTCAATGTCACCAACAGTCACAGACCCAGTCAATGTCACCAACAGTCACAGACCCAGTCAATGTCACCAACAGTCACAGACCCAGTCAATGCCACAGTTATCCTGAGTCCAAGCCATTGTCGTATTAAGGTCAAAGACACATTTAAGTCACAGACACATTTAAGTCACAGACACATTTTAGTCACAGACACATTTTAAGTCACAGACAAATTTAAGTCACAGACACATTTTAAGTCACAGACACATTTAAGTCAAAGACACATTTAAGTCACAGACACATTTAAGACACATTTAAGTCACAGACACATTTAAGTCACAGACACATTTTAAGTCACAGACACATTTAAGTCACAGACACATTTTAAGTCACAGACACATTTAAGTCAAAGACACATTTAAGTCACAGACACATTTAAGACACATTTAAGTCACAGACACATTTAAGTCACAGACACATTTAAGTCACAGAAACATTCAAGTCACAGACACATCTAAGACACATTTAAGTCACAGACACATCTAAGACACATTTTAAGTCACAGCCACGTTTACAGTCACATCCACGTTTACAGTCACAGCCACGTTTACAGTCACAGCCACGTTTACAGTCACAGCCAAGTTTACAGTCATAGTTTATTCACAGTAATAATCATGAGAAGCAACACAATACGCAGAATCAATATAAGACTGAGCGCAAATCTTGTAGGGCTTGGAAATGCCTCAGCCTAAATGTTCTTTACCTGATTTGATATTTTCTCTTTCTTTGATTTGATTTTATAATTTTTGCATTACATGCTTAGGACATGTTAGATGTAAGGATTTCACAAGAAAAATGGTTTTGTTTTATTTGTGCAATACCAAGGAACTTTTGGTAATGAAAGTGTGTCCTCGCCCTTTAATATTTTGTTAGCTACGTCGTTCCATAAATGATAAAGCAGTCTGGTATTAAGCCTATTGTTGATGGAAACTGTATAGAACGTCAGGGGTCAACAATCAAGTAATCATTTGACAAGACGAATGTTATGCTTAAAAAATTAATTGCATTCCAAATATCACAACATGCTTGGATATGAAATGCCAATAGATCCCCAACTCAAGAGAAGACACTACGCTAGACAAGAGAGGACAAGACAAGAAACTGCGCTAGACAAGAAACTGCGCTAGACAAGACAAGACAAGACAAGAAACTGCGCTAGACAAGACAGGACAAGAAACTGCGCTAGACAAGACAAGACAAGACAAGAAACTGCGCTAGACAAGACACGACAAGAAAGTGCGCTAGACAGTACAGGACAAGACAAGAAAGTGCGCTAGACAGGACAGGACAAGACAAGAAAGTGCTCTAGACAGGACAAGACAAGACAAGAAAGTGCGCTAGACAGGACAGGACGAGACAAGAAACTGCGCTAGACAACTCAGGACAAGACAAGAAACTGCGCTAGACAGGACAGGACAAGACAAGAAACTGCGCTAGACAGGACCAGACAAAAAACTGCGCTAGACAGGACAGGACGAGACAAGAAACTGCGCTAGACAACACAGGACAAGACAAGAAACTGCGCTAGACAAGACAGGACAAGAAACAGTGCTAGACAAGATAAGACAAGACAAGAAACTGCGCTAGACAGGACAAGACAAGAAACTGCGCTAGACAAGACAAGGCAAGAAACGGCACTTATCAAGGGAGTTTAGAGATAAACTAAAGAAATCAAGAAAACAAGACAAGAAAAGGCGAAGAGCCAATACCATCCAAGACAAGACAAGAGAATACAATAGCAGTCAAACACAAAATAAGAAGAGTAGTATATACAAAGCCAAAGGACTTTAAATTTAGACGTTTATAGCCATTTTTCAACAACATAAATGTTTAGCATGAAATCTGTACTTATTACCCTTCTAGTGGTGCTTGGTGGTAGCGTGGTGGTGCTTGGTGGTAGCATGGTGGTCACTGATGACGGCACGGCTGTAACTGTAACGCCATGTGGTCCCCTTTTGGGCAAGCGGCTTTGCAACTCAATGACCTTCTGTTCCAATCTGGCGTACAGCGAGGACAACTCCACCTGCATCTTGACGAATCGTGCGACTGGTAAAGGAGTTAGAGACTGCCGAACTCTGACGTCAAGACGAGGAAACAGTATACACGTATGTGATGGTGAGGTTACAATAAGCCCAGTCGCAAGTTTGTTTAAAGTGACACAGAGTATCTTTCTTAAAATTTTATTTGTTTTTTTATAAGCTACAAAATAACTAATATGCTGATTGAAGTTCATATCTCATCACTGGACTAGCAAATATATCCCTTTATGCATCACATCTCTAAAACGCTTGATTTTATGGAAAAATCAAGAAAACATCTCAAATATGTTTATTATTCGAAATTATGCATCAAATTAATCTACCTATTAGTTACGATACCTAATAAACACTATCGAATCGAATATATCTTCCTGTCAGCTTATGACAAGGTTCCGAAATTACGTTTGGCGAATTTGCGCGCGCCACTCGAGCCACATTGTCCGGTTTTCGATCAAAATCCCGACTTTGAATGACAGTATTTTCGCTCTAATGTACTGGTTGACCTTTAACTTGTTATTTTCAGTAACAGTTAGTGGTTCCCGATGTAATAACATCGATTTCAAAATTTGACATATGTGATCCTATCAACATACTCTGTGTCTCTTTAAGTAAACGGACATCTCATGAAAACGAAAATATATGTTACCAATGCAAGAGTATGTCATTAAACAAAGTAGTTATAAAGCAAAAGTGCAATGCTCAGATAAGCTGTTCGAATACATGTCCTTACTAAAATAATTAAAAGGTGATCACATACAAAGGGTCGCCGATGATTTGTGCTTGTCACCTGCATGTTTGGTATTTGCATATGCACAGGGCATATATCAACAAACCGAGGCGATCATCAATCTCAACATAACAATTGCACATGAATTGCAACGTATCTCAATTCATTACCCATATGGTTGAAAATAAGTTGTGACATATTTCAATATGAGCACTAATGCACAAATCACTTTTGCTTAGCATCGATTGTTGTAGCGAGAGTTCCCGTATTATTTCGCCTGTGACGTCATAACACCATTAAGGAAGCAGCCCGTTTCTTGGATATTTCTAAAATGGAATAGAGTCGGTAATAAAGAAATTATTACCCTCGGAAGTGTGTCATATGACTTCTACGAAACTCGTGCAAATTTGTGTAGAACCCTCGCTATCGCTCGGGTAATACAAAATTTCACACTCGTTTCGTAAAAGTCATATGACACACTTCCGAGGGTAATAATCCTTATATATCTCACCAATGTCACAATTTATTTCGAAGTTAATTTGTCTTTGCAGAACGGGTCAAGGTTGTAGATGCTAGAGGTCATGTCCTCGACCCCGGCGATGTAATAGAATTTTTATGGAGGAAACAATTCTGGAAAGCCATTTATATCGGTAAGTCATATTACACAAGGTTTATCCTTTTTAGCTCATCAGGTCTGAAAGACCCGATGAGCTTATGGCATGGCAAACTTTTCACATTTTCGACTTCTTCTCCAGAACCAATGACTAGAGAGCTGAAATTTGATGTGCAGACTCCTTGGCCAATGGGGATTCTAAATTGTAGATTTCGTGACCCCATGACATCAAATGGGGTCACAGGGGTCAAAACTTAAAAAACCTATTTTCATCTTCTCCAGTTCCAAAAGGTCTAGAGAGCTGAAAAGTTGTAAGTAGACTCCTTGGCCAATGGGGATTCTAAATTGTAGATTTTGTGACCCCATGACCCCAAATGGGGTCACAGGGGTCAAAACCGTAAAATCCTATTTTCATCTTCTTCTCCAGTTCCAAAAGGTCTAGAGAGTTGAAAAGTTGTGAGTAGACTCTATGGGCAATAGGGATTTTAAATTATAGATTTTGTGACCCCATGACCCAAAATGGGTCACAGGGGTCAAACCCTTAAAAACATTTTCATCTTCCTCTCCAGTTCCAAAAGGTCTAGAGAGCTGAAAAGTTGTGTGTAGACTCCTAGGCCAATGGGGATTCTAAATGGTAGATTTTTTGACCCCAGGACCCCAAATGGGGTCACAGGGGTCAAAACCTTAAAAACCTTTTTTTATCTTCTTCTCCAGTTCCAAAAGGTCTAGAGAGCTGAAAAGTTGTGTGTAGACTCTTTGGCCAATTAAGATTCCAAGTTTACATTTGATTTAAAAAACTTAAAAAACTTTCCCCATCAAAAGTCTGATGAGCTACAGAGCCCATGACTCTATTTATACTATTCATTTTACCATAGGTCTAGTTTGGCGTTACGTACCACATTGAAATAACATTTTTACGTGCGCGAACCGAGTAGGGAAACTGGTTATTTTCATAATTGACTTATGATTTGATCAACATGAACGAGGACGTGTATCCAAACAATTGTGAATTCGTTACCTCCTGAGCAAGAGAGGTGGTAATGCAAAATATTGCACGATATTTGTAAACTCGCCAATTTGAGATTATTAATAATCACATTCTATTAAAATCACTAGAAAACGGCATGCAAAGCCTTGCGGGGGACAGAAAGTACTTGGTTGTAATCGATTTAAATTCACATACATTGTACACAACAAAATTTATCTGTGGGGATTTAAATGTGTAGGTCAAGTCGTCCAAAGTCCGGACAGTTTTGATCTTCAGTAGGGGAGACCGGGGCCGATACGTCCCCTTTTCACTAAAATGTAGATAATGAGTTGTTTTTTTCGCAATATACTAGTGTACGTTTGTATATATAGTGAACCATATCTTAACTTTATTGCAATAATTGTCGAAAGTGCCTAACGTAACTAGTTTGCCAATAACTTTGCTTTAAAGACAACGAGTTGAAAAACCGAACATGCCCCGCATCCTAGGGAACAATCAGAACATGTTCAGCCTACAACAATTGAAGAGAGATAAGATGCTACTCATAGTATTCAATATTTGGGACAGAAAAAATACTACATTACTTTACAAAAACATATTTTATAACGATCTGGACTCAGTTAACTTTCTATAGCGAAAATAATTCGTAGGAGGAGGAGAAGAGGAGCCTACTCTTCAAGGACCTTCAAGAGGTTCCTTTTAAAGAGAATGACCTTTAGAAAAATGGTTTCGAGGAGGACCTTAAAAAATTTGTGACCGTCCTCACGGCCGAATGTTCACCGCCTGTAATGACCGAACGTACCCCACAAACCACGGTTGCTCTTTTTTCTATACTGCGAAAATACACAGACCTCGAACCAAAATAACTTGTTGGTTACATATACGTCTTGGCATGTTGGTTTATGCTCACTTAAGAACATATTCCTAAACATAGTCAATATTTGTCAAAAACATAGTGAACTGAAGTCGAATATTTTACTCAACTAGATGAAAAAAATTACAGCGAAAAGACGAACATGCCTCGGGGCCGTGCCTGCCCCGGTCTCCCCTACCACGGAATATAATTGATAAGAAATAACTGCATGTGATGAACTGTGTTGTCACTCGCCCCCATTTCGGATCAAATCTCAATATCTAAGCCTTATTTGCCAGTGAATCTAGAGACATTCCTAAAAAGAATTTAAAAAAGTAAGAACTAAATAGCCTTTGGAGTAAAATGGTTCCCTCCATTAATGGGTCTTACCACATTCTAAGTCTTATAAAATGATACTGAATATTTTGAGATGGAGGCCAGAAAATAACCCTACACCCATATGTACTCATTTCAAATTGTTTCCATGTAAGCCAGAACAGAATAATAAATTCAGAATAACCAAAATAGCAAAAGGCACCGCTCCACCACTAGATCACATACCAAGCTTCGTAAAGAGATATTGCATAGATTTTGAGCTTTATTGCCCAGAAACGGACCCTTCCCCAACATATGCACTAAGTTCAAATTGTTTCCATGGAAACAAAAGGGAAAAGCTAGGCACCAATTCACCACTACATCTAACCACATACCAAGTTTCGAAAAAATAAATACTGAACGAGATATGGCCCGAAAACAAATTAAAAGCATTTCGGAACCACGGAACCACTGAACCACAGAACCACAGAACCACGGAACCACGGAACCACGGAACCACAGACCAACGGAACCACGGAACCACAGAGCCACGGAACCACGGAACCACAGAACCACGGAACCACGGAACCACAGAACCACGGAACCACAGAACCACAAAACCACGGAACCACAGAACCACGGAAACAAAGAACCACAGAACCACAGAACCACGGAACCATCGAACCACAGAACCACGGAACCATGGAACCATGGGCGGAGCCGAAAACAAAATGTTTTCCGCAGAAGCTTGGCCAAGGACATAATAAAGTACTTCATTGAATTACAATTTGTAATCCTCACGAGTCAAGGAGTCTGTACACAAATTTTCAGCCTTCTAGGCCTTATAGTTCTGGAGAAGAAGTCGAAATTCCACAAAGTTTACGGACGGACGGACGGACGCCGGATACCAGGTCATGCCATATAGAGCCCATCGGGCCTTTCAGTCCAGGGGAGCATTCTTCAATTTTGTTTCCACAAAAAAATACCCCGATAGGACTGTTCCTTTAAGTACATAAAATGATTAAATGTTAAATCTATCTATTCCAGGTGATGGGGATTGTGTTTCGCTTAATACACGGCCAGGAAATTTCAAGTCGATGGTGACAAAACTTGCTGTGGATAACATTTTACACCGCATCACTAAGATGGTTGTTCAGTAGGTAACAATATATACTGTTCAAAAGAAGTTCAAACCTGCTTGAGGTGCTGTTATGCATAGGGCGGTGGTTGGCAGGCATTATTCACAGGGGTTCGAATCTCGGGGTTGACCCTATAACTATTTGTTTTTGCAAACCCTGGGCTGGATAAACCTACCATATTTCAGTTTTGAACGAAATAGGCCTACGCGTGTAACAACTAAGTCTATTGAATGTATCACTTTGGATCAAATAATATATGTGTAAAAGGGAAAATGTATGTAAAAAACATAATAGATATTGGTACCCCAATTTTAGGTAAAACAATGGTTTAAAATTGACTTTTTTCCTTTTATTTTTTTCCAACAGCCAAGGAACCCTGCGCGTCTTTGAGCCTAAGAAGAGAATACAGTGTGCTCTAAGGTTACTCAATACAAATGTGGAGAGCCTCACTAAGACAGATTTCATCTCATGGTGCGTAAACGGACACTTCTATAGGGAGGTATGGTCAATTACATATTCTCTGGGCAACTTGCTTCAGTGTCGTTAAAGGGACAGTAGCACGTTTTTAGGGGGAATAGAAGGTGATGTCAGGAAAATGAAAATAAATAGTTCCAATTGAAAGACAATGTATTCAAACTAAATGAAGCAGTAATAATTCAAATATATAACGTAAAGCTCAGCCATTAGATTAATTTTTCTTACAAAAATGAATTAAAGGTGTTCACAAAAAAATGGCCGCCAATGGATTTTATGTGAAGCCTCATACTTTGTCCTCTGACTATGGATGATTGGCTTCTGAAATGAGATTTTTGACACTGTCAAAATAATACATTTAGCATTAACTTACAATTATCAGTGAAAATTTCAAAATATAAAATTATGAAAAAACGTGCTACTGCCCCTTTAAAGGGACAGTGCTTTCTGTGATATTGTCACTTTTTCTTTCATTTAAAGGGGAAATAGCACGTTTAATGGGGAATAAAGGTGTATGATGTCAGGAAACTGAAGATAAATGGTTCCAATTGAAAGACAATGTATTTAAACTAAATCAAGCAGTAATGAATCAAATATATAATGGAAGCTTCGACCTCCTAGGGGTTGTAAATGATCGAAAGGGGTTCACACTACATTGGCTCATACGGGTTGTAAATGATCGAAAGGGGTTCACACTACATTGGCTCATACGGGTTGTAAATGATCGAAAGGGGTTCACACTACATTGGCTCATACGGGTTGTAATGATCTAAAGGGCTTCACACTAAATTGGCTCCTACGGATTGTAAATGATACAAAGGGGTTCACACTAAATTGGCTCCTACGGGTTGTAAATGATCCAAAGGGGTTCACACTAAATTGGCTCATACGGGTTGTAAATGATCCAAAGGGGTTCACACTACATTGGCTCCTACGGGTTGTAAATGATCGAAAGGGGTTCACACTAAATTGGCTCCTACGGGTTGTAAATGATCGAAAGGGGTTCACACTAAATTGGCTCCTACGGGTTGTAAATGATCTAAAGGGGTTCACACTAAATTGGCTCCTACGGGTTGTAAATGATCTAAAGGGGTTCACACTAAATTGGCTCATACGGGTTGTAAATGATCCAAAGGGGTTCACACTACATTGGCTCCTACGGGTTGTAAATGATCGCAAGGGGTTCACACTAAATTGGCTCCTACGGATTGTAAATGATCTAAAGGGGTTCACACTAAATTGGCTCCTACGGGTTGTAAATGATCGAAAGGGGTTCACACTAAATTGGCTCCTACGGATTGTAAATGATCTAAAGGGGTTCACACTAAATTGGCTCCTACGGGTTGTAAATAATCGAAAGGGGTTCACACTAAATTGGCTCCTACGCGTTGTAAATGATCTAAATGGGTTCACACTAAATTGGCACCTACGGGTTGTAAATGATCGAAAGGGGTTCACACTAAATTGGCTCCTACGGGTTGTAAATGATCAAAAGGGGTTCACACTAAATTGGCTCCTAAGGATTGTAAATGATCTAAAGGGGTTCACACTAAATTGGCTCCTACGCGTTGTAAATGATCGAAAGGGGTTCACACTAAATTGGCTCCTACGGGTTGTAAATGATCGAAAGGGGTTCACACTAAATTGGCCAGTGGTTTTCTTATACCTACTTCTCTCAGAGCTTTCAAACTTCATCTTTTGAGATTTTAAATTGAAATTTCAATAACTGTTCAATGTTAAAAGCTCAATTCAAATTTTGCTTTCAGGCATCGGCAAGGCATTTCCGTTTTGCGGAAATCAAAGATTGAATACCACTACATATTCAATGGGATGTAGGATACGACTGTAGATTAAATTCTTTCAGATCTGCACTTGTCTAACTCAAAGAATATTCACTATTGTCTTCTGGGGAATATTTGGATATATGCGATGCCGGATCCAACAATGAGTTCCTACCTAGTGACATTTCAACTGTTTGATATATCTACTGAAACCTCTATAGGAATCTGAAAACTGATTTCAAGTTCTCCTGATTTCTTTTTACCTATTGGTATTTACTACCTGTTTTGGACAAGTGCGTAATGTTGATTATGATAGTGTGCTTTAGTAGAGTTCATACATGACTTATTTTGTATTATCGTGTTTGAATAATTAGATAAACCGAATCTAAACAGTCTATTGCGATTTACTGAAACTAATCGGATGTTTTATTGAGGACAGAATGAAGAGGAAATATCAGCTACAATTAATGAAAAAGTTTTGCATTTAAATAACACATAATGCTAATGAACTCTTACTCATTTACCTTCGCTACCAAAACAACACGGAGGCATCCGTTTACATGCCTAACACTGATGAAGAGTTGGGACATCAATCCATTCAGCAGTTTTATGTTATGGGAAAAAATTATGTTTGAAAACGTTAGTGTTTACAAACTTCTGCATACAGTACAAGAGCTTTATCCTTTCGGGTTTAAGAGAAAATGTCTGCACATCTGTTCTCCCAGTTTTATTACTTATTGCGTATTTGAGGATTTATCACTCTAAGTAAACCTAGCCTCAATATTATCCGTTTCACTCCTATACCGAGTCTAGAAAGGCCTAGTAGAGGTTCGTGTCAGCCCACTTATCGAATTGACCAATCAGAACTCAGCTGCCTTCGCACGTATAACGTTGAAGGGTCATAGGTTGAAGAAAGGTCGGCTGACGGGACACTCTACTAGGCCTTTTCTTGACTCGGTATAGGAGTGAAACGGATAATATTGAGGGTCGGTTTACCTCGACTGAGGATTTATTTCCGTAAAATAAGCAAATACGTTGCTTATCAGGAGCACCGTCATTTCTATACTTACTTGCGATATGTGAATGTTTATATCTAAATATATCATCTGTCCATAGCTAAAATATATTTTTTCATATGTATCATTTTTGTGCTTTTTTGGATGTTTTGAGAACATCTTATAATCAATCATTTTGATTCAAGTTATGTAGGTATGTGTGGAATGTACTTCATATAAAATTTGCAGATTTTCATTTTTTCCCTGGATTTGTAATTTTATGTTTCTCTTGAATAAATTTGTCAAATCCACTGTTTATCAAACTTGAAAGAGTTTTTACTTGTTGGTCTATCGCTTGAGGTGGAATAGATTATAGACAAATAAATGTCAAATCCATTCTACTTCCTAAAGTGAAATAAGTTTAAATGCAATCCTGAATTAACTTGAGCCTCCTAGTAGTTCCTTCTGATTGTCAAATAACAATCCTGAAACCAAACAAGCCTCTAAATAATAAAAGTACCGAGGGTACAGAAGCTCACCTTAAAATGAATGATGTGGTAATATAGTTTAATTGTGTAACCATATTTTATATGATAATTGATTATGGCTGCCATCATGATTTTTGTATCTTTTAAAATGCTAGTCTTCTGTTGGAAAAAATTAGAGCACGAACAAACATTAATACAGGAATGTTAATAAATCATGATTTGTTAACAAGCAGTAGGTTTTTGTATAACTTTTTTGTATATCTATGGCTGAATTGGTGACCATCTATTATTTTTTAATCTTCAAAATGTTACTTTTATGTGGGCATCCATATTAATTTCATTATCTTGATTGGTTTAGGATAATTCATTTAAATGTCAATCAATAATAACAGGTTTTGTGACTCTTGAAGTCAAGAAATAGTCCGGAAAATCTCAAGAATTCTTTCTTAAAAGTACTTGTACAGTACTCAGACCAAAGTTTTCAAACACAATCACAAAAGTCAACAAACTGGTTAATCCAATGTTAGATTAGTCACACTCTCAACTTCCAAAGAACTAAAAAAAGATGCACATAAACATTTGGAATATATCCCTCTGACACAAATCACAAATTCAGCTAGTGATAAGTCCAATTGCCAAAGTAAACTGTCCAGGTCAATGTCTCATGTGATTCTAAATGAAGATTTCTGAATATCTTAAATCTTGACATATGTTAGTGCAATCTGATTGGTCAGAATAGGCTAGCCACATGGGGGTTTATGCTAATTACTAGATATGATGACCTGTGATGACCTCTTGCACCTGCATGTAGCTTATGTAACTTATCCTCTTATGTAAGTTACACATGTACTGTTATTCCATCATGTGAGTGTCTTCCCCTTAATTCAGTATGCAATACAGATATTAAGAGGGGAGTTGCAGGAGAGGGGCTGGAGAATAGGAGGGGAAAGGAGGGATAGAAGAGAGGTTTGCAATGGAAGGACAGGAGAGGAAAGGGGAGGAGGGGAAGGGGGGATAGAAGGGGTGGGGGGTAGAAGAGAGGTTTGCAATGGAAGGACAGGAGAGGAAAGGGGAGGAGGGGAAGGGAGGATAGAAGGGGTGGGGATAGAAGAGAGGTTTGCTATAGAAATAATCTGGAGGTCAACTCAGTAATATGTTTATTGAAGTATTTTAATATTAATTGCATGGAAACAACAGTTAGTGTTGAGAGTGAACAAATTTAATCATTTTAAATGCTTTTGAAAAGGATTTGTTTGAATTGAATGATCATTATAATTATCTAGATAATCATCGTTCAGATCGTAATCAGATCCCTCACTGGCTATGTTATTTGGCCTTTTATGAAGTGTCAGGAATTATGTAAACCACTGATATCATTATATGTTTTATTTAAAAGGATTTATTAAAACACTCATGGTTCAGGCTGTTCGCAGATAAAGATGATTCATAAAAAAATTTGTAACTGTATTTATAGTGTTGATAAATATTACAACAAGTGCATCAATACAAATATTAACACATTCATTTGATTGACCAGGAAATGTATTCTTTTCAATGAATTTTATGAAATCTAATTGAAAATTCAATATAAATGACATATTGACCATCTTGGATTCTTGATAATAAAATGAATGCGTCTTTGTCAGGAATCACTATATAAAAAAATACTCACTTTTCAGAATGATATCTTAATTGATTTAGTAGGAGAAGTACTTGGCCTGAAATCTAATTGAAAAATAATGACTTCTATGATGACATGTTGTTCCCAGAGCCCCTTCAGCATGATACAATTATCATTTAGTTTTACAGGTTTTCATAAAACATATGGTATTGGAACTGGAACCTGATACAAATTACCTCTTTCTACAATAACTTATGTAGATTACTGTACATAAAAGCAGATTCTTGACTTATTAATATTAACTCATCTTGCAGATTGTTGTACACAAATGCTGATTCTTGACTTGTTTAAATTGTTATTTGTAAAAAGTATTATTATTAATAGAATACAAGTATACTTTTCATAAAGTCAATTTATATACTTTCCATAAAGTCCATTGCTTAGACATGATAATTGCCATACATCATTTGTTGTATTTATCAATTAAGTAAAGATAACTAAGCAACATACAAGCAGGCAGGGCTGCTAGCCCCAGATCCTTAAAGAGACACAGAGTATGTTGATAGGATCACATTTGTCAAATTTTGAAATCGATGTTATTACATCGGGAACCACTAACTGTTACTGAAAATAACAAGTTAAAGGTCAATCAGTACATTAGAGCGGAAATACGGCCATTCAAAGTCGGGATTTTGATCGAAAACCGGACAATGTGGCTCGAGTGGCGCGCGCAAATTCGCCAAACGTAATTTTGAAACCTTGTCATAAGCTGACAGGAAGATATATTCGATTCGATAGTGTTTTTTAGGTATTGTAACTTATAGGTAGATTAGTTGGATGCATAATTTCGAATATTAAAAGTATTTGAGATGTTTTCTTGATTTTTCCATAAAATCAAGCATTTAAGAGATATTATGCATAAATGGATATATTTGCAAGTCCATTGATGAGATATGAACTTCAATCAGCATATTAGATAATTTTTATTATTTTGTAGCTTATCAAAACCAAATAAAATTTTAAGAAAGATACTCTGTGTCACTTTAAGGAGAGTGTAGCAATTTGTGGATTTGGCTTTGTGTATTTGGAGAAGAATAGTGTGCTGAGCATGTAAACCTGAACTCTGGCTAAGCCCTTATGTGTGGTATTTAAAAACTTGACGGGAGAGAACATGCATTGTTGTGAAAAATATATTTAATTTCACAAAACATAGTTAGCTTATGTCCTAAATTGATTTTGTGTCAAGAAGAACTTCTGTTAGATATAGAAATGGTACAAATATTAGTAAACACAGGAAATGGAACCTGATACAAAATAACTCTTTCCACATCAACTTATCATGAAGATTGCTAAACACAAAACTTATTGATGACAACTTTTGTGTAAGTTGTTATTCTTAGAAAGAACATATCACTGTCATGAGATTACAAGTCTAATTTCCATAACTCTTATTGCATACACATGGTCATATAGCATATTGCTCTGCAATATCAATTGGGTCAGGTTGATTATGCAACAGACTAGCAGCTGACACTGTGATGCTAGCAGCCTGTATCAGGATGTGTATTAGAATAGCATTTGGACTCTAGAGGCATATCTGAACTCTGGTTGACCCCTTATGTGTGGTATTTAAAGGAATATAAGGGAGATACCATTGTTTAAAATTTAACATGATGTTTAATGTGATTGGGTTTTTGCAGCTAGTTGCCTTGAAGATTTTAAGCAAATTAATTAATTATGTTTGCTTATATCTTAATTTTTTTTTAAAAACACTTAAAAATATAGAACGACTTGCATGACAATCTTAAATATTCCATATTCAAGATAATATTATGATTAGTAAGTTCAAATTAGAGAATTTATTTGATGCAAGTGATCACTTGATGAAAGCTTAAAATTTAATAATAATGATGTGTCATTGCAGCTGAAAAGTCAATATGGCTGCTTTTGCGGCCATCTTGGATTCTCAAAACTGAAACGTCTACCTTTGGGGAAGGAATCACTATAGGTATAACATACTACAATTTAGAAAGTATATCTAGATTGGTTTAGGAGAAGTAATCTTTTTCATGAAATCTAATTGAAAATTCAATATGGCTCCCATGGCAGCCATCTTGGATTCTCAAAACTGAAACATCTACCTTTCTGTGAGGAATCACCATGGGTATAACATACTACAATTTCAGAATGGTATCTGGATTTGTATAGGAGGAGTAGTCTTTTTCATGAAATCTAATTGAAAATTCAATATGGCTCCCATGGCGGCCATCTTGGATTCTCAAAACTGAAACATCTACCTTTCTGTGAGGAATCACCATGGGTATAACATACTACAATTTCAGAATGATATCTGGATTCGTATAGGAGGAGTAGTCTTTTTCATGAAATCTAATTGAAAATTCAATATGGCTCCCATGGCAGCCATCTTGGATTCTCAAAACTGAAACATCTACCTTTCTGTGAAGAATCATCATGGGTATAACATACTACAATTTCAGAATGATATCTGGATTCGTATAGGAGGAGTAGTCTTTTTCATGAAATCTAATTGAAAATTCAATATGGCTGCCATGACGGCCATCTTGGATTCTCAAAACTGAAACGTCTACCTTTCTGTGAGGAATCACCATGGGTATAACATACTACAATTTCAGAATGGTATCTGGATTGGTAAAGGAGGAGTAGTCTTTTTCATGAAATCTAATTGAAAATTCAATATGGCTGCCATGGCGGCCATCTTGGATTCTCAAAACTGAAACATCTACCTTTCTGTGAGGAATCACCATGGGTATAACATACTACAATTTCAGAGTGATATCTGGATTCGTTTAGGAGGAGTAGTCTTTTTCCTGAAAGTTTAAGGACGGACGGACGGACGGACGGACAGACGGACGGACGGACGGACGGACAGACAGACGGACGACGGACGAAGCGCCATGACATAAGCTCACATTTACTTTGTAAAGGTGAGCTAAAAACCAGTCTAAGTAAACTTAGACTCAATATTATCCGTTTCACTACTATACCTAGTTGAGGGTCGCGTCAGCCCACGTATCGAATTGACCAATCAGAACTCAGCTTATCAAGCCACAATAGTCTGCCTTTGTTGGGTCATAGGTCGCAGAAAGGTCGGCTGAAGCGACCCTCTACCAGACCTTTTTAGACTCAGTATAGGAGTGAAACGGATAATATTGAGTCTAGGTTTACTTAGACTGAATAAAAACAGGAACCTCGATTTGCTGCAGAGATTTATTTACTCTGTAGATAAGTTGACAACGACTGTAGTCTACTTCAGCTTCTTCTTGGGTCTGATGTTGCTTGTGTGTCCACATTTACGCTTGCGGCAGTTGGTGGCTCTAGGGTGCAGGCGGGCGTAGCATCTGAAGGGTAAGAGCACACGTTATTAGCAATACAAGATTTCCCCCACAGAGGTAGTTTGTCATATAATCATGGGCCCCTGTTCTCAAAGACATCCTAACCTTAGGAAATCCTAACTTCTGTCCTAAACAGTTTGGAAATCCTAACTTCTGTCCTAAACAGTTTGGAAATCCTAACTTATGTCCTAAACAGTTAGGAAATCCTAACTTATGTCCTTAACAGTTAGGAAATCCTAACTTATGTCCTAAACAGTTAGGAAATCCTAACTTCTGTCCTAAACAGTTAGGATATATCCTAGCTAGGATACTTTCGACAATTGGCACCCTTAAAGGGGGTCTCCAACTTCTAATTTTTAACTTCCAGTGTTTTATTAGCGAGGCCCCGAGAGGGTCGGAGAGGCCCTCGCTAATAAAACACTGGAGGTTA
This sequence comes from Steromphala cineraria, assembly GCA_916613615.1. Lineage (NCBI taxonomy): Eukaryota > Metazoa > Mollusca > Gastropoda > Trochida > Trochidae > Steromphala > Steromphala cineraria. The sequence continues at coordinate 18,407,260 of OU744737.1, forward strand.
AAAATTAGAAGTTGGAGACCCCCTTTAACTTACCTCTGTTGTAAAAAGAGCACTTCTCCGGCCATAAAGGGAGAAAATTCATAGGATGAAATCAAAGTTAGTCGTGCAACCAAGAGCCTTTTTATTAACCTGTCATTTCCTTATGCTCAAGAAGACTAGAATTTATTTAAATATGGTGCTTGCATCACACACTTGGGAGTCTTCACACAATTAGTAACAGTGTATAAAATAGATTGGAAACCGAGCCTGTCCTGACAATTAATTGATCCATTCCTTAGGGGAAAATAAAGAAAAAAAAATGTTTGAAAAGTTGTCAGTCCTGACAAAAAAGTAACCAGTTAAAGGACTGGCGGAGAGGCCATATTTTAAACACTGTCAGTAATAGTAATTAGTAATAGTTTTGTGACTAACATTGCATAGCTCTCCTCTTTCCAAGCATTTTGACCGAAACTCTACGACAAATCGCAATCAAATTCTAGAAACTAATTCAATCCTATTTTTTTAAACATGAATCACTATTTTTATACATTCCTAAACATCTAAAAGACTTGACATTTTTCTGTCAGGTTGTTTTGGTTTGCTTAAAAGATAAATTCCATATCCAAAAAAACAGTTGCAAGTTTGTAAAGCCCTGTCCAATATAAGCTGTATGTCTGCAGGTAACGGGGCTCCAGAGAAATAGATTTAGTTCTTGAAGCACGAAGCCTGCACATCTATATTCCTGCATTTCTAATTTTGACGAGAAAATAACATCAAGCCAAACAAGTGTCTAGCAGGGTGGTGGGAAAGTTTCAGTTTTAATCTACATGTATTTATTTAAATCAAATCATAGTATGGAGGTCTAAGAGTTTTGAAATGTGGATGTACCCAGTGGAAAACTTGTCCTTGAAACTGAAAGGGGCAAAAGCAATTTTATTTGCTGTCATTCTGAAAGCTTTCGATAAGTTTCAGTTGACTGATTGCATGTCACTATACTACGTCGATTAGGCTTAACATTCTACTTTGTTGCTAAAGGTAGATTTTTTCTCGATCAAATGACGCTATTAATAAAGTTTGGTCATATGTGAGCCCTACAACTGATGGAGAGCAGCTGTCAGTGTATATATTTAATATTCCTAAGGAGACTTATCCGAGTAACCAGCATATAAAGACAAAAATAAGCAAAATTCTTCATGAAAAAGTAATTTAATCTTATCTTTAAAGCTATCTTAACAAGGAATTTAACCAACTCTTGATTTCTTTATTCAATATTCACATAGAAATTTAACAATACTCATACAAAAATTTAACGATATTCACTAAAATTTGTATCACGATAAAGTTAACTGTATCGTGTATTGTATCGTGAACTTAACCATGACGATGCATCGGTGTATCGTGACATCCCTAGTAAACTCACTTCCTGCAGATCATCTTATCACAGTTGTATTTGGAGGCCAGGATCCTCAGACTGGGCTCGATGATTCCGCCTCTCAGTCGCAGCACCAGGTGGAGTGTCGACTCTGTACAGGAAAGCTTGTGATTATCTTAGATACCATCAATACATATTCAATCAAACGGTTACGAACTACTCAGTCTAAACACAGGTGAAGGGTAGATTGTGATGCTGAGGAATATATGGATGACAACTTTGTTCATTGTATGAGACGTTTCGAAACATTCTTGAGAATGACAAAAGAATCTGTGTCGGAACGTCGCATACAATGAACAAAGAAGTTGTCATCCATATATTCCTCAGCATTATTGTCATTCCAACTTCTAAAATCATGCCTCTCAAAAAAAAAAAAAAAAGGTTCACATTGAAAAGGTTACATCGAACATGGAAATGAAGTCAGTCATCAGTATGACAGGGAAATTAATATTTCAATACCTGGAGAATCTAAACTTTTACATAATTAAATATATCAATGCGAGTTGATAAAGTTTCAAATAACTAGATATGCCACTATTCCGCCCACATGCAAATTAATACCTAGTTAGATCAAATTTGAATAATTCAGATTTACCAATCAAAGCTATCAGCCATCACTTGCGCCAATTTGTTAAACATCCACTTACTGACTTTACCACTTTGATTTTCGTTCAGATTTTTCAACAAAATAAAAACTGGACTGATTTATGTTAATTTGTCCAATAAACACCTTTATTTAGCCTCTCATTAAAACAGCGTAATTATCGGCTGTGAAAAACCCACTTGGGTCAAGGGCCATAAAACTTGCGTGTGATATAATAAACAGACTATACAAGGTGCCGCCTCATTAATTCTAACTGAAATACCATCTATATAATTGTTTAATTACCATTGATGTGGATATTTTTTTTACACCAAATGCTTAGTAGTGTTACCTTGTCGAATGATTTATCTAACTAAATAAGTTAATTATTGGATTTTTTTCAGTGGTATTGTTGCGATAGATGTATAGGTAACGAGGCCGAGTCTGTTTATGACGTCACAAAAAGGGGATGTGACCACTGGTTTGTTGCCAAACAGGTCTAAACGGCCCATCAAAAGTTGCTTTTAATAACAGCCTTCTTTACCAAGTTGAACATATTTGAGTAGCAGCCTTTGACGCACTATACAAAATTGTAATCCGACTTTCATATATTCCAAAGGAAATAGTGAAATATGTTTGTGGTTATGTGAACTGTAAAGAGTGACCTACCCTTCTGGATATTGTAGTCGGACAAGGTGCGGCCATCCTCCAGCTGTTTGCCCGCGAAGATCAATCTCTGCTGGTCAGGGGGGATACCTGTAAGGGGAGACCAGAAAATGGTGACATTTCATACAAACAAATTCCGTAACAACACTACAAGTTCAGTCTGATTAAAATCAGCCTTGTTCCGAGGAATAACATATTCAATATATTAACTTCATGGAGATATTTAATCCTCTACACTAGGTCTGACCGCACCCCTGTACCTCGGGTGTTTAATACCAGTATTGCACAGCCGAAACTCTGTCGTTGGCAGACCAATCACATCTCGCTCATAAAGCTGGCGGCGATCATGTTCAAAGCTTGGTTAACAGGAGTTTATTGCCCCTAGCTTGAAGGCCGAAGGCTTTTGCCGGCAGCTTGTGATTGATTAACTGAATATACGCCAGAACATGCAACTTACTGGGATGTCGTCTGACTCAATGGAGAGGATACCTATCAAGATAACATGTTCGATTCCCTTCGAGTTAATATTTTTAAACTTTTATTCCTCGGAACTAGGCAGATTTTAATAAGATCGCTACAAGTTCATACACAATCTAGACCCAAATCTTAAGTCGATCTTCTTCCAAATCAATTTGTTTGCCAAAGTGGATGGACATCTGTAGTCACGTAATGGGCATACAAACAGTTTAAGTAACAACTTAAAAGTTCAAAGAATAAAAATAAGTTTGTAAAGCCCTGTCCAATATAAGCTGTTTGTCTGCAGGTAACGGGGCTCCAGAGAAATAGATTTAGTTCTTGAAGCACGAAGCCTGCACATCTATATTCCTGCATTTCTAATTTTGACGAGAAAATAACATCAAGCCAAACAAGTGTCTAGCAGGTTGGTGGGAAAGTTTCAATTTTAATCTACATGTATTTATTTAAATCAAATCATAGTATGGAGGTCTAAGAGTTTTGAAATGTGGATGTACCCAGTGGAAAACTTGTCCTTGAAACTGAAAGGGGCAGTAGCAATTTTATTTGCTGTCATTCTGAAAGCTTTCGATAAGTTTCAGTTGACCGATTGCATGTCACTATACTACGTCGATTAGGCTTAACATTCTACTTTGTTGCTAAAGGTAGACTCTTCTCGATCAAATGACGCTATTAACCTTCTGCCTGCTGGATTGTTTTGAAGTTTTTGCTTGGAGCTTCAAAAGTGTAAAATTTTAACAATGACGTCACATTGGATTCTATCATATTTAGCTTCTCCCTCCTTTCTAAAACACATAATTTTAAAAAATAAAATAAATTCTTGTAAATAAATTGATTTTCTTACTTGTCATAGTTTTTATTTTCCCCAAATAATCAATCCTTTTTTTACAATTAGGTTTATATCCACATGACAATGAATAAAAATGAAAAATAGAGCCATTGGCTCTGTAGCTCATCAGGCTTCATTATCAATTATGCTTTATATATATTAGGGGTCACAGGACCACCAAAGCTACAATTCATAATCCTCATCAGTCAAGGAGTCTGTACACAAAGTTTCAGCTTTCTAGGCCTCATGGTTCTGGAGAAGAAGATGAAAATAGGTTTTTAGGGCGTGGCCCCTGTGGCCCTTATTAGGGGTCACAGGGCCACTAAAGCTACAATTTATAATCCTCACTAGTCAATGAGATTGTACACAAAGTTTCAGCTTTCTAGGCCTCATGGTTCTGGGGACGAAGATCAAAATAGGTTTTTAGGGCGTGGCCCCTGTGGCCCTTATTAGGGGTCACAGGGCCACCAAAGCTACAATTTATAATCCCTACTAGTCAAGGAGTCTGTACACAAAGTTTCAGCTTTCTAGGCCTCATGGTTCTAGGGAAGAAGATCAAAATAGGTTTTTAGGGCGTGGCCCCTGTGGCCCTTATTAGGGGTCACAGGGCCACCAAAGCTACAATTTATAATCCTCACTAGTCAAGGAGTCTGTACACAAAGTCTCAGCTTTCTAGGCCTCATGGTTCTAGGGAAGAAGATGAAAATAGGTTTTTAGGGCGTGGCCCCTGTGGCCCTTATTAAGGGTCACAGGACCACCAAAGCTACAATTTATAATCCTTACTAGTCAAGGAGTCTGTACACACAATTTCAGCTTTCTAGGCCTCATGGTTCTGGAGAAGAAGATAAAAATAGGTTTTTAGGGCGTGGCCCCTGTGGCCCTTATTAGGGGTCACAGGGCCACCAAAGCTACAATTTTTAATCCTCACTAGTCAAGGAGTCTGTACACAAAGTTTTAGATTTCTAGGCCTTATGGTTCTGGAGAAGAAGTCGAAATTCCACAAAGTTTACGGACGGACGGATGGACGGATGGACGGACGGATGGACGGACGGACGCCGGACACCATGCCATGCCATAAGCCCATCGGGCCTTACAGGCCAGATGAGCTAAAAATTACACAAGTCATAATTTTGTACTTAATTTTCAAAATCGGACTATTTTGTCAATAAATATTTCTGTAGAAAATAATTTATATCAGTTTATTCAGAAATAAATTCTGTACCAGAAAAAAATTGTTCTGCACGAATGCGACTTTCTTCCAACAAACAAGAGCTTGTTACAAACGATGTTAGTTGAAATGATGAATTTTCAACGTAATTTCAAGCAGTCAAAATATTTACTCAACGATGCAATTTACTTCCGTGTTGATGTTTTTACAAATAATGTATCAATAATTTTCAAAATCACACAAAAGTTTAAGTAATCGACTTGCCTTTCTATGTCCCAAATATGAGTATTAAATAGTCGTTTTCATACAAATATACGTCCATCTCTTATTGATATCGCCACTAATGACAGATGAAAAAAGATCGTAACATCTCGCAAGATCGCGAAAATATTGAACGATGACAATGCTGTTTAAATCGAGATATTTTGAGATCAGTGTCATCCTATAATTTTTCCACTTAAAACCAAGAATGAAATACATTTCTACGAATGACTGTTAAAGGGTTTACGGAAATTCATTGCAGAATAGATGCAAAATACATTTTAACTTGGATTGAGATTTCCTTCGCTACGGCGGGGCACATATCAAAACAGCGCCAATGATTTACATGACAATCATGTAGCCCATATTGTCTAATCGTATTTGTACAATAATTCTGGAACATTAAACAAAAATAAAACATGTGTGGTGTCTAAAATGTATTTTTTCATAATTCTAGATTTTTTTTCGATCTTAAAACACCATTTAGTTTATTACTGCTAAGCTTGTTTTATGAGATACCCCCCATTCATGGCGTCATATCAGCAACATGCCAATGCCAATTTAGTTACGAGAATTTTTTTGGCGAAATTGTTTATACGAATAATAATTCTATTGACAAACAAATTTTAAACCTGAAATAGTGGACATGGATGTCTTACCAATCCTATTCGTACAAAAATTTCATATTTAAGCGACTTATTAATTTGAAATTAACGATTCCAGTGATGTAACATCGACAGTCGGCGGTATCAAGACTGCGCTATGCTCGATTTGTTCAAATGGCACGGTCAACGTGTTAGGGAAAAAGACATCTCACTTGAAAATCAAATACGATTACGGTTTATTTTGTATATATGTGAGCAAGAAATGTCATATAGATTTCATACATATCAAATACAAATCAAAACAGTCAAATTACTCACTCATATTTTATTGGCAAACGACATCTTCGTGAAATTTCTTCTTGACGACTATTTGACATCATGCGAATAATGCAAGTCAGTAGTAGTCGATAAACGAAGTGTTGCGGCTAAATATTACGACAATTAACATTGTTTAAGACTAATGTGGTAAAACTAAATTGCAATTCTGTTGATTTGACTAATTTTATTTATTGATATGACTTGTTATTTTCCACTCCGAACCGTTTGAAATATGGAGAAAAAAATTACGACATTGACCTCGCTGAAATACCGTTATCAGCTGTTATGCCATCATTTGGCGCGAAGCGACCCATGTGACTGTTGAAACAAATCGATACTCGATGTGATGTTTTTTACATTATTTCGGAATATTTGCAATTTTTATGAACATCATTTGACAAGGAATTGCATCACATGTGTTTATTCAATTTTTGAGGATTATGAGATTCTGAAAAACGTAAGTTAATTACGCTGATAATTTTACAAGTGTTTTTCAAAAAACGATCGTTTGATGTTTACATTTGCCGACAAGGTCTTATTTTCTCTATAGTTTTATGACGAAGAAAGATTTTATTTTGGAGTTTCAAAGAGTAATAGGATATTATTTTCCGAACAGAATGATATAACACTTGAGTATTTTAAAAGCACTTTGAAACGAACTTTGCCACATTCAACAAGATAGGTAAATTCGCTGTTAGTAAGAAAAACACGCACCTGCACGTCGCTTTTCTAATTGAAAATACGTTCGATATTTTTAATTCGTCACTTCTTGATAACGGAAAACTTTATCCTTATAATTATTTCACCACGAGAAAGGCAATTGATTTGTGATTCGAAAAATATTAACTTTCTCAACATTTACGGAACTTCGTCACACACGTTTGTCGTTTGTATGTCAAAGGGTCAAATTTCAATGACGTGTCAATTAGTAATTAAAGTCTGGGCCGCAGGTGCGGCCTGCAGTCAGGAGAGGGTTAATAAAGTTTGGTTATATGTGACCCCTACAACTCATGGAGAGCGGCTGTCAGTGTATATATTTAATATTCCTAAGGAGACTTATCTGAGTAACCAGCATATAAAGACAAAAATAAGCAAAATAAGTAATGGGCATACAAACAGTTTAAGTAACAACTTAAAAGTTCAAAGAATCTCAAGATTCTAACAAAAAAGTTTTTTTTTCGATCAATCTGATGATTAGATCTGTGTATTCAATGACACTGTCCATAGAAAATTTCAAGACCCAAAACTAAGGTTTTTCAGGCTTTCGTGTGGGTACTTAAAATTGAATTGCAGGAGTCTAGAATTCTAAATTTCACACAAATCAGTGAATTCAGTGCCTTTACAATTTGCTTAGACATTTAAGTTTGATGCAGGATGTTGAAGTCTGTAAGTGTAAGAGTCAAGCAATAATAAAGGTTATAATAAAAGCATTGTGCTTTGACTTGTCCAATAACAGCAAAAGGGAATTAACTCTTTTGATACCTCCATGCATGCTGGCAATACCCTTGTGCTGCGTGGTAAATATTTTTGTTCAGTTTTGACAAGTATTTAACCAATTGCTGTCTTCACCTACTTAGTTGCCAAGCTCAGTACTAAAAATAATGCAGTGTTCAAAAAGGAGGTCTGTTCCCTGGTCAATAGATTGTAAGTTTTGGCGCCAGTTGTAATTTTCACCTGCAAATCTATCTTATCTAGTAGTAATTGAACTTTTAACCACATACAGGGTCTTAAAATTTTGAGCCTGGGTTGCCGATTCCTCAAAGTTCAAACTATTGCCAGTGAAAAACTACAGAGATGTCGCCACTTATTTAAATTAAATCGCAAAAATGATGGATGCACTTTTCTCAGCCTCCATACTTTGCCTATGCGGCGGAATAATTTGTTAATTGACAATTTTTTTCTTAAATCGAGTAGTACAACTTACGGTTTTAAGAGGACCAATTGATGAAAAGTCTATGCTGCAGATTATGTAAGTTTTTAACTGTTTTGTAAACTTTAGGATTGTTTATGTTTTTTTATTTCGCATTTGGACACTTTATTATTGCTGTCAAAGTAAAAAAGTAGAAGTTCTTTTATTAAGTTATAAAATTCATATAATCGGCAAAGTGATAAATGTCGCGTTTGATTATGGACCTGCTGAACACTCGGAAAATGGTGTGCGTTAATCATCTGACCAAAATGTTCTCAATACGTTGATCGATGTATGGTTTTCTACCTCGATCAGACTATTATACGTCTATTGATGTATAATATGTCAATATCAGGATTTCCTCGAACTGCTTATCTGTTCATTTGTAGGTCTGGTTTCTGAGATAGTGATAATATTCAGAATCAGAATTTTCAAAACTGACTACTGTGTAGGCTCACCTTCCTTATCCTGGATCTTGGCCTTCACATTCTCGATGGTGTCCGAGGGCTCGACCTCGAGCGTGATGGTCTTGCCCGTCAACGTCTTCACGAAGATCTGCATCCTCGCTTTTCAAGTCTGAAGCAAGCAAGCAGAAAATAATGAATAAATGAAAGAAAGAAAGCATACATGTCCTCCTATAAAGTTACAACATAGCACATAAATATCTATTAATTCAGTCGGAATATTCTATTTGTCACTGTAAGACTGAATCACTGAAACATTCTGAAATCATTACAAATGTGGCTTTTTGTCAGGTTTTATCAAGTAAATGGTCACTGACTGCATGTTATTGGGTAAATAAGCCAGAAATACATTGTATTTGAACCATGTCGACTTACAGTAAGCAATGTTGGATATGCTGAAAAGGGGTTTGTCTGATACAGGAGATTTTCAGGTACATAGTGGGATCTTGGTTGTTGAGAATGGGGCTTCGCTTACCGTTTAAGTTATAACCAAGTCATATACAATAATTGTCTGCAGGTAACGGGGCTCCAGAGAAATGAAATTTGTTCTTGAAGCACGAAGCCTGCACATCTATATTCCTGCATTTCTAATTTTGACAAGAAAATAACATCAAGCCAAACAAGTGTCTAGCAGGTTGGTCAAATTGCTTCATTCAAATTGTAAATGTACTTTATTCACAACCATTCTGTCAGTTGTCACTTTCAGGTTCAATTAATCCAGGTTAAACCGACAGCTTCTGTGCACATAATCACTTTTTTTTCAGATCTATATTTATTTTAAATGGAAAACCAGTATCTATCATGAATTTATCATTTCGGGTTTTAATAATTGAGGATTTTTAACTAATATCACAAAATTTGGCCTTTAGGTTCACAACAAAGCGAAACAATGTCATGAAAATCATGAAGAGGATCAAGGTGAGATGAGGTGATGTGGGGTTTCAAGAGTATTTCACTTATATCAGGTTGGGTACACCCACTGATCGGGATATATCCCGATTGGGATACAAAATTTTCTTCAGGCTTGGGGTCATGTAAAATTAAATCTTGTGGGTTTTTTTTATGTTTAATAAGTTAATTTTCAATTCAATGTCATACTGTCTGTGTTTATATCATATGCATAATAAATTATCAGTATTTAATGACTAGATTTAATATGGTATGTTTTGGGCAAAGCATGTTTATCAAAAAGCTTTATACTGATAATCCTGTTTAAGATTAAAAATAGTGGATGCTGCCGATACAGAAAAAGAATCAAACTTTTTGTACAATTGTTTCATTCCTTAAATTCCCGTTGGGACTATATTTTGTAGCCCCAAGATATTTGTTGACTCCAACCCTTGGATTTCTTTCGACTAGCTCTCAGGGTTAGTTTTCCTAGCATAAGGGTTGTCAAGACAAAACCTTTGAAAAACCCTAGCGCCTGGTAAACTGCAGTACTCCCAAAAATGTTTATAAGACCTCTTTCCATATACTATAATCCAGGTCAGAGTATTAGTTTCTGTATTATTACCTGATCAAGGAGTGTTTAGACTACAGGTTAACGAGAACCTTTAATACATCAAAGGGAAGCTGAATATTGATGCAATGGTCATAGCAAGTGCTTGTCTGTCAAAAATCTAAAATAGTTTCATTAAGTGGGTAAGTTCTCTTAAACACCTGTACTATTTAAAATATATCGAACATTTAACAAATTGTCGTTCTAACCTTTTGAATAGATTACATTTATTCAACTTAACCTAGTTGAGGACAGACATTCCATGAAAGAAAACCGTTGTGTCATGTACCATCGTGTCATATGTTTCCGTGGCATTAAGAACATGTCTGCTCTTGGCGATAGCGTATGTACTGACCACCAACAAATGCATAATAAACTATCAAAACACCAACCTCGCTTGCATTTAATGCCAATAAAACATGTTTTCTCTTCTAAAGTTCTTCGTCGCCGATAACAGACGGAAGGGTGCCATATTGTACGAGCAAAAGTGACGTCATATGTTTCCGTGGTATTTTCCCAAAGTCAAAGTACGGGAGCACAGCACATGCCACCATCTCGCGACAGGGAAATTTACACGTTTGAATTGTCATTAAAGATTCCAGATTATCAAAATTGTAATAAATGTCCATAAGAGTAATAGTGTCATTAATCAAACACATTGAAATGGTTTTCTGTGACATTTAAAATGTATTTACAGTTCAAAAGTTATGTCAATACCTCATGGGAAATCAAAATTGATAATTCTGTAATATATTGAGATGATGAAAACGATTGTCTAAATAATCATCCTGATGGCACGAACAGTGAAAATTATCGTGACTGCATAGGAATGTTATTGTGCAACAATGTTTCAGCTGTACCCAGTGCAAAAGTCTTCAAAGAAATTGCATGTCGAAGTTTTAGTTCGTTCCATGCATCTTCCCTAAAAAAAAATTGAAAAAATAATTTGTGTTCTAACTGAAGACATTATTACGGTAAAACAGTTACTGTCATGTAGGTCATGATGAAGATGTATCATCCCAAAATATCAATTCAAACTTAAAATGTCACACTCAAGATTTTAAAATTTGAAATTTTAAACATATGAAATTTTTCTTTAGTGATATTTGATAACATACATCAAAAATTTAGTTCTTGTGAAATTACCCTGATTGTTCACTGTTACGACAGTGGTACAAATTAATAATAAAGACGCATTGTCAGTCCCCACTGTCGGCATGGATAGGCGAGTAAAAAGGGATCATAAAGTGACAAAATTTACAAATTGGATGAAATGTTGACCATTTTTTTAAATCAATTGTCTTTTATCATTAGGTCTTATTGTAATTTTCTAAGAAAGATGGATTGTTGCAAATAAATTGACTTTTTATCAGCCCATGATGGCATCAAACACCGTCTCTTTAAAGTCTTGTCACCCTACACAATAAAATACTATCCCTCAGGCCTGGAGTGAGTGAGTTTGGGTTTAACGTTGCCAACAATGATTCAGCTAGTTTAAGTAGTTAACACGTGTCCTCTAGCTTGGAAACTTGGAATTAGGTTAGACTGGATGTTAACGTTCCCTGTCTCTAGTAAACACGCTTTTCTCTTGTTTTGATTTACTAATGACAGTTTCTGCATGCATATTATAATTTTAAAAAGCTGTATGGGCGATATTGCCTCTTGCGTCGTGCACGAATATCCTGTAAAAGTGATAGAATCATCTTAAGAAATGACCCTTTTGGGCTTCCATACTTTAAAAAATCGAGCAGGGATTCCCCTCTTATGTCACGTGATTGATATTAATGGTTACGTCAGCTAGCAGCAACCGAAATTTCAGAAATGTTGATGGTGTAAAATTTTATGAAAACATTGAAAGAGATGACGGAAAAAAGTGCATTACGCTTTACACCGGAAATTGCATTAGGTATCAATTACAGAAGACTATAATTACGCAGATTGACAAAATTCTGAAAATTTACGACTTTGAGCCATGAAGACCGTCTGATGAATGTAAACAATCGCTGGGTGGCGCGTTTTGGTGCGCGGCTCGCGGGAAATGAGGTCACACGAAAATACCACGGAATGATGAGTACCACGGAAACATATGACGGCACGGTACGTTTTGCCTCCGAGATCTATCAGTATCACTCTATAATAGAGACACCAAAATAATTGCATATAGCAAGAAAATGTAATAAAACAATCGTCTTTGTTCATGTATACAGTCTAAGGAATGAGTTTAATTTGGTGTGAAAGGACGCTGGACTCTACTTTCTCCGTGATAAGCGAATATTTATGGAAGAAATTTCACCGCATGGCGGCAGCCATCTTACCTAAAGGGAAAAGAACGGCAATGTGCACGGAACCACGTGGTATAACTGTAATGTACTAGCGGAATAACAACTGTTATCATCTCGGTCATTCAAAGGCGGCCTCTGTTGACATGTTTTATAGAATTTTATCATTTATTGAAAGTTTAAGGTATTTTCAATATGACGTTAATGTTGCTATTTAGATACTTTAGGACTGAAATATTTGCCACAGCTTACAATTTTCGGGCACGAAATTGCAATTCTATTTTGTAATTAGAAGACAAACTGATGCGTTTGCAAAAATTCCGGCATTCATTGTTATTCAAGATTGCAATTTTAATATGTAAATATGTATTTGAATGGTAAAATAACAGTCTTCATTATTCCAAGTGAATGAACTAATTAATTCAATTCTTTCCAATGCCCTTACAGTCTGTGGCCATAAGTATTCGTGATTTTGATTGCAGTGACGTCATTCGCTAAATTTCTCCGTTTTTAGCAAGGCTCTGTGCATAAATAACTTCCGTCAACCATTAAATATTGGCTATTAATAGATAGCTCATCGCGTGGGTATCACGTGGCACATATTTTTGTTGTCGTCTGCTACTTTACTTCCGGGAATTTGGCGATCGACAAAATGGGTCGGAAATCAAATGAGTTGAGCACTGAGAAGAAAAACTTGATTATGAAATTAAGAAATGAGGATAATAAGATTTCAAAAATTGCTGAAATTTTAGATCTTTCTTGGTCGACCGTGAAAAGTGTTTGTAAGAAGTTGAAGCAACTGGATCCGTAGAAAACCGGCCCCGAAGTGGAAGAAAATAATTCCAAGTCGTCTGCGTGAAGTCATACGAATGAAGGGTCAGATGACCAAATATTAAGGTATGACATGCACTAGTTAAAAAGATATAAAAAAATGTTGTAAGCCCCTTACCAACACTGACAATGACGTCACGATAACCAAAATCACGAATACTTATGGCCACAGACTGTACGTTATTGATAATATCTGTTGTTTTAATAATTGATCCCGGAAGACACTTGAGTGAGATTCTCCTAATATTTGATATTTAAACTGTTAATCATAAAACACAATAGAAGTGATTTATTCTAATCAAGAAAACTTCCATGATCATATTCACAAGCAAATATCGCCTATCTGAACTATCTGTATCGCTGGTCGGAGTGTAACTGAGATTTTTACGTTTTTCGTTGCCTATTTTAATGTTTCAGTGTCAAGGGCATATATTTATGTTGCTTTTTCCACGTTTTATGTCGACCTTTTTCCACGTTTTATTGCGCAGTAGGTCTGTTTTGTTTAGTAGGCCTGGCAAAAGGGTTTGGATGTCAAAATATTTAGAAGCTTGCTATAAGATTGCAACACTGATTCGGTGTGATAAATGTATTTGCACGTGCGTTGCCACAGCAACTGTGAAGTTGACATTTATAGATCTGAATAAGATTGTACGGTTGGTGATTCTTCGCACGCGATAAGGACTATCAGCAAATAACGGAAATCTATCGACAAAACTGAGATTGTATGTCATGAGAGGTATGCTAGTTTAAATTTGACATTTTGGAACTTCCAAAGAAGTAAGGGATTTCTTACGTACATAAATAACGATGACGTATTGGATTGTGGGCTCGTTTTTAGCTACGAATTTTTATTAAGGGTCTTGTACTTCAAAATTAAAAAAAAAAATCCAGATACTTTGTCGTTTATAGAAAGTTCGGTTTTCGGTGTCATTCATCTTATTTACCGGTAATGATTTTATTATACGGAACTAACTATAAGGAACTATATATTCGAAATATGCATCTTTATATATTTTTTCTCGAAAGTTCATCACAAACCAAACCGACAATCTGTAGTCGTAGAATCCGGTGTCGGGTGTGCTTTGGAAACTGCATGCGGCCATTTTAATGTAAATCTTTGTGTGAACTTCAGAATCACTCGAGATTGGGAAACGTAACCGCGTAACTCAACCAGGTATGTATGTCTAATAGATCGTCAAAACCATCATTCAACATAAATATACATACGACGGTTTTATGTATTATATGAAATACAGTTGGTCTAACATTGGTCTGTAAGAGACGTTTAGTCTGCAAAAGTGGGATATCAAAATTGACCAATCAGTTTTAGTCATTACGATGTAACTACGCCTTCAAATTTTTCAAGAACCTTTGATAGCTAAATTTCCAGTTCGCAATTCGTGTCCATGTAATGTCCAGAAAATATGCTTCAATGCCACCACAAGCATTTTATAAATCATAAATGCATCATTGAGTACCTGTCTTTTTGTAAACAAATATGCTAAAGTTTGGATATTTGCTATTTATTACCCAAAATATTGCAAAAATTCCCTTGACGTTCATTTCCATAAATTTTCGTAAAAAAGTCTGACAGCAAAATCTAATTTGCCTAATAAAAATGCAAGAAAAAACATTAGAAATTTGTAAAAGCGACAAAAGTGGTTTGATATAATGAAAGCGATAAATTTATTCAAATGACTGAAAGGGAAACATATCATTCGTTGACAAAAAATTTCTTTATTAATCCGATTATTAAAATAATTTGGAAGAGAAATATTCTTTTGGTTAATATATATGAGGAAGTTTGGTTCTTGGAAAACGCTCCAATATGTACCATTCATTACCCGAGTACGTTGGCGAGGGATAAAACTGCAACGAGACAAGCTTCATCACCGTGCACTTCTTTGGGTATTTGTTCTTGAAATAATACAAATAGGATTAAATCATCAGTTTTATGTTTAATTCATTAAAGGAACTCAAATTGAATTCATTTATTATCAATAAAGCCACTCTGCGGTATGATACACCTGTTTCGGAGAATTTAACTCGGTTATGATAAATTAAAATTTTGCTGACAAATTAGAAAAGCCTGTTTTTGAACTTAATCGCTTAAAAACCTTTTACAAATTAAAGGGGCAGTAGCACGTTTTTAGGGGGAATATAAGGTGATGTCAGGAAAATGAAAATCAATGGTTCCAATTGAAAGACAATGTATTTAAACTAAATGGAGCAGTAATAATTCATATATATAATTTAAAGTTTAGCCATGCGATTCCTTTTCCTCACACAAAATGAAAAGGTGTTCACACAAAATGGCCGCCAAAAGATTTTATGTGAATCTTCATACTTTGTCCTATGACTGACACTGTCAAAATAATACATTTAGTTAACGTACAATTATCAGTGAAACTTTTTATTTTTTTTTTATAAAAAAACGTGCTACTTCCCCTTTAAAACACGTACTTCAGTCGTAAGAGATGACATCGTATATGTTTGCTTTTTTATCGGTTTGTTCGTTCTGTTTATCTGTTTGAAGCATGGTAATCCCTCGCCAACAGCAGATTGAGCAGAATGTATTAATCCCTGGAGAAAAGCATACAGCTTAGAATATCACTGAATTCCATTAATTTTCCAGGGATTCACTGCTTACCATGCAATCATAAATATACATTTATCTATGTATATTTGTTCTGTCTTTTTCTGCTTCAGTCGCTAAAGGTCAAATGTTGCTCAAACTCGATCCTTCTATGAATATGTTTTCCCGAGCGCCTGTCTATTTGTCTCTATATCACTCGACATTTTTTTGAAACATAGAGTACATATAACAAGAGACAGTAAATGCTGTACATAGGGTCCCCGATGGAACCCTTTCTAATTCGAATGCAAACATGAAAACTGTTCATAGTGTTTGCGCTACAATTGTTTTAAAAAAAATTATGCTTAAAACACATGAATGGTCATCAAAAAAGAATGTTTTCAATCACCACAGCAGTCAACTAAAGACTTACAACTATCAGCGAAAATCCTCACGGCTTAAAAGTCTGACAGAGGGCTTTTAGCAGTCGTATGACTAGTCGTCAAGAATACTGTATCTATCGATTTTCTCTGGTTAGTTCCTATCATCGCCAACAGAGGGCACAAATCAACAGGTGCACGCGCGCCATAACCTCTGACCTTGTCAAAGGGTTTCATTCTTTTGTTCCCAAGAGCGTTTTGATTGGTCAAAGACCTAAGGTACGCCAATTTTGATTGGCTGGCCAAGATCAAACAGCCGCATACTGTCTACAGCAGAGGATGCATGCATTGATTCATTTTGTCATTGAATTGCCGGCAAATTCCAAGCTTGGAACTTAATAAGCGAAGAAAGTGTTGTGACAATCGCATGGAGAATTCTTAGCAGTTACGGATTTGGATACTGTCATGTATTTCGGCCCGCTATCTTGTGTTCTTTCTGCTGGAATCATTTTACTAGTCTTTGGTAAGTAAACAAACCCTTCTCTTCTCTGGACTTTTCTGATAAACTTCTCCAAATAGTTAAGACAGCAGTGTGCGTTCTAATACAATATACGCGACGTATCTCAACTTGAGTGAAATTGATTGCAGCGGTGCTGTCACGGATTGCACTTGCATGAAGTCCACGTGCAGCACGCTTTCCCCGAGCGGCTCGGTTGTCAAATTTGACGTAACACGTGCTTGTTGCGGTTTGTTTACAGCTGACCGGCTTCAGAGTGCGGGGTTACTTTTGACGGGGGTCGTCTCATAAACCCGTTCGATGTTTTGGGAAATATGTTTTGCTGTTTTCGCCGGTTTTGAACATCGGCTATCTCATTTGTTTTATAATTTCAGTCATTTGATTAAGCGGCTTGATTATATTTGTTATATTCAATAGTTTGAAAGATTATAGTGCCAACTTTTAAAATTAACCTTCTTTTGACGTTTCTTAGATTTTTCATAACATAGTTTATGAAAGGTCGTTTTCTTTTATATTTTAACATCTAAAGTTTATCTTAATCATAGTTCATTAAATCTTTCTTTATCTGAATTTAATTACTTTGTATGTTTCAAAATCAATCATTGTTATGAATTCCTATCTTTGGGCATTTGGGGAATGAAAATTAAATGGAATGACTGAAAAGGGTTTTAGATTTTATCTAAACTGTTTTGTGTAACCCATAAATATTTTGGAAAAAAGTAATTTTATCTATAAAGTTTCCTTTGGTTATATACTTTTTCAAACTTATATAAACCATTTGTCATGCATTTTGAAAGCACAGTCAAAGTATAATTCTTTTATTGATGCTATTACATGCATGAATGTTTCAGTAATTGGATTATTTAATCATGTTGAAAGTTTTCCAATGATATGTCTTTTGTCATATGATGAACAATAATCTTCTGCATTTCCTGGTTAGAAAAAGTATCAAGTTTTTTTTAGAATATTCCTTCGAAATTTCAGAGTTTTGACCTTACCAAGACATTTTCTGATAATTGAAGACTTTGGACCATCCTTGAATATTTTTGGTAAATGAAGAGTTTGAACCTTCCTAGAATATTCCTTGTAATTGAAGACTTTGGACCTTCTTAGAATATTCCTGGTCATTGAAGAATTTGGATCTCTTAGAATATTCTTAGTAACTGAAGAGTTTGGACCTTCTTAGAATATGGTAATTTCAGAGTTTCAACCTTTCTAGAAAATTCTGGATGATTGAAGAGTTTGAACCTCCCTAGAATAGTTCTGAGTTCTGTTATAGAATTTCCTGTTCTGACCATCAATCTTGACAATTTTAGAGGTTGGATTTTCCAGGAATATTCCTGTTATTGAAATACATGACGTGCTGTGGCTGTTCCTAGAATATTCTTGCACTGGGAGTTCAAGGGTAATGTTATTTCCACCCACTGGTCAGTGGTCAAGTTGTTACCCTGTGGTCAAGGGTTAAAACCTCTTGATAGGATCAAGGAATACCTGTTACCCAATTGAAGCTAGGTTCATCACCAGGAAACTATGTCATGATGAAGGAATGATGCGACGACAGTATTTTGAATTTTTAATTTCGATGGTTGGTTTGAGGTGTAGGCCTACTTGATCGCATCTGTAATATTCATGTCAACGCCTTGAAGTTGAGAATATGGTACTCGGACATGCGATCTCGAGACTTGGTTCTCGCTCGTGTGATCTCAAGACTTTCGTCCGTAGTGTTGCATGGTTTCATTTCATGCAATAAAGAAGTTGATTATCCATAACAATGGTTCTTTTTCATAGTGTTGAAACAGTTTCATGTTGTTAAAGCAGGAACTAGAACTTTGTGAAATGACTGATCAATATGATATAAATTTTTGAAAAGGATAGAGTTGACATATAGGGTAATGGCTGATTGTGTATAAAATCTTAAAGAGGTCCAGAGGATAGTATTGTAAAGATAATGTTGAAGTTTTCAATGAAAGGGCTTATGTCGTAAAAACAAATCCTAAAAAGAATATTGTATCTTTTAGGGCTGACTGTGTATAAAATCTTGAAGAGGATAGTATTGTAAAGAAAGTGTTGAATTAACCTACCGGTTTGTAAGGGAAAATTTCATAAAAGAATTATTAAATAAAATGGACAGAGTTCAGCCTTTAGTAATGGCTGATTTTGCACAAAATCTTGAAGAGGATAGTGGCAGATATGGTATAAAACTTACAGAAGGATAGTGTTGATTTACCTTGTAAAAGGCATTTAAAATCTTAAAGCAAAATATCAAATTCAAATATGATAAATATATTTTACTGTAAGCACTCTGCAATCAAAACCTCACTATGGAGAGATACTAATAGTCCAATATCATAATCCAAGTATATAACAGTGTAGATTTATTGCTTTATTTTTTGTCAGTATCAAATTTTAATTTCAGGTTATACTTTATTTCTTCTTTTATGTAGAAACTTAATTGAAAATCAAAAATAGAGATTTAAAAAAAATAAAAAATTTTTAGTTCTAATTATGGAAAAACCATTCCTTTTAGACCGATTTACTGGAATCATATCTCGTCTCAAACAAAAGAATGAACAGACAAGACATCCTCGTAAAACATCTGCGAGCAGTTAAGATGAAACATAAGTTTGACTGGTGAACTCCTCAATTCATTTTCCAGCGCCATGCCTGTGTTCCTTAGAGGTGTCGCCTTACAGGAAATATTCAACACATATTTCAAAATAGACTGTCAATTAATCTGCTAAAACATAACTTTTTAAGGACCATTTTCTTCCAGCATCCTTTGAATTTATCTATCATAAATTGAGTTTCTTGTAAAAATTCTGATTTTGTAAGAAATTATGAATTTCATACAGAGAAAAGACTTAATAAAAACCATGAAAATGGACTGTCAATAAATCTGGTAAAACATGATTTTGAAGGACCGATTTCTTCCAGCAGCCATTGAATTCATCTAACATAAATTGAGTTTCTTGTAAAAGTTCTGATTTTGTAAGAAATTATGAATTTCATACAGAGTAAAGACTTAATAAAAACCATGAAAATGGACTGTCAATAAATCTGGTAAAATATGATTTTGAAGGACCGATTTCTTCCAGCAGCCATTGAATTCATCTAACATAAATTGAGTTTCTTGTAAAAAATTCTGATTTTGTAAGAAATTCTGATTTCATAAAGAGTGAACACCTTATAGAAACTGAATATTTCATTCAGGTCTTATTTAGACTACAGAGCTTCCCTTTTGACAAATAATTGTGGCAGGTTGAGTTATAAACATTCCATACCTGGAAGTCATTGGTTTGAATCCCGTTGGAGGTGATCTAACAATCACGTATGTTACCAAAAGCATAAAGGTACCTTTTCTCAAGGTTCATTATACTAAACTTTCAGATTTTAAATTAAGAATGGGAATATATCAATACTATCACCTGAGCTTTTGTCTGCATTGCTTTGTGTAATCCTAGCTCAAACCCTTCATCTTGATTATTTTTTCTAAATATATTCAATCTCAAAATTGTGATTGAAGAGAATTTGGACTACATTGCTTTTCTTCTGGGAAAAAAAAAGAAACTTTAGGTTTTGATTATACCTTCACGAAATATCAAATTTTGCTTTTCAAATATTCCAAAAAAATAAATGTTGGAGTTTATGTGCACATTGTTTCAATTGGTGACATAAGCATAAGCATAAGCTATGCCACTGAGCATAATTATCAGACAAAAACTAATTTTTTATGCCCCCGAATCAGAGATTCCGGGGGTATATTGTTTTTCACCTGTCCGTCTGTCCGTTTGTCCACAAAAACTTTAACCTTGGTCATAACTTTTGATTGGTCAGAGCTAGGTCTTTGATACTTGACATGTATATGCATCCGGGGGCATTCGTGTTTCACAAACACATCTTGTTTAAAATGTCAACGTTGCAAGTGCAGACCTAAATTTGGTAATAACAAGCTGTCAGATTGGCCTTATTTCATACACTGACTGCAATGATTTGTGGAATTACTTATATAATGTTGGAAGAGTACTTGCATAAGAGAGCTAGTCTACTTTGCTCTTAAAGGGGCAGTAGCACGTTTTTAGGGGGATTATAAGGTGATGTCAGGAAAATGAAAATAAATGGTTCCAAATGAAAAACAATGTATTTAAACTAAATGGAGCAGTAATAATTCAAATATATAACGTAAGGTTCTGCCATGCGATTCCTTTTTCTTACAAAAATGAATTAAAGGTGTTCACACAAAAATGGCCGCCAATGTATTTTATGTAAATCCTCATACTTTGTCCTCTGATTATGGTTGATTGGCTTGTGTAATGTGATTGTTGACACTGTCAATATAATACATTAGGCATTTACTTACCATTATAAGTGCAATTTTTAAAATATAAAATTATCAAAAAACGTGCTACTGCCCCTTTAAACCTGGACACATAATAACCAATCAACTTTCTTTACAAAAAAGCCTTTGACCCACATGAATTTTTAATGAATCAGACATGATACACATTCCCAAGTAAATTACAATTATGGGAAATGAAAGTGTAGCAACAATGCCTCATTTACTTTGTACAGTTGTTGAAGCCATGAGTATGTTAGGGTGTTTAACAAGAACTACTTATCATTGTGATACGGTTATGTTTTGAAATAAAATAATTTTTAAAATTAAAAAATAAATTTGGGGGCACTTACCGCGCAAGTAATCATTGTACACTGAAATAGAAAATCATTTTCTACAAATGTATCAGTACGAATATAAAATTATCTTCGGTATCTTGAAAGGTCATCAAATCTACCAGTGCTTTTGTATATTGAGCATATCTGAAAATAAGCAAATCCATTATTTTTCTGTAATGGAGCGTTTTATCTTACTTCCAAGTTTTCACTTGATATTCATATTTATTAAGTTTTTAAGTCTAATTTAAGTCCGCTCCATTATTTTAAAGGAAGGGAGACATACTCGGACATTACCCTATACATAAGCAAATGATATGTCAGTTGCACGGGAAAACTATTCAGTATTTTGAGGCACATTACAGCATGTAGAATGGATGTTAATTAGTGGCATTAAGAGTCAAACAAACTAACAAACAAACAAATCAACAAATGACTAACGACCATTTAACTCCAAAGAGAACATTGAAAAATTATCATGTTTTACTGCTGTGCACCTTATTTTGAAAATTGTTTCTGGGACTTTACACAAGTATCAATGCTGTGTCCCTTGGAAAGGCACTCTATCCACATTGCAGTCAGTCCGTCCAACTAAAAACTTGGGTCACTGAATGAGGGAAGTAACAACTTATAAAGTAAAGCACTTACGTAGCTGCTTTAAAAGTAAAATTCCTTCAGGGTTTTAATGGATAGACAAAGATAAGTCCTGGCACTTTAGGCTTTAAAATCGTCAATGATATCATTACAATAATGATTTATTTCCATAATGATTCGTATCATTCTTAAACCATCCATTACTTATGTAAAAACGTTTCAATGTTCCATGTCCAAAGTTAATCTTAAATCAACATGTATGTAGCCATGAAAAAAAATTAAATGATAAAGGTTTACCTAGAAAATGTTGATCCTTGGTAAGGATATATTTCGTTACTATTTATATCCACCCTCGGGAATTTGAAAAAATATTCAAAATCAATAAAAGATGTTTTTCAGCACATTGTAGACTGACTTCACGCCAAGAAAACACGAAGACTAATTGGCCGCGGGCGAAAGAGGAAATACCTTTTCCTTCCTCCTAACCCAGGAGAGTAGTAAGGGCTTTTTATGGTGGTACGGAATAATTATAAGAAACGCTTTTGGAAAGGATATTTAACTAGTGAATGAATCATTCTAAGCGCCTAAGCTTTTATTCACGGGGTAACCCTTTGGAATGCTGAGGGATAAATGTTTTCATGTTCAAATCCACAAATTATTAAAAGTACCGTAATAGAGTAAAAAAAGGAGTGATTTGGAGTTTTTCATTTATATTGCGGCTGCTAGTATTACTGCAGGGAGAAAGCCAGCAACACTAGTGTGGCTATGTATTGTGGTGAAACCTGCTAGCATTGGCTGGAACCAGTATTTACACTTTTTTGACTGAAAAATATGAAACTTTAAGTGCAGACTCATTGTCTCCTTGAATGTTAATTCATGGATTTAGTGACCTTGATACACGTAAGGATCAAATGGGCATGCCCTTAAAACTCTTTCGTCTTCTTCTTTAAATAAAAAGGCCTAGAGAGCTGAAACTGTCTTCTTCTTTAAGTCAAAAGGCCTAAAAAGCTGAAACCTTGTAAACAGACCTTTTTGCAAAACATAAATTCAGGATCGAATGGTCATGCTCTAAAACTCTTCCATCGTCTCTTAAGTCAAAAGGCATAGATAGCTGAAACCTTGTGTACAGACTACTTGGCATAACACAAATTCAGAATCAAGGGGCACGCCTTAAAACTCTGTCGCTTTCTTCTCTGAAGTCAAAAGGACTAGATAGCTGCAACCTTGTTTACAGACTCCTTGGTAAATTGGAATTATGATTGTTGAAAAATAAGTTTCTTTTAAAGAATACATTGTATGAAGCCTGATGAGCTACTGATCGAGCCAATGGCGGTTTTCGTTTTTGATTGATAAGAACTGGTCGCAAAATATCCCACATGCAAAGGGTTAAGGACGAATATCCTTTGTTATTAAGAGATTTCATATCTCATTTCGACACTCAATTCTGCAAGATCCCCAAGGCAGGTGCTTGCATATTTTTCATATTGTATTGGAATTCTGCAAGCTTTATTGAGATTAGTTGCTGCAAAAGCCTCAGGGAGAGACAGACCTCAATCACATTGTTCAAAACTGGTGAGCAAAATGTTAGATTTTGATTAAAATCATCAACGTTCCACAACAATGGTCCATTTGGCTCCCTTAAATGGACATATTTCTTTTAAGAGAATTAAAAATCTAAAATTTAGATTTTGTTGCAGTTTTTACCATTGCTCTTGTCAGTTTCTGTAGTTTAAGAGCAAACTTAATGAGTGATTCAAATTCCACATTTGGATATTCAAATATTCAAAAAGTATTAAAATTCTTTTGTTATACCGCGATTTATGGAGTTTTTGATATAAATAATAAAATGAATTGCTTCATGACAATGGTTTAGAATTGAAAATTGAAATTTTGAATTCTCAATATTCATTATATTGTATTTCAATCTTTGTTTCAAAAATACATCTTATATAGGTGCGTGGTTCTTGCTTTTCGATGCAGTGGGCATTATTTTGTAAATACAGGGATAACGAATTAAAGAGATTTGATTGATATATATAAAACATGAAGATTTCTTTCAATTTATTTGCCAAAGGACAAGTTGTTAACGTTCATGTGTTGTTTTCATGAATTATTAATTCCATATACATTGCCCACAACTACGTAGTGACATCAATTTTTTAACTTGAAGTTTTATTACAATATGAACAAATTAAACATCCAGAACGTATCCTTTTAAATCCTATTGTTTTACCGTTACCATGGAAACTGCTTTTAGTTCAGTAATCTGACAGAAGTTAACAACAAACTAAAATCTTTGAGGTCGTTATGACCCCAAAATGCAACAAATGCTATTAGGGTTTTGAAATATTACAGGGAATAAGGTAATGTACCAAAGAAATCACAGTTTATTAGATTCACGTTAAGAGCTATTTCGAATTTTTTTACCTCCAAATGGAAAGAGCACCTTTGATCCTCCGTGAATAATCTAATTCCATGATTGAAAATAAAAGGAAATTTAGCTTAAGTCGAACATGTGTTCGCAGGATCGTTCATCAAAAAGCATCTTACTTGAAAGAATCTTGGCATAATTTGATGTTCTAATACCACGCACAGCGAGTTGAGAGGATTCCCATCATGCAACAGGCTCGTTTATTTCATTTCTCATCTCTCTCCCCTGTTATCTTGTTATGGTGAAAGTTGTTGTGCATGAAGGCCTGCACCCCCCATTCATGACTCCATCACCGATTTGGAATGTTTCACAGATTGTAGTTTTATGGGACGTTTGACAACTGGATTATTGAAGGTTTATTAACTTTATTGATGTTGAGATTTAAACTCTGTTTTTACCTCATTTGGAATGGCTTTATACAGCCAGTTTTCTCATTGTCTGTACAGTAGGGGATCCAGGAAAAGGATTGATAAGGGGTCACTGTTCACTATTTTTAAGAGAGATATCAAAAGAATCCAAGAGGGGTTCCCCCCAACCTGGCAGCATCATTCGTTCGTTCGTTCGTTCGTTCATCCGTCTGTCTGTTCGTTCGTCCGTCCGTCCGTTCATCCATCCATCCATCCATCCATCCATCCATCCATTCATTCATTCATTCATTCATTCATTCATTCATTCATTCATTCATCCATCCATCCATCCTTTCTTTCTTTCTTTCTTTCTTTCATTCATTCATTCATTCATTCATTCATTCATTCATTCATTCATTCATTCATTCATTCATTCATTCATTCATTCATTCATTCATTCATTCATTCATTCATTCATTCATTCATTCATTCATTCATTCATTCATTCCATTCCATTCCATTCCATTCCATTCCATTCATTCATTCATTCATTCATTCACCATCCATCCATCCCTCCATCCCGCCATCCATCCATCCATCCATCCATCCATCCCTCCATTCATTCATAAAGGGTACTTAGCAGTCTACCCTTGCAGGGGGGTACGTTTATTGGTCTATTATCCACATTTTTGTGGTTTGTGGTAAACCAGGATTGAATGGGAAAATGGCTATAAAGAAGTTCCTTTACAAACCATGGCTTAACTCAGGGCACAAGTAAGCTTACGCCTTTGTATTGTGAATATTTTGAATGGAAAGTGGCTATTTTGAAGATAAGAGGTTAAACAACATATTCCTATTTCTTCAAGAAATCATTGTTGGGTTGATAACATGCAAAATACATGCTTTTTAATAGATGATTAATACATATTTGGACCAATTGCATGCAAAATACAGACATTTAAAAAAAATGATGATTTATATTTCATTTTGAGAAATTATCATTTCAAGGTTGTAATGGAAGGGTAGATTTTGTTAACTGAATCTAAACATTTTGAAGAAATCTCAATAAGCCAATGTTATATGCATGAACAGGCAAAATATTGGTGCCCAGCATGTCAAGAATATTATTATCCAACAGACAAAGAGTTAATTATCACTTCAAATTAACAAACCGCTTTGTATGTGATAGTGGATTCCCAAAGGAGAAGCAATATTGTGTGATTAAAACAGACTTGCCACAACAATGCAGATGTTATCATGAAGATAGATGATAAACACAAATGAAAGAGAAAAGTGAATTTAAACATCTTCGTATGATCTTTTTTGACAGATGTTTAACCAAATGACATCTCAATGACACCTGCAAAGCTTTGCCAGAGACAGTAATTCTGTGCGGAAGACGTTGGGCAACTTTTTGATCCTATTTTCGTTGGATGACTCTAGTGGGCAAATATAGAAATTTCCCATGTGGATAAGGTGTTGTTGAATGAGCTGATGAGATGTGATGGAAATATTTGAATTAACGCCAGGACCACAGCCTCGATATTTACTTCGGAGTTGCTCGGTGTTCATTTTTGCGAGGAATGACCACAGATAATGTTTGCCTCATGGTTGAGAAACATGCAATAATTGTTGGTTTTTCTTTGGATATTAGCCAATGACTATAATACAAACAGAAAATACGTAACGTCGTCCCATTTGATAAAATTTCAAATACCATTCACATGTAAATATGTTATTATGGGACTGAGTTTAATAACTTGACGAAACATTTAAAGAAATTCGCCAAAATGACCATTGCGGCCGCCGGCTCATATTATGACGTTATTCTTATAATTATGACGTCTTTATGATGTGTCATTCGGACAGCATGCGATGTAATTACACAATGTGTGTAGATAATTAAACAGCAATATCTTCAGCGAGTAACACAAAATTGTATTTGCTTGTTCTCAGAAAATAAGCAATGATTTAATTGAAGGAAATACATGATATTTGTAAATTGTACTAGATTTTTAAAATTTTGCAGTATTTCATCGTCCAAATACAAATTTGATCGCTGGCTCAAGTCTGACTTCTGTGTAATCTGTAAAGACGAAAAATAGTGAATTAATCTATGAAGGTGATCATTTATTATTTATCAGAGAAAAAAAATTGTTTTTTTTCTGCATCACTACAAAATGGTCAAAAAGGGTTTTTGACATTTTGTTCTCTGGAAATTTCCATCAAAAAGGATTTTGGAGTAATGTTTTTCTTTTTAAATTTGATATTCTAAATCATCATATAAAAATTGGAATAATTTTAAAAAAAATAACATTTTGACATTTTGTTCACATGATTGCTATAAAAAGTTTCTTTTATAAACTTTGAGAACAGATCTTATATTCTGTCACGCAATACTTATGAAAGGTTTGCCTCATAGGAATATAGAAAGTATCAAAAAATTTTTTTGAAACAAGAAGCGTATTTGGCTTATAGGAAGTTTTGTAACCAAAGAAACAGTTGTCAGCAGAAGAGAATTTGTTTCAAATTTCACTCTCTTCATATCCTTTTGATGAAGGTATTCACAACTTTTTTTATCTCAGCTGTTTTTTTATCATACAACTCTAGCTACCTTATTTTTTTATATATTTTTTTATAAATGTTATTCATCCACCCCTGTTACAACGAAATCGACCTCCATTCCAGGGAAATGAAAGGCCACTTGCACAATAAAGTTTGACATTGAGTGTGATTTTTTATGAAAAAAGATCATTCATTCCACACTCATGAACTCACACTCAAATCCTAACCTACTTGTATTTCATCTAGCTACCTTTTGGCATATATATATATATCAATAAAATTGTTTTCTTTAACAACATACATACGCTGAGTTGAGTTTTCATATATATACTGGAAAGCAGTTAAATTTATTACAGGCATTCTACTGTTCATAAGTTCTCAGTAAATCAAGTAGAAAATGGTTAGTTATATTTTTGCCCAATGGGGAATTTTGCCTCATTAATATGTTAATTTATTCACCTCAATTTGCATGTAATAAAGAATTATTTAGATAGTTGTTATGTCAATATGGTTGATGCCGTGTTTCTGTTTGAAATCGTGTAATAAATGGCAGATTGGTATGAAATATCTTATTGCGAAAACACAGCTGTTGTGTTAAATGTTTATGCAGTATTTGTAGTTGTTGGTTTGGAAAAAATAGTCAAGCTAATCAGTCTTTAGACTGATTTATTAATTTCCCCCTGAAAAATGTTAACTTACATCATTTAAAATTTTTAAGCATCTTTTCCCTATCTCGGGTAATTTAAAAGGTGTTCATGCTTAAATGGCTGCCAGAAGTTCAAAACTTTCCCAATGATGTATTTATAGGATTTATGATTCATCCATTCATTTTTGACATGTCTTAAGGTGTACTGTGGGAGCAGATCTGGTTTAACAATAAAAAGGTTTAGTCTTTGTTGTTCTCTGAACCAAGATTTGATTTTATTCAAATAAAGTTTCATTCAAATTCTTAAAAAGGTGTAACAATTATTTGAAATGTCATGATTCAGATTTTTATGTCAAGATAATAAGCTCTCGATTGAACCAGAACCACTCTTTTGATAAGTATATCCGAGGTTTTACGTTTACGATCCTCATGTGTACTAATCTCTATACGATTATCTGCAAAGATGCTCAAAAGGCATGATTATAGGACCGCAGTACAAGTAGCTTTTGTGATTCGCTGAAGTAGAACCGTTGATTTTGCTCACGACTGAGCAAGGTCACGCCCTCAAACGATTAAATTTCACCTTGTTTTCTCGACAAACCACCTGCCATGTTGTGACCAGGGGTCGAAAGGTCATTCCATTGCACTAAAGGTTGTCCATATTTATGTTCGCTCACTTTTTGTTTCCAAGATGAATTGGGACGTGTTTTGGCGCGAAGTAGCGATAGATTGGGTTTCAACAGCGAAATTAAGTTCACACGGACAAAAAGAAAGTGAAAATATTTCATGGCCATGCACAGAGCCTGTGATTGTGTCTCGAGTTTAATTGGCATGACGGCTGTTTTGGCAGTTGTTTGTTACCTGCTTCTTATCGTTATGTGTCGATCACTGACTGAGTGGATTGATTAAAAAACCTTCGGCTAGACAGCTGTTCATGAAAAATATAACACTTTTTGATGGTTGATCATTGATCCTATTCTATTCTAAGTCCATTGACCTTATCTTCACGTTAGAAAAATGTTTGACATTTAACCTGACATGTGGGTTAAAAAAGATTTTTTTAAATACTACATTCCAGTACCTTGGACTCTTGTTGAATAAAATAATAAGTTTTCAACTTTTACCAAACTTTCTTTATTAGTTGAATTTTGCCTATCAAAAACTGAAATTTCTTTGTGAGAGTTGTCAACATTTGTCATTGATTTCATAGAAATGATTCACGAGCTCCAACTGAAATATCAGTCCAACCCAATCCTAAATGCCCCCACCCCCTTTTGGTTAGTCAGGTCCGAATCGATTCTGACCCCCTACTGTTCTTCAGTCGAATTTTTTAAGCCTTCCTCAAGATCTCTCAAGGCTCTTATGTGACCAACATGAAAAAAGATGCTTTTCAATTTTAACTACAATTTTCATCAAATTATTCTTCTCAAATGTCATTCCTCTTTCATTTAACCAAATAATTCAAGAATTAAACATCCTTGGCTTTGAATATTCAACTCAGCATGTAATGAGTTAATGTTAATGTCTTTTTTTGTTTGAAAATATTTAGGTTTATCTAAAATTCATGATTTTAATTTACATGTTAGAACTTCATTTATATTCTCTTTAGTGCTGAAGCCTTCTTAGAAAGTGTCAACAACTAACACAAATTCAATCAACATCGAACATGAAAATCCCATTTACTGCAACTCTAGTTGTTTTTTGTTCCTTAATGGCTTTATAATTGCATTAAGGCAATGTTTATGTTTCAAACATTAGATATCTCCAATAGGATCAATCTTCCTTCAGTGTCTTTTTCCATATTGTTTGAGACAAGTATTTTAATAATTTCCCAATAAAATATTAAGAAACCTGTACTAAAATTAGAATTATGATGTGACATTTTAACAATAACCATTGCATAAAATGAAATTTACAAACCAAAAAGAAGTGTTTTGGAACAGTCAGGTTTTGAGTGGTGCAATGTTTGAACGATAATGGTCAACACTCAAGGCTGCTATTTGTTAACGCTCTAGGTTTGTTAGAGCTATTTGTTAACACCCTTGGCTGTATTAGTTTGTGAGATGTAGATAAGTAATGTTAGTAAGCTAGCGTGTTGTTGAAAATGTTGTCAGTATCTATAATCAACCCGTTGGTTTAGGTGCCAACTAGATGTATTGTTTTGTAAAGTATGTTAAAGGGGGTCTCCAACTTCTAATTTTTTACTTCCAGTGTTTTATTAGCGAGGCCCTCTCCGACCCTCTCGGGGCCTCGCTAATAAAACACTGGAAGTTAAAAAAATAAAGGGGGTGTCCAACTTCTAATTTTTAACGTCCAGTGTTTTACTAGCGAGGCCCTCTCCGACCCTCTCGGGGCCTCGCTAATAAAACACTGGAAGTTAAAAATTAGAAGTTGGACACCCCCTTTAACAGTTGTATTTTATGCTTATTTGAAGGAAAGTGTCATGGGTCATTTGAAATTTGTCTAAATGTTAAATAACTTTATTACTAGTCTGTTAAACTCTGGATTAAAGTGTCATGGGTTAAATCATGCTCTGGCTTTGCAAATTGGTCTCTGTAATACACTTTCTTTGGCTAATAATTAAACCCCACACAAAGTAAATGTCAACCTTTTGAAAGACAATCCGTTTTTATAAATATATTTTTATTTTAATATACTAATTTTGATCAAGTTATGCTAAGCCAATTCCCTACCTTAATGATTGAAAGGTCATCACACTAAAATGGCTCCATGAAGTTTCACTTGATCTATGACATGTGTTTGAACCTTATAGTTTTACCCCTTAGAGGTAACATGTTTTGACTTACCGGTAATCTGATCAAAACACCCTACAAAAGGATCCATGAAGTTTCACTTGATCTATGACATGTGTTTGAACCTTATAGTTTTACCCCTTGGAGGTAACATGTTTTGACTTAATCTGATCAAAACACCCTACAAAAGAAGGTTGTAAAACATTACTGCCTTTGAGGCCAAATATTGTGAAATCATGTTATCAAATTTCATCTTTTGGAAATTGACAAAACAAATAATGTAGTGATAAGATATTTATAAATACTCCTTGTATGACAAGAATTTCCTAAAAAATGTTTTGTTTCCATTGATTGAGAGTAATATACAATCATAACATTCCTAAAGGTCTTATTGGCACACTTCCATTGTAACGATTAAATTTCAATTAAATTTCTAAACAATAGCTCATAAAATTTCTTTGGATCAGACTGTTCAGTGATGTAACTATCAATTGTTTAGCGATGTCGATGAATGACAAAAACATGAAGACAATTGTTGATTGGCAAAACCACATGTGCACATAATTGAAGTATATGATATTTTGATTTACCATTAAGATAAGATGTTCTGAAGTGCTCAAATGCAAAGGTTGTCTTAAATGACAGCAAAAGTAAACATTCCTGAAATTGATTGACGCACTAAGATATAAGCTATGAACTTTTAAGAATGGTCATAGCATTTATTAAGCTAACTTGTCTTCATTTCATAAAGAGGTGAGGTGAACGCCACTTTCAAGAGTATTTCACTTATATCACGACTGAAAGTATTATTGCAGGGAGAAAGCCAGCAACACCATTGTGGCTATGCTTAATAGTGAAACCTGCGAGCATCTGCTTGAACTAGCGAACCATGGGTGCTACTGCGCTGAAATTCAGTGTACCAGTGCACCCAGACCTTACTGCTTGTAGAACAGTTCTCTACTGCAGACAACCTGAGCCCGTGGTGGGATTCGAACCTCAGACCTCTTGATCTGAAACTGAACGCGCTAACCACTGCCCCTATTTCACAAAGAAAATGTGCAACAGTGCCTTTAAGAGTTCTCATGATTAAGCAGGAACATGTTAGCCAGGAGATGAGAAGACACTGATGCTGAAATGTAAATAACGGTTTGTAGAGTGTTTAGCCCACATTCCTCTGAAATAAATACTGCTACCTTACAGGCCCTTGTCTTTGCTGTTTTTCCGCTAACTTAGCAGTACTAACAGAAAGCGGCCATTACATCGAAATGCTCGCTTGATACATCACTCTTGTCTTCCTCGTCTTGAACACAAATAAACAAACAAAGCGAACACAAGTATATTATGACTAACATTGAATGCTTATTTTGCAATCCCAGCATTCCACTGTAGAGGGTTAATGTCTGTTTGTGTTAGATCGTCTTCGCAGGTTCCTTGCTAAATGGAGAGGGGGAATGTTTTTGCCGGTGGTTTGCAATGGGTTGCCTGTTGGAAATGTTCCGCAACCTTTCAACAGCCGTATCAGTGTCTGAATAATCACACAATCAGTTGTACACCCGACAGTATCTAAGTTGCAGGTAGTTGTAAGGACGCCAGTTTCCTTGTTTACTGTTTCAGCCCATTGCTGCTTGAACTGTATACAATGAGACTCTTGTTTTACATGGCAGCAAGCGTCTAGGTAGTGATGGGAGAGAAAGAAAGGGGGGGGGGGGGGGGGGGAATTGAGTGGAGGGGGGGGGGGGGGAGGCAGATCTTATGTCTGCTAGGTGTTGAAGAAGAGAGAGGGAAGAAATGGAACCGTGTTACATGTCTCTTGTTGTGTGTGTGTTAAAAAGGTGAAAGTTATTTGTGAGTGGAAATTGGGGGGGGGGGGGGGGGGATTTGAGGACCGGGTAAGAATTGGGACTGGGTGGCAGTACTACACAGGTGGTTAAGGAGGGTCTAGGGTCCAAAATAATGGTCATGTGTGGTTTTTAGGTGAAGTGGTGTAAGGTTACGTGGATGTATTATTCTTGTTTGAAATACTTATCATGTTTTAAAGGGGTAGTAGCTCGTTTTTGGATAATTTTGTATTTTAAAATTTTCACTGATAAGTTAATGCTAAATGTATTATTTTGACATTGTCAACAATCTCATTACACACACCAATCATCCATAGTCAGGACAAAGTATGAAAATTGCCCTAAAATCCATTGGCGGCCATTTTGTGTGAACACCTTTAATTCATTTTGTGTAAGAAAAGGGAATCGCATGGCTAAACTTTACGTTATATATTTGAATTATTACTGCTCAATTTAGTTTAAATACATTGTCTTTCAATTCGAACCATTAATTTTCGTTTTCCTGACATTACCTTATATTCCCCCTAAAAACGTGCTACTGCCCCTTTAACAGGTGTATCAGGAGATGTATCATAGCAGAAAGGTGGATATGGAATTGGTTGACTAGAAAATCAATGATTGAATATCCGCCTTATTTTTCACTTGATTACTTGTCATTTTTAGCTCATCAGGACTGAAAGTCCAGATGGGCTTATGGCATGGCCCGTCGTCCGGCGTCCGTCCGTCCGTCGTCCGTCCGTCGTCCGTCCGTAAACTTTTGACACTTTCGACTTCTCCTCATGAACCATACACATTAGAGAGCTGAAATTTTGTGTACAAGTACCTTAGCATATGGAGATTCTCATTTGTAACTTTGGTGACCCTGTGACCCCAAATAGGGTCACAGGGGTCACAACCTTAAAAACCTATTTACATCTTCTTCTCCAGTTCCAAAAGGTCTAGAGAGTTAATATTGATATGTGCAGACTCCTTGGACAATGGGGATTCTAATTTGTAACTTTGGTGAACCTGTGACCCCAAATAGGGTCACAGGGGTCACAACCTTAAATACCTATTTTCATCTTCTTCTCCAGTTCCAAAAGGAGTAGAGAGTTAAAAATTATATGTGCAGACTCCTTGGACAATGGGGATTCTAATTTGTAACTTTGGTGACCCTGTGATCCCAAATAGGGTCACAGGGGTCACAACCTTAAAAACCTATTTTCATCTTCTTCTCCAGTTCTAAAAGGACTAGAGAGTTGAAAGTGATATGTGCAGACTCCTTGGACAATGGGGATTCTAATTTGTAACTTTGGTGACCCTGTGACCCCAAATAGGGTCACAGGGGTCACAACCTTAAAAACCTATTTACATCTTCTTCTCCAGTTCCAAAAGGTCTAGAGAGTTAATATTGATATGTGCAGACTCCTTGGACAATGGGGATTCTAATTTGTAACTTTGGTGAACCTGTGACCCCAAATAGGGTCACAGGGGTCACAACCTTAAATACCTATTTTCATCTTCTTCTCCAGTTCCAAAAGGAGTAGAGAGTTAAAAATTATATGTGCAGACTCCTTGGACAATGGGGATTCTAATTTGTAACTTTGGTGACCCTGTGATCCCAAATAGGGTCACAGGGGTCACAACCTTAAAAACCTATTTTCATCTTCTTCTCCAGTTCTAAAAGGACTAGAGAGTTGAAAGTGATATGTGCAGACTCCTTGGACAATGGGGATTCTAATTTGTAACTTTGGTGAACCTGTGACCCCAAATAGGGTCACAGGGGTCACAACCTTAAAAACCTATTTTCATCTTCTTCTCCAGTTCTAAAAGGACTAGAGAGTTGAAAGTGATATACATGTGCAGACTCCTTGGACAATGGGGATTCTAATTTGTAACTTTGGTGAACCTGTGACCCCAAATAGGGTCACAGGGGTCACAACCTTAAAAAGCTATTTTCATCTTCTTCTCAAGTTCCAAAAGGTCTAGAGAGCTGAAATTATATGTGCAGACTCCTTGGCCAATGGGGATTCTAAATTGTAGAATTCGTGACCTCATGACCCCAAATAGGGTCACAGGGGTCACACCTTAAAAACTTTTTTTCATCATCATCTTTAGCTCCTAAAGGTCTATTGAGCTGAAAGACTGCATGTAGACTCCTTGGCCAATTGGGATTCTAAACTGTAGGTTTCGTGACCCCATGACCCCAAATAGGGTCACAGGGGTCACAATCTTAAAAACCTATTTTTCTCCATTAGATGACAGTCTATGGCAAATTTATTTCTCCTTGGATATTTTAGTGTGGACTTCTTTCACTGTCTGATATTGGCGATCTAGAAAGTGTTGAATAATAATACATTTGTTTTGTAATTTTTTTATAGGTTTTCTTGCAATAGGTGACATCAGTTTCATTTTTAGCTCATCTTGCCTGTATAAAGCAAACTTGATATGATGCCTGATGAGCTACAGAGCTAATGGCTCTATTTTTGGATATTCCTGTGTATGTATTATTTATTTCTTGAATCTTTGTAAATCCTTGCCACTTGATACTTGTTTCATAAATCTTCTCTATTTGTCTAATGAACAACCATTGGTAGGTTTTTGAGAAATAAATGATGATGTCAATAAGAACAATCCTGATAGTAAGTAGCATAATAGTTTTTTTTTATAGTTTAAATATGTAGTTGCCAATAATATAGATATAATGTTATAACAAAAGTACCACATATCTCTTAAACCTTTTCCATACTTGACTTTAACTAATCAATTAACATAAACCAGTTATTTGAAATGAGGACGTTTGGAGTGTTATCTTAGTGTTAATTCTTGATTGTAGCATTAACAATCATGTAAAAGGGTTTCAAAACCATTGTCTGGTTGACTCTATGTAGTGTAATTTTGATTTTAATTATTAAACATTTGTTAAGTACACTTTCAGAAACATTTTGATAAATGTTAACGGTATATTGTCATGACCTAGTAGGAAGAGGAACGTTGACGACTTGAGAAAGAATTATTGCGAATTCCAATCATCTGATTCGTGAATATTTAATGAGCTTCACTCATTTCAATTGGAGTATTTCAAAACTCTGTGTTTGAAGGTTGCATGGAAGCTCATCTTTATGATTCTTCAGGTATTTAAGAGTTCAAGCAAAAGTATGTGAAGTATTTTTAGAGAGATGAATATTTTCTATCATATATATGAGGATTTATGTAAAAGTTTTCATATTTTGAATTTATCAAGAGATTAAATTTCAGAGAAAATGTTTTTAAATTTTTTTCATTTCAATTGATACATATTACATATATACGTACAACTTTCACACCACCATAATATTTTACTAGTTACAACATAGAGAGAGACTGGTATATAAATATGTAAGTAGTACATGCAGGGTTGGGCAAGATTGGTACATGGGCAATGAGGTTAAAGTATTTTATGCAGAGAACATTTTTATCGTAGAAAAATATTACCAAAGGTATTTTCAATGTAAGAAAAATCATCAATTGTTAAAAATATAAGACCCACAAACAATGTTTGTAAAATATTTTTGGATGAAATAAAGCTTAATTAATGCAACTTCCTAGAAAAGAAACCTGAAACTCTGTCTCCATTGCTGAGAATAAGCTTTGCATCTATTCTCTACTCTTTAGATTCTCGGTACCTCGTATCAATATACACTCAAAATGATGTTTCCTTTCTTATATTTCTATTACATTGATTTGTTTATTTCATTACAGCAAATTAATGTCCGCTATGACATTTGAAAAAAAGAATTTACGTTGTCAACAGTCAATGAAAGAATTGTCATAGGAAGAATGTATGTACGTGTTTTGGTCATTTAATTATAGAAAAAACTGAAAAATGAATTACTGATTAGAAAAAGTGTTAATTTTTGAAATTCTTAAGTTGATTAAAAATGCTGCTATTTTGAATGGTGCACCATATACTGAGCAATATAAGTATTTCTATGATGATGATTTAAAACTTAAAAGATCCCTCTTAAAGGGGCAGTAGCACGTTTTTAGGGGGAATATAAGGTGATGTCAGGAAAATGAAAATAAATGGTTCCAATCTTTAGACAATGTATAAAAACTAAATGGAGCAGTAATAAATCAAATATACAATGTAAAGTTAAGCCATGCGATTCCTTTTCTTACACAAAATGAATTAAAGGTGTTCACACAAAATTGGCTGCCAATGGATTTTATGTGAATCCTCATACTTTGTTCTCTGACTACGGATGATTGGTTCGTATTATGAGATTTATGATACTATCAAAGTAATACATTTAGCATTAACTTATAGTTATCAGTGAAAAATTGAAAATATAAAATTGTCAAAAAACGTGCTACTGCCCCTTTAATGACTTCTTGTCTGCATTAACTGGTTAGTATATGTAGGATTTTTAAGTTTTTATTTAATTTTACCAGAATATTATTGAAGTAAAAGATTTTTTCCAATGATGTTTGGGGAAAATTATTCTCAGACATTTGCAAAAATTTAATAGGATCAAGAATTTTCTACTTTTGTTTTTAGTAAATATAAAAATCTTTTAGGGTACGAAAAGTTTTTATTGATTTTTTGTCAGACAACATACAGTGCATGCGTTCTCTCATTTACCCTCGGGGAGATTTACGATAAAGGATTCTGTCAGCGGCCTTGATTAAGGCTTAGATTTAAGGAAGCTCATGAAGATATTTCATTCGACTCATATTCAATGTCAGATTGATTTGAATGTTTGTTGTGATTTTAAAGTTAAAGAATCTCATATTGCGAAAGTGGATTCGAGAATTCATCGCAGGCTGACAGACGACAAATCGCCTGCCAACAGGGACTGATGAATTGTGGGATTTCAAACTGACCCATTCCATATTTCATCGTTGAAGCAATACACAGATTTCTTAACTCTCCGCTTGTAAATGACAGAGTTTATTCGCTTTGATTCGTCACAGATTCATCGCATTAAGCTAATTAAATGGCGGGTTCCACATTGGTAGGCAAGATATCCCTTAGTAGATTTGTCCAATCCCTCGTGAACCCTCGGGGAATTCTGTCTATATGGCGAACACTTTGGTACTGCAGGATCCTATGGGAATTTATTTACAAATTCATATGGTGTTATAAGAATTAGGTTGCCAGTTGGCAATATTTGCGGACAATGGTCATTTTGAGTGGACTTTATCGTAGGATAATGCAATCAGACTTAATAAATCATGTTAGCTTTCTTAAATATTTGCAGAATATTAGTATTATTTGCGTGATGTTTCTTCGCTTGTTTGGTTTTATCTTTTAAAATGATACTTTACTGAAAGTTTATCATACTGTGTTTGATGATTCAGCATATATATATATTGCAGATAACCTTTTCTTTGATGCTTAATAAATAAAAATGCTTGACAGATCACTTTAAAAATATTGATATTTGATATTGAAGAAATTATTCATTTTATTGGAGCCTCCTGCCTTAAGTCAGATTTCAAGACAAATCTGTAACTAAATTTTTTTTTTTTTTTATCCGACCTTAAAGGTGCAGTAGCACCTTTTTGAAAATTTTGCATATAAAATATTTCACTGATAATTGTACGTTAATGCTGAATGTATTATTTTTTGATAGTGTCAAGAATTTGATTACACAAACCAATCATCCATAGTAAGAGAAAAATTATAAGATTCACATAAAGTCCATTGGCGACCATTTTTGTGTGAACACCTTTTTATTCATTTTGTGTAAAAAGGGAATTTCATGGCTGAACTTTACATTATATATTTGATTCATTATTGCTTCATTTAGTTTAAATACATTGTCATTCAATAAGAGCCCTTTTTTATTTTCCTGACATCACCTTATATTCCCCCTAAAAACGTGCTACTGCCCCTTTAAGCTGTTTCTTCAAGTAGGTAAATAGAATTCTTTTAGCATCTTGTTTATGTCAAGAAGTATAATTTCTTGAAATAATTTTTACTTCCTACACCAATTATACTATCATTTGAAAGCAATAAAGACATTTTCTGATAGATTGTATATCTCTTACTTTCAAGAGCTGGATGATGGTTAAATTATGAATTAATTTGTCACACATATTGTTATCGACCCTTGAAAACGTTTGTGGTTTATGGCAATTTTTCAAATGTAACAGATAATCTAATCTTTACCCTGTTAATAACACTATGTACTCGAGTATCAACCTAAATTGGTTTTGAAATAAAAATAAATCACATTTATACTATCCAGCAGGTTAAGCAATTAGACAACTCTTTCAACTCGAAGTGTTAATGGAATCGCTTTCTTTCTAAAGAAACGTACACCACTTTGAACGGAGCATAGAGAAATCTGAAATGTTGTCAAACTAGAGATCAGCCAATTGAGAAACAGTTTCTCCTATAAACCAACTTAGTATCAGAACGTTTCATCTTTTAGTGATGGCATCATTTCACTATCTTCCTAAAGAAACGTACACCACTTTGAACGGAGCATAGAGAAATCTGAAATGTTGTCAAACTAGAGATCAGCCAATTCTCCTATAAACCAACTTAGTATCAGAACGTTGCATCTTTGTATCCTTTTAGTGATAGCTTCATTGGGTGATGTTATTTTATCCATTAAAACATCAAGTGCAATATTATATGTATTAAAAATTGATTTTAAAGGGATAGTTAGTTCTATCAGGTTTGTAAGATCAACCCTTTGTGAAACAAAGATGACATTGACTCGATTATCTATGTTATAAATTCTGTATTGTAAAACATTGTGGCATTTTGAATATATATACAATTCTGACAAGTTCAGTCATTCAAATAATGCTGCATTTTGTTTTTCTAACTCATTGTTGATGTAAGTTACAATATGTTTCTTGATCTGTTGCATACCTTGGACATAACAGACTTTTACCTTTTGAACATGATTCATACACAACCCATTGAAGAAAACATCTCTTATCTGAGAATCAAAATTATTTGTTTCACTGAGACCCATTTGGATTATTCCATAAGAGATGAAACTTTAGCTTGGGACTCCTTTCACTAGCCTTTACGTAGAGATAGAAATGCTTTTGGTGGGGTTGTTATGGTCTATGTGAAGAAATATCTGAGTTTCAAAAGACACTTTCAGTTAGAAAACAAATTCTATGAAACAATTTGGTTAGAAATATATTTACCACAGAAGTCAATCATGCTCTGTGCCGCTTATAGACCACCAGACAAAAACACAGTTTTACACAGACTAGATTTGAGAGATTAGAGACAATTGAAAACTCACTTGATTATTCGTCTAAAATTGTGATACTTGGTGACTTAAACAAAAATCTTTATCAGATAAACTTACAAATTTGAGAGAGATTACAGACTTTTACCTTTAAAACATGATTCATACACAACCCATCTGAGAAAACATCACTTAGATTTGAAACTGAACAGAACATGATGTCTTATTATACCCCTGCTACGACGTAGTCGGGGGTATATAGCGCTCCGCGTGTCCGTCCGTCCGTGCGTGCGTGCGTGCGTGCGTCCGTCCGTCCGAAATCATTTCCGGAGCATAACTGAGAATCTATACCACTTAGAAACTTCAAATTTGGTATGGAAGTAGCCTATATGGTGCTGTGGTGCCTTTTAGGGGTTTCAGCTCAATGGTCCAAATAATTTTTGAAATTTGGACCAAAAACGGTCTGATTTTTGGACTTTGTCTCGTTTCCGGAGCATAACTGAAAAACTATACCACTTAGAAACTTCAAATTTGGTATGGAAGTAGCCTATATGGTGCTGTGGTGTCTTTTAGGGGTTTCAGCTCAATGGTCCAAATAATTTTTGAAATTTTGATCAAAAACGGTCCGATTTTTGGACTTTGTCTTGTTTCCGGAGCATAACTGAAAAACTATACCACTTAGAAACTTCAAATTTGGTATGGAAGTAGCCTATATGGTGCTGTTGTGCCTTTTAGGGGTTTCAACTCAATGGTCCAAATAATTTTTGAAATTTTAACCAAAAACGGTCAAATTTTTTTACTATTTAAATACCAAATGACTTGCACACTTCAAATTTGGTATGGAAGTATACAGTCGAACCTCAGATACCCAGACTCTGTATATCCATAAATCTCACCTTACGGACAAGGATTTTTCAAACAATGTGTCTATATTTCTTAAGAAAAATGACCCAGGTAACGGGACGATTTGCTATCAGGACGATTTTCACCTGTAACCAAAACAAGGTTCGACTGTATAGTGCTGTTGTGCCCTTTAGGGGTAATTCCAGGGTTCCCAGAATTTTATTCAAAAACTACATAGCCGGGGATGTTTTGAAGTGAAATAGTTTTTAGGGTTGCAAGATCATTGTGTTCTAAGTCATAATCATAAATTTTCAAATTAATGTTACGTGAAGGCGGTCAAACTCAAGCGGGGGTATGTGAGCCGCGCTCACTTTTGCCTTGTTCCTCAATTCAAAAGAGTTCCTATTTACCAAAAATTGAGGAATTAAAGTATATTTTAAATGACAGCAACACATGTTTTTTGGTACATAAATAAATATTGCCAAATGCAAGACAATGTTTTTAATCAGAAAGTGACTGACTAACATAGAATTGAGGAATTGAAAGGACTGTTTTGTATCTCAAGTGCATTTAAAATGACAGCGGCACATGTTTTTTGGTACATAAATAAATATTACCAATTGCAAGACAATGTTTTTAATCAGAAAGTGTCCAACTAACACAGAATTGAGGAATAAAAAACTGTTTTGTGTAGAGATATTTAAAGTGCATTTAAAGGGAGAAAGGCACAAGTTCTTTTGTAAAAAAGGGATTTCATGAAAATAAATTAAATTAACAATTGCAAGACAATGTGTTTAAATCAAAGATGTCAGCTCTTATGCAAAGGTACCAAGTTTGGTAAGGCCATGTGAATCTATTGCCCCATCAAATGATTAAAAGATGTGCACACCAAAATGGCTGCCAACAATTTCCACTTGATATCTGATAAGTTCTTCTACAACTACTGATTATCAGCTTATGATATGTTTGACCCTTTGAGGATAATACATTTGGCATCATCTTGAAAAATTTGAATTTTTAGCTCATCTGGCCTGAAATTTTTATCTTTTTCTCTAGAAGCATAAGGCCTAAAAAGCTAAAACTTTGTGTACAGACTCCTTGACTAGTGAGGATTATAAATTGTAGCTTTGGTGGCCCTGTGGCCCCTAATAAGAAAGCTGAAACTTTGTGTACAAACTCCTTATCTAGTGAGGATTATAAATTGTAGCTTTGGTGGCCCCATGGCCCCTACTAAGGGGGCACCACATTGGCCACACCCTATAGCGAAATCAAATGTAAAGCCTGATGAGGTACAGAGCCCATGGCTCTATTTTTTAAAAATGTGCGAAGGC
Source organism: Steromphala cineraria (assembly GCA_916613615.1). NCBI lineage: Eukaryota > Metazoa > Mollusca > Gastropoda > Trochida > Trochidae > Steromphala > Steromphala cineraria. Next base: position 18,449,228 of record OU744737.1, read on the forward strand.
CCCTATAAGAATTTAATTTGTTGTGAAATTCACACCTCATTATCAATTAATGAACAAGAATATAATTTACTTTATTAATAATAACGTAAAGCTCATAAATTATGAGTCATAATCTGTAAAAGGAACAATAAGGAGAAATATCAAACTACATCTAGTATAAATACAGCGCTGAAAATCTATTAGCTCGCACAAGCAAATAATAGGTTGCTTTTGATTTGTAGCATAATGAAAGGTGATTTTAACTGAAAATAAATGAGGCCCTGAATTAATTTCTATTTGATATTGTCCGATGCCATGACATGGCCACATTAGCAAGCCGAAGGGGACAAACCTGTACTTATCCTTGCGCCATAAGCCTCAATTATCCGACAAGGTTGTGAAAAATGTAAATATAAGGTACTGGGGCCTTAAAGGCGTTAATCTTGTAACTTAGTTCAGGCTTGGGGCGGCCATTTTGAAGCAAATGATTGTTACAAATTTAAATTGGACAGAATTTATACAACTTTCAGTTTAGTAACTTTTCATTATCTATATTAGGAAGAACACGGCACTTTGGCGTTGATGTTATTATTTTGTCCAGGCTTGAGACGGCCATTTTGAAGCAAATGATTGTTACAAATTTAAATTGCTCAGAATTTATACAACATACAATTTATTTACTTTTCATCCTTATTATATAAGAAAGAGAACTTAAGATTTAATCTTTCTAAAATTAGGATATTTTCAGAAGAAAATTCTTCACTTATGAAATTGTCTAGGTAACCATTTTGAAAATTTTATTTTGTCAAATATGACAAAAATATTGACATGACATTTGATATTCATGCAATTCTCGATATGACAAGATTTTTTTTTTAAAGACAATTGTTCAAAAGAGTTCTGAAAATGAACTCAGTATCATAATTGAATCTACAACATTATAGATTGAATGACTTTCCAGATATCCATATTTATTTATTTTGACATTATTATCTAAGGAGTAGGAGTTTTATTGTAAATCTATGGATATATCTCAAACTTTATTATCATATCCAAAAATACACAAATGTCTAGTTTGAAATCACCCCTGCTTTCAATGTAAGGATACAATTCAACTATCAACTGATACCATAATCATCATTCTTGTCAGTGTTATCAACATTAAGAGCCAGCATCAGTTTTTGATTATATTATTTTGACTCAATAAAAGGACAGAGAAATAATTCAATTTACGTCAGTAACTGTGTTAGACATATATGTAATTAGATCTATATCGTTAAAAAATCATTAGTGATTTATCTTTTGCTTTCATCATCATTAGTGTTATCTTCCATAGATGTCATATATATTTTACTTTTTAGAGTGGCTTGGTTAACCTTTAGTTTGCTGAAAGTTTGCAATTGTTCATCATGCAGTCACATTCAAACCAATCCATTCATCTACCCAAGTCCTCCAATTATCCTTTCTGCCTTCCTCTATGCATTCATTCATCCACCAGACTATCTGTCCATCCTTAGCTCTTTCCCCCTCTCCATCCATCATTGAATCCAACCATCCCTCTGTCTTAGCACTCCCTAGTCATTCCATCCATCCATCCATCCATCCATCCATCCATCCATCCATCCATCTATCCATCCTTTCACCCATCCATCCATCCACCCATCCATCCATCCATCCATCCATCCATCCATCCATCCATCCATCCATCTATCCATCCTTTCACCCATCCATCCACCCATTCATACATCTATCCATCCATCCATCCAAACACCCACCCACCCAAAACCCATTCACATCCAACCACCTATCCATCTAGTCATCCAAAACAATTCATACCTTCCATTCATCCATCCATCCATCCATCCATCTAACCATTGATTCAACAAAATTCCATCAATCCATCATTTCACCCTCTTCATGTACATCCACCTAACCATCCCTCTAACCATTGATTCAACAATATTCCATCAATCCATAAGTTCACCCTCTTCATGTACATCCATTCAACCATCCATTCATGAATTAACAAAGTCAATCCAAGTACTACATCATCCATCCATCCATCCATCCATCCATCCATCCATCCATCCATCCATCCATCCATCAATCAATACATCCATCCATCCATCCCTCTCTCTATCCGTTTATCCTCCATCCATGCATCCAGTAACTCAAACCTGACCACCCAACAAGGTCAGTGTCATTTTCATCACATTTCAAGACTTTGAAATTGTTTCTACTGCAAGAACTGTTCAACAAGAACCAAGAACTCTCATCTATATTTTTACCAAGTTTTACCACCTCACCATTTTTGGCGCCAAAGTAATATTCTGCAACATTTTTATCGGTGTTCTTACCAAACTATATCACCTCATCATTTTTGGTGCCAAAGAAAGATTCTGCAACATTCCTGTCAGTGTTCTTACTAAACTATATCACCTCACCATTTTTGGCGCCAAAGTAATATTCTGCAACATTTTTATCGGTGTTCTTACCAAACTATACCACCTCATCATTTTTGGTGCCAAAGAAAGATTCAACAACCCTTTTAACTACATTCTAACCAAACTATATCACCTCACCATTATTAGGTGCCAAAGAGAGATGCTACAACAAACACTTCTACCTACATTCTTACCAAGATCAATTAGTTAGACTGTTGGAAGAAGCAGTCGGTTTGACGGAAGAGTCTTAAACAAATAAATGTTGTCAAGTTACGCTCTATCCCAATTACTGAAGTGAAAACAATTCAACAGCATGTGTGTTTTAAACTTGATGCTTTCTCATCAATCATGAGACCTTTTTCAATTGATGTCTTTTTGTGTCATTAGAAGATGGATCTCTACTTTCATTCTTTTTCATTTAATTTGGCTTTAAAGGGGCAGTAGCACATTTTAGGGGGAATATAAGGTGATGTCAGGAAAATGAAAATAAACAGTCCCAATTGCAAGACAATATATTAAACTAAATGAGGCAATAAGAAATCAAATATATTATGTAAAGTTCAGACACACGATTCCCTTTTCTTACACAAAATGAATAAAAGGTGTTCACACAAAAATGGCAGCCATGGACTTTATGTTAATCTTCATAATTTATCTCTGATTATGGATGATAGGTTTGTGTAATGAGATTTTTGAAGCCATCAAAGTAATACATTTAGCATTAACATACAATTATCAATGAAAATTTGAAAATATTAAATTTTCAAAAAATGTGCTGCTGCCCCTTTAACCTGCACGAAATTTTGCAAACATACCTCACTTTTTTTGTGTAGATACACACTCAGGGGCTGAAGAAACTATACCAAGCACATGAGTTGCGAAGAAGGAATACTTTTTTTTTTCCATTTTACTTTGGCTCCACAAGTTGCTTTGTCCTGAAGTTGTTTTACCATAATGTTTAAAATTGAAATAAAAATATTATGGAATATAGAATATTGATGTATGTTAGCAATAAAATAACCTCAAATGACATTTATATTTTTATTTATTTTAAAGAAGGACACCCGAGAACAAGCAAAACAGTGATGCAACCCAAAGAACCATCCTCTCCCTTCAGATCTGCTTATAAATGTGTCAAAGCTTTACTGTTTTGATGCTAAGATTTTCTTGAAGCAATTGTATGCATTCATTCGTTGAAGATGATTTGATGCCAAAAGCAACAGCACATGATTTAAGTGTTCATGTAAACCAAGAACTTAGATTTTTCTTATTATGACATCTTTTTGCTAAATCACCCTAAAGACACATACTCAATATTGTTAAATATTCATTTATGATCGTAAAAGTCTGCGGGGAGAAATTATTTTGAAGTTTGTATATATCCATGACAAGAAATATGAAAAATTGTCTCTTAATCTGAAGTTTGACTGGCGAGAACTGATAAAAATGAATTATGATCAGAGATATCTGTCATGAAATGTTTTGTAAACCAGTTTTTATAAACGATGATGGAAATTTAATGGATTTCAAATCTAATGAGGATTTGTTGTATGGTAATTATTCTTTTTTAAAGAAATTTCTGATAAATCATTGTAAATAGAATTAAAATCCTATTTTCACCAGATTTTCATTAATCTGTCGATCATCTCTCATTTTTGTTATCATAAATTTCAAATACATAAATGTGGATCTTTTTGTGAGCATTTTTTTCAGAAAAACCTTCGAGATATTTACCACTTTGCTACGTCTTATTCGTGACTCTAGGAAAGGGATTTGTGGCTTGGCTGCTGTGTAATTTGATTTATGATCGGAAAGGATTCTGTAACCTAAAATAGTCCTGTGAGGATTTGGGGCAGATTTGGCCTCTCCTGAATATGGAGATAGAAATGTTTTAGTTAAATACTCGCGAAACGATTTTTTGCATTGGTTAAGGTTCCTGATTGATTATGCCGTTTTTGATGAAAATTTTACCGTTTTGTGTTAAAATGATTCCAAATGGCTATTAACAGCCAGGAGTCTACATAAAATTGTAATGCTGTGACAACATTCTTGATAATCAAGAAAAAAGTAATAGAAAATATTTTGAAATGTGAGATGAAAGTCGATTAAAATAGGGCAGTTAATTCTCTTTCCAATGCATGACTATATATTTCATATTCTGCAATTTTTTTCTGATCAAAACATATTTTAATAAATTTACTTTGAAATCTTTAACAATGTGTAGTGATAAATCCACATTACACAAGAACATTGGTATATACATCAGTGACTTGTGAAATGAATGTGCAAGACAAGATTTGATTCAAGCGTCTCCCATTTTTTCTCTTGGGAACCATTCCATAGTTCATGGAAGTGATACAGACCTTATAAAACCATATATACGACGGTATTCAACAACATTGTTGTCTTCATCCCAGTGAAAATGGTCCCATGAGATTTCCACTTATCAGTTATCTTAAGTAGACATGTATTAAACGTTGTTAGAAACGCGGGTCACGTGACCTCAACTTCAAAGCTCCAGAAAATATCCCATGATGCATCAGCCTACAAGGGTCTTGATAACTGCTGATTTATCATATCAGAGTTTCAGACGCTTTCATTTTGCTAAAAATGGGTATCATTTGAGAAAATCCGAAACATTTGTAGAGTGAGAAATGATTCGAGACGACGGATTATATGTTTGCTTCAAAATTTAGGTTTTTTGTAATTATGTGTAGATTATAGTGTAGATAATGTGACTTTTGGTGACAGTTTTTATCATTCATTGGTATCAATATATATGCTATTGAATAGTTTAACATTTTCAGATGTCTATTCTTCGGGTTAAAATTTATAAAAACAATCATGATTTCACTGTTAAGATAATATTATTTTCTCTTTTATTGAAATAGAGAAGTATGTGGGTAACAATCTAGTTTCATGACCATAAAAACATCAAGATTACTCCTAATATGCAGTTGTCAAGATTCTTTGAGAGAATCAATATTATGTCAACATTATATGCCTAGGATATAGCAAGTTCCCTCTTGGTGCATGTACAAATTGTTGATGAACATTCGTAAGAATTTCCATAGATCCTTTTTCTTGCTGTATACATGATTCAGTCATGTTTTCGTATATATAATTTCGGCCATGTTTCTGTAAATATATAATAAGGATGTGAGATATTGAAATATTGGTCTATTGCAATGCAGAAACAACATGATACGTAACGGCACACAAATATCCAATATATTTAACATTTAAAAATGAAATATTTTTGCTAAAATTTAAGAAAAACACAACTTATTAAAACATGATTACATGGGAAGTTCTAAACAAAGTGTGAATTTGTTTTGTGAAAATAGCACACATGGGCATGTTAGAATTTTGGTCCTGTTTCTGTTGAAATGATTTGTAAGAGTCCCCATTAACAATTTCATCATTAATTATCAGTAACTCAACAATGTGTCAGTGTATAGAGCTTGGTTATTGTTTCTGTATATGAGTCAGTCATTCAAACTGTGTCATAGTCAGTTGAGCATATATTCTATTTTATTATCCCCCGCCGCGCGTTTAGCGCGAAGCGGGGGATATAGTATTCAGCTCCGTACGTCCGTACGTCCGTCCGTCCCGCTTCTTGTTAGCGCGATATCTAATGAACCGCTCAACCTAGAATCTTCAAACTTGGTACCAGTTTTCATCTGGGGAATACGCAGACCTGAAAAGTTTTCGGTGACCTTGACTTCATTTTCAAGGTCACGGCGAGACTTTGAACAGTTTTGAAAATGTTGTTAGCGCGATATCTAATGAACCGCTCAACCTAGAATCTTCAAACTTGGTACCAGTCTTCATCTGGGGAATACGCAGACCTGAAAAGTTTTTGGTGACCTTGACTTCATTTTCAAGGTCACGGCGAGACTTTGACCAGTTTTGAAAATGTTGTTAGCGCCTTATCTCATGAACCGCTCAACCTAGAATCTTCAAACTTGGTACCAGTCTTCATCTGGGGAATACGCAGACCTGAAAAGTTTTCGGTGACCTTGACTTCATTTTCAAGGTCAAGGCGAGACTTTGACCAGTTTTGAAAATGTTGTTAGCGCCATATCTCATGAACCGCTCAACCTAGAATCTTCAAACCTTGGTACCAGTCTTCATCTGGGGAATACGCAGACCTGAAAAGTTTTTGGTGACCTTGACCTCATTTTCAAGGTCACGGCGAGACTTTGACCAGTTTTGAAAATGTTGTTAGCGCAATATCTTATGAACCGCTCAACCAAGAATCTTCAAACTTGGTACCAGTCTTCATCTGGGGAATACGCAGACCTGAAAAGTTTTCGGTGACCTTGACCTCATTTTCAAGGTCACGGCGAGACTTTAACCAGTTTTGAAAATGTTGTTAGCTCAATATCTAATGAACCGCTCAACCAAGAATCTTCAAACTTGGTACCAGTCTTCATCTGGGGAATACGCAGACCTGAAAAGTTTTCGGTGACCTTGACCTCATTTTCAAGGTCACGGCGAGACTTTGACGAGTTTTTAAAATGTTGTTAGCGCCATATCTAATGAACCGCTCAACCAAGCATCTTCAAACTTGGTACCAGTCTTCATCTGGGGAATACGCAGACCTGAAAAGTTTTCGGTGACCTTGACCTCATTTTCAAGGTCACGGCGAGACTTTGACCAGTTTTAAAAATGTTGTTAGCGCCATATCTCATGAACCCATTAACCTTGAGTCTTCACGGTGGACATTTTCAATTTCAATTTCAATTTGCAGCGGGGGATCATGTCACCTTTGTGACAAATACTTGTTGAGTGTTGTTCATACTTAAAAAGCTTTAGTACACTGGCTGTAAAGAAATTAGGTCTATTCTTCTCCTGTTGTTCACTCTTCACTTCCGGTCAATGCTGAAATGTGTTTTGTGTTGGTTGTTATTTCATCAGGATCATGCATGTAAAGTACCTCCTCATGTTTAAAATTTATTTGGACAAGTTGTCCTACTGTGAAACATTGTAAAACAGTATTGATTGTAAGTCGATTGTTATTCAAGTTTTAATTATTAAAGAAACGTGTTCAGAAGAGTCGAGTCCGAGTCAAAATGATACAATCATGGTTGTTATTTCATCAGGATCATGAAAAGCACATTCTCATGTTTAAAATTTATTTGGAACATTGTAAAACATTATTGATTGTAAGTCGATTGTTATTCAAGTTTTAATTATTAAAGAAACATGTTCAGGAGAATTGAGTCCGAGTCAAAATCATGATGCATTGTTGGAAAGCTGGTTGAGAGTCCAGCATCATTAAATATGAAAGAAACTTGAAAAATTTGGGAACAAACGGTGAACAATATGATGTGAATAGTCACCTGAATTGATCTATAACAGTTCGTTCCTAAACGGAATTGCTTTCCGGCAATGTTTCCAGACATGTTTTTTAATTTCGGATACAGGCCTCCCTAACGCTGTGTAGTTCTATAATTGTAGGATTAAAATAGAATTGCCGTTTCCTCTCCGTTTGCCGTTTCCTTCACAGAAGCAGGGGGCAAACTGATTATTTAGTCCGACCACTCGGCAACACGACAAGGTCAATCTCTATGGTCCCATGTTCTATCGTCGTGGACGTTATTTTGGTCATGTGATTGAATCCCCCCATGAATTTGTCATGGCACTACATATTCATGTTTTGTTTCTTGAATAGCCCTTGGGTGTAGGCAGTTGTGAATATTTGATTCTATTTATTATTTCCATTTGGCTGATTTATAAGCTGTTATTTAAGAAACATGATTATCAAATGAAAAATATGCAAGTATTTGAGGCAATTTGAAAAAGGTGTGTACTACTAACAAACTGAATCATTTGATTCACTTATGAGCTATTATTTAAACGATTTATTTGCAGACCATTTATAGAAGATATATAATATCAAATTTTTAAAAAAGTCAGGATTGAAGGCAATTTGTAAAACTTAAGAATTGGAATAACTGTTGAGAACAACATTTTATATAATATTTGATGCAGTTGGTCTATAATAAGTTGAAATTTCTTTATTCACTTATGTTAATGACTACTGTTCATTTTTAAAGACAAAATTTGTATGTAATTAACAAAATTGTTAATTTGAAACAGAAAGTTTATCTGTTCCCTTTCTCAAAAGACAACTTATATAGACTTAAAATCGAATATCACTGACTTCAAACCGAATTGAAGCCGAATGAAAAAGAAGGAAGTTAGTATGTAATTAGTCGACAAGTTCCATACAAAATGGCCACTTGAAGTGTTTGTTTAGAAAAAACATAATTACCATTTATTTTCACTTCTGCTCTCGGAGGCTTTGCCGTCTGCTCTCTGTGCCAGTTAAGATCTAGCAAATTTGCCTAATGTGATTTTTCTTGGTCTTGGCGAATAACATGGTCAATTTGAATACACAATCCCTGGATTTAGTGTTTAGGTATTGGTGATGGCGATCTTATCGAGGTGATTTGAGTGAAGAGCTTGTTGGATTTCTACTCATGAATGCAATCAACCACTCTTGTGTATGTCCGTCAGATATCAAGTGCTGCCATCTGCTGGAGCGATCTTGTGCTGCCCTCTGGTGGCTATGATCAAGTGTATTCTTGCCAGAACACCAAGTGTGATTCCTGTTTGCCGTTTCCAACTTATCTAAGATCGTCAAGTTAACGGTTAATTTTCAATAAATGGGGTTAATTTTACAAGTATGTTCATTTCCTGTTTGTCTTTTCCTTGGGATTTTAGATCATGTTAACAGTTGAATCATGAATCAACATGTTAACGATTCAAGTTTGTTTTCACCTATACGATTCAAAAATCAGATGAAAAAAAGTACTTGTTATTGGTCTGGTAACAGTGAATGGGTTAAATCTCAATGTCAGGTTTTCTTTTGTCTTAGATTGTCATTATATCAATATGTTGTTCATGTTCATTAATCACATTGGTTCATGTTTGCCTAGATCCAAAAATATTCACATTTTCTGTTTGATGTTTCTTAAAGATCTTGGAGAGTTCCATACTGAGGGACCTTATCAGGGGAAAGCTTGTTGTTCGATTGCTGTTTAGTACACTGTTGTTGCAGGACAAGTCATGATCAGTTCAGAAACAACACTTTCAAAACAGCAAATCAGCAATCACTCGCTCATGCATATCGAGAGATACCTGCCTCATTTTGTATTCACTCAACTGTGATGCCCAACATAATAAGACTCGCATTGTGTGGTAGAATTATTTTAATCAATCCTGGTTAATTAAAAATGATTGTGCGTCTCTAATTTCTGCAATTCTGATTTATCACAATCAATCAACAAATTCTATATATAGCATTATGTGATTATTTGTTCATATTATTTATATATATCTTGTGAAATCACTATATATATGTATGTGTATATATACTCCCTGATGATACCATTGAAACATGTTGGAGTTTTGATTGGCTTCGTGTCATTTTTTTATCTTTTGATTATGTAAAACTGTATACCAGTAAACTTTTCCAATTTTTATCTATATATATATATATATATAAATGATTCTGTAGATTATTTAAGCTTGTCATTTGAATGTATAGGGTGTTTGATATATCTACCACTCAAAACAATAATTTTTTTCAATAATTGAAATTGAGATACACGTATTTCAGTCAGTGTTATTTAAATTAAAAGGTCAACTAAAACATCAAGAAACAAGAAAAATGTTTAATATTTCGGGGATTAAAGAAAACATCATCAAAGACACTTGTTAACATTGTCAAGTATTGACAATGATGAGATACAGCTGTTACATAGTATGAGAATGTATTTTCAGGAAATAATTCAATACCTAGTTGGATCTAAAGGCCCCAACTATCCTACATGAATAGAAAAGAAGAACTTTAAAGCCCCTTGCAGCTAAGGCTGTTTGAAGCTGCAATACAAGAGCTTCCGAGTGTTTGTTAAAATTGTAATAGCCTAGACTTATCACACATTGCCCTAGATTTTCGTAAACTTCTTCCGTAATTATGAATGTTTTATTGTATAGGCCAGGGCCTAGTTTTTGGAAGCTCTCTTAGCCCTAAGAGAGTCGCAGGCCAATGTTGTTGTATTGTATTTACAACTATCTTTTGTACTGAATGAGCTTCGAAAATCTAGACCCAGGATTTTCCAAAAGAAAATGTTCTAATTGTTTTAAGTTTTGGAATTAGAAAAGATGATGGTACACCCTTCCAGTGTTGAACTGCACCCGTTGTTGTTTGACTTTATCTCTGTGGAGATTGGAAATTCATATAAATTTCATGTATACTTTTTGACAATTTGAGCATTAAAGTTCACATAATCACAAACATATTTCACTATTTTCTTTGAAATAAATTAAAGTCTGATAACAATATTGTATAGTGAGTCAAAGGTCGCCACTCAAACAGCCGTTTTTAAATGCCACTTTTGACGGAGCTTAGATCTATCTGGCCACAAACCAGTGAATGCATGACTGCCCGTCACTGGTCACACACCCTTTTTATGACGTCATAGACAGAATCAGCCTCGTTATCTATACATCTATCGTAACAATACCACAGAAAAAAACACACCAATAATTAACGATTTTCAGAAATGTTTTCCACTCAGTTAGATAAATCAATTGACGATGTAACACTACTAAGCATTTGGTGTAAAAAAATATCCACATCAATGGTAATTAAACAATTGTTTAGGCAGTATTTCAGTTGAAATAATGATACTTTAATCTGTGTAGTCTGTTTATTACGTCACATTCGCGCTAGTTTTATGGCCCCTAACCCAGGTGGGTTTTTTACAGCCGATTATAACGCTGTCTTAATGAAAGGCTCATTAAAGGTGTTTATTGGACAAATTAACAAAAAATCAAGCCCAGTTTATATTTTGTTGAAAAATATTTGAACAAAAATCGAGAAGTGATAAAATCGAGGTTAGTGGATGTTTAAACAATATATAAAAAATAGATTAATAAATTAAAGACAGCTCTGTTAAAATTACCTTTTGAGCTCAATAAATTAAAAGGTTTCTTTTATCAAGTGTAATTCTTTAACGTTTTATCTGTTGTTGCATAACTTTGAATTATTGCAAATTTTTTCACACTTTAGAGATTTGAAAATCTTTGACATTAGACATTATTTATATGAGTTGGATAAATAAATATTTTTTATCAATGCTGATTAATCATCAATGAGAAAAAATTATAACAAAAGCTATTAATTTGATGTTGAATTTCAGATTAAAAATGCATTGTTAAATGTTTTGCATTTGATTGTTGAAGTTGTGATAAATGTTGCATTTTGAAACTGAACTTTTGCAATTGAAACTAACATCTTCTACACCCATGGTTCGCTAGTTCCAGCCGATGCTCGCAGGCTTCACCGCAATGTACAGCCACAATAGTGTTGCGGACTTTCCCCAGCAATAATACAAGCAGCCGCAATGTAAGCGAAATACTCTTGAAAGCGGCGATAAACCCCATATCACCTCACCTTACCTCACCTCGCCTAACATCTTCTACAATTAAAAAATGTGTAAACTGAAATGAACATGGTCAAAATTTAAGTCATTAATAATAATAATAATGGAAAGTTTTTAACTAGCATTTACTCTCCACTCTGCTACTCATAGTGCTCTATGTTCCATTCCCCTGGTCTAACCCGGCCTGAAATTCACCGTTCTCCGCCTGACATCCACTGTTGGGTGAACAGGGACACGTTTTTATTAAAGTCAACTGCCCAGAGTGACACCAGAAGTCTTTCAACTCGTATATCTGTGTGAAGCAGGGAATCATCCTTCAAACTCTCAGTTCATTCAGCCTTGGGGTCACCCACCCATCCGGTGAACCATGCCCGATGTTGCTGAACTACTCTGATAGTGGTCAAACTGAGCAATGCACAGGACAGGACTAGTACTTTCATTGAAAAGTAAAACTTGAGCAAGTTTTCTAATCATTAAAGTGCCGGGTTAATATTGTAATCTATGCTACAAAATATTTACCTTTATAAAGAGTAATATTATGTTGTTTTGAAATTTACGTTGAAATGAATGTTGTTCTTTGTATGATGTTGATATAAATGTTATTATTAATACAATATTAAAATAAATAGAATTATTCATAAAATATTGAAATAAATGTCATTATTCATTTAACCGAGTTGATCCTGTCATCAATGTCACCATTATACAATTTCAATCATGAAGGCGATATTATACCAAAGTTTGGTTGATAAAAGAGTTCAAATGCGGCTAGTTATAAGTCAATTCGGTCGTGAAAGTCAATCTATTCTATACAATATATTACAGTATAATCAGCTTATTGTAAGGTTATGATTAATGGGAATACACTGTAATATATCAACAATAACCTTGACAGTTGTTCGTGCAGGAACGGTATTCCACAAACAAACGGTATTCCGCAAACAATTACTGTGTGTTGTATATGGTGAACTGTACGTGTGATTGATTGTTCTTAAAGAGCCACTCTCGGATTTTCACCACATATCGTTTTGTTTAGAAATGAACGTTGATGGCATATTTGATGATATGATCCAATTATATTCTAAATTCTTGTCTTAAATGGAAATCTTATAACAGTAATATATATGTTAGGTCAAATTTACATTGGTACATTATTACATTCATTATGAACCCATAACTATTGTTCTGACTTCTTTGGATAAGTTTCCAAAATAATGTTTGACTGATTGATGAACATAATTGTCCTGTTTTCGATCATTATCACAACTTCAAACCTATTTAATGTAATTGTACAATGTATAATTATGCTTGCCTGCTTCATGTCAACATTTCTTGATCAAATTACGCTATTAAGAGAGGTTGGCATATGTGACTCAAAATGCAATACAGCAGGGTTTGAATGTTGATTAATTGTATTTCATGAATATCAAAAAAGTTAATATATTAATCTATTACTTGCTTAAAATGGGGAACTTTGTGTAATTGTTGGAGCTTAAACCTTGAGCATTGTGTTCATACAAATAATTTAATATAATAAATAAAAGGGGGTGATCAACTTTCTGATGATTAATATGATAATTAATGAATTCATGCAGTGTAATTGTTCAAATTCGATAATGAAACAATCACAATTATTGTTAGTAATTATAAGAAAACTTACCTCTAAACCAACATTGACTTATTTCTCTCTTTCAGAGAGATCGTACAGAGTGTGAAAATAAAATTTTTTAGTGGTCTGCGTGTTGTTCTTTCCCGATTATCTCCCTCGAGTTACCTCCCCTGAAATTCAAACTCAGCTGTCATTCTTTTTCGAAGTACAGAGAGCTGGATAACGGGGAGGAGGGAGGGAGTAATTCGTTGGTTTAGAGGTAAGTTTTCTTATAATTACTAACAATAATTGTGATTGTTTCATAATTATTGCGAAAACGGTTACCTCTAAACCAACATTGACAGAATCCCACGTAAGGAGGAGGGTATCCAGACCTCCAAAAATGGGAATTTTAAAATTTAATGAAGTCTCCTGATTAACGAATTTTTAAATGAAATTCGACAATAAAGGGGAGAATCGTAATGATATAACGGTAAATCTTTTAATCGTACCGAATATGTTTTTTTTTTTTTTTTTTTTTTTTTTTTTTTTTTTTTTTTTCCCAATAACGGTAAATTTACTGAATTATTAATTGAAAACGTAATTTCTTGCAGAAAAAACCATCAACTAGGACTCTGATCCATTATCTCAGACGGAATAACAGAAAACCGGACGAGATTCCCTAGGGACTTCTCAGAATACAATTGAATAAAACGACTTAAAAGATCGATAATTATGTAACTCAGGGAAAATCGGGAGTAACGGCTTCCAAGATAATGAACACGGTACCACCATTTACAAAGAATTTGGCTATTTTCTCCTTTTCCTAACGAATGTTAAGGGAAATTAGGTGTGCTGGGAAGGATTAGAACCTAACACGGAACATGTTCGAATTAGGTAAACAGTAGTGACCATACCACGTCACAAACAATAACAGGTTCAGATTAGTATTGAACATAACCTCTCAGCCCTTAGTATCGTGCAGGGAATAATTTCTGGAGGAATGTATGCCCACCTTAACTTGTGGTTGAAGTCCACCATCTCCGTTGATAGGTTCGAGACCGGAACCAGCCATCCGCAGGAACCCTCCCCCCCCCCCCCTTTTTCCCTAGGAAGGGGGTCAGGCAGAGAGGTGCTGAGCCGCAACCAAGGGACCCAGCGACGACAGGCCGCCCAGCATGGAGGCCATGTCTCGGAGATAGGCTCTGGTGAAAGCACTAGACGACTTCCATTGACATGAGGCCACTATCTGATCGATGGAGACTGAATTCCAAGCTGCCAAGGAGGTTGACAGCGCTCGAATTTCGTGCGGAGAAAACTTGGCGTTTACTGACTCTTGATCTGCTGTAGAGTAGGCCAAGGCGATGGTCTTCCGGAGCCATGACGCAATAGTGTTTTTGGAAATCTCATTTGATAGACCAGTTTTGCAGGGCAGAAATAGTCTTCTTCGACCTTCTCTGATGGAACGAGTTCTATCTAGATACCAACGGAGGGCACGTACTGGGCAGAGAGTACATGTCTTGTCTTTAGCGTCTTTGGGGATAGGCAGAGCTGGGAAGGAGTAGACTCTGGCTCCCAATGGACCAGCGGCCGTAGACTGATTCTTGGCTAGGAATTCAGGGAGAGCTCTGAATGAAACTGACACACACTGATGGGCAAAGTTAATAGATGAGACATCAATAGCGTGAAGCTCGGAAACTCTGGCGGCAGATGCAAAGGCGATCAGGAATGCTGTTTTCCAAGCGAGGAACTTGAGTGGAGTC
The DNA here is from genome assembly GCA_916613615.1 of Steromphala cineraria. Lineage (NCBI taxonomy): Eukaryota > Metazoa > Mollusca > Gastropoda > Trochida > Trochidae > Steromphala > Steromphala cineraria. The sequence goes on from OU744737.1 coordinate 18,464,463, forward strand.
GCATGCATGGGTTCATAAGGTGCTCGTTGTAAAGACTGAAGAACCAGGAGCAAGTCCCATTTGGGGAATGTATTTGGAGATCTTATATCCTGAAGCTTGAAGGATTTTAGCAATTTTGTAAGAGTTATGTCAGAGCCGATAGCTAGACCTTCTAGATTCGTAACTGAGGCTATGGCAGATCTATAGCCCTCAATAGTGCCCGCTTTTAATTTACGATCGAGGCGAAGATGATTCAGGAAATCCGCAATGATGGGAATGGTTATTGGTCGCTCAGCCAATCCTCGGTCTCCTCTCCACTGCTGAAATTTGATCCATTTGTGGTCGTATAGTGAGGCAGTGCTTGGTCTGATGGATCTTGAAATTGCATCAGAAGTTTCTTGTGCAAAACCTTGTTCCCGGAGTGTTCTCTTGATACTTTCCAGACGTGAAGGTTGAACGCCTGTATGTTGACGTTGTCTGGTTGCCACCTTGGTTGTTGAAGAAGGTTCCACCAGAGGGGAAGTTTCAACGGGGGTTCCACAAGTAGTTCTATCATTGATGGAAACCAAGCCCTTCTGGGCCACGCTGGAGCTAGCAGGTATATCACACAGTTGTGTTGCCTGATCTTGTTGAGAACATCCGGAATCAGCTTGAAGGGAGGAAAAGCGTAAGCTATGAGGTTGTCCCATGTCATCGACAGAGCGTCCACAGCCAGGGCTTGGGGGTCCGGAACTGGACTGACATAGCAAGGTAGTCTGTGGTTTAGAGCCGTCGCAAACAGATCCACTTGCGGTTTCTCCCACTTCTCTGCGATCAGATCCAACACTTGAGGGTGGATCGTCCATTCTGATGAAACTATGAGCTTTTTCCTGGATAGAGAGTCCGCAAGGAAGTTCAGTCTTCCTGGAATGTGTCGGGCTTGGATTGTGATTGTCCAGGCGTCCGTCAGAGCATAAAGATCTCTGGTGAGCTGCATCAGAGGAGCTGATCTCGTGCCTCCTAGCTTGTTTATGTAGGCTACAACTGTAGAGTTGTCCGTTGCTATCACGACGCTTGAGGACTGGAGTAACCCCTTCCATTTGGCTATAGCTAGGAACACTGCCTTCATCTCTAAGAGATTGATGTGGTGCAGGGTTTCTGGGTGAGTCCAGGTTCCGCTGACTGTATGCTGAATCCAGTGCGCACCCCAGCCGGCGTTCGAAGCATCCGTGTAGATAGTATGCTGAGGAGGAGGGAGCGTAAAGGGGCATCCTGTCATGACATGAGATCGTAGAGTCCACCACTGGAGCTCCCGGCAAACCTGACTCGTGGGGACGATTTTGGATTCCAGTGGAAGATGTCGGCAAGTGTTTACCCATGATTGAACATGTCGAAGGTTCAAACGTCCTCGAGTGGTAAAGGCCTGAATAGAAGTCAGGGATCCTGCCAGGGACATCCAACTCCTGAGAGACTGGGGTCTGTTCGTGTTTGACAGAAGTTGGATAGAATCTTGGATGGCGCTCCAACGGCTCTCCGCCGGGGCGATGGTGGAAGAAGTCGTATCCAGCATGGCTCCCAGAAACTTGATCCTGAAGGAGGGCTTGAACTCTGATTTGTCCGGATGGATGATCCAACCCAGATGATTGAAAACGTGACTGACTAGCTGTAGATGGTTCTGTAAGATGTTCTGATCTTGATGGCGTAACAGAAAATCGTCCAGGTAGCCGTGAATGAATACCTGATGCAGATGCAGGAATAGAAGTATTGGAGCTGTGATCTTTGTAAAAAGCCATGGAGCAATGGAGATCCCGAAGGGAAGCACTTTGAACTGGAATCTGCGGCCATTGAGCGCAAACCGAAGGAACTTCCTTGACTTGCGGTGAATAGGAACATGCAGGTAGGCGTCTTTCAAGTCCAGACTCGCGAACATGGAGAGAGGAAGGATCAACTTGCGGATATTGTTCAGTGATTCCATAGAAAACTTGGGAGGTCTGCTCAGAAAGTTTTTGTTGAGAACTTTTAGATCTATAATCATCCTCATTTCTGGGGTATCCTTCTTGGGCACCAGAAAAACGGGTGAGTAAAAGCCTGGCGAGGCGTCGGCGGGGTCCAATTCCGTGATGGCGTCTTTCTCTAAGAGTAATCCTATGGCTGTTAACGCGGCCTGAAGTTTGTGCCCTTGTAGGAAAAACCTTTTGCCGTGTGGTTGAATGGTTAACGGCGGAATGTGATCCCACTGTAGCGTGTAGCCGTTGGCAATGATCGATAGAATCCAGTTGTCGTTGGTTACTATCTTCCAGTTGGGTAAAAACTTCCCCAATCGACCCCCCACTGGAGAGGGGAAGGTCGGCAGGGGAAAGGGGATTGAGTAAACCAAGTCGAGGGGCGGAAGCGGCCGTAAGGGTTGAGACTGGTGTGGGGATGGAGCGTGGCAGTCATCGTTTGAAACCTCCTCTCGATCCACGAAAAGACTTGCCTTGGTCCTTGCCCGATGGTCTAGAGTGGTCCTTGTTCTGAGGGGGATGGAAATCGCGCCGACCCCGATGTCCACCCCGGAACTGGGAAGATGGCGGAGGAAACTGACTGGGCTGTTTACTCTGTGTATTAGACCTGGAATTCGCATTCCCACGACGATTTCCCTGGAAGGAGCCTCGGGAGAGTAAGGCTTGTGTAAGCTTTTGATTAAGAGACTTGGTTGTCATGGCATCCTGTGACTTGCTAGCCTGAATACATGATCCATTGAAGAGAGTTGGAGCTTGCACGGGTTGCGACAGAAGGGAATCCTTGACGTCCAAAGGAAGATCCCGAATGCGAGTAAGGTGCTGTTGTCTCTCTGCTAATAAGACACGAGCCATGGAATTAGCTGAGGCTGAAGCCAAGTCCTGCGCGGCTAGATAAGCAGAATCCAGGAATCCATGGGCCATAGCTACATCGTCTGCTCTCATAGTCTGCAGAGTATCAGGCGAAATGTTGGCATAAGATTCAAACTTGGGAGGCAGCATCTCTCTAATGCCGGCGCAAAACCAGTTTAAATAGGAAATAATATCTTGAGAAAGTCGAGCATTGTGGTCGATTTCTGTTAAATCCAATCTGGAAATGTTGACTTGGTTAGGAGACGGAGCACGAGGGTTGAGTCTAGCAAAGTCCCTGTCCAAGGTGGGTAACTCCGGAGACACAAATCTGTTATGAATCACATAAGTGGATCTGGTTCTGAATTTAGGAATGGAGCGTTGGCCATTCTGGTTAGCGATCTTGTCATTAATGTCATTACACGCTGCTTTAATGACTGAAGAGTGAGGAAGAGACACTTTGGGAGTGCGAGACTGAGGTAGGGAGCCTGAGTCCCCTAACTCCTCAGGCCTAGGAGAGGCCGGGTTATCCGTAGGCAAAGGAGCCGTGCAGGGTTTAAGCCGATGTAAATATTGTAATTTGTCAGAGAAGGTCCATTCAGGCTCAAGATGAATAGGTTCTTCTTCCGATGGAATAATAAGTTGGCTTTCATGAGACAAAACGGCAAAATCCAAGGAGTCTGTGTCCGTGGATGAATTGCAGAACGCATTAAGTCCATTCGAGTCGTGTAGCACGGGAATAAACGGTGGATTCTTGATGCTGATAAACTCCGTCTGTGAGTCATGACCCGCACGTGCAAGAGTACGGGAGCCCGCCTTGTCCTCAGCTGAAGCCGTTAGCCCCGTGCCGTCCGTGCTGACGGACGGCTTAACGGGATCGGTCTGCACTCCTTGACCACCCCGTGAAGCCCGTGCGCCGCTAGGCGCCGTAGCATTCACCAGTGGGTCAGAGGTAGGCTCGCTGCTGTGCTCATGCCCGCCGCGGGAAACACTGGGCCCTTGTCCCGTGCTCCCTTGGCCAGGCAGTGGAGCTGAACCGACCGCCTCCTCCACTGAAACTAGGGTCAGGGAGGCCGACCGCATACGGTTCGCTGAGTTAGAGGACGGGTCACCCAAGCGGCCTACTACCGCGGGTTTCACTTGGTCCGTCTGTAGTGCGGAGAAGCGCTCATCCGTGTCCTTCTTCAAGGACGCCATGGTGGAAGTTAGAGCAGAGAGCATCTGTTTAATCTCATCTAACTCAGAGGGTTTAGTCTGGGTGATAACAGGCGTAGATTGCTTAGCTTTCTTAGAGGGTTGGGGAGTAGTCTTAACACCAGATTTACGCTTAGGGGTCTTGGGTTTCGTGCGGTTATGATGCATGATTTCCCAGTCGTCCAGAGTGAGGTGATTACAAAGAAGACATCTTACTTCCGACGAACAAGGGATCTTATCACTACAGGAATAGCACAGTGAATGGGGATCTCCTTTACTCAGAAAACGCTGACATTCAAGACATTTCTTTTGGATGGAAGCCATTACGGGAAGTTAATAGAAAAAACACGCAAGGAGTAATCTCACCCAAGTCAGGAGAACAGTGTATCCAACGATAATCCGATAGAATCACAAAATCCAAGTGAAGCACAGTAATCCGAAAGAATAACACTGAAGTAATCCAATTAGGGTGAAAAAACGTATCCAAACACTTGAGTGAACTCAAGAAAAATCTCTCACACAAGTACGACCTGTCTCAGGCGTACAGAGAAAAAGAATGACAGCTGAGTTTGAATTTCAGGGGAGGTAACTCGAGGGAGATAATCGGGAAAGAACAACACGCAGACCACTAAAAAATTTTATTTTCACACTCTGTACGATCTCTCTGAAAGAGAGAAATAAGTCAATGTTGGTTTAGAGGTAACCGTTTTCGCAATAATTACATGTTTGACATGAGAAATTTTGTGTTACAGTTTTGCCTATACGTCAATATTCAATGTAACGGGTACATGAATATTTAAAAATGATAAGTAGAGATTAATAGGATCATCATCACATGCATATAAGCCTGGCTCTCTGGTTTTCCTAGATATCGTATAAGTTCAACACTTTTTGTAAGACATTCTTAATGCTATAAAAGATACATTAACTCAACTGTTGTGTGCTTTAGAAGAAATAAATCAAACTTTTACAATTCAGTTTCTCTTGAAATTTTTCTTTGAAGTTCATTCTTTTTTTTTTAGTTCAAAATCATTTACTTCAATAATTTAGTTATTACCGGTAGATATGACAATACCTTTGAAGATAATAGATATGTATGCCCTTTTAGACCTAAGTTACATAATTTGCAGTGTGTTTCATCAGTTTGTATATAGTGATGTATATATGAAACCTATAGACATATATATTGAAGTGATCAACAGCCTCTTTCTCTTGTTTCATGTGACCTTTCTCAGAAAAAAATCACTTACCAAGAGAACTTTGACATTATGACTGGTATGAGATACAGACAGATTCTTTCATCTATATATTTCCTGATTAACCTCCCTTAAGAAGAGCTCTTCTGTGCCAAAGTTACAATCGCAGGACCGGTTAAGATTCTGTCGTGCATGCTTATCGGCCATTTTGTATGGGGTCATATATCAACCCGCCTCAATTATTGTTTTAGACCTTTAATAATGTGTCGGGGTGCCTGGTCTTATATGATATCGCGGCCAAAATCTGCAAATGAGGAACGGCCATATTTGGTGATCGTCAATCATTCGATGTCTGGCGGTTAATCAAAAGTGAAAACTCACAGCCAACATCAATGGCAGAGTCGTGGATTCTTTGCCTTTGGCTATCCTACAAATGATATCCGTCTTAGAATGGAGTTCTCTACCTTGAAAGTTCTCCTCAAAAGGAGGAAGAAAAGTCACTAAGCTGTATCTTATCATGTCAGAAATTCTTCTGAGCAGAAAATTGGTTCTGGATTTAAAAAATGGTTGATTTTCAAAGAACGTCTTTCTTGATATTTGTGTCATCTGTTTGTTATTTTTTGGAGTTTTTCAAATTTTGTCATTAAATTTGAAATTTTCCCATGGAAAAAGGGAAGATATTCTTTTATTGTGTTGATTTGGTGCTTCATCAAGACAACTTCTCAAACTTCTCAAAAGACATTTTGTGGAGTTTTTAAAGAATTTAATGGTAATAAAATTGTCACTTAATTTGTTCTACCATGACTTCAGAGAGAGTGTCCCTTCAGAAAATTATGAAATTTTGATTTCTGAAGTATTGAAAATTATATTTGATATGTTGGTTCCAGTTTGGAAATGAAGTAATGGGTATCATAATTATGTTGTTTAGAATTTGTTTATGAAATAAGGACATTTATGCAATAAACATAGCCACAGCCATCTTGGCCATTAACTAGTGAAAATTTTACACAAGTAACTGTTGCTCAATTAAGATTTAAGGTATACTGGTATTTTGTTTTGCTTGATTCAAAGGCGAAGTAAAACAGTAATTACAACAGCTAGTTAAATGTTCAAATATTTATTTTAAAATGTTAAGCAGCAAATTTACTTTATAAGATTTATATGATTGTCCTTTATAAGATTGTCTGCCAGTGTGAAAAATAGTACTAGTATGCAAAATTTGTCTACGGTATGTCAAATTATTTACTTCAAGCCAACCTAGTACCAAAGAAGAAACAGAGTTTTAAGAATTACATTGTATTAAGTGGCCAAAGAAGATCATTTGAGTACTGAGCTTCCACAAGTAATTTTGTTTGTCATGTTTTATTACTTCAAGCCAACCTAGTACAAAAGAAGAAATGCCTTCATGGCTTACTTCAAAGGCCAAAGAAGATCATTTAAGTACTGAGCTTGCAGAAGAATTTTTTTTGTCATGTTTTATTACTTCAAGCCAACCTAGTACCATAGAAGCAATGCCTTTAAGAATTACATTGTACTAAGTGGACAAAGAAGATCATTTAAGTACTAAGCTTCCACAAGTACATGCTTATCTTAATGGATTGTCTTAGCAGAGATGAGTATCACCAAGACTACTTATACGGTCAGCGTAATTACATCTAAGAACTCGGCACGAAAAAAACAAAGTGGTTATTAGTAGAGTAGCATCAATTAAGTGCAACTTTGTGCTAAGGGGACCTGTAGTATCGGAGACAGATGGAATTGGGCAGCCATCAATAACAGAGTTAACTATTGATACTACCGAGGCATGTAACCTGCTTATGGTTCTCTTAACGCTACATTCGTCATTGTCAGGTTACGAAACCAGTCTCATGGGGTAGGGGGATCGATTTGGAGGGGGGGGGGGGGGAAGATTCATTTGGAGGGGGTAGAGGGGATTTATTTGGAGGGGGTAGGGGGTAGGGGGATTGATTTTGAGGGGGAGGGAGGGGGATTCATTTGGAGGGGGGTCGAGGGAGATTGATTTAGATGGGGGGTGGAGGGGGATTGATTTAGATGGGAGGTGGATTGATTTAGATGGGGGGTGGAGGGGGATTGATTTAGATGGGGGGTGGAGGGGGATTGATTTAGATGGGGGGTGGAGGGGGATTGAATTAGATGGGGGGGGGGGTGCAGGAGATTTATTTGGAGGGGTGGAGGGGATTGATTTTGAGGGGGTGAGTTATGTGCAGGGGACTGATTTGAAGCGGCGTGGAGGGGGGATTGATTTGGAGGGGGGGGGGGGGTGCAGGGGATTGATTTGGATGGGGGATGAAAGGGGATTTATTTGGAAGGGGTGGGTGCAGGGGATTGATTGAGACCTGGGTCTCATCCTGTGTCGGTCCCTGGGCAAGGTACTTCATCCACATTGCACTCGGTCACCAAGCAGTTAAAATGGGTACCTGAAAACTGGATATACTGACTTACTTGGTCTTGATTAGCGCTAAAGCAGCAGCTGTGAAAGTACACTCTGCCAGGGTAATAATGTAGCGCTTTGAGCATGTCTAAAGATGAAAAGACGCAATGAAAGTATGAACATGATAATGTTGAATACAGAGGTTACTGCACCGGCAGGTATGAAGTGCTACAAGAGCATCAGGTGGCAGCAGCAGGACCATGCCACTCTCTATACCCATAAGGATCAGACGCTGCTCCACTACTGCCACAGTCATCAAAGAAGATGAAGAGCTTTGATGCCATCTGTTATGTTTGAATGTTTGCCCATTTGTTGACTTCGACTTCATTCAGAGACTGTTTGTACATACAGGCAGACACTGTGTGTTTGCTGTTCCCTGTTGCCTGTGTGCCGGGTCCTGCTGTGTTGCACAACACTGATAGATGACAGAAGAGCCCTGCATGGTCAATAGAGGGGAGGGGGGGCAGTCAGGGGGAGATCTTAAATGGATGGGGTGGTAGTTGGAGGGAGGGGTCGTCTGTGACGTTCGGATGAGGTTGAGAGATAAAGAAATAAGATGTGAAATGAGGAGAGAGGTTGAGAGATAAAGAAATAAGATTTGGAAGGAGGAATGCAGTCTGATGAGGTTGAGAGATAAAGAAATAAGATTTGGAAGGAGGAATGCAGTCTGATGAGGTTGAGAGATAAAGAAATAAGATGTGGAATGAGGAATTCAGTCTGATGAGGTTGAGATTAAGAAATAAGATGTGGAATGAGGAATTCAGTCTGATGAGGTTGAGATTAAGAAATAAGATGTGGAATGAGGAATTCAGTCTGATGAGGTTGGGATTAAGAAATAAGATGTGGAATGAGGAATTCAGTCTGATGAGGTTGAGAGATATAAAAAAGAGAGGAAGGCATGAGAAAATGGTGAAATGATAGAAGGAAGTGATAAGGAAAGCTGTCAGTGTGGTTTGTATGTGATAAAAAGAGGGTAAAACAATTTGCAGTGCAGAGACAGTGTTGGTAGGACAATTTGACCTCTGAGATGGATTTGGACGGGGAGAATGACAGAAGAAAAAGAGATGGTAGCTGGAAGGGGACGTGGCAAGGTAGCAGCGCTGTGGAAATCTGAATTAGATGAGCACTGTCGTGTACCCGGTATGGAGGGGACTTTTAAAAATGGTGGACGGGACAGGTCAACATACCGGGTACATGACAGTGATGAGGATGGGGCAAGACTTGATGAGCTGTAGGGTTGAGGAGAGGTATTGCTAAGGTTTTAAATAAAGAAGTTGGATTAGGGATGAGGGATTCAGTGTTGGTAGTTGAACTGTGACAGAGATGGTTGGGGGTAGTTGTAGTTTGAGGGGTGGGAGGTGGGGGGAGGGGTAGGAGGAGGGGGGAGGGGTTTCAGTTGTATATGTAGAAGACATGGAAGGTGTTAGACTGTAGAACCTGTATGTGGATCATGGTTTGTAGTGGTCAGCATGCTGACCTCTCACGCCAAAGGCCGGGGTCCAAATCCTGTAAGAGACACCTAAATTTGTAACTTTGGTCTTATTCTGTGTTTTGTCCCTGGGCAAGGCACTACCTCCACATTGCATTCAGTCCACCAAGCTGGTAAAATGGGTATCTAAAAACAGGATGATGAACCTATGTTGTTGCGCTAAGAACTTGGTAGCTGCTATGAAAGTACTTTTCCTTCAGGGAGACAATTGTGAGAGGTGCCTTGACCATGCTCTTGGATTGAAAGTGGGCAAAATAAATAACTTAATTATTACTATTATCATGAAAGTTTGATTGCAGAAAACACCATTACTAGACAAGGTATAAGGAAGTGAGGGACTGTTGTAAAACAGGTTGTAACATGGGATTCTCTCGGTAGATTTGAGGATTCCTTTAAAACTTTGAAAATTTATTAAACTTACTACCAGTAATGAGAACCCATCTGTTCTTAGTTGAAAAGATAACTGAAGTAAATTTAGCACTTACCCAACTTTGTGGGAAATATATGTATTCCTTTTTGAAGTTATTTTAATTTTTGTTCAAAAAAGTTTGCATGTTTTTCATGTAATTTGACCTTTAATATTTTTCCTAAAAATGTACAAAAGTTAATTGAATAAAAACTTCCTTTGTATGAATTTTCTAAAAAATAGATGAAAATAAAGTTTCTCAAATTTCAAAGTCTCTTTTTTTATATTTCCTAATTGATTAATTAACAAGATTCAGCTACAGGAGACATTGGTTCAACACTCCGCTGTGCTCCGTCACAAAAATTTCAAAACTCTGGCTGTCATTGTTTTTAATCATTGTAGCACTGCAGGGAGCTTGGAGACTTGAAAGCCCTGGCCTTGGCTTTTCACTTATCTTTTGTGAGCTCCTTACAGCAACATTGGATGAACTTTTCAAAAAGGCTCAATTTCCAATATTGGCTTTCAAGATATGAATATTTCAATTTGGAGACAAGCTGTCAGCTGAGATATGAAAAGACATTGACAATTCAGAAAAATAAATAGAATGCAAAGTTTATGATATCTTCAAAATCATTATTTTAACTTTTAAAATGTGCAAATGGAAATTCCTATTTGATTAAATTGGAAAAGTGCATCTGTTGAAATAAAGATACTGTTAACCCTTAAAGGTACAGTCCTATTTCATTCTTAGGTATTTCTTTGGCACCTAAGAGCTTGGCTCTTCTTGATTATGCAGCTTTTATAATTGGGGAGATTTTTCATTTCTTCACTCCGCATGACCAAAAAAGATACAACCTTTATTGCCTCATGTCATTTTTAACCCATTTTCATGAAATAATTATGTGAAAAAATGAATTCTACCACTGTCAATATTGAAAGAAAACAGTCAAATTACATTCCAAAAGTTTTATACGATGTATTTTATTTTGACACTTTGAGAGTCGTGTTAATAGTAATGATATGCGCAGTCATGCTTTTCAGTCTGCGAATCCAGCCTTAATGTTTATTTTTCATGTTGCTCATTTGAATCTTTCAAGTATTTCAAAAATGTTACAAAATCTTTTTGTGAGTCTCAATTATAGACATTGACTTTTGATAGCCTCGCAGTTGGTGAAAAACTATCTCTAAGACGATTATAATATTTACAGTTTGAAATCAAGTGGCAGAATTTCAGCTCATGTCGAAGTATTGACAATCAATTGGCCTACATTCGCTGTGATTGCATGAGTTTTTGCAAAAATAGAATTAACCCTTTAAATTTAAGTACATAAGTTATCCTTTATCCATTGCTTTGCTGAATTATTTGTTCTTGACATCAAATGTTTCTACCTTTAACAGACAATAGATAAAGAAGTTAACCATATCCATACATAATGCTAACCCTAAAGTTGTAAATAATTTAATTTTAATATTTGATTTTGGGATTTAATAAGGCTAATTACAACAATCTTCTAAATTCCTTCCAGTCTTCATCATTCAAAGACGATTCAAAAGTAGCAATACTGTAAAATTTCAAAACAAATTCTAGTTTGAAATATACAGGTTATTCAGTTGAAATTGTTCATTATCAAGAGTTTAAAACTGTCCAAATTCAAAATAAATGTTAAAATTTATTTCAAACATTCAACATTTTCAAGATTACTATTCAATAACAGGAAATTAGATTATAACTTTTTGCAGTTAAGATGTTTAACATGAAATTGGCATATAAACGGAGAATGTTAAAAAGACTTCCCTTATTATCAAGTTAATGTTTCAAGAATCACATTTTTCATTGAAAATCTACGAGTGTTTAAGTGTTAATAAGGATCTCTTCTTTCAATGAAATATTCACGGGACTACTTCATCGATTGCAGCAAACAGTTAAATATTCCATTCTTTTGTAAAAAGGGTCGCATTTAAATTCTGAATATGTCCAAACGTGCAATTCAACTCTCGTTAATTCCATCTTTACGAAGTAAACAAGAATCGCGTTGAGAATGGGAATAATTGTATAGTCAGACATTTGGTGATTTATTTATTATCTTTTATGATCATATCATGAATTGGGTGTCATAAAAATGCAGGAAAAGCAAAAGGGATTCTTGCTACCAAGAATACGAGTGTATTATTTGCTTGTTGCAGCAGTTAACGCTTGTAGAGAAAAACTCCCTCAGTGTACTGCATACCACAAAAAAATGCAATAAATTATTTGAAAATGAAAGGAATTTGGTTTTCGCTCTTATTTCATTGGATTTATCATCTTTGATAGATTATTTAATACAATTGAACTGAAGTGCTCTTGCTTGATAAATGATCTTCCTTCATTCACCGCCACGCTTGCCTCTTTTGCAGGCATAGTTCTGAAGAAACGCTCCAAGCTAGGGAATTTCTAAGCCTAGCGTGTTCTCCATGTTGATAGTATGATAAAGATTTCTTCGACTGCGCTGGAAGTTGCATAAAAACGCTTCTTTTATATCCTATTTTATTTGCAAGGTAAATACTTTGGTTGATTTGCCCTTGCCGCAATGGCTAGATAAGATAAATGAATTTCGGGACGCTGAATGTTATTGCACGGCTTTAGACTGATGAATTGTGGGTAGGAAGTGGTAGAGTTGTTAACCTCTGACCTCTGCTTTGTGGAGTCAGAGAGAGGCTCTCATTCTCCATGGAAACCCGGACAGATAAGAAATAATTTTTTGTGAAAGATAAATTCGATTGATTTCAACTTTGCCATGTTCTTGGTTGGCTTTTATCTAATAAACATTACTCTTATAAAGGATTTGGTTTCCCATTGTCCACGAGCTCTGTAATTTGTAAATTAAATCAATGATGAAACTATAAATTCATTAAAGTGGTACTGTCAATTTTTAAAACAAACTTTTACATAAAATTTAACATTTCTATTGCAAAGCAATTGTGCATAAGAAATAGAAATAGGATTTTATTTTTAAAAAACCCTTAAAAGAATTGAATTTGATATTTTTTAGATATAAATGTTAACATACCTTATTACAAAGTGATCTTACTTAGGGTTACTATAAAAGGATTAAATAAAAAACATCAAATTTATGAGTATTGAATTTATATTTCTTTAACTCTGACAATTATATAATGTAACTTTAGTTAAGATTAATTAACCAAGCTGCAAAGCAAGCCCATTTTATGTGTTTTTTCACATTGCGGCAATGCCTTCATTTTCAAACCAGGTACCCAATTATATTGCTTGGTGAACTGAGACACATTTTGTCACTTGCCCGATGTGACAGCACAAACCTCTCAACTGGTGTCTCAGTGTGGGGCAGGGGTTCTCGGTTTATTCAGTAACGAGCTGGTCACCCACTCATCAAGCAAGCTGCCGCCCTTGTTGCTGAACTACACTGATAGTGGTCAACAGAGCATTGCACGGTACCACAAATCACTTAGGGCTTCCATGGGTCAAAACTGGACTCGAGTCAAGCTGAACCGGACTCTGGCTTGAGTACTTCAGTACCCCTGGAAGCCTACTATCACCATGGTATGACATGACTGATAATCACATTCAGTCTCTCGGGTGATGAGCAGACACTCCACCAACTGAGCTTCATCCCTGGTTTTGTGCTCACAGCTAAAATGCTCATTGACCACTTATCTTTACAAGAAATTAAAAAAAAAAAAATTTATTACAGAGCTTCCTGTTACATGACAAGGGACTCCTGCCCAGGAAAGCAGGAGCCCTGCTGGTGTTGAAATTATTGAAGAAACAGAGTTCTGTGGTTTTTGACTAAGAGTACAAAAAGACACACAAACAAGTACATCACTTTCACTCACACACTCACCCATATTTGTTCAAGAAGGATCTACCGGTACTTTTACAAAATCGTGGTACAACATCCATTTTGCATAGAAATTATGACGTTGCCCAATGTTCGATTCGACTCCAGACTTAAAGGGGCAGTAGCACGTTTTAAGGAAATATAAGGTGATGTCAGGAAAATGAAAATTAATGGTTCCATTTGACAGACAATGTATTTAAACTAAATGGAGCAGTAATAATTCAAATATATAATGTAAAGTTTAGCCATGCGATTCCCTTTTCTTACAGAAAATGAATTAAAGGTGTTCACAAAAAAATGGCCGCCAATGGATTTTATGTGCATCTTCATACTTTGTCCTCTGACTGGCTGATTGGCTTGTGTAATGAGATTTTTGTTACTATCATAATAATACATTTAGCATTAACGTACATTATTCAGCGAACATTTTGAAATATAAAATTATCAAAAAACGTGCTACTGCCCCTTTAAGGACAATATGCCAACCACTATGCTGCCATACTATGACACAGACATAAGACTACATTTTATTGGGAATGTAAGGCAATGATAGGCTTGAACTTTCTGTGATTCTTGATGTCAAATATCTTTACTGCTTTCTGAGACTAAGAACAATAAGGTCTTTAAAATACATTTCAGTTGAAGATAAATCTCAACTCTGCAATTTCTTATTCATGATCGAAATACACTAATGGTTTATGTATGTGCTGTTTTTCTTGATTTGGAATTTGATGTGTGAAAAAAAAAAAGTTGCTCTGTATTTCAAATTTTGTAAATGTTATTCATATTTTTCATACCTGTTTTTGAATTTCATCTTTAATGTATTTGTAGAACTTCATTAAAAAGAAGAGAAAGAACATGAAAACATGGTCCGAGAAAGAATTTCTGTTTCTGAAGAATTGTAATAGATTACCCAATTCAACAGAATTAAAAAGAAGACAAAAGATTTTCTTCAATTACTGAATATCATAGTTCGGAACTTTAATATTTTTTAAGGATGTTACCTCTTGCAGGATGATATTCATGTTTTAAAAACATTGCATCATTTGATTTACATTTATGATATAAACATACAAAATATGATGAAACGTTGTGAATATCTTGATGCTTTATTTTAGAAAAAACAAATTGCCTTATCTTCCATTATATCCATTTATTGTCTTTCTTTCAAAAGTGATCACTTTTGTAGTCCATGTTGCATGCATTTATGAATACGTTGACAGCATTAACTGAAAGTCACATCAAACTCACATGACGGAGTGTGCATATATGGACTCGGTATTGGAAATCTAAAGAGTTCAATAGCTCATGCAATAACAACATCCATCATGTGACCATTTTCTGACGGTGATCGTGGAACATGCTGAAAGATCGTATTGTATAAATACGTAATTGGAGGAGTTGGTTAAAGGTTCCCGTCAAAGTTTACAGCTTCGGCAAGCTATAGCTATCGCCAAACTCTTCTCAAGACACCATTGACCTTTGACCTCTCTCTGAAGCTCGGTTGTTCGTGGTGTCAATGTGACAGCTCTATTGTTGCCCAAATTGAAGATAATTTTTATGGATGTTTCGATAGACAGCCTGAGAATGTAGATCTGTGGAACAGTGTATGGGGAACCATTCTTCATGTTCCTGAAATGCCGATCCTTGCATTGTTGCCCAATGCTGAAGACGTTCATGGTCTCCGGATGCAGAATTGAAGAGCATTTATAATCCGTGATGAATATAAATCTGTCTGACTTTCTCCACTTGGCAAACTCATATGGATATTGATATAAATTGGAACGTTTGGTCAATTATTTCCTTCCCTGTTCGGAGCTGTAAAAGAATGCATTAAAACTTGGTAAAAAATGCAACTTTTAATCAATGTTCCAAAGCATAAAAGGGTTTTGTGAGAAGTTTGAATTGGTTCTTTGATTTGGACATGAATAAGTACTAATGTTTTAACCCGTTTGCTGATAAAAAGTGAGATATAAGAAAAAGGAAAGTTCTGTTGCCATTCATGGGGTTAATGCTCATTTGGAGAAATGTTCAAGTTGAAAGAAAGCATTAATTTATTGTGATTAAGAAATTATATTTTGGCGAATTTACTTTATTTCTAACCATATCATGTTCTCTATTGTTAATTTTTTAGCCTGGTTTCTTATGGATCTGTTTTTGAAGATAGAGAAAAATATTTATATTTTCATTTGTTTGTTAAAAAATAGTCAATATGAGCCAATTATCATTCTATTTCTATGCCTGTTTACAATTAAGTCATATTTTATGCCAATTGTTTTCATGTGAACTTTCCATAAGTTGAAGTTGTTGATTACTTTATTTTGATACTTGATCAATCTTGAACATTAAATTTCATTTTTCTTCTAAATGTCAAAGAATTGTTAGGAAGTCCAAACTGATGCTGTTTTGGTAGAAAAGAACACTTTTTGAACTGAATGATCATTTCCTGTGGAAAACCTTATTTAAATGGTGAGAAAATTTCCACATTTCTCACCACTGGGAAACATTCCAAGCCATGCCTGTTGCCCCAAAAGTATTGGTTTCTCACACCAAGGAGAGGTCAACACTAGATTTGATTTCCGTCAACAAACACTTGAACTTAGACCTCTGTGACCCTCTGAATAAATCGTTGACAACTTCTGTGTCAAAATAATTTGAGCAAAATTATATTCAACTTTATGAAGTTTAGCTTGTTATATATATCATTTTATTAAAAGTGTAGAATACATTTGCCACATACTTTTTATGTCAAAATTGATGACTATATTTGAAAGCCCTAAGGTGATCGTAAGTCACTAAAGGTAACCTTAGTGCAATATTATTAGTTAAGGTTGTTTTGTGAAAGGATGCCCTGATGGCCAATCAATAATTGGGTTTACAGCTAAAATATAAAACAAATTTTATCTTTATTCACAATCTCATAAAAGAAAAGGCACCAATGTGTAAAGTGAAATCTTATCTTCCTGTCAACTAATTAGCAATTTAGCCTGTGGTCAAAATATTTCCAATGTAAATACGTTACTTATGAACCTGTATTCTGCTACAAACAACGCAGAATAAAGATGGCAGCAAAATGTAAAAATGACATCCTGTTTGATCAACAATTCGGCCTGTGGTTGTAACATAAAAGTTGCTGTTGTGCAGTTGGAACTAATTTAAGCTAAACAATTCTGCTTCTACAATATATCAACAAAAGGTAGAAACATCAATTTAATATATAAAAACGTCATCCCGTCTTCCTGTCAACTAAATCAGTCTTTGCTTAACATAAAAGATAGAATTGCAGTTAATTTATCAACTCAATTTTCATTCACAATGTCAACAACAAAAAACAAATGGCAGCAAAGTGTAAAAATGACATCCTATCTTCCTGTCAACTAATTAACAGTTGTGCCTGAGGTGAGAGCAAATACAACCTGCAATCAAGAGACAATACCAGCTTAAAGCGAACATGTGTTGTAGCGGACAATACACGACATTAACACCTGTATTCTATGCAAGCTAATATTTCTTATCAACAACTTGTAACTTGTTACTCCATCACAGAATCATTAACCATTGTCGGTCATTTCTGTTGTTGATGGTAACCTTAGATCAATGTGGATGCATTGTTGTCACAATTACAATCATGAAGCATTGATTTGCATTGATTAATTAGAACTATTGTCTTGATAATGAGGACTTTAGAATCATATGTTTCTAAATGTGTCCCATCGAGCTTATAAATGTGACAAAAGTTTGAGAAATAAGATTTGATTATTTTGGTGAATTTAGATTATTTGATGATTTAAATGAATTTATATTATTTGATGATTTAGATGAATTCAGATTATTTGATGATTTAGATGAATTCGGATTATTTAATTTTTAAATTAATTTAGATTAATTGAAAGTGATACATGTAATCTTGAATACATTGTTTTATTTTTTACATGTGAGGACCACGGGTACATAAGGCCTTGCATCTATATAAACTTTCACATTTTCATCTCCTTCAGCTGAAATTTATTATGGAGATACCTTGATTAAGTAGTTGATGGATCAATGTAGTTTTTGTACTTACCTTTGAAAGATATACTTTATATGAGAAATCTTATTTCATGAAAGTGTAGTGTAAAGTGAAAGTGTACAACGTTAGCTAACGTATAATGCCAATCCAAGAGAAATGCAGAGCAAAGGAAGAAATATTTTTGAAACATTACTCTCTCATCAGTGTGTTTTAATAATTTTATTAGTTATGTTCTTCAAGATAATTATTGAATTCTCACAGAATTTTGTTTATGTGTAGATTGAATCCATGCAAAATAAAGCAGTTACAGCTTTTAAACTCCCTTTTGCATAAGAATATATGCTCGCAGTAAATAGTTAAGGACCATATTAAACTTTCAATATCTGAATAGCGTATTGATAATTAGATAAAGCAACTTTGATATTGAAGATTTGGATGTTCCTTAATTTTTCTTGTTGAGTATATATGTATATATACATACATGTGTAAATATATATATGACAGCAGTATGATGAAAGACCCTTTGCGACCAATACTGATGGATGGCTGCCTTGAGATTGTCTGTTTATCTATTATGTATACGTGATTCGGTTACTTGCGATGTTTAGCATGTTTTATCCAATCAGGACGCAGGCCCTGCTTCTGTATGCTTCACCGACATCGTAACGAGCCCGTTGAGAGTATGATCGTATGTTAAGCTACCGCTAAATGCCTGGCCTGTTCAATGTATCTTAATTAGTCATTGAAATGTAGATGCGATGATTGTTAGCTGCCAATTCTGAATTTTACTTTGGAGTGAATAGCCATCTTGAAACAATTAAATGTAGTATTGACTGTTTGCTATTTTTCTTTATGGCGCTGGTTTAAAGAATTTATACATTTTAGCAAAGATTTTTCATTAAATATCAATTTGTCATAAAATTGAATATTTGGTAAATGTAATTCTGAATTTTACTTTCAACGTACTCAGATATATTTTGGAACCTATTATAGTTTGTTATTAGACAGTAATTTTTTCTTTCGTAATTATTTACAACATTTGAAGTGATTATGACATGACCTGATAATTAGATTCCAAATCAGAATTATATTTTGTATATTTTCTATTGTGATATTATGGTTCATACTACTTGGTGATGTATACAAAGAAGGCTGTTAAACTGTTGCTACTTGATAAAATTTAATATGATACTTAACCCTTTCTATAGCCTTAGAAATCAGTAACAAATATGTTTCTGTGCCTGTTTTCTTGCTGGTAGAGGTGAAGGGTTAAGACATAAAATTAATTTTTGTACTATTTCTTTTATGACTCATAGCTTAGCCTTATAGAATGATCAAAAATCATTTGAAAACCTTGAAAATTGTGGGTTTATTCTTTCTTATTTGTCATTAAAGCAGAAACTCCTAACATTGGCAACAATTTGTGGTTTTCCATCAAAGACTTTTGGCGCCATTGGCTCATCATTTGGTGCTTAGTTGTGGAATGTTTAATTGCAGGTTTTTTAGGGATAGTCGACGACAATGTTATCACCTTTAGAAGATTACAGTAAAAGCATTTGTTTTTGGTGCTGCAAATCGGCAACTTAGGTGGCGCCGAAGGAGATTTTATAGAATCCTTTCTGTTTGAGATGTTGGTTGGATTTTAGAGGTTCAATCATGCATGACTTAGTATGCATGATTATTCAAATGTTCTAGTCATCTCTTGAGATCAGATTGTCGAGAGATCAATTGCACATTGTCGATCCTAAAAAATGTCAAATGTTGTCAATTTCCTTGACATTTTAAAGAAAAAGGGTCACTGAAAATATGATTAGTTTGAGCTATATCAAGGTGAAGAAACCTTTGAAATTTTCTTTTCAAAAGTCTTGAGCAAAAAAGTTACTAAAATCATTTATTAAATTTTATTAAATTTAATAAAAGTATATTTCTCATGAATTTCTTATTATTTTCCCTTTATCTTAAGAATGTCAGATGTTAACTTATCACATTTTTATACCTTTTTTTTAAGAACTGGCCTATGATTTTGAGAGCTTGAATTTTGTTTATCTTTTGGACAGGAACCTTTGATATGCAATAGATTTGCTTATATTGGCGACTGTAGTCACCTTTACTGTTTAAACTTTGTCTTTCCAAAAAATGTGACCCTTTAGAATGCCATGCACTTATCGTTATCTTATATTACTGCCACTTATAATAAACTGTCACATCATCAAATACAGTTCAACAAAATCATTTCCCAAAACACAAAATTAAAAACTAATATACTCCATTTTATGATATAATAATGAAGTTCTTTCTTATTATTTATTTCTTATCAATTAAAAACATCCCCCATTCTATTCAAAATTCCAAATTAATTTACTGGTACTTTTCTTCTGGTGTTACTTATAAATTTTAATATTCTGGAACTTCTATGAACTTTATTTGTATATTGTGTCCATTACCTATTCTCAATTTTATGTTCATTTTCTTTGGCAATAATTAAGGCATGTATATGGGCCACATGGGTAATATAAGAATTCATCACAACAACAATATACTGCCAACAAACATACATGAAAGCTCAACAAGTCTGAAATTAGGTCTATACGTGCCTTCATAACTGAACGCTAGAAATGCTGTCAATTCAATCCTGTAATCTTCTTCAGAGGCAAATCATTAGTATTTTAATTATCTCATTTATTCCTAAAACTGATGAGCACCAGAGCCCTCTGTTTCTTGAATCAATTAGATTGGTTGGTTGCCTTCATATCTGAGAAGTTGAAATTTGCAATGCAGACTTCCTTTCCCATTCTCTCGGTTAAACAAGCTTGAAATGAATACACAGAAAACAGTTTTCTCATATATCGAATCATTTTCTTTTGAATAAAACAACCATACTATTTGTCTTGGTAATTATTTTGTCTTCATCCTCTGGATAATGCAAACAAAATTCCTTCTGTGTTGTCTGGGTTTTGTTTGAATACAACAATTGAGCCTGTCCTTGTTTGTTGATTGAATAAAAATGAATCGGAAAATGAAACATGAAACAGAATTTTGTAATACTGAATTGTCTACAATGACACTTATGAAAACACAATATATAAGAGAACTGATGAAATATATCTTAAGCTTGCAATAATCATAGAAATATCCGAAACTGAAAAAGCTGATAAGATGAAAGAAAGTTTTATTTCTAAATGCAAGCATCTAAGCTGTACCGGCCTATTCAAAATATTAAAGAAACAGTTGCTGCAGAAAAGCAATGAAAATGCTAATTTGGTAAACTTGTTAAAGTAAGTAAAGAACTTTTCGAACAAGATAGACAAATCAATTCACTTCCCTGACAAGCTACAATTATGATATTGTTACGTTTGGGTGCAATACTTTAACAGCCAATGAGATAAGAAGACTGAACAACTATTTGAAATTGCATGCATTATTGGCTTGTTCAGTATTGATACTAGGCTTTTGCCTTGGTTGATTTCAGGGTATATGTAGGAGCTACGCTGATACATATATATACTGATGTAGCAAGATTGCAACCCACAGGTTTCACTACAATGGGTGGCTACAATGTGGTTGCATGCTCTCATCATGCATGGCATCTCTCCAACACTTAATGAGAATAACTGTAGACAAATGTCATGTCTGACTAATGTTTTCCAAGATCTGAGTGGGAACACTACTTTGTCAGTGTATGACATTTCCATTGTAATCTGTTACAATGAAATTTGAGTTTTTGGAAGAAATTGTCAAATCGGAAGATTATTACCAGACAGTGTTGACATCTTTATTGTGTTTCTGTCACAGACGGGTATTCTGTAATAGTCAACGTGATTAATCTAAGATCTAAGTGTTAGTACAAACACCTTAATAGTTTTGTTCAAGTAAGAAACTACGTTCTTGACGACTTGTTTTGTATGCAGTCCATTTGGCTACCTAAAACGGGAAACATTTCCATTTTCCATTCTTAATCCTCTTTTATGTAGAGATTAGACTATGTCGACATAAGTGATGGCAGTCATTGTGCGTCTGCGGAAAGGTTTTTCACTGGAGCATATGGCATTATCGTATAAGTGGGGGAAGATTAGTGGCCCAATCACTTTAATCACCTCACCCTTCCCAGCCCCTGAAGTATTTGTTAGTTTTCATTAGACTTTGCTTCTAAGAAAAATTTGTCATCTTGTGAAGTTTACTTCATTTACTTCCAATATTGTTTAACCATTCTTTTCATAAGCATTATTGTTATGAGGCAGACAGGCAATTTATCTTGAGATATTTTTTTTTGTTATGAGGGACTTTTTTCTGTCGAAAGGTCTTTAGATAAACATTGATGATTGATATAGAAGCAATTTTTGTTGCAATCTTGTTCAATATTGCTTTAAATGTAACATCACTAAATGATTAGCAATATATATATGGTTGTATAACCAATGGTTGTATCATGAGCATCTATGCAAATATTACATTTGCTTGCTTGTAAAAAAGCTATTATACAAGATCTAAATCTTTGTTATGAAACATATGCCACGCTGTAGCAAGAGAAATGGTTTTATGAATATTCAAATTGAAAAAGATTGTAAATAAAGAAATTCAATACTGTCAAGTGTTTGCTTTATGACATTTATCAACTTTAAAAATTTATGTATAGAAAGAATTCTGATTATCGGGTGACAAACTTGCTTGTTTGAAAATAAATAATAATATGAAAGGTTTTAATATATTTAGTTAAACTTTCAGTTTATCCAGCTTTTACTTAGGTCACCCATCCAGCAAGCCATGATCAATGTTGCTGAACTTAGTTGATCAAATGAACAGAGCACAATCAGGTGTCCACCAATGATAATGGGCCATGCTGATTGTGTGATCTTGTGGTCCATCTTACGGAACCCTTTACGCTGTGGTGTTCTGGTTTAATCTTTACTTTAATAGTAATTATTGCGAAAAACCTTGCCTCTGAACCAACATTGACTTATTTCTCTCTATCGGAGAGATCGTACAGAGCATGAGAATAATTTTTTTTAGTGGTCTGTGTGTTGTTCTTCCCCAATTAACTCCCCTTGAGTTACCTCTTGTTGTGCTCTGGTGATCCATCTTACGGAACCCTTAACGTTGTGGTGTTCTGGTTTAATCTTTACTTTAATAGTTTTTATGAAGGTGGTTAAAAAGTCATAAGATTCACTGGCTCCGTTTTTATTGATTCTTGTTTCTGATTGGCTAATTACATTTTGAAGTTCCTGAAAAATTGATATCCAGATTGTATGTTTTGCCAAGAATGAAAAGATCAAATTGTAATTATATCAATTTGCTTTTGTGCTTAACATCAATGAATAGAAGGTTTAGAACTATTGAAGAGATCAAGTTTAATAACAAATAGATTTGTATGTCTTTCATTCCCAGATTAATATTAAAAAAATAAGAATTTATTTTGAATTATATTTTATATACTAACAATTTCTGGAGTCACAACTCTCTTCAAATTCAAGATTGACGATTGTTGTTAACCTTGAATATAAAAGGTACAAGATTTATGGATATCCAACTTTAATAGCATATATATGTATATATAGATATTTTATATACTGCTATTCACCCCTTTTGTCAATATGCTTAAACACAGTATAAGGATCTATATCAAAACCTTGCTATTCTGTTAATAAAGAAGTTGAATATCAATAACATTTGTACTTTATTACTTTACTAGAATGCCACTCAAACAGTAAACAGATCTTGTAGGGATGAAGTTGAATATTAGATGATCAAATTTTTTTATTTTGGATAAAGTTACTTTCTTTGTAGTATATTCTCCAATTCTGAAAATAAAAAGCCTTACAAATCAACTGAAGTAGCGAAGATGCTAGGTAATGACGGAAATAGACGTAAGGTGATTACACAACACGCTCCTGAAAATAACGGTGATTGACCAAAATAGTATCGGAGATCAAGAAACAGATGTGAAAATGATTACCATGATGCCATTCTTTGACATTCGTGTTCGTAGTGTTTAGTTTGCAGCGTTTTGACATGTTATAACATCATCCTTGAGAACCTTGTGCACAGCCACCACCGATGCCATTGTTCGGGGGAAACTCAGAAACTCTGTTCAAAGAGTCAATTCTAAGACCATGGATTATCCAAACAAAGGTTCCAATACGCTGACAGACAGAATCGTTTCCGTAAACGGATAATCCAAATACAGTTTCTGACGTGAAAGACTGTTTCAACTTTATCAGGGGATTGGCTTGCGGAATACTTGACTTTTTCGTCACTGTCCGTATAATCGAAGAGAAGTTTTAACGCACAAATCAACTTGGGATCAACTTATGGTGACTTGTGGCAATAGCGACTGAGGACTTCTTTTGTGATCGTTGACAAGATAGAAAGGATGAGCTCTTTCTTTCGGCGGTATGGATTGTGTAATGTAATGTACATTATAGCAACTTTATAATGAGACTTTCCTTTATCCAGCTTGACAGGAAATCATTAAACATTTTCATTTTTTTGGCATGTGGAATGAAAAATTTGACAACATCGTAATGGAAGTAAAGGTTCTTCTGGGAAACTGTCAAATAATCGTAAGAAATGTTTGGACATTAACACTTAACCTGCTAATAAGATAATGCTGTGAGATAGTTCCTGGTAATTGGTAATCATATTGGTAATGGAAGCCTGTAATAAAATGTAGTTGTTGACGGTTTATGTCTGAAAGTAATGGATATATTTTCCAGAGCTACTTAGTACCTGAAATGCTTTCCTTAAATATTGGTATTACCCCTGGGTAGTCATCTAACAATATATGAGTTTTCATACAAGTAAGGTTGGACCCTATTTTATTGGTATAATCGATGCACGCATCATGCGTTAAGTGATTGAAATGAGGCTTTATATTCACTGTAGTCATCTAATAAAATGTATCAAATTCTTGAGAGGCATATAGAAGTTGGTAGCTAATATGACAAAGAGTAGGATGGATTACAACTTCTTTATTGTATTTGCATACGACGTTTCAAGGCAAGTTGCCTTGAAACGTTGTATGCAAATACAATAAAGAAGTTGTAATCCGTCCTACTCTTTGTCATAATAAAATGTAGTTATACCAGCAACATACATATAACCTAAAGTTTGTTTTGATTGGGGATCAATAGTATACAAGTCAAAATAATTTATGAAACGCCCAAGAAGTATTTATCACATGCACCAACCGGTTCCCATCTCAAAAGGAAACTCTTTGTTGAAGTTCTAGCTGTTCATACCTATAAACATATACCAATATGATACATTGATATATAGTATTTAAAAGACATTATACAAATGTTCCATAGATTCTCATCTTTTGAGTAGTAAAGAGTTTTGATATTTGCTACTTTATCTCTTAAAATTGTCTTTGTGCTTAAAAGATGCCACCCTGTTAGATATATACTGATGTTATCAACTTTTTACTTAAAATTATCATTAACAGTAATTCAAAGTGGTAATGAGCTTTTAGATATCTGAAATGTTAATAAAGTAACAATGCAAAAGAAATTGGTATGGATAAGGGAAGTAAATAAAATCTGTTATATCTTAAAGGGGCAGTAGCACGTTTTTAGGGGGAATATAAGGCGATGTCAGGAAAATGAAAATTAATGGTTCCAATTAAAAGACAATGTATTCAAACTAAATAAAGCAGTAATAATTCAAATATATAACGTAAAGTTTAGATATCCGATTCCTTTTTCTTACACAAAATGAATTAAAGGTGTTCACACAAAATGGCCGCCAATGGATTTTATGTAAATCTTCATACTTTGTCCTCTGACTATGGATGATTGGTGAGTGTAATGAGATTTTGAACACTGTCAAAATAATACATTTACTGTTAACTTTCAATTTTCAGTGAAAAATTTAAAATGTAAAATTATCAAAAAACGTGCCAGTGCCCCTTTAAGGAGATGTATGTCAGCAGGAGATGAAGGTGTTCTCTTTGGTTTGTCACACTGTCAAGGGTAAATGATCAACTATATTTTTGTCCTATCCCCAGGAAACTTCCCAATTAGCTCAGTTAGTAGAGTACTAGACCGTCACTGGGGGATCTGGGTGCAAACCCTGGGGCTAGCTTGTTTCTTGATCTTTGTTATGTCGAGGTAACACACTGGGGCGACATCTCTTGATAACCTTCTTCCATAAGTTGACCCGCGGACATGCATCATGGTTATTGGTAAACTCTTTAATTAACCTATTAGCTCGGTGAGATGGCAATAGACTGGGGCGTAGCTCAGTGGTAGAGTGTCCGCTCGTCACACGGAAGACCGGTTTTTTTTATTCCCGGTCGCGTAATATCTGAGGCTTGTGGACAATTGACAGTACGCACAAACCATTGTGACTGTAAACAGGTCCATTTGAATGTTCTGTCATAATGATACTTACATTGGTGAGTCATGGTAGCCGTGTGGTTCAGCTGTTGGCATGGTCAGTGTTGATGGTGCAATGTTTTCTCTGAGATTAGGTTTAATTCCTGCAGAGGGTTGGACAGAATTTGTTCCATTTGATGCATGTAGTGTATTCCTTTAAAGGGGCAGTAGCACGTTTTTAGGGGGGAAATAAGGTGATGTCAGGAAAATTAAAATTAATGGTTCCAATTGAAAGACAATGTTTTTAAACTCCATGGAGCAGTAATAATTCAAATATATAATGTAAAGTTTAGCCTTGTGATTCATTTTTCTTACAGAAAATGAATTAAAGGTGTTCACACAAAAATGGCCGCCTATGTGAACCTTTTATGTGAACCTTCATACTTTGTCCTCTGACTATGGCTGGTTGGTTTGTGTATTGAGATTTATGACACTATCAAAATAATACATTTAGCATTAACGTACAATAATCAGTGACATTTTTAAAATCTAAAATTTTCCAAAAACGTGCTACTGCCCCTTTAATATAACAATGTTACATTGAAAGATTCCAATCATTCCAATTGATTTTTTGTAGGGATATCATTAAAGATATCATTTAGCCTTTCGTTGGAAGTCAATAAAGTTAACAACAACATATACAAAGGTTAAGTATCTTGAATTGACCATAGGCTTAATCTAGACTATAAATGCAAGTAAAGATCAACATCATGATGTTCATTTTGGTTGCATCATTTATTGGTCTGAGTCTCTCTGGACAAAAGCTTCGGTGCTAGTAAGTAGAGGTAGGTCTTCCACGGGTACTCGAGTACTCAATACCAAGTCGGGTCCAGCAGGACTGGAGTCCATTTTCTTTTCTCAAAAAGGGGAGGTAATTTTTATTTATCTAAGTTACTTCAAACCGTAAGTCCGCAGTGTGAGAAGTTAGATGAAAACATGAACGTTCCAAGACATAGGTATGGATATATTCTGTATATTACTATGTATAAGTCAACAGGAGGATTTCCATATGGTTTCATTGTCAGATTGAGTTCAAATCAACTTGAACAGTTGATTACAGAAATGATCATACACCATGAAGGCATTTGGTCTTAATGTCACTGAAGCATGTTTTTGGAATTATCATATCTCATATATCAAATTTCTCTTGATGATAGTCGTTTATAAATACATAATATAGATTTCAATGGGTAACAGCATTTCATTACTCATTCCAATTATCTTTGGTTAAAGATTTAGATGTGGTGTCGTCCGTAGAATTCTGTGAGATGTCCAACATGGCTGAACTATATATAGTCTGAGGTTGTAGTCCCATATGCTGGTGAACTCTTGTAATCAAACCCAAAGTCTTATTAAAATTGACCTAGTTCCGAAGAATACAATTTTCATAATCTTAACTCTATGTAGGTTTTAATCAGACTGCACCACATGAGCTTCCTTTTTGCTTTAATAAATATAGATTTGTGCCTTTAAACTTTTGCAAGAAATGTTCTCCGTGAGATCTTGCGCAATTGATTGAAGAACTTAGCCATATGTCGATATTGATGGCGTCAGAGCTTCAGATGGCCTGTAATTGATAAGAATCATTGTGTTTAATATAAACTTATTCTGTGGATTGTGGTTTAAACAAAGCATGCTCGTTGAGAAATAAAAAAAACCTTCGATGTATTGAGCAGTATCAAGAAAATCCACAAACAGTAAGAATGTCAGGTCCTTTTTTCACTTGCTCACATTAAGCTAACACGTTAATATTGGCTTTTAAGAGTATTTAATTTATATCTCGGCTGGTAGTATTATTGCAGGGAGAAAACCCGCAACACTATTGTGGCTATGCATTGTGGTGAAACCTGCAAGCATCGACTGGAACTATATAACCATGGGTGGTACTACGCTGAAATTTTGTGTAGTATTGAACCCAAACCTTACTGCGTGTAGAACAGTTCTCGACTACAGACAAAGTTGTCGAGCTCTTGACGGGATTCGAACCACGGATGTTTTCATTCAGAGTCCAATGGGCTAACCACTACGCTATCCCGCCCCCAGTTATTAGAAGGCTTTCTGTGTACACAGTACAATTTAACACTTGTTTAGAGAAAAGATATTGCAATGCATAAAAACAGAAATTTATCGATGTTACTTTATGATTGGACAAATTTATTATCTCAAACATTGGATCATTTGAGATATGTTCATTGATATGACAATTGAATGAAATTCATGAATCTTTTTTCATCTATTTTTGTAAAATTCTTGATAGCAAAGTTCTTAACAGAGCAAGTTCAGAATATTAAAAATAATAATGATAATGATATAACACTTTATTGTTCTACGTACATGCACATTGGAAATTCGGTTTGTGCCCAACAGCTCCCACCTTATAACATCTTTAGGTATTATTCGACCGGAATTTGTTGAATTCCTGTTTTGTGGTCTGTGTATTTGCCACTACACCCAGTATATTAACCACTCAGAATTCTTGTGCTTTTAATAACGAGAGAGACTACACATGTCAACGCTATATCAAACATATCATTGCATATCTATGTAAAAATACAAATTTATTCCTGAATAAAAATCATCAGCTCGTTATTTCATCTGAATAGGACTATTCATGTTGAAGTAAAGATACAGGATCAAATCAAGGATAAAGATTTGACAATACCCAGGAAGCTGGACTAGTCTACGTACATTACTAAAACAAGCAGCTGTCTGGCCGCGATGTACGAATATTGACGTCTTCACGGTTCACGACTTTCTGCGGAACTAGCAATATTTGAGGAAATGGCACGGGAGAGCTCTAGAGCTGTTCGGAGCTTGTAGTCCTGGTCTATAATTGGCCGGAGAGCTGTTTGATCTTTTACTGATTCTATTGGTTAATAGTTGTAGGGATAGTAGTACCGGTATTCAAGATGGCTGGCTCTACATTAGCACAATATTGACCAGATTCTTGTCTTGTAGTCGCCTATATTAGTTTACGATCTTTTCATTTTGTAGGTCCTTATATTTGGTGATGTATTGAATGATATGGTGCTAATGTTCAATATAGTTTTCTGTCACTTAAAGGTGTTGTAGCATGTTTTGAAGGTTTGGTTTGAGCTGAGAAAATTAAATGTTAACAATTGCAATAATCTTTTTAAACCAAATTGAGGATTTTGAATACCAACATGCCAAATTAGATTAGCTAAGCAAAGCTATTTCCCTAGATAACTCAAATGATCTTGTATTTGAAATGTTTTGGGGGAAAAAATTGATTATACATCTTAAAGAAAATATTCTATGAAGATAAAAAATCTAATTTTTGTGTGATGCCTTTGTCAATCATAATCATATAACTGGACAAAATGACCATAATTACATGTTGAATGAGATTGAAATGAATTGACCGCTGGTAGAATTAATGTTAGATTCCCCGATCGGTAGCGTATCCAATTATTTGCATGATAATCATATAAATTGAGAATAATTGCTGTAAATTGGAAACTTATTAAGATTTTGTGTCATGATGTGGTTATGGGTATTTTGCGATTATTGATTTCATGTTTAATTACTGAGAGAATCACTTGAGCTTCACCAATGTAAACAATCTCATATAGGATCTTGTTTGAGATTTCATATAGATTTTTGTTGGTTGGATCCAGAAATTTACTAAAGAGAGGCAAAAGACATTGACAAATCCAGGAGGTATGAAAGGAATGGGGATCATCAAAATGGTGGATTTGTAATTCAATGATGACATAGCAGCAGATTACATTCATCATGGAGTGATCTTTTGATTTTTTGAGATATTGGAAGAAATTGCATATATTTACGTGTTTTCATCATTCTATTGACACTATTTATTGGCAGTAAAAGAAATAGAAAAAGGGGTTGCACCACCTGACATCCCCTCCCCAATCTGCTTCCCCTAATGCTTAAAGGGACAGTCCTATCGGGTATTTTTTCTGGAAAAGATGTTCAACAGAATGCGGTGAAGAGAAAGCAGTGTCAAATTGATAAATCCTGAACAACTAAAATGTTAACCTCACTAACATATGTGAAGATAAGTGAAATAATCATGTAATAATCAAATATAATTATCAACAGGGAAGTACACTTGACTTTTGTTACCAAAAAAAATGCCCTGATAGGATTTGCCCCTTAATGCTTCTGACTTTCAAAGGATAGAATTTAGCCCCAGGTCTTTGTCCAAATTAAGGGAAAGAAGACCTTATCTTTCTCTTGACATAGCACAACTATATGCTCATCTGGTCAGTTCGTCAGATTCCAAATAGGATTAGAACTGGGACCATGTGACAACTGTTTGATAAGGCGGTGATCTTCAATTATTCTCTAGAGGTCAATCTTGGCAATGACCAACAGTAACACATCTTTCTGCCCTCCAAATGTTAAATTTCAGTTCATGTTAAAAGTTTTGATCACAGAATGACCAAAAATTTTCTCAATGTTAACCCTAAAAATATAACATTTCAGTGCAAAATGTTCGTTCACTGGATTGCCTCAACCTCAAATTCTTAGATTTTAAGCCACATCTTTGTTCAAGAAATGACCAACGGTCACCTTTATCTTTCTCTTGACACAGCACTGCTATTTGCTCATTGGCGAGTTGGGCAGTTCAAAATAGGATTAGAACTGGGTCCATGTGAGAACTGTTTGATAAGGGAAGATCTTCAATTATTCTTGAGAGGTCAGTCTTGCCCAGTGGTCAGTGATTCCTCGTCTGTCCAGAGCCTTCATGAATAACGAGGAATTTAAAGTCTTTATTGCTTGACTTGATAAATTGACACCTCTCTCCCAGCGGCTGGTGTTAGATTGAGATAACATGGGAGCAAACAAATTGATTTGCTTTCTAAGATTGGTGTCCAGCTGCTGTATTGTTCATTTTGAATATTTGTTGTTTTCATGTTTACTTTCAGATCTGATAACGTTTATTTGGTTTAAACAATATTTATTCCATTGAATGCATGGTTGGATTGGTAAACAGGCATACTGCCTATTTGAATACCTCTCCAATACAAAAATTACATGTAGAACAAAAATTCACTAAATAACGTTTATTTATTATTCAGTAACTTCTTTGAGAGGCAGTTTAGAAGTTGGGATGCATTGTACTATTTACTTTTATTATCTACGAGGGCAGTCATATCGAGGGTCATATTTTTCATATGTTGCCCTAGGGCAAAATATCACTTTTGCATTGTGACGTCACGTAATAAACAATGATTTGACGTCACGGTTCACCTATGACGTCACAATCCATACGGGCCGCCGCCCGCTAGTCTGCCTATGCTGAGAAGTAGGTTTTGAGCATTTTCTTCAATTTTGGGACTACGGTAATAAACAGAATATTATATTCGTGCCCATGACATACTATGTTTACGACACTCGTGCCTAAATATCAGTATATCCCTCGCTCTCGCTCGGGAAATACTAATATTTAGCCACTCGTGTCGTAAACATAGTATGTCATGGACACTCATATAATATCCTCTATGTGCTATAAGATGTTATGTTATAGAATATAAATTTGGGGATTTTTATGATACAATGTTCAGTGAACTGACAATGGAATGTTTTCTAAAAGAAAAGTGTTATTTTGTGATAGCACAAAGCCAATGTGTAAATATGATAATAAGACAGTATGTGACTTGTATGTCCATGTGTATGACACCTTTTTATTTGACCTTGATAATCATAATACACTCATAAATCCTCTATATATGGATGACAACTTCTTTGTTCATACATCATTACTCTTCCTCTGCTTCTTATATTGAAATCTCTTTTTCATAGGGATTGGCTTTTGCATAGGAAAATCCAATATCACAATCATTTCAATACTGAAGGAATAACACTAGGTTATTTTGGAAGAAAACCAAAATTGCAATTTTATAGCAACCCAGGATTTATGTATATAACAATTATCATGCAATCTATGGGTCATCAATCCAAGAATTGACCCTGCCCATTCCTGCTGAACTTCTTGTTTTAAAAACTGTGTCAAAGACAGGATCCTGAGCCATCAAGATTACAATTACATTTCTATATACTGGTCTCATAATGAGAAAGTGAAAAGAAATGGCATTGTATTACAAATAGGCAAACTTCTGTAACATCAGGACTGCCATTAGCCAGGAGAGCTGAAATACATATATTATATGACAGCACATCAAAGCAATTATCCACAATCTTATATCCCCTCCTTGAAACCTTGCACCCAGAAGCTAATTATTATCTTTCACCATCTGTCAATCTCTTGATTTGGTGATAGAATTATTGATACATTCAATCATCAATTTGCCAGTTACAACAATGACTTCCCCTGCCCCTTTTACTGCATAATTAAGTTCAACAAATTTCTCTTCATCTTAGTATCTCCTCAATGTCTTTGTCTGATAATGCATTAAAATCATCTTCAATACTGTCATAAATCTGATAAATCCTACATTTCCAATATGACACCTTCCTCATATACACACAATAACACCAAATAAAGTAACTCAAACTTTTCTTCTTCTTCTGAACCTTCAGATATGTCTTCCCCCTGCCACCCTGTCAATGACACCTGCAAAACTTATCTCATCATCACAAAAACCCACATACCCATATACACAAGATAAGAACCTGAATAATCATTTTATCTTTTGATACTTCACTCTACCTCACCCCATCACCCCCGCCCCCCTCCTCACATCATTTGACTATACACAAACACCCCCACTTCACTCTACCCCACCCCACCCCCATTACACCCCCCTCCTCCTCACATCATTTGACCATTCACCAACACCCCCCACTTCACTCTAACTCACCCCATCCCCATCACAAACCCCCCCCCCCCCCCTTCCTCCCTTCCTGCCCTATCTCAGATAGATCCCAATAAACACTGATTGCCATGATAGTAAAAGCAGCATGATACCGCTTCCCCTACAACTGTAGCGATGTTACGTTGAACGGACAATCAATAAGTGGAGTGGATATCTATAGTTCTCCTCAAGCCATCAGGACACAATCGCTATCACACACATGCACGTACATTGCCTCGTTAATTATTCACTCAAGGTGATCAAAAGGGTGTGAAATCGGACAATGAACATTTTAAACGTAATACACTAGCTGTAATCTGACGATCATGAAAAGGCTTCGGTGATCCAATTTCATTAATTAATAATTGCTGGTTGACAGTATTACCATAATTATCAACTGATAGTTGAGGTATTTATTTCACATATTGCATGATACCTATAATGATTATTTCAGAATTATCCAAAGTAGATCGCTATATGCCACAAAGTACTTATATATGCTATACAAGTGCCTTTGATCCCTATTATAACTTGGTTTCTGATGTTTGTAACTGGTCATACCTTGTCAAATGCTGCTGATGGTTTGCAAGATGGGGTTTATGTTTGTAGATGTGCAAAAAGAGTGGAATAACCTCATTTCATCTTGTCTCTACCCCCACTTTGTCAACTTTCATTAAGCATCAGGATATTTTCATGAAACCCAAATTAAACACATTCCTTATTTGTGTGTCACTATGTGTCTTCAAATTCCACGAACCTGAGTGAGGTGAGGTGAGGTGAAGTGAGGGGAGTGGAGGTGAGGTGAGGTGAGGTGAGGTGAGGTGAGATGATTTGGGGTTTAATGCCACTTTCAAGAGTATTTGCGACTGCTAATATCATTGCAGGGAGAAAGCCTGCAACACTATAGTGGCTATGTATTGTGGTGAAACCTGCGAGCAACAAATGAACCATGGGTGGCACTGTGCTGAAATTCAGTGTAGCATTGCACCCAAATCTGACTGCGTGTAGAACAGTTCTCTACTACAGACAAAGTTGTTGAACCCCTGGTGGGATTCGCGAATCTTAGTAATATCTAATATCCAACGACTCTTAACCTCTTAACCAACCCCATCCCTAACATTATTCCTAATCCCACATCATATATAAAAGTACATATATTAATGAACTTCGTTTTACAATTAACATTTTCACCATAATTATGTCCATTATACAAGCCTTGTTCCAGCAACACAATAGAACATAATAGATGTCTAGTGAATTATTGACCATATCAAAGTGACCTTATTGTAGTATAGACGACCCCTACGGTCGTTATGGCCATATTGCCCTGTTCTGTTTGATTGCCTGGTATTGTGTGAGGCACCGGGGGTCAATTTTATAGGCAAAATAGGTGTCGTACAGATGTTATAAATGTGAAATATCGGCCATTCCAGAGTGTTCGGTTATAATGACATTTCGATGTAGGGTCAATTACTTGGAATTGTATGCTTTTGTGAAAAGATTTGCATCAACATTGAACGTAACTTATACAAATTAGAAAAATGTGTTTTTCATTGGAAGCATTTTATAGGGGCAGTAGCACGTTTTGAGGGGGAATAATAGGTGAAATCAGGAAAATGAAAATATATGGTTCCAATATAAAGACAATATATTTAAACTAAATGAAGCAATCATAAATCAAATATATAATGTGAAGATCAGCAACATGATACATTTTTCTTACACAAAATTGATAAAAGTTATTTTTTTTAAATGGCCGCAAATGTACTTTATGTGAATCTTTATGATTTGTTCTCTTACTATGGAAGATTGGTTTGTGTAATGAGATTTTTGACACTATCAAAATAATATATTTAGCATTAACGTACAATTATTAGTAAAAAATTAAGAATTTAAAATTTTCAACAAGCATGCTGCTGCCCTTTTTATGTTAATAGTGTTCACATGAATAAAAATATTAACATATCACCTATATGCTATATATCTATTAGTTATTCCTAATATTTCATAAACATATATCATATTCCATTTGTAAAAATTATTTGCTTTTGTTATTTGAATTAGTATTATCACATTTTGTCGCTTTGAAGTGTTTTAGGTGGATAAAATTTCTGTTGTTATATGAATTATGAAATTATCAAATCTGATAGTTAAAAGTGTTTTTATCATTTTAATTTCACATCAGCGATGAAAGGTTTGCTAATGTTATATGAATCTGATATTTTATAAGAAGCTCCATTGCGTGAAGAGTGGTATATTGTTAATCTCCACAAGATTATGCGAGATTTCTTAAAGGTCAAGATATTCATGGTGTTGGAGTTGTTTTTGTTGTGTATTAGCAGCCATAGTTTCCACTTTGTTTTAATCATGTTTTATACCAAGCATTGATTTTATGGTTCAGACAAAAGAGAAATTTGACATTTATTGAAAATGAATCAAGTTATGATTTTACAGAGGATGAGGGATCAAACTATGAAAGATGAATTAAAAGTAATCAATTTTTTTGTCTCATCGTAAATCGGATTTACAAGGTGTTTAAAAGAGCGCAAGGAAAAGTCAATAACTTAGCTCAGGTTCAGTTTTTAAAAGATTTAACCCCAAAGTGTCAAAATAAATTGATATTCCAAATTGGTTAACTATCTTTAAATTTGATTTGTTAGAGTGACTTGAAAAGCAACGACAGACAAAATTACTTTGAAAGATATTTTTATTTTATCTGATCTCATTTTAATGAAATTAAAATATCTTAATTCTGGAAGTTAGAGGGTTAAAATGTTTCAAATTTCTATATTGTCGATTCATCACCTTCTTCTAGCCTTCCAGAGATAAACTTGTCAATCAAATGCATATTTATCCCAGTTTTCATGATCTTAACAGCTTTATCAAGTTAGCGTGGAGCTGACTCAAATACTCGTAGAATCAATTCTGTATTGTCTATCGAGTTTGGGTGTTGAGTTGTAGAGGAATGATGGAATTGTAGTTTCTCAAAGCTACATAATTTCTGAATCAATGTTTATTTCATTTATTAGTTTCCCTTACTTCATGGACTGTTGAGAGGTATTCTTTGTGCAGAAAAGTTTGTATGACATACATCCATCCCTTTGTCTGTCCATCAAGCAGTCCTGTCTTCTTTCCATCAATCTGTACATTTGTCTGTCAGTCTATCTGTTCGTCTGTCTCTCCATCCTCCATTTGCCATCCATCAACCCTGGCATCTCTATCTTCGATCCATCCTTCCGTCCATCCGCCCATCAATCTGTCCTACTCTCTACCATCTATCCATAAATCAATCCATCTATGCATCCTTCGTTCTGTCCTATCTGTCCATAAATCCATCCAACCATCAATCCATCTATGCATCCTTCGTTCTGTCCTATCTGTCCATAAATCCATCCATTCATCTATCCCTCCATCCATTCATCCATT
Organism: Steromphala cineraria; assembly: GCA_916613615.1. Taxonomy (NCBI): domain Eukaryota; kingdom Metazoa; phylum Mollusca; class Gastropoda; order Trochida; family Trochidae; genus Steromphala; species Steromphala cineraria. The sequence goes on from OU744737.1 coordinate 18,500,471, forward strand.
CATCCATCCATCCATCTGTCCATTCATTTATCCATCCATCCATCCATCCATCTATCCATTCATTTATCCATCTATCCATTCATTTATCCATCTATCCATTCATTTATTCATCTATCCATCTATCCATTTCTCCAATGTATTCCTCCATCAATCTAAACATCCATCCATCAATCCATCCATCTATTCATCCATCCATTCATGCATCTATCCATCTATGCATCAATCCATCCATTCATCTATCCAACTTTCCCATATATCCCTCCATCCCTCCATCCATCCCTCCATCCATCCATCCATCCATCCATCCATCCATCCATCCATCCATCCATCCATCCATCCATCCATCCATCCATCCATCCATCCATCCCAATTTTCCCATCTATCCATATTTCTTATAACAATCAATCATTCCATCCAAAAAATTATGTTCTCAAATAATTAGTCAGTAAGATTTAAAGAATTTAATGAAATGTCCACCATTGTTTTATTGATAAATCAAGTAATAACCGTAAGTCTTGGAACAGCTCGATCCATTAAGTGGGACCAGCTAGTGGTATTTGCACTCTTCAGCCAACTCTTTCTGCCTGACTCAACCAAAATGTCGACTTTACGCCATTTTACTTATTTGACATAATCATTAGATTACATTCTCCACAATTCCGACACTGGTGGGTCTCGTGGGAGAGGAAGTAAGGTCGTGGTCAAATCAACCAATCGACATTGCTTAGGCTTCAAATAGCAGTGTTTAATTCAATGAAAGCATTTACGTACCTATTTAGTGATTAGTCATTGGGTTATGCAGTCGGCCTTGTAAAGAATCATTGTTCTTGTAATTTTCTTGAAACGGCTGGCATGGTCGGCGCTTCAGATGTCTTGGAGTCCTCTGATTAGCAATATGGAGAGGCAATATGGCCCGATTACTTCAAATTGATGTGCTGTCCAAGGACCGTGTCTATATCAAGTTATATGTGGGTCATTTGCAAGCTTTATTACCTTTTCCCAGGGAATTTGTTCCATCTTGCCCATGAAGATAACAATCTAATTATTCGTTTGAGGGAAATATAACATGGCTGCTTCCATGTCCCATGTCTTTTTCTTAACATCGTGTGTGCCAGGGTTGACTAAATTTGCCAGGTCTCAAAGGCATGCTGTGCAATCGGTTAGAAAATTATGTAAGAAATTTGCTGCTCATGCTCTTAGATAACTACTGCTGACTTGAAATTCTTTGAAATAGACGCCTGGTAGTTGTCATATGTCCCATCTTATTAATAAACTTGGTGCCTGGCGCACCCTAATAGTGCAATGGTCTTGTCCATTAAAGTCTATTGATACATCTAAGACTTGGAAAGGCACACTGTGAGCTGTTTAGAATCAAAGAGTGTAAAGAAGGGTATCCGAACCTTGAAACGTGTAACTTCAGAGGTACCCAGACTCCTGCAAACATTTTCACCCTCCTCTTCCCCCTTGTTCACATGCGGTTAGAATCAAATATGGCACATTTTATTAATGGTGTCATTTTATTAAAAGAACTGACTGTTACTGAAATGTATCATTTTCGAGTTTAAGAGTTTATTGTGAAAGAATTAGGCAGCCTTTGGATCGAAAAACGGACAATGGATGAGTCAATTTAAAAATTTTTTTTTAACTATAGCAGACAGGTCGGTTAAGAGTTAAAAATCATGCAAATTCCATCTACATTGACTTTCACTGTTTGATTGAAAACTAGTATTTATTATAAATTTGTAATTTTTGGATAAAACCGCTCCTTTAAAATATTGCCCAAACAGCACCAAACAACATCTCACATACTCATTTGAGGATGAATATTTTAGATGTTTAGAATGTATATCATCATTCAAAATATATATAATAGGTTCATTTCAAAACCAAACATAAGTTAATGAAAATTATGTTGTGTCTATTAAATATTTCATGCCTTGTTGAATATTTCTAGTAGCGTATCGTTTACAATTTTGTTTATCTTAGTTTTAAAACTGATATCTGGTCACTCGAGCTCGATCAGTGTTCTTTGAAAAGATGATACCTTCAAACAATATAGCCACTGCGACAATTTTTAAGAGTTTATTCTATATAACTATGTTTTCCTTTGAAGGGCTTTCAGAAAGTAATAAAGATTATCAGGATAACTAGATATCATGATCACAGTTAATAATAATAATAACTAGGACTGCCGCGGCAGTACTTAGGTCTTCAAGACTTCCTCTTTGACCTTCGCACACTGTTTGACCTTCACATGACTTTTTGTCCAAGAGGTAAACAGTAACTAATACATTATCAAAATGACCCCATTTCACTTGATTTTGAATGTTAAAGCCTTTACCGAAACTTCATCAAGGTTGCAAACATGAATCATCTCAGGTTATACAGTCTTGTTGCTGCCTGATGATAGACAAAACATTCCCTAGTGTTTTATAGCCAATGAACTACAGTTTTTCAATCATTCTTATATCAGAATCATTCAAAACGAAAGTAAGATTGACCACATTTAAATGCTCCAAATTCAATGTTAATGTTTAATCTAATTGTAATGAGATTTATCCAAGATTGTATGTTCCTTTGGCTTTCATTTGATATATAGAACAAGTATTTATCATGTGTCGTTGGTTAACCAAAACACCTGTTTTCAAAAATGCAAAGTTTGACCCTTCCTCGTGACGGGAAGTGACTGTTCGCGAGCAATTTTATTCTTTGATCTTGAAGACCTTGCTAATGTCGAACTCTCATGCAAAAATCATTAAGTTCTAGGGTCTGGTTTTTGAGTTATCTGCCCTTGAAGTTTGCGATTTTTAGATTTTGGTCAACTTTGAAAGGTCACAACACAAAAGGTATTGAGTTTAGGATCTTAAAAAGAAAAGATTATAAACTACAATGATTCAGCTACATTCACTATGAATTTCAGCTCTCTAGTGCAAGTATCTTCAGAGGAGAAGATTCTCAAAGGTGGGTGGGGTCGGAAATGGTCAAAAATGCACTAAAAGCAAGATGTCGTCCAAACCACGTGACCTACGAATTTGTCCTGATTTCCTTTTTTTCATTATTTTTAATTGCGCCTCTTTTAAAAAAAAATTAAAGTCTCTAAGTGCATTTTGAAAAAAAAATCAATGTTAAAATTTCGATCTTGGATTCGAACTGGACCTAATGTACGAGTCGATTTTGCCCAAAAGCTTAGCACGTCGATTCCAGGGTAAGGGCTATCAGCTGTGCAAGTTTGGGCGAATTTGGAGCAGCCGTTTGAGCTGTAGCTCGTTCACAAAAATTGTACAAATAATAATAAAAAGAACTTGAAGAAAACGGATAAAAACAATAGGTCTTCCAGACTTTGTCTTGAAGACCTAATAATAGCTTTCTTATACCGCGCATATATCCATGACAGAGCATGCTCAAAGCGCCATGAGTATTATTACCCTGAAGGGATAGTACTTTCGGTGCCGCCTATTAACAAGCGCTCCGCGCGACCGTATAGGTCCATCCTTCCCTCTTGTTCAGGTACCCATTTGTACAGCTGGGTGAACTGAGTGCAATGTGGATGAAGTGTCTTGCCCAGGGACACAACACAGAATGAGACCCAAGTCTATGTATATGTTTGGTGTCTCCATCGGGTTCGAACCCAGGTCTCTGGCGTGAGAGGCAAGCATGCTAACCACTACACCACTGTGCTCCACAATTAAATATCACAAAACTATGGAGCATAAGCGGATTATTCATCAGATATGGATATTGTTTGGAATACATTGTAGAAAAGGTATGTCCATTTATTAATAATGTACAGATAGTCTAATGGAAAAAACTGATAATTTATCTGAATTAACAAAGATATCATCTTAAATGGATGGAAATTTATTAAACTGTTTTCACTGACAATGTGTGAAAGGCTAGCAAAGCAAAAAAAACATACAAGTGGTTAATTGGCAATGATAATTTATTAAAATATGTGGAGATTAAATTTAAAGATTTTATAGATAACTGATAATTTATGTGAATGAACATAGATTTGATCCAATTTATTTGAGCTGCAGGAAAATTGTTTTACTGATAGTTGGAGAAGACCTAACTAAGCAAATGATAACATACAAGTGTTTTGCAATGTGAAGTTGACAACTCTTGACAACTGGAGAGCCTTGCTATGTGAAGCAGGAAATGGGAATCAAACATGACCTCATTTTTAAGTGCAATGTTATGTGAATCAACATTGACATGTTGGCTTCTCTCTGGAAAAGGAGTTACAGTAAGAAGCAGATATGTGAGCGAGATATCAAGTTAGATATTAAATGCCTGGAGCACTGTTTAAGATGTAAAACAAATTTCTCTTTGGGATAATAAAGCCATTATCTTATCTTATATTAAATGAGATATCAAGTGGGATATCAAGTGAGATATTAAATGCCTGGAGCACTGTATAAGATGTAAAACAAATTTCTCTTTGGGATAATAAAGCCATTATCTTATCTTATTAGCAGCCCCGTCTAAGGACGGGGCTGCTATCAGTTTTTGTGAAGTTTCCATCGCCGCCGCCGCCGCCGCCGCACTCGTACTACTAGCTATAACTTTTTTCCCCTAAGCTTTCCAGAACTCTTATTCATACCTTACTCCTCATACCTCGGGGGAACGATTTTGACATGTTCACTTTCAAGGTCAAAGGTCAAGGTCACGAGCTATGTATTCACACTAAGAATTCCTTGTAAACGCGATAACTTGAAAAGTTTTTGTGCTATGAAGCTCTAACTTGGTATATATCATCCTTGGAAAAGTAAAAAAATTTGAAAAGGTTTTGGCTACAATCCGTCAAAGGTCAAGGTCACAGCAAGGTCATGACGTAAGCATGTTTTAGCGAAAATGCTTTATTTTAACTATGAACACTTTTAATCAATACATGATTGTTATACTAAAAAAAAAGTGTTCAATGATTGTGTGACCTTGAAGGTCAAAGGTAAAGGTCATGAGATATGAGTTATTACAAAATGCACTAAATTGGGGTATAACTTTATCCCATTTAGCTTTTCAGAACTCATGAACATGTCTAAATGTTAATACTTCCAGGGAATCATTATGACATGTTCACTTTCAAGTTCAAAGGTCAAGGTCACGAGTTATAAAATCACCACAAAATTCTTTGTAAACACGGTAACTTGAAAAGTTTTTGTGCTATGAAGCTCTAACTTGGTATATATCATCCTTGGAAAAGTAAAAAATTTTGAAAAGGTTTCGGCTACAATCTATCAAAGGTCAAGGTCACAGCAAGGTCATGACTTAAGCATGGTTTAGCGAAAATGCTTAATTTTAACTATGATCACTTTTAATCAATACATGATTGTTATACTCAATAAAAAGTGTTCAATTATTGTGTGACCTTGAAGGTCAAAGGTCAAGGTCATGAGATATGAGTTATTGCAATTCCTTCTAAACACAATAACTTGAAAGTTTTTGTGCTATGAAGTTTAGATTTTGTATATATTATCTCTTGAGAAGTTCAACATTTTCAAAAAGTTTTGGGTACTAACTGTCGAAGGTCAAGGTCACAGCAAGGTCAACATATATGGAGAAAATGGATTAATTGTATTTTTAACACTTTATTTCATTACAATAATGTTATACTCAATGAAATGTGTTCATTGATTGTGTGACCTTGAGTGTCAAAGGTCAAGGTCACGAGAAAATTCCCAATTTGGTGAGGCCTGTAAAAGGCGGAACAGGGTAAGGCGAAACCCAAAGTTCCGGGGCTGCTCTGCTTTTGCGGTATCCCGCAAACGCTAATCTAGTATTAAATGAGATATCAAGTGGGATATCAAGTGAGATATTAAATGCCTGGAGCACTGTATAAGATGTAAAAAAAATTTCCCTTTAGCATAATAAAGCCATTATCTTATCTTATCTTATATTAATTGAGATATTAAGTGAGAAGCAGAGTTGCTATTTGGGGATTATTAAATAAAATATTTATGAAATGGAATATATTGAAGTAATTATTTAGTGTTTCTGTCAATCAACATTTTATTTCAACATATTCCTATTAGAATAAGGTGCAATAATGCAGGGGAATATATGGATGACAACTTCTTTGTTCATGGTATGCTTGAGAACGACACAAAAATCTGTGTCAAAACGTCGCATACCATGAACAAAGAAGTTAAGATGCCATATATTCCTCTGTGTTATTGTCATTCCAGCTTCTAAAATATCTTTTAAAGAAGTTAAGATGCCATAGTTTATCAAGAGAATACTTGAATTTTGTAAAGGTAAAAAATAGTCATTAATACATTTTTCAAGTGCATAATGCATACGTTTTGATGTTTACAATTATTTCAAATTTTTTTTATTCACAATGAAGATATTCAGGTAACTTAAAACTTGATGATGATGATTTTCAAAATTTGATCATGATATGAAACAAGTTCTGAATATAAATTTTGAAAGGAAAAAGTTTCAGGGTTTGTTTTTCTTTGTGTTTGATGTCAGAGACGATTTTATTTTTGTTTTATAAGGAAAATGATCGAGTGTCAACACCACAACTTGTAAATGATGCTCATTATTATATATTGAAGACATTTTCATACATATCGAGCAAAAATACCGATAAAGAAATTGTAAACTGATAATTGCCTTTTGTTGCTCAGAACTTTTGGATAATTGGTCTTTTTCATGCAATTTAGTTTTTCTTTTCAAAGTTCTTCTCATTTTTCATCGAAAAGGATAATGGTTTTAAATGCTTTGCTAGTTTTCTGTTTAATAGGTTGAACATGTGACATGTCCAACTTCAAAACATATAGGCAAAGTTGTTTGAGGCTGATAGTTCAAAGTATACATATTTATGATGGAACATAAATCATGAATAATAAAATCTTAAATGTACCGGTACATGTTATTGTACCATTATAAGTTTTGAGGTTATTAAACTAGGATGGTTTAGTACAATTTATCATAAACAATATAATCCTTTGGCAGCCATTTTTTGTGAACACCTTTAATTCATTTTGTGTAAGAAAAATGAATCGCATGGCTAAACTTTACATTATATATTTGAATTATTACTGCTCCATTTAGTTTACATGCATTGTCTTTCAATTGGAACCATTAATTTTAATTTTCCTGACATCACCTTATATTCCCCTAAAAACGTGCTACTGCCCCTTTAAACTAAGATGATTTGTACAATTGTAAGTTAATCATGAACAATATGAGACCACCTTTATACAAAGATGGTTTTGCACACTAGTGTTTTATCATGAACAATGTAAGACCAACTTTAAACTAAGATGATTTTTTCAATAGTTTCTTTATCATGAACAATATAAGACCACCTTCAAGCTAAAATGGTTTTGTGTGATTTGGTCCGCATGGCCTTTTGGTTAACCTTTGTCATGTGCATACTTTATTTTTATAACCCGTATTTATTTATTTACCTGCAAACAATGATGTTTATGGTGCGACTCTGACAGCGTATTTCAACTGTTTCCCATATATTTTAGAATACTGATAACAAACGTGTGTATGAAAGGTCAGACTCATGAATAAGAGAATATAATTGTAACCTTTGTATTGAAAAAAATAATGATTTATTTTAAATAATTTCCATTGCTAATGAGAAATTGGAGAAAGGGTAGCAAATAACAGCTTTGTCATATTCAAGTGTCTTTCAATATTTTGATAAATAGTTCTCATTAATTTGTCAAGATTGTTAGAAATATTTAATATCATCCATAGACATTAATCTTTTAAGCCTGAGCCTGCTGATATGGTAAGGAAATTCAAAGTTGTCTAAATGCTCATTGGCAATTCATTACTGTGGTAGCTAGAATATTCCATGTTTTTTTCTTGCCACTGCCAAGCAGAAAATATTGTTTTCAACTTTGTATGTCTGAATCGATTTTTGTTGGCAAGATATCTCATGTTATAACTCCCCTTGTAAGATACAAAAGTGTAATATTTATACAGCAATATTAAATACAACAATGTTCGTATGATGTCATAGTAGTGTGTTGTTGTGACATCACAAATAAGCCTGCGTCAAAATGGCTGCCGAGGCCTGGAAATGTTCGTTTCAGAACTCTGTCGGCAAGTTTGCTTGAGTATTAGAGCAAGTAATAAACAGAATACTAAACTTCTTTCCATTTAATACTGCTTTTATTAAACTCTAGAATATGATTTCAAACTTGCTGTCACTTGTTTTAGACAAAATCATTAAGTCTTTTAGTATTTTCTATAAACACTGCACTTACATAGAGTCTTCAAATTTGAATTTGTCTTCATAGAGGGAATGTGCAAACACAAGTCACGCTGAGTTTACTTTGATGACCTTGACCTCATTGCCAAGGTCACTATGAATCTTTAGTATCGGACTTCACTTCCCTAATTTTCTAGGTCCATAAATAAGCTGACTAATTCTTTATTGAGGCAGGGATATGGTCACATTTGTTACAAATACTTGTTTAGGTTATCCTTATGAGCTACTTGATCTTCAACTTACAATGATTATTTTTGATAAGGCTCTTTCCTTGAAAGAAATGATTATGTTATATATTATACACATTTTGAAAGGAAAGTAGGTCACTTCACATTCTTTAACCGATTGTGCATTCATCTTAATAAAATTTTCAAATACAAAAATCATCAAAAACATGTTTTCAACTTGGTTCTACTCAGTACCGTCAGCCACCGACTCTCGCCGTGGAAAGCGCCATCAGACCAGTTTCATCTTGGTTTTGTTATCAAGTACTAATAACATATGAATGAACTTTAATGTCCCCTGAGTTTCATTTCTACAAAAAATACCCAGATAGGACTGTCCCTTTAATGTTATGTGTGAAAGACAGCAAAGGCCAGACAAGAGAAAGGTCTGAATGAGTGCAAGCCTTGAAACATTCACCAAATCGCTGTTATCCTACTTCGAACACTTCAGTGAGACAAGATTGATTCACTAAAAGTTTTGCCAAATTTACTGGAATATTATGATAAATTGACAAGAATCATATAAATTATATTTGCAGAATTTATAACACTTTTGATTGAAAGCTTTTGAGTTTTGTGAGATCATTTAAGATAAGATAAGATAAGATAAGATAAATCTTTATTGCCCTTGGAAGGGAATTTGGATTGTCATAAATTGAGCACAGTAGTAATACAGAATATATAACAGGATATAAAAAGGCTAAAATATACAATAATGACAATTAACAATAATCACATGGTACATGGGTATGGCAGACTGGAACAGTATAATTTAGATATTTAAATGAGTAATGCTTGCTGGAATGAATGACATCTTGGTTACTCTGTTATGAAGTGATGTCAAAATGATATGTACATGTATGACAAACCAAATATGATTAAGTTGAAAAAAGACTGAAAATCTTCACAATATTTCAATTATTTTGTTCCAATTTAAAAGAATAAATAATCACCTGCCATGAAATAAATTGATGGTCATAGTTTTCCTGTCAAATATTCAAATTTATATGAAATGAATTTCATATATGAAAAAGGAAAATGGTTTTTACATAATGTTTCTTTTGTCCTTATTTAATTTTTTTATATAGAATATTCATGTAGAGAAAAGTAATTTAAACTTAATTTTTAACTCCAAAACTTTAATACATATGATAAAGAATATTCAAATAAAAAGAAAAAATTAATAGCATTTTCAAATTAATAACTGCATGACAGTTGAACTTGGTGAACTTTTTACCTTATGGTAATTTTATCCTCACTAACAAGAAAGAAATTGTCTGTAACAAATAATCGTGAAAAAAATGTATCATGAAAATGAAGAAAAGTATTTTGAATTAAGATCTTTTCCCAACCTAAATAAACCTTTTTCCATCACATACCAACTGAAGTTAACTTACGGTACAAGAAAGATACTCGTACCCCAAAAATACATTTAAAAGAAACTAAACTAAACTTGAAAAAAATCATGTCAAACTGCCCTCGTAACACAATAATCCATTCTTGCCACTCAGAAATGTTCCTAGTTTTGTTGAAATTACTGGTGACCTTGACCTTTACCGAGATGATTGGCTCTGCCATTATCACACACTACAGGGGCAAATAAAATGAATTTTTCGTCTAAATTAAAAATTCATCTTCAGAATGGTTGCCTGGAGGCCAGTGATGGATCATTAAATTTGGCTTAGTTTTGGCTTATTTGTGATGAGCGCAGGCTTGTGACGGACATAATAGATAAGGAATTCATCAGACTAACTGTTTGGAAGATGCCGACGGATTCGTGCAGAAAACGGAGCTAATGAACGGACAGATTTCGTGTCCGTCACTAAAGAAAAGCTCAAATCCTTCAATTAATCATTTGTGATGATATGTAGAGTGATTTTGATAAAAAGAGCTTACGAATTTCAGTTAAGTCAATTCTGCTTGTAATTGAACCTTTGCCTGGAGATGTTTTTGCCATTTTAGTTAGTGTTCATTGTAATCATCACTAATGTGAATGATAATGATAAGGATTTGGAATCCTGTTTTTTAAAATAAATGCAAAACATCTATCTAACGAGGTGCCATTTTCATGAAACCTTTATGAAAGTATTGTATATGACATAAATGCACCATATTTAATCAATAGACAATAAAAAAAACCATAACATAATATGCCGAAACCTTATAATTTTCTTAATTGTTCAAATGTCTTTCCAGATGAAAAGTAAAAAGAATTGGGCAAATTTCTACCAATGAAGCCGATCATTATTTGTCATTTAAAAAGAGGAACTCAATTCCCTGATTTGTCACCATAAAGATTCAAGTCGAATGATTAGGTTTCTCAATATCAGTAATACATCAAGGACAACTTTTTAAATTTCCTTCAAGATTTTCTCCAGGCATAGGGAGAGAATTCTTTCCTTCTTCTTTAGGCTTTGATCATGCAATGCATTTCAAAATGACTGCCAGCTCGCGGTAATTAGCTCCAAAGGGGATATATAATTCACCAATGTTTTGTTTCCATTGTTGATGGGCAAATTTATTCCTCTTCTCTTCAAAACTTTCATGGAGGTGTTTTATATATGTTTATTTTTAGTTCAGAAAGGGTGGAATAAGAAATTCGAATCTTGTTCTCAACTGTTCACATATATATAATTTAAATTCACACTCTGACGTTTACACATATTCCAGGGCATTTATTGGTTAAAAGTAGACCATGTGATCAAGTTTCAGAGGTTCTTTTCTCATGAAGTCATTATCAAAGATTTCATGCTCACCAAAACTACTTTAATTCAAATTCTCAAGTGAACCCGCTCGCAAGCTCGCTTGTAGTCTGTTATCCAGACCCTAAAGCGAAAAAAAAATTAACGAGCCTTCTTAAGTCTAGACAATGTTGGCAAGTCTAGATGCCTCAATTAAGAATTGTTCAGGGCTCCTTTTTATTCTAATATCAAATATTTGAAATTAAAATTTTAGTTAAAAAAAACTTTTTTTCGGGGACTATATGTTAGTCTAGCTCGCTTGGTTCACACAAGTTTAGACATAGTTTTGACATTGTAGATTTTCCAGTCTAAAACTTCAAACTTTAATTCTTAAATGAATATGCAATAACCATATATTTGAAAACATTCACTTATGAACCTAATTGTATCATTTTAGGACATTCAGAGCTTATTGCCCTTTCCAAGCATTCTTAGCCACTAATTGTAACAACTCTTAATTATCTTCCAATGAAATAACTCCCATGAAACCTAGCTATCTCTGTAACAAGTGGGATGTCTTTGTTCTTTCACATCAGAAAACTTGAGGTCGGACACGTGTCCTCACTGTGTATATAAGGGATTTCAGATTTGACATAGTTTCTTTCCAATCTCCTCATAAATCACCAGGCTTTGATGTAGCATTTCAACTTTCAAATTTGAGGGAAAAACATTATCTCATCTTTCAATATGTCATTTTATTCTTTTTGAAGATTTTGCTAAAAATATATGTGTGGATTTGATGAACAAAATCTTTTAGTGTCTTTAGCATAACAACAAACTGTTGTGTCGTAGGTAAAGTTTACAAATGTATCACATCTTTTTCAGCAGTTTGTTTCCTTGTAAATATATTGAAAAGGGTTTGGATATGATTTCTTTCCTACGAGATATTTTGATCTCTCATGGTGTCTGTTTCTGTAATAATCTTGTGAAGACATCTTTCAATAATGTATTTTTTTTAGTTTTTATGAATCGTTTTTAATATCATGAAGGTAATTTATGATAAAGACAATAGATTTTTTAATTTCTGCAGTTTACTTTCCAACAAACATATAAAAAATACTGTATGTCTTTCTTCTTCTTTTATTTCACTATGAAGGCATTGATTTGCAAAAGTACCCTTTAAACCTAATTGATAATCAACCAATATATATACAGTTGTCTGTTTGTAACCTTGACTTCTTATCATGCCATTTTTGAAATCCTAATGGCACTTACTGAGTTGACTTTGACTTTTGACTTTGATGTTCTTTATGTTTTCTTGCTATGTTTAATATAACCATATTGGGAATGATTATGGAAAACAGTGGAAATTCGTTTAATGCATTTTGACCATTAATCCTTTTGAAGACGTCCAAAGCATTTTGGACAAAGCAAGAATCACATCTGTCTCATTAGATGAAAATATGGACAGGAATCATTATATGCAAATCGAACATAAAGTCTCCAGCGAACTTAATATAGTTGACTTTAGCCTTTGTTCTTGATATCACAGATTTTATCAGTCGCTTTGATATCATAAATAGAGGACAACTGGTCAACATTAATTCAATTATAGTTTATTTGGTTGTTTTCCCGTTTTGTTTTATCTTTTGCTTGGATTTTCATCGTTAGGGTTTGTAGGTTATCTTACGAAGGGAGTTGTTTCAAGTTTTCGCTTCAATTATCTGTGATCATTATATCTTATTGATCTAGCTTTGTGACCTATAACTCTATAAGACCTTTCATTACGGGAAAGATTGAAATCTGTTACAGGAGATTATTGAAACTGGTTTAGTATTCAACCTTTGATGAAGGTACCAACTTTATGGATTTATGAAAAGGTTTAAATTAAGAAATTACATTGAAGCGACGCCTACCACGGCCGTGCTGAGGAGTTTGGGTGCTAGTTGGTTTCCCGGATCTAATAAAAGATACCGGGCGGTTCGGCTAATGCGGAAAACATTAGAAAAAGAAATATAAGTGAGGGGGGTGAACCGTCCAAACGAGAAAGACAACTAGTTATCAAATTAAAAGGTTTAATTCGTTACGTTTCGAAAGAGTCCCGAAACGTAACGAATTAAACCTTTTAATTTGATAACTAGTTGTCTTTCTCGTTTGGACGGTTCACCCCCCTCACTTATATTTAAATTAAGAAGATATTGATTCAGTACAATTATTATACAGAAAGTCTGTGTGAAATATTTTAGAGTGAAAATAACTTGGAATTGAAGAATTAATAAGTTATATTCACCTGTCCAAACAATTAGATATGGATTCTGTGTAGAAAAAATGTAACTTTATTATATTTTGTATCAAACTATCAACAGTACAAAAAAAATTTCGCCAGTTTGAACAAAATCTTGCACTATTTAGGTCTGTGTTGAAGGTTTGGAACCAAGACTCCCAAAGATATTCCATCAGAGCACTGTCTGTACCAGTAGCTTACTAACTTGCCAACCAAGTCCTTACCATCAGAGCTGATAGTATTGCCTAACTCCCTGGGTAAAGATTTGAATCCAAATGGGCCTCACACAGATAACACCTTTGATTTTCATGCTATCAATTTGCTTCTACGGTCCCCTTTAAAGGAACAGTCCTATCAGGGCCTGTATTTTTTTTGGGAGATGAAATTTGCTTGTGTTTTTCTCTTTATCAGTTTGTCAAACAAAATTAACAAGATTTTACCCCCAGTAACATGTTTCAACTTGGATGGATAATAATCATGTACTGATAGCATTATGTGCATTAACTAAAATGTCCCCTTGAATTTCATTTCAACAATAACTCTCCTGGTAGGACCGTCCCTAATAAACAACCAATTTCTACTTCTACTTCAAAGAATTATATGCCTCGTGGCCAAAAGGCAAAGATATTTGCAACTAATTGAAATATACAACCAACCCTATCATATGTTGACATTGAGAAGAGTAATAGATTAAACTTCCTATTTTTGAGTGAAATTTTATCCGATTTCCATTCCTTTCAAGGAAATGATACCTGAAAATATCAATGTAAAAAAATCTTTTACTTTTTACATTTTTTTAGATAAATTTTGATGAAAACTAGGCCTTATAAAAGAGTCTTTGGTCTTGCCTAAAGACATTTTGCTCAAGTATTCAGTATATTGTTCTAACTTATCATATTCAAAATAGGCAATAGATAACTGTCTCTATTCATGAACAAATTTATACATTCCAAATTTTAAGTGATTTTCAAATATTGTTACAATTGTTTTGTGGCAAATAATAGTTTTTACCTACAAGAATGATCAATTTCTGAATTAAGTAAAGGTAAATATGTTTTTAATCAGGAAAAGTTCACATGGTGTATACCTATTTGAGCAGAAATTTTAAGCTTGCACTTTTTGAACAGAATTGAAAATTGAACCCCAAAAATACAAAAATAACTTAGAAATTTAAAAATTTAAAGAAGAAAATGTTTCCATATAAAGGCAACCAACTACTTAGGGATTGATTTAATCTCATAGATATCAAGCTGCTAAAAAAATTTGAAAGATAGATTGAATAGAAACCTATCTCAAAAATAGGCATTTCCCCCCAAATGAATGAAAATTCAAAAAGAATTAGGGCTTAATTCAAATTCTTTGTTAAGTCCCAGTGCTGGTTGATGGATTTAAACTGCATGCAAGGATTGAAGGTCTATATATCAAAGTGGAAAAAGCTTGCTGTGAAGTGTTAATGGCTGTATTTCCATTGAATGATATATCCCTGGTGGAAAGACTTCTCTTATCGCAGAAATTCTTCAGCTTGTGCTTCACTGTCATTCTGCATCATACTAATCCAGTGCTAAAGTTTTATTTTCCCCGAACACAAACTCCATCTATCTGTTTATGTCTCTAACAAATGAACTAAACAAATCATCTTAACTCTTTCAGAAAGGATAACTAATACCCATACAAAATTTGCATTTTGGTCTGCTTTATAACTTTTTGGTGTAGTGGTTAGCATGCTGGCCTCTCACACCAGAGACCCAGGTTTGAATCCTGGTGGAGACACACAAAAATTGTAACCTAGTCTCATGCCCTGTTGTCCCCGGGCAAGGTACTTCATCCACATTGCCATCAGTCCCCAAGCTGTTAAAATGGGTCCCTGAAAACAGGATGATTGTCATGATAAGCAGTGTTTAAAATATAGCCCGTCCGCCAGTCCTTGACTGGCTACTTTTTGCCAGGACTGGTTACTTTTTGATCAGAACTGGTTACTTTTCAAAAGTTTTCCCCTAAGGAATAGATCAATTAATTTTTAGGACAGGCTAGGTTTCGAATCTATTTTATACATTGTAATAAGCGAAAAGTATTCGGAACCTGTGAAAGATCATTTTTAGCAACTGTTCACTATTGCTTTTTTTGAAAATTTAAAAATTTTAGACAAATTATTTACAAGAAGTATTTCTGCATGTAAGGGGTTAATGAACAGAGCAATGCATCATACAACATCAGAACGAGTGGACCAGAAATATTCCTGAAAGTTGAGGTTAAAAGAAGAAGGCACTAGACAGGCCTCGGGTAGAACTGCCAACAAGATTCTCTAAATGTTTGATGATATAATTTGGAGTAGGCTCTCCCACGAACCAGTATTCAAATCATATCGTGTCTCCCGCTGCGAAAATACTATTGTTGTTGTCAAACATCGGGATAGTCTTCATGAAGTATTTATGAAACACAAACAGCGGGCCCTGAAACCAAAACTGTAGCCAACTTTATTTGAATAATTGAAGACACTCAAGCGAGATGATATTGAAAGAAATCTTGTTTCCTGTTGGCGTTGGATCATTTTTTCTGGACACCTTATGTGGTTCGTCTTTTTGTTCACGCAACAATGTTGTTGTTAAGTATGACATTCAGGAATTTTTTTGTGGTCTGACATTCTTGTAAGTGCAACGGAACTAAAATTGCTGTATGTTTCAAAGTTGTGTCTGATTTTATACCATAAATGTTTTGAAAAAACAATCTTGATAATGATAAAATCCATATATGAATTGCAAATTTTTGTTAAAATCAAGCAAGTGTTTGTTGATATAAAACTGGTAAAAAAGTAAGAGATGTCAGTTATATGACAAGCATATTATAATCCCGAGAAAAAAAAAAAATGATCCTGGAGAGAAATTTTTTATGAAAAGTTTTATATTTTTAGATAAGCTAAGCTTATAAGATAATCAAAATAATCCATGGTGATATGCTTTCTTCTTGATTTACGCAAATTCAACATTTCATCGAACTTCTTCTTAAACCATATCGTTTAACCTTGCTTCAAATGTCTTTGACATTTAAGTTAACTACAGGTGGCATGTTTATAAAACATTGTGTAGAATATGATATCATATTTTGTAGCTTGTCAAACAAAACAAAATGATGAAAAATATAGTGTCATAAGCACTTTTGCATCAGCAAGCTTTCAATTATTACGAAAAAGGTTACTAACATCCCCCCCCCCCCCCCCCAAAAAAAATCATGCAAATTAATATTGATATATGCAATCATAATAATGCATGTTTCACAAAAAAACATTTAGTGAATAATATTAAGATCAAAACATGAAGTTAGTGTACAGCTGTATAGAATCACCGCTAAACAATTTATATGAATCTCTGCTTGTCTAGCTGACTGTTTGTATGTTTTTATGTTGAGACCTTTTCCCCACAAGTAACGACTTGTACACTCCTAAGGGAGTTGAGTCAATAATAAAAAATGTCATGGTAGGTGACAGTTGGTGACCCGGGGTTAACCCAAGCTAACGAGCAGCTGTCAAATCAATGATTGGGCTGTCACCGAGGAACAATGATTGGCAGTATTCGAAAATATGGCGTGAAATATTTTGGGTAAGAAAATTGTTCAAACTTTGCTGAACAAATAAAATTTGTCATGAAGTAAACTTTATGTTTTGTTTGAAAAATATATTAAAATCTGCACAAAAATTAATTGTTTATGTCTTAAAACCAATGTAGCTATACACTCTGTAGTTGTATGACTTTTTAACTTGTCTCAAGTTTACCATCATCCATGATATAATTTTGTATGAATTTTGATTTTTGTATTAAATTTAATTTGGAAGGTGATATTTTTATCAAGGTTGGGTGATGACTGGGTTGAATGAATTTCGTTCTCTGCAAACAAATAATAAATAGGTTATTGGGCAAAGTTGTAAAAAATTGACTTTAGAACTGGAATGACAATGCCTTTGTAGTTCATGAGACAATAACTGTCAACCTTGTTGTTTTGGCCAATATTGAATATAGAAAAAAAGATTCGAGGCCATACTCTTAATATTTTTTTTTAAAACCCAATGACAATTTATTTTTGAAAATTGAAATGACCAATCTTATTAAATCAATATAGTTCTGTGAGAAAAAGGACCAATTGATTGTGCTCTTTTTGTATAGGTCAATTGGCTTCACATTAAGAACATGATATCTGATGTATAAAACTGAGACAATTTTTTAACAGAGTAAAATAGATCATTATTATTCCAGACAAATCAATTTCTTTGGCTAGATATAAATTGGTTGTACGTGGTTATGGATGGCAGTTTTCAAGTAACTGTTGATGATGTCTGTAGAGTCTTTATGGTTTTCTTATAGGTGCAAGTCAAAATGAAACAATTTTGACAAAGGAACAATGCATGAAACCAAATCTGTAGCAATTTTTCTTTTAGAGAGAGATACAAAGTAAAATTTTGTACCAAATATGCAAAAGGCCTGAAACAATCAAATGACATTTCTGGTTGTATTTTTAATATTTTATGAACATTTTGCAAAATGCTTTAGTTCTGTATATATATATATGTATTAACAAATAATCTAATTTGGTTTATTTGTGAAATAAATGACAATGTGATAATGTTTTAATGGTCTTTCTAAGACAGATATATACATATCATATCAACACTTGGCATATCTTCTAGATTTCAGAATTTTAAGATTAAGGAAATAGATCTTGAAAATCCAAATAATTTTTGTCAACCTTCAATCTTTACAGATATTTTTATGTCTCTTTTATCTAATGGGACCTTAATGGTGATCTTACATTTTGAACTTTTTACAAAGTAACAAAACTGAAGTTTTACTCAAACTTTTTGAATCCATAGCCTTGAAAGTAAGACAAATTGATAACCTTTAGGGCACTTTTATCCAAAACGAGGCACAGCAACTCTTGGCGGGATGACCTGCATGTTTTTGGTCGCATCTAAACCGGATCCAGTTTCTAAAAATCTGACGTTAATTGGACAAAGCCTATAGGAGTCAGTATCGGCAAGAATTGCGGAGTCAGCACTTTTCACTTGAGAATTTCAAATGTAAAGGACCTTGTTTCTTCAATGAGTTCCCCGTTTATTCACAAAACATTGTATTGTTTTGTGCCTTCAAAAGATCTTGTTAGCGTTGAAAATCAATGTTTTTGTAACGTACAAAAAAGTGGACAAATCTCTGCAGTGGATGTTGAAAAGGGAAAAAGATCGTGGGGAAAACTCTGATGGATGTTTTTCTAAATGAAAATAAATCGAAGGCAACGATTGGATCGAATATCTCACATGATCTTGTTGATTATCTCCCTTTAGTGATTTGTCGCCATGGAGTTGGCAGATCAATCATAGTGCTAAACTTTTTTGTCCAGAATTTGTCATGCGATGAAATTATTTTATACGTGGTTCTTTAAGGACTTCTAGATTCATGCAGTCTTTTTTTATTCTTGGTGCTTGTTGGACTTCTAAATTCCATCTTTTCAGTAAGTTCAAACACGAAGGCAGTGACTCAAAACTTTCCAAGAAACCTGCTGTGATATTGAAATCTCTCTTTGAATGTAGTTTTAGCATCCTTCTACAAGTGTATTCATGTACTTTGAAAGGGAAACCTCCTTACATTCTGATTTTCTTTGAAAATGTTTCTTCAGAATTTCTTTGTAAAGTTTGACAGTTTACGTTTAAAGGGTACTGTCCTACATCTTTGAAGATTATGTTAGTCTCATGGGCTCTTGTCTTGGGCCATGTTCAAAAATATTAAGAGCTACGCTAGCCATTTTGGGATTCTCTTAGATACGTTTGAATTCACATGATCCTGATAAGGGGGTTGGAGGGTTTATGGATTAGGGTAATCGCAGGATGGGGTAGATAACTTCTTCAATTTTAGTTCGGCTTTAGATGAGAACACTTTAACTTCCTAATTCTGATTTAATGACACAGCTTCACTATTGCCTGCCAACAAAACAAGAACTTGCGTCCAAAAGTTGCACGCTCAGAATAAAAATTGTAATCCATAAATAGTGTTGTCATTGGAATGGGGTAGTTATATTGATGATGGTTTTACATGCAGAAAGGACATTGGTTCAAGGAACACAAATTTCTTTTGTGGTATGCATGTCTCTGCTTACCCAGCTTATCTCCCCTTTTCAAATAGAGCATCATGGGATTCCAAACATCAGACAAATAGAGTAGAGGATCTGAGGGTATGACCTGTTTGCTGAATCTCATCCTAATCGGTTTGATGGCTTTTCAGAATGTATATGTTGTACAGCAGTGCTTTGTTAGTAAACATGCTATATGAATACATGATCAAATGCATATTTCAAGATTTAACTTTCTCAGGACTTGCTTTTAAGTAATTGCAATCTTCAAACAATCTTCAAGTTTTTTCAAAGCAGCTTTCATGTAGTCATTCAGACAAAATCAAGTATTTAAACTTCAAACGAATGTACTTTGTAGAAAACTAATGGGGATAGTTGTCAAACTTGAGAATGAGGAATGTGCAGCAACATGTGCAGTAGTATGTTCCTTTTAGAGTAACTTTGTAGGCTCTGAGTTTTAAGTGACAAGTCACAAGTTTATTCCGCAAATCTATCATTGACCTAGCTATACTGTTTGGAAGAGATGAAAGAGATATTTATTATCATTGGGGGTGAGGTGCACTGTTCTATCAGGTACCCTCTGACTACAGTGGCGATACCTATATCGTCACTCTCCTGAGTGGTGATATACTTTATCATCATTCAAGTGACGTCAAGTTCAAGAGTTTGATGTCATGACACAATGGTCTTATGTAATGTATTCTCATATGAAGTTTGATGCTCACCTTATCATCTTCTGGTGATGCTTCGGTTTATGTTAGATTCCTATCATATGTTGTATTGTAATTGTAAGATACAATGTCATCTTCTGATGATGCTTTGGATTATGCTAGATTCCTATCATATGTTGATGTCCTAATTGTAAAATACGATGTCATCTTCTGATGATGCTTTGGATTATGCTAGATTCCTATCGTATGTTGATGTCCTAATTGTAAGATACGATGTCATGTTCTGGTGATGTCTTGGATTATGCTTAATTCCTATTGTATGTTGATGTCCTAATTGTAAGATACGATGTCATCTTTTGGTGATGTCTTGGATTATGCTTGATTCCTATTGTATGTTGATGTCTTGTAAGATACGATGTCATGTTCTGGTGATGTCTTGGATTATGCTTAATTCCTATTGTATGTTGTATCGTAATTGTAAGATACGATGTCATCTTCTGGTGATGTCTTGGATGATGCTAGATTCCTATTATATGTTGATGTCTTGTAAGATACAATGTCATATCTTCTGATAATGTCCTGTAAGATGTTATTTTGTCATCTTCTAATGGTGTCTTGTCAACTTCTGAGGATGTCTTGTAAATTACAATGTCATCTTCTGTTGATGCCATGTACGATGCTATTTTGTCATCTTCTACTGATGTCTTGTAAGATACCATGTCATCTTCTGATAATGTCTCGTACATCTTGTATTTCCTCTCAAACATCTTCTTCTGATGATTTAATTGTCTTAACAGTGTAATCTTGTGATGACATTGAACTGAGTAATGTCCACAATGTCATCATGTGTGATATTCACAATGTCATCTTGTAAGATGTCCAATTTGTTACCTTCTGATGACGTTGTGTTAAGACTCATAATGACATCTTTTGATGACATCTTAAATACGTACGTATCTGAATCTTATAATGCGTTGTATTTTTATCTCTCAGTCTTACTTTTTCGAAGTAAAAAATTATTCTTCTTTAGGTCAAAACAAATCTTTCTGATAAGTTGCAATATCATTTAAAAATTCATTTTTATAAAAGAATGATCAATGGGGATTTCCATCTCTGATCCAAGTTTTCTGCAGAAGTCGTTACAAAAAGCCTACGCAATGAATATTCTTTATTCGTGGACATTGCATGTTTGAAGGCTACAGATAAAACGGTAGCATCTTCTCCCCACCTTTGATCGTATAATCTTTCCATTACCATATGGAGACCTTGGTTTGCTTTCCTTCGAGGAAAAACTAATTTAGTAGCCAATTATGTATGATTATTAAGAGTTAAGTCTTTGTCTAGTCAGAGGTCTGCATATGGAAATGATACAGAATATTTTTAAGACTGTTTGTGGAAATTGTCAAGAGAGAAAGAAATATGCTGCTAAGTTCTCATAGCCTTTTGGTGACTTAACCTAATATTGTATATTAACCCTTTCCGTGCGGATCGCTGAATATTTTTGGATTACTGCGGAAATATTTCCTTTTGATCAAGTTGCAAGTACTGTCAACATCATAAGAGATGTCATCCAGCGTGTTTGGTGATTATAGGAACAATGTTGGGAAATTTATTAATTATATTCCGTGGTACTGTTAGGTCAAAACTGTCCAACTGACCATAGGAGGATATCAGGGGATAGGTTGTAGCATTAGCAGAGACATATACGCTGATGTAGCAGGATGAAGAGATGTATAAATAAAAGTTTAAAAATTGAAGATACAGTAGAACACGGATATAACGATCTCGGATATAGCGAACAATCAGATATATAATGAACAAAATTTCAAGTCCCGTCCCTATATAATATCATTAAAATTATATGCGTAAAGCGAACTTCGGATAAAGCGTACTAAATTCTTTGGTCCCTTGGAGTTCGTTGTGTCGGTGTTCTACTGTAATTTTAGAGGTGTGCATTATAAACCTACCCTTTTTTTTAATAAGTATAATCTGTTTCACAAAATTGTCACTTTAATTAACATTATGGTTGTTTTTAACGACTTGGCATTGAATACGATAAAACAGCAGATTGATGTTTGAATTAATTTAAAGAAGGTGAAGGTCACTAACGAGTCATGACCTCTTTAGCAGCATATAGAATCAAACTAGAAACCCTGCGATGAGTTGTAGACTCCTGCTGTGTATCATGTGATTTGGAAATATTTTCAAATGCTTGGTTACGAAGATGAAGGTAATAAGTTGATTTAGTTTCAGGGCTGATCATTAGAATGCAGAATTGTTTGACGAAGATTAGAAAAGACTTGAGTCAAGCGTTATTTGTTGTTCTTTTATTTCCATAGAAATAATGTCAAGATGAACTAGATGGATTGGAAACAGGCATCTCAATGCAATTATTACTTTCATAATACCCAAGCTTTACTGTCATATTTGATTATGAAATTGAGTTGGACAAATATGCCGGCAAGTAGCTCATCTGTTATTGTAAATTTGGCAAGGAAACAAACAAGAATTTATCATGGTGACCCTGCCTCCAGGCCATTCTTTAATTTCAGAGAGTCCTATTTCTTTGTTTTAGGTCGCACTTTGAGTTCAGGAATTGACAAATCCATCCCAATCAATCAAGTTGATTTATTTTATGAGAGATCTTGAATTTTTTGGTCCAAACATTTATGGATTGTGACAATTTTGTTTGAATTGTGGAGGAAAAATTATGGAATTGGATTTTCTTTTGTTTCTATTCATCTTAAGATTGTCATTTTAAATTTATGGAAGATGATCAATTCTTATGGCTTTGGTTTTAAGGTTATAAGCTATATCATGAATTGTTTTAGTATTTCTCTTATATACTAGTTGAATAATTATTTGTTTGGTAAAAACTTAGATTTTGATTGAATAATAGATGAAGAAATAATTGGATGTATAAATGAATTATAAATCACAATATAATCTGATGTATAGGTGTCAAATTATCTTGAGTAGTAGCAGTAATAAGAACTCATAACTTTTACAGTTTGTCAAGAAACTTTCATGTGCGATGATACAAATTTGGAGGGGGATTCAAACCCAGGACCCTGTAGTGAGGGTTAGACACTCTACCATTCACGCCAAGCGCTATCCTACAATGTTATAATATTTAACTTTATCCTGTAACATATGTGTAGCAGGAAAGAAAATGCAATATTTTCATGTCCACGCGGGATTCGAACCCGGGATCTCCGGGTTGAGAGTCCTACGCTCTACCTGTTCGGCCAAAAAGATTTCCCTCCAGCTGAAGCCAGTAGGAAGTAGTAGACCTCACCCTGTCACATTCAACCCCTCGTCCTCGAGTCAAACATTCGGGAGGTATGCCTATGAAGGATTTACATACCAATATGGATTTACAAACCTTTTAAGGACTTAAAGGTGATGTGACATTAAGAAATATTTTTGTTTTGGCAGCTTTAGATGTAAATAAACTTACCTCCTACCTATCCCCTAACTTGTCTCTAAAAACAGTTTTAACGTAAAGGGACAGTCCTATCGGGGTATTTTTCGTAGAAATGAAATTCAAGAGGACGCAGTGATGCATTCTATTCTCTGTGAAATTGTTAGATCTAGAACAAGTAAAATATTACTTTCACTAACATATTTGATTTTTTTTCAGAAATAATCACATATAAGTATAAACAGGGAGTATAGTTGAATTTGATTTTCACAAACATACCTCAACAAATATGTGTTCCACAAATAATGCCATCTCAGGTCAAATTTGAATTGTAAATAATGGTGTTTACATGTGATACAATTTTCTTTTTAAAGGGGCAGTAGCACGTTTTTTCATATAATTTTATGTTATAAAAATGTCATTGATAATTGTGAGTTAATACTATGTATTATTTTGACAGTGTCAAAAATCTCATTACACAAGCCAATCATCCATAGTCAGAGGACAAAGTATGAAGATTCACATAAAATCCATTGGTGGCCATTTTGTGCGAACACCTTTAATTCATTTTGTGTAAGAAAAGGGAATTGCTTTACATTATATATTTGAATTATTACTGCTCCATTTAGTTTGAATACATTGTCTTTCAATTGGAACCATTGATTTTCATTTTCCTGACATCACCATATAAATATTCCCCCTAAAAACGTACTTCTGCCCCTTTAAGAAGTGAGTGCCGCAGGGGTCAAGAGATGCTGAAAAAATATGTGTACAGATACTTATGTGAGGAAATGAGGTAATTTAAGTCCTATTGTTCAGTACACATTTAGAATTACATCTCGAGGATCTCCTCCCACGTTGGTCCTCGCTTGGAGGTCATGGTGACTTTATTTCAAAGATTCTTTTCGATTTTAAAACCTAATTCAAAAGATTGAGCTTTTGGCATTTGTCGTTTTTATACTGTGTAGTGACAATTTGACATGAATTTCCCTTCCGTCTTCAACATAACTAACAAAACTTCACAAGGCCAATGGGATGTCTTTGATTTTACCAAAAAACTTCTTAATTGTCAGAGATCTAATTGATTATGTTTCAATGTTCCTTTGTTCTGTAATTTTGAGATGGGGATGTTACTTTTCAAATTTATCATTTGTTAATTATCGTAATTCTGATATGATAAAAAGAATCGAATATAAAATGAATTGTATATTCATATCAGTACTAACAATGCAATAATCAATGATATTACTATGTAAACTTAAGTATTCATCCATCAGATTGATCAAAAGATGGTCAAACAACAGAAGACAGAAAATCTTATTTACTTTTTAAAAAAGTTTATTCCTGTCACAGTGTTATTTTTTGGATCATACTAATTGATCTGCAACAGAACATATTTATAAGTCCCTTACAAGATTTGAACACACCTCCACCCTCAGGATAGGGCAATACTGCCAGCACAGAGTGTACCAGCAGCTAGCAATTTGCTCATCTTGCTTCGAGTAAAATCATAAAAATAGATTTAATCAAAAACTTTGACTCACAAATAATTATGATTTTCAAAACCAATTACCTATATAATTCAAGTGCAAGAAAGGCTTTATGGGTGACCTTGACCTTGTATTCTTACAGTGTCAGGAAATTACAAGTTGCATTATGGTGACCTTGACCTTGTTTTCTTACATTAATTTTTGTCAGGAAATTGCAAGTTGCATTATGGGTGACCTTGACCTTGCATTATAACAGTGTCAGGAAAAAGCAAGTTGCTTTATGGGTGACCTTGACCTTGTTTTCTTACATTGTCAGGAAATTGCAAGTTGCTTTATGGGTGACCTTGACCTTGTATTCTTACAGTTTTGGGAAATTGCAATGTGGCAATATAGGTGACTCCAACCCCTGTTACCGTGCAATGGCAGCAGCGAAGCAAACCTGTCAAATATTGACATTAGGGAAAGCTGCCTCCTCTGAAAGTATCATGAGATGACAGAATTAATATAGACTGATTTGACCCTGGGAGGAATATCGCTGTGATGCACTTATACTTGTTTGGCCAGTAGTAGAATTAATATTAATCTGGGATTTGTTAATTTTTATGTAAGAATGTTATGAATTTGGTAATGTAGTGGTTGTTCTCATGTTGATGCTGTAGAATAGGTAATGTTTGAAGATCTAGAACAATTTGTTGGAGACATCAAAATTTGTGACCTGGGTTTCAAGTGTATTTTGTCCTTTAGCAATGCATATATGTCATGCACATTGCACTAGGTCTTAGCCAAGCTGTACAAATTGGCACAATGATACAGGATGTACAGATAATCTTTTTAGCTGTGAAAGTACAATTCCATTAATTGGAGTATAAAATATGTACTCCTTTCATAAGGTATTGAAACCTTGATCTTGCACCATATGAATATCAACATAAATTTCTATTGTATTTTATTGTCAGATATGATAGCTTCATATGTAGTTATAGGCCTTGATGTTCAACAGCTTGAAACCTGGTGTGGCTGGCCTGTTAAGTATTTTCTTTATTGCCCAAAATTTATGAAATTCTACATTTGGGCTGCTAATGTTTCAGGTTTCATACACTGATAACCAAGGGACAATTTGGAAGGAATTATTTAAGGGACTAAGACAGCTAGTGCATTTTTATCAGCTTGTATCAGTTAATGGGTAGGGTACATGCTGTGGTCATACTCACCGGGTCACATGACATGACCCCACATGATGGTCACATGACCTCATATGATGATCACATGACCTCACATGAAGGTCACATGACCTCTTGATGATCACATGACCTCACATGAAGGTCACATGACCTCTTGGATTGGGAGTAGCATGGTGTCATGGTCAGTCACAAGGAATGGACAGATCTGACCGCAGTGTCATGGTAAGATTAAGAAGTGGACAACAGACCAGTGCTTTTGTACAGTCAGCATTCAAGGCATTGTGAGAGATCCTAGCGGTCAAGATCAGTGACCAAATCCATTTGGGACTTGTAGAATCAGAATCATTGATTTGAGATTGTGAGAGTTACAGCTGTCGCATGGTTTGTCAGAGATATCCGCTGTTTTCCTTGTAGTTTTCAGTTTAAAACTCTGCAATATTGTAGAAAACTCAGAAAACTTTAATTTAATTCCAGAATACCATTGAGCCTCTTGATGTATGCTATATTCATATTGACCAGGGGAATGGTTTTTGTCTAAATTGTCTTGTTACAAAATATTGTGAACTAGTTGTTGATATTTGTTAATCAAATATTATGTTTTGTTAATTAATTTTGCGTTTTTATGATTATATTTCAAAATCATTGAAAAACTTTTGTCTTGAGACCATAGTTTTGTACTAAAAATAGTAATTGCAGTAAATCATTGACTAACCTTTGAAACCAAGTAGACCCTTTTTTTACAATTAAGTTCTTAAATACCACTTGAAAGGTTAAAGTTGTTCTGTTCTCCTGAGAAACTTCAAACCATGCATGCATTTGTCTGACCTTCTTGAAAAATTGCAAATGCTAAAATAAATTAAGTAAGCTTTCTTCTCCGTTAATTCACCAAAAAAGGCCTAATAAATGACACAAATCACGATCAGTGGACCCTGAAATGGAAATCTCTTGCTATTATCTCTTTCATTATGGCGGCCATTTTTGTTGATGGTAGGGACGGTTCTTCATGGCAGGAAGTTGATAAGTTTATCCATAATAGGAAGAGAATATCGGCTATTGGGGCCAGACCTATCGGATCCTCGGTCTCACGCTTGCAGTGTCAACGTCATTTTGAGAAGACCTCTCTTGATTTTAGCCTAGATCTTCAAGCATCCATTGTTTCGTGTTTAAAATGTTTTGTTTTCAATGCTGAGTATTTCAATTGTGCTAAATTGCCTATTTTGATAAAATTTTAAGTTTTGTATAAGGATCAGGCAGGTTGACCAAACATTGATTCAAGCTTTGCCATAAATTCATAGACAATTTGTCCTTTATCGTCACTATTGTCAAATACCTGCAATTTTAAAATCATGCCAAAAACCTATTGTTTGTTCACCATCATATATCAAATCATATATTGATGATGCTTTCCGTTAATGGCTATAATATTTCCAGTGCTAAACTCACTATAATGATGTTCAAGGTCAAATAATAGGTGTCATACACATGGACATACAAGTCACATACTGTCTTTTATCATATTTACACATCGGTTTTGTGCTATCAAAAAATAACACTTTTCTTTTAGAAAACATTCCATTGTCACTGAACATTGCATCAGTATCATAAAAATCCCCAAATCTTCATTTATAATCCAGGGATTGGGAAAGACATCTTTGACAATGGGCCATTTTCAGAGTTTTGGGTAATTTTCTGAATTTCAAATAGGCCATTGCCCATTTCATCAATAGTAAAGTTAAAAATTCAAATGGGCCATTTTTTCATCCAATGTGCAAAATGGCCCATGGCCCCTGCTTTAATTCCCAATCACTGATATTCTATATAACATAACATCTCATAGCACTGTCATATTGTCATATATTTCTTTAGCAAGGTACCCATACACTATTTTGACACATTATAATCAACCTTGGTAATTGAGCAAGTTTGTTATAGCTTGATAAGTTGCCCTTAAGGTGATGCTATGTCATTGGCTTTGTCATAAATTTTCTGAAGTGTATTGGCAGTTGGGTCTAGACCGTGTCATGTTTATGATTACATCCCAAGGAATCCCTTGTTTAGGAGCATAACGCCATCCTAAGGGGATTCTTGTTTTTGTTATTTGATGGATTTGATTTGAATAATTCAGTTACCTTAAGGTTGCTAATCTTTATACCATAATTAATGTAATTAGCATATTTTGCGTTAAGCTGAAAATCAATACAATATTGGCACCCTTGGCGAGGCTGAAAATAATTACAATTATCCAAAAGATTGTGTACTCGTACAATACTTGCTATTGTTGACACTGGTTTATCCTAATGAAACCGGCTCTGGGTTATAGACAAGATATAATGATACTTCACCTGGCTTTGTTATACTCACTTGTCTATATCTAATCTTTTACCAGAGTTTGATGAAAGTCGTTGCTATTTTGCTGATGGCTTATATGAGTCTAAACGAATATGAACACTAAACAATGGGTATATTCTCAGAACTATTTCTTCTAGAGAAACTTTCTCTTCAAGGCTGATGTCTATTATTTGTCAACAAATGGATTTTGTTTCAGGTTATATTAGTGTTGAAAGTTATGATTATGATCTGGCATTTGAGTTCTTTATTCACGACCCTTTTGTTCACTTAACTACTGTTCCTCTATCTAAAAGTTTTATACCTTTCACAAGTGGCCTATACACTAATGGCACATGGTCCTGTGCATTGCTCAGTAGACCACTATCAGTGTAGTTCAGCAACGACGGTTGCAGCTCACTGGATGAGTGGGTTACCACCTTGCTGAATTATCTGAGAGTATTTTTGTGTTGAATCCCTGCCCCCCACTGAATCATGAGTTAAAAGACTTGTGGTGTCAGCTTGGGCAAGAGATCTTATTCAAAATGTGTCTCTGTTCACCCAGCAGGAAATGGGTACCTGGTGTGTTGGTGCTGACCTAGTGACAGATATGTCACCTTGGGTAAGACCAGGATAATAATTATCCTTTATCAATTTCAACCAGATGCTTTTTTTTATATAAATATATGTTGTCTATCATACTCTAAATTGTGTCTCATTTCATACCTATCATATCTATAAATATCCATAACCTCATAAAGTAATAAAAAAATAATCATCATTATTATGATGGTCATCGTCATGGACAGTTTTTAGAAGGCACCAATTCTCAACGAGTGTGCCGCAGGGTTACTGGAAAATATGTTCTCGGTGTGAGCTCATTATTTTAATTGTGGGCACTCTGGTAGCGTAAGTGTGCTGATTGGAACATCTCGAGTGTTAGATAGTCAATGAGACTGCACTCAGAGTTCTCTGATTATGGCAGTTACTGAAGCGTATGTCTATTTCATTAGTTCTGCATTTCCTACAATTACTAAAGCTGATTGGTTGTATCGAAAACAGGTCTGAAGGTGGTAAATTTTACTTTTCTTGAGCCTTGGAGGTTTTTGCAAGTCCTCCCGAACCAGAATCTCAAGATTACCTACTGGCGATGTCCGCAATTGAATCACCTCGATGTGATTAGTCGTGGCTGCTCATTGATGGATGGGTGATTGCTGTCAGCGAGCCAATAAAATTACTCTGTTTTATTCTGTGCGGTAATATCTGTAGCGAATATAGGAATCTGGAGTATATTGGAAGTTAACAAGGTTCAGACAGGAAAATTTGGCTTATTATATCTCGCAGTTTCTTGCATATCGATTTGTGATATTTTCCTGTCAACTTATCTTTGATCTTTTGCCCAATGAAATAATATTTTAATGTGAGTGATGAAATCCATTACCAACATGTGCTATCCATAGCCAACTTTTGGACAATTTTGTGAACTTTTAACGTTATTGGTGTCTGAAAATTCTTGTCTTTCCTCAACAAGTCGCTCATATCTTGAATCTTGAAAGAGAATCTTTTATTTTTCACTTCATTTAAAAGTTGTTTCCTGAAAGTTGGCCACTTTGAATTTTAACAGAATAACTATTCCAACAGTGTGCCAATATTTCAGACTTTAGGATTGTGTTTTTATATGTTATTAACCTGCAAAATTTTGTGCATTGTTTAAAAAATCTTTAATCATGAGAAATAATCATGGCTCAAAAATAGGGTTGAAGAATGTTAAAATCTAAACCGTTGAGGATTATGTGTATTCAGGTATTGCATTAACCATGCAGGTTTTTTTAATACTAATTGATATTTTTTTCTACACAATAACATATATCTCTTAAAATTTGTGTTAATATCGACAGGCAATAGATTTAATCAATAAATAATAAAATATACCAGAACAATTTGCTGCTTTTTCTGACCTAGTGCTGTATGATATTTCTGATAAGTTATTGACATTAAATGCAAATTTTAAGTTTTCCGTATCCAAAACATGACCCTGTTTAGTATTGAAGTTCTTTTGAGATATTATTTCTCAAATATCTGCCAATATTCAAAACAACTATTTTATAATGTTGCAATTTTCATTATTTTAAATTTTGTTTAAACTTTCTTTTTAAACTCAAAGAATTTGCTTATATCAAGTGGATATCTATTTTATACTTTGTTAGGAAAACAGCATTTCTTTGAAAGAACACAGTCACTCTGGTGCAACTTGTTTTCTACTCACGCTGTAAGACATTGATTGTTTTTTGCAGATAGTATCTTGCAGAATTTGCCCACTCGATTTGTGTCAATGGCTGTATTGTTAGTTGGAACGATGTCGAACACAATCTATTTGCCGTTGTATTGATGTCACATCTCAAATCAAATACAGACATTTTCTCACCTTGCAAATCAATCCTCTACAGGGATGCTGGGTTCCGCCGCACGAATCTGAATTACATGCTGTGAATACCATGCGATAATCTGATAACAAGACAGTTTTTTCAGGATGTGGATCCATGTATAGCCATTTTACACTGTTGAGGGGCTTAAAGGCAGTATACACACCTTCATGCTTAAGTTGGCTATTTTAGGGCATATAAAGTCACGGTGCATACTTAGTGATAATCGTTAACTGAGACAGTTTTTTTCAGGATATTGTTTCTTGTATAACCAACACTGTTGAGGGGCTTAAAGGGGCAGTAGCACATTTTTTGATAATTTTATATTTTAAAATTTTCACTGATAATTGTAAGTTAATGCTAAATGTATTATTTTGACAGTGTCACAAATCTCATTACACAAGCCAATAATCCATAGTCAGAGGACAAAGTATGAAGATTCCTTAAAATCGATAGGCGGCCATTTTATGTGAACAGCTTTAATTCATTTTGTGTAAGATAAAGGAATCTCATGGATAAACTGTACATTATATATTTGAATTATTACTGCTCCATTTAGTTAATTGGAACCATTAATTTTCATTTTCCTGACATCACCTTATATTCCCACCAAAAGCGTGCTACTGCCCCTTTAAAGCCACTATAACACACACTTTCGCACTTAAGTTGGCTATTTCAGGGCATATAAAAACATATGCACTGTCAATGCCTTGTGAAAATCATATAACACGAAAGTATTTCTTCAGGATAGGGAACTTGTGTAACTTACACTGTTGAGTGCCATACTATGACTCTTTTGCTTCAATTTGGCTATTTTAGGGCATGTTAAAACATATGCACTATGACATATGCCAAAAAAAATTCACTCAAATTTAAAAAAAATACCCAATCGAATCTGCTCGCCTTTAAACAATATGTCAGTGATAATAATGGATATAACATATGGTAGCCTAAGGTTTCAAATCCAGCTCATCATTAAATATTGTAATCTCAACACTTTTTGTTGCTTCTATGTGATATAATTTGATATCACATATCCAACGATGTTCTTGTGCATTTATTCCGCCTAAAGCCCAATGGAGCATCTTGCTTGCAGAGGGAAAAACAACTAAGAGGCTTCATTGAGGGAGTTCTGGGTAATTAGGATATTTTTACAAAGTGTTTGTCCGTGAGACACGTTTTCGAGGATAGTCGAGTATTGTGGCCTTTCATGAGAAATATTGAATTTTATCTCTCGCTGCAAACAAGATTTCTAATTTTGCTGTGAATTTTTGCGGAAATCCACTTGTGATGGCATCAAAGTTTGTTTTTATATGAACTTGAATTGCATGTGTCGTTAATTCTCTCTTTTGTGCAAACCAATTATTTGATTTTTTGGGAAGTTTTCAATTTTAATGTGTTGATCATGACAGCATATTTTCGAGATGTTTTTATCATACATACAAATTTTTTTTTTTTATATTTTTTTTTTTAATTATTTTATTTCTTTTTGAGGTACATGTACATTTAGATTCAAACTACAAGAAAGTGACATTTCACATAGCAACATTTAAATAAAGGCGAATTTTGCATACATGCAAGTATGCACAGTTTGTATCAAATTTCCAATTACAATGGTAACAAAGGCATATAAAAAAGAAGTGATTAGTTTTTGAATAGTAATTGGCAGGATGACCAAAATTTCATATATTTTGAGTAGTTGCTTTCATATATTTTGAGTAGTTGCAACAAAATGCTTGTCAATCATGCATTGCTATTCTTGTTCCAAATTCATCAGTTTTTATATTTTATTAGTATGTTATTAAAGATTAAGGTAATTAAGATATGTGTGTAAAAAAATAAATAACTAGCCATTTTCAGACTAATTCTTTCGTTATTTATTGCCCCGGTTTAAAAAGTCGTTGATTTGTGTCGACTCGATCCTTTGCATCTTATTTAAAGTATGCTTTATCATATAATTTCTTCAAAATTAAATTATGTATTTATTATTTTTAATGATTAAGTTTCATCATTTCAAATTTATTTGTTTACATGTGATTTATTGAAGAAACAATTTGTAGTGGAAATTAAACGATCCATCATGATGAAAGTAATTTATAAAAGTTTGAAAAACATCAAATAGTTTATTACCTGGAAAGTTTATTAAATGTTAGGTGATGATTGAAAAACATTTTTAATAGATTTTCCAAAATGCCAAAGCTGTTTTATAACATATAAGTACATATAAGTCGTTGAAAGGGAAAGGATGCTTTCCAGCTAATATTTAAAAAAGTATAAAAAGAAACAAAAATCCTGTAAACTAGTGATTTTAGGGATTGTCGTACATAGGCACAAAAATTATTATTTATTACAAGAATTATATTCATCCTGCTATACATTTCATGTAAACAACATCATTTGGAAGTATTTGAATATAAATCTATTTCATGATTTAGAAAATATGTACATTTTGAAATTTACAAAACTATTTTTATTTAAACCAAAATATAACCATTTTATTTCACATACAATTCCATTCCAACTTGAACATATCATAGTATTTGAAAGGGGAAGACCGTAAATTTCATGTCAATGATTGTTGAATGAAAAGTCCCAGTCATAATGTTTTAACTTTTTGAAATAGGTCAGGAATGTAAGGTTTGAACATAAATGAAATTGAAGTTCAATAAATGATTAGAAAATAACTTTGAAGGGTTATGGAATTTTTACTAAGTCATCAAAATATTAAAAATTCATAATATGAAAATACCTGTTGTGAAAAATGATAGAGATTTTGCTGATTTTCATAAGAAGAAAGTTTATTTTTATCATTACTACTAATGATATAGATAATAATTGACAAGTCAAGATATGTGCTGATTTATAAAGGAATAATGTATAAATTAAGTCATAGTTGCATATGATATAGATAAGAACTGATTACTGATTTTGCATAAGAAATATGTTGGTTATCTTAATGGTATATATATCAATATAGATATGAATTGTACGAATTGCTGTAAAGTTGATATAGTTATAGCAGATAGTTGGTTATCTATATGGAATATAATATTGATAAAAACTGCGATTTTGCTGAGAAAAGGTTACTCTTGTGTTTTCACCATAACATTGGTAAAAGAAAATTACAAAGAGGTTTTAAAGTGTTTAAAACTTGATCTGTATCATACTCTTTCTCTGAATGACTAGTGAGGAGGAATTAAATTTGTATTTTTGTGTGAAAGTGTCCTTTGATACTTTACTCAATAATGGAAGTGACAATGCAACATTGATTGAAGAAACTGGGAAAACTTTAATGCATAAAACTTACATTTGAACATTTAGGATCAACATGCGGTGATCGTACATATAAATGACCTTTTATAAAAAGGAAGTAATCTCCTGGATCTAGATTTTCGAAGCTCTCTTAGTGCTAAGATAGTCGTAAGTACCATACTATAACATTGGCTTACAACTATCTTAGCACTAAGAGAGCTTCGAAAATATAAGCCCTGGTCTTCATGCATAGATCTTACAACATATCTATTAGAAAGGTGCTTTAACTGCGGGTAAGGGAGATATAGAGGATATTATATGAGTGTCCGTGACATACTATGTTTATGACACGAGTGGCTAAATATTAGTATTTCCCGAGCTAGAGCGAGGGATATACTGATATTTAGGCACGAGTGTCGTAAACATAGTACGTCATGGGCACGAATATAATATTCTGTTTATTACCGTAGTCCCAAAATTGAAGAAAAAGCTCAAAACCTACTTCTCAGCATAGGCAGACTAGCGGGCGGCGGCCTGTATGGATTGTGACGTCATAGGTGAACCGTTACGTCAAATCATTGTTTATTTTGTGACGTCACAATGCAAAAGTGTTATTTTGCCCTAGGGCAACATATGAAAAATATGAACCTCGGTATGACTGCCCTCGTAGGTAATAAAATACAGTATACATGTATAGCGAAAAGCATAGCAGAAAAACACACCACCTCAAGCCAATAAGCCTACTGGGAGGGTGGGCGTGGTCATGCAAAAATTCTGGGAGAGCGGCAAGCGGCCGTGTTGGAGTGAAAAACGTTAGGACTAAGCGCCACCTTCAAGGGGAGACAACTCGTGCCGCCGTTGCCAGGAGTCATCGTTAAATCAAAATCCATTTTACATATAAAACAATACATATTATTTGCTTCATGAAACAGGACACAAAAGAGAAAAGCCAAAACTCACACCAGCTGTAATGCAGAAGGCCTTCTGTGAAAAACAGTCACTGATGAAATTGTCGACCCATTAAAATGTTGGGTCAAAAGCGTAGCTACTGTTTAAAGTTAGTGAGGTTTCCTTTAGATTCAACTTGAGTTATCTCAAGCCAGTCTTCATCATTGGTTGTTCCAAACCTTGCTGTATTGTACCATGATTTGTGGTTAGAGTGTAGTTCCTTATGGCCAAGGATAAATAGAGGATATTATATGAGTGTTCATGACATACTATGTTTACGACACGAGTGGCTAAATATTAGTATTTCCCGAGCGAGAGCGAGTGATATACTGATATTTAGGCACGAGTGTCATAAACATAGTATGTCATGGACACGAATATAATATTCTGTTTATTACCATAGTCCCACAATTAAAGAAATTACTCAAAACCTACTTCTCACCATAGGCGGACTAGCCGCCGCCGGCCCGTGTAGATTGTGACGTCATAGGTGAACTGTGACGTCAAAGTATTGTTTATAACGTGACGTCACAATGAAAAAGTGATATTTTGCCCTAGGGCAACATATGAAAGATATGAACCTCTATATGACTGCCCTCGTAAGTAATAAATCAAAGTATGAACTGCTGAGGCCAGTGATTCGGTATCACAAGCTTTATGAGTCCAAGAGAAGTAAGTGTGTCCTTCCATAAGTAAGCAAAGTATCATTAAAAAAACTTTACATTCCCTATTCACATGAAGAAGAAAAATGGGGCTTTATTGGGATCAACAGGGTCAATGAGAATTTCATCAGGTTCTGATGCAAGAATACTTCAAATATAATGCAGCCTTTCATCATTAATTCAAGTGATCTTTGAGTTTACCTTTTAATGATCCTTTCAATTAAAGATTCATTAATTTCCAGAGTTTCAACTCAGGTGCAGCTTTTCCTTGTGAAGGTTCAAAATAATCGAACATTTTCAAAGAAAGAATCATACATAAAGCTCATTCGCTTCACAAACCATGACCCCAATAAAATCTGGTGCATTACTCTGAAAAAAAACTCCTATGTAATTACTTGTTTCTATCAAGTCTTGAATCTTCTTGAGACAAATCGTCTGCCAGTGACCAGCAGTCACACATTAAAAGAATATTATTCATCTTATTGATATTGTAAAAACCTTGATTAAAGCCTAATTGTATTCCCTCAGGGTTTAAGAGTCTTGAAGTACACCATGCTTAATGCTTAAATACATATCTCTGGCCAATTATATGAAAATCAATTTTTGCTAAGCATCTTAGTTTGTAGTGCACGGGTCTCTAAATACTGTCTGCTAGATCTGTGTCTCTCTTGTCTCATTGAGACCGCACCGAGGCTTGCAGAACAATATCTATGTACATATTGAGGAAGTATCGAGATTATGATACTGTGTAGAGATGTTAACCCTCTTACCACTGACGTGCTGAACATGGTCGCTGATTGGCAGTTTTAGATGGGACGTATGAGAACAATATCTATGTACATATTGAGGAAGTATCGAGATTATGATACTGTGTAGAGATGTTAACCCTCTTACCACTGACGTACTGAACATGGTCCCTGATAGGCAGTTTTAGATGGGACGTATGAGAACAATATCTATGTACATATTGAGGAAGTATCAAGATCATATTGAGGAAGTAGATTTTTAGTAAATATATATAAAGGTTTCAAAGTGTTTCACCATCATCTTCTTAATTTTCATCATCATCATCATCATCAACATTTTCATCATCATCATCAACATTTTCATCTTCATCTTCATCTTCATCTTCATCTTCCTTATTCATCTTCTTACTTATTCATCATCATCTTCTTAATTTTCATCATCATCATCATCATCACATTATCAATATCTTCCTCCTTCATCGATCTTCATCATCTTAATTCTTCATCATCTTCATCTTAATTCTTCATCCTTCATCTTCATCATCTTAATTCTTCATCATCTCCATCATCATCATCATCATCAATAAATCAATAGTTATTAGAAAAACACTATGAACAAGCCACCAGATAAATAAGATATTGACTAATTCCAACAAGACACTAGCTAGACTGTTAGCTTTGGGTTATGTTAACTTCATCTTGTTTCATGACACAGGGGAATGATTGCCCACAGGCATCTTACACTGCCTGTATCATAACGCTAATCATATTGAGCTGTAACAGAATATGTTAGCAAGAAGATACAAGCTGTGTTTTTCTCCCCTGCCAGGTATATTACTTGTAGTATTAAAGGGGCAGTAGCACGTTTATTTCAGGTCATCAAAGGTGTCATGCAAAAAACGAAATTAAATGATACTAAACGCAAAGACAATTTTTCTATTTGAAGTTGCAGTTCTTTGCAAATTAAGGTCCGAATTTCAGTTTATTAAGTTACTCAAATCTGTTTTAAATGATTAGAGTATGTTCAGACCAAAATGGACACCAGCAGTTTTTGCTTGATACATAATTAAATTCATATAACATTATATGATAAAAAAATGCACTAATGAATTAAAGTACACTAAATTCATAAAAAATGTAGTCTTTTTTAATAAAGGATCTATTAAAAATTTATTTAGATTTATTTCCTTATGTTACTTAGTTCTCCATTGAAAATATGGAACAAAACATTATTTTAAAACAATCTTTTAATTTACAATGCATTATTATGTCAAAATGAATGATTATTTTCCAATTTTAAAGGTGTTAAATAATATGTAAGTTGTTTTTGGAATAATTGAAACCAGACTCTGCAGCTAGTTGTCAATTTTGGTTGTATACACAATCAAATCCATTCAATGAAATTTGTATCGGAAATAGACTTAATCAAAGAAATTTCCCATAACATAGAAACAAACGTGACCCATTCACATCCATTGTTGCTCCAAAATTTCCAACTTCCTTTCCGAGAACCACACTGAAATTGCTATAGCCCTGTGTTATTGAATGCGGAGCTAGTGACAAATTCACGTTATTTTATCTCGGATTGTAAAACGGATTTACAAGAACAAGCGTTGAATAAGGTTTATTACGCTTTGTTTTTGCCAATGCCAAAGATTTGGATATTTATCAAAATGTTTTATGTCCACCAGATTCAATTTCCTGTCTCCTTAGAATTGTTCTGTGTCGGCCATATTGGCTCAGTTCACAAAGTCAATTCCACATTTCCGATGACAATTTTCTGGGTCTGTGATGCAGGATGATTTAATTTAACAGCTGCCAACTATTTATTTGTTGGTTTGTTCTGCAAAATCATTAGTGATTAGTATAGGGTAAATAGGTGCTTAAAATTGATTAGAGAAAGTCAATGGATACTACCTGACTTACAACTAGTTCAGTTGGAAAGGAATGATGGCAGAAAGATGTAGGATAGAAAGAAATTGTTCTGTGCATGTGTGACAGACTTTGTTTTTCATTTAACCTGTAAAAAACATTTTTTTGAAAAAATAATAAACTGGTGTAGCAGTTTGGTGCGGATAGAAAATTTTGTACTTCTTTTCATAAAGTGGATGATATATAGTACTTTCTTACAAAAACCTTCCTAAGGGTATATTTATCTCTTTAAATTGGTTTTACTACACTAAATTCAGTAATATAAAGAGATATAGCAGTTTTTAGAAACATTTATGCTCAACCTGCATGATTTTGAACACATTTGATTTGAAGATAATTTTAAGGATCTTATTTGGATTGTGTCGGTTTGTATGAAGGAAAGTATCATGTTGTTGTCAAATTATCAAAATAAAAATGAGTTGCATTATCTTTCAAATATATCCTTTTAAACATGCAAACATTAGAGCAGTTTTATGGAAAGCAGTATGAACAACCCTTTAGTTAGTTTTAAGGAAACCTTACATTTATTATATATTCCCTACAATGAACATAACAATATCAATTTTGGAAATTAAGAGTAGTTTTAGGGAATGCAGTATTAACAAACAGGCTTGTTTCAGTTATCTTGAAGAAAAACCTAACAATTATCATATATATATAACCTACACTGAACATAACAATATCACTTAAACCATTTAAAAAACCTTACAATTATTGCATATATTCCTTACACTAAACACAACAATATCAATTAAACATTTTTAAAAAGCCTGATTAAGATCAGTTTTAGGGAATGCAGTATCAACAAACAGAAATCCTTTAGTTAGTTTGATGGAAAGTAGTATGAACTGCCATCTTGCTCTGTTGCAACCAGACACAAATGTTACTCGCTGTCTAAGTACAGTGCAATGTAATATCCATTATTATTAGATTCTTTATTGGAAATTTGGTTTCCATAGCGCCTGTATTGAATCAATAAGCCTCTAAGTGGGTATCTGATTTGTATAAGAAGTCGTTACATGTCACCTGATACCAGCTATGGTTGTAAAGTGTAATCTAGCTCTTGTTGAGAAAACCATATGGTAGTTCTATATTTCTGAATAAGAATATCCTTTATTTTTAAAGGATTTGTTTAGTTGTTTGCTGTTTTTTTTGTCTGATGGAAAGAGGACATATAAGTGAAAATAAAAGCTTAATATAAGAATATGAACTATTTTATATTTATATATAATTTCTGAAAAAACTTTTTGTCAATACAGATATGAAAACATTGGGTGTTCATGCTATGAAATCTTCATGAAATTTTTACTGGTTAGAAGTGACATTTTTTGGCAACTTGGAAAATTTGGTAGTAATGAAATGTTAATTAACCCTCTGAAGAAAATATATTGCATACACTAAAATTGTTTATGAATTTTGAACACATTTATTATGGAAAAATCTTATGGTAAATAGGAGCAGGATTTTTTTCCGTTTTTCAAGTTTGATTTTCGATTTGAAAAATCTTATTGTTTCCAAATTGTTGTCATCACATTATGAAAAAAGGAAAATAACTGACTTGTCGTATTAAAGGAATTAATATACTCATAATATGCTTTTTAATATTTTTAATAATCAAGAGAACAAATGATATTGACATCATCATGACTTTCATACAAGAAATGATAACTTAATTACGAGTAATGGCTCGTCATAAAAAGACAAATATGTTTGACAATTAATTCCTGTGTAAAATGTCATAAAAAGACAAATATGTTTGACAATTAATTCCTGTGTAAAATGTCAGGTGGAAGCTATTAGTTTGCTTGTGTGAAGTCTCCGGCGTTGTGTAATGAATAGAGATGAAAGTGTTCTCATTGACCAAATGTTGACATAGCAATCCTATGTAATGGATGCTTTACAAATTATTTAAACCTCTCCTCAGTTTTGTTGATAAATGGTATCTGAACAGGCGACACGGAAAAACTGCAGTTTGTTTTTGTAATATTTGCTTTTTCGCTGCTATCATAATCCAATTATGGAAAAACGTGATTGTTTGGTTTTGGAGGGTGAACGTGCATGTTATGTGTTGAAATTAAAACATTTTCAAATATAGCTATATATAAACTTCAATTTTTAAACAAATAATAATTGCGTTATTTCAAAACGTAATTTATTATCAATTTAAAAGAATTAATATTCAAATCATTTCAGCTAATATGACCAAAACAAACGTAGATGTATTTCTTAAAGCAGAACTTCTATTTTCAATCCTTACTTGAAATTATGGACATTTCTTTTATCTTTTTCATTTCTTGTCACCTCATTATTTTAATTGATTATTTTATGTTGTTAATTTCATAGATTTAATGTTTAGTTTGTTTAGCTATCATTATTAATCATGTTTTGAAAAAAAAACCATATGTCAAAGTGTTTTTTGAGAATCCTGTCAAAATTCAACTGTTTCTTGGTACATATATGCACGATGGTATCGTTCACATTTCAACTGAAGTAAATCGTTAACGTGTTTCACATTGTCAAAAGGTTTGATTTAATTCGAGGGAGAGTAATAAATTTTTAGAATGACATTTTTACGAGGCACAAATACATTGTCAAGTGCATCTGTTTCGAATCTGGAATGATGATTAAAATGTAAAAGTAGACTCAAAAGGATAATTTCTGTACGATTGAAATTGATTTCAAACATGCAATGGGGTTGTTCATTTCAAAGCAGCAAAAATCAATTTGCATTCAGAAGTTTGGCTCTGACAAAAAAGTGTTTTACTGTTTTTTAATGAGTAATTCATAACTGCAAATACAATTTTCATAAATTTTACAATATAATATTCATATATAGATCATTGATTTTTCAATTATTCTAAGGTTCAGGTTTTCATAACAAGATGTGTCATTATTTCAGAAAATAGCCACATCAATCACATATATGACAATAAGTAAATATGAATGATATATTGGTGTTGGCCTTTTTTATCTTTATCGCTTTGATGAAGCACATTTAAGATGTCAATATTGGTAATGGTAGATCTAAACAGGTATATATGAGTTTAACCATTGTGATTCATACAGTTTGTTTGTAGTGGTTTACAACATAGTGGTCAAGTATCCATTTCACAATAAATAGCTAATAAAATGGAATTATTACATGAAGAATATGACACAGAAGAGAATCAAAATTCAATTGAATCAAAAACAACTTTCTCTCCATTTCCTTGAAAGATAAGAAATCTCTGCTTCCTTCAATGTAAAATAACTAAAGTGCCTTATACAGTAGAACACGGATATAACTAACTCGGATATAGCGAACAATCGGATATAGCAAACACATTTTCAAATCCTGTCCCTACCTATAATATCATTAAAATTATATGCGTATAGCGAACACCGGATATAGCGAACTAAATTCTTTGGTCCCTTGGAGTTCGTTTTATCTGTGTTCTACTGTAGTTTCAAAACTTATGTTATATGTTCCACACAACTTATATCCAGTTTCAAAGGCCCTCAGGAGGAAGAACAGATCAATCAATTCCCAATCATGACCTTCTACCTGGCAATATGGACAAATTGACTGGCTTTATCCCATATTGTGGCTAATAACCTTGCTATTCTGGTCACAATCAGCTTCTGCTTGTAGTTCCAATAATAAGTTGTCTGGCATACTCTACCTACTGCCAGCTGCATTGTAATGAAGTAGAAGTATAGAAAACTTTTAATTAAACAATTGAACCTGGCGTGTTTCATCAGTGTTCTGTATCACAAACCTATATGATTACTGTTGAATTATTTCTAGAATTATCTTTTCGAAGAACAACAACATATCTAGGATAAGGACTACTTTATTAAGAAGAACAAGTTATTATGGTTAGTCAACCTCTTTATTGCATGAAATGTGATGTTTCGGTGTAGATACTAACACTGTTATCAAGCAAATGATACTGGACATGATGATGAAGAGTTATATACATTAAAGGAACTTCATCAATACTACTTTGATCATCATTATTAGTTAATCATGATGCTTACTTATTTATATGTGGTAACAATATGCTCCAGAACATTGTTGCTATTCATGATAAGGAAGTTGTTGTCCCCAAAATCTTGCTCATGGTTACTTACGTGACGTACCTCCTCACTTCTTCATCATTATTTCTTTAATTTTTTTACTTCATCATGAAGCCTATACTCCTTCATCATGATGAAGTACATAGTAACTATTTACTCCAGAACACCTGGTGGAGACACCAACAATTTGTGACTTGGGTCTCATCCTGTGCCTGTCCCTGGGTAAGGCACTTCATCCACATTGCACTCAGTCCACTCAGCTGTTAAAATGGGTACCTGAAAATTGGATGTATTGAACTACATGGTGGTGATTAGCACTTAGTAGCAGCTCTGAAAGTACACTCCTTCGGGGTAATAATGTAACGCTTTGAGCATGTCTTAGGACGTGGAAAATGCGCAATATAAGTATGCACATTATTAAACTGGTGTTATTCACAATAAGGAAGTTGTTATCAGGAATATTATCCTACTATTCTAAAGATTTGAAGTTTATTAAAGTTGTGAAGAGAAGGACAAATATGTTGCAATTGGAAATTTGACTTTCAAGAGAATTTGGGTTTTCCTAAATTTATTGCAAATAATTCCGATAAAATATGTTTATATTGCAAGTAAATTACTTTCAAACAAGACTGAAAGGTAATCCACAAATTCCGGTTGACTAAATGAATTTCAATTATCATTCAGCACTCACTTATTTAAGCGATAAATATATTTAAAAGACGGCATGTACATGCTTTATTTTTACAGGATGTAACAAAGGATACCTAACTGTAAACAGTTTAGTCTGTATGTTATGTTGTTTCTTCAACTAAGAACTAGGTAATAGGTTATCCTGATTGTTATTATTATGATGATAATTGGTTTATTCAATGTTTATTATCCTAACTATGATTGGTGGTAATTGGTGCTAAGAACATGAAGAGAAAAAATTAATGACTTCTTCTTTATTCAAAGTACCGGTATGTCTATTTTTGCTTGCCGTAAAGCTTGAGTAAAAAAGTTGTGGTCAAAATATTTCTCTTCATTTTGACATTCCAACTTCCAAAGTGACTCTCAAAAAATATTTGAAATGTTGAATGATCGAGAAGTTTGCAATTGAAGGAGAAATATGATGAATTATAAAGAAAACAAATTGTTTCGTGCATGAAAAAAAGCTGTTTTTTATTTCTACATATTATTTCTTTATTTACACAAGAAATTTGGCCTTGGATGCACAAATGACTTCTGTCTTTCTATTGGTGATCAGGGCTGTTCTTTGGACCGTACTTCATAGATGTTCAATAATAATAATACCTTTTCATGTAAA
Organism: Steromphala cineraria; assembly: GCA_916613615.1. NCBI lineage: Eukaryota > Metazoa > Mollusca > Gastropoda > Trochida > Trochidae > Steromphala > Steromphala cineraria. The sequence goes on from OU744737.1 coordinate 18,544,426, forward strand.
TATCATACAGACAGCGTGAATGTGCATTTTCAGATTTTCAACCTATTGAAAGCTTTAATTTTTTTCTCTCCAAAAGTATGCATTTGTGATTTTTTCTTCTAGACCAGACCTTATAAACCATGATACTTTATCACCATGATCCTTTATCACCATGATACTTTATCACCATGATCCTTTATCACCATGATCCTTTATCACCATGATCCTTTATCACCATGATACTTTATCACCATGATCCTTTATCACCGTGATCCTTTATCACCGTGATCCTTTATCACCGTGATCCTTTATCACCGTGATCCTTTATCTCCGTGATCCTTTATCACCGTGATCCTTTATCACCGTGATCCTTTATCACCGTGATCCTTTATCACCGTGATCCTTTATCACCGTGATCCTTTATCACCGTGATCCTTTATCACCGTGATCCTTTATCACCGTGATCCTTTATCTCCGTGATCCTTTATCTCCGTGATCCTTTATCACCGTGATCCTTTATCAACGTGATACTTTATCACCGTGATCCTTTATCACCGTGATCCTTTATCACCGTGATCCTTTATCTCCATGATCCTTTATCACCATGATCCTTTATTACCGTGATCCTTTATCACCTGTTAGAATAGTAGGAATGTATTTTTTGTCTCAATGTTTCTGCAAATCCATCCGTCAATTCAAGTTAGTTTGAAAGATCCCGTGTTGCTGAATAAAAATTAAAAACCAAAGCTATTGAAATAGTTCATGCTAAACATAACTGTTTAACCACTTTGGCAATTCAAACTTGTTCATTCCCTACGTGTACAGAATTACATTTGTAGGCTCAAAATTGCCCTTTTCCAGATTTCTGTAATGCACAAAAGATTTTCAATATAATGCTCAAAGGCAAATTAAGGGGTTGATATATGAGTGCTAAATAGAAATCATAATGTTCGTAAGATTTATCATCCAAAACTGTGTTCCACAGGAGATATCGCTTTGACAGTAGATTTTGAACAATGCCCTGTAATAACAAAATACATGACATCACAAATGCTTTGATGTCACAATGCTATGACGACATAAACACAACGACGTCACAATGCTATGACGTCATTAACACGATGACGTCACAATGCTATGACGTCACTGGTTTAGGAGTTGGAGGGCTATGCAAGGTTCATAGTTGTACATTTTCATGCTAATGTGATGAAAAATGATTTTGGATGATAAATAGAATCCCACCCTCGTGTCATCTGATACAAAATATATCGACACTCGTTGATAAAAGTAAAATATCCTCGGCAAGCCTCGGATATTTGTTCCTTTTATCAACTTGTGTTGATATATTTGATATCAGAAGACACTTGGGTGAGATTCTCTATTTATGCATGTACAAAAGTTGGACACCTAAACTCAAACGGGAATAAATATGAATGCTAGCAGTTTCCTTTCTCCTCTTTAGATTTCTGCAAGGGCCAAAAGACAGTCACAATCCGAAAATCCGCAAGCCTGGGTGGACAACAGAAGCTAGACTGCGAACTGAAGTACCCGAGAGGTCAGCCTGTTTCCTATATCATACAGTGGAAGAAGGATGGATTAACACAGCCAATCTTTATCAAATATGACGGATATCCGGCCCAAGTTCCTCATCATCGGTATCGGGGTCGTATCGAACTGGCCGATGTCGTGTCCCTCCAGATCAGTCATATAGAAGCAGAGGATGAAGGGTGGTACGAATGCAATATCATCTTCATCGATGGCGCCGAGGAAACAACGGTCAACGGTTCATGGATTTATCTTACTGTTCATTGTGAGTACCCTTTGATGTTGTTTGTAGCTGTAGATTGCATTGCATCACATAACACAATGTTTTTGCTGTGAAGACACAACCATCATCAGCTCATGAATGTATCAACCAGAGATGTTGAGCTGCAGAGATTTATTCGTAAAACATGGAGGTCCTTCACAACAGTCTCTGGTTGAAATGGTTCATTCCTCCCTTTAACCCACCATGGACCATCCTTGGTTGGTCTGCTGCTGTATCCTGAAGTGGAACCAGAGATGTTGAGTCTTGAGATTTTATTCATAGAACTAACATATACCGACACTTACATGTTCTTCATAAGAGTCTCTGGTTAAAATTGGTTGATTCCTCCCTTTATCCTACTGTTGACCACCCTTGGTTGGTCTGCTGCTGTATCCTGAAGTGCAACCAGAGATGTTGAGCCCTGAGATTTATTCATAGAACTAACATGTACCGACACTTAGATGTTCTTCATAAGAGTCTCTGGTTAAAATTGGTTGATTCCTCCCTTTATCCTACTGTTGACCATGCACCCTTGGTTGGTCTGATACTGTACCATTCAGTAGATCCTTGAGACCCTGAGCCTGAAAGAAGATCCCTGGTGCTCGACAGCTATAGACCAGTTGTTACTAACAGATCTGACTTACAATACAAGTAATACATAAAACTCACATTCGTATAACTTAAAGATAATTTAAATGATAAACGCAAGGAATGAAGGTATGTTTCCCTTATTGGTTTTAAAACATTGTAATACATTTCTTGTAACAAATGCTGCCACAAGTGGTAATTCAATTGAACAGATTGAGGGACTTGAAAATTAAATGTTAAATACATGTGTTTAAATTGTTCAGTCAAATCAAGTACTAGTGTATGCCTGCTTGGAATATAACTGCAGCACATGAGACACAAGGTACACAGGTAGCGGGAATCCTCGTATTAAATACGAGGATTTCCGGTAGCGTGAGCCTTGTGACTTGTTGTCTCCAATTTTCTTGATCACAACAGCCTTGGCATTTAATTTTTTTTCATGATGTAAGGTTAAACCGTAAAGCTTGAAACTATTGGTTAGTTCTCTCATCTATTTAAGGATCCAAGTATCCTTAAGTATTCATCAAAATGATGCCTTGTTTGTAACCATTTATTCCATTTGCTCAGATCAAAGTATTCCAAGATATTCATGTATAAGTGTCTTCTAGTCTATGTCCTTGTATTCCATTCCATTCAAGTATTCTAGGATTGTAGTATTTTCAGATGCTCAAATATGTCTATCAAATTTGATATTCATATTTCCAATCTATGTATTGTCTTTTTATTGTAGTGTATTTGTATTAAATCAAGTCATCCACTTATTGGGTACCTTCTGGTTTAAAATATCCCTATCTCCTGAAGCCTTGGTCTGTATTACCTGTTCCAGCACAAATCTCCAGAATAGATCTTTTTAATGGTTCCAGATCTTTTACTAGATGTGGGAAACTAAGCGTCTTTGGTCCTGGAGGGTTTTCGCTGAGCTTTGATGTTCAGTTAGCAGGAAATGTCACTCCGTTTCATTTAAAAAACTAGAATCAGGAATCCGAGTTATCTTGCAGTTTCCTGAAAGGTTAAATGTTCAAGATACTGTTACACTATGGCAAAATTAAAGGATGATTGTAATGAAATTGAAATAATGAAATATAATGTTATAGATAATCTTTTCTGCACATTGAAATTATGTTTTAAGTGATAATATCAAATTTCATAATTACCAGATTGTTTGATGTTCTTGACTTAAATTTACATATGCAGAGGAAAATGTACACTGAATATTAGTAATATTTTTGACTAATCCTGCTATGACTTCAAGAGGAGATAGCTTGATTCTGTTTGGTTTTTGTCAACAGACCAGTGTTTGAATCCTGTCAGTTTTGTTCTAAAAGAATTGTGGGTTTGTTCAAAGGAAAATTGAACTTAACAACTCAAGGCGCTATCAGCACACGTACATTCTATTCACAACAGGTCAGGGGCTGATACAGAATTTTTGTTTGGAACAAGAAACAACTATTGAACAAGAACAACTATTGTATAATATGTTTATCATAAATTGAAAAAAAAGGACTTCCAACATTTATAGTATTTAGAACTCTCTTTGGAGGGGTGCACACCCCCTACTTCCTGTCTGGAGATAAGTAATGTTCGATCATAAAACAGTTTGGTTGGCACAATTGGACATACAGTAGAACTTGGATATGGCGAACTCAGATATAGCGAACAATCGGATATAGTGAAAACAATTTTTAAGTCCTGTCAAAAGCCCTGTGTATGGCGGTTAAACTCGAGTAGCGAACACCGAATATAGCGAAATTAAATTCTACTGAGTTTGTTATATCCGTGTTCTACTGTATATGTTTCACCACAGTACCAACAAATATTTCAAACAAATTTTACCGTTATGAGTATGCTTCTTTAGAGGCATTCTAGAAGTTGGAATGATGATGATGAAGAAACATATATGGATGACAACTTCTTTATCCATGATATGCTACTTTTCGACACAGTTTTTTGTGTCGTATCCATATTTGTTTCTTATATCGTTATGAGTATGAATAACGGTTTTGAAGTCTTTCCCTCCTGAAATCAATAATTATGGAATTAAAATTCAAATGAAAAATAAGACAATATCTGTTATTCAATTCTTGTTAAAACAAAACCGTCTTGCAGAGATGCCGGTATTGTATAACATAGATAACATGTTCTCGTATGACCTCGAGTCACTTTGAACTGACCAATCAAATCAATCGCTGGAATGGGAATTTATCTTGGCACATCTTGTCCTCCAACAAGTTATAAGCTAATTTGCAGATTGAGTTTCTCCAGTCTGACGCTATCTCGCTGTCAGCTTTAGTCATGTCATCTGAGATCTTATTGCCCAAAACATAATGACTTTTATTCGAGGACTTGAATTTCATCATCCGTTTTTTAGAAAGAGATACCTTTGATATTTATGTTTTCTTGATATTAAAAGTATATTTTTTTTTTAGGCAAAAGCAATAGAAGTACCATGAAATGATGAGACTTTGTTTGATACAAGCATATATAAATGTATTTGACGACTTAGATTTCATCATTTTTAAGAAATGTTTGGGAAATTATTTTGATATATTATTGATATTAACAGAAAACTTTTTGTTTTTATAAGTAATATGAGATGTACATAAATACACATTCATTTGAATGACCATTTGTATATCAGTTGTCATTTTGAGTTTTATTTGATATATATTTTTTGATTTTGTGAAATGTATTAAACTTATTTCATAGTGCAGGTTTTGAAATCATTATAGTTATATTGTTTCATGGCATTGGTAAGCACGACATGTTCAATAATTTTTCAATCTTGTAATGTGACATGCGCAATTTGTAAATTGGTCTTTTTAGTATTTATCTGAATTTGATTTCAATTTTTATCCTCTGTTGTTAAACTGGTTTAAGCTGTGAACTTAAACTCCCACCTTTTATCGTCTTTTGGTATGATCGATGCAATCGGGAATCGAACCCCGGTCTTCCGGGTGACGAGCGGACACTCTACCACTGAGTTACGTCCCTGGTATTCATATAGCTTATCTATCGTAATGAAATAATGCTCAAGGCAATTAAAATAATGATAGGGTAATAACGATTCAAGGGACTTTGAGACGTCTACATACTAAATAATTGAAATTATTCAAAGTAATGGAAATGACAGACAACCATTACCTTAGTATTAAGATAATTCAGAGACTCTTAAAAGCGATGAATATTGAAGTTTCCTTAGTCTGGGCGGTAGAGTACTTTTACGCCCATTCATTCAAGGTAGCTCACGTTAGATGATATTGAAAATGATGTAGAAAATACGTTATGAATATTTATCATTAAAAAAACGGCTTCCATAGGAGATATTACAAGTGCACTATCAAGCAGTATCTCCAAGAACAGAAGAATTTGAACAAATATGGCAACAAAATTGTTATTCTTATGCTTGCTATGATGTCATAAACATGATGATGTCACAATGCTGTCACACCACCATATTTGGAATGTGAATTAAGGAAACGCAGTGTTGAGAGACATTTGGATACATAATTGATAAACAATTTAACGATAATTTGAGTCTTTGTATCCCTGATATAGATAAAGGAACACTTATCAATAAAATTTCAGAGCCTTGATTTTTTTAAACCTGTTAATATTTTTATATCAAAAGACACAAGGGGAAGATTTTCTATAAGACATTTGAAAAGGTTAAAAAAGATAGAATTACCTTTAATATGATAATTAACAATTATTAAGAACCAGTCTATATTATATGATACAGGGTGATAATGACTGATATTCTATAGCTATGTGTTAGGCTGATATTTCCCTATTTACCCCCCTCTGAATGGTAAAACGAAATTATCTTACCGAATGTTTAAACAAAACGCATATGATATGAAAAAAACAAAACAGCGTAAACCCTTTGACTATAGTTTGTTCAATTTTACATATCATATGATCAGAAGTAACCAGCTCAAGAGGGTGATATCACCTGGACCAATCAGAAATTGAGATTCTTACATGAGGTAGGATACTCTGTTCTATCAGTGAAATAAACCCTCTATCTGGCTACAGTGGAGATAACCTTTATCATCACTCTACAGAGTGGCAATAACCTTCATTACCACTCGAGTGACGGGCTCTTCCAAGTAAAGATTGAGATTGTGTCATATTAAGGCTTTGATAGTCTACAATACACTGAATGACTGCCTAATCCAAAACTTGCTGGAGATTTTGCAAAACTCTTAAAATTAGAAACCTCATTTGTACTTATGTATATTTACATTACGAATGCCAAAGACACGATTATATCAGCTACTCTGTATAGAAGTCTTCAAGTCTCACTGTCTGGAGATTTGGCAAATACTCTGAAGAAGAAACATTATCTATATTTGCTTACACAGATATTAGAATATGTATATATAAATATATATAGATAAAAGCTTAATGGATATACTCTGAAGATGAAGCTTATCTTGACAGTCTAAAGATGATTGTAATAAAAGCAATAAATGTACTTAAGATAAGTCATTGTGAATAGACTGTAATCCTGTTTGTGAATTTATTTAGTTAAAAATTATTTGGAAATTGTCAAATAACTTGAAATAAAGGTGTTTTAATGAGGGAGAATGTAAGTCTTTTCTGTTTAGTTGAGAATACAAGGAGATTGAATTATTGATTATCAATACAAAATATTAAAATCAAGTGAATACGAAAGACAAGAACAAGACTACAGTGCAATTCTGTTTTGTTCCAGACACAGGGGGGAAAAGGTGTTCAAATCAAATCAAATCTGTTATTTCAATACTATAAGGCCACGGGCCCTTGAGTACAAAAACACCTCAACGGTGCAGACATGACAAATATTGAAAAATTTATGCTACATAAAAAACTTAATATGACAATATTGTTTTCCTAGCTTCAAATGCATAAAAGAGATATTTTAGCAGTATTCAATGACATTTGTGAATTTGTGGACGACATTAAACTATTAAATTTTACGGTATTTGGATAAAGATAGAACCGAGACAACACATATTATTTTCTTAAATGAATGTTGGCTGGACAAAGGTGTTATCGATACACATGTATAAATCAAGAATTTAAGGACAAGTACATAATTGATAGATAAGATAATATCTGACATATATTTCATAGGCCTGTTATGAGTATCTGCAAGAAACTGGAACAAGAAAATTCAGCACAAATATTGAAAATTTGCTAAAATGTCAAAAGCATGACTGAGAGACCCTAGTCTGTCATCAATTTGATAGGGTGATAACTTTGAACAGTGTCCTCAACTGGTATGTAATATCTATACTCATAAATTAAAGCGCGGTGGTGTAGTGGTAAGCGTGCTGGCCTATCACGCCAAAGACCAGGGTTCAAATCCAGGTGGAGACACCAAAGATTTGTGACCTGGGCTTTACACCGTGTTGTGTCCTTGGGCAAGGCACTTCATCCACATTGCACTCAGTCTACCCAGCTGTACAATTGGGTACCTGAATATGGGAAGTACGGACCTATGTGGTCGCGCGAAGCACTTAGTAGCGACTTTGAAAGTACTTCCTTCAGGGAAATAATGTACAGCCAATGAGCAGTGCTTGCACTGGATATTAGGCTTAAAAATGTTCATTTTTATTATTATTAAAAAAAGTAAGGCCCCCTGCTTTCTTTTGTTAGGATATTCTTAATACGTATGATGCATTGATATTGAATGATGGCGTGGTCCTATCTTGTTTGAGTATACATTGAAGGTATAAACATAATGAATGATATATTTGTCTAATAATAATGCTAATAAAATTGGAAAATGCATCAATAATACATTATTCAAAAAAATGATGTACGAATGAAAAACGCAAAATTGCACATTCATAATCATGTGAATCAAAACAGTTATATTGATAGGAAGAAACAACAAAATATTTGATTAAAGCTACAAAACAGCATTAAGAAAAATTAATTGTTGATAATGTTGGAAAAGTAACAATCAAATATTCAAAAAGAGCTAACAAAGTAGGTTATGAATAGACTTTCCGCAGACAAGTCAACTACTTTCAAAACTGTCTGGGGATTTGGCAACATTCTGAACACGATACAATGGAGTGAATTCAATTTGTCAGTGACAAAGCCAAGTACATCAGTAGGTTTGTGACCAGACCTTTTTGATTACAATTCGGAAGTGTCCAACGCAGTTCTATGTTTAGAGGTATCTAATTCTAATCAGAAATCGTTAGTCGTGGCTGGTATATGTGACCACCTAGACCACCTAGAAGGCGAAGAAGAAATCGTCATGCTGTTAATGGTTTGGTTTTGCTTTGTATTGTCATGGGAAATTTAATCATTATGATGACGATTAATGAGTATATAATATTAACAAATGATTAATATTTAAAAAGAACATTCAACTTAACAATGATATTATCTATACTGAGCTCTGTATTACCGTAATAGAATAACACTCAATCAATATGACTTAAATTTCAAATTTTCAAATTGCATAAATTTGTCAAATTGTCTAAATTCATTTATAAAGTGTCATTCAAAATTGAAAAATAATGAACATAAACTTTAATGAGAAAATTCTTAAACAATTTTAGCGCATGGTTTATTTAAGTATCGAACTTACCCAAATCCATTTTCATTACAAGCATAAGAAAGGATACATTTAAGTGGCGGAACTTCATCCTGTCAAATGCGCAGTACTAGTCAACTGCTGTAAGTATAGTTCAGCAACACCAGGCTCAACTCGCTGGATGAGTAGGTTACCCGCTCATTGCTGAATAAACTGAGAGTTTGAAGGGTTAATTCCCTGCCCCACACTGAGACACGTTTAGAGACTTGTGCTAGCAACTTGGACAAGTGACTTTAATTATCATTATGAGCCCATGTTCACCCAGAAGGAAATAGGTACCTGGTAAAAGGGGTGTGTTGGTGGCTTCTAGTGACTAATATATATATATACATGTATATAAGAAAGAGTAAACATCAGATGGTTCGGACTGGATCAATCTTCTTTAATACGATGAATTCATTTCGACCATTATGTGGGTCTTGTCAAGTATGTACTTGACAAGACCCACATAATGGTCGAAATGTACTTGACAAGACCCACATAATGGTCGAAATGAATTCATCGTATTAAAGAAGATTGATCCAGTCCGAACCATCTGATGTTTACTCTTTCTTATATACAACCTTTCTTCACGTGAGAAACCAACTCTCCTTATTCAAATATACATGTATATATATATATAATTTTACCCCTAGGGTTGAAAAATAAGTACTGACATATTTGCAATAGGAGCACATGTGAACATCTCATTTTTGTCTAGCAATGATTGATTTAGCGTGAGTTCCTGTATATTTTCGTCTGTGAAGTCATAAAACGATTGTTTGTGATGTCGTGATGTTGCAAGCGAAGCAGCCTGTTTTCTGGATTTTTCTTAGAGTATGAAATTAGGTAATAGGTAATAAAGAAATTATGAAGTGGAAGTGTGTCATATGACTTTCATGAAACGTGTGCAAATTTAGGTATAACCCTCGCTCGGGCAATAAAAAAATTCAAACTCATTTTGTAAAAGTCATATGACACACTTGCTTGGGTAATAATCTCTATATAGTACCAAGGGTAATGGAACATATCGCTCCACAATGGGGAGATTTAACGCTGTTTAACAGCTATCCATTATTATCATTTAATATATTCATGAAGAAGACGTAAGCTTTTTACCAATGTTTAGTGCAACAATAATTTCTTTATCAGATAAATGAAGTCGTCCATTGTTTCAATGCTTTGTTTCAAATATGTTTGATGTTTTCCCAAAGGACATAATTTGTTTCAGCATAAAACTATTTGATTCATTGCAGAATGAAATTGAATTATTCTTTAGCCAGTTCCGGCTGTATATGATATGTTTGATGAGGCCTCGAAGGTCTCAATTTGGCCTTCAAGAATGAAAATGATTTAGTTTAATTTATTACAAAATGAATTGGGAGATGTTAAACATCTATTAGTTAGCAGAGCATAACCATATGACATATGTCTTAAATAGTGTAAATATATTTGGATTACTGTATGTAGGTAAAATTACTTTAAAATACTGTAGGGAAAATATATTTTAAAATATTTGGATTATTGGGGTAAAAATACTAAGGAATAATTGAATTGTGTGTGAAAAAATACTTGAATTATTGGGGTAAAAATACTTAAGAATATCAAAATTATGTGGGAAAAACTACTTTAAAATATTTGGAGTTTACGTGAAATCCTGGTTTTGATGAAATAGTTATAGTTGAAAATAATCAACAGTAGCATTTTAAACTCAAAACAGGAGGCACTTGTCCACGGTAGGCTTGAGGAGGTAACGAGCTGGTAACTACATCGATCCATTAAAGGATACTAGTAGTCTTGCCATTACGGTTAAAGATTAAAAGTGAAAGAGAAGGGGGTGCAGCTACCAAACATATAGAAAACCAGGAGACTACAACTTCATGGATTTTATTGTAACGTTTCATCAACCTTAAAGGGGCAGTAGTACGTTTTTAGGGGGAATATAAGGTGATGTCATGAAAATGAAAATTAATGGTTCCAATTGAAAGACAATGTATTTAAACTAAATGGAGCAGTAATAATTCCAATATAAAATGTAAAGTTTAGCCATGCGATTCCTTTTTTTTACACAAAATGAATAAAAGGTGTTTACACAAAATGTGAATCTTCATACTTGGTCCTCTGACTATGGATGATTGGCACGTGTAATGAGATTTTTGACACTGTCAACATAATACATTTAGCATTAACTTAAAATTATCAGTGAAAATTTTTAATTATAAAATTATCAAAAACGTGCTACTGCCCCGTTAAAGGTTACTGAATCATCAGTTAGACCATTTTAGCAAATGTTGGATTAACCACTTCTATTCAAATATCCCCACCTGGTTGGTAGGTAATGGGTTAAAATGAGTTATGTCGGTTTTGTAATTTCATTTGATGTATAAAAAATCAACCAAAATGTCACTTGCTTCACAAAGGGAATTGTATATAATTCCCAATAGTGATATATAAAACCAAATAGTATTACAGGAAGCTGAAATTAATGGTCTCCATTTTAGCTGATGATAGTATGTGCCTTATATTTCTAAATGATCTTTATACAGGAGCAAGGGAGTGACATTTAACTAAGCATTCTTTTACCAATCAGATTTTAGATGAAATATATAAGATTGAAAACATCTATGCTAGCATTCTAACAAAACTTTTATCAAATCTTTTCTTTTCAAATATCCTCACCACTGCGCCAAGATTTTCTAAGCTCTCTTAGTGCTAAGATAGTCGTAAGGCAGTGTTATAGTATGGTACTTACGAATATCTTAGCACTAAGAGAGCTTTGAAAATCAAGGCCCTGGACTATTCTTAGGTCGTAGTTTAAGGGTTAACATGAACTACAATGGTCTTGTAATTTCATTCAATCTAAAAACAATCAACCAAAATGTCACCTGCTACATAAACGGTTGTACGTAATTCCCACCAGTGATAATCAAAACCAATATAACAGAGTATCCATGGGTATCCATGACAGATTAAACTCAATATTTCTAATTAGAAGCTTAATATCGGTGATTGCTTGTTTTAGCTGACGAAATACATGCAAAATATGTCAATCAATACTCCTGCAATCCTCACAATATTGTTTCTCTGTCATTGAAGCTTGATTAACGTAATTGAGCTAAAAGGGAGGTAATTTTACAAGAAAAAATACCACTTTTCATGATGGAATTTTTATGGTTGGATGATTAAAAATGGAAAGGATTAAATACAAGGAAATATAAATATGTGCTATTTATCTAGTGATATCTCACAATATAATGTTTAAATGAGACTCGCATAAGGAATTATTGAGGAAGAGCATATATACATATAATTTGTCAATAGAGATAATTACTTGTCAACATTTAAAGAAACACTGGAACAACTGGCCGAGTTACATTTGGGATTCGAACCCACACCCTTTGGTTCAGGCAACACAGTCAGCAAGGACCATACCAGCAGCTAACTAAATTGTTTTGCCTTCCACATTTTAAATAGTGCTAATGTAGTGCTATTCCTTCATCATCACGGGTATTATAGAAGATTATTCAAAGATCAAGGAATAGGAAGGGTCCAAAGATGATTCTTTAAAGGGGCAGTAGCATATTTTGAGGGGAAACATAAGGTGATGTCAGGAAAATGGAAATGAATGGTTCTGATTGAAGGACAATGTATTTTGACTAAATGAATCAGTAATAAATCAAACATATAATATAAAGTTCAGCCATGCGATTCCTTTTTCTCACACAAAATGAATTAAAGGTGTTTACATAAAAATGGCAGCCACTGGATTTAATGTGAATCGTTATATTGTTCTCTGACTATGGATGATTTGTTGATGTTGATTTTTGACTCTATCAAAGTAATACATTAGGATTAACGTACAATTAGGCGAGATCAAATTAATTAGTTGATTTACGGATCCGCCGACTACGATTTTGGCAAATTCCTAAAATAAAAAATGTTTATTTGAACCCCGCTCAATAAAAAATTTTGCATTGCCGCTGGAAAAAAATCTAAAATATTACGAAAATACGAACAGTAAAAGGGAAACTGCCAAAAGTACTCGCTCGAGAAAGTGTTTCACCCATTATCATTGTTTAATGTTACAACTCCTGCCCTTCTTCGTAATTTATCAAAGTTTAAACACATCGTCGTCAAAGATACAATCTCGAAAGCACGTTGTTTTCCCCAAACCGGTGTTTCAGAAATTAGTTACTCGTTTGTTTTCATTCCAAATTACGAAAGTAAATTTTGATTAAATAAAATTATATGCGTAACGAAATGTAAATATTCAAATACGATGGACTTAAATAGAACCAAAGAAATGCTACCATAATTCAAAATATCAATTATATCGCAAAAGATCAAAGAATATGCAATGAATTTGTCAACTTTATCTGACAGCACTTACGAAAGGAAACACCGTTTGAAATTACAATCGTATTTTCTTGACGACATAGATATAAATATTATTTCGAGCTAAGTATAACATTTTTGATCGTTTTTTCTTCAAGTAATATGTAAATTAGAAAAATGAATTCATTGCATCTTTGTTGTAAAATAAATCATCAGAAAATTTCATCCAAAAACTTGTTTTATTTAGACATTTAATATCTTATCGGCAATGTGTTGTCATGAAAATGTTACGACCGCATGTTATTCTGAACATGGCCATTTGACTTTGGCACTTCGTGGTTTTGTTTTCTTGCATCCTTTTGAAAATCGATTTAAACTTACGCTTTTAGACAGCAAGTTCACAAACTACGGATAATTCTACGATTATATGATACAGTTTTAATAAGACTATTCACAAATTCGTCAAAATTTAAGTGCATGAAAATTGCTAGCAATGTTGATAATCGGCGTTCGCAAGTCGTCAACAGACTAGTTATTTTTCAAGTGGTATAAGGTAAACATTTTTATCTGATTGTTGCAGAAATAGTCACAAACAAGAATTAGAAATGAGTCTATCTCGAGATTGATTAATATAAACGATCTTTATTTATTTAATGAATTATTGATTTTGTTGTAAGTGTGATTTTCTTAATAAATTTTATCAGAATACTTCTTATTATATATTCAATCAAATTTATTTTGCAATCAGATTAAAAAACTATAATATTAAGATTGATCAGGGCAAAAGATAAAAACAATTTGTTTTGCATGATAGATTTTCAGAATGAGTTATATTATTTTAAATGATAGACTTATAATTTTAAATGTCCCATTATTAAGTTATTTTAGACAAAATATATCTATTGATAAAAAAATCCTTTTACACAGATAGTACTTACTTCTGCATGCATGATACAATAAAACAAAATCTGTGTTATGAAAAACAAAACATTAATACAAATTTAAGATATATATCGGTGTTTTCGCCGGTCTCGTGTTAATCAGTTTTCAGGCAAATCTTTGTCGACACTACACCAAAAAGCTTTTTTTTTTTTTTTATTTTCCCTCCTGCCTTAAGCCATTTTGACCTCCAGAAATCCGTAAATCAAGTAATTAATTTTGTGTCGCCTTATCAGTGAAAAATTGAAAATATAGAATTTCCAAAAAACGTGCTACTGCCCCTTTAAGTAATCAGACTGAATCTGAATGAGTAAGAAAACAAGTTTAAGAAAATTTACTCAATAGAACTGTCCCTTTTACTTCATGTTCCCAAGAACTAAAGAGGAGTTTGGAAGTAATATGAAGCTCAAATGAGCCATCAGTCCCCAGATGATGGTTAGCAAGGTTATCAGTGGTTGGGGATACATTGGAGCAAGCGATCATGAAGTATGAATGGTACCAGCGGGACACTTACACTTTGATAACCATCAGGGGCACTTGTACAAAGTGTGACACTTCGTTGGGAGGATCAGGTCCTCTTTCACTTTTAAGGGACCATTTAAGCTGGGTATTTTTTGTGGCAACGAAATTTAGGAGGAATTTCCTGTTTTCAATTATATATGATTTTTACATGATAATTTCACACTTAATTTCATATATGTTTGTGAAATAAGCATTTTAGTTGTTAAAGATTTGACAACTTGACAAAAAATAAAGTGTATCGCTCAAAAAATAAAAACATCGTGAAATTAAGCCAATCATGAAAGCTACGATCATGGAATGCATTACTACGACAAAATGCTGTCGCAACTGATAACTTTTATTATGAATTATTTGGTAATATGCTCCCCTTCTATCAATCAAATAGTAATTATTACTTAATTTTGTTAATGAATAAGCATATTACAGCACATTTGTTTTCTTGCAATGCTAATTAACCTTTCAAAATGGCAGATGAAAGTCGCTGGAGAGGTGCCTTTAAGTACTTTTTGCATTTGGACTGTTTGTCCATGGCTTTTGATTTGAGAAATCGATCTTGGCTATAATAATGCAGATTCCCCTTTGCGATATGATGATATGTTATGTAAAGGATATAATCCTCTCCCTCTCTATAAACCTTGATACCCAACATAGGGTACATGGTACAAAGTGGAAAGATGTGACACTGAAGGGGTAAGGATTAAAAGGGCTGTTACCAGCTTTGTGTTTCTGATGGGCAGTTCTTGTGCAAGGCAGTCGGGTAGGGGGTTGAAGATTCTGGATAACTACCGGTTTATGCCAATTCTCTGAAGGATATCAGGCATTGCCAATGCCACTGCTTCTTAATGAACCTTGATGACTCCCCCCCCCCCCCCCCTTGTGGTTCCAGGTATCAGTTTGTGAATTGTGACAGGTGTGATGAAGGATGGTTACAGGCTTAATATCAGAATGGTTTTTAAAGTTTAAAATCCAGGTTCTTATGAGTAACTTGTGGCATATGAGGTATAATTGAGGATGTAAACTGGTTTAATATCAGACTGTTTTTTAAAGTTTAAAAAATGGAGTTTTGTCTGTATTCAAAGTTCTGTGATATTAAGATATTAAGCTTATTGAGAAAACATAATCACAATTGTATATTGATGTGTAGATATGGTGTTATTTCTAAGATAAAAAGTATAAATTATATATATAATGAAGCTCTACTTCCCGTACTCAGTGTCTGATGCTGATGTACTCTAGTAGCTTCATTTTCATTAAAAATTCACTATAACATATCTTTGGTTGTTATATTTTCAGTATTATCACACCTCAGAGTCCTATACCGCATTGTAATTCAAATCAAATTTAACAGTCGATTAAAAAATGCAATCGCTTGATGTTTTTTTTAAAAGTAACAACATGGTCAACTGTGCATGACCAAGAAAACAATGGAAATTGAATGAGGGGGCCTGCAGGGAGACCATTTCTAACCATCACTCTTCGCCCTGATAAATACAAGGCTCTCATAGGCCCCATGGGATTCCCCAGTGCAGTTATCTGATTGTTTGCAGTGAAAATTCAATTTCTGAAGTTAACTGTCACAATAGGAGGCTTCGGAATCAACAATTAAGATAGCTTTGTTCTTGTTTAACCCATGTTCCGTCATGATAGATGTTTTTATCTTGAAATTAAATTACCTGAATTTCAGAAGAGCAACAATTTCAATGGCTTTGTCCTCTGTTAACCCATTTTCCGTCATAATAGGTATATTTATTGTGAACTTGGATTATCTGAATTTTGGAAGTTTTAAGATTAACAATTATGATTGTTTTGAATACTTGACCTTGTATTCTGACATCAAAGAAAATGTTATCCTTCAATCTAACAGCATTATAAATGGAATCTCAATTGTGCATTATATTATCTGATCATGAGTATAAATCGGCACTTGTTTAAAGACAGAATTGGTATCTTCACTGCATTCATTGAACTGAAATGTTGACCATGTTCATGTACACTGTCTACTGGCAATAACAAAATTACAATTTTTTTATATTTCATTTGCTATGAATGAGTCTCTTTGGAATAATGGTTTATATCCCTATAACCTGTGCTCAAAATGTGCTTTTCATACCTGAAATATGAAATCCTCTGTTGATGTATTTTGACCAAGATCATGAATTAAATTTAAAATGGTCTTGTATTTCATTTCCAGGGTGTCAATTATATTGGGCTACAGAGCCAATGGCTCTATTTGTTTATTCAGTACTGACATAGTCTACTGCAAGGTAATGCAAAGAGTCCTTATTTCTTAAGGTTAGAGCCTGTTTTAGTACTACAAAGCATCTTTCACATATTGATTTTCAACATTACACTAAGCTAATGGGCTACAGAGCCAATGGCTCTATTTGTTTATTTAGTACCTCAACTTATCAACTTACGTAGTCTACGGCAAGGTAATGCAAATAGTCCGTATTTCTTTATGTTAGAGGACTCTTTCCTTAAACTGAAGTACTGTTATATTCAAGAGATCAGCCAGAGTTTATCAAACAGACATGGAAGATCAAAGAACGTCTGCTGAAGTTGGACTAATGTTTCGTTCTCTTCCGTTTGGATTAATGGAGGCGAACTATTTCCGCGTAGTTTTACGAGAGGTCGTACTCTATGGAGGAAGAAACTGGAGTCTTGCATGGTGTTAACTTACTGAAGTCTCTTCATTTGCTACAACGATGGTGCTGAGTCAAATGAAATCATTGAAAAAAGCACAAGCTAATTGAACAATGCTTTTATGTAAGTCTCAGATAATTCGCAATTTCCTTCAAGTATTTGTGCGGCGAAAACATGCTTCTATTATTGATCCAAACCTTTCATACGGATTTAGTAATTCCCCCTGTTCGAGTAAAACACAGATTATCCGATCCATTACTGTTGAAAGGTTTTCTGTATTTTTTCGTCCAATTCTGTCAAGTGTGTTGTTTTAGAACTTGAAATGGAATTGTTCTCTGTTAAGTCAATAACTCTCGTGTTTAAAATGTATTAGTTAAAATTGTCTTTGAAACAAGACAAATTTGTATTTTCTGAAGTGAAATGAATTTAAATGTTAAAGGAGAATTGTGTTGAATCTGTTTTTGTAAAAGGTTAGTATATTTTTTGAGGTATCCGAACTGTCATGATGAGAAATATTTTTTTCATTTTTATTTTACATTGATGGACTGCATAACAAATGATAAATTCTTACAATCATTAAACAGTAAGATTTATAGGGACCTCTGCATTGATAAAAAAAATATCTTTTGTTAAACTGCCATAAATAAATATTTTGATGAAATTAATTTTCCTTTTATTCTGTTCCTGTTTAATGAAGATAAGGTTGGTTCCATTAGGCAAATTGATTATCAGTTACAAGAACATCAGCGGAAGAAGTGCTCTGTGATTAACCGTTCTTTTATCATGCGACCTGAACCATAATGCTCTTGAACTCTGGGTGACCCAACCAATGGCACTCAAAACAAAATTAAAACAGTGAAAAAAAGCACATTTTTAATCACTTGAAGTTGATGTAGGCATTGCTTTTAGTCTTTTAATTTTGTAAGGTTCATGTTTGTAAGGAATTTTCAAAAAACTTTTTCTTCCTTTAGCATGATCTTATCCAAAGAGAATTCACTATATTAAGTCTTCAAATTACTGAATTTACTATGATCAGAAACCATTAAAATTATGAATAATTTCTTTTTTTGTTTTAAGTCAACTAGTTATGCTCTAACAACATGGATTTCAAACCAAAGTTATGTCATCTTAATTATATCTTGCCCTCCCCATATAATCAAACTAAATCTATAAAAATAGATAAAGATCATTCTTTAAAACACCCCTTTTGGATACTGTTTTTGATTTGATAAACTTTATAATGATTATCATTCATATAAAGTCTTGTGATAATGTCAATTATAGGCTCTTCTAAACACGAAAGCAATGTTGACAGTTGTGGGTCATGCATGGGTATGCTATTTGATATGATTAAGGTTAAATTAATAAAATCATGAGCTAGATGAGATCCAAACATACTTCATGGATGTCCAATCAGAATCTAAACATTGTACGTGATTGACCAATCAAATTCAAGCTTTATTGTACAGACGTCAATTTCACATTGATGATGTTCATGATCACTTAATTGCGGAAAGGGTTGTCAAAGTTTTACTCGTAACAACAATGACGGATGATTAGAGCATCTTCATTCCGTCGTTGTCAGGATGAAAACGTTTTTTTATTCCAAAGTCAAAATGAGGCTCTTTTCAAAACTATTGGCTTGAATAGATAGTGGCGAAAAATTGGCACCGATCATTCGCAATCATTATTGATGGGAGCCTAGCACCTCGTTCGAATGTTACGTGGCTGGAAAAAGAACTTCAACTTGGAATGGTGGGAAGGTTTTTATTTAGACAGGGATGATCACTGTCTATAATGGGTCACATCGTTGCACTGCCATCCATCTTTTAGTATCCTCAGGATTTTCTCAATTTGATTGGGCAGGGTCATTGCTATTCACGCGTCTTCATTAGAGAGAATGCTAGAAAGGATGGACGCGGTAGTTGCCGTAAATACCACAATGCATTAGTGTTAGATAGCGGAGCATCTTGAACCAGATTAGCCGGAATTCTTTCAGGTGTGGGCCCATCTCCCTGTGGCAGACGACAAAGGCGGCCATATTGATTCTTTTCAATTTGTTGATTGGCAGGTTTAATTGAGATAGAGTGTGCAGCCCTTGGAAGGGTTTGCTAATTGTAGTTTTAATCGTGTCGAGGTCATTAGGTTGTAGTAAAGTTCGGGACACTTGGAAATGACAAGATCATTAACGAACAGAGCTGAATAAAATGTATTGATCAAAATTTTTGTCCCATTTTCAATCATCCAATTAAAAAATCATCTTAATTCCTTCAATTCTAAAAATATGCAAAGAACATTGTTGATCGAATTCTGTATTTTCTCTACCTCATAAATTTTGCAGTTGATTTCTATTTGTATAATAATAAGGTAAGTAAGTAAGTATAATAATAAGGTATGTCATTCTTCCCAAGAATAATTCAAGTAACTATTTCTATATATTGCTATATCAGACACTTAGTGTTATGTTAATTATTATCAAGATTCTTTCAAAGTTTTTATCATCTTTGATAAGACAACTTTTAATCTTCATTAAAAATTCTAAACTCTGAAAGGAGATGTTTGTGCAACAAATTCTGGAATTAATCTTTATTTCTTCCTTTTTCATAAAACTATGTAGGAGATAATTAACAATGTAATTGTGACCAATAAAGACTGGTTTCATAACATAACTTTTGAAATACTGCCATTAAGATAAGGGTATTTTAGATTCACAACACTAAATTTAGGAACGCTGCTTCAGTTTTCTACCAAGTAAAAACCATATTTTGTAAAAACAACAGTTATACAACAACGTTGCATATATTTTAAATAAAGTGATAGTGATATATTTACGATACCAGCACTAAATATAACTATATTGTTACAGAAAATAGAACTAAACTAGACATGAATTTTAGGAACATTTCATTTATAGTCCATAGTCCGTTGTTTTTACACTGAGTTACAATCATGTTAGGTAATCTAAGAATTTGTGTGCAAGCTGGTCATAAAATTCAATGCTAAGCTGAATTTCAGTGAAGTTGCATATATTTTTTTGCTTCACAATGAAAAGAAACACAGTGGGTTGCAGATTTTCTGCCTGCATTTGTCATGACTGCCTTGGTATTATTCTATGAGATCATAAAATGACCCCCAAAATAGATTTCAATGACTTTGTCATGAACTAGAAGTATAATTAAGAAGTCAATGTTGCCTTACTAGAGATATGACGTCAGTTGCAATAGTTTTTTGTTGTTGCCAGTATTTTACCGTTATCTCAAATCTGAAAACGATTTTTGATTTGTTGACGGATCGCCGCCGTTTTAAAATAAATTATATGTAATGAAGCATGACGTCATGCTCTAACTTAATCAAGCTCAGAACATCACGTTATCAGTTGGGCTAATTAGCTCTTTATGAATTGACCTGTCACGTCTAACACGTTATTCCGACATCGGCAGGCGGCCATCAATGATCAAAACATGTGGACTCGTCTCTGTTGAGATCAAAGAGTGTGTTTTTGCCCCGTTACATACCATTCGTCTTAATATGAGAGCCGTTTTTGTCAAAGATTTGCCAGAATTAATGTTGAGTTCTCTGTTCCAGTCATTGATCGTTATCATGGTGATCAAATCCCAGATGAAAAATATGCATCGATCGCTAATTTGTGACAATAAAATTATTTTTTGTGTGATAAAGCACTTGCTTGATCGTCTCTTTTTCATGGATTCCATTTTTAATTTTCTCGATTTCTGAGAATGTTCAGACAATACTTGTGTTGAAGCATGAAAATTTCCTGGATTTTTCTTGGTTTTGTTAATCATTTTTGGAATATCCTAAAATCTTTGATCTCAATTGCGAAAGAAATTACCGGTAATATAGTTTTCCCAAAAAAAACTCAGAAGCTTTAATTCTACATCCGAATTCCATGAACACATAATCATATATATTTCCTAAGGGAAACCAAGTCCCGTTTAGTATGTTTCCTTTTTGCAGTTGAATCATTCAAACATCATTAGCTGGCATACAGATTGTTGCAGGTATTTATTTTAAAGATAACAACATTATCCGCTTTTTGTTACTTTGCTTGTCATTCACGATTATAAGCATTAAAAAGTTTTATTTTCAGCAACGATGAGTATTTCATGTTCCACCAACATACTCTAGCTGTGTTCCTTTAAGAAACTTTCACAATGACTTGTATCCCATGATAAACATTGAGTTAGATGTTCATTGTAATTGATACATGACTTACTAAAATAATTGAAAAAATGGAGATACAGAAGCAGTTTATTATTCCAGCCACAAATTTGTCAATTATAAAAAAACTATTAAAAACATTATTTAATGAGATTATTTTTCATTTATCAAAAAAAGGCAAAAAAATTCAGTGAAGTACAAAACTCAACTGTCAAAGTATTGATGTATCTTTGTAAGAGAGAATAAAATGAAGTTCGTACTAAGACAACACGAGAACGAACTCCAATGCTTTTAGCTGATTGGTTCCTTGCGCAGTGCACGCAGTTTGCTGTATGTACAGTAACGCGGTTGTCGTCTTTTTCAATGAAATGTACTTTTTTTTACATCAATCGATCAAGCTCTGCTGCTTTTCAACTGGCATGGTATTGAAGAGTGCTCAGTTAAATGTGTGCCTCGTTTTTAATTGATTTGGTTCTGAAAAAAAAGTTTAAAAGTTCATCAAATGTAAGATAAATCCTGCCTCCGAATCCTTAAAATAATTTTCAATTGGTAAGTGGAGACATCATAGAATTTATGTCATCATGATCGTTTATATAATTGCAATTTTGTAAAAATAAAAATTCTTCTTTTATGTTGTGAAGCCTGGAAATATGCTCTTGAAGTCAAAGCTTTTGAAAAAGGGTTCCCACATCTTTTTAACCCCTATGCTTTAAAAACTTTATTCACCTTTCTTACTGCTGTTATGGAATTCTCAGTGGTTCCATTGTACTTTTGTGAAATTGCTTATATTTTTTTGTTTTCTTTTAATATTTTGTTATATTTAAAAGTGTTGCAGTGCTCACATTAAAAAATTTAATTCCAATTTCCCTTCCTTTTGTTATATTTTTATCCTTTCCCTTTTTTTTTATAATTTTCTTTGCTTTACTTTTCAATTATTTTGCCTTCCGTTTTTCTTCTCTTATAATCCCCAGTTATGCAGTACTCAGTTTTTTAAATCATTTATCCTTTGTTTATTTTTGTGGCAAATGTACTTTTAACAACTCAGTTTTGGCAACCTGCTAATTCTATTACTTACAAATAGTTTGTGAAGAAAGGGTTTAACCCATTGAGGAAGCCTAAATAGAAATCCGTAAATTATTGTACTGTTCTATTTTGAAGATAAGTTACCTATATTTCAACATTTATATTTTTTTTGCTTTAAACCAATTCTTTAAAGTATGCCTCTGCAATGACTAGCTAATCACGAATGGTTACACTTTTATAAAAATATTTCATTCCTTTGGATCTCAATGTTTTTTTCGAAGGATTGAAGAAAATAATTGCGCAAATGATTTTATAGTTTCTTTCAGCTCCTCCAGAGGCAATTGCCTTGTTTAAATTTGTTTAGCTGTAGCTGAAAGGACTTTTTACGCAATCTAAAACATTTTGCAGTTTGTGTTCAACAGCTAGGAGATAAAATTCGATATTGGGAAGACATTCAAATCCGTTCTGGGCTGCTTTAGGAAATAAATCTTAACATAATCAGGATAAAAAAATAAAATAAAATTTGCAATGATAAAAAAGAGTTGTGAAGTAAAACATGAATGTTATTTTAGGTTTCTTTCTGGAGTTGAATTTTGTGTGGTAAAAACAAGAAACTTGAACTGAGGGAGCCATATTGACCATGCAAAAAAAGTCCTTTACACGGGGTGGAGACTTGGGGAAAATAAGGAGTTTTTCATTTAAGGCATCAATGTTGCAATGATTTAATATTATCTTCAGATTTAATATAAAGGAAGAGAAAACTTTTGATTTCAGTCTGAATTAATTATTTATTAATTTATTTCAAATGAAAGTTAATTAGTAAGAGTAAGTTTTCATTTAATCAATTTTATGTAAACTAAGTATAGATATAGGTAATGGGGATCTGAAAATAATATCACGTATAATAATAAAGTTATTCAAAAGTTTTGAATGTCTGAAATGAACTCATAATGACATTTAAGATTAGCAAAATGCCATTTAAGCTGAAATCTAATTTAATAAAAGACGATTAATTATAATCGTTGTCTTTCTTAATTGCCTCATACTTTCTTGCAGCCTTGATTAAGAATTAACAAATCATAATATATTTTATGAATGTGTATTTAATCAAGGCGCTAAGGTTTAAGGTGATATATAAATGTTTGAAAACTGTGAAAAGGCAATTGGTTTTGTCAGTGTTTACGTGGGAACAGAACATAAGACTAACAGGGATGTTGTCAGACTGTGGGAGGAAAATCCTTGGTAAACAGGTGTGTATCCCAGTATTTCAATATTTGAAACTTTTGCTTCTCAACACACAGTCCATTTTATTGAAGTTGCTTCTGTGCGAAATATACTTATGCAACTTCGTGTAGTTACAGTTTTACACAAATTTACAAGTAGTTTTAGATGTCAATATCATACTCAATTTGATAGAATCAAGTAGTTTATGTGTGAAGTCTACATTTATGACTTCACTGAGAAATGATGTTTTATTATGTAAAATTGCATTATATATGAATACAACTTCCACAGTCTGTAAGAAGACCATGTCAAATGTTTTCTTTGTTCAAACTGTATCATACAACTTGACCTTGAAATGGTGTTGTCAACAATATAAATGATGGCATCTTCAAATGTTTTCTTTGTTCAAACTGTATCATACAACTTGACCTTGAATTGATGTTGTCAACAATATAAATGATGGCATCTTTAAATGTTTTCTTTGTTCAAACTTATCATACAACTTGACCTTGAAATGGTGTTGTCAACAATATAAATGATGGCATCTTTAAATGTTTTCTTTGTTCAAACTGTATCATACAACTTGACCTTGAAATGGTGTTGTCAACAATATAAATGATGGCATCTTTAAATGTTTTCTTTGTTCAAACTGTATCATACAACTTGACCTTGAAATGGTGTTGTCAACAATATAAATGATGGCATCTTTAAATGTTTTCTTTGTTCAAACTGTATCATACAACTTGACCTTGAAATGGTGTTGTCAACAATATAAATGATGGCATCTTTAAATGTTTTCTTTGTTCAAACTGTATCATACAACTTGACCTTGAAATGGTGTTGTCAACAATATAAATGATGGCATCTTTAAATGTTTTCTTTGTTCAAACTGTATCATACAACTTGACCTTGAAATGGTGTTGTCAACAATATAAATGATGGCATCTTTAAATGTTTTCTTTGTTCAAACTGTATCATACAACTTGACCTTGAAATGGTGTTGTCAACAATATAAATGATGGCATCTTTAAATGTTTTCTTTGTTCAAACTGTATCATACAACTTGACCTAGCTTGAATTGATGTTGTCAACAATATAAATGATGGCATCTTTAAATGTTTTCTTTGTTCAAACTGTATCATACAACTTGACCTAGCTTGAATTGATGTTGTCAACAATATAAATGATGGCATCTTTAAATGTTTTCTTTGTTCAAATTTATCATACAACTTGACCTAGCTTGAATTGATGTTGTCAACAATATAAATGATGGCATCTTTAAATGTTTTCTTTGTTCAAACTGTATCATACAACTTAACCTTGAAATGGTGTCAACTTATCAAAGAATTGGTGTTGTCAACCATATAAATGATGACAACTTTTAAGTGTTTTGTTTATACAACTGTATCATTCAACTTAACCTTGAGTTGGTGTTGTCAACCATATAAATGATGACAACTTTTAAGTGTTCTGTTTATACAACTGCATCATACTACTTAACCATGGATTGATATTGTCAACCATAATTAGGTTGACAACTGAACATCAAGTGTTTTCTGTCTACAAACTGTGTTATACAACTTCACCCGGAATTGACCATGTCAGCTGTAATAAAGTTGACAACGTTAAGGAGTGTCTGTGTGCCGACAGCTTCAACAGAAATTGTGGTTGTTGAGCTCATTAGTGCTCAAATTGAGGCTGTCATTTCAAATTGAGGCTGTCATTTTCAAGATGGCTGTCAGCCTAAATCAGGGCTGAGTTTGCCTATAGAACTTTGTACGCTGGATAGTGTTTCATTATTCATGGCTTTGTAACAAAAGCTAACAAATTTAATGATAATTTAGCATTTTCATTTGAAAAATATATTGACATTTCTTTAAGAGAAATTGATCTTTAACACAAGCGTTTGGTGGAAAATATTAAAGATGGATTAGGATTTCTGATAATTAGGATTTAATTAGTGTTGACGATCATCAATCTAAGAGATTCTTTGTAAAGCATTGATAAAGAAGATTTTGAATATAGCGTCTCTTCATGTGTGAATCTTTTCATATAGCCATATAGACAGAGCCTATGAATTCAAAGGCTTACATTTCTTAAAAAGGTTTTCAGTTTTAATTACAGTATAGCAAGTTTAATTGCCAGGTGATAGTCATGTGTTTAATTAATGATGAAATCAAGCACTCTAAAGGAAAACATTATTTTCATACTAATAAGTTTTATCCGTGGTATGACTTAATTACCTTTTATTAAGTTCAACAGTCGGACTGTAGTAAATAATTAACACATACAAGAAAAATATATGAATGACAACTTCTTTATATATTTCACATGATGTTATGGGCAACTTAAATTCTTGCCCCTTGTTCAAGTGGATGTATAGTAAATAACATATCAACATTTCGACTCTTGAGAAGCAAGTCTATATCAATCTGCAGAGAAAAAGACAATTTTCTGATGCTCCTTTTATAAAATAGCTGTTTTTGATAGTTATTACTTTTCTGAGACTAAAAGTCTAAGTGAATACTTGATTAGTGTATTACACTAAACTGTTAACAAATAAATCGAATTCTCTTGATGAAATTATAATTTGTTTACCTTTTGATAACTAAATGCATGCTCAGTTAGTATACCTTTAACGAGTTTACCTGGTCAAACAATCAACATGTTTGATAAACTCACCTGTTAACAAATAATTTCAACTACTTTTGTGATCACGATCACTTTCATACCTTGTCAAGTCCATTCTCAGTTTGTTTACCTTTAACGAGTTTACCTGGCAGGTGAAACAGTGGACAGGTGTGTCACGCTCACCTGTTAAATGATGAAATCAACTACTCTCAAGGAAACGATCATTTTCATTTCACCTTTATCATTGATCAATTTCATCTTCAAAGCAATTGCTACCTTTCACCTGCGGAAAGCTAATGAAGTGGAAACCTCCGACGTTTTCATATTAATAATTCAGGATCTTCTCTGATTATTACAGAAAGACGTGCAGTACGTACCAATACGTGGCGTACTGCAGTGCTAGGCCTCTTGGTTATATTGCTTAAGATAATTAGACATAAGCTTTTCTTGATGTATTCATACGTAGAGAATTGTTGTGTTATGAATTAATGCATCTAAGTTGTGTTTATTAAGCAACAAAGTTTTGATATTTTTGTTTGAATTATCAAGGTCCTACGTTAAAGATTCTTGTTGTCATAACTGAAAGGTAGAATTAAGAACTAGAAATTGAAAGAGTTTTATTCTAGTTTTGGATTCTGAAATATCAAATTTGTGTTATAAATACACTCTACATTGTTTGAATAGGTTAGTTCAAAGGAAATTCATGTTTTTCTTTTATATTAAGATTTCATTGTCAGAACTTTGCCATGTAGTTATATTGTTAAAAAGAAATTGTTTATCAAGCAGTTTGTTATGGAAATAGTTCAAAGTATTTCTTTGAGGAAAAAAAAATGAGGAAACATTTATATTTATATTCCACTCAATAGAACGGATCAGTAGAACAGATCAGTAGAACAGATATGAAAAATAGATATGTAGAACAGATATGAAAAATAGATAAGTAAAACAGATCGGTAGAACAAATCGGCAGAACAGATCAGTAGAACAGATCAGTAAAACAGATCGGTAGAACAAATCGACAGAACAGATCAGTAAAACAGATCGGTAGAACAGATCAGTAGAACAGGTAGGTAGAACAGATTGATCGAACAGATCAGTAGAACAGATATGAAAAATAGATATGTAGAAAAGATCGGTAGAACAGATTGGTAGAACAAATTGATGTAACAAATCGGCAGAATGGGTCAGAAGAACAACCCGATAGAACAGATCAATAGAACAAATCGATAGAACTGATCAGTAAAACAGATCAGTAGAACAGATCAGTAGAACAAATAGGTAGAACAAATCGGTAAACAGATCAGTAGAACAAATCGATAGAACTGATCAGTAAAACAGATCAGTAGAACAGATCGGTAGAACAGATCGGTAGAACAAATCAGTAGAACAGATCAGTAGAACAGATCAATAGAACAATTCGGTAGAACAAATCAGTAGAACAGATCAGTAGAACAGATCAGTAAAACAGATCAGTAGAACAGATTGGTAGAACAGATCGGTAGGACAGGTATGCTTTTAGAAAAACAGTGCCATCATCTAAATCATCTTCTGTGTTTCAGTTTTGGAATTGTTAAACTAAGAATGTTAAGTATTCAAAATCAATTAAATCAAAAACAAGATGTCACTGTTATAGAACATTTTATGTTATAGATCTTAGAATTAAAAAATAACATTTTCTAAAAATCAAATGATCAATCAAATAAGAACAAGATGTCATTGTTATGTCAAATTCTGTCTTAACTTCAAATATTTCTATATCATAGATCACCTTTTATAATTTTGTGAGAGACCAATGTCTGAGTTTTCTTCTAAAATTACCTTTATGCATACAAATTGGCATCAATCTTCATTTTCGGTTTCTATAGCAACTTATGAATAGTCATAAGATTTAAGAAATATGAATATGATTGGGGGAATTAGTATTATGAAGGTGATTTAGAAGTGAAAAGGTAATTTCCCGCGCTTCGATCATTCATTTTCAAAGTGCCAATGTCTTTGAACCCATCTTTCAAGTTTGAGAAATTCTAAAATTTATTGATCGTAGGAGCTCTTTAAGCCTCCACTTCAATTACATCTCTTTATTATATTCTCAGATGTTCCCAACTTCGGATTGATATATACTCAAAACATGCTCATCTTACGTCACTCATATCCAGGAAGACTTTGCTTCAAACGATGACTACAAAGAAATCACACAGACCTAACCTGAAAAGGGTAAATTGACTTCTTTAATGATTTCAGGAGAAAATCAACTCTGAAATGGTTTTAGAAGTCTTTGTGGTTTTTCAGTTGATGTTTTACATTGTAAGCTAAGTAAAATTAGCAAATGTTGTAAGTTGAAAGATTTTTTGTAGAAAAAAGGGATTTTTTTCTTTATGTTCTTGATGTGATGAAAGGCCTTTGTAACTAATAACAACAAAAAAGGTGATGAATTGAAACTAGGGTTTTTTTAACAGAAAAATATTTATATAGTAATGATGAATAAATTTTCTGCATGGTTTTTGAGAAATTTTAAAAAATTTCCTTAGCTGAAAGTTGAATGTGAAAAGTGGCTTATTTTTGTGAAAGTTTATGAAATTAGAATTAACGATTTGATTATTCATTTTTAGAAATACATTATATCTATCATGATATCATTTAATAAATAATATTTTTTAGATAAGACAGTAATATCATTCCTTTTATCATTTCACTTCATTTAATAATTTATATATCTGAACTTCCGAATAGATATCAGTTATGTATTATCACAGTATGATATGATCATTTTGAGTTGAATAATAAATATATATTATCATTTTCATTAAAATGGCATTGCTGCATCTATCAGTGTTTACCAAATGCCATCCACTTTGAGAATTACTGCACCGGTTATCAAGTATATGTGCGTAGGAAGTGGACACACACACACAGTCTTGTATACCCTAAGGGTTCAGCCATTGTAAACAATATAGATTTTTCTGTTGTCTGTAAAAAAAATGTCAGTCGCAGTTGGATAATTTTCATTAATAGTTGAGAGCAATCAATTTGATGTCAACACAACCAAGATTACAGTTACGCTAAGCTGTCACAGATGAATTGAATCACGACATGTCAGTTGACCCTTTGTATGCAGAAATATTTCTGATATAAGCTGGATAGAGGAGTATAAGAATTGGCCTATTGGATAACATCATCTGCTGAACAGTTGTCTACAATACCATTTCTCGATTACTGAATTTCAGGAATTGTGACTTTTCAATCTAGTTAAAACAACAGTAGAACACGGATATGACGAACTCGGATATAGCGAACAATCGGATATAGTCCCATCCCTATATAGTATCATTAAAATTATATGCGTATAGTGAACACCGGATATAGCGAACTAAATTCTTTTGTACCTTGGAGTTTGTTATATCCGTGTTCTACTCTTGCTGTAATATTTCCAATAAGTCCTACGTTACATCTAGCCACTTATATCCACTAGGTCTGTGTCAAGCATGCACGGAAATCAACCAATGAAAAAAGAACTGCCTCATCTCTTTGAATCGGGCATCGTAAGATTTTACATTGCATTTTGCGCAAAATATAAATATAAATGTCAATAATTTAATGTAGGACTTATGGGACATAAAATTTCAGCTATAGTTTAAACTAGTTTGCCCGAATCTAACAGCTAGTTTTAAGTAGATTGTCCAATTCTAAGAGTTGAGCCAGTTTTCTTTTCATTGGTTGATGTCTGCTAGAATAGGTTGATTTTTCTAAGGTTTTAGTAAAAACCTGAAAACAATCCAGCAGGCTAAAATTAAGTGGGCAAACCATGAATTTTAGAACTTATTAGCAAGATTGTTAGCACACAGGTGTAGTGGTTAGCATGCTGGCCTCTCACGTTAACGGCATGGGTTCAAATCCCGGTGGAAGAACCAAACATTTGTGGACTGTGCTGGGCACTTCTCTGAGCTAGGCACTTCATCCACATTGCAGTCAGTCTACCCAGCTGTAAAGGGTATCCCTAGCATGGAAAGCGTGTTACAAATAGACTATTAGTATTAACAATATTATAAAATTGGCATTTAAATTTAACATTTCTCCAAGACAATTAAATACTATAAATAAGGTGAAGATGATAAACATTAGTGGTGCTCTATGAGATATAAATATCTTAATGTACATCCATTCTTGATAGTTGTGTCAAAACACTCTTAATATTAATGTTTGACGTAATCACTATGATTGAAATTTAAATGACAATATTTTATCTAAATTTAAATGTTTACTCTCATTTTAGACACTTAAAGAGCTTTTTATTATCTTTTGAATCACAAATGTCAATAAGTATGATTAATTGAGTGAATAATATAGTGATGAAGATCATTATTCCTTCATTGTTATCTCTTTTAGGTTTATTTTTGTGTAATGATTTATAATATAATTTTTAACTCTTACTTTAAAAAACAATAACACGTACTTGCTTAGTTCAAGTTTGCTGAATTGCTACAAAATGTAAATTGATATCAATTTTGAATTTAATCCTTGAATGCACTCTGATAAAAATATGGCACTTTCTATTTTGAAAAATAATAAATTATGAAAAAGGTTTAATCGCAATAAAAAAAGTCCCCTGTTATCAGTGAAATGATTTCATGGTAGGTTCATAACTGAATATCAATCTTCTTCACGTTTAGTATAAAATACAAATTTACTTTAAAACGGCATTAATTATTGGCATAAACTAACCTCTGGGACGAAGTTAGCCCTTCTCTTCGTTCCTCGGAACGTACCTGTAGAAGTCTAGATTAAAAATATAGAGAAAAAACCTAAGTCATAATTACCATTAGTGGTATGCAGCTCCCTTCTTCTGGCTGGAGTTCTCTCCCTTGTCTGAGTGATGATGTGTCATATTCTCTTCTACACTTCCACACTGTGGATGTGCCTGTCAGAAGTCTGGATTTGTGCCTTCAATTCAAGCCTTCTAACAACTTTGAGATTCATTCTATGGTATGTGTTGCCGACATTGGGTCATTGTGTGACAATCGCATTCGTTTTTGTGTCTTTGAACTGTGTTTTCTGTGAACTTGTGAAAATTTTGTGTGATCTTCGTAGTTTTTCCGCGAAGTTGTGACGTCATCATCATGTCTTCTCAGCGTAAATGTGTCTCATGTCAACATTACATGTCCGATAAAGACCCCCATTCATTGTGTGTTCTGTGTGATAAAGAACCTATATGTTCTCCTGACAATAGATGTCTTTTGTGTCGCGATCTTGACAACGATGTTTGGGAAAAACTTTGTGCTATGCGCCTCAAGAAATCCCGTAAAAACTCCATCAATCCTATCTCTCCTTCTCCCCAGAAAGATAATGCTTCTCAGATCACTCCCTCGGGGAATATTGCTAAACCTACGGATCAAACTTTAGATCTTACAGCTTTTTTGGCGTCTTTCAAGAAAGAGATAGTTTCCTCCTTTCAATCAAGTTTAAAGGATATGGATAAGAGAAATGATGAGAAATTTGCCAATCTAAAGAAAACTCTCTCCTACTCTTCTAAACCACGCTCAAGCACTTCTTCTAAGGTCGACTCTTCCCGGAAGAGTTCTGCCGATTCCGTAAACATTAAGTCCAAGTCGACTAAGCGGGCCGCCGATACCCGTGATACGAGTGTGACGGAGGGTGATACGGTCAAAAGGCAGTGTTTACCGGGTACGGGCCTGCCTTCTGACGGCCGTGGGGGCCATGTTGAAGTTTCCCTAAACCAGTCTGGCGGCTTGACCACAGAGCTGGAGGGGACTCGCAATGTTGACACCGTCAACCCGCTCTGTATCCCTCCGGGGACGGTTCGGGCCGGGTCACATGTGAGTGACGGCAAGCCCGTCGACGGTACGGCTTCGGTAACTGGCACGGTCCAGGACACCGTTAGCACGGCCGACACGTGTGACTCGCGCCCCGGCTTGCTATTGACAAGGCAGCGCACGGACGGCACGGACTCGACCGCGGATATGGGTCACGGCTCTAGTAACAAGGTCGCCGATCAACAAAAGGGCACGCTTGATTTCATCGATGTTCATAACCCGCCGTTTATACCGGTGATTACGGATCCCGTCACGGAGGATAAGCAACCCGTGGACGTTAAGTTACACTCTCATGAAGGACTTGCCATTATTCCACCGGCCGATATTACGGACATCCCCGACTTAACGCCGTCATGGTCCTTTGTTGACAAGATTGCCTTACTGCATAAACTGAAACCTTGCACTGTTCCATCTTCACTTGATGATGAACTTGACCGTACCTTACCGGATGAACTAGGTTCTACGGGCATACTTCCTCCTAAACGGCTACCCAAAAGATCGTTGCCTCACTCTACTGTTGTTAAGACCGGCTTACAAGTCGTAAATGCTAACTTGGCCAGAGCTAAAGATACGGGTTCCCTGCCTAAGTTTCCCGTTAAGCAATCATATCTTATCCATGATAGAGCACTCCCAGCCGCAGCTCCCGATGTGGACAAGGATTTCGCCCGTCTTGACACCCGTCAGAATCAGCGTTTTCTTGGAGATAGACTCTCGATCTCTCGCAAGGATATCAAGGAATTAGACTCGGCAGCTCGCAACTCCGTGGATATCTTATCTTACATAAACTGGTTTGCTGCAGGAGTTAGGCAGCTTTTACCTCCAACTTTCCAGGATTATACCGGAATCAAACCTTCCACTTTGACGGTCATGAGCGCCGAAGAGGTCGCCTTAGCCCACTCCTTCCTGGATGTGATCTACCAAGCCGCAGGGGATGCCACTTTAGCCCAACTCTCTTCAGTCGCTCGTTTTACTGCCTTGGAAAGATCCCGTCTCTTAGGTACTGTTAAGAACTTACCTGCCGACGCTAAAGAGGACTTATTCCAACAACCTCTGAACACTGACTCCATGTTCAACGGCCAGTGCGCTCAAGCTCTAGCTTCCCAGGAGGCTCAGACCAGCCGGTCACTTAACCAGCAACTCGCCTCTGCTATCCTTCAACAGTCAAGGAATCAACGTGGTAACCCTCGTGGCAAGAGAGGGTTCGCTCCGTCTACCCCCCGACCCCCCCTCCACCGCTCAGCCTTCGACCGGGCCTCCAAGCCTTACAATCGTCCTCCTCCCTCTTCCTCTCAGTCTCAACCTCCCAGGGAGTTCCATCAACAACCTCCGAAATCCAATTTTCGTGGCAGAGGAAGTCGTGGTTCCAAACCCTCCTATCGCCGTTGACTCTACTCTCAACACTCACGTTTTGTCAAACCCTTACGAACCGGAAACGCCCACGGACACTCTCTTGAATTTCGACTTCGATACGCCAGTCGTCACCTCTCCAGTAGGGGGGCGATTGCAACGGTACACCAGGAATTGGAACCAGATCACTCAGGATTCGTGGATTCGATCCGTGATCTCCGAAGGTTATCAACTCCAGTTTCAGACGCGCCCGCCCCTAGCCATCCATCCGCAGGGAAGAAGATACGTCTTACAAGGGAAGCGTCTGTCAGCTGCTCTACTGGCAATAGAGCAGCTGTTGCTGAAGGAGGCTGTCGTAGAACTCTCTCCACAGGATACATCCAAGGGATTCTACTCCCCAGTTTTTCTAGTCCCCAAGAGGGACACAGAGGAGATGCGCATGATAATAGATCTAAAGATTCTCAACAAGAACTTTCTATCTCCTCCTCCAAGATTCACCATGGAATCTCTGAAGAATGTACGCAAGCTAGTACAGTTGGGAAGCAAGTTTGTGAGTATGGACTTAAAGGATGCCTACCTCCACATACCTATTCACCCTTTATCTCAGAGATACCTCAGGTTCGCCGTCAACGGCCGCAAGTTCCAATTTCGCGTCCTCCCCTTCGGCGTATCCATCGCTCCGTGGTTGTTCACGATGATCATGAAACCGTTACTTCTCTTTCTACATCTCAGAGGGATTGCCATTCACGGTTACCTGGACGACTTTTTAGCGAGACATCTGTCGACATCGATGCTAATCAGACACATCAGATTTGCGATTCATGTCTTCTCTCATCTCGGATGGTTAGTCCACCCAGACAAGTCCGAGCTTACTCCTACCCCCAGGATCAAGTTTCTGGGAGCTATCCTCGACGCAGACAAGGGTTATATCTTCCCTCTCCAGGACCGTTGGCTAGTGACACGGACTTTAACCCTCTCTCTCTTGACCACGCGATCGGCCACTCTAAGGAAATGGATGTCGCTCCTAGGATTCCTCACCTCCATTCAGGCCTTTACGTTTCGGGGTCGTTTAAACCTAAGACACACACAGACATGGATAAACGACAACAGGAGTTTGCATCTCGATCTAGCCATAACCTGCCCCCCTCATGTATGTCAAGAACTCACATGGTGGACTCAGGAGTCCAATGTACTCTCGGGAACAAGGTTCACAGATCCCCAACCGCAATTTACCATCTTCACAGATGCATCGCAGGAGGGCTGGGGTGCCCACATGGACGATTTGGAGACATCGGGCATATGGACGCAACAGGAAGTGGGACTTCACATCAACCTGTTAGAGTTACTCGCAGTAATCAGAGCCTTCAGTACGTGGTGGAGGAGACTGTACAAAGCCAGCGTCATGATCGCGTCGGACAACGCGACGGTGGTCTCTTATATCAACAAGCAAGGCGGCACCAGATCCCAGAGCTTGATGACCTTAACTCGTCGTCTGTTCTCTCTAACAGACCAGTTCAAAGTGATCCTCAGGGCAAGACACATTCCCGGGAGACTGAATGTGAGAGCCGACACTCTGTCGAGAAGGAATCAAGTAATCCAAACGGAATGGACACTGAACAAGGAAGCCTTCCAGCTAATTTCAGACAGATGGGAGACCCCGAGCATCGATCTGTTCGCGACAAGTCGGAATCATCAACTCCCTACGTACAT
Organism: Steromphala cineraria; assembly: GCA_916613615.1. Lineage (NCBI taxonomy): Eukaryota > Metazoa > Mollusca > Gastropoda > Trochida > Trochidae > Steromphala > Steromphala cineraria. The sequence goes on from OU744737.1 coordinate 18,579,758, forward strand.
CAGTCCCATACCGGATCCCCTTGCCTGGGCAGTGGACGCCCTCTCCACCTCTTGGGACGGCATGGTAGCCTATGCGTTCCCCCCAATCAAGATCATTCCAGACGTATTAGCAAGGATTGCGTCACAGGACTGCCTAGTTTATCTAGTCGCCCCAGCTTGGCCCACGAGGCCGTGGTTCCCCAATCTGTTGGACTTATTGACGGACTTCCCTCTCAATCTACCACTCTGGGAGAACCTGCTATTTCAGCCGCACTCTCTAAGGAATCACGGGAATCTATCAACACTCAACCTTCACGTGTGGAGATTATCGTCCAATCCCTCAAGGCACAAGGTTTCGGGGGAGAGTCTTCGGAAGCTATTGTCAAGTCTGTCAGACCATCCACAGCAAGGCTCTACGACGCTAAGTGGCGAATCTTCACAGAGTGGAGACGACAACGAGATTTGTTAGATTCTGAGATTACGATTCCCATGATCGCGGATTTCCTTCTACACCTAAGGAATGTGAGAAAACTGAAACATGGCACGATAGAGGGTTACAGGTCTGCGATAGCCTCAGTATGTGACATTCAAGGAATTTCTGTTGGGCCAGACAAGTCATTACACAGGATGATTAGGTCATTCCAGATCAAGGATATCACCACTCCCTCAGTTTTTCCCAAGTGGGATCTGTGCATTGTGCTCCAATCTTTGATGAAAGGTCCGTATGAACCCCTGAGTTCTGCTCCCCTCAAGTTTTTATCTTTTAAAACAGCCTTTCTACTGGCTTTCGCCTCAGCCGCACGTGTCTCTGAACTCCATGCTATCGACAATTCCTCCATAAGATTTGCTAGCGACAAGTCGGAAGTATCTTGCCGTGCTTTACCAGAATTTTTAGCTAAGAACCAGGCTTCAGCTGAAGGACCACTAGGTACGAGAACGTATAGAATACCAGCTCTACCTATCTCTACTTCGCGCTCTAACAAGGAAAGGTTACTCTGCCCAGTCAGATGTTTGAGATGGTATCTCCAGAGAACAGCTCCTTTTCGAAGAAACAGGAGAAGGTTGTTTTTATCATGTAAAACAGCAATGGATACGGAGATTTCAAAGAACACTATATCCTCATGGCTTAGGAAGACTATCGTGTATGCCTATCAGATCATAGACCAAGATACGGTGAATATCAAGTTTTCTCCGCATGAGATTAGAGCGCTATCTTCCTCACTATCAGCTTGGAAATCAGTTTCTATCCAACAACTCGTAGCCACTTGCCAATGGAAAGGATCCAATACGTTCATATCTTCATACCTGCGGGATATAACACCTTCTCTATCAGGAATCAGCGAGTTGGGCCCACTAGTGGCGGCTCAGCGCGTAACTCAAGGATAGGAAAAAGAGAGGGGGGGGGGGTCGGGGTCGTCGGGAGGATATTCGACGCCCGATCTCCAAAGTACTACTTGACTCCATTTAAGGTGAGGTTTGACTGTGACTGAAGTTTGGTGATGGTTGCAGCGTGTTTCTAGGAACGGGGGTGTGGTAACACTTGTTGTGGACCGGTATATCCACCAAACTCCGACACTTGTTCTAACACTTATTCTAACACTTATCCGAATATGACGTATGGATAAATAGACCGGAAGTGACGTCATAATAAACCGGAAGTGACGTCATAATGACGTCAGAACCGGAAGTGACGTCATAGGTAGTTTAAGAGATTTAAGTAATTTCGGAATATTTGAAGGTTTTAAGGAATTACGTCATATCCGGACCGGAAAGAACCTAACATAATTACCTAATGGTATGCACTCACAATAACATGAATTACTCAGGTGAAAGTGATAATAAACGATGTTTAGCATGAGGTCAGTTCTTGGTTGTTTGTGTTATTCTTACAAGAATTATATTTAACCTAAGATCCTGACTATTGAGAGTAATGTAACTAAAGTTGTTTCTAGTTATTGGCATATTAAAGTAAAGGGACATCGCCTGGATCCCTCCTCCGTTATGTGTAATTCGGGCTAACTTCGTCCCAGAGGTTAGTTTATGCCAATAATTAGGAACAATTACATGTATTGTTAGTAATTATTAGTAAACTCACCTCTGGGACGAACAATGTATCCCACCCAGAGTTTACATATCTCTAATTCCTCCCCGCATGTGTTCCAGGTGATGTGGTTTTTGATGTTGAACGTGCAGTACGAGAATATGTCACATCATCACTCAGACAAGGGAGAGAACTCCAGCCAGAAGAAGGGAGCTGCATACCACTAATGGTAATTATGACTTAGGTTTTTTCTCTATATTTTTAATCTAGACTTCTACAGGTACGTTCCGAGGAACGAAGAGAAGGGCTAACTTCGTCACAGAGGTGAGTTTACTAATAATTACTAACAATACATGTAATTGTTCCTTTTAGCTCATCAGGACTGAAAGTCCAGATGGGCTTATGGCATGGCCCCTCGTCCGGCGTCCGTCCGTCCGTCGTCCGTCGTCCGTCGTCCGTCCGTCGTCCGTCCGTAAACTTTTGACACTTTCGACTTCTCCTCATGAACCATACATATTAGAGAGCTGAAATTTTGTGTAAAAGTACCTTAGCATATGGAGATTCTAATTTGTAACTTTGGTGACCCTGTGACCCCAAATAGGGTCACAGGGGTCACAACTTTAAAAACCTATTTTCATCTTCTTCTCCAGTTCCAGAAGGACTAGAGAGTTAAAAATGATATGTGCAGACTCCTTGGACAATGGAGATTCTAATTTGTAACTTTGGTGACCCTGTGACCCCAAATAGGGTCACAGGGGTCACAACCTTAAAAACCTATTTTCATCTTCTTCTCCAGTTCTAAAAGGACTAGAGAGTTAAAAGCGATATGTGCAGACTCCTTGGCCAATGGAGATTCTAATTTGTAACTTTGGTGACCCTGTGACCCCAAATAGGGTCACAGGGGTCACAACCTTAAATACCTATTTTTATCTTCTTCTCCAGTTCCAAAAGGAGTAGAGAGCTGAAATTATATGTGCAGACTCCTTGGACAATGGAGATTCTAATTTGTAACTTTGGTGACCCTGTGACCCCAAATAGGGTCACAGGGGTCACAACTTAAATACCTATTTTCATCTTCTTCTCCAGTTCCAAAAGGAGTAGAGAGTTAAAAATTATATGTGCAGACTCCTTGGACAATGGAGATTCTAATTTGTAACTTTGGTGACCCTGTGACCCCAAATAGGGTCACAGGGGTCACAACCTTAAAAACCTATTTTCATCTTCTTCTCCAGTTCTAAAAGGACTAGAGCGTTAAAAACGATATGTGCAGACTCCTTGGCCAATGGGGATTCTAATTTGTAGATTTCGTGACCCCATGACCCCAAATAGGGTCACAGGGGTCACAACCTTAAAAACCTATTTTCATCTTCTTCTCCAGTTCTAAAAGGACTAGAGAGTTGAAAGTGATATGTGAAGACTCCTTGGACAATGGGGATTCTAATTTGTAACTTTGGTGAATCTGTGACCCCAAATAGGGTCACAGGGGTCACAACCTTAAAAACCTATTTTCATCTTCTTCTCCAGTACTAAAAGGACTAGAGAGTAAATATTGATATGTGCAGAGTCCTTGGACAATGGGGATTCTAATTTGTAACTTTGTTGACCCCATGACCCCAAATAGGGTCACAGGGGTCACAACCTTAAAAACCAATTCTCATCTTCTTCTCCAGTTCCAAAAGGTCTAGAGAGTTAATATTGATATGTGCAGACTCCTTGGACAATGGGGATTCTAATTTGTAACTTTGTTGACCCTGTGACCCCAAATAGGGTCACAGGGGTCACAACCTTAAAAACCTATTTTCATCTTCTTCTCAAGTTCCAAAAGGTCTAGAGAGCTGAAATTATATGTGCAGACTCCTTGGCCAATGGGGATTCTAAATTGTAGATTTCGTGACCCCATGACCCCAAATAGGGTCACATTTAGCTGGGGCCACAACCGTACAAACTTATTTTCATCATCATCTTTAGCTCCTAAAGGTCTATTGAGCTGAAAGACTGCATGTAGACTCCTTGGCCAATTGGGATTCTAAACTGTAGGTTTTGTGACCATGACCCCATGACCCCAAATAGGGTCACAGGGGTCACAATCTTAAAAACTTATTTTTCTCCATTAGATGACAGTCTATGGCAAATTTATTTCTCCTTGGATATTTTAGTGTGGACTTCTTTCACTGTCTGATATTGGCGAGTGTTGAATAATAATACATTTGTTTTGTAATTTTTGTATACGTTTTCTTGCAATATAGGTAACATCAGTTTCATTTTTAGCTCATCTTGCCTGTATAAAGCAAACTTGATATGATGCCTGATGAGCTACAGAGCCAATGGCTCTATTTTTAAATATATATTTTTATGAGTTAAAGTTATTGTTTGCACACACTCAAATGATATTTTTATAAATTCTTTGTAATTTTTTATCAAACAAATGAATTTAATATAAATAGTCTCAGATTAATAAATGAACAACAGCGAAATAATTAACCTAATTTAATACAAGATTACTTCATAGAATTGCTCATAGGAATATTTTGTCTAATATTGGCATTGATGAATTGAATAGCAAGAATGATAATAATCAACATTAAAGTATTGAGTCATCAGTGAGAATGATAATTGATCTGTTTGTAACTACTTTGCAAACTTTGCTAAAAGCTTTGATTAATTAACAATCAACTTCATTGATTGTTCAACTAGGTCTTAAAGGGGCAGTAGCACGTTTTTAGGGGTAATATAAGGTGATGTCAGGAAAATGAGAATAAATGGTTCCAATTGAAAGACAGGGTATTTAAACTAAATGAAGCAGTAATAATTCGACTAAATAATGCAAAGTTTAGCCATGCGACTCCTTTTTCCTACACAAAATGAATTAAAGGTGTTCACAAAAAATGGCCGCCAATGGATTTTATGTGAATCCTCATACTTTGTCCTCTGACTTTGGGTGATTGGCTTGTGTAATGAGATTTTTGACACTGTCATAATAAAACATTTAGCATTAACATACAATTATCAGTGAATTTTTTTAAATATTTATAAAATTATCAAAAAACGTGCTACTGCCCCTTTAAAGATGCAGTAGCACATTTTTAGGGTGAATATAAGGTGATTCCAGGAAAATTAAAATAAACTCTTCTAATTGAAAGACAATGTATTCAAACTAAATGAAGCATTGATAAATCAAATATATACTGTAAAGTTCAGACATGCGATACCTTTTTCTTATACAAAATGAATTAAAAGGTGTTCACACTCAAATGGCCGCCAGTGGAATTTATTTGATCTTTATAATTTGCTCTCTGACTATGGATGATTGTTTTTTGTAATGAGATTTTTGACACTATCGAAACAATTCATTTAGCATTAACCTACAATTATCAGCAAAAATTTGAAAATATATAATTTACAAAAACTTGCTATTGCCCCTTTAAATTTTGTTAATTCACGGTATGACACTTTGATTATAAAAATTGACATTTTTACACCAAAAATGTGAAGGGGGAAGATAGTGGACATATTGTGGAATGGGAATGGCCTTGACAATATTCTGAAGGCAACCACTATACTTGAACCAGTTGATTATCTCTTAACTCTAGTGTCCAATGTCTTCCTTGTCTACACTGAGAGATTCATTGTTTCGCGACATATTTTTGTACCAAATGGATCATTTTGATATGCACAAAAGAACATCATTTAAGCTCATGGACATTTGCAAACTGCAAATTCAATCTAACATTTCAGCTTTTGAGTAAAACATCTTGGTGATGCTTTCATCACGCCAGGATATTTGATCAGTCCAATTAGCGCTTGCTTATATCCCCGGTGAAATCAACAAGTGAGTGTCTATTTCAACACTTCTCATGACTTCCTTTTGGGAATAACAGATCTTTTTTACAAGATTAATTCAGTTATTTCGACCTTTCCAATGACAATAGACAAATATCTCAAGACTGGAAAGAATGTTTTTCAGCAAACTGAAGGAAATTAGCACTTAGATTGTCAGTGATATTCTATCCATTTGAAAATTACTTTTAGATTATGTAAAACTTGTTGCCGAACCATTCTTTAATAACTGAATAAAGAAAACACAGCTCGTCACTAATTGAATATTCCACTTTACTTCTGAAATTAAAGAAAATAATTCTGTGTAGCCAATTTACTGCAATAAACTCCCAAGCTTTAAGGGTTGGGATAGCTCAGTGGTTAGCATGTAAGGCTTTGGATCAAGAAATAAGGAGTTTTAATCCCACCAGGGACTCAGCAACTTTGTCTGCAGTAGAGAACTGTTCTCCAAGCTGTTAAGTTTGGATGCAATGCTACACTTAATTGGAGTGCAGTACCACGCATGGTTCGCTAGTTACAGATATGCTTGCAGGTTTCACCGCAATGCACAATGCCACAATGGTGTTGCAGGCTTTTTCCCTGCATTAATACTAGCAGCTGTGATATGAGTTAAATACACTTGAAAGCTGCATTAAATCAAAGATCGCCTCGCTTAACCGCAAGACTTTGACAAGGCTGGTATCCATAACAAGTAAATTTTAGCCATACAGCATTCCCTCAATATAGGGTGTCAGGCATCAACCCCCTAGCTCAGTGGTTAGCATGTAAGACTTTGGATCAAGAAATAAGGAGTTTTAATCCCACCAGGGACTCCGCAACTTTGTCTGCAGTAGAGAACTGTTCTCCAAGCTGTTAATTTTGGATGCAATGTTACTTTTAATTGGAGTGCAGTACCACCCATGGTTCGCTAGTTTCAGATAATGCTTGCAGGTTTCACCGCAATGCACAATGCCACAATGGTGTTGCAGGTTTTCTTCCTGCAATAATACTAGCAGCTGTGATATAAGTTAAATACAGCTTTTGTTCTCAACATCAATGCTTAAATTAGCCCTTGATGAATACTGGCTCTAGTTCTGACTTGTAAGCCTAGTTTATACACTGCAACCCTAGTTAATTAAAATCTTGAAATGTCTTTTCAATATCTTCTGAAGGTTTCGTGTTTTAAATGAAAAGGGTGATAAACTGGATCCACAAATTTGGGCACCTAGCAGTAAGGCTTTAATTAGCCTGTAACTGGTGCTATCTGTGCCTTGTAAGTTTATTTTATAATCCTGAAACCCAAACTTAATAAGAAAATCTATTGGTGCAGGGAAAAGTTTTCTGTGACCCAAAGGTTAATTCAATGGTTATTATTTCCTACCAGGGTTGAAAATACTTTGCCAAGGTTAGCTATGTTTGATAGAAGGCAATGGGGGTCATTACTTTGTCTATATGGGTGAATACAAGACTTTATTTAACTAAACACAATATCTAACTCAATTTTGGATTTTGACAGGGATATTGTGAGCAAAGACAGCTATTACATGGGTACAAGAGGCTGTTTTTAGTGTTCAAACAGCGGCCACAAAGAAGATGTAATAGTCCCATCTGCCAACCTTCATGTACAAGTTGATTGAAATTCTCCACCATTGAAGACGGTTTGTTCGCGTGGAGCTAGTGTCGCGAGAAGAAAGACCTCTTTTCCTTGCCCAGTCATTGATTTTTAGCGATCATTTGGTTTTGAGGTAATAAAGAATCGTGTGATGCATTCCGAAGTACGTTCTGTGACAACGAACGAGCACTTTTTCCAATGAGCATCGCCCTCTTTATATTGTTATACTCTTTCTCTTGGCTTTGTATGCTTTAATTTACTTTGCAGACTCGGAATATCTTTTGATTGTTATGCCGTACTCTATTCGCTGTGTACACTTTAATTTACTTTGCCAATTCTGCAGAATTCTTTTGGTGGCCATGTTGATCTTGCGAACGTCGACAGAATAAATACTTTTATTGTACTCGTTACTTGATGACGATGCACTGGAAAGACAATAAAATATCTTGACCTTTGACGGGGATGGTCCTGTGAAATCTTGTAACGTTATCGGCGAGATAGAAATGACGCTGTTGTTTAGGTGTTGAAATCCATGCATCCCTCGTGGAAGAAACACAGCTTTTTCATAATTTGTAATTCTATTACGCGGGGAGTGTTATGCCAAATTTCGATCTGGTTTATATAATTAGTCATGTGATTTATTTGTGGTAATTTGATTGGTTCAGGCTGATTGGATTGGTGCATGCTGATTGATACAGTGCAGAGAGCTTCCAAGACAAGATCTTACCCAATCGACTCCAAGCCCTGCGTCAGAGTTTTAACTGTGATCTATCGAGTGTATGTTTTCATGTTATTGTGCAGAGTGCTTCAGGCGGAATATCTGCCAGTCTGTAACACAGGCATATAAGATTAATTTTCGAGGGAAAATTATTATTTATATATATTACGGGAAGAATTATACCAAAAATCCTTCTCTTTTTGTTGCATGTCTGTATCAAGGACATGAAAGATTCATTTTTGTTTAAATTGAAAAATTCATGTGAATTGAAAAAGCTATTGGTGTGCATGTATCTTGGTGATACTACCACAAAACTTTTTGTAACCTTTGTCAGGTATTGAAGACCTTTTAGGACGGATTTATGATTTCCAATTTTCTCATTTTATGCTTGTCAACTTTCTTGAATGAAATAAAGTGTAGCTAAACTGTGAAGAATTTGAGTTTTTGTGGTATATTGAATCTGACTTATTGAGTGGAATGATGAATTCAAAGGTTACAAGAGGATAATTTAATGGAGTATTTGAAATTTATTATTCGAAATTGACCTCTTTACTTACAAGATAATCTCCTTCAAATCAATTTGCTTTCTGCAGGAAGATAGTCTGCGTAAGAAGAAAGGAAATAAAAAAAAATTCTGCTTTGTAGTATATGCTAGCTGTTACTTATATGAATATTATTTACCTAGATTTGGAAAAATTTAAATATTGAGCTAGAAAACATGGTCAATTGTAATGAGTAGCAAATATTTTCAAATTATTGGATACAAAGAATCAAATTTCACAAAGCCTTGAGGTGATAGTAAGTCCGAACGGTAATCTGAGTGTAATGTTATAGAATAAGAGTTAAGGTCAACCTTAGTATAGGTTACTTTGTGAATCTAGGCTCAATGAGGCTTCTGATATTGCGCTTGACTCCACGCCACAAGGGAATGATCCAAGTGCCACATAGTTACCTTTGGTGTTAGCACACACAGTATTCTTCTCATTCTCAACTCCTCAGGAGTATGCAAACCAGCAGCCTATCGTTCATTGTTTCTGTCACTTCCTGTCCAGGTACCCAATTGTACTGTTGGGTTCACAGAGACACTTTTGAATGAAGTCTATTGCATAAGGTCAGTCCCAAGTTCCTCAGCTCCGGCCCAAGCCTGAGGCAGAAACTTCTTCAAAACAACTAGCATGCAAGACTCTTCACCACCAAAGCTTACAGGCAAGACTCTTCACCACCAAGGCTTACATGCAAGACTCTTCGCCACCAAGGCTTACATGCAAGACTCTTCGCCACCAAGGCTTACATGCGAGACTCTTCACCACCAAGGCTTACATGCGAGACTCTTCGCCACCAAGGCTTACATGCGAGACTCTTCGCCACCAAGGCTTACATGCAAGAATCTTCACCACCAAGGCTTACATGCAAGACTCTTCACCACCAAGGCTTACAGGCAAGACTCTTCACCACCAAGGCTTACATGCAAGACTCTTCACCACCAAGGCTTACAGGCAGACTCTTCACCACCAAGGCTTACAGGCAAGACTCTTCACCACCAAGGCTTACATGCAAGACTCTTCACCTACAAGGCTTACAGGCAAGACTCTTCACCACCAAGGCTTACAGGCAAGACTCTTCACCACCAAGGCTTACATGCGAGACTCTTCGCCACCAAGGCTTACATGCGAGACTCTTCACCTACAAGGCTTACAGGCAAGACTCTTCACCACCAAGGCTTACATGCAAGACTCTTCACCATCAAGGCTTACCTGGAGACTCTTCGCCACCAAGGCTTACATGCGAGACTCTTCGCCACAATATTCTTGATTTATCAGTTTATCACAAGATCACGCACTGTGGTACTGTGTGTGTGTTGATCACTCTTTCATCTCTATCAAGTGATCAGGACATTGACAAAATGATTGGTATTGTGCTCTGTGATTTGTAATCCTAGACCTGAAATTTGCACTTGATGATGGATGTATCAGTTATGTAGCAGTGTGCGTGATGAAGAATTGGTTGGAGGTGTCACTCTGTAGCAGTGCAAAGACATTAGCGTCATTTTCACCGGTGGATCGAGAGAGGTGATTGGCCGAAGGGTGCTCAGGATTTCAAACCCCTCTTTTTATGAAAAAGGAGGAATTAACAGTAGAATATATGATCCAATGCTTTTATTAATGCTATTTTGTGATGATACGTCGTCTATTCACGGTATATGTGCGTTTCACTACCTGAAGTAGGGTTTCAATCCTTTTTTGGTAGGCCTGCATATTTAGGGTGCCGGATGATGTGATATGGAGTTTAATGCTGCTTTAAAGGTGAGGTGAGTATTTCACTTATCTCACGGCTGATAGTATTATTGCAGGGAAAACGCTGCATTATCACCTTCACATTGAAACCTGCAAGCATTGACAGCCACTTATGAACCATGTATGGTACTGCTCTTGAATTCATTATATAATCGATCCAAACTTTACTTGGTGAGCCTCTTGCCAGATATAATCGATCCAAACTTTACTTGGTGAGCCTCTTGCCAGATTCGAACCCTGGACCTCTTGATCTGGAGCTGGACACAGTAACCAGACTGCCCTATCCCTTCCCATGCAGGCTTAAATCTGACACAGAATTTGACCAATAAAAGTAAAAAATTCTATTGCAGATCCGAATGAAGAAGCAATTGTAAAATAACTATATAGTATTTGGAAATTTGAGTAACAAATGCATTATGGGAAAGGTCACAGTTGCTAACAGAGGTTATGATTATTGTCTATTGAGTTGAATCTATAAGTCTAATAAAACATGCTTCTAATGGTACAGACACGATAACGTGCACTCAACCACTAATAATTGTCTTTTTATGAAATTTGCGAAAAGAACGTCAACATCCTTCACAGCAGGCCACGCAGAGGTGGCGGCCATTGTTTATACTACATTCCACACAACCACTTTCAATCAAAAGAGCGAGACAAAACGTCAGTCGACGGCAAGTATCTGAGTCCACTTTGACTTGAACGTAATCTTGTTCGTGTAATATTCCCTAATTTACACGATCTTATCCTTCAATCATCAAAATTTCAACACCTAACTCGCCAGAAATGTTATTGACATTTCATCAAATAGAAGATAATTGAATTTGACAAGGGCCTTGGTCGAGTTTGTAAAGTCTAGGAGAATGAAAGGAGGCGTTGGATAAATATTGACAGTTGTCGTCTGGGAGATAGTATCAGACATAAAGAAAAATTGGTCTCTCCGCCAAAAAGGGTTCTGATGATTGTTTCGCTGCTGGAGAAGTGCTATTTGTCGACCACTGCCTTTAGGTTTTGAGTAGATATTTGGTGTTTTGTATTTGTCATGGAGTTAGTTCTGAATTTGTTTTTTGATGTTTGTGAAAAAACGGCTCTCAGCTTGGTGGCCCAATTTTTGTGTTGGTTTAGGAAAACCTACTTGTTGAGTACTGCTCCTGTACATTGAGTGTGAAATTGGTATGTGCTTGGTGTTTTTCAATTTGTCATGAAATTGTTCTCAATTTGGTTGGTTTTATTTGTGCTGGCAGGATTGCTTGAATAGTAAATTTGGAGCAAAAGAGGTTCTTGCTTAAGAGTATTTTTGTACTTTCCATTATTTTTTAAAAGGTTTCTAAAATGTTATACTTTTGAAAGAATTTAGATGATAAATTTGAGTTTCATGATCAAATTATAAATATATATATGACTTTTGGTATATTGTAATCAATGTGGAGGCTATTCGTCGAAATAAAACCTCTAAAACACAACCAACTGACTCAAGATGATTTTTTTAAATATTGGGAAAATGGTAACTTTAACTTTGTTGCCCCAAAACTTTGGATCACCGTTGTTAAATCTTAATAGACTTTATTGCAATAAAAACAAACTGTAAAACACTAAATGTACATCTTATCTTCTTATATCCCTTAAGTGAAAGTATTTTGAAGAATCTTTCAAGTTTTAACTTGAAAGAATTGTAAAGGTTTTTCAAACATTTTCACAAGGAAGATTTTTGTATTATTGATATTCTTTAACAAATAAAGCATATATCTGTCATTATATTAAAGAATATAACACTCCAAATTTGTTAAGCTTCATATGGATAGTAGCAATTAAAAGCTGCATGTATTTAGAATGAAGAATGGAAGAAAAGTGCCATTAGTGATTCTAATTTGCCTTAATATTTTCTTACAAAAGGAATGGCCAGAAAAAAACACTTCCATTCATTCGAATTAGGAGATGTTCTTCACAAAGTATTTAAAAATGTTTATAAGATATTTCATACAAGATAAAGTTATTCTGGAAAAGGAGTTTCCGAAAACTTTAAGTTTTGGAACAAATTTCCCTGACAAATATTTTTAAGATATATCTTAGATGAAAAGAGTTCAATTTGATGAAAAGCTAAAAATAATTTTTGTTTGCTCAAAATGTGTAAATTTGGTTAAAATGCTTTTAAAAACTAATTTTACAAGATTCATCGATTGTGTAACAAGTATACTTGAACTTACTTTCAGACTTATATAATTTATATCATTTGAAACTACTTAAGTACAATGGTTAAGTGGACTGTATAGAGTTTTTAAGAGTAATATATTAAACAAGTTTAAATGGCTATAGTATGTTTTAAACATGTTTCAAAGTACAAAAAAGTTTTCTGTTCTGGAAGTGTTGAGTTTCATCTCCTGTTTTATTCCACATTATTACTTTGGAATTTAAATATATTTTTCTGTTTTCTAGTGCCATGTTATTACATAAATCATACCTATAACTAATAACCAGAATGAAGAAAAAAAAATTTATTTTTTTTTTCCAATTTTTTTTTTTTTTTCAAAACTCCATAAAGAAAAAGGACATATATAAACAATTCCAGACATAGCAAAAAAAAGGTTTCTTATCTTATGAAACTTCTGAATTTGCACATTTCTCATCCTTATTGCGTTTAACCTTTCCAGAATACCTCTGTCATCAAATGTCAATGTGACAAGATTGCTTGGCAGTCGTCAATTACAAAATGAAAATGATGACTGGTAGTTTGACGTGTGTCAAATGATGAGACATTGACAAGATTTGCTTGCAGTTGATTTCATACCATAATCTTGAATTGACAAGTGAAAAGTGTCTCATACCTAAAAGGATGAATTCGAGTTTTATAGATTTTTTCAAAATTTCACTAACATGGATTTCTATCTGAGTAAATGTTATCTGTATAATGATGTGTATGGACATGATAAGACAACGATTTTCTGTTTCACCTTTAATTGACAGGTTTTTATTTTTATTTTTATACAATATATGATGTGATGACAAATTCATTTGATGAATAGGTGTTCTTGACGACTGGATTTATTTACAACCAAGCAGCAGTTTCACTAGTAGGTTTAAGATAAAATGGAATCTGAAAGTTTCTAGTTACTTGATTTTGTCATCATGATATTTTGACTTATGTGTGGGCATTCGTGACTTGTATTTTCTGTTTTGAATCTTATTGAAGTGTGTATTAACTATAAACTTTAAATAAATTCTTATTACGAGAAATTATTCTTTTCATAGAAGAATAAATATTTTACCAAAATCTTCATTTTTTACAAAAAGCTAATTTGTATGGATTTATGTTACTATCAAAATCCTTTCTTCTGCATTAGTTTATACAATACTATAATGCCTTAATAGAAATTATCAATAATATTCAAAAGTTAACTTTAGAAAAAGTTTTTAAGATTATTCTGTCTTTATCATTTGGTGCACTAACTTAGGAGAGCAATTCTTAAAGAAGTAATGTGGTGACAAGGTATTTTTATGACATAATTAGATTCAAGACATAATTTTCAATCAATTAAGACCAAATTTAGCAATTCCTAATACCTCGATATTTTGTATCAAACTTCCTTAAGATAAAATGGAATCTGAAAGATTGAAATGTTTGGTTGCTCTATTGTGTAATTATCACATCCTAACTTATATGAGCTAGAGCATTAGTGACTTATAAAAAAGATAAAATTCTTTCTGTTTCTTCCTTTTTAACCCCTCTACCTTGTCTGATCGACTTTAAAAAATGTCCTTCATTCTTTACGATCAATATACGTCAATATTCAGACGGATGTTACGTTAGCTTGCGAGGTGAAAGAAAATGTTTCAGATGACTCTCTACATTCCGGTTGTGTTTTTCAGTTCCGAAGTAATTGACAAAAATTACAAACTGCCAAATCAGCTGCTTTAAAGTTTTAATCATTGACTGAACTTTCAAAAAAAAATAATCTCATTTTGTTAATAAATAATTGTAATTTACTGAATAATTTTTTTCTCGAACATGTTAAAGAAAACTCCTTCTTGCTTATAGAAAGATAAACGATTTTCTTATATGAACTAATGTAATTCAAGGAATATAACTTTTTTAGACAAATTCATAAAAAAGTTAACCTCAAAACTACATAACTGAATCAATTAATATGAATTATAGGGAACATATCTTAAATGCTATTGTGAGATAGTTACTTTGTTTTAATCATTACTTCATCACTTAAATAATGAATGGACTAGATTTACCCGTAATAAATCTATCAATGAGTTGTCCGTCATGTTGACTGTTGCCATGACCTGATAGAAGGGGATATAGGATTTTTGCAGCACTTTGGGGGGCTGAGAAAGGGGATTGCCTTATAAACGAGGTTGCCAGCCATATAGATTAGAATTCCGGTATACGGTATACGTAGATCTTATCGCATACCATTAAGGAACAATTAATCTTTAATTGTCAAGTAATCTGACATATATTGATATATACAAGATTTTGTACTTTTTGGTCATGAGGCTTTGAACATGAATAAACATCCCCCATCATCTGACAATTTTATTCATCAAGAATATATATGGATTATATATGCATACTGCTAACAACATTTACTTGAAATTAACAATCAATATGAGAACAATTTGTAGAAAGATAGTTACAACCTAAGATGATGACAATCAACAATAATGATTAGTCATCAAACTCAAATTTACCATATCATATATAAATCATAATTTTCATTTTATACAAAATCGTTTATTTCATTTTCGTTGAAATATTCAATGTTTATAAAGCTCATTTGAAATGACCAATGTGGATAGATTTATCATTAATCTTGTTCTATGACAAATAGACATCCATTATGACATAAATTCATCCATTATATGCTTATAAAGGCAACAATCTTAGCTGATAAGCGTCAGGAAGGACGACAAGGCTTCTATCAGGTTTCTTTGCCGCAGATACTTAAAGAGATGTTACAGAGACGTGTTGGTCGATTATGGCTCGATATCGAGTGGTGTTTATGACATATATCACTCAGGACGTACATATCATGTCTATATGCACCGTGTCAACAAAGCTCGTAATAATCAATGAATTATACATAGAAGTTCTCGAGGTATGGTCGTGATGGTTTGTAGGCACGGGATGAGTGCTTGGCGTCTTCTAATGCTTCATCATTTGTTATTTTGATGCCATGGTATTCATTTGATATGAATCCCTTTACCTGTATGAATAATCACGTTCTTGAGATGAATTTGACTCTTGTAAGGGACAAGAGAGTTTTGTGTTTAAATGCTCCATAGTTCACTTTGTATTGATGCTATCTATTTGATATGAAATAACTTTACCTTGTAAATAATCAACTTCTTGAGAGGAATTTGACGTGTGAAGGGACTAGAGAGTTGTGTATGTGTTGATACTTCGTGGAGCACAGTGGTGTAGTGGTTAGCATGCTGGCCTCTCACGCCAGAGACCGGGGTTCGAATCCCGGTGGAGACACCAAAAATTTGTGACTTGGGTATCATCCTGTGTTGTGTCCCTGGGCAAGACACTTCATCCACATTGCACTCAGTCCACCCAGCTGTTAAAATGGGTACTTGAAAAATGGATGTACTGACCTACGTGGTCGTGATTAGCGCTTAGTAGCAGCTGTCAAAGTACACTCCTTCAGGGTAATAATGTAGGGATTTGAGCATGTCTTAGGACGTGGAAAAGGCGCAATATAAGTACGCACATTATTATTATTATTATTATATTCACTTGATATGAAATAACTTTACCTTGTAATTGATCACCCTTTTTAGAGCAAGTTGACACTTGAAGGGACCAGAGTTTTGTATGTGTTGATACTTTGATATTCAGGAGGGTTAAAGGTTGCAATACTTCATTATTTGCCACTTATTGATATTTTAACATTAATTGGACATAGATAACTTTACTTTGTTTATAACAGACTTTTTGAGAGATTTTTTGTGTGCTCCAATTGTCTTTATTTTCTTGATGATGATGATGATGATGAAGATGATGATGATGATGATGATGATATGTTTTTCTTAATTTCCTTCTGAATCACAAGGCAAGGGAATTATTCCAGTTATGTTCTTCAGATACAGAATATTATCAACAAAATGGCCCTCCATGACATGATATTATGATGATGTATTTCTCTTCAAAAAATTATTTGTAATGATATATGATTTTTTTTTTAAAAGGCAAAGTGTCAACTGACTATAACTTTGGATAAATAACACAGATCTAATTTTGCCATTGCAAATGTTTTTAGTGATATGCCGTAAAGTTCACTTTCCAGAATGCTAAACTCAACGCTCTGACTACTGAGCTATTGTGAGAGCGCTGATAAGGCCATCATGTCAGGTCCTCGTATAACAAGTGCCTGATTTTGGAGTTTTTATATTTTATGATGGCTTCTGTTCTTTCCTATCCTTTCAGGTTATTGGTCATATCTATGTAATTATAATTAGTTGGCAGTTTATAAATTAGATAATTTATGATCCGTTGGCATTATTTAAGAATAGTTATTGTTTGCCCTCGTGGTTTGCATTCATTAAGACTTTGTAAGACTACCAGTTTACCTTGTAGACTACCAATTTAAAGGCCTGTCTAGACTAAACTAACAAATATCAGGTATTTTCCACTGGTTGGGTATAATCGAACATTTCTGGCATACTAGATTCCAGTATAAATAAAAAAGAATACATAGAATTAATCTTAACATTACTGTGGATGTAATTACTAATAATTAAAAACAGACAAACATTTCCTTAAAGCCATATCAGAAAATTTTGAAAACATACACAGCTAGTGCCTCTTTAAAGGGGCAGTAGCACATTTTAGGGGGAATATAAGGTGATGTCAGGAAAATTAAAATAAATGGTTCCAATTGAAAGACAATGTATTTAAACTAAATGGAGCAGTAATAATTCAATTTTATAATGTAAAGCTTAGCCATGCGATTCTTTTTTCCTACACAAAATGAATTAAAGGTGTTCACACAAAATGGCCGCCAATGGATTTTCTGTAAATCTTCATACTTTGTCCTGTGACTATGGATGATTGGTTTGTGTAATGAGATTTTTGACACTATCAAAATAATACATTGAGCATTAACTTACAATTATCAGTAAAAAATGTAAAATATAAAATTATAAAAAAAATGTGCTACTGCCCCTTTAAGAGCAACCCCCATATTTCTTAAGTAGATCCCATTGCACTTACATTTACAGCATCTATTTGATCATCTCACCATGTATTGGATGATTACGACTGCAAGGTTACAGAAAGTAGAAGCTCTCTAACAAAGGTGATGTACCAAGGAGGAGAAACATATTTCCAGATTTGATTTGTTCCTTTCACAAAACACATTCCAGCGGTGAAAATCAATTCTTCTTTTGATTTAGTTTGTGTGGAACTTAGGTGCATCTGGTCACATTGAACCAACTCAACCTGCCATCCAATTTTCCCTCTCGCTTGATCCAGTTAGTAGTTTAGGAACACATGTTTTCCCCATGACAAGCAAAGTGCATTTGTGCATATGAAACTTGTTATGATTGATTTGAGTGATTTATAAAAAACGTCATTTGTTTTACTTGCAAAATGCAAAAAGTGGCCTGTTTATGTTGAATTTATCCGAAATATAAATTGTTTTAAAATGAATAATAAGGCAAAAAGCCATACCTGTTTATTCTGGAAATACTAAAAAATATAAATTGTTTTACTTAAAAATGAATTTAAAATGCGAATTGAGAATAAAGATGTTTATCCTGAGTGATATTGTTCAGTCCCATTAAACTATTTATTATATTAATGTTTTAATTGAGTAAAAGCATCAAATTTTCTTGATTCTGTTAAAAAAGTCAGGACATTTAACGTTAACTGCAAGCACAACCTCTTGTATTAAATTATATGTTTAGAAGTTTACAAGGGCAAAGCATTTTTCATAAGACATGAGATTAGGATTTTACTTATCATCAAAATCTTATAATATATATATGACACTGGTTATTTTTAACTGAAAATCGAACCACAAAGAAGTATATTTAAACAAATTCTTGACTGACTTAATAAACAACACATAACAAACCTCAATTTGAATTTGAATTCAATGGCATCATTAACATAACCTTTTGGACAAGAATTTTGTTCACAAAGATAATGGCCATCATTAATCGCGAAACACAGGTAGTTTTTCTTTACGATTTGTAGAATTTTATCCGCGTTAAAAGAACTCTGCTACTTGAAATCAATAGTTTTCTAAAATCTTAATGCACAACCGACGTGTAAATGGGAAAATTGCTCATCAAATGTAAAAAAAGATCCTACAAAGGCGGACAAAGTTGTGTTTTGAAGAACATACCTATGGTCCTGCCATTTGCATTAGTCTTGGTCGTTGGGTTGTGATTAAAACATCTGCGTCGTTTAATAGCATCAATCAATGCGCTCCAATTCAGTGCTCCATTATTAGTAAAATTTGATTATATCATTATCCTTAAATTCTTGCATGAAGATATTTACAATGCATGTTACTTTTTCTCTGACATCATTCCTTTTGTCATTTTTTTTGGTCATTAATTCATATTTGATAGATTAATTTTGTATCTATTGTGTCTTAAGTTAATGCCTGACGTACATTTTGGTACATTTTTAATCCATGATAATTGTTTCAGTAATTGCTGTTTATTTTCATTTGAATAATCATTGAAATGCTTATCTCCTAAGGGTCCTTTGATAGATTTATGATTAATTATGTCCCCCGAAATATTTTTCGGGAGACATAATGTTTTCACCTCCGTCCGTGATTCCGTGATTCCGTCATTCCGTGATTCCGTGATTCCGTGATTCCGTGATTCCGTCATTCCGAAATGCTTTCTTTTCCGGGCCATATCTCAAAAACCGTTCAATATTTTTTCACGAAACTTGGTATGTGCTTAGACCTAATGATGGAGTAGTGCCTTTTGCTATTTTGGTTATTCTGAATTTTTTATTTATTCTGGTTTCCATGGAACATTTGAACTTAGTGCATATTGGGGGTAGGAACCTTTTCCGGCCTCTATTTCAAAAACCGTTCAATATTTTTTCACGAAACTTGGTATGTGCTTAGATCTAGTGATGGAGTGGTGCCTTTTGCTATTTTGGTTATTCTGAATTTTTTATTTTTTATGGTTTCGATGGAAACAATTTGAACTTAGTGCATATTGGGGGTAGGAACCTTTTCCGGCCTCTATTTCAAAAACCGTTCAATATTTTTTCACGAAACTTGGTATGTGCTTAGACCTAGTGATGGAGTGGTGCCTTTTGCTATTTTGGTTATTCTGAATTTTTTATTTTTTCTGGTTTTCATGGAAACATTTTGAACTTAGTGCATATTGGGGGAGGGTTTCATTTCCGGACCATATCTCCAAAACCGTTCAATATTTTTTCACAAAACTTTGTATGTGGTTAGATCTAGTGCTGGAGTGGTGCCTTTTGCTATTTTGGTTTTTCTAAAAGTTTTATTTTCCTGGTTTCCATGGAAACAGTTTGTACTTAGTGCATATTTGGGTAGGGACTGTTTCCCAGCCATATCTCAAAAGGTATTCAATATTTTTTATGAAACTTGGTATGTGGTTAGACCTAGTGGTGGAGTGGTGCCTTTTGCTATTTAAGTCATTCTGAAATATATGATTTTTCCTGGTTTCCATGGCAACAGTTTCAACTTAGAACATCTGGTGTGAGGACCATTTCCGGGCCATATCCCAAAAACTATTTAATATGATTTTACGAAACTTGGTATGTGGTTAGACCTAGTGGTGGAGTGGTGCCTTTTTCCGTTTTAGTTATTCTGAATTATTTTCCTGGTTTCTATAGAAACAAGTTGAACTAGGTGTATATGGGGGGTAGGGTCTGTTTCCGTACTTTAGCTTAAAAACTATTCAAAATATTTTTACTAGACTTGATATGTGGTTAGAACTGCTGGGGGAGTGGTGCCTTTTGCTACTTTGGTTATTCTGAATTGTTATTTTGCTGGTTTTCATGGAAATTTGAAATTTGTACATAATGGGGGTAGGGTCACTTTCGGATTAAATGTTAGCGGGGGACATCACAGTGCATCACATGCACATATTTCTAGTTTAGTAACTGCTGTTTAATGCATTTTGGTAAAGATATCTTCAGTCCATTATATATAGTAATTGCTGTTAAGTTTATTAAATAATAATTGAAATGCATATTTTCCCTAACTAAGTAAAACAAGGATCTGTTAGGCTGTTCCAATAACATTTTTGGCATTCGCTGCTCATTTAACAGCATTTTTTTTAGCAATATTCAACATCATGATCACAACATTCTACCAGTAAGAGTGGTACGAAGTGTCATAGAAATATTTGAAGAGACAGTTACCGGGCGGGTTTGAAATATTCATTATCATTACTTGCGATGATGGCTGGAGCGCCACGTTTAGTGAACTCGGAGGTGATTCGTTGAAATTGAAGTCGACATCGGTGCCTCAACGGCCTCCAAGGTGCACTATGGGAATGCAACGACTCTTTATTGTCCCATAAATCTGACGAAAGCCAGCATTAGGTGTGAGTTTTCTGCTCACAGGGATTTAAGTAAATGATACGAAACAAATGGCAAATTTGGCATAATTACTTGTGGAAATTTTGCTTTTTTTTATTAAAATATGGATAATAAAAAGAAGGATGGAAACTGTTGCTAATCAGTACTGATGTTATTAGTGGTATCATATCTAATGCAATAACATGTTGTCTCAATATGCTAACCTATCCACAAAATTTAAAAATAAAAAGATACAGAGCAGATATGTAATTTCGCTTGGCTTATTTCGTAATTCCTCTAACAAGCACTGGACCTGAGGTGCCAGGGGTCAAGGTGAGTGGAGAAAAAAAGCACTTGGCCTCTGATAGGCACCAGGTCTAAAGTATTAAACTAATGACACCGTAGTAAACATAATATATATTTTCACTATCAAACAATATTGGATTTTCTATTAAAGAAATAAGAATCTGTTCTCCCCAAAATAAGCACTTGGGGATCAAGGGGTTCTTTAAAAAATAGCATCCAGACCTGATTATTAGACATGGTGCGCTGCAGTGACAGGCCTTAAAAAGGCCTGGAATTTGAAGATCTGCCTAAAAAGGCCTTAAATCAAGCACTGCCTTAAAAAGACCTTAAAAATTGACACAAAGCCTTGAAAAGGCCTTAAATTTAGCAAAAGTGTTTTTCTAACTGTGAAATAAGTTCTTATATATTTTCTAACTGTGAAATAAGTTCTTAAATATCCTTGTGTCGACCTCCGTGAAGATAACAATTTTAAAATTTTGGTTTCATTAGTTGAATTTAAATGTTTTGAAATTCCATCTCTCGAACAGTGCCACAAGTTAATTACAAAGAGGCATTTTCTCGTTAATAAACGCCCTGTTATTCAGTGACAAAAAGCCTTATTTTGGGGTTTTGAAGCCTTAAAAAGGCCCTAAAAAGGCCTTAAATTTTATATGGTGTTGACTGTACTCACCATGTTAGAGGAAATACGATACTTGTCAAGACAATAAAACTATCTTTAGTATTTCGACACTTCTATAACATCTCCAAAAGGATTGATTAAGAGAAGTGGAGGGTAGTTTTAGGAGGTTTGACCACATTTGTATATTTTGGACTCCAATACTGCCTTCTAACTCAGTTTCCTGAGCAAAACACCGGACAGAATTGTTGGTTGTCTTTCGTGCAGAAGGGTTAGTAATAGTCCCAGGGGCTTCTACACGAATATAAGAATGCATAACCTGACAAGTACAAGATACAGTTTAGAGCATGTTACTATATACAACCTACGTCAGGTTTCATGTTAACACAAGCATGTTTCGGGTTAATTCACGGGGTCATGCACCGAAATCGAAGGACAACGAACAAGTTCAGAGACCATTTAACCTCTTTCACACTCAGTTCAACAGCAATTTCTTAACTATCTGACTCGGAAATAACACATGGTTCCCCTGTCAAAGTAACAACGCTTCCACGTGAACTATCCTCCATTAATCTACCCTTTGTTATATAGCATGACACTGGTAAAAGCCTGTCAATGTAATCAAATTTACAATTGATTAAAGGCATGCAAGAAGTTAATATGATAAATTGTAAGAAATTGATTGTAAAGAGAGTAAACATTCGCTTCGACACTTTGAAGATAAAACGTAGTACAAGAATTACTTCGTGTGACATGCAATCGTTCTTGTATTGACGTTCCCACGATGTTATTTTTTTGCCAGGATTTTTGCGTTCAACGGCAAAGAAAACAAACCAATACAATTATTCGGCCCCGCAATTTCTTCCGACATGACATTCTGCCTTCCGTTACAAACCTGGTGGTTTCGTAACCATGAGATAAGCTTTCTCTGAAAACATTACGATTCCTGTGCTTTCCATTTTACAGAAGGAACAGCCAATGACATCACGCAGCCTGTCAAGTTTCTCGGGATTGGAATCGGAGAAAATCATTGATCCTTGAATAGTTACATGCCCGTTATCAGAGATCTTGTCACCTTGCCTGATTAACTTAATCAAGGCTGTAATCAATTTGAGGTCGTTAGATGTAAAATACTTTATATCTGTTAAGAAATGATGAATTGACAATTGAAGATTTTCAACCTAATAAGAAGGCATGATGTGAAAACACTTTACATCTGTTAAAAAAATGATGAACTGACAATTGAAGATTTTCACCCTTATAAGAAGTTTTTATTCACACTGTTTAAACACCCCTGCTGATATTAGCTGAAATAGTGCCGTAGTGGCCCTGCACATTAACTCACTCACTCCTTGATGTAAGTTTGGGACACTTAAAAATACTTGGTTTTACCATTTATAAAAAAGGTATTTATAAGCATCATGTAAAAAAACCTGCATCTTATGTCATCTGTTTCATGCAAACAGGATTCAAATGTGGTCCCATATTAATATTTTGTAACACATACTTTTAACTATTTTTCATAGTAATTATTGTAATATTTGTTAGAAATGATTTTGGTTAATTTGATGTATGAATATGATAAAAAGATAATCAAGAAAATAAAAATCACTACATCTATCTAGTATATACAACTCTTCTGTGACAAAAAGATAACTAAAATAATTTTAAAAGCCCAGAAACGATCGCTGAACCTTCCAACCAATCAAGAAAAAAATATCAATGTCTCCTTTCTTAAAAAACAGACACATATAGTCCTGTCTCCATTTATAACAAAGAAATGCAAAATTTGGTAATTCTGTCTCCATCTATATTAAAAGGATGAAAATGAAAGAATTCCATACTCCACATTCACTTTGCAATAGGTCACCCAACTCAGCTACCTTCAAAGTCTGGAAAGATCCCATATTCAGTCTCCATCTAAAACTCGGATGATTTATTGAATTTATGAGCAATTTTTCATCACTGGATGAAGATCCGCTGTCTAGATGTCCGACAGACTCCACTGTCCTCTAATCTGCCTCTTTGATGGCCGAGAGGCCGGCCAGATTGATTATCTGTCACAATATATGTGGAAAATATCAGCTTTTTTCCTCTGATTAACTCTTTAACAAAAACTCACCCTACCATCATTTCCAGATAATTAGCCGGTGCTCCAGTGGTTCCAGCTAGCACCTAGTCTCTGGTCCTTGAGTTGGGGACCTGTTCTCTGGATGTATGAGTCTATGGTCATAATGAGTCTATGGTCATATGATGAGTCTTTGGTCATTTAATGAGTCTCTGGTCATTTAATGAGTCTCTGGTCATTTAATGAGTCTTTGGTCATATGATGAGTCTCTGGTCATATACTGAGTCTCTGGTCATATGATGAGTCTATGGTCATATGATGAGTCTATGGTCATATAATGAGTCTCTGGTCATTTAATGAGTCTTTGGTCATATGATGAGTCTCTGGTCATATAATGAGTCTCTGGTCATATGATGAGTCTATGGTCATATGATGAGTCTATGGTCATATAATGAGTCTCTGGTCATTTAATGAGTCTATGGTCATAATGAGTCTCTGGTCATATGATGAGTCTATGGTCATTTAATGAGTCTTTGGTCATATGATGAGTCTCTGGTCATATGATGAGTCTCTGGTCATATGATGAGTCTATGGTCATATGATGAGTCTATGGTCATATAATGAGTCTCTGGTCATATAATGAGTCTCTGGTCATATGATGAGTCTATGGTCATATGATGAGTCTATGGTCATATGATGAGTCTATGGTCATATTATGAGTCTCTGGTCATTTAATGAGTCTATGGTCATTTAATGAGTCTATGGTCATAATGAGTCTCTGGTCATATAATGAGTCTCTGGTCATATGATGAGTCTCTGGTCATATGATGAGTCTATGGTCATAATGAGTTTCTGGTCATATGATGAGTCTCTGGTCATATTATGAGTCTTTGGTCATATGATGAGTCTCTGGTCATATAATGAGTCTCTGGTCATATGAGGGTTTATGGTCATATAACGAGTCTCTGGTCATATCATGAGTTTCTGGTCATATGATGAGTCTCTGGTCATACAATGAGTCTCTGGTCATATAATGAGTCTCTGGTCATATAGTGAGTTTATGGTCATATAATGAGTCTCTGGTCATATAGTGAGTTTATGGTCATATAATGAGTCTCTGGTCATATAGTGAGTTTATGGTCATATAACGAGTCTCTGATCATATGATGAGTCTCTGGTCATATCATGAGTTTCTGGTCATATCATGAGTCTCTGGTCATACAATGAGTCTCTGGTCATATAATGAGTCTCTGGTCATATAATGAGTCTCTGGTCATATAATGAGTCTATGGTCATATAATGAGTCTATGGTCATACACTGAGTCTCTGGTCATATAATGAGTCTCTGATCATATGATGAGTCTCTGGTCATGACAACAATAGACTGTGGACCTAGTCTCTTTTCCTAAGTTAGTCTCTGAATTGTGGACCTGTGTCCCTTGTGATTCTTCGTGTATCAGGTCTCTGTTTAAAGTTATATGTAATAACTAATTTAATAAATATAATAATTAGGGTATTTATATAGCGCACATATCCACACTGAATGTATGCTCAAGGCGCTCCCTGAATTATTACCCTGATCTAACCCAAGCTGTCGATTAAGCGCTTGATGGGTCACCTCCAACACAACTTTCACCAGGTACCCAATTAATACTGCTGGGTAAACAGAGGCACATTTCGAATAAAGTCTCTTGCCCAGGGCGACACCACAAGTTTTTCAACTCGTGTTTCAGTGTGGGGCAGGGAATCACCCTTCAAATTCTCAGTTCATTCAGTAATGAATCGGGTAACCCACCCATCCGCCGAGCCATGCCAGATGTTGCTGAACTACACTGATAGCCATCACCTGAGCTTCTCACAGGACCACATGCCACCACATAATCAGTTGTCTAACAAGCTCAAGACAAGAAAATGTCTTTCTTGACACTAAAACATATAGAAGTAAAAGATAGTTTCTTTCTCACACACCACTGGTGTGGAGACATGATATATTGGTTGCCATTTCAACAATCAAAAGAACCATTTTCTGAGGTATACGCTTTAGATACGTTTTTCCTTTAAAATTGTCTTTTGGGGAGAAATATTTCAAGTGGCTGCCAACTTAGTTAAAAATAATTGGAGAAGACTCTACACTCAATCAGTAGCTGAATTAGCGTTGCTTAGATGCCAAATTACTGCCTTTGAACGAAAACTAGCGTTCTGGGCTAAATGCTAAACTCTGCAAAATGCAACTGAGCTACTTTGATCTTCAATGAAAGAAGTCTGTAAGTGTAGGATGTTACGGAAATTAGTTTCGGAAAGACTGGATATTTATTTAGGGTACTTATGATCTGTCCCTTGCAATTTTAACTGAATTTTGGTGTTAGAAAAGTCAGCTTTTGACTTCGTCACAGTTTATATGTACATCTTTCTAGCAATATGTTGCAGGAAATAAGCTAACAGTAGCTGCCAACAAGTGGTTACTATAAAGTCTAATGGTAAAAATTTTAATGACAAAATTATGATTCCCGATGGGTTTAGGGCTGTCGTACAGGTATTTTTTATACATTGTTTATGCATACTCTCACAGGTTATCATAAAGAAAATGTTTTGTGAGGTAAGCTTTGCCCTATATCTTATTATTTCCCGCCACTAAGTGGGAGAGGGATATAGGTTTGGGCTCCGTCCGTCCGCAAGTTGGTGCATCCGTCTGTCTGAGTAAAACGGGATAGCTTTTCTCAAAACCTATTTAAGATAGGATAAATAAATTTGCTTTGTGCCTTTAGGGTATCAATACCATGATGGAGTTCAAAAATCAGAACCGCGAATTTATTTTTTTACAGAATTATTGCTCTTTCCGTGATTTTGGTCTTGGTTGAGACTTATGCAATTACATGTTACAGAGTTATGGTCCATGTAGGAAAATGGGTGGAGCTTTAATGAAAACTAATTTGGTGGGGGATGTTGATGACCATCTTATGAAAATATGTGGGTCTACATGGTTTCCCTAGAAGGAAATAATAAAAAAAATGCTTTGTAAAATGATTGTAGTCGTATTTCTTATTTTATGATATATATGGACATCTAATAAAAGTATATGTGCCTCGATCTACATGGTTTCCCTTGAAGGAAATAATAAAAAAATGCTTTGTAAAATGATTTTAGTCGTGTCTCTTATTTTATAATATATAGGGGCATCTAATAAAAATATGAGCCTCTACATGCTTTCCATGAAAATACTTGAGAAAATGCTTTGTAAAATGATCTTTGTCTTGTTTATCATTTTATAATATATAAGGACAACTAATGAAAATATGAACCTCCGCATAATTTCGAAAATTGAGGAAATGCTTTGTAAAATGAGCTTGTCCCTGCATAACAGTCCCTCTCAAAGAATCGTTAAAAGCGGTGGATGATAGCTCTCGATGTTCATGTAATCCTATTAGGTGTTCTGCTACAAATGAAGCTGTAAGCCGCGCTAAGTTACAAATCTCATGATTTAGAAGGAATCTGAAGTAAAAAAAGCTTCAGGACCATGGGAGCAAGACAATACGAACCATTGACTTTTAATCCTATTTGGACCTGATTACAAGCGAATGTTACTTAACGCCAACTGTGAATCATTTCTCCATGACATGTAACAGTCCCGTGACTCAGTCACTTGGAAAATTATACTGAATGTTATTGTCTTGTCTTGTGTAGTTGCTTCATTATTGGTGGAATCTGAAATGAAATGAGTAATATTTGATACATTTTTTATTTACTTGATGTTGAGATGAAATGTTACTTAACGCCAACTGTGAATCATTTACATGACATGTAACAGTCCTGTGACTCAGTCACTTGGATATTATACTGAATGTTATTGTCTTGTCTTGTGTAGTTGCTTCATTATTGGTGGAATCTGAAATGAAATGAGTAATATTTGATACATTTTTTTTTACTTGATGTTGAGATGAAATGTTACTTAACGCCAACTGTGAATCATTTACATGACATGTAACAGTCCTGTGACTCAGTCACTTGGAAAATTATACTGAATGTTATTGTCTTGTCTTGTCCAGTTGCTTCATTATTGGTGGAATCTGAATTGAAATGAGTAATATTTGATAAAAATCTTTTACTTGATGTTGAGATAAAATGTTACCTAACAACGCCAATGATGAATTATTTTTCCATTACATGTAACAGTTCTGTGACTCTGTCACTTGGATTTTATACCGAATGGTATTGTCTTGTGTAGTTGCTTCATTATTGGTGGAATCTTAAATAAAATAAATGTTAGTTAAGATGTCAATTTTCCAAAAATATTTTTGAGCTGATGCTGAGATGTTACTTAACGCCAACTGTGAATCATTTCTCCATGACATGGAATAGTCCCGTGACTCAGTCACTTGTCTTTTGCCATGTCTTGTCCAGTTATTGGTGGAATTTGAAATGAAATGAGTAATATTTGATTAATTTTTTTTTACTTGATGTTCAGATATAGAGATTATTACACGAGGAAGTGTGTCATAAGACTTTTACGAAACGAGTGTGAATTTTTGTATTAACCGAGCGAGAGCGAGGGTTATACACAAATTTGCACGGGTTTCGTACAAGTCATATGACACACTTCCGAGCGTAATAATTTCTTTATTACCGATTCTATTCCATTTTACCACCTTAGAAATATCCAAGAAACGGGCCGCTTCCCTTGCTTCCAAATGGTGTTATGACGTCACAGGCGAAAAATACGGGAACTCGCGCTACAACAATCGTTGCTAGGCAAAAGTGATATGTGCAAATATGTCACTACTTATTTTTAACAATATGGGTAATAAAAAATGTTACTTAACGCCAATCGTGAATCATTTCTCCATGACATGTAACAGTTCTGTGACTCAGTCACTTGGATTTTATACCGTATGTTATTGTCCTTGTCTTGTGTAGTTGCTTCATTATTGGTGGAATCTGAAATGAAATGAGTAATATTTGATAAATTTTGTTTTTTTACTTGATGTTGAGATAAAATGTTACTTAACGCCAATCGTGAATCATTTCTCCATGACATGAAACAGTCCTGTGACTCAGTCACTTGGATTTTATACTCAATGTTATTGTCTTGTCCAGTTGCTTCATTATTGGTGGAATCGGAAATGAAATGAGTAATATTTGAAAAAAAATGGATTCAATCATACTGTTTATCTTGTTGCAATTCTTTGCATATGTTGTTGAGAAACGGATTCCATGTTGTTCATAAAGACTTTACATGCATTGTTGTATGATCCTTTGATTGTCTGTCTCACGTTAAACATTTTTTAATCATTACGAAATAATTCAAGTTACAAAAGCAAACCAAGAGTCCTTGACTAATTCACCTGACTAGTCACTAATTCCTATTCACTAGTTGATTTTGAAGATCAAGTCATAAAGATAACTAAGCCTAGCCTGCTGCCAAAGACTAGAAATACTTTTTGTGATAGATTTCTTACTATAACAAGCATGCAAGAAAAGATTTTAGACTCCTTTTGTATGGATAGCAAGGCCCACTTAAAGAAGATTAAGTCCAACATTGACTTATAATCCTATTTGGAAGCAATTGACTAAATGCTTTTTACCAATACCATGAGATTATGTAGATATAATCAGTGTTAAAAGAATCTCCCAGCAAGAATATGTCAAGTATTGACTTATAATCCGATTTAGAACCGATTCTGCACTGAATGCTTCGGTTAAAGCGCCAATTTTCAGATCTCGAGAATTCGATCGAGCGCGACTTTAAATGAATTGTCAAGACCTTCGTTAAGTCAGACATTGATCCAGGCACTAGTCTTTGTGGGTAGGTCGAGCCGAGAGTGGAAAAAGCTTGTTTATTGAGTAGTCGGGTGATTTAATGAAGTTACTCTGCTCCTGTGCACGCTAATGGTTTTGCACCTGAAGGTGTGGCTTTGATCTGCTTGTCAAGCCCAGGTAACTTCTCACCTGGACAGGTACCTTCACCTCGTATTGATATTGGCTTTTCCGCGGATTGAGAAACACAATGACTTATTGCTCCTAGCTTGTTAAACTCCTTGCATTGAATATATGCGGAAGGAGTTTGGGCAGGGGACCGTATCATAAAATTCTGTGCTTAAAAGATTTGACTTAATAATGTGAATTTCTTTTAAGATTTGAAATCAATTTGGGCTTAGAATTTTACAGTTTACATTTGAGCTTATTGATAATCCTAATCATTTATGAAAACCAGTTATTGTATTGATGAAAGATTTTTTTATTTCTATTTTATTTTCACCCAGGCAAATAAAATAAACTCGAACTGGTGGAATGTCTTTAGCCGATGAATAATTCTACACTCGCTATTCTGCCTTCATTAATGAATCATGAGAACCAAGTCAAAATATCCTTGTTAGTTACAAAGAATAACTCAAACGTCATGAATTACTCAAAAGATCAATATGTCTATGAATTCAGAAAAAGATAATGATTCAACAATATGTGTTCATTACTTAAGTTATATATTTTTTCATCCAATGGCTTAAATCCCTCTTCAGTCACAAAAACTCAATATTTTCACAGATCCAGATTTAAATAAAAATTTAAGAAAAACATTGAATCCAATAGAATCTTGAAACCTCCCCTTTTCTAAGACCGCTTACAAGCAGCCATTGAAATACCCTCTCCTGTAAGGGCTAAAACCTCGGCTGCATCAACAGTATCAAACGATTATACCGCCACTTAAATCTTAATTCTGCCATCGATGCACTGGTTCTCTTGACAAAGATTGATCCCGACCATGCAAGGACACGATAGCGAAGACCATGTCGGGATAAGTTGCACCGACTATTGTTGCGTGTATGAGTGATGCTTAAAACTCGTGTTGGCGGACGTCACTCCGGAAATCTCTGTTAAACTATATTGATATTTTGATCGTATCGTTAACCGATAACAGATCATTGATGTACTGAGTTTGACGTACTTGGAAATATAGGATGAATGAGTTTGTTTTAGTTAAATGATGAACTCTTTTTAGTGTGGCAGATACAGTTGGTAATTTTTACTGAATTCTGAAGTCTTAAAGAGTATTGAGTTCAAATCGCCCATGTGTTAATTTGAGTGTTAATTGACTTTAATGAACAATGTTGATATTTTGATGGTATCTTTTACCGATAACAGATCATTGATGCATTTCATTCAACAGTCTGGAGATATGGGATTAATGAGTTTGTTTTAGTTAAATGATAAAGTCTTTTTAGTATGTCCAATACAGTTGGCAATTTTAGTTGAATTCTGTGTATTGAGTACAGTTAGCCCCCTATTTTCGTCAAAGTCAAATGGGTTTATTTGTACTGAGGCCAAAGACCCATATACAAAAGAACAATGCAAAATGTATAAAACATACAAATGTAATCTATAGTGATCTAAATACAGATTTCTTTTAGTGAAGGCATGGTAAATGAAATATTGTAAACATTTGAGAAGATTATCCTGAGATGTACACAACAGAGTTTTATATTTATAAATAGATGGCGCTTGCCAGAAGTATTGTGGAAGAAATTTTTCTCTCAAGTATTTGTCAAAATGACAAACGAGGGTGAAATGATATTCGCTTTCTAACGCGAGATTACATATAGGACATATACGTATAACATATTCAATCGATTGCCACCTACCCTTATTATAATTGAGTGGTAGGACATTACACCTAAATTTTGTATAAGTTGAGCGCACCTTATTATCAATAACAATATAAAGTATCTTTCCGGTTCTAAATCAAATTTATATTCTCTGTAGTTTCGTCTTTCTGTAAAACCGATAGCAGACTTATGATACACTTCATTCAACATTGAGAATATATAATTATAAATATATATATATGGGATGAATGAGTTGAATTCAGTTAAATAATGAAGTGTGATTGATCAGTCTAGAAATGTTCTTAACGTACATTCGACAGTCCAAAAGCTGGTATCTTTTTAATATTTTCTTTTGTTCGGTCATTTAGATTTTACAAATAACATAATTTGGCTGGATTCCCTTTCAAGTTAGATCATAAACAGGAATTGATGGCAATAGATGTTCAGTTCTATAGTCCTTTAAGTGTATTGAGTTGTAATAGCTCCTTTTTATATATTTTATGTCATATA
This sequence comes from Steromphala cineraria, assembly GCA_916613615.1. Taxonomy (NCBI): domain Eukaryota; kingdom Metazoa; phylum Mollusca; class Gastropoda; order Trochida; family Trochidae; genus Steromphala; species Steromphala cineraria. Next base: position 18,611,856 of record OU744737.1, read on the forward strand.
TGGAAAAAACTAAACTGACATTGTGACGTCTTACTTAACAATTATAACATCATGATGACGTCTATTTCTGCTGTCAGCATGGTCACTATGGTGGTTCAAACCCATGTCATGGAGAGGTTCTTAAACAAATTACCAGAAGGTTTTATTTTATACCATGCCTTTTGCAGGCTTTCCTCCACAATATTCAGTTGTATTCTAGATTAAGATAAATTCAGATATTCTTTTAAGCAGATTTTCCAATTCACATAATGCAAGCTAAAGTAGAGTAACGACCATTTAACTCAGCATAAAAATCAAATCTGCAAAATCTGTTATGGAACCTGTGAATCTATAACCCGCATCTTAATCGCTTCATTAAGATTTTCACTGGCAGTATTTGCAAGGCTAATATCTTGCCTCTTTCCAAGTAGTAATTTTGTGCAATTTAGTCAATCAATTGAAAATCAAACATTTTACGTCTTCTTTAATGATATCACAACAAGACGTTTTTGATAATTTCACACAATCGAGATAATCAATTGAAAATCAAGTTGTTTTTGATGAAATTCACACAGAGGGTGCTTTTAACGATTAGGGACATTTGAGGTAATCAATTGAAAATGAAATGTTTGCTACATTTTTGATTGGATGCACACAACCAAATTGTACCTTTGAAATAATTTTAAGCTCCATTTCTTCTAATAGAATTGACTTTAGAATCTGCAGAATAGATTTCACATCATGTTTTCAAAATTTTGGTCTTTGGTTTGTGGTGAAATGTTTATGCTTATTGTAACCTTTTTGTGTTTTTCAGAACATTATTTTGATGAATGTGAATATAAGAAATACTAATAATTCTACATTGACTATGTCTTAAAACCGTAGTAATTTACGTGTTGGAGATAATCATTCAAGGAATGCCTGATAAACTACAGAGCAATATTTCCAAGATTGGATCTCATGTGAATCGTGGAATACTAGATAAATACTATGAAGTAAGCAATACCCTCAAAAATTGGTAATTGATATGGTAATCTTCAACCTGAAAGATACTAACTCATAAATAAATAAATAAATAATAATGAACATTTTTAAGCCTAATATCCAGTGCAAGCACTGCTCATTGGCTGTACATTATTTCCCTGAAGGAAGTACTTTCAAAGCCACTACTAAGCGCTTCGCACGACCAAATAGGTCCGTACTTCCCGTATTCAGGTACCCAATTGTACAGCTGGGTAGACTGAGTGCTATGTGGATAAAGTGCCTTGCCCAAGGACACAACACGGTGTTAAGCCCAGGTCACAAATCTTTGGTGTCTCCACCTGGATTTGAACCCGGGTCTTTGGCGTGATAGGCCAGCACGCTAACCACTACACCACCTCTCTCCACTCATACAAGGCCTGATGAACTACAGACCCATATGATATAATGTACCGCCCAACATAATAATTATTAGATTGACAATGCCTTCTAACCTCAATATTTGATATATCTAAGTGATAAATTATGCAATGCCTGATAAAGTACAGAACCAAGCCTGTCCTGAGGTAGTTAAAGATTTCCAAATCTTAAAATCATCTTACATAAAAAAATATAATAATGATTAGGGAAATTAGGATTTAATGATAGTTGTCTTTATTGAACCCAATATTGAATAAAACAATTTTTAAATCATAATATCCAACGCAATTTAATACCAGTTCTATTTTCTTCCAAAATGGCTAGTCGTCCCCCATCAGTAGTCTGTAGGAAACCAGTATGTTTATCTCGTCAGGCTGTTTTCTACGTTAGTTACCTCTAAGCACGATATAACCGTCCCAGGATCGTAATTACCTCATAACCCTGAAATTGGACCCACCATATTTGAGTCGCGGATAATCATATTGGTTAAGTTGTTACGTGAGTAGTGCTCAAGGGATAGTAAATGACGACCAAATGGACGTGAGCGAGAGTCTTTATCTGAATGGAATATGGTGAAAATATATACATATTGACTCTGACCTGGTCAGGTTAGAAGGAGGGCTAGCTTATTTGGTTCCATCTTTGAGTTGAGTTGTCTTTGTGACATTTAAGTGAAAACATATTTTCATCGATTTCAGCCCCGCCCTATTGAGTTTAGAATGAGGGGTTGTTATAAGGTCCCAAATTGGAGTTTGAGTTGTTTATCTTTTGTTACATTAAAGTTGTTTCAACAAATTATCAACTCATCAGCACGGTTGCAGATGATTGATCGTGATTGGTAAAATTGTTGCGTGAATCCCACACAAGGGATAAGAGATGATGATGAATGGATATTGCTCTTTTATTTGTATAGGTTGTTTTGTATATGGGAACTTATCTGAATAACTGTAAGCTTTATTCCTTTGAATTTATGTTTTTTGGTAGAAATTTTATTGAGGCCCAGAGAATTGCTGATCCACATATGTTCAGGGGTTTAACCCACTTTAAGAGGTTTTTAAAAGATGACCCCAAGGATACAAATGGTGAACCAATACCTTCAGGTTGTCAATAGTTTGGGGATAGCCAATCCGTCACCAAAAGTCGGTTGTTGTATTCACTTTGTGCAAAAGTTAATTATCATTCAAGTAAATTGTCCACTTAGTAAGGTTTGACATTTTTAAAACAGCAATTAAAATTTTAATTGAAGAAATAAGATGCATATTTGTTATTCTCTTAAAAATTTAATATTTTCATTACACACATTTCATGTTTGTGACAAATTTAGGTTTTTAAAAATATCTCCTTTTCAAAAGCATTTGCACTATTTCAATATTCTCGGCACCAGAGGCGAAAATTAAACAATTTCATGCGATATTCTCAAGAAAAAAGGATTGTGGCATTATTGACACAGCCAAGGAGCGCTTCCTAGACTCCAGACCTAGAAAGCTCATTAAACGGATTATTTGTTTCAGAGTAATGTATTTCTGGTACTACGTAGGCTATATGTTCACCACACAGGCCTTATAAACTGTCATTTTCAAGCAGAGAAGGGCTTAAACAATCTCTTGCAACAAATTGATATAAAGTGGAGTGTCTTTCTTTCTTTCCACACAGGAGAATTGGGATTAAATCCCATTTTCTTTCCGTGCAATGTGACATTAGAAGCAATGAATTGTTCGGCGGATTACTGGACGCGAGCTAACGGCACATTGAAAGAAGATGGAATCTCGTAAAAATGTTTTTAGCTGTATCCAATTTTGTGGGGGAATCCTTTCATCCTGTGCCATGACAGGAAGGAGTGGACGCTAAGGCTAGATGATAAGTGGCTGCAGTGGACAGACCAGGAGATCCATTGACAGACCAGAAGACCGTTTGATGAGTTATTGGAAGGTAAAAGATAAGTAGGATAAAGAGTGGGACAGTATGCAGATCAGTGGCAGTTGATAGACAAAAAAGGAGAAGCAGACAGGCGATAAGTGAAAAAGATATTAGTAGGAGAGGGGGAAGATAGGTAGCAGAAGACAGACTGAGAGAACTTTGGAAAAAATGAGAGATCATTAGACAAATGGAGAGAAGATTGGACAAACGGAGAGAACATTGGACAAATGGAGAGAACATTGAACAAACTGAGTGAGCATTTGACATATGGTGAGAGCAATCGTCGGACAGTACAAGCAGTGGACAGACAGTCAATAAGAACAGTCGAGAGAGATTAAGAGGAGGGGACAGCCAGTAAGAGCAGTGGACAGACAGTAAAAGCAGTTCACAGACAGTACAAGCAGTGTACAGACAGTAAAAGCAGTGGACAGACAGTACAACCAGTGGACGGACAGTAAGAGCAGTGGACAGACAGTAAGAGGAGTGGGCGGACAGTAAGAGCAGTGGACAGACAGTAAAAGGAGTGGACAGACAGTAAGAGCAGCTGTGGATGGCAGTATGAGCAGTGGACGACAGTAAGAGCAGTGGACAGACAGTACAAGCAGTTGACTGACAGTATGAGCAGTTGACAGTGTGGGATGGAAGTAGACAGACAAGTAGAGCAGTGGACAGTATGAGCAGTGGACTAACAGTATGAGCAGTGGACTAACAGTAAGAGCAGTGGACAGACAGTAAGAGCAGTGGACAGACAGAAAGAGCAGTGGACAGACAGTAAGAGTAGTGGACGGACAGTATGAGCAGTGGACAGACAGTAAGAGCAGTGGACAGACAGTAAGAGCAGTGGACAGACAGTAAGAGCAGTGGACAGACAGTAAGAGCAGTGGACAGACAGTAAGAGCAGTGGACGGACAGTATGAGCAGTGGACGGACAGTATGAGCAGTGGACAGACAGAAAGAGCAGTGGACAGACAGTAAGAGCAGTGGACGGACAGTATGAGCAGTGGACAGACTATATGAACAGCTGTTTGGTGATAAGATGCAGACCGTTAATGCAGTGGAAAGATATTATTAAAGCAGTGAACCACCATTTAAGAACTATAATTAAGACAGAAGAGGGGTGAATGAAATATTGTTTTAAATACACATAATAAAGATTGATGGACCTTCATATGCAAGGAATGGTCTGAGCCAAGCAATTTTGGAATCTGACATTTATTTACCATGCTTATGAAGTAAAGTCAATAACTTCTCTCTTTGTAAGAATAGTTTCTCTAGCTGTTCTCTTACAACTCGGTATAGTTCTGTTCCTAGAAATTCTGCCTAACAAACAGTACACAGAGAGCCAGACAATTGATTTGATTACCGTACAAGCCAAACTTTCACAACTTCTGGTAACTAAATTAAATCAATTACTCATCAAAAACTTTTTTTAGGCGACAGTGACACTGAACAGTGTATGAATATTGATAACATTCTTCAAAGAAATATCACTTTCTAATCAAGTTCTGCAATGTTTTCTAAAATCAATGACTGTTTAAGTTAATTAAAGGCACCAAAATTAAATATAGCCTTTTCATTAGAAAGATTGTTGATGATGTAAGGTCATCTGAGGATTGACCCAAGAGGCTATAACAGTTATTCATTGGAGTCACAGTGGCTGATGCATGTCCTTTAGATAAACATGTGCTTCTTTCTTATCTAATTATTTATTGTTTTGAAATTGTAGTAATAAAGTCTCTTCTGACAAGTCAAAGCTTTGAGCACTGTTCAAATCATCAAACCACATGTCACATCCCCTCACATTCCCCACATCTTCCAATAACCCAAAGCCCCTACATTCTCCACATCCCCAACATCCCCTTTATTTCTCCACATCCCCCAACATCTCTCCAATTCTCCCATATCCTTCCCAATACTTCCCACATCCCTCTAAATCCCCTCATATATCACTCTACATCCCCATATTTCTCCACAACCACCACATTCTAAAAACCCTCAACACCCACATCCCTCTCCATCGCCCAAATTTCTCCACATCCCCCAACGTCTCCCCATTCCCCACCTCCCCAGAGTATCTTCCCCACTTCCCTCATGTCCCCCTATATCTCTCACATCCCTCACATCCCCTGATTATCTCATACCCCTCACATCTCCCCACATTCCCCACCTCCCCAGAGTATCTCACACCACCACTTCCCTCATGTCCCCCTATATCTCCCACATCCCTCACATCCCCTGAATATCTCACACCCCTCACATCTCCCCACATTCCCCACCTCCCCAGAGTATCTCCCCCACTTCCCTCATGTCCCCCTATATCTCCCACATCCTTCACATCCCCTGAATATCTCACACCCCTCACATCTCCCCACATTCCCCACCTCCCCAGAGTATCTCACATCACCCACTTCCCTCATGTCCCCCTATATCTCCCACATCCCTCACATCCCCTGAATATCTCACATCCCTCACATCTCCCCACATTCCCCTAAATCCGAAAAGCATCTCCACATCTCTCCTTTCCCAAAACCCTGACATCCCTTCACATCCAAGGACAAAGACAGTCTGAAGTTGACATTGGTGAACTTTAGGACAGACAGAATATAGAATGGTTCTATTGAAGGAGTCCATCAGCTCATTTCTTATCCTGTTTATCCCACTTTCCATTATGTAATCTGTTTTCCTGTCATGTTTATGAAAGTTTGATAAATTACAAACTTGCGATTTACATGTGCACTTTCTAGGATGCTCCAGGTAGGACGATCAATCACTTTTGTGCATTTTTTCCATTGCCTTGAAAGAGGTGGCCCAAAAAACAAAACAAAATGTTAATATAAGATAATTATGATGATATCCATTCAACTGAAAATTTTAAATGGTCAGATAATTTGAATTACATTTTGGAGAAAATGGCTCTGGAAGCATTGTTACGTACAGCTGTCGACCGTCATATATTCAAAATAAATGTGGATAGAATTTGAAGTAAAAGAACACTTGTAGTCCAGTTTTAAGTGATATTTTAAATTTGGCGATGAACACAGATAATAACCTGAAAAGACTCTATCAAGATTTCCTGATCAATTTTGATACTTTAGATATGTATATCACTTTCTCCCTATACCCAACTAAACATGCGACAAAGGTGGGTGCATTTAGACCATGGCGGAGAGGATATCCCCGCTGTTTTGAAGCCAATAAGACAGTATTTTTACTATTTTATTCCTTAATTGTAACACAGACTGTCCTAACTGATGATTAAGGGTGCCTTTAGTACAAAGAGGGTTTGTGATATTAGGACCATGGCGCTAAGTAATAATCAGAAGGCCTGATTGGTCTAAACAGTACAGTCCCTTTATCATGCCTGTACAGCATAGAAGCACAGCTTCACTAACTTATCTATAGCCTAAACGATAAATGGATTTAATGGAATCAGTATATTTTCTTAGCTAAGTGCTTATGATTAATGACTTCTAAGCTAGGGTGTTATTGAGAAGTAATTCAGTCCTTTTGTTCATTGATGTTTTGTTCTAGCTTCTGATTGGTCAATTTTGCACTTCCTGTTCCTGTTATAAGTTGTTGACAAGCATTATCTTAATTGCTTTGTACTATACCCCTGACAAGGGTTAATCCGATTGCATTTTCATTACCTTGAAATTGATTTGTCTTATTTTTAAAAAATCTTTCGTTTCATAAATCAATTATGCACTTCCTCTGACTGATATAAGTTGTTTGCAAGTAATTATCTTTGTAATGGTTTATGTACATTTTCTTATCTAATCCGGTTAAACCTTTGTATGCACTTGCCTAGTCTGCTTGGTTTAAGATGTAAGCAGGAATTAACTCTGTTTTTATTTAATTTAACCTGATTTAAGCCTATCGAAGATTTCTTTGGGTTTTTTTTTCAGTTTCTTACATCATTTTCTCTGCTTGGTTCAATTTTGCCTTTATTTTTCTAAAAAATCTATTTGGAACTGTTGTCTTTTGTTACGCTTTGCTGAGAAAATTCAAACATTTGTATTTTATATCTTTCTATCTTGAATTTATTGGTATCCTTCATTTAGTAAGACAATCTTGGATCATTTTCTCTGCTTGGTCTAATTTGCCTATATTTTTCTAAAATATCTATTTGGAACTGTTGTCTTTTGTTTATACTCTTTGCTTTATATTGTATCTTTCTATCTTGAATTTATTGGTATCCTTCATTAAGTAAGACAATTGTTTAGATGTAGTTATTTACGTTTATTTCTGTATAGCTCTTTTACTATTGGCGTCCCCTCACAGGTTTCGAATCTATCCCAATCTGGTTAGAATTTAGTAGTTTGATAGAATTTTACATTCCTCTTAATTAAAAAAATTAAAAGACAACTAATTATGAAGTGACAACAACTAAAGGCACAGATTCACATCTTAATCTTAAAATTAAGTTTATTTTTTACTGAATATTAGTTCAATACACAACACTATAGTTGTAGCATAATGTGTCACATATCTGATGAAACTTTGGTAAGCCATTTTAGTGTGAACAGTTCAAAATCATTCAAATTATGCAAATTGATTCATGTTGTTTTAAAGTGGTTGTATGTTTTGGTATTCCTCTTAAGGGCTTAAAATGATGATCATGATTTGTTTCCTTTTCATGAGATAGTGCCTTGCTTTAAATGTTTATTTATCACTGTAAACATAAACAATTATATATAATGACTGAATAGATATTTTTATATACATATGACTTCAGTATCAGATGAAATGCCCACTAATGAAGACTATGCTTTTAGTTGATGCATTTACGTTTATATATTTCTCTCAGATATAATTAATTTCTCTAATATGCAATTTCTCCGTCTGAAACAATGATTTGATCCATACTGAATAATTTATTCGATGATTACCTTTTCTTATCTATTTTGCTTATGATGTATATATAGGTAATTATCTATCTCATTAGCCACTCTGTTTGAGCATAAAGATATAAGCTAGTAAAATCTGATTTATCATTTAGCATTAATTTGGGTATGAATTTCATTATGTCAGAAGAAATTATGGAGGATGTAAATTTTCTCTCATCTTTAAGGAGACCGTTTCAGATCTCAGAGATATGTAACAAAAAAAAGAAACAAATGATATTTCAATAAATTGTAACTGCCCTTTTAACAAACGTAAGTTTATCATTGAGTATTTACACATAGCTATTGAACATCTCGCTGCTCCAAGTTACAACATTGAAATGCTGGTTTAAGACCCATAAGGCCGAGATAATAAAGTGATTTGTTTTTTGTTTCCGCCCACGTCAGTTTCAAACCCAAGCCTTTTTAACCAGATTTTAAACAAGGGAAACATTACCATTGTTCCAGTAGCCAAGAAAAACTATGAATTTTTAAATTATGACATGTTTCTGCTTCTGTTAGCCATCAAAGACGGAGTGTTAAAGTAAGACACGATTAATATTTGTTCTTTTTTAGCTCATCAGGCCCTTAAAACTTGTGTTCGTCTTCTTCTCCAGAACCAATGACTCTAGACTAGAGAGCTGAAATTGTGTGTACAGGTACCTTGGCATGTGGGGATTCTGATTTGTAACTTTGGTGACTCTGTGACCCCAATTTAGGGCCACAGGGGCCACGCCCTTAAAACTTGTTTTTTTCTCTCCAGAAGCAGAAGGCCTAGAAAGCTGAAACTTTGTGTACAAACTCCTTATCTAGTGAAGATTATAAATTGTAGCTTTGGTGGCCCCATGGCCCCTACTAAGGGGGCACCACATTGGCCACACCCTATTGCGAAATCAAATGTAAAGCCTGATGAGCTACAGAGCCCATGGCTCTATTTTTTTCAATTTCTGTTGTAAATATCCATGTTCAAAAATAAAATAAAATTTGGATAAAAAATATCTGCGTCATCACATCATTTTGCCTGTAAGCAAATACCTGAAACGTTTATATATTTTTTTGGGCCTAAGACTGATTGGCGGAAGTGCCTCCGACACTTGTCTTTAACAGAAGGAGGATTCTAAGCATTTTCCAGACTGTTGGTACCACATGGGCATACTGAGGACATGGACGTGGGTGATGGTTCCTCGTCTAGCACTCACGTTGTAGTTGATAGTATTATAAAAAGCAATAAAAAGCTCTATAAAAGCAAGTCTAGGTCTGCTGTGAACTACAGAGGTATAAGTCTCTGAAATAGCCATTTGTCTGAGGCTCCTTTTTAAATTTAATGGATTAATCTTTTTTTATTAGAAATATTTTTCTGAGGCTTTATATAAGACTAGACAGCTCCCTAAGCATCAAGAAGCTGGTTTTAGCTCACAATGTTGTATGGAAGTATCAGAATAAATTTCAAAAGGAAGTAGTTAAGTGTTTAAGGAGTACAGTTTACATAGTCTTGGTGAAGGCTTAATTCTTACCATTGTAGGAGGAATGAGAATAAATTTAAAACCCAAAAAATTATGGAACCACTATCAGGATGTTTCAAGTGTAATTTTAGCTGTGTTCTGATGTGCAAGGTTCAATATTTACTGAGTTTTTTTGACAATCATAAGGGGGGGGGGGGGTCTTGGGCTATCATACCCCCAACCGTCTATCCATCCGAGGACATTTTTTGTCTGTTTTTGTACTCATTTGTTTTCCAAATACAGAATTTAGCTGACTCATTGCAGAAAAAAACAATTGTGTTGCAATTGGTAACATTTATTTTGTTTTTGGGAAATCCCTTTTGCCCCTAAAAAAATACGCGACAATGCCTTTAAGAGCCGCTCCGTGAGTAAGCGTCTTTCAGAAAAAAGCAGATGAATTAAACTGTCTCTTTAATAACTATATAGATATATAAACTATATATAGAGAACCAATGCTGGCAAAACATTCTCAATTAATAAAGTCAATATATATTGGAATATTTATGAACAAAAATGAAGAAAATAATTGATTTAGTAGTGAATTATATCTTATTTGTTTTTAACAGATGAAGAAATATCAAGTCATATCATATTCTCTGTCTGTGATATTGATTCTATGAAAGTTGCTAGTATCCAGCTATAATCATTTTGTAAGACTAGACTTTTGTCAAAGATTTAATGAGACAATTATTATATTAAACATCCTGATGTATATGTGAGAAGTTTAATGCTTAAGTGATCTCAGAAATACCATCAAAGATCTTGTGCTATGAATCTCCGGTCTGTGATCTTGTTAGTTTTGGGTAATGTCACAATGTTATATCGGAAGGTTTAACACATTTTGTACCAACAAAAACTTTTCGACCTGATTCCTTTTCTTTGAATAAATTCAATATCTTTGTCAAATTCAAAACAAGTTTTTTTTTATATTTACTATTATTCAGATAAACTTGATCACTTGAGACAGCATATAAAAATATTTGACCAAATGATTTTTTTCTGAGGTCACAAATTCAGATCACTTCTGAAATTCCACAAATGACAAAAGTTTAGAGGTAATGCTCCTGTGATTCAACCATTGCTTAAGACCATTCTTTAATTTGTAAAAACATAATTGCAGATCTTATTTATTTCTACTGCAATAATCAATTTGAAATATCATCATAATGAATACATTGTCCTTATCATGTGGTCATTTATTAAACTACGGATTAAAATTACAAGTTCTTGATATTAATCTAAGATTTTCAAGATGAGCAATTGAAAGTGAAAATAGTTCAACCATATTGTGAAACTGGGAGGGTCAAATTAGTAGAGAAATTTTGGTAAATATGACATTCCCTTTGCATTTTGTCTCCACCAATAATTTACAGATAGGACTTTCCCTTTCATGTCTTGTAATTCCTGTAGTTAATCCACAAACAGTATTTGCTTCAAATTGTAACGTGATCTCAATCCATAAGTTTTATAAATGTTAAGATAGGAAATAAAAATATCAAGGTTATATCAAATGACAATATACAAAGTTTAAGAACCTGAGATAACTTTTCTATTGCTATATTTTATTATTCTATATCCTTTTAGGATCAGTTTGAAACATTCATATATTTATCATATACGCTAAACAGTGAGAGACTGAGTTTTCTCAGTTTTAGAATAGTGTTCTTCCTACTGATTATGATATATCTCTGTTTCAAGTCTGTGAAAATTTCACAGAGGAGATGACATGTGAACAACGGTTGACATCACTTCTATGTTCAATGTGCACTTAATGCTGTTGCTAAGTTCGGATACAACAATGGTATGAAGTCACTTATATGTTCAATGTGCACTTAATGCTGTTGCTAAGTTAGGATACAACAATGGTATGAAGTCACTTTTACGTTCAATGTGCACTTAATGCTGTTGCTAAGTTAGGATACAACAATGGTATGAAGTCACTTTTACGTTCAATGTGCGGTCATTGCTGTTGCTAAGTTAGGATACAACAATGGTATGAAGTCACTTATACGTTCAATGTGCGGTCATTGCTGTTGCTAAGTTAGGATACAACGTACAATGGTATGAAGTCACTTATACGTTCAATGTGCGGTCATTGCTGTTGCTAAGTTAGGATACAACAATGGTATGAAGTCACTTATACGTTCAATGTGCGGTCATTGCTGTTGCTAAGTTAGGATACAACAATCGTATGAAGTCACTTATACGTTCAATGTGCGGTCATTGCTGTTGCTAAGTTAGGATACAACAATGGTATGAAGTCACTTATACGTTCAATGTGTGGTCATTGCTGTTGCTAAGTTAGGATACAACAATGGTATGAAGTCACTTATACGTTCAATGTGCGGTCATTGCTGTTGCTAAGTTAGGATACAACAATGGTATGAAGTCACTTATACGTTCAATGTGCGGTCATTGCTGTTGATAAGTTAGGATACAACAATGGTATGAAGTCACTTATATGTTCAATGTGCGGTCATTGCTGTTGCTAGGTAAGGATACAACAATGATATGAAGTCACTTATATGTTCAATGTGCGGTCATTGCTGTTGCTAAGTTAGGATACAACAATGGTATGAAGTCACTTATACGTTCAATGTGCACTTATTGCTGTTGCTAAGTTCGGATACAACAATGGTATGAAGTCACTTATATGTTCAATGTGCACTTAATGCTGTTGCTAAGTTAGGATACAACAATGGTATGAAGTCACTTTTACGTTCAATGTGCGGTCATTGCTGTTGCTAAGTTAGGATACAACAATGGTATGAAGTCACTTATATGTTTAATGTGTGGTCATTGCTGTTGCTAAGTTAGGATACAACAATGGTATGAAGTCACTTATACGTTCAATGTGCGGTCATTGCTGTTGCTAAGTTAGGATACAACAATGGTATGAAGTCACTTATACGTTCAATGTGCGGTCATTGCTGTTGCTAAGTTAGGATACAACAATGGTATGAAGTCACTTATATGTTCAATGTGCGGTCATTGCTGTTGCTAAGTTAGGATACAACAATGTGTGAAGTCACTTATACGTTCAATGTGCGGTCATTGCTGTTGCCAGTGCAAGTTCGGATACAACAATGGTATGAAGTCACTTTTACGTTCAATGTGCGGTCATTGCTGTTGCCAGTGCAAGTTCGGATACAACAATGGTATGAAGTCACTTTTACGTTCAATGTGCGGTCATTGCTGTTGCTAAGTTGGGATACAACAATGGTATGAAGTCACTTATATGTTCAATGTGCGTTCATTGCTGTTGCTAAGTTAGGATACAACAATGGTATGAAGTCACTTATACGTTCAATGAGCGGTCATTGCTGTTGCTAAGTTAGGATACAACAATGGTATGAAGTCACTTATACGTTCAATGTGCACTCATTGCTGTTGCTAAGTTAGGATACAACAATGGTATGAAGTCACTTATACGTTCAATGTGCGGTCATTGCTGTTGATAAGTTAGGATACAACAATGGTATGAAGTCACTTATATGTTCAATGTGCACTTATTGCTGTTGCTAAGTTCGGATACAACAATGGTATGAGGTTGCAAGAAAACTCAAGTAGATTAGGATGTATATCACCACATTTTAACCACAGATAAACAGAATATATTTTGTTTTTCTGTGTATAAATCACTAAAAAGCCTATATATAAACAGAATATATCCTCTATGTATCTTTGGTATCACAAAACTACACTTTATTCTTGTTACATATTTTTATTTGTACATTTTATCTTTATTCTATGACTCACTGATAAATGTCAAAGTGATAAGCATTTATAAGGTCTATCATAAAGAGCTTGCATCAATTCAGATTACATTATCATCTATATATGAAAGCTTTTGTATCTGATTTGATGAACTTGTTCAGTAGGGCATAGGCACTCTGTTCAACTAGAATGTATTAAGAACTGAAATATCTTTCGAGATAAAGTTGAATTGATTTATACTTCTTCAGAAAAATTAGAGATTGTCTTATTCTCATTATGACTCAATTAAGTCTATATCAGTATCTTTTGGGAAATTATGACTCAATTAAGTCTATATCAGCATCTTTTTGGAAATTAGGACTCACTTAAGTCTATATCAGCATCTTTTGGGAAATATTTTCAGGTAATACAAATTTGAATTACCTAGCATGATTATAATGAACACAACGTTTTTACAATAATTTTTTTTTGTTACAATCCACTTACTGCAAATGCATATCTTTCTAAATGTGGGAATAATGATTAAAACTGAAGTAGTATATTGTAGTATAAATAAAAATAATTTAATTAATTAATAAATAGATTTCAATGTAAAATCTTGAATTAACAAATCTTCTTAAGATATTAAAGTTCATTTCTTGTCAATTTCTATTGAATTTTCATGTATCCAACCATCAATCATACTCCATTATTCATATAGCTCATATCAGGGACAAGACGATTAGTTATCGCAAGGCTATAAGTGTTGATATCATGTGACAAACCCCGGACAGAAGTGGATATCAATGTTAAATGTGGCGCCATAATCGTCTTAACAATTGCTATCAATATTGACTCTCAAGAACCAAATATGTTAGTAGTCGATCCCGAAATGTCTTCAACGGTTAAATTTCTCGGAAGCAGACAAAAGTGGTGTAATCATTTAAGGCTCGCTGGCTAAATCTCAACCAGCACAGCTTTGGTATCAGCTTGACCAATTCCGAAATGTCTTGGAAAGTCCAGACAGGTTAAGAACGGTCAAGCTAAATTTCAGCCTGTACAGCGGTTGTCTGCGGACCGCAATATACTGTTGGTGCTGAGACTAAAATCTCCCAGAGCTACAGATACTGTTCAATAGGGCTGGTGACTATCTCTACCGTAGTTCAACAGATCTTGACATATTGTAAAAGCTTGATTCTGAATTAAGAAAGAGAGTAGCCCTAATCATCATGTGTTTTGCAATGATGTATAGTTTTGCCATGAACTATTGTAGTAAAAGCACGAGGCTGAAGGTAGAATAAGGAAACATTTTCTGTGCGATAATTTTGCAATTTCTAGAATATGACTATACTCATTTGGAGTTGTGACTAAAATCCTAAAAAACTATTTTGTTATTGTTGTAGTTGTATCTGAGTATGGTCTTTAAGGTAGGACATTTTCTCGAGGGAAATTATATTCTCTTTGCTTCTTTTTTACAATTCCTTGAGTCTTACGACAATATATGGCCCTTGGGGTATGACTAAATCTCACCTTTGTGATCCAAGACAGAGAAGGAAGGTGCTAAATCTTAACCAGCAGAGTGTTGTCTCAATCAGTTAACCAATCAGTCCAGACTTGAAATTGTGATGACTCCAGGACTTGGTTTTGGTCGACAACCAGTGTGTCATGCTTTCTGAAGACATGCGTTCACCAATTATTCATAGATTATATTCTTATGAGAGTATCTTTCTTAAAATTTTATTTGGTTTTGATAAGCCTCAAAATATCTAATATGCTTGCAAATTTATACATTTATGCATAATATCTCTAAAATGCTTGATTTTATGGAAAAATCAAGAAAACATATGTTTAATATTCGAAATTATGCATCCAATTAATCTACCTATTAGTTACAATACCTAATAAACACTATGGAATCGAATATATCTTCCTGTCAGCTTATGACAAGATTTCAAAATTACGTTTGCGCGTTCAACTTGATCGAGTCACAAATGGCCGTATTTTGCTCTAATGTACTGATTGACCTTTAACTTGTTTTTTTCACTAACAGTTAGTGGTTTTTTTCACTAACAGTTAGTGGTTCCAGATGTAATAACATCGTTTTCAAAATTTGACATATGTGATCCTATCAACATACTCTGGGTCTCTTTAAGCATACAACAATTTGAATGATAAGGTTAAGGCTTTGTAGAAATCACATGTTGCAGGTATGTGTTGTTGTTAGGCCTGCTTTACACCATAAGAGCTGTAGAAATGGTGAGACAAAAGTAATGACATATTCACACAGAGGAAATTGGCTCTGTACTGATTGTGTCATTTGCCACTTCCTAGTTACAGTAAACATATCTTGTACTTGATATCGTCAATTTAAAAATATTCTAACGGTGTACAAATATGAGATTAGCTTAACAATGATTGTATCAGTGCCATTTTCTAGTTAGTCAGATTGAACATATCTTGTTCTTGTGATTAATTATTAATTAATTTAAAGATATTCTGACACTGTACAAATATTACATTATCTTAGCACCAATTGTTGCAGTTCCAGTTTCTCTATATTGACGTTTGTGACATCATGAAATAATTGTTGTTCAGCTGTTGTCTGGATATTTAAATGGCATTGAAATGGATGGAGAATATATAGGAAAAAAAATGCTCAGTGGTTGGCCATATGACTTTAAGGTAACTCATGCACTGTTCTGACCATTTTCCCTGATTAATGATTAAAATTTTACCCATCTTAAAGTTTAGTAGCGAATGGATAAAAAGCATTTTGCTGAAATTATTGTTGATCAGCTAGTTGAGGATTAGATATTATCAAGAAAAAGTATCAAGTTTGAACTCTACATATACTCTATTGTGACCTTCTTAGATAGAAGCGAACTATTCTTGATTCCCGTTGTCCAGAGAGGGGGTAAAACAAATACTGTGCTGATGATTTAGGAGGAAAAATACTAAATTTCAACATCCAAGAGTATTGAGGAATCTGTGACGTCCGTGTGAGAGTGAGACACTCTACTGAATCAGCCAGAGGGACTAATCACTAGAATAGGGTGTCTATCTCTCAGTCGGACGACGTCCCAGGTTCAAACCCGCCTTGATAATGAATTTGTATTTTTACTCCTCTCGCTGGCACCAGTGTCAAAATATCTTGGAGAATTGACTAAATCTCAACCAGCACAGTATTGCTAGAATCGCCCTTGACGTAGAGTGTCTGTTTGGACGTCCCAGGTTCAAATCCGCCTTGATGATGAATTTATATTTTTACTCCTCTCACTGACAGTAACAAAATGTCAAGCAGCAGAGAATCGCTAGAAATATCCCTTAAAGTAACACATGGTGGTCCTGGGTTCGATTCCGCCTCTCTTCACACTTGCATCAGTTTCAAATATCTTTGAAAATTGACTAAATCTCAACAGGCACAGCATTGCAAGCGCCAGTTCTCTATTTGTGTTGGAGATGTTGCCAAAATATCTTGGACTATAGACCTTGTACACTGGGAGTCAGTTGGACCACAGTGATTCCTTTATGATAGCTCTGCTGGCTAGGAAATAGTCAACTTTAAATTGTATCAACTGCAAGGACTAAGCTGCTGGAAACAAAGAACTACCAACTATATTTTGATCACTGCTGTGAGAGTCTGGAGCAGTGTTCTAAATAGCTGCCTGCCCGTCAGCCTCTTGCTGGTTAGTTTTTATACTTTTCAAACTACAGCCCTCCTTGGCAATAGAGCAGTATATGAGAAATCTAGTCTAGAGACCTGCGACTAAATCTCGACCGGCACAGTTGATGGCTCTGGGCGCTAGTGAGAGTCTATATTTAGAATTAACTACTATCGACAGCAGGTAGTATCTTGGGCTAAAATCTTCCTATCTAATGCTGACTGTGTCACTTGTTTCTTGAAATCTTGAAAAACGCATCTTTCTGAACTATTTATCCCTACATGTAAGAAATCAGACTCAAATACGTTTTTCTTACTGCTTTCTTTGTGTTGAGGTGTTTTAAGGATAAAGTTAAGCCAATACTAAGTACTTATTAATTTGAAATGTCATCTTGTTTTTAATTTCGCTTTATGATATGTCTGAGGCATAAGCATTGGACATGCTTATCAATGTTCGATCTATTTCAGGATGTGGTAACAGTAAATTTCTGTCTGACCTAATTTGTCTCAGAGCTTACACTATTCGTGCCAATTTACAGTACAAATTACAACAAAAACATTGTGAATCATTTCTCCATTTATTACGTATTTAAAATTTATAAAGACTACCATAGAATTGTTTTTGGTATGGCAGATTGTCCTTCTTCAATTCAACGACACTGCTTTTTATTTAGTTCTGGTATATTCTGCCAAATCTCGACTCTTACCCAGAGGGCTACATCCTGCCAAGTTGCACATTGCTAGATTCAGGCTTCCAGTCCACGGAGAGATGGAAACAGACGACTTCCTGCTTTAATCAAAGCTAGTAGGTCGGGGGTCATCGCTGGCAGGGAATATTGATTTAGCCGTAATTTGTCACAATCGGAGACTATGATCCCCTCATTACAACTTGTGGGTTAATTGTCGACTCGGACTGAATCAGGAAATTGGGACGTGTTTACTCTGCTCTTCTGTTTTGGAGATAGAAAATTTGCTCCTGCTGAAGAGTTTATCCTACAATTAAAAATGGTCACCTGGACTGCCTGTTCCAAATGTCTTCTAGAGATGGAATCAAGAAATTTGGTCTTGTTTGGTCCTTTTCTGTTTTTGAGGTGGATTAATAAATTAATCTTTGAATTGTAGGAGTGGTAATTGGTAAACTTGGTGATAGGGTTGAGGAAGGTAAAACTTTGCTATGCAGATGTGGATAATACATACATTTTAACATCCTAAAAAATCAGTTGAATTCCTTTAACAAGTCAAATTGACTTGAAGGCAAGAGGGTGAGATTGTATTAATTCATCATCCAAAAACATTTTCGATACGTTTGCTAAATGTACATCTCTGAACATTTGTTGTGTTTATGACATCATATCACATTGAGGTCGTGTTTTATGACATCAAAGTTAAGTTATGTCAAAAGGTTTTATGATGTCATGTACTTTCTTATCTTCCAGAAGTGATATCTTCTGTAAGAACAATTTTTGGTGATAAAGATATTTCAAATCTTCGAAAATCATTTAAAAGTTGAGTTCCTTAAAATGGTAAGATTTATTATCTAAATGTTAAAGAGCATAAGCAGGGTCATCATTTGCAATTAGATTTAAAGTTAAATTTGTTATTTGACTATCAAGTTCTGGTGCATATGCAAAAGACCTGGCACAGAAGCAAAGAATGAGTCGGTGATTGAGACAACTTCTTTCCTGTCAAGTCAATCCTACAGAGTTGAAGCAATGGAATACCATATTTCCTCAAATACAATTCCAGGGTTCTAAGCATACATTATCCACAGGTTGTAGTCGAGGCCCAGGGTGTGTTGAAAGTTGAATTGAGTGTATTCAATGAAATATGTTGCATATTCCTGATTTATTTCAAAGGTTACCATTTAGTCCAAAATGTCTTTCAACCAGTAAAACCCAACTTCTTTCATGTTGTTTGAGAGGCATTTTAGAAGTATCAAGAAGACAAGGAGTTTTATGGATTATCAACTTCTTTATTGTAGAATGTACCTTTTGGATTATCAACTTCTTTATTGTAGAATGTAGCATTCTACAATAAAGAAGTTGATAATCCATAAAACTCCTTGTCTTCTTGAACTTCTTTCTTGTTTGTCAACCATTGCTGGAAGCAGTGCCACCTTCCTCTGACAGCAGACGTCTCTAGAATCAAAATGGCCGAAAGGAGGAAAGCATCAGTCCTCTAATTATCCTCAATTTGGGCTTCATCGTGGTTCATTAGGGCACAATGTAGAGGGCCAGATGGGAGGATGTCCTTCGGCAGATAAGAGTCCGGTGTCGCATTATGCTCCTGTTATCCCGACATTTAATAAGTGTAGTCGGTCACTTCCAAATCACTCTAATGATATCGCAGTAAAGGTAATTATAATGGTATTGCCCTTAAAGTGATAGGGTATGAAAAAATCGGCTAGTGAAATCATTAAAGAAATTGCTGAAATTAACACATATGGTTATCGTGCCCTGTTATATTCAGACAATTAGTGTAAATGCAATGATTAAGTTCAAGAATTTCTTTTTTTTTATGCTTAGCTGCCTAATTGCACTTAATAAACAATTTTATTTTGTACATGTCCTTTTCCTTAAAATTACAAATTTCATTGAAGCAGTGTCAAGTCATTTTCACACTGTCATCTTAGTTAAGAGTATAAAGTATTGTTCACATATGACGTAAGTGAAAGAGAGCTTATTAAGTTGTCTAGTAAGGATCCAAAAAGAAAAGAATGTATGATAAGGTAAAAACATGAGTATTAACGATTCTATATTCAGCTCCATTTTCTACGATCATTTTTAAATAGGTTTATTGAATTCTTTTAACAATATCATCAACACCTCATAGAAATTTTAATAAAATTATTGAAAATTAAAATGCTATTTACCTGACAATTGATTACAATTTAACGACCAAATACAATATCCTACATGTTTATCGCTGTTTTAATTAGAAAATTGAATTCGGCTTCAAAACAATTTTTGTTCTCAAATTGATCACGCTTCTGAATTAGTGTCAATGGAATTGAAAAAATTTGATTCAAATTAATTGAATTGTTGCAATGGGAGAAACACTGAATCGGAGATATCATTAGTCGCGAAAAACCCTACGAAGAATTCGCATCCATGTTTTCACTCAATGTTGGAATGGAGAAAGATAGAGCCCTCTTGAAGAAAAGAATTATATGCTCATATTGATTGCACCTAACTTCTTTGGATGGTGTTCAATCTAAAAGTGTTGGTTGTATTGTTCTCCGCGACCCAATCCAGTGACCGATCACTTCCGATATTGTTTGTGTTCAGGAACGTAAAGAACGGACAGCAGGGATCAAGGCAAATGAAGAGTAATGCCAAACTTCATCAATGTACAAAAAAGTTTTGACAGCAATAAATTCTTTGTAAATTTGATTAACTCCCAAGGTCAAGCACTCCAGGCTTTGAATTACGAGTTCTTCATGCTATGTCCTGAAGTGTGAATATTGGGATCAAACTCTCCCTCTCTCTGTGTATGCCTCTTGATCTAGTTTCAGAGTCTGTCTGTCTGTCTGTCTGTCTGTCTGTCTGTCTGTCCATCCCTTTCCAACTCTCTCTCTGTGTCCTGAAGTGTGAATATTGGGATCAAACTCTCCCTCTCTCTGTGTATGCCTCTTGATCTAGTTTCAGAGTCTGTCTGTCTGTCTGTCTGTCTGTCTGTCCATCCCTTTCCAACTCTCTCTCTGTGTCCTGAAGTGTGAATATTGGGATCAAACTCTCTCTCTCTCTCTCTGTATGCCTCTTGATCTAGTTTCAGAGTCTGTCTGTCTGTCTGTCTGTCTGTCCATCCCTTTCCAACTTTCTCTCTGTGTCCTGAAGTGTGAATATTGGGATCAAACTCTCTCTCTCTCTCTCTCTGTATGCCTCTTGATCTAGTTTCAGAGTCTGTCTGTCTGTCTGTCTGTCTGTCTGTCCATCCCTTTCCAACTTTCTCTCTGTGTCCTGAAGTGTGAATATTGGGATCAAACTCTCTCTCTCTCTCTCTGTATGCCTCTTGATCTAGTTTCAGAGTCTGTCTGTCTGTCTGTCTGTCTGTCTGTCTGTCTGTCTGTCCATCCCTTTCCAACTTTCTCTCTGTGTCCTGAAGTGTGAATATTGGGATCAAACTCTCTCTCTCTCTCTCTGTATGCCTCTTGATCTAGTTTCAGAGTCTGTCTGTCTGTCTGTCTGTCTGTCTGTCCATCCCTTTCCAACTTTCTCTCTGTGTCCTGAAGTGTGAATATTGGGATCAAACTCTCTCTCTCTCTCTCTGTATGCCTCTTGATCTAGTTTCAGAGTCTGTCTGTCTGTCTGTCTGTCTGTCTGTCCATCCCTTTCCAACTTTCTCTCTGTGTCCTGAAGTGTGAATATTGGGATCAAACTCTCCCTCTCTCTCTGTATGCCTCTTGATCTAGTTTCAGAGTCTGTCTGTCTGTCTGTCTGTCTGTCCCTTTCCAACTTTCTCTCTGTGTCCAGAAGTGTGAATATTGGGATCAAACTCTCTCTCTCTCTGTATGCCTCTTGATCTAGTTTCGGACTGTGTCTGTCTGTCTGTCTGTCTGTCCATCCCTTTCCAACTCACTGTGTCCTGAAGTGTGAATATTGGGATCAAACTCTCCCTCTCTCTCTGTATGCCTCTTGATCAGTTTCAGATTGTGTCCCTGTCTGTCTGTCCCTTTACACCTCTCTCTCTGTCTGTATATATCTGTCCTTTTGTCTTTTTGTCTTTTTGACATTTTATCTGTCTTTTTATGTCTGTCCCTTTCCACCTTTCTCTTTGTCTGTCTATATCTGTCTTTTGGTCTGCCTATCTCTGTGTGTCACTGTTGTCTTGACTGTCTGTCTGAGACTGTATATGTCTATCTCTTTTTCCTCAGTTTCCCTGTGTCTCTCTCACTTTCTCTGTCTCCTCTTTGTGTCTATCTTCCTTTCTCTCATTCAGTCTCAGCCAAAAATCTACAGTCGCTTTCATTTTCTCTCATTTCATTTCTTTTTATCTCTTAAAACATTTCTCTCATTGATATAATTTAATTGATAATGTATATGCCTCTACTTTCTGGATGTTTTTTCTCCCAAATGCTTTTTTAAATAGTTAACAGTTTTTTTTATTCTCTTTGTTAGTCCATATATGATGACTCTGTGTCAATAATCCGTTTTTTACAAAAGAAAGTGAACTCAGTGACACTTCAGACAAAATTCTACATGCTTAATAGCCTTATTTACTAGTCGTACACCGCTAAAAACATTTTATTGGATGATTATTTTTATCCTTTATTGATCCACCTTAAGACACATAGACTTTTATCAAGAATCTTTTGCTTGATGGCACGCCCTATCAAGAAATAATATTTACACGAATGTACGCAATGAATTGGGCAATATTTCAGCAAAATATCATGCAGAAGATCAATGACTTGTAAACTATTCATATTTGTTTTCAACATGATCAAAACCTATAAGAATATGGACTGGTATTTTTTTTATTTGGTTATATATCAAAGTACTTGAAAATAAAATAAAATATCGTACAAAATTATGATTTTGAAATAGAAATTGAGAATGTTTGTAATGCAAGCTTAGTGTAATAATGATATTATTCCTGTTATGACCTCGCTATGTCATATATATTTTCTTTCAGTGGCATTTTAGAAGTTGGTTTGATGAAAAATACAAATTATATGGATTTACAACTTCTTTATTGCAAAGAATTGGGACGTTTTGGTGTAGATACTAACGCTGTTTTCAAGCAAAAGCTGCTGAACATAAGAAGCTTGGTTGAAAATATATACATATACCGGGGGCGTAGCTCAGTGGTAGAGTGTCCGCTCGTCACCCGGAAGACCGGGGTTCGATTCCCGGTCGCGTCATACCAGAAGACGTTAAAAGTTGGGAGTTGTTGCTGTCTTGCTTGACACTCAGCATTGTAAAGGCAGAACAACGATTTAACTGGCGCTGCACTGTGGCTGCCGGGTGCTTCGGCACAAACAAAATTTCCAATGTATGTATTTAATGAGGACAATAAAGTGTTATTATTTTTATTTATTTATTTATACAAAACATGATTTTACAAGTAAATATGTTAATTTTGATGGACAGAGTGATTTACAATCAATAGGAAGTCAGTAATAGGATGAGGTATGTGTGCGCTGATTAAGGAGGAATAAAGTTGATTGGTATAGATCTATTACTATTATATAGTGCTGGTTTGCTCATGAGATGTAAATTCCCTAATACCCTTGATCTCTATTCATAGTGAGATTATGTTTCAAATTGTTCATATAAAGTCATATGAATTTTAGATAGTAATTAAGTATACTGTACTTGTTATTAGTTAGCAGATTGGTGGAACACCCTTTTCACAACATTTTTTACTGGAGATTTTAATTTTGAAGCCAAAATGTTGGGAGGGGTATGGGGTTGTTTGAACTTCCCCCGCCTGCTTGATATGCACTTGACTGATTCATCCTCTTTTAAAAAGTATTTCTTAACCATTTGAAATTCTCTTAAGTGCATATATTGCATACTTGACCTGAACATAAATCTGTACTCCAAACATTTCCTCCATGCTCCCTGCACCTGATACTAACTGCCCCCTGATTTTGCTCCTCCACATTAGAGAGTACATCAGAGCCTCATTCTGAGAGTTAGCCAGTCTGACGCTGCTTCACGCACCGCGTAACCAACATTTAATCCTTTTATTCAATAATTTGAGTACACTCGATGACTTCAGGTCTGGTGTCGTCAATATCAATACCTAAACGAGACATTTCAGTCCTTTCTAAAAGATTTCCGCCTAAATTCTCGAGTTTTCCTGCAAAATTGTCAATGTGTCTCATGAAATACTGTTTCATGCTTGACTACGTGTTTAAAACTTGCACCCTTGAGTCTGTGTAGCAGATGCAATGAGTTAACCTTTTCTAAGTGGCATGAGCTCACACCCCTACGTCTGCTATTTCTAACAGCCAATCAGTTTCATTGCTTCATTTCTGACAAGAATTAACCATTTTATTTTCTTGGTTTTTTTTCATGAGTTCACAATCTTAAAATTAAATAAACTCACACCCCCCTATCTGCTTGTTTTAATCATTTTCCTTGCTTAATTACTGACAATATTTTAACTCGTTATCTGCTTAATATTATCAATCATATCTGTCACTTGCAAGCTACAATTGTTCACATTGTTTGATATTTCACATATATCACAAGTCATACCATTTATCAGTAATTTTTGATATTCAGCTATGGATTTCATAGAACGCATTATTCTTTTACCTCTATATCATCAACATGCTGTACTGTAAACAAATAAGCACCAGGTCTTCAATAAGCGCCTGGTATGTGAACTGATACATTTTCATATACAGTATATTTTGATATGAATTTCTTGTGTGATTTTCTATTTAGCCATGACATGATGTGTACATGTAATATGTCTTCTTGGGAATAAAAACATTAAAAAAAATTAAAAAAATTTTGATATCAATGTCTTGGTATGGCCAATTAATTATCAGTTATTCACTTATTTGCAGTTATTTGCAATTTTCACCTATGATATAGAAAGCTTTATGTTTCCCATGTCATCTCACTTTTATTAATCATAGCCATCATTTTGATATCATTACACCTTTAATGGTGTCAAATGGATCACACCGTTATATTATAGCCCTGATTCTATGTAACTTGGTCTATAATGTCAAGTAGCATTTTATGAGCTGCAAATAATCTGGGGAGCAAGATTGTATCGTGCATTAAGCCATTATTTCATCTACATTGCTGATATAAATGTCCCTATTCCATTATCGTCAACACAATTATATATAAATATATATATCTATATAATAGCTGTTCACACTAATGTGACACAGAGGAATAACAGTAGTTTTATTTATTTACACATGTTGGCATATTTTTTATAATATCCTACATTAATAGGATCAAAACTAATCATTTCTACACCAGTAGGAAATATATTATCATTATCTTATTTGTACATATATTTACATCAAATTCCGTATTAATAGGATCCATATCTATTATATTCTACATTAATACAATCTATATTAATCATTTTCTACATTAGTGGGTTCTGTATGGTCATATCCTACATTAAGTGCGTTAGTATTTATATATTCTATGCAAATACAATGTAAATCATATGGATCTCAGTTTTCCATTTGTAAATGAATGGTTAGCAATAATCTTTAAACAACTTCTCTGTAAAATAATTGATTGGAAAAAAAAAAGAACTTTAGAACAATTTTAAATTGACTTATGTTTTAATGTTAAAATACATTAATTAGATTTCAATATCTTAACTGGTTTTATATAAATGAAAATTGCTTTACATTTTGTGTGTAATGTAATATTTTACAATTTTAAGATTTGATAAAACTGACAAGCTTGTTTATGGATATTGCACTTCTTCTGAAACAATTCACACACTATTAGTAGATAACCAAAAAAAAACCAAAAAAAACAAACTATTTGATATATATTGGCTTTAAAGGGGCAGTAGCACATTTTTTGATAATTTTATATTCTTAATTTGTCAGTGATAATTGTAAGTTAATGCTAAATGTATCATTTTGACACTGTCAAAAATCTCATTACACAAGCCAATCATCCATAGTCAGAGGACAAAGTATGAAGATCCATTGGCAGTCATTTTATGTGAACACCTTTAATTCAGTTTTTGGTAGAAAAAAGCATCGCATGGCTAAACTTTACATTATATATTTGAATTATGACTGCTTCATTTAGTTTAAATACATTGTCTTTCAATTGGAACCATTAATTCTAATTTTCCTGACATCACCTTACATTCCCCCAAAAAACGTGCTACTGCCCTTTTAAAAGTCAAGTATTGAGAATGTATAGTTTTAACTTCTCACAAATTACTGTCATTAGACTAGTGAGAAAATACTTCAAGGTTAATGTGTCATAAAATTGTGTCAATTTCAAGGCATGAATGCCACCAGTAAGGATAGCTTTCAATGGAAGAAATTCAGAGCGGCAATTACATAAAGATTAAGAAGAGTCGAAGAAATCATGGCTGTAATGATATCGTGTCAAGCGTGGTATGAATAGATTTATCTGTCGTAAGTGTCCTCGTTCCTCGTAATGATATTGTCTCCTCGACACCCTTCTAAATCATTTCAATAAATAACTGGAGTCACTTCCTATCATATAAAGTTGACCACAATCATACTTTTAATGGAAGGCACTTTTAGAAAATTTCATTGGAGATGTTATCTTAAGAGCTAACAAAACTTATTTATGACTAGATAAAAGATATGATAAAAGCAGAAATTTGCCTAATAATTAAGTGACATTAAACTTCGTCATATTGATCATATGTATATATACACATTATCCTACCTCATGTAAGAATCTCTATCTCTGATTGGTCCCAGTGACCCTGGATAAATACTGATATCACCCTCTTGAGCAGGGTGATAAATTATTTTTAACCTGCCACAAAAAGTATAAAGAAATCATGCAGATTGAGTGTCTTGAATGAAGAATGTATGTTACCTCGAACACATCAAGGTACCTTTTGATCAACCGATATGAAGCCCTGAACAAACAATAGTCTAAGTCTTACTCTGTTTATTTTCATATTATATGCATTTTGTTTAAACATTTAGTAATATAAATCTGTTATACCATTCAGACGAGGGGGTATGGGGATATATCAGCCTCTCGCTTGGTGTTTATAATGCAACTTGCCTTCATCTTGTTGCATATTAACAGCAAGCATGAGGCTGATATATCCCCTTATCCCCTGCATCTGAATGGTATAACTTATATTATAACTATCAACCCAACTGGAGGTAAGTGAGTGTATGAATTTTGTTGTTAAGGGCAATATTTCAGTCATGAGTGGCTTGTGTATGGATTTTAGAATGATCAAATTGTGTCATACTTTTGACCGATTTGACAATCTCATTTCATTTCTATTGGACGATGTGCTTAGGATGGTCATAAATCGGTAAGGACCATGCGTACTGAACGTATTCTGTGCTAACGAGAGGGATGAAATGATAAAGACCTGGAGAGTACGCAACGAGAATCGAGCTATATGGCCAGGATTGTGAAGGCCACTTTGTGTCATTATATGATCTTCTAGACAGAAGAGCTGATTGGATGGTCTTGAATCAGTTCTGAAGGAGAATATTTCAATAAAATAGCTCTCTCTTTTTGATGAAATAGCTCTATTCTGTGATCAAATAGTTCTAGAAGAGCTCTCTTTTCTTATATGACATCATTTCAAGGGCCTTCTTTATTTTGAAGTTGTAATCATTTTTAGCCTTCGTTTTTGAGGAGGTTGTTATTGTTGTTGTTTGCTGTTCCGATGGATTTTATGAACAATTATTTGATTAGTAAGATGATAGTATCAGACTTAAAGACACTAAGTCTCCCATTACTTTTCTTTTGTTTATAAAATACCTATTTAGTGCTGTTATTAAAGAAAGCCACGTTTGTCTTTTGTTGATCTTTTGATGTATCTTGATTAAGGTTTGTTATTTAATGACTTCAAAAAGGATTTGACCATATTTGAAAATAATGTTGCTGAGAATTGCAAGATCCTTTTTTGATTAATTTGTCTCAAAACTAGGTTAAGAGTTATTTTTTATGTATGTGTCTCGATTGATAAAAATTGAAAGTCATTGATAAAAATAAAAAAGGTGACAACAAATTCATCAAGGTAGAAAAAGTGCTCTGCTTTTGTTGGATAAAAGAAATGAGAAACAATTAATTGTATCTTATCAAGTTGTTTTTGGATGTTTTTAAGAATCCAATGATTTACGAAAATAAATCCCCAATTCAAACATATGGTCATTTGGGTATCTCTAGAATCTCTTCACAGTAATCATTTATCTTAAGATGGTCAGAGCTATTGCAGAGATTATCAGAAAATGGTCTCATGAATTTATGTGAAAATCATAATTGAACTAGTGAATGTCTAATCACAATAATCAATTTCAATTACAAAATTAGCTTTATTGTCAGACATCATTAAGGCATTCTCAGAGTATATTATGTATTAATCCAGAAATTAGCTTTCATTTGTTAAATAAACTACAAACAATTATATCATTGACCTATATGGGGGTAAAGTACTGCAATAATATAAGTTATCACATTGCATAGCGGGTTACATCGGTATTTATTATTCCCGCGAAAGGTTTTATGCAACGAGCGGAACGCGAGTTGCATAAAACCTTTCAAGGGAATAATAAATACCGATGTAACCCGCTATGCAATGTGATAACGAATTTATCTTACCGAATGTCTAAAACTATTGTTAAAAACACAATCAGAAGTGAACAAAACCTTTATTTCAAAACAACAACAAAGGTCCGAGTCACGGCATACTGGTTGACCTATGACCTTATCACATGACTTTGAATGATTGACATGGAAGCACGCTTTACTCGCGGGGTATAAGGGATTTATTCTCCATCGGTGAAGGTGTATATGGGAATTTGTTAAGGGTCACGTGAACCAATCAGAGATCAAGATTCTTACATGAGGTAGGATAAATGATTTTATGTGCAAATACGCTTGAAAGACTACTGTATATTACAATGTATAAGGCAAGTTTTTTATGCCAGAAATTGGGGGGTCAAAGAAGGGGGTCGCCCAATACACAAGGTCAAAAACTCGAGGCCATGTGAGGGGTATCTGCCAACCCAACAAGTCAAGCGAGTCAATGTTTACACCGGATGTCCGTTACACAATCATCGATGTCATCTCAAATTTAATCTTGTAAAATAAAATACCTTTGTCTAATTGTTCTTTTTAAATGAAAATAAAGAGAGAAATATGATTGAAAATTCAAAATAACCCAATCCAAATCTGGACAAGTTAAAATTATTTTGATTGCAAATGGAAATTCGCTTGATTCTATCGATTCAAGAAACAAATACTTTCTTATCTAAAAGCCTTACTTATTTCAATTAATATGGAATAGGATTACTAATGAATGTTCTTTATAACAATCTTTTATTTTATTGTGGTGTCGACTGTCAATCTTTCAAATTAATTTCTTGATCACAATAATTATCCATCGTTACATGTATCACAACGAACGCTGTCATTTGTTTTTGACTGCTTGTCAACTGTCGCAATATTTCAATTTTGATGGTTGTCTGATTGTAAAACTCACGTGAAGTAGCCCTCGTGTTTGATGGCTATGAATATGTATAAAGTCACATTGATTGCAAATAATCGTCAAAACTGACATTGATGGAATCCCTGCAACAAACATCAATGTTTGTGTTCGTAAAATTTAACGTTGCTGTCAAGGAGATGTCTATTTGTAATGATTTTCCAAAATAAATGTCACTATCGAAGAGTTTCGTTTTTGAATCTTAAAACTCGACTTTGAATGATTTTGGAGTGAAATATATCTAATTTTGGAACGGTTCAATTTTGAAAGATTTACTGAGGCTTGACAATTGGTTGACACTTCTTTTAACAAAAAAGTGATTAATTGTCATATCTATTTTTTAACCTTTAAAATCTGTCATTAATTTCAGAATTTCAAAAAAAAGCTTGGAATAAAAGAATACGAAAATTAATCTTTCTTTATGGTTTTACACCAAGTGCCAATAATTGGTAAATTCAGTGAACTGCTTGTGGAAATATTTCTATAGCGATAAATCCTCTTTAGGCTAAAGGTTTTACTGAACCATTCATTTCTATGCAGAAAAAACACAATCAGCAAACAACAGGGCTATGGGTTTACAAAGATTACCTTAATTTATGTGATATAGGTGACAAAATTAAGCAATTTCTTTGCAAACAGCTTATGTTCCTTTAGAGGACATATTTTGGAAGTTTATGGAATATAGATTATTGAGAAAAATATTTTGAATATCCTCTGAGATACATTCTCTCCCCACAGAGGCAACTCAGTCATATCTGAATTAGCCTCTGTTCTATTACGGCTAGATCCTGGGGTTCCGGCAGATTGCCCTAGCGGCAAAAAGTTGTAACTTGAGATAGCTCCCTTATCTGCAGCCAATGAAAACACCTTTTGGATATCAACGACTTTGGGAATTCTCAACGGTCGTACAGTGACTTTCGAAAGCATTATGCCTTTAGGTTTATTTTTCATTAACAGTGTGAGAGGGAAAATATTTAAAAATCAGATATGGATAGGGTTTTTCATTAGAAACATACTGTTTTATAATTGTATAAATTGTTCTTTGTTTTATGATAAATTTTATTTTAATAATTTACCAAATAAAAACTAATGAGAAGGTAAAAAAGCGATGTTTTGTAGAAGGAAGAGTTATCTCCCCTGAATGCCGAATCACCGGGAATAGCCGGGAGTAGCCAAGCTTTTGCGAATGACCCCTTTTGAAACGGCGTCGCTGATTGCACAACTAACTTCGATTGCCTCCAATCAGATTTCTACTTTTCTGTCCCGTGTATTAGCCGTAATAGAACAGAGGCTAATTCAGGTATAACTGAGTTGCCTCTGTGGGGAGAGAATGTCTGAGATAATGCATTTAGGACATTTTGAAAATAATACTTGCAAAGTAAGTTTCTGTTATAATATAAAAAATAGTTTTGTTTTTATTTATAATTTTATTAGACCATTAATGTCTTTTTTTTATAGACATAGATAGAAATAGATATTTCAGACTTTCAAAAAGAAACAATGAAATTGAAAAATAGAAATAAAAAATGAATATCACATATTGCAGTCTTAGATTATAAGTTTATATGTTTAATATTGTCATAACACATGTTAATTATATATCTAATGATGCACATATCTTGTTTAAAATGGGAACAAATACAAATATATAAAATTAAATTAAGTTTTCAACAGATGAAGAAAATATTATGAGCATCAATCTTTCATTTTGTAAGATATATTTTACAGTTATCAGGAAGAAACAGATGACTTTTCTTTAAAACATAAAGGAAAATATATCAGAATTGAGAAAGATGATAAAAACGAAAGTAGATTAGAAAATTGTTTTAAAAAAAAAACATATTAGAAGATCTGTTAAGTGGCTGCTTCTTAATTAGTTTGAAAATAGTTTGAAAATATGATGTTCTGAAAATAATGAATAAAATAGGAAAGAAAAGTTCTAACAACGAACTTTTAGCAAAAGGAACTAAAGTCAGTTGTTCAATTCAATGGATATTAGAAGTATGAAATATCTTTTTCTGGTTTAGATTGGTGTCGCTTCTTTTTCTATCATTCCCTCAATGTTGGGTTTTATGTTGCTATGGAAACTGATATTAATCCGAATAGCTTTGCCTCTAGGTGTCAGTTTCTATTCAAGAGATTTTAGAAAAAAGTTATTGAGAGAATTAGGATTAGAAGATTCGGAAATGGAGTTAACTTGTGCAAGAAAAAGAACATAATCATATTTTTTACTTGAAAGTTTTCTTTTCAAAAGAAATAAAACCCGCAACTTTTTGTCCTTTCATCTTTAAGTATGTGCCTTAATGTTTTATGACCTAAAAGGTCTTAAATTTCCAAATGTTTATTTAACTCGTATAGTAAAGTGTTCATCTCAAGGATATGTTGATTTTGAACACATTCCAAACATTGAATAATGGAAGTGCTTTTACATTATCAAAATGTTAAAATTGGTTTCAAAACTTTGATTTCTGTAAAGGAATTGAGATGACAAAATATGTAAGATTTTAAGGCGTATCTTAAATCATATTCTTTCAAAGGGATGACAATCTTTAATACTCATATGTGAAAGTTGAAAATATGAAATTAAAGGCTTCATTTTATTGTTTCTAAAAAGTGTCTCAGGTTTATTCAAAACCTTTAAAAAAAAAAGTTCTTTCAGGCTTATACAACCATTAAAGGGGCAGTAGCACGTTTTTAGGGGGAATATAAGGTGATGTCAGGAAAATGAAAATAAATGGTTCCAATTGAAAGACAATGTATTTAAACTTAATTGAGCAGTAATAATTCAAATACATAATGTAAAGTTTAGCCATGCGATTCCTTTTTCTTACAGAAAATGTATAAAAGGTGTTCACAAAAAATGGCAGCCAATGGAATTTATGTGAATCTTCATACTTTGTCCTCTGACTATTGCTGATTGACTTGTGTAATGAGATTTATGACACTATCAAAATAATACATTTAGCATTAACATACAATTATCAGTGAAACTTTTAAAATACAAAATTATCAAAAAACTTGCTACTGCCCCTTTAAGATCTAAGAACTTTTAAACATGTTTCACCTTCAACCTGTTCCAACATATATTTTAGACTTCAGTGATAGAACACAAAATAAAAAATCTAAAGCAATTGAGTTCTTTTACATTTACTCAATAAATAAATGAGCATCAATCAGTTTTTAGTCATTGAACAAGAGGAATAATCCTGTTTTAACAAGAGAGTTTCTAGTTTTTGCCAGTGCTGAAAGACATGCATACACTGGATATTGCTATGTTAAAAATTGGTAAGTAAACTCACACTTATTCCTAGACACAATATTCAGTCTCATTTTCCTTGGGCTAAGACAGGAAAGGAGGTCGGCACGTGGTCTTGGTGACTTTCATTACTACGGACAAACTTTATGGCAAGATATTAATAAGGGAGAACCTCGGCAGTGTGTAAATCGGGGAGAATTGCCGCTGGTTATTTCGATCCCTGCCCGTTGTACGCTTCACCGTATTTAGTGTCGTGGTCGTGGAACAATCTTTGTAACCTTCGGGACTGTATTTTATGAGTGACTTGCGTTTATGATTAGAGTTAATGAAGTGGACAAAATACCAGGTCATTTGTGATGAAGTTTGGCAACCCTTCGCTCCAAGCGTGTGTGAATTTATGAAACCAATAACGGTGTGATTTTGACAGCAAATATGTCCAAGGAATAGGTACAGCGCCATCGGTTGAGATAGAGGTTGCTTGGAACCCTAATAACCAAGACTCTGTGAATTTATGAAAACAATTATTTTGACATCAAATTTGTCCAAGGGATAGGTCCAGCCCCATTGGTTGAGATAGCGGGTCATTTGCAACCCTAGTTTCTAAGCCTGAGTGAATTTATGAAACCAATGATTTTGACAGCATATTTGTGGAAGATACAGCGCCAGTGGTTGAGATAGGGACTCGTAGGACCATCCATTACCCTGGACGTTGATGTGATTGGCTGTGTGACATTGATATACTCAAAATAACGGTTTCATTTTCAAACCATATTTAGATTTTGATGAATAGGTTCCATCAGTTTTGCAAGGTGTCCCTTATGATTGGTTATGGAAAGTCATGGAAGATATATGCGTGTAATATCCAAGCGCTGGAATCGTTAGATTTTCATGCATGCTATATGTCTTTGGTTATATGGAGACTCTGGGGGGATATTTGTAATGTTATGTTGTCACTTTACCTAATGCAGAAATGATATGAGATACATAAAATGTAATGTTTGGTTGTTGTTTATATATGATGTGTGTACTACTTAAGAGCTGCAATCATTAAGAATTTCATAAATGCAATGTCTCCGTTTGGTAATGGGGGCACAAGGGGATGTTGGTTATGGTGTTGCTGATATAAGTTGTGGTCATAATATTGGATACAGAGAATATTTTTCTATTGTTGATATAAGATATGTACAGTGTAAGAATATTGCTAAGAAAAGATAATATTATTACATTCCCCAAAAGGTAATTAATTTCTTTATACTTCATACAAAATATGTTAAAGCTTTTGAAGCACATTTTTGTTAAATTCAATTTTCAAACAGCCATTAATAATATTAATTGATTGCAATATTTCTTTACTTACCCGTAGAAGATAAAAGATCTAACTGCATGCCTTGATTGTCAGAAGTCTTAGAGAACAGTGTCATATTTTTAGTGGAAACTGCTAGCGGCCATTTTAGGGTGAACACCTTTTTATTCATTTGAGGTAGGAAACTCAGTTTGTGAAGCTTGAACGAAAATGGTATGTGAGTTTTAGAACTGGTTCTTTTGCTTAAAACATGCATTTTCGGTAAACCTCTTTCTTTACCTTAAGAAATGTGCTACATCCCCTTTAAGGACATATTGTAAATGTTATACTAATGTTTATCCTGAAAATTGGTAATATCTGAGGCCTGGTTGTAACTGTTATGGAAGATTTCTGTTTGTCTTGGGAAATTGCAAAAGTAAGAATAATGTTTACTGAGGTAAATGGTATTATTACTTACAGTCTGTAAGGATTGCGTCTATATAAGCAATTTCATTGTATATATGGACAAGCTTATCAGTTTTTTCTTAATATCACAATGTTATTATTATTGATTCTTAGTACAGGTGATGTTGGTATATTTCTTATATCAGAATGTTGGTAATGTTGGTATGTATATAAATCTAAAATCGCAATGCTCATTATTTTGGTATGTTCAAATATTAGAATGTTAATAATGTTGGTAGATTAAATCAGAACACTGTAAATATCACGATGCATGAATATTGTTATAATGCATATATCATAATGCTGTAAATATAGATATAATGCTTATATCATAATGCTGTAAATATTGTTATAATTTATATATATCATAATGCTGTAAAGATTGCTATAATGCATATATCATAAAGCTGTAAATATTGTTATAATGTGTAAATCATAATGCTGTAAATATTGTTAAATGTGTAAATCATAATGCTGTAAATATCATTATGTGTAAATCATAATGCTGTAAATATTGTTATAATGTGTAAATCATAATGCTGTAAATATCATTATGTGTAAATCATAATGCTGTAAATATCATTATGTGTAAATCATAATGCTGTAAATATTGTTAAATGTGTAAATCATAATGCTGTAAATATCATTATGTGTAAATCATAATGCTGTAAATATCATTATGTGTAAATCATAATGCTGTAAATATTGTTATAATGTGTAAATCATAATGCTATGACGGTTGCAGCATGTTAACTGTTAATTGTGGTGGTTCATATAAGTTAATTGCATCACATTCCAAAGATGTCACTAAAACTTAGAGAAGAAATTAAATGAAAAATGTCATGGAACCATTTTCAGAATAATTGATGTAAGTTTTGTGTGCTATTACAGTGTATCTATACTTTTCTACGAGGCTTCTACAAGTCTCCATATTCCCTCCACACCGAGGGTCGGTAATAACTCTACATGTTTAATATGCTCGTTATTTCCTCCAGACTTGTTTTATCCCGAGGATATAACGTTATAGATTTTTATATTCCGGGATTTGATTTATTTAGCTCGTCTTCTCACAGATGAAAATTTGGAACCCCTTCCTCGAAGCTATGTTAGTTGGAAGTCTTCCCTAACAAGATGGCTTGTGAGATGTTTTCTAGGTTAGTTGGAAGATGACTTATATCATCAGTTTTCTACATTTTGCAGAATTTGATTAGTATTGATTATCATCTATCTATCATAGAAACATTTTCAATA
This sequence comes from Steromphala cineraria, assembly GCA_916613615.1. NCBI lineage: Eukaryota > Metazoa > Mollusca > Gastropoda > Trochida > Trochidae > Steromphala > Steromphala cineraria. The sequence goes on from OU744737.1 coordinate 18,647,320, forward strand.
CTTTATCTTTCTTTTTATTTTCACAATTATAAGGGATATATAGATATATTATATCACACATATTCCAGTAAATAAATCATAAATGATGATAATGATTGTTTATGTTTTCAGATATCATGTTGATTTTCCTTGCATTAAGAACAACATCTTCATCCAAAATCACATCCTTCAAAATCATAAAATGACAAAGTGATTATTTTTCAATACTATAATTGTATGTTTATATACATTCCACAGGCTAGAGTAAATATGATTCAAATTTATAATGAAAAGCAATTTCATTTGAAGTACTCATGACTTGTTTTTGTTATAATGTATATATCTCAATGCTGTAATGTTCTTCATTTTGAAAGTAAAAAGGACAATAGAACTTATCGTTAATTTCAGGAACAATATAATATCAATATAGTCAGTATAAATGGAGGGATAATAAAAAAGAAATGTCATTAAAGTACTCATACATTTCTTATATTTCAATGAATATAAAATTACACTATCATACATATAGCTTTTATTGGAGCATCAACAGGTTGAGAGTATAAATACCATTTTGTTTGATTTAATTGATTTACTTTTATTGATAGTAATGAAATGAACTCCAATGCTTTAAAGGGGCAGTAGCACGTTTTTAGGAGGAATATAAGGTGATGTCAGGAAAATTAAAATTAATGGTTCCAATTGAAAGACAATGTATTTAAACTACATGGAGCAGTAATAATTCAAATATATAATGTAAAGTTTAGCCATGCGATTCCTTTATACAAAATGAATTAAAGGTGTTCACACAAAATGGACGCCAATGGAATTTATGTGAATCTTCAAACTTTGTCCTCTGACTATGGATGATTGGTTTATGTAAGGAAATTTTTGACACTGTCAAAATAATACATTAAGCATTGACTTACAATTATCAGTGAAACATTTAAAATATAAAAAAATAAAAAAACGTGCTACTGCCCCTTTAAGAGTTTCTTTTTATGATCATAATGAATTCTAGATTTGTATTTCAACCTGACATGTGGTTAGTCAGATGGATTTTGTTCAATCCTACTTACAAAATACGTCGTGTAAGAAGATAACTGGACTGTGATGAACATGACATATCATCAAACATAAACTGTAGATTTGACTTGTGTCTGGAGAAGTGATGGGATGTAGTTATGTCTGAACGAAATAGAACTTTTCTGTAAAAAAAAGATTTTGCAACATATTTTCGAGTCTTGTTTTTCAATAGAGGAATTTGGTATCAAAATCTACCTCTCGTTCTCAAATGCTGACAGGCCCTTTAAAGGGACAGTCATATCAGGGTTTTTAGTGAGGAAAGGAAATTCAAAGGAACCTTTCAGTTTATGCATGTAATGTTATTACCGGTAGTACATTACACAACCAAGTTAAAACATGTTACGGGGGATAACATTTTTTGTTGAGTTATATATCAAACTAATAAAAATCACGCTAGCGAGATTTGTTTCCACAAAAAATACCCTGATATTACTGTCCCTGCATGGCCATTCTAATCGTTCTGGCATAAAGTTGAGGCAGGTATAGGTTGAGCTCTGTCTTAGTATGCGTAATTATTACTCACCCGTAACAGATACCGCAGTGTACAATTTATACAGCAATATAAAACTAGTGTAATATGACAATGCAATTACAACGTCACAATAGTTTTGTAGTTATGACATCACAGGCACATGGTCACAATGGCTGCCGAGTAGCGGAAATGTTAGTTTCAGCATTCTGTTGAGAAGTTTGCTTTATTTTTTAAAAAAAGTATTAAATGGAAGGTCGCTTAGAATCCTCTATGTATGTTTAAAGGGGCAGTAGCACGTTTTTAGGGGTAATATAAGGTGATGTCAGGAAAATGAAAATAAATGGTTCCAATCTTAAGACAATGTATCTAAACTCAATAGAGCAGTAATAAATCAAAATTATAATGAAAAGTTAAGTCATGCGATTCCTTTTATTACCATAAATGAATTAAAGGTGTTCACACAAAAATGGCTGCCAATGCATTTTATGTGAATCTTCATACTTTGTCCTCTCACTATGGATGATTGGCTTGTGTAATGAGATTTTTGACACTATCAAAGTAATACATTTAGCATTAAGGTCCAATTATCAGTGAAAAATTGAAAATATTAAATTGTCAAAAAACTTGCTACTGCCCCTTTAAGGTTAGATTTGACATCATTCCCAGAAACTGATGTTTGTTTTGAATTTTGTTTAGTGTTCAAGGTATCAACACCTTGATGGTACATGCTAACCAGATAAGAACACAATTATGATTTATGAAGATTTTGGCCAATGTTCCCCTATAATAAGGAGTCAAATGAGAAACAATGATGGTGGGGTTGGTGGCATATGTCAATTTCAACTTGTGTTCATTTCAACAATATTGAGAATATCATATTTCCTTTAGGATTAGGAGAAGCATCTGAAAATTCTATTATCATATTATCTGCAATTCTAAGAATGTTCTGCAGAAAGCCTAAGAATCTATAGCCAGTGGGCTTTTCCTGGATTATTCGTTGTGTTAATGAGGTGTGATTTATTTAAATTGTCCACTTGTTTGGTTTAGTGCTAATTAATTCAGCAGCTGTAGTGTTGCCTTGGTAATGTCTAACTGGTTTACACCGAGGAATTTCCAATGAAAATCCTTGATCCTATAGTAAGAATTTAGAGCAAACCTTGATCCTATAGTAAGGATTTAGAGCAGATCTTGATCCTATAGTAAGGATTTAGAGAAGATCTTGATCCAATGGTGAGTAGACAAAAATGTACATCACAGTCTGACAGCCAGACACTTAGAAAGGACAAAAACCTAAAAACATATCAATAAAAGAAATTGAGCTCCATCTTTTATTCATTTATTTCCATAATTAGCAGCCCCATCTAAGGACGAGGCTGCTTTCAGTATTTGTGCAGTTTTACACCGCCGCCACCGCCGCACTCGTATTACTGGTTATAATTTTTTTCTACTAAGCTTTCCAGAACTTGTATTCATAACTTACTGCTTATACCTCAGGGGAACGATTTTGACATGTCAACTTTCAAGGTCAAAGGTCAAGGTCACGAGCTATAAAATCACTAAAAAAATTCCTTGTAAACACAATAACTTGAAAAGTTTTTGTGCTATTAAAACGGTAATCTAGTTTATAACAAAATTATTTATTGAAAATATCTTGGATTTAATTTAAGAAACAAGACAACAAGAAACAAGACCTGGAAAATCAAATAAGCAGTTCCTGCAAGTCTAAGATGACTTGAGATTGTATATTGTCTTGGAGAAAGCCTGAGAATTATCTTAAAGGGGCCGATCGAGCCTCTTTCTGAGAAATAAGCTTTAGATCGGGAACGAGGCTGTTTTCGAATAGCGCGTCATAGTTTTTAGATCTATAAATAGCACGAGAAAAGCCCCTTCCCATAATGCAACGCTATATGTAAACAACATGGCTCGTTTGTGTCAGGGTGTCAAATGAATTTTGGCATTTATTTATTTATTTCTATGTCTTGCTCATTCCAATTATTATGACTTGGGGGTATACGAAAAAACTACAACATAAATTGTAATATCAAAATATTTCAATATTATAAATGACATAATTATTTATATAAATTTCCATTTATAGATTTCTTGCTTATCTCTGATGTAAACAAAGTATTTTGTTTGGATAATTATTTGTGAAATTTCTTTTCCATTTTAATGCAATATTTAATATCACAATATTTCAATATTAATTAGAAATGAAAATTATTTACATATATATTTATCAATTTATGGATTTCTTGCTAATCTCAACCCGACTCATAGTAAAACATTTTTTCTTCCAAAATATATCTTAGTCACTTAAATCACATGAAGTTTTTATGTTCGAAAAAGTGCAATACGGACTATGTATATTTCGGAGTGCGACAGCGCTGACGATTTTTTTTATATTCGATGCGAATCAACTATTCTTCTCAGTGTCACATTGATTGAGTGTCATATGTAGATTTCAATAAACAATCTGTTTGTCTGTCAATTTTCTTATGCAAACATTATTAACAAATTTCCTACAAATTAAACATCCAAGTAACTACAACACCGACCAAACAATCAGCTGACAATAATCCTAGTGGTCGCCATGATCAAGGCTTCGAGTTCGATCGGCTTTCCTCCGCCATTTTGAATTGTTTGCATTGCGAGAAAACAAATGTACTGTATCATGCTAATTCATTGAGTAAATCAAGAAAAAATAAGTGATTGATAGAAGAGGGACATGTTTACACGTGATGCATAATAAAAGTTATCAGTTAAGACAGTATTTTGTTGCAGTAAATGCCAGTAATGCATCTCACGCTCGTAGCTCCGATGATTGGCTTCATTTCACGATGTTTTTCTTTTTGGGGGGCGATACACTTTATTCTTTATCAAATTGTTAAATCATGAACAACTTGAATGATAACCTCATTAACATTTTGATTTTTTTGAAATTAAGTGTGAAATAATCATGTAAAAATCGTATTTATTAGTTAACAGGAATGTCCTCCGTGAATTTCGTTTCCACAAACAAACAAAATCACCGCTCGATGTGCTTGTCAGTGGCTTTATTTATTTTCGCAATTTTTTTGTTTTGAAGGGCGGATTAGAACAAATTACCAAATATGACATAGTTATTAACATAAAAAAAATAGAAAACAAAGTCGAATATATAAAATTTGACGTGTCGTGTGCAAAAGGGAATTCCCTCCCGAATATTTGTGGAACAGAAAATAGCCGCTCGATCTGGCCCTTTAAATTTTATATCAATTTTGATTTATTCTACCTATTTGTATATCAGTTATTAATTGTTAGTCTACTTAAAATCAAGTCTTTGAAATATTTCTAATGTTTAATATTAACAATAACAATCGGATTAGGGTAGAGATTGTAATTCTATTGATAACATAATATTCCAGCGTAAAATTGGTTGAAATGTCTTTTTGTTACTTCCTGTTTGTCATTTCCCATAATGAAATTTGCTTCTCGTCTGATCCAATAAAGTTTATTTATAGGATTGTTATTAGGAAACTGATTACTGTTCAAAATAAAATATCATTTTGGCTACGCCATAAAAGATAATTTCATAATGTAGATATTTAAATCTCACTTGTGATGCCTTAATTCTTAAGGTATTTTCATAATTTTTTTTATTTTTTTATTTTTAATTCTGATTACTTTTAACATAGATTGGAAAGATTTTAAAGTTTAGGATTAATTTCAAAAGTTTAGATTCAAGTTTTGTGACTTTTATGAAGTTAATTTTTCTTTAAACTATCTTCATTTGCAGATTTGATTTATCCTAAATTCAAATCCTTTTTAGATTAACGCATGGAAATAAAAGTTTCTTTCTTTGAAGAAAGGGAAATCAAAAAAAAAAAACCTTCTAAACATTTAAAATGCAAATTTTCGAAACTAATCATTTTTCAATATCACTAAATAAACAAACAAAGAAAACTTTCCCAAACTACCAATTTCAAAACATTTAAATATAAATTTCAAAAAGAACTAATTATTTTTAAATGTCCACAAAAATTTCTACAAAGAGAGTTGTTGATTAACCCAATTTAATAGAACACTTCAGTCGTAATTCTAAAAACAAAAGTAAATCGTCTTTTGGAGAAAAGAAATAAATTTTTCAGTGTGTACACTTTTAGTGTCTTTAAAAGAAGCAATCTTGTAGCTGACACGGTCTGTGATAAAACCAGCTTTAATTTGAATCTGCGAAAAGATGCAGGCTGTAAAATTTATCCGTGAAAAAAAAAACATTACGAGTCGAAACGTTTTTGTCAAAGCAAATTATCTTGGTCAGGAATTGATCATTGGGTTTAACATAATACCGCTGCGAGCGATACATCCAATGAAAACGAAGACTGATTTAATACGAAGGTGTTCTTAAGCAGATTTGTCCAACAATAAATCAGCATGAAATGGCATGAGCAAATTTTGTTGACGATAAATCTGCAAGTTCAAATCCAAAATGGCTACTTTTTCGAACGAAACTCTTATTTGGTGAGAACAAGGATTTCTTTGTTTTGTCAAGGATTTGTTTGAGGAAAAAATCTAATCACATTGTCGATATGATTAGCTTAGCAACAGGGTAAAAAAATATGTCACAGGATTCTTTATTTCGTTATTGGCTGACGGATGATTGTTTTTATGTAGTAACTGAATAAATGCATTTTAATTTCATGGCTCAGATGAACAGTTTCAACTTTTTGAGATTTTTAAAAAGTTTTGAAGGCAGCACCAGCTGTAAACTGTACAAAAAATGATTATAAAGTACCATATTTTTTTGAATGCAGAGAATTAGTTATATATGTATACATGTTTTCTCCAATGAATGATTATAGAGGTTTGCTGTCTGAATTTTCTTTTTTCGATTTAAGAAAATGAGAACTGAAGATCTTTAAAAAAATGAAAAATGCTGCAGCAAATTGCTAAAGAAATACAAAGTCAAGGAGTTTTTTTTATACAAATGCAAAACCCAAATGTGTTGTTTTGAAGCTGTTGCTAATTTTTTTAACTGATTATTCAGATGACTATTTATTCAATGAAAAAAAATGGATATAGATCTAGACTGGCTTAAAAAAGGGTTATCTAACTAAATGGCGAGAACACAACTGAGAAAACTCAGTCTTTCACCGGTTAACATACAATAAGCATCACATATCCAGGGTGACATTTAACTTGAGGGATAGGGTATCAACCTAAGTTTTTCTAACCATGAGGTCACCCACCCACCAACGAGCAGTGTCCAGCATTGCTGAACTTCATTGATAGAAGTCAACTGAGCAATGCACAGGCTCATAAGTGGTTGTGGACACATCTTATAATATCAGGGTGACAAAATTTTATTTGATTTGACTTTAATCAGTGCCCTTAAAGGGGCAGTAGCACGTTTTTTGATAATTTTATATTTTAAAAATTGCACTTATAATGGTAAGTAAATGCCTAATGTATTATATTGACAGTGTCAACAATCACATTACACAAGCCAATCAACCATAATCAGAGGACAAAGTATGAGGATTTACATGAAATACATTGGCGGCCATTTTTGTGTGAACACCTTTAATTCATTTTTGTAAGAAAAGGGAATCGCATGGCAGAACCTTACGTTATATATTTGAATTATTACTGCTCCATTTAGTTTAAATACATTGTCTTTCATTTGGAATCATTTATTTTCATTTTCCTGACATCACCTTATATTCCCCCTAAAAACGTGCTACTGCCCCTTTAAACAGGTAAAATAATAACAATAAGCATTGCATAATGCATAATTTTGTTCCCTTTATTCTCCTCAGACGATTAGAGATATCTAAACGAAATTATTTCATTCAGCAAGATCCCTCCGTCTCTTTAATATTGCCAATTCATTATAGTAGCTTGATAGGTGTTACAAAACTAGAGGAGTTTTACTTATTATTTAATTATCTTCCTTAGTTGTTATATTGAAATTAATCAATTTGTTTGTATCTTTAGTGCTGATTTATAACATTGATGCCAGAAACAAATTAATGATATGTTTAAAAACTTGAACTTTACTTACCTTCTATGAACAGTTATGGCGAACATTTTTTACTCTTTAGCGGCAATCCATTATGTGGATGTCAGAAGCTAATCTGGCAGCCCCTGCCAATTATAGGTACAAAAAGTAAAGTTGGGAGCATTACTCTATCATTTCAGTGTGGGATACGTTTCTGGCACTCTCTCATTAATCATTAGGTTGACAGACAGACTCTTACGCCGTACAACAGTATGCGGTAACTGGGTGTATCAGATAGAATCATTGAATCTGAAGATCTTGAAATTATTGCGAGGGAGATAGAATATTTGAATCTGGAGATCTCACAATTAATGCAGAGGGATCTTCATAATCTCCCTGAGGCCTCGCTTATAATTCCGACGTCTGTTTCACCAGCTCAAATAGAATCAAATTTTTGGCCGCGAATGTTAGATTTGATTTGTAGCTGACAGCGACGGTCTGTTCATTTGGAAAGATCTCACACCCATCATGACCCGGCCTTGCTCAACGGAGCAGACGCATCAAAGCTGTCCAGAATACAGATTTGTTGATGGCAGCCATTTGCATTTCCTTATATGGATGTTTATTGGAGAGAAGAGGGAAACAAAACCTTCATGTCTACAATTACACTGAAGAGACCATTGACTATTTTAGATAATATATATAACACTAGGGAGTATATGGGGGGGTGGGGGTAAGATCTTAGGAAGCCATTTTATTCAATATTCCGAATTCAGATGTATGTCGGATAAATATGATCTTGGAAACTTCTTTTTTGTCCAAGCTGACAATTTTGACGATCATATGTAGACTAAATTGCATGTATATAGGATACATGTTGGATATGTGATCTTAGAAAGTCTTTTAGAATTACTATTGTGTGCAAGCTGGCAGTTACTGTCAGAAAAAGATGATCCAGATTGCATAGTAGATATATGACTTTTGAAGTTCATGGTTATCAAACTGCTGTAGAGTCCATGGTGGCAATTTGAAATTTGCCACAAGCAGAACATTATGATCGAAGATTTTTTTTTGAATTTATGCTTTGAAGTATGGAAGAAATTACCTTGGAAACTGTTGTATGCCTACATGATGGCAAGTTGAATTTTGACCATTAAAAAAAGATGATGGATATCAAATTGCTTGTATCTTTTTAGTAGCTGGAAATTTTATATGCAAGAAAACCGTTATCATTACATGTATTCAAGCTGAAGCCCACGGTAATACAGACGAGAAGACTTTTTGGGCCTGAAAGGTAACAGCACACCATAAGCCCTTTGGAACCCCAACTTCAAAAGTGTTCCCACGCCAATGATGATGGCAGTTTAATTACTGACGATCTGAATAAGATTGTTTCTGAGGTTTCATGTATACTAGATGTATAAGGAAGATATGATCTTAGTTACAGTTTTTAAAATTACTGTTGTATATTTTGACGACCATATGAAGTACAGTAGAACTCGGATATAACGAACTCCAAGGGACCAAAGAATTTAGTTCGCTATATCCGGTGTTCGCTATACGCATATAATTTTAATGATATTATATAGGGACGGGACTTGAAATTTTGTTCGCTGTATCTGATTGTTCGCTATATCCGAGTTCGCTATATCCGTGTTCTACTGTTTTTTGATTTGCAAATGTCCATCCATTCCATCCCCAGAGCTAACACCCATGAAGCTATAAAAGTGTGCTATGACTGTTTGTTCATAATTCTTGTTGACAAGTAACATTGTTACCTTTGAGTGCTTCATATCAGGGTTTGTATATTTAATACTATGCCCTAAAATATCACTGCACAGCATAAATGATATTGTTCTCCTATGATATGTTACCTGCTAATTGGCTCGTAATCTGCCTCATTTGGAAGTATAGATTTTGATTTTGCAGTTTCCATGATTAAAGTGACACAGAGTATCTTTCTTAAAATTTTATTTGGTTTTGATAAGCTACAAAATATCTAATATGCTGACTGAAGTTCATATTTCATCACTGAACTTGCAAATATATTCATTTATGCATAATATCTCTAAAATGCTTGATTTTGTGGAAAAATAAAAAAAAAATCTCAAATACGTTTAATATTCGAAATGATGCATCAAATTAATCTACCTATTAGTTACAATACCTAACAAACACTATCGAATCGAATATATCTTCCTGTCAGCTTTAGACAAGGTTTCAAAATTACGTTTGGCAAATTTGCGCGAGCCACTCGAGCCACATTTTCCGGTTTTCGATCAAAATCCTGACTTTGAATGGTCGTATTTTCGCTCTAATATACTGATTGACCTTTAACTTATTTTCAGTAACAGTAAGTGGTTCCCGGTGAAATAACATCGATTTCGAAATTTGACATAATGTGATCCTCTCAACATACTCTGTGTCACTTTAACAGTATGTAGCACCAAGAGTAGTTATTATGTCGAATACGGTAAATGTGTTTCTCGGAACAGGTAGACATAAAAGTAGATATTTAATAACATGGAAAAAAGGTAAGGATTCATATTTGAAATTGTTTTATAAAAAAGTGGAAATTAATAAAATCATGCTTCAAGTTATTGATACGTTTGTGTATCAGTGACAGTATTAAAAAGATAATATCATATTCAAAATCTGCTAATACAATTTTGTTAGCTACTAAGAGATTGAATTACTGGAACTCATCATGGAAGTTGACCAGGTGAAATACAAGTTTTTAAAAAACTTCCTTGTATATTAAAGTGAGGTCAGGTCAGGTCAAGTTTATCGCCGCTTTCAAGAGTATTTCAATTATATCGCGGCTGTTAGTATTATTGCAGGGAGAAAGCCCGCAACACAATTGTGGCTATGCAATGCGGTGAAACCTGCGAGCTTCGGCTGGAACTAGCGAACCATGGGTTGTACTGCACTGAAAATCAGTGTAACATTGCACCCTGATCCGAAGCCGAACTCGCTAACCACTACGCTATCCCGCCCCCATATTAAAGCTAAGCTGAGACCCTAAACCCATGTTACCTTGCTTTTGGACTCTAGTATGTGATCATTTACTTGCCCAACCATCATAGTTGTGGTGCCCTTTAAGGGGCAGTAGCACGTTTTTTGAGAATTTTATATTTTAAAACTTTCACTGATAATTGTAAGTTAATGCTAAATGTTTTATTTTGACAGTGTACAAAATCTCATTACACAAGCCAATCATCCATAGTCAGAGGACAAAGTATGAAGATTCACATAAAATCAATTGGCGGCCATTTTGTGTGAACACCTTTAATTCATTTTGTATAAGAAAAAGGAATCGCACGGCTAAACCTTACGTTATATTTTTGAATTTTTACTGCACCATTTAGTTTAAATACATTGTCTTCCAATTGGAACCATTGATTTTCATTTTCATGACATCACCTTATATTCCCCCTAAAAACGTGCTACTGCCCCTTTAAAGGGGGAATATAAGGTGATGTCAGTAAAATGTAAATAAATGGTTCCAATTGAAGGACAGTGTATTTAAACTAAAAAAAACATTACTAAATCAAATATATAATGTAAAGTTCAGCCATGCGATTCCTTTTTCTTGTTCACACAAAAATGGCGACCAATGGACTTTATATGAATCTCTATAATTTGTTCTCTGACTATGGATGATTGGTTTGTGTAATGAGATTTTTGACACTATCGAAATAATACATTTAGCATTATACAACATACAATAATCAGTGAAAAATATTTAATTTTCCAAAAATGTGCTATTGCCCCTTTAAACTCAAAACTAATTTGAGGTATCTGGACTAGTTTGAGATACCATACATTGTAGATTCATGTGGCAGATTTTTACTTTAATTTTGATCTTTTTTATCCATAATATCATTTTACTCATTCGAATGCCATTTTGATTAGTGTCCCCTCTTTTCAATTTCATCTAAGGTGCTAATTGAGTGAAATACAGTAATATTTTGTGTAAAAATTGTTTGGCAGAATTTCTGTGTGTAAATAAAAGAGATCATTTCCTTGAGATGTTAAAAAATTAAGTTGAACACATATCAAATTTATACCATAGATTTTGATTTTGCAAAACTTTATGAAAACATCGCCGGACCATTGATTCCAAAGTAAATGTAATTTGGCTGCATTTCATCGATAACCACAGGTTATTAGCAACAAAGGAAAAAGGAATTTAAAATTGAGTTATCTCCCTTTTTAGTCAACACCAATTCTTCATCAGTTACAAACAAATAAAACCTCAGGAAATATCAATACGTGCCAATTTATTGAACCCAGATTGAATTTTAATTTGACCACAACCGACTGCCTGTAAAAACGTTTGCCAATGGCGCTTAACGTTTTAAATTGTCTCAATTTTGGTTTGGTTCCAACTGGCAATACAATAATGGGACTATTGTTATTCTATTCCCTATCCCTAATGCCACAGGCCTTGTTATAAGTTATCTCCCCTAATGAGCTCTCTGTCAATAAGTTGAAAAATTGCAGCATAAGATGTGCTAAAAGCTGATTGGTCAATTTCATTTGAACAAAAATGATTCTGCCTCGAGTATTTTGAGTAAATTGACAACTGATATAAATTGATTTAAATGCTTCTCTTCTTGTAAGACATATAAAAGTGGTGTCTCTGCAGAGAATAAAATTACATGGAAGCAGTCAAAGTAAATAAGGACATGCATGTAAATATTAATTTTTATGATTTGATTAATTGATAAGCGATATATCTCTAAGGTAGAATTTTGAATCAAATTCTGTAATGTCTTAGTACACTGTGACAACTGTACCACATTACTCTTGTGTGATGGATATATGTACCCTAAAAAATGGAAATAAAATTTAAAAAAAAATCTGTTTTTATAAACATCAGTGGTTCAAGTCAATATAATGTTGTATCAAAATGCATGCACATGAATCTAACAGCTTTCCATAAACATAGTTGATAGTCAATCTTTTACCTATGGATCCCAGAATACTTTGAAATAGTGATTGGCCAATCTAAGATCTTTCTCCTTTACTGCGTTGTCTTGAATTGAGTAAACTGGGGGCACCAATCATATGTGAGCTGGCTTCGTAACGGTTTGTCCACTTCATCCACATTGCAATCAGTCTACCGCTATATCAATCGGTACCAGTACATGGGGAAGGATCTTCAGCAAAATTAAAACACTGTGTCAAGATACTATTCCTTGAGGATAATGATAGAACTTGTCCTGTTCGAGCATGCATACAGTGGAGCTCCAGGAAACCATAAAGAGGGCCAACACCACGGTGAACAAACAATCTCGTCCCACCCATTTCAATAGTGAAGCAGCGGCTGGCATCTTCATGCCAATAGCGCTATAACAATTTACTATTATCTTTATAATCTTCCTGTAAATAAGATCAAATCATTTATAAGCAGACCCGACTGCTCTGCTTTTGCCGTGTCCCGCAAAGGCTAATCTAGTGATAATAACGATGTTGATAAGAAAACACTTTATAGTCCCCATTTCATGTACATTTTGGAAATTTATTTTGTGACATGGCACCCGACAGCCACAATGCAGCGCCAGTTAATGCATTGTTCAGCCTTTACAATGCTGAGTATCAAGCAACAACTCCCATCTTTTAACGTTTTTTGGTACGATACTACCGGGAATCCAACCCTCGTCTTCTGGGTGACAAGACCCCTGTTAAATTGGTCTGGTACATCATCTATTTCATATTAATCGAGCAGGAAAAAGGTTAACAGAGGTTAAACAATATTACTGCATTGACAAGAGGCCAATACATAGCATGGTTTGGTGTTTATTATATTAGTGACTAATTTCATAATTCTACGTGAAATTTTTGACATGAAGTACAAAAACATCATAGTTTGTGTTTTTCTAACGTGAGAATTTGGAGAACCAGCTGTTTGCTTAAAAGTAAAATTAATATACGCCATTAGAGACACTGTGCCCACATGCTAACCGAAAACAGAATAATAAAGAAGGTCTAGAGTTGTCGGGGAAATAGTTCCTCAACATTTTTTGTGCGAGCTGTACACAGTAAGGTGTTTGTGCAACACATTATTATATTGGAAATATTAGCTATGTGTAATTGTCAAGCTTGTGACATATGTGGGGCAATGTTTTGACAAATTATGTTAGGATGTTGCAAAATAATCCAGATAATTTTTTCAAATTTGTAACAAAATTTGGATGTTTTAGATATTTTAGAATGATTCATTAGATTTCAGATATTTAGATTAGTTTTATGTGATGTTTTGTAGGGGCATGAGTACTTAACCCAAATTTAGATAATCTTTGGGAGAAAGTTTTAAGATATTTCTAGGAGTTCTTCAGGGACATGTGGTATTATATATGAAATTTTTTTTTTATATTTAATTTCAATAACTCAAATTTCATTTTGATTTAACAAGCATTTTTGTTTCTTAACTGTTGGAAAGAAGACAGGCACATACACCCTTTGGTAAAATTATATAATGTTTAATATTTTAATAGCTAGATTAAAAATAATCAGTAACAAATCGAGATTTTAACCAAATGCTGAGTTGGGGAGATACCTTTAAAAAATATTTGCACAGAATAAAACTTTGATATTCAATTTTTCAAACACAATAATAAAGAATAAAATTTACATAAAATTGATATCCTCTTACACAAATAAACAAACGTATGTTTTCGACACAGAATAAGAAATATTAGGTATAAAACCCAAGAAAAAGCTGTCAAATGAACAATTAATAGGAGCAAAATTTTATAGTTTTCGGCGAGACCTCATTATTAGTCTTGAAAAATTGAATTTCCAAATACACTTGAAAGGTTAATTTTATAATGAAACAGTCATCTTGAACTCGACTTGCCCTATAGATTCAACATTTCCTTGTTAAACACAAGAGTGCCGGAGTGTTGGTAGATTGGTTATTCCAATCTAATTGAGCTGATGTAGAATTGGTATTGCTTCTACAACTGTGAACTGGTACATGGCTGTGAATGTATTCTACTCATTTGGCTGCCAAGATTATCTTGCTGCTTATTAGGGGATAAAATTTGAAGATTTTGGGGAGAAGCAACAATTGCCAAACCTGGCACAAAATTATCTTGCTGTTTATTGTAGGATGAAATTTGAAGATTTTGGGGAGAAGTAACAATTGCCAAATTTGGCACAAGATTATCTTGCTGTTTATTTTAGGATGAAATTTGAAGATAATGGGGAAAAGCAACAATTGCCAAATCTGGCACAAAATTAACTTGCTGTTTATTTTAGGATGAAATTTGAAGATTTGGGGGAGAAGCAACAATTGCCAAACTTGGCACAAGATTAACTTGCTGTTAATTTTAGGATGAAATTTGAAGATTTGGGTGAGAAGCAACAATTTGCCAAATTTGGCAGAAAATTATCTTGCTGTTTATTTTAGGATGAAATTTGAAGATTTTGAGGAGAAGCAACAATTGCCAAATTTGGCACAAAATTATCTTGCTGTTTATTTTAAGATGAAATTTGAAGATTTTGGGGAGAGAAACAATTGCCAAACCTGGCACAAGATTATCTTGTTGCTTATTTTAGGATGAAATTAGAAGATTTTGGGGAAAAGCAACAATTGCCATATCTGGCACAAGAGTTTATTGAGTGATGCTTATTGTGAGATAAATTTTAAGAACATAACTCTCAGGACTAAGCATCAATGAGTGAAAATATTTTGTGTTTTTTAATAATAACACTTTATTGTCCTCAGTACATGTACACTGGAAATTTGATTTGTGCCAATGGCACCCGGCAGCCACTGTGCAGCGCCAGGTATGCGTTGATCTGCCTTTACAATGCTGAGTGTCAAGCAAGGCAGCAACAACTCCCACCTTTTAACGTCTTTTGATATGACACGACCCGAGAATCGAAACCCCGGTCTTCCGGGTGACGAGCGGACATTCTCTACCACTGACCTACGCCCCCGGTTTGTGTAATTTTGTATAGGTGTTAATAAGCCTTAACTGCCAAACTTGTGCCATTACACATGTTTAAAATGCACATAGCGGAGATCATTTATTATGAATGTCACATTTGAAATATACCTGCCCCTAGATACCAAAACCTTTGATGGAGTCCTTGCTAGTGGTTAGATGAACTTACCTCAGAAACATGCAACAAAGATGGGTGTTGTCAGATGGAGAGGATATCCCGGCTGTATTATGTTTGAACCCAAATAGAGACAAAAAATGTAACACTCAGTCTGATTAAAACCGTGTAACAGGGCAAACGTTTCAAAATATTGATGCTACTGGGAATCAAACATGTTCTATCAGAGAGATTCCCCTGAATTAGGTCTTAATGCAGCCTTGTGTTTAGTAACACAAAATTTCCCGGGATTTAATGTTAAGAAACGCATACCCGTCGCGAACACCGTGTTACTGAACACAAGGCAGGCTGCCTATCTGAAACGACACATAAGATAATGGGTTTAGATCAGTCAGTTTTAAACCGTGTAACAGGGGTAATTTTCAAAATATTGACGCTACTGGGAATGGAACATGTTCTATCAGAGAGATTCCCCTGAACTAGGTCTTAATGCAGCCTTGCGTTCAGTAACACAAAATTTGCCGGGATGTTCGCCAGTGCTGGCGAACACTTACTGTTAAGAGACGCATACCCGCCGCGAACACCATGTTACTGAACACAAGACAGCCTGCCTATGTGAGACGACACATAAGATAATGGGTTTAGATCAGCCTGATTACAACCGTGTAACAGGAGAAATTTTCAAAATTTTGACGCCACTGGGAATCGAACATGTTCTATCAGAGAGATTCCCCTCCACAAGGTCTTAATGCAGCCTTGCGTTCAGTAACACAAAATTATCCGGGATGTTCGCGAGTGCTGGCGAACACTTAATGTTGAGAGACGCGAACACGTGTTACTGAACCCATTGGGCAGCCTGCCTATGTGAGACGACACATAAGATAATGGGTTTAGACCAGTCAGATTTAAACCATGTAACAGGGGAAAATTTCAAAATATTGACGCTATTCAATATCTATCAGAGAGATTCCCCTGAACTAGGTCCTAATGCAGCCTGCCTATGTGAGACGACACATAAGATAATGGGTTTACATCATGATTGAGTACCCAACCTCTTGATGATGAAGGACACAAGCTTGATTGATGTAACCACATACTGTATCTAATATAAACACAAATCATCTCTGAAATATGGTCATTCTCCCTACAGTCGACACTAACTAATATCCACATGTAGACCATGGTCTGATTGCGGCCAGACTGTATTGGAGATCGGTCTTGATGGTCAGACCCATCGTTACACGACATTTACGTGGTCGTAAATCATCATTCATAAAGGCCGGGGTGATGAATGGTTTCAACCTTGTCTGGACGGGACATCAATGTTTCAAAATATTAAATCATTTTGAGTGATCGCTGGTGAAATAATGATAGTCTTTCATTAGATTATTTTGAGTAATTGGTTTAAGGAACATAATCAATCTCCTGTTGTAAAGATTTTTAGTAATTTGTGGTAAAAATTGAGAAATAGAATGTATTGAGTCTTAATCTGTTTTTGTTAGAGGGTACCATTTGATTTCTGATTTATGTTGATATAGATAAGCTAAAAAGTTTTCAATTCTCAATCTTTCATAATGAATAATTACTCAGCATTTTGGAAAGGAATTGAAATTATTCGGTTTTATTCCTTGTTGATGAAAGGTTAATACTTTGGAACCAGTTCATAAAGCGTTGATACACATTGTAAGATAAAATTAAATTCATTGATAATTGCTTTCTTTTTATTGAAATAACACCAATAGAAAATGTTATAACATGTTTTAACAAGATATAAAGAAGAAGATTTGAAAACAACTTTATAGGAAATTTATTTGGTTATAAAACTTTGCTTGTGTATTAATTACTTTTTTATGACATTTGTTCTTCATATATTGACTTTCATTATATTTCCACTGGGAAATATATTAACATCATTACTTTTAATATCTTACTTAGCAGGTGTCAAATTAAAGGAAATTTCCATCAGAGCAGGTGTTGAATTTCTATGAAGTGATTCGTCATAGGTGTCATGTTTAAAAGCTGTAAAAGTACTTTGTTTTATACATAAACAATTAAGCTCTGACACCAATTATTTTGCAAATTATAAAAATGCATTCTGACTTATAATATATTGGCTTGTTGACTTGACAATTCCATACAGATGATCAATAAACAATATTACCGGTAATCATCAAAATTATGTCTTTTGAACTAGTAGTCAGAAACAACGATTTTAAGATTCTGAAATACACTGTTAACAAGAAGTTAAGGAACACTCAAGTAGCAATATCATTTGCACCAGCTTTAAATGTGAGCAGCTCAAGGGAAGTTTTATTTAGATTTGGAATTTTGGATTTTAACATGACATTTCATCAGGAAAATGTCATCATCAAGCTTTTCACTACCATTCAAAGCGATAAACATGCGACTTTCTGACGTTTTGTGAATTTTGTTTTTGACCCCTACCTTGTTTTTGACATCAAAAAGCAATACAGAAACTGTGTCACACCCTGTATTTGATTCCAATATGTCAGTAAGATATAGTGTTTATTTCATAAAATACATATCTTTAACCATGCGCTGATGTATTAAGTATTTTCCTTAGATTCTTAGTATATATTTCCAAAAGTATTTATTACTGTCTACATTTCTTATGGGATAACAGGGACAAACAAACAAGTAATAGTAAGAATATTGTAATCTATAATCTCTTATTAGACATGTTGAATAATGAAAACTGAAAGTCGTGTCGCTGCAAGTATGTATTGATAATAATTCTAATGAAGTAATGTACCTAGGGTTAAACTTAGACAGTATTGATCCAAGCTATGAAAAAATCAGGTCCCAAAAAAATGTTTGTCATCAGACATGCATTATCTCAGAATAAATAATCAATTTTCCCGATGTAGTATATATTTTTAAGTATATATATATCCTCAAATTTAAAGGACACTACTACAGTAATTGTGAAAAACTACTCTTATTACAAAATTCTTGGAAATTAGGCAAATCTTAAACAAAAAAATAGACTAATGGTTGCAGGCTTTTCTATTTTATTATCTATAATTGACAACTGATCATTTGATAGAGATATTTCTCTGTAAGTACAGTATTGTACCGGTCTAGTCTATCATATGATGTATAATATTTCTTCAATTCTTTTATGTATTAGTTAATTAAGCAGAAATTAGCTTCATTATTGACTTCATAGAAGGAGTAATATAACCTTAGGCTATTTATTTAAAAAGAAATGAGGGAAGTACTAAGTGTCGCTTTTTGTTTGAAAAAAAGAAATAATGAAGAAGGACAAATACAATCCGACCAAAAGTGGTATTTACTTGAGTTACTATTAAAGAGACTTGATGACGTAACTGTTGTCGATTGACATCATGCTATTGTTAATGTTACTGGCCTTGCTATCATCGAACTGATTTGATGGTCATGATTGTTGTTTTATGTTTTCTTTTCATTTTGAAACTGAAACATAAACAAAAATGTAATGTGCTATGTAAAATGTCCCTTTCTTTGTAGTTTGAACCTAAATGTACATTTACCTCAAAAAGAAATAATTTTTTTTTTTTTTTTTATATAACAAAATTATGGCCTGGTAAATTCGCTCAATATTGTTTTCATCAGGTCTATAAAAACAGGTATTGACCTCATCACCAGTCTATAATTGTATAATATTGTTTGAATAATGACTGTCTAGTGTGGTTTGGGGATGACCATTTATTGAAAATATATGATGCAAGTAAATTGTTACTGATTGTTTTTATGGAATTAACCATAGATGTTAAGATTTAAAAGTAAGCAGATGTGGGTTTTGGTAGGGTGTCCATTGCTCCCCCTCAAACCTTATATATATAGACATTGTCTATTTACGGCATGTAAGCAATTGTATCACAATATGAGAGGCATAGAAATCATTCCTAATGAGCCAAACTTTGACTTCTTCTAATAAACAAAGACCTTGAAAACTGAAATCTTGTGTAAAGAAACTTTTTACAACTGCAGAATTATCTTTACATATTTGATAATCCATCAAATATGATGCACATCATTTAATATTTACAAGTCTTCAACTCAAGATATACATATTTCCTACAGAGCCAAGTAATTAATTAACTGAGTCATTGCCTGTCCTTTTTCTCTTATTGAAAATTCAATTCATATTTTAAAAATATTTCATTTTCATCAGACTTTAGTAATTATTCAAGTAAAGCCTGATGAGCTACAGTGTCACTTGCTCTATTTTCATTCTGTTCAACAATATTGGTCAATCTTTATAGTGACGCTGTATGAGTCATATCAAGAAAAGATTCAAAGTTTGATGAGCTGCAGAGTCAATGGCTTGTTTTATTCCCTAATTGAGATGTACGATAGACTTCATTAGAAACTGAATTTATAAAGGAACCAATTTGCTAGGAACATTCTAAAGGATAAGTTGTTTATGGTCTCGCTGTCAAATTGTGGAACCAGTTGTAAAGGATAATCCTTTCATACCCTCCGACTATTGTACATCTTTATGGCGATGCTGTATGGGCAAAATCAAGAACGGAATCAAAGGCTGTCATTGATTAGCCAATAATATGACAGACAAATTAGCTCACGGAAAATGTGTGTCGGTGAAAAAGGAATCTCCCATCATAAGAGCCAGCCCATGTTGAAATATACGAGAACGCAGACAAAGTATTTCGTAAATCATGGCCGAATTGTCAAATTGGTGAAGATTCTTAAAGATGCAAGGTTGCCCTAACCTAATTTCTTTCTTCCACATTCATACAGCCCCTCACACTTAGAGGATTTATTACCAAGATGTGAATAGTGCTTAAGTAGAGTAAGGGTTTGTCTTATCAATACCGTAATCATACTTCGTGTGGTGTATGGTAGTTTACAAGATGTTGACGGACATCATCTTGTAATTTTTTTTAAAGATTTAGTCATTTCAAGATTCTTAAGGATTTTAAGATTCGTACAAATATGGAAGATAAAGTTTTTATCTAATTTTTTTTCTTATGGAATATCTTAGTGTTTTTTGGTGAAGGATTATTAGTTTAAGATTATGAGGATGGAAGGATTTGTATATGATTATCTGGTACAGGAAAATTCTATCCCTTTTTTTTAACTTCCTATGAAATGTTGACGGAGTTATGGTTGGTAATCTGTTGAATGTTTTTTACTTGTTGATGAAAGGGTGTTAAGGGTCATATAGTTTTTGGAGGAGGAAAGGTTTTTGTGGAGGATTAATAGCTTTAGATTTTCAGGATGTTAGGATTTGTATATAAATATCTGGATCAAGAAAATTATATTCTTTTATTTTTCTCCTTTTTCATGAAGTTTTGTTAGATTTGTGGATGGTAGTCTGATTCCTGTTTTACCCACTAGTTGTTACAAGTGTTTGGTGAAGTGTTGTAACTATCATGCTTGAAAACTACCATATTATAAGATTCAAAAGATTCAAATTCCACTACTATTCTAAAGAGAATATGTATAGTTTTCATTATTGATGTGTTTTTTTTAATAAAATTTGTTTGTCAATTTTTCAATTTTGAATAGCTTATACTTTTTTTTATCTCTTCTTTGAAAATGTGCTTTTGAAAAAGGTGTTTTTTCAGATAATGTTATCACTTCCTATTTAAACTTTTTTTTATATAAGCAATGTATTGATAAAGCCCATCTGCCAGTTTGGTACCTGATAAATTTTGGTTTTTCAACTTTACCCATAAAGTTACACAAACACAATTTCTTGGCTGGTAACTTTTAAGACGTACTTGTTTCTTTTAGTGATATTCAATGTTTTAAGTCCTATCTTGCCATCATATATATTCATGACATGTATAAATTACTTATTTTTTTCTTTCAGGACCAAGTTTAAGTTTCAATATGTATTTAAGTATATATATATATGAATTCAACTTCGAATGGGCTGTTAGAGAATTTTATGAAATTTTGTGAGATAATTTAAATGCTGATTATAAAATTGATAATGATATTATGATAATAATCATGATGACGATAATGAATAATCTATAATGTGTAATCTTGTATAGATATATTGGTTATCATTATGATGTTGATGATTATATATGATCAAAATTTCTTCACTAAGCTTTTAAGAATTATTGATTCCATTCCTGTGAAACTTGAAACTTGGAACTATAACTTTAAGAACTTGAAAAAATTAAGAAATGCAAAAGCATTTGGGGGAAAAAAACGCTTGCATTACAGGATGGATTTATACCGAAAAACATGATGTGCTTATCTATCCGTGATAAGTGCATATATTCACAAATTGTGAACAATCCATAAGCATGAGTTCTTGTTAGCGAGTGAAATTTTCTGATAAATTTGAATCATAAACTGGCGTTCTTCTTATTGATTTGGCATAAAAGACCCATTCAACTGGAAAATATTTGAAATGCCCATGGCATTTATAAGGTTAGAAATAGTAATATGATTTAGTGCCACGTTAGATAAAAAATATTGCTTTTTTCCAGACTGTTAAATATGACATTCATAATGAAAAACTTGTTTATATGTGCCATGCAACGTATATTTCTATTTACATTAAGGTGGGTAACGCAAAATACCAATTGATTTTAACATTTAAGATCAAAAGATTTCCTTGATTCATTGTTATTCAACACCAACAAATTTAGTTTAAAACCACTGCCTTTAGACAGAGATTTCAAACGCTGAAATTTTTTTACTGAGAAAACAAATTTTTATACTTCATCGTGAAACAAGAACACATATTTTAAACTTGCCCCAGACCATTGTGACATTGACTGTTCATTATGACGTCATGCATTGGGAATGGCTTTCAAAAGAAGCTGGTTGCATGAGACAGCGGCAAATAAGGAGAAAATAAGCCAATGAAAATTAAAGGTTAAGTTACATAAACTAAAGAAAATAGAAAATAATCTGCCGCCTTAGGGAAGTTAGAAAATAACAACAGTTAAATTGAGTAATGCATGAACATTGGGAGAATTAGAACAATATATATAATATATATATATTGTTGAGGCGGACTGAAAAATGTGTCCTCATCTAAGCCAATTTGCGTTGTTGAAATCAACAATCATTTAAATCGACCAATCAGAAACAAGTATTTACCAAAGTCATGTTACAATTGTGTTACAGTACCTTTTAAAGGGTCAGTAGCACATTTTTAGGGGGAATATAAGGTGATGTCAGGAAAATGAAAATTGATGGTTCCAGGTGAAAGACAATGTATTTAAACTAAATGAAGCAGTCATAATTCAAATGTATAATGTAAAGTTAAGCCATGCGATGCCTTTTTCTACCAAAAACTGAATTAATGATGTTCACATAAAATGGCTGCCAATGAATTTGAAGTGAATCTTAATACTTTGTCATTTGATTATGGATGATTGGTTTTTGTAATACGATTTTTGACACTGTCAAGATAATACAATTAGCATAACTTACAATTATCATTGAAAAATTTAAAATAAATTTTTTTCAAAAAACGTGCTACTGCCCCTTTAAGGCAACTCAGACTATTCTAGATGTAGTGGCACTGTACACACAGAGTCTTGCGCTGTAGGAGTAATATATTTTATTGTTTCCACAGAAGAAATAATTGAAGTTTTTGTGCAGATTGCAACATAAAACTGTCTTTGTATGGAAGCGAGAGAGAGGAGGGTTGTAAACCGAAATTGGTGCCACAAATGTCAGGGATTATTAAAGAACTCCACAGAGTTTGGCACCAACGGTTTCAGTGCTGACAGTGAAAATGTCTTCAGGGAACGAATTGAACATTTGGTCATAATTGACGTATCTCGTCTGTTGTGTTGAAAAGGGGTGTTTTGAATTGTTCACATTTAATGTTTATTTAAGTACTTTGTTTAGATGGTGTCAATTTGAATTTGTCATCATATCTGTATGTCAATTGTAATGGTATTGATGAATGAAGAAATAGATTAATAAATTGACATTTAAATTTTTTATTTTTTTTAAAGATAAAATGAAATTTACTGTTGATGTTGTTTTTCACATATATATGAGAGACAGTATGTTCTCTTAAATTAACATTACATTTAGCCTTTGACATATGAATTGTATTCTTTAAGTGTCCTTTGGTTGCAAATATAAATTCAACACGTTAACAGAAAATACATGATATTATTGTGTATGTAGGAATTCTACATGTTGTCTATACCTTAAATTAGCACTATGCTTCAGAGTAATATCCCTCCTTTCATGACTGTTATTATATTGATATAGGATAATAGTTGTAGTATGGTGTGATGTGACTATCATGATCAATAACAATATATTGATAATACATAATTGATATTGATATTTATAAGGCCATTTGGTACACACACTTGTGCCTGGGCCTTGTCAAGTACTCAAAACAAGACAAGTAATACGACATTGAAAAGACAAAGTTAATGCTATGTATACTTAGCAATTCTGATAAAATTCTGATGGTTTTTTTTTCAATTACATGTTTTTTTGCTTACCGATAACAAAAATTTGAGAAAAAAATATTTTGGAAAAAGCAAGAACCTTACTGCACTGTAGTAGTTCCTTTTTTTTTCAATTTGTATATCTTCTTTTTTTCCTTTAATTAAATAAAATTTATGCAAACTATGTATTCGAGAAGGTAAAACATATCTCATAACTCTGTTGAAAAAAAGAGGATGAGTTACAAAGCAAACATGCATGTGTCCATTTTAGTGTGAAGACTCGATCTAGTCTTTTGAGGATGGGAAAAGGATTTTGGTATTTCAACGATTCTTTATTTAAGCAATCCGTATACATATATGTATAATGATTAGAAAAAAGTTATAGGTTTTATTTTTTTCGTTTACATTATATTTCTTCTTTGAGAGGCATTTTAGAAGTTGGGATGAAAATAATGCTGAGGAATATATGGATGACAACTTCTTTGTTCATTGTATGCGACGTTTCGACACAGATTCTGTGTCGAAACGTCGCATACAATGAACAAAGAAGTTGTCATCCATATATTCCTCAGCATTATTATATTTCTTACAAGGTGTCACAGTGCATGTATGTCATTTGATGGACAATCTTTGTATACAGATTCATTGTGTCGTACATGAAATTGGATACTACTTTCACGACTACTATCATTAGATGTATCAAGTGTTGTATTTTTGACAACTTGGAGGCTCCAAATCTGATTGAATAAATGCACAAGGGTTTGTCATGTATCAATTTCTTGTCCAGTAAATTGGCAGATTTGGAACAAGATACTATTTTCCAGCCAACTTATTGTCTTTCTGACAACCGAGATTTAGCTTTGTTGAATCAGTTGTTTCTAAGATGTTAACATTGCACGAAGGTTTTCTAAGTAGCTGCACAACAAAGATAGCTCATAGATTTGGATTGTGAGAGATTTAATTAGCTTCTATAGTGCAAAACTTTGATGTGATACTTTCCTAAAGACTGGTATTAATATTTTGAAAATAGATTAAAGTTCCAACGTCAGAAGTATTTTCATTTCACATATTTGTTAAAAAACACTTAATATTTCAACTACGGTTGTCTTTCATGAAAAATAAAAGAACACAAAGTATGTTATGGAAACCTTTTGATGAAAGAAGTCACATTTTTAATTAATTTTAGAAAATAGATTTTGTCCATATTGGATTTTATTTTTAAAGATGAGAAGTAAATGTGAATCCAGAATGTAATAAATGTGTTTTTCAAGGTGGCTAGGTATGTAATATCATTTTGACATTCTAGTTCTAATAACAAAAACAAAAATGTCAAATAGGAAGGACTGAAATGGGAGCTAGAGATTATGTGTGGACATTTCCAATGTACATTCATTCATTCATTCATTCATTCATTCATTCATTCATTCATTCATTCATTCATTCATTCATTCATTCATTCATTCATTCATTCATTCATTCATTCATTCATTCATTCATTCATTCATTCATTCATTCATTCATTCATCACTTATACCAGATATATCTTGTACAAAGAAATACTGATATCATAAGATATGTGAAAAAAAATAAAAATGGAAACTTTAATACATTGTACACAGTCTTTATGAGATAACTTTTGTTGCTTCAATAGTTTAAGTGGTACCAATAAAAGATTCATATAAACTAAACAATCTAGACATAATAAAATATTAAATTTCTGTATCACAATTGCCAAAAGATAGTCAATCGCAAAGACTATCTAATCTAGTTCAACAATAAGATTTTAAAATTTTAGATGTATTATCATATTTAATTTTTTTTAAAGTCAAATTTATCATAATTTGACGCATCAATGTAGTTCCACATGTTAGCTGTACACTTGAATGAATTGTCATTCAATGAATGTTCGCATCATCTTCCAAATGGAATTGCGACACTTAAACATTTCCAGTACATGAACAACTAATCAAATTCATTCTATCTTTCCTGCGACCCAATGATAATTTCTCATTATATCCTGAACCCGATTCCAAGTTCAATTCAGAATGAGGCTGTCGATATACGGACTTGCATGCAAAGACGACAATTAACGCGAAATATTTACAGCATGTGACGTTGGTTTTGATAAGACATGTTGGGACGCTGTGCTGATTTATTTCTCAATTAATTTGATTTTCAGGAATAAAACAAAATTGGTTTTCTCTTCCTACGTTATTGAGATATTCTTGCCACTAAATAAGACAATAAATTCGTTCGCGCGTAACCTGTCACAATCGTCATGAAAGTAAACGCGACGGCTGACAAAATTGATCAGCCTGTAACTTGGATATAAACCTGAATATAGAAGGTTAAAAGAGATATTAAATCTTGTTTCAAGGGGCTTTATTGTAATCATAAGATTTAACTTGATTACCCAAGCTCACGCTATCGCAGATAGGAACTTTCATTCAAAGGGGGATAACTCTTATTCATTTACCTTCGTCCTGAGATTATCTGTTTGCATTATGATTCTAAATTAACTGGAAAATGACCTCTAATAAAAAATAAAAAATGCATAACACTGGAGATTACTATTTGATTATCATTCCTTAAGGATTATGATATATATATTTGAAATATGTCACATTTTCAACTTCATCTCAATAGTCTATACCTCAAAGCTGTAATTTGTTTGGAAAATTAAAGATTTGAACCTGCAATTAATTATTGTCTAGCTGGCACTTATATCATCTTTTATTGATTAACATAGGTAGTGTCATATTTTCAATATATGCACATATCACTTTTGTTAAGCAATGATTGTTTCAGCCATATATATTATCGCCAAAGTCTGAACTTTGATGTCATAAAACAGTCCTCTATGACGTCACTGTGACAGGATGGCAGACATAAACAAGACATTTTCTTGTTAATTCTTTACAATTCAAACGTAATCTACTTACAAAAAGAAATTATTACGCTGAAAAGTGAAACATATGACTTTTATAGAACTCATGCAAATCCTATAATCCTCCCTTGTGCTTGCATGGAAAACATAGAATTTCACACTCGTCATATGACACATTTCCTTGGTAATAATCTCTATAATGGTTACTTTGTATATAGATAATGTATCATCTCACTTGGAAAACACAAAAATTCACACCTTTCATATGACACCCTTCCTTGGTAATTATCTATCTCTATAATGGTTACTTTGTTATATAGATAATGTATCATCTCGCTTGGAAAACATAAAAATTCACACTCGTCATGACACACTTCCTTTGTAATAATCTGCATTTCAATTAATTTTTTACTTAAAAAATGTGTTATCTTGCTTAGGAAACACAAAAATTGGCACTTGTCATATGTCACATTTCCTTTGTAATATTCTCCATTTTAGAAATTTTGTTACGTAAATAATGTGTCGTCTCGCTTTGCAAACACATATTCACATTCATCATGACACACTTCCATGGTAATAATCTCCATTTTATTTTTTTGTTAAGTAAATAATGCGTCCTCTCGCTTTACAAACACATATTCACACTCATGATGACACACTTCCTTGGTAATAATCTCTGTATTTATTATTTTGTTATGTAAGTAATGTGTCGTGCAAAACAAGGAGTGTCTCTTTAAGAGTTGTAAAATCCGTCAGAAGCAGGGGAGGTTTATCAAGATTCTATGAAGAAGAGGAATATACTTGGAGGATAAACTCGGCGCCCATTAACAAGTAATAGGATTATTAGGGTTCTTGGAGAGTCTCTCCGTGATTGATTTTACGCTGATCACGTCAAGAATGATTGATAGAGGTAAAAATTTAAGTAATGTGCAAATGGCAATCCTGAGCTTATCAGCGTGCGTATAGCAAACAAATATTTGATAACGAGCAGTGTTTGTTAGGTGAAGACTGAGGACAGACTAGATTTGATTATCATATTTGACTGTGATGGAATGAAAATAGAAAGTTTTGTTAGAATGTTATAGTTGGTAATTTTAAAGGGACAGTAGTACCATGATGAGTTCCATATGTATTATGATTATATGTTAGAGTGACAGCTTGAAGAGAAATGCTCAATATTTCAAATATGCTATTAGTGTGACAAAGAACACTTCATATGAAACATACTTTTAAGGGTGTCTTTTTGAACCTCTTTGTGACTGATGGAATGGATTTGCTAGTCTTGCAATAATGACCAGGCAAGCGATTTTAAAGAGGCAGAAGCATTTTGGCAGGATGTTGATCATTTAGAAAAACACTTCCTCTACCCATGTGTTCTGGCTCTTAGATGTGGCAGGATGTTGATCATTTAGAAGAACACTCCCTCTACCCATATGTTCTAACTCTGGCGTATTTTAGATATTAAAACAGATATGGCAGTCTTATTAAAATCATCCGTGCTCCTAGGAATTTAATGTAAATTATATTTTCTCTTTCGGGGCTCGAACCATTCGGGATATCCTCTCCGTCTCGGTCTTAATGCACCCACCTCTATCGCGTGTTGCTAACCAGTTTAGCGCTGAGAAACCAAGTCGTAAGCTAACCAATCACATCCTCGTTTTTAAATAGCGTTTAGCGGCGATTATGTAAATGAATGTTACACTAGAGTTACCTGCCCCTAGTATGATATCGAAGCTTTTACTGCGCTCCTTTCTATTGGCTAGATCAGCTTGTGTCAGAACATGCGCGTAATAGGGGTGCCTTCAGACTGTGAATGAGAGGAAAGCCGGGCTGGGTGAGGTTCGAACCCCACAAGAGATAACATTTTTACACTTTTTTCCTCACAGTCGATTTTAATCAGACTGTGGCAGGGTGAGACAAAGGTGTTGACTTTATGGCAACTGGGATGTCCCTTTGGCTTACTTGGTAGAGTGACTGACTCTCATCCTGAGGATCTGGGTTTGATTCTTGTAAATACCTGATACAGGTGCTTGTAGTGTTATGGTTGTGGTTTACAATATTGGTCTTTAATAACCCTGTATATGCTTTATTAAGTTGTTCACTATATCAAGGGATAAAATATTGTAAAGAAAAATTTTTATAGATAGATGTAGATAAAATAGATTTTCTGCCTTACAAGATGACATTACATGGCAACTGTCAAGTTAAATTTTCAATTTATGTTATGATTTGGTTGTTATGTTTTTACCGAAATCAAAACAAATAAAATTTTACAACATGACATCATGAGCCTGTCTTGACAAATGAGCATTGTTTGATGAAGTCAAATAACTGTTGTTACCAGTAACCAGTGAGACACTTTCTGATGTTATTTTCAGTAGTTGCTTATAACAAGATTCTTTTTCATTGATAGTTGCCAGTATTTCACAGACAATCATACATTAAAACAGTGAAAAGCATATCACTCGCTCTTGGATATCTGGCTAGCTTTCGGCATATTTTTAAGTGTGGGAATATATTGTGATTGTAACAGGAGTGCCTGGTGTCTCCATTAGAAGGTCACAATATAGGTTTTCTCATATACCATATATTTACTTTATAACGAGGTGCGCTATATCGAGGAAGGTGCATCGACCCAGCATGGTGCAGTGTCTGACCGCTCCAACGGTGTTACACCGCACCCTCTTTATTGCATCAGGTCGTTAACGACGGAACTAAATTAGGATTTGATCACAATTTCACAGATCCTATTTGAGTTTGATGTCTTCGCTTTGGTCTTATGGGAATTCATCCTATTTGTTATCAGTTGATGGCGTGTATCTCGGCCTGCGAATTAATTGCATTCAAGATGCACAAAAAATTTGGACGCTGCAATCTGCTGTGCAGGCAAAATGTTCTTAGCCAATCAGGTGTCTTGGTCAGGGGTTGAAAGGTCATTAAATATTTAGGCTGATTTAGTCATTGCCGATAATATCTGACTTTTATGTTCAAGAGCAGCTTTAATGAATCTTGATGAAATGTTGAAAAATCTGTTGATATGAAGGAATAGAATTTTCGCCTTTTCTCCGATCATATGCAATATAAAATCAAACAGTTATAACCTTATCATCATAAAACTTTTAAAGGAGGACTTTACAACCTTCACGAATAGGTGTAATTAAGCATTGATTGATGCCTGAAATATAGTTGGTATCATGGGATATATTTGTGCGCTTTAATCACATTAAGGTGCCTGTGATGAGGTGAGGTAATATGTTCGCACTGACGGTTGCTCTGGTTTGAATCTTGATGGGAATATTGATGAAATTTGCAAAAATAAACCATAAACTCTTTCAAACTTTACTACTTTCTTTAGCTTTAAGATATATTGGCCTGTCATTGTAGGTTTGATTATGATATATAAAAGGATTTGATTTCATTCAGATGGCAGGGAGAAAAATTCAATGGAAAGCAAAATGTAAAATTCACAAGAGTCAAAAATAATCCTGTAAATTAACTTTCAATACTACTTGCTACAGAATTATTACCCTGAAAGGGCAGTAACATGTTTTTTTCTAAATATGATTTTGTTTAATTTTTCTCCTATTTTTTTTGTCAAATATGTTATCCCATACGATAAAACATCTCACTCCTCAACAGCATGTTTTACCCATAGGGCAGAAAATAAGTAGTGTCTTATTTTCAATACCAGCACATGTGCACATATCATTTTGCCTAGCAACAATTGTTGTAGCGTGACTTCCAGTATATTTTCGTCTGTGAAGTCATAAAACCATTGTTCGTGACGTCACTGTAGCTCTTCGCAAGTGAAGGAGGCCATTTTCTTGTTATTCCTACGAGAATAAAATGGCATGGATTTGAAATAAAGAAATTACCACCCTTGGAAGTGTTCCATTTGACATATACGAAACTCATATGTGTAAAATACAATTTAAAAATTACACTTGTTTCGTAAAGGTCATATGACACACTTCCTCAGGTAATAATCTCTATATCTGCAGTTGTAGGAGTAATTATTAAGTATCAAGCTAAATCTTAAAGCGGGGATTTAAGTTTTTAAAGTGATTGGGTAATTATTTGATGGAGGGAAATGGATTTCCATAGTTTGACTTAACATTATGTTACAATCGTTTCGATTTGCCCTTTTTTATCAAAAATGTTCTTGCTGTTGGTGACTTCTGTTTTGGTTTTACAAGAACTCTGTGTTTAACTAAGTTGTGTCTCCTCTGTGCTACTCACTTAAAGGGACTGTTCTCTCAGGGTATTTTTTCGGAAACCAAATTCAAGTGGACATCCTAGTATTACATATATGTTATCAGTACATGATTTTAACAAAAATCCAGTTGAAACCTGATTCTTTTGGTTGTAATTTTATTGATTTACTTTCGACAACTTGATAAACATGATTTGAGTTTATTTTAATCAAGGTATCCGTCATCGATTTTATACAACAAAAATACATTTGAGAAGAAGGTGTTTACAGTCACCAAATTACCTTTTTGTCATTTTACCAAACAATATCATCTTCCAAAGTGGGATTTTTTAAATTCTTCATAACTAATCTATATATATGAGTTGGAGATAAAACAATTTTTTTTGCTTATTGGGAATGGTAAATATTTGAGAATAGTTATTTTGACAGGCTTGTGCAATTTTCAGATTCCCCAATTTCCAATGTAAGGAAAAAACGTTTTACCAAAATTGTTTCCACAAATGAAACTCTTTTGCAAATAATTTAAGAAAACGTGTTGCTTAAAAACAATAAATATTTTCCTTTTCTATTACTAGTATTACTTCATCATGGTTATAACATTGTATAAATCATTGTCGTCTGCGAATAGTTGGGTTGTTTGTACACAGCCTAATAAGATTTTCAGTTCGGAATTGGATCTGTATAAGATATTACTTTACCTCGTGCCATATTGAATTACCTTGGACTAAATGAGATTTTCTTCTGAAATTTTAGATGTTTAATGTTGGTCCCTGTATGTCACAGATAATTTGCTAAAGAATACTTTGTGAAAGAAGAAAATAAGAAAGGTATCAATTTTATTTGAGCAGTGATGTCTCGGTAATGAAATATCCTCGTATATACCATGGTTGGAGTGGTATTTGAACAGCAAGAAACAGCCATAAAAGGTGACAGCCATTTTTGAAAAAATATTTTCCTAAACTTATCTGAAAATTTCGAATGGTTTACTGTGATCGAGTGTTAAAATTTGATTTTATGTATGTTTACAAACTTGTATACCATAATTTCTCTATTAATTTGACCACATACTGTTTAACTGAGGTTACAAATTCAAATCACTTCTTATATTTCAACCAAGTGCTCAAAATTTGAAGTCGATGCTGCTATGATCTATCTTTCTTAAAATCATCGCTTAATTTGCTAAAAACAAATAATTGGAAAGAGTAATAATCTCAAATGCAAACATCAAAAAACTACATTATAATTATACACATGGTATTGATATTAATCTAATATTTCATCCACAGTGCTGAAAAAAATGAAAAATGTTTGAAATCTTTTGAAAATGTTTGGGTCGAATATATAGAGGAATTGCAGTATTTCAAGTAACTCCTTTATTGACTTCTTGTAATGTTGGCTAGTGATGTTTTTTAAAAATTATTTTTCCAGTAAATCTGCTTTGGACTTTAGTAATATTGGTGCAATAAAATCATTTATGATTGTTAAAACACAACAAATTTGTGGGTTTATTTGTATGAATTATTCACATACCGGGGACGTAGCTCAGTGGTAGAGTGTCCGCTCGTCACCCGGAAGACATGTACTTTTACTGAGGATAATAAAGTGTTATTATTATAATGTCTTCTAGCTGATTTACTTATTGTCATCTTATAGACATATATAAAAGGTTGTGTTAGATGTGTTTTAATGATTTAATGTTTTACGTGAGAAAAATAACCACACAAATAATCATGTGGAAAAAATATTAAAAAGTGGGTCCATGTAAGAATTGGTTTAAATTCTGAGAGATGCAAACATATTTCCATTATTTTTTCAATTTTATCTAATAGTTTTGTGTTTTAAATCAGATGTTCGCACCATATAATCACAAAGATCAACTGAAGGTATAAATGGATAAAAGAAATGAGCAGAACAGGTATCAGTGTTCGGTGTAGTACTCTCCCTGACCAGATATTGATACTGTTTAGACAGAAGTATAACGATTATTGGATCGAGAGAAGAAAATTGATGTTGATTACGCACAAGTCGACATTTATTATAGTGATTTAAGGCGCCAAATAGAGGGCTAGCTCTTAAAGGGGGCCCAGACTGTTCTTGCTTTGTTCAGTCGACTGATCGTTGGTTCTTATCCACAGAGAAGAGTCCCTTCCATAAGGATTCTGAACATGGACGCTTCTCTTTGGATAAGAAGCAACAATCATTTACAAAATGTGTCTCCATGTCATACTACGAGCAGAAAGTTAGGATTGTGAACAAAATGACAAATCAGTTTATAAATTGTTATTCTCTGGTCATTATAGAATTTTTGTTGAATCCACGAAAGTAGAAGTGGTCTACAGCAGGGGTTTAATGCCATGAACAAAACAACATGTCTATGTGTTATTGAAACGCTCCACATCGTGTTTTGAGTTGACCTTTGTAAGCAACTCCATGACCCCTATAGAAGGACCAGACCAATTCACAACTGCCGACTGCCTTAACTAAAACTCATTTTCACTCCGACAAATGGAAGACGAATATTTGTCTTGAAGCATTCGACATGGATAATTGATATGTCACCGCTAGATGCTTGGCATTAGGACTTCGCTTTATACAACGCTGAATGTCTAAGCGCATTTTGGATCAACAAAAGTGAATTTGCGTTGAACAATTTCACAGGGTATTTATTTTACGTATTAAGAACTTTATTGGCAGTTTTCATGCGATTCAAACTTTCTGCCCTGTATGCTAAAAGGCCTTGAAATTAGATTCGTCCCCGGATGAGACCATATACAAATATTCGCCAAGGGTGAAATTGGTTCGGATAACTGGATTTAAATTCAGCGAACTTTGTAAAAACTCATTTCTTTCAAGTAAATTTGGGAAATATGTTTTGTAAAAAGTTGAAGAATTCTTCCTGCAAACAGTCTCTGCATCTGAGCTTCTTTAGGATTGAAAAATCCAAATCCCCTTTAAAGATTTAGACATTAGATAAACAATTCCAATTATAATTAGTAATTAAATTGAGTGCGAATATTTCAGAACTTTTACATTTTGCTCTAATGGCTATTAAGTATTGGAAATCTATTCATTTCAGCCTTTGAAAGGAAAATGCCTAGGCCTCTGCCTCATCATTATATGATTTACATTTTTGATTGCAGAATATTAACAGCATACATGTAGTAATCTCAAATACCGTAATTTCTCTATTAATTCGACCATCATATTTTCAAAACATTTGCAGAAAATTCTATGGTTGAACTATGTTTCAATTTTAATTGTTCATTGGCAAATAAGTTAGATGCATATCAAGATCATGTCTAAATTTGATGCATAGTTTATTTTAGCAATAACCAAATGATTATTACAACAGTGCCACTATGAAATTTATAATTGAATAATGCATTGAGATAATTACACTTTGCAATTGTTAATTTTTTGCAAATAAAACAATGATTTTAAGCAATGGTTGAATCAGGGTAACATCAACTTCAAAATTTTTGCCACTCGGTTGAAATTATAGAAATAGTTTGATTTTGTGGTCTCAGGAAAAAAGTATGTGCTCGCATTATTTGAGATGTCAAATTAATGGAGAAATGGAGAAGTTGGTTTTTTTCTTTACTAGTTGAAATAGGCACAAAGCAGCTTCTGCTTCACCGTACCTTTAAGAAATATCTTTGAATTTTCAATAACTGTGATCAAGATCTCTCATAATAATGAGTGTTCCTTTTTCTGTGTAACATAATAATGTATGACAGATTCTTGTAAGTCTGGTTTCCAACATCCAAACATTTTATTGATAACTCAGCACTTTAATTGCCAGCAAAGACCCTTTAATATTTCTTAATCGGTAATGTGTGAGGCACATGTGGAGAACGTAGGTAGCAAGATCAGAACACATGCAATGCAAAATGTTTGTCATAAACACTCAAATGTTTTGGAGATGTGCCCTTGTGTGAAAAAGGCATATCAAAGGAATATATTTTATTTGCGATTTACTAAATTACTTAGAAATATTACATAAATGAAAATTGAGAATTCATTTAGGAGTGCATTTATGGCAAAGAATCACCTTTGAATTTGTAGGAAGAACCTTTATATTTAGTCTTCTGAATGCATTCTCCATGTTAGAACTTTCATCAAAAGTATCATCAATGAGTGATATTGAAATATTTTATGAGTGCTTCAATTAATGGTATTTTCTATCAATCTGATAAGTGTGATCCTATTTCTCATAAATCTAAATTGAAAAGAAGAAAATGATGTTATAATGAAATGAACTCACTTATACAAATAAATGAAGTTTAAAATAAGAGTTAAATAATGACATCCCGAAGACATGATAAAAAGAGCTTCTTTTGTCAGGAATCCTATTACTTTTACAAAAGTTATTGGATAAAATTATTTGATAATCATGATCAGCTATCAAGACTAAGTATTGTGTACATATAAGCAAGGACCCTATATACGAGGACCAGCAACTTTAGTCAGCTTATCACTATTTCTACTAATTGACCTAATTTACCTAGGCCTCGTCATGGTCCAACGCACACGGGACTGGGTACAGTCCGAGCGCTTCAATTATCAGCGCACGGCTACCGAGTAACCAGTGATATCATACCGACTTTAGCCGGCATCGTTCGATAATCTCCGTAAGCCCGGAAATTGAGAAGAGTGACCTCCCTTGATTGATTTGTTGTGACAACATATACTTCCGACTCGGCGTCTTCACAGAGATGGGATTTCGTATGGAGAGATGGTGAGTAGAGAAATTAATGCGATTGAACTTGTCATTATTATATCGACTATAAAAGTATCTACGTTCTGAAAGTCGGTCTGTTACACGTTAACTATGGCAGGCAAAGACGAAGTATTTATTGACTGGGAAGATTTAGATCTAGCAGATTTCTTGGGTGATTTTCAGGGCGACCGTATGTCAGTCGATGAGGGCACAGAAGATGATGCTACTGCAAAGAAGAAAACGACTTTCCAGTGTCCACTGTGTGACAAGTCGTACAAGTCTCAATCAGGATTCCGCAGCCATGTACTTAAGAAGCACAACCGAAAGGACTTGAAAGGTAATTTATATCACTGAAGGAAAAAAAAAAACAAATTCTATGTATTCTATGATTTTATTAATTCATTGATTCATCACCACAAAAAGGGATTCATGCCACATTCATCAAATTCATATTTTTGAAGGATTAAACACAAATGGATATTGATATTGGTATTTAAATAAATTCAAGCTCAACATTTGAATTATCATGTTGTGGAATAATAAAATACCGGTAGAATGATTGAGTGCATAGTCAAATCCTTTTATTGTGTTATACCTTAGAAGAGAGGGTAGATTATAATTTCAAACTGTAATGATATTGAATAAAATTAATGCTGAATTTAGAAATTGATAAATAGATAAATACAATTTCACACAATATCAACCAGCTGTCACTTCAAAAGTGTTTTTAGGGTATGAATATCTCAATTAAAATACTATTTTAACTTAACTAATACATAGTTGATAAACTATAAACAAGCATATATACATTCAAATACTTAACATATTAAACTTTATATCGAGAAAAATGGTAATGATTTTAATCCATAAATTTACATATGATGTTCTCAAATAAGAAGGGCTATATCTGTAGACAGTATAGTTCTCAGTCATTGGGAAAGGCAGGGCCCATGGCCAAAAAAGGGCCCATTAAAGTTTGAAATATACAATCGACATGGAAAGTAGCCCATTTCAAATAAGGAAAAACTCTTATATGATAGCGGAATTACTTTATATTTGATCTCAGAGACACTATTTACAATCATGATCATGGATATAATATTCTGATTTTAATTTTATCGGTATATATAATTATACATGCATATATATGTATATATATATATTTGATGATTTGTAAACACAAATACTATGATAAATCACAATATGAACTATGTTGTAAACCAACACCCAAATCATGTTAAATTTCAATCATCAAAGATTTGTTCCACCAGGTTACAGGTGATTCATAATTTGAAATTGTGACAAACAATATACACAACTCAGATATTCCAATCAAAATAAGATGTTGTCAAAAAGTGGGATGAGTGAACACCATATTAACCATTTCAATCTCAGTATTTGAGAAATAAACTTGTTTATTGATTTTGATTATTTCATATGTTGTGGATGAGATCTTTTGATAGATTACATATTTGTAGGTGATGTTACAAACCAAATAATGTATGTCACAATATATATATACAAATAATTTAATTGTGCACCCCTTAATTTTACAAACAGAAACACACTGCTGATAATAATAAATACAAATTTACAGGCTAATATTTAGGCGTGTTTAATAGAGCTATCATCTAGCAGTGTGAAATGATTAAATCACTTGGTTAATGATTCATCGATGGATAACTGATTTACAAAAACTGGGTAATTTTTAGTAAAAATCCAAGTTACCTTATAATTGAAATGAAAGTCAATAT
Organism: Steromphala cineraria; assembly: GCA_916613615.1. NCBI lineage: Eukaryota > Metazoa > Mollusca > Gastropoda > Trochida > Trochidae > Steromphala > Steromphala cineraria. The sequence goes on from OU744737.1 coordinate 18,684,901, forward strand.
TCTTTGCTGCAATGTGATCTTTGTCATTCTTTTGACTGAAATTATAACTATTTAGTCAATGACCTCAAAGCAAACAATAGTTGTTAAAGCAGTATGAACCTTCAAAATCACAAAATTATCAAATATTAAATTAAAAGACCAACGTTTGCCACTGTTGTAAATAGTGGCTTATTTAAACAGAGAAGAAGTGTTTGATCAACAAGTTTAACTTGAAGAATCTTAAATTTTTAGGCATTTTATCAATTTTTGTCGAAAAAAGTACTGAAAATTCAATATTCTGCTAGCCTCTTATCATGCATGATAAAAAGGGTTTTTGTGAATGGATGTGAACTAGATGTTATTTTAATTTTTAAAGTCAAAAGTTTAAGTTGTAATTTTTCCCCGTTGAGAATATTTATTAGAGGTGTGACGATATATCGTGGTAATTGTGAATCACGATACTAAATCTGACGATACACGTATTGTGAACCATTCTCTGTATTGTGATACATATCGTTGACTATAAAATGGCTTATTTTCCTTAAAAATCAGATGAGTCATAAAAAATTAAAGGTTTATTTTGTAAAAAAAACCTTGAAATAGCATATCGTGATGTGTATCGTATCGAATCATATCGCCATGATATATCGTGATACGTATCGTATCGTGAAAAATCTGTATTGTCACACCTCTAATATTTGTATTTGGACAAACTCAGTAGTCTCACACTTTTCCTCATATTTTCATTATTTCTGCATATAAGCGACTTTAAGTTCAATAAATAGTCAATCACATTTATCAAAATAGTCAAAGAGCACCAAAATTAATTTCACAAAATAGGGGGTGCGGAATTAAGTGCTTTGTGTATATTGATAAAAAATTCATTGTTATGAAAACAACATATACTCTCATTTCATTACAGAAACAACATAAAGCAATTCCAATAGCCTTCTTTTTGCTCAAACTCTGTACACAATTTTACAATCTTAAAAATGTACATTTAATGATATGCTACTTTCTTACACCTCTATTGAACACCTTAGTTACCAGTAGTTGGTAATAGATAATTACTCAAAACCCCATGTATACCACATGAATTTGAATCATAGGACACTATCATATGAAAACTTAAAGACATCATCAATGTTTTATCACACCTAATACAAAACATCTGTACAGAAGATGAAGTATTGATTGACAATCATATTTACTGAAATTACAACAATTCAAAACTGTCTTTCAGTACTACTCATTTTATCGAGGTTATTCCTCAACTTCATAACTTTTACAGTCTCACTTCTTTGGTCTCTTTTGTAGTGGCTCATTATCTATTGTTCGCAAAGCATCTCGTTTTCTGGTTATGTTGCCTCTGACAGTTGAAAGCGCTTGTGATCCTACAGTTCTCATTGTACTTAGGGTATTGCGTACTTGATACACTGTCGGGTTATCATTGGAGCCTCCTTTATGTCTGTAATGAGCAAAATGTTCTTCGAGTGGGTCTTGGTTGAATCTATGTGTTAGCACAAACTCCGCACCTTGCCCTAACATGAATCTAACACATTCAACAATGGACCTGACAGATATCTGTAGTCCATCTAATGTTTGGTGACTGAGCATCATGGAAGCTTGTTGTCCTTTCGTGAAAGTGCCCTGACGATTTGCAACACTTTCCTTCCAACTGTCAAAGTATCCTAGGAATTCAGTCAAAAGGTATTCCAGACGAGCGTCATCAGCTTCACAGTACGCATCAAGATCACGATTCCTTGTATTTCTCCCTTCTGCTAAGTTCCGGACATTCAAGCAGTCAAAGAACTTATTCATGTGAAATATGAATTTAACAGTCTCAGATACTTGATCACCATATAATTCCTCTAAAGCATTCCCCACAGTTTTGCTGAAAATTTGAGCAGCTAAATTTACCTTCATTTGTGAAAAGGAGGTCAAATCCACATGTGCTCTTGTCAGTTTAGGGCACATTCTATATAAATTTGACTCACAATAGTCTTCAAAGAGATTAACGATATGCATCCAAGAGATATCTTTCCCATCTTTCCACAGTTTTCTAGAAAGTTTATGACTGTTTGAGTTTGCAAAGCAGTTGCGGGTTGTTTTGAGGAGATGTGGAACATCTGATATGAAGAAAAGCTTCCTTCTTGGAATAGCATAAGTATTCCAGGTGTAGTATGTTGGCAATTCAGCATTTTCTTGTTTGTGCATATTGAAGAACTTCCTATTTGGAGAGGCTCCATCACAGGTTACAAACAGTACTTTGAGACCACAGTCCACTTCCAGTGTTTTAACACAGTTCCAAATAATAGTGTACAAAACATCTGCTGTAACACCAAGTGTTGCATATGCGGCAAACGGATACTTCAGATTTGTTGTAATACCACGTACCATTACAACCAGCATAGATGTAGCAAGTTTCCGCTTTTCTTTTTTTAGTACATGTTCAATGTCACTCAATCTATTGGCTGTTTTATCCAAATCAGTGAAGCCTATAAGTTCATCAGATCCACTGTCATACACAAGACCTTCTCTAACTTTTATCTCATCTTGTAGAAGACCAACATAGGCCGTATGATTGTCATGCTGAATGTTGTATCCCTTTAACTCGGAGACCAAATGTTTTGTTACTTCTGGATTGAGACCAAGTTGACTGGGCAGTAAGTGAGAGTAGTCAAACAGAGTCCTAGTGGAAGGAAGGGAAATAAAGCCTGAGTCCTTTAACGATTCGTAGGTTTTGGGACTTTTGTGTTGCAAGTAGAGACTCCACTTCACTATCATAGGATGCCATCTCATGCCACGCTTGTCCTTCAGTTTGTTATACTTCAGTTGCTCATCCCAAAATAGGCGATGAAGAGAGCTTTCATCGGGGTAACTTTGATGTACTTGCTGGGTATGACTCTCTACCAGTGTCAAGAGTTCATCATTTGTAGAGTCATTGAATGTTTGACCATTAGCAGAGATTTGTTTGAATATCTCCCTCCTCAGCTTGGCATTGTCTTTCATTACTGATACATTCTTTCTTTGCAAGTTCTCTATCTTATCAACTAGTTGAGTATGTGACATAGTCTTATGTGGTCGACAGCTCTGCACATTCTCAGGACTGCTTGGTGGTGTATTTTCACTTTTTCTTTTCTTACTGCGAAGAGTTGACCTGTATACAGCGCAGTGTTGACATCTCTCATTGTTTCTGACAAGAAGAGAACATCGGGTACTTCTGATGGTTGATGAATACTTTGGTGATCCACAATTCTCTTCCCTGTAAGCAACTGAACTGGACTTGGGACTTGTTATTGAAGCACCACTCGGGATAAGGTTCAAAAAGCATTCCTCCCAGTTACCAGTACAAACATCAAATCGTTCTAGCTTATCTATAACTTTCCTCACATCTGTAAGACCATGGGCTATGAATGGAAGGCCAATCCAAAAGTCATTATCTCTGGTAACATTCCTACGATGCACAATAAGGGACATCTCACAACTGGAATTTATAGATACACTCCATTTTACAATTGGTACTTCAGATGGGTACAGCTGAATAAGAACTATGGAGTCTTGTTTGCAGACAACAGAATAGCCTTGATTATACTTGTAATAATCTTGAACACTCTTGCGGATTAATGCAAATTTCTTTTGTGATTTTGCCTTGGAAATCTTGTGTACAAATTCCTCCAAGTTCTCATCTGGTTGGTACATGTATGGCCTGTCAAGTATGACGTAAAATTCTTGTGCGGAAGCTCCATCTGAATCTGTGATTTCTGAGTCTGCCGTGTGTGGAGGACTGTCTACTTCCGTGAACCTTGTCATGGCCAGGTCCCAATCTCGTGTAGAGATATCCCCATTGATGGATCTGTAAACAAAAAAAATGTCTTTAATTCATGGGCCATTTGTAAAAGTATTTCATAGACAATTACATTGATGATTCATTTGTGTAAAGTTAATAATTTTACTCATACCAGGTAATGCACTGATTTATGGAAAATCTTATAAAACACTTGGCTAACAATTGACAACCACCTTATTTAAGATGAGAACATTAGTTACACATATAGGTATTGTATACAATTACCCTTTTCCCTGTGTCGTTGGGTCTTCCTCATCAAAACTCAGTGTTTCGGTCTCACAAACTTGGTCAAGAGAGTTGGCCAGAGGGTTTATAGCTGGTCTGTAAAAAGATTACTTATTAGAATGTATAGTATATTTGGCATTTGTAACATTTTCTGATAAATTGAGATGCAAGTCCAAATATATGTACTTTATGATTTTTTCACAGGTGTTATTGCATGGGTAAAGAGCATGAGCATGACTCCAACACCACTTTGATGTACTTAATGAAAAATATAGGTTTTAACAATTAATAAAACATAGAAATGTTTCTAAGAAGACAATGGTTAATTTAGTTGTCCCCTTACCCGGAATCTAGGTTAGGATCCAAACAGTAGTTGTGGTCAATGTGAACCTTCCATGTGGATGACAGCTTATTTGTCCGTTCATGTTTAAATCTCCGACCTATCTTCTTGTGTTTTTTCCTTGGCATCTGGAATGTGATTCAAATAAAATTATTAAATTTCTGTAATCACATTTGATTTACAGGATTGAAATTTGACACAACAATTATGATTTATGAAGATACAGTTACAGTTACAGTTAACTAAAATTTGTTTTTTTGTAAAAAAATATTTCACAAGTTTTACAAGTACACAAATGGAGTACCTTTCTAAGTTTAATGTTAATGACCCTGGTAACTCAACTGGGTTTAGTATGTTGTTTGATGATTCCTTAAACCAAACATCTATTTATATTGGATCAAATATTGGATATGTGACACCCAGGCATTAATCATCTTTCTTTCTTAGCTTCAGATCATCTACAGCAGAGTACAGGACAAGTGACAGATGAGTCCCCAATCACAACACAGACAACATGCCGCGTACCACAAGACTTGACAGACCTGATCCGTGAGGCAACAGAACAGACCCTACACGAGATGGAACAGAGCCCCTTCCACAACCTAACAGAATCTGTCCACGGAGGCCACATCATCTTCATTGCAGGACAGCTGAAGTCTCAATCTCACGTTCTTCTCGATCCTCTTTCAAGTCAGCTGAAGCGATTATTTGAGGACTTTGCAGCATCAGGATTCACAAGTTTGGAACGTGAGGTCTTCTTTTCGAATGTACACACAATGAAAATGGACTTTGATCTGCTAGACAGGATAGAATCTTCCATTACAGACTCGGTGAACATGGGTGACAGTGTCAGTTATGTTCCTGTGTTTCTAGCTTGTTTCCTTGACAATATTACAAGTAGCATTACTGCCATATTGATGAAGAAACTTGAAGAAGAGTGTCACCAACAGCAAGCACAGCTAACCAATGAGGACCAGAAGGTTCTGCATCTGATCGCTGGCTTCCTGATCTTTGCCGAAATGAAGTCATCAAGACATGATGAAGAAAAGAGGAGTGTTCTGGAGAAGTTGACTGACACAGAAGACTCCAGAAAGGAAGATTTCTTAGGGGGGATGAAATCATGGACAAAAAAATGTGACCGTGGAGGCTTAAAACACCCATGTGATACTTTTTTCATGATAATCCGAATATTTGAAACCGAAGCTAGGAAGTTTGGCAGAAGTGGGTTGAAGAATGCATTAACTGAAGTTATTCTTGCAAATACAGTCGTAAACCAGTACTGGGACAATCTTGTCAGAGAGACCTACAAAGGACGGACACAACTTTTGGAGAGTATCATCAAGCGCTTCTTGAAGGTGCGATCACATGCCCTGGCAAGGAAGCTGGAGCGAGAGGCAACTAAAGCTAGCAAGAAGAAAAGGGTACCAGTGAAAAAAAGCAGCTCTCTTCGAAGCACACTAAAGCAGTGAGATGTGAGATAGTTGATATTGCATTTGGACCAGAGACCTTAATTACCCCCTATCTGTAGAAGCATTGAAATGATGAATTTTAGTATCTGTATCGTTCACAAAATCAATGTAACTTATTTTGTTCATTAATCATTATATATTGTATCCCCAAGTTATGTTTATTAACAGAGTGTCCATTTGGGGACTATCATGTCTATAATAGAAAAGTATGGCTTTTGGTGCTTTTGTTGGAGGAAGGATGTTTAATATTGGTTATTGTTTAAAGGGGCAGTAGCACGTTTTAGGGGGTATATAGGTTGATGTGACGAAAATGAAAATTAATGGTTCCAATTGAAAGACAATGCATTTAAACTAAATGGAGCAGTAATAATTCAAACATATAAAGTAAAGTTAAGTCATGCGATTCCTTTTTCTTACACAAAATGAATTAAAGGTGTTCACACAAAAATGGCCGCCAATGGATTTTAGGTGAATCTTCATACTTTGTTCTCTGACTATGGATTCTTGACTTGTGTAATGAGATTTTTGACACTGTCAAAATGATACATTTAGCATTAACTAACAATTATCAGTGACAAAATCAAAATATAAAATTATCCAAAAACGTGCTACTGCCCCTTTTAAGATAATATGTCCTCTCTAATACCGACTATAGTTTAGACCTTGAAAAGGAGAGCCACATTTATACTGTGGGGAAACTCTTTTTTCAATTTTTTAAATATCTTTTCAATAAATATCCTGAAAACAGAAATGAAGCAATGATGCTTAATTTATGTAAATATGTGATTAAAAACCTGAAAAGAAGGCAATCGTTTATCCAGTTATAATCATTGTAAATATTGTATAAGTTTTGAAATGTACAATATAATATGATTAACACTATTAACTTGTCTATACATGTACATGAATGTCAATGAATGATATGAACTGAATAAAACATTAAGAATGAAGTTATGCTTTTGTTTATTATTTTTACCAGAAAAAGGGAAAAATCATTTACACTGTGGCACTATCTCTATGGACTTTCATGCTAGGTCAGAGACAAAATGTAAGATGTATGTATTTCCCTGCTTCGGTATAGCTTTATAGGTTTCATAGATTTAACTTTCATCATATAATCCTATTCAAATCTTGCCATTAGAAACAAGAACACTTTAAACATCATGCAGCCATAATTTCTAAAACTTTGATCCTGGTGAGCTTCTTTTATCTATATAAATCTGGAGGTAAATTTGATAGAATTAGAAAATGGTTTTCAGCAACCTTAAATGGAAATATGTACTTCAAGCTGAAATGAGTTTTCTTAAAACTGCGAAATTTCAAACAAAAACCTTTTTATGACTCAATTATCATGTAACAGTTACAATTGCTCGTATATACATGTAAAAAAATCAAACTTTTTAACTTGCTTCTCTACACCCGAAAATCATTTAACCAATCATTTGCACATGTTGTAAAAAAAATTCCAAACTTGCTTCTCTACACCCATTATTCATTCAACTTTAATTGCATGTTATTGACATAATTGTTTATGCTTTAAATAAAAAGTTTTTAGAGTTAACTAACGGCATCCGGTCATATCTCGATATTATAGATTGCAGGCAAAATGGCTGACCCGGTAAATTTCAACTCCAGTTACAATCGCTCGTACATGTTGTAAAAAATTTTTTCAAACTTTTAACTTGCTTCTCTACACCCATTATTCATTCAACTTTAATTGCATGTTATTGACATAATTGTTTATGCTTTAAATAAAAAGTTTTTAGAGTTAAACTAACGGCATCCGGTCAGATCTCGATTTCATAGATTGCAGACAAAATGGCTGACCCGGTAAATTTCAACTCCAGTTACAATCGCTGGTACATGTTGTAAAAAAATTTTTCAAACTTTTAACTTGCTTCTCTACACCCATTATTCATTCAACTTTAATTGCATGTTATTGACATAATTGTTTATGCTTTAAATAAAAAGTTTTTAGAGTTAAACTAACGGCATCCGGTCAGATCTCGATTTCATAGATTGCAGACAAAATGGCTGACCCGGTAAATTTCAACTCCAGTTACACTCGCTGGTACATGTTGTAAAAAAAAATTTCAAACTTTTAACTTGCTTCTCTACACCCATTATTCATTCAACTTTAATTGCATGTTATTGACATAATTGTTTATGCTTTAAATAAAAAGTTTTTAGAGTTAAACTAACGGCATCCGGTCAGATCTCGATTTCATAGAATGCAGGCAAAATGGCTGACCCGGTAAATTTCAACTCCAGTTACAATCGCTCGTACATGTTGTAAAAAATTTTTTCAAACTTTTAACTTGCTTCTCTACAACCATAATTCATTTAACTTCATTTGTTGTCCATCGAAAATATTTTAGATGCTAAAATTAAAAAGTTTTTAGAGTTAAACTAAAGACTTCCGGGCTGAAGCCAGTCTCGTCTCAACATAATTACCATACTTGCAGGGCTCTTGTTCTTTTTTGAAACCGTTACGTTACAAATAAGAATGAAAAATACACAGTGGGCTTGTCATAACATAATAATCATTATCTAACTTACCTTTCACTTTGATTTCCCGCGCTGACACTAAAAACAAACAACGTATTTGTTAATCAATCTCGCTCAGCAATGGTCGAACTGCTCTGCTGTGATGCCTTGTTTACAATGGTCAGCTGGTTCTCAATTCGCTTTACCAAGGCACTTATGCGCAATGACAGTGCCCAGTCGCCTTGTGCGTTGGACCGTGACGAGGGACAGCTCGGGCTCGACGGGCTCAAAGTTACGAGTCCTTCTGTATTTAGGGTCCTTGATATAAGGCATTACATTATTATCTTTCACGTATACAGTGAATTAATGAACTGATTTGATTATTATGATAAGCTATCAAAAGTAACATTTAGACTTACAAAAAAACCAAACATTTTTTAACAATGAAATTTATTGTAGTATACATTTCTTATCTCATGATAAATTGAGACTCAAAGATATATAAGGCATTCAATTATTATCTTACACATATATAGTGAATTAATGAACTGATTTGATAATTATGATAATAATTAAAGCTATCAAAAATAACATTTAGACTTATAAAAAAAACAATACATTTTTGAATAATGAAAATCATATATGTTCCTTATCTCATGATAAATTAAGACTCAAAGATATGAATTTTAGTTTCACTAATCCTTCGTGAGGGATCATCACGCATAATTCTTCGGGACAAGTGAAGAGTATAAATCTTATGAAGTAAGGAAGCGAATGATAGATGCACGCACTCGGGTAGTATCATTCCTTTGACAAGTCAGCCTCGACACGTATCTTTCGAATTAAGTCCTTACAGATTTAATCAAAGAGATTAAAAACATCCCTGCGATCAAAGGCAACGTATACCCTTCATCGAGTGGATTCAAAGCCATGAAATTCTAAAAATCGCTGAAGAGTAATTATGTGAAGGAAAGCTCGTTATATAAGTTAATTAAATCAGCGGGGTTTAGGTAATGAGACTTTGTCAGGTAAATCACCTGTACAGTTTTTTCAAGTTTAATCAAAGATGACACATATCATGTCTAAAGTTTTCGATGAAATTATTGATTTTCATTGCTCAGTGCTTGTAAAAAGATACCAAATCAAATTTGTGGCTTTGAAATATTTCAATTCATTTTTTCATACAGTGTCCTTTCAATTGAAAGTTTACCCTTTTGGAATGTATTTGATTAAATTGCCTCATGAAGTCGAAAGTTTTCAAGATTTGTAGATGTCTAGTTCCCTTTATGTACTTTAACAGCATTACTCATATGGTAAAGGACAATATTGTTTGAGAAAATGTAAAACAAAGAATCTGTATGCAGAATCAGATTCAGGTTTTCACTAATTCAATGACTGGACAAATGATTTGTAGGAAAACTTAGAGACACAGGGTATGTTGATAGGATCACATATGTCAAATTTTGAAATCGATGTTATTACATCAGGAACCACTAACTGTTACTGAAAATAACAACTTAAAGGTCATTCAGTACATTGGAGCGAAAATACGGCCATTCAAAGTCGGGATTTTGATTAAAAAATGGACAATGTGGCTCGAGTGGCGCGCAAATTCGCCAAACGTAATTTTGAATCCTTGTCATAAGCTGACAGGAAGATATATTTCGATTCGATGGTGTTTATTAGTTATTGTAACTAATAGGTAGATTAATTGGATGCATAATTTCGAATATTAAACGTATTTGAGATGGTTTCTTGATTTTTCCATAAAATCAAGCATTTTATGCATAAATGGATATATATTTGCAAGTCAAGTGTTGAGATATGAACTTCAATCAGCATATTAGATATTTTGTAGCTTATCAAAACCAAATAAAATTAAGATACTCTTTGTTACTTTAAAGAGAGGGTTTTTCAGTGCTTTCTTTTCACTATCATTATTGATGCATATGAGTTTGTTGGTATATTGCAATACAGAAACAACTTAATGTGTGTTAGTACGTGTCCACTTCTTAGAAAATCAAATTATCAGGTTTAGAAATAACAATATTCATCTAAACTGCAGAAAGAGATTATTACTCGAGTAAGTGTGTCATATGACTTTTACGAAACGAGTGTGAATTTTTGTATTGCCCGAGCGAGAGCGAGGGTTATACACAAATTTGCACAAGTTTCAATGGTTTCATGACGTCACATGCAATAAAATATGGGAACTCGCGCTACAACAATCGTTGCTAGGCAAAAGTGATATGTGCACAAAGTGTGCTCATATTGAAAATATGTCACTACTTATTTTAAACCATATGGGTAATAAAAGAGATTATAATATAACATATTTTTACATAAAGTTGTAAACAGAGTGTGAACTTATTTAGTGAAAATGGCGCAAATGCCTTTTAATCTCATAAAAACGGTCATTAAAAAATCTCCTGTTCAAAAACAGCAGACAGCTGAACAATGTTTGCTGTTTCTGAGCTGTTATTTAGTCAAGACAGCATGCAAACCTTCAATTTGAAAAGTACCAATATTTAAGAAAACGAGTATCCCTAACCATCATGTGTTTTGCAAATAAGTATAGTTTGCTTACACATGACGGTTACGGCTACTCTATTACATTTAGTATGTCAATTTTAAACGGTTTAAGCTATTTTTACTCCAAGTAAAGATATACTTTGTAAATCACATTCTGCTCGGAATTGAAAATCTTTGACAACGGCCATGGTAAATGACGTCGATAGTACAAATGTTATTGATGTCCAGACTAGAACTAATGTTGTTGAATAAAGGGCCGGCAACGCCTTTGATCTTTGCAAAAACAATATTAGAAATTGCAATACATATTACAATACATGATGCTATAGTGCAATATCTTGCAATATGGACACGAGGAACGATACCCATCCGTGCTGTTCACCATCTTGTTTTTTTCATTAGGCTAAAAGGAATATAGTGGCATTTTTACTAATGGCACAGCTGACTTCAAGTAAAAAGTAAATATATACCAATAGAATATCCATGAATTCAGAATTAATTGATATCAAAACTAATCCGCATATAGTAGGCGTGAGAAATGCGCCTTTGAGCAGCTCTCTCTGAGCTGGATATTGGTGCTATACAAATGTTTAGTAGTAGTAGTAGAAGGCAAGACCCACCTCGGGCATTAATCTTCAATATTAGTGTTTTGAAAACAGGTCAAATTTGAATCACAATACATGTAATAATTTTATAAAATAGAATAATCAAAAAGCTTCGAGAGGGCCATCAAATCTTTGTGGTCTTAATTGAGAACAAAAATTCATTTCCACAAAACTACCTTACTGATACCAACCTAGCATTTGTGTGATCAGGATTCAACAGTCCACATGTATTATTTGTCATTTGCATAATATATGATTATATATTTCATTCATGTATATTTTTTTCTTTTTCAGGAAAATGCTCTTGTAAATCACTTTAAGAACATCAATATATATATTTATCAGGAAATCAGAATAATAAAAAATGTTCATTTGTTTTACAGCGCCACCTAGGATTATTTCAAGTTCACCGAAACTCTTACAGCATCGACGAGGGGAGACAATCATATTGTTCTGTCGCGGCAAGGGGTCTCCGAAGCCGTCGCTAGCTTGGTACAAAGATGGCCGCCCGCTGCGAGATACGATACGTTTCCAAGTGGAGAGCCAGGAGGTTCATATTAACAACTTACAAAGGAGTGATGGAGGGATATACATGTGTACGTTTAGTAATTCGGTCGGCGCTATATCTCAACTTATCAAGCTGGTTGTTGAAGGTAAGTTATTTTGATGTTGTAGGTACAGGAACATATTTATGCAAAGGAACCAGTCACAGTCTGATTAAAATCGACCATACACCGAGGAATAAAATATCAAAAATATTGTCTCTATCGAGGCTAGAACCAGCAAGAACATTCTCTCCGTCTCGGTCTGAATGCACCCACCTCTATTGCATGTTCCTATGACCAGTTTAGCGCAGACAAACCCAGTCATAAGCTATCCAATCACATTCTCGTTTTTAAATAGCATTTAGCGGCGATTATGTATAATGAATGGTACACTGGAGTTACCTGCCCCTGCAAGATACCGAAGCTTTTACTGCGCCCCTTGCAATTGGCTAGATGAGCTTGCATCAGAACATGCGGGTAATAGGGGTGCCTTCAGACTGTGAATGAGAGGAAAGCCGGGCTGGTTGAAGTTCAAACCCCACCAGAGACAATATTTTTACAATTTTTTCCTCGAATTACAGTCGATTTTAATCAGACTGGAACCAGTCAAAGCTTGTTCAAGTTCCACCAAGACTTAACTTAGGAATTCGATGGAAATAGTAATTTCTTTGAATAAATTTGAATTTTGGGTTTTCATTTTCCCATATTTCCAGTTGTATGTTGTGATGATTTTATCAATTTCCATTGTATTAGAGGTTCAAGATATTTGATAGCAAACCCCAATAACGATCTGATGTATTTGGTGTGTATTGGAGATTCAAGATATTTGATAGCAAACCCCAATAAAGATCTGATGTATTTGGTGTGTATTGGAGATTCAAGATATTTGATAGCAAACCCCAATAAAGATCTGATGTATTTGGTGTGTATTACAGGTTCAAGATATTTGATAGCAAACCCCAATATAGATCTGATGTATTTGGTGTGTATTGGAGATTCAAGATATTTGATAGCAAACCTCAATAAAGATCTGATGTTTTTTGTGCCTATTGTAGTGTTGCAATATACAAGGATACCATTGACATTTACGAGGTGTTGGAAACTGAATGTCAGTCGACAGGTACATAAACTAATTAACACAGGTGACAGGTAACTCAGGTGATAATTAGTGGCAGGTTTTCACACTAAGGGATATTCAATCTGAAATTTCAAATGTTTATGGTTTTTTCCAGGAAGTGTTTCTTTCAATATTATAGCTTATAGTTCACACAAAGTAATGATTGAAATAAATTGCGTTGATTTTTCTTAGCTTTTGAAGTTTCACACTTTCCTGTGTTTGTGTCCAGTTTCATGAATAATGTATGGGAGCGGCATTTAAATCGGCCATAATAGCTTGTTCACCAATCTTTGTTTCAAGTTTGAAATAAAAATATGTTTAGACAACTTTGTTTACTAATTTGAAGCAGTAAGTAAAAAATGTGAGAAAGGGGGAGATCTTGGGTAGTTTTCAGCTAAGATAAAGAAAATAGCTCGACCCTTCCAAGTTGTTCTTAATATAATAGGTAGCTGTCTCAGACACTAATACATCCCTGCTTGAAGCCCTCATTAAATCCCCCATCAACAGGTGTTAATTACAGGTAAGTTGTCACACCTTGGGTCCCCCTGTGGTTATGAATGGATACTAATATTACATGACATCTGTTTTATGACATTATGGACAGAGACAGACCGTAATTCTATCTGGGTCTTAGACTCTATTATTGTTCTTATATGAATTTTTTATTCAAAATGTTAGATAAAATATATCAGTAAGCAAATATTTGGAGTTACATAGACATGAAATATTCATAAAATTCATTATGTTAATTAAGTTAATGAGCAATTGCAAGTAAGGTAGATTTATATGTATAAAAAGTTTGAGGGCTTTGACACTAAGATAACACAATTTTCCTTTGGAAGAATGATTAAAGGGACAGTCCTATCGGGGTATTTTGTGTATCTAAAGTCATATGTTAAATGGATAATCTAAAGTCGTATATATTGTACAAGAACTTAATGAAGATTCATATGTAACGGTATATAATAAATTTGTACGATTCATATTTGAGGACGTTTCTATCTAAGAAACATTAAATATTGATCCAATTGTATTCCTCTAAAACACTTTTACTACTATTTGAATGTAACCATTTCTAAATAAACTTCACGCTGCTATGATTTCAACCATAAAAGTTGTGTCATATGCCAACAAAGTTCCTGATGAACAGTTAAAAGTTTTCACCCATAAAGGTGTGTCATATGCCATCAAAGTCCCTCATGAACAGTTAAAAGTTTTCACCCAAGATCTGTCATATGTAAACAAAGTCCCCAATAAACTATAAGAAAGTCAATACATGTCAATAAAACTGAGTGCGCAGACCCCCTGCTGTGAATCACACTTCTCCCCTAAGGACAGGCAAGATTCTATAGGGGGGTCAGGCACGATAATGATAGATATATCAGGTGAACTACAACCCCTGGCATATATAGCAGCGTGGGGTACAGGTCAAAGGTTAGCAGGAGGGCTCACAAAATCTGGGGCTAATTGGGTCATGGTTGGTTAACAAAACCAACATCTGTGCAGCAGGCTCAAAATGTAAAGAAAAGCCTTGAGAAATGGACTGGTCTAGGACTATCCCAACCTGTCCCCCCTCCAGGGACAATGGGCTAGACCCAAGGGGAACCCGGTAGGCGAAGTGTGGGAATGTTTGGTTGAGCAAAGGAGTCCTGTATATACCTGTCTCGAATGGGGTACCAACAGGGAAGTTGAGGACTTGGTGTGGGCAGAAAGCATGTTGGATGGATATGTACCTGGATTTTTACCTGTGTTTTCCGTGCTGATTGCATTTACACCTGTGTCATGGAGCCAGACGACAGGTAGGTTGTCCAGACGTTGGATTTGACCCTTGACCTCACTAGCCTGCAGATTCAAAATGTAACGGACATGTGGTCTGTTGTGTTGACCTGTGGTTCGGACAGGGGGTGGGGAAGTTGGGAGGGGGAGGGGAGGGGAGGGAGTAGATGGGTGTTGATATTTATCCAGGGGGATGTGTCAAAAGTTTTGAAGAAAGTACATTCCATAGTTCTGATTGTGTTGACTTGGTTGTGACGTGACTTTTAATATTCAGAGAATGTGTTGTGGATTCAGGAGGGGAGGGGATTTTGGTGGGGGGGAAGAAGAGGGTGTTATTTTGGATATGGGGGGAGGGGTAATGAGAGGTCACAATTACATTTACATACTTGAAAAATTATTTTGATTATGATATGTTCTAAATGTAGGTGGCTTGGTACCAGGTAGTTTAATAATATTTTTCAAGTTTGATGACAGTAATTTGGTGGTGGGCGTCATATATATATAATTTATTTATAAAATTGTCATATGTATTGATGCTCTGTGACCTCATATTTTTATTAGATATATTTCTTTTAAAGTTTTCATTATCTAAAAGCATAAAGTGATTATTAATGAAAACAGTTCAAGAGACGTAATTTGTGATGCAATGTATGATGAATACAGTTGATTTTCATTCATAATTTATAAAGGGATATTTATGTGTGAAAAGATCAACCTTTATGCTAAGGGTATGATCTGTGACGTTTCTTGGTGCCTAAGGCAGTTATTTTTGGTCTATTTAGTTTGGCTGATTATCATCTGTGTTATAGCTAGTCATGCATTCTCGTCCAATGATGGATTTCTTCAATTGTCATGAGTCTTTATACAGAGAGAAAATACATTGTTGTAGAAATGACATAGAAATGTCTTAAGGGGCAGTAGCACGTTTTTAGGGGAAATATAAGGTGATGTCAGGAAAATGAAAATAAATGGTACAACTTGAAAGACAATGGATTTAAAGTCAATGAAAAAGTAATAAATCAAAGATACAATGTAAAGTTCAGCCATAGATTCCTTTTTCTTACACAAAATGAATTAAAGGTGTTCACATAAAAATTGCACCAAATGGACTTTATCTGAAACCTTATAATTTGTCCTCTTACTATGGATGATTGGTTTGTGTAATGAGATTTTTGACACTATCAAGATAATACATCAAACAATCATCAGTGAAAAATTGAAAAAATAAAATGATCTAAAAATGTGTTACTGCCCCTTTAATATCAAGTTTTTTATCCTCAATTTTATGCCATCTGATCATTAACAATGTTGTGAACAATTCCATTTGCCCTAAATTTATCCTGCTGTTATTCTGAATAGATAAACAAGAACAAACTTTCAGTCATCAATGATTTGTCAATCAACCCTTTAAATCACAACTGATTATTATCTTCATTATTATGATAACTTGTCAAATACAAAGCATAAGATTCCAATGTGATGACGCAGCAAATCGATTGACCCAGGTTCAACTGTCGGCAAAGTTTGAATAAAATGCGTGTCAGTGTCACAAACATGACGGCACTGTCAACAAAAGTAGCGTCGATTTAATAGACTAGCGTATGTATCGAGTATCCTTGTCACACTTGAGTGGCTTCGTATAGTGTATCGTATTTAACAGTTCACAATGATTTCACGTTTTACAAGCATTAGGTTACGTTGGTGAGTCATCTTGGTAGGCGTAAAGTCCTCTTTAATTCTCGGAAATGTAAATAGTCACTTTAAAGTATATATATATGCTTGTTGCGCAATACCTACATGTCAACTTACATCAAACATTTCTTTGCATAAGTTTAGTCTTTGAAGACTAGGAGATTACGTTTTAAGTGCTTTGGCCATGTTTGCAAAAGGAGTTTAGTAATTTTTAATTTGATATTATTTAGAAAATCGCATTTAAGTTTGTACATATATGACTAAGTACTTACATGTACCAACTTCCCATAAAAAAGTATCATTTTACTTTGTCACCTTTGTCCATTTTATAATTTTTGTCATTTGTTAAGAATGATAAAAACATTGAGCAAAACAATTTTAACCAGAAAGTTGGTTTAAAAACAGTCATTTTACCTATTGTCTGTTTGATTGATTTGAACATGATATATTTAGACAATAACTTTATTTAGTGACAGGAATGACATATTATCTTTCTCTATAAATATCACATAATCTGTAATCTTTGACAGGAAATTATGAACTAATTTAGAACAAGGGAAAGCAATCTGTCATTTTCTTTCACGTTATTGCTTATAGTGGTTACTTGCTTACATTTTTATGTTAATCAAGAAAATAAAGAAATATTGAAATCATATTTTCATACATAAAAAACTTGACTCATTATATTGAGACATCTGTATTTCATGTCTTTTACCCATTGATGTGTGAATAATTAATGAATATTAGGGTAGTCATTTACACTTTTTGGAGTATATATATAAAGATTAAAAAGAAAATATAAAAATAGTTCTAAGTTTTTCAAGTATTGGGATGGTCTGTAATGTTTTTTAAGTATAAATATATGTATTGGATGATAAGTATAACATTATTTCTGAGACAGACAGACAGATGTATTTTATTCACGTCTCACCTTGCATATACATAACATACATACAGATTTATATAACAATAAAATATACACAAGCCATTCCATAGGAATTATGAGAGACAACAAAATTAAAAGTTATTCAATAAATATGCGACAAAAAAATACATATAGATAACAGTTAAAATACTGGGGAATAAAAATATGAACTAAAATATAGTTATACACAAATATACACAAATTTCACACACAGGGCATATTGAGTGTTTCTCCAGGGGAAATTGAACATGGTTATGCTTGAACGACTCTAAAGGGGGAATGTTCATTGCCATGGTTGGGTGAATGTTGAGGTGGGGGTTTGGGAATAATTCATGCATGACCACTTAATTGAAACATTGGCACAATGGTTTCAGGCCATTTTACAAAAGTTTAGCATTTTTCTGCTTTTGTGATGTGGAAATATTTGTGAGGATTTTTACCTGCTTTGATAGATAATGGGGAAGAGTTCAAGTGTTTAACTTTCAAATAAGGGGGTGGAAGTCAGTTGACCTTAAAAAAAAATATTGGAATGTGTGGGAAAATATCTATTGAATTGGGAGATAAAAATATCACAATATTTGTATTAATAAGTGTACAATCATATGTATATTTTGAAATGATTTAAAGATGCCAATACTAAAGCACTTACTGAGCTGAAAATATAAATAGCGATAAATGTTTGAGTGGCATTCTAGAGTAAAGGGCAAAAAGTACAATATTTTATTGATTTCAAACTTCTTTATTCTTTGTTCAAATCTTGTACATAATTAGCTAATAGCAAAGTATATAAATATGTTAAGGCAATTCTATATTGACCACAAATATTCTTATGTTATACAGAATTATATTTGAAAGAAATACCTACTTCATATTTTATACCTCAAGCCTTGTTTTTTTCTTCTGAAACCTCAACCCAATTGAAATTTGGTATTGATGATATATTGATATCCACAATAATTTGGTATTGATGATATATTGATATCAACAATAATTTGGTATTGATGATATACTGATAATCATGACAAAACTATCATGTCACTAAAATGGAATAAGCTAACAATAGAGTCTGTATTTATCAAAGAGGTGTGAATTTGAAATATCAAACCTTAAACCCGAAAAATTCAAATATAATAGCTATCAACTCCTAACAGCTTGTGAGGATTTTCCCTTAGGGCATGGATAAAAGTTTGCACCTTTGGATCACCACAAGTGATCAGAGTCTTTGAAAACGACAGATGTTGTGTATGAGATAATCCCCTCATTAAAATAAACAAAGGAGATTTTTCCTTGATGTTTTCGGACAAATGTATGTGTTCGAGGTACAATCACTTAGTGATTTGCCTAAGGGCATTTACTTAAGAAATGTTTTTTTCTAAAGAACTAACAATATTTTGATGTACAAAATGTTTGGCATATTTGTTGCTGAGATTAGTGTTATTTGCTTGTTATAGACATGAATATGATTTATTTTAAAAGACATTAAAAGATTAAGAATAAAACCATTTTAATGAAATAAATTTATGACACTTGTTACATTTGTTTATTTTGATCATGATTTTGACAAATAAAAAAAAGTTTGATAAAATGTCAACTATTTTACCTATCTATCATTGAGGTATGGTGGTTGAGTTGGTTAACTGCTGGGACAGTCAGTGCAAGTGGTGATGCTTGATTCTGAGAAATAGATATGACACTTGTAACACTGGTATTCTCATCATGATTTTGACAAATAAGAGTAAGAAAGTTTGATAGATTGTCAGCATTTTACCTATTTATCATTGAGGTATGGTGGTTGAGTTGGTTAACTGCTGGGACAGTCAGTGCAAGTGGTAATGCTGGATTCTGAGCGTGTAGTTTTCTGGGACTTGATCTACAGTACAATAATTTGTACTATTACAGATAATTGTATCCCAAATAATTAAAGAAAAGATAACATTTTTATTGTTCAAAAAAATGTATTTGTAATAATTATCATTTTTAGCATGATAGCATAAGATACAAGTCAAAACAGTTATTGTCAACACAGTATTACATATTCTAGAATAGATATTTAATTTGTATAAATAAAATACTTCATTGTTCAACATTGAACTAGTCAATACTTATTTTTCTAATTTGCCATTTAGATATTGGCTTAATGTTATTGAAGTGTTTCAAAATAAAATTATTCCAATATACATTATTAATTTTGTAACTTTTGCAAGGTTTACCTATAAGTTATCTGAATTTTTGTTGGTGTTCTAAATATTTCTGATCTGTTACTTGAGTAAAGTAGTTTCTTTCTCCTCATCTTCCAAACATTAAACTCTATACCATTATACCATATGAGTGTTCTTTGAAATAAACAAACTCGTTTAGTTTTTAATCAGTGTCAGTAGTATTAATGTAGCCAGGTTCAGGTGGCAAAACACATTAAAAGGTTGACAAAACACATTAAACAAAAGACACTGCCTTGACATTTCCAGAAAATGTTTTTAAAGCAATTTCTGAAGTTACTAGTTAGTAATATGATAGAGTAGGAATAAAACCTGTCACTAGTAAAGGCTATGTCAAACTGACCTATTTGTTCTTTCACATTTATTGTTTTCCATTTCAGTAAATATCAACTTACCTGATGAATTAATTCTTGTCAATCATCTCTGAGGTGGCAATTTACAGGAATTGTGTTTTGTTAACAAAAATAATAGGGCGTGAATATTAGCACGGTGGTTAGCATGTTCGGCTTTGGGTCAGGTCTGTGGTTCGAATCCCACCAGAGACTCGACAACTTTGTCTGCAGTAGAGAACTGTTCTACATGCAGTAAGGTTTTGGTGCAATGTTACACTGAATTTCAGTGCAGTACCACCCATGGTTTGCTAGTTCCAGCCGAAGCTCGCAGGTTTGACCGCAATGCTTAGCCACAATAGCGTTGCAGGCTTTCTCCCTGCAATGATACTAGCAGCCAAGTGAAATACTCTTGAAAATGGTGTTAAACCACAAATCACCTTTCCTCATCTCAAAATGAATAATGTAGGAGTTGTACTAAATGGGCTTTGATTGAAGGAATGGAAGAAAGATGATTTTGAATGAATTGTTCAAAGTTTAATCTTAGATAATCATTTGTTGATGGTTAATAAAAACAAGATATATTGTAAGGACAAGTTTTCAAATTTGATAATGAGAAGAAATTTAGGTCAAGGTTGAGTCTGTTAAAGTATTGATGGTTTACATATTGTGACAAGGACTTAAAAGGTGCAAAAATAAATGTTTAAATGATATTTAATTGATCTGTAAAAGCCTCTGACCTCAAAATGGCCGACTCCCAAGAAATTCACATTACCTCGAGTACCCACAATACCTTGATGTGGTCAGTGCCCTGAAAGCGTGGAGATAAACCCTCCATTATCTGTCCACTGAGTGACCAGTGTTGCATCATAGGTGTCCAGGGGACAAATTGACCAATAAGTAGCCACTGATAGGGCAGGCTGTACAAAGAGATCTTAACAGGCAATTTCGGCCTTGACAAGACTGCTTTTGCAATGTTGCACAAGTAATTTCATGGTCAATCTATTTTCCACTTGAACTGGGTAGACTGATAACATTTAACTTAATTGAGCAATGACTATTATGTCACAGTGCAGATCCTTATGCTTCTTAGGCTAAGACAGACCTAGCTCTTGAACTATATTGGTAGATCGGGACCCAACTATATGTAAAGCTTTTGATGATGCAATCCGCATTTTAAAGGGGCAGTAGCACGTTTTTAGGGGGAATAAAAGGTGATGTCAGGAAAGTGAAAATTAATGGTTCCAATTGAAAGACAATGTATTTGAACTAAATGGAATTGTAATAATTCAAATATATGACGTAAATTTTAGCCATGCTATTACTTTTTCTTACACAAAATGAAGTACCGGTAATGGTGTGCACATAAAATGGCCACCAATGGATTTTATGATAATCTTCATACTTTGTCATCTGACTATGGATGATTGGCTTGTGTAATGAGATTTTTGACAATGTCAAAATAATACATTTAATATTAACTTACAATTATCAGTGAAAAAAAATAAAATATAAAATTATAAAAAAACGCGTACTGCCCCTTTAAGAGAGGTAAACTCAGATGTGGGGAAATAAAAATACTTTTCAATCTTATATACTGTATATCTTGAAAAATGATAAACATGAAACTAAGAAAGGACTTAATTCATTTCGAATAAACAAAATAATCACGTACAATTGTTTAAATATATCCATTATGTATAGACATGTATGTCCAAGATGAAGGGTTTGGGATTGAATCAGCTTTAGAGAGTCTTCTGTTTTCACAAGTTGAAATCCTGCAACACCTTTGTAATGGTATGAACTGTAGTGAAACCTGCAAGCATAGTCTGTAACAAGCTAACCATTGAATTACTGCTCTAACATTCATTCGAGCAATGCTAAAAAAAATTTTTTCTACAAAGTGCTATCCAGATTTGAAACTCAGACCTCTCATTTTAGGAACCAAAAGAAGGAGGAGAAATATGTGGATGACAACATCTTTATTCATGCATTCATGCATTCATGCATTCATGCATTCATGCATATACTGTGATGACATTTAGCTGTCATGCTTTCATGAACAAAGAAGTTGTCATTCCTCTTCCTTTTTGTCATTGTAACTTCTAAAATGCCTCTCAAATGAGTTGCCTAAGCCCTCCCCACTTTCCCGTCCTTTCACATTAATCAGAATCTAAAGTTTTAAGGAGGAGAAAAATAAAGATGACAACATCTCTATTCATGTATTCATGCATGTACTGTTTTGACATTTAGCTGTCATGCTTTCATGAATAAAGAAGTTGTCATTCCTCTTCCTTTTTGTCATTGTAACTTCTAAAATGCTTCTCAAATGAGTTACCTAAGCCCTCCCCACTTTCCCGCCCTTTCACATTAATCAGAATCTAAAGTTTTAAGAAGGAGGAGAAATATATGGATTACAACATCTTTATTCATGTATTCATGCATGTACTGTTATGACATTTAACTGTCATGCTTTCATGAATAAAGAAGTTGTTATTCCTCTTCCTTTTTGTCATTGTAACTTCTAAAATGCCTCTCAAATGAGTTGCCTAAGCCCTCCCCACTTTCCCGCCCTTTCACATTAATCAGAATCTAAAGTTTTAAGAAGGAGGAGAAAAATAAAGATGACAACATCTCTATTCATGCATTCATGCATGTACTGTTTTGACATAAAGCTGTCATGCTTTCATGAATAAAGAAGTTGTTATCCATAAATTCCTCTTCCTTATTCTAACTTCTAAATTGCCTCTCAAATGAGTTACCTAAAGTGTTAAGCAGGCTCTCCCCACTCTCCCGCCCTTTCACATGAATCAGAGAGATTATTAGCTTTGACATTTTCCCATGTTCAGCTCATAACCACGCTGGTTGTATCATACTGATACATCATCATTGCAACATTTACATGATCTCCTGTGACATTATCCGTCATGTACGAGAACTGTTATGACTTATAGATGTCATACATGTACTGTTATGACATTTATCTGTCATTTATATGACTTCTTATGACATAAGTGTTGATATTCACAGAGAACATATAATAGTTGAACATCGTTGTATATGTTATGTTTGTTAACATGTTTCATTCCAAAAATTATCTTATATTTTCTTCTCTTGGTTGGATAATGATAGTTGAACATGAATGTCTCAATATTTTGAGATATTTGATAACATGTTTAATTCCAAAATTATCTTTTTTTCCTCTCTTAATGGCATGATGATAATTTTTTATGTTATTTGAAACTAGCTTTAATTCTAAATAAGAGACAAGAAAAAATACAAAGATTTGTGCTGGTCAACTAAAAATGAGAAACCATGAAAACATCAAGACATACTATCGTCCTGACATACCAGTATGTCAGTAAAATAGCTCTGTATCATAATTTTCTTATCATTGGTCATGCTTATATAGCAGTTCACTATTGAAAGCACTTGAATAAAGACATTCATTTCGACACTCCTCAATAGATCAAACCTACGCCCCCACATATATTTATAGGTTTTGACATGTCATGACATTCAATCATGCAATTCATTATAAGCTTCACAAACCAACCAAGAGTTTCATTTATTTGACAAAAACATTATAATCTCTAAATGTCCCATAATGAGAATATTTCAGATAGTTTTTTATCCATGAAATAGTTTTCATTGTTCCGGGTACTTTAAGTCCATAAATTGAGATCTGGGATCTAGACTGGATATTTGGCTATGTAAAAAAAAATATTTTTGGTTGATATGAATGTAAAGATTATTGAAAACAAGTCTCAGAGAAATTAATTTTCAGTCTGTTGGTCAAATAATTAGTTTTCTAGTCTTATATTAGCCTTATGAAATTCTTGGTAGGCGCTAAGAAGTTTGCAGAAAATATGACAAACTATAGTATGGATGTTAAAACTTCTTTTTTAAAGCAGATGTCTGGTCTTTCATCAGGTAAGGGACATGCATTTGCAATGAAACCTGTGAGCATTGGCTGGAACTAGTCATGGGGGTACTGCGCTGAAATTCAGTGTAGCAAACCTAAACCGGATTTCTTGTATAACAGTTCTCCAGTGCAAGTTGTCGAGCCTGTGTATTTGAACCAAAGTCATTTGCCTTTAAGCGTTGTATGTAATAATAATATATACAATATAGAAGTTGTACAGCCATTCTATACTTTGTCCATAAAATGATTAAGAAACTGAAGATAGTCTAGAGCCAAGGACAAAAGCTTCAGGAGACATATTTACAATCCAAACAAGTAACTCTAGACGTCAGCGATGAGTGGATAAATTGCTAAACTTGCGTGACAGTGAACTAAGTCCTATCTTAAAGTCACACTCCACAGATCTGAAAGCTTTTATTTACCTGTAGGGGATCCTGTTTACCTGTAATTAGGCTTGATTTGGGAAATTTTATTTCTTCAAGATATCTCTATCTAGTACTTTATTATGTCAATGGATAAGACATATCTACATAAGGTGATCTATTGTCAAATAAAATGTCACATTTCAAATGAAAACAAGTCTATTTAGTACCAGTTTATGTTAAAAATGAATATTTCAATGGATAATACATATCTACATAAAGTTATATATATTGTCAAATAAAATAACAAGTGAAAGCTCCATGGTGCTCTTTAGATGTGAACACCTTTTGATCTTTTGAATTAATGAAATGTAACTCCAGGAATTGTACTTTGGACTTGTTTTAATGTCATTTCACTCTGATAAATTTGTTTCAAATGTCAAATTTCAAGATCAAGTAACATGAAACTAAGCATTATCAAACTGAAATGTAAACTTCTTTTTAAAAATTGTTTGTCACAAGCATCAGTGAATTTTTGAACAAAATTATGTAAAAGTTTCAAATTCTCATGCATCAATGTTTGATATTCTCCTGGTAATGATTTATAATGTCATCAGTGAAGATCACTAAATGACCTTCTGGTGAACGGAAAAGTTGCCTTGGAAGAAATAAATCCATTAAGGTGTCTCCTTTGGTATTTACTCTGCAAGTTAGACATAAACATAATTTAATGCTCTTTTGTAAATGTTTATGTCTGTTTTAATCATGTAACAGAGTCACCCAGGTGTTGAGTGTTACTAAGAAAGAGCCAGTGTTAAAACTGGAAAGGTTAACTCAATAACAATATCTTATTGTTTTAAAGGGGCAGTAGCACATTTTTAGAAAATTTAATATTTTCATTTTTTCACTGATGATTGTATGTTAATGAAATTTTTTTTAATTTGACAGTGTCAAAAATCTCATTACACAAACCAATCATCCATAGTCAAAGAAAGAATTATGAAGATTCACATAAAGTTCATTTGTGGCCATTTTTGTGTGAACACCTTTCATTCATTTTGGTTAAGAAAAAGGAATCTCATGGCTGATCTTTAGATAATATATTTGATTTATTATTGCTTCATTTAGTTAAACTACATTGTCTTTCAATTAAAACAAATTATTTTCAATTCCTGACGTCACCTTATATTCCCTCTAAAGTGGGCTGTTGCCCTTTAAGGACACATATCTTTTTATTTAATTTAGCAAGATTATTAAGTCAGATGCTTTTAACCTGTTTAACCTTTTACCGGTATATCCTTCACCTTAGGACAAAAATAAATGAATTTATTACTTCAAAAGAAATGGAATGGTCACTCAGGAAGGTTAATTGCTACATATATGTGTTTGCTAAAAATATAAATAGTCTCCCTTCTATACATTTACAATTACAATATAAAACAAATAAATTTTGTTAGGAGGATATGGTATATATTTGTATAGGAAAATATTGTATTAAAATCTTAAAATATACTTTGTCGATCAAAATTTATATAATTTATATATATATATATATATCAGACTCCCTGATGATACCATTGAAACATGTTGGAGTTTTGATTGGCTTCGTGTCATTTTTTTATCTTTTGATTATGTAAACTGTATACCAGTAAACTTTTCCAATTTTTATCTATATATATATATATATATAGAAATATCACAAAGAATGTTCAAACTCTATGGTAGTACATATTAAAAAGAAGAAGATGAAGTTGAATTAAGTTTGGCAAACGTTTTCAGCAGGTACATCCTGTACCTGCTTCATCAGGCCGTTTAATTCAGTAACTGACACACAGTACATAGTATTATGACGTCACACAGGAACCTATGACGTCAC
The DNA here is from genome assembly GCA_916613615.1 of Steromphala cineraria. Lineage (NCBI taxonomy): Eukaryota > Metazoa > Mollusca > Gastropoda > Trochida > Trochidae > Steromphala > Steromphala cineraria. Next base: position 18,711,151 of record OU744737.1, read on the forward strand.
AATAAGCTTGACAACAAGTGATCATAATGTAAACAATATCATGTTTTGCCATTCAATTTTGGCGCATATTTATGAATAAAATATGATTCTTTCAAAATTAAATCATTGTCATTATGATAATTGAGTTTATATATCGGGAAAACTTTGAACTTGCCCTTTCCACATTTATCTAAATGCTCACTAAGAGGAATAGTTCGATTTCGGGGTTGGTTTATGTGAGATCGATGGAGATTCATTCTTCTCTTTAATTTTTGTTCCGTTTTTCCGATATATTTCTCATTGCATCCAGAACATGTGATTACATAAATAACATTTCTAGTATCACAATTCATGTTTTGCTTAACAACAAATGTTTGATTTGGTGAAATGTCAATAGAGCACCCTTCACTAATACTTTCACAAGTGTGACATCTTAAATCTCCACATTTTGAGACTTTGGGAATAACATCAACTGAGTCAAACCTTGAACTAGTTAACATGATATTGTTTACATTATGATCACTTGTTGTCAAGCTTATTGTGACGTCATAGGTTCCTGTGTGACGTCATAATACTATGTACTGTGTGTCAGTTACTGAATTAAACGGCCTGATGAAGCAGGTACAGGATGTACCTGCTGAAAACGTTTGCCAAACTTAATTCAACTTCATCTTCTTCTTTTTAATATGTATATATATATATATATATATCTGGAAAATATTATTGCTTTAGTTAAAAGGAATTTTGCCTAATGCTTTTATGATTTCTCTTTTTGTTAGATTCTTATTGTGTTTCAAATAACTCTTCATCTAAACTTCACAACAAATAATTATAATATTATCATGCTAAAAAATGATCTAAATACTGGTTAAAAAAGCAAACCATTGGTGTTTCCATTTCTTTTTTTAAAAGTTTTATGAATTAATATTCCAAAGTTTTTATTGAGTTAATTAAATCACATATTCATATAAGATTTCTACAAAACAAGAAATGTCCGCATTAAGTCATTCATTGTAGGCAGCATATTACTTACTTACATAGGATCTGTTCCTCAGTTCCTACTAGGTTGCTCATTGTTAAGAAAGTGAATGAAATCTTTGTCGATCACAATCATCATTGTTAGTACATGAATGAGTTTTAAGGCTTATGTAGATTCTTCATTGATGTGAACAAGTAATTCTCATGCCCTTGTGACTTAGTGAACTTTAAAAGTCAGATTTTATTAACACCTTAATCTCGGGTAGTCTTATACGAATAGACTGTATTGATAATTACCTCATGAACAGCATGTCTAGATTTGAACAGACATGGTAAAAAGAATAACTACCGTCATTTTCTTATATATTTCATAATATGCTACTGAGGATGCACATGCAATGCAATCATGAAATGTAACTCTTCTGTTATAATGATTCTTTTCGATTTATTCTCTTTGAAAATCAAGAACAATGGTTGAACAATGGTTTTATGACATCATCAACATAGAAATATGTTAAGCCGCTACAAGAATTGTGAAAAGTGATATGTGAAAAATATGTGACTTCTTTTTTTCCAACCTAAATAAAGATGGTATATATCCAGAATTATAATCATTATTCTTCATCATTCCCACTTTAAATGGTATGGTATGGTATGGTATGGTACGGTATGGTATGGTACGGTACGGTACGGTACGGTACGGTTTGGTACGGTATGGTATGGTATGTCATGTTATATGGTATGGTATGGTATGGTATGGTATGGTACGGTACAGTATGCTATGGTATGGTATGTCATGTTATATGGTATGCTATGGTATGGTATGTCATGTTATATGGTATGCTATGATATGGTATGGTACGGTATGGTATGCTATGGTATGGTATGTCATGTTATATGGTATGCTATGGTATGGTATGTCATGTTATATGGTATGCTATGATAAGGTATGGTACGGTATGGTATGCTATGGTATGGTATGTCATACTAATGGTATGCTATGGTATGGTATGTCATGCTATATGGTATGGTATGTCATGCTATTTAGTATGGTATGATATGGTATGATGTGATATAATATTATGTAATATAAAATAATGAATAAACTTATATTTGATAAGATATAAACTACAAATATGACAATATAGATATGAAGTAGGAAACAAATTTAGAATCTAGACATCTCAAGGTAATTACCAAGTCCTATCTCAATAGCTCTACACAAACACGAGGTATTAGAGCCTGCGTGAAATGTTTGTTTATCAGAATTTGCAGGGATTAAGACGCGAGTGTTAAAACACCTTTTGCTCTGTAAACATTCTGGACTTGAATTTATCCAGGTAATTTACTACCTGTGTGTCTTAGATTACCTTGATCCTCTAGTTAAGCAAAAGCTTGATTTTAGGGTAATGATGTTTATTTTTAACTCTTATCAAACTTAGCTGATTCTCCATGCTGTTTCCATGATTGATATATTTGTTTGATATTTGGTAATCTGGGCCTTCTATTGCGACTCTTATAACTGGAGGAATACTTGTACTTGTATGAATAAGTGCACAATTACCATGGCTCTCTATTTAGCTTTATCAAATATTGAAATTTTAAAAGTAAATCTAATTTGATAGTTTATGTATTGCAAATTCAACGTTTCTACTGGTGAAGGATTAGTGCCTAACATTTTACCTTTTCCATATGTAAGCAACTTGTGATGATACATCCAATTACTGTCTGGATCAATCCATGTGGACCTGTAGAATAGCATCTAACCTTATGTTGTGGGTGGCCCACCAATGTGGTCAGTTTTGACCAGTAGTATCTAATTCTGATATAGCCTCAAGAGCCTTCAGTGCATGTATCACAAATGTCGGTCTTCAAACTAGACCACAGCTTCTGAAACCAAATGTCTTTCTGGTCCCAAATCTTTCCATATGAATCTCTTAGATTAAGTTCTGCCATATCTGGTTAGTTTCGGATGGCCCAAAAGGTTAGACTTCATCAGTTTCTGAAGCATTCTTAGTGGGACATATGGCACATACTATCTGAAGTGTCCACTTGAGCGGTCAAGGACTTGGCCAGTATTATATCCTCTGAAGATAATAAATGTTCTCCATTTAAATTATGTTCCTTCTTGTATAGCTTTGGCATTTGTATGATAGTTTTTTTTTATAATTTTTTATTTTGTTGCATTTTACAATAGATATGGTTACATCAATATTGTGAATCTGAATACAGAGTGTCTATTCAATTACAAACAGGTGATGACAGGATGACCAGAACTTATAAAATCTATCTATTCCAGTCTATCTATGATAGTTGTTTACAAACCACTTGAGGAAAAACATTTATATATAAATAAAGGGACATCTACTTAAAGAACTTGACGAATGCTGTTTCCTGGACATACAACCTACCTACACCTCCTTCTAGAGTTATTGCTTCTCATGTGTCCTTGGCAAGTCAGATTATCCAGTACTGTCCACTTGAGATTGTACACACTGGTTTACATAGATACATGTATATAAGTAGGCCTATCAAGCGGTCAAGAGCTTGACCATGGCTAGTCTAGACTATAAGTCTCCCTTCTGAAGTGAGCCAAATGCACCAGTTGTTGGGGAGACACTCTTAGTTTGAGTTATGTGGTCAATATACGTTTTAGACATTTGTGAGTTAGAGATTGTCCAATTTTGGGGTCTAGTGCTTTTCGTGGCTAGATTATTAATTTTCTTATTCTATAGATTGAAAAATCACATAGAACATAGAAAATTAGATCAATCTGATTTACAACGTCCAAAAATGTTCAAATATATAAAAAAAGAAAATGTGTTAAACTAAAGTCATTTTATTGTCTTTTTAACACCTTGCCTTGTTTGTTAAGGTGAGAGTAATACAAAGAAAACTTTTATCTTTTAAGGAAAACTATAAAAAATAACGAAAAATATATCTTCCACCTTGATCTGCTGTGAGCTGTACATTATTGTGATGATTGAACTATTGGTAAAAATAATAGTGTAGTTACAAGCAGTGTCACTCAAAAGTGGAGTTACAAGTCATTTTATTCATAGAAAGAAACTGACATCAGATTGGGAACATAGAAAAGTTGTACGGCCTCCATCTGGCAATGCATGTGAGTGGGTACACTGTTGTGACCTTTTGGTATTGGTAGAAGAGAATGTGAACTGAGCTTAACCTGTGGTTGAGACAACTTGAAAACACCTGTCAGTCATGTGTCAAATACCTGTATTGATTGATAAGTATGTGTATATACAGGGCCATGTAAGTAAAAATCTGCTTACGGGAATAGATGACCGTTTAATATCTTTAAAGGAATACTTTCAATATTTTTATAGCAGTAAATGCCATCTTGTGACATGTGACTTCTGTTGTTTTCCTATTGTTTTTGTCAATCGCCATGGCAATGTTTTTCCAATATAATTTTAAAACCTAGGATTTTAAAATATCTATGAATAGATGAAAAGAGATATTATAGGGTTCCATTAAGTTTCACTAAACTAATCCTTTACCAGCAAGAAACAAGAAATTCTAATAACAAAACTGATGAAACATCTTTAATTTATTCAACTAAAACTGCCTTGCAGTGACTCCTCAACTCCTTTATCAAATAAGGACGTATATGTTATGGATAACAACTTCTTTATTCTTGTGTACTCGGAATAAAAAAGTTGTTATCCATAAAATATTTTTCCTTATTTGACTACCAACTTCTAAATGCCACTCAAAGAAGTTATCCTTTATCAAAGGTATTCGTATGGTTTCCTATACTTGTATACATGTTTAGATAGTAACAAGAAACCATTTGATATTAATGTATATTTGATCAACCCGACTGAACACTAATTCATTCAATGTACATTTGTACCTGGCCCAGGAGTGGACACTGGTCATTTCACATGGTCAACAACAAAAGATGACCTTAGTCACTGACCAGTAAATGGACACTTGTCAAACATCTGTTCAAACCTAAAATAGCAAAGCACCATTAGCTGAAAGACCTCTGGACAAAATGAGAGACTTTGACCAACAGTGTACAAACTATTTTGATAGAATAAATGGCTACCTTTTGTGTGAAATGAGTTGACATGATCATAAAAAGGCATATAGATGCATTGTACACAAAAATAATGAACATTTTACAGATATGCTTCATTAGTCATGTGTTGCTGCAAATATGATTGGCTTTTACTATTAATAGATGAATTATTTAAATGGGAATATATAGAAACACACTGCATCGGTTCTGAGAGATGGCAATTTGGAGAAATAGATTTTCTAAGTGGGCGGAAGCAAGACAAAGGCAGAACAATGGACAAGTCAAGACGCATGCACAAAGATGCATGCTGGGAAAAAAAGATTTTAAAAAAAGAATTTTTTTATGATAGGATAGAGGTGATATTTGACTGCACAAACAAAAACGGTAAATTTACTTTGGGTATACACTCATCGAATTTCTCTATGAAATCGATCAATGTAGACAATAATGATCAAAGTTTATCTTCATTGATTAACCCTTTATGTGCACAAGAAATTAGTTTGATATTATGACAACAAGATGATGAAGACAGTTTAATGTGTACACAGCTTTATCCTTAAGATTCAATAGAATTGTTTTCATCATACTTTATCAACTTTATGTCTAGACTCTATCAATTACTAAAATATTGCCAAAGTTGTGCTGAACAATAAATGACTCATTCAATTCTAGAAAGCTCATCAAAGAAGCAAATTATTATACAACACCTTGAACACAAAGTAAGGATTGTAGACACTGACATCTTTTTTCTTGAGTATATCCATAAAATCATTGTCTTCAACCACCATCACTTAATTTCTCAGTGCTGTCAATAACTGAAATAATGCCCATTACCTCAACAATAAATAACTTACACAATTTCTTGAATGTTTATGGAAGAATTAAAGACAACAACTTGACCACGAATTAAGGATTGTAGACTGTTATTTTTGTTATTTAGTTTCAATATAATTGTCTGCAGTATTCTTCATCACCTTAATTTCTTAGCATGATCTACTGCACTAAAGAATAACTCAAGTCATTCAACTTCTAGAATGTTTATTGAAGAAGTAAAGACAAAGACTTATAACCATGAAGTATGGACTGTAGACTGTCATGTTTGTTCTTTATCATCCATAAAATTGTCTTCAGCATCTTCATCATACATTTCTGAGCATCATCTTCTGCACTAAAGAATAACTCAAGTCATTCAATTTCTAGAATGTTTATTGCAGAAGTAAAGACATTGACTTATAACCATGAAGTATGGACTGTAGACTGTCATGTTTGTTCTTTAATCCATAAAATTGTCTTCCGCAATCTTCATCACCTTAATTTCTGAGCATCATCTACTGCACTAAAGAATAACTCAAGTCATTCAATTTCTAGAATGTTTATTGAAGAAGTAAAGACGAAGACTTATTGAGAAATGAAATACATCACTTCGTAGAAAAATCTTTCGTCAAAATTTTTATATCATATTTAGATTGTTTAATCAACAAAAACATACTTATTTCGACGCTTCAAGCACAGTACCCCTTGTAGAAAGGGCATGCCATTTAACGAACCCGCTTTCGGTGACGTAATCATTATGCTTGTAGGATTTACACCATGTCTCAACTACCGTAATTGCGTTCGATGGGTATCAACTTTGACAGCAACAAATACCTAATTCGGAGAAAAAGAATATAAAATCTAGTTGAGTGCGTCAAAGACGGTTTTCAAGCGTTCATTTAGAAACCGGAAGTTGTGAAATGGCCACAGTTGATTCGCCCTTATGTTGACTGCCGTTTCGTTTTTTTTTTGTAAAGCATCTCCTATTTGATGAATTTTGGTCCGATTTTCTCAAGGTTGGTCGCTAAATGTTTCTAAAAATACAACGTATACATTAAAAATACTTTTAAAAATATTGCAAGTATGATATAGCATCTTTAATTTCGCGAAGTAATTACAACAACTTGACCTCAGTAAGGGCACTTAAGACAGTGTCCATTTAACAAAGATGCTTATAATAGATGACATCAGACAGTAATCTTGTAGCCTCAAATTACAAACTTGTTTATACACGCAACAATGCTTGACCGTAGCCTCTGGTCGTGAGGTCATCCGTCTGGACAATGACCATTCTTTCTCAGGACATCGGTCAGTTGACTGTTTGTGTGATAGCAAATACAGACGATTGCTTTCTTAATGGACTTGTGGGAATAGAGACATTTCTTGTAAATGACTCTTGTGTGTTTCGAAGTTTGACCTTTGAGTGTCTGGTAGCTTTGGGAGGATCCTTTTACCTATATGCTCCCCTTGGAGATGTGACGGGTTGAAGTATTTTAAAGGGGCAGTAGCACGTTTTTTGATAATTTTATATTCTAAAATTTTCACTGATAATTGTAAGTAAATGCTAAATGTATTATTTTGACAGTGTCAAAAATCTCATAACACAAACAATTTATCTATAGTCAGAGGACAAAGTATGACGATTCAACTAAAATCTATGGGCGACCATTTTGTGTGAACACCTTTAATTCATTTTGTGTAAGAAACAGGAATCGCATGGCTAAATTTTACATTTTATATTTGAATTATTACTCCTCCATTTAGTTTCAATACATTGTTTTTCAATTGGAACCATTTATTTTCATTTCCCTGACATCACTTTACATTCCCCCTAAAAACGTGCTACTGCCCCTTTAAAGGAAGTCTTAATTGGACATTATCCTAAAATGATTACAAATTTGGGATTTAGTTTCCTTGCTTGTTCTTTGTCATTATGAGAAGGATATATATCTAACCTAGGATATAGGTCTGGTAATTTAGTAGAGGGAAGGCTAAAAAAAAAGTCTAATTGAAAAAATAAAAGATTTTATTTTCTTGCTTGGCACTCAGCATTATTAGAAGAAGTATCTAATAAGTGCTGCATTGTGGCTGTGCAAAGGATTTTTGTAAAATATACCATGAAAAACAGGAAGGTATGTATCACAATATCAATGCGTATCAGAAGAATCAATATATGTCACAAGTATCTGTATGTATCACAAGAGTTGATATATGTCACAAGATTAATATACGTCACAAGATTGATATGTCACAAGATTGCATTTGTTATATGTCACAAGATTGATATATGTCACAAAAATCTATGTGTTACAAGAATTAATATAGGTCACAAGAATCATTATACAAGGAAATCAAGAGTTTATATCTCTAATTAACTCTAATTATATAAAATGAACATTAGCTTTAGCAACTGCTTTAAATAATCATAAACAAATTCTGAAGGGCAAGTAAAATGTCAACTTTTTATATGTTTGTGTTCAACAAAGTTCAACAGCCTTTCAAAGTCAAACTCTGCTAATTAAAGCTATTAGACATGATAAGTTAGCAGTTTGCTTTCAAGTTCTAAAAATGTATGTAGACGTCGGGCAAAGTTTGCGTCTAAATTGTTTGTTTCCTCAAGTTTAAATTGGTTTGTTTGTTTGTCCTTAACCTTTGCTTGTTAGTAAACTTTAAATCTGTGATTGTTTAAGTGCATTGTCCGAAATACAGATATAGAAAACAAAAAATTTCTTTTTAGTTTATTGTCATGTTTTCTGGATCAAATTTCTATTTCTTTTTCTTACTGTTCCAAATGGAAGGTACAATTAAAAGTTTCATAACTTAGATTTAAAAAAATCAGAATATTTTATTATGATATGTTTGCATCCAAAAGGTTGTTGATCTGATTGTAAGCTTTAAATCTGTGATAGTTTAAGGTCGTGCGTTGTCCTAAATACAGATATAGACAACAATCAATTTTCTTTTAGTCTCAATGACTTTCAGTATTAATTTCAAGTAATAATCCTAAGTATTTATAATGAAAGGTGTAATGAGAATGTTTCATAACAAATGTACAAAATTGTAAATTTCTTTTATCAGACATTAATTAGTTTGGCACAAAAGACTTACAATTTTAAGAAACATGGCATTGGTGATAAAAAACAAGCAAAAAATATTTAAGAAATTTATTTGATAAGAGAATAAATTGAATAACTCGACATATCAACGTTGGTATGTTATTCTCAAAGCTGCTGTGTTCAGTGGATTAATGTGTTGGTATTTGTGTAGGATTAGCGGGGAATGCGAAATATTTAGCTTGGATTAGAGACAGAGAAATTTATGGATTATCATATATCATTGTGGCATTGGAGGAATGTTGACGGTTTTAGAAGCTATGTCATACTTGATTGAGGATTGGAAAATAATAATTTTGAAAATTCTGGTCCACTGATGATTGTGCTGACCTTCTTGTCAATGTCAAATGTGCAAATAGAAAAAAATGCAACATGGATACTTTAATGAAACTTTTTCTTCCCTTTTTGATTCACAAATATTATCCCTTGTTTGTTTTTACCCATAGGTGATTTGTGCCAACTTTTATTGATCCTTTCCATATGAAACTACGGAAACCAATGTTCGAAAAAAATACATGACAAAGATATATATATGATGTGTATGAATAGGGTGGTTTGCAATAATTATGCCAAAGTATCATTGGTAAACGCTGTGTCATATCGCACTAGTTCATGGCAAGGGAATTGATGAAGTGTTGACAAAGTCTTGATACACTGAGAGACATAACAGCAGGGTATATTGAGGTAATTTATTTCTAATGAGAGTTATCTCCCTTGCAGGTGGTCCATATATCATGGTTTCCCCACATAACCTCACCGCCATTGAAGGACAGCGGATCCAGTTTTCCTGTGGAGCAGAGGCGTATCCAAACAACATCACATACTACTGGTTCAAGTCTGGGATCGATGTGAAGAAATTGTCTGGGTACAAAGTGGAACGGATCAAGATCAGTCCGGACGGCAACCTGCTTATCAAATCCGTTGTAAAGGAAGACATGGCTTGGTACATGTGTCGTCCTAGCAACGGAATCGGGGAAGATGAGGCATCAGCTTATTTGAATGTTACATGTGAGTCCAATGTCAAATTATGATAATGATAATAATCGCTACAAATGGCTGAAATATTGGTGTTAAAGATCAGCATATAAGTGTCAGACTTAGATTTGATCCCAGAACTAAGGTCTCTAATGAAAAAAATCGGGCATCATCGCATCATTTTTGCTTGAATATAAAGACCAGAAATTTCTATATATCTTTTTGGGGCCTTATATGGAAAACATTAAAAGAATTTCAAAAAAGATATTTCTTTATTGTTACATTTATGTATGCTTTCTAGATTTTCCAAAAGTTTTACCTATGCCGAGCCAGCTGACGTGGGCGAAAGGATTTCGGGAGAAGATCGACTGTCCTGTGGATGCTAACCCTGCCATGACAGAAACAATATGGACGAAAGACGCTAAAATAATTGGCAGCAACAGTCGAATGGATATTCTGACCAATGGCTCGCTAGTTATTCGGAACGTCTCATTATTAGACAAGGGGAGTTACAGTTGTACGCCAATCAGCTTGCTTGGACGTGGAGAAGCGTCAAAACACGTTCAAGTAATCGTTAGAGGTGAGAGTTCACATTGTAAGTATCCCAGCATGCTTTGCAGCAGCTGGAAACTGGTCGTAGTTCGCATGGTTCGTATTTTAGTCGTGGCCGCAAATTCTAAGTTTAATTAGAAATTTTTGCACCGGTTTATTTATCTAGTTTGTGATTATGTGCAAACGTTATACAAATGTCAAGTTGTACTCATAAATATTCTAAAAGTTATGAATAGTTTGAAGCTAATTTCAGAATTTTTAATTGAGTGATGTCTGCGTGTATCTGTAATGGTTGATTATAGGTATCATGTAAAAGTTATATTAAATAAATATTTTATTGTGTGAAGCATTATCCTAATATCTCCTTGTGAAACAATCATAAAACAATACCTTGAATATTGCAATACTAGGATAGTAGGAAGCATGATTTAGATAGTCAGCACTCCTGTTGTTGATAGTATTTCCCAAAATATTACCAAAAAAAGATAGCATGATACGTTTTATTAAAAGAATTACCAACTTTGCTAATAAAATATCCTTAAAATAATGTAATTTACATAATTTAAATTGTTTACCCACATTGCATGATTTTAGTTGATAGTTTTTGCATACTTCACAAAACTGTTGTACAAAGAGGCATGTATGATATAATGTATTCAACTTTAACGATAAATAGAGTGTACGGTGTAATAGTAAGCTATTTATGACTATTTTGTATTAATGCTCCCACCTATTGGCAGATGTTCCCGGTAAGACAAACCTTTTACATCTATGTCGTTTATATCTGTTCCGTTATGTCAGTTCTTGCTCTTATCTGTTCATCGTTCACAATATATATATATATGCAAAAAATCACTGATAATTTTTGGCAACTTTGTTTGCCTGTGGCATTGACGGTGTTAACAAAAATGTTTCATATTAAGATATATTCATTTTGTGCAGATTGTTGTCATGGTTATTGTTTAATCCACATGAATTTAAAGTGTTTTAGTTTTTTTGGCGAATTTTCACCTCTAAGTTTTGCAGTTTTATACTGCTTTGCATCTTCGAAACTTCATGAATGATACTTATGTTTTACATTTCACAACAGATTGAGTTCATTTGATATTTTTAATCAATATGTAGTTTGAGTTTATTCATATTTCAGTTTATAATATGTACTCAAAAGCAGAAACAAATTTGTTTTGTATACTTTTTAAAAACATATAAATCTACATGGTGGAAATTTGTTTCTTGTGATCGTTTCTTTCCCCGTCAAGGTTTCCTTTTGTATTCTCTTCCCTTTTTTCTTGCTTGATATTTAAAATTCTGACTCTTTATTATCTCAGAAGTATATAAAATCTCAAATTATTTTATTTATGTGTATACATTTATATTACATTTTACCAATATGATAATTCAATATAATGGGCATGTCTACAGGCAAATATGATCACATGACGTTCATTTTTCTTTATTCAAATGTTCATGTATATATCTTATCCTTAAAAAGACAGTTGTAGACAGTATTTTTAATAGAAACTATGATCCTCTTAGAAAGATTTCCTACTCGCTCGGAGACCTGTCACGGTTTCACCTAAATGTTTAGTCAAGGTAGCTTTGCAGGCTTTCCTTCTGCATTCATAAAAGATACATTTAATGTCCAACATTACAAGATGTTTTCTTTACTATTCATCGTGCAGAAGCATTTTAGTGAACATTGACAAGGATTTTATGGCACTTCAGTCATCTTGCAAAGACTTTTTTCCTTTTTCATAGATTGTTTTGATATTTGTTGTATTGATAAAAGATCATATAATAATGAAAGTATATATCCTTATTGAAGAGTCAAAAGGACATTTTAAAATTAATGAAGTCATATTTTGTATTCAAAATTATAAAAAGACAAATTACCGAAAAATTAAATTTTATATACAATTTAATTCAAAGTTCTCACTTCTGATATTTAATATTTTCAATAATTCATGGAAAAAGCATTTCCTTTAAAAATCTACATTGATCTTAATTGATTCAAATAAGATCATTATGCATAGTTTGTGTTCAATTGTTTTTCTGGTTCTGTTAAAAAGTACCTTAAAAAAAATAGAATATTTATTTAATTCCTATTGAGAACAAAGTCATCTATCAAACATGTTTTCTTCTCCTTGTAGAGTTTAAAATTCAAGGATTTTTATATCATTAACATTTTGAAGCGACTTTGAAAGATAACTTTGTGAATATAATTGAAAATAATTAGATCTAAATTGCCCCAACTTAATTTCTACTTTGAAAAATAAAGCTTTGAATAAGTGAATAATGAATGAGCATCTTACTTTGAAACTTTTGTAGTTAAAACTTTGAAACTTTCAAAACTATTTCTGACCATAAGGAATTAAACATGAAGTATTCTATTTTGTCGATAATATGTTGTAAACAATTAAAAGAATTTGTATTTGACGATGCTTTGAAATACAACAAAAACTGGAACTAAAAATGTTCATTTTAAATTGTTGTCTTTTTTAATGATTTGAAGTTTTGGAAACCGTAGGCATGCGATCTTTCATCTTGAAGTTGCTCTCGTCACTTATCTTTTTAAGTATAATTAAACACACATCTTGCTTGAAACATGTAACTTAATTTAATCATATAAGTTTTTAATTTTCTTATTTTTAAAGATGGTTTTACAAATTTTTAGGTTGTAATATGTATCTCAATTATTTTTTTTCAACATTGGTGTAATTTGGATGCTTTTTGTTTTAATTCTCTTAGAGACATACATTGTATTTTAATTCATAAATAATATATCAAAAGCTAAGTAAAGATGATTTTTAAAATGTACATAAGCATATAAAATTTTGTCAACAAGTATGTCTGCTTCAGATGTCAGAAAAGGACGTATTTAATAGCATTTAAATTAGAAAAGGTCCTGAAAGTTTTTAAAAATTATCTTAAAAGGATTGATTAGGATGTTTCTATTCCTATTAAATATGTATAGGATTTTCAAATGATTTTAATGGTAATAATCTTTTAAAAGTTTCTAAAACCTTCAAAATAATTTTTATAAATGGAAAAGTTGGGGAAATCAGTTAGCATTAAGGGCCAAGTTGAATCTTCTTCTTAAATTTGGTTATTTAAAGATAATAGAAGACATGGAAGACATCCATGAAATAATAATTTCTTATATTCAACATGTTTATAATGTTTACGATATAACATACTCAAAGAAAACCACATACACATAATATAACATATTCCTGAATGAATAAAATGTTACAAATGGGAACATTTTAAGAACGCAATCAAAGAAAAATATATTTCATAACATAAAAAAATCCTAATTGAATAGAATAAATATATTTATAAAATGAAGATCATATTGTTTAATTTTACGTTTATATTTCAGATCCACCATATTTCACTAAGCGCCCCCTACCTCTCTACCAGAAGAACCCGGGACAGAGAGTTGTCCTTCCTTGTTCCGCTACTGGCACTCCACAACCCAAACTCAGCTGGAGAAAGGTATGATAATAATGATATAATAATGATAATAACACTTTATTGTCCTAACTACAAGTACATGTACATCGGAATTTCGGGTTGTGCCTTAGCACCCGGCAGCCACAGTGCAGCGCAAGTTAATGTGTTGTTTTGCCTTGACAATGCTGAGTGTCAAGCAAGGCAGCAACAACTCCCATCATTTAAGGTCTTTTGGTATGACGCAACGGGGAATCGAACCCCGGTCTTCCGGGTGACGAGCAGACACTCTGCCACTGAGCTACGTCCCTGGTTTGGTATTCATAAGGAGGTATTCATAAGGAGGCGCTCAGTCTTAACCCTTCCGCTCCTACCAGCAGGAGATCAGGCTTTAAAAAGTATTTGTTACTGGTTGCTTAGGGGTGAAAGGGTTTATTACTCATAAGTACTGACAAGTTTTCAATAACCTTGTTTATCTAGCAACTTTAAAAATCTGCACTTCAATCTGATTGTACTATTCTCTCACAAATCTACAATAGCCACAAAACTTTCTTGGAATGAAACTGACCTAGGACTGGTAAGAAGAAGCTTCAGGATTTAAGACCAAAAATAATCTCAGTCTTGTAATTTAAGACTGAAAAAATGAATTTGAAAGAAGTTTAAAATTTCAGATTTACAGATTTTTTTGGACCTTATATATTGATGTCTGGCAAACATGCACATCTTTGAAATATGACACTGCTTATCTTTTACATTGTAGTTTCTCAATGATAAGATAGTTGGTTTTGAATGAATAAATAGGTATACATGTACTTCTATTTTTAGATTCAGGGAGCGATTGAGATTTCTGAGCGTGTGCAGATCATGCAGGGGAACCTCTCTTTCAACAAGCTGGTCAAAGAGGATCATGGGATATACGAGTGTGTCGCCAGCAACAACATTGCTACCATCATCTCTGTGACGGAACTACGCATCATGAGTGAGTGATTAGTTTATGGTGATTAAACAAGTTATTGAATCAGGAATTATGTTAGGCTTACTAAGTGCGATGGATGGGATAAGTTTCTCTTTGAATTATGGATTTACAATACCGTATTCGTCCTAATAAGCGCCCCCTCCCTAATAAGCGCCCCCTATTACAAATTTCCATAGAACAGAGCGCCCCCCCCTTCATACGTAAAATGGCCTACCTCTACTGCTTTTCCAATAGAGTCTGAAGTCACTGTATTAGTTTATCCGGGCCTGTGAATGTGTAGTTGCACTGAATTTCCACGATCGACCTACTTTCATTCTCGTTCAGAATCCTGACAAGTGCTAGTTTCGCTTGTCTATAACGTATTCCTAATAAGCTCCCCCCCCTTTCTGGGGTATCCTAATAATGGATTTTTGCAAGCTAAGCGCCCGGGGCGCTTATTAGGACGAATACGTTATGATATTATATTTTTCTCCTCAACCACTCAAATAGGGACCAAGTGTGTACTATCTATTTGGTCAATGGTGATCACGACTTATTGATATATGAGGCACAGTGAATTAGTTTGGAAAGGACAAACAAATACAAATGTGATTTTATAAGAGATAGGGAAATTTTGAACTTTATTTCTTATCAATAAGAGTTCATGGTGTCTTTATTTCCAGATACAACACCACACGCGCCATACAATATCACTGTGCTTACCGGTCTCTTCTCTGCCCGGGTGAGCTGGGAACCTGCCTACGACGGAGGAAGTCCGCAGAGATATATTTTGTGGTAAAGTATTTTGTGGATGTTTTGTTCTCACATATCATGCCAAAATGGTTTCCTTAAAATCTTTGCCACTCAAGATGGTTCATCAATGAATATGAATTACCTGGAATATCATGTGATAAATAACCTGAAAGTAATGAATTATTATTATTATCATTGCAGTGTCAAGTAAAATAAGGATATTTCTATTCCTTAATATCTGGTTCATCAATAAATGCAAGGTTCAGTTCAGTATTATCATATTGTAAATAACCTGAAATTAAGAATTATCATTATCATTGCAGGTTCCGCGAGGGTGATGACGACTCCAACAATTGGGAGACCATCACTGTCCCGCAGGGGTCAACGTCCTTCACCTTGTATGCGCTGCTTCCAAACACGCTTTACGAGTTTATGGTCCTCTCGCGTAACGAGTACGGCGAGGGGATGTACAGCGAGCGAGCACGCGCTAAGACTCTAGGTAAAGTTGCCTCCATTTATACCTTATTGCAGGGACAAAGCATGATATCAGGGGAGACTACTCTTTCTAGCTAACCACTAAAAACTTTCAGTAGGTCACTTTTGGCCCTTGATTTCACGTAGTTTAAACTTTCATGTACATATCAAAAGTACATACTTTTGAGAAACTGGATTTTTTTTTGGAAGGGATGGTTATGTGTAGGTTTTAGTAAATTTTTGGTCAAAGGATGAATAAGGTTGTCCAAATTTATTTTTTTCCCTGGAATTTAATTTTCCAACTTTTTTTTTTAGATTTGATGAGTTTCTAGGAGGAGTAGTCATTAGAAAGATAGTTTCTGCTTAATAGGTATTTGAAATTGAAAATGAGGTGATTAATATTAAAATTAATTATTTATTTTCTCATTTTCAGTTTCAGTCACACCTTTGCCCCCTTCCTTTCCCCTTAACCTCCCACCTGCAAGTCCCTGCATATTTGACTCACCATAACTTTTTACTGGTCAGCAGATCCATGCTTGACATTTGGTTGTCTCCCTTTGATTCAACTAGACTCCTTACAGTGTCAGTTTAGAGTTTAAGATGATACCTAATATATTCAATACCTTAACCCTGTATACTTTAAATGTCTTTAGTTACGGTTAGACACCATCAAATGTTTTAGGTTTACTTCATTTTATGTTTGATATATTTTGAAGGACCTGCTTTCAAATAAGATAACATATAAGTTATATCTGAGTCAAGCTTGCATTTGAAAGTGGGTCCTTGTTCTTAAATTCTCCAAGCTCTTGAATATAATTATAAAAATATACAAAAATAATATTAAAAATTGGCAGAAATGTATTTTGTTAATCTAGTACCAAGAAAGCTGTGAGAATTTTAGAACTATTTAGTCATGGTTAATATGTATAAATAACCAATGAATATCTTACCATCTTAGCTGATATGTAAGTTAGGATTATATTTTGTTATATATTTTCCCAATTTAGCTGAAATTTTATTTAAGTTGTGGCCTTAGACAAGTAATACCATTGAATATATGAATGTTTCAAACCAATGTTGTAATGTCAACCTATACCATTGCGTGCTTTTATCATTAAGTAGAAATCAATTACCTTCCTAAATGTATTTCTTATTTAAGTCTCTAATAAACATGATGATTTGCAGTTATAGAAATTTTGTGAATTTCTTTAAGTGACTAGAATATTTATTTAATTTAATCTGTTGATTATGTATGGTCTCGTTGAGAAAATATTGAATTTTGTATATAATTTAATTTTTCAGGAAGTTGTTTTTGATAAAACATTTTAACAAGTTTAAGCCAAATTGATTTTCTCATTTTCTATTTCACAGAATATTCTCAATAGGTTTTCAAATGTGTAAATAGAGATTTTATTGGGGAAGGAACTCTCCTTTTTGATAGGGAAATCATTCTTACAATTAATTTTTAATTTATTTATTTGATGATGAAAAAAGACACAAAATATTTCATGTAATGGATTGATTCAGGTTTTTGTTGACATATTGCAACTTATCAAAGTTTAGTGATAGAAGATCGAAGTTATTTTATTTAATTTTTGCTCCCTTTGATATTTTTAATATATCTATATGTGGTCAAAATTGCAAAATCACTTTCAAGGAAAACTGCTTTTATGTGATGAGGTAATTTAAGAAAAACTCTACTTCTCTGCACAAGCTTCTGAAAATCTGCTCAACTTGTGCATCGAATGTACACAATTGTTTCTGTATCTGATTAGTTGAACTGTCGTATCTCTATGATAACTATGTCAAACTATTATCTTAATACTTTATTAAGGGTGTAGTCAACATTTTTAATTTTAAAGACTAAATACTCCTAACTTTATAAAGGGTTTTACTCTCATTGTTCAGTGCAAGATATTGACTATGGCAATGGAATTTAACTCACCTTCATTTTGTTTTGATAAATCATTCAAACAATCATATCATAATTAAAAATATGAATTTTTGCTTTAGAAAATTCCCAACAAATTTATTCAAAATTGTTTTGAAAAATTTATGTCAGTTTCTGGGATTTTTTTTACAAATTTTAATTTAAGTTAAATGTTATAAAAATGTTATTTTGTCTTTGAAGCAATATATATATATATGTATACAACACTTTGTTCTTTATTTTGAAAATCACTACATTTCAGAGAAAACTCTTAATTACACTTTTATAAGTTGAAATCGCAACTATGAAGAAGTGAGCATATTCTAAAAAATCATGAATTTTATGAAAACAAGATTGTTAGTAAGAAAATATTTCTAACTCTACTTCTAGATTCCTTGTCTATCCCTCAATACTGTTGATGAAAAACTTCAGTGTGTATAAGCTGGTATCTTTGCTTATCAATGTGCGTATTGTTTCGTCTACTGTCATGAGTCTACTTATGATCTTTGTATGAAGAAATTCATCTTTTAAAGGGGCAGTAGCACGTTTTTTGATAATTTTATATTTAAAAATTTTAACTGATAATTGTAAGTTAATGCTAAATGTATTATTTTGAAAGTGTCAAAAATATCATTACACAAGCCAATCATCCATAGTCAGAGGACAAAGTATGAAGATTCACATAAAATCATTTTTTATGAACACCTTTAATTCATTTTGTAAAAGGAAAATGAATCGCATGGCTGAACTTTATGTTATTTGTTTGAATTAGTATTGCTCAATTAAGTTTCAATACATTGTCTTTCAACTGGAACCATTTATTTTCATTTTCCTGACATCAACTTATATTCCCCCTAAACACATGCTACTGCCCCTTTAAGTGACAGTATGTCTATAAAATTATTTGAGAAAACAAAATTTTGTGATTTTATTTCTTCTACATTTATGTTATAATGCATGGATAAGTCCATTTAAAAAAATATCACTTCGGATGTTTCTTTAATAATTTACATGCATTATAACATAAATGCATGACTACTTAAGACTATTTGAAAAAAAATCATGAAATTATTTAAGAAAACAAAATTTCATTGATTTTTCCTGTTAAGGTTTTTAATGCATTTGATAAACAGTATATTTGAAAAATATATCACCTTGGGAGTTCCTCTAAAATTCATTATAAACATAAATGCATGATTATTTAAGTCTATTTGAAAAAATATCATGAAATTATTTAACAAAGAAAACTAAATTTAATTGAATTTTCCTGTTTCTGCATTTATGTTTATAATGCATTATTAAATAAAGATCTCTTTGATAAGCATTCTAGAAATTGCGATGATAAAGAAGATAAAGGCAATATTATGGATATACAGCTCTTTTATTCAAGTTTGCGACGTTTCGACATAGATACCAATGTCTTTCTCAAACAAGTGAAGAAACGACGCAAACTTGAATAAAGAAGTTGTATATCCATAATAATAATTAGACCATTTGAAAAATAGCACATAAGATTTTACTATTAACATTAATGCAGTTATAGGTAATGACTTTGAGTTTTGTTTTCAAACTTAACAAGTAACTTCCCTGCAAGGTATAACCTGCATCAAGCTCATTCACTGGCTAATGTAAGCCTTGTTCTTATTGTCTGTGCCAACTCAACAGGGTACTGCACTAGAGCTTGATAACATGATCAGATCTCTATGGAATGTAGGTGTAGTAGGGGAATTTATTCAATATATTAATTCAAAGCTTGTCAATTATTTAATTATGAAGTGTTAAAATACTATTTGTATTCAAGTATACAGAATTTTGATAGGAAGTTTAACATATGGTATTTGGTAGTTATGTTGATTTAATTACTTCTATTAGTCTATGTTCCCTCAAAATTTTGTACACAGTATGATATGAATCATGACAAAGGAATGTAACATAAGGAATTTAGAAGTTTCTCTGCTAGGTGTCTCTCAACTGTTTGAAGTAAAATACTATTTGTAACAAACACTAAATTTATTATAACTGAAAATGTAAGAGCACATCAGATTGAAGTCTGTCGTCCTACAGCAAAAATATTCAATTGACGACCAACCCAGTCTAAAAAAGTATAGCAAGTCTAGATAACACAGCTCTGAAGTTTAAGCATCTTCCAGGCTCCTTTTGTCATAATACATGAATTGTTTTAAAATGTTGTCAATATTGAAAAGAAATATTTCTGAGACTAAATGTTATTCGAACCAGATGGGTTTGGGTTTTAGGGTTTCGGCAGTGTTTATGATGAAAATTTTGGTTTGTCAAGGTAAGGTTAGGGCTTAAGTTAACAGCGTTTAATATACCGTACTTGATACATACCGGCAGTTGCAATGTTTCACGTGACTATATATCACATTACAGCATGTTTGAGATTCAATCCTCATATCACAGCTACCTTCAGAGAAATGTCAATATCTCATTAGTGAATTTTGCACTGAGTATTCTTTGATAAAATTAAGTAATTTTCTTCCTGGTTATGAAAGTAAGTGGCAGATAATGGAATTTGTGAAGGGGTTGGGAAAGGGGTCGCAAGTTCATCAGTTGAAAATGAGGGGATGGGAGGGGCTAGTGGTTTGAATTTATCAATTGAAATTCGGGAGAGGGGGTTCTGTGCAAGTTTTAGGAGCATTTTGACAGTTATAAAGACTCAGTACACTCATTATCTTCTCTGATGATTAAATAAGCTCTGTGAGACACAGGGCAGTTATAAAGACATAGTACACTCAGAAAATGTCAATAACATAGTACGGTTATTATCTTCTCTGATAAGCTCTGTAAGACATAGTACACTCTGAAAGATTTAATAACATAGTACGCTTATTATCTTCTCTAATAAGCTCTGTGAGACACAGGGCATTTTTAAAGACATAGGACACTGTGAAAGCTTTAATAACATAGTACGGTTATCATCTTCTCTGATAAGCTTTGTAAGACACAGGGCAATGATAAAGACATAGTACACTCAGAAAGCTTTAATAACATAGTACGGTTATTATCTTCTCTAATAAGCTCTGTAAGACACAGGGAAATGATAAAGACATAGTACACTCTGAAGGCTTTAATAACATAGTACGGTTATTATCTTCTCTGAAAGCTTTAATAACATAGTACGGTTATTATCTTCTCTGACAAGCTCTGTAAGACACAGGGCAAGCGTATATAACAGAATTAACTGCTGATTTATTCCAGGGAATGAGACGGAAAGTGAACCGACCACCATAAAGCTATCGGGTACCCCTCGGCACTGCTAGATCGACACTTATAGTCAAACCATCCTTATAAACCCACCTCGCCTTAAACACATATGGTGCTTCCTTAGCAGGTGCTTCTGATGGATAAGCTTTAACCCTTAACAGGCAGTTCCTGGGATAACCAAAGACTCTGTGATTCTTCTGTCCCTGTGCTCCATGATTGATTTTATAAAGCAAATGATAACATAGGGCAGGTCCAAAATTTATTCTCTTAAACTGAAATTCATTATAGGATGAAATTTGACCTATTCAAATATTACTTCTAAACTTGATAGTGAAATGCTTAGGAGGTTGAAATTGTTTCTTAATTGAAATGGTTATTGAAATATTGTTTTATCTTTTAAGAGTTTTGAATAAAACAAGCTGTATATGGATAGCATATTGATATTGACCTTTTTCAGGAAAGTCTTCAAATTTTTTTTTAGACTTTGACAAGTAATTGCCTTAGTAAGTTGTTCCTCTGCATCGTTTATTGGACAATTGTTTCAATCTTCTGTGGGCACCTATGGCACCTATGTTTTGGTCTTTAAAACATTCTCTAAATGAAACCTTAAACTAAATTCAGGAGGAACTGAAGAACATATCCAGTTTATGAACCTTTTACATATCTCAAACTTCAAAACAATCACCCCTTCCTGAATATCTGAAAACATCAATGGGTAGCCTATTTTCAGCTGTCGGCCACTCCTAATAATTTCTTCTGATTTTGATCACTGTGAATTAACCAATCAAAACTCTTTATCTGCATGTCCAATGATAAATGATTAGTGTATTAACAGCCTGCATGTCAAAGAATTATTATGGACACTCTATTTTCAGCTGATGAAGCAGGTTAATTCCTTCAAATTAAAATTGGTTATTCTTGTAAATAGACAATAAGGTTTTTTGTCACTTACATGTTCAATACTATTTGAAAACCATTCCAGTATAAAACATTAAATTCTGATGCGAGCAAGGGCAGAACGGAGCCAGTTAAGGGTAAAGCGGGTGATGTCTTTCTGGAATTGGGTGGTTCCAAGGTACATCGTCATGCGTTTAAGACATGTGTGAGGTTTATAATGAAGAGGTCTACACTATAGGTTCATTCAGTCAGTCAGTCAGTCGTCTTTTCTTGCTTCTTATTGTCTCTTTATACAGCCAGCTCTGATATGGAAACAACTGGATGGATCTGGTTCAGAACTGGACAGAACTGGTTTCCTAAACCAGTCAGAACTGGCCAACTGACCAAACCAGATCCAACCAGTTTCATTGAGATTTGAATGCCTGTTTAGATCTTGCATGAAAGAAGTTAGATTCTGCATCTTGATGCATTTTCTCTTAGAATTTGATGCACGTGCATCTTGATGCATTTGAGACAATGCATGTGCATGAGATATATTTAGCATCCTGCTGCTTCAATCCACAGCCTCTGCATGGCATGTTAGACTCAGTGTTCGTCCATACTGTTTCTTCTAAGCTGTGCGTGACTTGATCCACTCAAATACTGATATCTCTGCACTGTGCACTGTTCTGGTGAATATCTTGGTGTGGAGACACTCTTATGAGCGTAACGTGCAAGTTTGTATGCCTGGTGTGTATCTCGCACTCTCTGGATTGTGAATTGTCATTTAACGTTGTCAACTTAAGTATCTCTTCGCATCATAAATAGCTGGTATGATAATTGAATGTTTTATTGAGATGTGGAGCATTTTCATATGACTACAATTTGTACCTTGATAAAACTTCTTTACTGTTTGCAAATTTCACTTTGGTGTTTTATGATATGCATTTTGATAGAATGATAATTTTTTGTAAAAATTATATTGACAACTTTCAAATTGTAATGGTTCTCATCTTTATAATGAGAATGAAACGAAATACTTTTACACATAAGTCGTCGAGAGATCAGGTCTTATCTATGATAGTTACCTCCCTTTTGCTCCAAATCAAAATTATCTTAAATATTCAAGTTTAAACTGAACTCAGTTAAAGATTTCTTTCACCAGCAATCTTTTACCCGTCTTTTTATCCTTCCCCAAAATATTAACTTCTGAGTTTTACCCCCTCTTTAACAATATCCTCTCTGTGTCTTATCATTTATTAATTTGATGACATTTTGGAGAAAAATTATTTTTAAAGCTTTGATAGGGTACTTTTGCACATAATAAATATATAGAAACAGTTGTAGATTTTTCTTGAATTTCTTGAATTTTTTACATATATCTATGTAGCATATTTTTTTTGATGAAAAACAAAATTAGATTGCTAAAATAATCTTCCATCAATAACAAATAATATTAAATTGGAGAAAAAATTATTTAACAGATCAAATATCATTTAATGATCAAAATATTTGTAATCATCTTCAGATTGTTTTATCACTTAAGTGTAGTTTTACAAATTTGTAGCCCAATTTGTTTATATTTTTGAAAAAGCTCGACATCTCTGAAGGACATACCAGTTGTTAGCGACATAGAGGAATACTTGTAAATGACAGTACACAGTCTTCTAAGGCTCGGAATCGTGGGTAATCTGCTATATAACTGATCACGTGAGCACACCACTAACCTTTGACCTCACTCATTTACATATCTCGCTCGTCGCTCTTGACAAAGCTAAGGTCACTCTAGGCTAAAGAGAGGACTGGATTTTGTAACGTTCAGGGCAGTTCAGGCAGGATGGAACTGGATCGAACTTGTTTGGTGAAATTTAATTTTGTTGTTTTTTGACGATTTTTAGGTTTTGACATGGATCTGGTCACAGCCTTGCCAACCAATCAATATGGATCTACATACATACCAGATATAAAGGAATCTTTAGGTGAGTTCAACTCAAGCAGTAAGTTCAACTCTGTTCTGAGTATTATAAGTTATAACATTTTGATGCTCCTGGGATACAAACTTGTTCCTTTAAGGTGTTTCCTCTTTACTACCGCAGCCACATTCCTTGGAACACAGTCAACTTTAATCAGACTGCTCATTGTAAAATCCTTATAGATGGATGAGATATTTTGTCATGAGCCATCTTTCTGTGGTGAATTTAAGAGGTTGGAAACAATGTACCTATACATAACGACGTCATGTTCTTGCTTAGATCAGAGGCTCTCTGGAACCAACATACCATAAATGCACTTGAATTTTGGTATAATACAAAAATTAAATCATGAAATAGATTGAAAATTTGTCTTTTTGATTATCAAGTAGCGTGTTTATCTCATGCGAGGCAAAAAAGTTATATATTCCTCATGCACTAATGCCACTATTGCCACTTTTATGGTCTATCCATTATAATTATTTTTCTTATCAGCAATACTTAAAAATTAAAACCATTAACTAATATTTTCAGGCCCAGCACCAACTCCACCCCAGAATGTAACAGCAGAACTGATGGACGATGGAATTCTGGTTTCCTGGCAACATCCAAAAAACACAACTGTTCCCATTTTCTCATTTTCTGTCCATTTCCGCACTGACGGACAATGGACACGATACAACGGAATTATCCCCCTTTCCGAGGGGACGTCTATCCTGATGAAAGAAATGGCGCCGGGAACAACATACCAGATCAGAGTTCTTTCAAACGGTGTCCTAGCCAAGAGCGAACCTAGCAATATAGTTACCGTGACAACTAAACAAGGTTAGAACATTGCAATTTCAAATAATGTTTTGAAACTTTACCCTGATAATCATGATTGATATCTGTTTAAAATCTTCAAATCCTTTCAGGACAGTTAAAAAACATTAATAACTGGTGGTATGCTAGTTTTCAACTTTCATCATAATTACCTCCCTTTGACCCTTTTGTTGCTAGGAACACTGTTTCCTGCAGCAGTTCAATCATACATGTTTTGTCAAAGAAAATATGTAAATATCTAATAAACAATGTCTAGTTATACATATTGTCAGTACTGAAAATGATGAATATAGATAGATAATATAAATAATGATAATGATAAATGTTTTGATATATTTTTACATCAGCTTTCCAAAGCTCATCAACAGAGCGGGATTCTGCTGGTATTTAGATATTCTTATTTAAAATGTTGTTTAGTAAATATTTTTTATTTTCATATTTGGTATTTCAATATTTTCATTTGTGTGAGTTTGTTGGGTATAGATGTTGAATTCTACTTGAGTATGAAAAACACTAATTACTTCTATTCAAGGTTTTTCATTTATTGTCTCTTTTATACTGTATTCTTGTATCTTTTATGTGTTCATATTTTTTATTTTATTGAATGACATTGGAATTGAATGCATCACTTAGTGTTTTACATATTGTAAAGGACCGGTATGTAGTAGAGGGTATGAATTTTAAGACGTTTTCAAGTCAAGACAAACTACAGTAATTTTTCTTAAATTTTTCTCACTTCGATTTTTAATTTTTTCATTACGTCACCCACTTTTCATGGCAACACCTTTGTTTCCACTTTGGTTGTTGCAGATACAATTTGGGTTTCCTTTTCTAGCTATATTTAAATTTTGGAGAAGATTCAGTTAAACCGTTGTTGTTCAAATCAATTAAATGTGTCATCATATCAATAATACAAGAAACAAAACTAACAAACATGTATGACTTGGAATAAAATTTGACAAATTAATAAATTTATATAAATTTTGATTTAAATTAATTAATTTATTATTTTGTTTCAGATACTCTCACGATGCCTCACGCCCTACTCGGGGGAATCATCGGGGGTCTACTATTTCTACTTGTAGCTATTCTTTTAGCTGTCATAGCCGTGATACATAGTAGAAAGAAAGAGCAAAAGGCAAAAAATAATAGTAGATTTAGTAAGTATATTCATATTTCTAGACCTGCCCTAATAGCTAAAACATTAATTCCTCAATGAAACCCCAACTCACTCACTATAATTTAAAGGGAATTAACAACCTAGCTCATGAAACCTAATTGACCATCGTTAATGAGAGCATCCAGAGGGGTAAGGGGGGTCACATGACACAAACTAGGTACTGGCTGTCAGCTGTAAGCGGTTCGTATCCAATGATTTCGTCCCATCCTAGCATTTTCAACTCTTTCGGGGCCCTGCTAATAAAACTCTGGAAGTTAAAAATTCAGGTTGCAGTCCCCCTTTAAGATTTTATTTGAAATTTATTTGTGACAATGGATTATCATAATTTAAATATTCCATTCAAATCCTTTACTTGGTCTATTCACACTTAACAAGATATCTGGATTTCATTTATAGTATTTGCAAAAAATGATTTAGAAAATATCAACTATTTTTGAAATAAAAAGTTTTAAAAATTAAAAATTAGGCCACTTGAAAACGACAATGGTTTCCCAAAATTCTGTAAGTTTTTTCAAATCATCGGTAGTTTATCTTTAGTGAAATTTTTTTGAAGATCAGTTCATCAACAAAATTAATAAGCATGATGATT
This sequence comes from Steromphala cineraria, assembly GCA_916613615.1. Lineage (NCBI taxonomy): Eukaryota > Metazoa > Mollusca > Gastropoda > Trochida > Trochidae > Steromphala > Steromphala cineraria. The sequence goes on from OU744737.1 coordinate 18,737,836, forward strand.
GCAATCTAGGAGACTGTGATAAAGTGTTGATAAAAGTTTAAAGTATTACATATAGAAAAAATATTAATAAATTACTTGTTTGCTGTGTTAAAAGTATACCCAAGTTTTTCTTTCTACCAGAGGAGCATTATAAAATGTCTGAAGATGGTACATCTTTGTTTCTAATTTTAACATTTTCTTTCAGCTGATGTAAACTATTCCAAGCCAGAAGATACAGATAGATGGCAGTAAGTTTCATTGAAGTTTATATTGTAATATAATAGATGATTATTATACTTGTTGGATTCACAGATGAAATTTAAGAAGTTTTGAAAAAACAATTTGCTGAAATTTATGAGGTGCTCTTTTCATAAATTTTATTGTTAGTTAAGCATATTTTATTCTTCCAAAGACCATGGTGAATTATTTCCTTTCAATATCAATTCAGTATTGTCTTATAGAACCAACACTACTTGAAAAAAAATTTGTGCTGTAATTAAATCTAAAAAAAAATCATTAAAAAGCTGAAAACTTTTTATCCTTTTTGACAATGGATTTACTGATAAATGTTATTTTTGACATATCACTTATTTTATTTTTTAATTTGATGTAATTAAAAAATGTATCACAAACAAGAATGGGTTTATTTATCAGCGATTCTCTGTCCTCAGAGGAAAACTATATTACCTAACCTTAACGAATTTCAAATAGGAGGATATTGCAATTTCTTGATTCTCACTGACCATGCTTTTCTTTCTTAATTGCTTTCAAGGAGGAATAGGAAAGGTGAAAATCTGGCTGGGAACTGCATGAGTTCATACCTGCTTGGTTTTTAGTTATTTTCAAAGTCACATTTTTTTGATGAAAACATTTATGTTTAAAATATCTACATATTACTTAAGTCTTTTTTAATATTTACTTGGAATTTTCTTTGGAAAAAAATTAAAAATTTTTTTTGGGAAATGGGGATTTACATTTTAGTATTATATTTTCTTTTTCGAAAAGGGATATTTTATTAAATAGTGTTTTATTTTTTACAAAATCTTGTATAATTCAAAATGTTCCAATATAGTCAATATTATATTTGAAAGCTAAAAATGTTTTCATCAATTGAAATGAGTAACAAAATTTACACAGTTTGTCAAACAAACTTCAATTTGTAGAATTTTATTTTTTTACCCTGTAATGTTTCAAACGTCTCACTGTTTTGACTTTTCACGACTACTTTGTTTATCAATGACCAGAGCCCTTTAATGGAGACAGTCTGTATGTTAGAATTAAGTTTTAGTGACCTCTGACCTTGTGATGTTGCATCTGAATTTAGGATTTGATCACGGGCATGTTTGACTTTAAAATCATTTATTTACACATAAGATGAAAGTCACTTTAAATTTTTCTCTTATTTTCTCTCTATACCTTATGCATGGTAAAAAACATTCTATGGGCTAGCACATCATGGTTTTGTTGTTACAAATATTTTCTATTTTATCACCATTCGATCTAGTTCTTTCACACTTAATTTCAATTATCGATTTAATTCTTGTTTTTTTTAAAGATATTATTTTTAATTTAAAAGCATGTTTTAAAGAAAAAAACACCCCCTGTTTGTATCAATGTGGAAACATGTCGTATGTGCTGTGAAGTTAAACTAATGTTTTCAAATTTTCTACCCTTAGAAGGTTTTTCCCACTCAAATTGACAACTAAATATATCTTTCTCTCACTTTAAAATAAAGTAAAACTTTTTTGGGCAGATTTGAATTATAAAAATTGCAAAAACTGAAACCTTAAATTTGATATTCTGAATTATGTATGATGCATAATCTAATTTGTTCATAAGTTTTTGTGTGAAAATTGTTTATAAAACGGCAAAGAAATTCCTTGAGGGCATTTCTGTGAAATGTGAAAAGCATAGAAAATATTTTCTTAAAAAGTTTTTTTTGGAAATCTAATATAAACTTTTGAACTGATTTGATTTGAAAAAAAAAACCAAATGGAAGCCTTAATAAAGGAATTATGAATCAAAATCTTATCGATGAACTGTCATAACAAACCTTTGTATCTTCAGTGAAACTGCGCCAAAATGGGATAGGTGGCAGCACCGTGGAGGAAGAGACACTTTGACAACTGGGGACTTTAACGACGGTGTCTTTATCCTACCCCAAACAGCCGACCTCAATACAAAAAGGGACATGGATAAGTCAATTCTTCGAGATAAGCGTCTTTACGACCGGGACCAATACGATCCAAGCTCCGGATATCGGGTGGCTCCATCTGGTGATCAAAGTTTTCCAATCGCTGATGTGTCCCTCTCTCGCGCTCCGAGCCGAGGAAGCAGAAGTGCATCGTCAGGAAGACCAAAAGAGGAGTCTGATTGGTCACAGAGGTACCCTGATGACCTTTACCCTTCCTCTGTGATGCCCCCTAGTGAGAGGTCAGCAAACTACCCAGACCCTCGTATCCCCCAGTTATCGTCCAGTTTTCCAGACTCCTACTCCCGTGAACGCCCACGTGGAGCCTCTCTTTCACCTGTTGCCGGGGGATACGACGGTCCATTCCAGAGTTTCGAAGACGATGATGACGTGTTCCCTATCCAACATCGCAGTTATGTGCCTTCCTCCATTGTTAGACCAGGCTTTCCTCGCCACAGTTCCATGAAGCCTGCATCTCAGCAGCAGACGTATCTTACTGATCCTAATCCTCTGTTCGGGAACAGTGACATCAGCTCCGTGTTCCCCTCATCATTCTCAGACCCCTCCAGGGAACAGTCCTCTGTTCGACAGCCAGACCCAAGGCAACCACATCTCAGAGAACCTGATCATCAACAGCCGCATTTCAGGCAACCACATCACAGGCAGCCTGACAACCGGCAGCCACATCACAGACAACAAGATCCCAGGCAGTCTGACACGAGACAACCAGATCGCCAACCAGATCGCCGTGCTCCTAAGTATGATCCTTGGACTGAACGTCCCTCAAGGCCAAGACAGAGACAGGGTGTATACAACATTCCAAAGGAGACACGTGACTTCTCCCCAAACCATGACAAACAAATTGCCTGGGTTCAGCCTTCCAAAGTGCTTGAGGAGAATAACAGCAGTGCTGGGAGTAGTGCGGGCAGACCGGTCGGTTATACTCGGGATCAACTTCAGGGAGCTGTTGATCGGGTACGTCATTCACGACCTCATTCCACAGAAGATCTTCATGACGACAACGGGTTCCTAGATGTGTCATCGCAGCTGTCAAGACCTCGTAGCTCATCTCATCACGATCCATCAACCTCCCGCCAACCATTTTTCCCATCAGACATTGCACCATTCAAACCTCCACGGGATAGCCGTGGCTCGAACAATAGTTCTTGGAGGGGTCCAAGAGACAGTTCCCGTTCTCGGGACGAGACTGTTCCTGATTCCATGAGTCACAGTAGTGGTATAGGTAGTAGAAATACCTCTCAGAGTAACGGGTCGTACCCGAACAGATTGGGCAAGAACAGTGTGTCCTACAGTTCACTCCTGACGCCTCAGGACCAGGACTTGAGCCAGGACTCATCGCCCTTCCTTGAAGGCAGTTCTCACAGGAGGGACACCTCAGGGGATGAGAATTACGAATTTGATTCCATTAATGCTCTCGAGAATGAAATTCTCGATGCTCTGAGAAACTATTCACAGTTAAGTGCAGCCCCTGAAACCTACAATGACCTTTACCCAAAGCCTCGACGGCAGAGTAGGTATGCCGACTCGGAACAGAGGTTTAATCGTCTGCGTGAGGAGTTTAAGAAATATCGAGAACAGCAGCACATAGATCAAAAGGGAGGTAATCCTGGTCCACTATATCCCATGGATAGCGAGATGTTGTGATATAGAGATTTGACGGGAATCTTCAAGTAGGTCACAAAGGCATCTAGTGCTAGATATATGCAGGTGCAATTGTTTGAGGTTCGGGTTTTTACTTTCCAATTTATCAGTATTTGTGTGCTATACATCAACACACCAACAGCAATAGTTCATCCTTTTTGTTGAGTTTTGCAGAATAGGAGAAAAGTTTTATTCAGAATGAACTTATTACTGTTTCCATCCTTCATTAATATCCATACATTTAGGTTAAAAGCACTGAGGTGAACTTAGCTCAATGAGGTAATAATAGTGAAATATCCTATATTCCTTAGTTAAAGATTCAACTAAGGTTTCCTTATCTTGTGACTCAGTGTAATGCTGTCATACCTTGATTTGCATAAATCCAAGTAGACCAACATGACAAAAAATCACTATTATCCCTATTGGAGGGAACAATTTCCTAGGCCCACTTTCAAAAGGCACCCTTACTAAGGGCACATAAAGGCTTAAAGGCACTTGTGTCCAGAACTGGTATTTTAAGAGCTGTCTCATCTTTTATATCACATGCAGAATTTGTCACTGAAAGTAATTATTTTGACAATGTTTTGTTATAATGACTAAATTAGATGTTTCCCTAATTTTAGATTAAGGTATAGGGATTTTGAACATTATGTTGGGGTTGAATTCAATTTTTGTTTTAGAAATTGTTGACCTACCTGAAGATACTTGCAATATAAAAAAGTTGTTGTTTTTACATGTTTGTAAACATTTATTGTACAGGAGATGCACTAGATCAGTGTAAGTTTGTAAGAGTGTTCATATTTCATATCTTTCCTACCAACTCTTTACATGTGTCTCGAATTTTCTTTTGAAGCCGTTTCTTAATGTTTCTATGAAGAGTCTTAAAATCATTGACACGGTAGAATAATGTCAATGTGACATGCAAGAAATTTTTGTTGTTGCTAGTTTGATTTAATGTGGTGATGAAAGTTAAAAATCTGACAAATCAAAAGGGTTTGACATCAACACATTTTAATACAGTGTGGCCATTTAAATTTCAAAGGTAGAGCAGCTGAAATAACAAATCATGTCTCAGAATTTGTTGAAATTTGTTCAAGTTTTCGAAAATTGTTAAGTTTATGTTGTTGAAGTTTAGACTCTCATGAAATTAAAAGATTTTGTAAACCGAACCAAGCATGCATGTAATTTTCAAGATTATTTATTCATTAATATTCTTTCTTAAAGGATATTTTTAGACACTTTAAAAAGAGTTGGTATAATATGCTCTATAAAATAAGTTAAAGGGGCAGTAGCACGTTTTTAGGGGGAATATAAGTTGATGTCAGGAAAATGAAAATTAATGGTTCCAATTAAAAGACAATGTATTTAAACTAAATGGAACATTATAGTAATTCAAATATATAACAGAAAGTTTAGCCATGCGATTCCTTTTCCTTACACAAAATGAATAAAGGTGTTCACACAAAATGGCCGCCAATGGAATTTATGTGAATCTCCATACTTTGTCCTCTTACTATGGATGATTGGCTTGTGTAATGAGATTTTTGACACTGTCAAAATAATACATTTAGCATTAATTTACAATTATCAGAGAAAAGTTTTTAAATATATAATTACCAAAAAACGTGCTACTGCCCCTTTAAAGATCACCGTGAATATCGCTATTGATATATTATTGTTCATACAATGATCCATATGATCGGGTGTTCCTTTTTCTTTTTTGTTGAGTATATAAAGAGTTAATGTTTAGATTTCCACTTCAATCAAATACAGAGTCCAATTTACATAACATTTTGTAACAGAATCATAAGCACATAGTGTTATTATATGGAGGCAATATTAAATTTACAACACTTTGTGCTTAGTTAGGATACACATGATAAATTATTTTAGAAGATTAGAAACATCCTGTTGGCTATATTTGGATGCCTTAGATTAAGGTGTTACATTGCGGCATTTTTGTTTGTTTAAGATTTTATATTAAAGGATTGAAACATGTATTTTTTCAGGAAATTAATCAACTTTTCGAAAGTTCAACAGTTTTCATACAATATTACACGTTAAAACTTGTAATGTAATGTTTTTCAATAACGGAAACGTTGTTTTCAATATTAATAAGTAGATTTGGCTTAACTTAAAAATTATGTTGAAATTGTTTCTTAAATTGTGTCATCTTTACATATAATGTTTAACTTCTTAACAATATGGCTACTTAATGACACATTATTGTTAAATCTAAATCATTGTGTCATTTTTACAACACATGATGAACAAAATTAAACAGTGTCGAAATTACTACATTTTTTAATTTTAAACATTCAAACTTTGTGTTAGTGAAACAAAATGCTTGAATAGCAAATATGTGTCAACATGTGTCAATGTTATGTTAAGAAGGTATTGTTAGGGGAACAGTTTCTATCACTCTCTGTTATTCCACATGTTGTGATGTGATATCTTCTGAAGGATATCACGTGATATCTTCTCTAAGGATATCACAACTGTACAGTTCTTTATCTGAGTGCAAGCATATTTTTAAACGTGTGAATGAAAAGTGTACAGCTTTAGATGATTGCACATTGGTTTTCATGTTTTTCAAGATGACATTTTGTGTGACCAAAGTCATAAATGATGAACTTGCATATATCTTGAATTTCAATTTACATATCATTGTTTTTGTGGTCGAATCAAAATATTTATTTCAGCATTTGATATATTGTTTTTTGATGCTGAAACTTATTCAAAGTGTGCTTGAATTTCTTTTGAATGTTTCTTCCATTCATGAGGATCTTATTTTGTAAACTTAAATATCGTGAAAGAAGTTGTACATACCTATTGAGAAGGAAAATCTTTGTGATTGGGTGAGAAAATTACATCAAGGAAAGGGATCTGTATAGTAAAGAGATCCCTGTTTATCCAATCTTAATTGGGTGAGAGAATTAAGTCGAGGAAGGAATCTGGGCCTATAATTTCGCAACTGTCTTAGTGCTAAGATTGTGGTGGTCCAACGTAACTGCATGGACTATCTGAGCACTAAGATATCTCCGATAATTCGGTTGTTGTACAGTAAAGAAAGATCTCTGTTTATCCCATGTTTATTCAGGGAAACGTTTATTAAACTATGCTGTTCATAGCATAATGCTTCGATTGATCATCACATCATCATGGTACATTGATTCTCAGAGGGGCGACATCAATACCCGATCATGGAATACTTCTTTCACAGCCATGGCCAATCCTCATCTTACGTTTTTTAAGCATATTTCCTTTGTGCTTTTGCAATATCTGTTGAAAACGCAATTTTGGATTTTTGTTTTATTGTTTTTTATATGTTTTTTTAATGCATACCTCAATGTTTTTGTTTCTAGCTACACAGAGACAATGTTAGAAGTGAACTATCTCCACTTACTCCCATATCCACACTCCATATCCATATCAATCCACATTCCTCGTAAATCCACACTTGTGTATGTAGAGGTACTAACAAATTGTATACGGACTCAATCTTATTCCAGAGAAATCATTAAGAATTTTGGTTAATCCTATTCAATTTCCAATAATAATCTTAGTGAGGTTAAGGATGTTTATCAATTACGCATCTAATCTTTCCAAACGATTTAACTTATGATGAACAGGAATGAAATATTTCTGGTGCTTAAATATAGAAATGATAAGATATCCTATTTCCATTTGACATATATTTTATAAAATTAAAAATATTGGAATAATTTCGTCTTTAAGAATTAAATATTTATTAATATACACTGTAATATTTCTCCTTATCTTATTTCACTGAGAAACAACTATTAGAAATATAATGCTAGAGATTTGCAAGTGGTTAAAGTTCAAATGGAATGATGGGAAAATATCTGTAAAATTTGAACTTTAGTCTTGTAGTTGCATAAAATGATTGGTATTTGGTAGAAATGTTTAGATGTAGATGGCATTAGTGATAGTTTAACCTTGCGCCTACAAAGGATTGAACTGGTTATAGATTCAATATTGTTTTACATTTTGCTGATATAATTTCTTGACGGGGAGAAATTCAACTGGATCTTCAAAGTTTCAATAAGTTTAATATATTTAAAATAATTTTGATGAATTCTTGAGATCCTAGAAATATTTTAAATAAAACTACCATGAACAAAAATAATGATCTCTTCAAATTCAGATGACCAGTTCTTTCACATGAAATGGGTTAAAAATAAATTAGTGTGGACGTATTTGATGACAGGGATGTTACATCATAATCATAATCATATTTATAAATGCTTTGTTGATAATGATAAAAATGCGGTACATAAGACGCTACTTTCTACATTTTTTCATGTCACAATAACACATTAATCATGATCATGTAACTTATTTGTACACTATTCCATTTATTGTTAGTTGTTATTAGATGAATGTAGTATAAAAGTAGCTCTAGCAATCAGGTTTCATGCTAACCTTATGTATTTTACAGTTTTTGCATCAATTCAAACCCGTTTGAATGAGGGTCTTGAAAAATTACTAAACACTCCAAAGTCTTGGATGAAAAAGACAAATTTAAAGGGGATTTTAATAATCTAACCTGTTTGCAAAGGAAAAATGACTCCAACATCTCAGGTGCATTAATTTTTTTTAAACAAGTTGCCATTCTGTAAAGGATGATTTACAGAAGATAGTGTTTTATCTTACTTATGAACCAACAATCACCACTAGTTCAATAAACAAGATTTTGGGATGGTGGCTTCATATGCAGTAACAACTAATGGGAACATGGAAGACTAAAAATATTGTTATTTAAGCCTTTTTTGCATATCCAAGGTCATGATAATAATTACAACATTGGATTTCGGTATGTTCTGATGCTAACCTCTATACTTATGTATTTTACAGATTTTGTATCAACTCAAACCCGTTTGAATCAGAGTCTTGCAAAATAACTTAACACTCCAAAGTCTTGGATGTATAAGACAAATTTTAAGGGGATTTTAATAATCTAACCTGTTTGCAAAGGAAAAGAATGACTCCAACATCTTAGGTGCATTTAACAAATTTAAACAAGTTGCCATTCTGGAAAGGATGATTTACAGAAGATAGTGTTTTATCTTACTTATGAACCAACAATCACCACTAGTTCAATAAACAAGATTTTAGGATGATGGCTTCATATGCAGTTACAACTAATGGGAACATGGAAGGCTAAAAATATTGTTATTTTGGGCCTTTTTTTCATATCCAAGGTCATGATGATAATTACAACATTGGATTACTGTATGTTCTGATGCAGTTTTGGAATGATTAGTCATAAGAACAAATTGTTAAAAATGAAATAATGCACTTCATTGCTCAATAAACAAGAAAGAAAAACGATGAAATCTTAGGCATTTTTCTTTAAAGGGGCAATAGCACATTGTTTGAGAGTGATCTCACAAAAATGAAAAAATATTTTTAAAATTGCAACATGATGTTAACAATTCAAATATTATTTGAAGAAATATGATTTAAAATAGCCTCCTACTGTCCCTTTAAGATGGTAAAGCACAAGATAAAACATTTCAAAGGCAATCCTTGTAGAGGTTAGTTAGAGACCTGAATGCTGGAGCTAATGTGGGTTGAGTGAGCTAATATTCATACCTACCCTCTGTGTTAATGTGAACATTTTATGAGAGATTTGTTGACACTGTGAAGGTGAAAGAGTCATCCAAGTGCTCAAATACTAAGAAAAAAAAAACAGAAATAAAATTGTCATATTTTCTAACAAATGTTTGATTGTTGTCTTTTTGATGAAGGGAATTTACAACAGAGGTCCCAGAAGCAATAGGTATTACAGGTACTAAGAATATATATAGTTTCGACTACAATAGCTAATTTTAATTTTTTTTTGCAAAAAAGTATTACTTACTGCAAATGTAAGTATTTTTATGAGGAGTTCTTGTCTGAAATAGCAAATATGCATCTGATATGGACATCAAGAAAACTGACCAAGAAGGAAGATTATTTCATGGATAATCGACTTCTTTATTCTGTGAAAGTGACATTTGGACATAGATCCTAGTGATGAACTCTGTACAGTACAATATATTTCTTTGAGAGGCATTTTAGAAGTTGGAATGACAAAATGCCGAGGAATATATGGATGATAACTTCTTTGTTCATTGTATGCGACATTTCAACACAGATTTTTGTGTCCTTGATGATGAAGTCTTCCATGATGTATATATATGCCCCTACAATCATTACTTTTCCTCTGCTTGATAACAACACAGATTGTGTCGAAACGTCCCATAGAATGAACAAAGAAGTTGCCATCCATATGTTCCTCAGCATTAGTTCCAATAAAGTTTTAGTTTCAAAATGGCGACACATGAACAGAACATTTGATTTATCTTTATCCTCAATTATGTCTAAAGTACACAGCATTGTTGGTACAACAGTACAATCAGATCTAGTCAATTCAAGAGGCAGTCTGAAGCTCTAAGCTCTATATCGGACTGGTAACATCAACCAAAACATTTGGTCTAGTAAAATCTCAAACTGGTGGCATAACCTATTAAAAGGTTATTAAAATACTAGTAAAGTTTACCAAAATGAAAGGGTTAATGAAGACACTTACGGGAACTCAAGGGTTGAACAAGACAACGAAATAGACACGATCTACACATTGCATCCGGTAACACGATCTAACCTATATCGGACTGGTACCATCTGACAACGCACACATCAAGCAGAATCATGCAGGCTCCTTATAACCTCAATTAAAGTCTCTTGATGAAGCATTTACCCTTTATATCAGCTCATAAGAATCTTACATCAAATTATAAGACTTGTGTAAAAAACACACATTTAGCTGCAAATATTAAAGAGACAGTTCTTTCATGTCTATCGGATAATTTGTGGAAATAAAATTCAAGGGGACATTTCAGTTTAAGCATATAATGATAATTACATGATTATAACCCAACCAAGTTGACATCTGTCACTGGAGGACGTCATAATATGTGATGAAACTGTAGTAGCAGTAGACGATTTGAAAAACACAATACATACAAGTTCCTTGACATAACTCATTACTCACTCGATTGTTTTAATTATACCTTGCCGCTTAAATTCAACTCGTTAACATCTTGTACAAATTAAAGGAGCAGGAGCAAGTTATTTAGGTTGATCCAAGAAAACGAGGTTACCAATTGCAAAACAAAGTCTTAAGGTAAGAAATGCAATTCGTGATAAAACGTGTTATGTTTAGTTTAACTAAGCGAATCCATTTCCCTATCTCAAATAAATAATACATGTAGATGTTCAAACAAGTTGTTGTTGCTGTATATTTAGTAACTTTCCTACGCCTCCTCACATCGGTTTGAAAAATGAAGACTTGTGGCATAAATTATTTTTAATTTGGAAAAATATAACTTTAAAAACTTGCTTCTATCCCTTTACATTGTGATAAAACCTTCATTTAAAGGGGCAGTAGCACGTTTTTTGACAATTTTATATTTTCAATTTTTCACTGATAACTATAAGTTAATGCTAAATGTATTACTTTGATAGCATCATAAATCTCATAACACAAACCAATCATCCGTAGTCAGAGAACAAAGTATGAGGATTCACATAAAATCCATTGGCAGCCATTTTTGTGTGAACACCTTTAATTCATTTTGTGTAAGAAAAGGAATCGCATGGCTTAACTTTACATTGTATATTTGATTTATTACTGCTCCATTTAGTTTTTATACATTGTCTAAAGATTTGAACCATTTATTTTCATATTCCTGACATCACCTTATATTCCCCCTAAAAACGTGCTACTGCCCCTTTAAATGTACATTTATTTTAAAACAAAAATCAACATTAGTGGACCAGTGATGACATATTTCTGTCCAATCTCTAGCAACAGGATTAACTCAGATGATTGCTTCCAACATTATTGTGGGAAAATATTTCAGTTGTGCAGCCAGGTATAAAGATAATGACTCGGAGCCTGCTGTTGTGAAAGCACTTGATTTATGTTTGATACAGAGATAGAAGCTTGAACCTTGTATTTGGCTTTGATTGGGTTCAAATTAACCACATTGGTCGTTCGTTTCAAATCAAATGTATATTCATTTGTAAATATCAGATATAACCTAGTCTTGTTGTATTAAATGAAACCCAAAATAACAAAATAAACAAAATAATGTTTCCATTTAATCAAACCCGTATCAAGCGGGTTGGGCATGGAATAAAGTAAAGCAACCCCCCCCCCCCCCCCCCCCCCCCCACCCCCTCCCATATAAAAAAACACACACAAACCAACAACAACAAAGAACAATTAAACATGCATGCATGAATTAGAATATTAAACTATTCCTGTTACAGTTTCCTTAAAAACTTTCGACATTCATAATTTATGTTATTTTAGCTATTTGATCACGCACAATGGAAAAACACTTGCATGAATATTCAAAAGATTTAACCAATCGTTTCTCCCTGCTATTGATGGGTTATCAACAACCTTTTCTCGCTTCCTCAGGTTTTCCAAGTGTACTGAAACCTTTAAAATCAGATATGACTTGTCTACGGCGAAAATCGATAACGTAATTATCGGGGAAAGCACAGAAAAGGGCGTCTACACCAGTTCTAGCAATGAATTAGACTTTATCTATATAAATCTACCTTCAATCGATAGCAGTGGCTTATTTTAAAGGGGCAGTAGCACGTTTTTAGGGGGAATATTAAGCAATGTCAGGAAAAGGAAATTAAATGGTTCCAATTGAATGTCAATGTATTTGAAATAAGTGAAGCAGTAATAAATCTTATGTCTATTAAATGTCAATGTATTTGAAATAAACGAAACAGTTATAAATCAAATATACAATGTAAAGTTCAACTACGCAATTGCTTTTTCATACACAAAATGACTTAAAGGTGTTCACACATAAATGGACGCCAATGTACTTTATGTGAATCTTTATAATTTGTTCTCCTGATGATTGGTTTTTGTAAAGAGATTTTGACACTTTCAAAATAATTCATTAAGTATTAATATACAATTATCAGTGAAAAATTGAAAATATAAAATGTTCAAAAAACGTGCTACTGCTCCTTTAAAGAAGAGTCACCGATACAGTCTAACCTCTTGCAATGGGCGTTGTTACTCATATATTAACAAAATCAATATTTAGATTGCGGAAGGAAGTTAAACAGAAACAGCCTGAGCGAAATCGACCTGATACAAAGAGTACAAATCTATAAAAAAAACTATACCGGAAAATTATTTCAAAAGGTTTTCCTCTTCCTGACACGCTATACTAAAAGGACTAATATGATTAATCGATATTTCGGTTACCTCGTGTTTTAATTTGACGATTTTGTAAAATTTCCTGACCAAAAAAAAACCTAAAACGATACGCTTGTATACATAAACCTTCAATTCCGATGAATTTCAATTAGGGGTTTTGGCTCATGGAGACCAAAATGTATGTCCTCATTAACTAACTAGCGAACCATGGGGGTAATTTCAGAGCAATACCACCCATGGTTCGCTAGTTCCAGCCGATACTCGCAGGTTTCACCGCAATGTATAACCACAATTGTGTTCCTCATTAACTATAACACAAAAACTGTTCGCTTTACTCGGCAGTTTTTCTCTGTTATAATTAATGAGGAAACACTCTTTACCCATCGCGAACCCCTGATATAGCGGTTGTGTCCCAAGACCCAGACACTCATTTCGCCAACGCAGTAATGCGCCGACAATTAATGAGGGCTCAATTAACATCAACCCCACATACATAATAGAATGGTCCACTAGAGTAGATAAAGCCTGGGTCAGGTTCATTATTGAAAAGTTTGGAAATATGCTACTTCCACTACTCTCAAGCCCTTTGGAGGAAGACACAAGATCTTGGGTTGGCAGTTGCCTACAAGGAGGACCCAGCTGTGACGCAGTTCGTCAGGAGAGCAGCTGCCCTTATCTTGCTTCCCGAGGACGAGGTTCAAGATACATGGATAGATCTTATGGACGCCGCCCCAGCCACCAACCGCATCGAGGACTTCAAAGATTACATCACAGCCTACTACATTCGCTCACCTCGCAACCATATATTAGGTTGGGTTGTCTGTTCAAAGTACTGTGCCTGATGTAAACAAAACAAACAACAAATAGAATTGATACTCATGAATAATAAAGTTTTAATCCCCCTGAATATCAATTTGAAATAGGTTGTTACTTCTGTCTGTCTGCAATCGTCTGCCCTTCTATAGTTTTTATTTTATAAATAGTGGGTAATCTCGCCTTGAAAATCACAAAATTTAAAAAATCCTGTAGGTATTTAAAGGGGCAGTAGCACGTTTTTTGATAATTTTATATTTTAAATATTTCACTGATAACTGTACGTTAATGCCAAATGTATTATTTTGATAGTGTCAAAAATCTCATAACACAAACCAATTATCCATAATCAGAGGACAAAGTACGAAGATTCACTAAAGTCCATGGGCGGCCATTTTGTGTGAACACCATTAATTCATTTTAAACAAGGAATTGCTAACTTTACATCATATATTTGAATTATTACTGCTCCATTTCCTTTAAATGCATTATCTTTCTATTGGAACAATCAATTTTCATTTTCCTGACATCACCTTATATTCCCCCCTAAAAACGTGCTACTGCCCCTTTAAAGGCCGGGCCGATAGGTTATTTCACTACAGTGTCTTCCGATATAAGGAAACATCGTCATTTGAATGATATCAGACAACAGCAGCAAGCAACACTTGAGGTGGGGGTTGTCTGGTGAACATATGCACAAATCTTGACTGTAACTACTTATTCGATGCTTTTAAAGGGGCAGTAGCACGTTTTTAGGGGGAATATAAGGTGATGTCAGGAAAATGAAAATTAATGGTCCCAATTGAAAGACAACATATTTAAACTAAACGGGGCAGTAATAATTCAAATATATAATTTAAACTTTAGCCATGCGATTCCTTTTTCTCACAAAAAATGAATTAAAGGTGTTCACAGAAAATGGCCGCCAATGGATTTTATGTGAATCTTCATACTTTGTCCTCTGACTATGGATGATTGGTTTGTGTAATGAGATTTTCGACAGTGACAAAATAATACATTTAGCATTAACGTACAATTATCAGTGAAATTTTTCAAATATAAAATTATCAAAAAACGTGCTACTACCCACTAAAGCCATCATTATATGCATTTGTTTTGCCTGATAAGCTACAAAAACCATTGGCGGCTATGGGCCTTGGTGAGTGATTTATCATCCGAAATCATTCATATTACGTCCATAAAACATGCACATATTCGTCTTGGCATTGCAATAAAAATTCCGTTCTGGTGACACGTTCATAACGATTGTAAAGCATTGTATCTTCTCTCTCAACGATATAAACAGTGAGACACAATCATTTGATAAAAAATCTAAATTATTAAAAGTTTACTATTCGACTCACTGTCAAACGGGCTTAAATTTGTAGCATTGGCTGACATTATAAAACTGCATCATGTTTGCTACCGCCTAAACCTGATACCCAAGTGTATGCATTTGAATTAGTTGATCTTGATAAACATGAACTTTAACTTTCAAAGGCTCAGGAGAAGTCCATAGACATCGTTGAATATGCGCATTTGTTTATGTCAATAGGTCCCCCTTGTACCGGGGAACATGTTTCATTATTGGGGTTGAATGAAGTGTTTAAGCTTTCCACACATCTAGGTTAGTGAATCTATGCTTAAACATGTAAATTAGAGTCACTAGCTTGTACGTAATTAGAAAATAATTATGCCAGACATCCATCATTGAGCTTAAACTTTGTTCGAATGGTATATGTATAATCGAATGGTGATGAGAAGTTGCAGTTGATAAAGGCTATACTTTAGGTCATTTCAGCACTGTGTATAACCGTACACCGGAACTAGCGAGGTGTACGGCGGAGGGAATGTTGCTAGCGAGGAGCCGAAATCGAAAGTTAGGTAATATTTTACTTCATAACTTTCAAATAATCAACGTCATGTGGTAATTTTAGCACACATACTTAGTAAAATGAATGTGCTTGTCATTCTGTATCCAAGGGACAGTAACAATGACAGTTGCGAGTAATGCTGTTGTTAGTAACATATTTGCTATCTCTGACTATGAACAGGATATGTCATTAAATAGTTATGTCTCGGAAAGCTATTGACATGATAATAACATAGAAAAAGTTGATGAAACGGTGATGATTGCTTTTTAAGTGATCCTGTTTGCGATCACGCTCCTCGCTAGCAACATTTCTCCGCCGTACACCTCACTAGTTCCGGTGTACGGTTATACACAGTGTTCAGTGTAAGATAAATCAGTGGTTGATTCGAACACTTGCCTTCTTCAACGCTACTGAATATGCAAGGATAAAATGCTCAACGCCCTAAACCCCGTTCTCCCACCACTATCAACTTCCTAGTCTGTCTTACAGTCCCTGAAACAAAATATCTTTAAAGACCCACACAAGTCTATATTATTATTGCAAGTCTAGCTCACTGCAGAAAATGAACAGCTTCAGTGGGCTCCTTTCAATTTTAATAGTAGAAAACTGCATTTTATATGTATTTTCATTTCAGAGACTGAAATTTAGTCTATCAACTTCCTTGTTCACTGCAGTATTTCGAGCGGGAACACTTTGAAGCTGGGCTGACCTACTGTACAATGTATCGATTTACAATGCAGACATTTCAGATGATTGGTGACTGTTTACAATTGTGAGGTAGGAACCACCTATCCAAGGCAACCGTTACCTTCGACGTTCAGGTAGGATTTTGTTTATGCAAGGTGTGTGACACAGTCGTGTTTGTGATTAGGACATAGACGTACAGAGGGCTATTGGTTTAACCCGAATCATTGTAGTCGTTTGGCGGTAGCCGTTGGTTGAATAGTCTGCATTTCAAATTCAAACGCAGAACCGGCTGTTATCGATATTGTTGTACATAATCAAGTCTTTATTTTCAAAATATGATACATAGCAAACACGAATATTACACATATCTTAGCATGCATTATGACATTGATTGGTTAATGAATGATTAATGTATGCGAATCATTTATTTGTCATAGCAACCTTGGCCTGATCCATAGCTGCTTCAGTGACGTACAAGGGAATGAAATGAAACAGGCAGTCCCTTTATTAACATGATAGTGTGATGTTTTCTGAAGTGTCAGGTTATGTAAATAGATAAATTACACAAGTTGTATAACACACTTTATCTTGTATCTTTAACATTGAACGAACCTGTTCTCTTCCCATGCCCTTTACAAGATAACGCATACTAAACAGCGCCTTTGCGTTATCTTCTGTAATATATGTGACATTGCAGACAAATACTTCGTTACCTGGACTTTTCTATATGGAGTAAAATGGCTGCTTCATCAGATTGCGAAAGGTAAAATACTCCCAGCCTTTGCAAGCACACCTTATTCAGTAAGTTGAGCCGTATTAAGTACGATCCACTAACATTGCACTACGGCTGCCTTTGTGACTTTGTCAGATCAGTTTTGTATGCTATATCTGCATCACGATAATGCACAGGCAACATTAAAGAAACCTATTGGCAAGGGGGTTTCATGCATGGTGAATAGGACCCTCTCATGTATACACAGACCAGGATGGATTTCGTGCATGGTCTAAGCCTATGTGAAATAGAAGATGTAGAGAGAAATATAGTCTGTCTAAGATTTGACAATTGTTAATATATTTTCATCGAATCGCTTGGCTAAGCATCAAAGATCCATTGTCAAAAAGGCGTAAGAAAGATTCTTAGTATCAGCGATCCGAACTTAAGCCAAGGCTGTATTGTTGCTTTGTAACTCACACCAAATCAGTTTTTGTAAATATTTGAAATATTCTTTCACAAACTAGGTCAGATTTGACAGCCCGATGGGTTTCTTTAACCTTTTATTTCTAAGTTTTCCTCCTATATCTCAATCCTCTTTATCTGATAAGTTCCCACGGAATGATTTTCATCTAATCTTAGTTAGCAATATCGATTACGTTATCAATCAAGATGAACTCCAGGATAACAAAATTTAAGAAATGTTATATAGAACACTTGTCGAGGGAAAGAATGACACATAGTAGTTAAGAAAAGCTTTGTGCGTAAATATCTGCATGACTTCAAATTAAATAAAAATGATCTCTTTACAATGTTTCAAAAAGCTGAATCATCTAGACTTGCCACAATTCTAGACTTAAGAAGGCTTTAGGGTCTGGATAAGAGACCAGTGTAGAAACATAGCTGTGTACCTTAAAATTGTCACACAGTCATTTACCTGCGTATTCCGGTGCAAATATCATGGAATTTTGAATGTCTAACAGGCCTCCTAGCATTGCAAAAACGAAACGAATCATATTGAAATTTCACTATATCAGCGATGATTCAGTTTTTGTTAACGTATTTCGTTATTCGTATGTCATACCAAACAGGTAACCGTAAGAATTTTGGCAGGCCATTGAAGAGACCGAAAACATTACTTTTTATGTTTCTCTATAACATCCTCCGTAATCAACAGCTATAGGCATAACTCATATTTGTTCCATTGCTTTAAAATCAATGTAATGACGTTGATTATTTTCTCAGGGAGTCAATATGTAACATTTTGAAAATCGAAATTTCAAAAATATTTTACCCTATCTTACTATTTTCCCTGCCAAACTTTGAAATTCTGCACCAGTGACCAGACATTCCCAGAATATAGTTTGAAAATGGTTATTAAACACATGGAAACATGATGACCCCCTTGTCATTGCTGCTAGATATATGTGAGAGACCTCCACACGAAACCCAAATTATATTTAGACCAAGATACACTTGCAAGAGAACAAACTTATGGTACGCAGTGGTAGTGTGCGAGGGCACACAATTGGTCCATGTATATTATTGGTTCTGCCAATATTTATCTTAAAGGGTTGGAAGTATATTTTGGTTGATATGAATTAAGCACTTTTAATCAATGATATCAAAAACTCAAGAAAATCAAAACATTTAAGTTGTAATGCCTTAAAATAAGTATCAATAAAAGAAATGAGTTATTTCGCATGCTTGTGCTATGAATTAGAACTCTCTGTCTAGTCCAAACAGTGTAGTTGTTAAGTATGTGATGGCATCACTCACAGGCCACTTACTTAGGGGCAAAATTAACGATACTATATATAATGCATGATAGGTTAAGCTACGAGGGATATTTACGACTGAAAAGGTTTATTCCATGTCCACAAGAGCAAACTGAACTAAATTTCTAATTTCAAAGCTATGTCTGTTAACGCTTTTGAATAAGACGCCTTTAAAGAAAAATCTTCTTAACTAGACGAGATAGGATAGTGAAAATGGCCCTTTGGCTTGTTTTTAAACAAACTTACAGACACAATTTAGAATATATTTTCAGCGAACATTACATTACATATGTTAAGCTTCGACTCTCATTTCTAAAGGATTTTTATTTCTTTAACGTGAAATTTTTATATCGTTCTAACCTGAGCTTAACTATAAAGTTGTAAACACTCATATTATGGGATTCAGGTTCAAAGTCATGTTTTTTATGTGAAAAAGGAACATATAGGTTACATTATCATAAATAAACATTCTTTGTTTGAAATGTATTGTTGATAAGAGGTCGAACGAATTATGTTAAAAAAGAGGAAGTATTTGCAAGTATACAATAGCTTATCGATCAAAACTGTCAATAGGCAATGTTTATATAAATGTAGTTTAAGTATATACGTCAGTTTGAATTGTTTTCTGCGCTTTAATGGTTTTCTGCAAAAAAAGTTTTCTAAATGTAGTTCTTTCCTTATTGATAAAACGTAACCATGAATTATCTTCTCGGGTTAACCCGGTACTAAATTTTAGTCCCTGAAATAAAAATACATCTTCTGTGAACTTATTTAGTATCAAAATTGAAAGGATCCAACTAAGACATTTCGTTTACTGAAACTGCAGTGACTTGCTACAATTTATTAAACTTGCAATGGTCTTTATAGATAATTTGTTTCAGAGGCTGTTAGAAAGACGTAATTACTACCTAAAATACAATCATGAAGTATGGTAAGCAATGGCCTGATAACAAAGACAGATAGTTCATGTGTTCACTCTCTTCACAAGTTATTTAAATAAATTATTATATGAATATACATGCATACAATTATTATCATTAGTAAGCAGCCGTAAAGGATTCTGCACTCTCGTCTTCGTGATGTTTTGCTCAAATGCTGACCATAACACGATTCCGTGTGTAAATCGGTTGTAGCGCCTTGTAACAGTTGTCCATTGTCGAGCGACCGTGGGTACCCATCCAATATTTAACCCTTATAGTGCCCTTGGATTATATATGGTCCAACAATATACAACCTCACCGCACTTTGACACTTGATCTTTGTCGTGCATTTTAAGCGAATTATTTCACTGTCCATACTTTAAGTATTGTAGGATAGATATTATCGGATGCTTAAAGGGAATCAACAACCTTGCTCGTGAAACCTAATTGACCATCGTTAATGAGAGCGTCCAAACGGGTAAGGGGGGTCACATGACACAAACTTGGTACTGGCTGTCAGCTGTAAGCGGTTCGTAACCAAACGATTTTGTTCCTACCGAACATTTACGACTCTCTTGGGCCCTGCTTAATAAAACTCTGGAAGTTAAAAATTCGAGTTGCAGACCCCCTTTAATACGCCTTTGAAAATGTAATCTTTTTGTACCCTGAACAGTGTTCTTATCATAATATACTATTTTCCCGGAAAACTAGTCAAAAATCAATATATTACACGTTTGTTCGTGACTATGATGAATATAGACCATCTGTTACCAGTTACATCGTGTCCTGGCCTAAATCAACATCGTTATTGTAAGTGTATTCCATTTATCCTTTAATATGTTCCATTTAAAGATAAGACATTGACAAAGATTAGTTTATTTAGTATTGTTACTGATACAGGTCTTTTTTATCTTAATGTATTTGTTGTACATCCAACATTTGTCTATTTACATGTATGATCAATAATTGAACATGACCCATTTTCTCTATGTAAAGGCCAAAATAGAACAAACTTCGTCCGAGACTATGCAATATTCACTTGGTTTAAACATTAGTGATATAATAACAGAAATATAGAAGAAAACCTCACGAAATTCAACCCCCATCAATGATATTATATCCTCACAATATTGACAGAGATTGGTTCATTGTTTTGTTTATTACATAGAAATATGTATACATGTTTACACAATATACAACCATATGATAGCAATGCCTTTGAATATGTCTGTTAGATGTATTTGCATTTAAATTTTAGGGAACAGACCTCCTTTTTTTTATTAACCCAAAAATTAGACATCTATATAGAGGATATTAAATGAGTGTCTATGGCATACTATGTTTACGACACGAGTGGCTAAATATTGGTATTTCCCGAGCGAGAGCGAGGGATATACTGATATTTGGTCACGAGTATCGTAAACATAGTATGTCATGGGCACGAATATAATATTCTGTTTACCACTGTACTCCGAAAAATTGAAG
The DNA here is from genome assembly GCA_916613615.1 of Steromphala cineraria. NCBI lineage: Eukaryota > Metazoa > Mollusca > Gastropoda > Trochida > Trochidae > Steromphala > Steromphala cineraria. The sequence continues at coordinate 18,759,202 of OU744737.1, forward strand.
AAAATACTAAAAACCTACTTCTCTGTATAGATTGTGACGTCATAGGTGAACCGTGACGTCAAGTATTGTGTATGACGTGACGTCACAATGAAAAAGTGATATTTTGCCCAAGGCAACACATGAAAAATATGAACCTAGATATGACTGCCCTCGTAGGTAATAATTAAAATTATGAACTGTTTATGTGCCCTGATTAATAATGAGTTAAATCTAAATGTGTAAAACCTAATTTTTATCGAAAAAAGCGATGAAATTTATCTTGAGATATGAAGTATAGAAATAGAATGTAATGTATCCAGTCAGCATGTGTGTCGAATAACCAGTCACATGAGTATAACTACCAATAATTGCAGATGTCACCAGCGTATCATAACACGAATATGAATCATAATCACGTTTCTACTTCCTGGTTGGTTTTAAACACATTTTTCATAAATAGACATAATAACATTGCTTCAATAAGTGCACAGGTACGAATGAAGGCATGCACATAATCAAATAACCTCTTAAAATGACAAGATAGAATCAAAATATTGGACTGAGACAAGGTTGCATAATAGGTCCTTTATTATTTGAGTTGTTTTTGGAAATGTATGTGTATTTGTAGGCCATTGATGAATGTTTGTTTGCTGATTCGGTTATTAGTTTGCAGTAGAAAATAAATGTTTTTTCTTCTTTTAGTAAAAAAATATGGTTGTCTGTAAATTTGAGAAAACAGAGGTTTTTTGGTAAATTGATACTGTATAAATCTTGGTATTTCGGGAATCAAACCTGCCATGGCTATGTCCGTGAATATGTACTTATATTTTTCTAGACTACGGTGGCCCATAGGGGACATGCATCTTTTATAACAGTTTCTTGATTTTTACGATAGTTTCTTGATTTTCTTCGAATTGACCTGTAAAATAATCGTACATTTCAGCCTTGAAGTGACTTTACATATATAACACCACCACAATTTCATAATTGAACAAGCGTTTGCATGATTTTCAAGAATGTAAAGTCGTGTACAATGATTACCGGTCCATGAACATCTCAACGATTGAGTAGTGAGAATTGTGATCCACCATTTCAGAAACAGAGTTTCTTTCCGATTCATGCACGGAAATAGATACATTAATGAATTGATTGAATATTAACGTTTTGGATCAAGTTTGATTTTGTGACTTTGCCTAACGGAAGGAGTAGTCGTTGGTATATGATGATGTTGGTGTATAGAATATTCATAATATTTGAAACGCTTGCTAGGCAACATATAAACTGTATCAAAGCTAGATGATAAAAGAAATTATTATGAGTTGTTGACTATGGTAATGTAGAAACTATTTCTAAATGTCTGGGGACGAACTCAGTGAAGGCGTAGACGTATATGACATATATATTTAAGATATATTTGCCCACTATTAGTTATGCAGCATATACTGTCACAGTGTTTATTCCTGTGTAAACAACAGGGATTATAGATGTCCATATGTTGAACAAAATGTTTGTGTAATCATTTATCAAGTATTTGTGCTATCACCCACAAATAAGAAAAATAACGTCCATTTTATCCCAATGATGGTGAAGTATAAACAGATTGGTGATAATTTTGAAAGTTGTCAACTACATACACGGTAGAATGGCTATATACAATAAACAAAATCGTAAAATGACACCCATACACAATACTTCACATATAAACGCACGTATATATAACTACACAAGCACAAACTGGATAAAACAGTGGTGGATCAGGAAGGCGTAATGAGGTTCAACCCCTCTCTTCGTTTTGGAAACCCCCTTTTCAATGATCAGCCCTCTCTGTACACGTTCCTTGATGCACCACTGTTTCACGTGCATACACAAATACACACGGATACACACAAAAATCACGATCCCTAGTTATCTAACAGCCCCCTTTTTCAGATTCTTGGATACACCACTGTCTCACGTGAATACACGAATACACACGGATACACACAAAATTCACGATCCCTAGTTATCTAACAGCCCCCTTTTTCAGATTCCTTGATGCACCACGGTCTCACGTGAATACACGAATACACACGGATACACACAAAATATACGATCCCTAGTTATCTAACAGCCCCCTTTTTCAGATTCCTTGATGCACCACGGTTTCACGTGCATACACGAATACACACGGATACACACAAAATATACGATCCCTTGTTATCTAACAGCCCCCTTTTTCAGATTCCTGGATACACCACTGTCTCACGTGCATACACAAATACACACGGATACACACAAAATATACGATCCCTTGTTATCTAACAGCCCCCTTTTTCAGATTCCTGGATACACCACTGTCTCACGTGCATACACAAATACACACGGATACACACAAAATATACGATCCTTAGTTATCTAACAGCCCCCTTTTTCAGATTCCTGGATACACCACTGTCTCACGTGAATACACGAATACACACGGATACACACAAAATTCACGATCCCTAGTTATCTAACAGCCCCCTTTTTCAGATTCCTTGATGCACCACGGTCTCACGTGAATACACGAATACACACGGATACACACAAAATATACGATCCCTAGTTATCTAACAGCCCCCTTTTTCAGATTCCTGGATACACCACTGTCTCACGTGCATACACAAATACACACGGATACACACAAAATATACGATCCCTTGTTATCTAACAGCCCCCTTTTTCAGATTCCTGGATACACCACGGTCTCACGTGCATACACAAAATACACACGGATACACACAAATTTCACGATCCTTAGTTATCTAACAGCCCCCTTTTTCAGATTCCTTGATGCACCACGGTTTCACGTGCATACACAAATACACACGGATACACACAAAAATCACGATCCCTTGTTATCTAACAGCCCCCTTTTTCAGATTCCTTGATACACCACTGTCTCACGTGCATACACAAAATACACACGGATACACACAAAATTCACGATCCCTAGTTATCTAACAGCCCCCTTTTTCAGATTCCTTGATGCACCACGGTCTCACGTGCATACACAAAATACACACGGATACACACAAATTTCACGATCCTTAGTTATCTAACAGCCCCCTTTTTCAGATTCCTTGATGCACCACGGTTTCACGTGCATACACAAATACACACGGATACACACAAAAATCACGATCCCTAGTTATCTAACAGCCCCCTTTTTCAGATTCCTTGATACACCACTGTCTCACGTGCATACACAAAATACACACGGATACACACAAAATTCACGATCCCTAGTTATCTAACAGCCCCCTTTTTCAGATTCCTTGATGCACCACGGTCTCACGTGCATACACAAAATACACACGGATACACACAAATTTCACGATCCTTAGTTATCTAACAGCCCCCTTTTTCAGATTCCTTGATGCACCACGGTTTCACGTGCATACACGAATACACACGGATACACACAAAAATCACGATCCCTAGTTATCTAACAGCCCCCTTTTTCAAATTCCTCGATGCACCACTGTCTCGCGTGCATACACAAATACACACGGTACACACCAAATTCCCCAAACCCTAGTTATCTCAATGTAATAATAGTAATAACAAAGATATCAATATGAACATTTATAAAGCGCTAAAGTCAATCCATTAAAGCATGCTATAAAAATGTCAGTTCAGTTACATACGATATCGATATATCGAAGGTTCAAATTTGCAAGATGAAGCAGGCTGTTACAGCCATCGATCTCGTCGTTCCTGTGACAGCTCTCTTGTCACATCTCCTTGGTTCAAAACAGTTTGGATACTTGACTTCTAATCCTTTTTGGATATGTTTGTACAGACATTTACTGCATTTACATTACATTTACTACAGTGATGCTCAACAATGAACAATAGCCTTAATAAGATTTACAGATCGGGATAAATCTGGAAAAAAACCTCAGAAGTGCCATCGTATCGCTACCTAGCAACAAGGCCCGTAACCCCTAAGATGGCGGACGTTGCACACGGCACGCATCGTAACGTCATTCTAATAAGATCTATTCTCGATATAACTGGATATTGGACTAGGAGTTTGGCGGCATGTCTTTTCTGGCCAATACCTCTAAGATGGAAATAGCATGTACGGCAGAGGTGCTCCACCTGCTTCTCCTTGGTGAGACCAGAGTCCAGATAAACACCAAGACTTTTGACATTTCCCGAAAATTGGATTTTCGAATGGCCAATAGTCACTTGCTTCTGTAACATACTGTCAATTGTAACGAATGGTTGTGAAATTTGGGGCTACACTTATAGAACATGTATTGAAAAGATTTAGAGTGAATAAAAGGTTTTTGTGTGTAAGTGCATCATGTTCTTTACTTGGAGAAATTCACAGATGTAATTTGTGAGTGCATTATCAGTGTTGTTCCTAGATGGGGGAAAACACCAGTAGGAATACTTCTGTTTAAAGGGGCAGTAGCACGTTTTAGGGGGAATATAAGGTGATGTCATGAAAATGAAAATTAATGGTTCCAAATGAAAGGCAATGTATTTAAACTAAATGGAGCAGTAACAATTCAAATATAAAATGTAAAGTTCAGCCATGCGATTCCTTTTTCTTACACGAAATGAATTAAAGGTGTTCACACAAAAATGGCCGCCAATGGATTTTGTGTAAATCTTCATACTTTGTCCTCTGACTAGGGGTGATTGACTTGTGTGATGAGATTTTTTACACTGTCAAACTAATACATTTGACATTAACTTACAATTATCAGTGAAAATTTTAAAATATAAAATTATCAAAAAACGTGCTACTGCCCCTTTAAGATCAGTGTGATTGTAGTGATAAAAACTTTCGAAGAAGCCTTGATCGAAGAGGAACCAGATATTGTCAATCATAACAATGTGATAACAAAGCGGCTTGGTGTTGATAAGCGTCATTTTCCTTCCTGCTCTACATCTTACTTCCTGATCACGAGTAACGTTTGATGTGAATAGTCACGGGCTGTAACACGGTTAAAACGAAAGAAAAGTCTCGGTGAGTTTTGTATTTTATGTTTTGATTATGGTCATTTAATAATATATTATAAGTTATTCCATTCAAAGGCGGGGTACACGGGGAGATATCCGCCTCAAGCTTGGTGTTATGCGACGAGCCGAGCGGGGTACACGGGGAGATATCCGCATCAAGCTTGGTGTTATACGACGAGCCGAAGGCGAGTTGCATAACACCAAGCGAGAGGCGGATATCTCCCCGTGCACCCCGCCTTTGAATGGTATAACGAATTTATCTTACCGAATGTTTATACAAAACGCATATAATATGAAGATAAAGGGTAAGAAATTCGTAAGTCATTTTACTAAAGTTTGTTCAAAGCTACGTATAAGTTGATCAAAAGTAGGTAGGATAAATGGTTATTGTCTATGCGTCTATGGTCGCACCCATCATGACACAATATGACGGTTGTGGTGTTTTCGTTAAAAAACCCGAGCGAGAGCGAGTGCCTTTTCTGAACATGCTAAACTGCGTAAGAACTGACAATTCCGCTTTAACCCCTTGTATGCATTGTTAAATGCCTCTAGTTGTTATGTCTTGTTATTACTTATTTCGTAACAGACCCCAAATAAAATGTTACTAAATAATATGTTCCGTATGTATAGGCCAGGTCGAAGACAATGTAACAGTGAACATAAAGAAAATCTTTTAAAGGTTTTTATTTCCCATAAGATGTTTAAAAAAAAGCATGATTGAGTCGACACTAGTAACACTACGTCATTTTAATTACCTTGTATCTTTTTTTGTTGCATGCCAATATACTATATACTGTTATCTACTAAAAATATTTGAAATTTATTGAAAAACATATGCATTCTTAAACGCTAAATAATAAAATATCATATATGGTACCAGTAAATAATACATTTTATTTCAAAGTTATTATCAGCTTGAGGAAGAAATCATTTACATTGGGGGCCTAATCGAGTGGACCGAAGGACTCGTTGTCATTTTTTTCGAATCCATTCATCAGAATGATTGATTTAAAGAAATTATATATGTATCCTACATTTCTCTGACACAATACAATTCACGGTCCATTGATTGGAGACTGTACATTGGACACACCTAAAACACGATCGAAATGAGTTTTTTCGTGCATGTGTGGCCCGCCGAAATGTTGCCCAAGCGGGGTAAAGCTCTCTCGTGCATGTGTATATGCATTACATGTGCGAACCATGTTCTCCGCGCGTGGTCTCCCCCTTACATCTTAAATGATAAACACTGATTTCGAGTGATACCCTCTGTCAATGAAAACTCTGGGTTCACAATGAGGGGGTTGTGTGTTCGAAGAATCGCGTAATTTCCCGTTTTTTCGTATTTGAGAGATTTTAAAGTTTGTATATCTTAATTCATACATGTTGACTATTCATTTGTTATATACGATATTAAACCTAAATTCGCGCATGACGATTCTTGAAAATGATATAGTAACATCATCATCATCATCATCATCATTGATTATTAGTGATATAACTTATAAATCCCTATCAACTCGAATTTGCCGTTTCTTGAAACAACATATGACTTCGTGACACTCGCTAGCTGCGGTACGTTGTATTCGAATATATATATCAAAGTCCAGGTTTGGAGACGAACAGACATACACGTCGACGGACACCCAAAGGGAACTTTTCACTTCTATATCCGTTTGACGGATATTTAAAAATGATATCGGATGTGTCAATACTTTGATTCTGAAGATAAAGGGGAGGCAAAATAACACATGATATGTAAATATATTGAAGATACAAGGCAACCATATACAAACATTTATAACATGCATACATAAACGGGTTCTCGCCTCACATCGGTAGTTTGATATGACGATTATGTGACATGAACTACCTTAGTCTGTAAGTAAATTGAAGAGACATATTTGAAAGGCATTCAGAAGGGAAAAAGAGGAGAACAAATTTTTTTCTTGATAACAACTTCTTTATTGTGAAAATCACGTCATGTCGTGCTTACTTCTTCGCCAAACATATTACAGTAGAACTTGGATATAACGAACTCCAAGGGACCAAAGAATTTAGTTCGCTATATCCGGTGTATATAGGTGTGATCAAAACTATGACCAAAAAATATTTTGTTTGTGATTGTATATAATGAGTATCTATGTCACGTTTTCTTAGTTACCCCACATATTCTGAATGATGAAGGAGTAAATACTCACCCCGATACGATTTTTACATTTTACAATAAAGAAGTTGTTATCCCTCTATTCCCAACATTAGCACCATAATTCTGTTTTGGTTTGTCCGCGGCTGCCATTTTCTTACAGATATGAACTTATCTTATTGTTTATACTGCATATGATGTGAGTTTCAGTTTATGTATATCATGAAAATGCTGTACTACATGCAATAAAGTATGGAAAAAATGAAAAATAATTTATTATCCAGAAACTCTTGTTCTACTGAAATGATAATCCAATCTAGTTAAAACCAGCTGTAATGTTACCGTCCTCTAAGTCCCGACGATAACATTCAAAGGGATCAGCCAGTTCTTTTTTCTTTTGCTGATTTCCGCGCATGCGTGACACGGACCAGGTGGGTTTGTAGCTAGATGTAACGTAAGGACTTAGAGGACATTACAGCTAGTTTTAACTAGATTGATGATCATCAGATCTACATTTTGTATGTGATAACATTTTTGAAACAATATTGGGATCTCTTTATTGTTCTAAAATGGAGTTAGTTATCTTATAGAACTGCTAAGGCTCCTGTCTTATTTCATGGCTTTCAGACATGAAGGATAGGGTGAAATCTACAAATCGATAGCACACAAGGGGCTGATAAGTCAGCATGACAGATGATCATCTATTGCGATATAAAATATTAATAGGATCTGCTGTTTCCGTTGCATGATTGCCGACGAACGAGAAGTGTGCATGTTGCATTCGAGTGCACTTTAATCTTTGATCGCTTGTACTATTGGTGAAAGTTTAGAATAAGGAGAATAATACTTGGAATAAAAGCATGGTAACGAGACCAAAAATCCGAAGTCCAGTCCAAAGTTAAAACATCCTTGTAGATAAGTATTTGATATTGTATTTTGGAACGGAACATACTTATGAGCAAAACTGAGCAATAAGGTTGAGGACCAATTTTTATTTTGAAATTCCGTGGATTTTTTTCGCGATAGACCTTATCTTAAAGAAAAAATATCCATCCTTAAAATTATCATGCGAATATATGTCAGAAATGGAAAGGCAATATTTAAAGGCACAGTCAGCTTCGTTCGTTTGGGAAAATGTCTCAAAAATGCTGAAAGCTAATCGATTTTACTTTTTATCGAAAATAAACACAAAATGTATTGATAGATTTTCCTCACATTTACATCGATTGGTGATTAGACTAAACAAAAATGTCTTTTTGTTCAGTAGCAAGGCTTTCCACAACCATACTGCCGATAAATGGCTTCGGTTCTTATTGGTTGTTTTTCTAATGAGTGAGCGCTCTTTATCATCAAGTTGACAATAAGAATTAACAAAAATGTAACCCTAAGTACCATATTTTAACCTGACTGATACATAATCATCAACTGATAACATAAATCCATGGGCAAAAAAACCGCTGGGTATTTTTCAAACGAAGGATAAACAAATAATGCATGTCGTGTAATTGCAATGTCGAATGTGTTTCATAAAAGAGCATTTTGAGAATTATCTCTCATAATTTCAGCCATGATTGCATGACGTTTTTTGTACTGTGGTTGTCTAAACACTGTTAGGGGGCGAAAATCGGATCACCGTAGTGTATTGAGTAAATTTCGCTGTGGCAATTTGCCATTAGAGATAGAAGTGGGTACATATTCTCGTTCTAAAGTTTCTCTTCATGATAGGGTTTGTACCCGTTGTAACAGTAATGTTGTCGAAGATGAATTGCATTTTTGGTTGACTGTGATTATTATTCAGATCTCAGATATAATCTTTGGATAGAAATAACGAGTGCTCACCCTACTTTCCAGTCCATGTCAAAATGGTTTTCTTACTCAATAATAATCAGTTTATAAAGCCCCTTGCCGCTCTTCTATATGCTATGTTTAGGCGCCGAAATATCTCGGCAGAATAGGATTTCACCATAACTTGCATTTTGAATATGTATATATATGTATGCCAATGGCCGGATGCTGTTTTTATCAAAATGATTTCATGCAAACAGGATTTTATTGTACCATGCAGCATGTGACACGTTAATAAAATATATTTCTTCTTCTTCTTCTTCTTCTTCTTCTTCTTCTTCTTCTTCTTCTTCTTCTTCTTCTTCTTCTTCTTCTTCTTCTTCTTCTTCTTCTTCTTCTGTTATTTCTTTCTTTAGATCAGATACTCACCTATTACACAATTACTTTACTGTCTATCGCATTTCCTGTCTGTTTCCTAATTAAAAGCTTTTAAATGATTACTATAGCAGGCAGGTTATATAATGCACAATTATCAACACCTGGCTGTTTAATGACATCAGCTAATTAGGTAACATCAAAAAGCAATTGTATTCCTTAACATCCTTTTTTCCTCCGATTGGTAAATCATAACCTGTCGAATTTAGGAGTATTTTTTTTGCTCTATCTGATAATTATTTTGGGTAAGATTCATTTAATAAATCTTCATTCTGTTGGGCCATGAAACATTAAGATTGTCATTGAAAGTATATTTTAATGCCCTATTAAAATAATGTTTAAACACGACATCAGTCACCATCCAATACATGCCTTTCATTGAGAATTGTAACTTATCAATCACTAAATGAAATAAGTAAGAAAAAAGTTGGGTTTTTTTTAACCTGAAACAAAATTAAGTCAAAAGCATTTTAAAAAAATGGTTTAAATTAAAAAAAATAGTATTATATAATAACATGCTCTCTTACTGTAATCTCTTTTGCTTGTACATCACTTGAACTGTCGTTTGGTTCGTATAGGTAAGGCAAAGCATCGGCCCTGTCATTTGAAAGTAGCGATTCGGAACAAGATGACTCACATTTCATAGAAAGTGATATGTCACTCTCTGAATTGGACGAGTCCATGATCCGATCTTACCAAAGTAAAATTTTCCAATAAGAAAAGAAAACTGTGCACGAATATATAACGGTTCACACGTGAGCAATTGTTTATGACGAAAATGCTTCCGGGACTCACGTAACCTCCATCTAAAAGTATAATAATTCTAAAAACCATAAGGACACACTTTTATAGGAAAAAAGTACAATTTCACCAAAATAAGCCATTCATCATTGACGGAAGTTAAAACATTAAACCGCCTAATGCCCCTATTTCACTACGAGAGGAATTCTCACGAATCGCCACGATAGAGAAATATTTCACATACGTGAACATTCGTAGACAATTCGTGATTTATTCTTGTGATTCGTAATGAATTCGTGATTGATTCGGCAATATTCTGACAATTCGTGGCATTCGTGAAATTTTTTTTGTTTGTCAAAAGATTTTTCCGAATCACCTACGAATTTTGTTATCGTAGTTGTCTCGTAAACTATTCGTAATTAATTCGGGTCATTCGTAACAAATTCGTAACGAGTTCTTGGAAATTCGTGGTTGATATTTTTGATGGTCTCTCTCCCGAATAATTTACGAATCATCTACGAAACAGTCACGAATTATCGTAATCTGTTCCTACATCATTTGTGATATCGTATCATATTCGTGAAAATTCGTAGTATATTCGTAGTTGTTTCGTAGTTATATCGTACAAATCGTACATAAGCAATTCGTATTGGTTTCGAAGTGTATTAGCATGAAAAGCTACGAATTTTCGTAAACGTTTCGTAGAAATGAAATTGCAGTTCACGAATGTTGCCGAATATTCAAGAACATTCACAAATTTTTACAATCACCTATTTGTGGCGATTCGTGAGAATTCCTCTCGTAGTGAAATAGGGGCATTAGTAATCACTGACTGAATTTCGTTTCCAAACAATATGTGGTTTCGATAACTGATTGATTTAAAAGTTCTTTATATTTGGGTATTTTGACTTGATAAACATCTAAAGCCCCTTTGTTTCCGAAACAAGTGCCGACTTTCCTTATGGCCAACAGGAAACCGATACGTATATAAATACACAAACAAATACATAGACATATACACATATCCACAAGCATTACTCTTAGATAGACATATATATATAGATGAAATAGAATAAAATTACCGATAGGGAACATAAAAACATTCATATTAGCCAAGTAGGGCTTTCAGTCATGTTGGCTTCTTCGGGTTGGTATACATATATAGATATACATTTGTATATGTATATAAACAAATATATTTAAAAAGAGAGTTGGTTTCTTGCGTGAAGAAAGGTTGAATAAACAAATATATATACATATATCTAAGTGTTTTTGTTTAAAGATGGACTGAAATGCTATATGGCAACTTTCAGGATTCGTGAAATAGTGATTACAATTTGACATTGACTCAACTTTAAATTACTGAAATCGACCTAGAAACGGCTGTATACGACTGTATACATAACACTGCCTAATTAGGCCGGCGAACAGAATAAAACGCACTGAAGCGTGACTGCCTCGTGACGTGTTAGTAGGCGATGTGATACCCCGTTGTGTGCCCTCGTTATGTAAAACAACACAAGCTAACAGTACAGCTCGATGTTTAACCGTCGATTAAACACCCTAAACAACATCCACACATCTCAAACCTTCAATAAATCAGTAGTTTATTTATTCAACTGGCAATTTGTATTGATGAAAACGTAAGACCCTGATTAAAAACGAAGTTGTGCGCATAATGCTACAGCATGTAGGCCTAGATGGTCTCGCTTTGCGCAATGTTGTCCTAAGACTGCACGTGAGAACCCGGATGTATTTTCGTCATAAACAATTGCTCACGTGTGAACCGTTTTATCTTCGTGCACAGTTGTTTGTTGTTATTGAATATAACTTTAGTAGCACAACAGAAAGGATGTTATTATACAATACTATTTTTTATACATTTAAACCAAATTTTTTTAAATGCCTTTGCCTTCATTTTGTAACAGGATAAAAAAAATATACGTTTTTCTTAGTTATTTCATTTAGTGATGGATAAGTTACAATTCTCAATGAAAGGCATGTATTGGATGATGACTGATGTCTTGTTTAAAACATTATTTTAATAGGACATTTCACTGACAATCTTAATGTGTTCACTCTTGTTCATAGAAGAGATATTGTTCACAACAATACCCGATACATGGCCCAACAGAATGAAGATTTATTAAATGAACCTTATTCAAAATAATTATCAGATAAAGCAAAAAAGTATTTCTAATTTCAACAGGTTATAATTTACCAATCGGAGAAAAAAGGGACGTTAAGGAATACAATTGCTATTTGATGTTACCTAATAAGCTGATGTCATAAAATAGCCAGGTGTTGATGATTGTGCATTATATAACCTACCTGTTATAGTCATCATTTGATAGCTTTTAATTAGGAAACAGACAGGAAATACGATAGACAATAAAGTAATTGTGTAATAGGTGAGTATCTGATCTAAAGAAAGTAAATAACACCTGCAGACCAATGTCATTGTTTATTCAACCTTTTTACACAACGTTCAAATCTAAATGTGAGCATTGTAAATTCGGATTATTACCATAAATCAGCCAAAACCTTTGTGCTATGTTTTATATTTTACTAATCTCTTTTTTCTCTGCATGCCAAACTGTTCATTCAGTGAAAATGCGAGCTCGAAACAGAAAATCGGTGTAGTGATCGGAACACGTGAGTTCGATGTAGATTGTCACATTGCTCTGTTTGACCTTACACAGCGGGTCAATTTGGCGTGAAACGATCAATGTGATGGGAATTTGTCTACGGAAACTTCATCAGGAGATATTCTAGGACAGTTGACAGCAACACAATGATATGACATACTGTTAGTCGCTTGGAAAACGCAGAACTACGAATTTCGCCTACCATTTTCCATATAAGCAGACGAACGCTTCGCCTACTGCCACGTCACTTCCGGTATCCCCTGCCCGTGACCTCTCAGCCTTGTTTTGGTTTGTCGCTGGATGGCGACGAGCAGACGCCTTGTTACGCAATGTTTACTTAGCTGTAGCTTCATTGAGAAACTGTGTATCGTTGCTGTTTTGGCCTAATATTTATGTTATATAGTTATTTGACCAATATCTTATGAAAAATATATTTAAAAAAGGTTATACAGCGGCTCTTTAAAATATTTGAACACAAAAAACAACACTTAAGTTTAAAGAGTCGTTCAAGTGTCATTAGTTTCAGGCAAAGCATGATTTTGTATTTGGAAGATAGTTTTGTAGAAATTTCTTTCTTAACTCATTCGAAGTAATTAACATAAAAGTATAAAAAAACATTCATTTAAAAAGAACGTTAGAAAATGTATAACACCTTTAGAAGAACTGAGTGGAAAAGGAAAATCTTTATACGAAAAACTTCCTTGTAATAGTGATTTTTTTTACCGGTCTGTTACTCATCATATTTGTTCGTTAATTTGTTATCCGCAAATAGACTTAACTATATTCTGAAGAGTGATATAAAGCTGTCAATGACACGATGCATATAATACTGCTCAGGTCAGGTGAACAGTGGAACAGTGTTATACAAGACAACGAATGATTGTGATATGTTGAAGACGTTTAAAGGGGGAGTAGCATGATTTTAGGGGGAATATAAGGTGTTGAAAGAAAATGGAAATGAATGGTTCCAATTGAAATACAATGTATTTAGACTCAATGGACCAGTTATAAATAAAAAATATAATGTAAGGTTCAACCATGCGATTCCTTATTCTAACAAAAAATTAAATACAGGTGTTCACACAAAAATGGCAGCCAATGGACTCTCTGTTTAACCTAATTATGTATCTTCTGGCTACGGAAGATTGGTTTGTGTATTGAGATTTTTGACGCTATCAACACATTTAACACAAACGTACAATTATCGGTAACAAATTGAAAATATAATATTTTCAAAAACGTGCTACTGCCCCTTTAAAGAGCATGGTTGATGATTTGCAATTGATGGGTACTTCAGAAATTGAAAATCCAAGTCTCCTGCTGATCTTAATACATTTTCCGTCCCGTTTTTTAAAAAAGGAATAATTTAATAATGATTTTAATTTACATGAATGTCTTAAAAGTAAGATTAGTGTTTGTCATTAATATTACATATTTATGAACGTATGTATCTACTTTACTTTTAAAGTTAAAGTATACTTACATTTGCAACATAAAGTTTAATCTTGATTATACTCAACTTTAAAGTAAAAAAAGGACTTGGTAACAGCTAGTGTGTTCCAATTGAAATATACCTTTCAACATTGAATAGTTTTGTTTATAGCGGAAAATGATCCCTTGTGACATTTATTAAAAAATCTGTTCTCTGTAAATTTCTTCATATCTATTCAATTCAAATCCTTAGTATTCAACTTTAAATTGTCTCATGTGCAAAAATTGCTTCGTCTTATTTCAGTAAAACGACATGTTCAAACATGTTTGATATTGGTTAAGAAATTTAGCTTTACACTGTCGTCAATGTACCTTATCGCTCTGTGTAGTTTACAAACAACGAACAATTCAAACTTTGCTAAAAGATCAACCCATATATTAAATCGTATGAATAGTATACTGACATTACACAGAATACTCGCAAAAATGCGTATGGTTCAATCCAAGCGAATGAATTTGGTTACGAATCGTCTTACAATTCTATGTTTCTTAAATACGTGAAGACATTTCATGGGTTGCAATTATTATGATTAATAGCATTTGAAAATAATCGTTGTAAACTTTAAAAACAGGTAGAGAAAGAACAAATTATTATTTATGGGTTGAAATACTTCCCCTTACACCCGGAAATTGATCCAGGAAATGTTACAATAGTATTAATGACATACAATAAACATCACAAGCTGTTTTCTATCCATGCATTCTGCACCAATATCGAATATATAGAGTAAAATAGTCAGTTGAACTTCTTCTCATTAACAAGGAAATAACATTTCCGTCTTCCATGAGAATCTTCTTTACTATTGATATTGAGAAAATCCAGGAGGTATGAATTACCTCCCTTTGACCGATTATGCAACTTAACTTTGCATCGATTATTTCAAATTAAAACGTACCTGTCTTTAGTAACTGAAACGAAATCGATAGAACAAAAACACATTTTTTAACAAGTGAAAATAATAAAGATTGATTTAGTAAACAATGGCATTCTGGTTATCATGACGCTAGTCCGACTAATCTTCGTAGTGAATCATGTATGTCTTGTATACTTGTGCCAAAGCTACGATTTTACAATCTATGTTTGATTGATTCCTTGCCTGACGTTTTAATTGAATGTTGTTTACACTTGTTCCTCAATCTCACATTCACAAAATAATTGGCAATAGAAGAAAATCACATATTAGTTAAAAAGTCAACAAGTATCATCTGATATAGGATGGATACTATTATTTGCATTATATATCTATGATAATTGGTTTGGAATAGTGCCATTCAGTAAGTACAGAGAGACCGACAGTCGGCACCAGTTACACTTTGTTTTACAAGTATATGACAATAACTCATCATATAATTGTACAATATTTTAATATTTTAAATCTTCGATTGTATTGGTGTTAACATTGCCCATATTTGGTGTCTAGACGAAATTAATGTTACGTAAAATGTTCATAATCATTATTAAATTAATTATTGACAATTGTACCGTTTTATCACTCACGGTATGGGTGTATTGCATTTACAAATTCTGTAGCCTATAATTGTATGTTCAGGAGTTTATAATGTCAGAACGCTACGGAACTGGCTAAAATGTGGGTAACCTGTTAAGATTTATTATTTGGGAATCTTACTAGCAATAAACAAGTTTTCAACGACGACGGTGTAATTGCTACAAACTTCTCTTCTTGAATACCACTCATTGACTCATTATCGAATCTTGAGATCTTTAAACGTTTGTGGTAAGTGCCCTAAGGTAAAAGATGATCTTAGAGTCCCAGAGATTCCATTGTAAAGTGTACGTGCTAAAACAATTTTTGAGCCTCATTGTGACCATGATCTACTTTTTTTTGGCGATTTTAAATGTGAATTTTTGTTTTGTTTTATGTCATTTTGAAACAGAAAAGGGTAACTAATAGATCTCCATGCAATATTCATTGACGTTAGTTTCTTATTTTAAAAACAATTTCAAAAAAGTTTTTATATTAACGCTGAATATGCCATAAAATAACTACAACGACTTCTAAAAAACCCAAAACATTAATTTTACGTGGACATTATACAATCATATTAAAAGGTTGATTTAACAATTATATGTATTCAATTAATTAAATAACCAGTTGGCTACATTCAAATTTAAATAGTGTCGTGAGAACACAATGACCTATAACAAAGGTATATGATGAATCAGAACATTAAAGAATTACTTATTCGACCAAATACACTGTTTCCAACACAATGTGTTGAATGTTAACACTATGACAACGTATGGATAACACAATATACATTTATCAACATTTGATTTGTTTACAGAAAATACCTTCTATCAATATGGCCGGATGTTATCTGGAGCATATTCTCATATCTGTCTTCATACTGCGCAGTACTGGTGAGTATCCTATGAAAATGAACCAGTTCTTAATAATAATAATACGAAATGAAGATGTATTTCAGGTGGAGGGAGTATATCTTTTGTGCCAACATTGTACTTTCTCAAGGACTAAAAGCCAGTTAGTGTGTTTGTAATGAAACATAGATATGTCTATGCTAGGTTCAAACTGGATCTGGGTTCTTCGGTTTTATTTTAGGTCCATGACAACTACTCGGTTTTAAGATGTCTACCAAAACCGTGTATTGTTTTTCTACTTGACATATCACTGATCAAGAATTTATACTTGTTGTCCTTGCATCTACGTTCTAATTTTGTAGACGTTAACATAATGCAGGAATGAGAAGTTGGAAAATAATACGTGTTTTAAATTGTAATAAACGAATGAGTGATAAGGGTAAATGATTTTCACTTATAAATACAACTGAAGTCTTATGTCATATATTCAGTATAATAAGTTAAAGGATTTCAAATGTTCGACATAATCTTCTTTTTGCAGGCCAACCTGTCTTTGAATGTCCCAAACAAGTTGCCTATGGCGAGTCTGCAAATTTAACATGTCACTACTCACAACTCGGTGTTAGCATCAATGACGCTGCAGGAAGGCAGGCAGCTATTTGTACAGTGGGTTCATGTAATAGTTTAGATGGGATTGATGTCACTTCTATAGACAGCTCCACCGTTCTACTGACCGTACGAGAGATAGACAAGGAGGATGAAGGGGAGTGGACGTGTCTGTCTGGAGAGGCAACCAAGTGTTCTTTACATGTTCACAGTAAGGCATTATATTTCCATTTCAAATTCAACTAGTAGTTCGTTTTCTTACACAACGTTAAGGAAAAGATTGTGTTGTTAGTCCCGATATTTTCATATACAGATATTTTATTGTTTTGAAGCTTCATAAATTTGAAAGTCGGAAATGCTGTTTTAGGCATATTTCAAATTTTCACATTTATATAGACAGACAGACAGACAGACAGAAATATTTTATTTAAGTGTCACAAGTCAGTTTCAAATGTATATAAAGCATGATATATATGTACAGCATAAAAACTGACGTCCAGACAAAAATTGGCTTATGAGACACTAAGCAAAATAAAACACTATATCTATCGTAAAAGCATATTATTAAACAATTACATAAAACACTGCTTATATAAAAGCGTTAAAATATATAAATTTATATATACCCAAGATTGTATGATTACACAAAAAAAAGGTAAAAAAGATATGATAAGAAATGAGATACGATAGAAGTGAGCAAAATATAATGCTAAAAAGATTAGGTAGAATGTAAATATTACGATATAAAAAGATTATAGCATAAAGAATTTACCCATTTGTAAATAAAGTACACATAACACATAGCAAGTAATATAACACAAGATGTACCGTAGTCGGTGATATTTTAGGACTGGGACGGGTAACCCCGATACCCGGTCGGGTGGGTAACGACAAGGACGCTACCCATCACAATACCCGGACCCGTTTTGATCAGTGTATGTTATAATTATAATACACAACTTAAATGCAGTCCTTAACACTTACATACATAAAATGCATACATAGTATGAAACTTTTATTTTGACCCAACCCACTGACAATGAAAAATAAGAAGTTAACTAGTTGGGGGAAAATGTCTATGCGTTTGATGTTTAATACTTAATTTATTATTTATGCTAAATGTCATGCTTTTCTCTTTTAATCAAATAAGTTAACATGTAGGTAACGTTTATGTTATCATATCTTCCTTATTTACCTTCAGAACATATAACCTGCAGCAATCTCATCTATATGCAACAGAAGGATACATTGCCAAAAAATGACTTGTTGTAAAATGAGTATTTGTTATTCAAATGATTTCATATCCATGATGTGCTCCCTATATTTTGACTGATCTTGATTGAAACGCAATATATTTCGTTCTCGTCCGATGCATCTCTCATCAGTGTTTTGAATGATACCCAACTGGGGTAGGGTAATGAGGTGTCGTGTAGGAAATAAAGACCCGTCCCACGCCTTATCAGACCTGACATGTTCTGTTGAAATATCAAAAGCGTGCTTGTGTTAAAATATATTAATTTGCCAGAAGCAATCGGATTGTATGATCATTTTTAAAAATAATATTCACACCACATTTCTTTTCAAATGAACTTAATTCAATATATTTGTTTGTGTTTTTGTCGTCCTGTCAAATCCCCAGCAAGAGAATCCACGTAACGTGAGTTTGAACTTGGGATTTATTATAGTGGAATTTAGATTCTATAAAAAGGTCAGTTGGTATTTGTGCTTGTTTACAGAACTGCCATCATGCGAGATCAGCAGCACCAGCTCAACGAACGACCTGACCATAGGACAAGATTTACCCTTGAATATAAACCTCAGTGACTACTACTGCACTAAAAGCATTGCCTGGAACCTTCTCATCGGGGGCAGATATCAGAACATCACCGGATTACGGGATCAAGAAGAAACAGATGATATCACTAGCAGGGTTGTCACATATTCTCCTGTAGTGACGTCATCACTTACTGGACGTGTAGAGTTGACCTTTAACTGCAACAATGAGACGTATGATGTAAGCTGTACTGGAGTGACGGAGTTGAAGCTTCGAGGTAATGGTTACAATGATTTCATGTCTTGGTCTCTATATTTTAAAACAGAACATGTCAACTGTGTATTTGAAAAGTCATAAAACATTAGTCGATTGAATAAACATACAAACTGCATTAAGCAATTGTCAGTTATGCACTTGTATCATCACCTTAGCAAAAAACGTATGCATATATTTTCTTTTGGGAAAAAAATATCAAATGGAGTCTTACATTATCAACTTCAGTTAAGTAAAATTATTAACAAGCTAGTGTGTAAATGCGTTATAATTTCCCAAAACTAGTTATAACGTTGACGAATAATGTAAAGAATTGATATGAATTGTTCTGTTTTTAGTTGAACCTCCTGCCCCTAAGTAGACATCAATTAACATATCAACTAAAGAAACATGAACATACAATACAAACATAATCAACTCCAAAAAGTATTGATTTAGTTAAACACAAACTACTATCAAGGTAAAATATCTTGTTTAAGGTAAGGAAGGGCTTAACGGAGTAATGAATGTGAATACTGTTCTGAATAAAGTAAAATGACAAATTACAAAAAACGAATATTTGCTGATATGACAAAATTGCTTAACAGCTTTAAAGAGTTACTGAAATGTTGAACGTTGTAAAAGTATATACACTTTGAATTGTACGTCTACGTTTTTGAAAAAATGTCATCTTTTGTCTAGGCAGTAAACTGAATGTGTGCGTTTTTGTAAAAAGCATAGTCGCATTTAAAGAAAACATACAACTGTGTATTTGAAACATTATTATGATATGAGTATTGATTTATTATTATCATACTGCTCTTCTTTAAATGGTAGCAGTTTTTGTGAATACATTATTATGAAAATTACAACCTTTTAGTACTTATCAAATCAGATTCTTATTCCCAATGATTGCTATATTAGATATATAGAAATATCTTTAGGTGATCAAACAAATGAAAATAAACATATATTTCAGACCCACCATCTTGCAAGTTAACAAGTGATAATGATACTGAAGATTTGACAACCGGCAGTAATCTAACATTGAAAGCAGAGATAGAGGAATACCCTTGTACAACTGGCATTGAGTATGCTCTACTCAGCGGACCGTTGATGGTTACAGACTTCGTTAAGAATGACACTTCATTTTATGCTAAGTTTGAAGTGAAGCCTGAATATTTGGGGAAGACATTATACCTGTATTACTCTTGCAACAACGTCTCAGCAACCACCATGACAACTGGAGTGGAACAGCTTCTTAACAAGGGTACGTCTTTACTTATAACACTTAAAAGTACCTACAGTAACTCAAACAGATACAAAGCAAAAGTGTGTGTAGTTATTTAAAGTATGTGCTGGATGTAAGAACAATTGTTTCTTAAAAGGAATGTTAACGTTCTGTTTAGATTTGTTGGGAAATGACCAAGAATGTTGATTTGCTCAGCTTATAATTATTATTGACCTAAAATCTAAATAAAAATCCAACCAAAAAAGAACATTCAAGTAAGAACAAAATAATATAAAGCAATTGAGATACAAAGTTAGATACAGACACATTGGTGTTGGAGTTACGCCCCTTTGTTATCGGGAGAAAGTAAATGGACATGAACGTGAATTATCTCCCTTGAATGGTTTAAATTGTTGGGTATGAGTGTTTGGAATCATGAATCAGGTTAAGACATACCACATTGCTGTATAAAAACCATTTAATCAAAATTCTTACATAAAAAATATATTACAGGAGGAATGAACATTTTAACATAATAATAATAGATTAATCTGTCGTATCTGTCTATCAAAATATGTAGAATATTTAGTGAAAATCATGATTTTTTATGGAAGTATTAATGTATTACATAATTTAACTTTGAAAAAAGGCAACGGGTAACAAGTTGGCAGCTTTTGAAAAAGCTGACCAATTCTTGGAGGTTTTTAATTCCTAGCTGCTTTATTAAAATTTGTGGTATAAGGGAACAAAAATAATTTATATAAGATATGTGAACACATCTTACAATTCTAGTCGAGACTGGGCAAATTTGAGTTAATATCCACAATTACAAGCTCATCAACTTTTACTATTGAGGAGGACTTGTTTTAAGTAATGTGTGAAATACAAATATTTGGTATAGATTTCATTAAAAAGCACGAATTTTAAATGACAGAAATTGCAAAGTTGGTCTTACTTTCTAATTTACAGACACATATATAAAATGCTTTCAGATGCTATGTTCCAATATTTGATAGGTGCATTGTCAAGTGGCTGTGAAAGACCAGTTAGATAGCAATATGCTATGCCGTGATCATTTAAAAAATATATAACCAAAAGATATGGACAAAATATAAACTGGATTTTATTTTTCTATTAAAAAATATGGCATACATGACTCATGACACTGTTATTTCTGTAAAAAAACCTCATGTAAAACCTTATCTTATTGATGACTGGAGAAAATGTTGTTATGTATCCTTCACAATATTTTTCAAGGGTCTGCATTATGATAATGCTAGCAATAGGCAACCAAATTAATGATCTTGTTTTGTGAAGTGAATTAACTTGAATGGGGAAACATGTTCAGGAGTTGTTCCTGTATTTGTTCAACGTTCATGTTTTTTAAAAAAAAGAGTCCTCTAAGAGTGAACAATTTCTTGAGAACTGGCACAAATAATGTGTATTTTTGACAATTCGTGACTGCGATATGAATCTTGCTCTGCTGTTGTGGGAACTGTTTTCTATTGCATTTGAACGTTGTCGTTTGTTATAATGTATTAACATTTTCATCATCAAAAACCTGTGTTTAATTTTTTGAACTTTTGTTTAGTGCAAATAACAAAATAGTTGAATGAAAATAAACAGACAATATGTGTTTGTTATTTATCGCATGTAGCTTGAAAAATGTCAGTTATAATGAACGGTCACTTAGATTCCAATTACTGCGAATATTTCAAGAAATTTGAAAATATCTAAATCTATTTCAAGATCCACATTTACTTCAGAAAGTCCTTGCAAGATAGTTCTTTTCGTAGGTGTAATCTTTCATTACACCACTTACTTTGTTTAACACTTATTGGGTGATCTGACCCAAGGACTGACACTAACAATTACAAAACTGGGCTTATCAGTAAAGTGCTTACCACACAGTCATGTGGGCAAAGACATTGTCCCTATCAAATTTGGTATTTTAAGATTACTTTGTTTCAAATTGTTATCACTATTATTATGTAACTATTTTTATTATTATATATATTTGTATGTATTAATATTCATTATCAATCATTATCATTATCAGTATCATTATCATTATTATCATCATTATTATTATTCAACATCATACTAGTCGATGCTAACTTTGATATAGTGCTTATGCATCCAGTCGCTCACAATTAGCCTCTCACAGAGCGTCTTCATTTCTCAAGCAGCATACTGTTCACAGTAGATCCAACTGTATATCAAAGAGCGTCTTCTCAGAACAGCTTGCTTGTAGCTGATAACGACACGCTCTCGTGACATGGTCACGTGCTCCTCCATTGCATCCGCTCTATCCTCATCTCTAAGCTTGGAGGTCTCATGACCTCCAAGCAAAAATATAATTGTGCCAATATACGTCCATAAGTTTTAAATTTTAGTATGTTAATCTCAAAATGTTTGTCTTATAACATATTGTTATTCAAATATATAGTATCATAGAACATATTATATTGGTGCCTCAATTTACAGGAGGAATAAACATTTTCATTAAACAAGTAATAGCTTATTAATCATGTTTATTTTTTATCATATTTGTTAGAAAGCAACATATAATATTTAGAGGAAATCATAATGTATTACGGAACTCTCAATATATGACACAAGTTAACTTTCAAACATAGCATCGGGCAAAATACAGTATTCGGCGCTTTACGATTGTATGAACATGTTTGTAGGTATATACGTCCGTAAGTATCAAATGTTGGTATGTTAATTAAACGATATTTCAATTTGGTTATGAACCTTTGCAGTAATGGATTTCATACTTTAAAGAATAAGTACTAAGGAACCAGTCTATTTGGGTGACCTTGACCTAATAGCTAGGATAACGAGATCAGATATATATGTGACTGACAAAACATTACGCTATTTGGTCCAATAACAGTGGAAAAGGGATTGGAAAATTTCAGAGAAAATGACACTTGAATTTTACCTTAGATTGTAAGTAAATTTTCCCGGCAAATATATTTCAATAAACGGCTCATAAATTATTCAAATTTGTAATCTGTTTATCTTTGAATTCTATTTCAGACAACGAAAACCTGTCTTATAGCAGTCTCGGATTGGTCATTGGTCTACCGGTCGGAGTCGTAGTGCTTGTTATCATCATTGGACTTCTGTTGTTTCATTACAAGCAGAAAACAAAAGACTCGAAATAACTCTTTGATCTGTCTTTCAGGTGGTAATGTCATGGAACCTAACATGCTCGGACTCATCATCGGTCCAACAGTGTCTGGTATTTTCTTCATCGGCATCACTAGTATCGTCGTGTTCATCTATATAAGAAAACGCAAAAAGTCCAAAATGAAAGACGCCCCATATGCGGACGTCCACGACGCTGTACCAGGACGTACAAGCAGTCTGAAGGTCACAAATAATGATACATACACAGAGGTGAGTGACATCACTGGGAGTCTGAAGAGAAACCATTTCGAGGCTAATGGTGTCAATGGCGGCCTGAAGAAAAGCCTTGGGACTGGGAACATTGTAGGTAGCCAAACACAACTTATCGACTTCAGAGAAACTTCAGAAAGAAACGACATAGATAGCTCAAGGCCAAAGTCGGAATGTGTAATGTATCCGAATGTGGTGTACGAAAGTGCAGACCGTATCTTGCCAAAACATGCAAAGGAGAACAGGAGCCTACAGAATGGTACGGAGGATTACTACGCTAAAGTGGACAAACAAAGATCCCAGGACAATGGATATCCAGATGTGTTGGCCTCTGCACGTGTGTGAATAGACTTTCCTTGCACGTGTTTGACATTGAACATTATTCTTCGTTGTGTATAAAAAAACAGAAGAAAGAATACACATGGGGGAAAACGATGATATCCCATCAGAATGGAGGCAAACAGAACTTTGTATCTTCAAAAGCAGAAAAGCCACAACAATTTCCATGAAACTTTCTTTCCAGCATAAAACTTCTCTTTGTGGGTTAAGACTTGAAGAATTTCGAGAGAATGTAGTCAGGTTTTTCATTCAAGAGAAAAATAATTGTTATTAATATCTACGACCCCTTATCTGAAGGGAGGAAAAATGATACTTATTGTCTTAAATCCACGAAAGCGATACAAAACCTCTAGGAAAACTATCTCTTTGTGTATTGTGGAATTGAAGAATTTAGGAGACAACGTGACGATGGTAGTCAATTGGTGCGTGTTACGGAAATAATGAAAACTACCGAGAAGAAGCAAACATTCATGTGATGTTTTATGATATTGACAGCCACAAGTTAGCTATGTTTTAAAAACTGGATGAAATATAGTGAATATCCTGTTTATATGAATTTTTCAGGTGAGGAATTTCCTGATTTTGGAAACCTTGCAGATAAAAACTTTAAGGTTAAGAACCTTGCGGTGTTTTCAACAGTTAGATACTCATACGTGGACTAGTTTTGTACTTTGAAAGTGGTAATGCACAATCTGTCTGATCAAAGAATCCCTTAATCACCCACGTAAGCAAAGTTTGAAGATTGTAATAGGTGAAGCAGTGATTGTATTCCAAATATGTGAACTTGTGCGTGATTTTATTCAAGCCTACGGTTTTATAAAACCTCATGTATTTTGGGTTGTCCTCAAACATAATGTATTCTTATCTTTAACTTTTCGATTTTGTTTTTAGATATAAGTTGTCTGTTCATATAACGAACTTTAATGCATGCAAATATTGTTGTTATTTGTTAGAAAAGAGCATCTCACGTATTTGAGCCCTGATGTTTCTAGCAAAACCAATGGAAAGGAGATTTGAAGGAATAGTAATTTCTAATGCAATACCTTTTTAGTCTTGACAATTGAGATGGGTTGGTAAAACATCAAATGAAACACTTCCGCATATCTAACAGCAACACTAAATATAAGATAACTTTACACCGTGTTAATCACTGTACATATTTTACATACGTTTTTACATAGATCATTTATCATTTATTAAAGCCATACAAGCAAAGATGACACCACCTGTAAAAATGAATGCATAAAACAATAATAATCTCGAGAAGTGATCTGCTTACTTATGGTTAATAATGATTCTATAGCATATGGTGATGGATCATAATGCACTTATATAAGTCAAAACAAAACTTCATCCACAGAATACAGTGACTGCAACACATGTTCTATCTGTATATCATATATATGTCTTGTTTTTTTGTATCAATAAAGCAAATTGGTTGATGAATGAATTTTAACCGGTTGTGTTCAGATGTAATGTGTGTTTAATAACTTCGGGGATTAACACACTTGTACATGTAAATATGTCTTATTTTGTTCAACAAAAACTTTCATGGGTGAGGTACTTGCTATGAGAAAAGAAAATTAACATATTTATGACAATCACACCTGATTAATAATGCATTGACTAAATCACAAATGTTTAATGTTTTTTTTAACCTAAAATCAGCTTCGTTTTTAGATCAGATGAAAATATTGAATGAAAATCATTCGTCAAGCAGGAAATTTAATTTTTACATTTTTAAATGTTTAAAATTTGTTGAATTGTGATTTTATCTGTTATATGGATGGTATAATCGCTTCTACACTTGTTATCTTTTTATAAGCTTTTTAAATGACAGCCTTTACCTGTTGTGTTCCGTGTTTACATATGATTTTGTCTTGTGTAAATATATGTATATATCATAACCATCTAATATCCCAAAGCCGGAACCCTCTGAAACTTTTTAAAGTGCAAATATTGTACAGAATATATTTGTGTATATTCGATGTATTATGAGTCATTTTTATGCAATTAAATAATAAGAGCTTGATTTGGAAAACATTAAATATTTATGTCAAAGATGTATTTAGTATACATTTATGTTTAGAAAGAATTTTTTTTATCGCATTATTAACTTAAATTGATTGTTACAAGAAATTCAGGTATAGACATTGTGGTCAAGTTATTTTAGATATGTTTAGAAATGTTAATATATGTCAAAATTGTCTATATGAATTAATATTGAATTAAGAACAAAAATAAGCGTTTTTTTTATTAAACATCATAAAGGATCTAATTCTGAAAAAAAGATTTTATAAGAGAATTCCTTGCATCCTTAAGATTTTATTGTATTTATGGAAGAAGTATAAGTCTTGTGATGATTTGATCGTTATTTTATCACGTTTTACATGAGTCTTTTGATTATCTATGCAATGTAATTGATCGTCGTGATGTATAAAGTGATTCATGTACATATTGCTTGTTAACGCAAATTAATAAAATGATTAAAACAATATTACATTGGACTGTTTTAAAAAAAGTGTAGGTGATAGGAAGCTTCTAGCCTACACAATAACAGCTGGAAATAAATTAACTAATCAGTTTTGATAAGTTTTTCTTAATACGATAGGGGAGACCGGGGCCGGTAAGTCCCCTTATCACTAAAATAGAGATAATTAGGCGTTCTCTTGCAATATACTTATGTACGTTAGTACATATATTGAGACATATCTTGACTTTATTGCAATAATTGTTGGAAGTGCCAAACTCAACCAGTTTGCCTATTACTATGCTTTTAAGACGACGAGTTGAAAAGACGAACATGCCCCGCATTGGGGTAAGCTCGGTTTCCCTCAGGGGCAGGTTCGTTCATCGTTGGGAACAATTAGTACATGTTCAGGCTACAAGAATTAAAGAGAGATAAGATGCTATTCATAGTATTCGATATTTGGGACAGAAAAAAACTACATTACTTCACAAAGATATATTTTACAATGATTTAGAATCAGTTAACTGCCTGCCCCGGTCTCCCCTATTCGTGTTTACATTGGCGGGAAATACAGGAAAATGAGAGCAAGAATATATTATTTATTTATTGCATAAGACATAGCGTGATTATTCCATTGAAACAATTTTCATACATTTACAGTGACCGCAACACATGTTCTATCTGTATATCATATAACTTTGTATATGTCTTGTTTTGTTGTATCAACAAAGCAAATTGATTTATGACCAGTTTTGAAAAGTTTGTCTTAATACGATATTCGTGTTTATATTGGCGGTGAATGCAGGAAATGAGAACAATAACTTATTTATTGCATATGATATAGCATGATCTTTCAATAAAAGTAAACTAATGAATACCATTGAAACGAGTTTATTATCATGATATGCTTATCACTGAGAAACTGAATTTATTCAATTTCCTCACCATTGAGGTTATATCATAGTGGCTTTACCACAGAGCTCATGGCCCAATATCTTTTTCTGATATATAGATATTGTACGTGGAAGAAGTTCTTGTTAACGGGAAGCAAACATGATTTAAAGGGCATGAATATTATTTTGTTAGAGCCAGGTATGAAGTATGAAGTACATGTAGTGTCATTTTATAAAGAACGAACTACCTGTTGTCGAAAATAAATTATCATTTAAATGTCTCTATACTTCCATTGACATTACAAAGGTCGAAGTCATTAATGATGGACAGTTCAAAGGTTAAAGGTATTTTTTGAAACTTGTCTAACGTCCGTTTTTCGATCCTCCCGCCTGAAAACTATTTAATCTTCTTTAGAAGCAAAAGACTATAACTGTAGCTGTCATGATTTATAGAATCAGTGACTCTGTGACACTTCAAATGGGACTCCTCTGACCATGTGTATAACATATCATACAAAGCCTGATGAGCTAGAGAATAGATGACTATTTGAAACGGATTTGAGCACCATATAGGATGGATGATATATGTTGATCAAAGATAACATTTTTATTCTCAATGCCCGATATATGACAACTGACAACATCCTTATGTTTCATTATAAGCCGAATTAACATGTACATGAAACTAGTTTTATAACCAAACCAATGTTTTCTTCCTTCTGATTTTAATCAGTTAAAAAAATTGCGTGTTACATTTTCCGCTTTCACTAATGTATTTGATTTCCTCTTAGTCAAATTATAAGTTTATTTGAAATTTTGCGTAGTGTTTTGTTCTCATAAAGACCGTTGTAAAAATTATATGTAGGAGAAAAAACGCAGTTTTACTTAGTACTTCTACTAACAGTGAATGAGTCAATAGGTTTAATACAATTCATCATTAGACAATTGCGATTTTGTGTTTTAAAAAATTATTTCATAACCGTTGAAAGGATTTGAGGAAGGAACATAAAGTTGACCGTTCATGTTTTGAATCATAATTTAGTAATTTATTTGCCTAACGTTAACATTGGTGTTGATTATTAAAAGTAGGCGACCTTTACTAAAAATTATCATAATGGTAACAATTCAGTAATGATACCAGTTCACTAAATGGAACGTCATTGTATAGTCTTAATTTTGATGATTGAAAGCCGCTGTTACAATAACTCTGAAGAAAATGTAATAATGAAGATATATCTTATCTGAGGGAAGAGATACTACTTTAAAGGAGCAGTAGCACGTTTTTAGGTGCAACATAAGGTGACTTCAGGAATGAAAATGAATGGTTCCAACTGAAAGACAATGTACTTAAACTAAATGAAGCAGTATTAAATCAAATATATATGACTTCAGCTATGCCATTCCTTTTTCTTACACAAAATGAATTAAAGGTGTTCACACAAAAATGGCCGCCAACGGACTTTATGTGAATTTTTATAATTTGTTCTCTGACTATGGATGATTGGTTTGTATAATGCGATATTTTACATTATCAAAATAATATATTTAGCATTAAGGTATAAATATCAGTGAAAAATTAAAAAACAAAAGTGCTACTGCCCCTTTTAAAAACACAATAATTCTATATGACATGATATACTGGACACAAATATTTATGGATACATGAACATTTTGAAATCATGTATGCAAGATATTTTTTCCTTGATAATTTGATGTATTATTAATCATGGTATTAAAGTTACAATGCTTTATTTTGACTAAGATATTTGAAACGAAACTGCATGTGCATGGTTGGATGAGCTAGGCAGGTTTTGAGTTTGTATAATGAGTAGGAGTGGGAGTAGTCAATATTGTTTGTCAATGAATACTGTGCGTCAGTCTAGACCTATGCTTCACCCATTGTTTTCATCCACAGGGTTAGGAAAAAAACAAGGTTATTTTAGGCCATGTGCACGGATGCATCAACTCCAACTGAGGTAACTTTATAAAACATTCATTGATATCACGTTGGTTTTTCGAGTGATTTGATCCTTGTTTATTAACATTTTCTTAAATGTTGCATAAAATACAACAGAACCAACTATACACATAAATCCATGGATATACTCAATAGAGATTCAGATGTACATATCTGAGTGCCCATCACCCTTACTCCGAAAATACTCTTCTTGGTATTGACAGCTGTGTATGTTGCGCTTTACCATTAGTTTTAAAAAATAGTGTATACACCCGACTGTATATATGTGTTGCTTTTTATACATGTATGAAACAGGAGTTCGGAGACACATATTTCTGTCTTTATTATAATTCTGTGATAAACATAACTTAAATTCTAGCAATAACAGTTTAAGAATCTCCCCTTTGCAAACGTAATAGCTGTGATAAATTGCTTTTAAAACAGGGTTTAACCTAATCTAGTTCAAACTAGCTGTAATATTATACGTCCCGAAATTACATAAAAATGTAGGATGTAAGTGAAGAAAAACGAGAGATAGTGTTAAAAGATTGGTGGAACCTTTTATTAATAATACCTCATATGCAATATGTCATTAACGTTTGTGGGGGCGACATAGATGTAGGTACACTTCAATAATGAGAGGTGAATGTTCAGAGAAACACTGAAGCCAGTTAGCAAAATTAGTTTGGGTGGACAAGTTACACTTTTATTAATCGGAGGTGGGAGGAGATTTGGGGTGGGTGGGTGTTCGGCCTCAACAAGCACCGGACAGGTTGGTATCACTCATTGTTTACGTTAACACAGTATCGAATAAGTACAAGTAGTTCAGTGGATATGGTTACTATTATGTTGGCTGGGGGAGGGTATCACGGAATTGAGCAGGGTTTGCCAATGGCTTGAAGCTTGAATGGTTGTGTCTAGATTATTTTTGATTATTTTATTGTCCCGACTTTCTTATCAACCGTTTTGTCTATGCTTAACACGCATACACATTGCTTACATTTATTTTAGGATTTTGACTACGATGTTTTATTCATTTTTCCCTGTTAGATGGCATGGTAAATGTATATGATGCATTTGAATATGAATAATAAAGTACCATAACTTCCCCATTGTAGCATTTCTTGATATTCTTGAGATATCCTTTCATGATAGTAGCTTACAAGGAAAGTGAAAGTCAATCATTTACTTGACACTAATCAACAAAGTTGTGCTGCTCGAATACACACTATATTATTGATTTATGTATTCAATGAGGAAGGAAGTTTTGATCTGACGGGCATTCATGAGAAATGTACCAAAGCATTCAGTGTGTAT
The DNA here is from genome assembly GCA_916613615.1 of Steromphala cineraria. Taxonomy (NCBI): domain Eukaryota; kingdom Metazoa; phylum Mollusca; class Gastropoda; order Trochida; family Trochidae; genus Steromphala; species Steromphala cineraria. The sequence goes on from OU744737.1 coordinate 18,790,016, forward strand.
AGAAAGGTGTGGTATTCACATTTCTCTCTCGCCATCATTTGTTTATATTATCAGCGTTTATTTGACTTCGTTTCTAACCTCTCTGATGTTACATTTAACAAACTCATAGGTAAGTCGACTTCATTTGTTTTAAACTTGTTTTATGTTTCGAATTATGTTTAGGTATTTCCATAGAAATATCATTGTAAAGACGAGGGTAAGAGTTTTAGACTCTCTGATTTAGGTGCTTCGTGCATGTTGAATGTGGAAATTGATATAGGAGGAAACTGCCTAATATATAGATACATAAATGTTTAAATAAAAATATGAATATAGTATGTATTAAATGTACAGACTGAGACCTCATGCTTCTCATATAATGTTGTACAATTATAAGCCTTGCGACGTCTTTTTAAGGCAATTTTGTTTAATCTGATTGATAACCACCTTAAATGTGTCAATATTAGGGCTACCAAAAGTGTGAAGTTTCACTGTGTTTTGTGTGTCGTTTAGAGAAATTTGTCAAAATTTAAACAAAAGACATGTCAATACCACAAGAATGAGTGCGAGATTATGAATATAAATACTGATTTTACAACCGCTTGATATTATTTTTAGACAAATCCAAGTTACTTTAAAACGACAATGAAAGTCAATATTTTGTGCTACAATGTCATTGATTTCATTCTCTTGATTGAATCTATGAAATTTCATTAAATGACCTTATATCAAAAGTATGGACCTTCATAATCACAAACTTATCGAATATCAAATTTTAAATACTTTACAAAGAAAATAACTTGCCAGAGGTAATAATGGTAAAGTGGTTGATAATGGTTTATCTCATTAAGGGGAGAAAGTGTTTGATCAAGAAGTTCAACACGATTTTTTAAAATTTTCTCACAAATTTAAAACTTGTGGTCATTTTCTGAATTATTGATGAAAAAAGGATTGCTAGCCTCTTATCTTGCACGATAAAAAGGTTTCTGTGTATGAATATAAAATGTTTATTTTAGATTAAAAAATAATAGGTTAAATGTGTAGTTTCTCTCAAATGACAATATTTATATTTGGCCAAATTTTAGTGGTCACACCACTTAAAAATGAAAAGGCAATTGTTATATCTGGAGCTCTCATTTAATCAAAATATTTCAATAGCACCCAAATTCATATTACAAAATAGGTCGTGGTTAATTAAGTTCTTTGTGTATAGAACAAACGTATATTTTTCTTTTCATTTTACTTTATATATCTTTTATCATTATTCCTGTGTTCAGGATATGCATTGGAGACTTAACACACCTTGTTATAATTCTCTAATTTTGGAATTTATACTAGGTTTAAAGAGGGGCAGCTAGAACATCAAGTCAAGATCTACCATGACAACTCTCATTTATTTCTACATTTACATCCTCATACTGCACTGTGATAGTAAGTATCTTATAAGTATCTGACAAAAGATAATCATCTTTTCAAAAGATATACACAGAAGTACAAAAGAAGTTTACATCATTGTTTGATTCAAATACATATGTTTGACATGATAATTTAAAATTGATAAGCATGAAAACAAATCACAAGTCAAAGAATACTTCTGAGTTTTTTTTTAAACGTCTTTTTTAATAAATAAAATGTTAAAATCATTCTGACATTAGTTGATACACCGTGTTCTTCATTGAATGAACTTCAGTTAAGATGCATTTTAATTTTAAAAGACATCATACATACGTGTTTGTTGTTTTTTCCTAAATTCCAAACAATCACCTTTTAGTTCAAATGAGTTATTCATGCACTGTTGTCCTATACGTTTCATGCTGGATGTCATCAGTTTGATTGTAAATATATGACACTGATAATTGATTAGTGTTGTTTAATTATAAATTTTTTTCACAGTTTTGCTTCGTAACATATCACTGATCTAACAATGAAAACAGTAGAAAATGTTGTTCATACATCTTTGTTCTTAAAGGGGCAGTAGCACTTTCTTTTCATAATTTTATATTTTCAATTTTTCACTTATAATTGTAAGTTAATGCTAAATGTATCATTTTGACAGTGTCAAAAATATCATTTCACAAGCCAATCATCCATAGTCAGAGGACAAAGTATGAAGATTCACATAAAATCCATTGGCGGCCATTTTGTGTGAACACCTTAATTCATTTTGTGTAAGAAAAAGGATTCGACTGGCTGAATTTTACGTTATATGTTTGATTTATTACTGCTTCATTTAGTTTGATACATTGTCTTTCAATTGGAACCATTATTTTTCAGTTTCCCGACATCACCCTATGTTCCCCCTTAAAACGTGCTACTGCCCCTTTGAATTGTTGAAAGTTGTTAAAGGTTAACATCAAAATGTTCAATAAATAATATATGATCTTTATTTAGTCATTCAAAAAATTAGTATAGTGGTTAATTATTTTGTCATTTCAGAAACAAAAATTCAAAAGTTATAATCAGAAATATAAAGAAAAGGTGACGTTAGTATAATATAAATTGGTGTTTTCACTGTATCAGCACAAACATACTTATTTCATTCATTTTTCATTTTAGTGAAATGTTTTCCTTATCCGCATAATCTCTATTTGCAGGTCAAACTGTCTTTGAATGTCCCAAACATGCTGCCTATGGCGAGTCTGCAAACTTAACATGTCACAACTTAGAAGCCACTGTTAGTATCCGTAATCCGGCAGGAAAGCAGGTAGCTGGTTGTACAGCGGGTACATGTGTTATTTTAGAAGATGGGATAAATGTCACCTCTATAGACAGCTCCACCGTTCTACTGACGATACAAGATATAGACAAGGAGGATGAAGGGGAGTGGACGTGTCAGTCTGGAGAGGCAGCCAAGTGTTCTTTACATGTTTACAGTAAGGCATATTGTCCTTCTCAAATTCAATTGGCAGTTCGTTTTCTAATTAAACGTCAGGTTACAGATTTTATTGTTAGTTCCAATATTTTCACGTTGATATTTATTTTTTTGGAAGCTTCATCAATTTGAAAATATGTAAGGCTGGTTTTAGGTTTATTGCATCTTTTTACAATTATTCAATACAAGTTGTTACTGTAGTCGATGATAATTTAGGCCTGGGATGGGAAACCCGTGACGGGTGGGTAGGTCTTGTATGAGATGGAACTGGGTACTCACCTGGACCTGTTTGGATTATGAAATCCACAGACTATCATCTAGTTTAGCTCTCCGGCCATCAATGTTTGTTCAATCGTTGTTTCAACGCAAGCTGCCATTGTAAACGTAGCTGAAGAGAAGCAACCCTTGTCCCTTGCTAAAATTGACTCCACCTCTTGATGCCGGCGGATTAAGAACGTCAGTTCGATCCCACCAAAGACCATTTTAAATGTTTTTAATTGTTAAAATCATCGTATTTTATAGATTTTTTAAATTCCAAAACATTTAAGTCGTGACAAATTAGCTAAAACCGGAATAAAAGGCATTTATAAGGAGTAATTATATTTTGTCAATTCACCGTCAGAGTCACTGCTCTATTCATTTGCATAGTTCAATGAACGAATCTTAAAACAACGTCAACTATTAAAAAAGTATTATCAGGCATTTTTTTCGAGTTGAATTTTAAAATGACATTGTATGATAAAGAAGTTATCATGCTCGTGTGTTTTGGGATCGTAAATATCCTGCATTAGGAATAAACACTATGTATCTAGCTCGCCAAGGCTCGACAAATACAATGTTTATTCCTAATGCAGGATATTTACGATCCCAAAACACACGAGCATCATATCCTCTATGTGTCAAGATATTAAATCCGAGCTTGTGTTAAATGTGTGCAATCGGATTGTTTGTGTTTTTGTCAACATGTTAAAATCCTTAGCCAAAGAATCAACATAACGTTAGTTTGAACTCGGGGATTGTAATAGTGGTAGGTATATTCTAAAATAGTTTTGTTTGTACTTGTACATGTTTACAGACCTCCCATCATGCAAGATCAGCAGCACCAACTCAACGAACAACTTGTCTAATGAAGCTGTTAATACGTTTGTTAAGAATTCTGACAAATCAAAAAAAACTTTGCTATTTTGTTAAATGTTGACCTTTTCGTTTGCTAAAATTGTCTGGTTAGGAGACATGATTTGACTTCCTTTCGCTGGGATTGTCCTCAAAACTACTAAGCCGAATGATTTTTAAAGAGTATAAAATACCAATAGCTATTATAAATATTTAAGGGTATTATCAAAGGAAAGACATTAAATTTCTTTGAGCAAAGTGAGGGGAGTAATTGCCCCTGAAGTGAAGTTAGTGGCTTGGTGATCAATGTGTTTCTGTTATGGACATGACAGTCATCAGTGTTATTGTTATCTTATATGCTTTTGTTTCTTTACAGAACTGCCATCATGCGAGATCAGCAGCACCAGCTCAACGAACGACCTGACCATAGGACAAGATTTAACCTTGCATATAAGTCTCAGTAACTACTACTGCACTAATAGCATTGTCTGGAACCTTCTCATCGGGGGCAGTTATCAGAACATCACTGGATTACGAGATCAAGAAGAAACAGATGATATCACTAGCAGGGTTGTCACATATTCTCCTGTAGTGACGTCATCACTTACTGGACGTGTAGAGTTGACCTTTGACTGCAACAATGAGACGTATGATATAAGCTGTAGTGGAGTGGAGGAATTGAAGCTTCGAGGTAATGATTACATGCAATGATTTAATGTTTTGTCTCTATATTTTGAAACAGTACATGTCAGCTGTGTATCTGAAAAGACATAAAACATTGGTCGTAAGAATACAAATACAAACATATGTAAGTATACTATCACCTTTGCAAAAAAATCATATGCATGTAATTTCTTTTGGTTGAATCTAGTAAATGAATAGAAAAGATAGTTTAAGCTAGTTTGTAAATGCATTATCCTAAAACGACTTATGATAGTGAATATTTTGTACAAAGCTATTTGACGAAATATCTACAGTAATGGTAATTAACATTCTGTTTTTCGTTGAACTTCATACCCACATCGATTAACATATCAACTAAAGAAACATCAACAGTACAAACATAATCAACTCAAAAGAAAGTTTTGATTTATGTTAAACAATAACTATTACCAAGGAAAATGATGTTTTATATTATTATTGTCGTGTCTAGACCGTAATTGACTATTAGCTCTTACGATGCGGGTATATATTTTTGCTCTACAAGCCCACGTGGCGGAATTGTTTTGTCCGGTGCCAGCCACCGTTATATCCTGATTGGCCGCTTCTTTATTTTTGTGCGCGGATATACATATGATACATGGAAATAAAGGCAATTCGCTCCTCTATACGATGATGTAAAAATTATAAAATTATCTCAAATGGTTCGTGAGATATAAATGCCGCAAGGTGGGTACCCTCAATCATTTTGAGGTAAAAAATAAAATTTGCGGCACTTGTCGCAACGCTTGCCGTTTCTGTGTTTTTGTGCGCGCATATACATATGATACATGGAAATAAAGACAATTCTTTCTTCTACACGATGATGTAAAAATTATAAAATTATCTCTAATGGTTCGTGAGATATGAATGCCGCAAGGTGGGTACCCTCAATCATTTTTGAGAAAAGGTTTGATATTTTATATCCGGGAGCAGCCAAGACTGCTTGCAGTCAATTATAGCCTTATCCTGAAAGTTACGGATTTCGCCAAGAGGGCTTACACGTGTGCCATTTTATATTTGGCCCGGAAATATCACGCGCCCCGCATCGTAAGGGTTAGTCAATGACAGAACAGCAAATGTACGTCATTTACCGCTGACATGTTTATTGCGGAAGCGGGGGGTTACATTCAGGGGTCCCCAAGCTGAGAACTGATGTACCGGTCGCACTGAGCCTTACAGGGCTTACGGAGTTATCTCCCTTAGACCATTGCTTTAGTCTTTAGAGTCAAAAGACTACAATTATGAAATTATGTTGTATAAGATAAGGAAAGAGCCTTACTGAATAATGAGTGTGAATGATGTTTTGAACAAAGTAAAAAAAAAATCATAAGATATATGTGTAGATATACCTAAATTGCCTAAGAGTTTATAGGGTTGTTAAGATGTTGGGAAAAAAATAGATCCATTTTTTGCATCACTGAATATTACCTTATTGTGTATGCACTTTGACTTGCAAAACTAAAATGTGAATAAAAGAATTCTTATATCTAGTCAGGAAACATAATGTGTGCGTTGGTGTTTCAAATAGTGTTTCATTTGTCAGAGTCGTGTTACAGACAAATAATGGTATAAAACTGTATATTCTAACATTTCAGAATGTGTACGGCATGAGTATTGTTGTATTACAGCATAATAATCTTCTTTAAATGTGCTACTACATAGTAGCAGTTTTTGTAAATAAATCAATATAAATGTAACGATCATTTAAGTACTTTATTTATATCAGATTCTTGGTCTTAATGATTGCTATACTGAGAAATAAGTTTGGATGGGAAAACAAATGAAAATGAACAAATATTTCAGATCCACCTTCTTGCAAGTTAACAAGTGTCAATGACACTGACTACTTGACAACCGGCAGTAATCTAACATTGAAAGCAGAGATAGAGGAATACCCTTGTAGGCATACAAGAGGCATTGAGTATGCTCTACTCAGCGGATCGTTGATGGTCACAGACTTCGTTAAGAATAACACTTCATTTTATGCCAAGTTTGAAGTGAAGACTGAATATTTGGGTGAGAAATTATACCTGTCTTACTCTTGCCACAACGTCTCAGCAACCACCATGACAACTGGAGTGGAACAGCTCCTAAACAAGGGTACACATATGTATTTACTTATAACACTTAAAAGTATGTACAGTAATTCAAAACGATTAACTTATTTCGAAGCAAAACTGTGTGTTGTTATATAAAGAATGTGCTGGATGTAAGAGCAATTGTTTCTAAAAAGGATTGTTGACGAAATGTTTAGATTTGTTGGGAAATGACCAAGAATGTTGATTTGCTCAGCATGACAACTGGAGTTGAAAAACTTCTAAACAAGGGTACGTCTGTACTTTTAACACAAAGCTAACTATTTCCAATATGTGGTTTTAAAACTTTTTTTTTTTACGAATACGAAGTAATTTTGCAAAGTAAATAGATTATTTGGTGCTACGTTTGAAGAAAATCCTGTTCAATAAACATGCAGCAATGTCTACGAAAACAACAGGACAGTGGGACTTGAACTTCTTCAAACAAAAGATATATCGTCATTTACGTCAATGAGTAAGATGCGAGTTTATGATGGTGAAAATAGACATGCATGTCCCTAGCTGGAAAGGAGTAATCATTTATATGCTACCGAACTGAATCACAATATATTTCAAGTCTGCTAACTATCAATGTCGATCATTCCTTATAAGAATTTCCTTCATTCTGAACAATCATTTACCTAAAAGGCAATGTCAAGGATATACATGTACCTTCCAAATAAATAACATAAAACCATAAACAAAATGAATTCAAACATTTCCTAAGCAAAACCATTTATTCGCTAAGAGAAATGCATTAAACAACACACAACTCTATATTTCAGGAGCACAGAACATACCATCAGATAACCTTGCTCTGGTCATTGGTCTAGCAGTCGGGGTCATATTACTTGTTGCTGTCCTTGGCATACTGATTGCTTGGCAACTAAAACGGTGCAGACCTTCAAATGATGACACTCCGTTATACGATGTTCCTAACCATGATGCAGAAAATGATAACAGGTATGAGGATCTGATACAAAATGATCACACTCGATCTCAAACTCAAGAAATGCAGAATAGCCCAGATGTTGGGTATGAAACCCCCCAACAAGATCCAGAATTACAGAATCCTTCTAGTGTTCAGTATGAAAATGTAGAGAATGTTGAACAGACAAAGGCGAGTGTGGTTCAGTATGGTAACATTAACTGCCAATCAGAAAATGGAAATCAGGAATATCTTAGTGCCGTTTTTGAATGTCCTTGACTGACGTTGTAGAAGCAGGTGGATATCCAATCAGAAGAAAATGTAGATCAAAGAATTTCTTAGTGCTTTTTGTGAACGCCATTGACTGATCTTTCAGTCACATTTCAGTATGGAAATATTAAGGGTCAATCCGAGAAAAACGGTAACCAGTATCATGCTAAGTGCAGCAATATTGGTAGATAATTTGCACAAATGTTAATCCCAACATACCTAATTGAAGGTTTGGAATGACCTTGATTGCCTTTGAAGAAGGACAAGCTCAGCGTTACCATATCTGTAAAATGTTAATCACAGAATAGCTTAGGATTTGATCGTCATTGAGTGATATTGTTGTGGCACAATATCAGTTTGGTAATTCTGATTTCCAAAAATAAGAAAATGTTAATCACAGAAAATTACAGACAATATCACTCTATAAATATAAAGAATGAAAAGTAACCATTGTGTCCTGAGTGGAAAACTGATATATTGGCTAAATAAATAAGTCATATATTACACTCCAAACTAACTGCAAGTAGAACAAGTTACAACTGATTTTATTTTGCCAAAGCAAATGAAAATTTCATACCAAGAAAGTATCTATGTTAAGTACAGAATTATAGTAATTATTAAGAAAATGTTTCTATTATATTTGTTGTCAGATATTTAAACTTCTTATTTCAGCGATTAAATATTGTTTTTATAATACAGAATTGCTTAACAATTGGTACTTTTAAGTCTTTGTTTTCTTAGTATTTAGACAATCATTGCAAAAACATGTTTGCTCAATATTTAATTTTTATTGTTTTATGGTTGTATATAGGTTTAGCAGAGACATTGATGCTTGTACATACCTTTGTTCAATATTTGTTCACCAACATAAATACACAAATTATATTTATGGTCGTCCAAAATTTTAAAGACAAATTTGAGTTTCTGGATGCACAGAACAATGTTTAAATCCCTCAGTAATTGAAAGCTTAGCATAAGGACACCATTACAGTTTGGCAGACATTGTGTTTTATCGTAATGTGATATTGTATGTGAATACTGTAACTGTTTCTGCAAAAAATGCTTTTATATCGCATTTCTTTTTTTGTATTCCTTAAATGTTTTTATCAATCCCGTTGCAATGCTTTTACATAGACCATTTTCCTTTGAATTTTATTAGATTGTTCGAGGATTAACATTGTAGTCTTTTTCCTGTGTATCTCCGCATTTCTGAAATCCTATTTTGCCAGTTATACTTATTAACATTATTACAAATAAATGAAATATATCATTATTCATAATAATTCTGTTACGTTTGCGATGACATTTTGTTAGCTTTCAGTGAATTTGAAAATTGTATGCATGAGGCATTTGCATATTTGACAACATTAGCTGCGATTTGATTTCCGTGATGTCCTTCAACCCTTAAAGGAGCAGTAGCACGGTTTTAGGTGGAATATAAGGTGATGTCAGGAAATTGAAAATATTTGTTTTTCCAATTGAAAGACAATGTATTGAAACTAAATGAAGCAGTAATAAATCAGTTATATAAAGTTCAGTCATGCGATTCCTTTTTCTTGCACGAAATGAATTATATGTGTTCACACAAAAATGGTTGCCAGAGGACTTTATGTGAATCTTTATAATTTGTTCTCTGACTTTGGATGATTGGTTTGTGTGAGATTTTTGACACTAACATTATAATAAAGTTTGCATTTACGTACAATTATCAGTGAACAATTTAGAATAATTTTTATTCAAGAAAACGTGCTACTGCCCATTTAACACCAGGGTACTTTAGATGCAGAAAAACTGTATGAATATATAACTTTTGCCATCTTCATTATTTTTTATAGTATAGATGTTTCAAATCTTGTTTGTTTTTAAGTTTGCGGAATAATCTTGACTCCTTGTTGTTATAATTGTATTTGGTATCCTTCGATAATGTGCTTCATTCGTAAATGATCCTTGCTTGAAATTGTTATTTGATTTTTAATATAAGCACTGGTTTTCATTTTTCATGTATTGTGATATTGAATCAATGTTAATACGTAGCTATAAATGCAATAAAAACAAATGGTTATAAAATGACAGAGCAATTTGAAAAGGATGAAATTGTTCGATTTATATATTTTGCATTCAGTAGTAACACAATGTTATACGATTTGAAGACATTGCTAAACAATCTTGATATTTAGATTTTGGTTATCATAAATATTAAGAAATAATTAAATTAGTATAATTACAGTTGATTGATTGAAATGATGATATACATCTCTAATCTTAAGCCTTATCAATTTATTCAGAGTTATTGTAGCAATAAGCTATTAGCTATAAACCAAGTTGGGACCACCATGACTGAGCTGCCTCTGTGGGGAGAGAATGCTGAGAGCTGGTCCAATAGGACCAATGTTATTCTCTGTGTATCTGCATTCACTTACGGACACCAATCTGATAAAGCCGAATGTGATTCGAGGAAAAACTTAAGATATGGCTGTCATGTACGAGTCAACAACAGGCATGGCGAAACCGGAAGACGTTTATTTACCTCGCATACATAAAAGAGGCCCAGTCACACAATGTGAGAACTGGCGAAGTAGCGAGTATTTTACGTGCGACTCTCTTAATATGTGACAATGGCTACGGGTGGATAACAATGAAACATTGCAGTTTTGTGAAGTTGCAGTGAGATACAAACATTTGCTGTGCAACTATTCCGCCACCGTTTGCAGAAAGTCGTATTAACTTTAAAGTACGTTTCTCTTAACTTTATAAATACGTAACTTGCTGTCGTAATTCACGTTGTACCCTACACAGGAGGATTAATAAACTATATAAAAAACTCAGTTTTGATATTGTGATCCTTTGAAATGTGTCCACTGATGAGCCCAGATTCTAAAACCAAAGAGTATCTGCAGGATTAGCTTTCCGAATCCATTAAAATCAAAAGTCCAAAACCCAAAAGTCGCTGATGTGATGTGGTTCTACAAATCCCCAAACAGCTGTTCGACGCCTTTGTAGACTTAAGACTTTTTGACAATATGTATTACTCATAAAACGTATAACAACAAAACTAAATCAGATATCTGAATTTAAATATTTATCCATATGCTCTTATTTGCTCGTCATTTCACTATAAACTGTTTTTTATGCGTTTTCAATTAGTGTCATAAGTAAATTTCAGCGTCTTTAGTCATCCATCAATAGCCACAACCTTATTCAAAGATAATTTTGTAGTTATTTACGTTACCAAAGACAAAATTCATTTAATTCACACAACATTTCACACGATTACTTTGGGAGACGTTCGCAGACCACAGCCACTTCCGAAAGGAAACACGATAATACCATTAAATATGGACAGAGAAATGACAAACAATAATTGATGATGAAAATTTAATGTTTAAAATCGCATTATCAGTAAAATCTTATAAAGTAAATATATATAGTGGGAGCCATGAAAACCAGGAATGTATCAGTTTCCAGGTTTAATTATATAGTTTCTGAATTGTAGAGAATATAACAAATAGAAGTATTCATTTAACACTTGAAGCGTTATCCTGAATGGGAGACAACGTCATGTGTGGCTGAAACAAGATAAACTATGTCCCATTAAGTAGAGGTTATTATATTAGTTTCCATGGTATACTATGTTCACGACACGAGTGGCTATATATTGGTATTTCCCGAGCGATAGCGAAGGATATATTGATATCTAGGCACGAGTGTCGTAAACATAGTATGTCATGGGCACGAATATAATAATATTCTGTTTATACCCATAGTCACAAATTTAAAGAAAATACTCAAAACCTACATCTCAGACAGCACAGGACAAGCCGCCCGAAGACATTATGACTTCAATTTTGCTCTAGGGCATCATGACTGCCCTCGTAGGTAATGAATCATTTTATGCTAAGCTTCCCTTTTAACGTAAACCATGTACTAATGAATTGGTTTTAAAGGGGCAGTAGCACGTTTTTAGGGGGAGTTTAAGGTGATGTCAGGAAAATGAAAATTAATGATTCCAATTGAAAGACAATGTATTTAAAGTAAATGAAGCAGTAATAATTCAACTATATAACGTAAAGTTTTGCCATGCGACTCCTTTTTCTTAGACAAAATGAATTAAAAGTGTTAAAAAAAAATGGCCGCCAATGAATTTTATGTTAATCTTCATACTTTGTCCTCTTACTATGGATGATTGGCTTGTGTAATGAGATTTTTGACACTGTCAAAATAATACATTTAGCAATAACTTACACTTATCAGTGAAATATTTAAAATATAACATTGTCAAAAAACGTGCTACTGCCCCTTTAAAGTCAGTATTTTCACGAGTGGCGAAGCAACGTGTGAAAATATATTAACTTGCCACGACATGTGAAAGCACACTGGTAACAAAAATAACTATATTATACAAAAAGCAATGAAATATAGTGTTATACGGTGAAAATATTATCCATATTTTAGAGAAAAAACCAGTAGAAAGTCATATTTTCACTGTAACATAATCCATATTTTGCATCCCAGTGAGAAAAGTATGAACGCATCTTTAGCCTCCCTTTGAAACACGATTATCTACCTTTGCGGAATACGACCCAATATATCTGCATTGCGAGCATAGGCCATATATTATATAGTCTTTATCATTCTTAAGTCAGCAAGTGAATTGTCAACGTTTCTATGCGTTCAGCAGCTGTAATAGACTATTGTGGCACGATCGTTGATAGATAACATACAGATTTGTTTATAAAATGTATATACTGAAATTGTATGATTATTCAACAGGGTGTTTGAAAAACAGTTATTCAAAATACCTTCAATCTGCCAATGAAAAAAGCTTTCGTGGCTTTGAGAAATCAATAATTTACGTAAAATCGTTATCCATGTGCATTGATGTATGATGTGTTCTTACAAAAACATCCTCATTGGAAAAAACTTTAAAATGTTTGGCATAAGAAATAACAAGTTCTTCAAATGAAACGAAACTGCGAGATAATATTATGGTCTTGTGTAACAAAAAATAACAATATTTGCATGCGTGGCAGTAAGTTCTATGACGAGAACACGCCGCTAATGGCTGACATATTGCCCAAGCAGAGTAAAACAATAACTCACTCACTCTATGACGAGGAAAACAATGTCTAAAATATTAAGCCAAATGGTATAATGTAAAAATAACTATGCTTAAAAAAAACTGGATGTATTATGAAACGTATGCATGAACAAAATCACACACAAGTTATCATTTTGTCATTTCCTGAAAGAACAGTGCAAAGTTCTATCATTACCTCAAAAGAACAGTACAAAGTTTCTGTGCCTCTTTTAAGCGCTACGTGAGACTGTCTAGTTCCATAATTCCTGGGATCAGGTACACTTTTATACAGCTGGGTAAAATGAGTGCAATGTGGATCACGTGTGAATTTAGTCTTTTGAGTTAAAAAGTGTGTAAAAGGGTCTGACAGACTAAACCTTAATTCATTAATTTCTTTATTTATAATTTTACATCTTTTGGATCATTCCATTTTATAAACAGAATTCGATATCTCAATGACCTAAACCATTATGTATATCACGATTATAAATATGGAAGTTTAATCATATGTCCCTGCTTTACATTATTTATTTACAACTGTGTAACAGATATGATATCATATATATATCATTTTCCTTGAGAAACAGGAACCAATTCAAGTTGTAATATAATGTTTTTCAAGTTGAGTGATACCCTCACGGCATCATTAAGCGTTACGTTAGAGGGAAAGTTAGAGGTCAAATAGACCAGAATTCATTTGTGTTTTTGAGAAAGATGATTTTTTTCATCGAAAGAAGGAAATAAAAGAAAATCGTTAGCGTTACAACTAGTTTTAGCTGTTATTCATCAACAATGTGGGTGAGTGTTTCCTTTCCTTTTTGTTGTTAATATTCAAACTCGTTTCCGTATATGCTTAAAGATTGATTATTTTCAGGATGCTGATAAAGTTTTCTAGATATAATCACTACATTAGCAACAGACAAATCAATGTCACTTGTCACATTCGAAACGTATCTCAGTGTAGGCCAGGGATTAACCCTACTAGCTCATAGCTCTCCAATGCCATCCCCACCAACCCTCCCCCCCCCACTTTTCAGTGATTGGATAAACTCCTTGATAAAACATTCTGTACATGCTTACAATATATAACCTTCCATTACGACATAAACTGAAAATTTAGTTTATAATGTATACATGTAGAATGATATAGTATTTGATAGTGTACAGTGGCAGATCGGTAATTTTAAACGAGACCCATGGTATACCCTTTTACGGAATATATTTCTAACAAGAATTAACAGGTCTATACATAATATTTAATATAAAGTTTATACAAAAAAAGTAATAATCTAAAATCGTAGGGATATTGTAATATTTAACAGTCAGAGAGCCAAATTGAATGTGTAATGTCATTCTGTAATTGAAAAATCTTCATTATCAACTATTTATACCATTTTAAAAATCCAACTCTCCACTTTGAAAAAATATCTAAATAGCAGCATTTCATTTACATGTTGAGATTCCGCATTTCAAATCAATTTCGTCCAATCGAGACGAATCCAAGTGAAAGATAGGTAATGCACTCTATATAGTTCAAATGATTTTGTTGACGAAATCTACATATGTATTTGTATGCCTAATATAGGATTTAAGAAATAAGTTCCACAACATCAATGCTACATGTATCATTAACGAATGTATCGGCTGTACATTAATTTATATTGTATGATGTATAAATGTAAATATGTATTGTACCTCTTTTGCTGCAGTACGCAGCCTGAGTGTAAATAAAGTTCAGTTCAGTTCAGCATAAGTTAATTGATATTGGATATTACCAACTGTGGAATAAGAATACAACCTTGCCTAGCACCGACAGTATATTCAAAATAATGCTGGTTTTAGCTTATTTAAATTTAGAAACTGGACTGGGAAAGTATTAAATGGTTTTAGTTTTGCTTTTGAATGAACAATATTTTAGTTTTTTTATTATTATTCATTTGCTGGAAGGTTGTTAGAAATACTTTTACTAGCTCATATATAGCTTTATCTCCAATTATATCGACAAATTTCTATTGATTTTAACATTTTTGAAAGCATAGGCTCTCATGTGTTGTCATTTGAATCAGTGGCTTTCAAGGAAATATTATCGCCATACACGAATATGTTTTTCACTTTCATAATGATTAAATGTTATTCAATGATATGTCAAGTCTCTTTGATGTCTGTTAAATCATATAAACATATGAAGTTTAAAGTATCTGTTCATTAAGAATGAACTTGTGTGTTCTTTATAAGACAAATGCTTGTCAAGTATATCATAAAACAACTCTATCTGGTAAAATGATTTTTTAAAAGATGTTGAAACAATGGTTCATTTGGACACTGGTTTCTATTTCACCCATGTCTTCAATTTCCTTATCTGCTGAAGCTTAAGGAAATAATTTACAACTTTTCAAACGACTGTAAGGTTAATTTCTCAACAACAAAAAAGTTCACACAATTTGTTACAGCAAAACAGTTAAAGTTTTACGCTTCATTTACCTTCTATCGTACCAGAATAAGAACCTGAATATATGAAACCCCTTTAAATTTGTCATATTTGTTCTTCTAGGTTCGATACTGTCATTTTAAATTATCCTTTTGTTCATACGATGAAGTAAATATATTTGATTGGTAATTTCTGACAAGTGATCATGGTGTTATATTAAAAAAGTAATATCTTCATATATAATTGATGCTTATCATGTGAGAATACCTATTGTCAATAAAGAGGTACCGATGTAAACAAAATATTTAACCCGTTTGGATTATTTACAGAGGCTACATCAATGAAACAACATATTGGGGTATCAAGATGGTGTTTTGTTACCAAAAGTGTTTCTACATTTTTGCCCTCATCCTTTATTGTTATGGTGAGTAAATACTTAGTACGATTATTCGATGATGACGTTTCTTTTAAATAGTATTTTGTAAAGAATTGAAGATGTATAAAGGGTAGTCTGTCATCCAGACCCCTTAAAGGGGCAGTAGCACGTATTTAGGGGGAATATAAGGTGATGTCTGGAAAATGAAAATTAATGGTCCCAATGGAAGGCAATGTATTTAAAGTAAATGGAGCAGTAATAATTCAAATATATAACGTAAAGTTTAGCAATGCCATTCCTTTTCTTACACAAAATGAATTAAAGGTGTTCACAAAAAAATGGCCGCCAATGGATTTTATGTGAATCTTTATACTTTGTCCTCTGACTATGGATGATTGGTTTGTGTTATGAGATTTTTGACATTGTCAAAATAATACATTTAACATTAACTTACAATTATCAGTGAAAAATTTAAAATATAAAATTCTCAAAAAACGTGCTACAACAAGTCTACAACAAGACTCTGAGCTCAGTTTAAGGAAAATGAACACATCTCAGAGGCTCCTTTTCATTATATTTTTTTTCTTTCAAATTTTGAAATTTTACGAAATATTCATTTCAGAGTCTAAATGTTAGACTATATAAAGGGTTATAAGTTTGAATTATCACAGCAGGTAATAGTAATGAACATATAATAAGGATCGTGAAGCTCAACAGGGTAAGTTGATGTCAGTTTCATTCTTAAACTTTGCAATCAATATACAGACCTGGCCTGCTAAATACACCAACCTGATCGTAATGTCACTATTGTAACGTTTTGTGCAGCTCGATACTGGGATATCTGTAATACTACCAAAATGTCACTATTGTAACGTTGTGTGCAGCTTGATACTGGGATATCTGTAATACTACCAGAAACGCTAGTGTCACATTAGTTTGTCGAGTTCAATACTCGTTTGATCTAGTGCAGTGCAAGGGAGCTAACTCCTTGAGGATCAAAACTCCGCTACAGTGATATCGAATATATCATAGATACAGTGGTGCAAGAATCACAATAGAAAAAAGTATTAGATAAAACAGTAATCTAAATTAACAACAATTAATAATATTCTAAAGAATTCTTTTTGCTTCCTTTATTCAAAATAGTCATAATACTATTAACAAGATTTGTTTTGCTTCCTTTATTCAAAATTATTATATCACCAAAATACTTTGATATCATAAACAAGTATTTTGTACGTTTTGGTCATTTACTTATTTTGATAAACACCCTCGTTTTTGTTATTTTCCAGGTCAACCTGTCTTTGACTGTCCCAAATATGCTGCCTTTGGTGACAATGTCAATCTTTCATGTTACAACATTAAAATCGGTCTGAACATCGACAACCCAAATGGAGATCAAGTGGCAACATGTGTTGGTCAAACATGCGCTATAAGGGATGAACGAGTCATTGTCAGCTTTATGAAGAACAACACGGTTCAACTGACTGTGCGAGAGATAGGGAGAAGAGACGAAGGGGAGTGGACATGTCAATCTGTAAAGTCAGCGACATGTTTCTTAAATGTTTACAGTAAGGGTACACTTTTTCCAACATATTAAACTTTAGGAATAAGGGGAAATGATGTTGAGATTCAGTTCATATTATCAGCATTTTTCATTCTAATTCGTAAATGGTTCTTGGATCTTGCCGTTGGACGAATGCATATTACAATGCTGTTTATTGTTGATTAAAACATGTAAATATTATATGAAACTTTCGATGACAGATTTTTCCACCGAGTGATGTATTTCTTTTCTCAATAGCAAATTTCATCTCAAAGCGTATGCCAATATGACAGTAGGACTTAAAGCATCAAAGCTATTACTCACAGTTCACATGTCCTTCTTTCAGAAACTCCTACGTGCACAATCACAAGTAACATATCAACAAACGACCTGCGTCTTGGTCAAGAATTGATCTTGAATATAAACCTCAGTGACTATTACTGTACAGAGAGTATTGCCTGGAATTTTCAAATAAATGGGATATCTCAAAATATCGAAAAACTTCAGGAACCTGAGACGACCAAAAAAATCACTAGCAGGACTGCATTTTATTCTTCAACAGTGACGTCATCATTGACCGGACATGTGCAGATGGTGTTTGTCTGCAATCAGCAGATTTATGAGTTGAGTTGTTTTGGAGTCAAGGAACTACAGTTACAAGGTGAGCGTAGTTAAGGTAAATATTTATAGATGTGATGCAAAATGTTTATGGCATGATACAGCGATACATACAGTATTAGTAATCAACCATCCTTTAAAGGGGCAGTAGCACGTTTTTAGGGGGAATATAGGGTGATGTAAGGAAAATGAAAATTAATGATTTCAATTGAAAGACAATGTATTTAAACTAAATGGAGCAGTAATAATTCCAATATATAACGTTAAGTTTAGCCATGCGATTCCCTTTCTTACAAAAAATGAATTAAAGGTGTTCACACAAAAATGGCCGCCAAAGGATTTTATGTGAATCTTCATTCTTTGACCTCTGACTATGGATGATTGACTTCTGTAATGAGATTTTTGACACTGTCAAAATAATACATTTGGCATTCACTTACAATTATCAGTGAGAAATTCAAATTATAAAATTATCAAAAAACGTGCTACTGCCCCTTTAAGTATTCGTATTTTCGACTCAAGCAAAATTGACTTGAGAAATCTGAAATATAATAAGGTAAACATATCATACAATTAAAAATATTTTCGCCTTCCTTTGCCAAAACACTCATGATCATATATCTAAAATTTTGTGTGCGGATTCTAAGCTTTAGCGAAAGTAATAATTTACAGCTGCTAAACAAAAATATGTTATGTTCAGGAACAATATTTGAAAGATTTGTTTATCACTTGGTCCCTACTTCCAAGTACATCGCATAATTTCTTATTAACTGATCAACAATTGCGCCTTATCTTATCAAATTATCTGACACATCTTTGCGTTAACTTCCTGTTTCACAATAATGAAGTAGATGCAAATTGAAAAATCACCCATCAATCCTTTGTCAACAGCATGAGAACGTTCATGTGTTCAATTATTTCATAACTTGTAAGTTGTTGAAAGAGTATATGGTAGCCGTTAAAGTTTCTGTCTTAAAAGCAGATACCTATATCAGTAGTAAATTCCTTCAGCAAGCATGCTCTTTTACTTCAATATCCTAACACTCCCGTAACAGTTACAATTGATTGCCCATCATCTCTGTCCTTTGCCATGCTTTAGATTTAACTCCCAGTGTTTCCCATGTCTTCCAGCTCTGTTCTGCTCCAGGTGAGGTCTACTACGCTTTCTCTTTCCTGGTTGTAGCTGTTGCAAGTTGGTTGTAGCTGTTGCAAGTTATTGTATTTTACTTCTTACATGTTCAGTTTCATACAGTTTCAGAAAACAACTTGAACAAGTACCTCTTTCAAAACTAATCATAATACAATGATCTGTATTTATTTGTTAATAAATATAAATTTGGGTCTATTTGCAGAGGCTACTTCAGAGGGAACAAACACCCTCCTCATAGGTTTACCTACTGGAAGTGTGGTATGTGCATTCTTGTTCGGAATACTTTGGAAACGGAAACGTCGTAAACCTTCATCAAATGAGGTGTCAGTCTACAACATCCCAACGAGTTATAACGATGAGGAAGAACGCTATGAAGATCTTATTAGAGATGTTGGGACACCAAGTCATGTGCCAGATGCTAATTATTTGAATCCTGTACCTTCTCCAGATACACAGAATAATGTAAATGCTGATTATGAAGGTATAGACGACAATGTGCAGGTAGAACTGGAAGGTAGGAGAACACGGACTATTGGTGAACGTGGTTCAGAAAGAAATGAACATAAGGAATATCTAAGTGCAGTGTTTAATGAACATTCTTTATAAGTAATTTTGTTTGAACTAAACGAGAACCGTGATGATATAAGTTTATCCGTTTTATAACGGATCATGAATAATTCATGTACACTTTTATCTATAATAAAATTGACGATCTTTCATTACTTGTGTCACTCATGGTTATGTTAATAGTATAACATAGGTGAAAGGATTGAGTTGCAGTTTTCATATAGTTTTTCTGTAATGATTTGAATGTTACCAATGCAAAATATGTCCTGGAAGGTAAGAAAGATGCTTTACATAATGACGATTGTTCCATTCCTCAGTAGCATCACCTTTCACAAAGACTTGCTCTCCAAAATAAATAGTTTCCATCTCGATTCTTCATTAGTGACAATTGCAATATCAATATAAAAATCATCGAGGAGTAGACACCCCCACACCCTTTCAATGCTGAAGACATTGTAAATCTCACATTCCACGAAATGTTTTGAAAATTCAGTGATGTTTTCTTAGCTGTTGAATATAGAACTGAAAATCCAGTATTTTCTGTTTGATAATTGTAGAAACCAGATGAAACCAATTGCATACTTGATTGGTGATGTGATACATGATAGATTTAAATACCCTTAGCTGCAATCATACTATTTTTTTCAGTATGATAATTATCATTATTGCAAATTTTTCTAGTGTTCTAGCCCGCGTATCCTGCGAAGTTGGTTTTGAGTATTTTCTTAAATTTAACTTTAAACAGAATATCATATTTGTGCCCCTATGACATACTATATAAACGACAAATGTGTCTAAATATCAGTAGATCTCTCGCTCTCACTCGGGAAATACTAATATTTAGCCACTCGTGTCGTAAAAATGGTATGCCATGGGCACTCATACAGTATTCTCTATTTATGACCACCTATCTTTTTCTTAATATTCCTTGCAGGAACATATTTCAACTCACTATGCTATTTATGCAGTGTGTGATCCACGTAATTATGAATACGCCAACCTTAGGTGTGAATATGACCTTTGAATTTGTTATTGAATTCTGTGTTGATTCGATAATGATTGTTACATTTCTTGTAACATATCAACACAGAAGAAAATGCATGTTCAGAAGAAACATTGACTTTTTATCTTCAATGAAGAGGATATATACCAAGTTTTATATCGTTTGTTGGAAGGAACTCTTATTCGTATAAAAAAAATTAATATTGAACATGATGTGACAAATACAATACTTTAGCTGTGATTATTGATCAAATATTCCGATAAGGCAAAATGAAGGCTCCTTTGAAATTATGCCTTGTGTATTTTTTATACACATTGGGTATTGAAATTGGTTCCGTCCGTCCGTCCGTTACACTTTGTGTCCGGCTCATAACTAATCAACCATTTCAATTAAAATTCGTAGTGGAAACGAAGAAGCATGTAATAATGTGTCATGAGTAACAAATCTGATAAAATCTACGTAAAATATTACATTCTTGCGGGAAAAGTGGTAAATTTTAAGAAAGTCCTGTCCGGATCAAAACTTAAAAAATTATCATCATATTTTGATCAAATTTGATATGGAGATACATAATCAGATGAAGGTGTTTCATTAAGAACAATTTTGAATATATTTGTGTAACATTTGCCTTTTTTTGGCAAAAATAAGATCTCTGTTAGTAAACTGTTACAAATCCTGTCCGGCTCACAAGTTCTTAACTAATCGTCATATTTTGATCAAATTTGATATGGAGATACATAATCATATGAAGGTGTACCATAGATAACAATGTTTTTGTAAATAAAATGTTTAGGAAGGACTCTAAAAAAACACCCAAATAATGTCCCGCTCGAACTGGTGGTCGTTTTGGATCAAATGTGATATTGAGATATAGACTGACATAACGTGTGTCATGACCCTAAATATTTCTCAAAGGTTGATCAAAGTGGGTTAAATATTCAAATTGACATGAGGGTATGAATGTTTAACATGTGTTTGTGTGAAATTAGGTATTTTTAGAGAAAGGGATTAGTCTGTTAGAAAACAAAGTTCTGTGATGGATATTTTGCATTCGTTTCAAATTTCAAAACCCCATTTCGTATTTACCTGTAATACGCGGAAGCCATCTTGTACACTTACCAGTCGAAAAGGCCGAAGTTTCCCTTACTTTGACGGTTTGTGTACAATTACTTAATAGAGCTTCTGCATTGTGGATATAAGGAAAAATCGTTAACATGACCTAGACATTGGAAAGCATACCTATCGCTATACCGCTTGCATTGGGGTCCAAAAACATACCCAGCGCTACAGGCAAACAGCGGTACAACGAGCCAGTAAGTTGTTAGGACAACAAAGACTTGACTGCAGCTAATAATCATCTTACATCTTTTTTGTAACTATTGAATCATGAAATGCATTAAATGTTTGTGTTGTGTTGTTTTTTGTTGGCAATAATATTGAATATTTCTAAAAACGAACAGATATGATTGCATGGTTTCGGGTCAGTTCGCCCAAAATCCAGTTCTTCCTTGTGTCGATTCGGCCCAGAAATAAAATGAATTAAGTATTATATAATAAAGTTGTTATTATGGTAAGTATAACGTATTGAGATGTTTTAATATGTTTGAAATGAAATGTTTTGAAATGGCCCCGGATTACGGGTTGCGCTATGCCAATCGAGATGTTTGTAATAACAAACAAGTATTTGTCACAAAGGTGACAAGATCCCCCGCCGCAAATTGATGTGAACAAAATGCATACTGTATACATAGAAACACTTGTCTACACTTGTCATGTTATTAGATGTCATTTAGATCACAACAAATCAACTGGTCCCTGGGTCTTCCATATATAAGCCTCACTGTGACCTTGAAAATAATGTGAAGGTCACCAAAATCGACTGGGCCCGGCGCCTTCCCAATAAGATGCATTGTGTAAGTTATGAAGAGAATCCAGTTAATGGTTCTTGAGATATCCCGCTGACAAGCCTAAAATGCAGGTTTCAATGCTGAAATTTTCAAAGTCTCGCTGTGACCTTGAAAATAATATGAAGGTCACAAAATCGACTGGGCCCGGCGCCTCCCAAATAAGATGCTTTGTGTAAATTATGAAGAGAATCCAGCCAATGGTTCTTGAGATATCCCGCTGACAAGCCTAAAATGCAGGTTTCAATGCTTAAATTTTCAAAGTCTCGCTGTGACCTTGAAAATAATGTGAAGATCACCAAAATCGACTTAGCCCGGCGCCTTCCCAATAAGATGCATTGTGTAAATTATGAAGAGAATCCAGTTAATGGTTCTTGAGATATCCCGCTGACAAGCCTAAAATGCAGGTTTCAATGCTGAAATTTCAAAGTCTCGCTGTGACCTTGAAAATAATATGAAGGTCACAAAATCGACTGGGCCTGGCGCCTCCCCAATAAGATGCTTTGTGTAAATTATGAAGAGAATCCAGCCAATGGTTCTTGAGATATCCCGCTGAAAAGCCTAAAATGCAGGTTTCAATGCTGAAATTTCAAAGTCTCGCTGTGACCTTGAAAATAATATGAAGGTCACAAAATCGACTGGGCCCGGCGCCTCCCCAATAAGATGCTTTGTGTAAATTATGAAGAGAATCCAGCCAATGGTTCTTGAGATATCCCGCTGACAAGCCTAAAATGCAGGTTTCAATGCTTAAATTTTCAAAGTCTCGCTGTGACCTTGACAATAATGTGAAGGTCACCAAAATCGACTGGGCCCGGCGCCTTCCCAATAAGATGCATTGTGTAAATTATGAAGAGAATCCAGTTAATGGTTCTTGAGATATCCCGCTGACAAGCCTAAAATGCAGGTTTCAATGCTGAAATTTCAAAGTCTCGCTGTGACCTTGAAAATAATATGAAGGTCACAAAATCGACTGGTCCCGGCGCCTCCCCAATAAGATGCTTTGTGTAAATTATGAAGAGAATCCAGCCAATGGTTCTTGAGATATCCCGCTGACAAGCCTAAAATGCAGGTTTCAATGCTGAAATTTCAAAGTCTCGCTGTGACCTTGAAAATAATATGAAGGTCACAAAATCGACTGGGCCCGGCGCCTCCCCAATAAGATGCTTTGTGTAAATTATGAAGAGAATCCAGCCAATGGTTCTTGAGATATCCCGCTGACAAGCCTAAAATGCAGGTTTCAATGCTGAAATTTCAAAGTCTCGCTGTGACCTTGAAAATAATATGAAGGTCACAAAATCGACTGGTCCCGGCGCCTTCCCAATAAGATGCTTTGTGTAAATTATGAAGAGAATCCAGCCAATGGTTCTTGAGATATCCCGCTGACAAGCCTAAAATGCAGGTTTCAATGCTTAAATTTTCAAAGTCTCGCTGTGACCTTGAAAATAATGTGAAGGTCACCAAAATCGACTGGGCCCGGCGCCTTCCCAATAAGATGCATCGTGTAAGTTATGACATACGCAACTATTTGTCCCACGCGAGCCCACACAACTCATGCTCAGCCAACCGTGAACACATGATAAAATGTAACGGCAATTTCTTGAAATTGAAATAGCTTTCTACAGGTTCGTTTGCGTGTTTGTGTAACTGTTTCATTTGAAAGGTCAGTAGATGTTCTACAGTTGTGTCAAATTTGATGAGAATAACTTAATTACAAGAGCGGGAATATAATTTTTAAGATGGACTATTTCCCTTTTGACTTTTACTTTCAACAGAGAACATTTGAGTTCAACACTATGCTATTGAAAAGTTCCACAAATGATATGTTTTGTAACTGTTCAAATGTGATTATTAACATATATCGTATCTATATTCAAAGTTATGTATAGATACTTTGTCAAATAAAATGAATTAATGAATATATGCAACAAACTTTGTGAAAATGCCTTGAAGATGAGTATGCCCCTTTGACCTATGACGTGTCGGTAATTTGAAATTCATGGCTGACTGCGCTAACGAAGGGTAGCTTGGTTGGGGGGCCAGATGCAATGTTCCTTATGGTATCACCTCACATATTACTTTGGATACATGACAGACATGTTACACAATTAAATAACGACGAAAAAAATGTTAAGTCAAAAAGCATACATTTTAATTTCACGAATATCACATATGGTGTATACTTGGACTGACACGAGTTTATTTACAGACAAACATACATACTATGTAACATTCATTCACACATATAGCACGTACATTATAGAGCATTCATCATGGCAGTTAATTTTGATTTTGATGTGGCTTTTGTGTCTCTGCCGTGAAGTGAGAGGTGATCCCGGATATCAGAGGCACACATCTCATCGGGGACAGGATGACATTCAGGCTGTGCGAGAGCTATTTGTTTCTCTATTTTCTGCCTTTTGTCTCTTCTTGGTGCGGCCAGGTCTGTGTCCCAGTACTGCAGCTTACGTTTGGTATAGGGACGTTTCTGACGTTCACTGTCGGCTGTTTCTTCGATTCTCTTCCGAACCGACAGGGTTTCCACAGCTGCATCCCACTTTTGTGTTTTTTTCTGCTGGATCAGCTTAATGTCGTCATTAAGCTTCTCCATGGCTTGGCCACTCAGGAGACTCAGTGGGCCGTGTCGGGACACAATCACGGGAGCATGATACACAAGACAGTGGATGTATGGAGTGACGTTCTGGGTTTGGTAACCAGTTTTCTTGACAGACAGAAACAGTTCAAGCCAGGACTTTGCAGCAGCAAAAATCTCTTCTCCAGTTTTGACAGAAGGGTGACAGATCATGTCATACAGTTCCCTGAATTCGGTCCAAATTCGTATGACCTTATCTTCTGTGTCAGCACCAAGTTTACCTGACAATGCCTGAGGGAGTCGATTAAGCAGTTTCTTCTTGTCATGTCCAGACAAGCTTGTCCATTTCATCTGCTTACTGTCCCTGTCCTCCCAAACCCAGAACGTCACCCCACAGTCTCTGAAACACTGGGTAATCTCCTTCAGGTGTCGAGGATCCTTCTTCTCTGTCTTGAGGTCTGTATCACGCTCCCGTGCCTCGTCAATGAGATTTCTCTCAAGGACATCTGTTATCCGCATCAGCAGATGGAGTTCATCCACAACGTAGTTAGATATCGGGATATTCAGGAGCGGCTGATGTTGTGCGCCGAATTGGAGGTTGTCAGCATGTTCTTTGGTGTTACTGATACATCGGCCAAGCTTATCATGGTAATAAGTCCATGGTTGCTCCGTCCTCCATCTGTCCTTTTTGTGAACTGTGTACCAAGGACATGCATAGTTCCCAGTGGAACCGCCCAGCCCAAGAACAATTTGTAACATCTTCATGTCGGACCCAAAGAGAACTTCAACATCAACAGTGTTGCCATCCACAGTGATAGACCTGTCAAGGACCAACTTATTTATTTCAGCAAAGACTGGTGCCAGGGAGAGAATCCAGTGAATGGTTCTTGAGATATCCCGCTGACAAGGGTAAAATGTCAAAGTCTCGTAATGACCTTGAAATGAAGGTCAAGGTCATGAACCTCTAGAGGGACCTTGCTCTCATGGTGATGAAGCTATATAAAAAAAATGAAAATAATCAGGTCAATAGTTTTTGAGTTATTTAATTTCATCCGTCGGGACGTACGTACGTACGCTAAAGCGCTGCGGGGGATAATAAAGTAGGCCCGATATGGATAATCAAATACACACCAAAGCTCCTCACAACACTATATCAAATTTGAAACTGTAGCGAGTCCATTATTCGGTGTAAGGGTTGTTTTACCCACAGGAAATTGAGAATAATCAAATATAATGTTATAACAATCAATAATAAAGTCAAAATACGAAGCAGATAAAATATACTCCCCCATATACAATAGGCTGAAGGAGAGACAGGTGACATATAAGCTCAGTTCTCAAAATCCCCACCTCGCACTTCTCGTGGGCTGCTATGATATCACAAAAACTAATCGTAAAATACAATGAAAATAGGTAAAAAGGGTAATTTTGACAATGAAAAGTTACCTCCCCTGACCAGCGGCTGAGAGCGTAAGACGATTCAAGTACGTTTTGTGACGCCACTGCCGTCAGTGCTTTCTGTCTGTCGGAAGTTATGTTTCGTAATTTTCAGGGCGAGATTCGTCGTTCGGGTTTGAGGGAAAGTAAGTACATAATCGAAATAATTTGTCGGTCTCCAATAAGTATGAAACCTAGTAAAGATTCGGCGGTAAGTTATGGCAGATGTCAATGTGTAGTTTTTGTGATATCATAGCAGCCCACGAGTAGTGCGAGGTGGGGATTTTGAGAACTGAGCTTATACTTGTCTCTCCTTCAGCCTATTGTATATGGGGGAGTATATTTTATCTGCTTCGTATTTTGACTTATTATTGATTGTTTTAACATTATATTTGATTATTCTCAATTTCCTGTGTCTCCCACTGGTACACGCTGGGCATCACCCGAAAGTTAAACTCAACAAGCTCCTTGTTTTCATGTATGACAGAGCATCGGAAAGTATTGTGAGCACTTCTAAAACATCAAATCCCAATAAATTGCCAAAGTGGGCGTGCCCAATGTTTGGACCCGGAAACACCAACTGGCCTAGGGAGGTAACTCTCGTTCTAAACAGTAGCACTCACATGTGATGTGGAGGCCATGGCTCGTTAAATTTGCTCTCATGGAACATCACAGGATTGATAAAATACAAAGAATACAGTGAGTGAGTTAATAGCTTTTATAGAATCGTACCATATTGTTGCCTTTCTAGAATCGTTTGTCAAAACAAAATCTGAATTCTGTTACTTTCTAAAGGGTTATATTGTTGAGAATTGTGTCAGGTAAAAACAAAGCGTTTTGGTCGATTCAGTGGAGGAGTGACAGTTTTTATCCACCAGTTCCCCGTTTATCAAAGGCCTCCTAAATTTAGGAGGTCGTAGCATATACGACCTTGTTTACGACCCTCTTACGACATGCCTTACGACCGTTTCACAACGGGGTCGTATCCATGTCGTACGACCGGGTCGTAAATCCATGTCGTATATCCAGTCAGAGGTACATGTTGCATAGCAACAGATGATTTAGCCAGGACTGATTATAAAGTATTAACCTAATAGAGTTACTTGTACTAACACATCAGTGATTCCAACAAAATAGGCAATCAATAATATTCTGTGTGGCAATAACAGGTAAGTTTATTCACAGCTTATGAATATTAAAGACTATATTTTATCATCAAGTGCAGTTTGTTGATATCTAAATCATGTTTATCTACCACCATATGTGGAAATAAGGAAAGATAATCAATATTACAGAATAACACATTAAAATTGAGTATTTAAATATATATGAAATGATGAGTACAGTGGATGGACTATTTTAGTCTTTATATTACAAAAAATGTTATTTGATTATTTTCAAACTCCTGTGCTGGTGTTGTTTCTTGAGGTAGGATCTTTTAGGGATATGTTATAACCAATTTTAAAATAAAGCTTCAACTGGCTACTTTTTGGTCAGGACTGGTATTTTTCAAATTTTTTATGTATTTTCTTCAAGGAATTGACCAATTAATTTTAAGATCAGGCAAGGTTTCCAGTCTTTTTCAACTACACTGATAGAAATTTAATTAAATACTCATAGTAAATGCTAATCAGCAGTTGCTAAAACATAAAACATAAATAAATACACAAATAGTCACATTATATATTATCTATGAATTTAATTCCAAATATTGTTATACAATTTCTCTTTATCATATCAATATTTTATTGTCAATTCTGATTTTATACAGCTGAGCTGGAATATGCATAGAAATTTTAAGCTAGAAACATTTGTGGCTTTTTAAATGTAGACATTTTAATACACAAACTGACCATTTTTTAAAATCTAAAAATAGATGAACATATTTCACCGAGAATATGTAAAAAAGAAAGTTCAAGAACTACTAAATTTCATTAAAGAGATATAATTTACACTAATACAATGCAAATCTTCATAAAATTATATTCTTGAAAACAAGAGCCTATATAAAGTCTAGAAAAGTGACCAGCAAAGTGACGCTTCATCACAAATATCTAGCCTACTATCTACGAATTAAAGGCTAAGCTACCAGTATGTGTGCTATTAATTCTTTTTTTCCCTTGACAATCATTCACTAACGAAAAACGTACTAATTATCTTCGAATATTATTAAAGTGCGCGGTACATTTAAGAAGCATTGTACTGAATAGAAATCCTCGCATGTTACAAGTGATTGTTGACATGGAAAGGTGAAGGTCACAGAACCGGCAGTCGCCGCAGTTTTAGACGGCTTGTTGCATGAGTATGCTTTCGTGAAATTACATTGTCAGGCATGTCCCTTTAACTACAGTTTTCAAAACTATTGTTTGTGACCCTCACATAACTCAATATCATATGAATGACTTATTTGCAACTACAAGAGTTTGGTTGAATGAGGGGTGAATCCATCCGTCAGTGAATGAAAAGATCGAAGTTCTGACGAATTTTTACTCGACAAAATGTTCGGAAACACAGATAAACTATGTTTTTTTTAGTCCAAGCGGGAGCTTGCCGCCATGTTTTTTATAATTTACGACGTCCTAAATGAATTAGGACAGGTCAATCGGGGTCCTAAATTTTTGGCTGTTTACGACGCAGTGTAAATTTATGGGCTCTTTGTGAAACGGGTAAAACTTGTAAGAGGTGGGCTACGACCTGCTTTACGAGGTCGTAGCGGTATGAGGTCTTTGTGAAACGGGCTACAGGACCTGATAATTCAAGAGTATGTAACCAGAATCTATGATGAGTTTGAAAATTTTGTTGTTTTACTGCTTAAGAGCAGTAGCCTGAACTTGGAAAATGATGTCACACTCTATTTCACATATATATCACCAGAAAATTCCCCCATCTACAAAGATAATGACTTTGATGGTATTGATCAGCTTGAAGATAACTTAAATATTATTTCATCAGACCACCCAGATAAAGATATATTTTTAGCTGGTGACCTAAATGCAAGAACAAATGATCTACTTGACTATATTCCAAATGACAATATTGATTTCATACAACATGACATTGATGACTACCCAGCAGATGATTTTGATATCTCAAGATCTAATAAATAGAGGATACTTAATGTTGTTTTCCAAATACCAGGTTTATTTCATAGAGTGTCATGGGTAAAGTTGATATTTCACGAGTGGCACAGCCACGAGTGAAATATAAACTTTACCCATGTCACGAGATGAAATAAACCTGGTATTTGGAAAACTACATTAAGTATTCTATTTATTATATGATTTTGTAATGAAACATGCAATAAAAATTACTTTAAAACTGGAAAGTTACCCTTTTTTGTTCACATGGCTGAAAGTAGTTCCGGCACCTGACCAGTGACGATATAATATATCGTCACTGGTCACAGTGAAAATATCATATATCGTCACTGTTGCCTGATAGACAGTTTATTTCACTGATAAAACCCAGTATTTCATCGCTGATCATATAATAAAGACACATACTTGAACAATTATGGAAAGAAACTTGTTGAACTATGTAGAGTGTTTGGTATACACATACTGAATGGTAGAATGTTTGCAGATAAGCATGGAGAATTCACCTGTTACACATATATAATGGTTCAAGTGTAGTGGACTATATGATAGCTTGTCAAAACTTTTTCCACATATAAGTGATTTTAACGTTGAAGATTGTGATAAATCAAATCATTTACCAATATCTTGTTCATTGGGCACTGGCTGCTGTACATTATCATGTGACTACAATAAATACAATGATAATGCTGAAACAGTTACCAACTCATCAACTGATGACACTGTTCACGAACACACTTCTCGGGACTGGGTTAAATATGTGTGGAATCAAGATTCTTCTGATAATTTCATTTACAACATTAAATATCTAATAGAAGCTGAGACTGAAACTCTTTATGATAAAATTAACAATAATATTGACTCTGCAATATGTAGTCTCATATACATTTTCCACCAAGAAGCAGATTTTACAAAGAAACTTTATAAGCCTAAGTCTACTGTGACCCAAATGCAGCCTCCATGGTGGGACCAAGAACTAGATGAATTTAAACAAAAGAAATATGCTGCCCTTAGAGCGCACAGAGTATACGGTGTAGATTTCTATGTTTTTAAATCACTGCGATCAACAATGAAATGTCTATTTAAGAAGAAAAAGAAACTTTTTTATGAACAAAAACATGTTTAACTTGTTGAATCCAGAAAAGACCCTAAAATGTTCTGGAAATTATTTAAATGTTGCAGAAAACCACCAAATATAACTGTTGATATTGATCCGCAGGACTGGGTTAGACATTTTTCCTCTCTGCTCACCTGTGATGAGAACTTACAGGTGCCACCATGTCACATTCCTGGTGATGTGTGTAACTCAGTGTATGATGATATTTTAAATGATATTATTACTGAACAAGAGGTCAGCAGCAGCATTGACAAACTAAAAAACAATAAATCTCCTGGACCTGATGGACTTGCTGCTGAATTTATTTAAGCATCAAAACCTTACTCACAAAAACATGTCACACTCCTTTTTAACCAAATATTTTGTACAGGTAATTTCCCTTCTGTATGGGGCACAAGTATAATATGTCCACTTTTCAAATTTTCAGGTATAAGGAAAGACCCCAAAAATTATAGAGGCATTTCTTTGATAGACTCTTTTTGTAAATTATTGACCTGTATTTTAACCTCCAGGTTACAGCCGTGGTGTGAAACTAATGGTGTTATTAGTGAGTGTCAGGCTGGTTTTAGAGCTGAGTATAGCACTGTTGATCATTTATTTTGTTTAAATGCTATTGTTCAAAAGTATGCTCATAAGAAAAAGGGTAGATTTTACTGTGTTTTCATAGATTTTGCTAAAGCTTTGGATACTATTAATCACAAGGTCCTATTAGATTGTCTTAAAGATGTGGGAATAACAGGTAAATACTATGATATCTTAAAGTCCATGTACTCAAAGTTGGCAGCTTGTGTTAGGACCCCAAATGGTCTCAGTGATATCTTTATGTGTAATCAGGGTACCCGGCAAGGTTGTATCTTAAGTCCCCAACTATTTATTATATTTATAAACAGGCTATTTGCAGTGTTGGAAAAATTTGGAGGAAAAGGTGTAAATATTAACGTCAATATTGATAATTTATATGCTTTAATATTTGCTGATGATGTGTCAGGGGTGGCAGATACTGCTTTGCAGTTGCAGAAGAGGCTAAATGCACTAGAGTTATTTTGTAAACATACTGGAATGAAGGTAAATATGGATAAAAGAAAGGTTATAGTGTTTCGAAATTCAGGATACTTGAGGCATTATGAGAAATGGTTCTTGGAGGGTAAACAAATTGAGGTTGTTTCATTTTATAGATATCTTGGCTTTGTTTTCACCCCTAGACTATCCTGGACTAAGGCTCAACATTGTCTACTTTCACAGGGTAATAAGGCACTCATGTCTGTTTATTCTTTTCAAAGAAATTTTGGTACTTTGTCAGCGCAGGATCTTTTCAAATTATTTGATGCTATCATTTTACCTATTCTGTGTTATGGGTCAGGAGTTTGGGGATTATCATATTGTAAGATTATTGAAAGCCTCCAGATCAAAATTTGTAGGCGGTTTCTTAGGGTTGGCAGAAATGTAAGTAGTAGTATGGTTTTAGGTGAATGTGGTAGGCTTCCATTACAGTTTAACTATATGTCTAAAGCTATCAAGTATTGGTGTAGGTTAATCCAGTTAGGTTCACACAGATAACCCTTCCAGAGTTATAGCATGATGAAATCTCTTGATGATTCAGAGAGGATAACCTGGGCTACACATGTAAAAATATATTATTTAGATTCATTTATTGGTTTGTATGGGTTTCACAGGATGTTAGAGATAGTAAGGTATTCATGGAACATTTTAAACTAAGACTTTCTGATAATCTTAAACAATCATGGTCTACTTCTATACAAAACTTCTCAGATTCTTTTGCTTATAAGGGTTTTAAGTCACTACTTAATGTTGAAGGCTATCTTTCTATGCCATTTTCTCCATTTTTAGCTCATCCGGCCTGTAAGGCCCGATGGGCTTATGGCATGGCATGGTGTCCGGCCTCCGTCCGTCCGTCCGTCTGTCCATCCGTCCGCACGTAAACTTTGTGGAATTTCGACTTCTTCTCCAGAACCATAAGGCCTAGAAAGCTGAAACTTTGTGTACAGACTCCTTGACTAGTGAAGATTATAAATTGTAGCGTTGGTGGCCCTGTGACCCCTAATAAAGGCCACATATGCCACACCCTAAAAACCTATTTTCATCTTCTTCTCCAGAAGCATTAGGCCTAGAAAGCTGAAAAAAGTGTACAGACTCCTTGGCTTGTGAGGATTATAAATTGTAGATTTGGGCGCCCTGTGACCCCTAATAAGAGCCACAGGGGCCGCGCCCTAAAAACCTATTTTCATCTTCTTCTCCAGAAGCATTAGGCCTAGAAAGCTGAAAAAAGTGTACAGACTCCTTGGCTTGTGAGGATTATAAATTGTAGATTTGGGCGCCCTGTGACCCCTAATAAGAGCCACAGGGGCCGCGCCCTAAAAACCTATTTTCATCTTCTTCTCCAGAAGCATTAGGCCTAGAAAGCTGAAAAAAGTGTACAGACTCCTTGGCTTGTGAGGATTATAAATTGTAGATTTGGGCGCCCTGTGACCCCTAATAAGGGCCACAGGGGCCGCGCCCTAAAAACCTATTTTCCTCTTCTTCTCCAGAACCATGAGGCCTAGAAAGCTGAAACTTTGTGTACAGACTCCTTGACTAGTGAAGAGTATAAAATATAGCTTTGGTGGCCCTGTGACCCCTAATAAAGGCCGCATATGCCACACCCTAAAAACCTATTTTCATCTTCTTCTCCAGAACCATGAGGCCTAGAAAGCTGAAACTTTGTGTACACACTCCTTGGCTATTGAGGATTATAAATTGTAGATTTGGGCGCCCTGTGACCCCTAATAAGAGCCACAGGGGCCGCGCCCTAAAAACCTATTTTCATCTTCTTCTCCAGAAGCATTAGGCCTAGAAAGCTGAAAAAAGTGTACAGACTCCTTGGCTTGTGAGGATTATAAATTGTAGATTTGGGCGCCCTGTGACCCCTAATAAGAGCCACAGGGGCCGCGCCCTAAAAACCTATTTTCATCTTCTTCTCCAGAAGCATTAGGCCTAGAAAGCTGAAAAAAGTGTACAGACTCCTTGGCTTGTGAGGATTATAAATTGTAGATTTGGGCGCCCTGTGACCCCTAATAAGGGCCACAGGGGCCGCGCCCTAAAAACCTATTTTCCTCTTCTTCTCCAGAACCATGAGGCCTAGAAAGCTGAAACTTTGTGTACAGACTCCTTGACTAGTGAAGAGTATAAAATATAGCTTTGGTGGCCCTGTGACCCCTAATAAAGGCCGCATATGCCACACCCTAAAAACCTATTTTCATCTTCTTCTCCAGAACCATGAGGCCTAGAAAGCTGAAACTTTGTGTACACACTCCTTGGCTATTGAGGATTATAAATTGTAGCTTTGGTGGCCCTGTGACCCCTAATAAGGGCCACATATGCCACGCCCTAAAAACCTATTTTCATCTTCTTCTCCAGAACCATGAGGCCTAGAAAGCTGAAAATTTGTGTACTGACTCCTTGGCTGGTGAGGATTATAAATTGTAGATTTGGGCGCCCTGTGACCCCTAATAAGGGCCACAGGGGCCGCGCCCTAAAAACCTATTTTCATCTTCTTCTCCAGAACCATGAGGCCTAGAAAGCTGAAACTTTGTGTACAGACTCCTTGACTAGTGAAGATTATAAATTGTAGCTTTGGTGGCCGTTTGACCCCTAATAAGGGCCACAGGGGCCACACCCTAAAAACCTATTTTCATCTTCTTCTCCAGGAACATGAGGTCTAGAAAGCTGAAACTTTGTGTACAGACTCCTTGACTAGTGGGGATGATGAATTGTAGCTTTATAATAATAATAAAGGCAACAGGAACGTACTTCAAATCTATTTTCATCTTCTCCTGAAGTATAAGGCCTAGAAAAATGAAACTTGTCGCCTATATACAGTGTTTAAAATATTGCCCGTCAGCCAGTCCTTGAACTGGCTACTTTTTGCCAGGACTGGTTACTTTTTGGTCTGGACTGGTTACCTTTTGGTCAGGACTGGTAACTTTTTGGTCTGGACTGGTTACCTTTTGGTCAGGACTGGTAACTTTTTGGTCAGGACTGGTAACTTTTTGGTCTGGACTGGTTACTTTTTGGTCAGGACTGGTAACTTTTTGGTCTGGACTGGTTACCTTTTGGTCAGGACTGGTAACTTTTTGGTCAGGACTGGTAACTTTTTGGTCTTGACTGGTTACTTTTTGGTCTGGACTGGTTACTTTTTGGTCAGGACTGGTAACTTTTTGGTCAGGCCTGTTAACTTTTCAATTTTTTTCTTAAATTTCCCAAAGGAATTGACCAATGAATTTTCAGGACAGGCTAGATTTCCAATCTATTTTATACACTGCTATATACTTAATTTTATGATTGGTGACCCTGTGGCCTCTACAAAGGGGGAATCACATTGGCCACACTCTACATCATAGTTGATAATGAAGCCTGATGAGCTACAGAGCCAATGGCTCTATTTTTGAAATCTCTATTAGCAAAGTTTAGGTGCAGCAATTTTGGTCTAGGTATAGAGGTAGGAAAGTATAATAATACACAAATGGCTGATAGACTATGCAAGTACTGTAAAGTAAATAACATTAATTGTATAGAAAATGAAATGCATATTCTCTTTTACTGTAAATTATACAAGGATGCCAGAACTAAGTTTATTACCCCATTATTGTCAAATACTATCAATTTACACACTTTTGTGAATATCATTAATAGCAATAACCATGAAACTATCAAAAATGTCTGTAATTTCTTGCACCAAGTATATAAACTTAGAAAAAACAATGAAATCATAAATATGTAATATCAAATTGCGCATCAAACAAATTGTACAAATTTACTGTATTATGGGCCGTTGGCCTTAAAATATTGAATAAATTTGTCTGTCTGTCTGTCGTTTCTATCCCAGGGACATTCTAGAATAACCCAGGGACATTCTAGAATAATTTTTATTTTTACTTTACTTTTTTATATATTTTACATTTTATACAACACTTATAACTTGTAAACATTACTAAACAAACAAATGCATTTGTAAAATTTGAATTTTTAACAAATTCTGATTTAACGTTTCAAGCGGGATTCGAACCCGGAACATCTATGTTGTTAAACAGCGCTCTTAAGGCCTGAGCTACCGAGGCTTCTTGTCTGCAAATGTTCATTTTGTTGTCTCATCACTGACACTGTAATTTATACATACATAATGTAAATATATATTAAATTTGATTCTAAAATCGTATGCAAAGTGTTTATTTAAAGTCTTTCGCGAAGAGCTGCTGTTAATCAGACAGCTTGCAAGGATTGGCTGCGTTCGTGCGATACTTTCAGTGTTATTAAATATTTCAATATTTTTACCGAGTTTTTCGTCCTTTCCTTCGCTTTATATGACAGATATTAACCTGTCCCTCGGGTTTGATTGAACATGTAAACATTCGGGGTCGGGGAAACCTACGGCCTACGGGTTTCCCCTCACCCCTCATGTTTACATTTTCAATCAAACCCTAGGGACAGGTTAATATCCTTTACATATATCTGCCGGGTCGATGTTTGATGGCGCAGTCATATCTGTCTGAGTGAAAAAGAAATATGTACACAATCACTGCTAATTAATTGTTATTTCTTTCTCCAGCAGAATGTCTATTTGAATGTACCAATGAAGTTGTAGAACATAAAATCTTACCAATGAAATTGTTTAATCAATGGAAGCTCATTGTCAGGAACCATTACAATGTAAGATGATACATTATGAACATAGACTATCTGCTTGAGGCGCTCACAAAATCTTAAAGCAAGCAGTTTCGTTGTTTTCCTTCACTGAACATGTCTTATATAGTACAAATACAAATGAACGTGAACTATCTTCATTATACCATTGTTTCATTGAAAGCATTTTAACTTGTTTTTCCCAATTTTAGTATGGTTCTCTAGTTTCAGGGTTTACAGATTTATCTCATCTTTATGAAAAAAGGGTTTTGAAATCATCTTTTAAGATTTCGTCAGAACCAGATCACGTGTTACTATTCTTGACGGAGATATTTATTACCACTGCTTAAATGAGAATGGCACATCAAACATCAGTAAATGTGATATCTTACTAACTATACTAAATTAACTAAATTATAGACTATCATCTAATTTCAAAATGCCATATGCATTCTAATTTGGATATGAGCCTTCCGTTGCCCACCAATGCCTTCCGTTGCTACAAGTGCTTTAATTCTAACGTAAACAGGACGGGGGAGTCATGTGATCTGTCGAGAGTTTTGATCAAATATTCGCAAAAATGTTACATATATAGAAATTTATTTGTATACAATTCTGCACACTTCTCATAGTGTTATAATATTATTTCGTTTGTTGATTTAAATAAATGTGTGAAAGGTAATGTTCAAACCAAAAACGTCGTAGACACACATTTTTTGAAGATTTTTTGACAAATTTAACAAGATGGATTCAAATCACGAAAGATATCACTAATATGTTTGTCTTTTTTTGCTTTTTGCAGTCTCAAAAGAAAAACATGTTATTTGTCATAACGGCAAATAGAGAAACACCAAAGAATATAATGTAATATTAATATCCTGAATTTCAAATATTTTCTAATTCAGTTTTATATTTTTATGATGATGTTTATACAGGAAGCTCAATGAAGCAATATGAATAGGATTCTAACTTCGTACTGTATTTCCATTTGGCTATTTGGAAGTGCTGGTAAGTCTTAATACAATACATCATTTCAGATATTGATTTCACGTCAACTTATGATGTGTAAAGCACTCATTTACACACACATATTGATCTAAATCAAATAAAACTTTCAGAAATACTAGACAATAATGAATGTTTAGTATGGATTCACTCATGGTATGTAGTGCTCCATCTGTCCGTCCGTCCGGGCTTGTGTCCGTCCAAAATTATATAATCAAAACAATTCTGACACTTGTTGAATCTAATGTTTCTGACAGAATCTATAATCATGGATGAATTTTATTGTATTTACATAGATTATTTTATCAGTAGTGTAAAAGAATGCCTACAAGAGTTTATGTATGCCTCCGATAAAAGTATTCATCACCCATTTGGGTTTATGCTGTATGTTTTGAAGTTGTAGCTAAGATTGGGAAAAGGGTTTCAAGTCAACGCCTTGTATCTGTGTCTGCTGAGTTAGAGTTACCATATTTCGCTTAATTACACGCCGAGCGTCTATAATTCTCAAAAGGTCTACACCATAGGCATCTAGTTGAGGCGGTCTTCTATTCAAAGCAGGCATCTATTTCGTTAAAAGTGAAACCGTTCAGGCGTTATTCATAAAAATGCAGATACTTCAATGAACAAAGAAGCGTTAATATATATATATAACTTTGTTTAACCGGTGTTTAATTAAGGCAGGCATTTATTCTTTTAAAAAGCCATATGCAAGGGCGTCTATTCGAGGCAGGCGTATATTTAAGGCAGGCGTGTAATTAAGGAAAAACGGTATATCTTTTATGTTCACCGAACGGTTTATTCATATACCGTATTTCATAAATTATAATGGTTTATTATTTAACACTTTAATTTATAACATAATTGTTATTCTCAGTGAAAAGTGTTATTTGATTGTGTGACCTTGAATGTCAAAGGTCAAGGTTACGAGATATGAGTTTGAATGCAATGCACACTAAATTTGGATATTACCTTATCCCATTAAGCTTTTAAGAACTCATGTACACGTGCTACTGTTAACACTCTTGGGAATTACTTTGTCATGTTATCTAATTCCTAGTAAACACAATGATTTAAAAACTTATTGTGCTATGAAGTTCTTATTTGTTTTTGTCTTCCCCCAGTTTTGAGTGTCCCGCAAACGCTAATGTTGTTTCATCTTTTTTTCAAGGGCAAGCTGTCTTGGACTGTCCGAAATCTCCTGCTATTGGCGATTCGGCAGTTTTCACCTATTCAAACATATCAGACAGTTTCACTGTCTTAAACCCGTCGAAAACACTAGTCGCTGTCTGTGTTCACCAAGAGTGTGACGTCATAGATAAAAATATAAAGATAACCTTTATCAATAAATACAGTATTGTCTTAACAATACTAAACACTGACAAGAAAGATGAAGGTGATTGGCTTTTTGATTCTGGCGGCAAATCAAGCTGCAACCTTCAATTATATGGTAAGAAAACGACATATTTTTATGGGATTTTCTACAGGAAGTCTACAGCATATTTGTTTAAGATTAAAGTTAAGACCTAGCTTAAAACTGTGAAACACGAGGCTCGACCTTGTCTAATGAAGCTGTAAATACGTTTGTTAAGAATTCTGACGAATCAATAACTTTGCTATTTCGTTAAATGTTGACCTTTACGTTTGCTAAAATTGTCTGGTTAGGTGACATGATTTGACTTTCTTTTGCTGGGATTGTTCTCAAAACTACTAAGCCGAATGATTTTTAAAGAGTATAAAATACCAATAGCTATAAATATTTAAGGGTTATATCAAAGGAAAGACATCAAAATTTCTTTGAGGGGAGTAATGGTCCCTGAAGTGAAGATAGTGGCTTGGTGGTCAATGTGTTTCTGTTATATACATGACAGTCATCAGTCTTATTCTTATATTATGTGTTTTGGCAATGTTTACAGAACTGCCATCATGCGAGATCAGCAGCACCAGCTCATTGAAAGGCCTGACCATAGGACAAGATTTACCCTTGAATATAAGCCTCAGTGACTACTACTGCACTATCAGCATTGCCTGGAACCTTCACATCGGGGGCAGATATCAGAACATCACCGAATTACGGGATAACGAAGAGACAAATGATATCTCTAGCAGGGTTGTCACATATTCTCCTGTAGTGACGTCATCACTTACTGGAGGAGTGAATTTGACCTTTAACTGCAATGATGAGGCGCATTATATAAGATGTATTGGAGTGGAGGAATTGAAGCTTCGAGGTAATGATTACATGCAATGATTTGACGTTTTGTCTATATATTTTGAAACAGTACATGTCAACTGTGTATCTGAAAAGTCATAAAAACATTAGTCGATTGAATACACATACAAACTGCATTAAACAACTGTCAATTATGCACTTGTATCATCATCTTAGCAAAAAACGTATGCATGTATTTTCTTTTGGGAAAGTTTATCAAATGGAGTCTTACATGATCAACTTCAGTTAAGTAAAATTATTAACAAGCTAGTGTGTAAGTGCATTATAATTTCCCAAAACTAGTTATAGACAAATAATGTACAGAATTGATATGAATTGTTCTGCTTTTCGTTGAACTTCCTACCCCTAATTAAGTATACATCAATTAACATATCAACTTAAGAAACATGAACGTACCATACAAATATAATAATCTCCAAATAGTATTGATTTAGTTAAACACAAACTACTATCAAGGTAAAATATCTTGTTAAAGGGAAAGGATTAACAGAGTAATGAATGTGAATACTTTTCTGAATAAAGTAAAATGACAAATTACAAAAAACTAATATTTGCTGATTTGACAAAATTGCTAAAAAGCTTATAATGAGTTACTGAAATGATGAACGTTGTAAAAGTGTATACATTTTGAATTGTATGTCTACGTTTTTGAAAAAATGTTATCTTTTGTCTAGTCATTAAACTTAATGTGTGCGTTTTTGTAAAATTCATAGTCACATTTACAGAAAACATGCATGATTTTTGAAAGATACAACTGTCTATTTAAAACATTGAAAACTATTATGATATGAGTATTGATTTATTATTATCATACTGCTCTTCTTTAAATAGTAGTAGTTTGTGTGAATACATTAATATAAACATTACAACCGTGAGGTCTTTACTAAGTACTTATTACTTATATCAGAATCATGTTCCTAAAGATTGCTATACCGAGAAATATCTTTAGATCATCAAACAACTGAAAATGTACATATATTTCAGACCCACCATCTTGCAAGTTAACAAGTGTTTATGACACTGAATACTTGACAGCTGGCAGTAATCTAACATTGGGAGCAGAGATAGAGGAATATCCTT
Organism: Steromphala cineraria; assembly: GCA_916613615.1. Taxonomy (NCBI): domain Eukaryota; kingdom Metazoa; phylum Mollusca; class Gastropoda; order Trochida; family Trochidae; genus Steromphala; species Steromphala cineraria. Next base: position 18,830,854 of record OU744737.1, read on the forward strand.
GTACAAGAGGCATTGAGTATGCTCTACTCAGCGGATCGTTGATGGTCACAGAATTCGTTAAGAATAACACTTCATTTTATGCCAAGTTTGAAGTTAAACAAGAATATCTGGGGGAGAAATTATACCTGTCTTACTCTTGCAACAACGTCTCAGCAACCACCATGACAACTGGAGTGGAACAGCTTCTAAACAAGGGTACACGTACGTATTAACTTATAACACATAAAAGTACGTACAGTAATTCAAAACGATAAACTTATTTCGTAGCAAAACTGTGTGTTGTTATATAAAGAATGTGCTGGATGTAAGAGCAATTGTTTCTTAAAAGGAATGTTAACGGACTGTTTAGATTTGTTGGGAAATGACCAAGAATGTTGATTTGCTCAGCTTTATTATTATTGACCTAAAATTTAAATAAAAATCCAACCAAAAAAAAATTCAAGTAAGAAGCAATTGAGATACAAAGTTAGATATAGACACATTGGTGTAGGAGTTACGCCCCTTTGTTATCGGGAGAGAGTAAATGGACATGAACGTGATTTATCTCCCTTGAATAGTTTAGATTGTTGGGTATGAGAAAAACATCATGAAAACACTGCATTACTTGAATAACGGGTACGGCAATATTTGAGGCCTTGTAATTGTTCAATCTTTCATTTCATTGTCTTTTGATTCATCGATTATTGGTTGAGGTGTTTTTTAGAATTTCTAAATGAACTTTAAATAAATTGCTCAGTTAACAACACCCAACAACAATAAAACTGTATCAAATTCAATTAAATGGTTTTGTTTATTCTTCATGTAAATGAATATTTAGGATTTTTTAAGATGTAGTTATTCTATATATATCTTTTAATTAATTCAAAACACATACATACGTTTATGTAATTGTATCTGTCACCTTTTCCTCATATAATTCTCCCTACACCCTTTTTAGACAGAATTAGGGAAAGGTATGACTAGCTATAGATATCTGTCAGAATACAATAACCAAATAAAAAATATATCATTGTATTAAACTGCATTTGCAGAAATATTGTGCCAATATACGTCCGTGGGTTTTAAATTTTAGTATGTTAATTCAAAGATGTTTGTTTTATAACATATTGTTATTGAAATATATATTATCATATAACATATTATTATATTAGTTCTTGAATTTACAGGAGGAATAAGCATTTTATAATAAAAAATATAAATCATATTAATTTTCTATCATATTTGTTAGAAAGATAAATATAATATTGAGAGTAAATCATAATTTATTACGGAAGTCTTATTAATGACATAAGTTAACTTTCAAACATAGCATAAAATACAGTATCCGGCGCTGTACGAGTACAAGTATACGTCCGTATATGTTGGTAATTTGATTAAAAGTTGTTTCAGTTTGATAATGGAACTTTGCAGTTATGTCTTTAAATTTGCTTTAAAGGAAGAGTACTAAGAAACCAGTCTATTTGGGTGACCTTGACCTAATAGCCAGGATAACCAGATCAGAGCCATATGTGACTGACGAAACATTATTACCCATATGGTTGGAAATAAGTGGTGACGTACTTCAATATGAGCACTAGTGCACATATCACTTTTGCCTGTGACGTCATTGTTCGTGACGTCACCGTAGTCGGCCGTCGCAAGGGAAGCGGCCCGTTTCTTGGATATTTCTAAGATAGTTACTTTGAATAAAATCGATAATAAAGAAAATATTACCCTCGGAAGTGTGTCATAAGACTTTTACGAAACTCGTTCAAATTTGTGTATAACCCTCGCTCTCGCTCGGGTAATACACAAATTCACACTCGTTTCGTAAAAGTCATATGACACACTTCCTCGGGTAATAATCTCTATTTACGTCATTTGGTCCAATAACAGTGGAAAAGGGATTGGAAAATTTCAGAGAAAATGACACGACTTAAATTTTACCTTAGATTGCCTAAGTAAATTTCCCCGGGAATTATATCTCAATAAAGTGCTCATAAACTATTCAAATTTATAATCTGCTTATCTTTGAATTCTATTTCAGACAACGAAAACCTGTCTTATAGCAGTCTCGGATTGGTCATTGGTCTACCGGTTGGAGTCATAGTGCTTGTTATCATCATTGGAGTTCTGTTGTTTCGTTACAAGCAGAAAACAAAAGCCTCGAAATAACTCTTTGATCTGTCTTTCAGTAGTTAAAGTCATGTTTTACATCCTTGGACTCATCATCGGTCCAACAGTGTCTGGTATTTTCTTCATCGGCATCACTAGTATCGTCGTGGTCATCTGTATAAAAAAACACAAAAAGTCTAAAATGAAAGACGTCCCATATGCGGACGTCCTCGACACTGTACCAGGGCGTTCAAGCAGTCTGAAGGTCACAAATAATGATACATACACAGAGGTGAGTGACATCACTGGGAGTCTGAAGAGAAAACATTTCGAGGCTAATGGTGTCAATGGCGTCCTGAAGAAAAGCCTTGGGACTGGGAACGTTGTAGGTAGCCAAACACAACTTATTGACTTCAGAGAAACTTAAAAAAGAAACGACATAGAGAGCTCAAGGCCAAAGTCGGAATGCGTAATGTTTCCGAATGTGGTGTACGAAAGTGCAGATGGTTTTGTACCAAAACATGCAAAAGTGAACGGGAGCCTACAGAATGGTACGGAGGATAACTACGCTAAAGTGGACAAACACAGATCCCAGGACAATGGATATCCAGATGTGTTGCCCTCTGCACGTGTGTGAATAGACTTTCCTTGCACGTGTTTGACATTGAACATTATTCTTCGTTGTGTATAAAATAGCAGAAGAAGGAATACACATGGGGAAAACGATGATATCCAATCAGAATGGAGGCAAACAGAACTTTGTATCTTCAAAAGCAGAAAAGTCACAACAATTTCCATGAAACTTTCTTTACAGCATTAAACTTCCCTTTGTTGGTTAAGACTTGAAGAATTTCGGAGAGAATGTAGTCAGGTTTTTCATTCAAGAGAGAAATAATTGTTATTAATAACTACGACCCCTTATCTGAAAAGTAATACTTATTGTCTTAAATCCAGGAAAGCGATATAAAACCTCCGGGGAAACTATCTCTTTGTGTATTGAGAAATTGAAGAATTTAGGAGAAAATGTGATGATGTTAGTCAATTGGTGCGTGTTACGGAAATAATGAAAACTACTGAGAAGAGACAAACATTGTCCAGAATGAAGAAATGTGGTGCTTTATGATATTGACAGCCACAAGTTAGCTATGTTTGAAAACTGGATAAGATATAGTGAATACTCTGTTTATATGATTTTTCAGAAGTTGAGGAAATTCCTGATTTTAGAAACCTTGCAGATAAAAAACCTTGGGGTGTTTTCAACATTTAGATACACGATCATACGTGGACTAGTTTTGTACTTTGATAGTGGTATAGCACAACCTGTCTGATCTAAGAATCCCTTAATCACCCAAGTAAACAAACATTTTAAGATTTTAAGAAATGAAGTAGTGATTTTATTCCAAATATGTGAACTTGTGCGTGATTTTATTCAAGCCTACGGTTTTATAAAACCTCATGTATTTTGGGTTGTTCTCAAACATTATATATTCTTATCTTTAACTATTCGACTTTATATTTAGATATCATTTTTCTGTTCATATAACGAACTTTAATGCATGTAAATATTGTTGTTATTTGTAAGAAAAGAACATTTCACGTATTTGAGCCCTGATGTTTCTAGCAAAACCACAGGAAAGTAGATCTGAAGGAATATTATTTTCTAATGCAATACCTTTTAAGTCTTGACAATTGAGATGGGTTGGTAAAACATCAAGTGAAACACATTCTCATATTAAACAGCATCACTAAGATAACGTTACACCATGCAAATTACTTTTGCATATTTTTAAATACGTTTTTACATAGATAATTAATTATTTCCTAAAGCCATACCAGCAAAGATGACATCACATGTAAAAATGAATGCATAAAACAATGATAACCTCGAGAAGTGATCTGCTTACTTATGGTTAATAATGATTCTATAGCATATGGTGATGGATCATAATGCACATATATAAGTCAAAACAAAACTTCATCCACAGAATACAGTGACCGCAACACATGTTCTATCTGTATATCATATATATGTCTTGTTTTTTTGTATCAATAAAGCAAATTGGTTGATGAGTGCATTTTAACCGGTTGTGTTCAGATGTTATGTGTGTTTAAGAACTTCGGGGATTAACAAACTTGTACATGTAAATATTTTGTTCAACAAAAACTTTCATGGGTGAGGTACTTGCTATGAGAAAAGAAAATTAACATATTTATGACAATCACACCTGAGTAATAATGCATTGATTAAATCACAAATGTTTAATTTTTTTAACCTAAAATCAGCTTCGTTTTTAGAACAGATGAAAATATTGAAGGAAAATCATTCGTCAAGCAGGAAATGTAATTTTTACATGTTTAAATGTTTAAAATTTGTTGAAATGTGATTTTATTGGTATAATCGTTTCTACACTTGTTATCTTTTTATAAGCTTTTTAAATAACAGCCTTTACCTGTTGTGTTCCGTGTTTACATATGATTTTGTCTTGTGTAAATATATGTATATATCATAACCATCTAATATCCCAAAGCCGGAACCCTCTGAAACTTTTTAAAGTGCAAATATTGTACAGAATAAATTTGTGTATATTCGATTTATTATGAGTAATTTTTATGCAATTAAATAATAAGAGCTTGATTTGGAAAACATTAAATATTTATGTCAAAGATGCATTTAGTATACATTTATGTTTCGAAAGAATTTTTTTTTTATCGCATTATTAACTTAAATTGATTGTTACATGTAATTCAGGTATAGACATCGTGGTCAAGCTATTTTAGATATGTTTAGAAATGTTAATGTTATGTCAAAATTGTCTATATGAATTAATATTGAATTAAGAACCAAACTAAGCGTCTTTTTTATTAAACATCATAACGGATCCAATTCTGAAAAAAAGATTTTATAAGAGAATTCCTTGCATCCTTAAGATTTTATTGTATTTATGGAAGAAGTATAAGTCTTGTGATGATTTGGTCGTTATTTTATCACGTTTTACATGAGTCTTTTGATTATCTATGCAATGTAATTGATTGTCGTGATGTATATAGTGATTCATGTACATATTGCTTGTTAACGCAAATAAATAAAATGATTAAAACAATATTACATTGGACTGTTTTAAAAAAAGTGTAGGTGATAGGAAGCTTCTAGCCTACACAATAACAGCTGGAAACGTCATGAAAATCCAAAATATTCGATATTCGTGTTTACATTGGCGGGGAATACAGGAAAATGAGAGCAAGAATATATTATTTATTTATTGCATAAGACATAGCGTGATTATTCCATTGAAACAATTTTCATACATTTACAGTGACCGCAACACATGTTCTATCTGTATATCATATATCTTTGTATATGTCTTGTTTTGTTGTATCAACAAAGCAAATTGATTTATGACCAGTTTTAAAAAGTTTTTCTTAATACGATTTTCGTTTTCACATTGGCGTAGAATGCAGGAAAATGAGAACAAGAACTTATTTTTTGCATATGATATAGCATGATCTTTCAATAAAGGTAAACTAATGAATACCATTGAAACGAGTTTATCATCATGATATGCTTATCATTGAGAAACTGAATTTATTCGATGTCCTCACCACTGGGGTTGTATCATAGTGACAATACCACAGAGCTAATGCCGCAATATCTTTTTCTGATATATAGATATTCTACTATTATAAGTGGAACATGATTTAAAGGACATACATTTTATTTTGTTAGAGCCAGGTTTAAATTTTACCAATACATGAAGTGTCATTTTATATAGAAAGAACTACCAGGTGTCGAAATTATCATTTGAATTTCTCTACTTCCATTCACATTATAAAGGCCGAAGTCATTTATGATGGATAGTTCAAAGGTTAAAGGTATTTTTTAAAACTTATACATGTCCAACGTCCGTTTTCGATCCTCCAGCCTGAAAACTATTTAATCTTCTTTAGAAGTAAAAGACTATAACTGTAGCTGTTGGGATCATGATTTATAGAATTATCGGTGACTCTGTGACACTTCAAATGGGACTCCTCTGACCATGTGTATAACATATCATACAAAGCCTGATGAGCTACAGAACCGATATCTCTTTGAAACGAATTTGAGGACTATATAGGATGGATGATATATGTTGATCAAAGAAGAGAACATTTTTATCCCTACATTCCTGATTTATGACAAATGAATTCGACTAAAATAGAACAACATCCTTATGTTTCATTATAAGCCGAATTAACATGTATATGAAAACTAGTTTTATAACCAAACCAATGTTTTCTTCCTTCTGATTTTAATCAGTTAAATATTGCGTGTTACATTTTCCGCTTTCGCTAATGTTTTTTATTTCCTCGTAGTCAAACTATTAGTTTATTTGAAAATTTGCAAAGTGTTTTGTTCTCATAAAGACCGTTGTAAAAAGTATATGTAGGAGAAAAAACGTAGATTTTACTTAATACTTCTACTAACAGTGAATGAGTCAATAGGTTTAATACAATTCATCATTAGACAATTGCGATTTTGTGTTCTAAAAAATTATTTCATAACCGTTGAAAGGATTTGAGGAAGGAACATAAAGTTGACCGTTTATGTTTTGAATCATAATTTAGTAATATATTTGCCGAACGTTAACATGGTGTTGACTGTTAAAAGTAGGTGACCTTTACTAAAAATTGTCATATTGGTAACAATTCAGTAATGATACCAGTTCACTAAACAGAACGTCATTGTTTAGTCTTAATTTTGATGATTGAAAGCCGCTGTTACAATAACTCTGAAGAAAATGTAATAATGAAGATATATCTTATCTGAGGGAAGAGATACCACTTTAAAGGAGCAGTAGCACGTTTTTAGGTGTAACATAAAGTGACCCAGGAAAATGAAAATGAATGGTTCCAACTGAAAGACAATGTACTTAAACTAAATGAAGCAGTATTAAATCAAACATATGATATATTAGTTCAGCTATGCCATTCCTTTTTCTTACACAAAATGAATGAAAGGTGTTCACACAAAAATTGTCGCCAATGGACTTTATGTGAATTTTTATAATTTGTTCTCTGACTATGGATGATTGGTTTGTATAATGCGATTTTTGACATTATCAAAATAATATATTTAGCATTAAGGTATAAATAGTAGTGAAAAATTAAACAACAAAAGTGCTACTGCCCCTTTTAAAACACAATAATTCTATATGACATGATATACTGGACACAAATATTTATGGATACATGAACATTTTGAAATCATGTATGCAGTATATTTTTTCCTTGATAATTTGATGTATTATTAATCATGGTATTAAAGTTACAATGCTTTATTTTGACTAAGATATTTGAAACGAAACTGCATGTGCATGGTTGGATGAGCTAGGCAGGTTTTGAGTTTGTATAATGAGTAGGAGTGGGAGTAGTCAATATTGTTAGTCAGTGCATACTATGCGTCAGTATAGACCTATGCTTCACTTATTGCTTTCATCCACAGGGTTAGGGAAAAATAGAGCCATGGGCTCTGTAGCTCATCAGACTTTTGATGGAAAAAGGTTTTGACCCCTGTGACCCCATTTAGGGTTATTGGGTCACAAAATCTACAAGTTTGAATCCCCATTGGCCAAGGAGTCTACACACAACTTTTTAGCTCTCTAGACCATTTGGAACTGGAGGAGAAGATGAAAATAGGTTTTGAAGGTTGTTACCCCTGTGACCCCATTTGGGGTCATGGGGTCACCAAACCTAAAATTTAGAATTCCCATTTGCCCAGGAGTCTACACACAACTTTTCAGCTCTCTAGACCCTTTGAAACTGGAGAAGGAGGAGTAAAATATGTTTTTAAGGCTTTGACCCCTTTGACCCCAATTGGGGTCAAGGGGTAACCAAACCTAAAATTTTGAATCCTCATTGGCCAAGGAGTCTACACACAACTTTTTAGCTCTCTAGAACTTTTGGAACTGGAGAAGATGGAGTAAAATAGGTTTTTAAGGTTTTGACCCCTGTGACCCAATTGGGGTCAAGGGGTAACCAAACCTAAAATTTAGAATCCTCATTGGCCAAGGAGTCTTCATACAACTTTTTAGCTCTCTCGACCTTTTGGATCTGGAGAAGAAGATGAAATAGGTTTTTAAGGTTTTGACCCCTGTGACCCCAATTGGGGTCATGAGGTCATGAAATCTACAATTTAGAATCCCCATTGGCAAAAGAGTCTACACACAACTTTTTAGCTCTCTAGACCTTTTGGAACTGGAGAAGAAGATGAAAATAGGTTTTTAAGGTTTTGACCCCTGTGACCCCAATTGGGGTCATGAGGTCATGAAATCTACAATTAAGAATCCCGATTGGCCAAGGAGTCTGCACATATCATTTTCAACTCTATAGTCCTTTTAGTACTGGAGAAGAAGATGAAAATAGGTTTTTAAGGTTGTGACCCCTGTGACCCTATTTGGGGTCACAGGTTCACTAAAGTTACAAATTAGAATCCCCATTGTCCAAGGAGTCTGCACATATCACTTTCAACTCTCTAGACCTTTTGGAACTGGAGAAGAAGATGAAAATAGGTTTTTAAGGTTTTGACCCCTGTGACCCCATTTGGGGTCATGAGGTTATGAAATCTACAATTTAGAATCCCCAATTGCCAAGGAGTCTCCACATCAAATTTGAGCTATCTAGAGTCATTGGTTCTGGAGAAGAAGTCGAAAATGTGAAAAGTTTACGGATGGACGGACGGACGGACGGACGGACGGATGGACGGACGGACGCCGGACGCCATGCCATGCCATAAGCCCATCGGGTCTTTCAGACCTGATGAGCTAAAAAACAAGGTTATTTTAGGCCATGTGCACAGATGCATCAACTCCAACTTTATAAAACATTAATTGATATCACGTTGGTTTTGAGCTCACAATCTGCAGATTGTGATCATTCCTAGATTTCACGTTACATATACACCCGACTGTATATATGCGTTGCTTTTTATAGATGTATGAAACAGGAGTTCGGAGACACATATTTCTGTCTTTATTATAATTCTGTGATAAACATAACTTCAATTCTAGCAATAACAGTTTAAAAATCTCCCCTTTGCAAAAGTAATAGCTATGATAAATTGCTTTTATAACGGGGTTTAACCTAATCTAGTTCAAACTAGCTGTAATATTATACGTCCCGAAATTACATAAAAATGTAGGATGTAAGTGAAGAAAAACGAGAGCTAGTGTTAAAAGATTGGTGGAACCTTTTATTAATAATAACTAATATGCAATATGTCATTAACGTTTGTGGGGGCGACATAGATGTAGGTACACTTCAATAATGAGAGGTGAATGTTCAGAGAAACACTGTAGCCAGTTAGAAAAATTAGTTTGGGTGGACAAGTTACACTTTTATTGATGGGAGGCGGGAGGAGATTTGGGGTGGGTGGTGGCCTCAACAAGCACCTGACGGGCTGGTATCACTCATTGTTTAAGTTAACACAATATCGAATAAGTACAAGAAGTTCAGTGGATATGGTTACTATTATGTTGGCTGGGGGAGGGTATCACGGAATTGAGCAGGGTTTGCAAGTGGCTTGAAGCTTGAATGGTCGTGTCTAGATTATTTTTGATTATTTTATTGTCCCGACTTTCTTATCAACCGTTTTGTCTATGCTTAACACACATACACATTGTTTACATTGATTTTAGGATTTTGACTAAATGTGTTATTCATTTTTTCCTGTTAGATTGCATGGTAAAGGTGTATGATGCATATGAATATGAATAATAAAGTATCATAACTTCCCCATTGTAGCATTTCTTGGTATTCTTGAGAAATCCTTTCATGATACTAGCTTACAAGGAAAGTGAAAGTGAATCATTTACATGACAGTAACCAACAAAGTTGTGTTGCTAACATGCACACTATATTATTGATTCATGTATTAAGTGATGAAGGAAGTTATGATCTGACGGGCATTCGTGAGAAATGTACCAAAGCATTCAGTGTGTACAGAAAAGTGTCTTGTACTCCCATTTCTCTATCAATTTAAAAAAATGTATTTTTCAGTGTTTATTCAAATTCGTTTCTAACCTCTCCTCTGATGTCATGATTATCAATATCATAGGTAAGTCGACTTCATTTGTTTTAAACGTCTTTGATGTTTATCATACAATATATTCTCAGCATATTTTGGGTATTTATTTAGCTCGCCAAGCCTTGGTGCTAATTCCTAATGCAGGATATTTACGTTACCAAAAAACACGAGCATGATAACCTATATGTATATATGAAGATATGTATATCGTATATCTTAAATGTACAGACTGAGAGCACATGCTGTTGGTCCTATCGAGGTATTTATTTATGGAAACGAAATTTAGAAGGGTCATTCCAGTTTGTACATATACTACGAATACATGATTATTGCACAATCCAGCTATAGCATATAACTAACTGGGGTAACATTTTTGTTAATTTATATTTAATACTTTAACTTAATAAGGAAAAAGGCAACCTCGGTAACAAACAACAAGAGATATTTTTAATGGAAACGAAAGTTAAGGGGGTCATCCCAGTTTTTACATAAAATGTTATAAATACATGATTATAATACAACCCAGTTGAAACCTGTCACTTGGGGAAACATGTTTGGTAATTTATACGTTATGCTTATTAGTCAAAGTCAAAGGATGTTTATTGTATGTGAGGCCTCAGGCCCATATACATTGGGGTTACATGTTGTACAATTCCATCATTAAATTATAAAGTATTCAGGTTCATATTTGTTTTAGTTAAAGAGTATAAAACATGAAAAGTGAAGCAATTTTATCTTAGTTTAGGGTGAAAGGCAATTTTGTCTAATCAGATCAATAATCATCTAAAATGTGTGGATATTTAACCATACATAAAGGCTACCAAACTGTAAAGTTGACAGTATTTGGTGTGTCGTTTAAGAGAATTATGTCAAACTAAAAACAATAAACATGTCAATAAAATTACCTTTTTGTTCTGAAGAGCGAATCCCGAAATAATGAGCTCGTGATTCTGAATATATATTTGAATTTATACTATTCACAAGTCGCCTACAGGATGATTTTTCCTTTTCTTGTTTTGTCAGGACTTTGGTCAAGGAATTAGCATGATAAAGTTTGACTGTATGTAAACTGTATTTGTTATTTAATCACTAGTTTCTTTACCATATGCTTTGTCGTGTCTTTTCTTTGTGTTAAGTTATCAAACAATTGTATAGTATTCTTTTCATTTTACTTAAATGTTTGTTCTTTTATCATTCTATCTAAATGTTCAGGATATTCATTGGAGACTTAATATACTTTATTATGATTCTCTAATCTTCGACATTTATACCCCAGGGGCAGCTAGAACATCAAGTCAAGATCTACCATGACAACTCTCATTTATGTCTACATTTACATCCTTTACATCCTCATACTGCACTGTGATAGTAAGTATGTTATTTGACTGAGTTAGGAATGTTTCTTGCATACTGCACATTACTGGTTGTAAATTTGAAGATATGTCATTGGTAATTTTATTTTAAAATCAATCAATTTAATTTTTTTTGTCAATTATTTTCAAATAAACAAAACTAAAACATTTCTTCTACGTTTCAGATAAGCCTCTATTCCAACTTCTATGGGCCTATCTAATATCAAATAAACAAACTGATAATAAATTATAAATAATTACAAAAAATAAACAGCGAATACCATAGTATTTATCTTTCAGGTCATCCTGTCTTCAACTGCCCTAGGCCTGTTGCATATTTTGACTCTGCAGTTTTAAATTGCTCTATGGTACAAAACCTTGTAAGCATCAAGTACCCTGAAGATGAGCAAGTAGGTAGTTGTGTCGAAGGGACGTGTGCCCCCATAGATGACAAGAAAGAGAAGATAAATATCACCCGTATAAAAGACAACACAATTCACCTAACAGTGCAGACTATAGGGAAGGAGGATGACGGGGAGTGGACGTGTCAGTCTGGGTTAGGGACAGCAAGTTGTTTCTTAAATGTGTACAGTAAGTGAATTTTCTTATTTCCTTATCTGTCAAATGATGATCTTAATTTCTTATTATGGCTTGAAATTGATTTATGGAGTAGCTTTGCCTAGATCCTGCTTAAACATAATTACAATGTTATTCTAAACACCATCATTTGAGGTCTTATACACTTATCAGAGTTTTGACATTTGAATCATCAAACCCATACCAGATATTCCCCTAAGTTGAAGGTTGTGTTAAACTTCTTAAAGTTTAGGAAAGGGCATATGGCATTCTTTTCCAAAACTGAAAGGAATGCTGTTATAGAAAATAAACGAACATCTTTGTCAGAAATTGGGGTTGTATAGTATTTCATTGATATTTATAAGTCATTCACTCTTCCATTAGCATCACTTTGTCAAATGTACTTTAGGTTGTTAATTATTGATGAGAACATTTTTCTTTATTTATACATTGTCTTTTACAATGGCCATTGCTTATTTTACAAAACATGAAATATTTGCATGAACAAAGTAAGTATCAGAATTTTCTCAATTTGTCGCAATGAAAAAAATCATATTAATGTGAAAAGTATATGGATTTAGTTACATAAAAAGGGATTTCCACTTCAGACTTTGCTTAGATATAAGGTATCTCATCCTGCTTCATCAGCATATATGTCTCCGCGTTATGCTACAACCTATCCCCTGATATCCTGCAATGGTATTCAGCCGTATCGCTATATATAGCAAGCCAATCAAATGATGCCCTTTCAGCGATAGCGGCAAACTGGTTTCTTGGTTTTGTTCCGCGTGCTCACCTCGTGATTCAAATTATCAAATGGGAGTGCAATTCGATAATAAATCTGATTCTCATTGCAGGCTCCCGCTTAGCTCCAAATCGCGCTCTCTAAGATTTCCAGGAGCGACATCACTAGACAACAGTGTATGGAGTTCGAAAAAGTTTGACTGAAAACAGACAGGCTATAAATAGCGCTGAGCAGCCATCCGTCAGCGATACGACACAATACCATGGGAGGATATCAGGGGATAGGTTGTAGCATAACGCGTAGACAAATACGCTGATGTAGAAGGATGAAGGTATCTATGACTCTCAGTGTTTCTTTGAGTTATGTTCCAAATAATGTATTGTATTTTTTTCATCTAATCATGGTTTTTCAGTGCCATATCAATAGTCTTTGCAATTTCTGAAATCTTTTTCTTTTTAGGGTTATAACTTTCCTGCTGCATATTCCAACATTGAGGTTAACACACATATACTTTAGGAGTGGTGTGCGATTTCGAAGCGGATTTTCTCTTTCCTTAATAAACCATTCCCACCAAATGTCATATAACCATTATATAAAAATATATAGTAGCAAAGCAACGACAAACGGATTCAGCCGTGTATGGTGATGATATGTATGACCAATGTATATACATAATAAGTATAATGTCAATAGTATCGGTCAGTGGGATTTTTAGACTCACAATGGCAGTGCAACCAAGTCCATTAAAAGTCTTTCAATTGCAAACATTTATGGAGACAAAGTTAAGAAAAATACAGAACAAAATTCATCAAAGGAAGCCAATTTAAATCTTACACTTGTTGCCAGTGTCACAATACTAGCAATGCCTAGCAATGCGTGCTGGATGTCCGTGCTTTGTGAGAAAAGCATGAATCCTGTCTTTCAAAGGTGTAAACTATCTAATCCATGAATGAACTCATTGACAGATTTTTTTAGGGGGAGTTGCATATAAATTATCCTTGTATTTTTGAATAGAGGAATCTAAACAAAGAATAAACTAACCATCAGTTCAAATGATGGAAAAGATATGCATGAGAAATAATGAGATAAGTTTTCTGAGATGAAATCATTGGGATATTGGTTTGAAGGAAATTAGAAAAAGGATACACTGAGCCTCTCTATTTCGTTAACTATAAAAGTAAACAAACCTTAATAAGCAATATTCATGAAAAGTAACCAGCACTATTGCAAGCTAACTGCTCTGACTTGATATGTCAGTGTACAATGGGGGAAATCCAATCTAAGTAAATTTAGATCAACAGATTTTTATTATGTCATACTGTTGATCTAAGATTGACCAGTGTGAGAGGTCGTCCCGGTGACCTTTCCTATGCAAATAAGGAATTTGCGATTATTTTTCTTTTCGTTTTTATAAACCTTTATTACAAAAGTATATGTGTATGTACAAAAAGCGACAGCGGAAGCCATTACCTCTGAAATAAAAGATAATATTGCACAGAGGTCGAGGTAATGGCACTAACATGAAGAACTAAAGTCGGAAAGCATTATTATATTCAGATAGGACAGGAAGGAAAGATGCATTGTAAGATAGTACACATTTAGAGATATGGTTTTATGCATGCATACTGCACATGGAGTTGACAATCAATGCATATGTATGTACAAATACAGTAATGTTATACAACAAGTCTCAACTATTACATAATATGAGACTATATGACTGCAATGCATGTACAGTACAGCAATGGCTTGTTTTATGGTATTTAATACACACATAAAAGTACATAGAGATTATGGGATTGTTGGTTAAACAGAAAAACGAGTTTGTTGTTAACTACCTTACAGAAACAGTTAGTGGATAGCCAGTATTTAGGAAAGATAGACGAAGATAGACGAAAAAAGTCGACCCGAATTCGTGTTTTGAGGAAACATTTAAAACGTAATACAATGTCGTTTCCAGTGTGCCGTTTGTGTTCGAATTTGTCAAGATTCCTTATTACCCAAATGGAATATTTTGCCAAAGCAATTAGATATACACAAACAGCATATTTATATGAATTTGGAAGCTTGGGAACAAGCCAAAAGCGAATAATTTCATTAAATTTAACTATCAGATTATTAGATAAAATATTCATCACTGGAAAACAACATGCCACAATTCATTCACACAGGGGCAGTAGATAAAAAGATGGTCAGAGTTTTCTACTGCAGTGAGACAGAGTATACAGTTAGGAGAGATAAACATCTGACGTGCAAAAAGTTTATATCCAAGAGGGAGAGAGTCATAGATGAGACGGTAGTTAACAGATTTAGGAAAATTATCCACGAAATTATGATGTAAATTTTGCCACACTAAAGAAAAATAATTCGTAGATACAAGTTTTCAATTTTGTTTTCTACAACTTTGAGAATAAGGCAGTCGTAGAATTGTTTTGTATCAACATTTAACATATCTATCAGCGGGGTCGAGGTGATGGATTCAAACAGTTTTAGAGGTGAAAAACATTGCTGATAGAATAAAGGTACCGTCTCAGAGTGGGGTAGTAGGGGTGATTTAAAGTCAGAGCGATAGTGTCTAAGAGATAGACCTAACCAATATTTTGCAAAAAAGGTCAACTTTGCTGAATTATCTTTAAGAAGGGATTGAATATGTTTTAATTGCATAGCTTGTAGTTTAGAATGTATATGAATAACCCCCAAACCACCCTCTAACTTAGATTTATAAAAAACAGAGCGCCTAATAGGTTCAGACGTGGACTGCCAAATATATCTAAAAGTCTCCCTCTGAAAGAGTTTGACATAATGCTTTGAAACTGGTGTTACTGCTCCACCGTACCACAGTTTAGATAGTCCTAAAACATTGCACACACCAGTTTTCCCAAAAATAGAAAGTACACGCCCTTTGCACAATTTAAGTATATTAAGAAATTTAGATAGTACAGGAAAATATTGATCATCGTTGGAAACATTCTTGCCTGTAATTACACCTACTATTTTTGATTGGTCAATCCAAGAAATTCCGAAAGGATGATCGGATCTACTCTTCCATTTACCTACAAAAATTCCATTAGTTTTAGAATAATTCAATTTAGACCCTGATGCTTTACCAACATCGTTATACATTTTCAAAAGAGCTCGAATTGAGCATCAATTGTGCAGAAACCCAGTCCATCATCAGCAAAGGCAGATATTTTGCCGAATCATTTGTGCCTGGTAATTTAACACCTATAATGTTTTTACTTTTCCGGATTTTATCTAACAAAGGTTCTAGTGCTAAAACGTACAAGGCCGGGGATAAACCACACCCTTGCCGGACTGACCTTGTTACTGGAAAGGGCCGAGATATGTGCTGATTGACAATTACTGCACTAGATATGTCAGAGTATAGAAATTTAACCCACTTTTTAAAATTAGGACCAAAGCCAAAGACGTCCAAAACTTTAAATAAAAATTCGTGGGAGACTCTATCAAAAGCCTTTTCTTGGTCTAAACTTATGAAGGCACATTGGAGGTTTTTTTGCTCCACATAATTATACACATTTCGAATTAGATGAGAGTTATCCTGTATAGATCTGCCTGGGACAGCACAAGTTTGATCAATATGAACAATATCACCTATAACATTGCCTAAACGTGTGAATAATAATTTAGACAGAATTTTGTAATCAATATTTAACAAAGAAATAGGGCGGTCATTTTTAACTAAATCTGGATGGTTGTCATCCTTGCAAATAAGAGTGATATAGGAAGTTTTAGAAGAAGAGTGCAGAGTAGAATTTTCAAAACAAAGCTCATACACACGACACAAAACATCACCAAGAATATTGAAAGAAGAGACATAAAATTCCTTTGTAAGGCCATCTGTACCTGGCGACTTATTGTCGTCCATTGCTTTAAGAGCTTTTAGAATTTCGTCTTTAGTGATTACACCTTCCAAAGAGTCCGAAATATCTGAATCAAGTGATGGTAAATCAGCAAGGAAGTGATTAGCAGTTAATTCATCAATGGGCTCTGCCTTAAAGAAGGGCTGCATAACCTTTTTTAAATATATTTTTCAAAAGATATTGGTCAAATAACTATATAACATAAATATTAGGCCAAAACAGCAACGATACACAGTTTCTCAATGAAGCTACAGCTAAGTAAACATTGCGTAACAAGGCGTCTGCTTGTCGCCGTCCAGCGACAAACCAAAACAAGGCTGAGAGGCCACGGACAGGGGATACCGGAAGTGACGTGGCAGTAGGCGAAGCGTTCGTCTGCTTATATGGAAAATGATAGGCGAAATCCGCAGTACTGCCTTTCCAAAGCAATTAACAGTATGTTATATCATTGTGTTGCTGTCAACTGTCCTAGAATATCTCCTGATGAAGTCTCCGTAGACAAATTCCCATCATATTGATGGTTTCACGCCAAATTGACCCGCTGTGTTAGGTCAAACAGAGCAATGTGACAATCTACATCGAACTCACGTGTTCCGATCACTACACCGATTTTCTGCTTCGAGCTCGCATTTTCACTGAATGAACAGTTTGGCATGCAGAGAAAAAAGAGATTAGTAAAATATAAAACATAGCACAAAGTTTTGGGCTGATTTATGGTAATAATCCGAATATACAATGCTCACATTTAGATTTGAACGTTGTGTAAAAAGGTTGAATAAACAATGACATTGGTCTGCAGGTGTTACTTACTTTCTTTAGATCAGATACTCACTTATTAAACAATTACTTTACTGTCTATCGTATTTCCTGTCTGTTTCCTAATTAGATGATATCAAATGATGACTATAGCAGGTAGGTTATATAATGCACAATCATCAACACCTGGCTATTTTATGACATCAGCTAATTAGGTAACATCAAATAGCAATTGTATTCCTTAACATCCCTTTTTTCTCAGATTGGTAAATTATAACCTATTAACCTGAAATTATGAATACCGTTTTTGCTCTATCTGATAATTATTTTGGATAAGGTTCACTAAATAAATCTTCATTCTGTTTGGCCATGTATCGGGTATTGTTGTGGAAAATATCTCCTCTATGTACAAGAGTGAAAACATAAAGATTTTCGGTGAAATGCCCTATTA
The DNA here is from genome assembly GCA_916613615.1 of Steromphala cineraria. Classification (NCBI taxonomy): domain Eukaryota; kingdom Metazoa; phylum Mollusca; class Gastropoda; order Trochida; family Trochidae; genus Steromphala; species Steromphala cineraria. Next base: position 18,848,771 of record OU744737.1, read on the forward strand.
AAATAATGTTTCAAACAAGACATCAGTGATCATCCGATACATGTCTTTCATTAAGAATTGTAACTTGTCCATCACTAAATGAAATAACTAAGAAAAACGTATATATTTTTTATCCTGTTACAAAATGAAGTCAAAGGCAATTCTAAAAAAATTGTTTAAATGTAAATAAAAATAGTATTTTATAATAACATCCTTTCTGCTGTGTTACTAAAGTAATATTATTTAGTTACTAACCTCCGACAAGTGACCTTAGCCTGTTAGCCATATAACATGTAATCGACTCATTCCCACTGATGTAATGAAACATCATTACCCAGAACAATCAGAGTTATCCGCCCGTCACTAGCCCACTAGGTGGCATGACCTGTCATCCAATTAGATTCATTCACATTACAGAGTCGGTATTGTGCAGACGTGTTTTCTGTATCTCTCCCGATTGTATTGAGCTATTTAACGTGTTTTGTTGTTTGTTGACTTACTTTATTCTTGTTCCTTTTCCCTTTTGGTCTGTCTATCTGTCTCTTTGCAGGGTATTCAGCCCCCGTGGTGGAATACTGTGTATTGAGAGTTTTTAGTTGACACAGCGTGGTGTCAACTTAGTGGCAGGCTGTAGCACGTGCTGTCGATTCGCTCGTGCTGTACGTGCTAGGCGAGCAACGGGCCGTCGCTCTCTCTATCTCCTTGTCGCGCATGCTTCACCTGGGGCGAGGCGCTTGTTGCCGGTGGGGTGGGACTGACGCTTGCGCTACCCACGCGCTTAGTGTCTCGTGCGCTTGCTGGCGCAGAGATTGGACAGGCGCCTTCGCTTGGTGTCTCGTCGCGGGTGACTCGCGCTCCTCTAGCGCTAGAGTTGGACAGGTTCACGCGCTTGGTGGATCGGCGCTTGCTGTCGCCTGGATTGGACAGTCGCTTGCACTTGTCGCGCTTGGTGCTTCGGGCGCTTGCCAGTTGGACGTGCGCTTGCTTGAGCGTTTGGTTGGACGTGTGCTTGTGCGATCGGGCCCCCGCCTCGCCTTTGTGTCTATCGCTCTTGGTCTCAGGGGAGTTTCCCGCCGAGGGAAGCGGCTGAGCGGAGAGTCGACTGACACGTTGGGTAGGGTGCGTGCCAGTCGTACAGGTTCACAGGACAGCTGAGTGCTCGCTTGCGTGTCTGAGTGGTTTAGCGCTAGACGCTCAAGTGTTGGCTGGTGGCTTGTGACTGTTGGATCGAGGCGCGGCAGACGCCCTCCCCTTGCCTAGTTGCTGTCTCGTCTGTGTCGCAGGCTTGAGCGGCATGGATTTAATCCCTTGCGACACCGCATCCCCGTACGCGGGAAGCTACGACCCTCACGTGGTCTGTCGCCTGTGCAGGAATACCTGCCCGGAGGATAATCGGTGCGTCGAGTGCGCCGACCTCACCTGGGAGCAGCACAAGCGTTACCGCTCTTCCATCCAGAAGAGTGAGTCGCAACAGCGCTCCAGGAAGGCCAGACGCCCCACCCCGGGTGCGTCTTTCGCCACAGGCACCGCGCGAGGGTCGCCTGAGCGCTCGGACCTCATCATCACCGAGGCACTGTACAGAGGGTTCGGTTCCGTGGCAGGGAACCTAGCCCAAATTATGCTGAGTGCCTCCCGCATCTCGGCGGGAGTCACCAACCTGAGACGAGACAGGTTCCTCTCGCGCACCAATCTCCCGGCGGAGATGCGCACCCGTCTTAGGAATGCTCGGGGAGTGTCGCCGACGCTCTTCGACGGACAGGTGGCAGAAGCTCTGCGACACCGCCAGGAGACCCAGCAACAGGAGCTGACCAACCGCCTGGCAGCGGGAGGCGGCAGGGTCTCCTCGGCGGTAACAACGCCGAAGAAGCGCAAGGGTGGCGCGGCGCAATCCCCCTCCGGCTCTAAGACCGGGGGGGTTTCCTTTCGGGAGGGGGGCCGGCCAGGCAGGAGTCGCAGCGACTTCAACGCCGGCCCCTCGCCCAAAAGGACACCCAACAAGTCACAGCGTGGCAAAGGACGCGGCTATGGAGGTACTCCCAAGAAGCGGTGACTTCTGGGAGCCTCCTCGCCTGCCGCCGGCAGTAGTGTCGGTACAGGACGGGCCAGTGGGAGGCCGCCTGTCAATGTTTGTCGCCAACTGGAGACAGTTGGACTTGGACGAGTACGTCTGTCAGATCTTGGAGTGCGGGTTTCGTATACCCGTGCACACCCGCCCCCCTTTAACTTGTTCACCAGTGGAGCGCCCGCTAGAGCCGGAACGGCTCGCGCTGACACTGGAACAAGTGGAGATCCTAATTTCCAAGGAGGCGGTGAGCGAGCTCCCGCTCCAGGATCTGACACCGGGGTTTTACTCTCCAGTGTTTGTTTGAGACCGAAAAAGGACCCGAAAAAATGGCGGCTGATTCACGACATGAAACAGTTCAACCGCTCCTACCTCGAGCGGCCGCCATATTTTCGGCTCTTGACCGTGTGGTCTATCATGCGGTTACTACAACCATACAGCCGCATGGTGTCGTTGGACCTCCAGGACGCGTACTTGCACATCCCAATCTGCCCCGCGGATTGCAAGTACCTCCGATTCGTCCTGGCGGGTCGCCACTTTCAGTGGAACGTCTTGCCGTTCGGGATTTCCACAGCGCCATGGCTGTTCACTCGGGTGACCCAGCCTATCGTCCAGTTCCTTCACAGGCACGACATCCAGTTCGCGATGTATCTGGACGACGGGTTCGGGAGCCACTGCTCCCCGTCAGCTCTGGCCAGGCAAAGGGACTTTGTGATCGCTCTGTTCAGGCGCCTGGGTTGGCTTGTCAACCTAGACAAGTCGGACCTAGTACCGACGACGTCTCTCGTCTTCCTAGGCGTCTTACTGGACACGACTCAGGACAAAGCTTTGTCACGGAAGAGCGGATGGGGCGCTACAGGGAACTCCTAGCGCAGGCGTGTCGCGGGCCTCTCTCGCTCCGACAGTGGCAACGCCTCCTAGGGTTCTTGACCTCAGCTCAAGATTACACGAGGAGGGGGAGGCTCCACCTCCGCCCGCTTCAGGTAGTGCTGAATGGGCACGTGCGGGAGGTATCCTGCGGCCATCACATCAGGATGCCGCAGGACCTCATTCACCACCTCCAATGGTGGCAGGACGGAAGCAATGTCTTGGCGGGGGTGCCCCTCCGGCAACCCCCCGCCGGGAGCCAGCTGTACGTGGACGCCTCTACGCAGGGGTGGGGCGCGCACCTGGGGATCGAGCAGGCGGCAGGCGTGTGGTCGCCGGCGCAAGCCGGACGTCACATCAACTTCTTGGAGTTGGACGCCATACGCCTGGCGATCGACCATTGGTCAAGCCGCTTGGAGAGCCAGGTGTTGTGCGTTCACACGGACAGCTCGACAGCAGCTTGGTCGATCAACAAGCAAGGATCAAAGCGGGATCACTCTTACAGCTGGTGATGGAGCTGTTTCAACTGGTAGACAATCTCGACATCTCAATCAGAGCGGATGCTCTCTCTCGCCCGGACAAACCTCCTTCTACGGAGTGGATGTTGCACCCTCGAGTGTTCGAGGCGATCTGTCTCCAGTTCGGGAGGCCGCATGTCGACCTCTTCGCGACACGGCTCAATCACCAGCTGCCGGTATACGTGTCCCCCGTACCCGACCCCCTGGCATGGGGATTAGACGCGCTCGCGTTAGGATGGGAGGGGATGGACGCTTACGCTTTCCCCCCCCTGCCATTCTGACTCGGGTGGTAGCAAAAATCCAGGAGACGAGAGTGCTACGTCTGCTCCTGGTCGCACCGATGTGGCCGGCGAGGCCCTGGTACGTCCCCCTTCGGAGGCTCTGCGCTCAGGAGCCGGTTCCCTTACCGACCAGGTGGGACCTTCTCAGGAGCAACCCGAGCAAACGGGTGCACGAGAACCCGCAGGTTCTTCATCTGCACGCTTGGGTTGTCTCCAAGACGGGATGAGGAGCGCAGGATTTTCGGAGGCGGTAGCCAGCGCGGTGGCAACCTCGCAGCGGTCATCCACGCGTAAGCTGTATGACTTTCAATGGGCTTCTTTTATGACCTTTTGCGAAGGGAAGGGGTTCGATGTGCGCACGATAACGGTGCCCCAGGTCGCGGATTACCTGGTCCACCTACGCACAGTGAGGGGGCTTAAGGCCTCCTCCATCAACACGAACCTCGCGGCCATTATGTCCGTCCTTCGCAAGAAGGATCCGGGATTGGATATCTCGGTCCTAAAGGAGCTCATTAAGACATACAGAAACGTGGATGGCCGCCACAAACTGAGACCGCCAGACGGACACGACGCTGCTGCGTCTGACCATTAAGACGTGTTTCTTGGTGGCAATGGGGTCAGCGGCTAGGATATCAGAGTTGCATGCTCTGCAAGCTGATTTGCTCAGGTTTGAGGTGAGAGATGGAGGGTCAGCGACCTTGGGACTGGCGCCAGACTTCCTGTGCAAGAACCAAGGCGCTGACGAACGTGGGAGGACCTTCACACTGCCGTCAATCTCCCCGGCTATCGAGCCGACGGACGAGCGGGAACGTCTCCTCTGTCCCGTGCGCGCTCTACGCGTCTATGTGGAGAAGACGCGACCACTGAGACAGGGGAGGCGCAGGCTCTATTTGCCCCACTCCCAGACGAGCTCAAAGGAGATTGACAAGAGGCAGTTGGGGGTCTACCTCAGGTCTGCGGTGGTGGACGCCTACAAGGCGGCTGGGCTGCCAGTCTGATTAAAATCGACTGTGATTCGAGGTAAAAAGTGTAAAAATATTATCTCTAGCGGGGTTCGAACCTCACCCAGCCCGGCTTTCCTCTCATTCACAGTCTGAAGGCACCCCTATTGCCCGCATGTTCTGACACAAGCTCATCTAGCCAATCGAAAGGAGCGCAGTGAAAGCTTCGGTATCCATCAGGGGCAGGTAACTCGATCCAGTGTACCATTCGTTATACATAACCGCCGCTAAACGCTATTTAAAAACGAGGATGTGATTGGATAGCTTACGACTGGGTTTGTCTGCGCTTAACTGGTTATAGCAACACGCGATAGAGGTGGGTGCATTCAGACCGAGACGGAGAGGATATCCCGAATGGTTCCAGCCCCGATAGAGACAATATTTTTTATATTTTATTCCTCGGAGCACGGTCGATTTTAATCAGACTGGCTGGGCTGCCGGCGCGGACCAACCCACACGAGATCAGGGCAATATCGGCGACTATGGCCCTTCACAGCAATCTGTCAGTGGCGGACATCATGGCCGGCTGCTTCTGGAAGTCGGGCTTGGTGTTCGCCAACCACTATCTGCGCGATGTCTCCACGGAGGACCTGGAGGGCGTAGCCCGTCTAGGGGTGCAGGTATTTGCACAGCAGCGGACCACGGGGGCTCCCCCGGGTAGGGGGCGCAACCATCCACGATGATGACGCCTCACTCGTCGAGGTGGACATCTTACACTTTGAAATAAAATTCTTTTATTTTAACAGTTTATAGTGTTTTGTGGTGTTTTAATTAGGGGTCGTCGACCTCGAGGAGTCAGACAATGGCCCATTTAGAACGGTCGCTCGCTGGGTCGCCGATCCTCAGATCAATCTTGAGAGTTATCGCTGAACGCGACGAATGCTACCCGCCACCTACAGTGGTATCAGGCTAAGGTCACTTGTCGGAGGTTAGTAACTAAATAATAGTACGTTTTTGATTAAACGTCATTATTTTTACTTACCGTAGACAAGTGACAGTCGTCACTCCCGCCCGCCTCCCCTCTTACGTATCCGTCGTTAATTGGGACTCCTAGGTAATGTGAATGAATCTAATTGGATGACAGGTCACGCCACCTAGTGGGCTAGTGACGGGCGGATAACTCTGATTGTTCTGGGTAATGATGTTTCATTACATCAGTGGGAATGAGTCGATTACATGTTATATGGCTAACAGGCTAAGGTCACTTGTCTACGGTAAGTAAAAATAATGACGTTTAATCAAAAACGTACTATTCAATAACAACCAACAACTGTGCACGAAGATAAAACAGTTCACACGGGAGCAATTGTTTACATATACATCCGGGTTCTCACGTGCAGTCTTATGACAACATTGCGCAAAGCGAGACCATCTAGGCCTACATGATGTAGCATTATGCGCACAACTTCGTTTTTAATCAGGGTCTTACGTTTTCATCAATACAAATTGCCAGTTGAATAAATAAACTACCGATTTATTGAAGGTTTAAGATGTTTGGATGTTGTTTAGGGTGTTTAATCGACGGTTAAACATCGAGCTGTACTGTTAGCTTGTGTTGTTTTACATAACGAGGGCACACAAGGGGGTATCACATCGCCTACTAACACGTCACGAGGCAGTCACGCTTCAGTGCGTTTTATTCTGTTCGCCGGCCTAATTAGGCGGTGTTCTTTATACAGTCGTAATTAAGCCGTTTCTAGGTCGATTTAAGAAATTTAAAGTTGAGTCCATGTGATATTGTTATCACTATTTCATGAATCCCGAAAGTTTTTTTTTTTTAACTTTTTATTTTTAACACTCAATACAAAAGATGTTACATATTCAACATCCACATCATAACAAAAACATATGGTTTAATTAATACATGTCGATGATAGGCAATAGAAGGCATTCAAAAATAGCATATATACATATACATATAGGTTCATTCAGTGTAATATGATATTCAAAATAGATTGTGACATAATGACCAAAACTTCATAAAACTGTCATACTTACAGTTTGTGAAAGCGTTGAAGCGATCAATATTATATGTGGTCTTTATATCCTCCTTAACATATTTAATATTTGGTATTTTTTCTTGCAATTTCATCTTGTATATGTTATAGCTGGTCGTAGTTATTATAAGATTTAGTACATAATTTCTCTTTTCGCAATATCCTAGAACAACGTTTTTGTTTGAGAATATTATATTAGTTCCTGTTTTGCTAAATATCCATTCTTCGATTTCTTCCCAAATTTGTTTCACATATTTGCAATCATATAACAGATGAATTATTGATTCTTTTTCGGTCTTGCAAAAGGTACATTTGTTAGATTCCTTAAGTTTCATTTTTGTTAATAAATCGTTTGTTGGTAGAAGCCTATGCAATACACTATACTTGAACCAAGAATGCTTTACACTATTGTATGAGTTGAAGGTGGTCTTCTCTATCGTGTTCCATGTGTTCTCATCAATGAATTCATTTAATTCTTTTTGCCATTTTTCTCTGTATTTTAGGAGTTTAGTGGTATTACTTTTTATCAGTGCATCATAAATTTCTCGGCATCCTTTTGGATTTCTGACAATATCTTTCAGAAAAAAGGGTAAGATTGGGAGGTCAGTTTTCATGGCAATATTGATGTTTCTGGATTTACAGTAACATTTAACGGATTCTAATATGCCTTGGCGCTCTAAGAAATTTGTTTTGCATCCGTATTGACATTTTAATTGCTCCACTGTTAGGAAGGTTCCATTGTTGTCTAATAAGTCATTAATATAAGTTATACCCTTGCTTGAGTAGTGTTTATAGTTAATTATTTTGCCATCTATTTTAATGTTTTCATTTAACCATAGGGGTTGTGTTAAGATATCCTCCGATTGTTCGACGTTTTGGGATTTTTTATTTAGGAATTTGCCCCAAGATTTTAATGTGTCTTTCCAAAATTGATTTGTCTGTGGCGTTAATACCGATTCCATTATGTATGTTTCGCAAGTTTGTATGAAGTTGGTTATGTTACATTTTGTACTTCTCTGTAAGAAGTTCCTTATTTTTGAATCTGTATTAAATATTCTTTTTATCCACGTTATTTTTTGTGATCGGATGAGGTTTAATATATCAGGTGCCCTAATTCCGCCTTGGTCATAATCTTTAGTAATAGTGTAACGACTAACTTTGTCGGGTTTATTTTTCCATATGAATTTGAAACATAGTTGTTCAATTTCTTTGATAAGTTTGTGGTTTGGGTTGGGCAAAGTTGCAAAAAGATGATTAAGTTGTGGCAGGAGTAAGCTTTTAAGAATGGCATTTCTACCTAAGGGTGTTAAATCTCTTGCTAGCCATTGATTCATAGACTGCTTGAGCGTCTTTAGTTTATCCTTATAGTTTCTTTCGACCATTTCTGCAAGATTATGAGTAAATATAATGCCTAATAATATGAATGAGTCATTTTTCCAGTTCAGGTTCCAGTTTCTGCAAAGTTTTTTGTTAGAGTTTTTCTGAGAGCCTATCCATACTACCTGAGTTTTAGTTAAGTTAATATTTAGGCCTGAAAAGGAGGCATATTGACGAAGAGTTTCTAGTGTAGCCCGAAAGTTGCCATATAGCATTTCAGTCCCTCTTTAAATAATTTTGAATAATAATTTAAAAAAACGCCCATGATTCCAGGAGAGGTATAAAATTTATTATCAAAATCATCAAAGATTGAATTTAAAGCTTTCTTTTGTCCTCTCCTAGCTTCCTTGCGTAAGAAATAACTGGAAGGCTTTTCTTTATTCTCAAGGTCAGTCGCTTTCGTGCAAATTAAATTGCCCTGAAAATTGTTAATTTCAATAGCTCTTAGTTGTTGTTTTATCGCCAAAATATCTTATATAGCCAAGGAGATAGAGAATCTAATCGGCAGAGTATTTGGTATTGGGACTGGAGATCTTTAAGGTAGGAAACTTGCTGGGACTTACACTGTTTTGCATATTGCTGTATAACAATTTTAATTTTAATTTTGAATGTATCCCACCATTCTAAAGTCATATTCTCTAGTGAAGGGAGATATAATTTACAAAAATTAGAAAAATTAGACCAGAATGTATCACCCAAAATAGAATTATTGCATTTCCAATAACTAGGACCAAAATCAATGCCGAAAAAATCTCTTAGCTTTACATACACGTAATCATGGTCAGAAAAAGAACAAGGAGAAATACCAGCACCGGAGATCCCTTCACCCAAACAGGCAGATAGATAAAAGCGGTCTAGCCGTGATCCAACACCAACAGAAATTCGCCAGGAGACGGCCACAGTATCTGGAAATATAGAACGATAAGCATCTATTAGGTCAAAGTCCGAAAGCCATTTAAAAATAATTGAAGATCCTCCAGAATTAACATCAAGGTTGCCACCTATTTTATCAACCTTTGCATTAGTAATACAATTAAAATCTCCTCCTATAATAAGTTTTCTACTTGTTACTAAATATTTCTCTATGCTGTTAAAGAACTCTACTCTCTCCGTGGAATTATTGGGAGCATATAAAATTGATTATTCTTAAATTCTGGCTGTCTATATTAATATCTAAAACAATCAGGCGGCCATCGAAATCGAAATCGAATCGAAATTTGTTTTTAAGTCTAGACGATATGATAAGCCCCACTCCTTGGCTACGATTATTACCAAAAGACAAAAATAATTTACCATTAAATTCAGATTCATATTGTTTGGCTCAGCTAATATTATATACATGAGTTTCTTGGAGGAATAGAAAGTCTATAGAACTTGAATTAAATTTATGAGATAAAAGATTTATCTTAGATCTATCATCCAACAACCCATTTACATTAATAGTGTGTAAATTATACATTGGAAATAGTAGGTTTGTACACAAACATTACATGTAAACAACATAAGGCATTGATTTGTTATTTGTTGTGAGTAATTAATAGTTAATCCAAATTTCTGAGAACACAATATAAGAATCCAATCTATTATACACATATACATTATACAGATTTCTAAGTATATACACAAATAACTGAAAGTTATAACACATTCACTCCCCGGGGGGAGAGGGTTGGGGGGGGGGGGGGGGGGGGGGGTGGCCATAAATCAGAGTCCTTAGGGCGGTCCAAGTCCGTTATCAAGTTATCCATAGAATACAAACACCTTAAGGTGGCCTACCACCCCTTGCACCTTTCACCTGTGGGCCACGAGATCTGAGATCTAGCCTGGGGGAGGGTTTTTTTCCAGCTGGGGGGGGGGGGGGGGGGGGGGGGGGGGTTAGGCTTCGCAGCCTTGTTCCTGTTCCTGGTCACTCTCCCTCCACCTTTCCTCTACTTAGTTGACCACGACGAGTTATCTATGGAAGTGGGCGACAAACTCTCCTGAGATGTGAAGGCTTTATCAGTTAAGTCAGCCATGAGAATATCGGACCACTGGGTGCCTCCACCCCCAGCCTCTACGCCTCCACCAACTTCCTCTCCCTCCCCATCACTGACCTCGGCCTCCGACACCCTAGCCCCCTCCCCCTCCTTCGAGGTTGAGGGCGCATGTGCGTCTAGTGGCTGTGACGGGTCGGCAAAGTCGGTCGGGGCTGCCATAGGGTCGGAGGGTCTTATCCCACTAAGAAAAGACGCTTCACCCAGAACTTCATTCTCAGCTTTTACCTTGACAACATCACCATATCGAGAGAAGAACTGCTCTAAAAAGCTATCCTTAACAGTCTGATGCAGCCAGTGTATTCTCAGTCTTATTACTTGTTCATTATAGGGCGAAACAAGGTAGACACAATTCTCAACTGTCAGTCTAACCTCTCGGGCAATCATGTTCACAAACTTATTCCTAAAGAAGGTAACATAAATCACGTTATACCTTTCTCCCTTGAAGATAGCATAGACGTGGGTCATCTGTATGTTGCACTTGGCTAGGATTGCCATGACGCCCTCTTTGTAGACGGGACGGCCGGGGCACTCAATTCGTAGGGTTCTCTCTTCTACCTCCTGATCAATGAACTCGTCCGGGATGGGCGGCTCATGGTGCGCAGCGGACCACGCCAATGGGGGAAATCCAATCTAAATAAATTTAGATCAACAGATTTGTTATTATGTCATAGTGTTGATCTAAGATTGACCAGTTTGAGAGGTCGTCCCGGTGACCTTTCCTATGCAAATAAGAAATTTACGATTTGATCAGTCAAATTTGATGTCACAAACAGTTCATAGTCGCTCAATCCTGATGTGAACGGAAGAAACATATGGTAGCTTAGTGCCTGTTCTCAATAACAGTGTGCATTGTGAAAAATAAATCTTGTTTTTGATACTGATAAGAAAAATATCAGTAAGTTGATTTTATTTTGGTTGTATGAAATAGTTTTAGTTTTATGATTAAAAAAACAAACTAATTTTTAATTATTTGGATGGAAATGAAGAAATTAGTGCAAACGAGTTTGATAAAAAACAAAGAGTTACCTCCCCTTGCATGGGGATTTTCGTAAATATTGACATTAATGATGCACTAACTTTGTGATTATTATTCGCCACGTTAGTATCTGTGCGATGTGCAATCATCCTTTGTCATTGACAACTAGCAAATACGCTAAATCATTTTAAAACGAAAAGATGTAACCTATTAATACATCCAAGCATCGGAATATTCATCGAAATTGACGCTCTGCTCCGCTCGGAATGACATAGCTCCGAACGTCATCCATTTCAAAAGATGTGCTGCTGAGTTTTTTTTAACTTCCAGCGAGCTAGGGCATCTTTTGTGATTGGCCGAGCGGCTGATTTCAGAGGTCAGCGGGATGACCCGCCTTTCGGGCCAATCTTAGATCAACAGTACGATCTAATATAAAATTATTTAGATTGGGGGAAATTATGACACAGTCAATCAAAGGGGCGCTCTTTCAGAGGCGATTCACACGCGTAATGATACACAAAGCTGCCTTATAAGGAACGCCATATAAGAGATTTATAGTAGGAAGTGTAGTAAAAACTGTTCTCCATGAAGCTTTCTTACTATACAAGCTATGAACAGGTTGACAGGCTCACTGGAAAGATAATTTTAAGGCAAAGGCAACGACGTTTTGCAATTTGATCTGAGTTCTAAAATATGAATTGTTAAATGCACACAAATTATTATTGTTAAATGGATCAAAACTATCAGAGTAAATATATATTTGTTCCCTCATTTTGACCGACAGCACTCACCGTGCCGCATTCATTTTTTACGAACCATTAGAGACATTTCACAATTGTTTTCACCATCGTGTAGAGGAGAGAATTGTCTTTATTTGGATGTATTATTTGTTTATGCCCATTAAAAAGTGAAGAAATGGTAAGTGATGCGACATCTGTCGCAAATATCATGTTTTCAATCAAAATGACCAGGGTTGCAGCCTCTATACTTCCCGAACCATTGGAAATATTAAAAAATTGTTTTCACCATCTTGTAGCAGAGAGAACTGTCATTTGCATACATCATTTGTCTATGCACATTAAAACCTGAAGAAATGGTAAGCCACTCGACATCTGTCGCAAATATCAGACTTTATCTCAAGAAATGAAAATTTAGCTTTATTCTCGACCTGTTATACAGAACAGCTGACGATGCCTACAAGCAGTATATGAACTTAACACATTTACTGTTAATGTTGTTATAATAAGGTACTACACAAAATATGTGTGTTTTTAACAAGCACACCCATTGATGTATAGTATGTTTAGATGACTTTAATAGTAACAGACTAAATATTTTTTTAACTTTGTTGAATTCAATGTAAATAAAAAAATCTATAGAATTTTGGCTTTCATGTGATATATAGAATAATGTGTTATCGTATGTCGTTAATTCGCTACGATGTTTTAAACATACCCTACGAAACACCACTTTCCCAAATGCAAAGTTTTACCTCTCCTCCTGACCGGAAGTGACTGTTCGCGAGCGATTTTATTCGTATATCTTAATGACCTTGCAAATTTCTAACTCTCATGCAAAAATCATAAAATTCTATGGTCTGGCTTTTAGGTTATCTGCCCTTGAAGTTTGCGATTTAAAAATTTTGGTCAACTTTGAAAGGTCACAGCAAGAAAAGTATAAATGTTAGGATTTTCTAGAACGCAAATTAAGAACTACAACGCTTCAGCTACTTTGAGTATCAATTTCACTAAAAGCTACATTGAGTATCAAATGCACTAAAAGTAAGATGGTGGCAAAACCACGTGACCTACGAAATTTTCATGATTTCTTTTTTTGCAGCATTTGTTATTGTGCATCTTTTAAAAAAAATTAGGTTTCTAAGTGCAATTTTATAATTTTGCCCATGTTAATCTGGCCAACTGTGGGCCCAGCTGGGCAATTTAGTTATGGTCCGATTTTGCCCAAAAGCTCATTGTTACCTTTCCTCAACAAGGTCTACATGCCTGTGAAATTTGGCTTTGATAACATAAGCCGTTTGGTCTGATTCCTGCTCACAAAAATCGTGGAATAATAAAACAAAACAAAAAACAAAAAAAAACAACCCACCAACAACAGTAAGGATTCAGCCTGATGGCTGAATCCTTAATTAATAACAACGGATTTATATGAATAGGCAACACACCCAAATTGGCCAATGAACAAATGTTCTGGTGCAATTTCGCTTACGAACATAGCAGTCATCTTCATGTTATCTTATGTACTTGTACATGTTTACAGAACTGCCATCATGCCAGATCAGCAGCACCAGCTCAACGAACGACCTGACCATAGGACAAGATTTAACCTTGAAAATAAGCCTCAGTGACTACTACTGCACTAACAGCATTGCCTGGAACCTTCTCATCGGGAAGAAACATCAACATATCACCGAATTACAGGATCGTGAAGAGACAATTGATATCACTAACAGGGTTGTCACACTTTCGCCTGAAGTGACGTCATCAGTTCCTGAACGAGTGAAATTGTCCTTTAACTGCAATAATGAAACGTATGATGTAAGCTGTATTGGAGTGGAGGAATTGAAACTTCGAGGTAATGAGTATATGCACGTATTTGATATTAGATTTTCTGAAATGCAAAATATTTTTAAGTCATGCATATTCGTTTGAGTACAGGTGAAAAAGATAAAGGATGTTTTTGGTTCTCAACTTACTCGATCAAGTGTCTCCACAAGGTGGACAATAAGTGATATTACATCTAAATCATGACAAATAGTTTTTTTTATCTTATGCTTATGTTGTCAGAAATGAGATTATTCAGAACAACTCCTGCTCGATTTGAGCGTTTTTTCCGACTGGCTGCCATTTTCGCATCTTCACTTAGCAACTGCATCTATTTAGTGTAAGGGTACGTCGCAAACATCACATCAGTGATTAAGCAATATTCAAAGCCTTCGACAATCAACAAAAATTTTAAGGATCATTGCGAAATGGCAAACCGCTTAACTTCAGTGGTGACTGGTTACTGAGATAACTTTGAACATTATTAAATTAAAAATGATTAACTTCAAAGTGTCACATCCTTTTGGCTTAAGGGACCGGTCATTTATTACAGGGGGGTGGGCCGGGTTTTTTTCACTTGAGCTTGTACATAAAAATATGACCCTCCCCAACTCAATGTCATTTTTTTGGGCGACCCTCCCCATTTATGTTTATTTTTTTTCATGACCCTCCCCTAATTCATATCTTCAAAATATCATAAAATTTGACTTCAGAAATTTATATTAGGGTCTACTTTAACCACTTTTAATTAGCACTTTAAATAATAATTAATTGAATGTTATAATATACACATTAACGCTATGATTATCAGTTGATTATACAGTATATAAATGTATAGTTTGGGAAATATGCCTGGGACAAAATGACTTCCTCATAGACTCACTGTGAAAATAATGGACATTGATTTTGGGTGAAGAAAAAATAATACATTTCATTGATAGATTTGATGGAAGGTTGACATGAATATGTCCTTATTTATATGCTAGAATGCATTGTCTCGAAGATAAGAATCGTGAATTGATTAGTCAGAGGTGCATAAGATCACTCTAAAATAGAAGATGAAACTTTGTTCATGCCAAAATGTTGTATGATATGATAAATTCACAAGAAATAAGCTTTTGTAGCCAAAGGGCTGATAAATGTCTGTAATATTTTATAAACATGTCAAAGATTTTCCTTCCCAAAACCTAAAAACTGAGCACAATGGAATTTCACCATAAACAAAATATAACCATGCACCGTTAACAACATCTGAAGTTTTTGCTACAAAAGGTTCAATGTGTCAAAAGATTACAAAGGTTTATGGCAAAAACATACAAGGGATATATGGATCAAAGTGATTACAAATGTCAGGTTTTGTTATATTTGAATATAATAAGTTTAATGAGTTTGAGTTAGACAATTCACTTCATAACAAAATCTTAAGAATGGAAGCAAGAAGTTGACTATGTATGAATGTAACAAGGCACATCTATAACTCATAAAGATAACATTCATAGGTTTTATCATATTTGAAAAAGAAGCATCTGAACTATGAGATTGACAGGTAAATAGGATACTAACGCATATATACGGACAATACGATTGGTGTATTAAAACAGAAAATGTTCCTTCTATCGGTAATTCAAGTATCAAAATTGGAATTCATTTTATATTTATATTTTCTCTGCTTCATAATAAGTTTGAAATAGTTGCTAGGATATATCCACTGATCAAGATTGAAGATATATGAATATTGATCAAGTTAGAGGTTTCATGAAATTGTATAATATCACAAACAGTGTCACTCTCAGAAAAAGACTAACATAATCATTGTGAATAATTGTATAACTGGTTCTTTTACTACAATATTCTATTTCAGGGTTGACAATGCATCTAGATATCTTATCAAGATACAACAATCAGTAACAAAAACCTTAAATATATAAATTGTCTGTCCTCATAAAGCTATCAGTTCAGTTCAGTTCTGATGTTCAATGAACATGGGTTAGAAGTCATGAAGCTTATATTAACCGTTTTAAGGGAAGTCTTATTTCGGAATTCTAATCTTGAACTACTCAAAATGAAAAATATTTTGAACTTTACCCCGAAAAAGCTTTGTAATGACATCTTTAAAGTTTTCAAAGAAAGATGGTATTATTCTTGTCTATTTTAAAATGACCCTCCCCAAACTCTTGTATTTTGTTTCATGACCCTCCCCTAAAGGCTGTATATTTTGTCATGACCCTCCCCTGAAAACCCCCGGCCCACCCCCCTCTGTAATAAATGACCAGTCCCTAAAATATTGTTTAGCCTTCATATGAATACTAAATAAAGTCCAGCTATCTTAAGCAAAGTGAGTGGATATCCAGAGTGGATATCAATTGTGGTATGTTTTCTAAATCATAAAATCTTAATTGAACCTTCATTTATTTCAGATCCACCATTTTGCCTCTTATCAAGTGATGTAAACACTAGAGATTTGACAACAGGCAGTAATCTAACATTAGAAGCAGCAATAGAGGAATATCCTTGTACAACTGGCATTACGTATGCTCTACTCAGCGGATCGTTGATGGTTACAGAATTCGTCAACAGATTATTTTATGCTACGTTTGAAATTAAAGCTGCATATTTTGAGAAGCTGTTGCACCTGAAATATACATGCAACAATGTCTCAGCAACCACCAGGACAGCAGGAGTGGAAATTCTTCAAACCAAAAGTACACATACCTCTAAATGGATATAAATGATTAAGGCTTCAATGTGTCAAAATAAAAAGACCTAACTCAGACTTGAGTACCAAACACTTTACTTTCGCTACACAACATATCATTTAAGTTTTTATCATGTTTTTAACATTTAAAATCACGAAAACTGAAATAACGTAACTAAATCTGAAAATGGACTTGGGTCCAGCTAGACTCGACTTTGGCTTGAGAAATCGAGTACCTGTTGAAGCCTTAAACATGACCTAAATGCGTGTTTGTTATTGGATTAATATGCATACAAATGTAATGCTCCTAGCTTAAAAGGGTTAATTGTTTATATGTAATATGTTATGGCAATGAATCGCAATAAATTATAAGTTTGCTAAATATCAATCTTAATCAATCGAATTCCCTCTCGCCAAAAGGATATTTTCTAAACATACCGCATAAAACCATAAAAATGAATGAAACAAGATGGATTAAAACATTTCAGAAGCTCAACCATTTATTCACATAGAAAAAGTAATGTTATTTTGACATTAGACTATTATTCTAAGTTTCAGGAGGACCTGACGAAACATCAAACAACCTAGTTCTATTCATTGGTCTACCAGTCGGGGTCATATCACTTGCTACTGTGCTTGGTATACTGATTGCTTGGCAACTGAAACAACGCAGATCTTCAAGGAATGACACTCCATTGTACGATGTTCCTAACCATGATCCAAACAGATACCAGGATTTAATACATAATGGTCACACTCGTCAACAAGTTAAAGAAATACAGACTATTCCAGATGTTGAATATGAAACCCCCAAAGAAGATCCAGAAACACAGAATGCTTCCAATGTTCACTATGAGAGCATAGACGATATTGAACAGGCAGCAATCACAGAAGGAAGTGGCTACAAGAGTGAAGTCCAGTCTGGTGATATTAAAAGCCAATCAGAAAATGGAAATCGGGAATATCTTAGTGCCGTCTTTGAACGCCCTTGACGTTGTAGAAGCAGGTGGATATCCAATCAGAAACAAATGTAGACCAAAGAACATCTTAAAAGTCAATAAATTATATTGCAGAGTCACAAGTTCAGTACGGGAATAATAACAGCCAATCAGGAAAAGCACAGGATGTTCAAGATGTTGAGCATAAAACTTATAATTAACATCAGGAAGAAAGTATGTTCCAGATATTAAGTATGAACCACCTTAAATAACCATAGAAAACATAGAACTACGTTTGAGTGATTGATGCACGTCAATGTCTGGCTCTCATTTATAAGCTCGACTTCACTGTACAACGCTGATAAGCTTTAAGTCGATGCTTTTGTACACCAGTCGATTCTTCTCAATCAGATGGCACGTTAAGCCCCCTGACAACTCGTGGAGTGGCTCATTAATTTCTAAAAAAACAAAATCACTTCATCATAAAGTGAATGCATACATTTTGTAGATAGCAAGTATCAGGAAATTAGATAGAATAAGATCTCATTCAGTCAAGCCACTTGATCAGGCCAATTCAAAAGTCTGATTAATTATTCAGATTTCTTAGATCATCTAATGAACTTGACCAAAACCACATTTGGAGTATACTGTATAAATGTTATATTTAATCGTCAACGTTGAACTTCATGTATAAGTTTGAGAAAATAATCATTCCTTTACAAAGATTTTTACGTTCAATGTCATCATGAAGCTGTTAAGAGAGCGCTTAATGTCAATATTCAAGTGAAATCATATATTCTGTTTTTCTATGGTGTTTCCATACTCAACATCTTGAACATCCTCTATCTGTTGTCTGTGGTTACTAAGTAGTTTTGTTCTAAACATCTGAGGTTACCTGGAACATCTTTTGTTACTTGTGGTTACTTGGGAGTTTAGAGTTCCATGTTTTCTATGGTTAATTAAGGTGGTTCATACTTAATATCTTGAACATCCTTTCTTCCTGATGTTAATTATAAGTTTTATGCTCGAATGTTTGATAGATTACATTAACACTATTCATGTAAACTGGAGGTATTAATTTGGGTTCCGTGAATATATATATCTATATTTTTAGATTTTCATTTTGGTAACAGAAATCTGAACTACTTTGAATGAATGCTTTATTTCTTTGCAGTGGAGGCCAAAGGCAATATTTGATTGGTAATATTACTAGTATTTAAGTAACTTTTATAATGGACCTGTGAATTTGGCTTCTGTGAATTCATGTGACTGTTTATCGATCTTCATTGAAAACTTGTATTGATGATATATTTTATAGTTTGGGATGAATATCTCAACTAATTTGACTTTTGTCAATTATGTTTGTATGAAAGCAAAACAATATGTGATTAAAATCTCTTTAATGTTGTTGTGATATTGTTTTTGTAATGTCATTGGGATATTGCATTTTGTATTAATTCGTCGCATGTAGTAAAGATAAACAAAAAACAGTCATCAATTTAGATTAGCAAATTCGCTTTATGTCTGTGTTTTTGTTAAACAACATATAATTCATTTTTTGATCCCACAGAAACCGACACAAAAGATGATAGATAGGTTTAAAATGTTTGACACACTTAGCAGATGCAACGCATTTAAAATGAGTCAAAATATCATATTTGTTGACTTCCTTTGAATTATGGCGTATATATTCGACTTGCTTTCATAGCGTTCATAACTTTTATTTTCCATATTGATTTCCACATGAAAAGTATGTAAAGTAGTTTTTGTCTTCTCACTTCGTAAGAACTAATTCAATTTTTTCCAAGTATATTTCTGAATCCTTTATATTTTCACACATATTCAAGGTAATATATATCTGGAGTCCAGGAACTTAGATTTTTCCATGAGACAATATTTCAAGTGTTCTTACAGGTTTCTGTATTTTAAAATGTTTTCATGTCAATGAATATCTTCATGCTTTCAGGTCTTTAAGAAATGAAGATTTATATTGTTTCTTTTTAGTAATAATCATGTTTCACCTTTGGTGTCTAATATTAATCTAAAACGCTTCTTATGGCTTGATATTTAGTGCCAATTTACTAATATTTCTGTTATATCTGTACAAAGTTATAATAAAGGGATTCCCATAATTTGATTTCTGTTTAAAATTTATGATACGACACTTTTTGAGATTTGACACAAATTGTTTATACTTTTACATTTAACCACTCTGATTATTTGTATATTTTTAGCTGAAAGGCCAGATGAGCTTATAGAATGGCCCGTCGTCCGGCGTCCGTCCGTCCGTCGTCCGTAAACTTTTGACACTTTCGACTTCTCCTCATCAACCATATACACTAGAGAGCTGAAATTGTGTGTACAGGTACCTTGGCATGTGGGGATTCTGATTTGTAACTTTCGTGACCCTGTGACCCCAATTAAGGGCCACAGGGGCCACGCCCTTAAAACTTATTTTCATCTTCTTCTCCAGAAGCAGAAGCCCAAGAGAGCTGAAATTTTATGTACAGGCACCTTGGCATATGGGGATTCTAATTTGTAACTTTTGTGACCCTGTGACCCCAATTAAGGGCCACAAGGGCCACGCTCTTAAAACCTATGTTCGTCTTCTTCTCCAGAACCAATGACTCTAGAGAGCTGAAATTGTGTGTACAGGTACCTTGGCATGTGGGGATTTGTAAATTTGGTGACCCTTTGACCCCAATTTAGGGCCACAGGGGCCACGCCCTTAAAACTTATTTTCATCTTCTTCTCCAGAAGCAGAAGCCCAAGAGAGCTGAAATTTTATGTACAGGCACCTTTGCATATGAGGATTCTAATTTGTAACTTTTGTGACCCTGTGACCCCAATTAAGGGCCACAGGGGCCACGCCCTTCAAAACTTATGTTCGTCTTCTTCTCCAGAAGCAATGACTCTAGAGAGCCACTTATCAAATGATCTACATAAATGAAGCGGCGGTCTTTATCTCCCTTACAAAGCTGAGGTGACTGTGCATGTTATGGGACAACAAATATGTGTATCACCTTTTACTTCGAAGGAGGATGGAGTTTACTTTGACAAGTTTGAAGCTCAACATCTCAAGTACACTAATCAAATAATCTACATGTATTGGCACTTAAGGTAGCAGTCTTTACTGTACCTTCCAAAAAAAACTGTAACAAAAAGTGTTGTTATGTGACACGATTATCCTAATTACAAGATATTTGCACTAGGACATGAAGTTATGTGAACAATCTTACGGTATGCAGCTGTATTTCTTGCGGCTTGTTCAGCCAAAAGAAATCTGAATTATGAATCAGACTTTTGAATTGGTCTGAGCAATTGACTTGACTGAATATTTTGAGAATATCTTGGATATTATTGCCTGGTACTTGTCATCTACAAAATGTATGCATTTACATTATGAAGTTTTTTTTTTTTTTAAAGTAATTAATGAGCCACTCCGTGAGTTTTCAGGTGTCTTAAATGTCAAAATGTCATCTGAGAAGAATTGACTGGTGCACGAAATGATACCTTTAACGCTTATCGGCAACATACAGTAAAGTCTTGGTTATGAATAAGGCAGAACAAAGATGACTTAATCACTGAAAAGCAATTTTAAAAACTATCCAACAGCAGTCAGAACGACTGTCACGAGTTGATAATGTTTAATAGGTTATATTAACAAACTGTCATTTTATGCCTTGCTGCATAGCCTTGAGTTTTCTGTGCTTGCTCTCTACTCTGTAGGGGCACTATAGCAGCACAGAAAAGTAAAGTCTCTGCAGCAGGGCATAAAATGACAATTTGGAAACTGGCCTTTTAGGCTCTGTGTAGGAAGATGCCAGCAGACACGAGCATGTCATAATTCCCAGCTCATTCTTCACCAATGAATAAGCTTTATGTTGGTTTCACAAAAAGACCAACATATATATTTGTGACAATGAATGTTAATAGAAACCTCGTAAAATAGCTAACTCTTGTCGTGCGGAAATATTTCTGGGTCAGCTTAATATGAGAATATTCAGACAGCTGGAAACGTAAAATGTCTTTATTCACCGGTGCACTACCATTCAGAGGCCTATGCAATAGATTTGTATATGAGAAATAATAGAAGCTTAGGAGCTCCACTTATATCATAGAGGATCTATAGATTTGTTGAGTATTGCTTGTTGAACGTTACAGCGAACCAACAAAAGGGAGACCAGTACCTTGAATGACTGAGGTGTTCATACGCTGATATTGCAATACAATACAATGCACATAATGTTAAACGCTTAGCTGGACTGGTTGCCTGTAGTGTACACCGAGGGAAGCTTGGTATGTTGTGACTGGGAAAAGTAGGGGCAACACTTTTGGCGAACTAATGCCATATCTACCCTATTAGCAATAGGAAGACGTGAAAACTAGACGGTATTGTGAATTAGTGGCTTGACCTGAAACAAGATGTTGTACTTGTAAGTAAATGTTACTTGATTTATTGATCTATTGTTACAACTGGTTTGATTGGTAATGATAAAATCATGCGAGTTTTATTATAAGGGAGATCTAACTTCATAAAACGTTTTATTATACCATTTTGAAAGTGAAGCCATTTTATCCTTGTTTAGTTTGTATTTATTGTTCATTTGTAATGTAATGTATTCAGTTTTATCACGTTTAAACATTATTGTTATTAGGACTTCTTAGCTATAATGTTTGACATAAAGAGAAGGTAATACAAATTATTAAAGTCGTAAAATAGTATATATAATAGTAAAATAGAGATTATACATAAGAATCACATTATGTAAAAAATTACAACAGAAATATATTTACATGATTATGTTCAAAACTTCTAATTATTTGATATATTTTTCGTCGTTATCACAGACAAAGTGAAATTTTAATGCATATACAAACAGTGAAAAGCTTATCAAATATTTCCCATTATATTGGATCTAAGACGTTATAAAAATAATTTTCTGTTCCATATCGTGATAATCTTGCATATCAAAAATTACGTATGTTTCAATATCAAGCTGATCAATTAAGAATGGAAAAACGTCATTTGGTTGTTCTAGTAAGCTTTGAAGAAGTATATGGAAATTATAGTAATAAGTGTGTTTATTACACTCTCTTGAATGTTTACTACTTGGTGATGTTCACACAAAGTTGCAAAAATGATGTTTAATCAGGGTGCTTATTATATTTTGTTGCCAGCGATTACAGGGTTAAATGTGAATTTGTGCATAAAATGACCTGTTTGAGCAAGTTTGTGATCGGCACAATTTTTCTTCATGTCCAAATCAATTTGGTTTGTTTTTATTTTTAAGATAAAGTTGTTCAAGGGTAATGTTTCAGCTAAATACTGTATACATTTGAGCGTCCTAGTGATGATTTTTGCCATGGCGTTTTTCAAAGGCTGAATGTAGATCAAGGAGCTACCGCAATCGCTAACGCGTTCGGCTCCGAATGACATCAACAAGTATCGAATCTACGTTAGACCACGACAATTAAAAAACACACTAGGTTTATCTCCTAAATGATGAAACCTGAGGTACACACGAAAGCTTACATCCATGTTGGTTATTTTGCAAGTAAGATTTTCAAAGTACAGAGATAAATCATTAGGTCAAAGAATGGGTTTGAATTAAAAAAAAAAAACCTCCTTTAATAGAAAATACTTTTCAAACATTTAGTTTGATATAACACAACTATAAATAGACTTTTAAAATGTTCTTTGTCACAAAACCTTGTAAGCATTAAAATGATGATGAGGTAGTTGGTTTTGTCTGTGTGAGATGTGAACCAATAAATAACAATAGATGACAAGAAAGATGGATATCACCTGGACAGACATGTAAACTTATATTCTCAATATACAACTATACCTGTATCTACAGTGTTTACATACATTATTTAGCATTTAATATTTCTTTGTTTTCTTACAGAAGCTACGCTAAAGAAAATTCACAGACAAGTTCCACGATGATAGTTTGTTTCTTTACATGCCTTTGTTTTTTCGCTTGGATACAACGTTGTAATGGTGAGAATTAAAAGTTATGTTTAAAATTATTTAGCCGAAATGTATATGTTTTGAATATAAAGATAATATATTCACCAAATTCAAGAATATTTATCATTTAACAAATATCAATAAGAACAAATAATTGTATTACATGTTTTTTAACTTATATTATTATCGCAGAACTCATTGATTTCAGTCCTTGATTGGTAATAGTTCTTTGATACTTTTCTAAACGTAAGATGCTCAATGTAGTAATGTTATCTAAATATCAAGTTAACAAACTGAAGTAATTCAAAGTAATATCAAAATATAGTCGCAAGCGACGCAAACAGGAATCAGCCGTACATGTAACCTATACATTATACAGATAATAATGTTAGCAATCAACCCAGCAAGTTTCATGAAAATCCTGTGAAGCAATAATTGGAAAGGATAATTTCCATTTTTTCTGTCGGAGCTGACCCAATGTTTGGAAAATGCATCATGGCGACCGGAAATGACTGTTCGTGAGCGATTTTATTTTTTCAATTTGAAGAATTTGGTCATGTCTAGCTCTCATGCAAAAATCATGAAATTCGTCGGTCAGGTTTTTTAGTTATCTGCCCTTGAAAATTGATATTAAAAAAAAATTTCAACTTGAAAGGTTACTACACACAAAGTATTTTGAATTTTCAAATCTTATAACAAACTTGTTATAGACCAGGGCTTTAGATATATCATGTGAAAAAAATAGGTCTGTAGAGCAAGTTTTTACTGAGCAGTGTCCAGTCAAAGGTGTCTGGGCTCAAGATTTTGTCGAAAGTGAAAAAGTGTTTAAAATCAAGATGACGGCCAAACCACGTGACCTACGGAATTTGTAGTGATTTACTTTTTTGCATTCTTTGTGATTGCGCATCTTTTACAAAAAGTTTCAGGTTTCTAAGTGCATTTTGAAAACAAAATCAATGTTAAATTTTTGACTTTGGAATCGAACTGGACCTTTCATGCTTTGATCAATTAGGCTGAAAAGCCGCGGTTCCAGGGTAAGGTCTACCAGTCTGTAAATTTTTTTTGTATTTGGCTAAAAGTTTCGCCTAATGGCTGAATCCTTAATAATTACCACAAATAAGCAGTTACAAACATAGCTTTTATCTTTCAGGTCAGCCTGTCTTCAACTGCCCTCGGCCTGTTGCGTATGGTGACTCTGCAGTTTTAAAATGCTCTATGGTACAAAACCTTGCAAGCATCAAACACCCTAAAGATGAGCAAGTAGGTAGCTGTGTCGAAGGGACGTGTGCCCCCATAGATGACAAGAAAGAGAAGATAAATATTGCCCATATAGAAAACAACACAGTTCACCTGACAGTACAGACCATAGGGAAGGAGGATGAGGGGGAGTGGACGTGTCAGTCTGGGTCAGAGACAGACAGTTGTTCCTTATATGTGTACAGTATGTATATTTTTCTTATTCAGTTATTCAGGAGTAATATAAGGGAATGTAATATAACATCTCGTTTTATGATAAACAGAAGTTTACTGAGATAAATTTTATTTGTGTAAGTGTGATTATATCTTCCTCAGACATTGATGTTTTTTTTGGGATTGAATTTATTATTGTTAAAGCAGAACGGTTGTTCTTATGTGTTCAGCAACCAGAGTTACAGGTTACACAATACCGTGATACCTATACTAGAAATAGTTGCATTGAGGGGAATCTGAAAGAAATGAATGCAAGTTCTGAGTCAGACAGTCTCGTTACCTTCGTGTTTGAATGCCACCCTTCTAAGGTTCTTTCCTTGAGATATATTCATCTTTTAAAAAATATTTTTTACAACGAATATTTTTAATTTAGAATCTCTATTTATAAAAAAAAACTACATTGGAAGAGGTTAACTCAATAAACTCGTCGTCTTCGTCTAAGCATGAGATTAGCTCATGGTGTTGGTTATAACTCTTCAAATGAACAAACCTGCATTGATAACTGACTTCTCATGTAATTATACTGCCGTTGCGTTCCGCCACTCACTCAGAACTAAGCTGCTATTAGTGTTCATGTAGAGATGGGAAATTTTGCCAAAATAATGTAGAATCATTCATAGTTTACCACAATTCACAATGAATTCATTTTCAGAAACGCTACACCTACTTATAATCGGTCAAAAGTTTAAATTGGAAACTTTTTCAAATCCTGGTTAAACCCATTACATAATGATTATTTAGACACACAACATTAAGGACATAACCCTTGTGTCAAGGATTCGTGAACAGTACAGAATTCAATCACATAAGAAAAAAACTAATTAAAATACATAAGAAATAAGTTGTTTCATCAAGCCAATATTTTTAAGACACACATGTTGGAGCCTTTAACTGAGATTAAGATATTTCATATTGATAACGAGTTTTATCAATTGATTTCCTTCATTTCATAAATTTTTAATTTCAATTCAAAACATTCTAGCAAAAGATGGAAAAATATTTCAGAACCTAATGTTTATACAAACGGGAAACATCTTCTGGTGAATACTTCTTAACAACACAAGTACGTGTCGCAGGGATATCAAGTCACCTCTCACTGACAACAGGGTTTTGTTTTTCTCTCTTGTCGTTTCTCCATCCCCTGAGTTTACATTAAGAGCATCCATATTCCTCGAAATGTCTTGTCAATGCATGAATGTTATCATTATTCATCTTTCGAGCTTCCTCTTCATATCAAGTTTATGTCCAAAGTTATATAGTTTTGCTTTACAAAACCACATTATTTACGAGGGACAAAAGCTTGATACAAAAAAAGGAACGAGCTATGTATCCTTTTTATTAGCAAATTGTATTTCACACGATTTATTGCTTTTTAAAACAACTTTTTATTATGCCAATTTTTTCTCATTTTTGATAATGTTACGATGTTAAATATTCACAATTCTAATTTCTATCTTACGTTAATTCATAGTGTCTGGTAAAGTGTAAGTAATGAGCACTAGACATGAACCTAAAAAGAAAATCTCTCTACGCGTGACCAAGTTGATCAACGGCACATGTCATGGCGGCCGCCATTTATCCATCTCATTTCGTTTATTGAAATATGTAAACAGCCGCCTTAAGAGATAGTTAAGATGATTAGCATTATTGAAGAGCGCTTCATTTAAGTTAGATGTTAAGAATATCCAGTTGTCTTTATATCCTGTAGATAACAAGCAATGCCTTTCTGTGTAATATTGCAGTAGTCAAGTTATTTTATCAGAGTACCCACCACAAATTGCAACAGAAATGATTTCAACTGATTTACACTATATGGCTATCCATTTATCACATATAGAAAATCTAGGAAAATCTAAGTGGTGGATCAAGGTCAAATGTGGCTTTCAAGGTCATAGGGGTCACGTGAACAGATTTCGCATCAGGTTTATTTATATTTTCCTCTTATATGTATTATGTTGCATATCAAATGAAAGCTAATTGCTTTTCCTCTTTAAATATGTTACTTATGATAGTCTACTACACAACATATTGTTATAAAATCCAAATATTTGATTTAGAATCATGTTTTGACATTGTACCATTGAATCCTACTGACCACAGGTCCATATGACATCTTTTGCACATTACCAACCGCAACTTTTGTCAGAACAACATTTTTTTTGACCAAGTATTGTTCAATACCATCTAAATGTCACTTCATAAGAATATATCACCAACATATTTTTACAGGATGATGTCACATGTTTTTCAATGTGAAATATTCAGGGAATGATTAGCTGAGGTTATAGATCTTATCATATCCCTTCTCTTTCCAAATTCTGAGTATATATAGTTAGATTATCATGTTTGAAAGAGTTTAATGTGACAGCAGCATAAAGACATTTAAATTTTTAAGAAGGCACTTTGTCTTTGTGAACTTAGTCACAAGGATTTAATGTTGCCTTCATAACTTTCATAAGTATTCTTAGAGCATGAGGTGACCCGATCCAGTGCAAGTATCTTTAAATTGTTATTTGTATTAAAAAAATCATATATAATACAGGTTCTTGTTTGTATACTCAAAGATATCCAGAGACATTTACATTCACCAATAAGTAAATCATGGGGCAGCTAAACAAAGTTTTTTCTAATGTTTTGATATTCATATTTATCCAAAGTGATGTATCAATATATTAAATCTATTGAGCAACATCGTCCATTCCACTGGTATTGGTTGAGTTGAAATAGGAAAAGCTAAAATATTGTTCCTACTTCTTGTAATTGTTATCACCCTGTGTATCTATGGGATACATTTCTGCTACACATTTGCTGTTTGTAGGTGGGAGGAACCTTTGCACCTCAGGGATAATGAATTTGGCCCTGTCCCCTCAAAATTGCTATGTAGGCTAATCCCTAAAATCTTAGATGACTTTTTCCAATACCAGTTAGCATAAGAAATTGAGGATATCAGAATTGTTTTTGGAAGACTAAAGACATTTCATATTAATAGAGTGTTGCATGGTGATTAAGTAAGTAGCTACAGAGTCAAATGACACTGGGTTATTTACAATTTGAAGCACATGCTTCCTTCTATCAATGAACAGTTCCTTGTTTAAAAACTCCCTTTATCTTAAAAAGCATAAAACAGAATTAACATCTTATATGAGAAGATCAAATAAATAACTGTTACCTGATATGTCCAATGAGTTCAAAAGTAGTTAAACAAACTTTTGCTAAGCAGGTATGTTTTAGGTATAAAGATGCAGCAATATCCATCTTCCTATTTTTTTTATTAATATAACCGTGTGCACAAATGTGATATATATAATATTTTTAGACCTTCCTAAGATTTGGTCTTTGGAAGTACATCTCCAAAAATATTCAGTTTGTTATGAATTGGTAATCACCTTCTCAACATTAATCAAATAAGTACAATGTAAACCTACATTTCCTGAATGTTCACATCCAGTTCATACATTATCTGTTTTAAAAGCTCTTCTTGTTGAAAACGATTTCAGTTTCATGCACTATGATGCAGAGAATATTACGTAGATTAATTCACTTTAGGTATTGTCAGTTCAGTAAATACAGCACTGATAAAGTACTCACGGAAGTAGAAATAAAATGTTTTTTTTGGCGTTTATTTTCTTAGTGCTCGACAACTGTTAGTAATACTTCCAGGTGTTCAAATAACTAAGTTTTTCCCAGCACGACCTAATGAAATCATTGCAAAAATAACTTTAAATTACCTTGTTAACGAAAAACTGCCCACAGTTTACACATTTTCAAAACATTTCGAAACCTGCTATAGTTTACGTCACTCTCAGCAATGCGTGTGACAATAAACCCGCAACTCTCTTTTCACCTGAATTTGCAGTTGCATGTGCATTGCCACAGCAACTCTACAATTGACAACAAAAGTTATGAATGAACTCGTAAGAATAGTATTTTGTAACACGCGTTTATGTCAATAAACTACGTTTTTTTTCAACTATTCTATGAATTTTTAAATCATATGAAATATGAATAGTATAGTACATTTCGACTTTGAAATAATTTCGAGGCATGAAAATGACACATTTTTCTCTCCGGTAAAAATTATATATTTGGGGGAATGTAAAAAAAAAATTCTGAAACAAAAGTTGGGAAAAACCATTGTGAATGAATATTTAGAATAAAAATATCCACTTAGTTCCAAATAAAGAAATAATCAACATAAAGGATTTTATTTCTATTTCCGTGAGTACTTTTTTTTATAGCACATACATCATTACATGTATATTATTGTGTGCAATCACAAGGAACTTTTTCTGGTTTTGTATTCATGACGTTATTAAAGGCTAAATGACAAAAAATATACTAAATGACAGTCAGTTTGTTGATTGTCCTTAATATGTAAGGAATTGCATATTCTAATGATCTTTTAGTTTTAATACATTTAAGAAAAATAATTATCTGCTGATATGAAACCTGGTGCTTTCATAACATCTATGATACAGTTTTACTGTTTGTTTCTATGCAAGTTTAAAAAAGTAGACAGCTCATGCCATGGATATCTGTATTTCAATTTCTTAATTCTGACATTCCTTGAACAACATCAACATCACTAACAAGTGTATTTGCTTCTGTCTGGTGCAACACAAATTTGGAGTTATTTTTGTATTATGTTAATACATCCATAAACCTTTGTGTGGTTTCACTATTTCTGTCGGTCGGTCAGTCGTGCTTTATCTCACTTGAATTAATGCCCTAATATTTACCATAAGGGCTTGAAAATTACCTCTAACCCCTCAAATTTGTTTTTAAGATTTGAACGAAACCTGAAAGGATAGGAAAAAAAAAATATATTGGGACTGTATTATTAATCTTTGAGAACAATGTGTAGGGATATGCTGCAATAAGTCTCTTACCTTAATCTGAACGTAAAGATAAAACAAGGTTTAAAATCAAATATTTGGATTTTATAACAATATGTTATATTGTAGACTAATATAAGTGATATATGTGAAAAGGAAAAACAATTAGCTTTCATTTGATATGCAACATGATACATATAAGAGAGAAATATAAATAAATCTGATACGAAATTTGTTCCCGTGACCTCTATGACCTTGAAAGCCACATTTGACCTTGATCCACCACTTAGATTTTCCTAGATTTTCTATATGTTATAAAGGGATAGTCATAGAGTGTAAATCAGTTGAAATCATTTCTGTTGCAATTTGTGGTGGGTTGACTGAATATTTTGCTAGAATTACTGGACTACAGCGACACGGTTCAAATTCACAAACATTTTTTGGTTAATTGAACAAGAACGGTATCAGTTAGATTTTTCGTGGTTTTTTTTTTCTCCGATTCATATCTTATCAATGCGGTAGGCAAGATTCATGACATCAACTGAAAGTTTGAAGAATGACTCAGACGTACTCAGTGTCATTCGAAATTTGTGAATGAAAACACGTTCTTTTTATGAATGAAAAAAGTAGCCCGGACCATGTCAAAGTTCATGACTAGCCAAACAAATCACTTTGGTAATAAAAAAAGTAAGTGAAGTAACCTAATTTAACAACTGGCACATCTTGATTTAATGAAAATACTTGAACAATATCGAGCAAAATTTCTCATTTCTAAACATACATGTGTGTGTAACTCCACATTTGTATAGATGAATTCTATATTGTGGTTATTTATGTTTTCACGGGTCAATTTTCTTGCATGATCCTCGACAACAGAACAACATTCAGAAATTATGAATTTACAATTTATATGTGTTTAAAGAAGTTGATGTAAATATTAGCTCTTAAATGATAATATTATATTGTACTGTTTACAGAACTGCCATCATGCAAGATCAACAGCACCAGCTCAACGAACGACCTGACCATAGGACAAGATTTAACCTTGAATATAAGCCTCAGTGACTACTACTGCACTAACAGCATTGCCTGGAACCTTCACATCGGGGGCAGATATCAGAACATCACAGAATTACGGGATCAAGAAGAAACAGATAACATCACTAGCAGGGTTGTCACATATTCTCCTGTAGTGACGTCATTACTTACTGGACGTGTGGAGCCGGCTTATAACTGCAATGATGACACGTATGATGTAAACTGTAGTGGAGTGGAAGAATTGAAGCTTCGAGGTAATAATTACATGCAATGATTTAATGTTTTGTCTCTATATTTTGAAACGGTACATGTCAACTGTGTATCTGAAAAGTAATAAAACATTAGTCTAAGGAATACACTTTCAACTGTCATTTATAAACTTGTATCATCACCTTAGCAAAAAACGCATGCATGTATTTTCTTTTGGGAAAATTTATCAAATGGCGTCTTACATTATCAACTTCAGTTAAGTAAAATTATTAACAAGTTAGTGTGTAAATGCATTATAATTTCCCAAAACTAGTTATAACGTTGACGAATAATGTACAGAATTGATATGAATTGTGCTGTTTTTCGTTGAACTTCCTGCTCCTAAGTAGACATCAATTAACATATCAACTAAAGAAACATGAACATACAATACAAACATAATCAACTCCAAAAAGTATTGAATTAGTTAAACACAACTACTACTATCAATGTAAGATATCTTGTTTAAGGTAAGGAAGAGGTTAACAGAGTAATGAATGTGAATACTGTTCTGCATAAAGTAAAATGACAAATTAATGACAAAAAAAAAAGAATTTTTGCTGATAATTGCTAAGCAGAAAACATGCATATTTTTTTAAAGATACAACTGTGTATTTGAAACATTGAAAATTATTATGATATGAGTATTGATTTATTTATCATACTGCTCTTCTGTAAATGGTAGCATTTTTTAAAATACATTTTAGGTATATTCTAAGAACTTAGTACTTATATCAGATTCATGTTTCTAAAGATTGCTATACCGAGAAATATCTTTTGATGATCAAACAACTGAACATGAACATATATTTCAGACCCACCATCTTGCAAGTTAACAAGTGTCAATGACACTGAATACTTGACAACCGGCAGTAATCTAACATTGAAAGCAGAGATAGAGGAATACCCTTGTACAACTGGCATTGAGTATGCTCTTCTTAGCGGATCGTGGATTGTCACAGACTTCGTCAAGAATAACACTTCATTTTATGCCAAGTTTAAAGTGAAGCCTGAATATCTGGGGAAGAAATTGAATCTGCAATTCTCTTGCAACAACGTCTCAGCAACCACCATGACAACTGGAGTGGAACAGCTTCTCAAAAAGGGTACACATATGTATTTACTTATAACACTTAAAAGTACGTACAGTAATTCAAAACGATAAACTTATTTCGAAGCAAAACTGTGTGTTGTTATATAAAGAATGTGCTGGATGTAAGAGCAATTTTTTCTTAAAAGGAATGTCAGCGAACTGTTTAAATTTGTTGGGAAATGACCAAGAATGTTGATTTGCTCAGCTTATAGTTATTATTGACCTAAAATCTAAATAAAAATCAAACCAAAATAAATTCAAGTAAGAACAAAATCATATAAAGCAATTGAGATACAAAGTTAGATACAGACACATTGGTGTAGGAGTTACGCCCCTTTGTTATCGGGAGAAAGTAAATGAGCATGAACGTGATTTATCTCCCTTGAATAGTTTAAATTGTTGGGTATTAGTGTATTGAATCAGGTTAAGACATACATGTACCACATTGCTGTATTAAAACCATTAAATCAAAGATCTTCGAAAACATCATGAAAACACAGCATTACTTGAATAACGGGTACGGCAATATTTTTACGAAAATATTTCATTTGAGGCATTGTAATTGTACAATGTTTCATTTCTTTGTCTTTTCATTCATCGATTATTGGTTGAGGTGGTTTTTTTTAGAATTTCTAATAGACTAAAAATAAATTGCTCAGTAAACAACACCCAACAACAATAAATCTTTATCAAATTCAATTAAATGGTTTGGTTTATTCTTCATGTAAATGGATATTTAGGCTTTTTTATGATGTAGTTATTCTATAAATATACTATACATAAAAAGAAACGCATAGGTGAATGTTTTCCGGACAAATGAGTTTTCAAAACGAAATATGTCCATAAAACATGTGAAACACATTTGGTTGTAGAAACATTTTGATTGTGAATTTGAAAGCGGTTTTGACCAAAATGAAAAAAGCATGGCCAAAACGGAACCAAAAGCACTTAGAAAGTTGAAATTATTGGAAACATGCGTGTATTCACATTCTCCACAAAGGGCTTTCACCGATCACGAATTGCAATAGGAGTTTTACAATATGAAGAGTAAATGCAAATTCCACGTTTTGGCACTGCAACTCGAATCATCGCCATTGGCAGAATTCAGACTGGAGAGTCGCAAACATCCCTTGCCAGGGGTCATAACGTCTAAAAGAGCACAAACACTTGTCTTTTAGAACGCTTCCAACAATTTGGTTCCACCGATGATTGTCCGCGTTCTGGAACACCTTGGGTCATCACAGAGGGTCAAGATCGCTAAATTTGGTTCCTTCACCCATGTTACCGCATTGTCAATGCTGTGTACACAGCTGCCAGGGATCCAATACTACACAGAATTTTGCCACAAACAGTACGGAATCGTTTGCAACAGATCAGATTGAGAGTCAGGAGACGCTACTTTGGCAATATGTTATGACGTCATAAACGCGCGCAACGTGTTCTGTGCTGTAACAACGTTCAAGTCTGGAACCTAAGACATGGGAAATGTGTAAGTCTTAGCGATGCATCAGGATTTCTTTTGCAAAGAGGAGATGAAAAAGAATTGGGTATACAGACGTGTACAAATGAAAGTTATGCTCCAAACTGCCAAAGTCAAGTCGTTAGATTTTGGCAAAAGGTAACCTGATGATGTGGGCGACCGTAGGCTACACATTTCTTTCTGGTTTCATTCATTTTCAAGGTAGTCTAATGGGAACACGTTCATAACACACTATCATCAAACGACACGTGCTTCCAGTAAATGACGTAGCGTCGTAACGTTGTCCACTACATCGCAAAAGCACATACTGTTGGTGTCACAAGATCATTTCTGACATGTTACAACATCAATGGGATCCCCTATCACTTACGTAATCAAGATCTTAACCCGATTGAACACTTTTGAGATGAACTGGATTGACCTCTCTGGTAGCGTTAACGTTTACGTCAAATGCCTACAAACCTGGCTCAGTTTTTGCAGGACAAGTTGGAGACCATAATCCAAGCATCAACATAGCGACTTATACAGTCTATGCCAAGGCTTTTGAAAATTGTTAGGCGTTCACGTGGTGGTAAAAACAGACAATGACATTCAAGTGACTTCTGATTAGCTAAAGGAAGTTAAAGTCTTATGGCGTCTATGATATCATAAAGAGCAATGATCCTGTTATCTCCATGAGAAATTTCAGTTTCTTATACGCAATTACTAAAAGACAGTGTCAATTCAAAATTGACTGTAACCACACCTAGAAATATCCAGCTATGCGTTTCTTTTTTTGTATAGTATATGTTTTGAAATCGTCTACTTATATGTTTATCTGCTATAGCTAGTTTAATTAATCCAAAACACATACATACGTTTATGTAAATTGTAACTGTCACCCTTTCCTCAATTAATTCTCCCTACACCCTTTTTAGACAGAATTAGGGAAAGGTATGACTAGCTTTAGACATCTGTCAGAATAAAATAACCAAATAAAAAATAAATCAGAAATATTCCGGTCACCCCCCTCCCCCCGTCTTTTAACATATTTTTATTAACATATATTACAGGAGGAATAAAAATGATAATAGATTATAAAATCTATCATATCTGTCTATAAAATATATGTAGAAGATTTAGAGAAAATCATTATTTTTTATGGAAGTATTAATGTATTACATAATTTAACTTTGAAAAAGGCAACGGGTAAAAATATATTTGTGCCAATGTACGTCTGTAAGTATTAAAGTTTAGTATGTTAATTTAAAGATGTTTGTCTTATAACATATTGTTATTAAAATATATATTATCATATAACATATTATATTGGTGCCTTAATTTACAGGAGGAATAAATATTTTATAATACAAGTAATAGCTTATAAATCATATTTATTTTTTATCATATTTGTTAGAAAGCAACATATAATATTTAGAGGAAATCATAATGTATAACAGAAGTCTTAATATATGACACAAGTTAACTTTCAAACATAGCATCGGGCAAAATACAGTATTCGGCGCTTTACGATTGTATTAACATGTATGGACGTATATGTACGTATATACGTCCGTAAGTATCAAATGTTGGTATGTTAATTAAAAGATGTTTCGGTTTGGTTATGAACCTTTGCAGTAATGGATTTCACACTTTAAAGAAAGAGTACTACGAAACCAGTCTATTTGGGTGACCTTGACCTTATATCTAGGATAACCAGATCAGAGCTATATGTGACTGACGAAACATTACGTCATTTGGTCCAATAACAGTGGAAAAGGGATTGGAAAATTTCAGAGAAAATGACAAGACTTGAATTTTACCTTACACTGCCTAAAAAAATTGCCCCGGGAAATATATCTCAATAAACTGCTCATAAACTATTCAACTTTGTAATCTGTTTATCTTTGAATTCTATTTCAGACAACGAAAACCTGTCTTATAACAGTCTCGGATTGGTCATTGGTCTACCGGTCAGAGTCCTGGTGCTTGTTATCACCATTGGAGTTCTGTTGTTTCTTTACAAACAGAAAACAAAAGTCTCGAAATAACTCTTTGATCTGTCTTTCAGGTATTAACGACATGCAAGGTGACAATGGCAACCTCGGACTCATCATCGGCCTGACAGTGTCTGCTTTCGTCTTCATGGTCATCATCATTATCGTCGTGGTCATCTGTCAGAGCAAACGCAAAAAGTCCAAAATGAAAGACGTCCCATATGCGGACGTCCACTACACTGTACCAGGGCGTTCAAGCAGTCTTAAGGTCACTAATAATGATACAAAACACAGAGGTGAGTGACATCACTGGGAGTCTAAAGAGAAACCATTTCAAGGCTAATGGTGTCAATGGCGGCCTTGAAAAAAGCCTGGGGACTGCGAACGTTGAAGGTAGCCAAACACAACTCATGGACTTCAGAGAAACTTCAGAAAGAAACGACATAGAGAGTTCAAGGCCAAAGTCGGAATGCGTAATGTATCCGAATGCGGTGTACAAAAGTGCAGATGGTATCTTGCCCAAACATGCAAAAGTGAACGGGAGCCTACTGAATGGTACGGAGGATTACTACGCTAAAGTGAACAAACATAGATCCCAGGACAATGGATATCCAGATGTGTTGGCCTCTGCTCGTGTGTGAATAAACTTTCCTTGCACGTGTTTGACTTTGAAAATTATTCTTCCTTGTGTATTAGAGCTTCTCAAAGCACAGGAGGAATTTGACAATATCTCATCAGAATTGAGGAAACGCGTTTTTCAGTGAAAGCAGGAAGGCCACAATAAATTCCAAACAAGCATAAAAATTATCATCATGTGCCGTAAGAGATTTTAAGAAGTGAAGATGTTGTCCAGTTGCTAGTTCAAGGGAGAAGTGATTGCTATTGAAAACAACGATCACTCATCTGGAGGGAGGGAAAGTGAAACTTATTGTCAGTAAAGACAGGAAAGCAACACAAAAGGACCAGGGAGAATCTCGCTTTGTCTATTAAGGAATATAAGAATTAGGGAGACACTATCGTCAACTGTTGCTTTAAAAAACGACTGAGAAGAGACAAAGTTAGGAAATGAGGTGCTTTATAACATTGAAAATGACAAGTTAGCTATGTTTGAAAACCTTGATGAAGTATAGAACTTTCTGTTTTTGAGATTTGGCAGATTTTTAGCTATACTGTTAAGAACCTCGCGCTGATTTTGATATATATTCAGGCGCTCATTAGTTGTATAGTGCATCGGCCTGATACATGAGTGAACTTAGAACCTCTTAATCATCCCAGGTTTGCAAAGGTTTGAAGATTGTAAGAGGTCAAGGAGTGGTTTTATTCCCAAAATGATAACGTGTGTGTGATTTTGTTCATG
This sequence comes from Steromphala cineraria, assembly GCA_916613615.1. Taxonomy (NCBI): domain Eukaryota; kingdom Metazoa; phylum Mollusca; class Gastropoda; order Trochida; family Trochidae; genus Steromphala; species Steromphala cineraria. Next base: position 18,885,534 of record OU744737.1, read on the forward strand.
CATACGTTTCATAATACATTCAGTTTTTCTGAAGCATAGTTATTTTTCCATTATACCATTTGGCTTAATATTTTAGACATTGTTTTTCTCGTCATAGAGTGAGTGAGTTATTGTTTTACTCTGCTTGGGCAATATTTCAGCCATTAGCGGCGTGTTCTCGTCATAGAACTTACTGCCACGCATGCAAATATTGTTATTTTTTTGTTACACAAGACCATATTATCTCGCAGTTTCGTTTCATTTGAAGGAATTTTTATTTCTTATGCAAAACATTTTTAAGTTTTTCCAATGAGGATGTTTTTATAAGAAATCAAGAGGAACACATCATACATCAATGCACATGGATAACGATTTTACGTAGATTATTGATTTCATAAAGCCAAGAAAACTTCTTTTCATTGGCAGCTTGAAGGTATTTTGAATAACTGTTTTTCAATCACCCTGTTGAATTATCATACAATTTCGGTTTATGAATTTAATAAGAACATCTGTATGTCATCTATCAACGATCGTGCAACGATGGTCTGTTAGAGCTGCTGAATGCATAGAAATGTAGACAATTCACTTTTTGACTAAAGAATGATAAAGACTGTATGATATATTATATTTTGCGTACAGTAAAAATATGACTTTCTACTGTTTTTCTAACAATATGGATAATATTTCCACTGTATAACACTATATTTCATTGCTTTTTGTATAATATAGTTATTTTTGTTACCAGTGTGCTTTCACATGTCGTGGCAAGTTAATATATTTTCACACGTTGCTTCGCCACTCGTGAAAATACTGACTTTAAAGGGGCAGTAGCACGTTTTTTGACAATTTTATATTTTAAATATTTCACTGATAAGTGCAAGTTATTGCTAAATGTATTATTTTGACAGTGTCAAAAATCTCATTACACAAGCCAATCATCCATAGTCAGAGGACAAAGTATGAAGATTCACATAAAATTCATTTGCGGCCATTTTTTTTGAACACCTTTAATTCATTTTGTCTAAGAAAAAGGAGTCGCATGGCTAAACTTTACGTTATGTAGTTGAATTATTACTGCTTCATTTACTTTAAATACATTGTCTTCCAATTGGAATCATTAATTTTCATTTTCCTGACATCACCTTAAACTCCCCTTAAAAACGTGCTACTGCCCCTTTATAACCAATTCATTAGTACATGGTTAACATTAAAGGGAAGCTTAGCATAAAATGATTCATTACCTACGAGGGCAGTCATATCTGGGTTCATATTTATCATATGATGCCCTAGAGCAAAATTGAAGTCACAATGTCTATGGGCGGCTTGTCCTGTCCTGTCTGAGATGTAGGTTTTGAGTATTTTCTTTAAATTTGTGACTACGGTAATAAACAGAATATTATATTCATGCCCATGACATACTATGTTTACGACACTCGTGCCTAGATATCAAAATATCCTTCGCTATCGCCCGGGAAATACCAATAAATAGCAACTCGTGTCGTGAACATAGTATACCATGGAAACTCATATAATAACCTCTATTTAATGGGACATAGTTTATCTTGTTTCAGCCACACATGACGTCGTCTCCCATTCAGGATAACGCTTTAAGTGTTAAATGATTACTTCTATTTGTTATATTCTCTACAATTCAGAAACTATATAATTAAACCTGGAAACTGATACATTCCTCGTTTTCACAGCTACCACTAGTACTTTATATATTTACTTTATAAGATTTGACTGATAATGATATTTTATTCATTAAATTTTCATCATCAATTATTGTTTGTCATTACTCTGTCCATATTTAATGGTATTACCGTGTTTCCTTTCTATGAAGTGGCTGTGGTCTGTGAACGGCTTCCAAAGTAAACGTGTGAAATGTATTGTGGTATTAATAAATTTTGTCATGAACTTTGGTATCGTAAATAAAACAAAATTCTCTCTAAATAAGGCTGTGATTGTTGATTGGATAACGAAGGACGCTGCAATTCACTAATGATTGAAAAAACAAAGTGAAATAACGAGCAAATAAGAGCATATGGATAAATATTTAAATTCCGATATCTGATTTAGTTTTGTTGTTATACGTTTTATTAGTAATACATATTGGCAAAGAGTCTTAAGTCTACAAATACCAAACATGATTCCAAAGCCAATGTGACATTAATTCACAAAGGCGTCGAACAGCTGTTTGGGGATTTGTAGAACCACATCATATCAGCGACTTTTGGGTTTTGGACTTTTGATTTTAATGCATTCGGAAAACTGCAGATGCCCTTTGGTTTACGAATCTGGGCTCTCAGTCAATGGCGTTCACAAAAAGCACTAAGAAATTCTTTGATCTACATTTCCTTCTGATTGGATATCCACCTGCTTCTACAACATCAGTCAAGGGCGTTCAAAAACGGCACTAAGATATTCCTGATTTTCATTTTCTGATTGGCAGTTAATGTTACCATACTGAACCACACTCGCCTTTGTCTGTTCAACATTCTCTACATTTTCATACTGAACACTAGAAGGATTCTGTAATTCTGGATCTTGTTGGGGGGTTTCATACTCAACATCTGGACTATTCTGTATTTCTTGAGCATGTGGACGAGTGTGATCATTTTGTATCAGATCCTCATACCTGTTATCATTGTCTGCATCATGGTTAGGAACATCGTATAATGGAGTGTCATCATTTGAAGGTCTGCACCGTTTCAGTTGCCAAGCAATCAGTATGCCAAGGACAGCAACAAGTAATATGACCCCGACTGGTAGACCAATGGCTAGAACAGGGATATATGATGGTTTGTTCTGTGCTCCTGAAATATAGAGTTGTGTGTTGTTTTAATGCATTTCTCTAAGTGAATAAATGGTTTTGCCTAGGAAATGTTTGAACTCATTTTGTTTATGGTTTCATGTTATTTATTTGGAAGGTGCATGTATATCCTTGTTATTGTCTTTTAGGTAAATGATTGTTCAGAATGAAGGATATTCTTATAAGGAATGATCGACATTGATAGTAAACAGACTTGAAATATATTGTGATTCAGTTCGGTAGCATATTACAAATAAGGGATTTACCCCTTTTCAGCTAGGGACATGCATGTCTATTTTCACCATCATAAACACGCATCTTCCTCATTGACGTAGATGTCGATATATCTTTTGTTTGAAGACGTTCAAGTACCACTGTCCTGTTGTTTTCGTAGACATTGCTGCATGTTTATTGAATATGCATCCCTTATATAGGATTTTCTTCAAACGTAGCACAAAATAATCTATTTACTGAAAAATAACTTCGTATTCGTAAAAAAATAAGTTTTAAAACCATATATTTGAAATAGTTAGCATTGTGTTATAAGCAAAGACGTACCCTTGTTTAGAAGCTGTTCAACTCCAGTTGTCATGGTGATTGCTGAGACGTTGTTGCAAGAATAATACAGGAATAATTTCTTCCCCAAATATTCAATAAACTTGGCTTAAAATGAAGTATCATTCTTAACGAACTCTGTGATCTTCCACACACAGTTTTGTTTCGAAATATGTTTATAGTTTTGAATTACTGTACGTACTTTTAAGTGTTATAAGTAAATACGTACCCTTGTTTAGAAGCTGTTCCACTCCTGTTGTCATAGTGGTTGCTGAGATATTGTTACAAGAGTAAAACAGGTATAATTTCTCCCCCAGATATTCAGGCTTCACTTCAAACTTAGCATAAAATGAAGTCTTATTCTTATTCTTAACGAATTCTGTAACCATCCACGATCCGCTGAGTAGAGCATACTCAATGGCAGTTGTACAAGGGTATTCCTCTATCTCTGCTTTCAATGTTAGATTACTGCCGGTTGTCAAATCTTCAGTGTCATTAACACTTGTTAACTTGCAAGAAGGTGGATCTGAAATATATGTTCATTTTCATTTGTTTGATAATCAAAAGATGTTTCTCAGTATTGCAATCTTTAGGAACAAGAATCTGATGTAAGTACTATGTTCTTAGTATAGACCTAAAAGGTTGTAATTTATATAATAATTTATTTACAAAAACTGTTACCATTTAAAGAAGAGCATTATAAAAATAATAATTATATAATAAATAATAATAAAACAATTCTCATATCAAAATAGTTTTCAATGTTTCAAATACACAATTATGCATGTTCATTTTTTACCCCTCCAAATATATTTCTAAGTATATTAATCGTTAGGAACAAGGATCTGATGTAATAAAGTACTTAACATTCATATTGATTTATTTTCAAAAACTGCTGCTGTGAAGTAGCACATTTTAAGAAGATTATTATGCTGTTATGCAACACTACTCATATCATACACATTCTTAAAGGTTAGAAGATGCAGTGTATATTTTTTTGTAAGAGCCTATGCCAAATGAAAAACTATTTGAAACGCCATAATTCAAATTGTTTAAAATTTACCAAAACGCACACATTATGTCTTCTGACTAGGCAAAATATTTCATTTATTCAAATGTTAGTTTCAACTCAAAGTGTATACACAAGAAGTGTATCATAAGAATCTTAAGTTATACAAAGCATGGATCTAAATTTTTTCACAACATTCAACATTTCAATAACCCTATAAACTCTTAGACAATTTAAGGATATCTACACATATATCTTATCATCCGTTTTTTTTACTTTGTTCAAAACATCATTCACACTCATTATTCAGTAAGGCTCTTTCCTTGCCTTATACAACATAATTTCCTAATTGTCGTATATTGACTCTAAAGACTAAAGCAATGGTCTGAGGGAGATAACTCTGTAAGCCCTGTAAGGCTCAGTGCGACCGGTACATCAGTACTCAGCTGAGTGACGTCCCTTGGGGACCCCTGAATGTAACCCCCCGCTTACGCAATAAACATGTCAGCGGTAATGACGTACATTTGTTGTTCTGTCATTGACTAATAGTCAATTACGGTGAAGACACGACAATAATAATATAAACATCATTTTCCTTGGTAATATTTATGTAAGCATAAATCAAAACGTTCTTTTGAGTTGATTATGTTTATACTGTTGATGTTTCTTTAGTTGATATGTTAATTGAAGTGGGTATGAAGTTCAACAAAAAACAGAACGCTACATATCATTTCTGTAGATATTTCTTATTAGCTTTGTACAAAATATTCACTAAGTCATAAGTCGCTTTAACATTAGTGCATTTACACACTAGCTTAAACTTATGTTTTTACAATTCATTTGATAGATTTAACCAAATGGAATTACATGTACATGCATGTGATTTTAAAGCAAAGGTGATAGTACAAGTACAAAGGTGAAAACTGGTTAAACTGTTTGTATTTGTATTCTTACGACTAATGTTTTATGACTACAGTATAATTTCAAAATATAGAGACCAAGACATGAAATCATTGCATGTAATCATTACCTCGAAGCTTCAATTCATCCACTCCACTACAGCTTACATCAAACGTCTCATCATTGCAGTTGAAGGTCAACTCCACACGTCCAGTAAATGATGACGTCACTACTGGAGAAAATGTGACAACCCTGTTAGTGATGTTATCTGTTTCTTCTTGATCCCGTAATCCGGTGATGTTCTGATATCTGCCCCCAATGAGAAGGTTCCAGGCAATGCTGTTAGTGCAGTAGTAGTCACTGAAGCTTATATTCAAGGTTAAATCTTGTCCTATGGTCAGGTCGTTCGTTGAGCTGGTGCTGCTGATCTCGTATGATGGCAGTTCTGTAAACAGTACAAGTACAAACAAACATATTATAGAATATACATACCACTATTACAATCCCCGAGTTCAAACTCACGTTATGTTGATTCTTTTGCTGAGGATTTTAACATGTTGACAAAAACACAAACAATCCGATTGTACACATTTAACACAAGGTCGGATTTAATATCTTGACACAATGTTATAGCTGAATTTTAAATTGTCAGTGAGAAAGGTTTACACAATATAGAAGCTTCTAAACAAGACTATAATCAAGTTGTATCTTATACTGAGACTCTTTCAAATAAAGCTGCACTTATCTCATTTTTCTATAATGATCCAAGCGGTCCAGGTAAGTAGATGGGTACCCGGGTCCATCTCATGCAAGGCCTACCCACCCGTCACTGGTTTCCCATCCCAGGCCTAAATTATCATTGACTACGGTAACAACCTGTATTGAAGAATTGTGAAAAGATGCAAAAAACCTAAAAGTAGCATTTCAGATAGAGCTTCCAAACATAAAAAAATGTCGGAACTAACAAAAACATCTGTAACTTGTCTTTTGATAAGAAAAAGGACTGCTAATTGAATTTGAGAAGGACAATATGCCTTACTATAAACATGTAAAGAACACTTGGCTGACTCTCCAGACTGACACGACCACTCCCCTTCATCCTCCTTGTATATCTCTTGTATCGTCAGTAGAACGGTGGTGTAGTCTATAGAAGTGACATTAATCCCATCTTCTAAACTAACACATGTAGGCGATGTACAACTAGCTACCTGCTTTCCTGCAGCGTCATTGATGCTAACACCGAGATGTAAGTAGTGACATGTTAAATTTGCAGACTCGCCATAGGCAACTTGTTTGGGACATTGAAAGACAGGTTGGCCTGCAAATAGAGATTATGCGGATAAGGAAAACACATCACTAAAAGGAAAAATGAATTAAATAAGTATTTTTCTGCTGATACAGTGAAAACACCAATTAATATTATACTCATGTCACCTTTTCTTTATATTTCTGATTATAAATTTTGAATTTTTTGTTTCTGAAATGACAAAATGATTAACCACTATACTATTTTTTTAATGACTAAATAAAGATCTTATATTATTTATTTAACATTTTGATGTTAACTTTTAACAACTTTCAACAATTCAAAGGGGCAGTAGCACGTTTTAAGGGGGAACATAGGGTGAAAGTGAAAATGAAAGTAATGGTTCCAAATGAAAGACAATGTATTCAAACTATATGGAGCGTCAATAATTCAAATATATAATGTAAAGTTTAGCAAAGCGATTGCTTTTTTTTACACAAAATGAATTAAAGGTGTTCACACAAAATGGCCACCAATGGATTTGATGTGAATCTTCATACTTTGTCCACTGACTATGGATGATTGGCTGGTGTAATGAGATTTTTGACAATGTCAAAGTAATACATTTAGCATTAACTTGCAATTATGAGTGAAAATTGGAAATGTAAAATTATCAAAAAAGCGTGCTACTGCCCCTTTAAGAACAAAGATGTATGAACAACATTTTCTACAATTTTCATTGTTAGATAAGTGATATGTTACGAAGCAAAACTGTGAAAAAAATGTAAAATAAACAACACAAATCAAATAATCAGTGGCTTATATTTACAATTAAACCGATGACATTCATTATGAAACGTATAGGACAACAGTGCATGAATAACTGATTTTAACTATAAGGCGATTGTTTAAAACAACTTTGGAATTTAGAAAAAAAAACCCACAAAATGTATGTATAAAGTCTTTTAAAATTAAAATGCATCTTAACTAAAGTTCATTCAATGAAGAAAAAGGTGTATCAACTAATGTCAGAATGATTTTAACATTTTATTTATTAAAAAATACGTTTAAAAAAACACTCAGAAGTATTCTTTGACTTGTGATTTGTCTTCATGCTTATCAATTTTAAATTATGATGTCAAACATATGTATTTGAATCCAACAATGATGTAAACTTCTTTTGTATTTCTGTGTATATCTTTTGAAAAGATGATTATCTTTTGTCAGATACATGTAAGATACTTACTATCACAGTGCAGTATGAGGATGTAAATGTAGAAATAAATGAGAGTTGTCATGGTAGATCTTGACTTGATGTTCTAGCTGCCCCTCTTTAAACCTAGTATAAATTTTCAAAATTAGAGAATTATAACAAGGTGTGTTAAGTCTCCAATGCATATCCTGAACATTACAGGAATAATGATAAAAGATATATAAAGTAAAATGAAAATAAAAATAAACGTTTGTTCTATACACAAAGAACTTAATCAAGCACGACCTATTTTGTAAAATGAATTTTGGTGCTGAATATTTTGATGAATTGAGAGCTCCAGATATAACAATTGCCTTTTCATTGGTCACAAGACCACTGAAATTTGGCCTTATATAACAATTGTCATTGGCGAGAAACTATACATTAAACTTATAATTTTTGTACCTAAAATTAACATTTTCAATCATAGTTACATTCATACACAAAAACCTTTTCATCGTGCCAGATAAGAGGCTCGCTGTCATTTTGTCATTCAATATGCACGAAGCACCTAAAGCAGAGAGTCTAAAACTCTATCCCTCGTCTTCACAATGACATATCTATGGAAATACCTAAACATTACTCTAAACATAAAACAAATGAAGTCGACTTACCTATGATTTTGTTCAACGTAACATAAGAGAGGTTAGAAACGAAGTCAAATAAAGGGTGATAAATATAAACAAATAACAGTGAGAGAGAAATGTGAATACGACACCTTTCTGTACACACTGAATGCTTTGGTACATTTCTCACGAATGCCTGTCAGTTCATAACTTCCTTCCTCACTGAATACACGAATCAATAATATAGGCTGTACATGAGTAGCACAAACTTGTTGATTTCTGTCATGTAAATGATTGACTTTCACTTTCCTTGTAAGCTAGTATCATGAAATGATTTCTCAACAATACCAAGAAAATATACAATGGGGAAGTTATGATACTTTATTACTCATATTCATATGCATCATTCACATTTACCATGAAATCTAACAGGAAAAAAATGAATAACACATTTTAGTCAATTGAGTTATTTACACTGATAATTGTAAGTTTATGTTAAATGTATTATTTTGACAGTTTCAAAAATGTCATTACACAAGCCAATCATCCATAGTCAAAGGACATCCATTGGCGGCCATTTTTTTGTGAACAACTTTAATTCATTTTGTGTAAGAAAAGGAATCGCATGGCTAACCTTTACATTATATATTTGAATTATTACTACTCCATTTAGTTTAAATACATTGTTTTTCAATTGGAACCATTAATTTTCATTTTCCCGACATCACCTTATATTCCCCCTAAAAACGTGCTACTGCCCCTTTAGGCATAGACAAAACGGTTGATAAGAAAGTCGGGACAATAAAATAATCAAAAATAATCTAGACACGACCATTCAAGCTTCAATCCTCTTCCAAACCCTGCTAAATTCCGCTGAACTACTTGTACTTATTCGATGCTGTGTTTACTTAAACAATGAGTGATACCAACCTGTCGGGTGCTTGTTGAGGCCGAACAACCACCCACCCTAACTGGCTACAGTGTTTCTCTGAACATTTGAAGTGTACCTACATATATGTCGCCCCCACAAACGCTATTGACATATTGCACATGAGTTATTATTAATAAAAGGTTCCAACCAATCATTTTAACACTAGCTCTCGTTTTTCTTCATTTACATCCTACATTTTTATGTAATTTTGGGACGTATACAGTTAGTTTTTAGTAGATTAGGTTATACCCCGTTTTAAAAGCAATTTATCACAGCTAGTAGATTGCAAAGGGGAGATTCTTAAACTGTTATTGCTAGAATTGAAGTTATGTTTATCACAGAACTATAATAAAGACAGAAATATGTGTCTTCAAACTCCTGTTTCATACATGTATAATAAGATACATATATACAGTCGGGTGTATTTTTTAAAACTAATAGTAAAGCGCAACATACACAGCTGTCAATACCAAGAAAGTATTTTCTGAGTAAGAGTGATGGGCACTCAAAGTCAAAGTCAAGTCAAAGAAGTTTATTGTACTATAGGCCTCCGGCCCATATACAAATGATACAAAGGTACAAAGATATATGCATACATTATACAAATATAATTTACAATTCTGATAACAGATTGTTTCTTAAAATAACAGCATGTTTTACAAAGAGCGCTAGATTACGTATTACGTTTACGTTTCTGGAGGACATAATTGATATAAAGGTACTCAAATATGTACATCTGATTGATCTATTAAGTATATCCATGGATTAATGTGTGTAGTTGGTTCTGTTATATTTTATACAACATGTAAGAAAATGTTAATAAACAAGGATCAAATCACTCTAAAAACCAACGTGATATCAATTCATGTTTTATAAAGTTACCTCAGTTGGTGTTGATGCATCCGTGCACATGGCCTAAAATAACCTTGTTTTTTTTTCTAATCCTGTGGATGAAAGCAATGAGTGAAGCATAGGTCTAGACTGACACATAGTATGCATTGACAAACAATTTTGACTACTCCCACTCCTACTCAAAACCTGCTGAGCTCATTCAACCATGCACATGGCCTAAAATATTGAATGGGCTGCTGTACCAGTAAAGCGGTTAGACATGAAAGATTCTTACTCGCCTGTTTAATATACTGTTGGGTTATATTTATACAGCAAGTGTGCTTGTTTAGATTACCACTGAACTCAGTGAGTCATCATAGTGCGTAGTCCGTCAAAATACTGTGTAGCTGTGTAACTTCACAATATTAATGTTGGTACGATGACAGTCGACTCGTTGGTATCTTTCGCTTGAGGCAAATACACTTGGTTATTGCTACAAAGTAATGATCAGAATACGAAATGGTCTTCCACTTAATTCTATTTTACTAACTCCCTGAATGTTGAAGTATCAAACTCACTTTAACTGGTTTTATAATTTTTCATTATCACGTGTAGTATTCTCTATACATCATTTGAAAAACTTTATAACGAAATGCATTTGTACTATGGTTAATATGTAATTTTGATTTGATTTAATCACATATACGTTCCAATTTTCTGCGTGACTAAGAAAAAGCTCTGGCTACTTCATTACAAATAGGTCTCAACCTTTCATGTTGTAACTGTAACTTTTTTCTCAAGTTAAAATACGCTTTTACGTTGTGAACCCCAGGTACTTTAAAGATTTATTTGTAAATGGAGGTAAGCAATCTTTGACCTTAGTTATTCTTATTGAAAATAATTGTTACTTTGAGCTTGAAGATACATTTGATAATTAAAAGTTGTTTCAGTCGCTTAAAGAAAGGAAAATGTGTCATTTTGGAGACTATTTATGTATGTTGCTGATAAGTATCATTGCAATGCTAGCCGAATCCATACAGTGACAAAACAAATTATGGAATCAAAATCTTCAAAGAAACCATATATATAAACTCCACAGAGACAGATCAAGTCATGTTGATTTAGCCTCTGTTATATTACGCCGACTTTGTGGGATAGAATGGGAGATGCCTGATTGGAAGCAATCAAAGTTAGTTGTGCAATCAGCAACGCTGTTCTTAAATCATCGTTTTGGCTACGAAATCAAGCATAAGCATTGTGATATGAGTCACCCTGTTGTCATTTGATAAAGAAATTCAAATGGATTGTGATGCGGGTTTTTTTCCGCCAGGGGAACCTGCCGGAACCCACAGATTTAAGCGTAATAGAACAGAGGCTAAATCAACAAGACTTGATCTGCCTCTGTGGGGAGAGAATGATGTTTGATTTGACGAGCAACAAAGATTCGACAACACTATTATCTGTGTTGAGAAAATAATGGAAACCACAGGAATGGTGACACATAGTGACAATGCCATGACAATACACATTAGCTAAGTGCTTTTGTAATGAAAGGTTTACCAAATGTTTCAATATATCTGGGTAAATTAATTCAATAATGTTCAAACACGAACTTATAAGTTCAATGTTGTCAGCAAAACTTACAATTTCTGAGGGGATTAGAGATTAAGTTTTATTTTGTTCTAAAACACTTAACAAAAACCTATTCAATTTCTTAATTGATATTTATAAAGTGTATAAACTACATTCTAATACATACAATCAGCAAATAAACGATGGCAACAATAAGTATCGAGTAGCAAGATCCTAAGATACTTTCAAAAATTATTGCATATATTCTTTTATCGCACACTGATATTCAAAATGTTAAAAAAATTATGAAGATGTGGAAAATTCACGTTTATACTATTTTTCTGCATTTAAAAGACCCTGAATGGCAATGCCTGAAGATTCAAGGTTCAAGATTCAAGATTCAAGATGTTTATTTGTAGAAAGGCCAAAGACCAAAAGTACAAATGAGAAAACTATTGTAAGTTACAAAGTTACCTTTTTTTGTTTTATACACTTAAGTACATATTTAAGGAATTTTGCAAGATTTAGAAGAAATATGTAATCCTTCGAAAGGTATAAGTTTGAAACAGTATCCTTATTACTAATTTTACAATTTGGGATGAAACGCTCTCTCTTTCTAACAAAGTATACACAGTCATACAATACATGTTTTTCATTTAGCTGTACGTTACAGTGTTTACATATATACGCATCTTTCACTATGTACATTTTTCCTACTAAATAATCCGCTTCTAAAAAAGGTTAATACGCGTCTATGTTTATAAAAACTTATGTTTAACAAATATGCTTCACAGGCAAGTAAAGACTTATGGGTATTATAAGAGGAATGAGAATCAATTTCAAGAGAAGAATGCCAATTTTGATGTTAACAGTCTTTCACACGCTGACTAAAAACACAAACAAAATAATCGGGATCTCCAACTGTCTGACTAAGCCAAACAAAACTGAAACCATTTCGAAATAATAAATATTTAACATGATTTACCCAACTTGGTCTCTTTCTCTCAGCAATCGACAATAGCATATTATAACATTGAAAAGCATATCTTTGACGTTGCATTCTTAACAAGCGTAGCCAATACTTAATACATTTAACAAAATAAGAAACATAAAGAGGATATCTCCCACAGTCTCCGTATGATACAGCATTTGAAGATTTATAACTTATGTGGAGGACAGATTTACAAAACTTTCTATGGATAATTTCAATACAACTTCTTTCTTCCCACCCCCAAATTTCAGCCCCATATGTTAGAATTGGAGTGATCTTTTTGTCAAACATAAAGAATGTATCAAAAAGTCAAAACGTCTGATTAATGATTTTAAAGGCCATAATGCTCTACTTGCTTGCTCTGCAAGCGTTTTACAGGCTTTTGTCCAAACTAGCTTAGGCGTCATGCCTGAAGAGAACAACGGAAATCAAATATAAGCAAATATAGACAAATAAGTTAATGCTTTAATGCATACAAAAGTCAAATTGTTTTCCTGAAAACAAACAAAATGTCACAGCAAACCTTACAAATTATCATGATAAAAATACATTTAATTTCTTTGTACAAACGTTAAGAAGTAGAGCTTCCAAAATACGATTTTAGAAATGTGAAGACATGAAAAGAGAAGAAAAGACTACAATATTTACATTTGAAGAGCATCTCTGTGATTTTTAACACATACTGTTTTGCTTGATTCGGAAGTAAATGGCATAACTCAATTCATTGATTCAAAATATCTCACATATATTCCAAAATGCAAATTATATGATAAAAACGTGTTTTCAATGAAATTCTTAAATCTATCATATGCATTCGCAAACGCCAAATTGACATGTTCAACTTACATGAAAACTATTTATTATAATCTATCAACCATGATCAACACTTTCAATCTGACTGCTCAAGATAAGTTTCCAAAATCATGTTTGACTGTTTGAAGTGCGTCAATGTCCGATTTTCGATCACAGTCGTGAATTCAAACCTTCCTGTTGTCACTGTATGAGGTTGATTATCATTAAAATGATTCTTTCCTTCGTTAGAATTGATACTTCTTGATCAGATTACACTATGTGTAAATGTTGGCATATATGATCCCAGAGTACTCATAGAGTGACCCTTTAAACGAGTTACAACTAATCAAAAATCTAAAGGATATAGGTCTACATGTATGTAAAAGTCTGACCAATATTTACATTAAACAATACATCATGCAATACAATGTATGCAAAACTGTTCCATAATGCAAAGATTTCAAATACTGAGGGAATTTAAGATTGAATTGTGCATCCTGAAACTCAAATTTTTGATGAACAAATATCAAATATGTGAATTTCTGTTGGTGAACAAATATTTAACAAAAGTATACACAAGCATCAATATCTCTACCAAACTTATATAAGTATAAAACATTACATTATTAGATAATAATATGATAACACTAAAACATATGCAATGAGTACCTAAATACAAAGCAAAACAAAGACTGGATAGTACCCATTGTAAAGCAACTTTAGATAATCAAACAGTTCTCTAAAGACACCATTAGTGAGTGTCTCACATCTGATAAAATCTAAACATTTTTTTGAAAATTGTGACCAGTATAACTATGACGTCATCATCCTGTTCTTTCTCTTACCTCGGGATATTTTTATCCCCTTTATTCAAAGAGTTCATTGCTATTAAATCTGACGACAAAAACAAATTCAGTGGCTATGTGTTATATTTGCAGTGAGTTTGGAGGGTAATGTATGTCTAATTCACTTAGCGAATATTTAATTTCCAGTTCAGGACACCATGGTAATTGTTCACTCTTTACACAAGGGGAGCATTGTCTGTAGTTTCCCTTGATTCACATTTTATCAGTCTCAGAAATCTATATTACCACACTGAGACTGTCCCTCAAGAGAATCACTCAGTGACGTTCAAAAACTTCACTTGATTAGTATTAGATTTAAATCTTCTTCTGATTGGACATTAGCATCTACATATTTGAAAATGAGCTTCGGCACGATCAAAGACCTTCTACAATTCAACTAAGATCTGTGATTACAATTTTATTGTTATTGGTAATCAAATTACAATACTAAGCTTTACATTTTTCTTGGGTTGGCTTTGATATTACCATACTGAGCCATTGACTCTGCAAGATCAACCGATGGCATTCACAAATAGCACTAAAGTAGGCTTTCATCAAGTCCATCAAGAATAATCAAAAATTTCATTTCTAAATGTGGGAAAAAGGTTTTCCTCAGATCGACTATAAATATTGACATACTAAACATGTGGCTCGTCACCATTTTTCTCGGATTGGACCTTTAATATTACCGTAGTGTACTTTTGATACTTCAAGAACAATAAATGGGTTTAAAACAGCACTAAGATATTCTTTCATTTACATTTTCTTCTGATTGGATATCCACCTGCTTCTACAACGTCAAGGACATTCAAAAACGGCACTTAGATATTCCTGATTTCCATTTTCTGATTGGCTGTTAATGTTACCATACTGGACCTCAATCCCCTTTGTATTTTGGGCCTGTTCAACATTCTCAATGTTTTCATACTGAACACGTGAAGAATTCTGTGTTTTGATTTCTTGTTGGGGGGTTTCATACACAACATCTGGACTATTCTGCATTTCCTGAGCTTGTTGACGAGAGTCATCATTTAGTATCAGATCCTGATATCTGTTTTCTATGTTTGTGTCATGGTTAGGAACATCATACAAGGGAGTGTCATTCCTTGAAGATTTACATCGTTTCAGTTTCCACGCAATCAGTATGCCTAAAATAGCAACAAGTAGTATGACCCCGACTGGTAGGCAAATGAATAGAACTAGGTTGTTTGATATTCCACCAGGTACACCTGAAATTTAGAATAAAAATTAATGTTTCTCTAAAGCCCTTTTTACATGCGCACGTTTACTCCTAGGAGTATATTTACTCCTAGGAGTAAATATACTTACAGGGAGTAAACGTGCCAAGTAAACAGCCCAAAACAGATTTACTTACAGGAGTATATTTACTCCTAGGAGTTAAATACTCCACCCCTAGAGGTAAAGTAAAAGTATATTTACTTTTACTCCTGTGAGTATCCTGGCATTTTCTATAGTATTAGCATAGTTGAATGATTAGGTTGAGGTAAATGACTTGCATTTATATAGTTTTTAAACACTACTATTGTGTTTTCATCAATAATAACTTGCATTCAAGATTATTCTTTTTAACTTGTCGAGAGCATGTTTCCTAATGAAGGAAATGTGTTGTTTTTTTTGTTGGTGTCATTCTTTTAAAACCAAAAACCAGCTGCGTTCACTCCTTTTACACTAGAAGTTGATTGACCAAACAAAATCTATGGTAAAATTGTGTTAAATTCTTCTCTGCCTCAAGATTTGCATTTCACACATTGAATTTTCTATGAAAACATATATTTCTACTGTAAGCAAATCATGATATACTTAAGGGTCCTTAAATTCCAATGGAACGTAAAGTAAATTTACTTTTACTCATAGGAGCAAAAATACTCCTAGGAGTAATTATACTCTCAGGAGTAAAGTGCGCATGTAAAAAGGGCATAAGTGAATAAATGGTTTTGCCTAGGAAATGTTTGAACTCATATTGTTTATGGTTTCATGTTATTTATTTGGAAGGTGCATGTATATCCTTGTCATTGTCTTTTAGGTAAATGATTGTTCAGAATGAAGGATATTCTTATAAGGAATGATCGACATTGATAGTTAGCAGATTTGAAATATATTGTTATTCAGTTCTGCAGCATATTACAAATAAGTGATTAACCCCCTTTCAGCTAGGGACATGCATGTCTATTTTCACCATCATAAACACGCATCTTACTCATTGACGTAGATATATCTTTTGTTTGAAGAAGTTCAAGTCCCACTGTCCTGTTGTTTTCGTAGACATTGCTTCATGTTTATTGAACGTGCAACACTTGCCCTTATACAGGATTTTCTTCAAACGTAGCATAAAATACTCTATTTACTGAAAAATTACTTCGTATTCATAAAAAAATAAGTTTTCAAACAATATATTGGAAATAGTTAGCATTGTGTTATAAGTAAATACGTACCCTTGTTTAGAAGTTTTCCCACTCCAGTTGTCATGGTGGTTGCTGAGATGTTGTTGCAAGAGTAATACAGGTATAATGTCTTCCCCAAATATTCAGGCTTCACTTCAAATTTGGCATAAAATGAAGTGTTGTTCTTTACGAAGTCTGTGACCATCAACGATCCGCTGAGTAGAGCATACTCAATGCCTCTTGTACAAGGGTATTCCTCTATCTCTGCTTGTAGTGTGAGATTGGTACCAACTGTCAAATATTCAGTGTTGTTAACACTTTTTAATTTGCAAGACGGTGGATCTGAAATATACGTTAATTTTCATTTGTTTTCCCATCCAATGATATTTCTCAGTATAGCAAATCTTTAGGAACAAGAATCTGATGTAAGTACTAAGTAAAAAGGTGTAAGTACTAAGTAAAAGGTTGTTATTTATAGAATAATGTATTCACAAAAACTGCTACCATTTAAAGAAGAGCATTATGGTAATAATAAAACAATACTCATATCATAATATTTTTTAATGTTTTAAGGGGCAGTAGCACGTTTTTAGGGGAAATATAAGGTGATGTCAGGAAAATGAAAATAAATGGTTCCAATTGAAAGAGAATGTATTAAAACTAAAGGAAGCAGTAATAAAGCAAATATATAATGTAAAGTTAAGCCATGCGATTTCCTTTCTTACAAAAAATTAATTAAAGGTGTTCACACAAAAATGGCTGCCAATGGATTTTAAGTGAAGCTTTAAAATTAGTTCTCTGACTATGGATGATTGGTTTGTGTAATGAGATTTTTGACACTATCAAAGTAATACATTGAGCATTAACTTACAATTATCAGTGCAAAAATAAAAATATAAAATTGTCAAAAAACGTGCTACTGCCCCTTTAAATACACAGTTGTATGTTTAAAAAATTATGCATGTTTTCTGTAAATGCGATTATGCTTTTTACATATACCAAAACCATTCAGTTTCCTGACTAGACAAAAGATAACATTTTTTCAAAAACGTAGACGTACAATTAAAAGTGTATACATTTTACAACCTTCCACATTTCAGTAACTCTTTATAAGCTGTTTAGCAATTTTGTCATATCAGCAAATATTCGTTTTTTGTAATTTGTCATTTTACTTTATGCAGAACAGTATTCACATTCATTACTCCGTTAACCCATTCCTTACCTTAAACAAGATATTTTAACTTGATAGTAGTAGTTGTGTTTTTTTAGTTTACTTTTTTGAGTTTATTATATTTGTATGGTACGTTCATGTTTCTTTCGTTGATATGTTAATTGATGTCTACTAAGGAGCAGGAAGTTCAATGAATTCAACGATTCATATCAATTCTGTACATTATTGGTCAACGTAATAACTAGTTTTCGGCAATGATAATGCATTTACACATTATTAATAATTTTACTTAACTGAAGTTGATAATGTAAGATTCCATTTGATAATGTTCACAAAAGAACATACATTCATACGTTTTTGCTAAGGTGATAGTACAAGTGTATAAGTGACAGTTGCATGTGTATTCCTTCGAATAATGTTACATGACTTTTCAGATACACAATTTCAAAATATAAAACCAAGACATGAAATCATTACATGTAATCATTACCTCGAAGCTTCAATTCATCCACTCCACTACAGCTTACATCATACGTCTCATCATTGCAGTTATAAGCCAGCTTCACTCGTCCAGTAAGTGATGGCGTGACTACAGGGGAATATGTGACAGCCCTGCTAGTGATATCATCTGTCTCTTCATGGTCCCGTAATTCGGTGATGTTCTGATATCTGCCCCCAATGTGAAGGTTCCAGACAATGCTGTTTGTGCAGTAGTAGTCACTGAGGCTTATATTCAAGGGTAAATCTTGTCCTATGGTTAGGTCGTTCGTTGAGCTGGTGCTGCTGATCTCGCATGATGGCAGTTCTGTAAACATGTACAAGTACATAAGCTAACATGAAGATGACTGCTATGTTCATATATAAGCGAAATTTCACAAGAACATTTGTTCATTGGCCTTCTTTGGGTGAGTTGCCTATTCATATAAATCCGTTGTTATAATTTCATATTATGGTTAGAATGACATTTGGTGTAAATGGTTTATTAAGGAAAGAGAAAATCTGTTTCTAAACCACACACCATTCTTAAAGTATATATGTGTTAACCTCAATGTTGGAATATATAGCAGAAACGTTATAACCCTAAAAAGAAAAAGAGTTCAGAAATGACAAAGTCTATTGATATGGCACTGAAAACTCTTGATTAGATGAAACAATACAATAAACTATTTGAAACATAACTCAAAGAAACTGAGAGTCATACCTTATATCGAAGCAAAGTCTAAAGTGGAAAAGCTTTTTAATGTCACTAAGTCCATATACTTTCCACATTAAAAGGATTTTTAAAATCAGATGTAGGATTATTTTCATTGAGACGAATCGAGAAAATTGTGATACTTACTTTGTTCATGCAGATATTTCATGTTTTGTAAAATAAGCAATGACCATTGTAAAAGACAATTTATAAATATAGAAATATGTTATCACCAATCATTAACAACCTAAAGAACATTTGACAAAGTGATGCTAGTGGAAAAGTGAATGACTTAGTTATGTCAATGAGATACTCAACAACCCCTATTTCTGACAAAGATATTCATTTATTTTCTATAACAGCATTCCTTTTAGTTTTGGAAAAGAATGTCATATGCCCTTTCCTAAACTTTAAGAAGTTTAACAAAGTTTAACCTTCAACTTAGGGGAATATCTGGTCTGGGTTTGATGATTCAAATGGCAAAACACTGACAAGTGTCTAAGACCTCAAATGATGGCGTTTAAAATAACATTGTAATTGAGTCTCAAGCAGTATCTAGGCATAACTACTTCACAAATACATTCCAAGCCATAACAAGAAATTTAATAAAATCACTTTTCTCAGGCATTTGACAGTTGACTTTGATACTGATTAAGACTAAGAAATAAGAAACTTTACTTACTGTACACATTTAAGGAACAACTCGCTGTCTCTGACCCAGACGTACACGTCCACTCCCCGTCATCCTCCTTCACTATGGTATGTACTGTCAGGTGAACCGTGTTGTTTCTATTGATGCACACGTCCCAATGGTACAGCTACCTACTTGATCATTATCAGGGTTCTTGATGCTTACAAGGTTTTGTACCATAGAGCAATTTAAAACTGCAGAGTCACTATACGCAACAGGCCTAGGGCAGTTGAAGACAGGCTGACCTGAAAGATAAAAGCTATGGTAGTCATTGCTTTTTTTGTTATTATTTATCATTTATTATCAGTTTGTTTATTTGATATTAGATAGGCCCATACAAGTTGGAATAGAGGCTTATCTGAAACGTAGAAAAAATGTTTTGATTTAAAAATATTACCTATGATATATCTTCAAATTATTAACCAGTAATGTGAAGCATGAAAGAAACATTCCTAACTCAGGAATTTATTTTGAGGTTTTCTGCGGCATGGTGAAAAGTTTATTTTCGATTCATTAACATATTTCTTCTAATTCTTCATTTGAGTAAACTATTTCCCTCTTGTAAGATGAGATACTCACTGTCACTGTGCAGTATGAGGATGCAAATGTAGACATAAATGAGAGTTGTCATGGTAGATCTTGACTTGTACCAGCTGCCCCTGTTAAAATGTGCTATAAATGTCAAAGATTAGAGAACTATTAATAAAGTATATTAAGTCTCCCACGCATATCCTGTACATTTCAGGAATAATGATAAAAGAGCAAACATTTTAAAAAATGAAAAATGAAAAGAATACTATACTTATGTGTAATAACTTAACACAAAGAGAGGACACAATAAAGCATGAGGTAAAGAAAAGAGTGATTGAATAACTAATACAGTATACGTACAGTCAAATTTTATCACGCTAATTCTTTGATCAAATTCCTGACAAATCAAGAAAAAGGAAAAGCATCATTCTGTGGGTGATTCTTTTGTAAAAGTTATTTTGATTTAATACTTTGAATTGTATAAATTCAAATATATATTCAGAAACTCGAGCTCATTTATTGGGATTCACTCTTCAAAGCAACAAGGTAATGTTATTGACATGTTTATCGTTTCAAGTTTGACAGATTTCTTTCACAAAATACTTTCAAACTTTACAGTTTAGTATCCCTAATTTATATTTATACAATATCCACACATTGACGTTGATTATTGACCAGATTAAACAAAATGTCACCCTTTCACCCTAAGCTGAGATAAAATTGCTTCACTTTTCATTTTTTGTTTTATTTTTGTATTACTGAGTGTGCCTCTTTAAATAGTTAGGGTATCAAATATAAACTAAAAAAATGTTTCTCCAAGTTACATGTTTCCACTCGATTGTATGATTTTTATAACATTTTATGTAAAAACTGGAATCACTCACTTTATAAAATATATCTCTTGTTGTTTTTCTCACCAAGGTTGCCTTTGCCTTTATTAAGTTTAAGTATCAATTATAAATGAGCAAACATGTAACCCCAGTTACATGTTATAGATGGATTGTGCAATAATCATGTATTCATAACATTTTATGTATAAACTTGAATGACTCCTTCGTTTCCACAAATAAATACCTCGACCAACAACATGTCTGGTGCGCTCAGTCTCTACATGTAAGACATATGATATTCATATCTTTATATACACGTTTCTATTTCCAAAGTCATGGGCGCCGCCATCTTGGTGTCACGTGACCGTCCGCCATTAAGGTGCTGAAGAAAACGTCAAACCGCCTGATGTCCGTATGGAAGCAGCGTTAACTTGTACGCCTATCTCATCTCACCGCCTTGAAAAATCTAAACTAAACGACCAACGTAACACTTTAACATTTTCTTCATAATAATAATTCTCGATCAAAACAATCTTTTTAACATATCAATCCGTCAAAAGATCCATTATGCCATACGCTAGAACATTGATATATCCGTATACTATTTCCAAAATTGAAAATATCATTGCAAGCAAACATTTATTCGCTACCCTCATGAATTCGAAATATGTTCACTTGCCAAGCTTTTCAAAATGGGAAAATGTCCTACAGTGTGATTTTGATGAAACTGATTGGAAAATGTTTAACATCATTGCAAAAACATGCTCTCAAAACATTGACTTAAAATGGTTGCAATACAGGATTGATTTAGAAATGCCAAATAAGTTACATTCTTAAGTAAAGATAAATATACTTAATTATTTTGAATCAAGTAGTCGTAAGAATGAACGAACACCAATAACATTAATTCTCCGAAATAATTTTTAAATATCATTTTTTTTACACTCTAGGAAAGGCGGAAGTAATGATTATAGTCTCACTTATGATTATAGTTTTATAGTCATACATGTAGATCTAAAGAGCATTTCATGAAATGAACATTGTCTTTTTTATGACACTCATCATTGTCTAACAAAGTCAGATACGAATGGGTGGCTCTGTGTTTATAGTAAAAACAATGCTTTTATTATTGTATAAACTTCCAGAAAAGTAAAAAATTAATCATCAAATGAATCGGCAATGTTTATTGCATTCTCATCAATGATCGGACAACACGCCTCCGAAATCGAACAGTTTTAATTAATCAATTAGTGCAATTTCTGCAAAAAGTTAGTTTCAAATTGTTGCATTGCCAAAAACTTTAATACTAATTGCTTGCATTAAAATGTTGTCATCATTTTTATAATTCAACAAACTTTGGCGGAGAGCTTCATAAGGAAGCAGGAAAATATCATAAATTATATTTATGTTTAAAAAAATACTTCTATAATCTTTTATGAGTGCTGATTCTTTAGAAGAAAATTATTATTAAAATCGAGAGTGTATGTTTTGTTTATATGCTATGGTTTCAATTAATTAGGCTATGTCCATGGTTCGGGCTGTATCAATTGTCTTTTTATGAAGGTCACTTGATGTGTGAGTAATGTCTTACAAATGTTCGGGAAACAAAAGGAATCATAACTAACACATAAAACAAATATGAAATCATTAAGTTCAGCGCCTACATGTTGTTTTCCTTCCTTGTGTCATCATCAAATTAGAATGACGCATGACGGAGTTTCAGAGAATGTATCATCGGAAAATATGTCGTGTATTAAAGGGGCAGTAGCACGTTTTTTGATAAATATATATTCTAAAATGTTCACTGATCATTGTAAGTTAATGTTAATTGTATTATTTTGACAGTGTCAAAAATCTCATTACCGGTCAATCATCCATAGAAGATCACAAAGTGTGAAGATTCACATAAAATCTATTGGCGGCCATTTTTTGTGAACACCTTTAATTCATTTTGTGTAAGAAAAAGAAATCGCATGGCTAAACTTCACGTTATATATTTGAATTATTACTGCTCAACTTAGTTTAAATACATTATCTTTCAATTGGAACCATTATTTTCATTTTCCTGACAACACCTTATATTCTCACATTTAAATCCGAGCACTGTCCAAACCTTAGTCATTTTGCCATATAGGCAATAGGCCTAATGTTTTCAAGTTTGTAAGATTGTGAGGAAAATGTTGGGAGCATCGGGAACTGAAATAAATTTGAAGTGTAGGAAAAATTTCCTTATAGTTTAGTTTATTATTAAAACATCGATATCGCCTACTATGTTAATTAGCATAACGCTCAGTACGATTTTTGGTGTGCGCATAAGCTTCACCCGGAAGTCGAATATCTTCAGCACCTCAATCATCCTATCTCAGGGTAAAACGTATACGCTCACGCTCCACTTCATACCCTAGGTGAAGACCCACTGAAAGCTGCGCGTTGTGACCTCTGACTATGAACTATCTAATAATACTCAACCAATGACAGCGTCTGAAATGCGAGTCGGTATGAGCAAAAATGCGTTGCTAATAACGCCTCTGTACTTTGTCTAACTTTAAAACAAATGATCATTTATGACTCAAGACAACACTGAAGCTAATAGAAATGACATATCAACTCCGACAATTATTTTTAATTTTTTTTGTCAACGAAATTAAAAGTTGTCAATAAAAAAATCTTTTGTTTGATTATAATATTTCACGTTTTAAGATCGTTCTATATAATGTTCCAAAACATACTGTACTTGTGGTGTCAACCAAGCATAAGTTGTAAACGATATTTTTAAAAAACCCGTCTTGGCTGCTGTAGCACAGATTAGAAAGGTTCTATCAAAACTAAAATGGTTAAAATCAAATTATTTTTTTCAAAAACAACATCCAGTGAATAGACACCTAATTTATATAAAACAAATTGTCTCGTATCAATATGAAAAATGCAAAAAAGAAATGAAAACAAATCGGTCCTTCCTAAGATGTAAATGAAAGTATAAGGTTTGTGATGCTTTTTCTACCACCCCTAAACAGTGAAATGTACATTGCACGTGCATCTCGTTTACCTGGCTCTTGGCCTCACTGCCCCCTTGCCACAAAGCGTGTAATATCTAAATAAAGATGGTTTCTTAAAAAACATTATTTTATATTTTGTTGATGAACATAATATTCAACAATTTTGCTATCTTACATGTCTCTCTTTTAACGTTTGTGTTGTTTTAGTCAATTTACGATAATTTGCTTGTTGGTTAAACTATTTTTCATGGGAGTACATGTGTGAATCAATACAGAATTTCCAAAATTAAAGCAAATATTTTAATAAAATGTGAATATCATTTGAATCAGTTAGATCATACGGAAGCAGCATCCTAGTGCCACAGTCAAAATATTTTTATCACCTAATTAGGAGATCCAATCACCTAATAAGGAGACAGTTACTCATAATTAGGAGATTGAAACACATAATTAGGAGATAAGTAACCCCTAATTAGTACTTAGTTATCACCTAATTAGGAGATAACTAAGTTCTAATTAGGGCATAGCTCTTTCCTAATAAGGACTTAATTATCGCCTAATTAGGATATACTTTCACATAATTAGGAGATACTACCACCTAATTATGAGTTAGTATCTCCTAATTATAGTTACTCCTAATTAGGGATAGTAACGCCTATTTAGGTAATATTTATCTCCTAATTAGGAGTTAGTATATCATAATAATGAGTTAATATATCCTAATCAAGTGATAACTATCTCCTAATTAGGTGGTAACTAAGTCCTAATTAGGTGATAACTATCTCCTAATTAGGAGTAAGTAAATCCTAATTAGGGGTTCATATCTCCTAATAAGGAGATAGTTTCTCCTAATTAGGTGATAGTTTTGTCCTAATTAGGCGATGATTAAGTCCTAATTAGGTGATGGTATCTCCTTATTAGGTGATGGTATCTCCTTATTAGGGGATAATTTTGTTTTACTTTGGCACTAGGATGCTTCCGTAAGATCATATTGTTGCAAAGACTGTAAGTCAAATGTTTTTTTAAAAGGTGGTCCGTGATTGGCTGAAATTTTATCTCGATAAAACTATATCATTGGCTGGATCAGAGGTCACAACGCGCAGCTTTCAGTAGGGTCTTCACCAAGGGTATGAAAGTGGTTGGCAACTTATCTGCTTTACCCTATGACAGGATGCACCTCAATCGCAGACGACGTCAGCGCCCCTAGCGAGCAAGAAGGATAACTCTAATCGTTGCGTGAAATAGAAACGTGTATACACATAGAGGTTATCTTGCTCGTGTGTTTTGGGATCGTAAATATCCTGCATTAGGAACAAACACCAAGGCTTGGAGAGCTAAATAAATATCCTAAATAGCTGTTGGTTTTATTATACCAGAAACCCTATCCATTGTATGGACAACTTATTTATCTATATATTGGGCAGTTTGCTCCATTCGATTTTCGCAATGAATATGCATGAAGCACCTGAAGCAAAAAATCTAATACTGTAACTCTTGTCTTCACAATGATATTACAATGGAAATACCTCAACATATTTCTAAACATCAAAGAGAGAGCTTCGAATCGAAGTAGATTGAACGCTGATTAATAGGTAAAAAAATTGTGAGAATAAAATGTAAATACAAACTATTTTTTTGGAACTTTTTGGTACTTTTTTGTACTCTCTTAAAGCTTCATAGGCTTGTAACGATTTCTAATTCAGAAAATGACCACAATTTCGAAACTTCTTGATCAAACACTTCCTCTCCCTTAATTAGATAAACCATTATCTTTAACACTGGCAAGTGTTTTCTTTGTGAAGTATTTAAAAATTTGAAATTGGATAATTTTGTGATTCAGAAGGTCAATACTTTTGCCAGAAGGTCATGTAATTAAATGTCATAGATTCAATCAAGAGAATGAAATGTATGACATTGTAGCACAAAATGTTGATTTCATTGTCGTTTTAAAGTAACTTGGATTTGTCTAAAAAATATCAAGCCGTTGTAAAATCAGTATTTATATTCATAATCTCGCACTCATTCTTGCGGTATTGACATGTCTTTTGTTTCAAGTTTGACAAATTTCTCTAAACGACACACAAAACACAGTGAAACTTCACACTTTTCGTAGCCCTAATATTGACACATTTAAGGTGGTTATCGATCAGATTAACAACATTGCCCTAAAAAGCCCGTTGCAAGCTTATAATTGTACACCACCATATGAGAAGCATGTGGTGTCAGTCTGTACATACTATATTCATATATTTATTCAAACATTTTTTTATTTTTATATTAGGCAGTTTCCTCCTATATCATTTTCCACATTCAATATGTACGAAGCACCTAAAGCAAAGAGTCTAAAACTCTAACCCTTGTCTTCACAATGATATTTCTATGGAAATACCTAAACATAATTCTAAACATAAAACAAGTTTAAAACAAATGAAGTCGACTTACCTATGATTTTGTTAAACGTAACATCAGAGAGGTTAGAAACGAAGTCAAATAAACGCTGATAATATAAACGAATGATAGTGAGAGAGAAATGTGAATACACGACACTTTTCTGTAAACACTGTATGCTTTGATACATTTCTCACGGATGCCTGTCAGATCATAACTTCCTTCCTCACTGAATACATGAATCAATAATATAGGCTGTACATGAGTAGCACAAACTTGTTGATTACTGTCATGAAATGATTTCTCAACAATACCAAGAAAATATACAATGGGGAAGTTATGATACTTTATTACTCATATTCATATGAACCATTCACATTTACCATGCAATCTAACAGGAAAAAAATGAATAACACATTTTAGTCAAAATCCTAAAATCAATGTAAACAATGTTTTTGCGTGTTAAGCATAGACAAAACGGTTGATAAGAAAGTCGGGACAATAAAATAATCAACAATTATCTAGACACGACCATTTAAGCTTCAAGCCAATGGCAAACCCTGCTCAATTCCGTGATACCCTCGCCCAGCCAACATAATAGTAACCATATCCACTGAACAACTTGTATTTATTCGATACTGTGTTAACTTAAACCATGAGTGATACCAACCTGTCCGGTGCTTGTTGAGGTCGACCACCCACCCACTCCTCCCACCTCCCATCAATAAAAGTGTAACTTATCCACCCAAACTAATTTTGCTAACTGGCTACAGTGTTTCTCTGAACATTCACCTCTCACTTTTGAAGTGTACCTACATCTATGTCGCCCCCACAAACCTAATGAGTTATTATTAATAAAGGGTTCCAACCAATCATTTTAACACTAGCTCTCGTTTTTCTTCACTTACATCCTACATTTTTATGTAATTTTGAGACGTATAATATTACAGCTAGTTTTTAGTAGATTAGGTTAAACCCCGTTTTAAAAGCAATTTATCACAGCTAGTAGATTGCAAAGGGGAGATTCTGAAATTGTTATTGCTAGAATTGAAGTTATGTTTATCAAAGAATTATAATAAAGACAGAAATATGTGTCTCCGAAATCCTGTTTCATACATGTATCATAAGCAACACATATATACAGTCAGATGTATTTTTTAAAACTAATAGTAAAGCGCAACATACACAGCTGTCAATACCAAGAAGAGTATTTTCTGAGTAAGAGTGATCGGCACTCAGATATGTACATCTGAATCTCTATTGAGTATATCCATGGATTAATGTGTGTAGTTGGTTCTGTTGTATTTTATGCAACATTTAAGAAAATGTTAATAAACAAGGATCAAATCACTCTCAAAACCAACGTGATATCAATTAATGTTTTATAAAGTTACCTTAGTTGGAGTTGATGCATCCCTGCACTTGGCCTAAAATAATCTTGTTTTTTCCTAACCCTGTGGATGAAAGCAATGGGTGAAGCATAGGTCTAGACTGACACATAGTATGCATTGACAAACAATATTGACTACTCCCACTCCTACTCATTATACAAACTCAAATCCTGCTGAGCTCATCCAACCATGCACATGGCCTAAAATATTGAATCGGCTGCTGTACCAGTAAAGCGGTTAGACATGAAAGATTCTTACTCGCCTGTTTAAGATACTGTTGGGTTATATTTATACAGCAAGTGTGCTTGTTTAGATTACCACTGAACGCAGTGAGTCATCATAGTGCGTAGTCCGTCAAAATACTGTGTAGCTGTGTAACTTCACAATATTTATGTTGGTACGATGACAGTCGACTCATTGGTATCTTTCGCTTGAGGCAAATACACTTGTTTATTGCTACAAAGTAATTATCAGAATGCGAAATGGTCTTCCACTTAATTCTATTTTACTAACTCCTGAATGATGAAGTATCAAACTCACCTTCACTGGTTTTATGGTTTTTCATTATCACGTGTAGTATTCTCTATACATCATTTGAAAAACATTATAAGTAAAACCAAAAACCTTATTTAGCATTGAAAACGAAATGCATTTGTACTATGGTTTATATGTAATTTTGATTTGATTTAATCACATATACGTTCCAATTTTCTGCGTGACTAAGAAAAAGCTCTGGCTACTTCATTACAAAATAGGTCTCAACCTTTCATGTTGTAACTGTAACTTTTTTCTCAAGTTAAAATACGCTTGTACGTTGTGAACCCCAGGTACTTTAAAGATTTTTTTTTTAAATGGAGGTAAGCAATCTTTGACCTTAGTTATTCTAATTGAAAATAATTGTTACTTTGAGCTTGAAGATACATTTGATAATTAAAAGTTGTTTCAGTCGCTTAAAGAAATGAAATTGTGTCATTTTGGAGACCTTTTCTGTATGTTGCTGATAAGTATCATTACAATCCATACAGTGACAACAAAAATTTATGGAATCAAAATCTTCAAAGAAACCATATATATCAGAAACAAAACAATGAATATGGAAAAAACCTCCTCGATTATTTAGTGAATATTTTGAACTAAAATATTAAACATGATGTAATCAATCTAATGTGATATTGCAAACGTTTTTGATTTGACAAGCAACAAAGATTCGACAACACTATTATCTCTGTTGAGAAAATAATGGAAACAACAGGGAAGGTGACGCATAGTGACGATGCAATGACAATATGCATTAGCTAAGTGCTATTGTAATGAAAGGTTTACCAAATGTTTCAATATATCTGGGTAAATTAATTCAATAATGTTCAAACACGAACTCATAAGTTCAATGTTGTCAGCAAAACTTACAATTTCTGAGGGGATTAGAGATTGAGCTTTATTTTGTTCTAAAACACTTAACAAAAACCTATTCAATTTCAAAAAATATCTTTATAAAGTGTATAAACTACATTCTGATACATACAATCAGCAAATAAACGATAGCAGCAATAAGTATCGAGTAGCAAGATCCTAAGATACTTTCAAAAATTCTTGCATATATTCTTTAATCTCACACTGAGATTCTGGTTAAAGTCAGCATATCACGGAACTGACAGGAAGTTCGAATATAAATAATTAATAATTATCAAGTTTATGATAATGTTCAAAATCAGCATGATATTTTTCTTTAAAATTATTAAAAGTTTCAAAAGCGTTCCTTTCTTACAGTTGCACTGTATGATTGGTGCCTTTTCATCGTTTGTTAAAAATGTTCATACTGAGGATTTGAAACATCCTTTATCTTGTCTGGGAGTTTCATACTCAACATCAGGACTATTCTATAATTCTTGAGCTTGTAGACAGGAGTAATCGATTCGTTTTAAATCCTTTTATCTGTTTTCAGTGTCATCGTACGTTGGAGTGTCATTGCTTGAAGATCTGGGAATTGCCATCTAATCAGTAAGCCTTATTATAAGGAAGTAATATGACCCAGACTGGTAGGCCAATGGCTAGGCCTAGATTGGTGGATAACATGCCTCCTGCAACATAGAATCATAGTTCAAAGTTGTAGAATACATATAGAAAAATAATTTCTCTCACTTTAAATATGAAAACAAGTTTTACACCTAATGTTTTATCTTAAGAAGGTCAATTTATGCCATTGCTCAAACTCATATTCCATAGTATTTGAGAAACTTATCAAGTATCAACTGCAATTTTTGTGTGATCATTGGTTTAACCATTTGTGTCTGAAAAGAGATTTGCGTAGATTAACCAACATTGAATATTTACAGAAAGCTCAACGAACAGTAGCTCTGAATTTAGTATTAACCAAAATCTGTTTGATCTTCAATTTTTCCTTGGATCATGATTAAAGTAATTGGGTCATGTATTTTGAATAGTGTGAAAAAGATGCAACGATGTATACATATCTCGTGACATTCCCAATGTCAACCATGCGAGAAATTAGCGTGGGTCTTATACAGCTGAAAACTTGCAACGACATAAGGAGATACATGTTTAGATATCAAGTAAGCTTTGGTGCTGTTTCAGAAAATCAGCACAAAGTATAATTGTTCAGATTGTAACTTGGACCCTCGTAGCCAGAAGTAAAACCAAGATTACGTTAGGGTGCAGAGTGTTAAACGATTCAGCAAGGCTTAAATCAGCTTTAATAATATGTTCAGTTTGTCAGCTGGGCCCTCATTAAAAACAAGTTGTTTGCTGTAAGTAAATAAGTTAGTATAAGAGATGGTGTAATATAAGAATAATCAAAGAGTTGCGAGGAATTACGGATTATCTGTCCCAATTAATTATTGTGATAAATTCCGAGCTTCAGCGAGGAGTTAAACACAATAATTCACGAGGGACAGATAATCCATAATTCCGAGCAACGAGTTGGTTACTCTTTTTCTTACCCAAGATAATTTTGATGTGTAAAAACGGGGAAAAAAGAGAAACATTAAAAAACTACGCTCTTCTGGTAAAGTACAAATTGTACTCATACGCCATTCATAAATTTGCTAACTACTTCAGGATGGGCAGCTCTAAGAAGTTCACAATCTTATTTGAAATAGTTCATTATATTGATGTCACATTATATAAAAAAAATATTGTCTCATAACATAAAAAAAACTGTTATTGACCACACACAACTGGAAAGAAAAAGTTAGACGCCGTTAACTTTCGTTTGACAAGCCTTGTGAGGAATGTATGATGTCACTGTTTGACGTCATATTTAATGACGTCATAGAGCTATGATGTAACGACAGTTCGGCCAGCGTCTCTTCCACCTAGTGCCGCCTTGAAGATTTAAACTTGTCTTTACAACAAAGAAAACATAAGAAGAGCTTGATTTCCCATTAAAAATGTTGTAGTAATGTGTGACTTTCGCCATTTAAGTATAAGCTTGTTCATCCAGATCTCTCAACTGAAATATAAGATCCACGTGAATCATGAATGAGTGCTAAAAAGTTCCGTCAACCAATAAAAATGCGAGTTATTTTTAGAAAAACTGTAATTCCCATGACCTTTATGCAAACTTTAATACCCGGCATATCCTTGCCCGCTTGGGTATTAAATAGAGAATACTAAACGACGTCACGTTTAATAACATATATGTGGATAACCGCTGACATGACCATCCCAGTCGCCTGCTGCCATTGTGACATCATGTTTAACGATTGGGACGTCATTATCATGTAATTCGGTCAGCGCGAGATCTTCAATGGGTGATATAAATGAAGCCAGATTGGAGCTTATTATTGCGATTTTCAAGGTGTGTCAGTCAACTTGAAGAGATGTCAAAGATAAGTAGAAACATTAACAACCACCACCACAATCATCATCCCATACGCAATCTGGTGTTGTGAAGAAAATAAAACCCTTCAATTTACATCAATCTAAAACCAGAGTTGGTCAATAATATACGTACTGGAAAAGACCCTTTCAATTGATAATAAAAAATGAGATAAACAATTTTTTATAAATTTGAAGGAACCATATCTTTCAAGTATCACATCAATAATAAGATTTTTGTGTCTGTAATGAGAATTTCTGCTGTCATACAATAGAACAGCCTTTGATTTTCAGCACTTGTTAAGATATTGTCAGTATTAAAAGAAATAAATCAGGGTATTTGTTTTTATCACATCTTTTATATTAATTTAATATCAGTTGGTTACATTTGGAAGAATACAGAAGACGCGTGAGTATATTTGAAAACAAGGTGAAGCATTCATAAAATACTGTTGTGAAATAAACATAAAAGCTTTCCATTAAGCAATAAGGAAGACATCGAAAACATATTTGCCAATCAAGTTAATGGTTGTCTTTATGTTAATACTTACTCATACACGACATGTACGTAATAATCATTATCTCAAACACTTCAAACAAATCTAATGAATTATGCTGCCATAAACATGAATTTTGGATTAAATATCTAGCGTCTTCTAATCTTTTACAATTACTAAGCAATGCCTAGGAAACAAAAAAGACCAACTAACATTTGACAAAATTATAAAGTTTGAAACATTAATTGCAGAGCCTACAAAGATCTTGCTTCAAAATTGGTACACTTCAATAGACAAAGAAGCGATTTCAGTTATTAAATTCAGTTTATTAATTTATTCGGAAAGCTTCGGTCAAGGCCGTCTATTCACAGCAGGCTTGTCTATAAGAATTTAAGGAAATTAAAGTTTCAACAAAAACCTATTTTGTTATTGAAGAAGGCAACTCACTGAAGAATTGGAATAAATGAAAGCATTTTGATAATTATAATAAAACTTATATCTGAGAACACTGGCAAGGTCAAAATCTAGCCTGATCGAAACACAATATTTAAAATTAATCTACAATTAATTCTGCATAATTATGTAGAATAAATCAAGTAAACTTCATAGATGCAGTTTTGTATATATTGATCGAAATCATATAAAAACACATGATTCTGTTTGGGGAAAAGTTTTTTCTTTAGTTAATTATTTGGCATACAGTCAATAACAATATCTTATCTGTGATAACCTTGAGTGTAAATTGTTGCATTGCCACTGTAGAGTAGGGGTACCTTACCCAACTGGAAGGTAATGATAAACTCAGTGATGTTGTTTCACTGACGTTGATATTAATGAATTCTTAATCAAAGGAACTCCTGTAGACGCTCTATGGCTTAAGGATTTGCGCTTATCACTGAACACAATGTCAAACCTCAAATTATTTGTTTTCCGTCAATTTTCCTTTAGTTTCGTGTTTGTTATATAGCAATTATAGGATATGTATGAAAATAAAATCAGTGTTTACTTGTTGAAAACAAATCAAATTATAGTATTCACTTAAGAATTAAACACATCAAAAAGGGTACCATTATACAATAACTTACTTCAAACATATAATCAAGACTCAAGGTTATTGGAATACATGTAAAACATAAAACTAGTCAAACGTAAGACATCCATAATATGTTGTTAATTTTAAAAATATTATGAAGATGTGGAAAGTTAACGTTTATACTATTTTTCTCCATTTTAAAGACCTGAATGGCAATGCCTGAAAGGAACAACGGAAATCAAATATAAGCAAAGATAGACAAATAAGCAAATGCTTTAATGCAAACAAAAGTCAAATTGTTTTACTGAAAACAAACAAAATGTCATAGCAAATCTTACAAATTATCATGATAAAAATACATTTCATTTCTTTTAACAAACTTTAAGAAGTAGAGCTTACAAAATACGATTTTAGAAATGTGAAGATATAAAAAGAGAAGAAAAGACTACAATGTTTACCTTTGAAGAGCATCTCTGTGATTTTTAACACATACTGTTTTGCTTGATTCGGAAGTAAATGGCATAACTCAATTCATTGATTCAAAATATCTCACATATATTCCCAAATGCAAATTATATGATTAAAACGTGTTTTCAATGAAATTCTTCAATCTGTCACATCCATTCGCAAACGCCAAATTGACATGTTCAACTTACATGAAAACATTTATCATAACCTATCAACCATGATCAACACTTTCATTCTGACTGCTCTAGATAAGTTTCCAAAATCATGTTTGACTGTTTGAAGTGCGTCAATGTCCGATTTTCGATCACAATCGTGAATTCAAACCTTCCTGTTGTCACTGTATGAGGTTGATTATCATTAAAATGATTCTTTCCTTCGATAGAACTGATACTTCTAGATCAGATTAAATATTTGTAAATGTAGGCATATATGATCCCAGAGTACTCATAGAGTGACCCTTTAAACGAGTAACAACTAATCAAAAATCTAAAG
The DNA here is from genome assembly GCA_916613615.1 of Steromphala cineraria. Taxonomy (NCBI): domain Eukaryota; kingdom Metazoa; phylum Mollusca; class Gastropoda; order Trochida; family Trochidae; genus Steromphala; species Steromphala cineraria. The sequence goes on from OU744737.1 coordinate 18,919,734, forward strand.
GACAAAGGTCTACATGTATGTAAAAGTCTGACCAATATTTACACTAAACAATACATCATGCAATACAATGTATGCAAAACTGTTCCATAATGCAAAGATTTCAAATACTGAGGGAATTTAAGATTGAAACTCAATTTGTTGATGAACAAATATCAAATATGTGAATTTCTGTCTGTGAACAAATCTTAAACAAAAGTATACACAAGCATCAATATCTCTACCAAACTTATATAAGTATAAAACATTACATTATAAAATAATAATATGATAACAATAAAACACATGCAATGAGTACCTAAATACAAAGCAAAAAAAAGACTGGATAGTACCCGATGTCAAGCAACTTTAGATAATCAAACAATTCTCTAAAGACGCCATTATTGAGTGAAATGCGTAGTCCAAGTATCTCACATCAGATATAATCTAAACATTTGTTTTGAAAATTGTGACCAGTATAACTATGACGTCATCATCCTGTTCTTTCTCTAACCTCGGGATATTTTTGTCCCCTTTATTCAAAGAGTTCATTGCTATTAAATCTTCATTTGTGTTGACGACAAAAACAAATTCAGTGGCTACGTGTTATATTTGCAGTGATTTTGGAGGGTAATGTATGTCTAATTCACTTTGCGAATATTTAATTTCCAGTTCAGGACACCATGGTAATTGTTCACTCTTTACACAAGGAGAGCATTGTCTGTAGTTTCCCTTGATTCACATTTTATCAGTCTTAGAAATCTATATTACCACACTGAGACTGTCCCTCAAGAGAATCACTCAGTGACGTTCAAAAACTTCACTTGATTAGTATTAGATTTAAATCTTCTTCTGATTGGACATAAGCATCTACATATTTGACAACGAGCTTCGGCACGATCAAAGACCTTCTACAATTCAACTAAGATCTGTGATTACAATTTTATTGTTATTGGTAATCAAATTACAATACTAAACATTTAGGTGGTCTACATTTTTCTCGGGTTGGCTTTGATTTTACCATACTGAGCCATTGACTCTGCAAGATCAACTGATGGCATTCACAAAGAGCACTAAAGTAGGCTTTCATCAAGTCCATCAAGAATATTTAAAAATTTCAGTTCGAAATGTGGGAAAAAGGTTTTCCTCAGATCGACTATAAATATTGACACACTGAACTTGTGGCTTATTACAATTTTACTCAGATTGGACCTTTAATATTACCGTAATGTACTTTTGATACTTCAAGAACAATAAATGGGTTTAAAACAGCACTAAGATATTCTTTCATTTACATTTTCTTCTGATTGAAAATTCACCTGCTTCTACAACGTCAAGGACGTTCAAAAACGGCACTTAGATATTCCTGATTTCCATTTTCTGATTGGCTGTTAATGTTACCATACTGGACCTCAATCCCCTTTGTATTTTGGGCCTGTTCAACATTCTCAATGTTTTCATACTGAACACGTGAAGAATTCTGTGTTTTGATTTCTTGTTGGGGGGTTTCATACACAACATCTGGACTATTCTGCATTTCCTGAGCTTGTTGACGAGAGTCATCATTTAGTATCAGATCCTGATATCTGTTTTCTATGTTTGTGTCATGGTTAGGAACATCATACAAGGGAGTGTCATTCCTTGAAGATTTACATCGTTTCAGTTTCCACGCAATCAGTATGCCTAAAATAGCAACAAGTAGTATGACCCCGACTGGTAGGCAAATGAATAGAACTAGGTTGTTTGATGTTCCACCAGGTACACCTGAAATTTAGAATAAAAATGAATGTTGTTTTAATGCATTTCTCTAAGTGAATAAATGGTTTCGCCTAGGAAATGTTTGAATTCATTTTGTTTATGGTTTCATGTTATTTATTTGGAAGGTGCATGTATATCCTTGTCATTGTCTTTTAGGTAAATGATTGTTCAGAATGAAGGATATTCTTATAAGGAATGATCGACATTGATAGTTAGCAGACTTGAAATATATTGTGATTCAGTTCTGCAGCATATTACAAATAAGTGATAAACCCCTTTTCAGCTAGGGACATGCATGTCTATTTTCACCATCATAAACACGCATCTTACTCATTGACGTAGATGACGATATATCTTTTGTTTGAAGAAGTTCAAGTCCCACTGTCCTGTTGTATTCGTAGACATTGCTGCATTTTTATTGAACGTGCAACACTTGCCCTTATACAGGATTTTCTTCAAACGTAGCACAAAATAATCTATTTACTTTGAAAAATTACTTCGTATTCGTAAAAAAATAAGTTTTAAAACCATATATTGGAAATAGTTAGCTTTGTGTTATAAGTACAGACGTACCCTTGTTTAGAAGTTTTTCCACTCCAGTTGTCATGCTGAGCAACTCAACATTCTTGGTCATTTCCCAACACATCTAAACATTTCGTCAACAATCCTTTTAAGAAACAATTGCTCTTACATCCAGCACATTCTTTATATAACAACACACAGTTTTGCTTCGAAATAAGTTTATCGTTTTGAATTACTGTTTACGTACTTTTAAGTGTTATAAGTAAATACATATGTGTACCCTTGTTTAGAAGCTGTTCCACTCCAGTTGTCATGGTGGTTGCTGAGACGTTGTTGCAAGAGTAAGACAGGTATAATTTCTCCCCCAAATATTCAATCTTCACTTCAAACTTGGCATTGTTTAAAATTTACAAAAACGCACACCTTTTGTTTCCCGACTAAAAAGATTTCATTTATTCAAATGTTAGTTTTAAATCAAAGTGTATACAGACAGACAGACAGACAGATACACAAGAAGTTAATCTTAAAGTGATACAAAACATGGATCTAAATTGTTCACTACTTTCAACAATTTAATAACCCTATAAACTCTTAGGCAATTTAAGGATATCTCCACATTCTTTATAATTGGTCATTTGACTTTGTAATTCAGTTAGGCTCTTTCCTTGCCTTATACAACATAATTGCATAATGGTATAAACGATCTGATATAATATAAATGATATATATGGGCATGAAGTTCAAGAAATAACAGAACGTTACATATCATTTTTGAAGATAATTTGTCACATAGCTTTGTGATGATATTCACTATCAAAAGTCGTTAGGATAATGCATAAACGCACTAACTGACACTACAATTTCAAAATATAGAGACCAAGACATGGAACTTTTGCATGTAATCATATTACCTCGAAGCTTCAATTCCTCCACTCCTGTACAGCTTATATCATACGTCTCATCATTGCAGTTATAAGCCAGCTCCACACGTCCAGTAAGTGATGACGTCACTACAGGAGAATATGTGACAACCCTGCTAGTGATATCATCTGTTTCTTCTTGGTCCCGTAATTCGGTGATGTTCTGATAACTGCCCCCGATGTGAAGGTTGCAGGCAATGCTGTTAGTGCAGTAGTAGTCACTGAGGGTTATAATCAAGGTTAAATCTTGTCCTATGGTCAGATCGTTCGTTGAGCTGGTGCTGCTGATCTCGCATGAAGGGAGTTCTGTAAACATGCAAAAGCACATAACAAAACGATAAGACTGATGACTCTCATGTATATAACAGAATCACATTGATCTCCAAGCTTCTCATATACACATATTCCGGTGTCAACAAGCCACTAACTTCACTTCAGGGGCCAGTACTCCCCTCACTTTGCTCAAAGAAATTTAGTGTCTTTCTTTTGATAATACCCTTTATTTTTGAGCCTCGTGTTTCACAGTTGTGAGTAAGATCTTAACTTTAATCATGCAAAAAAACCTTTTTATTAAATCTAAATAACACAAGAATAATTTCCAAGAACAAACTCACCCTACGTTGATTCTCTTGCCTAAGAAATTAAGATCATTTGAAACAAATGTTGTATGAATGATGTTAAGTTGATCCAATTTCCAATTGGTTTTTCACAGATTTAATATCTTGACACAAAACGTCATATCTGATAGGGCTGCGACGGGTCTAAATTTCCTACCCGACACATTATAACTGTCACCTTCCCAGCTATCCTTTATAACACTGATTGGAGTTCTATACAAACAAGAACAAATATTTTGCGTTTTCAATTCAACTCTGCCAAAAAATAAGGGTCACATCATCGATGTGAAATCATTTCAATAACAAATACCCCTTTTACAACATGTCCAAAATTTGCTTGCAGTGCATCAATCTGTTGTGCCTAGTTATGTTTAAGATTTCTGTAGGTTATACAATATACTGAATTTTAAGTTATGTATAACTAATTAAAGTATGTTAACCAAAAGCGTTTTAACATATTTGTTAAAACAGAAAAACATAAGGTTTAATACCAGTAAATAGACATCAAACACGTCGAAATTGGTCGACATTGCTACCTCCCCCCCCCCTCCCTCCCCCCACCAACTAGTTGCATCACTTATTAGTTTTGATTGTCCGAGGTGTGGATCAATATATAAGTTTACACAATATATAAACTTCGGAAAGAACTACAATTCAGTTTTGAATCATAATTATAACATACACATAGACAATATTTTTAACAAGATCAAACGGATCCGGGTAATGTACATCATGTCTCAGAGAACGAATTTAGCTTTTGAGCCCAGAGTATAGATATATGAGACAGGATGGGTATTTTGGTCCTAGTCTTTATCTATCTGTTCTGGGTACCAAGATAAAAAATATCATGCATCGACTGACAGTAACATGTTTTATTAAAAAAAATTGGAATTTGCAATAAACCTTAAAGCAGCATTTCAGATAGAGCTTCAAAACATAAGAAATAGCGGAGCTAACAAAAACATCTGTAACCTGACGTTTGATTAGAAAACGAACTGTCAATTGAATTTGAGGACAATATGCCTTACTGTAAACATGTAAAGAACACCTGGCTCTCTCTCCAGACAGACACGTCCACTCCCCTTCATCCTCCTTGTCTATCTCTCGTACCGTCAGTAGAACCGTGGAGCTGTCTATAGAGGTGATATTTATCCAATCTTCAAAACTAGCACATGTACCCGATATACAAGCAGCTACCTGCCTTCCTGCAGGGGTAATGATGCTAACAACGGGATTTATGTTGTAGCATGTTAAATTTGCAGACCTGCCATAGGCAACTTGTTTGGGACATTCAAAGACAGGTTGGCCTGCAAATAGACATTATGCCAATAAGGAAATGAAGGAAATAAGTATTTTTGTGCTTGTACAGTGAAAACACAAATTAATATTATACTCACATCACCTTTTCTTTCTTTTTCTGATAATAACATTTGAATTTCTTGTTTGGGAAATGACAAAATAATTAACCGCTATACTATGAATGATTAAATAAAGATCTTATGATATCTATTTAATATTTTGATGTTAACTATTAACAACTTTCAACAAGTCAAAGGGGCAGTAGCACGTTTTTAGGGGGAATATAGGGTGATGTCAGGAAAATGAAAATTAATGGTTCCACTTGAAAGACAATATGGAGCCGGAAAAATTCAAATATATAACGTAAATTTGAGCCATGCGATTGCTTTTTTTTACACAAAATGAACTAAAGGTGTTCACATATAATGGCCGCCAATGGATTTTATGTGAATCTCCATACTTTGTCCTCTGACTATGGATGATTGGCTTGTGTAATGAGATTTTTGACAATGTCAAAATAATACATTTAGCATTAACTTACAATTATGACTGAAAATTGGAAATGTAAAATTATCAAAAAAGCGTGCTACTGCCCCTTTAAGAACAAAGATGTATGAACAACATTTTCTACAATTTTCATTGTTAGATCAGTGATATGTGAAGCAAAACTGTGAAAAAACTGTAAAATAAACAACACAAATCAAATAATCAGTGGCTTATATTTACAATTAAACCGATGACATCCATTATGAAACGTATAGGACAACAGTGCATGAATAACTCATTTGAACTATAAGGCGATTGTTTAAAAGAACTTTGGAATTTAGAAAACAAAAACCCACAAAAACGTATGTATAAAGTCTAAATTAAAATGCATCTTAACTAAAGTTCATTCAATGAATGAAAAGGTGTACCAACTTATGTCAGTATTAAAAAAGACGTTTAAAAAAACACTCAGAATTATTTTTGGAAATGTGATTTGTCTCCATGCTTATCAATTTTAAAGTATAATGTCACACATATGTATTTGAATCCAATAATTATGTATATTTCTTTTGTATCTCTGTGAATATCTTTTGAAAAGATTATTATCTTTTGTCAGATACATATAAGATACTTACTATCACAGTGTATGAGGATGTAAATGTAGAAAAAGATGAGAGTTGTCATGGTGATGTCTTGATGTTCTAGCTGCCCCTCTTTTAACCTAGTATAAATTCCAAAATTAGAGACTTATCACAAAGTCTCCAATGCATATCCTGAACATTACAGGAAAAATGATATATACAGTGTATATAAAGATATATAAATTAAAATGAAAAGAAAAATATATGTTTGTTCTATACACAAAGAACTTTATTAATTACCACCTATTTTGTAAATGAATTTGGGTGCTTTTGGAAAATTTTAATATATTGAGAGCTCCAGATACGACAATTGCCTTTTCATTTTTAAGTGCTGAAACCACTGAAATTTGGCCAAATATAAATATTGTCATTTGAGAGAAACTACACATTAAACCTTTTATTTTTTAATCTAAAATAAACATTTTATATTCATACACTGAAACCTTTTAATCATGCAAGATAAGAGGCTAGCAATCCCTTTTTCATCAATAATTCAGAAAATGACCACAATTTTTAAACCTGTGAGAAAAAAAAAATCTCCCTTAATGAGATAAACCATTATCAACCATTTACCATTATTAACTCTGGCAAGTTTCTTTCTTTGTAAAGTATATAAAATTTGATATTGGATAAGTTTGTGATTATGAAGGTCCATACTTTTGATATAAGGTCATTTAATGAAATTTCATAGATTCAATCAAGAGAATGAAATTAATGACATTGTAGCACAAAATATTGACTTTCATTGTCGTTTTAAAGTAACTTGGATTCGTCTAAAAAAAATATCAAGCCGTTGTTAAATCAGTATTTATATTCATAATCTCGCACTCATTCTTGTGGTATTGACATGTCTTTTGTTTCAAGTTTGAACAATTTCTCTAAACGACACACAAAACACAGTGAAACTTCACACTTTTGGTAGCCCTAATATTGACACATTGAAGGTGGTTATCGATCAGATTAAACAAAACTGCCTTAAAAAGACGTTGCAAGGCTTATAAATGTCCAACATCATATGAGAAGCATGTGGTATCAGCCTGTACATTTAATACACACTATATTCATATTTCATTAAAGCATTTATTCATCTATATATTAGGCAGTTTCCTCCTATATCAATTTCCACATTCAACATGCGCGAAGCACCTAAAGCAAAGAGTCTAAAACTCTTACCCTCGTCTTCATAATGATATTTCTATGGAAATACCTAAACATAATTCTAAACATAAAACAAGTTTAAAACAAATGAAGTCGACTTACCTATGATTTTGTTTAACGTAACATCAAAGAGGTTAGAAACGAAGTCAAATAAACGCTGATAATATAAAAAAATGATAGTGAGAGAGAAATGTGAATACGACACTTTTTTGTATACACTGAATGCTTTGGTACATTTCTCACGAATGCCTGTCGGATCATAACTTCCTTCCTCACTGAATACATGAATCAATAATATAGTGTGTATGTTATCAGCACAACTTTGTTGATTAGTGTCATGTAAATGATTGACTTTCACTTTTCTTGTAAGCTAGTATCATGAAAGGATTTCTCAAGAATATCAAGAAATGCAGCATAGATAGTATTATATGAGTATTTTTATATCGCATTCTGTATAAGACCCCATTATCAGCCCGAGAGCTTTAGCTCGATGCCTATATTGGTCGAGGGCTGATACTTTTACACTTCAATTCATGTTGTTGATTTTATCTGTTTGCCCCGCCTCTTGTGACTTTTGAGTTCATTATTTTGCGATCGTTTGCTAAGGTTCCAGGTCAAAGTTCATTGACGCCAGGCTGATACAGTTTTTTGCCCTTGACGACGGGCTGATACAGGTTATCTGTACCATGTAATCTAACAGGAAAACATTGAACAACACATTTTAGTCAAAACCCGTTAATCATAGATAAAACGGTTGATAAGAAATTTGGGACATTAACATATACTGAAGCCCAACTCTAGTTTTTGCTAACTAGGCACAACTTCTCAAGCTTCTATCCTCCCCCAGCCAACATAGTCAAAACCATATCCACTTTACTACTTGTACTTACTGGATACTGTGTTAATCTAAACAATGAGCGATACAAACCCACCCTGAAACTCTTCCCACCTCCCCCAACCATAAAGGTGGTACTTGCCCACCGAAACTGATTGTGCTAACTGGCTACAAAGTTTCTCTAACGTAACTACATCTATGTCGCCCCCACAAACGCTATTGACTACATTATATATAACTACTTCTGGATGGTTATAATTATTTTGAGAATCAGATTAAAGAGGTTACAATCTTTTGAAGATGTTGATAACCACACACCAAAGAATGAACGAGAGATCAAGTACTTTGGAACACTGAGGTTGACAGCAATCAGTTAAGCAGGGGCCCAGACTGACACATATTATGCATTGATGGACACTTTCAACCCAAAGAAAATCAGAAAACAATGAAATTGTTTCAATGAAAATAATCTATATTCTTTCTATAATCACTTTATAGCTACTATTAAAAGAAAATTATTATATACAATAATTTCATATTTCTATAGAGAATAGAATAAACATATTCTTCCATGTTAGAAACTATCCTTGATGTTCATGTCCTGGACAGTGTTTATGGACTGATTCCCAAAGCGAAAATTTCATGGTCTTATGACCTACTTTTTCACGGTTCAGATAGGATTTAATTGTAGTAAATAATATACAATTATAGACTGGTGATGAGGTCAATACCTGTTTTTATAGACCCGAGGAAAACAATATTGACCAAGGACGAAGTCCGAGGTCGATATTGTTTTACTCGGGTCTATAAAAACAGGTATTGACCGAACTCACCAGTCCATAATTGTTTTATTATGTCTCGGTCAAGAAAATCAAGACATAATGGAAACCTACAGCAATGAGCGGCATTTGGGCTCGATTGTTGGCGAGGACGGGTCAATGACGTCATGATAACAATAGCATGACGTCATGAAACAACGGTTTGACGTCGTCGACTCTATTTTTAGTAACTCAAGTCAATATCACTTTTGGTCGGACTCGGGGTCACGGGGGTCAAGTCAATATCACTTTCTGTCGACTGTCACGTGACCGGTTCTCGACCAATCGGATCGCCGGAAAATTACGCTCACATAATAATATTTCTTATGATCATACCATATGTATTGACCTCCAGTTGATAATCATGCATGGTTTCAAGCTGCCAAAAACTTTTCATCGGTTTTACAAGTATGAAGTGACTCAGAAATAGATGAAACAAGACAAAGATTGTCATAGATGGAACATACTGAAACCTTTCAAATTCCAGGACTTTTACTCCTAATCGACTTTGAAAAAGCTTTCGACTCTATTGATAGAAACTATCTTAACAGCGTCCTAAGATTTTTCAATTTTGGTCCAAACATTATTGATTGAATAACCACTTTCTACAATGATATCGAATCAAGAGTTTTGGTAAATGGATTTCCATCATCACCCTTTAAGATTGAAAGAGGTTGTCGCCAAGGCGACCCGGTAGCGCCATACCTATTTATCCTATCGGTTGAAATTCTAGGCATTCTCATTAGAAATAATGCTAACATAAAAGGAATAAATATTGGGAATATAGAGTTTCTCCTGTCTCAATTCGCGGATGATACGTCATTAACACTAGATGGGTCAATAAAATGTTTATATGCTGTTTTACAAACTTTAAAATGTTTTGCACGATTTTCTGGTTTAAAGGTTAATGTAGAGAAAACAAGACTATTATGGATAGGTTCCAAAAAGCGATCTCGACTCAAATTATGTCAAAATTGGAACTTGGATTGGTCTCAAAGCGATTTCAAATTATTGGGAATAAATTTCGGCATTGATATTGATCGCATGAGCAAAATAAACTATGAGGAAAAGTTTCTCCAAATAAAAAAAATAATGAACATTTGGCTAGCAAGAAATCTAACACCCTATGGAAGAAACACAGTTTTGAAATCACTTATTCTGCCCAAGTTAAATCACCTTCTCTCCGCCCTACCCCGCCCACCAGAATCTGTTATCGAAAAATTTCAAAAAGAATGTTTTAAATTCATATGGAAAAATAAACCAGACAAAGATAAAAGAGATACTGTTATACTCAACCCGGAACATGGGGGGTTTAAGGTTACATTTATCAAAAATGTTATATCTTCGCAAAAATTAAAATGGATACATAGATTACAAAATAGCTCATCAACCTGGAAATATTTACAAATGCATAGACTGCACAACCAAGATCTTCTATGGATTTCAGATAACACATATATTGAAACCATAGTTACATCTTCAATTTCAAATCAAGTTTGGATAAGGTATTTACAGATTGGTCCAATGTTCTTGTTAGATACAAAAAAAAACATGTAAAAAATAAGAATGATATACTATCCCAATGTATATGGAACAATGATAGCATAAAGGTTGGAAACAAAAGTATTTTTTATAAAGGCTGGGTAAAAAAAGGTATAATTTTTGTGAATGATTTATTAGATGAAAATTGCACATTCTATTCAAAGGACAAACTAAGTACTGTATATTCTCTTGATGTTAACTTTCTTCATTACGAGGGGGTCAAACGTGCCATATTATATTATGCAAACTCGTTAAGTTTAACTATATCTGACTGTAAACTGTTCAATCCTATATACCCTTTTACTATCAAATGTACAAACACTCTTTTGGGCCACCATAAACTTTATGATATGTTACTTGACTCACATTTTGTGAAACTTCCTTGCTATGATAAATGGGAACAAGTCATTGGTTCGAACTATACTGATTTAGATTGGGAATGTTTTAATATTATTGCGCACAAATGTACTCCCAGTATTGACCTAAGATGGCTACAATTCAGAATAATCCACAGAATACTGCCAACGAAACATTTCCTCTATAAAACAAAGTATGTTGATACTTCACTATGTTTCTTTTGTAAAGAATCTGACGAAACTATTTACCATATGTTTTGGGAGTGTAGCAAGGTGCAAAATATATGGCGTGAGTTGAAAATGTGGCTCAATACTGTAGATGTTCAACTTAGTTTTACAATCTCTCAAGTACTGTTTGGAGTGAAAGGGAAAAATAATTATGCATTAAATGCTATGATCATATTAGTTAAGAACATCATATTCAATTGTAGTAAGAAAGGATGTACCCCACATTTTTCTTTTATCAAAGGACAAATAATACAATATTATAATATCACCAAATATATTTACATTAACCAAAACCAGGAAACATATTTCTTGAAACTTTGGTCTATTTTACACATTCTATTTAGAAACAATGATTAGACAATTTTGATTTACATTGTACATTTGTGTCTCTGTATAAATATATATAATTACATATGTCCTTGTATGTGACTTTTTACACAACCCTGTATGTATACCTGAAAAAAGGAAAAGAAAAAAAAGAAAAAAAAAAGACAAAGATTGTATATTAGGCCAGTTTGAGTTTACCATATAAAATGATAACTCTCGTTTGTACCTCTTCGTATATCATTTAGCTAGACTATTATCTTCTATCAGATAAGTTACTCACTACTTCAAGAAGTAATTGGATGTAAATGTAGACATATATCAGAGTTGTCGTGATAGATCAATCAACGTCTTTTGAATATCGTGGTATGATATCAGAACTTAAATAAATAGAAAAAGACTATAAGATCTCCAAGGCACATTGACCAATACAGAATGGTAAAAAAAGCAAATATATAAAGAAAAAATGAAAGGAAATCAATGATGGATATGTAAAAATAACTAGGAATCTCGTATTTAGTTTATTAACTTATCAAACAAAAAGAACATGTACTCATCAAAAAGCAAAATATTTAGACAAGAGTGTTTTGATTACAATTACACACAAATGCTGGTAATCAAAACTCTATTACATAACTTCCTTGATCAATTTCCGGATAAAACAGGAAGAAATTCAGCATTTAGTCGCCCCTTTTGAAACAAAAAACCTATTTTAATGCTATCCTTATGAATGGTATGATTCATACAAATTATTCAGAATCTCATTCATTTAGATTCAGCCTAAATAGCAAACAGTTAATGTTATTGACATGAATGTGAAACAACACACATACATATCAAACTTTGCAGTCTGGAAGGCGTTAATGTGGAATAGTTGTGTGTGAGTTTGAGGCCAAATTGCGACATTTTTCAAGGTTCGGTTTGACCTGAAGATCTGATTATTAACATTGAAATACTTTGATAAAAGATACACTTGCAAAATAACGCTTTCACTTGCAACATAACAATACCAGGAAAAGCTTACATTATGAATATTCGTAAACAACGTGGTTTCGCCGCCATCTTACACCTTTTGATAAAGTTTGACATTATACATTTGGTTTAGGCAAAACTGATTCAAGAACGCTCAAACGTTCCGACCTTGACCTTTGAAATTTGCATCTCTATTTGTATATGACTCCAACGAATATCAAAAATTTCTCTTGGCTTTCTTATGCCTAGAACACTATCCATTGTATGATACAAGATATTCTTAAATCATACTTATTTTTGTTTCTGTATATCAAAACCAAACAGTGGGTCTATGACAGCAAATTAAATGTTTGACAACAATTTGAGTGCGCCTTGTGGCAACATTGTAGAAGAAATTTGATTTGGGAATTAATTTGGAGAAATAATGTCAAAAGTACCTAACAAGATTATCACATTTTCTATCTGCAACCTGATTTGTTTTTGAGAATACAGGAAATTAATTATCATTCAAGCAATACAAGTTTTTTAATGTTTTATTATTCTAAATCTGTTTTGATAAACCACAACAGTTTTTTTTTACCCCTGCTAACATTGAACAAAGCTATTTTGATGGAAATAACAGACACCAATATTTTAGTCATACATATATTTGTTATCATGATCGTTAGATAATCCAATACGTTACAAGTCTTTTAGATGTTAGATAATAGGTAACAAACCTGTGGTGTGTACTTTCTTTTGTACTTCAGCTATTTCCGAGTTTCAGAATCGATGGACAGTTGTTGACAGTCCAGCAATAGGGCAAGTTAACTACGGTTTATCTTGCTCGTCAGTTTATGATAGGAAACTGTTGCATGATGGGAAACTGCTGCATGATCTATGCATCTTCCTTGTAAAATTGAACTTTCGAAGTTCAGTTTAAAACCTTTCAGTGTAACTACTTCCTCCTTTGAAAAACAGTGATACACAATCATAAAGTTGACATAATCTCGCGTTGATATCATCAGAAATAAATTTCAATATGTTTTATCATGTGTTCTATTGTGAGCATCGTATTCAAAATATCCTAGACTATGAGATTATTTTGACCATTAGTACATTCTTTTCATATGTTTTAATGTGTATTGTTAACCAATAATGTCTCATAACATGCACAGCCATTCAGTGAACACTGTTTGTTGCAGCTGTCTTAGGAAGATAAGACTGCTACCTTAAGTGTCAATACATGTATATAATATTTTTGTGTACTTGAGATGTTTAGCTTCAAACTTGTCAAAGGTCATACACACTTGTCACAGATGTTGTCGAATAACATGCACAGTCACCTCAGTTTGGTGAGGAAGTCTGCAGCTTTTTATTTGTAGATCAATGATAAGTGGCCAAATAGTAATGTAGATGGTGGTAATCTCTGCTGTAACTATCACCGGCCAAATAAACATACATCTGTTCAGCTAAAGCTACAACCACTAGTCTGAAGAAATGTCTGAAGAAATGTGTATACACACCACTGTTCACACTGGATGGTTTGGATGATAACTTCCTTCCTCATTGCATACATTTATCAATAATCATATATTATATATGAGTTGCACATTCTTGTTGTTTGCTGTCATGTTAACGATTGCCTTTCACTTTCCTTGTAGGCTACACTCATGAAATGACTTGTCAATACAAAGTAACTGCTACGTTCCTTACCTTGTAGATGAATACAATCAGTCAGGCATACATTTGTAGGCCTAGGCTGACACATAGTATGCACTGACAACATAAAGAGAGCTGTATGGAATGCACTTGTCTCAATTAAATATTCTACAATCTATGCAATCTATACTAGGGAATGAGTTATCTCAAGAGCTTGGCATGCAATCAAGTCACAGGTTTTAATCTTACCAGTGAAACACTATAGTCTACACCTTTGAGACCAATGGTTCAACGGAAGGTGTGATGAGCGAAACACCTCGGGATGTGTTGGTTTATCTATTACCTAGATATCTGTTTCTCAACTAAAAATAAGCTACCGGGTTGTTCACCCCTTGCAATAAGAAAAGACAGTATGCAATTCTTTACCTAAAAAATGCTGATAAAATTTCAATATGACCTTTACCTTAAAGATATATTCCTTGAGTTGTTAAAGTTGCATATTGAAATGGTGTTATTCAAGAAAATATTTGTTTTGCTGACAAGTTACATTTCAGTGCTTATTGAATTACAATAACTGTTATGTTATCCTCAGATATATTGAAAACACTATAGACAGGAATTTCTCAGTTTATTGAGTGAATATGTTGAACTGAAATATGAAAACATAATGTAATCATTTAAAACGATGTTGCCATATTTTGCAAACATATATAATTTGACAAGACAAGTATTTGACAACATTGATATCTTAGTTGTGAGTTAGAAAGTGTAACATACTGACAATGCAGTAATAAAAATGGATTAGCGCTATTGTAATAAAAGGTTTCCCATATTTTGCAAAATAGTTGTATATATTAACTAAATTACGAACGGTCTGATTAACAGTTCAATATTATAAGCAGTGCTCCCGATTTCTGAGAGGATTTAAGATTGAGCTTTATTTTATGTCAAAAAGAACAAATCGAAACTGAGGCAGTTTGGTTATCTAATTTTATAAAATATCTTTGAACAGTGTATAAACTACATACTACACTACGCTATATCCGTGTTCTACTGTAGTTGATAAATCTACAATGACACCATCACTATTAAAGCATGATTACATAATTCTGAAGATAAGATTTATTAAGCACAAAATAGAATTTTCAATTAGGCATCACGAAGAAAGATCCTCAGATATTTTCAAACTGTTTTTCTGAGATCATTTCATATAGTCTTTATCGCCCAAATAAGTATGTGCATAAGAAGCATATCCTCTTGTCAATCTTCTTCCTTTAAAGGCACGACCAACTCAGGGATGTTGTTTTACTGACGTTGATATTAATGAATTCTCAGTTAAAGATAATCCTGCAGATGTTCTTTGGGTTTGGGATTTTCGCTAATCAATGAACACAATGTCAAACCTTAGATGTATATTACTGAAAACAAATTGTGTATTGCTAATGTTTAAGGCTTAAGTTTAGTGATGAATATAATTATATCTATCAATCATATGAAATATTATGAGTTTAATTATTTTTTATAATTATAGTTAAAGACGATAACTAACTTACTAATATATATTGTTGAAAAAATCAATTCAATTTCTAGTTTTCTTATTTTTAAGTACTGTCTTTTGTTACACAAAATAAGAATTTTTCGAATATTTCAAGCTTTTTCCAGTTAATTTTTCATTTTCCAAATTATGTGTTTACAAGGGGACCAATATACAATAACTTACTACAAACATAAAATCAAGACTCAAGTTTATTATTTGAGAACATGTTAAACCAGTAAAATTTTCTGCATCTAAATGCCATGAATGACAACGAAATTCATTCAAAAGCTAATGTAGACAAATAAGCAGATGCTTTAATACATACAAGATTCATATTGTTTCACTGAAAGCAAACAAAATGTTATAGCAAACCTATGAATTATAAAGATTATAATGAATAATACAATTTATATATGTTTACAAGTGTTACTAAGTTTAACATGAGAAATGTGGAAATACAAATTGAGGAGAAGAGACTACAATGAAAAGGGTATATGTAAAAGCTTTGTCACAGAACAATATTTACACACCATATAAATACATATATAATACAATACGATATCTCTTTCAAACATTTATAAAAGTATGAAACAATGAAACTTAAATGTTGAGCAAACATTTTGCAATGATAAGCTTAGTACAAAGAAAACAAGGACTGGATAGTACCAATTCCAGTGCAATTTTAACTTATCAAACATAAATCAAGTATTAGGTCGCCGTTATTTCTGAAATAAGAAATATGGGCCTAAGAGTAATTGAAGGGTCCGAATGACGGAGTATCTAAAACATCAATAAAATGCAACCTTTTCCTTGAAAATGATTGAAATGAAGATATTCTGACAGCTAAAATGATTTACTAGAAATCAATTATTTCCTTGAAGCCTTGAGTTTGGTTGCAGAATGTATAATCGCAATGAAATCGAGGAGTTTTCGAGTTTGCTTGTAGTCCATTATAGGCAACTGCAACCAAATTGTTTTCTAGCAAATATCCATAACTTTTCGTGTCTTGACAAACACTAATTTGGTTGCAGAGATTGTAGTTGCTTGTTGAATAGCAAAGAGAGAAGTTTGGTTGCAGGAGTTTTATAATTTACCTTTTTTGACGTGAAAACAAACACAAATCAACAGTTCCATTTTGACAGGTTCCCTCTCGCTCTGTGGGTGACGTAATGCCATGCGGTTTGTAACGTGTCCTACAATTGGTTGATTCAGTCTCAAACATATCCAACAATTTTTAAAATTTCCTAATTTTGGATTGATAATTCATCTTGTTCTGTTTTTGGATAGAAACTATTTGTTAAACTTACTTATTGATGTTTATTTTCTATCAAAATCATTTGGCAATTAAAGGAATTTGTGACAGCCAATGAGAATCTTTTTGAGGTATGACAACAATTCGAATCTGCTACGGGAGCACGTTGAAATATAGAAATGAAATTAAGGGATTAATTTGGTCAAAGAATGTCTAAAGTACCTACCATGACATGCTGTATGATAGAAATTGTTAAAATAATCAAGGTCAGTGAAATATTTCTATCCAAAATGTCAGAAATGATTTCAAAACATGAAGTGACATGATCGAAAACCGGACTCGATAGCGATCGGTAAGTTCCTGATGTGTCATTGAAATGTAAATAAAAAGCCAGGTAAGTGATCAACAGTTGTCAAATCATCATATATTCCATCTGCAACAAAATTTCTTCAAGCCCAGGCTCTTTTGTTTGATAAAAACATGTATTTTCATGGAAAAATAATTTGGTTGCAGTTGCCTATAGGGGACTGCAACCAAACTCGAAAATTATGCGATTTCATTGTGATTAATCTTTCTGCAACCAAATTCAATGGTGTCATTCCATATATCATTGTATAGATAATTATCGCAGCTTTCAGAAAATTCGCAGTTGAGTCTTTTTGAAGAGCTAGGTTGCATTTAACAGTCATTTTTGACACCCCGTCATCCTGACCCTTCAATTACTCTAAGGCCGAAATATGAATATTTTATCAAAAGGAATATAAACATTTTCTTTTAAACATCTATTCAAACATCGACATTGTCATAGTCCTGTTCTTTTGTTAACCTAAATATAAGGTATGAAATATTAATTGTTTTGGCAAGATCAGTTGTAACAAGTGTTTTTTGAAGGTAATATATTACTAATTCACATTCAGCCTATATCTCTGTTTTCAGTTGATAGTAATTTTTCACTCTTTACAAAGAGTGACATTGTCTGTAATTTACTGTGATCAACATATTCGTATTATTAGAAATAAATATTACCAAACTAAGATGGTGTTACAACAACATCATTTAATGATGTTAAAAATGCAATTGAATAGTATTCGGTTTACATTTTCTTCTGATTGGAAATAAACATCAACATTGTCATGTTGAACTTCTGCAGGATACAAAACCTTCAACAAATGCAATAAGATAGGTGATTACTTTTGTTCTTGGTTATCAATGTAACCATACTTAGTACATGTGGCCTTTTAACCTTTTTCGGATTGACCCCCTAATACTACCATACCGAACTTGTGAACACCCAACTAAAGTAGTACTGAGATTGAATATCTACCATATCAAACAATGACATTCAATGAGAGATATTCTTTGATTTCAATTTTACAGATATTGTCACGTCAAGCCTGTCCTCCATCAATGTCCATCAAATATATGAAATTCGATATGTGGGAATAAGGTGTTTCTCAGATCGACTATCAATATTAACCTACATTTTCAGATTTGTCCGTTAATATTACTATAATGAACTTATGACACTTCAAGAACCATCAATGGCGTTAACAAACAGCACTAAGATGTTCTTTGATCTACATTTTCTTCTGATTGGATATCCACCTGCTTCTACAACGTCAAGGACATTCAAAAACGGCACTTAGATATTCCTGATTTCCATTTTCTGATTGGCTGTTAATGTCACCAGACTGGACTTCACTCTTGCAGGCACTTCCTCCTGTGATTGCTGCCTGTTCAATATCGTCTATGCTCTCATACTGAACATTGGAAGCATTCTGTGTTCCTGGATCTTCTTGGGGGGTTTCATATTCAACATCTGGAATAGTCTTTATTTCTTGAACTTGTTGACGAGGGTCATCATTCCGTATTAAATCCTGGTATCTGTTTGTATCATGGTTAGGAACATCATACAATGGAGTGTCATTCCTTGAAGATCTGCGACGTTTCAGTTGCCAAGCAATCAGTATACCAAGCACAGTAGCAAGTAATATGACCCCGACTGGTAGACCAATACATAGAACTAGGTTGTTTGATGTTTGGTCAGATCCTCCTGAAACAAGTGTCAGAAAACAGTATTACTCTATGCGAATAAAAGATTCAGCTTCTTAAATGTCTAAATTCATTTATTTTAATGGTTTTAGTTTATATATTCGGAAAATGTCCTTTGAGGATATAATAACCAAACAGTAGAGAAATTGATTAATTAACAATGATATTATACCTTGAATTTATTTCGATCAAGTGTCATAACATCTTACATATCAATAATTAACCCTTTAGCTAAGAACATATGATAACCATTGCATGCATATCAATCCCATCGTAAATACACATCTTTAGCACATGTTTAGGCCTTCGATGGGTATTCGAGTACATGTACTTGAGTCAAAATCGAGGTAAGCTTGACTTTAGTCCATTTTCTTGGACCCAAGGACTCAAAAAGTGAAAGAAACTGTTTAAGTTATTTAATCTATTTCAGTCTTTGTATCTGTAAAAAGTTAACGGAACACTGCAAAGCCAGAGCAGCTGGGGGTTTCGCCGTCCCCTGTTCCACCTTCTAATGGGCCTCAGCAAAATGATAGTTTTCTCATGACCTTGACAGTTGACCTTCAAGATCAGCCAATCAATGAACACTTTCATTTAATAACATTTGTTTATGGCTTATGCTTAAGTCGTGACCTTGACCTTGGACAAATTGTAACCAAAACCGTTTGTATTGTTTGCACTTCTCCAAAGATTATTTATACCAAATTGGAGCTTCATAGCACAAATCCTTTTTTGTTTGTTATCGTGTTTATAAGGATTTGTTTAAGTGATTGTGACCTTGAAAGTGAACATGTCAAAATAACTCCCAAGAGGTGTAAACAGTAACACACCTAAATCAGTTCTGAAAAGCTTAATGGGATCAAGTTACACCCAAAGTTGGTGTACATTGCCATAACTTTTATTTCGTGACCTTGACCTTTGACATTCAAGATCAAACAATCAATGGACACTTTTCATTGAGTATAACATTCATATAATGATAAAAAGTGTTCATAGTTAAATAGAGCATATTGATAAACCATGCTTAAGTCTTGACCTTGCTGTGACCTTGACCTTTGCTCGATAAAAGTGGAAACCTTTTCCAAAAAATAAATTTCTCCAAAGATGATTTATATCAAATTAGAGCTTCATAGTCCAAAAGCAACTTTAAAGGAATTCTTACAGTGATTACATGACTCGTTTCTTTGACCTTTGACCTTGAAAGTGAACATGTCAGAATAGTTCCTCCAAGATATATACAGTAAGTTAAATAAGAGTTCTAAAATTTTAGTAGACAAAAGTTGTAGCCAGCATTAAGAGTGAGATGTAGGCAGTGGTGGATACTGTACAGAAACTGATCGCAGATGTAGGTATACACCTGCCTACCTAGGGGTCAAAATTTCGAAACACTTTTTGTTATTTTTGTCTACAAAATCCTTCATAAGTGATCAACAGCTTTAGATCTAAATCATATGTGTACCTCTGCACTAAGGCAATGCAATTGTGCTGATTTCTTTATTGCAAAATTCATAGGGATTCTTTAAATCGAAATTTGAAAAGAATCTGAATTTCACGAAAAATGACCCCATCTGTCTCTTTAACAATGCCAAATACCGAAATTCAGCAGCAGTGACAAAACGATTCTGAAAATGGTTGGGGAAAAGGTTTGTTACACAAAGACAGTTGGTGATCCTTTTTAAGTGCCCCTGGAGTTATTTTATGGACGTCAACAATAAACCAAGTTAAATGATATTTGCACTTAGATACACAAGCAAGTGAACAAACTTAAATACGCAGCTGAAGGTGTACCTTTGGATAGAAGAATTTCTACTCCCACTGTCCTGGTGGTTGCTGAGACATTGTTGCATGTATATTTCAGGTGCAACAGCTTCTTCAAATATGTAGGCTTAATTTTAAAGGTAGCATAAAAAAAGCTGTTTCTTTTGACGAATTCTGTGACCATCAAGGATCCGCTGAGAAGAGCATACTCAGTGCCAGTTGTACAAGGATATTCCTCTATTGCTGCTTCTACTGTCAGATTACTGCCTGTTGTCAAATCGTCAGTGTTGTCATCACTTGTTAAGAGGCAAAATGGTGCATCTTAAACAAAAATTAACGTTATTGCAACAAAAATGGATGAGCGAGTTAAGAAGTCAATATTTTTTTCTTTCTAAAAATTTGTCAACACTTTTAATTATTTTGGTGTAAACCAATCGTTTATCAATGATGCTTGTAAGTTAGTTCCCCCTGCCATGAAGGGGAAGATGGATTTAGTTTTGGGGTCAAACCGTCCATGTTAGAAGGGACAACATTTCTCAGAAAATACTAAGATACTAAGAAAGAATAACCAAATTTGCTATGTGCCTTCACTTCACAATTTAACAATGGTATCCAATTTGTAAGCCACTGTGCTTAAAACCGGAACTATATTTTGGATTCATATCAAAGCTAAACAAAAAGGGATATGCGAGTTTTGAAGTCAATAATTATTTTGGGAGTGTTCATTACTTTGTTTCCTGGTTGTTGAAGTCATGCCTTGAAGTGAGGGTCAGTATTTTTAGAATTTGCCTTGACTAGAAAAACAAATAGCTGTCAAATATATATAAATGAAGTGGAAAGGTTCAATGAGGAAATTAATGAATATGCTTTATAGTGTTCTTTTATCAAATAAAAAGGTGATTAATTAATGAAGTTTCATGATATGTAGCAACATGATGATGCAACAATGGCATAAAGTCGGAAGAAACGCTAAAATTTAGCAAGTTCTGTTCTTAATCCCAGATTTTCGACCACAGATGCTTATTATCAATGTACTATTTGTCATAATTTAAATCTAATATCACTTATTTTGTATCTCGTGAAGACACTGGCTCCTTGCTATATCGCACAATCACAAATATGAAAATAAACATCATTTGACCTTTTTTACCAGGTTTGAAATGAAAATGCATGATTTACATATACTTTGCATTAAAGATAATCTAATATCAAATAGGCGCATAATATCATTACTTCGAAGCTTCATTTCCCCAACGCCACTACAGCTTATCTCAAGCGTCTCATTATTGCAGTTAAAGGCCAACTTCAATCCTCCAGTAAGTGAGGACGTCACTACAGGAGAATATGTGACAACCCTGTTAGTGATGTTTTCTGTTTCTTCTTGATCCCGTAATTCGGTGATGTTGTGATAACTGCCCCCGATGTGAAGGTTCCAGACAATGCTGTTTTTGCAGTAGTAGTCACTGAGGCTTATATTCAAGGGTAAATCTTGTCCTATGGTCAGGCCTTTCAATGAGCTGGTGCTGCTGATCTTGCATGAAGGGAGTTCTGTAAACATGCAAAAGCACATGAGATAACAATAAGACTGATGGCTGTCGTGTATATAACAGAAACACATTGATCTCAAAGCCTCTCATATACACATATTCCGGTGTCAACAAGCCACTCACTTCACTTCAGGAGTCAGTACTCCTTTCATTTTGCTCAAATAAATTTAGTGTCTTTCCTTTGATAATACCCTTAATTTTTTAGCCTCGTGTTTCACAGTTGTGAGTTAGATCTTAACTTTATACATGCAAAAATACCAACTGACCTTTTTATAAAATCTACATAAAACAATCATAATTTCCAAGAACAAACTCACGTAACGTTGATTCTCTTGCCTAAGAAATTAAGATCATTTGAAACAAATGTTGTATGAATGATGTTAATTTGATCCAATTGGTTCTTCACAAATTAATATCTTGACACAAAACGTCATCTCTGATAGGGCTGTGACAGGTCTAAATTTCCTACCGGACACATTATTACTGTCATCTACCCAGCTACCCTTTAAACCACTGATTGGAGTTCTTTACAAACAAGAACAAAACATTTTGCGTTTTGAATTTAACTATGCCAAAATATAAGTGGCACATCATCGATGTGAAATCATTTCAATAACAAATACCCCAAAACAATTTGTTTGCAGTACATCCTTCTATTGTACCTAGATTTCTGTAGGTGATACAATGTTCTGAATTTTGAATCATGTATAACTATTAAAGTGTGTTAACCAAAAGCGTTACTTTCATTTTAATGTATTTGTAAAAACAGATAAACATAAGTTTAATATCAATAAATAGACATCAAACACTTGGAAATTGGTCGACATTCCCCCACACTAGTTGCAGGACTTATTATTTTTTATTGTCCGAGAGGTGGATTAATATATATGTTTACACAATATATACATGTATACTTCGGAAGGACTACAATGCAGTTATGAGTCATAATTATAACATGCACATAGACAATATATTTAACAAGATCAAAACGGATCCGGGTAATGTAATGGGTATCATTACCAATCTGTTCTGGGTACCAAGGTTTCTCCAAGACAGTAACAAGTTTGATTGAATATTGTGGAAAGTTGCAATAAACCTAAAAACAGCATTTCAGATAGAGATTCCAAACATAACAAATATCGGAACTAACTATAACATCTGTAATTTTACGCTTTATTAGAAAACGAACTGCCAATTGAAAAATGCCTTACTGTAAACATGTAAAGAACACTTGGCTGCCTCTCCAGACAGACACGTCCACTCTCCTTCATCCTCCCTGTCTATCTCTCGTATCGTCAGTAGAACGGTGGAGCTGTCTATAGAAGTGACATCAGTCCCAACTTCTAAACTAGCACATGTACCATATGTGCAGCTAACAACTTGCTTTCCTTTAGGGGTATTGACGCTTACAACCCCTTGTATGTTGCGACATGTTAAATTTGCAGACTCGCCATAGGCAACTTGTTTTGGACATTCAAAGACAGGTTTGCCTGCAAAATACCAAATAAGAAAACTGAATAAGGAAAATCTTTCACTAAAATGAAAAATTATTTGTTTGTGAAATTACAAAATAATATACCATTAAACTCATAACACTTTTTCTTTTTCTTTATTTTTTGGATGATTAAATAAAGATAATACTATACTTTTTTAACAATTTCAGAACAAATATGTATGGACAACATTTGTAACTGATTTTACTGAATGATTTTACTAAACTGTGAAAACACATTACAATAATCAACACGAATTAAATATCAATGGCACATCTTTAAACTAGAACTGATGACACCCAGCATGAAACTTATAGAACAATGGTGCATTAATGACTCATTTGAACTATAAGGTGTTTGTTTAAAACAACTTTGGAATTTTGAAAAACATAAACTCGAATCTATAATGTCGTTGTCTATTTTGAGCGATGTCTTTTAAAGTTAAAATGCATCTTAACGGAAATTCATAAAAAGGTTTATCAAGTTTTCCGAGTAAACAATCCATACTGAAATGGTTATTTAACTTGATTTTAACAAAGAATATATCTTATATATGTATCAAAACACTTTCATCAAAAGAAATTTTGAAAAACATTTTAATCAAAAAGACGTTTTTGTAAAAAAAAATAAAAACCACTCAGAGTAATCTTTGGCTTCTGATTTATTAAT
The DNA here is from genome assembly GCA_916613615.1 of Steromphala cineraria. Lineage (NCBI taxonomy): Eukaryota > Metazoa > Mollusca > Gastropoda > Trochida > Trochidae > Steromphala > Steromphala cineraria. The sequence continues at coordinate 18,944,132 of OU744737.1, forward strand.
TTTAGAGAACGAAGTCAAAGTCTTGAGCATCGTAAATATGATACAACAAACTGGGTTATAAACTTTCTTTTGTACCTCAGAGTATATAATTTGAATTTGAATCGTTTTTTATCAGATAAAATACTTACTATCACAATGAAGTATTAGGGTGTAAATGTAGACATAGATCAGAGTTATCATGGTTGATCTTGATTCACAATCGAGCTGAATCTGTTAACATCATATAAATTTCATGATAGAGAATTATAACAGAGTCTATAATGTCAAAGATTATAACAGAGTCTATATAAAGTATCATATCCCGAAAAGAAGTGAAATAGTAAAAAAACTGTATTATTTAAAAATGAAGATGTAAAAATATAACAAAAATATACTAGCGTTCTCTTATTTGGTCTTTAAACTATTACGCAACAACCATGGCATAATAATGATATAATATAATAAAATAAAGCAAAATGTTTAGACAAGAGTGGTTTAACAAAACATAAAGAATACAGGAAATCAATCCAGCACAGCGTTACTTCCTTGATCACTTTCCTGACAAAACAGGAAATGAATTCAGACTTCTTTTGTATCTGATGTTATTTTGATTTTATGCTCATAAATGATATAATTCAAATATAGTACTTGTGAATCCCATTGATTTGCCTTCGGAGCAACACAATAAATGTTATTACAGTATTTTTTATTTACATAGTCTGGTTCTATCTTGATTTTTGATTTTTTTTTTTAACAATTGCACATCGTACTAAAACTCAAATGTATTTGTCATAAGCTGAAACGTAACCCATTTAACTTTATCTCAAATTTTCAAATTCAAAAGTTTGCAATTTCCAAAAGTCAAAATTTTAAAGGAAAATACCCTACATGTCGGACAAATTCGATTAATTTTGCATGAGAGTTAGACATCGTTTGAGTTTTTAAGACAAAGAAATAATATCGCTAAGGAACAGCAATTTTGAAGTGAATGTCAAACTTTCAATTTTGTGAATGTGAGCATTAGATTTAAGACAATATAAAGTATTAAATTGTATTTAAAATGCGTGTCTTTAAACACAATGAATATGCACGAATCGATAGATAATTAATTTCAGTCAAAGGCACAGGCCCATTGGACATAACATTTGCAAAATACATGTGTTTTTTAAAAATAATCATTTCATGCTATGTACAATTGAAATAAGTGATAACCATTTTATTTCTAATGCAATTCATTTATGAAGCGTAGCATTAAGCTTAAATGCAAAATATTCATATTTACCAAGATTTACAATAGTTGATTGACAGTTGGAATTAATAATGTTTTGAAAAGTTTCCCTTGTCGTATTTACAGTATAATTACTTTTGATATATTTCTTACGTAAATCGGTAAAAGCGATACATACCAATAGGAAATGAAAATGCAATTCATTTTCAACATAATCTCATCAATTACGTGAACAATGAGTCCATAATCTACATTCAATATCAACACCAGTTCTGCGTCCTACTTCTACCATTAAATTATTATTACCACATCTAAAACGAACAAAGTCATGTAGATATACTTGCTCTTGAATGTTATGTTATCTTGAATAAGATTCCACATTTAATAGAGATTTAACGATGTGGTAGGAACCAAGACGTGAGCTATCAACAATATTTGAGCCTCATTGTTGCATGTCGATATCCTTTTTACGCTGTTTGAGTTATAACAAAAAAATCTTCACGGCAACTTAAGTCTTTATATTGATTCAAAACTATCCTGAAGAAGCCAACATGGCTGAAAGCGCTAGTTAGCTAAAATGAATGTATTTATGTTCCCAATTTCATAATTTTATTATATTTCATCTATATATATATATATATATATATATAGTTTATATAAAATGTCTTTTTAAAATGTTACCCATTATGTACGTTTTGTAAGATCAATCTTATACAGCATGTGATAGGTCTGTTTTGGTCGAAAAGTCGGGCTGCTGTAGTAGAGACCGCCACATAACTAGTTAAGAATACAAAGCGAAAAACATGCTTTTTCGCCTGCTGCGCCAACGTTGCAGTGGCTTTTGTCCAGACTGCTTTTTGGTGTTAAAATAATTCCTAAATATTTATAAAGTGAAACCAATGTCCGAAGCCTGGCTAACAAAGAGTGTACTACTTTTACTCTTATCTACATAAGGACATGTCTGTGGGAAATACCTATACTAATATTCAACATAACATCTGAGAGGTATGAACAAAAGAAGTCAACTTAACACTGATGAAAAAAAAATTAAAAAGTGTGAGAGAGTAATTTCAATACATACCACTTATCTGTACACACTCTATTGCCTAGTACATTTGTCACGATTGTCTGTCAGACCTAGCTTCCTTCCCTGTCAAATACATTTATCAATTATATAGCGTGTACATGAGTAGTGAACTATGTTGTTTGCTGTCATGTAAACTATTGTCGTTCACTTATCTTGTAAGGACAATGAACAAAGATGTTTTGATCGAAATTACTAATGTATTCGTGTATATACTGCACATCTATATTTCTTGGTCGTGAGATATAGAGAATCTCACCCAAGTGTCTTCTGATATCAAATATATCGACACAAGTTGATAAAAGTAACAAATATCCGAGGCTTGCCGAGGATATTTTACTTTTATCAACGAGTGTTGATATATTTGATATCAGAAGACACGAGGGTGAGATTCTATTTATCATCCAAAATCATTTTTCATCACATAAGCATGAAAAATGTACATCTTTGATCACTGCAAAGTCCTAAAACTGCTAAACCAGTGATGTCATAGCATTGTGACGTCATCGTGTTAATGACGACAAAGCATTGTGACGTCGTTATGTTAATGACGTCATTGTATTGTGACGTCATTACTGATGATGTAAAACGTTTGTGATGTCATGTATTTTCTGATTACAGGGCATTGTTCAAAATCTACTGTCAAAGCGATATCTCCTAGGAGATATCGCTTGATCTTCCACAAGCGATATCTCCTGTGGAACACAGTTTTGGATGATAAAATCAAATGCATCACATGTTCAATATATATCAAATTGATTGTGGTGTGATTTTTCTTTTGGATTTCAGCTCATTTGGTGTTACAGATTCCGAGTAATGATATTGTCAATTCATTTAAAGGACACATTTTCACTTGCTCCTTAGTAAATGTGCCATGACAGGAAACTGTTGTATGATGGGAAACTGTTGCATGACGGCAAACTGTTGCATGATGAAAACTGTTGCATGATAGGAAACTGTTGCATGATTGAAAACTGTTGCATAAAAGGAAACTGTTGCATGATAGTAAACTGTTGCATGATGGGAAAAATGTTGCATGAATGGAAACTATTGCATAATGGGAAACAGTTGCATGATGGTAAACTGTTGCATGACATAGCCCTTTTCTTGTGAATTTGTAATTTTGATGTTGAGCTTCCAATTTGTCATTAAACTACTTCCTCTTTCGAATCACGATGAAACAGAATTATAAAGTGGACATGTACTCGTATTTATATCATAAGACACGAAATGCAGATATGCTCAATAATACGTTCTATTGTCTATTGTTCTATTGTCAACATTAGATTAAACATATTAAAAAGTATTACATTATATTTAATATGTCTTCTTTAAACACAATGAATATGCAAGAAGCACGGCTAACAAAGAATATACTAGTGTTACTCTTATCTACATAAGGACATGTCTGTGGGAAATACCTATACTGATAATCAACATAACATCTGAGAGGTATGAACAAAAGAAGTCAACTTAACCCTGATGAAAAAAAATGAAAAAGGTGTGAGAGAGTAATGTTCATACATACCACTTATCTGTACACACTCTATTGTCTAGTACATTTGTCACGATTGTCTGTCGGACATAGCTTCCTTCCCTGTTGAATACATTTATAAATTATGTAGCATGTTCGTGAGTAGCTATGTTGTTTACTGTCATGTTATTGCATTTCATCTCCTGTCCATGTCATTATGCTTGAAAACGATACAATATAAATTATGTAGCGTGTACGTGAGTAGCGAACTATGTGATTTGTTGTCATGTTAACTATTGCCTTTCACTTCCCTAGTAAGCTATTATCATTGAAGGTTTTTTCAATACCAAGAAACTTTACAATAGTAGCTGTGTATAATCAAACTTATAACCATTTAAGGACGAATATTTATGGATAGCAACTTCTTTATTCTCAGTACACGACGTTTCGATACAGCTTCTTCTGTATTTGTATATGATCAAAAACGAGGAAATTAGCCGCCAACACACACTACGACGTCACAAGCAAAGGATGATGTCATAATCGCTTTCGTCATATGGTTGTTTTGAACCCATATGGAATGTCAGCCGTTGATCCAGTAAACGGTAGCGTTTGATACACTGCAACTATCGAAGTGATGCAGTGACATGTTAATGAGCCAAAATAACATAAGAACTATAATATTGTTTTGACAAATTATCTTTGACAAAAATAGAATAAAAGCTAACTATGGCTACACAATATTTTCATTGGACACAAGGGGATGCAACTAAGAATAATAATCCTTTTTAATATGTTTAAATCAGCAACATCTTAATGCCACTGTATTGCCACATACTATTTAGGATGATATATCCGAAACTTTGTGTCCTTTAGAAAAAAATAATAATAAAATTGGTTCAAAATATTTGAGTCGATACGCTCATACAGTCGCCATATTTGTTAGGATTTCAAAACTGAATTCTAATGTGACGTCACCTGATATTGGCCTGTCCTCTATGTTTAGCGGGCCACATTAATTTGCAGCGGCACACCCTTTTCTGATAACAAGAAGGCGTTTTCATGGTAATTCCATCCATTTTAGCTATTAGTCTGGCTTTTGTAACATTTACATAGGAATCATTTGACATTATTATGCAGTTTTTACTCTTTTTAATGCGTTGCATGTGATAAGTATTTCTACAGCGAAACATATCTATTGTATTTTGTGTCAGTTTCTGAGGAGTTTAAATATTGAACAACAAAGCAAACATTAATTACATAGAAAACAATTGTTTGTCACTGATGTGACATAATTCCCCGCCGCAAATTATCAATCAGTTATTGGCTGTGACCTCTTATTTGTTGTCAGAGGGTCACAAAATGTATAAACTGTGACCTTGAAAATAATTTGAAGGTCACCAAAATCGACTGGGCCCGGAGCCTTCCCAATAAGATTCATTGTGTAAGCTATGAAGAGAGTCCAGTGAATGGTTCTTGAGATATCCTGCTGACAAGGGTAAAATGTCAAAGTCTCGTAATGACCTTGAAATGAAGGTCAAGGTCTTTCCCAGGGGAAGGTATATGTAAGATATGAAGAGAATCCAGTTGAAAGTTCTTGAGATATCGTGCTCACAAGGGTAAACATGCAAGTTCACATGTCCAAAAATTCAAAGTTCCGCTGTGACCTTGAGAATAATTTCAAGGTCACTAAAATCTAATCAGCCCAAGGTCTTCCCCAGGGGAAGCTATATGTAAGATATGAAGAGAATCCAGTAAACAATTCTTGAGATATCGCGCTAACAAGGGTAAAATGGCAAAGTGTCCTTGTGACCTTGAAATGAAGGTCAAGGTCACGAAACCCATTTGGACAATTACTCTCACTGAGGTGAACCTATATGCAAAATATGAGAAGGATGTACAGAATAGTTCTTATGTTATTCCATTTCGTACGTACGGACGGACGTATGGACGGACGCTGCCGAATACTATATCCCCCGCTTCGCGCTAATCGCGCGGTGGGGGATAAGAAACCCATTTGGACAATTACTCTCACTGAGGTGAACCTATATGCAAAATATGAGATGGATGTACAGAATAGTTCTTATGGTATTCCATTTCGTACGTACGTAAGGACGTACGGACGGACGCTGCCGAATACTATATTAAAAAATATTAATTCATTATTAAGTGAATGCATACATTTTGTAGGTTATCATTATCATGAAGCATGATTCAAAGACATTCTCTAAACGTTCAGGTTATTGATCAGACCAATTCAAAAGTCAGTTCCTCATTCAGATTGTAAGTTCATCTAATAAACATTGGCAAAACCATACTCATAGTATCCTGTACAGATAGATAGATATTCTTTCTTTCCTCCATTGAATTAAGATACAATTTGATGTATGTTTACATGAGATGCAGGTTAATGCAAGTTATAACAAACAATTTGAGAAAAAGTGTGTCCACTGGTTAACAGTTTTACAAACATTTATCATACAATCAAGCCAAATATTATGGTCAAGGGATGAACAATATTCTGTTGGGAGTCCCCCAAGTAAAAAACATAAAGCCAATTCTTCATCGTTGTTTCAAATACTGGAGAACGTATTTACATCTAACATATCAATAAGTGACTCAATAAGTTGATCTCTCTGAAATCTTGTCTTCTCACAATACATAAAAACATGTTGCACAATATCATACACAAATGTACCACATATACACTCTTTCGATTGGTTACGTAAAGTACTTATTTTCATCAGGTTAGCAATGCAATAAAATAATTCAGGTTTGAGAACAGAAATGTGCCAAAGTCTATGGACGTCGAGATCCCGTACTGAAAGATATCTGTGTTGGTTTTAGCTTGCAGTTAAACTATTGAGAATAAATCTATTTTCTGAGTTATAAATGTTTTTTCAACACAGGTTTTCCACTTTGATTTGCAAGGAAATCTAGAGGGTGTTAGGTTAGTTTTTACATCATTTGTGAGATCGTATTTATATGTCAAAAGAAGGATATGGTAGATCGGTGATTTTGTACTTTTAGCTTCTCTGTCCTGATGCGAGTCCAGAAGGAATTGACTAAACCTGTTATTTAAAACCTTTTTTATCGGCAGTGTTGAAGGTCATATATAAATTTAATACTATAAATAATCATTTCTTTGAGAAGATATACATTTTACTCTCAACGATATTATCAAGAGGTTTTAAAGGAGTACATAATGTCAATGTTCAATTAAAATCATAGATTCTATTATTCACAATATTTGTACTCGACATCTGAGCTTACACAGGACTTTGGGTCTCAACATCTGGAACAGCCTGTGTTTCATGAGGTTACGCAGGACTTTTGGTCTCAAGATCTCAAACAGCTTGTGTTTCTTGAGGTTTCGCGAATTTTGGTCTCAACATCTTTAAAGGTCTGTGTTATCTTAAGGTTTTGGCTGATTACTGTTTTACTCAGATGGGCTCTTACTGAACTTTGGACACAAGATCAATAAATGGCATTTAAAATAGCACTTAAGTAGTCTCTAATCGACATTTTACAAAAAGCATGAGCATATCACCCCGGTTCTTGAAGATCTACACTGACTTCCAATAAGTTGGCGAATCCAGTACAAATGACTCTACATTGTCTACAGATGTCTCTCTGACTCAGCGCCAAAATACCATGTCTACTTTCTACAGGCATATTCACCATCAAGGAACTTACACTCAAACTCAAAGCAACTATTGGTTGTACAAAAAGTCAAAACAGTCAACTATGGCCATCGTTCTTTCTCATTCAGTGCTGCAAAAGCATGGAACAGTCTTCCTGTTGACATAAGACTTCTCCGTCACTCCCTGTCTTCAAATCCAGACTCAAAACTCACCTCTTCAAATCTATCTTTTCCAAATGAACAGTGTGCGCTTCGAGCATGCATTACGCATAGAGTTAAGGTGCTATACAAGTGGACTATTATTATTATTATCATTATTTTCTTCTGATTGGCTGTTGATATTAACATACCCAACTTGAAGATCTACAACATCAATCAATGAGGTTCAAAGTCTAAGATATTCTTTCACTTACATTTTACAGATAATGTCACCCTGAGCTCCTCCCAAAAATCAAATAAGGACATTTCAAACTTTTACTTAGGGATAAAGGGATTAAAAGTGACACAGAATATCTTTTTTAAAATTGTATTTGGTTTTGATAAGCTACAAAATATCTAATATACTGATTGAAGTTCTTATCTCATCACTGGACTTTCAAATATATATATCCATTTATGCACAATATCTCTAAAATGCTTGATTTTATGGAAAAATCAAGAAAACATCGCAAATACGTTTAATATTCGAAATTATTACACACGTAGGTAACATACAAGTGATGGCATACTAATCTCGTACGACACACGTGTGTCGTATTGCGTTGACCTGTGTCGTATCAACATAACCTCGCATTCCACAGAGTTGATTGGTTAACCAATGACCTATCCTTTAGGGTCAACTAAAACGGAACTTTTTTCGAATAAATAACAAACATGTCATTTCTTCAAGTTTACGGCTTTATATAAAAAGAGTTGATACATAGACAGATACTTAGAAAACATACGATTTCATCAGTGTGCAAAATCGATTTCATGAAAAATTAATAGATCAGCGAATGCATTAATATTTTTACTTACATTACAACATCAACCGTAAATTCAACACCCGAACATCGCATCATTCACGGTTTGTCAGTGATAACATGTGGGTAGATCAAGCCAAATGCTATCAAATGTGACAAGCACTGAGAATAAACAACTTTAAAATGCAGTCACTGAGTCAGGAACACATCACAGGGAAATTAGGAATCCCCAAACACGCTGTAGCTACACAAGGCGATGACCTTGCCCTTCCCGTTGACACGTTGGGTCCCCGTCACTCTCCGAGCACGTCGTTGTTTTCATTATCATCCATATCGATTCTATCGTTTCATTTGAAGTTCCTAGAAAAGTTCAAAATGGTGTTTGTTTCAAATTAAAGATCTTCCATTAGATGACCCGTTGGTAAGTAATCCGTTTTCAACAGCGCCAATTGTATCCGCTAGCCCAGCCACAACGACACACGTCAGCCTTGACGTTTGAACATGGCGAGCGGACCGAGAGAAGAGCGTTGACAGAGTAAACTCTGACTCTAAATGTTTACATTCTACGCTTTCTGTATCAATCATTAATTAATCGTTAATCAAAACTCATCATCGATGAATTAGCCTTTTTCTAATTTTGGTTGATTTAATCGAAACTCGAAACTATTTGCTTTCTTCGCATGTTTAAATGAGCGACTGCGCAAATAGACTGGTCACATCACGATTGTCGATTATTACGCATTCGGTTATTGAAACCGGTTTTGGGTTATAGGAATTGTTCCCTTGACGCCATACACGAAAATGAGGATTATTAACAAATGTTTCTATTCTAAACGTGTGTAATAAATAAAATACCACACTCGGTCTCATTAGATACGAATTATACGAAACTCGTGACCTTCCTATGGTATCTGAACTCGCTTTCGCTCGGTCAGATACCGCCGGAAGGACACTCGTTTCGTATAATTCGTATCTAATGACACCTCGTGTAGTATTCTCTATATATGTGATCCTATCAACAAACTCTGTGTCTCTTTAATGTTTCAGCCAGACACTTAAACAAATATCCACCTGTGTTTTCAGTGTCAGTCAAGGACGTTCAAATACAGCACTTAGATAATCCTGATTTATATTTTCTGATTGCCTGTTGATGTTTCCATACTGCACCTCACTTGCCTCTGAAATTTGTGCCTGTTCAACATTCTCTATATTTTCATACTGAACACTTGAAGAATTCTGTGTTTTGATTTCTTGTTGGGGGGTTTCATACACAACATCTGGACTATTCTGCATTTCCTGACCTTGTTGACGAGTGTCATCATTTAGTATCAGACCCTGATATCTGTTTTCAGTTTCTGCATCATGGTTAGGAACATCATACAAGGGAGTTTCATTCATTGAAGATCTGCGACCTCTCAATTTCCACGCAATCAGTACCCCTAGCACAACAGCAAATAATATGACCCCAACTGGTAGACCAATGGCTAGACCCAGAAAGGTTGATGATTTTCCTCCTGCAACAAAGAGTCATACTTCCTAGTTATATGATACATATTTGAGATTCATTTGATTAAATTCCTCTGCCGTTTTGTCGGTTTGTTTATATATACTCATGTGACATTATTCAAATTGTTCGTGAAAAGAACTATTTATAAAAGACTTTAGAAAGTCATTATCAAGTAATATACAAGGAAATTGTTTAGTTTTAAATTATCATTGTTGTGATGTAGAAAACCTTTGAAAAAAACACTTAAAGATACACATTACTCATACAACCTGTGTATCTTAATAGGAAAATATGATATAATTGTTTTGACCATACTTTAAAACCTGTATTATATCCGTAGGACCAGCTGATTTACAAGCTAAGAGCAATCTAAGCTTGATGGTTGAAAAAGATAGTGTAAAGATTGCTTTTTGGTTTTCATGTTGTCAGATAGTGAAAATACCGTGGTCAAAAAGGTTTGCCGGGTGCTTAGTGCACAGAGGAAATATCCCTGTTTCCAAAAATGATTATTCAATGCAGTTAGGTTTAAACAGTTTGAATTATTTTTTCAGCTAAAAGGAAACACCCTCAAAACCCAGGAGATGTAAGCTCAACAAGATGTGTGAATTGAGATCAAGTTACTTGAAGTGATGGTACAGAAGATGTAAGCAGAAACATCACCTACCATCACCATCAACTGGACCGCCTGGCGTTGTATTTTCTGTAAAGAACATAAACTCTTTCAAATTGAATTATTTGAATTAAGGTTTACCACTTATAATGGCAATATTCCCTGCATGAATATGATAAGTTTTCTCGTAAATTGGTAGGAACCGTGTATTTCAAGCATTACATCAATGATAAGAAAATCATTTAATGTGTATTCAATAATTTTTTCTACTGACAAACATCTGAGAAGCGTTTAGGCAAGTTGCCTGTAATTAAGCAATATACAATTTATAAGGTGGTGTCAGTGCCCATATAACTCTTTAGTCACAATATTCCGAGTCATGTTTACAAGCGAACTTTTACCAAAATGTTTTGTTATCTATTTCCTTGGATAAACATAGAACAATCAGTAATTATATTTCAACAAAGGGGAGGTCTCATTAACATATTCGTGAAATAATCAGGACAATTTATAAATATTGAGTGTTCAGGGAACGCAGAAAGAAGTATTCAAAAAGAGTACCTATCATATAATCAAAAATCTTAAATACTAAAATTGATTCAAAATCTTTTAAATAATGGTACTTAAAAAGTGCATTTTTGTAGTAAATATCAATGTTACTCTAAACACATTAAATGTTCTAAAACTGTCCAACAAATGCTAACGAAACATAAAATTAAGAATTCACAAATGAAATGGTTTTTAAAACATTTGTCATAGAACCTACAAGTATCTTGCATCAATGCTTGCAAATGTTGTGACGACATCAAATTCTAATGACACAGGATGGGAACTTATCAGTGGAATGTCTGCTGTGTATTATTTACATACTACGGTGAATCCTTGTTTAGATGGCGTCTAGTGTTTTCAAACGTGCATTTGAGGCAAGATTCCTATCATTGCAGATGAGTATATCTTGAATAGAGATCATTACCCGTGGAGTTTTGTCATCTTCTTTTTACAAAACGAGTGTGAATTTTCGTATTAACATAGCAAGAGCAAGCTCATGCTCAATTTCACGGGAATTTACGTTTTGTAAATAGTTTTTAATGTTGTTGCACAGAGACGATTCACTTCAGGTTTGAAATAATATATTCTTACCCAAGCGGGCAAGGATATGCCGGGTATTCAAGTTTGCATAATGGTCATTGGAATTACAGTTTTTCTAAAAATAACTCGCATTTTGATTTGTTGACGGAACTATTTTGCATCCATTCATGATTCGCTTGGATCTTCTATTTCAGTTAACAGATATAGATGAAAGAGCTTATACTTAAATTGCGAAAGTCACACATTACTACAACATTTTAAATGGGAAATCAATACCTTCTGATGATTTCTTTGCCGTAAATACAAGTTTAAAACTTCAAGGCGGCGCTAGATGGGAGAGTCGCCGGCCGAACTGTCGTTACGTCATGGCTCTATGACATCAGTAATCATGACGTCAACAAACAGTGACGTCATACATTCCTCACTCGGTTCGTCAAACGTAACGAAAGCTAACAACGTCTTACTTTTTCTTTCCGGTTGTGCGCAGTCAATAAAAACGATTTTGTATGATATGAGATAATATTGTTTTTGATATAATGTGACAACCATAAAATAAACTATTTCAAATTAGATCGTGAGTTGCGAACTTCTTAGAGTCGCCCATCCTGAAGTAGTGAGCAAAATTATGAATGGCGTTTGAGTACAATTTGTACTTTACCGGCCATGAGTAGTTTTTTTAACGTTTCTCCTTTACCCCGTTTTTACGCATCAAATTATCTTTGGTAAGAAAAAGAATAACCAACGAGTTGCGAGGAATTACGGATTATCTGTCCCTCGTGAATTATTGTGTCAAACTCCTTGCTGAAGCTCGGAGTTTATCACAATAATTAACTCAGGACAGAGAATCCGTAATTCCTCGCAACTCGTTAATTATTCTTATATCAAACTATGGGGTACCGAGAACATTGGTAAGCGCTACCAGAAGCTAAGTAAAAAAATCCACACCTCTGCGAACCAAAATGAATATCTAAACTTAATCTACAAATAATTCTGCATATTTAGATACAAATCATATATTTGGATTATTCCTTTCAATGTTGTTGGTTGAAAAGTATTTTCTGCATATATAGATTAAAATCATGTAAAAATACATTAATCTTTGGGCAAAATGTATTTTCTTCAGATTATATTTTGGGATGTAGTCTGTCACAATATCGGTATATTGTAAAACTGAAACTCTTTCAGCCCTTTTTGTAGATAGCACATACCTTCGGTGTAAATTGTTGCATTGCCACTGTAGAGTCCTGGGATCACAATGTAACATCGGAACTGTCGTCCATTGTCTAGTTGGGTAACTGTGTGCCTCAACTCGGATCTCCCGTTGTTGTTGCAGTTGAACGCCGCGGTAGGGTTACCATATGTGATGTTGGAATAGGGGTACCTTACCCAACTGGTAGGAATCGCTTGAGAGACATCACGCCATTGCCACACCCAGAAATTAGACTGGTCTGTTGGAAACTCGCTTCCAATTAGTCCAGTACAGGTGAAAGTGACCAGGGTACCAGGGTCGTAAGTTTCATAGCTTGGAAACACTACCATCCTGATGTTATCAGGGTTGACTGAAAAGTACAATAAAAGGCCATGTTATTAACTACGTTGTAGCATGTTATCAAAGACAGATACATTTTGGTTTAATGGGCAAAATAATAATTTCTGTTGCACACTCCCCATTGTTGTAAGCAAGATGGATTAGTGATCAGTTTTGAAAAGACATCTTGCATTTGATTGCTTGAGACATTTAAGTCAAAGATTAAGATAAAGTCAAAATACAATTAATATGTAATATCGTGTCTTACTTAAGTCTTACAATGATCTTAGATTAGTAATTTGAAAGAGTTGAATAAATATAGTAAAAAGTACTATAAGAATTCAATTTGAACTGAAATTACCACGTCCACGCAAAACTTCAATTGACATAAAAAGTACTTGAGAACTTATGAGATGGCTATGAAGTGTTCCACATATTTCTTTCATTAAAAAATGATTCTTTACTGTTATGAGAAAGGCAAGTTCAGAAAAGTGCGCAGGTTTTTAGATATTTTAGAATTTGAAGAGTCGTAAAATGTTTCATGCCATCTGGCAAACAGGTCTAATTGACCTAAACATTAAAAAGCATAGTGCCAAAAAAACTCATACATCTTAAATAGCCTTGACTATTCTCAGGTGTGACACAAAAAAAGTATCTCATATTACTTTGACCATACTGAAAAATATGATATGAAGCAACGTTAAATGATTTATGTCGCAAGAACTCTTGAAGCTTGCTGAAATGTGAAAATACTAGAATTGCTGCATCCCAATACATCTATACATCTGGCGAATCCATATGTTTGGAGATATTTAACATTATCTTACATCAAAGTTAATATGCGTTTGAGATTCGCTGACGACCTATAAATTATATTTATTAAATTACACAATAACATAGTTCAGAGTTGGATCAGCTGTTGACATGAATATTTAAAAAAAACTACTTCTGTTTTATTTTGAATGAAAATACAATCATATTGGATTTCTTGCACACTCGATCTATAAAAGTTTTCAATGCAATATCAAATTTGTAAAAGTAGGTTCAGGATTAATTACATTTACACACATAGTTGACTAGATTCAATAACGCTACGGCTTATACAACATTCCTACAAAGATGTACAGCAAACTGTATAACCTCAGAGAAAAGCAAACAACTAAATATATCTTTAATTCATTGACTTTTTATTCATGATTGTACGCCATCTTGCCTTTATGCATTCAAATTTATATCTTGTATCATTGAGATTTGCTTGTTAGAGATAAAGAGCTTGAGACCATGCATTTCTACATATACTTTTTACTTGATTATTTAAATGTTTAGTGACTCACCTCTGTAAGTAACATTCTGTACAGCGTCTTGGTTCCCTGCATTTACTGGGAGGAACTGTGTATTGCAGTAGAAGGTATAGCCGTTCAGGTCGTTACATGTCGGATCACTCAGAGAAAATCGGAGAAAGTTTGATGCCGACTTAATGTCTCCTTGTACAGTTAGTCTTGATCTCAAAATGCCATCAAGTATCTGTGGTTCATCATTGTTCTGCCCTAGGCTAATCAGAACTAGTTCCAGTCCTGTTTCACCAGGTAATGCAGTATGTAGTTTCCTTCCGATGGTTATAGAAAAAACATCTGTTGTTCCTGTTGGAGGGCTGCAGGTTCCATTCAGGGCTGACGGATTTACACCTCCAATGTGAACTTGGCTTGGTGTTATGGTCAATGTAGTTCCAGACACTAAAAAATAAAAATAGAACAGTGGATATACATTTATTGATATTGACATGTAGGGAAAGCAACCAATCTGATTATGAAGGACTTAAATACAGGGACTATCAACTAACAGGTTCCAGATTTTATGTACATTGTACATACGTTTTTTAAAGTTCATGCTGTTTTGAGAAAGTATCTTCAAAGGTCTTCATTCATTAAATATGGATTTATCATCGTAATATAAATTGAGGAACTATGATTTAATGTTAGGTTTAATATAAATATAAAATGTTAGAAAGTGGATGAGTCAAATAGTGCTTTCTTATTTAAGTAGAGTAGGCCTATACATTTCTCGAAACTACATGTAGTTATACATATAGTTGCACCCCAATGTCATTACTAAGTAATGCATAAGATCGAGAAATCATCATTTAATTATAGGATATCTAACGAGCTTCCCCTTTCATATCAAGTTTATGTCCCTAGTGAAATAATTTTGCTTTGTCACGAGCCTTGGCGAGTGACAAAACATAATTATTTCACGAGGGACATAAACTTGATATGAAAGGGGAACGAGTTATGTATCCTATTTATTACCAACTTGCATTTCAGACAATTTATTACTTTTTTAAACAACTTTTTATTATGCCTATAAAGAGACGAAACGGCGGATGAATATCAAACCACGTCACAGCCTCAATTATTATACTATAACGACGTTAAATATTCACATTTCTAAATTCTACCCTACGTTAATTCATAGTGTCTGGTGAAATGTAAGTAATAAGCACTTTTGTCATGAACGAAGCGTACGTGAAAATAAAATTTCACTGCGGGAGAACAGACAGAGTTATCTTTCTTTGATCAACGGCAGGTCATGGCGGCCGCCATTTGCCTGTATCTTTTCGTCAAAATGTGTAAACAACCGCCTTCAAAGTAAGTTTTAAGATGCTTATTATTGTTCAAACGCGATTTGTTTTGAAGAAATGTTGTCTAAAGAATATTCAGTTGTCTTAATATTCTATAGATAACAAGCAATGTCTGTCTGTGTCATTTTTGAGCGACATGGATCAAATTAATGAAATTCGGTTATCAAATTGTGCTGAATTTAAACCCTTTTGTGGTAATATGAGCCTTGAGATATCAGTAAGATGTTTTATTGTAATTCTTTTGTCCTCCGATTTGTTTATTAACAATTCGGTAAGGAAGATTACAAAAATAAACTGAAAGTTTGAAGAATGACTCCGACTCACTCAGTTCCATTCGAATTTGTGAATGAAAACACGATGTTTTATGAATGAATAAAGTAGTCCGGACAATGTCAAAGTTCACCACAAGCCAATCAAATCACTTTGAGGTGTTATGACCCATATGTGTCATAACAAATTGTTATGAAACCCCTTTACGAAGTACCACGTGGGTAATAAAAGAATTTATTTTCATCAAAAGCCACTACATATTAAATATCTTATTTGTTATGTATAATTTAAGCAAAAGGCATATTCCCGACTTGCGGAATTTAGAGTTATCGTTCCTGATTAGAGTTATCCGCCCTTGGGAACAGGTATGCGCCCTCTCGACTTGTTGACGTTACCGTTATTGGTCGTGATTATTGCGTCATTAAACTATAAAATACTGCAGTAACCCAGATTCCTCGAAATCTTTATACACGTTTGACCTATCAGTTGACCGTATTACCGAAGTAGCCCATTTATCGTAGCAAAATCATTTTACTATCAAATATTTACCGAGATAAGTCCTTTATTTATATATCTCTATAGGCTATGGGGACACGAATGTACATGCATATACATAATATAGTTAATTACTTTCTTCATATATTTTGGTATATTTGATGTGCAATTTTAAAAACGTAACAATTTAATTTCCATTGAAAGGTATATGTATAACAAATTAAACACTCACTCTCAATGACAGTAGGCTACATAACTTGCAAAAACTGACGCCGTCCTGTTAAATAGTTTGTTTCTCGTAAATAATGTTATGTAGCACTTTGATATAAAAAAAATATTTAAAATTTAAATTGAATATATTAATAACAAACCTAGAGGAAAAGTAGCAATTTCGTATGTATACAATTGTCTCAATAGTTTACTGCTTTTTCAGTGATATAAACTTTTTCAAAAATGAAAGTTCATGTCGCTGTTTTCATGTACATGTAATTTGCGTTAATGATTTCAATTAGCTTGGTATGTTTCGCGCGGAGAACTTCGGTAATTTAGTTTTCTTGTAAGAAGTTGATGAAAAAGAAAATCCAAGGAATTGTCACTGTTAACATAGTCCCTTGTGCTTCCGAAATAAATATCCTATTATGAAAAGTACTCATAGAAATAGAAATAAAAATATTTTGGGCGATTTCTTATTTCTTCATGCATGATATAGAACTTAGATTTGATTGCTAAATCTTCATTTACAATTTTGTTTGATACTTATTGTATAATTCCCTGAGAATGTGAGTTTACAGGAGAACAAACCGTGTCCAATTTCACACCAGGAAATAATTTAAGTCAAAATATATGTTTATGATGCTAGCGAAAGTATGTTAATGAGCTCTAATCTCATTACAGTCACGTAAAATGTAAAATTTAATGTAAAATATTTCTCAACTGTTTTCCGTTACTAGTTTTAGGGTGATAATAATCGCGTTGTCTTTAAGTGTGTTTTATTCCTAATAAAATACTATTTCTACAAGTTAATTCATTGTTTTTGTTGTCATATACACACTTCCTTAGGCAACACACCAGTACGTCCTGTGTAAAAGGCTTTATGCACTTTTGTTTTGGTCATGCATTGTTGGTTTTGATGAACTTATTTTTTAATGCGTTGCAAATATGATAAATTTCTTCAAATTTGTAACAATTTTACATATAAAAAAGGCCATAAAAATGCTATTACAAGGCCTAAATGGGAAAACCTAGTTTCTTTAATATTTGATGGAAATACATCTATTAATCGAGATTTTGTTGTTGTTGCAAAACATCATTTTATATCTCAGTTTCCATGATCAACAGGCGTATGGTCTAATGTTATTATTACAGACAGAATTCCAGTCTGTCATACCCATGTACCATGTGATTATTGTTAATTGTCATTATTGTATATTTTAGCCTTTTTATATCCTGTTATAAATTCTTTATTACTACAGTGCTCAATTCATGACAATCCAAATTCCCTTCCAAAGGCAATAAAGATTTATCTTATCTTACCTTATCTTATCTTATTATCCACGTTTCTTGTAACTACTGAAAATAATTAAGTCCTTAAACTATTTCATGAGGTCTAAGATATTCAAAAGTGTACTTGCAAAAAAACGGAGGATATCGCCGAGATCGGAACGCTCACAAGATCAGAAATGTAAAAAGAAACATGTTATTGAAGTAAAGGTAAAAATTACCGTACCAGTAAATTGTAAAAATATTATTTACGCTTTAGGTCTTCTATACAAATAGGGGCATATTGAAATGTTTTAAAAAATGGTAGATCGTCGAAATCACCCTACGAGTAAACTGTTATCTACGCTTTAGGTCTTTTAAATATGTAAGAGGGGCCTATAGAAACGTCTACAAACTGGATATAGGTACTCGAGATGGGATAGTTCTTTAAGTTCTGTCTAAAGTTTTATTGTAAAATTGTAAATACATGTAGATAAACACAAACTCGCATGACCAAAATACCATTTTGCTTTTTTTGAGGGTCCGGCGGTTGATCTCTTCACGGAGACCGATCAAAAACAAAATGTTATCAAAGTCAAACATTGAAGTTCTGATCGAAACCAAATAAAATACTCTAAGACGACATATCATTATAAATTTTTTTCACTTTTCAGTGAGCAGAAGAGGTCCAAAGCGCTTGTAAATCCTTATTTAGTTAAACGATAGGCCTATAAAAATGACAAATTTGGTGTTGTAGCAGGCTCACGCAAAAGTTTTCGAAACAGTTTTCAGTTGTATTCTTTATCTGCAGTACGCTAAAACAAATGTCTACCGCCACTTGTTCATTGATTTGCAAAATTCATTTTTTATTTATGAAGTTAATGTTATTTGTTTCCATTCATAAACGTATTCTAAAGACTATTCCATCAATTAATATGTCCGATTTGTTTGCCTTGAGATAGCATTATTATTTTTACATTTGCATCATAAACAGAATTATCAAAAAAATCTATACCGGGCCCGTTTAAGGAATTAACTCAATTAAATACATTTGAAATAATATATTATATAACAGACATGATTGTGAAGATTTACATACTCAAGCGTGAAATACATTCAGTGACCACCAATGATAAAAAAACGGCAAATAATCACATTTACACAAAACGACTATTTCTTTTGGCGCGACCCATGACGGTAACGTCAACGAGTCGAGAGCGCACATACCTGCTCCCAAGGGCGGATAACTCTAATCAGGAACGGTAACTCTAAATTCCGCAAGTACCGAATAGGGTTGGCAACATTCAAACCAAAGCGATTGTGACAATTGAAAAGGAAGTTTGTATAATGAGAAACCGTTATGTTTGTGTATTTAGGAACATTGTCTTTGCGCTTGATGGAATTTTAAAATAACAGAATAATTGAATATAGACTGTGCCCCATTACACTCCCTAAGAGAGAGACAATCATGTGTCAATGATATTTCTAAACATTTGCCGGTCTCAATTGGCATAAGACATCAAAACTGGGAGATGAAAGAACACGTTGTTATCGAAAGAAAGTACATATTTCTGATGGTATGCTCATTTCAATCAATTATAAAATGTTCATCAATGTATTTATCAGTTATTCTTAATTAATAATTCATTTGAAAAGTAGTGAGAGAGATTATGACAAAACTGTATCGATAGTCGTTATATTTGTTTTAACCTTTAATATTTAAAAAGCAACAAGGCTTCAAGTATGATAACGCAAAAAGAGTTGTCTCGCTTCTCCTGTCAAATTGACTGCATTCGAACAGTCCTATCGGGGTATTTCTGTGGAAACAAAATTCGAGAGTACCTGCCTGTTTATACTTATATTACGCTGTTACATGATTATTCACAATTATTTTTAAATATGTTAGAGAGGGTAACATTTTAATTGTTCAGGACTTAACAATTTGACAAATCACTTTCTCATCATTGCAAAAAAATTGTGAATTTGATAAACATTATTAGTTTAATGCACAGTATTTCACACTTATTTTCAAATATGTTTAGAGAGGGTAACAATTTAGTTGTTCAATGCTTAACAATTTGACAAATCACTTTCTCATCGTGTTGGCAACAACAACTTTGAGAATTTTGTGTGAATTGAGATCAAGTTACTTGAAGTGATGGTACAGAAGATGTAAGCAGAAACATCACCTACTATCACCACCAACGCCTGGACCTCCTGGCGTTGTATTTTCTGTAAAGAACATAAACTCTTTCAAATTGAATTATTTGAATTAAGGTTTGCCACTTATAATGGCAATATTCCCTGCAGGCATAATGATATGTTTTTTCGTAAATTGGTAGGAACCGTGTATTTCAAGCATTACATCAATGATAAGAAAAATGAGTATTCAATAATTATTTCTACTAACAAACATCTGAGAAGCATTTATGCAAGTTGCCTGTAATTGAGCAAAATACAATTGATAAGGTGTTGTCAGTGCCCATATAAGTCTTTGGATAGTCTGTCACACTATTCCGAGTCATGTTTACAAGCGAACGTTTACCAAAATGTTTTGATATATGTTTCCTTGGATAAACAAAGAACAATTAGTAATTATATTTCAACAAAGGGGAGGTCTCATTAACATATTTGTGGAATAAATCAGGACAATGTATAAATATTGACTGTTCAGGGAACGTAGAAAGAAATATTCAAAAAGAGTACCTTTCATATAATCATAATCTTAAATACTAAAATTGATTCAAAATCTTTTGAATAATGGTACTTAAAAGTGCATTTTTGTAGTAAATATCAATGTTGCTCTAAACACATTAAATGTTGTAAAACTGTTCAACAAATGCTAACGAAACATAAATTGAAGAATTCACAAATGAAATGGTTTTTAAAACATTTGTCATATAACCTACAAAATCTTTGGGCAAAATGTATGTTCTTCAGATTATATTTTGGGATGTAGTCTGTCAAAATATCGGGATATTGTAATACTGAAACTCTATCAACCCTTTTCGTAGATAGCACATACCTTCAGTGTAAATTGTTGCATTGCCACTGTAGAGTTCTGGGTTCACAACGTAACATCGGAACTGTCGTCCATTGTCTAGTTGGGTAACTGTGTGCCTCAACTCGGATCTCCCGTTGTTGTTGCAGTTGGCCGCCGCAGTAGGGTTACCATATGTGATGTTGGAATAGGGGTACCTTACCCAACTGGTAGGAATCACTTGAGAGACATCACGCCATTGCCACACCCAGAAATTAGACTGGTCTGTTGGAAACTCGCTTCCAATTAGTCCAGTACAGGTGAAAGTGACCAGGGTACCAGGGTCGTAAGTTTCATAGCTTGGAAACACTACCATCCTGATGTTATCAGGATTGACTGAAAAGTACAATAAAAGGCCATGTTATTAACTACGTTGTAGCATGTTATCAAAGACAGATACATTTTGGTTTAATGGGCAAAATAATAATTT
This sequence comes from Steromphala cineraria, assembly GCA_916613615.1. Classification (NCBI taxonomy): domain Eukaryota; kingdom Metazoa; phylum Mollusca; class Gastropoda; order Trochida; family Trochidae; genus Steromphala; species Steromphala cineraria. Next base: position 18,965,588 of record OU744737.1, read on the forward strand.
CTGTTGCACACTCCCCATTGTTGTAAGCAAGATGGATTAGTTATCAGTTTTGAAAAGACATCTTGCATTTGATTGCTTGAGACATTTAAGTCAAAGATTAAGATTAAGTCAAAATACAATTAATATGTAATATCGTGTCTTACTAAAGTCTTACAATGATCATAGATTAGTAGTTTGAAAGAGTTGAATAAATATAGTAAAAAGTACTATAAGAATTCAATTTGAACTGAAATTACCACGTCCACGCAAAACTTCAATTGACATAAAAAGTACTTGAGAACTTATGAGATGGTTATGAAATGTTCCACATATTTCTTTCATTAAAAAATGATTCTTTACTGTTATGAGAAAGACAAGTTCAGAAAAGTGTGCAGGTTTTTAGATATTTTAGAATTTGAAGAGTCGTAAAATGTTTCATGCCATCTGGCAAACAGGTCTAAATGACCTAAACATTGAAAAGCATAGTGCCAATTAAACTCATACATCTTAAATAGCCTTGACTATTCTCAGGTGTGACACAAAAAAAGTATCTCATATTACTTTGACCATACTGAAAAATATGATATGAAGCAACGTTAAATGATTTATGTCGCAAGAACTCTTGAAGCTTGCTGAAATGTGAAAATAGTAGAATTGTGAAAGAAGTTATCTTTTGCTGCATCCCAATACATCTATACATCTGGCGAATCCATATGTTTGGGGATATTTAACGTTATCTTACATCAAAGTAAAATATTCGTTTCAGATTTGCTGATGATCGATAAATCATATTTTATGTTACATAATGACATGGTTCAGAGTTGGATCCGCTGTTGACATGAATATTTAAAAAAAACTACTTCTGTTTTATTTTGAATGAAAATACAATCATATTGGATTTTTTGCACACTCGATCTATAAAAGTTTTCAATGCAATATCAAGTTTGTAAAAGTAGGTTCAGGATTAATTACATTTACACACATAGTTGACTAGATTCAATAACGCTACGGCTTATACAACATTCCTACAAAGATGTACAGCAAACTGTATAACCTCAGAGAAAAGCAAACAACTAATTATATCTTTAATTCATTGACTTTTTATTCATGATTGTACGCCATCTTGCCTTTATGCATTCAAATTTATATCTTGTATCATTGAGATTTGCTTGTTAGAAATAAAGAGCTTGAGACCATGCATTTCTACATATACTTTTGACTTGATTATTTCAATGTTTAGTGACTCACCTCTGTAGGTAACATTCTGCACAGCCTCTGAATTCCCTGCACTGGATGGGAAGAACAGTGTATTACAGTAGAAGGTATAGCCTTTTAGGTCGTTACATGTCGGATCACTCAGAGAAAATCGGAGAAATTTCGAAGCAGACTTAATGTCTCCTTGTACGATTAGTCTTGATCTTAAGGTGCCATCTTTTATCTGTGGTTCATCATTGTTAACATTTGTGTTTATAGCAACCATTTCCAGTCCTGGGTCACCAGGCAATGCAGTATGTAGTTTCCTTCCGATGGTTATAGAAAAAACAGCTGTTGCTCCTGTTGGAGGGCTGCAGGTTCCATTCAAGGCTGACGGATTTACACCTCCAATGTGAACTTGGCTTGGTGTTATGGTCAATGTAGTTCCAGACACTAAAAGATAAAAATAGCAGTGGATATACATTTATTGACATTGACATTTAGGTAAAGCCACCAATCTGATTATGAAGGATTTTATGTACATACGTTTTTATAAGTTCATGCTGTTTTGAGAAAGTATCTTCAAAAGTCTTCATAAATTAAATATGAATTTATCATCGTAATATCAATTGAGAAAAACTGTGATGAATAATTTAATGTTAGGTTTAATATAAATATCAAATGTTAGAAAGTGGATGAGTCAAATATTACTTTCTTATTTGAGTAGAGTAGGCCTATACATTTCTCGAAACTAGTTATACATGTAGTTGCACCCCAATTTGAATGTCATTTTCTTTTGATAACTAAGTAATGCATAAGATCGAAAAATCATCATTTAAAAGCTTTTATTGTCATCAAAAGCCACTAAATATTGAATATCTTATTTGCTATGTATTAATTCAAGCAAAAGGTGTATAGGGTTGGCAACATTCAAACTAAAGCGATTGTGACAACTGAAAAGGAAGTTTTTATAATGAGAAACCGTTATGTTTGTGTTATCCAGAAACATTATCTTTGCGTTTGACGGAATATTAAAATTACAGAATGAATTGAATATAGACTGTGCCCCATTACACTCCCTAAGAGAGAGACAATCATGTGCCAATGATATTTCTAAACATTTGCCGGTCTCAATTGGCATAAGACATCAAAACTGGGAGATGAAAGAACACGTTGTTATCGAAAGAAAGTACATATTTCCTATGGTATGCTCATTTCAATCAATCATAGAATGTCCATTGATGTATTTTTCTGTAATTTGTATTTAATAATACATTTGATAAGTAGAGAGAGAGATTATGACAAAACTGTTTCGATAGTCGTTATATTTAACCTTTAATAATTAAAAAGCAACAAGGATTCAAGTATGATAAAGCAAAAAGAGTCGTCACGCTTCAGTCAAATTGACTGCATTCAGACAGTCCTATCGGGGTATTTCTGTGGAAACAAAATTCAAGAGTACCTGCCTGTTTATATATATGGCTGTTACATGATTATTCACACTTATTTACAAATATGTTATAGAGGGTAACATTTAAGTTGTTAAGGACTTAACAATTTGACAAATCACTTTCTCATCTTGGCAACAGTAATTCTGAATTTGATCAACATTATTAGTTTAATGCACAATATTCACACTGATTTTCAAATATGTTGGAGAGAGTAACATTTTAACTGGTCAGGACTTAACAATTTGACAAATCACTTTCTAATCTTAGCAACAATAATTGTGAATTTGATCAACATTATAGTTTAATGCACGATATATACTTATGTATACATAATATATTTTGTCCAAATCAGTAAATACTTACCACTACAATGCAGCATCAAGAGCAAACTGCACACACAATAAAGAACCATTTTTGTCAGTCAAGCTTAGTTTCTGAAAAGAAAGAAAATGTAAAAGAATAAACAAAATAATACGGTGATATAATCATGTTGAATTTATGCTTTCATTTTAAAATATCATTCATAATAGTTCTAAAAATTGTAATTGCAATTATGATAATAAATTGACATATTGCAAATTCTGCAAGAAAATCAAACAATCACAAAGTTAAGAACATTTAGTTGGGGGAGATTGCATATTTCAAAATTCCACAATGGGGGAAAGGGCTTTTGAAAAAGAGTTGATTGAGAACGTCACTATCTGCTGAATGGAATCTGCTAAAATGGTTAGGGCGAAATCAGCAAACTACTTTTTAATCAATGACAAGTGTGGTGCATTCTCTCCCCACAGAGGCAACTTAGTCATACCTGAATTAGCCTCTGTTCTATTACGCCTAGATCATGGGGTTCCGGCAGATTGCCCTAGCAGCAAAATGTTGTAACTTAAAATAACTCCCTTATTTGCAGCCAATGAAAACACCTTTTCGATATCCATGACTTGGGGAGTTCTTAACGGTCGCATAGTGACATGGAAAACATTATGTCTTTATGTTTATTTTCCATTAACAGTGTGAAAATCAGATATGGATAGAGTTTTTCATTAGATAGAAACAGTTGTGTAAATTATTATTTGTTATATGATCGATTTTATTTAACTAATAAACCAAATAATAACTAATGATAAGGTAAAAAGCGATGGTTTGTAATAGGAAGAGTTACCTCCCTGGATGTTAAATTTCAGGGAAAGATTTTCCTAACCACACGGAATTGTCGAGGTTTTGCAAATGACCACTTAACAAACGGCGTCGCTGATTGCACAACTAACTTCGATTAAATTTTTAGCCCTACTCTCCTGCCTTTTTATTATATACTCATGTAATCTTAGGATAGTAATACAAGGGTGCAATACGAAATATGTCTTCAAATTCCGTATTGCACTCCAGAATCTGTATTGAACGCCTGCTAGTTCTACTTTTCTTAAGCTTCGGCAATTCTCGGAATTTTCCCCAAGTAACAATCATTTTTCTAACTAAAACATCAACATAAATGTATCTCAATGCATTGGTAAAAACGTACTTTTTAATATGACATCGAAGACTAAAATAGTGAGAAACTAGAGTTATTAAAGAAACTGCAAAACACTTTGAAAAAGGAAATCCTAAACCAAATTCCGAGAGCATCACTAGCGATACTCGTCATTATAACGTCATAGCCGACAACGATTATGACGTCATTTCCATGGTGACGTCGTTTGAATGAAGCCCGTCGCTCGATACCCTGAACTTTACGTTTTTCATATTCAGGACTATATAAATAATGGCTCTGGAATTACTTTTATCACGTTATTTTGATTTCACATTTGAAAAAATTATACTTGTCGTTTAACTTCGCAGAATAATGAGAAAATAAAAAGATAATTGATGTATCAAATCATCAGTCGAGCGTGTTCCGGATAATCTCCTTGTTCGCATTATGTATAAATGCGTAGTACGTCTTCTCAGATTTAAGAAATTGAAAACTACTTGTAAAAAGGTTTACAAGGTGTATATAATAAATACAGAGCGTCATACATGTGCATTTGGGTCGTTTGTATTGAACTCGAAGATGTCATGGACGCGATTTCAAAAATAAAAAAATTTCAATATGGCGCCGAAACCACGTGACCTACGACATGTCATAAATTAGGTTTTTGGCTAGAATGTTATTGCGCATCTTTTAGAAAATGTTTCAAGTTTTCGAACATGGATTCGGCCTGGACCTTTTATTCATCAACTGAATTTGACCAAAAGCTTATTAGAGCTTTTGGTCAATAAGGTCCACCAGCATGCCAAATTTCACTAAATTACCTTTAATCGTTTTGGCTAAATGCTTGACACAAAATCGTTGGAATGAAAATAACAAACCTGAAGGGCTGAATCCTTAATTATGTCATATCAAGTTTGTATTTGACGTTTGTGTTATGCATTTTAAAGACTCCATGTTGTGGGTTATATGTGCCAACTTTACCATCGACTGTTCAGGAAAGTATCATTTCAAATTTAATCGATGTAACAGGAAGAAAGGTCGCGATTATAACCGGAAACAGGACAGTGACACAATTCAGTCAAACATATTCTAGAAACGTATCTAAATCTGTCAAACTGATATTTACGAGTTGATAATGTTTGATAGGTTATATCATCAGAATCTATGTCAATTTGATGTGCGAATTCGTCTTTTGCAAATATATTCATGGTAATAATGGTTGACACCCATATACAGGAAAGTGATTTGAGCTTTTTAAATGCAAGGATTATTAACATTGATCAAATTTCTGGTATTTTCGACATCCAATTGCATTGACACATCATGCAAATTATAAAGTACATGCGTTTTATAGTTTATTATAGAACAAGGCTCCGCGAAAGGTATTGTGTAAAAATTGGGTTCAGTACCAAAAATTCTTCAGATACAATTATCCATTATTTAACAGAACCAAAATGAGCACACTGATGACCTGTATCAATGTACCAATATCAGGATCTCAAGATAAATTATTGTTTTTCTTTTATTCACCTTTATCGATTATGTTTTTTATTAGTTGCACAATAGCACATGTTCAAGGACATTATTCACAAGAGTACATACTATACTAACATATATTACAAAAAAAATAATCGAAAATGACACGTAAAAGTTGTATATATACCTTTTCTTTCCTATAACTCTTAGGGGTGTCAACCATTATTACCATGAGTATATATACATGTATGACCGTTTTAGATTATTTTTATTGAAAACAGGTATTCATCATATAGTTGCCATTTGGTGAATGAATATGTGAGGTATTTTGAATTCATATCATTAATTTTGCTATTTATGCTCGTATCAAAGCAAATATATATATATATGATGAAAATTATTGAATGGGTCTTTTGAAGTGTTGGTACGATGGAGTAATAGAATTAAATGGATTTACAATGTTCTTATCTGATATGACGATTCGTTGTAGATACTAAAATCTCACATTGTGTTACTGACGGGCAAAGTGAATACATTTCATTTACAAATACAAACAAAAGGATAAGATGGATTTCACTTTCAAAATGGTAAAATTAGCGTTTTGTGAGGTAAGATTTCCCTTAAAAATACAACTCGCATGATCTTTCAATATCAACTTGAAATAAAGAACTATAAATCAAGTAACAGATAGTTCTCGTACTTACAATTCAAACATCATGACTTCATTTCAAATTTGTAATAAATAAAAAATACCTCTTTGTGATCGGTAAATCAAATTTGACAATATACTTTACTGCTATAGACCCTGTTTAAAAGATATTACACCCCACTTCAGGACTCGTTGCCATGGTTCCCTTTGTTCTAAGTGTAGGTGTATTGGCCGAAATACCTCAACTTTTCTAATACACCTACTTTCTATTGCACACCCGCATTAAGTCAGGTGAAGAGATCTTCAACTTTGGCGAAATAACGGAGTTGCAAAATTTAGAATTGTTGAGAAATGTTAATGACCAAAGTGGGAATCCAACCAGGGGCCGTAATGTTGTCTATCAACTGAGCTACTGAGGCTTGATACAGGTTATGGTACTTTTAGTTCTAGGTTGTTGTATTTTCCTATATGAGCCTATGTATACTCAACGGGAATAGAAACGCAATTTGAAATCTAATCTAATCAAATTTAATCAACACCTCAGGCTAAATATACCAAGATATAATTCTTATTTAGACATCAGAGCATATTTCCAAAGAAAATTTTCGACTAATATCATCACATGTGACGTCACAACAAGGGAAAACACAGCAGGGGTGGTTTCACGTCAGTATATTGCGTGTCCCCCTTCTGTGCTCAGACATGTCTGCAATCGCATGGGCTTTGAAATCGCCTCAAATGTCGTGGGATGGTCCTTAAATGTTGTAACAGATTTCGTCCCACAAATGTTCGATGGGACTCATGTTCAGCAAATTTTTATCTCAGAGGAGTCAAACGTCCTCCATCTTATCAGCAAAGGGGAGTTTGAACCTTGATCAACAGCGTTTATGACATTATGCTACTGTCTGGTGACAATATTGGTCCTGTAATTGTCCATTGCTGTCTGTCAAGTCGGTGAAGGCCTTGTCATGGAAAGGATGTCAGCAGCGGATATTGTAAGCAACAAGACATCTGCATACGATTTGATAATTGATTTGACGTCTGTTTGTCTCAATCGTTCTGTTATCAGTGTCATATGGCGTTCGGAATCTGTATTTTTTTTCAGGTGTGAAAAGCGGGAAAATGGTCCTCCAAACAATGTCATAGGTGGTGTACCAAGTCGAGGACGATCTTTGAATGTTCCAGCTGACCGGCTTCGATTTTTAGTCAAGAATCGATGGACAGATTCACATGGAAGTGTCTGAAACTCGCAAAATCCCAATGGCCTCATTCTTCTTTTCAGTTTATCAAGCGCAGCGTGTCCGCAATTTGACTGACCTTCAAAATTGTGTGTGCTTGTAAAGGACTTGAGTGGTGTGAATGAACATGCACTTTACGATAAATGAACGTGGTTGCGTTTGCCTGTCATGCTCAACGCACTGTTTTCATCACAATGTGTTTGTCTGCTCAAAATGGTCTTGGATCCGAACTCCAAATGAATCATTCTGACATTCTTTGAACCATAGGTTCTTATTCCTGTCTTTATAAATATCATCAAGTGACCATGATAAGTTCCGTGACATAAATTACCAATTGCGTTTTAATGCCGTTCAGTATATATGCAAGACACATGGCTGAGCAACAAAGCTGATGAGATACAATCGTATGCTAATAGGAATGACAGCAAGAACTTCTACAGTGCACTTAGAACAATTTATGGCCCCACCTTATCAGGTTCAACCCCACTACTTAGTGCTGATGGCAAGTCAGTGATCATTGACAAAGCAAAGACCCTCGAACGATGGGTCGAACACTTTCATTGGGTACTTTATCGTCATTCAGCCATTACCGAGACAGCCATTGATTGTCTCCCATTAATCACTCACTCAATGATCCACCTTCTGATGCAGAAGTAGCAAAGGCCATAAACAAACTCTCCAGTGGAAAGGCAGAAGTGTATGCTGCGGGTGGTCCATTGATGGCCAGCACACTTGCTGATGTCTTTGTTAACGTGTGGCAAAAAGGAGAACTGCCTCAGCAGTTCAAGGATGCATCAATTGTGCACCTGTACAAACGCAAAGGTAACAGACAAGACTGCAACAACCACAGAGGCAAATATCTGTTGTCAAAAGCTCGAAAATTTCTAGCGAGGGTTCTCCTTAATCGTCTTAATAAACATCTAGAACAATGTTAACAGAAAGTCTGTGTGTCTTCAGAAGTGGTCGTAGCACAACAGTCATGATTTTAGCCGGCATCAACTACAAGAGAAGTGTCAAGAACACAACGTTGGCCTCTACTCCACCTTTGTAGATATGACAAAGGCATTTGACACTGTAGGCTATGGTCCTGATAACTTCATAAAGATCATTAAAAAATTCCACGATGGAATTCAGGCAAGAGTCCAAGACAATGACTGCTCACTGAATGTATACGACGAGGCTGAAATGCAGTCTAGCTTGGATTGCTTTGCTACAGCAAACAACGACTTTGATCTAACTATCAGCACCAAGAAAACTGATGTGATATTACAGCCAGCAACAGGTTCGCCATACACTGAGCCCACAATAGGAGAATGGGGAGAACATATCGGTATCTGACATGGTCACATAGCTCGACAGTACTGTTAACATCGATGAAGAGGTGCAATACAGGTTTGCCTATGTCAGTGCAGCTTTTGGCAGACTCCGTGACTCTGTGTGGGTTCGGAGAGTACAATGCTGTTGTCTTACCCTCGTTGTTTTATACCTGTGAAACATGGACAGTATATAGCAGACACGCAAAGCAGCTCAACTCATTCCATATGAGATGCCTATGAACACTGCTCAACATCAAGTGGCCGGACAAAACACCCGACACTGAGGTTCTTCAAAGAGCCACCATGGACACATTCTCTCCACACAGAGGCAACTCAATCATACCTGAATTAGCCTCTGTTCTATTACGGCTAACATACGGGATAGAAAGGTAGAAATCTGATTGGAGGCAATCGAAGTTAGTTGTGCAATCAGCGACGCCGTTTCAAAAGTGGTCATTCGCAAAAGTTCGGCTATTCCCGTGTGGATCCGCATCAAAGGGAGATAACTCTTCCGTCTACAAAACAAACGCTTTTTACCTTCTCATTGGTTTTTATTTGGTGAATTATTAAAAAAAAAATTATCATAAAAACGAAGAACAATTTACACAATTATAAAACAATATGTTTCTAATGAAAAACCCTATACATATCTGATTTTGAAATAGTTTCCCTCTCTGAGACTCACACTGTTAATGAAAAAGAAACCTAAAGGCATGATTCTTTTGAAAGTCACAGAGCGACCGTTGAGTATTCCCGAAGTCGTGGACATCCAAAAGGTGTTATCATTGGCTGCAAATAAGGGAGATATCTCAAGTTACAACTTTTTGCCGCTAGGGCGATCTGCCGGAACCCCAGGATTTTGGCGTAATGGAACAGAGGCTAACTGGGGTATGACTGAGTTGCCTCTGTGTGGAGAGAATGCCATGGACAGTATACATGCCAAACTGAAACTCAATCAAATGAGATGGGTTGGACATATGAATCGCAATCCAGACAAAACCCTCCTGTATTATTATCTTCATTTGTCGAAGCACATGTATCTCATTTTTCCTTGTGGAATGTATAGGCGGTAGAACTGTAGATTATCTAGTGCGCCTTGTTATCTCGGTCAGTCAGCAGCTGTGTCTCTGAACTAAACTGCCCAGTGTGACCTGTCGTGTATGCCAACCTTGTCGCGAGGTTCACTATACACGCAACCAGTCTAACGCCGTGAGAATTAGTTCACCACAAATATCTTCGTACGTACCTTCCCGAGCCACAACATGCCAAGCTTGTCTCTGGCTGCACAATACACGCAACCAGTCTAACCAGCCTAACCAGTCTACTTTAACATTATATGCATTGTCATGTAATCTATGATCTTAAACATGTCAGACACTCAATTTACTCACTTCCTGCTTGTTCGTTCGCTGTACTGTGTGCACTTGCAACTGGTGCTGTAAGTACACACTTCCTGGTCTAAACTGACAGGCGAAAGAAAGTACATACTTGAGATTAATGTATCATAGGTAAGGTTTCAATTACAAATATATTTTGCGTTTTTATTGTCTTATTGTCGTATCTCAATAGCAAGGCTTGAATCATCGCCTAAAGAAAACTTTCAAGTTTTTATTCTGAAGATTCAGATATGAAAATTATGTGGAAATTGTTCAAAAATTAATTTTGATATAACACAAACGTTCATCAACAAAGAATACATTATCTATGTGAAAATCAATAAACATGCCTATTTCTTAAAATATTGACAATATTTCAAACATGGTAGGGGTCATGTAATTCTTACTCTTTACCCTGCCTTCATTGAACAAACAATTACTACTCAAGATTATTTTATTCAAACAAATGCTTATATGTGTTATTGTGACCATGCAAATACGTTATCCTTTATATGCCTTTTAGACATTAAGTGAATTTAACAAATTGAGTACTTTCTTTTGCCTGACTGTTTACATACTATTTTTGTTGATAGGTGCTATAGGTAAGGAGCCATTTATCATATCTTACCAACACATCTACCTTAGTTAAGACTTCTGAAAGATATTGTACGAGTGAATAAGATATATTTACCTTTTCAACTATCTGAAAGTTCTAACAGTATACATATAATGCAGTAAAGCCTGACTGAGAATTTTTCGAAAGAAAACCCCAAACTTTTAATGTGTAGAAGTATAAAACATGCTTAATCTCCAAGTAACATTTGAAAAAATAATAGATGCAATAGTTAGCAGCTCACCATTAGCATTTATTATATGATGGACGAGTGATCTGTTTTCTGATTGGTCGAGGAAGAAGTTTATCGACAATGATCAAACCTTATGTTGACCCCGGGAAACGTCACGCGAGGTCAACATGGCAATCCAATGACCTGGAGCTAAAAATAGATCGCCACTACGAGGAGCGCCGTAAAGAGTTGCTACCAAAAAAACTTTAAATAATTGAATAGTTTTCAAAATAACTGATACTTTTATAAATCATATAATAAAACAGTTGTTGACTCCAGTATTCGGTGAATCCAATGGTTTATTGACCTCGGAAACAGAAAGAATGAAAACATAAAGCGTTTAGAAATATTATATATATAGAAAATTATGATGCTTTATTTATGAACTAAGAGACAAAAACTACAATATATCTTCACATGGAAATTAAAATTTCTGACAATTATGAACACGAATACGGATGCTATTACAACGGAATTGATACAAATATGTATTATATTGTGATTCACTTCAATGCGTTATATTTGATAAGTGTTTCTGCACTGAAAACATGTACTATACTGATGAGGGAACAACATCTTTATTCATTGCAGGTGACGTTTCGATAAAGGTTTTTGTATCATTCTCAAGCAGAGGTAATGCGAGGTATGAACATATATTGGTCATGATTCCAATTGCTTGATTGCTTGAGAACGTCGCATACCATGAATAAAGAAGATGTTATAGTAGTAGATTATTTGTATAGGGATAGCTCTATAACAAACAGCCATGCTCAAAGCGTTTTCTAAGCTAAAATTATATTCAAAGGTGGGTCTTTAGGCGTGCTATGAAGGAAGTGAGAGATGGAGATGATTTAAGTACGTAGGCAGGTACTTTCAATGGGCAGGCTGAAGTTAGCAACTTATTAGTTATTAGTTATTCGTTATTCGAATAACGAATAACTAACTGGTTAGTTATTCGTTATTCAAATACTGACTAACTCACTAGCATACTATTCGAATAACGAATAACTAACAGGTGAATAACTAACTAGTTAGTTATTCGTTATTCAAATACTGAATAACTAACTAGCATTCTATTCAAATAACGAATAACGAACTGGTTAGTTATTCGTTATTCAAATACTGAATAACTCACTAACATTCTATTCGAATAACGAATAACTAACTGGTTAGTTATTCGTTATTCAAATACTGAATAACTAACTAGCATTCTATTCGAATAACGAATAACTAACTGGTAAGTTATTCGTTATTCAAATACTGAATAACTCACTAGCATTCTATTCGAATAACGAATAACTAACTGGTGAATAAATAACTAGTTAGTTATTCGTTATTCAAATTCTGAATAACTAACTAGCATTCTATTCAAATAACGAATAACTAACTGGTTAGTTATTCGTTATTCAAATACTGAATAACTCACTAACATTCTATTCGAATAACTATCGGTTAGTTATTCGTTATTCAAATACTGAATAACTAACTAGCATTCTATTCGAATAACGAATAACTAACTGGTAAGTTATTCGTTATTCAAATACTGAATAACTCACTAGCATTCTATTCGAATAACGAATAACTAACTGGTGAATAACTCACTAGTTAGTTATTCGTTATTCAAATACTGAATTACTAACTAGCATTCTATTCGAATAACGAATAACAAACTGGTATAACTAAATAACTCACTAGCATTCTATTCGAATAACGAATAACTAACTGGTTAGTTATTCGTAAACGTTATTCAAATACTGAATAACTAACTAGCATTCTATTCGAATAACGAATAACTAACTGGTTAGTTATTCGTTATTCAAATACTGAATAACTCACTAGCATTCTATTCGAATAACGAATAACTAACTGGTATAACTGAATTACTCACTAACATTCTATTCGAATAACGAATATCTAACTGGTTAGTCAATCGTTATTCAAATAATGATACAAGTTATTCGCTATTTAATTGTGATTAACTTACTGATTCATTTCAATTCATGAACAACTTACTAGCATGCTAATCGAGTGAATAATAACTAACTGGTTAGTTGTTTGTTTTTCAAACAATGAATAAACAATCGATCAAAAAGTGTAGGGGAACTTAAATAAATGGTTTGGATGATGCATACCCTCTTGTTTGAAATGGAATAAAACACTACATGTAAAAGTTTAGTGAATGTTTACTGCTGAAAGTTACATAAACTTTTTTTAAAAAGTGTAAATATTTTTTAAAATTTTAAAAATTGAAATTTACCAGTTTAACGACTTAGTTAATTTAAATGAATACGAAATGATGCTTTAAATTTAACACATTAATAGTTTGTAATAAAGCATATGCAAGGAGCTTGACCCCATGAATTTTAGAATTGTGTTGTTTAATTAAAATCATAACATTAAATCGGCATATATCCATGTGTACATAAATACATGTACCAGTATATATTGTGACTGTTACAACTCCATTTGTCAATGAAATATGTTATTATTGAAGGATGACTTTCTTGCTTGTTTATTTAGTCATACATTTGGTGAGGGATTAGCATAAATTAGGTAAGGGATAGTTTAATTGACACTATCGTATTGACAATGTAATCAAAGTTCATTTTTCTATTGTTGTAATATTAGACGAGAAGAGCCCTGTGAAATGAATAGTCACTGTTGATGTTATTAAGTGATTATAACATAACTCTGCAATATAGATATTAGCCAACGCCCTCAACAGTTGCTTGAAAATGATACACGTAATCGTACTTGAACATTGCTGAACATGACTAGAGGAGCTTTTATTTGTGATAGCATTAGTATCTTATTACTAGATATCAGAAATACATTATGTATTGTTTAACACCAACTTCATATTCAACGTGAACATTGTTGTGAACAAAGTTGTTTATATGCAAAAGATTTGGGAAGAATTGCATTATAGGTGATCCATCAATTGGTTATTTCATTTTCAAAGTAATGTCAAGCAAGAATTCTCTAAAATGGCAGGAATTCATAACGCTGACTTCGACGACATCTTGTGGTTAACAATATGAGTATCTTGGTACACATTAATATGTATCAAATATCGTTTATTCTCAGTATCTAACTATGTTCACCGTTCAATCCCACTTGGATTTAACAGTTAATCTCTTATTAACTCAATTTATATAATTACTTATCAACTGACGTTCTTTTATTTTCGGCTTTTATCACAAGAAAAGTATTGATGAATACTATGATTAAGTTCACCTATTGTCCATGAATATTGGAACAATTGCACCTTGAGAAATCTCCAAAATACGCCTAAATTGAAATCGATTTGAACCTCCAGATACAAAAGGTCCACCCTTCAACTGTTAAATCGATATCTAATACGATAATCAGATAACCATGGTATCGTAAATTGATACCATTTAAAGTTGATTAACATTTTGACAACAGGTTGAGATATGTTATTTTCACAGACATCGTAAGTACCAGCATTGACGACGCTTTAACGTGTTCTATAGTACCGTTATACGAATATGTTGATTCATTTATAGAGTCACTGGAATTTGGCAGCATACAAAACGAACACACATATTATGGTGGTTACAAATAGACACGAGCTGTAACAAATACATACATTGTAATGTCTCAATACGATTTCAATCTTTATCTACTTGTACAAGATGCTATAAACTGACATGCAAAAGAAACTCGTCACCTAAGTCGATTTTATCAAATATATAACTTGCAATTACAAAAGTTTTCAGTTTAAGACGTCCAACAGTTCAGGCCTTTAGCTATCAAACAAAAATACTTTAACATGTGTTTGATGTTTAAAAAAACTAAGATTTGATTCTATATATCATTTCAAATTACTTTAAATGCACAACAATGTAAATTAAATTATACCCCTGTCTACTTTAACCAATGATATCTTAACACAATATCTACCAAAAATAATAACTCATATAAATTGGTATATATATATATATATACTCTCCCAAAAAAGAAACGCATATATAATTTTTTAAATAATTTTTTTTTGTTCTCCTTAAAAACCACAAATGTCATAAAATGTCCATGGTATCAAAACGGAAATTTACATGATTATAGCAAAAAATACGCCAAGAGAAGAACACTTGTTTCAGGTATAATGGCCAGTCTTTGAGTTCAATGGAGTTTGAGAAGTCATAAACAACTGCTTTACTTTAAATGGGCAGGATTATGAGCTATCTGACGCTCTGTAAGTGAATTCAAGTTAATATACTCGAAACTCTCCCTTTGGTTTTAAATATGCCAGTGACGTCCATGAACGTTATCGAAATTGTGATTTGCTTCTCAAATTCCTCAGAACCACCAATTAACCACATTTGTGTGCTAAATATTGTATCCCACACCATCACACTGTCTCAACCGAATTTGTTGACTTGTGGCATAAACTATAGGCAAAATTGTCCTTTTTCCGAATGTAAAATATCCAAAGTCACGTTATTTTTTAATTGTTGTTACTGACAAATGTGTGCATTTATAGAAACCCAAAGTCTTCTAAAGTTTCTTGGGTTCAAGATATTTATAGTAAAAGGCCACTTGATAAGATTGAGTTCTTTGAAGCCACGAAAAACAGGGGCGATAACTGGCCTTCATGGTCTAATATCGACTTCATGGAAACGCTTTTGTACAGTTTGGGGGACTTTTGAACCAAATCAGGGATGTTGTGAATATTTTGCATTTGTATCCCTGTGGCAAGAGAATGAAGAAAAATTGTGACCCGGATGTAGAGATTTGGGATGTTCACATCTTTAGCTCTTTTGATGGGATGTGACCTGTAGGAAGTAACCAATAATGGGCAATAGGACGATGATGAATATTCTGATGCCAGATTAGTGTGAATCATGAAACTTCGGTTTCAATTTCACGCTCGACAACGTTTTCATTTCCGACACTTTGTCTATGCATAATGATAACCTTGGTTCCATTTAAAATTGAATAACACAATTTGAAACAATGAGTGCCTATGGTTGGTTAAAGGTTTCATATGATCTAGCGTTTACTCTTAAGTAAAATCTGCTTTAGATTTTTTTCTAAATAATGTTTTTCCAAAATAATCTTCAAATGAGTCTAAAAAACAAGAGGAATAAAATTTTCGATTTTGTGTACTAAAGTCGTAAACCATCATATAAGAAGGATATCACATTTTGTTGTTTAATTTGTTTTTACACTCGACAGAAAATCTCAAAATCACCTACGCGTTTCTTTTTTGGGAGAGTATATGATTAATGTTCATATATAATAATATAATTCCATAAACAAATGCATCACGTACATTTCAAATCGTTGTAAATAGAAACGAACTGATGAGTTCCCTTTGCTTGTCATTTAAAAAAAAGGATCACAGATATGTGTTTTACCTGAGGCAAGCAAGAAACACACTATGCAGCTATCTTATAAACTTAGGATTTAAGGTGTTTGAACAACCAACAGATACTTAATCTAAAACAGATGAAATATGCAGTCGAAGAACAATCCTTTGGACATTTCTATGTTACAGATCATTAGCTCAGCAAACAAAATAATGGTATTTCTTCACGGACATCATGAACAAAATGTAGCTCACAAAACAAAAACTATCAAGTCTCACATAGAATGCTAGTGAGTTATTCATTATTGTGACTTTGAA
This sequence comes from Steromphala cineraria, assembly GCA_916613615.1. Taxonomy (NCBI): domain Eukaryota; kingdom Metazoa; phylum Mollusca; class Gastropoda; order Trochida; family Trochidae; genus Steromphala; species Steromphala cineraria. The sequence continues at coordinate 18,982,230 of OU744737.1, forward strand.
TTATAAGCCTTTAAATGAAAGTATTCATTCATTCTATATGTATGTGTCAATTGTAAAAGACTCATCAGTACCTTATTCCACCAGTTAGTTATTCGTTATTTGAATAGAATGCTAGCTAGTTATTCAGTATTTGAATAACGAATAACTAACCAGTTAGTTATTCGTTATTTGAATAGAATGCTAGCTAGTTATTCAGTATTTGAATAACGAATAACTAACCAGTTAGTTATTCGTTATTCGAATAGAATGCTAGTGAGTTATTCAGTATTTGAATAACGAATAACTAACAAGTTAGTTATCCGTTATTCGAATAGAATGCTAGTGTGTTATTCAGTATTTGAATAACGAATAACTAACAAGTTAGTTATCCGTTATTCGAATAGAATGCTAGTGAGTTAGTCAGTTTTTGAATAACGAATAACTAACCAGTTAGTTATTCGTTATTCGAATAGAATGCTAGCGTGTCATTCATTATTGTGACTTTGAATGATAAACCTTTAAATGAAAGTATTCATTCATTCTATGTATGTGTCAATTGGAAATGATAGTTATTCGTTATTCGAAAAGTGAGGTTTTTAGTATTTGAATAACGAATACCTAACCAGTTAGTTTTTCGTTTTTCGAATAGAATGCTAGTGTGTTATTCAGTATTTGAATAACGAATAACTAACCAGTGAGTTATTCAGTATTTGAATAACGAATAACTAACCAGTTAGTTATTCGTTATTCAAATAACGAATAACTAATAGCTAATAAGTTGCTAACTTCAGCCTGCCCTTTCAATGAGAGGCAGCAGCAAATGAAAATTATTTTGCTCCGTATGTTCTCATTCATTAATGTCATTCCAAATTAACAACTAAAACGCCCCTCACAGATATAAAACTTGTTACTGGTTCTTCAAGTATGGTTTTGGTTTCGTGTGGGAAGCCCAAGGTGTGGGTAACGAGGAGCAGTTTTTGAAAGAATTTCTTCTAAGAATCAGTGACTGTCACAAACCATTAATATTCTCTGAGATGCATAACTGTTCTTCACTGGATCTTTATTCAAGTATCAAAACTGTGTTTTGTATGGAACCTTATTTATCATTTGTGAAATCTAAAGATGCAAGGCGCAGATTGACAATGTTACGCATCGGTGCACTTCCAATATACAAGAATACTGGTAGATTTGATGGACTTCCAAGGCACCAAAGGCGTTGTTATATTTGTAGTGATAACGTTGTAGAAAATGAGTTTCATTTTCTATTTGAATGTAAAGTCTATCATGATTTGCGCTGCAAATATTTCAAGGCACTTCCAAATCACATTGATCAACATTACTTTTTAAATATTCTACAATGTACTAATTATTCTGTAACAACAAGCTGTTCTAATTATATAAAAGAAGCACTGTCACTCCGAACTCTGTACACCTGACTGACAATTGCTGTTTATTTTGTATTGTACGTGGGCCTAAGGCCTTTTTGCGAAATAAACTTGATTGATTGATTAAATCATGTGTTTGTTTCTGAGGAGATTAAAGAGATAACTATAAGCGTTGAACTACACACGGAATGAAAACCAATGTGCTTATCTAAATTGATGAAATTATTTTCAGTCTCTTTACTACATGCTTATTTATACATATTGCAATATCAAATGACATTTTCATTATGTTTCAACAACAATATTACATAGCAAACATGAAAGAGCCACTCCTGGAAGGACGACGAACGAAAATGGCACAACATATTATATCAATTCAAATTATTTCAGATAGTCTTTCCCAAAATGGAAAACATGAAAAATACAAGTTTTACAATGAAAACTATTAACAGTCAATCTTATTTGCGGAAGCCAAGTTCATACGTCCAATTTACATTAATACTAGTTCTTTAACCTATCAAATATTATCAACTCGTGACAGTCGTTCTGGCTGCTTTAGATAAAGTTCCAAAATTACTTTTCAGTGATTCTCGAGTGTCCTGTTTTCGATCATGATGACGGATTCAAAACTTCCTGTTGTCACTGTACTGCCTTTAAAATGATAATTTACTACACCATATGAAACCTCTCGATCAGATGACACTATTGGTAAAGGTCGACATATATTACCATCGAAACTCTTTGGCTCATTAATTACTCAAAAGCAAAAAAGTTGATCCTAAAGTGAATGCATTCATTTTGTAGATATCAAGTACAATTGAGCAAGATCCAAATATATTCTCTAAGCGTTCAGGTACAATTCAAAGGTCCAGTTCATTATCAGATCTTAGATCACCTTATAAGCATTGACAAAACCACACTCAGAGTATCCTCATGTACATTTTAAGTTAACCTTAGACGTTGAAGGTCGTATAAATTTGATAAAATAATCATTTCGTTGTGAAGATATACATTTTATGTCCAATGATATCAAAATTTTGGTAGAGTACATGTTAATGTTTAAAAGAAAGCATAGCTTCTTTTTTTATAATGTTCCAGTTTTATGCAGGGTTTCATAATTACCATCTGGAATATCCTGTGTTTCCGTAGGTTACTGGGGATTTTCAAACTCAACATATCGAAAATCTTGTATTTCCTGAAGTTAATAGGGAGTTTCGTATTCTACATAAGGAACAGCCACTGTTTCCTGGGGTTACTTGGGAGTTTCGTTCTCAACATATAGAGTCCTGTGTTTCCTCAGGTTAATGAGTTTTGTACTCAATATCTGGAACATCTTTTGTTGATTGTGGTATTTGGGAGTCTTGTAATCAGCAATTCCTGAGACTACCGGGAGTTTCAAAATAATTTTCTGGATATCCTCTGTTTACTGAGGTGAATGAGGAGTTTTGTATTCAACATCTGCACATCCTGTGTTTCCTGAAATATCAAGGGAGTTTCGTTCTCAATACCTGGATATCCTGTTTACTACGGTTACTCTGCGGCTACTGGGGAGTTTCGTTCTCAATACCTGGATACCCTGTTATCTGCGGTTACTGGGGAGTTTCGTTCTCAATACCTGGATACCCTGTTTTCTGCGGTAACTCTGCGGTTACTGGGGAGTTTCGTTCTCAATACCTGGATACCCTGTTATCTGCGGTTACTGGGGAGTTTCGTTCTCAATACCTGGATACCCTGTTATCTGCGGTTACTGGGGAGTTTCGTTCTCAATACCTGGATACCCTGTTTTCTGCGGTTACTGGGGAGTTTCGTTCTCAATACCTGGATACCCTGTTTTCTGCGGTTACTCTGCGGTTACTGGGGAGTTTCGTTCTCAATACCTGGATACCCTGTTTTCTGCTGTTACTGGGGAGTTTCATTCTCAATACCTGGATACCCTGTTTTCTGCGGTTACTCTGCGGTTACTGGGGAGTTTCGTTCTCGATACCTGGATACCCTGTTATCTGCGGTTACTGGGGAGTTTCGTTCTCAATACCTGGATATCCTGTTTTCTGCGGTTACTGGGGAGTTTCGTTCTTAATACCTGGATATCCTGTTTTCTGCGGTTACTGGGGAGTTTCGTTCTTAATACCTGGATATCCTGCTTTCTGCGATTACTCTGCGGTTACAAGGGAGTTTCCTTCTTCATACCTAGATACCCTGTTTTCTGCGGTTACTAGGGAGTGTTGTTCTCAATACCTGGATATCCTGTTTTCTGCTATAACTCTGCGGTAACTGGGGAGTTTCGTTCTTAAAACCAGGATACCCTGTTTTCTGCTGTTACTGGGGAGTTTCATTCTCAATACCTGGATATCCTGTTTTCTGCGATTACTCTGCGGTTACTGGGGAGTTTCGTTCTTAATACCTGGATACCCTGTTTTCTGCGGTTACTGGGGAGTTTCGTTCACAATACCTGGATATCCTGTTTTCTACGGTTTCTCTGCGGTTACTGGGGAGTTTCGTTCTTAATACCTGGATACCCTGTTTTCTGAGGTTACTCTCGGGTTACTAGGGAGTTTCATTCTCAATAGCTGGATACCCTGTTTTCTGCGGTTACTGGGGAGTTTCGTTCTCAATAGTTGGATAGCCTGTTTTCTGCGATTACTCTGCGGTTACTGGGGAGTTTCGTTCTCAATACCTGGATATCCTGTTTTCTATGGTTACTCTGCGGTTACTGGGGAGTTTCGTTCTTAATAGCTGGATACACTGTTTTCTGCGGTTACTGGGGAGTTTTGTTCTCAATACCTGGATATCCTGTTTCTACGGTTACTCTGCGGTTACTGGGGAGTTTCGTTCTTAATACCTGGATACCCTGTTTTCTGAGGTTACTCTCGGGTTACTAGGGAGTTTTGTTCTCAATAGCTGGATACCCTGTTTTCTGCGGTAACTGGGAAGTTTCTTTCTTAATACCTGGATACCCTGTTTTCTGCGATTACTGGGGAGTTTCGTACTCAACATCTTGAACGTCCTGTGTTTCCTGAGATGGACCTGGAGTCTCGTAGTCTCGTCTCAAGTCCTGATAGCGGACTTCAGTGTCAGTATTGATTTGGGGTTTATCGTAGATTGGTTCAGTCTTACACCTCTTGAGGTATAGGATCAATATTACTAACAGAACAATCAGAATGCCAACCGGTAGCCCAACAACAAGTCCGAGAAAGCAGCCCGAGTCCTCTGGTCCTGAAATGAAAATTGTTTTAATCATACAGTTGCATCAAAAAGTTTGTTCACCTACTGATTTATGTTGATTTGATTCTTCTGGACGATTTGGACTAAAAGTACGAAAGGAAACTTCTTTGCCTCGTGTACAATAATAATTTTCAAACATATCACATCAACTTCGTCAACCTGGCTTGACAGTTTTGTACTGTACTTCGCAATCGTCTGGCCCGTTTTGAGTGAACCCATATCATTTATCTAACCAACAGGCCTTCAGGGTTTTAAAGGCCACATTAAGCATAGATGGATATAGGCAACTTCTAAGCAAAGTCTACGTCAGGGGGCATCTCATAATGTTCATCTTGTGTTCAGCTAAGTAATGTGTCGAGGGCCTGTACCTTAGCCTCCATCTTCTGATTGGGCCACTTGGTCACATGACAGCAATGACGTCAAGAAATGTCAACCTCTGTGAGTCGTTAGAGGCTGATATAACAATCGAAGCACCTCTAGTGGTTAAATATAGATTTGAGAAATTCGGTGACTGTGCTGACCTATTTCCAGGCTATTCAAGTGATGTCCCTTATTTTCACAGAATAAAAGTAATTCAGGAACATATTTCATATAATAAAACAATCATTGACTTCAAATTCGGTTGATTCAATGAGTTGTCGACCTTAGTTACGTGATATTCACCTCGGCGTTGTCCAAGGTCGACAAATCATTGGATTAACCTCAGTTGAAGTCAATAATGTTGATTACGAGTCTGACCAAAAATAATTTTGACTTGTTTTACTAAAAATATACCCGATAATGTCAAATCGTTGTTTCATGATGTCATGGTATTGTTCTTATGCCCGTTTGGCCTCGATAAAACAATCGAACAAAAATGACTGTATTCGTTTGTCCTTTTTCGGCGAGTCATAATAAAACATTTATGTACTGGTTAATTCGGTCAATACCTGTTTTCTATAGAAAACATATTGATCCTCGGTCAATATATTTCCCCCGGGTCTATACGGCTGAATATGAAGGATATCAGGGGATAGGTTTTAGCATAACGCGGAGACATACATGTATACGCTGTTGATGGTCTATAAAACAGCCGTGAGTTCAGTAACAATATTTTCGCTAAAAGGAGCTGTATGATTTCAAGTATATAATGAAATAATACATCGATAACAATATATCATAGGAACTACACTATGCAATTAATTTGCTTGAAAACCCTCAAAATGCAATTTACAAATTGCAAAAGCACATTATTCTTTAACTGTAGAAGGGGCTTCCTCTGATTGGGTAAATACCTTGTTCCTGGAGTGACAATGTGAAATTGACAACCCCAATATCATTTCCAACAGTCACGGTGTAGTCACCAAAACATTTACTGGAAGTATTCTCAATTTCCAGCACGCTTGTAGACTGGGGATCCAAGACATAGGTAGCGCTCTTGTTCTGGAGCAGGTGCCCGAGCGGGTCGTACCATTTGAACATAGGGGTTGGGTAGGCGAACACAGACAGCACGAGGTAGGTCGGACCTTCACTGAATGCGACAAATGGCTGAAGTCGTGGATATACTGCTATTGGTGCACCTTTGGAATAAAAACTTTTCAAATTAGATTTGTTCATTTCAACTCTTAAATAGCCGCAGTGAAGGGCACATAGAAACCGTATCAATAGTGTCATGTTTTTTAGAAATATCGAGTTACCATTCTCTCCTCTCCTCTGTTCTATTACGGCTAATACATGGGATTGAAAGATATAAATCTGATTGGAGGCGACGCCGTTTCAAAGGTGGTCATTCTAAAATCCTCGGCCATCTCCGTGTGGTTCTGCAAAGCTATCGTTAAAATTTAACATCCAGGAGAGATAACTCTTCCTTTAACAAATCACTGCTATTTACATTCTCATTAGTTTTTATTTTATTAAAGGGGCTGTAGCACGTTTTTAGGGGAAATATAAGGTGATGTCAGGAAAATTAGAATAAATGGTTCCAATTGAAAGACAATGTATCTAAACTAAATGGAGAAATGATAATTCAAATATATAACGTAAAGTTTAGCCATGCGAGTGCTTTTGCTTACAAAAAATGAATTTAAGGTGTTCACACAAAATGGCCGCCAATGGATTTTATGCGGATCTTCATACTTTGTTCTCTGACTATGGATGATTGGCTTGTCTAATGAGATTTTTGACAATGTCAAAATGATACATTTAGCATTAACTAACAATTATCAGTGAAAATTTTAAAATATAAAATTATAAAAAAAACGTGCTACTGCCCCTTTAATCAGTAAAATAATATCTATCATAAAACAAATTTATGTCTAAAGAAAACCGCTCTCCATATCTGATTTTCAAATATTTCGCTCTCACACTGTTAATGAAAAAGAAATAAAGGCATGATATCAAAAAGGTGTTTCCATTGGCTGTAAATAAGGGAGATATCTTAAGTTACAACTTTTTGCCACTAGAGCAATCTGCCGGAACCCCAGGATCTTGGCGTAATAGAACAGAGGCTAGCTCGCAATAGGCTCGCTCTGTGGGGGGAGAGAATGGACTGTTACTTGAAAGTTTGATTTTAAAAGCTGATTGACGTTGTATAATATAAACAGGAAGGTTTGAAGTCCGGTTTATATTCGAAAACCGGATGAAACGTTATTTAGTGACGAGTTGATAGTGTTTGATACGTAACATGAATGAATGAATGAATTGTAAATTGAAAATGTCAAAGGAAATCAAATGTTCATCATACTATTAATATTTTATATTTTGATATGAATTTGTGAATTTTTTATTCACACATAATATAAATTTATATACTATATAACAATTCAAGCATTAAACTTTCCAAAAGTCTCGGGCTATTGAAAATGTGGAAAATAATACATGTAGCTAGTTCCTACATTCAACATATAAAGTAAGCAAAGCTGATCCTGTCCCTATTCTATTCTTTGCATCACACAGGAAGACGTTTGTTTCTGTGCATTCCAATTACGTCACATTGAATGACGTCATATCGATGCCGTCGCCAAGAGACAATATGGCGCCGCGCCTCCTGATGATGACGGAGCCCGAGGGGTTGGCGTCCACGTGACATGAGAGCGTGACCCCCTCACCCTCTCCCAACCTTATAGCGCCCGCCTTACCATTGGCTGTGAAACTGGTGACTGATGAGGCATCTTAAAAGTAGTGATGACGTCATTTCAATTTTGACTGAAAGTATTTTGAGAATCCTTTGGCTGTTCAAGCCGCTAGAAATACAGTCCATTCTCAGTAAAAGTTTGAACTTGATTTATCTTTAAGGAAGATAATTATTCAAACTGTGAAATGAACTTTGCAGTAGAGCAACGTGTATCTAACGTTGCAGTCAATTTAAAATTGCAAATCATTAGTTTCATTTTAATACATCTTTTTTGAAGAAAAATATAAAGGGTTAGGCTTTTGAAACAGTCAGGTCAACTACTTTCATTTCATGTGTTAACTTGAAAGAATATAAATGGAATAATACGTACATTCAACGTTTAAAATTGCATGGTTGCTAAATGATTTCCCAACATTACAGGACCAATCTTTGCTCTTTTGAGTCCGCTTGACGCGCTCTATGGTCAGGTTGTATAGGCCTCCTCGAGCTCGGACTGTCGGGCTGGGTCCACATGTCACATCGGGGAGGGCTCGAACCTGGACCCCAGTGACAGTGGAGAATGAACACACACTGACTTGGTTATTTTTGAAGGTGAGCAGACCGCTCTCTCCTCCCGTACTGCACGTGAATACGAAGGTGTCATTCTCACGGACTGTGGCACTCGTCGGGTTAATAAGGAGATCTGCTGTGATATCTATAGAAACAAGTTTAAAGAATATCTTAACACTTTCATGATGAATGATATCGAGGAAACTTAAGATCTTACTTTGCATTTTTGCGATCAAATCTGTCGATCAAATATCCCTAATGCTAAATTTCAGCCAATCAGAGTTGTTATATCGCAATAAGAATTTGTCAACGTTACTTCCGGGGACAACAATCAATCCAATATTGGCAATATGTTGTTGCAGAATGTTTTCAGAATGACATTATTTACAAAGTTGTAATAACAAAACATTCTCCATTTTAAAGAGCCATCGGCCCTGTAGCTCATCAGGCTTCATATCAATATTGCTTTAGGGTGTGGCAAATGTGGCTTCTCCCTTAGAAAGCGCAACAGGGTCACAAAATGTACAATATATCTAACTTAGGAGTTTGTAGACCAGGCTTAAGTTTTCTAGTCATTTAGCTTCTAGGGGAATAAGATTAGAAAATAGGTTTGGGGGTGTTGCCCTTATTAGGGACCACAGGGTCACAAAGTTATCAGTTATAATCCTCACTAGTCAAGGAGTCTGTACACAAAGTTTCAGCTTTCTATGCCTTTGACTACTTGAGATGAAGTCGAAAATGCACAAAGTTTACGGACAGGCCAGATGAGCTACAAGAACGTTTTGAATCGTGTACATTTTGAAAAAGGTTCATGAATGCCAAAAAGCAATCGCGAAAGCTTGAAGGTGATAATTTTTACAAATCTTACTTTTTTCAAATCACCCCAAATTATCAATAGCAAGTTGACAGTTCTAAGTATCTTTGACGATGTTTCAAAGGGACCTCAAGTTTTTATATCAGCATTCCATAGATTGAATTTTCTGTTTGACTATATGTATTTTCAAGGACATAGAATATGGCCTTTGAAACACAGTCAAAACAATTATTTTCATTTGTCACTTTGCAGGAATGTAAGTGGAAATACTTAAATTTAACATCTAAAACAGCTGTGTTGCTCAACGCCGCCCCCACACTACAGATCCAGTTGTTGCTGTTCTGGATCCTCTTGACGCGCTCTATGGTCAGGTTGTATAGTCCTCGGACTGTGGGGCTGGGTCCACATCTCACATCGGGGAGGGATAGAACCTGGACCCCAGAGACAGTGGAGAATGTACACACATTGACGTGGTTATACTTGAAGGTGAGCAGACCCCTCTCTCCTCCCGTACTGCACGTGAACATGAAGCTGTCATTCTCAAGGACTGTGGAATTCGTCGGCTCAATACGGAGCTCTGCTGTGATATCTATAGAAACATAGATTCTACCATAAATGTGCAAAATACTCGTTTCTGATTGGCTGCTTTGAAAAATCAGAGGGCGTATAATTTGGTTATACGGTGCTCTGTTTACTTCTTCTAATGCGCAAAAATTCATTTGTTGCCTAGCAACAAGTAGTTCTGAAGTATTGCTGTTGTGTCGAAATTTCCCCAAACTATGCAATTATTGCGTTTATTATTGATAGAATTTATTCAAACTTTCCACAAGCTCAACGCTTGTAGTCTGTCAAAACCGGTAAAATACACGACACTGACAACAGTTCAGATTTCCCGTTCGCACGGTCCATCATTCTATAGCGTTAGACCAAAACGGGCTCGACAAAGTTTAACCGGCCAAAATTTCATACGAATATGAATCGAAATACGGCATACACTTACCTTTAATTTATTTAAAACACCAATGCAATCATACCGACGTCAAGTTTGTGAATATATGCAGAACGTAACATATTCAAAATGCTAACAACCGTCACGAAATAATAAAACGTCTACTGAATAGAGTGAGCTCCCTTTGCAGCATTCGGATATTTTTCGGTAATCTCCGAGGCCTTCTATTTGTAACGTCATTCGAGATAACCAAATCAGTCAACACTATGTGAACGTCTCTCCGTTGAAATCGTGCACGGGCATCATGACACAGCACACCTGTTAGATTGCCTTAACAGCTGGTGTTTGAAGAATGATTTGACTGTGAATTATGATATCCAAAGTTATACACTTCCGTGGTGCAAGAACAGAAAGAACATCGGCGGATTTCAAGTGTGGAAAAGAACAGGTGGAAATAACGGACAAATACACAAATTTGGGAATCCTTCTCACAGAGCACTTCGATTACAAGAGAATAGCATCAGCAAGTTCTGCTAGTAGAGCTCTCGGGCTTTTAATAGCCAAGTTCAAACTGCTAGGTGGCATAGGATACAGAACTTTCACTAAACTCTATGACGCTATCGGTGATTGACTACGGTTCGAACATTTGGGATACATATAGTATGTCATACATAGCGGTTGTCCAGAATCGTGCCATGAGATACTTCCTAGGTCTGCGTACATTTGCTCCCAACAATGCTGTTTCGGGAGATATGGACTGGGTCCCACCATCCGTGCGACAGTGGGCGTCAGTCACACACCCATATTTGCGTCTCAGAAGAATGGACCAACATCGCATTAACTACAAGATATTCAAGTGGAGTCATCAATGGGCAATAAGACGCAAACACAACACTGCGAATGCATAAAAAGTTACAGGAATGTGGCCTCACCCATGTAATCCCGTTAGACAACGTATACGGAAGTAAGTTCGTAGTAGACACCGTCAAAAATAAGACTTTTCAGCGCTTTAAAGAAAATTGGATTAATGAAGTTACACAACAAAGTGGAAAGAGAGGAACAGGAGGAAATAAAATCAGAACCTACAACGCATTACGACACGGAGGAGTATGTGCGAAGTCTCATGCCTAGAAGAAACAGGTGAGCTTTAGCCAAGTTTAGAAGTGGGGTGGCTCCCCTAAAGATAGAAACTGGACGATATACAAACATACCAGTATCTGAGAGAATATGTCCTATTTGTCAAAATGGAGTAGAAGATGAGGAACACGTTTTACTAAGATGTCCTTTGTACGTAACAGAAAGAGAAACATTGTTTCAGAATTGTATTAATACAGAAGAAGATTTCTCAAATTTTGAAGATCCTCGGAAAGTGAGTGTTATCCTGTCTACCCAAACTGTGAAATAAAACCCTAACCCTAACCCTAACCCCAATTGCCCCAACCTGCTTCAGTATTTTATCGAAAAGAAATGATTTCTTGTCCTCTTAATTCATGTTTACAATTTTTTAAAGATTTATAGCTATTTTGCACTTTTTATTAGTATTTTAAAATAGATTTTTATCGTAGGATTAAAACAAGTGTAGATTTTGAAACTTATATCACTAGTGTTAACGTAAGACAGTTCCGCATTTTACTCAGTAGATTTCGATGTTCAAATCATACTTTGATGATTGAATATGGTAGATATTTAGGTCTTAAAAGGGAGGATCGTCTTTGCCCGCTTTGTATTGTACCTCATATCGAAAATGAGTATCACTTCTGTTTAGAATGCCCTTTTTACCAGAAACTGAGATGTGATATTCTTCCTAAATATTACCATTTATATCCATCAGAATTAAAACTAGCCCAAATATTTGCATCACAAAATACTTTTGTCATAAATTCCCTCGCAAAATACATATATTTGGCATTCAAACAAAGAAATAGATTTCTAAACTGTGTAACCACTACCAATTTATAGTGATGTATATAATATGTATAATGGTGCTCATGTATGTTTACAATATGTGTACAATCTGATGTATAATGGGCCTGTGGCCCTTTTACTGAAATAAACTCTCTCTCTCTCATTAGTATTTTAAATATGTTAAGTCTCTCATAACCCTATAATGGGTGGCTCGTTACTTTTTATATACAATTTCTAACTTTATGATTCGAATTATGTCTGTATATGTTATATGTTGTGTTACACGAACAACATGATACGATTCGGTACACCCTTCTGAAAATATTCAATATATAGAACGAGCTATTTCCATCTAAGAATGCAGAAAACACAACCAAATAAAACATGACGGAGAGTTCTTTACAAAGTTGTGTTGAGAAAATAGCTTAAATATGTGTACAGATCATAAACAGTGATTAAAATATATCCCTTTCCAAAACGGCTCATAACGGAGCAATGATAATCGTTCAAACGCTCATATTTAGACAAGATAGCATGCATATTCTTGAATTAAAGAAGTACCAATATATTGCAATACGGAGATGAGGAACGATACCCATTCTTAGCAAATGCCCCTGGAGTTATTCTTATAACGTCAAAACGAAACCGAAATCATATTTTCAGTAAGACACACAAGCTTGCGAACAAACTAAAGGTACGCAGATGTATAATTTTACAACAAGGGTTTATAAAAACATTTCTTTAATTGTTCTTTACTCATCATAAATATTTCGTTTTCGATTCTTTTACGTTTGAAAGTTGGACATGCATTGATCCCCAGACACATTTATAAACTTCAGTTGTACTTTAAAATATTTAATAATTCAACGCTAATTCATTGAGTCAGACTCATTTAAATATATTGCATCTTGTTACTACACATTATGATTACTTACCTTTAACTGTGAGGGTTATGGTCAGCAAGATACACAAAAACCACATGTTATACATAGTGTACTGATTATTGCATTGAGTCGGTTGCAATGAAATTAAAACGTGACTAAAATTTGAATCAACTTAATATAGATAATTTACTTCCGTGTTATCTGCCTCAAATTGATAACGGATGTTTAAACATCCTGTAGCCACAGTGAATTTTATTACTCACTCATCGAGACATTATATATCCTTATTATAAACAAATTGTAACTAGAAGAAAAGTTTATTTTAAAGGAAGTGTCACGTATTGTATTTCTCAAAGCTTTTACCAATGAATATCATTTAACTGTTTGAGTTGCATTCTAGAAGTTTGAAGTATAAGAAAGACAACGGAAATTCTGTGGATGACAACTTCTTTATTCTGACAGTAGTGACGTTTCGGTGTAGATCCTGATACCGTATATGGGAGAAAACGAGTGGTACAGTAATTTTTATATTTAGATATGATACTGTGATAACAATAACAGTAACAACAGGATAAGGTGAAAATATACCAAATGATGAATTTCAAAGAAGCAAAGAAAACATGTGGGACAGTTTGTAAGTGAGTTAGTAACCAGAGTTAAATAGGATGAGAGGGAGTAGCGAAGTCAGTTGAGTCAAGTGGATTATTTATGGTTGGAATAAGTGGTTATAATCTGATGGAAATGAATAACCTTGATCTCTATCAATAGAGGGAAACGGAAAACATGCACAGCCTCAGCTACACGGCCTTGAGTGTTATCATGTTTGGTGTTTGTGTGTGAACAGTGTCACAGTTGATGTTATGTACAGGAAATTTGATGATGAATTCTGAAATAGCTGATTTAGCGTCAGCTTTGATGGTGGATGTCAAGTGTTCTTTGATTCGAATGTTGAGCGGCCTGGATATTTCCCCGACGTAGTTTCTTTGTTGTAGACATCTGTTTAGGCTGCGGTTGAAAATTCTCCTCTCCAGAGGGTCGACATCGCTTACTCAACAGTGCTTATAAAAGTTATTTTCAAGCAAAAACTTCCGGGTCCATTTTAGAGGGAAGAATTTTATTCATTATATGAAAAATAATTAGCGTAGCTTACTTAGACATTTTACGTCCGTTTTGAAAACCTCCAATTTCAATTTAAATACTTCCTGCAATTGGTGACATTTATTGTCGTTATAGTGAGATTCGAATGCTGACCTATAGACGCGCTTCTGGCTCTAGTAAATAAATAAATAAAGTGGTCATTTCAATATACTAACTACTGTACATAGTCCTTGAATAATCGCATACCTTGACTTAACGCCTACCTTCAAAACGATGAATAAAACCTATGCAGGGCCTCTCGATCTGTATGGGATGAGACAGATAGGCGACATGTGGAACAAGCCTTTGGTATCAGCTAGGGGCAAGTAACTCCTGTTATCACTGACATGATCACCGCTAGCGGTCTTATAAGCGAGACGATGTGATTGGTTAGATAATGACTGGGTTTCGGCTACACTAAACTGGTAAAATCAACTTCGAGGTACGGGGGTGCGGATAGACCTTGTGTACAATAGATTCCTCCATATCTCTGTAAGGTTAATATCTCTTAATATTATTCGCGGAGCTAGGCCGATTTTAATCAGACTGGGTTCTTTTTCTTCCTTATTCCTTCTATCAAAAGTCAACCCTTATTTTCACAACATTAAAAACATAAACGAGCAAAGCGTTAATAATTGTGATTGGCTATTTATGCAAAAAAAATGTAAAGAACAAAGATATCTGCAACATCAAAACATACATTTATCAAAATGTACTTACTGTAAAGTTTCAGATGTGGCAGACAAAGTTGTTAATTCACTTTCAGATAAAAAATCAATGAGAACAAGTGAACAGTCACACAGGGTGATGGTTTATTTAAGATTCATAACATGACATACAAGACAGGACAGTAAACATTTCTTAGTACTCTTGAAAAGAGATTGTCACTATATAAAAGGGATCTGAAACAGAAATTTCCGTTGGGAAGGAGTCGTGTCATATATGTCAAAATTAAAAAATAGAGCCATTGGCTCTGTAGCTCATCAGGCTTCATCAATAATGCTGTAGAGTGTGGCCACTGTGATTCCCCCTTTGTAGGGGCCACAGGGTCACCAATCATAAAATTAAGTTTATAGGCGACAAGTTTCAGTTTTCTATACCTTATACTTCAGGAGAAGAAGATGAAAATAGATTTGAAGGAAGTTCCTGTTGCCTTTATTAGGGGCAACAGGGCCACCAAAGCTACACTTCATAATCCTCACTAGCCAAGGAGTCTGTACACAAAGTTTCAGCTTTCTAGGCCTTATGGTTCTGGAGAAGAAGATGTAAATAGGTTTTTAGGGCGTGGCCCCTGTGGCCCTTATTAGGGGTCACAGGGCTACCAAAGCTACAATTTATAATCCTCACTAGCCAAGGAGTCTGTACACAAAGTTTCAGCTTTCTAGGCCTTATGGTTCTGGAGAAGAAGATGAAAATAGGTTTTTAGGGTGTGGCCCCTGTGGCCCTTATTAGGGGTCACAGGGCCACCAAAGCTACAATTTATAATCCTCACTAGCCAAGGAGTCTGTACACAAAGTTTCAGCTTTCTAGGCCTTATGGTTCTGGAGAAGAAGTCGAAATTCCACAAAGTTTACGGACGGACGGATGGACGGACGGACGGACGGACGGACGCCGGACACCATGCCATGCCATAAGCCCATCGGGCCTTACAGGCCAGATGAGCTAAAAATTAAAATTAAAATAGCCCCAGCTAATAAAAAGGCTCTCAATGTGTTTAACCATAGAATTTAAAAAGAGATGCACATCTTTAGCTTAATTTAAGTTCAAACATCCATTAAAATGTAGAAAATTGAAAATTCCCCAAACATAATATAAGGTGCACACCTTTAGGATACCTATAAAGCATGTTTGGAAGAATAGCGCAGTCTATCCAGTACTTTTCGAGGAGAAGTGGATAAACAACACCCCCTATCACACTACTATGAGCTTTCACTTGCACAAACATTCACGTAAGTTCAACATGACAGAAGTTTGAAAAAAATTCAAAAATTGAAAAACAAAATATGAGACGCACATCCTTAGGATGCCTATAAGCCATGTGTGCATTTTAAATTAAATCCATTGAACGGTTTTTGAGGAGAAGTGGATAAACAACACCCCCTATCACACTACTATGAGCTTTCACTTGCACAAACATTCACCTAAGTTCAACACGTCAGAAATTTCAAAAAAAATCAAAAATCGAAAAACAAAATATGAGATGCACACCCTTAGGATACCTAAAAGCCATGTGTGCGAGTTCAATTAAATCTGTTGAATAGTTACGGACGTACGGACGTACGGACGTACGGACAACCGAGGGTAATCCACCCTGCCCCTGGGGCATAAAATTTAATTAATAGTTTAATGACTGAAATGAAACGCAAAAAAGTACATACTTCAGTTGAATTTATCATATGTAATTTTTTCGAATACAAATATTTTGAGTTGTTCATGTCGTACTCTCAAACTGACAAGACAAGAGTTGCATAATAATTCAACGAAAGTGTTTTTAAAGGGTTGGTTTTTTTCAATAAATGAAATTTTATGTTAAAATTTTTTTCCATTATTAAGTCTTATAAAATACAAACGCTCATCAACAAGGAATATACAATCAATGTGAAAATCAATAAACGTGCCAATCTCTTTTACATATTTACAATCTTTAAACATGATAGGGGCCATTGTAGTGTAAATTATTACCACTGCCTATATTAAACCAAAATAGTTTAACAAAGCAAAAACCAGTCACCAATTACTCATTCATATTAATGCAAATATGTGTTGTTAACGCGTCATAACTTACACATCACATGTCTCCTAGATATTAAGTAAATTTATATAAACTGCGGTGTGTTCTTTCTTTTGCCATCCGGTGTTGATTTAGAAGGTAAATATGTTGTTGACGTTTTTAACAATAAATATTCTCTAAGAACATAAAATAATTAAATATTCCAGTAATTTGAAAACGTGGAGATGCTCAGATTACCTTTCTCGTAATCGTTATCGTTTTCTTACATATAACTATATACATTTATGTTTCAAAAATTTTTATCCATGATTTTTCCTGAAATACATGTTTTCTAGAGAAAGTTTGATATAATATAAAAAGGTTACAAAATTTCTATTTTCAAATCATACCCCATATCAGCCCACTTTCCTGCGGTCCTCGAGCTTATATTAGGGTCTCGGGCTGATAATGGGTATGGGTGTAGGTGTTTTCGTAGACACTGTTTTTAAATATTTATTTTACAATCAATTGCTTGTAACGAAAGCCGTTTTTCCCAAGTACATTTGCTCTCGTCGGATTTCAAAAATGATACTCACGGTATTCACCAGTTAACTTCATTTACTAATATTTAGTTATTTTTATTCATAGTAATTAACAAAATATATTGTAATGAAAAAAATATGTTCATTTGTCTACGAACACTACGTTTAATCTGTGTCTACGAAAACACCCCCTGTACGAACCTGTTTTGTCTACGAAAACACTGGTTCCTATGGGTATGATATGAAAAATGACATGTTATAACCTCTTATTATTACCCGAGGAAGTGTGTAATGTGAGTTTCACAAAACGAGTGTGGATTTTTGTATCAGCCGAGCGAGAGCAAGGGTAATACAAAAATTTGCACGAGTTTCGTAAAAGTTATATGGCACACTTCTGAAGGTTATAATTTCTTTATTACTGATGTTATTCCATTTTATCCAAGAAACGGGCCTCTTCCCTTGCGATGGCCAGCTTCAGTGACGTCACGAACAATGCTTTCATTACGTCACCGGCGAAAAAATACGGGAACTTGCGCTACAACAATTGTTGCTTGGTAAAAGTGACATGCGCATATGTGCTCATATTGAAAATAAATATGTCATTACTTATTTTCAACCATATGGGTTATAATATATAATATGAGATGAATAAATTGTTTTTTCCTGCAAACGACCGGAAACAAAGTATTACTTCACACGGCAAATCAAGTTTAACAACACATGTTGACAAACCGAGGTTTGACTGTGTGGGCGCTAGGCAAACTATCGCTAATATCATGCGGTTTCTGGGTTAACACATCTTCCTACGCAAAACCTAAAAGGCCAGTTTCCAAACTGTCAGTTTTATGCCTTGCTGCATAACCTTGAGTTTTCTGTGCTGGCTCTCTAGCCTGTAGGGTCACTAGGCCTATAGCAGCACAGAAAAGTAAAGTCTCTGCAGCAAGGCATAAACTGACAGTTCGGAAACTGGCATTTTAGGCTCTGCGTGGGAAGATGGGGTTAACAGAGAAATGCAAAACACGATGAGTATCCAATGGCATGCATTATTTGTGTCACATGACTTTGTGATGTCATGGATATTACGTCATTTGCGCATCGAGTTTGTCATCTGAATTTTGCGAGTTTGACAACTTTCAGAAACTCGCCGACTTGTGTTGTCAAAGTAATATTTGCCGTGTGAAGGGTGCTTAAGTCGATCAATAACAGTTCAGAATTGTCCAGGACTGCCATCCAGCTAATGACGTCACGGTAAATGATGACGTCATCCTGTTGAAGATGCTGCAGATACGCTCTGCCTGATGATAGCTGAACAGCCCGCACTCCTCGTGACGAGTGCACTCTATTGCGCATTCAATGTAGCTGCGCACCTGGTGAGTGTCTGCTATCCCGCCGTCTTCAAACTTCCCGTTTCCAAAAACTCTTAACAGCTGATTTTGTCCTTTGGAACCTGTTACAGAAACATAGTTTTATGTTGCATCATAAATGACTGTTTTATAGTTTTCAACGACCATTCTCTTTATTACTCTTTTGGTAATCGACAATGCATTCGAAGAGTGAAGGCGTGAAACATGATTGTGATTTGTAAAGGGGAAATTTTGGTCAATTTCACTCATCGGATTGCATTTATCATATCAATTGACACCGTATTCCGTACTGCTTAATTATTCATATTCAAATATCAATTTTTTTAAATCTTATATATTTTGTAAAATTTTGCGATCAACCTAAGGTTAATCTGACCCATATTCATTAGATATGAGACAATTTGCCAAAATGGCAGCCCCGGCATGTCGAAATGAAGGCGCATCAAGCGTTGCCATATCACAATTTCGTTTCCTAAATATACGCTTTTTATTTTTGCGTTTTTCAACTTGTTTTCATACCTGTCACACAGCACTCGCCTTGTTCAAGCTTAAACCGCTGTCTCATCAATCTCATTAAAATCAGATCGAAACTTTCACTCCTACGTCGCTACGTTTCTTGAGATTGCTGACTCATACACATACCATGTTTTATTGAGCTTATTGAGGTCCAACAGTTCTGCAAACTCTAACTTGTATTTCCTTGGAACCAACATGAATAAAATACCCAAGAAGTTGAAAATACCAAAAGGCAAATCTACATATGCTGACTAATTCACATACCAAGTTTCATTGAGCTAGGTCTATCAGTTCTCCTCCGGAAACGAAATGATAATGGACGGACGGACGGACGGACGGACGGACAGGCTGATGACTATGTCCAATACAGGTTGGAAGAAAAGGTTTTGAATCTGTTGAATTAAGGTATCTAACTGAAGTTAATACAAAATTCACCAAAAAAAATTATTTTTTTAAATTAACGCTGAAGTTACCTGTATTTATGACTTAGAAAATTACAGAATTAGGCCTAAAAATTCCAAATTGTCTTTGTTAACTACTGATTATACCGAGACACAACAGATGATTTAAAATAATCAATATCCAAAGCTATAAAGCACTCGCTCTCGCATGGGTAATACAACAAGTCACACTCGTTTCTTAAAAGTCAACACACTGCAACGGTGGGTAGGTAGGTTGAATTATTAATTATTTTTACCTGACTGTAAATAATTTCAAGACGCAAATCAATGATGTCAGGATAGGTGATCAATTATCCAAATCGTAAATAGCATACATTATAAAAACAGCAACTACCTCTGTTTATAGATATCTTGATGTATATTCCATTAAGCATCATGGTCAATGCATGCAACATATATGCAGCTATACAATGTATATCTTGCCCCTCCGGTTCACTCAGACAAAATTACGAATACATTTTATCTATTTTATTTTTCTAAAAAATGCAATTTAAATTACTTTCAAACTGCAAAGTTGCTCCCAATTTGTTCAAATAGCTGAAAGTAGTTCCTGCATCCTCAAAGTGAATAAATAAGATATCGGAACTGAAGCCTGATAGACATTTTATTTCACAAATAAACCCAGTATTTAAGATAATATATAAAAGGCCTTTATTGTATAATTTGCGGTGAAATGCCTAGATCTATTGAATACTAGTACCTAGATCTATTGTCAATCACTAGTGACAATAACAATGGAACGTGAGCCAGAGGTTGTTTATTATATGATTATCTATAAGCTTGTACGGCGAAAATCTAATCCATATACTTTAAGATAAGCAGTAGAAAGTAATATTTTCACTGTGCACAGTGAAAATTATTTTCCATTTTCACTACAGTGAGAAAACACGAGAATATCTTTTGGAGGGATTCGAACGCATACCTTGCGTCATGAATGGAGTTGGTTTGGATTGAAGAAAAACTACCCTTTACGATGTTTTCGTTATGGAACTGTTAAACTAACATTTTGCAGTGCCAATATATATCCTGCGCCACTCGTGAAACTATCACTTTCTCACTCTATTCGATAAGATAGAAATGATATTCGGCAAAAGGAATGAAATAGTTTTTATAGTCACTCAAGAGAATCCCCAATAATGCCAAACCTTGTACTTACGTAAATAAATGTAAATTTGCTGTGTGATTCAGTTGTCATTACAGATATCAATTAATCAATTAAGGGTGGTTCAAAAGAGTACACATATCAAATAAAAACTACAAAGACAGCATAAGGTGGATTTAAAACATCGTGAAACGCTGGCATGGCTAATTTTTAATACAAGGAAATTAATTGAATAATTAAGTGAAACAAAGTATGTTATGCTTGTGTGGCTACTAAAGGGATTTCTTGTGAAATGCTTCATTTGCAACTGTTACCAAAGGGACCACTAAGTAAACATCGTAAAACGCTGGCATGGCTAGTTTTTAATACAAGGAAATAAATTAAGTTAAAATGATTAAGTGAAACACAGCATGATATGCTTGTGTGGCTACTAAAGGAATTTCTTATGAAATGCTACAATGACTATGTTTGTCTCATCAATCTTTTAATACAAAGTCACAACCATGAAAAGCAAAAGAAGTTTCAATGTGTGTTTTGCAAACGAACGATGGTAGAAAATACATTAGTAAAAATATCAACACAACATAAGCCTATGCGTTGTTTTGCAATGAAACCAATTGGAAGACTATGATAATCACCAATGCATACATAGAGGATACTAAACGAACTTCCATTTGGTATTATTTTTATTAAACGAGTCAATGATTTTGTATAAAACGAGCAAAAGCGAGTTTATAACAAAAACATACACGAGTTTAATATAATAGTATTAAATGGAAGGGATTTTAGTATTCTGTTTATTACTTGACGCCAACATCAAGCATCAGCATTCGCTTCAGCCAATTTGCGGGTGTTTATTGCCATTGGACATTGGGAAATTCTTCAAATCAACTAATTAGAAACGAGTTTTTACTGAAGCCATGTTACAATACTTGATGATTTCAGGGCATTGTTCAAAATCTACTGTCAAATGTTTATTTTTGATTCGTTATCGGACCAGGATGTGACGTGATATTTATTTCTCGTTTCGTTCGCGACATATTGATACTAACTTACGAATTTTAGCGACAAAAAATTGCTTGCCCACATCAGACATATTTTCAGACCAAAAGGTCAGTTAGGTTATTATTATTGATACACTTACAAACTCCAGCATTGGTGTTCGTGGTAGCTGTTGCGATGGTCGTGGTAGTAGAGGTCGTCAACGAAGTTGATATTAGTGTTGTTGTAGCCGGGGAAGGTGTCGTTGTCGTCACTAGAAGTAACAAGAAGATTTTACTGGAATTTTGATTTTCCCTTTAATACATTGTGTAACGAATTAATCATATATTTGTTTCAACCAAACAAGGTCAGAGGACATCTTTGACAAGAAACCCACACACCATAAAGAACAACATGAACTCATTTCAATTCATGAGAACGGAAGTGATATTCTGCTTAAGTCCGGTAATTACAGAAATTAATAACTAAAGCAGTTATGAACGGTGTATATGTCGTTAATACAACCCGAAAGTAATATTTTCTATATTTCCATTTGAATCAAGCAGCATTACCGGTATACCTCGAAATAGGCAGTCAAATATAATGACGTCACAAATAATGGTTTGTTGACGTCACAGGCATGAACAAAAACGAGAACAACCATCGTTAACACGCAAATGAAATAAGTGCCTATGATCGCATTTACTACCATTAAAGGGGAAGTAGCACATTTTTAGGGGGAATATAAGGTGATGTCAGGAAAATGAAAATTAATGGTTCCAATTGAAAGACAATATATTTGAACTAAATGGAGCAGTAATAATTCAAATATAAAACGTCAAGTTTAGCCATGCGATTCATTTTTCTTACACAAAATGAATAAAAGGTGTTCACACAAAATGGCCGCCAATGGATTTTAGGTGAATCTTAATACTTTGTTCTCTGATTACGGATGATTGGCTTGTGTAATCAGATTTTGGACACTGTCAAAATAATACATTTAGCATTAGCTTACAATTATGCCCCTTTAAAGTGCTGGATACTCGATTCTGATTGGTTCTCCCGAAAAATCATACTTGATCAATTATGGTTTCAATCCAGCGCAACAAATCTCTGAATTTCAAACACACTAGGTTTATTTCCTAAATTAAGTCACTACTTTTATGTCAACCTTGTAGTTATCAAAAATAGTTCTTACTTACACCAACATCTTACATAAGAGATGTAGTCCGAGAGAGGTGCCACGCCACTCATTAAGGTCGAAGTTTTGCTAAAATAGCATATGTCTGCAGTTCTATGCCACGAAGCCCCCATACAGTTGCTCCCATATTGACAAAGAGTTTCACAATCTCCTTCCTGCACCGCATTGATTCCTTCACTTTGAGGGATGTAGAGGTTTGGAATTCTACATAAGGGTTCTGAAAAAAAGGTTTTTCAACTGGTAAAACACTTTGGCCTCATCACAATCGATGAAATGAAATTGTTTCTTTCATCAATTCCAAAAAAAAACATTTCTTTTAACACCATGGTCAGGGTAACTGTTAATTGTATGATACCCTTCTGTAGCACCCAGACTGTAATTACTAGTTACACTGTAAAGTAAGTGTAGATCTGTAGTAAACTTCAAAGAGCCAATTCTCTTGGATTCCCTCTTATGATTAATAACGTAATTGGTTTTTAGAATTGTATGTTTCAGAGACTGAATATAAGTAGGCATAAAGACCTATAGCGATTGATAAGAAGCACTCGACTTGATAAATATCAGGGTATTAAAGAAGCTACCCAGATGCAAATTCTCTGCTTTCTGAAAGGGACAGATAAACAACCGAACGCCTATAAATACCTAATAAATAGAGGTTGATAAGAGACATTCGCCTTGATATCTATCAGGCTATTGAAGAAGCTACCCGAATACAAATATGCTTCTTTCCCGCAAAGGATATTTAAAACAAGTGCAGGCAAAAATAAGAAATTGAGATTGATTGGAGGCATTCGCCTCGCACTTGTTTAATGTGCCATAGATGCTTCAGCGCATGGTGATAGTTGTGTTTCATGAAATAAACACTATCTTACTGACTTTTGGAATTAAATCATGCGTTTGAGGCAGTTTCTGTTTTGCGCTTTGATGTAAGAAACAAGAGTCACAGCATGTCAGATGGTTCAAAACATTGTGGTCTTGTCTTGGGAGACTTTATTCCTTTAAAGGGGATATCCCTGTTAGAGATAACGTTGGTGAAGACATTCTCATGAAAAATGTGAGTAAAAACTAAAAGTTTCCAAAATAAATTTTAAAAATGTTCTGTAAAGTTTAAAAATACGTAGCCGAATGCTAGGAATGCATGTGGGTATGAACAAAAAAATTCTCTTTGAGCTGCTGACATTTACAGTGGGCGCAAATGATATTACTACTTGAGTGTTCCTTAGTTTTGAGGAAACTACCCGGATGAAAACACACTAGTGATGCCAGATTGATACAGGGTTATATTCCAACTTACTAACCTGGTGAACAACTTTGATCTTTAACAAACGTTACTCCTTGAAAGTCGGTGCCCACGGACTGGTTGCTTCTATGGAAAGTGCATTCATTATCAACGCTGTCAAACACAGAAACTGGGTAATTTGCAAATTTGACGGCATTGGCACAACAGAACGGGTCACTGCAAGCCCACGGATCTGGGCCGTCAAGCGCCGGCCTCAGGGACCTGTGCAGGCTGTAGCAATTGGGGGCTGAAGTTTGAGAAAAAAATCCCATCGATATAGACATCAATCATAATTTTCTCATATAAAAATGAGAAATAGACTAAATAATTTGTTGACAAATATATTTTGTCGTCTCGCTGCTGTTATATGTTAGCTTCTCCTTATCACAAATTTAGTTCATTGTTTTTTCTTCATCTACATATACTTGCTTGAAAGTTACATTTCTTACATTTGAATTTGGGTCAAATTTGTCATTTGATTTCGTTCAACTATTTCAATTATTATTGTATGAAATGAAATGGAGTAGAAAAGCATTTGTTCATCACATACATAAAGGTACACATACAATATATAATACATTTGACAACCCTTGATCCCTGATAAAAAAAATCTTGATTATTTGATATTAAATAAGATTTTGAAATATCAAAATGATGATATATCATAGGTATATATATATATTTTGAATAAGGAGAGTGCGTTGATGACATGGTACGTATCAGTCTTTGTATGACTTGATAATCCTCCTCGGCATGGTACATATCAGTCTCTGTATGACTTGATAATCCTCCTCGACAAGGTACGTATTAGTCTTTGTATGACTTGATAATCCTCCTCGGCATGGTGCGTATCAGTCTCTGTATGAATTGATAATCCTCCTCGGCATGGTGCGTATCAGTCTCTGTATGAATTGATAATCCTCCTCGGCATGGTGCGTATCAGTCTCTGTATGAATTGATAATCCTCCTCGACATGGTGCGTATCAGTCTCTGTATGAATTGATGACCCTCCTCGACATGGTACATATCAGTCTTTGCATGAATTGATGACCCTCCTCGGCATGGTACGTATCAGTCTTTGCATGAATTGATGACCCTCCTCGACATGGTACATATCAGTCTCTGTATGAATTGATGACCCTCCTCGGCATGGTATATATCAGTCTCTGTATGAATTGATGACCCTCCTCGACATGGTGCGTATCAGTCTTTGCATGAATTGATGACCCTCCTCGGCATGGTACGTATCAGTCTTTGCATGAATTGATGACCCTCCTCGACATGGTACATATCAGTCTTTGCATGAATTGATGAACCTCCTCGGCATGGTACGTATCAGTCTTTGCATGAATTGATGACCCTCCTCGACATGGTACATATCAGTCTTTGCATGAATTGATGACCCTCCTCGACATGGTACATATCAGTCTTTGTATGACTTGATGACCCTCCTCGACATGGTGCGTATCAGTTTCTGTATGACTTGATGACCCTCCTCGACATGGTACATATCAGTCTTTGCATGAATTGATGACCCTCCTCGGCATGGTACGTATCAGTCTTTGCACGAATTGATGACCCTCCTCGACATGGTACATATCAGTCTTTGCATGAATTGATGACCCTCCTCGGCATGGTACATATCAGTCTTTGCATGAATTGATGACCCTCCTCGGCATGGTACGTATCAGTCTTTGTATGACTTGATGACCCTCCTCGACATGGTGCGTATCAGTCTTTTCATGAATTGATGACCCTCCTCGACATGGTACATATCAGTCTTTGCATGAATTGATGACCCTCCTCGACATGGTGCGTATCAGTCTATACGTATACAGAGATTAATGTCGAGCGTCCAGATCTCACACGGCTTTTCAGCTCATTCGTTTTGACGTGTTTTTGGACCAAACGTGTGATGACACAGTGGTGATACCCCAACTGTCTAGCAATAGCTCTGCAGGACATTCCGGCATCCCGCATACCAGTTATTCGCCAACTCTCTCCTATTGATAATATACGCCTTGCCTTAACTGAATCTCAAACTCTTATACAATCACACGTTCGAGATATGGGGAGTTGTTCATGCCATAAAACATCTTCGTTATTATTTTCAACAAATTGTTGAAATAAATGGTGCTTATTTTATTGTTCTGAGAATATATATATATTATTACATAGTTGTGTAGCAGTGAAAGACGGTGCGGTAAGAAGAGTACAGTTATATGAACATACCTCTGACAGATCCAAGGGTCACCAAGAGTGCTGCAACAAGAAGACACGGCATTCCCATCTTGCAAAACTGAATTCTCCCTCAAAGCTGAAATAAATATCAGACCAAATGATTCTCACTCAAAACAGGAATATCAGACCAAATGATTCTCACTCAAAACGGGAATATCAGACCATAGGATTCTCACACAAAACTGAATCATCAGATCAAATGATTCTCACTCAAAACGGGAATATCAGACCATAGGATTCTCACACAAAACTGAATCATCAGATCGAAGGATTCTCAATCAAAAAGGGAATATCAGACCATAGGATTCTCCCTCAAAACTTGAATATCAGACCAAAGGATTCTTAATCAAAACGGGAATATCAGACCATAGGATTCTCAAACAAAACTTGAATATCAGACCATAGGATTCTCCCTCAAAACTTGAATATCAGACCATAGGATTCTCACACAAAACTGAATCATCAGATGGAAGGATTCTCAATCAAAAAGGGAATATCAGACCAAATGATTCTCACTCAAAACGGAAATATCAGACCATAGGATTCTCCCTCAAAACTTGAATATCAGACCAAAGGATTCTCACTCAAAAAGGGAATATCAGACCATAGGATTCTCCCTCAAAACTTAAATATCAGACCAAAGGATTCTTAATCAAAACGGGAATATCAAACCATAGGATTCTCAAACAAAACTTAAATATCAGACCATAGGATTCTCCCTCAAAACTTGAATATCAGACCAAAGGATTTTCAATCAAAACTGAATCATCAGATCGAATTATTCTCACACAAAACTAAAATAACAGAATAAAAGATTATCACTCAAAACTGAAAATCAGACCAAACGATTCTCAAAAAATTTAAGAATGAATAAGTTTCAATCAAAACTGAAATATCAGACCAAATGATTAGAAACTGAAATATTAGACCAAACGAGTTTCCCAAATTTCAGGACAAGGAAACTCCCGCCTCTGCGTGCTTTCTTCTCTCCCTTTAATATACTTCTCACAACTGAAGACATGCGATCAGTTTCTTCCGTTTTTAAAAACAGTTAAGTTTAGATTAAACACTTTGCTTACAAAACTTTTTGAAAAATGCGTTACCTTTCAAAACTAAAGATAATGGATAAACAGTTCGTCTCTTGTTGTAAAGCACGTCCACCTTCCTGTTGCAGACTGTCTGAGAAGAATGTGTTCTGTTAGTTGTTGAGTAATTCGTTTTTAGTGGCGCATGGATACGCCCGACTTCAACTCTTAACGGTGTGTAATGCATCAATGGCAAGTGGGTTAATTAGTTTGATCGGCTTTCATCCGCCATTTTGAAATGCTAGTATTTTAAGAAAACAAATGTGCTAATATCCCCATTCCACCGAGCATACGACCACACTGCGACCGATTTTTTTCTCCCGGTCGTGCACACTCTCACTCACTCTCACTGACACCGCACTGGAGTCTTGGGAAGATCCCCATGCTCGCACAAAATATCTTCCACACTCTCCATTGGTCGCATGTTGTCGTAGGGGGGTTTGCGATTTCGATGGTCCGTTTTCAAAAATCGCACAACTTCTGCGATCGATGAGATTGATTAGGTACTTGCTCTCAAATTCGGTCGTAAAGCGCCCGCATCGGTCTCAATGGGGTCTTGGTACGGTCTTGTGTCAGTCGCATGGACTCGAACCTAGGTCGTGTCCACTCGCAATGCACTCACGCTAATTTATCACTGGTGATCAAATAATGCGATCAGTGGAGAGCGCTTCAAGACCCCATTGCGACCGCACTGCGAGTGCGAATTCCTATCCGTCTTTTAAAGCTAATTCGCGACCAATGGCGAGCGCTTCTGCGAGCGCAATGCGACCGATTTGAACGACATTGCGACAGGCACCAGGACTATAAAAACCCACATCTGGCGGTCTTTGGTCAGTCGCAGAAACAGTCACCTAGCTGTCAACATCCATCGAAATTCGCTTCCAATAGTACTGCCGTTGAACATTATGGGTCGAACGAAGAGAACAACTCGGAAGAAAGTTAATATGCCGACTCGTGTGACATCAAAAGAAGGTGATAGTCCAGTAAACGAAGTAAAAAAAGGCAGTTTGTTTGGACAAAATTGCTTTATTTTGTTTCTCACCTGATTATGGCAGGAAATCATGTCTAGAAGCCAGGAACGAAAATCTAGCAAAATCTAATAGGTGCTAGTGCACTAAATTTGACGAAATCCAAGATGGCCGCCATCGCGAGCTCAGAATACTCAAAACTGTCATATCTTCTAAAACTAATAGAGTAATATCTGCAAAGAAGGTGTCTAAACCCATGTTTCCAAGGTCAGGGAACTCATTTATAACATAATATTTCATGTATGTTTACTTGTTTTAGTGAAATTTTAAATATCACTGGGTTTTGGATACAATTGAAATACAAGATGGCCGCCATACCAATTTCAGAGCAAGATAAGCAGCATTAGAATTATGCATTTATTTCAGAAAAATATCAACATAAACATAATGTTTTGCTCTGTTTCATTGTCTTCACAAAAGGATATCAACTGCTTACTTTTGTAAAAAGGATATCATCAGAGTGTAAACAAACCATTAGGCAAAGATTTGTACCAAGCAATCAGTTCAACTCAAATATCCAGTCACTAAAAATCTAAGAAATAGATTTAAAAGGTCTACATCAATTGTTTCTTCTACAGTTGGAAGTACCAATATAAAGTATCTTTGAGTATAAGATGAAAAACAAATTTGGATTCCTAACAAGAACTGAACAGTTAATGGCACCTGGGTAACCTTGATGAGGCTATCGTTCTGAATTACCTTTGTCATGACTAGTTCTCTGCTGATTCAGTGGCAACAGCATTTAGGCAAGCAAACCCTTTGCAGTGTCAACATGCCAAGGAGCACAACAGTCCATTTTTATGACATGAACAGGTCTTTTTGTCACATTTGCCATGGCAGTTACATTTAACTAGCTTCAGCAAACATGCTGGGGCTGCATCTTTTTTCATTTTAAATGGCTTAATTAAGTCTCTCCTCATTTCGACATCTGTAGATCTTCCATCCCCATTCGGTTGCATCAAGATCATTACCCAGCCATGTTTGAACTTGATGGTAGACCCTTTAGCTGTGATACTTGGCTGCATCTGTGGTAGGTGGAAGGGATTCAGGGGGTAGATAGACTTATCTAGACGCCACTTTGCTGCTGAACCTTGCTGCTCTTTCAAAGTCAAGATTGTTTCCAGAAGTCCAGCCATACAAAACTTCGAGAGCTGCCTGACCATACATACTGACGTCATCTTGCTTTTGATATGATTTTCTGAACTCACTAGCATGGTCCTTTAGTTGACGAGCTTTTCCCAAGGCCATTTTCTTTCCTATGCCATATGGTCTCGACACTGTATCACAACCAGTAATTGCATGTATGAAGAGTATAGTTGCAAGGATGTCAGGATCTACTCCACTCTGTAGGGTCTGAATGTTGATGACTTTGGTTGATGTCTGCAGATAGATGACATGATGTCTGGGACTTGAATGGTGAAGAAGCAAGACCAGCAGGTCAGTATCATCCCGGACTACTTTCACAGGACTTCTTATAGCCATCGTACATGCAGTCTTCACAATGTCATAGTCTGCATCACCAGAGCTGTGGTAGACTATAATGCCTGCTTTTTCCATCTCACTGCCAATGAAGTAGAGGATTTTCTGTTTGTTCTTTGGATTTGCAAGGAATGCCTTCTTTTGATGTGTCTCATCTTTTGTAGAGGGACCACTCTCGTAACCATCAAACACAACAGCAGCATGACCATAGTGTTGAGTCACATAATTGACATAGATACTTGATATGTTGGCATATGTTGTCTGACTTGACCATGGTAGTCGTTGCAAGAGAGCACCACCATCAAGGAGGCACATAACATCTTCATCTGATTTTGTTTCAACACAAGAAGGTACCATTTTCACGATGCAAGTCTGAAGACTGGCCTTGTCTGGCAGACGCATCAAAAGAAGAGAACTGTTGGGTAGGATGAAGATAGTTCATATGAGAACACAGTCTGGGTGTCATTTATTCCTGTACCAGCTACCACAAGCCGCTGAAATAGCTGTTTTGGATCGATCTCAAGGCGTTCCCGCTCAACAGCAATGTCGGTGGATGAGGCCAGAGTGCTTACCTGGTCCTTCTTGCTGTACTTGTACTCAGCTACAGTTTTGCCTTGCATTAATTAATTAATTAAGGTTAACCCATTTATGCATGACGTCCCATAAATGGGACGCTAATTCAATGGTGTCGTTCTTTTGTGATATACATGTACATGATAAAATATTATTGTATTTTTGTTTGTAAATATGAACATGTCATATTAAAAGGATAAGCGAAAATAGTTGTAGAGTTAAAATCATTTGAATAAGACGGCCTTGAACAGAAAAGTTTCAAATTTGTACATTCACTATAGTTTGAGGTTAGTCTAGAACAATTTTAACTTCAAAGTGACATCATTCGGGTAGTTTTTCGTGAATTTCAAAATTTAATTTTTAAATCATAAACAAAGGTTGAAGTTAATATGATTTTTCCATGGTTAAAGTTTCATCAAATTAGCGTCCCACATATGGGACGACATGCACGAAAGGGTACAGGTTTTTAGCGGACTCTCAAAGTCAGATAATTGTTAAAAAAACTTGTTTATTGTTTCTTGTTAGGCATAATGTATAAGATAAATAGAAAAAGTGTGATGATATAAAAATCTAAAAGCGTCCATGCTTTGTATCTGCTAGAATGATAAAGCTAAATAGCTTTCTAAGAGTAAATGCTCTGTCAATAACACTGATATGACGACATATCTTGTCTTTATCACCTCCTAGTCCGTGTTTGAAAGCTTCCGGGTAGCAAGCAAAACATGTGCAGCATGTGCAAAGTCGGGCGAGTGAATCCGTGAAAACATGTAATTTCTTCCTGATTTTAACACAAAAGACCTTAATTGGAATAAAGAAGTTTGTAAATTCTTTTTCACTTGATACGTGTTTACATTTAAACTGATAGATTACATCAAAATGGTGATATTTCTGTTTGAAGATTGTTGTTTGAAACTAGCGTTATACAATCAATATTTTAACCGTAGTCGCCGTGACCGACTAGGAGATGCATCCATATGCGCTGACAATTGGCAATATTTTTAATGCTCTAAAAATCAGAATTCTAGCTTTCTTACATTATGGATAATAGAGAAATTAACACACTGGCGAAATTTAACATTGTTTTTACTACACTCATACCATTAAAACGACATCCTTTTACAGTCACTCATGTTGTTAAAAAAATGTGATATCTCTGCTAAGGTATCAATCTCTATTTACCTATATAATTATATATATCTGTACACTTGGTACTGCCATGTTCAGACATGCCGTACCACCATTATCAACTGACTGTCTTGGATAATACGACAAATAATTGCTGAATAAACAGCAGCATGTCCACTTTCAAATCAAACAGAAAACTGATAAGACAATGATCAAGCCTTGAGGGGCAAGCTGGAGTAATATAGTACAATAATGTGTTGTATTTGAAACGGAAAAATAAAACGTTCTGAAATGTATTGTGATGGATGCCCTCAATATCCAATATCATTATACATGTTCAATATATTTGTTCATCAGAATTTAAAAAATAATTATTTTCATGACGCTTCCCATGTACAAAAGGGTTATTAAATTACATTATAATGAGGATGATGTTCATTATTTTATCCATGATTTGCATGGGCGGCCATCTTGTATTTTTTCCAAAAAAACAGTGATATTTAAAATTTCACTAAAACAAGTAAACATACATGAAATATTATGTTATAAATGAGTTCCCTGACCTTGAAAACATGGGTTGAGACATCTTCTTTGTAGATATTACTCTATTAGTTTTGAAGATATGACAGTTTTGAGTATTCTGAGCTCGCGATGGCGGCCATCTTGGATTTCGTCAAAATTAGGGCACTAGCACCTATCAGATTTTGCTAGATTTTCGTTCCTGGCTTGTAGACATGATTTCCTGCCATAATCAGGTGAGAAACAAAATAAAGCAATTTTGTCCAACCTCTTCACTTTATTTACTGGACTATGACCAGAGGTCAGCTACACCCGTCTTAGAAGAGAGTTCTAATACACAAGAAGACGTGGTCGGGCCGTCTACCTCTCACGTAGACATACAGCCTCCGTACCCAAATCGCATGCCGTCGACGCCTCCTTCTCCTTCGTTGATGGTGTCTCATCATAGTTAAGGTGCAGTCGCCGATATACTGTAGTTCTTGTCTGGTTTCAGAAACCAGAGCAACTACCAGGGCCATTTCGTTTTCCATCTTATGTGTATGCTAGTCAAACTCCGAATGCCATGATTGCAGCTGGTCGCAGTCCTTTTTATACTTTGGGCCCGATCTGTCGTGAAAAGGTTGTGTGGAGATCGCATATGTCTTAAT
Source organism: Steromphala cineraria (assembly GCA_916613615.1). Classification (NCBI taxonomy): domain Eukaryota; kingdom Metazoa; phylum Mollusca; class Gastropoda; order Trochida; family Trochidae; genus Steromphala; species Steromphala cineraria. The sequence goes on from OU744737.1 coordinate 19,015,019, forward strand.
GCGGTCTTGTGAAAAGTCGTACTGGAGTCGTACAAGACTCGCAACTGTCGTTATGTGGTCGCACTCGATTGCAAAAGCAATCTCACTAGTCGCAAGTTGGTTGTAAGTCGATCGTATGGCGATCGTATGGCAATCGCCGAAACTGTCGCGGTGATCCTATAACCACTCGCATGAAAAATCGCCAATTCGGTCGTATCTCAGTATGACTATGTTCAGACCGACATGCGATCTTTACTGCAATTCGAATCAGTCTCTACTCTGTCTCAATGTGCTCGCCGGAAAAAAACAGAAATTAATCACTTTTTGGTCGTAGTGGGATCGTATAGCCGGCTTGGTGGAACCGCAAAATCATATTTTTTTTAAATTGTTGGTATTTATGTCTGCGACCAGTGCGACCGGCTTGCTCGCGGCGATCGCACTCTGTCGCATATCGGTCGCGGTTCGGTGGACGGGGGGCATAAAGAATGCTAATTCATTAACAAAATTAGAATTAACTATTTGATTGATGGAAGAGGAGCATATTTACAAATAATTAATGATAAAAGTTATCAGTTACGACAGCATTTTGTTGTAATAATTCATTCAACGAACGCAGCTTCGATGATTGGCTTTTAATATGTTTTTACTTCTTGGGCGATACACCTAATTCTTTGTCAAACCCCCTATACATTTGAATATTATATTTTTAAGTTTTCGAATGAATTATTTAGGTGATAAAAGATTTATATACAATTTTCCTTTCGATACGTTAGAATGACGTAGAATGATCGTATCACCCTGTCTGACTTTTCAAATATCAATACCCGTACAATGACTTACACGTTAACTTAACACTCATTCTCAATGAAAGTGCACAATTGAACATGTGTTTTTCGCAAAAATCGAAAGTCACTATCAGACTCTTTTATTGATGTTGTTTTAATGTCTTGTAATCATAGAATATGATTATAAAGTTTCATCAAATAATTCCTACTAGATTTATTGTTATAGCTGTCCAAACATGACATATCAATGTCTCAGAATTTAACGTTGTGAAGCTTGTTATGACGGACCCGGTTTCCACATCAATCAACCTCCAACTAACAAACTGTTCGAATGTTAATAATTCCATTAGATTTAAAGAGGAAACAATGTAGCTAAGAAGTTAAAAGGTTAAATTTTAGTGTAAAGCGATAAGAAATTTTGATACATGGAAATTATAGACTATGTATATATTTATAAATTTTCAATCTTTTCTAATGAAGGAAAATTTGCAGAATAAACAAAAACCTCGAATATGTGTCAACAACAAAGGTGTATTTATTATGTTAAACAAACCGATCATTTATTCCTGAAAATGACCAAAAAATAACAATATGTATGACAATGTGTAACACTCAATTGCCACAAGCTAGAATACATCTAAACATAACGTAAATTACATTACCAATACAAAGTAACTTTGAAACGATATATTCAGTTTCTATCAATACATTTGCAAGCTGAAGAGTTTATGACCTTTTCATAACAAATACACAACCTCTGCCGCAAGAACAAGACACTATTTTTCAGTAAAACATAAATTCAACTGTTCTAACTTTTGACTTGTAAACAGTAATAGTTATCTAAAAGCGAATATGACAAGTCTTTTCCCTGGTAGACTGAAGATAATAATGCCAAAGTACGCATGTCTTCAAACCGCTACAAGGCCTGAAATAAGCCTTTTGGTTCTTATTAAAGCGTGTAACAATACAATCTTTACACATGTTAGTTCAATAGACTAGAACTTTTTTGTATGACTTCGATTAACTGGTGATTTTGATCGTAGAGGTCGACCGTCGCGAGCTCATAACGTAAATACAAGATCGTTCAAATAGAGTGGTATTTAGTTCATTCGAGTTTGTGTTTGTCTATATATAAATTTACAATCAAACTTGAAAAACAGACAAAACTTTGAATGTTATGATAATCCTATCTCGTGTTACTACTAGTTTTCGGACATGTCTAGGCCTATTTTACACATTTAAAAGGCCTAATGCGTAGATTAAAACCTAAATCACAAATGAATTTCATAAAACATTTTTTTAAGAAGAAAGTGACTTAACTTCAAAAGTAATCATCTTTCTTGCATTTTTGGTCCAGCATTCGTTTCGATCTCTGCAATACTCCTCCATATTTGGGATTTTGGTACAGATAACGTATGCAAACATTACGTAAATTAGCCTACATAACGTAAATTACAAAGCGGGTTTACTTCGAGTCAAAAAATATTTTGGCTGCGTTGGAGCGATTTTGTTTACTTACAAGCAAAATCAAGAACCTTTAACATCTTAAAAACGATTTTTAAGGACATTACTTTTTTTAATATTTACAAGAGACCCATAACGTAGATTACAGCCTTAACCATACGCCTACCCCTTAGCGGATATTAATGTCAGAAACACCAGCAACTATGTTAACTGTGACAATTTCTTGGATTTTCTTTTCAATCACTATACAGCTCACGGGAAAATCATATTTACTCATGTTCACTGCGCATAACCTTTTTCTAAAGCTGATTTTAAAGAACCATAACGTAAATTACCTTAAAACAGCGACATTAACCAAATTTCATTTTTGCAAAAGTTTAATAAGCTTTTCTTATATGATCACTTAAAACATTCACGAGAATAGGGTTTTCTATATCTTGAGCATTTTTTATAGCTCCCAAGACTTATACCTGCATTTCAGCTGCTTTGACAACGTAATATCTCTTGTGGGCGACATTACCAATTGGGCATGATCCATAGCAATTGAGTCTTCTGTATAAATATTAGAAGTAAAAAGGTCGTCGTTAATTTGTAATTAGTTGGTTGAATATTATTTTTCTTTGAGTGAAGGTTAATCTGTTCCATAAATAAACTCAGTAAAGAGGAGACCAAATTCATGCTTAAAGGTCCCATGCTTATTATATCAATTACAAAATGAGCTTATCTCACTTCACACTCCCGAATTCTTTTATACCCCAATAACTGAAATACTGATCGTGATATCTTCATTATATTCCTAGATAATTAGTTAAATCTTTATGTCGCTAGCTAAAGGTTTCAGGCTTTGTTAACATCAATAATTTTAAAAGTTCATAAATGCTATTAAAGTCCTTGATTAACATGAATAGGGAAATTATATTTGCTTGAGAACTTATGATTTTGTTCATAGACACCTTTAGTGGTAACAAAGCAATTGTAACATTACATATTGTACATAGATACCTTATAAGATCAAATTTTTAAAAAAACATCAGACAACAGAGGACTAACATTATTCTATATAGACAAGAGCGAAAAGATAGACATTGTAGTTTGTAAAATTTCCCAAGTCTTGTTTTTATTTATGAATTTGAATTGCAATGCTTTTGTCGAATCTTACAAGTAAAGGTTTGCAGATTATACAATTGTATATATTTTGTGAAACGCAGAACTCACGGTTACGGCGTTTTAATGTGTCGTAATTGTTGTTTCTATTTTGTCACTTTAATGATCAAGCTGTTGAATCAATTGTCTTTTGTGTTTGTAAAAAACTAATTTTGGTTCGATAAATCTTGGTTTTTGAAGTTGGTTTTGCGGTTTATTGAAAGGTGTGTCCGATAAAACAATGGAATGAAGTGAAATACTACTGTCAAAAGGTCACGAGTGGCCTATTAGTTTTTGTATTTGTATCCCATGATATATTTGATCATTTATGAGTTAAAAACATATGATAAATAGATAACACCCTCTATTTTTGCCAAACATATAACTTCATAATTGAAAATCATGACACATTTTCATGTCATTCTGTATCTCAATAACATTTGATTAAAATATGAACCACAAGATCTAGGTATAGGAGGTTTTTGAAAAAATCCTATTTTTTTGCCAAAATATGTCAAATTTTTTTTTTTAAATATGTTTATAATTGTTAATCATGACAAACCTTCATGTGATAAGGTATCTCAATATGTCAAATTTTGTCCGCAAAATGTGATGAATAGTTAAGGAGTTTTTAGCCTGACAGGACGTGTAAGAGCTTTCTTATGTTCAGAGTCCTTTTTGTTCGCCAAAAGTTTATAAAAATATTTTCAAAATTTACAAAAATATTTTCAAAATTTAACAAAAATATTTTCAAAATTTTACAAAAATATTTTCTAAATTTTACAAAAATACTTTCAAAATTTTACAAAAATATTTTCAAAAGTGTTAACTAATTATGCCACACCTTCATATAGGAGTAGATTTCCATATTCAAAATTACTACCAGAGGTAACGAATATGTTTCAACTGGATTGTGTTAAAATATTGTACTAATAACAATTATTTATGTCCTTCCTGGGATGTCCCCTTGAACTTCGTTTCCACCAAAAATATTTTAATAATTGGTCAGTCTCATTGTTGACATTCTGAAAAATATTTTTGTGTGGCTTTTCGGGAAAAGGCAAATCGGTGGGTTACCTCCCTTTGAAAATATTGTTTTGGCGATGTGCTCACGTACGTTTATTAACAACAACATATCTGTCTGTAGTTTGTTGAAAGATATGTGTTTCTAGTTTTGCAATAACGAGAAGGCAGATTAACAGAATATTCCATCATGGTAATTCATTTTGTTCACCTCCTACGTTCGTGAAATTCAACTCTAATGTCTAATGAAACTGAGTGTTTCTCCTATGTAACAGCTCTTTGAATGTAAAACACATTTCCACGAGGGGATAATCAAGTTTATCTCATCTTATCTTATCTTATCTTATGTACAGACCCATGCCAGTTATATTCGGACAGTGATGTTATTTCCATTGACTTGCATGTTAAATTGGTGTAGGATAAATAATTTTCTAGCATTTAATTTCCGTCGGATTCTGTTCATTTTTGGCACTAATCATCTCAACTGCAAGTTACAACCAGCTCATGATTTCTGTTTAATTTTCAGTCGAATTATCTAAGGAACGACAGTAATTTATTCGAAGTATGTACACATAATTGTGAACAAGATTATAATTGCGATCTATGGGACAGTTGATTTAATTTTGTACATAAATAGGTAAATCTGGTGACGTCACGTAAGTAATAATCGGATAATATAATTTAAAATTATGTACTTCAAGTTAAGATGATTTCTATTCAACCTGCCAAATTTGATTATAATACAACAAGAACCTTTTTCATGAAAATTATTTTTGCTGCACAAATTTAACATGCAGGTCTATGGAAAAAATGTCACGTACTGTCCGAATATAACTGGCACGGGTCTGTAGGTGTTTTCGAAAGACAGGGGTTTCGAAGACAAAATATCGCTGGGTTCGTAAACAGATTTGACTTTGGGTTTGTAGGCACTGGAAAAAAGACATAAACTAAATCTTATTTAAAATTACAAATTTTTAAATTGACGAATGATCAAATGTCATATCATCTAGGGTACATTTTCGGTTTGGTACACTCAGGGATGTTGAATTAGATAGAAATAGACTTGCACCTAGGCAAGGAAACTCTGAAAACTGACTTGCCCAAAAAGTGTGTCTACTTGCCTTAAAAATAATACTAATAACAGTACGTGTTATGATATATTGTGTATTATACAGTGATTGTGAATCCTAGAAATTTTCATGAGACAAATATGAAGATTAACATAGATAATGAAATAAATTATTTATTGGTTTTGTCAATTTTAATAGCATCAATCAGATAGAAAGTAATATAATAGAGATGTCATGATACAGGTATCTCATGATACAATACGTATCACAATACTAAGGTCACGATACAATACATATCACGATACAATAAATGCGGCGTTATTACGTTGAGATCAAATTCACAGATTTAAATTCAATATTTCTTATGAGAATAATTGGAGTCACGAACATTTAAACACAAAAACAAGTCAACTTCTATATGAAAAAGTCATTTAATCCTCTGTTTTCCAACTTAAACATGAAAGGCTATCTCTTGTTTCAATATTCACAAAAAAGTTTAACAATATTCATCAAAACTTGTATCACGATACACTGTAACTGTATCGTGAATCGTATCATGAACTGTACCACGACGATGCATCGGTGTATCGTGACATCCCTATCATATAATATAACTTTACTAGGGATGTCACGATACAGGTATCTTGCGATACAATACATATCACGATACTGAGGTCACGATACGATACATATTGCGATACAATAAATGTGACATTATTACGGTGAGATAAAAATTCAGGGATCTAAATCTAATATTCCAAAAGAGACTTATCTGAGTAACTAGCATTTAAATACAACTTCTTCATGATAAAGTCATTTAATGCCATATAAAAGCTATCTTAACAAGGAATTTAACCAACTCTGGAGTTCTTGACTTCATTTTCACCAAAAAATTGAACAATATTCAAAAAAAGGTTAATGATATTCACTAAAATTTGTATCACGATACAGTCAACTGTATCGTGTATTGTATCGTGAACTGTATCACGACGATGCATCGGTGCATCAGTGTATCGTGATATCCCTAAACTTTACTATTGTAATATTTACAGAACACCTCTAGACAAATTTGTAAATCGAACTAGATTAACTATCTTTATTTATCTGTTGATTTTCAATCTTCTTGCATGATATTCCTTTCATATTAAAGTTTTCATTTTAAAAATTGAATTCTTGAGTGATTACTATAACAATCTCATATTTTGATGATAGGATAATGTTTTATCATTTTGCAATCATCAGATCCTGATAACTTGATAAATCATTCACTGCATAGGGCCTTACACATCTAATTATATTTTATATTTATTATACAACCTATTTGCTAAGTCTTACTTGCCATGACTTCTTGACCTGCTAACTAGTTTCAATTTATGTTGTCTGACATGGTAGTCATGAGTCGTAACTAACAGCTAGCATAGTTGAAAACTATTTGACTTAGAAACTTCAAATTTGGTATGGATGTTACCTATGTGGTGCAGATGTGCCTTTTGGGGGTTTGAATTCAAGGGTAACAAATTTTTTAATATTTTACCCCAAAAAGGCCAAATTTCTGATTTTGTTCCAATTCCGGAGCATAACTTGAAAACTATTTGACTCAGGAATTTCAAATTTAGTATGGTTTAACCTATGTGGTGCAGATGTGCAGATGTGCCTTTTGGTTGTTTCAATTCCAGGGTACAATTTTTATGCCCCCGAATCGGAGATTCCGGGGGTATATTGTTTTTCACCCGTCCGTCCGTCCGTCCACAAAAACTTTAACCTTGGTCATAACTTTTGATTGGTCAGAGCTAGGTCTTTGATCCCTTGTGATGAGACCTTTCAGATGACACCATGACATTTGACCTTGTGACCTTGACCTTGACACAGCGAGCAGGATGCATCCGGGGGCATTCGTGTTTCACAAACACATCTTGTTTTTTGATATTTTGGCCCTAAAACAAACATTTCTTACCTTGTTCCATCTCCATAGCATAGCTTGAAGCTTTTTAGCTTAGAAACTTCACATACCAAATGTCAGATTTCCAATTCCTGCTGATTTGCCTTTATTTATTTATTTATTTTTCAAACCAATCCTACCTGTCATTTAAGATTGATCGTGATATTGATATTACCGTACTCGATGTAATAAGCGCCCCCCTATCAGTGTTTTTAACTAAAAAAACATTAAGCGCCTCTTCTCCAGGCTTACCTTACGTGACAAACCTATGAAATTTTATTTAGAATGTTTTAGAGGCTTTATTTCAGTCCTTCTCTTTAATCACTGTCATTGGATTTGTAACTTCTGGTTAAAAAACTATATATAGAATGAGAACATACAAACATTTGTATAATTTGACTAAATGATGAAGACATTTTAATAAGGGCCCCCTTTTTACAATTTTTTAACCGCCCAAGGTGTTTAATAGATCAAATACGGTATAGATGTAAGTTTGAGAAAAGTCAAAGGCATCTCATATAACACAGCTAAGATGAACTTCCATTTGTTTTTGACTAATACAATATTTCTTTCATTTCAGGTTGAGACAAGACGAAACCACTATGTGGGTGTTGAGCTGTAAAATTTGCTTGTGAAGATGCAAGAACTGACAGATTGAAGATACAGGCTCTGGTCTCAATATGACATACATGTGGTACTCAATGAGAAGATTACTTATATCTCCATCTACATCTACACAAATCATTGAGAACTGAAATCTGAAGCTGATGGTTATGTGACGGTCTGGAGATTGTGTACAATAGATGTAATGAAGAACTCAGCTGCATTGAAAAGACCAATTTTGATTTGAGAGAACAGTCAAGTGCACATCGTAAAGAGAGAATTGAGTTTGTAAACTGTAACTATGTTAAATGTGGAAACTCCCTAACAGTTCGTGCAACGGAAGCGACTTTGCACAGTGACAAACCTCAACAGAGATTCTTATTCCATAATAAAAATGAACTGACAGGCATGAATATTGTACATGTAATTTTTGAATGTGCAAAAGTACTAGGTTTTCAACAAATGTGAACACTTTGTTGAGCTTCTGACATCCCAGAGGACGTGTACATTTGCTTATGAAGAAACTGTCATATGTGAATTATTCATTTGAATCTTAATCTTTGACAATTGTGTGCAGCAGTCATCGTGTAGATCATATTTTATCAAAGTACCGGGTAATGAGATTTTCATATTTAGAAGAAATGCTGTTGATTGATGCGTGGAAAAATTGCTTGCAACAAAAATATTTAGACAAAGTTGACAGCAATATGTGAATTTTAATGGGAACACTAACTTGTTGGCTTTTTTTAATTGTGGTATATCCATTTGATGCTGACATGATAACATTTATTTCTTTGAATGAGCAATGATACGGTGAGCAATGATGGTCAATATATAGATTTGGTGATGAGTGTTATGTGACTCGACATAAAGAAAGAAGAATGGATTGAGACTTGAATGTTCCTAAAGATGGAGTATCCAGAAGAAGAGAGGTCAAGCTTTGAGGAGGGTATAAGTGCCTTACAGCCTTCTTCAGTCACTGATCCCTCTTGTCCTCTTGCTCAGTTGGTGTCCACAATAGGAACTCCTCAACCACCCTGGAACCTCACGACCCCACTCTTTGATCCTACAATATCCTTATTGTCAAACATTGGACCAAGACCTATCTCAACTATAACTCCGAGAGAGCAAGTGGATCATTCTACAGATCTCCCTACATCACCTCAGAGACTAGCTTCCGCTCCACATGGGCACACTGTACTGCATCCAAGCTCCACTGCTTCTGCAGCACCCAAGAATCTACCACTTGGTTCCTTAACAAATGCTCATGGCCAGAGTTTGGATCAGTCTCCAGATGAAGGAGTAATATCATCGGTGTTATCACCTTTATCATCCAAAAGACTGGAAGTAGCTCCTCATGGCCATGCTGGAGATCATTCTCAACTGCCTCAAGGGCTTTTAATTGGATCAGAAACATCTACCTTATCTTTATCACCTAGTCAGTGTTCAGATCTTTCTCAATCGGGTTGTGAATCAAAATCAGTATCAAAGTGGATTACATTAACATCTTTACCAACAACACATGATCATGTTGTTGATCATTCCGAAACAGCTTTCCAAGAAGTCACTTTACCATCAGCGTCATCATTAGCATCAGCATCAGCAGCACAAATGCTGACCTTAGGTGCTCATGGACAAAATGATAAAACTTTGAAATCTTCTGAAAGCCCTACCACAACCTCATCAACTTCCAAAAGATTAACCTTTACGCCCTTACCAATTTCCCGTAGACAGTTTGGTTATCAAGCTCCATCATCATGCCAAGGGCAGACTCTACCTGCTTCCCAACCACATAGGTTAACCATCACTCAGCCAACATCATCAGTATTTAATGGACTGTCACTGACTTCTTCTGAAACCCTTACTGTATCTCAAAGTAAGCCTTCTGAAGAAACTCAAGGCAACTCTGAAGCTCATGATGTCCATAAGAAAAGCTCCTTCAGGGTATCTGATTCTGTACTAGTAGGGACAAGTTCAGCTGTAACTCAAGGTCAGATTGATACAGCATTATCAGCTCCTCTTGACATCTCTCCAACAATTCCTCCCCAAGTGACTCCTCACTTTACACCTTTCACTGTGCGTTCTCAGAATCAACTTCAACCCCTGCTACCACCTCAAGCTCTGTCTGTGTCCCAGAACTCCTCCAGAGATAGTCAAGACTTTACCTTCTCAGCTTCCCTACCACCTTTGCAGCATTTGAACCAACAGGATCTGATTGAGTCTCTGCCAACAAGCCAAGGTACAAAACAGTTCATAGAGTTTCTGCCTCAGAGTCGTGTGCATCACCAAGAACTGGATGCTTACCTCAATCCAGAGGACAAGTCAAAGGATGACAATTTCTCTTTTGACATCCAGAAAAGGAGAGACACGGAAAAGGGAGGTGAAATTGGAAGCAATGGGAACAATCAAGAAGATTTATCAGAGAGACTGGATCATGCTCGATTGATCCTAGGATTGAGAATGATTGGAATGGACTGCAATAGTAAAGGAGGCCAATCAGAAACAAACAGTGTTGCTATTGGTGCACATAGTCAAATTTCAAATGGTCTTCATAACTCTACAGTGTATTGTGCAAATGATGTGACTAATTATGATTCAACTGATAGAATATCTGAAAGAACTAAGAGTGGAAACTGTGAGACCTCAGATGGTCATTTTTTGAGAGGGGATGCTCAATCTGACATGGGGGACAGGAAGTTTGAGTGTACAATCTGTAAAAAAAAATTCAAGAAGAAGTACCATTTAAAAGCACATGAGGAAAGGCATAAAGGAATCAAACGTCATCATTGTGGTATTTGTGGCAAATCCTACACTGATGCAGGCACATACAACAGACACATAAAGGTGCATACAGGGGAGAAGGATTGCATATGTGTTGTTTGTGGAAAGGCATTCTATGACTCAGGAGCTCTTACAAATCATTTCAAAGTCCACACAGGAGAAAAACAGCATGTTTGCTGGATTTGTGGAAAAGCCTTTTCTCATTCTGGGGGTCTTCAGGTCCATGTTAGAAGTCACACAGGAGAAAGACCTTATGAGTGTAAGGATTGTGGAAAGTGTTTCAGTAAGTCCAGCAAACTTGTGGTCCATTCCCGAAGTCATTCTGGTGTGAAACCATACCAGTGCGCCTTCTGCAACAAGTCTTTCAGTGTATCCAGTAATCACAAGGCCCATCTCAGGACTCACACTGGCCAGAGGTCCTTGAAATGTCTAGAGTGTGGAAAAGTGTTCGGGTTGTCATTTGAGCTTGAAATCCACATGTCTCAACACCTTAAACCACCAGTGTTTGAATGCAAGCATTGTGGAAAGAGATTCTTAGAGGAACAGAAGCTTGATGAACACTTGGCTTTCCATAGTGGTAAAAAGCTCTTCAGGTGTCATCTTTGTGCAAAGGAATTCAAAAGATCCTCAAACTTTCAACTCCACATGAAGTTCCATAACTTATTTAAGCCTCATACTTGTGAAATTTGTAATAGAGGATTTTGCAAGCATTCTGATTTGGTACGGCACAAGAAGGTTCACAAAACCAAACAGATTTATAAGTGTAATGTCTGCATGGCTCAGTTCAGTTTGTTGATTGCTCTGCATATGCACAGGATGAGAGCTCATGGTCCTGAGAAGAGCTTCAAATGTGAATTCTGTTCCAAGAGTTTCAACAGACAGGAGAGACTTATCATACACACAAGAACACATACTGGGGAACGTCCATACAAATGTCATGTGTGTGGTCGTGGATTCTGCGGGCCGGGAGGTCTCCGACACCATCTGAAGAAGCACCCAGGGGAGTTTCAGGAGTCCTCAAAGAAGCAAAAGAAGATCCATCAGTGCAGCATCTGTGGGCAATGCTTCCAGCAGTCCAGCCACCTCAAGAGCCATCTGAGACATCATACAGGAGAGAAGCCACATGAGTGTTCTGTTTGCCAGAAAAAGTTTAGGGAGTCTGGGATATTGAACAGGCATATGAAGACTCATACTGGAGAAAAGTCTCATGCTTGTGTTGTGTGCTCCAAAAGGTTTACAGACTATTCAACTCTTCATAAACATATGATAACTCATACAGGGATAAAGCGTCATTCTTGTGATGAGTGTGGTAAGAGATTTGGGTTCATCAATGATCTTCGGGTTCACAAGAGAACTCACACAGGTGAAAAGCCTTTTAAGTGCTCACAGTGTGCAAAAGCTTTTATTACCTCAGGCAAGTTAAAGATTCATTTTAGAACCCATAGTGGCGAAAAGCCATACAAATGTAACCAGTGTGGAAAGGTATTCAGTGTGTCAAGCAACCTTCGCACACACATGAAAGTACACAGTCAATCATCTTCAACATTTCATTGCAAGTCTTGTGGGAAGACATTCCTCACGGAGGTTCTGCTTCAAAACCACAGGACTTCCTTCCATTCTGGGCTGCAGCCTCTCAAGTGTAACGTCTGTGATAAACAGTTTCTTGAAGAGGAGAAACTCAAGGAACATTCTTTCACTCACACGGGCAAGAAACCATTTATTTGTGAAACATGTGGCAGGCAGTTCAAATTAATCTATAATTATAAGAACCATCTTTCAGTACATAGTAACATAAGAGCTTTTGCATGCGAGACATGTGGAAAATCCTTTGTGAAGAATGGTGACCTGAAGAACCATCTTCGTTCCCATGAATCTGAAAATGGCTTTAAGTGTGAGTTTTGCACAGAGGTTTTCCACAATGCAAAGGACCTTCATTCCCATTTTACGATGATCCATGCGCTTGATAAGATACACACATGTGAAGATTGTGGAAAAACCTTTGACAAGGCCTCTGTTTTAAAGGTGCACAGAAAAACCCATTTCAATGAAAAACCCTATCCATGTGACTTGTGTAATAGGTCATTCTGTAATAAAGGAACTTTAACGAAACATGAGGCTGAGTTCCACCATCTCTCAGTGGTGCAACCTCATTCAGCCACAGTGTACTCTTGTGGTATCTGTGGACTGAAATACAAAGATTCCGATGCTCTTCAAGAACATCTTCACTCTCATGCTAAGCCTCAAAATCCTGTTCAGGAACAATTTCCCTCACCTGATAAAAATCCAAATGCTCTTCAAGAACAACATCATTTCTATGCAAAGCATCAAAATCCTGTTCAGGAACAATTTCCTTTACCTGATAAAAATCCAAATGCTCTTCAAGAACATCATTCCTATGCAAAGCATCAAAATGCTGTTCAGGAACAATTTCCCTCTTCTCACTCTAACCATCCAAGTGATCTTCAGGAACAAACCCTATCCCATACTTAACATTAGAATGGTGCTGCTTATCAACCAAATAATCCTCAGGAACAACAACACTTTCTTGCCAGAACTCGCACCCATGTTAGCCATTATACGTTGCTCAAGAGCTCTTGTAAGCCTCCACAGAGTCGTAAAACCATCCAAAATCTCTCTCTTTTTAATCACAACGGCTATTCGTGTCAGTGACTGTGTGTCATGTGGGAAGCATAAGGCCTAGAAAGCTGAAACTTCAATAAGGGCCACAGGGGCCTCGCCCTCAAAAACCTTTTTTCATCTTCTTCTCCAGAACCATAAGGCCTAGAAAGCTGAAACTTTGTGTACAGACTCCTTGACTAGTGAGGATTATAAATTGTAGCTTCGGTGGCCCTGTGGCCCCTAATAAGGGGGGTAACAACATTTGCCATGCCCTAAAGCAAAATCAAATGTAAAGCCTGATGAGCTACAGAGCCAATGGCTCTATTTCTCTTTATATATAACAGTATAAACAGGGAAGAAGTTTTGAATTTTGTTTCCACAAAAAATACCCCGATAGGTCTGTCCCTTTAAGGTGGTTTCATCTCGTAGCGCTGTATTGTTAAAGTATTCTTGTGTTCTTGTTTTAGTAGATGCAATGGTTGTTTTGTGTTAACTCCAGGTAAGAGTTTATCTGAATGTATACTGGTCAGATGACCTTTTTTAATTTAATTGATATTATTGCTTAAATTTCAATCTGAAATTGGATTTTGCATTTACTTCAATCTTATTAAAATATGATCTATTTGCTACACTACGCTAGGCATGTAGATCATACCAGGCTCAGTTATAACAGCCGTCAGAGTATCCTTTGACTCAGCCAATCAGCGACTTTGCCCCGTAACTCGGGTTGCTGGCGACAGGTATTCATATCTAATCTTCAGAACTCGAAAAACGAACATTTCCGACTATTTCTAAATGTCAACAACAAATATTTCCTGTCATGTACGAATGAATTACTCAAACTGTGCTTTATATCGCTCCTATCAATTTGTTGGTCCAAAAACGTCCAGGTAAATACTTAAATGTTCTCGGAATTTTCCGCAGGTAACAATCGTTTTTCTAATTAAAACATCAAAATTAAAATTTTTGATATGACTTTGAAGAATAAAATAGTGCGAAACTGGAGTTATCATTAGTAAAGAAACTGCAAAACACTTTGAAATAGGAAATCCTGAATCATATTCCGAGAGCATCGCTAGCGATACTCGTTATTATGACGTCATAGCCGACAACGATTATGATGTCATTTCCATGGCGACGTCTTTTGAATGAAGCCCGTCGCTCGATACCCTGAACTTTTCATTTTTCATATTCAGTACTAAATAAATAATTGCTATGGAGTTACTGTTATCACGTTATTTTGTTTTCACACTTGAAAAAATTATCTTTATCGTTTAACTACGCAGAATAACGAGAAAATAAAAAGATAATTGAAGTATGAAATCATCAGTCGAGTGTGTTCTGGGTCATCGCATTGTTCGCTTTATGTATAAATGCGCAGTACGTCTTCTCAATTAATTTAAGAAATTAAAAAATTACTTGTAAAAAGGTTTTAAAGGAGTATAAATAAATACAGAACGTCATAAGTGTGCATTTAGGTCATTTGTATTGAACTCGAAGATGTCATGGACGCAGAGGAACAACTCGTTCTTCGGACTTGTTGTTCCTCCGTCCATGACATCTACTCGTTCAATTCAAACGACCCAAATGCACACGTATGACGTTCTTTATTTTCATTTTCCTGACATCACCTTATATATATATATATACAGGTTTTAATTGAAAGACAATTTATTTAAACTAAATGAAGCAGTAATTATTCAAATATATAACGTAAAGTTTAGCCATGCGATTCCTTTTTCTTACACAAAATGAATTAAAGGTGTTCACACAAAATGGCCGCCAATGGATTTTATGTGAATCCTCATACTTTGTTCTCTGACCATGGGTGATTGGCTTGTGTAATGACATTGTTGACATTGTCAAAATAATACATTTAGCATTAACTTACAATTATAAGTGAAATATTTAACATAAAATTATCAAAAGACGTGCTACTGCCCCTTTTTACAGGTTATTTATTCATACATTTGTTGAGCATGTTATTGTTATGTCAAACAAATTTGATATTCATTATTGCTCTGATTTTGATTTAGTGTTTTGACTCTTAATTTTCATACAACCTTGGAGTAAACATACATGGTTTACATTATTTGTTGTTGGAACATTAAATTTATCATTTTCTCACTTCTGCTTTATATATATCTTCTTTCCAAAAACCTACAGAGTCATGCAAAAGGTCATCATGTAAAAGCCATTTTACAGGGATCATACAATATTTCAAGACTCAAATTTTTAACATAACGTTTAAAAAAATGATTTTTGCATATTCCTTAATGTAGGCTGCAAATTTGGAGACCTTCAGCAATTTGAAAAGTGGTCTGAATAATCCCAATCATAGGCAGTGACAAAATTTGAAAACTATGCAACAGTTCAAGAACAAGTATTTGTCACAAAGGTGACAAATCCACCGCCGCAAATTGATGTTAACAAAAAGCATAATGTATACATAGAAACACTTGTCAACACTTGTCATGCTACTAGATGTCATTTAGACCACAACAAATCAACTGATCCCGGAGTCTCCCAAATAAAAAGCCTTGTGCAAAAAAAGAACATATAGAGAACAGTTCTTAACATACCAGCCTTTATAAATGCATGTTTGCTTCACTGTGACTTGAAGATAATGTAAAAGTCACCAAAACCAAATTGACCCGGTGTCTTCCCAAAATAGATTTATAAAAAGAATTAAGTGAATGACTCTTGAGATATCACACTAACAAGCTTAACATGCAGTTAAATTGATGATAAATCAAAAGTTCTGTTGTGACCTTGAAAACAATGTGAAGGTCATCAAAATAGACTTTGTCCTGCGTCTTCCCTAAAAGATGCTTTAAGTTATGAAGAGAATCTAGTGAACGGTTCTAGAGATATCCTGCTGACAAGCCTTAATGAAGATTTCAATGTTTAAATTGTCAAAGCCTTGCTGTGACCTTGAAAATAATATAATGTGAAGGTCACCAAAATCGACTTGGCCCGGAGCTTTCCCAATAAGATGCTATGTGTAAATTATGAAGAGAATCCAGTAAATGTTCCAGAGATATCCCGCTGACAAGTCAGGTTTCAATGCTGAAATTTTCAAAGCCTCGCTGTGACCTTGAAAACAAGTGAAGAAGCGAGCTGAGCTCACATACTCCCGCTCCCCACTTTGTTCAAAGAATTTCAAATAGTAAAATAGATTAATATTGGTTAAAGTTGTATGATAATTAAGTATACACTATACAGTAAGTCATTGTATAAGTATTCTTTCCACCGAAACCCTAATACTAAATTCATTGATAGGTTTTACAATTAAAAGGGTACATCTAGGGATAATGGTTGATCTTTGTTTCAAATTTGAGGTATAGTTATCATGTACGAGATGTACTGAGGACAAAATTATTTTTGTTGCGTCACTTTGCAAGTCATTTTTCCCAAAGAAACCACCGAAAAGAAAATCCATAAATCTTTTAATTCTCACAAGGCATATCCAGCAATGTCGATTGACATATGTAGCAAATTTGGTGAAGCTGAGATGTATATTTCAGGAAATATGTTCTGGACAAAGTAATTTATCATAGAATCACTTTTTAGTCATATATCCATGGAAACTGCAAAAAATAAATATAATGTGTTGGTCTAACCCTCAAAAGGCACATCTAGGGATCATGGTACATAAGTGTATGAAGTTTGGTGAACCTAGCATGTATAGTTTAGGAGATATGCTCTGGACAAACTTTTGTGACGGCGGACGGACAGAATGAACGCTATATACCCCGCTTACGCTGTAATAGAACAGAGGCTTACTCGGGTATGACTGAGCTGCCTCTGCTGGAAGAGAATGACAATTTCATAGAAATTACCAAAAATAATTATCTCTAGAGATATTGCTTGAACAGGACTGTCAAAGGTCACCAAAGTGCCGTGGTGACCTTGAAGTTAAGGTCAAGGTCACCAAAACTGAGTGGTGTCTGCGTAACCTCCCTATGTAGGCTGTGACCACATTTCAATTTTCACGACATTAGGTGCAGAGTTTCATAAGATATAAGGGGTTTCAAAAGTGTTTAAAGTGAAGTGGTAACCTTGAAAATTAAGTCAAGGTCACCTCAAGTGACTGGTGTCTGCGTAATCCCCAAACGTAAGTTGTGCCCAAATATGAAGATTTTTTGTGAAAAGGTTCGCCTCAACAGTTTCAAAATCGGTCAAAGTGCCGTGGTGACCTTGAAAATAAAGTCAAGATAACACAACATGACCGGTGTCTAATTTCCCAATGTAGGATGTGACCAAATTTGAAGACATTTAGTCCAATGGTACAATAGATATCGCGTTAACAACGAACGGACGTACGGACAGACGCCGCTGAAATCATAGTCCCCCGTTCCACGTTGCTGCGGGGAACAATAATCCATATGCCAAGTTGTCTTAGTTTTTAGCTCATCAGGACTGAAAGTCCAGATGGGCTTATGGTATGGCCCGTAGTCCGGCTGTCGTCTGTCCGTCCGTAAACTTTTGACACTTTCGACTTCTCCTCATGAACCATACACATTAGAGAGCTGAAATTTTGTGTACAGGTACCTTAGCATATGGAGATTCTAATTTGTAACTTTGGTGACCCTGTGACCCCAAATAGGGTCACAGGGGTCACAACCTTGAAAACCTATTTTCATCTTCTCCAGTTCCAAAGGAGAAGAGAGTTAAAAATGATATGTGCAGACTCCTTGGACAATGGGGATTCTAATTTGTCACTTTGGTGACCCCATGACCCCAAATAGGGTCACAGGGGTCACAACCTTAAAAACCTATTTTCATCTTCTCCAGTTCTAAAAGGACTAGAGAGTTGAAAGTGATATGTGCAGATTTTGGCCAATGGGGATTCTTAATTGTAGATTTCGTGACCCCATGACCCAAAATAGGGTAACAGGGGTCACAACCTTAAAAACCAACTCTCATCTTCTTCTCCAGTTCCAAAAGGACTAGAGAGTTAAAAATGATATGTGCAGACTCCTTGGCCAATAGGGATTCTGAATTGTAGATTTCGTGACCCCATGACCCCAAATAGGGTCACAGGGGTCACAACCTTTAAAACCAATTCTCATCTTCTTCTCAAGTTCCAAAAGGTCTAGAGAGCTGAAATTATATGTGCAGACTCCTTGTGCAAGTGGGATTCTAAATTGTAGATTTCGTGACCCCATGACCCCAAATAGGGTCACAGGGGTCACAACCTTAAAAGCTTATTTTCATCATCATCTTTAGCTCCTAAAGGTCTAATGAGCTGAAAGACTGCATGTAGACTCCTTGGCCAATTGGGATTCTAAACTGTAGGTTTCGTGACCCCATGACCCCAAATAGGGTCACAGGAGTCACAATCTTAATAAAAGTACCGAGGGTACAGAAGCTCACCTTAAAATGAATGATGTGGTAATATGGTTTAATTGTGTAACCATCTTTTATATGATAATTGATTATGGCTGCCATCATGATTTTTTTATCTTTTAAAATGCTATTCTTCTGTTGGAAACCACTAGAGTTTGAACAAACATTAATACAAGAATGATATAATCATGATTTGTTAACAAGCAGTAGGTTTTTGTATAACATTTTTGTATATCTATGGCTAAATTGGTGACCATCTTGGACTTTTTAATCTTCAAAATGCTACTTTTATGTGGGCATCTGTATTAATTTCATTATGATATCTTGATTGGTTTAGGAGTATTCATTTAGTCACACTCTCAACTTCCAAAGAACTAAAAAGATGATGCACATAAACATTTGGAATATATCCCTCTGACACAAATCACAAATTCAGCTAGTGATAGGTCCAATTGCCAAAGTAAACTGTCCAGGTCAATGTCTCATGTAATTCTAACTGAAGATTTCTGAATATCTTAAATCTTGACCTATGTTAGTGCAATCTGATTGGTCAGAATAGGCTAGCAACATGGGGGTTTATGCTAATTACTAGATATGATGACCTATGATGACCTCTTGCACCTGCATGTAGCTTATGTAACTTATCCTCTTATGTAAGTTACTGTTATTCCATATAGTGAGTGTCCTCCCCTCATTTCAATATGCAAAACATATACTCTTTAGAGGAGAGTTGCAGGAGAGGGGCTGGAAGGATAGATGGGGAAAGGGGTTGGGGGAGGGAGGGGGAGGGGGAGGAGGGGGGGGGAGGGGGAGGAGGGGGGGGAAGGAGGGGGGGGGGGGGGGGGAGGGGGGGGGAAGGAGGGGGGGGGGGGGAGGGGAGGGGAGGGGAGGGGAGGGGGATAGAAGGAATGTGGGATAGATTTGCAATGGAAGGACAGGGGTAAAAAAGGGGAGGAGGGAAAGGGGGGGTAGTAGAAGAGAGGTTTGCAATGGAAATAATCTGGAGGTCAACTCAGTAATATGTTTATTGAAGTATCTTAACAAACAGAGAGAATTGGTGAGAAAGACTTTGTAAAAAAAGAATTGTTCAGACAGCTGTTCAATTAGTTTTGAAGATGAATATTAAATCATATCTTTTATTAGCATGACAAACAAAATAAAAGATAATTTGTTATTCATTAACCAAAATTTTCAATTTGGAATAAATTAATTGCATGGGAACAATGGACTAAAAAACCTAACAGTTAGTGTTGGGAGTGAAAAAATGTAATCATTTTAAATGCTTTTGAAAAGGATTTGTTTGAATTGAATGATCATTATAATTATCTAGATAATCATTGTTCAGACCGTAATCAGATATAGATGATTATAAAATGTATATTTATCCCTCACTGGCTACCGGTATGTTATTTGCCATATATATGAAGTGTCAGGAATTATGTAAAACGGAAAGGATTTATTAAAACAGTCATGCTTCAGGCTGTTCGCAGATAAAGATGATTCATACAGTTTTTTGTAACTGTATTTATAGTGTTGATAAATATTACAACAAGCATATCAATACAAATATAATGACATTGATTTGATTGATCAGGAAATGTATTCTTTTCAATGAATTTCATGAAATCTAATTGAAAATTCAATATAATTGACATATTGACCATCTTGGATTCTTGATAATAAAATAAATGCGTCTTTGTCAGGAATCACTATATAAAAAAATACTCTTTTTTCAGAATGATATCTTAATTGATTTAGTAGGAGTAGTACTTGGCCTGAAATCTAATTGAAAAATAATGACTTCTATGATGACATGTTGTTCCCAGAACCCCTTCAGCATGATACAATTATCATTTATTTTTACAGGTATTTATAAAACACATGGTATTGGAACTGGAACCTGATACAAAATACCTCTATTATTAACTTATCATGTAGATTACTGAACATAAAAGCAGATTCTTGACTTGTTAATATTAACTCATCGTGCAGTTTGTTGTACACAAAAGCTGATTCTTGACTTGTTTAAATTGTTATTTGTAAAAAGTATTACTATTAATAGAATACAAGTATACTTTTCATAAAGACAATTTATATACTTTCCATAAAGTCCATTATGTTCTATTAATCAATTAGGTCAGGATTACTATGCAATATACAAGCAGGCAGGGCTGCTAGCCCCAGATCCTTAAGGAGAGTGTAGCAATTTGTGTATTTGGCTTTGTGTATGTATATTTGGAGAAGCATCCTAGTGTGCTGAGCATGTAAACCTGAACTCTGGCTAAGCCCTTATGTGTGGTATTAATAGACTTGACGGGAGAGAACATGAATTGTTGTGAAAAATATATAAATTTCACAAAATATAGTTAGCTTATGTCCTAAATTGATTTTGTGTCAAGAAGAACTGCTGTTAGATATAGAAATGGTACAAATATGAGTAAAACACAGGAAGTGGAACCTGATGCAAAATAACTCTTTCCACATCAACTTATCATGTAGATTGCTAAACACAAAACAAGTGACAATTTTTGTGTAAGTTGATATTCTTAGAAAGAACATATCGCTGTCATGAGAATACAAGTCTAATTTCCATAACTCTTATTGCATACACATGGCCATATAGCATAATGCTCTACCATATCAATTGGGTCAGGTTGATTGTGCAACAGACTAGCAGCTGACACTATGATGCTAGCAGCCTGTATTGGGATGTGTATTAGACAGCATAGTGGACTCAACAGAAATATCTGAACTCTGGTTGACCCCTTATGTGTGGTATTTAAAGGAATATAAGGGAGATACCATTGTTCAAAATCTAACATGATGTTTAATGTCATTGGGTTTTTACAGCTAGTTGCCATAAATATTTAAAACAAATTAATTAATTATGTTTGTCTTTCAGCTTAATGTTTTAGAAACACTTAAAATATAGAACAACTTGCATGACAATCTTAAATATTCTATGTTCAAGATAAAATTATGATTAGTTAGTTCAAATTAGAGAATTTATATAGTGCGAGTGATCACTTGATGAAAGCTTAAAATTTAGTAATAATGATGTGTCATCTGCAGCTGATAGTCAATATGGATGCTATCGCGGCCATCTTGGATTTTCAAAACTGAAACGTCTACCTTTGTGGAAGGAATCACTATAGGTATAACATACTACAATATGAAAATGATATCTAGATTGGTTTAGGAGAAGTAGTCATTTTCATGAAATCTCATTGAAAATTCAATATGGCTGCTATGGCGGCCATCTTGGATTCTCAAAACTGAAACGTCTACCTTTCTGTGCGGAATCACCATAGTTATAACATACTACAATTTCAGAATGATATCTAGATTAGTTTAGAAAGAGTAGTCTTTTCATGAAATCTAATTGAAAATTCAATATGGCTGCCACAGCGGCCATCTTGAATTCTCAAAACTGAAACGTCTACCGTTCCGAGGGGAATCACCATGGGTATAACATACTACAATTTCAGAATGATATCTGCATTCGTTTAGGAGGAGTAGTCTTTTTCGTGAAATCTAATTGAAAGTTCAATATGGCTGCCATGGCGGCCATCTTGGATTCTCAAAACTGAAATGTTTACCTTTCTGTGAGGAATCACAATGGGTATAACATACTACAATTTCAGAATGATATCTGGATTCGTATAGGAGGAGTAGTCTTTTTCCTGTAATCTAATTGAAAATTCAATATGGCTGCCTTAGCGGCCATCTTGGATTCTCAAAACTGAAAAGTCTACCTTTCTGTGAGGAATCACCATGGGTATAACATACTACAATTTCAGAATGTTATCTGCATTCGTTTAGGAGGAGTAGTCTTTTTCGTGAAATCTAATTGAAAATTCATTATGGCTGCCATGGCGGCCATCTTGGATTCTCAAAACTGAAACGTCTACCTTTGTGGAAGGAATCACTATAGGTATAACATACTACAATATGAAAATGATATCTAGATTGGTTTAGGAGAAGTAGTCATTTTCATGAAATCTCATTGAAAATTCAATATGGCTGCCTTAGCGGCCATCTTGGATTCTCAAAACTGAAAAGTCTACCTTTCTGTGAGGAATCACCATGGGTATAACATACTACAATTTCAGAATGTTATCTGCATTCGTTTAGGAGGAGTAGTCTTTTTCGTGAAATCTAATTGAAAATTCATTATGGCTGCCATGGCGGCCATCTTGGATTCTCAAAACCGAAACGTCTACCTTTCTGTGAGGAATCACCATGGGTATAACATACTACAATTTCAGAATGATATCTGGATTCGTTTAGGAGGAGTAGTCTTTTTCCTGAAAGTTTACGGACGGACAGACGGACGGACGGACAGACAGACGGACGACGGACGAAGCGCCATGACATAAGCTCACATTTACTTTGTAAAGGTGAGCTAAAAACCTATTTTTCTCCATGGATATTTTAGTGTGGACTTCTTTCACTGTCTGATATTGGCGACCTAGAAAGTGTTGAATAATAATAAATCATTTGGGTAAGGAAATTTATACCGAAATCGTTACATTTGTTTTGTAATTTTTGTATAGGTTTTCTTGCAATAGGTAACATCAGTTTCATTTTTAGCTCATCTGGCCTGTATAAAGCAAACTTGATATGCCTGATGAGCTACAGAGCCAATGGCTCTATTTTTTATTTTTGCTCCGGAAACGAACAGACCATTTCAATATCCCCATCAAGGGAAGGGGAATAATAATATTGAACAACAGAACCATAGATAAAGTTAAAAAAAACTTTATTCAGCATCTGCATCATGTCTTGAATGATAAGGCACTTGTGTCAAGCATACATTTATCAGAAACAGTCTTAACTTCAAATTGAAAACCAAATACTTTGACTCGCAAGGAATGTTCAACATTAACATGTTCAAAAATTAGACAGGAATGTTTTGCAATGCACACAATTTCTCCATATTTCATGTACAAATGAACAACTTCCTAAATTAACATAAGTATTTCATTGATCAAGTTCAATTAATTTCATTTTAAGCCTGAATTTTTTATTTTTTTTAATAACAATAAATGATTTGTCACAGGAAAAGTTGTAACGAGTGCGAACATTCTTTCAATAGATTTACTAATCTTGACAACATTTACGTAAGGCAACTCAAGACAACATGCCAAGGCCGATACCTAGCAGAAAGATCAGAAAAGAAGTGACCAATATAAGGGACAAATGCCTTAATTGTTACATTTAACATTAAGTGACATGTCAATGAAAATTGTTCCAATTAACAGGAAATATGTGGTCCATTTTAAGGGACATATAGATACAATTAAATCGAGATACATGAAAACTAAGAGGTTAGGAATATTCAATCTTATGAATGATTAGATACTCCATGAAGTTAGAATAGAAATATATCAGGTTTCTTAATTTCAAATGGTCATCCTGTAACCAATGGATTGAAAGAAGCGTTAAAGATTGATTTTTTCCCCCAAATATTTAACATTAAAGGCATAAGTCCCCCACGTGGTCATTTTGCCCATGTTCATATGAACTTTATGGGCAATTATTATCCCAAAGATGTACATAATTCTTTGTTATGCTTGCAAATTGACAAACTTCAGTTTTGGTTTAATCAGCTGAATTGTGGATTTTGTAATTTGAAATTCCAATGCAGAATCTTACTTTCAGATTATAGCATCTCATAACCCCTCCCAAAAATGGCTTGGTATAGCATTAGATTTCTTTTTTGAACCGATATTTCGGTCCACATATTTACCCTTACCCTATATTAAAAACAGAAGGTGGACCGAAAACACCCTTAAACTTCAATATACCTGAACTGATCCTATTGTTAGAAAACCAACTGCTCATCAACTGAAGTGAACCTTTCAATGGTTTGTTTATTAGAGCATCAAACATCAACCCAGTACCATCGTTAGTATTGGCTGCAGAACCAACTCTATCAACATGCTCCTACACATTCAAATTTCAACCCCTTACATATTCATCACGATCCAAGGAAGGTCAACATCCTCATAAACCCCTACGATGTTGCAAAAAGCAACAGTCATCCCAGCATATTAACATTAGTGGAAAATCTTGAGAAACACTGTCTCAATTCTTGTTTCAGTTCGGGGTGTTTTGCCCTTCAAAATTCTACCTTCAAACTTCCTTCACTTAAGGATTTGACCTGCCTTGTATCGATCGAAAGATCGAAAGGGTTGAATCATATCCACTCACTGCAGTAGTTAACAATGTGACCAGTTCAGTATTGCCATGGCAACATCAAAAGGAATGTTACCATGGTTACTAAGGCAGTATCACAGCTGCCTTATGGAACTCTTAGAAGACTTGCAGAGCACAGCAGCTTGATCAAGAGTTGATTTACCAAGGGATACATCATCGAAAAACAGGAACCATTGTTAAACCTTGTTGCCAAGAACAGAGGCAGTGGTTAGAGGAAGATGGTTGGTTCCTGTATCAAGATTTGTAAATTGCAAGTTTCCTAAGAAAGCTCCAACAGTAAACAGAGACCCAGTCTCATTTGGGCAAGCTGGCATCAAAATGAGCAGATTTTACCGTCTCAAATGGCACATTTTCTTGTATCAATTTTGAAATTACTTTTTGTAATCTTGACACCAACTTGCCGCATAAAGCCAAACATGGCCGATTGTAATCACAAACCTAATCATTTCATTTTGTGCACTTGATAATGCCTTGAACTTGAAAAGATTTGAGACTTAACATCTAAAATTCACAAAACCAAATAAATAATAATATATTCAAACTCGTTGCACATGCTGTCAACATTCTTTTTGATCTTCGTTTTCTTTAGCATGTTAATCCAAGGAGGGCCACAAGAATGTTAATTTTGTGCTTTTTCGGAAAGTGGCCTTGCCTTTGTTTATCAAGTGGCAGCAAAGTTCAGCTTTTAATAGCCATATCTAAGGACGATCACCAACATTTCGTGGAGTTTTTGGTATTAGTAGGCCATACAAAGCCTGAAATTTGCTGCAACCTAAATTCAAACTACAAAATTATAACAATTTTTTTTTTTTGATGTTTGTATTTTTTTGGTAACAGTATCAACAAATAGAAAATGATCAAACGTAACAGAACATTTACAACATCTTGTAAGAATATTTTTTTCCCAAAGTAACCTGTATTTTGGTTTCCTTTTTGAACAGTAAAACAAGTTCAACAATTACTTTAATGGAATCATTGTGTGTACCTTCAAGTAGTGAAATGTTCTGTCAAAAGTTTAATCAATTTCCTACAGACCTATTGACGAAGCTTCATTTGGGAATGAATGGTCTATTTCTTCATCAGTATTTTGTGAGTTGTTTCTGAACAAAGTGTGTCCTTATTGAAAAAAACTTTTTGATTGAATTATATAAGCCAAATTAGCTTCAATCAATTCGTCTGTATTCAGGTAATTTTCCAATTCAACCAACTCTGGATGGCAATGGTAATAATAACATGACTTGTTGAATTCAAAATCTGACCCAAGCAAGGGAAAAGGGTCCAACCAGTGGAAAGATCCTAGCTTTCGTATTTCATACCCTTGACTAAGTTTTCGGTTCCACTTCATAACTGTGGGTCAATTATTTCTTAAGAAAAGAACCGCTACAAAAATAACATGTCATGTGTGAATCCCCATCACCATACAAGTCGGAACTTTTCTTACTGCTAGATGCAAAGTGATATCACAATGCCAGTTTCAATTCAAGTTTCCTTGTTCATGTCAGAACTGATATAAGTTTAGCAACATAGTTCTACAGTTCGTAAACACCCTCAAGAGGAAGTTTCAGTCATAACACATGTGATCAGATTGGATCTAGCAGTAAAAATGTCTCGAGTTCAACACCAACCAGTTGGTATGGGTGTTTAAACTCAAGTCTTGTTTGTCTGTGAAGAGCTGAATTAAGATGGCCATGGAGTGTTAGGATTCACGGGTATCTGGTAGATTACTGGCCTTGTGCAACTCTTCACAGAACATTGGTCAGTGACGACACTGATGTCTGGACAATGTCCAGCAAGGTCTCTATCCTTGGGTATTGCATGGACGACTATGACTTTTCGGCTTCACAGCCAATGACATGCTGAATTCTCGCTCGCACAGTACACTAGCAATGAGGTCAATGTTTAGTGGGACTTCAGTTGGTCATCTCCATATCGAAACCTTGTGTATAAAATGAAACAGGCTGCTCACATTTCACACGGAATGAAGAGTAGAACACGCTTCATTCGAGCTCAGCACTTTAGGAAAAGTTGCTTTGTTACCACAACTTGATGGCTAGACTGTTCTGTCTGCACAAACAAGACCTGCTTAGGATGATCCAGTGATATGTAGTCATGATCAGACTTCCGTGAAGTATTTACACAATGGTAGGTACGTAGGTAGTTAGGTACTGTGACGTGGCTCGTTGACACGAGGCAGCAGATTTGTTCAGCATTCACCTGCAGCAGCAAGCTCTGATATAGGAGGCAGGCAAGGAGTCCTATCTCACATCTATTTCTCGTGTGTCCTGTCCTCTCAATAGTCAGTGCCATTGCTTGCAGTCAGTTCACAGGACAGTCACTTTTAATGGAAGTCCCTCATAATGAGATTTTGTCTGTACAAAAATATATATTACAAATGCTCTAGCAGCAGGAAAACTCATCAGAACACAGGGCAATCGGATGATGGCACAGTTTAACTTGTTCTTTCAGGCTTCAAGATTTTAGTAGTCCCAATTTCAAGTGAGCACTTAAAGATACTTTCAGCCAGCAAATTGTGATTGTCTAGCCAAAGACAAAATTTTGAACAACTTTCCCTTTAGTTGTGCTACAATTCCTTTGAATTTTAAATCTGTGGCTGAACATGTAAGTCTTGTTTTTTCACATATCTTATGCTGTTCATTGCAAAGACTAACTATTCACTTTGAAAAATTATGAATGAAATGGGATGATGTTCTGACGATATTTCCAGACAGGCAAAATATTATATACAGTTTTTAGTTCAACATTAGCAGTGGAGGACCAACACACAATACCTTCAACACGACTCTAGAAAACTCACAAAATGACTATTCTTCCATCTCAGTCAGTTTTTTCCTCAAACTTTCCATGAAGGCATGAGATTAGGTCCCCACACAATATGGTTTTCAAAACGACCCATAGTTCTAATCCTATCAGTAACAAGACAAGCAACATTGTAACAAGCCAAAACATTTTTCCAGTTCAAGGTCAAAACAGACAGCACCCGGCATACTCAAAAAGAAAGGTCACCAATCGACTGAAAATTGCTGTATTCTAGGTAAGTCTTCCTCATAACTTTCTAATCCCAGTTGTAACTTGTAGAGGTGAACATAGACAAGAGGGACCAGTCATTGTAGACAAATAAATAAACATAACGGGACCACTGGTATATACACTGTGATGAATGAAGCCGTTTTGTTGCTGCTGGGTTTAGAGAGGGTCTTCTTTGCTGCTAACTGTGGTGGTCTATGTACAGAGTTTGGCATTAACTGTAGGGGGTTTGGGTCAGTCAAGGATCCAAAAGGGTTGTTAAAGATCCAAGCAGGGGGGCTGGGAAGAGTCTAGGGTCAAGTAACGAGTGGACGGTGGCCTAGTTGGCTCCGGCCGACGCCCCCATACGTGGATCATCGTCGTCTTCCCTCTCCATGCCATACTCCGCCACATACAAACACGGGTCAATCTGCTTCGGGATTGGTTTGATTTCAGTGCCCAACTCCTGCTCGATTTTGTGTAACGCAAATCTGAAATGAATTGGAGTGAGTGAGTTAGTGCTTAACCCCGCTTGGACAATATTTCAGCCATTTGCGGCGGAAATGAATTGGAAACGACACCAGTGATTGAATGTTGATTGTTTGAAGGCAATGTATTTGTGTCAACTTTTCAGTTTGGATTACTTATGAAGATAAATTAACAATACCGTATTTATAAAATGCATTTCTTGAAAAGATAAGAATGATGAGTCCAGGGTATGTGATGAAATTTTAAGATTTGAGGTTTCAAGGCTTTCTGAGCAAAATTAAGGCCAAACTTTTAAATTTCAATATTTCTTGTTTATCAAATAGTTAGTTTTGAAATACGTTATGAGGTCTTTAATTCAAAAGATTTAAAACTTCATATTCACACCGACTTCTTTCTACCAAATTAATTTCTTGGATTTCAAAGATAAACTGCGTGAAACTGCTGAACTATCCCTTTACTATGGTATAATAAAGTTAAAAGTACCATATTTCCTTGAATAGACGCCCGGCGTGTATTTTTTCAGACCCCCATTACCGGAGGCGTGTATTCGAGACCCGGCGTCTATTTATTTTTTAGTAAGAAATGGTAGATAGATGGTGTAAAGGGGGAATACTTTATTCAATTCAACTATGGGAGCATTAATTAATCAACTTATCACCCAGCGTTTATTCGAGGCCCTTCGTGTATTTACTTAAAAGAGCCATACCCCGGGCCTCTATTTGAGGAAATACGGTATGTATACAGTATGTATAAATGCTACTAAAACATACCTGTCATCATATGTAATGAGGTTGATGGCCACCCCAAGGTGACCGTATCTGCCGGACCGACCGATCCTGTGGAGGTAAGTCTCTGCGTGCTTCGGGAAATCAAAGTTTATAACAACATTTACAGCTTGGATGTCAATACCTCTTGTGAACAGATCTGAAATGAGAAATGAATGGAAGCTGAATATATCTCCTTTAATGATACAAAGGTATGGGAAGTCTACTGGGATTAGTCAGCAGTCAAAGCTTACATGGCAAATACTCTGATTAGCTGCATTTGAATGTCACAGGTCAGTCTGACGGCTTGAATAACAAAGCCTGTTGAGCTCACGTAGTGAAGCAAAATAGATGTTAATTTAATGAGGAGTGTTGTTTCTAGAGGGGTCATGGGGATATTAGTCCACCCTTTTGACTTGGCGTCCTTCAAAAATAGAACCATTGGCTCTGTAGCTCATCAGGCTTTACATTTGATTTTGCTTTAGGGTGTGGTTCCCCCCCCCTTAGTAGGGGCCACACTCAGCCACAGGGTCACAAAACCTACAATATATAATCCTCACTAGTCAAGGAGTATGTACACAAAGTTTCAGCTTTCTAGGCCTTATGCTTCTGAAGAAGATGGAAATAGGTTTTAAGGGCGTTGCCCCTGTGGCCCTTATTAGGGACCACAGGGCCACCAAAGCTGCAATTTATAATCCTCACTAGCCAAGGAGTCTGTACACTAAGTTTCAGCTTTCTAGGCCTTATGGTTACGGACGGACGGAGTACACCATGCCATGCCATGCGCCCATCGGGGCTTACAGGGCAGATGAGCTAAAAATTCAAAATTTGGATACTATAACCAATTGCAAAGGGTCCCATATGCTAAAATATGCCTCAGTTGATCACCTAGGAACAACACTGATTGAGATTGTCAATAGGTTGTGTCCATTAAGATTTAATTCTGAGTGAATCGTTAACTACCTGAGCATACGAGGTTACGACACAATCCCTGCCTGAAGTCATGGAACACTCGGTTACGATGCTGCTGGTTCATTTTGGCATGGATGTAGTAGCAGGAGTAGCCCAACTCGGTTATCTTCTTGGCTAGAAGCTCCACACGGTTTGTCGAGTTACAGAAAATGATAGACTGGTTGATTTGAAGCTGTGGACATAAACATGTACTCTTTTAAAAGCTCTGACCTTTATCAGATTATGGCAGTAACAGTCCAGCAATGTAATCATATATTCATATTCACATGAAATCCATTAACTTTTTTTATTTATTTCTACAACCCATTTTCAGTATTGGTAAAGTCAGCACTTACACTCAGTAGCAGAACTGAAAATATTCATCATAAAATGGGTCTCTCAAAATCAGTTCTTCAAGGGAGGATTTTAATTAGATAAATGTTAATTACTTACCTTTGAGAATAATGTGTTGAGACAGTGAACCTTCTGTTTCTCTTGAACAAATGCATAATACTGTGTAACTCCCTTCAGTGTCAGTTCGTCCATCAAGTTAATCTCATAAGGGTTTTTCAAATGTTTCCTCTGAAAAGTAGAAGTGATATTTATGAGGTTTTGAAGAGTGCTATTATTATTTAAATATCCAAGCTTTGTTTTACTCCATATTCAGGTTGGTAGGTCAGCACGGACATTGTCAGTAGCAGAACTGAAAGTTATTCATCATCCATGGAGTGCAAAAACTAGGAAGTACATTTATTCTAAATTAAATTATAATATCAAATGATTTTTATAAGCAATAGGACTCAATCACGTACATTATCTTAACTCATATGTGCAACAGGGATTAAAAAGCATGCAAGTCAATGACTTATTGGCAATGTTACAAAGTCCTCAGGTCACCGACTTACAAATACAGAAATTCTACCATTGGCTTACGGTACGTTAAATATCACTGAAAACATGGACTTTTAAATTTTTCTAACGAGTGAACTACCAAATATGCAATTCAGGCAAATTCAAAACTGCTGAAAGTCAAGGACCATTAAAAGATTGTCTTAACCCTAAAAGACAGTCTGGTTGTGTTTAAGCAAGTCAAAGTTGTGGATAAGCGCATTACAAGTGATCTATTATCATAAGTTAAAATTTGGTTATTCAGTGACCTTTGATTTACACAATTTTAAACCCCAGGGACTGGGAAAGACAACACTGGGTTTTAATAATTTTCTGAATTTCGATGTGCCATTTCTTTTTTATTAACAGGTAACTTCAAATTTTAATCGGCAATTTTTTCATCCAAAATGCAAAATGGCCTAAAGGTCCTGCCTTTCCTATTCCCTGAAATCCCAGTGTTATCAACTGTAAATTATACGAACCATGAACTGCTCAACAGTTAGAGGAAAGGTAGCGGAGTAAAGTAGGATCTGTCTGTCGCCAGGCAAATGGCCGATAATGCTGTCCAACATCCCCTTGAAGTCCTGGGATAACAGCTTGTCTGCCTGTTAACATACCAAGAATTGATGTTGATGATTTCGAATTGATACATCTTAAACAAATCTCACAATACTGTAGTGTGATGATTGTCACAGCAATTCGGCAAAGTTTGCAGTATTAGGATGAACTTATTTCAAAGGATATAAAGAAAGAGGACTTTTTTGGCATTATGATTTGGATACCAACACTGTTACAAAGAAACTTTTGATATTGAAAAATATTATCAAGACGTTTCAAAAAGATAGCGATATTTTGGTTTATATTCCAACTTAAACGCTATTTTCAAGCAAAGATTAATATTGTTTGAAGATTAAAATATTGAGTTGTGAGAAGCATAAATATTCAAGGTTTTAACAAATTCAAAACAAAGAATTAAGACTCCACACAAATTCTTACCTCGTCAAGAACTAGTATGCCACATTTGCCCATTTTAACTAAATTCTTGTTCATGAGATCAAGGATACGCCCTGGAGTAGCGATTATAACGTGTACTGAAACAGAACAGTGGAGGATACAATTTCCAATAGATTCAGTTTGGAAAACTTACAAAGTCCATAATGGTTTGAATGATAGATTGTAAATAAGTGAAAATTGTTGACTCCACTTTCAGCAATGGTATGATCAGCATAATGCTTTCAGTAGCAGAACTGAAAATTGTTCATCATTAAATGGAGTTGGAATACTTTTCGAAATAATTCAGTTATTAATATGCAAATATTTAAGTTTAAATATTTCACTGATCTTTACGATCATGTCGTTAAATTTTAACTTTAGTCCACAGAATGTTTTAGTTCCTAATCCAATTGGTTTATACCAAGTCTATCTAAAAAAGTAGTTTCATTTGGCAAGTTATTTTCAGAATTTGAAGCAGACAATCAGATTCAGCCAACGAAGAAAGATGCATCCAAAAACATGATTTAACACTTGTAAAACTAATTCAACAATATAGCATTCTCAGTTGTAAATTTTTTACAGAATCAAATATATGTGAACAAGGCTTGTCTATCCCATATTTTGGAATGAGTGGGTCGGTTAAAATAGATATAAAACCTAGCTTTCAATAATGATCAGGTTAAACATGAAACTTACCTGGGTCATAGAGTCTCATTATGTCATCTTTGAGATTTGTTCCACCAGTTGTGACCATTACCTTGGTGCCCAGATGCTTGCACAGTTCTATACATATCTGACTAGTCTGAAGAGCAAGTTCTCTCGTTGGCACAATAATCATAGCTGAAACATACAAATTATGGACCAGGAGTCATGGAGTCTGTCATTTCATGTCACCGAACCAACTTGCCTTAGTAGTTTCATTTCAGTAATTTTCAGGGTGGATCACAGGCAAAATTTGGGAAATCGGTGACCTTTGCATGGAAAGTTTGAATATCATTAACTCAAACACAACTAGAAAGTATTTTAAAAACAGATGTCTTCCCCATACACCCTTTCAGCTGAATTTTGTGTATGAAAATTCCTTAGTTTTTTTATAACCCAAATAAAAACCATATTCTTTCTATAAAACAACAAACTAAGTTTTGGTTCTATCTATGAAACTAACCATACTCTTCAACGTGACAAAGATCAAACTGTGGCCATGGAAACCTAAAACATTTTTTTACAAGAATTTGAAACCTCCAAAAGGCACATCTACATCATATGAAGAGGATGTTTACCAAATTTATGAAGATTGGTCAAGTCTTTCAGAGTTATGCTCCGGAAACTAACCCTAGCCTTCAAAATGACAAAGTTCAAACTGTTGCTATGAAAACCAAAACAAATGAAATGGGAAAAAAGGTTTAAACCCCCAAAAGGCACATCTACTTGATATGAAAAGTATGTGTACCAAATTTGGTGAAGATTGATCAAGTCGTTTTGGAGTTATCCTCTGGAAACAAATGGGATTGCAAGTTTACGCTGACACTCCGGAAAGGAACTCAGCCAAAACCACTATGTCTTCCGACCCTTCAGGGGGAGACATAATTCAGCCAAGTGTTACCAGTGACATTGATATGTCCTCAAGAAGGCACAAACTAGGTTAACATTTGTCACAATCTGGCAACATCCATTTAAAGCAGGTTTACTCCACATTCAGTTTGGTAGGTCAGCACGGACATTGTCAGTAGCAGAACTGAAAGTTATTCATCATCTATGGAGTAAACATGGGATTACATTGGATCAAAGGCCAAATTTGGGAAATCTGTGACCTTTGCATGGAAAGTTTGAATATTATTAACTCAAATACAACTAGAAAGTATTTTTACTCTTAAAAACAGACGTCTCCCCCATACACCCTTTCAGCTGAATTTTGTTTATTAAAATTCCTTGGTTTTTTTATAACCCAAATAAAAAACATTCTTTCTATAAAACAACAAACTAAGTTTTGGTTCTATCTATGAAACTAACCATACTCTTCAAAGTGACAAAGATCAAACTGTGGCCATGGAAACCTAAAACATTTGTTACAAGAATTAGAAACCTCCAAAAGTCACATCTACATCATATGAAGAGGATGTTTACCAAATTTATGAAGATTGGTCAAGTCTTTTAGAGTTATGCTCCGGAAACTAACTCTACCCTTCTAAATGACAAAGTTCAAACTGTTGCTATGTAAACCAAAACAAATGAAATGGGAAAAAAGGTTTAAACCCCCAAAAGGCACATCTACTTGATATGAAAAGTATGTATACCAAATTTGGTGAAGATTGATCACGTTTTTGAGTTATCCTCTGGAAACAAATGGGATTGCAAACGCGGACACTCCGGAAAGGAACTCAGCCAAAACCACTATGTCTTCCGACCCTTCAGGGGAGACATAATTCAGACAAGTGTTACCAGTGACATTGATATGTTCTCAAGAAGGCACAAACTAGGTTAACAATTTTCACAATCTGGCAACATCCATTTACTCCACATTCAGGTTGGTAGGTCAGCACGGACATTGTCAGTAGCAGAACTGAAAGTTATTCATCATCTATGGAGTAAACATGGGATTACATTAAATTACTTTCTATTATTTAATACTCGTCCACTTTTAAAATTGTAGTTATAATGGAGCACCAGCTGAAACTCTCATACCTTGTACTTCATCCCTTTTCGAGTCGCATCTTTCGATAATTGGAATAGCGTAGGCTCCAGTTTTCCCTGTTCCGTTCTTGGCTCGTGCCAATACATCACGTCCTGTGAGCGCAATAGGAATGCTAGCTTCTTGGATAGGGGAGGGCTTCTCCCAGCCCTTCTCAAAGACACCCATTAGAAGTTCACGCTTCAGACAAAAATCTTCAAATTCATTTCCTTTGGTATTTGTCACATCCTGAAAGAAAGAGGAGTTTGTTTTCCCATATATTTCATAACTTTTAAGTGACAAGTTAATGTTATTTGACATATCATGTTTTTTTCAGTCCAATTAAAATCTGACTAGTTTCAAGAATAAAAGTTGAAAAAAACATACGAGGTAGGGGTGTGTGGTCCGACCTAGTGTAAAAGATTTTGTATCTCTGAATAGCAGATATTTATTGAATTTTTATTCCTAGGCCAAATTTAATCTGACTGAAAATTTTATTTTTTAAGAAGAAAAATTTGAGGCAATTTTGTTTCAAGGTGTGATGAGAAAAAGGTTAATTAAGACATTATAAAGAATGTGACAAATGGGATCTCATACAATTGTAAACCCACAAAGGTAAGCTAATTTTACAAAATACTTTCAATGGAAGCAAATAATTGAATAAACAAAGTTGAGAACTTCTGGCAAATTACGAATGCCCTTGAATTTAATAAAGATAGTTAAGCCGAACTTACTGAGGTTCTCACTCTGCAGTCTTTTGGTGGCTTCTTAAGTTGAGCTTTCCAGCCTTGGTCACTGGAACAGAACAAATGTGGCATTGTAACCAACACTTGAATTGCATTTCAATGCTAAAGGCAACAATTGAAATATCCAGACTGTTTTACTCCACATTCAGGTTGGTAAGTCAGCACAGACATTGTCAGTAGCAGAACTGAAAGTTATTCATCATCTATGGAGTGATTTCTTGTTGGGTTTAATTCTAAATATTGCAAATATCCAATCTACATACAAATTAAATTTAGATTTCAAAAGAGTACAGACTAAGTCCAAAAATAATGCCTCTGAAATTGAAATATTGTTCAAACCTGCTGCTCCCACTTTTCCTAAATTTTGGGGACAAGAGGATCTAACCTTTGTTTTTTTGATGAGCCACGGGGTTTGGGAAAGACTATAGATGTTAAAGGCAAACAGAGTAAAATGAGACAATAAATGGTCATCAACATCCCCCGCCAAAAAGGTTTTCATTAAAGCTCCCAATATTTTCCTACATGGGCCGTTACTCTGTATTAAGTAATTACATTTACTTCATTTTTTTTAACTCCATCAAGATATTGATTCTATGAAGACGCACAGAAAGATTGGTTAACCTTCTTAATTAGTTTCTGAGAAAAGTTGTCCCCTTTGACAACACCCTTCAACAGAGTCCAAAAGCACGAAAAAAGGAAAAAGGGTAAACAAATAATTTTGTATTTCTGATTTTCGAACTTCAAGGTATTGATACCCTGAAGACACACAGCAATTTTGGTTAACCTATCTTAGTGTTTGAGAAAAAGCTGTCCCCTTTAACTCTGACGGACGGATGCACAGGAGGAGCCCAAATCTATATCCCCCTTCCACTTCGGGGCAGGGAATAATAAATAGTACAACTTACTTGGTTTGTGCAGACTTGATATCTGCTGGAGACGACAGACTAGTATGGTTGTTTGAGTTTTGCAGCTCCACCTGTGGGGCAGCCATCTTGTTTTGAATAAACACAGGTCTCGGGTAAATCAGTCGATCTTGTCACGCAAGTGAAAACGTACTATCACATAAGACACCTGCAACGGAGGAAAGAATTCTCAATTATGTAGACAATTATAAGTTGATAAGTATTCATATTGGACTGTTGATCAAATCCATTCACAGAAAAGACGTCTTTGATAAGATTTCTTGCAAATGGAAAGATTTCTTGCAAATGGAAAGACTACCAAAAACTTGATTATCGATAATTTTTTAAACATTAAATTCTAGAGACAACAATGTGAAGCTTAGTATTATCTTTATATCACTAAAAGTAATGAAAGCTAAACAGACAAAGCTAATAAAATAGAATAATATATTGTTATATAATACAGATTATTACCCGAGGAAGAGTGTCATATGGCTTTTACGAAATGAGTGTATTCTTGTTGTATTACCAGAGAGAGAGGGTTTACACAGATTTGCAAGAGTTTCCTTAAAGTCATATGACACACCAGTTAGGATAATTTCTTTCTAACCGATTCTATTCCATTTCACGATCTTAAAAATATCTAAGAAACGGGTCGCTTTCCTTGCGAAGGCCTACTATAGGGACGTCACAAACAATGGTGTAATGACGTCACAGGCAAAAATACAGGAACTGGGGCTACAACAGTCGTTGCTAGGAAAAAGTGATATGTGCACGAATGTCGATATTGAAAAAATGTTGCTACTTATTTTCAACCATATGGGTATTTAGAATTCCTTATTATCAGATGTCATTTTGATATTTGTTGTGTGTTCTCAGCAGTCAGCAACTATCTATAGATCAAGAGATTTTTCTTTTCATAAATTGCTACAAAAATACAGCTCCAATCGGAGATAAATTAAATGTGGGAATTGAATTTCTTCAATTAGCAATATTTTTGGCAACCAACATCAAACGAATCAAAGCTACATTAATTGAAACAATTATTTTGCTCTTGTTTCAGCATCGAAATGTAATTTGTTTTAAATAATTGGTACTTTCATGTTTGTATTTTGTTCTGATTTACTGTAATCATTTTAAACATGAAAGATAGTTACCGGGAGCTCTTTTAGGATCTAGTTCTTGTTCCTAATCTGAAGCAATATACGAAATATGTTAGTCTCTACAGGCAAGCAAGGCTTGTGGTTTGAAAAATTAACTACTAAAAATTTGACAGAAATGCAATGTTTTGACAGCATCGCTAAAACCACACAAGCTTGCTGTCTTTTTCTCAAACCATATCTGAGAGTAACCAGCAATTAGCTTGACAGGCAGCTATTTCAACACGGGTGTCTACTGCAAATTGAATACATACTGAATCAAACCACGAGTGTTGTATGTTGAGCTGGTTGCCGGATGTGCATTCAGGAGTTTGACATTGCAAATGTTGTAATGTTAGTCCTAACATCAATTAATTTAAAGGTGGGCTGACAATGGGAAACTTTCTCTTATAGTCTATTTAGAAGATCTGACAAGTTCGTTCATTTACCAGGGATTGGGAAAGCCACCTTTGACAATGGGCCATTTTAAGGCTAGTCATTTTCTGAATTTGAAATGGGCCATTGCATATTATATGTACCATTGTAAACTTAAAAATAGAGCCATTGGCTCTGTAGCTCATCAGGCATCATATCAAGTTTGCTTTATACAGGCAAGATGAGCTAAAAATTAAACTGATGTTACCTATTGCAAGAAAACCTATAAAATAATTACAAAACAAATTTATTTTTATTCAACATTTTCTAGATCGCCAATATCAGACAGTGAAAGAAGTCCACACTAAAATATCCAAGGAGAAATAAATTTGTCAAAGACTGTCATCTAATGGAGAAAAATAGATTTTTAAGATTGTGGCCCCTGTGACCCTATTTGGGGTCATGGGGTCACAAAACCTACAGTTTAGAATCCCAATTGGCCAAGGAGTCTACATGCAGTCTTTCAGCTCAATAGACCTTTAGGAGCTAAAGATGATGATGAAAATAAGTTTTTAAGGTTGTGACCCCTGTGACCCTATTTGGGGTCATGGGGTTACGAAATCTACAATTAAGAATCCCCATTGGCCAAGGAGTCTGCACATATCATTTTCAACTCTATAGTCCTTTTAGTACTGGAGAAGTAGATGAAAATAGGTTTTTAAGGTTGTGACCCCTGTGACCCTATTTGGGGTCACAGGTTCACCAAAGTTACAAATTAGAATCCCCATTGTCCAAGGAGTCTGCACATATCACTTTCAACTCTCTAGTCCTTTTAGAACTGGAGAAAAAGATGAAAATAGGTTTTTAAGGTTGTGACCCATGTGACCCTAATTGGGGTCATGGGGTCACGAAATCTACAATTTAGAATCCCCATTGGCCAAGGAGTCTGCACATATCATTTTTAACTCTCTAGTCCTTCTGGAACTGGAGAAGAAGATGAAAATAGGTTTTTAAGGTTGTGACCCCTGTGACCCTATTTGGGGTCACAGGGTCACCAAAGTTACAAATTAGAATCTCCATTGTCCAAGGAGTGTGCACATTTAATTTTTAACTCTCTACTCCTTTTGGAACTGAAGAAGAAGATGAAAATAGGTATTTAAGGTTGTGACCCCTGTGACCCTATTTGGGGTCACAGGGTCACCAAAGTTACAAATTAGAATCCCCATTGGCCAAGGAGTCTGCACATATCATTTTTAACTCTCTAGTCCTTCTGGAACTGGAGAAGAAGATGAAAATAGGTTTTTAAAGTTGTGACCCCTGTGACCCTACTTGGGGTCACAGGGTCACCAAAGTTACAAATTAGAATCTCCATATGCTAAGGTACTTGTACACAAAATTTCAGCTCTCTAATGTGTATGGTTCATGAGGAGAAGTCGAAAGTGTCAAAAGTTTACGGACGGACGCCGGACGACGGGCCATGCCATAAGCCCATCTGGACTTTCAGTCCTGATGAGCTAAAAATTTCAATGGGACATTTTTTTTATCCAATGTGCAAATGGCCAATGGCCTGTCTTTCCTAATCACCGATTTACATTTGGTAAAATATAATCAGAAAATTTGACATTTCTTGAACACCATATCTTTCACATCACAGTGATTGAATTTGTTTTCCTAATAGACTTTCACAAAAATAACTTTCATGAAAAAGGTTCTTGTCGAATCATAAAACCTGGCAGTTTTAGTAGAAATCATCTCAGCTTGAAGTTCTTAATTTCTCTTATCTGATTAACTTATTTATATCTTTACCAGATTAACCAATAACCACATCTTTCCAAGCAAAGCCTAAAACGCCAGTTTCAGAACTGGCAAGTTTTATGCCTTTCTGCTGACCCTAGAGTTTTCTGGGGCACTATATAGCAACAAAGAAAAGTAAAGGGTGAGCAGCAAGGCATAATATGACGTAAGATAATTTAAGAAAATAGTCAAATGTCTTTAAAGGTATGAAATCCTTGATATACAGGCTAGCCATGTCGGGTAAAGATACACGGAGTGTAAAGCTACGCACTTACACAAAAGTTAACATAGTAAATGCACATAAAGTGTTAGTTTGTTATTTCTTTTTTGTCTTTACATTGTTTTGAAATTAAGAAGACATGAAAAGGGTTTAGATTAATTTAAACGGAGTTAGATTTTGAACAGCAGCACAAAACAGTGACATGTTTGTACAAACTGACAAAATTCCTAACAAATTAATTGTCATCAAATATTTTCTCTTCTCCACTATCAAATATCGGTGGATACACATTCATTGCTCCTACAATCAATATGTCATTCCCTGAACTTCTGAAACACTTTCAAAACCTATAAATATTATAAAATTGATAATGTTAGGGGTTTCGAAAACCTGCCTGCATATCTTTAGCCTACACTTCCGGATCTTCCCAAAATAGCGGGTAGTCGTTAGAAAAATTTGACGGTCTTCCACAAAAGAATTTCCAAAAGATTCTTCCACATAACAATTGTCAACTAAACCCTTAACTTTCACATGGGCATAGGGTTTTCTCGTAGCTTCTATTTTCCTTGCACAACTGATCATTCATCTCTTAGGTGCGTATCTTTACCCGTCAGCACTATTATTATTTTCCATTTTGTAATAAAAGTTCATTTTGTCAAGCTGAACATGGGCACAACATCTCCCTCTTCAAGTTTACATGAAACACTTTTTTTGCGGAAATTTATAGCTTTTGAAATAATTTAAGAAGTGGATAAATATATCCCGATTGGGATATATAATGACATATCGCAAACGGGATATTGTTTTCCAATCGAGATTTAATATCCAGATCAGTGGGTGTACCCAACCTGACCATCTATACACATTTATTTCCTACTAAAAAATATAAACGCCGGGGGTAAAGGGGGTCTGAAAAATTAGACGATGGGGGCGTCTATTCAAGGAAATACGGTATTTTGGTTTGGTTTTACAAAGGCGGTCACAGGATTTCCTATTTTCACGAGACGACCTTGTTATCAGCTGATACACAGTATTTATCCTGTGAGAATATTATCAAATTCGAAATACCTGAACAAACAAGTCAATCGTTCTAACCGTTAACCAACGCTGACCGCCAACTAGTCAGAAAATATCCCAAAAAGTCACCAAACATCAACGTTCTTCATTAGGACTAGTACCGAGCCACCATTGATAATGTACAGCGTTAGAACTTTTGACATTCGGTTGTCTAGAAAAACGTTACACAAACTCTTTCAATATACTTTCTAACACGGTCTTACGTATGGATCAGGTAAATTTTCATAGTTCTTATCGATATAATCACAATAACGAATAGAACTAACCAAAACAAAAACCTCCGTTCTACCGGTTTTCACTCTCAGCTGTAAACAAATGTTAACGAAGCAGCATCTGGACGTTACAAAATGTTGCAGAGTGATTAATTTAAAGGATCCAGTAAAAAAATAATTACGCTAACGTGAAGATAGATTAATAGACATGCAATTCAAACTGTTCATTCATTAAAACAACAATTACAAACAAGCAGATGACTCCGATTTTCAACGTCGACTCACCAATTCGTTTGCGAATATGGCCGCAATATTATCTAGGGGGCGCTGTCTCAAACAAAATTTTCAAAGTAACTTCATAAAAATACAAACTAATTATAGATATAGTTTTATATAATTTTTGAATCAAACCTCATATTAGTCTGTCTTCTATTTGTAGTTTTGAAAATAAAAATAAAAACTGAAAATCTGCGACCTTGACCTTTGACATGTAAACAAATGGACTGAGGTGGAGAGACACGTTTGTCAAACTTTACAGTTTCTAAGGTAACGAGATCGAATCCGTAAAAGCTTTCGAATCAATATATTTCTCCAAAACAGTGTTTACATCGTAGCATCGTTATATTGAAATGACATAATAACAATAATCTTCATTGTTCAATATAATGATAATCTGTTTTGAATAAAGGTTGTGTAAAAGAAAATGTAAGAGCCAAATAATCGATTTTCTAGGAAACATGGGTTTGTATGGGAAAAAATTAGTGGCGAACAGATTCTATATTCGCTCCAAAGATTTCATCTAGATCCTAATAGCCTAGAGTAGGCCACTATAATGGCCTAGCTATCGTTTTATGACACAATTTTTAATTTAAGAAGATGACTTTAACTTAATTTATTTTGCATGAAAAAAATAATTTATAACTTAATAAAGCAACAATAGAATATAAAGCATTAATTAATATTGATAATTCATTGCAATGTCATGTCACATTCAGGGATTAGGAAAGAAATTTTTGACAATGGGCCATTTTCATATTTTTCTGTAATTCAAAGGGGCCATTTCCCTTATATCAATAGAAAATTTTAAATGACCCTTTTTTCATCTAATGTGCAAAATGGCACATGGCCCCTGCCTTTCCCAATCCCTGCACATTACCGTCCTGTCTCAGGGTACGAACGTTACGCTACCTCCACTTATCTGTACCCTGGGCTCATAAGCTAGATTCGCTTGTGTGGCGATATAGCCAATCAAATCATTTTCTCGCCACTTTCTTGATAAAATTCAAATGAGAAAATGATTTGATTGGCGGCTATCCCAAGCCGTGCCGCGCAAGCGAATCTATAGCTTCTGAGCCCAGGGTACAGATTAGTGGAGTTAGCATAAAGTTCGTACCCTGAGACAGAATGGCACATTACAGTCTTTTTTGGCACTTTTTCACCCTGGATTTACACATTTTCAGTTTTTGTTTTAGTTGATATAGATGGTACAAGCATGGCAACCATAAAACGGACAAGCACATCAGATGTAGACAAACGTTCAACAGAATCACAACTCAGGACCAGAGTCAAAGAGGTCCATTGTCTTTACATGCCTTTCTTGATTTCTAACATTGATAACTTTCACATCAATTTATTTTCTAGATTTAAAAATACATGACAACAAATATTGAATTATATATAAAGTCCCTGCTCCCTGGAACTCCTACACATACCCTGACATCTATCAGTTGATATTGATTGATTTCAGTTTTCATAACCAGCCAATCAATCTATAGCATCAATCAAATAATACATTAAGATTACTTTTCAGGCAGTGCATCAGCTTTTTGCTGTGTAGCTCACAAGCAACGTTGATACGAGATCCATGAGAAACACATCCTGTCTCAGGGTACGAACGTTACGCTAACTCCACTGATCTGTACCCTGGGAACAGAAGCTAGATTCACTCACGCGGTTTGACTCGAGATGTAGCCAATCAAATAATTTTCTCGCCACCTTCTCAATAAAATTTCAACGAGATGATGTTTTATTAAAACAGGCTATATCCCAAGTCGTACCGCTCCAGCGAATCTAGCTTCTGAGCCCAGGGTACAGATTAGTGAAGTTAGCGTAACGTTCGTTCCCTGAGACAGGCTGTGAGAAACGTGGCCAGGACCATTGGAAAGGAGGTGGGAAAAAAATAGATAACTAATGGTCCTGGCCTAGTTGCTAGATGATATCATAGTGCATGCAGTTTGAAAGAGCCTACTCCGTCTTCTTACATAATAATTAGCACAGAGTAAACAGCAATGAGGCTTTTGGTGTCATCAGTCCGAGTGATAAAAGTTTTAAAGTATAACCAGTGATTGGGAAAGGAAGGGGCCATGGGCCATTTTGCACATCGGAGGAAAAAATGGCCCTTTAAAATTTTGAAGTTTACAATTGATATAATTGGTAAGGGCTCATTTATAATTCAGAAAATTACAATTAACCCTGAAAATGGCCCACTGTCAAATATCTCTTTCCCAATCCCTGTATAACCATAAAGAACATCAAACTTGTTCAGTAAGGTTTTCGTCTCCATAAGGTTCGACCACACCTCAGTGAAGGTCAAAGGTCCAACGTAAGGTCTGCTAGCCAGTCACTAGTTGTCCGACAAAAGCCTTCACTATCAGTAATCAGGGGCAGGTATCTCCTGTGCAATCTAGTTAAAACTAGCTGTAATGTACATACGTCCTCACGTTACATCTAGCTACTAACCCACCTGGTCCGTATCGAGCGGGTGGAGGACAATTGCCACCTAGGACAATTGCCACCCGGACAATTGCCACCTAGGACAATTGCCACCCGGACAATTGCCACCTAGGACAATTGCCACCTAGGACAATTGCCACCCAGGACAATTCCCACCTAGGACAATTCCCACCCTAAAAAAATAATAATGTTTATGAGATTTAATACACTTTATTGTCATGATATCATACCGAATCAACAACAAACATGAATATGATATATAATTCATTCATACCAACAAATGATCCCTTTAAAACGCTAAAGCCGTTCTGAAGATGTTTTGGCTCTTGTGGTAAAAACACCCCTTCACTTCGACATCAGGGAATTCAGCAAACGCAGCATTCCATATGGCTCTCTCAAAATCAACCATGATCGAGACAGGTGCACATGCTTCACGCAAGTCCTTCACCTTTGAGAACACCTCTCTGTATGTCACCTCCTGTTTGTTAGGCAGGAGGGCATAAACACATGGTACGACATTTTCACCTACCAGGCAGTGGATTGTGAAAAGTTGATAGTACAGATTTGGCACAGTCTTGAAAGTACCATCAGCAAACCAGTGGGATGATTGGAAGATTGGTGCCCCTTAAAATGACCTTGTTGACTCCTCTCTCTGACTTCACAAACTGGACTTGGTTATCCATAGCGGAATGAACATCATGTCATACCAACCCTAATTATATAGTCTGTTAAGCCTTGTTTATACTGTGGAAAAGATCAACCCAATTCAATTTAAAATGTTTGGCTTGTCATAACACTAATTAAATAACTCAAATTGTCAGCCAAGCCAAGCCTTGTTTATACTGTGGAAAAGCTCAACCCA
Organism: Steromphala cineraria; assembly: GCA_916613615.1. NCBI lineage: Eukaryota > Metazoa > Mollusca > Gastropoda > Trochida > Trochidae > Steromphala > Steromphala cineraria. Next base: position 19,059,836 of record OU744737.1, read on the forward strand.
ATTCAATTTAAAATGTTTGGCTTGTCATAACACTAATTGCTTGATTAATTTCTAAGTGTAATATCTCAAAATATCCTTTGCATATTTTGTATTATTAGGGTGGGAATTGTCCTGGGTGGCAATTGTCCTAGGTGGGAATTGTCCTAGGTGGCAATTGTCCGGGTGGCAATTGGCGGGTGGCAATTGTCCGGGTGGCAATTGTCCGGGTGGCAATTGTCCTAGATCCGTATCGAGCATGCGCGAAAATCAACCAATGGAAAAAGAACTGGAATCGGACAATCTAGTTTAAACTAGCTGTTAGAATCGAGCATTCGAGTTAAAACTAGCTGCAATGCTTATGTCCAATATTAAAGTCATACATTAAATTATTGACATTTATATTCATAATGTGAAAAATGCGATGTAAATCCTAACGACGCCCGATTCAAAGAGATCAGTCAGTTTTTTTCTCCATCGGTTGATTTCCGCGCATGCTCGATACGGACCAGGTTCGTAGCTAGACTTGTGAGGACTTTGGACGTATACATTTCAGCTAGTTTTAACTAGATTGTCTCCTGTGAAACATGCTTTCAACAGGATCACAGCTAGTTGACTTATAAGTGCCATGTTGTGATTGTTCTGTCGGTGACAAAGTTTGGCTTGCACTGAACCTGTATTTATATAAATAATCATTCAGTCTTAGGAACTACAGTCAGACCTTGTGTAGAGGATTTCATATCTCAATAGATTCAGTGTTTCAAAAGTTTTATGTATTGGAACTATAAAGTCTATCAGACTGGATTTTAATCACATCAGGGTTTGTGTAGGAGCTACACTTATACACATCCGCATATAACTTGCAACTTTGGTAGATTAGGGAGGTTGCACAGAAATGCAACATTGTATGCAACCAGTGATCTAAAATGGCTGGAGCAATATGCATTGTTTGGAAAAAAAATTTTTGAAGAGACCAAAAAACAAATTTCATGTACTGAGAACAACAAAGAGTTTGATTAATAGTTTTGAACTGTTACGCCCATATTCCTATATTATTGCATCTGTCTTTGAGCATAAAATCTTTGTTAATGTTACATAAGATATATATAGACAAAATTTATTTTTAAAATTTGAAGAGAGAAAACAAATTCAATTATCCTCCTTTGTATTCAACTCCAGTTAGAAGAAGAAGTAATCAGTCTGAAGAAAAGGTTAGAAGATTTGAGGAAAGCTAAAAACACAACATTCCTGAAAAGAGAGCGGGAAGTTGTCCATGTGTCAGCACCATTTGGACGCAGGTTTGTAGCCTTGATGCATGAGATTCAGGCTCTGGGGGTTCAACCGTAAATAGGATCCTCCCCTTTTCAATTGCTGACCCTGCCAAAGGGCATATTGCCATGGAAATTTGGTGCATCCCATCTTGTCTCCGGGTACGAACGTTACGCTAACTCCACTAATCTGCACCCTGGGCTCATAAGCTAGATTCGCTTGTGGGCCCGACTTGGGATATAGCCAATCAAGTCATATTCTTGTTGAACTTTTATAGTGAAGGTTGCAAGAAAATGATTTTATTGGCTATATCCCAAGTCGGGCCGCACGAGTGAATCTATCTTCTGAGCCCAGGGTACAGATTAGTGGAGTTAGCATAATGTTCGTACCTGGAGACAGGATGACATCACTGCTCTTGTGTGAAAATAGAGGATATTTTCATTTTCAGATTGAAATCGAATCTCTCATAGCTTGACAGGGTTAAGCATTTAGTGACACTCCTATCCCAAGTCAGGCCAAATCTAGCTTCTTAGTCCAGGGTACAGATAAGTGGAGTTAGTGTAACGTTCGTACCCGGAGACAGGATGGGTGCATCCATACAAGAAAGGATACCTGATTGAGTATTTCAGGACTGAATCTATAGAGCTTTTCACTGGATACATTTAGAAGAAAGTACTAGTAGCAGCTAAGCTATTGCAATTCGTATTTCAATATATTGCAGGGGTCGAAATTAGTCCCAAATGGGAACTAGCCATTCGGACTAGTGCATTCCTGTGAGCACTTGCCCAAACATATTCTGACTAGCCAAATACACCGATATAATTGTATTTTCTTTAAATTCAACTAGTCCTTCGGACTACCCATGATTACACTTTACTAGCCCAGCATCTTTTTCACTAGCCATTGGCTACCGGGCTAGTGCTAATTTCGAACCCTGTATTGGTACTCCTTTATTTCAAGAATGTGCATGCTATCTTGTCTAAAGATGAGCACTGAGAACGGTCCTCATTGCTCAGCTATGAGACGTTTTTGAGAGAGATATTTTTTCAATCACTGTTTTTAAACAGTATACATATTTGAGCTATTGTAACAACACAACTTCACACGTTAAGAACTTTCTGTCAATCATGATTTATTTGGTTGTGAGTTTTTTTGCATTTCCAGATGGAAAAAGCTCGTTTTAAAATGTTTGATATATTGGATATGTTCAAAAGGATGTACCGATTCGTATCACGTTGTTCCTGTATTGCAATATACCGATATATCGATAATACCGCGCATCCTTACTGCTTAGCATGTCATGTGAGCTCTCAACATTAAAGGCTCTACATATAATGTCTCACCCTGCTTAGTAAATTGCTAAAATATTGCCCAAGCGACACAAAACAATAACTCACTCACTCTTCATTGTCTAGTATTTGATTAAACAAATAACATTATTTTTCAGGGATTCAAAAAAAGAGACTGTTCAGAAAACAGATGTTTCTAAACTTGAAATAGAAGAACTGAGGAAGAAATTTGCATCAGAAATTGAGATATTGAAACAACAAAATGAACAGGTGGGAGATATCTTAAACTACGGTAGTGATAGTTAATACTTTAGTTATTTTTTGTTTTTTTTTAATGCCTGGAAATTAGGGTACCTTAGGATACCATACGTATCATGATACTGAGGTCACGATACAATACATATCACGATACACTAAATGCAACATTATTACGGTGAGATATAAATTCAAGGACCAAATCTAAGACAAGAAACAAGACTTATCTGAGTAACAAGCATATAAACACAAAAATAAGCTTCTTCACGAAAAAGTCATTTAAATCTATATCAAAGCTATCTTAACAAGGAATTTAACCAACTCTTGATTTCTTGATTCAACATTCACATAGAAATTTACAAAACTCATACAAAAATATAACGATATTCACTAAAATTTGTATCACGATACAGTTAACTGTATCGTGTATTGTATCAGGAACTGTACCACAACGATGCATAGATGCATTGGTGTAACATGACATCCCTACTGGAAATCCTATTCTTCCTCAAGAAGAGTTACTAGTTATAAGCATTCCGAAGCAAATGTGATATATTGATTTTTTAGATTCGACAGAGAGACCGACAGAGTTTGTTCAATGTAAGGCCATTGGCAAAAAGGACATACACAGCATGATTATTATTATGACACAAGATAATTACTTAAGTTGCAAAAAGTAGTTTTTTCATTTGATCATTGTAATCAGCCTTTAAAAATGTTCATACTAGTGAGATTGAATATAGGGTGGATCAAGGCAGATTTTCCATATTTCACCGTAGGAGGGGTATTTAAGTAACACGTGGAACCTCGATGACATGAACGTTATTTTTCTGACATCTTTTGTACAGTCTTTTTTTCCTCTGGGATTTTGTTGCTTCGACAAAATTATATTTTTAATGGAAAATTAGAACACTAAATTTTACAACATATAAAAGGAAAATCAAGAGTCAGATATGTTTTGACGTTTAGCATAGACTTGAAAAGTCTGTAAAACAAACACTTGCTATTTGAAAAGAGGGAGGAGTGCCTAGATTGAGTCAGAGAATCGTTAAAGAGACACAGAGTATGTTGATAGGATCACATATGTCAAATTTTGAAATCGATGTTATTACATCGGTAACCACTTACTGTTACTGAAAATAACAATTCATTAGGTATTGTAACTAATAGGTATATTAATTGGATGCATAATTTCGATTATTAAACGTATTTGAGATGTTTTCTTGATTTTTCCATGAAATCAATCATTTTAGAGATATTATGCATAAATGGATATATTTGCAAGTCCAGTGATGAGATATGAACTTTAATCAGCATATTAGATATTTTGTAGCTTATCAAAACCAAATAAAATTTTAAGAAAGATACTCTGTGTCACTTTGACCCTGTGACTCCTTATAAGGTCCTCAGATAGCAATGCCAAATAACCCGTTTTCACCCTCTCCAGAAGCAATAGGGGCAATAGGGGGAATAGGTTGCCCCAATCATATATATATATAAAAATATATATGAATATTTATATAGCATAATTTAAGGATTTCATCATATAATAGACAGAATGTCTATCAATTCTTGACAAATACCATGTTTATCTCATCTTGTGAGGTAGAAGATTTAAAAATTTTCTCCCTTACTTGATGTGATAAACCTGTTATCAATCAAGAAAGACAGATATTCAATAAGTAAGCTCAAATATATATTTTGTTTCTGTTTATAAGACTTCAAAGTGTGATCATGAAGACGAACTAGCCTTGTTGAGAAGTCAGCTGAGTGAAATAGAGGGAGACAACTCTGCTCTGAGACTGGAGAATGAGGATCTGAAGGAGAGAGTTACCTCCCTTGCCACTCAGCTCAGCATCAAGGAAGCCAAGTGGTGTGAGACAGAAGAAAAGATGAAGATCGAGGTTGGTCTTGTTGGACTCTTCTTCTATATCTATATTGATTACAGGCATACATAGAGAATCTCACCTGAGTGTCTTCTGATATCAAATATATCAACACAAGTTGATAAAAGTAACAAATATCCGAGCCTTGCAGAGGATATTTTACTTTTATCAACGAGTGTTGATATATTTGATATCAGAAGACGCGAGGGTGAGATTCTATTTATCATCCAAAATCATTTTACATCACCATGAAAAATTTACATTTTTGAACACTGCCTAGCCCTAAAACTCGTTACTGCTAAACCAGTGATGTCATAGCATTGTGACGTCGTTGTGTTTATGACAAGCGATATCTCCTGTGAAACACAGTTTTGGATGATAAAGTCATGTAGCACTCAGTAAACTAGTAGGATTGTAACAGTGTTTAATATGAGAATTTTCTGTACTTTTAGTATATTTTTCATGTGGAGTTGGAAATTAGGGGTAAAAGGGTACACTTAAGCTTTGGTACTGTACATATTACTTTACAAAAGTCTTCGTAGGGTGCATTATCAACTGTACAAAACCAATTATAACAAATTTGAAAACCTTGAAATATGGAGGCTAACAAAGACTGTAGATACATGATACTATATCAGGGATTGGGAAAGACATCTTTGACAATGGGCCATTTTCAGGGTTTTTGTTATTTTTTAAACATTTCAAATGGGCCATTGCCCATTATATCAATAGCAAACTTATTTTTCATCCAATGTGCAAAATGGCCCATGGCCTTTCCCAATAACTGCTATATTTTGACTCTCAACACATCCTCCGAAGAAGAAATCAAGAACCAACTCCATTTAAAATTCTGGGCCCCATTCTTATACCTTATTAAATAATTACTTTGAGATTCAATTTGTGTCAAGCTTTGATGAACTTTGATGTGAACTGAAAGCAAACTAACACAATACAAATAATGCAGTTATGAATTGTAACATGACTTCGGTAAATACTCGTTTCTGATTGGTTGATTTGAAGGATTTGCCAGTGTTAAATGGCAATGAACACCCGCAAATTGGCTAAGGCGAATCACCGCGAAAGGATACATTATTTGGTCCGCCTCAACAATCAAATGTTCTGATTCTCCCAATATTCGTGACCGATTCACATTTTACTGTTGTTGCTGTCATTTTCTAACTTGCGCATTCCCGTAGATGCCAAAATTCCGTTTCCATTTGCTTTAGTTTTATGTAACCAAACTTTCTTAATTGGCTAAGTTTCTCCTAATTTGCCGCCTTGTGCCATGCGGCCGGTTTCTTTCGAATGCCGTTCCCATGGCACGACGTCACAAAGGCCAACGGTTATGACGTCATAATGATCGCGTCACCATCACAATGGCCTGGGCGAGTTTAAGATATTTGTTCTGTCGGGTTTGTTCCTGTTGGTTTATGAATTATATAACTGTTTTCTCTCTCATAAATTTCACAGTGAAAACTATAAGATCTCATCGTTATGGTTGCAACTGGTTTGCAATATTAGAACACTATTTTAATGTCTATAACACTGGGAATTTCTTCTTCTTTATAGCTGCGAACACCTATAACAATAATGGATCAGTCGTTAGATCCTTTCAACTCAGAGTTCCCTACGCAAAAATAGAGTTCGCTCTTAAAATGCTTATAACTAACGCCGTCGGTTTTAAACTAAATTTGCGGGTGTTGAATAACAATGAATCCCGGAAATTTTACAAACGCAACTATTTATCTTCTAATTGTTTCACCCATATCACTTAATTTGTGTCATTATGATTGTGACTTACATTGAACATTTGTATGAAACTCTCAGCTTCAGAGATCATGGGGTGAGAAGTATCGAGAATGGATGGAGGCCACAGAGGCTAAAATAACGGAACTTCAACAGACAAATGCTCTCCTGTGAGTATATATGCAGTTATCTTGTGGAATAATGAACTTAGGAGATAAACCTACTGTGTTTTTTATCTCCATTCTACCATTACAAGTGTTTTTAGCATTTTAAATGTCATTTCTTTTCTACCGCGTAAAGTCAGTTGTGCTTCGGTCAACACTGTGACTTCATAATGTCTTGTGCTTATGACGTCAAAGGTTGACGTCAATGTTGACATCACTGAACCCATACCGGTTGTGGTAGCTTCTTGATGTAAATTCAGCCTTACACTTAAAATTACGCTATTTCCTGGACATAAATATGCATGATATTAATGTGAGCCAACTCTACTTATATAAAAGTCGGGTAGTGAAATGATAAAAGACCTTTAGTTGGTACTCCCGAAGCTTACAGTGACTGTGTGCATGTCGATTCGTGTCATATGAAGTTCGTTTCTATGGCAATGTGTATCAAACCGTGTTGAATCGCCCATAATAAAAATCGTGTTCAAACGTAGGTTCGACCATAGAAATAAACCAATGAAATTCGAGGATTTTGAAATGTCATGGTAGAAAGGACATGTAAAGACTGTAGAGTTACTATAAAACCTATCAAATGTTGGAAAAGTCTTTTGAGTATACATATCTCAGCATGTTTACTTGCTTTTTAAGATCATGTAATAATTCTTGCTTCCTAAAACTACTTCAGCTCCTTTTATTGTATTTTTGGGGGTTTTTCATTTCAACCTTTACTTTGAAGGAGTTCCAACAACATACTTATAAAAAAATAAATGACAGTGCCCTTTTCAGTTTACAGTCTAATGATGTTTATAGTCTAATGATGTTTATCGGTAGTTCATTTTTGGTTCCAGACGGGGTTACCTGAAGAACCACAAACCAGGAGACCCTGATCCCACCGGACAGCAGTGAAGATTTAAAGGGACAGTAGCACGTTTTTAGGGGGAATATAAGGTGATGTCAGGAAAATGGAAATTAATGGTTCTAATTGAAAGACAATGCCTTTAACCTAAATGGAGCAGAAATAATTCAAATATATTATGTAAAGTTTAGCCATGCTATTCCTTTTTCTTACACAAAATGTTCACACAAAATGGCCGCCCATGGATTTTAGGTGAATCTTCATACTTTATCCTCTGACTATGGATAATCGGTTTGTGTTAAGAAATTTTTGACACTATCACAATAATACATTTAGCATTAACATACAATTCTCAGTGAAAAATTCAAAAAACGTGCTACTGCCCCTTTAACACACAGATAATGTTTGTTTAAAGGAACAGTCCTATCAGGGTATTTATTGTTGAAAGGTGACATTTCAGTTTATGCATATAATGTTATTAATTTAGTACATTATTATAATACAACCAAGTTGATATGTGTAACTGGGGTTATATTTTTGTTTTGTTGATATATATATAAAGCGCACAAGTGAATTTTGTTTCCTCAAAAATACCCTGAAAGGACGTTCCCTTTAAGTTTCACTTTCTCTATTTTATATAAATTTTGATGAGATGGTACCAAACTGCCAATGAAGCCAAAGATATGCGTAGTATATTAGTATTTATCATTTGCTAATAATTTAGTTTTGATAAAATGTAGATTCAAATCAATCAAATATTTAATTGTACAAAATAACAGAGGGATAATATCTGGTTATTTTAATAGGACTATGTAACCCCTTTGTAATGAAAACATTTAGTAAGTAGGAAAATTGTTATCACAATGTATTAGAGTAAGCTTTTCTGTGATAAATCTTCCGCATAGTATTCACAGGAACTTATGTGTCTCCTGTCAAACTGTCTGTGATATTGCAAATGATGATGATTTGTTATTTTTTTGTATGTTCTTTTTTAGCTCATCTGGCCTGTAAGGCCCGATGGGCTTATGGCATGGCATGGTGTCCGGCGTCCTTTCATCCGTCCGTAAACTTTGTTGAATTTTGACGTCTTCTCCAGAATCATAAGGCCTAGAAATCTGAAACTTTGTGTACAGAGTCCTTGACTAGTGAGGATTATAAATTAAAGCTTTGGTGGCCCTTAATAAGAGCCACAGGAGCCACACCCTTAAATCTATTTTCATCTTCTTCTCCAGAAACATAAGCCTAGAAGGCTGAAACTTTGTGTACAGACTCCTTGACTTGTGTGGATAATACATTGTAACTTTGGTGACCCTGTGGCCCCTATTAAGGGGACACCACATTGGCCACACCCTAAAGTAAAATCAAATGTAAAGCCTGATGAGCTACAGAGCCAATGGCTCTATTTTTGTCTTTTTACATTAAAATTAAATTCATATCAAACCTCTTTCTTTTCTTTTTATGTTTCATACTGACACTTTCTTTTTTAATACCCTGTGTACGTCATTGCATCACAGCAGCACTTCTTATTACAGAGAGAAAGGCTGAAACACCATCATCACAATGCATTCCTGTGAAACCTGTGAATTTGTTTCAAGGATTTTCATTCAATTTCTGAACCAATTTAAAGTAATTGTTTATAATTAAAAGGCTTTATGCTAAATTTCCAAACTTGTTCAAACCTGGGCCTACATTTTTTAGCTCTCTTAGTGCAAAGACAGTTGTAAGCCACTGTTAAATTATGGTACTTACGACTATCTAAGCACTAAAAGAGCTTCGAAAATCTAGGCCCTGATCCTTAATAAAAATATAAAAACTTGAAACCATACATGACATGTCTGGATTTAGAGAGAAAATAGCCAGTTTTGCTTTGATCCATATGACAACAGACACCTGCGAATAGGTAAACTTCAATTGGTCAGGCATAAATGGTTGCATGATGTATAAGTTAGCCATGCCACCAATTCTGCCTATTTGCCATTTTTGTCTGTACCAACTGGAAGTTTGATTTGCCATATCTGATACGAAAACAAAATCAATGAAAGTTATCTAGAATATTTTTATTTCATTCAAGAATAATGTATACAGTACATGTTAAAGATAGGTCATTATGTCATTTCCATATATTCTTCAATATGTGAGACTAAAATATTTGTATGTGGATGCCCTCTCTCACTCCAAGATAATTAATTGTTCGATGTGTTAATACTCAATACTAAGACCCGAATAGAACATGTGTCACTTGAAACAATTGCATTCATTCAAGGGAGCAAATTCTCATACAATAAACAAAGGGAGACTACTCTTAATAGGAGAACAGAAAACATATTTGAATATATCTCCCTTAAAACAGATCAAACACATCACTCTTATCTCACTGTATGTCTGCTCTGAGTACTGTTATATAAGGGTAACCCAATCAGTGACCAGCTAGAAAGCTTACAGCAAGGGTTGATATTTTAGTGGGCTTTTAAGTTTTGAATTTATAGAAGGTGAAAGTTCCTAGACACCTTATATGAGCCTTCAGGAGCAGAAACACAGTGAGGGATCGGTGATAGACTCCCTGGTTTCAATGAGATTGAAAAGCATCAAATGTGTACACAGGTACTACAGCTTCGGGCAAACCCCACAGACAAAACCTTACTTCTAAATAATTCCCACAGGTCATGTTCTATCCATCCCATAAAACACAAGGGATTAGTTAATTGTTAGTTAGTCCATGAGAAAAACTTGGTAAATTATGACAAATGAGGAGTGAATATGAATGCGAAAAAGAACACACATGTAGGAATACACATATTGACATGATATTAAAGGTTTTGTGAGCATGAGTATTTTACTTACTAAAACAAGCTCACATAGAAAGACTTTGACATCCATGTGGTTATTCATTTGAGACACTAAAGCATGTTTCAGTGAAAACAAAAATTGTCTTGCTACTGGTACGTGTAAAACAAAACCTGTGAATATTCGATGGAACAAGCAGATAATTTGCCATACTGCATTTCTTAGTATCATTTAAGAGCTTTCACTTTACATTATATACATGTAGTTTGATTTTATAGAGTGAGTGAGTGAGTTACTGTTTTTTGGCGCTTGGGCAATATTTCAGCCATATTTTAAAGTGGCGTTTGATTTTATAGAACCAACAACTCTAATTGATGTGAAAGCTGAGGCATATGCTGGAACAGGTTCACTACAGTTTACAGCAAAATATACAAAATCCAAACTCACCACACAATGAGAGATTCACTCCAAGTTGATATGTCTTCTTATAAATCAATTTCTTCATCTCATGATTGAACCCCACGTTTTTATAAGCTTGAAAGTTGGGCCACAAAATCCAGTTTACACCACCCAATGAAGCATCTGAATGATCTTATTTCACAAAAATACTATCATCACAATACCAATGCATAGGAACATCAAATAAAAATCAATGAAAGACTATAATGCACTGCTTGAACTAAATTCAGGAAGACAATTTCAAAGAAATTCTATTACCTCTTGATGCCTCCTCGTGTTGACGTAAAGGGGCCACCGGCCACAGGCCCATAATACAGAAATTGTACAGTAGATTATTGTTTTACAGAGAGCAATATAATAGCAAAATGATGCAATAAATATCTAAATACAGGCAAATTTGACATGATTTATACACGATACAATTATATTAAGGGGACGGCTTTGAAGAAAGTCTGCCTTTGTTTTGCAGCTAAGAAAAGGAATTTACAAAAATTTCTTAACAATTTGCCTTTTGACAAAAATAAGGAATGTCTACTAAGATCAATGTTGTTATGTTTGTAAATCAGATAACTTGTCTGTCTGTCTGTCCACCTGTCTGTAATAACTTCTGGAGCATAACTTCATGGAAACTTTGCAGTTTGATCAGTCATCATGTGTAAATTTTTGGCTTTTGGATTTTTCGACTTTTATGATTTTTAAATTTTGGCTTTTGGATTTTTCGACTTTTATGATTTTTAAATTTTGGCTGTTTCCATCAAAATGAAACTAAGAAATTTGCAGATGACTTTGTCCCCTGTACATGTAGGTATATTAATTTAGTCTTATGATAGATATTCTGAATTATCTGGGACCAGTGGATTATGTTATCTTCTGATAACTCTTATTCAAGTCTTATGGAATCAATCATCTTTGTTCATCCAAATTTCTTCCTGTCAAATTTTTCAACCTTGCTGCCAGCCGTGGTTCGAGTTGAGGTGAGGTGATTTGGGGTTTAACACTGCTTTCAAGAGTATTTCACTTATATCAAGGCTGCTAGTATTATTGCAGTGAGAAAGCCCGCAACACCATTGTGGTTATGCATTGCAGTGAAACCTGCCAGCATTGGATGGAAATAGTGAACCATTGGTGGTACTGCGCTGAAATTCAGTGTAGCATTGCACCCAAAGCTGACTGCATGTAGAACAGTTCTCTACTGCAGACAAAGTTGCCGAGCCCCTGGCGGGATTCGAACCACGGACCTCTTGATCCGAAGCCAAACACCGTAGTTTGAGATCAGCACCCACTTGTCAATAGGTGACAAACTTCATGAAAGTCATCACTGAATTATCAAGCCCACAGCTTGTTTCAAGAGCATGCACAGTTGAAAGTTGGGGAAATGCTGTAAGGCTTAAAATAGCCAATGATTAATACTGTAACAACACCTGCCTTGTGGGGGAAATTCACTTCAATGTTCTTCCACTTATGATGGATTTTATACAGCAGGAAAATCTCTCATTTTGTAGCCTACAGTTAAACAGGTTCATGGATTGGGAAAGACATCTTTGACAATGGGCCATTTTCAGGGGTTTTGGTAATTTAGATCAATAGTAAACTTCAAAATTTGAACGGGACATTTGTTCATCCAATGTGCAAAATGACCCATGGCCCCTGCCTTTCCCAATCACTGCAGGTTAGCCAATGAAACAGTCAAACTGCTCTGTTGATTCAAAGTTCAGCAAAGAAATTTTGGGTTATCTTTTTTGAATAATAATTCCCTTATCAATTTGTCTGTTTTTGTCAAGGAAGGTTAGCATGCATTCAAAACAGGATCATCTGTTTAACTTTGTTCCTGTATAACTGTCCACTCATAGCAAAAGGAATGTTAGGAAGTAAACAACAAACACAAAAGAAAGGACAACCAAAACAAATATACAAAACAAAAAAGTCATCAGCTCTCTAGTTCAGTCAAGGTATGATTTACCGTATTATCTAAAGTTGGAGACCTTTATAACTTTATGAAATGATAGGTTTTTAGGATGCAATTAGTTCTCTCCAAATAGACACTCATTTTATGCCGACAAGACCCTCAAATGACATCACATTTCATTTTTTTTTTGATGTAACATTTCATTGTTTTGTGTCATTGCCTTATAAATAAGATATGTCATTGTTTTGTGATGTCATAGATGATGACATTCAAGAATCTTCATTGAATTTGCAATTGCTTTGCAGAAATGAATATGCACATGTACATATATGATAAATATGACATGTTATTGGCTCATTCATAACACAACTCACTGTTACACAAGTGAAGTGAATAAACTATTGTTATATAAAAACAGCATGATATCCTTAAGAGAGTGTACCATATTGCTCCACAAGCTCCAACATATACCCTGAGCTCCATCATCTTGCTACATCCGCCACAACACCCAGAAGAGAGATAATAAGAGTGTCAATCAAGTTAAACAATGGCAGCAATGTTTGAAATATGTTTTAGTTCCTACAAGTAGGGCTTGTTGTCTGAAAAATCTACCAGCCCTCCTAAAATTTGACAAACCCTTGCAATATGAGGAGAGACCCTATCTCTATAATCAGACAAGCCGGGCACTATTTCAAGAACTGAATGGGAATACTGTAGGAGGATATCAGGGGATAGGTTGTAGCATAACGCGGAGACATATACGCTGATGTGCAGGATGACATGCTGATGAAGGAGACTGAAAGTGTACATTCCTCCATGAACACTCTTCAAAAAGTCCGAAAGTTTATCCAATTTCTCTGCAATAATTTTTTGGCTAGGCATTTAAGAAGTTGGACAAATCAAGAAGGCATAGAGTTATCAACTTTTGTATTGTAGAAATCTTTTTCTACAATAAAGAAGTTGATAATCCATAAACTCTTTGCCTTCTTCTCTGCAATAACTAAAACTTTTTTAATAAAGTCATTTGTTCTTGAAACAGTTAACAACAGCAAGGACAAAATGAACAGAAATTTGCATGAAAATAAATTTTAAAAAGATAAAATAAAATGAGATATGATATCTTGAATCAAAACTGCCATTTTGAAAAACATCGATGCTTTGATCTGTAATACAATTTAAAAAACATTCAGAAAAACAAATAAACAAAATAACAATCAAGACTGTTAAACAATCAATCTGTAACTGACATCATGAGAACAACATAAACAACACCCTGTAAACAAACCCAAACAAAACCGAACCAGAAAAGGTTATAGCCAATCAAATCATTTTCTCGCCACCTTCTCGATAAATTTCAACGAGAAAATGATTTGATTGGCTGTATCCCAAGTAAGGCCGCGCCAGCGAATCTAGCTTCTGAACCCAGGGTACAGATAAGTGGAGATAGCGCAACATTCGTTGCCTGAGACAGGATGTGACAAAACAAGTTCCCCAAGCACTGATCAAATAAGTTGTACCTTTTGAAGGGTGTCACTAACGGTTTTCTAAAAAGAAATAAATAGAGGGAGAAAACAAGTGCCTTAAAGAAATCAAGCATTTCACTAATCATCACTAATCAATGTACTAAATTAAGTTCAAAAGATTCAAAACATAGATCACACACATTAACTATTTTGAGCACTTTGAATGTTTTGGAAACACGATACCCTGTTATCAAACCTAATACAATCACAACAACAAATAAAGAAAAGCCAATCCAAGCAAAGTCAATGAAAATCTCATGACCCAATCAAACCCTTCTAAATGCTTATATTTAGAAAGTTTTCAGTCAATTTCTGAAATGCCATTGAATATATATATTTTTTAATTATTCAAAATTGCAAACAAATCATGCTTAAAAGGATAATCATTACATTTAATTCTATTTTCAATAGATCCTCGGGTGTATACAAATAATTGCATTCTTTAGCCCAAGAGATTTTTGATAATATTGCATTGGTTTTCAAATTCCGCCTTATTTTGATGAATATATTATCAAAGGGCTTCCTTATTGTGATGATTTCATCAAAGGGAAAACATATTGCTTATTGGGTACATCAAAACTACATAAATAAATAATTGCATATTTTGTACAAGAGATTATTAGTAGAAAATGGTAACTTGAACCATAAGTTTCCAAATCATACAAGGGAAACCCGGCCCCTTTGAATTATGCATATTCAAAACCCTCAATCCTATACAAGATTTCATGATCCTGTTAAAACTATAATTACTATCCATAATTAGTCAACAATACCCACGAAGATTCCGAAGGTTACATTCCATAATCAACACCACCTACAATCAATCAGAAATTGTCAGGACGAAAATACTGTATGCTGATTGCGTAGGGTTAAAGATGATATATTACCAACATACATAAAATTATAATAATTAAAAATCATAATCACACAATGACATGATAAGTTTCCCACATTTCATACACATACACAGTCTGAAGTTCACAAAAACAATATTTATATTTGCAAGATCTCAGTTGAAAGCACTTGTTTCTTCTGCAGCACCTTTACTTATCGATGGCGCCAAGATCGGCGGAACTCTGGAAAGTGATATCAGTTGCTGGCTTGTGAAGCTCAAATATCAGCACCTGCAGTGGACAATACATAGAGATGCAACATTGTTATATTTTGGGTTACACTATCTTCAATAGTACAGATTCTTGTACTTTTTCCAGCCTAGTCCAATGCAAGATTTGAAACCACACCTTAAAGTGACACAATGTATCTTTCCTAAAAGTTTATTTGGTTTTGATAAGCTACAAAATATCTAATATGCTGATTGAAGTTCATATCTCATCACTGGACTTGCAAATATATCCATTTATGCATAATATCTCTAAAATGCTTGATTTTATGGAAAAATCAAGGAAACATCTCAAATACGTTTAATATTCGAAATTATGCATCCAATTAATCTACCTATTATTTACAATACCTAATAAACACTATCAAAACGAATATATCTTCCTGTCAGCTTATGACAAGGTTTCAAAATTACGTTTGGTGAATTTGCGCGCGCCACTCGAGCCCCGTTGTCCGGTTTTCGATCAATATCCTGACATTGAATGTCCGTATTTTCGCTCTAATGTACTGATTGACCTTTAACTTGTTATTTTCAGTAACAGTTAGTGGTTCCCGATGTAATAACATCAATTTCAAAATTTGATATATATATGTGATCCTATCAACATACTCTGTGCCCCTTTAAGAGTCAGACAACACTGCCATACCAGCAGCTTACCAACTCGCCGTTTCTCCATCCACAAAAATAGAGGTCCAACAAGCGTCAGCTGACTCTGAATTACGCAAGGGACTCGGCCTGAGAGGGTACAAGAATCTGTACTTATAATTGAAGACATTGTGATCCTCAAAATATCAAGGTTACATTTGTTCAATATCTAAATGGCATTTATCTCTTATACATAGCCAAGAAAGTCAGTTTAAGTAAACCTATTATATTATCCGTTTCACACCTATACTGAGTCTAGAGAGGCCTAGTAGAGAGTCGCGTCAGCCCACGTATCGAATTGACCAATCAGAACTCAGCTTACCAAGCCACAATAGTCTGCCTTTGTACGTATAACGTTGGAAGGTCATAGGTCGCAGAAAGGTCGGCTGACGCGACCCTCCACTAGACCTCTCTAGACTCAGTATAGGAGTGAAACGGATAATATTGAGGCTAGGTTTACTTAGACTGCCAAGAAAGTGTACATGACTTTTACAAAATTAGTGTTAATTTTTGCATTTCGTGAGCAAGAAACTTGCACAAGTTTCCAAAAGTCATATGAGATTCTCATCCAAGAGTGATAAAAAGAGACCTTTCCATTCGTTTTTGCCATATATCATTTTTTTTCTCATTGAGTGGAGTGAGGAAGTGATGTTTTTCATTGGTGGCAAAACCGCAATGGGCTTTATAGGTTATAGAAATGCTCTGATGATGACTCGCCTACTGACTAGGTTACTCTGTAAATCAACTATTAAAATTTGTTTGGACTAACTTGAAAATACAAGCCACATACCTCGTTGACCCCGGACTTGAGGAGAGGTGCGGGGATGTAGAGAGTTTTCTGTGGTCCAATGTTCCAGTAGCGCCCTAGGTTGAAGCCGTTGATGAAAACAACTCCTTTCTTCCATCCCTGAAATAGGACAGAACAGAAGTTTCAGAGTACAATTGTGTAGTGCTTAGCTTGCCTCATGTAGAGGTCCTGAGTTTGAATCCTGGTTGTGATACCAAAACGTTGTGCCCTTGGCTTATACTGTTATGTGTCAAGGACAAGGCACCTCATCCACATTGCACTCAGTGTATATAGCTGTACAAATGGGTACCAGAAAATATGAATCTGTGCGGTCGTGTAAACAGTTATTATCAGCTGAACTTGAAGTACTATATATATTATATTTCTACTGAAGCCAAATTGTGCCCTTTGAGCATGCTCCGTCATCAGTCTGATTAAAATTGGCTTAGTTTCAAGAAATAATTTTTAACAGTATCGAGAATCCAACTTGTTATTTCGATAGGTTTCCTCTCCCCCGAGTCTGACCGCAGCCCCGTAGGTGGCATGTTCTGAGTTTAACTCAGCTAACAAATCACAAACCACTGAAAAAGCTTTCAGTATCAGCTAGGGGCAGGTAACTGTTTTAAAACCTTTGAACATGATCACCGCTAGCTGTCTTATAAGCGAGACGATGTGATTGGTCGGTTTACGACTGGCCTCGGCTGCACTAAACTGGTAAAAAACATTCAAGGTATGGGGTGCCATCAGACCTAGTGTATGAACACTAAATATTTTGAAAATTTTACTCCTCAGACCTAGGCCAAATTCAATCAGAATGTTCGTAATTAACACAGACCCAGGACAAGAGAGTTGCCATTTTTCAAAGCATAAATAAATATATTCAATTTATGCATATATGTTTAGATAATCATGCCCAATAATCATATTCATTCCAATAATTTGAAAAATGAGAACCTGTGTCGGTTGACAAAATAACACAAACATAAACATGGAAGCTGTGAAAATGTTTTTCTAATAACTTTAATGTAATTTCTCTATTAATTCTACCCTTAAATTTTCAAAAAAAAATCAGAAAATGTCTATGGTTGAACTAATTTCACTTTTGGTGGCTCATTTGGTACTATGGTTGAAATATTAGATACATATCAGGAAGTTATATTAAATATAATTAAAACATTGTTTCCATAGATGATCATTTGAAAATGCCATAGTTATCATAATGAATATACTATTAATTGATGACTGCAGAAAAAATACACATTGCAATAATTTATTTTATTTTTGCAAATTAAACCATTATTTTCAGCAGTGTTTGAATCACAGGAACATAAACTTTTGGCAGC
Organism: Steromphala cineraria; assembly: GCA_916613615.1. Classification (NCBI taxonomy): domain Eukaryota; kingdom Metazoa; phylum Mollusca; class Gastropoda; order Trochida; family Trochidae; genus Steromphala; species Steromphala cineraria. Next base: position 19,077,844 of record OU744737.1, read on the forward strand.
TAAAAATATTTTTAGATGTGATTTTGAATTTGTGACCTAAGAATAATATTATTAGGTCGAATTAATGGAGATGTCGAATTAATAGAGAAATTACGGTAACAATCAAAGCAAATGTACCTTCATAAGAAGGTAAGTGTCCTTGGGTTCTTCAGTGATCTCCAGTTTACACCGGTACATGGACGGTGTGTTCACTTGCACCTCAAAGTTCTTCCATGTAACAGCTCTAGACAACCTGCAACCCATGTCAACACTTAAACCATGTCCTACAGAATTTCAACAATCAAATGAAGGCTTTAATAGTTTATAAAGGCCTTTTCAAGACTTATTTAGCAAAATTAAGGTTAACTAGAAAATGTTTTTACTCGTAGATGTCTCCCCTATACACCATTTCAGCTGAATTTTGTTTTTGAAAATACCTCAAAGTTTTTTAAAACTCAAATGAGAACCATATTCTTTATATAAAACAACATGTAAGTTTTGGTTATAGTTGATTTTTATCTATGGGAATCATTAGGCTATCGTAGTTTGTCATAAAAACTAACCATTTCCCCACAGAATCCAAACTGTTGCCATTGAAACCCCAAAATACATAATTTGAAAGAAATTAAAACCTCCAAAAGGCACATCTACATGATATGAAATTTGATGAATATTGGTCACACAGTTTCAGTCTTGTGCTCCGGAAACTAACCCTTTCCTTAAAGTGACAAATTCCAAACTGTTACCATGGAAACCAAAAAATATGAAAATGAAATGAAGTTGAAACCCCCAAAAGGCACATCTACATGATATAAAGAGAATGTATACAAAATTTGGTGAAGATTGGTCAAGTTGTTTCAGAGTTATGCTCCGGAAACAAATGGGAACGCCGAGGCCGAGGCAGATGGGATCACAGCCCAAACCAAAATGTCTCCCCATTCGGGGGGAGACATAATAATTAAAGAAATGAACGAAACCCTAATGAAAACCACAACAATCAAGGCTGATGTAGATATATTCAAAATTAGCAAAATGTAAAACCTCATTTTGAAAGTAACAAAACAAATTCAATGAACCCTGTTAAAACAGTGGAAATTCACAAACTTTTCCGAATGTACTTCAAAAAGGGGAGGTAACTCTAAAGTTGTGTTGTATAAGACACACCCATATAAATTTGATACAATCTATGAGATGGTTGCCATTTTGATTTATATATTATCAAGAGCCACAGGGCCACCAAAGCTACAATTTATAATCCTCACTAGTCAAGGAGTCTGTACACAAGTCTGTTTCATCTTTCAGGCCTTATGCTTCTGGAGAAGAAGATGAAAATAGGTTTTTAGGGTGTGGCCCCTGTGGCCCTTATTAGGAGCCACAGGCTGACCAAAGCTACAATTGTTAATCCTCACTAGTCAAGGAGTATGTCAAGAAGAAGTCGAAAATGCACAAAGTTTATGGACGGATAGACACACGGACGGACGGATGGACAGACTGACGCTGGACACCATGCCATGCCATAAGCCCATCAGACCTTTTAAAGCCTGGAAATATAATCAAAATGTCATGACTTTTTCAGGTTTCCATGACCCTGATGAACTCTGTTTATATTCAATGAAACTTCATACCTCTCGACGTAGGATTTCTTGAACTCCATGGGAAATACCTTCCAGTTTTCTAGCGGTTCTTCGTCCAAATTCACATCTCCGCTGATACCTTTTGATAAAGACAGCAAATGAAGGTATAGTAGAAGCAAGAGATCATCTCAAACAGAAGTCTAATTCAGAATCTTAGGCAAGTCAGAAACTCTACTGATTCAGTCAAAGGGACATTCCAATGAATAGCCAAAGCCAACAGGATTGCTTTCACAGTTTAGCTGTTATATGTGAAAGAAATCTATAGGAAAAATAAAAAAAATAGAAGAAAAAAAATGGATCGCTTTTATCTCATCCTGCAATATAAACACAGCCTAGATTAAACACAGTATAGTGACAATTGTAAATGTAACAAAATACCTTGTTCTGATGCAATGTGATATGTATAGCATGGAAAAATCTCTGCAGAATCTAAGCCAGCGTATAAAATAGATTGGAAACCTAGGCTGTCCTGAAAATTAATTGATCCATTCCTTAGGGAAAAATAAAGAAAACTTTTGAAAAGTTACCAGTCCTGACCAAAAAGTAGCCAGTCAAGGACTGGCCGACGGGCTATATTTTAAACACTGATCTAAGCAATAGTTGAAGCAATGAAGTGTATGACACAATTGACAAACCTTTGCGTTGCTGATTAATAATCTCGGACCCAGCATTGATGTAGTTGACACGTCCAAGGTTCTCAACCACTATGTCCAGCACCGAGTCTTTCTGGAATGACAAACCAACATGAACATAAATAATAATAATAATAACACTTTATTGTCCTCCGTATATGTACATATTGGAAATTTGTTTTGTGCATTTGCACCCGGCAGCCACAGTGCAGCACCAGTTAATGCGTTGTTCTGCCTTTACAATGCTGAGTGTCAAGCAAGGCAGCAACCACTCCCACCTTTAAACGTCTTTTGGTATGACGCGACCGGGAATTGAATCCCGGTCTTCCGGGTGACGAGCGGACACTCTACCACTGAGCTACGTCAACGGTTTATATAGAGGATATTAGGTTAATAGAGGATATTAAACGACCTTCCGTTTAATACTATTTTTATTATACGTGTAAATGATTTTGCCCTACAAATGAAGCTAACTTGTTGACAAGTGCTGATATTAACATAGATGTCACATCAATCCACTACTGCTGCGTCATACTTACTTTGTGGTATTACACAAGTTGAATTCTGCTGTATAAATATCTTACACTGGCAAGTAATAACTCACAATATTACCCTCAGGGTGATATGTTATGGTGTCATATTTTTAATATGTGCACCTTATCATTTACATCTCAACAACAATATCAAGTCTTTCTGTATGGGCGACAAATCAACATGAACATGAACATTACTATCAAATGAACATTACTATCAATATCCTCTCAGTGAAAGGAAAATAATGACATAATATGTAATACAGCGGTAGAACACATTTTAACTAGCCAATAAATCTACATTATCTTCTTTAAATTCATCTAGTCCTTTGGACTACCACTCATTGCTTTTTACTAGCCATCATGTTTTTCACCAGCAATAGGCTACCTGACCTAAGCGTTATATTCAAACCCTGATATATCACTTCATTCCCAGATAAAGAAACAAAGATTATTACATGAGCAAGGGGTAATACAATTTTCTATGAAAGGAGAATGAAATTTCAAAAAGGAAGGCACTTTACTCTTGTTTTGCATTAATTTTATTTTTATAAGTCCTGTGGAAAACTTAAAAAAACCTATCCCCTGATATCCTCCTATAGTCTTCTGTCTTATCGCTGACAGGTGGTTGCTCAACACTATTTATAACCTGTCTGTTTACAGTCAAACTATTTCGAACTCCATACACTGTTGTCTAGTGATGTCGCACGTGGAAATCAAAGAGCGCGCGATTTGGAGCTTAGCGAGAGACTGCAATGAGAATCAGATTTATTATCTTATAGCACTCCTATTAATTAATTTGAATCACGAGGTGAGCACGCGGAACGAAGCCAAGGAACTTGTTTGCCGCTATTGCTAAAAAGGGCATCATTTGATTGGCTTGCTATATATAGCGATACGACAGAAGACTATAGGAGGATATCAGGGGATAGGTTGTAGCATTAGCGGAGACATATATGCTGATGTAGCAGGATGGTCACCCTATGACATAATCAAATTTGTTAAGACAAAAGGTCATCAGTACAAGGAATTGATGAGTTACATGCAGTGAAATATAACCATTCCGTTCACTTCAGAATCTTTACTCAACAGGTAAAATAACTATGGTATCACTTGTATAATGGCAAGAAGTATTCCATCCGATGTGAAAATGTCACTAACGCAGAATTTCTAACATGTCACTAGTAGTCATTAATTATCAATTTGGAATTTGTCCTCTACAATTTCAGTTACTTGCTCAGGTAAATAATGAAAATATTTGTCTACTTTTGGAGAAAATAATTTGTTCTTATAAGAGTGACTCTTCTTTTTGAAGGTATACAGGATAAAATGAGTTAGGAATATTGTACTTTTTACGACTGATATTTTTTTTCAAATAGTATAAACAATAAAAATTAATGATGGAATTTGATTGTAAAAAGTTTAGATGATAATATTTGCTTAAATAAAGAAAATAAAAACAATTTCTAGTCTCACAATACATTCTTCTTTGTTGAGAATATCATGTTTTTTAATTTAAAACTCAAAAATATTGTTACGGTTTCTGGGATTTGAACTCGGAAAACTTGAAGTAAAGACCAAATTCATAAGAAATGCAAATTCTGGACCGTACACAAGAAGTTAGTATTGGATTCTTAAGTAAACTTGAGGTAGGATTGCGTCAGTGGCACTGATGACAGCATATAGACCTCGATAAAGGCCTTTGTTGCTGTCAACACTCATTTGAGCCAATTTGTGTTATCAAACCAGGTATCGAAGTAGCCACAAGACTATGCCTACCCTGACAAAACCAGTCTTAAATTAAGGATCATATCAAACCTTCAAATTTTATTATAACATTTTTTCTAAGCAAAAATCTTTTATTCAAATTGATTTTGGATTGTTGTTTTGAGGGTGCATATAAAGGGATCAATTGTTTTGAATTATCAACAAAGAGATTCTCCACGAAGGGCATTCTATTTATAGAAATAGGTAAGTGTGTCACCTTCAAGGGAGGTAACTCCTCTTCTGCTATCAACTGTTATGAGTTGGTATGGACAAAGTGTATCATTTAACTTTCAGAAAATCTTTTGAGGGCATTAAGAATTAACATCATAAGAAAAGCAACCTTTTTTTTCCACACCCATTTATGGTATTATCAAATAAAGCAATTTTCTTTTTAAATTTGTTACAAATTTTAATCAAATATTTTATTAAAACAATTGTGTATATTCATTCTGCCTATTGGGTTTTGAAGTGCTACATTTTCCAACCAAACTTTGGGAAGGAAACACGATTCCAAGATACATTTCAAAGTGTTTTCTTGGATGGACTCAGACGTAAGAATACAAAACGACTACCATAACCCCCTAAAATCACTCATAATCAGTTCATTTTTAACACAAAGACTGTATACATCTAATAATATCATTTAAACTTTCATATTTGACTCAATATTATTGGTTATTGGTTGCCATGAACAAAAATAACTTAAATTCTGAATCCAGGAATTTAACACTTAATCAGCTGAGCTGAAGTAATTTACCGGTAGTTACCAATTGGCAGGAATCACATCTTGTTAACAAAGATTATCAATCATATTTGCACACACTGTTTCTTACTTTAATTTTGTACGGTCTCAGAATTATTTTGTTCCTTTTGATAAATTTTTCAATCATGTTCACTGCTCAAATTGTTACCAAAAAAATATTCTTATAAATATATCTGACAACTAAAATTCTGCATCAAAAGGGATGGATTTGAACTCAGAAAGCATTTGTCAATTATTCTGAAAAATAATTCAAATTTCACCCGCTATCTACCAAGATACCTTCCTTAAAGGATAATCGAAAGATAACTCAGATTTATGCTGACAAACTATAAGTCATGATGTTCTCAATAAATGACAGGGTAGCGTCCGTGGTAGTTAGCAACTAGGTCCCCAAGGTACGATGAAACCACTGGACTGAGGCCTGTCTGCTGACATACAGTGAATATAACCCTGGTGTATGTTATCACTGATAGACTGTCTCCAAGTCCACAAACACTATCAATTAACAGGCTACCTTGTCTGATCAAAATCCAGTGTTTTCAAAGGACTGCAGTTAGAATATTGACTCTTTTTTTTAAAAATTGTGAACACCTTAAATTCATTTTTTGTGAGAAAAAGGCTGAAATTTACATTATTTATTTGATTATTTCAGCTTCATTTAATTGAAACACATTATCTTGCAATTTTAATCATTTATTTTCATTTTCTTGACATCACCTTCTATTCCCCCTAAAAACGTGCTACTGCCCCTTTAAAGGGGCCGATCGAGCCTCTTTCTGAGAAATAAGCTTTAGATCGGGAACGAGGCTGTTTTCGAAATATAGCGCGTCATAGTTTTTAGATCTATAAATAGCACGAGAAAAGCCCCTACCCTTAATGCAACGCTATATGTAAACAACATGGCTCGTTTGTGTCAGGGTGTCAAATGCATGGGCCGAGGGTTGATGAGGGGTACGTGGTGGTCATGTGCCAGTGTCATAAAAGAGGGGACATAGTGACATGTCCACGAATCAAATATCAATGAACATATATAAATAATGATTACCATGCGTTGATGCTCAGTTTGATCATGGCGAACTGTCAATGTAACAACACTTGTTCTCGGGTCAGGAAAACGTGGATCATGTCCTTGTAAACAGATGAAGAGATATTGCAGCGATCTTTGTCAGTGTGGTCATTTAGTGCCGTGTACAAACCGCGAAGATCCAGATATTGATGGCGACCTGTCCTTTGCTGAGGTAAATGTGGCGAGTTTTTCATACGCAATTCTTATATATAATTCAATATCTTGCTAACAAGAATCGTATATAATAATAGGTCTTTATTTTTTATTATGTGGCTACTGGTTGCTAAACTTGTGTGTTATTTTTACTGATGTGTAGAACATATAATTTTTTTTATATAAGACAAGCTCTGAATTTTGGCATTTATTTATTTATTTCTATGTCTTGCTCATTCCAATTATTATGACTTGGGGGTATACGAAAAAACTACAACATAAATTGTAATATCAAAATATTTCAATATTATAAATGACATAATTATTTATATAAATTTCCATTTATAGATTTCTTGCTTATCTCTGATGTAAACAAAGTATATTGTTTGGATAATTATTTGGGAAATTTCTTTTCCATTTTAATGCAATATTTAATATCACAATATTTCAATATTAATTAGAAATGACAATTATTTACATATATATTTATCCATTTATGGATTTCTTGCTAATCTCTGATGTAAAAAAGGTATTTTGTTTGAAAAATAATGTGTGAAATTTCTTTTCCATTTCAGTTCATGAAGAAACAGGGAGAGAACCATGTGCAGAGAAAGGTTTGTATTTTTATGACAATCATTGTACTTGTCAAATACAATTGAGTGACATTGAAATTTCTATTTTCACAAATGGCGAAAATTTATACTTCACAAGATGAGTTATTCAGAGGATATCTGTCTTTTCTTTACTAATACTATGTTTATCTCATCGAGTGAGGAAGAAAGGTTATATTTTCACAAATGTCGCTTTTCTACCTCACGATATGAGATAAGCATGGTATTTGTCAAGAATCGAACTAATACCATGTTTATCTCATCTCGTGAGGTTGCAGCCACGAGTGAACATATATAACCTTTCTACCATTGTATTTGTCAAGAATCGACAGATATTATATTAATTACAAGATGTTTTAACTATAGCTTAATATTCACTGATATATCACAGTATTTCACCAGAAATCATATAAAAAAACAGTTTTTTACTCCCAAACATGTAATGAAATGTTATATCACATGAGGCTAGGTATTAACAATATTAGTAATACATAGCAGAAATCAATTATTATATTCAACATCATAAACTTTAATGTCATTGGGGGATGTTTTCAGGACTTTATATCTAACATTATGATATCCTTTTGCAGAGGTTTCTACCACTGGATGTTCCAGAGATTCCAGCTAAAGTCTGCAAACTATCGAAGCTACCAATTCCGTCTACCGTCTCTAAAATAAAGCCAGCATCTTCCAGACCCCAAGCTTCTCGACAAGTCATCCCGATCCTTGCACCAAAAGTTAGGGATATAAAGTAACCCAGACTATTTTTGTCCAATACATCATATGTATCAATGTGTTATCAATAAATTCTCATCATGTATTCATATCATTGTATATAACTTCTATATATCAAATCCCATCTCATGAGAGCATATCACAAATCATAAACAATTGTGACATCAAAGTGGCTTATTGAAACCTTGACCGGTACATTACACCCATAATACCAACATCTGATTCTGAGTATTTGTATTTATGTTGATTTATGTTGATTATGTTATGTTTACTATTGCAGAAGTACATTGATGGTTTGGACGAGGTAACCAGAAGGAAGCTACTGACTCAGATGATCTTGGGAGATGATGCAGCACTTCAGAGAGCAGTATCAGCCTTGGATGAGCCAGATCCCCAGCCCCCTTCAGACCAACCTTCTGTAAGCTGGTGTCATTGTGGGAACTGTAGGCCAATGCCCAAAGAAGTGGAGAACAAATGTTGTGTGAAGAGGGGGGGACAGTGTGTCACTACTACAGACAAGTTCAACAGAGTAGTTATGGATGAGGATGTTCTCGACGCAGCCGGAGCCTACAGAAAAGATATGTACGCCTACAACCACGTGAGGAACCATCGTATGTTCAGACACACAGCATACAGACAATTCATTCTGATGACGCATGGTGTTTTGCGTGCTGGACAGAGGAAAGTTGTTCCATCATGTGTCGTCTTAGCTGTCGGACATCGTTACCCCGCTACAGATGGACAGTACACTGGATTTCGTGCAGGACCTCTCATTTAATTAATAATGTTCAAATAAAAAAAGACACATGTGATGTATCAAATTTAATCCGGTTAAGATACAAATGTTGAGTTGCATCAAGAAGACAGACAATAAAATTTATGCAGTGCCAACTTTTTTATTCAGTTTATTCATCAATTATAAATAAACGCATGACATGTATATATATTTATAATGAGCTCACTGTGTTTTAGTAATTTAAGTAATGGACATTTTATTCACCTTGTATTTATCTTTGACTCACAATAATATTCTTTATATGTACATGTATATATTTTTTTTACACAATGTCATTTTTCTCTTATTCATGATACAAAACCACAGTATTCATGATACAAAACCACAGTATAAAAGTTTGTGTGCATTAATAAACACAGGATTTGTATATATATCCTATCTGAAATGAGCTCACTGTGTTAAGTAATGGACATTTTATTCACTTTGTATTGTATCTTTGACTTACAATAATGTTATTTATATGTACATGTATATATTTTATTTACACACAATGTAATTTTTCTCCTATTCATGTCCTCATATCAAAGACATTTTGATGGGTAATAAATAAATCTGTTAAATCAGCTAGCACACACTGTATTTGTCATTTCATGAAAACAACTTTAATATAAATGACCGCTAGATGTGCACATGAAATTATGACTCACGATTTTACCGACAAATACCACAAAAGCCTAGTTTTAAATTGGTTCCTCGAATTCTGAATTCTGTAAATTCAGGTAAATTTTCTGGCTGTAATACACCATAAAATGTATATACACAAGCTCCACATACATATACACATACATATAAATAAGTCCAGTTTATGTATATTCTTACAAAAAGCTCACAGGTCTTGTTTTGGAAACAAATTTACTATTGGACATTTCGTCATTTTTTTCACGACTGACATATGACAAGGCTTAATTTATAACATCCTCTCTATGTACATATATAGATTTTATTTAGCCGAAATTTCACCATTCCATCATATCACAATATATTTTCATCGACATGTCACTACTGACAATCAGATTTGTCTTCTTTGTGCCCATTATTGTGACACTTCAACTATTTTGACAACCATTTACATCTTGATAAATTCACAAAAATACTAGGAGCCCCATCAGATATTTATATCCTTTGAAGAAGGAGATAAACACTACCTTTGCATTCGATAGTATTTCATGCAGGATGCACATAAACCAAACAAACATAATAAATGTTGGGATATAGCAAATGTACTGTCTTTGTTATTTCATTGAGTCTCTAAAATCGTGATTTTTGTCTTGCAAGAAGTTCTGATGTAGCTGGACGGGACCTCGCCCAATTCCACTCATAGTAAATTTAATAAATATATCTAAGTTACTTCACATACAGTATTTAATGTTCGGAGAAGTGCAGAACTGTTTGTAGCTCGGAGTGAGAGTGCAACAGCGCTGACGATTCTTTGTTTATATTCGACAGGCGAAGCGAAGCCACCTTTCTTCTCAGTGTCACTGTCATATTGATTGAGCTTAGCCATTTGAGGTGTCTTATTTACTTATGCAAACATTATTGACAAGTCAACTAATCCCCAACAATCAAAACATCCAAGTAAATAACCGTAAAACAACACAATCAGCCAACACTAATCCTTTTGGCCGCCATGATAACAATAGAGTTACTCCCCTTGACAACCGTAGTGGCTTCCACTAGATTTCGCTAGAATCTTTCTTTTTTGTTTTGTAGTGCAGAATAAAACTTTTTACCAAACATAACATAGTTATAAACATAGAAAATGGAAAATTAATCGAATATATTAAAAAGTTACGTGTCGTGTGCAAAAGGGAATTCCCTCCCGAATATTTGTGGAACAGAAAATAGCCGCTCGATCGGCCCCTTTAAGGGCTTAATTTAAATAATAAACATATTATCAGGTCTTCCTTTCAAAAGTAAAACTTTGTATTGGGGTTTATCCTTTTAAGAGGTTTTTCTAAGATAAGAAGCAAGCTACAAAACGACAGACAGAATCTGACCTAGGTTTACAATAAATGGTATTACTTTCATACTAGCACAAAAGAAGGAACACTACCCAATAACATCAATAAGGTATGAACAAATGTAATTCATACAGTTTTCCAAGAAGTTGAAATTGAAATAAGACTTATTCCAACTTCTAAAATGCCTCTCAAACAAGAATATAGTTATCAGATGAATATGAAATAAAGTTACAATGAACTCAAATGATTAAATCATCAGCAAAAAATACACAATCTTTGTATTTTCTCTTTTCTACTAACAATGACATAAAATAATTCTTGATGAATTGCATATTACAATAATGATGTTGAGTAATTGAAATTCTCTTGATATATCTTATGATCAAGAAATTTGAATTTGAGATTGTATTAAAATAATATATAATTATCAATTGTAAATTCAAAGATTAAATTTATCATTTATCTTGCATAATTTAAATTTTAAAAAATCATGCAAAAATATTAAACAAGTTGATGGACTTGAACTCACAAAATGAACCCCATGATAAACCTACGAATAATACACCAAATTTATCTAATAACAAACTAATTATTAATATGTTTGAAACACAGAACATATTATATCTATATATCATCTACATATATACAAAAAGGAGGATCGCGCCTGTGGAACTGAGACAAAGCTCTTCAAGTTTCAACGTTGATGAAAGGTTCAGACGAACAAAGTATCCACACAGCTAAATGCCTCCCCGTATATTCTCTGAGAATTATAGATCTAGGTTGGTAGTGGGACAAAAATAACTCCAGCTATAGCCTGTTTCAATTTGCCCATTCTACAGCCTGTTTCAAATATGACTTTTCATGTTGTTAGTAAAAGGGGCAGTACCACAAATTTTTATTTTTTTCATGCCTATGAAATATAGATCTAGAATGTTTGAGGAACAAAAATAACTCCAGCTATAGCCTGTTTCAATTTGCCCATTCTACAGCCTGTTTCAAACGTGATTTTTTTATGTTGTTAATTAAAGGGGCAGTAGCACGAATTATATTTTCTTCATGCCTATGAAGTATATATATCTAGATTGGTAATGGGACCAAAATGACTCCAGCTATAGCCTGTTTCAATTTGCCCATTCTACAGCCTGTTTCAAACATGACTTTCATGTTGTTAATTAAAGGGGCAGTAGCACAAATTTTTTTTTTTTCATGCCAATGAAATATAGATCTAGAATGGTTGAGGGACAAAAATGACTCCAGCTATAGCCTGTTTCAATTTGCCCATTCTACAGCCTGTTTCAAACATGACTTTTCATGTTGTTAATTAAAGGGGCAGTAGCACGAATTATATTTTCTTCATGCCTATGAAGTATATATATCTAGATTGGTAATGGGACCAAAATAACTCCAGCTATAGCCTGTTTCAATTTGCCCATTCTACAGCCTGTTTCAAATATGACTTTTCATGTTGTTAGTAAAAGGGGCAGTACCACAAATTTTTATTTTTTTCATGCCTATGAAATATAGATCTAGAATGTTTGAGGAACAAAAATAACTCCAGCTATAGCCTGTTTCAATTTGCCCATTCTACAGCCTGTTTCAAATATGACTTTTCATGTTGTTAGTAAAAGGGGCAGTACCACAAATTTTTATTTTTTTCATGCCTATGAAATATAGATCTAGAATGTTTGAGGAACAAAAATAACTCCAGCTATAGCCTGTTTCAATTTGCCCATTCTACAGCCTGTTTCAAACGTGATTTTTTTATGTTGTTAATTAAAGGGGCAGTAGCACGAATTATATTTTCTTCATGCCTATGAAGTATATATATCTAGATTGGTAATGGGACCAAAATGACTCCAGCTATAGCCTGTTTCAATTTGCCCATTCTACAGCCTGTTTCAAACATGACTTTCATGTTGTTAATTAAAGGGGCAGTAGCACGAATTTTTTTTTTTTCATGCCAATGAAATATAGATCTAGAATGGTTGAGGGACAAAAATGACTCCAGCTATAGCCTGTTTCAATTTGCCCATTCTACAGCCTGTTTCAAACATGACTTTTCATGTTGTTAATTAAAGGGGCAGTAGCACGAATTATATTTTCTTCATGCCTATGAAGTATATATATCTAGATTGGTAATGGGACCAAAATGACTCCAGCTATAGCCTGTTTCAATTTGCCCATTCTACAGCCTGTTTCAAACAAAACTTTTCATGGTGTAAGTTAAAGGGGCAGTACCCCAAAATTGTATTTTTTCTTCATGCCTATGAAATATAGATCTAAAATGTTGTCATGGAAACCAAAAAATACAAAATGGAAAAGGGTTAAAAATGGAAAAACTGAAAGCCAACTCTACATCATGATGAAAATTGAATTTGGTGAATATTGGTCAAGTAGTAGTTTCTGAGTTAACTAGATTAGTGTTTGCAGGACACCGCAAAAACAGAGCAGCCCCGAAACTTGGGGTTTCGCCTTACCCTGTTCCGCCTTTTACAAGCCCCATCATATTGGGCAATTTCTTGTGACCTTGACGTTTGACACTCAAGGTCACGCAATCAGTGAACACATTTCATTGAAAATAACATTAATGTATCGAATTAAAGTGTTTAAAGTTAAAATAATCCATTTTCTCAAAATTTGTTGACCTTGCTGTGACCTTGACCTTTGACAGTTCGTACCCAAAACCTATCCAAAATTTTGTACTTCTCAAGAGATAATACATACAAAATTTAAACTTCATAGCACAAAAACTTTTCAAGTTAACGCGTTTACAAGGATCTTTTTTGTGATTTTATAGCTCATGACCTTGACCTTTGACCTTGAAAGTGAACATGTCATTTCAAGTCCCCAGAGGTGTAAACAATTACATGTTTATGAGTTCTGAAAAGCTTAACAGGATTAAGTTATATCCAAATTAGTTGCACATTGTAATAACACAAATGTCATGACCTTGACCTTTGACCTTCAAGGTTACACGATAAATGAACACTCTTTATTGAGTATAATAATCTTCTATTGATTAAAAGTGTTCATAGTTAAAATAAAGCATTTCCGCAAAACCATGCTAAAGTTGTGACCTTGCTGTTACCTTGACCTTGGACAGATTGTAGTGAAAACCTTTTCAAATGTATTTACTCTTCCAAGGATGCTATATACCAAGTAAGAGCTTCATAGCACAAAAACTTTTCAAGTTATCACGTTTACAAGGAATTTTTGAGTGATTTTATATTTCGTGACCTTGACCTTTGACCTTGAAAGTGAACATGTCATTCTAAGTCCCCAGAGGTGTAAACACTTATACATGTTTATGAGTTCTGAAAAGCTTAATGGGATAAAGTTATATCCAAATTAGTTGCACATTTAAATAACACAAATCTCATGACCTTGACCTTTGACCTTCAAGGTTACACAATCTATGAACACTTTTCATTGAGTATAACAATCATCTATTGATTAAAAGTGTTCATAGTTAAAATAAAGCATTTTCGCAAAACCATGCTAAAGTCGTGGCCTTGCTGTGACCTTGACCTTGAACAGATTGTAGCGAAAACCTTTTCAAAAAATTTCACTCTTCCAAGGATGATACATACCAAGTTAGAGCTTCATAGCACAAAAACTTTTCAAGTTATAGCTCGTGACCTTGACCTTTGATCTTGAAAGTGAACATGTCAAAATCGTTCCCCCAAGGTATAAGCAGTAAGTTATGAATACAAGTTCTGGAAAGCTTAGTAGAAAAAAGTTATAGCCATTAGTATGTGTGCGGCGGACGCGGCGGCGGAAACTGCACAAAACCTGATAGCAGCCCCGTCCTTAGACGGGGCTGCTAATTATACTCCAGAAACTAACCATACCCTTCAAAATGACAAAGTTCAAACTGTTGCCATGGAAACCAAAAGATATGAAATTGAAAAGAAGTTTAAACCCCCTCATCTACTTGATATTATGGGATGTATACCCAATTTGATGAAGTTTGGCCATGTAATTTCAGGGTACTTATGTTCCAAAAACAAATGGGAACGCCAACAGGGACGCCGATAGGATGCGGACGCAAATGATGACAGGACCTCAGTCAAAACTGATACAGTTCGGTAGCAAGAAATATTTCATTGTAAGTGCTCAAAGATAATGCTTAGGTATTTACTCGATGATTGAATAAACATTGAAGAAAGTTGATTAGATTTTGTAGTTAAATGATACAACTTAGATATAAGACAACTGGGTATTTCATATAAAAACATCTTCACAACGTCACGGGCAAAACGAAAAAGTTTCTAAACCTTTACCGTTCCTCCCTTTACATCATTGGCCGTAATTTCTGTAGCATTTCATCCCGTCGACGGGAGTAGAATAGTCCAATCAGAAGACAGCTTGTTAAATGAATTTCAGCTGTCGGGTAATCGTGTAGCGAAACATTACCACTGACTAACGAGGACACTTTTATACAAAATAGATGATTTCGAGTATTAGGTAAGTGTATTAAATCACAATACACATCAGAATGACCGCCTATCTATTTCTTAAATTCCAAGCTAATAATGCAGTGTGTGATTGATCGATATTTTGGCGAAAATATATATGCACCGACATTGCTTAGGTTTCAATTTTCTTCCATTGAAAGTATTTAATCTTTGGTGTTTATTTGATAAGGATTGTTACAGGTTTTAAAAAAGGAATAAAATGCGTAGCCTATTCAGTGAAACCTTGACTGCTATTATAAATAATTAAATAAAAAATAATTATAAATAATCTTTCAAATGAATATGTTATAAAAACGCTTTATATCGTTTTGTGATGAATTCTTATTCGTACACCACATGTACAAGTTCTTTCTTATATATAATTCAGTTTTGGATATCATGTGAAAAATAAATATGCTTTAGACATGATTATTTATCAAATAATCTGATTAATGGGCAAATAAATATTCTATCTAATTCAAATTGAATAACCGAAATTTTTACAAAAAATTTGAAAATTACTTAGAAATAATGACAACAATTTAGTAGAGTAAAAATTAGCTTCTTTAAAAACAATCCGATTTGAAAAATACTTTTGTACGCATCTTACAAGCAAGAGAAACACTTTATTTAAGTGATACATTAATGTTTATTTTCTCTGTATTATCGGTGATCACATAAAACATGAAAACAACCATGCATGCGGATAGTTTTCAAAAAGAAAGTATTTTAAATTTGTTTTGAATGTAAACGGCGATTTCATTGGCTATTGTTGAAAGAGCTGGTAAGGGGCGTAACTCATGATCATGATAGGTGTCGCTGCTCCGGATCACCGGTTTTCTATCTTGTGATGTCAGATGGCAAGGTCTAAACAAGGAGAGTTGCTCGATACTTTTTCACCTTGCCTGATTTCCAGTGCATGACCAAACATGTATAAGTTAATTCATGTTTTTTCTAATAACACAAAGTGATTATGAACCACTTGCAAGCTTCGCTATGAAAGGGGTAGTAACTCCTACTGCAATCTTGAAAAGGTGAGCGCATATAGGTCATTTGTGGCCCAACGTCGCCCTTAATCCACCTACCTACCTTGAAAAGCTGCATTGTAATTGTCACAGTTGTTATACCAGTCTCTTAAGACTAAACAGTAATTGTAATTGTATGGGAAGGTGGCGTTGTTAGGTTTGTTAGAAAGTAAACCAGACTCATTGTTTAAATTTTGCAGATTTTTTGTGTGTCAAAGCAGTTGCATACTATGCATGAAAATCGAAGCACAATCGGTACAAGTGTTCATGTAAGATAGCCGATATTATTATATAGCTGCATATTGTTGTTAAGGGATCATTCGAGAGGGGTATTTTTTTGGGAAACGGGAGGACTTTCCTGTTTACAATTATATATGATTTTTACATAATTATTTCACACTTCATTTCATATATGTTTGTGAGATAAGAATTTTTGTTGTTAAAGATTTAACAATTTGACCAAAAAAAGTCTTTCGCTAAAAAAACAAGGCAAAAGTGAGCGCGTCTCACATACCCCCGCCTGTAGTTTGACCGCCTTCACGTAACATTAATTTGAAATGATTATGACTTTGAACACAATGATGTTGCAACCCTAAAAACTATTTCACTTCAAAACATCCCCGGCTATTTAGTTTTTGAATAAAATTCTGGGAACCCTGGAATTACCCTTAAAAGGCACAACAGCACTATACAGTCGAACCTTGTTTTGGTTACAGGTGAAAATCGTCCGGATAGCAAATCGTCCGGTTAACTGGGTCATTTTTCTTAAGAAATATAGACACATTGTTTGAAAAATCTTTGTCCGTAAGGTGAGATTTACGGATATATGGAGTCCGGGTATCCGAGGTTCGACTGTATACTTCCATACAAATTTGTGCAAGTAAAAAATTGGACCGTTTTCGGTCAAAATTTCAAAAATTATTCAGAACATTGAGCTGAAACCCCTAAAAGGCACAACAGCACCATATAGGCTACTTCCATACCAAATTTGTAGTTTCTAAGTGGTATAGTTTTTCAGTTATGCTCCAGAAACGAGATAAAGTCCAAAAATCGGACCGTTTTTGGTCAAAATTTCAAAAATTATTTGGACCATTGAGCTGAAACCCCTAAAAGGAACCACAGCATCATATAGGCTACTTCCATACCAAATTTGAAGTTTCTAAGTGGTATAGTTTTTGAGTAATGCTCCTGAAACGATTTCGGACGGACGCACGGACGGACGGACGGACAGACGCACGGACGGACGGACACGCGGAGCGCTATATACCCCCGACTACGTCGTAGCGGGGGTATAATAAAAATGTTGTGAAATGAAGCCAATCATCGAAGCTACGATCGTGGAACCATTACTACGACAAAATGCTGTAGCAACTGATAACTTTTATTATGAAATATTTGTAAATATGCTCCTCTTCTATCAATCAAGTAGTTTTTAGTCAATTTTGTTAATGAATAAGCATATTACAGCACATTTGTTTTCTCGCAATGCTTAACCTTTTAAAATGGCGGATGAAATCGCTCGATTGGTGCCTTTAAGTAGGAACTCATTATGTTTAACAGACTAAAATGTACAGGCTACTGACCTCCACAGATTCCAGTGTGACCTCAGGAGATTCTACTTTCCAGTCAAGAACGGCAACCTCGTGTGAATTGATCAAGATCTGAAACAAGACAATACAGACACTGCATTTTAAATCATTTTAAATTGTAATATAACTAGATTAGCGTTTGCGGGATACCGCAAAAGCAGAGCAGCCCCGGAACTTGGGGTTTCGCCTTACCCTGTTCCGCCTTTTACAGGCCTCACCAAATTGGGAATTTTCTCGTGACCTTGACCTTTGACACTCAAGGTTACACAATCAATGAACACATTTCATTGAGTATAACATTATTGTAATGAAATAAAGTGTTAAAAATTAAATTAATCCATTTTCTCCATATATGTTGACCTTGCTGTGACCTTGACCTTCGACAGTTCGTACCCAAAACTTAAAAAAAAATTTGTACTTCTCAAGATATAAAAATATACAAAATCTAAACTTCATAGCACAAAAACTTTTCAAGTTACTGTGTTTACAAGCAATTGCAATAACTCATATCTCATGACCTTGACCTTTGACCTTCAAGGTCACACAATAATTGAACACTTTTTATTGAGTATAACAATCATGTTTTGATTAAAAGTGATCATAGTTAAAATTAAGCATTTTCGCTAAACCATGCTTAAGTCATGACCTTGCTGTGACCTTGACCTTTGATGGATTGTAGCCAAAACCTTTTCAAATTTTTTTACTTTTCCAAGGATGATATATACCAAGTTAGAGCTTCATAGCACATAAACTTTTCAAGTTATCGCGTCTACAAGGAATTCTTAGAGTGAATACATATCTCGTGACCTTGACCTTTGACCTTAAAAGTGAACGTGTCAAAATCGTTCCCCCGAGGTATGAGTAGTAAGGTATGAATAAGAGTTCTGGAAAGCTTAGTGGAAAAAAGTTATAGCTAGTAGAACGAGTGCGGCAGCGATGGAAACTTCCTTAGACGGGGCTGCTAAATAGGAAGTAATCTAATGACACTGAGATACAATAGGCAAACATAGACACTACAAAAACAGAATTTATATTTGCAACTCAAGTATCAAAAAGAATATCATTTTTATCCAAAAACATACAAATAGACCCAAGAGGTTTATTAGTATTTTCATAGACATTCTTACAATTTCATACATAGATTCTCACTCAGAGCATAATTCTACCATGACATTTCAAAATCCTCGAATTTCATTGGTCGAACCTACATTTGAACGCGATTTTTATGACGGGCAATTCACCGCGGTTTGATACACACTGAGCCATAGAAACGAACGAGTCGACATGTATATGTATACAGTCACCATACGCTTCAGGAGTTGCTTCGGCTAACGCATTACGCTCCAAATGACATCAACAGGTATCGAATCTACATTAGACCACAAAAATTTAAAAACACAGTAGGTTTATCTCCTAATTTTCCACTGTACCTGAGCTCTGTCCTGCACGTGTGGCAGTGTCAGACGTAGTTTGTCTTTAGCCGGCAGCAACTTGCGGTAGACGATGAAACCGTAACTCTGTCCCACCCCGTTGATCAGTTTTAACATCTCCATATAGACGGGTCTTTGAAGCTGCACTGATGTCTGTGTCAGGTGGAAATAGAGATTATTCCCTAAGGAAGTGTGTCAGATGACAAGTGTGAATTTTTTAGGACTACCTTATTTCCCTAAGAAATGGGAGGGACAGTCCTTTTGGGGTATTTTTTGTGGAAACAAAATCAAAAGAGTACTTCCCTGTTTATATATATATATACATGATTATTACATGATCACTTAAAATTTAGGCAGGTAAAATTTATAGGTCTGTGGGGATAATATTTTAGCTGTTCAGATTTAACAATTTGACAAAGAAAAGAAAGCGTCACTGAGGCCCCTTGAAGTTCACTATCCCTTTAAGAGTTAGATTTATCCTACAGGTATCACTCACCTCCATTAAACCAAGCATGTCCGACCAAGAAAGATAACTCTCCACAGCAACACGACCTGTACAAATGTACAAAGATATCATAACGTGGATCATTGTCAGAATATCGCATCTAAAACCAAACATCCCCTGCAGGGAGGAGAAATCACAAGCTTATCAAGCCTTGCTGCATTTCATCAAGTTTCCTGTGTCAACTCTTCAGCGTACTCCATCTGAACTGATGAAAATATGTTTTAAGGGCGTGGCCCCTGTAGCTCTAAGCTATTAGGGGCCACAGGGCCACCAAAGCTACAATTCATAATCCTAGCTTGTCAAGAAGAAGTCAAAGTTGACGGACGGACAGACGGATGGAGGGACTGACGCCGGACACCATGCCATGCCATAAGCTCATGGGGCCTTACAGGCCAAATGAGCTAAAAAGTTAGTAACTAAAGTTCGACACCTACCATATTCAGCTTTTGGTGAGTTAGGGGGAGGCTCAGGAAGGCTAGTGATTCCTGCAAACACACATTCCACAAAGATTATTACATGAGCAAGTGTGGAATACAATTTTCTATGAAAGGACGGTTAAGTTTTTAAAAGGACACCAGCGGAATTTTCTATTGTTTCGCATGAGTTTTGGTTTAAAAAGTCATGTGGAAAACCTTAGATTTTGGGGTTATTTTTCACATACTCTTTTTTTAATTTTTATTTTCCACATAGATCTATACTGTCAACAGTTTAATTCATATGATAAAACAGACACATGAACCAAAAGACCAGGACTTACCCTGCTTTTTGAGTACATACTCCATCATCATTTCTCGCGCTTTCTCATACTTTGGTGTTATATTTCCTGCTTCGTCAAGTGGAGCATCATAGTCTGTAAGACAAACATAAGAGTTAATCAAGATATTCCTTAATACAAAAGGTCAAACGGCAACAGTATTAGGAGTAAAAAAATCAACAAATCTAGAAAAAAAATCATCAGCTATGGAGATTGTAGTCTCTTTATACAAGGCTTTATCTTTTAGGTCTTTGCTTCTGTTTTACGGTGTGCGGTGTCACCAGATCTTGCTAGAATCCCATTAAGGAGAAAGGAGTTTGGGCTATAACTCATCGAGAATTAGTCAAATAGCAAAACAGTTATGGACAGACGCTTGCTATAGCAATAAGCCCATGGTAGTCAATGATAAGCCCAATTAAGGGTTTTCCTTAAAAAAGTGATGGAAAAATTCCAAAAGAGCAAAATTAATATTTTCAGAGAAATCGTAAAGTTTACTAATCAGTAGCCCAATGTTACATTTGTATATGTGTATGAACAAAACTTCAACAAAGAGTTTCCTTTTGAGATAGAGTTCCTATATTCTTTTTGAGAAGTATAATACAAACAACTTCCACACACCATAGCTGGTTATATCCGGTTTGTAGTCATCGAAGAAGTTAGCTCCTGCCATGAAGCCGAAGTTGGTGCCGCCATGGAACATATAGAAGTTGACAGAGGAGTCGTTGAGTAGAATAGCCTGCAGGTTCCTGGCAAAGTCTGGAATAGAATCAAATCAGCTGTAATGATATAGAGGATATTACATGAACTTCTGTGTAATACTGTCTATTTCAAGTTGACAGGTATATAGAATGCAAAAAGGTCTTTAAAAAATCACTTTCCAAGTTTAAGAGGAATTGTATATTGAAGGAAGAGAAGGAAGAAAATAAGACACTTTTCAATATTTTCAGTTACAGGCCCACAGTTTTTTCTATATGATACTGTTCCTTTCTAACAATACTTGCTGTAAGACATATTTTCATGCCAAAACCTCAGAACTATTAACTATCACTCGAATCTGATAATAGTGTTGTGTATTTATAACATACTGATACCAAGAATATTATTATTCAAAACAGTACTGAATGCCTACAGTTTCGAAGTTGGACCCACAGTTTTTCCTATCCGCGGGTCCTTATTGAAAAGCAGTTTTATATGCTTATTTCAAACATTGGTCAGGACAATTTGAAGGAATGAATAAACGAGTTGGGAAATGTCTTGTCAGCAACATTACAACTGTTAAACAAGTGTATGTTGCTATCCAAATAGTATTAGAAAGAGCAAGGAATCAAAAGCCTGAAGGAACAGACAGACAGACAGGCATAGTGTGAGATAATCTTCAGGCTGAAGAATGACATAAAATCAGTCTTGATTTCTACTTTCTGACCGGTGCAAAGAGGGTGACCCTACCAGAAGTATGGAAGCTCCAACTGGCATAGCTCTCGGGGTCATCGAAGCACCCAAACCACCACACCACAATATGGCATTGAGACAAGTGATTCGTCATGTTAAATAGTTATCTAGGGATGTCATGATATAAGTACTTTGCGATACAAAGGTACTGAGGTCACGATATGATACATATCACGATACACTAAATGCGACATTATAACGGTGAGATAACAAATCAGGGATCTAAATTTAATATTCCTAAAGAGACTTATCTGAGTAACCAGCATATAAAGACAAAACTTCTTCATGAAAAAGTTATTTATTACGATATTAAAGGGAGTCTGCAACCCGACTTTTTAACTTCCAGAGTTATATAAGCAGGGACCCAAAGAGTCGTAAATGCTCGGTAGGGACGAAATCATTTGGTTACGAACCGCTTACAGCTGACAGCCAGTACCAAGCTTGTGTCACGTGACCAACCTTACCCGTATGGTGGCTCTCATTAACAAAGGTCAATTAGGTTCCACAAGCTAGGTTGTTGTCTCCCTTTAAAGCTATCTTAACAAGGAATTTAACCAACTCTGGATTTCAATTCGATATACACTCAAAAATTTAACGATATTCTCCCAATTTTTTTTTTATATTCACAAAAATTTGTATCGTGAACTATACCGTGACGATGCATCAATGCATCGGTGTATCGTGACAGTCCTATAGTTATCAGTCCTATTTTGACTGTGTTGCCCCTTCTTTCTACTCGGTATATTTCATGATTCTTGCCCCAGGGATCAATCCTTTTTCAACTTGATATATTGTCCCTACCTTCTACTGGGTATATTTCATGATTCTTGCCCCAGTGATCAAACCATCCGCTCCAGAACTCCATCACCATTAGAGGGAACTTGTCATTGAACTCGTGGATCGACTCAAACACATCGCGACTCTTCCCAATATCTTGAAAGTTAGCGGTCGGCAGAGCATCTACAATAGAGAAAAGTGAGGTATTATGTTTGTTGGTGAAATACCAGAATCTATCAAGGAAAATTTTTTTAGAGATTATTACCCAAGCAAGTGTATCATATGACTTTTATGAAACGGGTGTGAATTTTTATATTACTCAAGCGAGAATGAAGGTTTTTCACAAATTTGAATGCGCTTTGTAAAAGTCATATGACGCACTAACGAGGGTATTGATTTATTTATTACTGATTCTATTACATTTTATTCCATTAAGAATATCCAGGGGCATCATCTTTTATCTTAAAGGAACAAAACTAGAAAATTAGATAATTGACATACAATTAGGGGCTTGTCCTTGAATTAACCTGTTTCATTCCATAGGTAAAAAGCATTGACCACTTACGGTCCATAACTGTGTTTTCGTGTTTATAATTACAGTGGCACTGAAATTGTTGACCAATTAAGATTCTTAGATAAATCAAGTTGTCAATCATAGTGTGATTTTATCTTGACAGTTGACGTGAACAAAAAATATGCTGAATAAGTATGCAAAAGTTCTTTCAAGGAAACAAACTGTGATATCCAAAACAGATTTGTAGTAAATTACAATGCTCGGAGAGAGCTAAATACTGGCTTGTTTTGAGCTAATGAGTCAAGCTTTGCTGGTAAAGTGCATTTAAAAAGCTACTCTGCAATTTTTCCAAAAAGAATTGTTTGGCTTTCATACAACTTCAAAACTTCTCCACTATTCATCCCCAAATGACAAATTATGATTTTGTTTTGCATGAAATTCTCAAGACAGCTTAAAAATTGCTCAGGAGTCGAGATCATTAAGTTCAATCAACATGGATCCTTGATTTTATTATTAACCCTTACGATGCTAAGGACGGAATATTCCAGGGCGGCGATACCATTGCCCATTATAGGATAGAGGAAACTAAACTTTCCTGATAATGCTATAATTGACTGCAAGCACTCTAGGCGAAACGCGGAATTTCTGCACTAAGACTTTTCCCAGTTCAAGGCTCGTAATTATTTTCCGCGCCTCGCTAAAACGCCATTCTTTTTATGAAAAGTGGTCTAAATGGTGGATCAAACGGTGTACGAAGTTTCACAACATTATGTCACCTGTAACACAGTGAAAAACACTTGTGAAAACGCATAATTTTTGCAATCCCCCATATTATTAAAATCTAAATATTTTAGATAAATAAATACCTACCTAACTTAGTATATGCCACTCACCTTTCTCACGAGAGACAGAGGTTTACCGCGAAATTCATCGTGCTTACCGGATGGGCTGCCCCCAGCCCACTGCGCATGAGCGGGAAACCGGAATCCTGGGTAAAATTCGTATCATACTTTCTGGAAACGAAGTCTTGTAAGAGACGTCCAATGAAGTCCGAAGGGGAGGCCGGGCGGGAGTAATTCCTACTAAGTTAGGTAGGTATTTAAATATCTAAAATATTTAGATTTTAATAAATTTTTAACCTACCTAACTTAGTATATGCCACTGATCCGACAGTAGGGAGGAGGGAGGACGAGTCATCAAGGCAGAAAAGCATCCATCAAACATCCTCCCGGAGTGGGAACGACCGAAGCGAACTGCACAGAGAAGCAAACGGTGAACCCCACGAAGTCGCCAACAACGAAACAACTCAACAGGTGCAGGGTGAGAAGTAACGAAGTAGATGAGTTTTCAGCTTACCCTAAAGAGACGTTGGGGCAGCTAGCTGTTGGGCTACCACCAACGGTCCAAAGGTCTGCAGGCCTTCCACGTCTTCCACAGCGAGGTCCCGGAGGTAGTGGGATGCGAAGACCGTCGTAGAGCGCCAGAAACATCCTTCCATGATGGCTGGAACTGAGCAGTTGCGATGTAAGGCCATGGTGGATGCAAGTGCCCGGATCTCGTGCGGGTTGCTGGCGACAGGGTGAGGCAAGCCGGCTGCGTCATATGCTGCTAGGATGACGGTCCGGAGCCACAGCGAGAGGGTGTTTCTGGTGACTTCTCCCTTGGCAGATGGTGAAAAGGGGATGAAGAGTCTCTTCCTGGTGCCTCTCTTGGGCGCAGAGCGGTCGATGTACTCCCGAAGGGCACGTACAGGACACAAAGCGAGTTCTTCCGCATCAGAGGACGACACGATCCTGGAGAGGGGAGGGATGGTGAACGTCCTGCCCGGTTGTCCGGGGAGCTGGTTCTTGGCAACAAAGTTCCACAAGAGGCCGAGGTGAACTGAACCCTTCCTAGACTGCTCGAACCGCACTCTGGTGACGTCCAGTGCGTGCAGCTCACTCACTCTAGCGGCCGTGGCAAAGGACAGGAGGAAGGCTGTTTTCCTGGAGAGGTCTTGAAAAGAGGCTTCTGACAAGGGTTCGAAGGGAGCTCCTCGCAGATATCTGAGGACGACGTTGAGGTCCCAAGCCGGAGGTCTGAACTTGAGTTTCTGGTCCTCCAGCTTGAACGACTTGAGGAGAGCGACCAGCTCGGGAACCTTGGAGAACTTCCTGTCTGATTTAACGGCGAGGACAGAGTTGAGCGCCGACAGGTACGTTGAAATAGTTCCACCCTTCAGGTGACGTTTCTGGCGGAGATGAAGGAGGAAGTTGGCCACAAACTGGGGGTCCACAGACAAAGGATCCCGGCCTGCGTCCTTGCAGAAGTTCTCGAATGACAGCCACTTGTCATCGTACAGCGACCTCGTGGATTGCCTATGGGCTCTGGAGATGGCGCTGGCTACTCGTCCTGAGTAACCCTTGGCCCGGAGTGATCTCTGAAGATGGTCCATACGTGCAGAGCGTACCTCTCGGGGTCTGGGTGAAGCTGCCGACTGAGAGGGTGACGAAGCAGGTTTGGCCACTTTGGAAGGGGGAGCGGATCTCTTTCGGCGAGACGAAGAAGATCGGGGAACCAGCCTCTCGCCGGCCAGTAGGGCGCGACCAAAGTCAGTCTGAGGTGAAGTGTGTCCCTGATCTTGGCGACGACTTTGGTCAGGAGAATCGGAGGTGGAAAAGCGTATGCGTCCAGATTCTCCCACGACAAGGACATGGCGTCGACGGCCCAAGCTGCTGGATCGGGGAGAGGCGAGACGTACACCGGAAGCTGATGGTTCTGCTTCGTGGCAAACAGGTCGAGGAGAGGACGGTGGACCTGAGCGGCGATGAGGGCGAAGGCTTCCGGGTTCAACATCCACTCTGTGGGTGACGGCTTGTCTGGTCTGGACAGGGCGTCCGCGAGGACGTTCCTGCAGCCTGGAATGTGTCGAGCTCTGACGAAGATCTGATTCTCGTCCAGAAGGTGGAAGAGCTCGAAGGCCTGTTCTAGGAGCTGAGGAGAGCCTGTCGTTCCTTGGTTCCTGATTGTCCAAACGACCGTGGAGTTGTCTGAGGCCAGGAGAAGGCGGCTGCCTCGTAGAGCTTGAAGCCAATGCGTCACTGCTAAGATTACTGCCTGCATCTCCAGATTGTTTGAGTGCCAGGTGGTCTGAGGATGCGTCCAAATGCCTGACGCAGTCTGATCCCCGAGATGAGCTCCCCAGCCCTGGAGCGAAGCGTCCACGAATAGTTCCTGGTTGTGTTGAAACTCTAGCAAAGAGACGCCTTCGCAGACGTTCGATGGCTGTGTCCACCAACGGAGGTACTGGCTGAGGTGCGCAGGCAGGGAGATCCTTGCTGACGTGTCGTCCGACCGGATGTAAGGGCTGAGAAACACCTGGAGAGGGCGGATCATGAGACGACCTCTGAGCGTGAGGGCCTGGGCGGACGTGAGGAGTCCCAGAAGAGATTGCCAATCTCTGAGTCGGAGAGGAGACACCAAGGCCCGGTGGACGAAGGACTGGATCTTGGTCCACCTGTCTGGAGGAACGAGTAGGAGGCCCAGGTCTGTTCGGAAGCGCCCTCCTATGAAGGTCAAGTCTTGGGAGGGAACGAGCTGAGACTTCTCCCGGTTGACTAGCCATCCCAGCTGGCGGAGGAGGTCGAGGGCCAACGCCGCCTGTCTGCGTAGAACGAGTGGTTGAGGATTGGACATGAGACAGTCGTCGATGTAGGGGTCGAAATGCATCCCTCTGAGATGGAGATAGCGGCAGATGGGAGCTGTGATCCTCGTGAATAACCACGGAGCCGAAGAAATTCCAAACGGCAGGACCCGCCACTGGTAATGTAGGCCCTGGAAGATGAACCGCAGGAACCTCCTGTGAGGCGGGTAGATCGGCACGTGGAGATAGGCGTCCTGTAAGTCGAGGCTGACCATCCAATCGCCTGGAGACAGCTGGGCTCGGAGAGCGTCTAGGGAGGTCATGCGAAAGTGGGATGGTGGCTCCATGTAAAGCTCGTTGAATGTCACCATGTTGTGGATCATTCGAAACTTGGTGGAATTCTTCTTCGGGACCAGGAAGATTGGTGAGTAAAACCCTGGGGCGTGATCGGGTTGTAGCACCAACTCCAGAGCGTTCTTGTCGGTAAGCGTCTTGATGTTCTCTGCTAGAAGAGCGCTCTGGGCTTCTGAGTACTCCCGTGCCAGGGGAGTCGCGGTCACGGGGGGAGGGCAGGTCAATGGCAACTTGTAACCTGTCCTCAGGGTGTTGGTGACGTAAGGATCTTCTAGTATTGTCCAGTTGCGCCAGAAGATCCCTAATCTCCCGCCTACGGGTGTGGGGTGCACCGGCACGACTGGGGGCGGGAGGACCCAGCCGCGTGGGGCGCAGGCATCACTGTCTGGCGTAGGGTCGCTTGCCACCCCTGCCTCCGCGTGGCTTGGGGGCGTCCCTTCCTCTGGAGGAGTTGGCAGATCGCTGGAACTGCGAGGAGGGACCCGACCTGGAGGGCTGCTTCCTGACACGCTGGCGCTTGTAAGGGCGTTGACTGTTGTTGTTCTGCCTTCGGAACGAGATGTTAGACACATGTTGTAAGGTCCGGAAGGCAACCTCCGTCTGGGTGACTGCAGCCTGCTCCTTGTAAACTTCCGGGATCTTATCCGCGAAGAGCGTCGATGCCGTGGGGGGAGCCTGTAGGAGGGACTTCTTAAACTCGGAGTCCCACGCACATTGGTCTAGGAAGCCTGAGCGTCGAAGGTGGGTGAGGGATCCGAGGCCAGCTCTAACGTTGTCGAGGACAAGCACCATGTTACGTCGCTGCCAGTCCATCAGGGTATGGAGGTGATCTAGACGAGAAGGGTTGTCGACGTCTAAGTCGGCCTTAATCGCGTCAGTCGAGGTGAGGAGGATCGACAGCGGCCTCAGAGTCCTTCTGAGGGCGGCCTCCACCGAAGAGATCTTAGTATCAGACACCTTGTACGTATGGTTGAGGTTCGGGGCCAGGCGTCCAATGGCGTCGTCCAGGGCGGCGGCCTTGTCGAATCGGCTGAGTGAGTGTACGGGCGTAGCTGCCGGTAGCTTCGAAGACTTCAGGGAGGAGGACAGCGAAAGCTTCTGGAAATCGTCCTGAAGCGCGGCTATACCCTCCAGCACATCAGGGTGAGGGGGGAGCTTGAGATCAGGGTCCTCACGCACACAAGTGAGAGGGTCCGAGCCACCAGGGGAGGAGCCCTCTGGGAGTCTGTCAGCAATCCAGCTCGACACCATCTTCAAGGGCAAGAAGGTGGGGCCCTCTGCCTCGTCGTCATCGTAGTCGGGGACGAAGTGACGTTCATCATCAGAGATAACGGGAGAGTGGCGCCTCTTCCTTGAAGATCTCGGCGTCTTCGGTGGCGTCCGGGAGCCGGAGCGGCGTGAGCGCCGGGAGGTGGACCTGTCCACTGACGGAGAGCGAGAGCGGGAAGGCGTCCTGGAGCGCCGCGAGCGTCGATGGCGTCGAGGAGGGGAGGGGCTCCTGGAGCGACGAGGTGAGCGGGATGTCCTGACGTCCCTAGGAGGAGAGTCCCTGGAGCGCTGGCGCCGGTCTGAGCGCTGCTTGGGGTCCAGGCGCTGGCGTTGGTCTCGATCTCCGGATCGCTGGCGCTGATCCTGACGCTGGTCACGATCCCTGGAGTGCTGGCGCTGGTCCTGGCGCTGGTCCGAGTGTTGGTCGTGACGCTGGCGGTTGTCAGGGCGCTGGTCCTGGCGCTGGTCCAGGCGAGAGTCCGGGCGCTGGTCCTGGCGTTGGCGTTGGTCCTGGTCCTGTGACAGAGGTTGACGGGCCATCAACTTGTCAAACATGCTGGACATGATGAGCTCCAGCTCCGGGCGAGAGAGGGTCGAAGACGTGCTGGGCGTCGGGGGCGGCGTCTGCCGAGCAGGAGGAGGAGGAGGAGGAGGAGGAGGCGGCGGCGTGGGTGAGCGACGGGGCTCCTCCTGGCGTGGAGAGTCCAGAGAGCCGGCCGGCTCGACAGGAGGGAGGTCGGTGGTGGGGTCGGACATGCTCCTACGTCGACGCTGAGTAAGCCTCTTCCTGCGAGCTGAGGTGAAGACCTTGAAGTCGATGGGGGAGAGGTCAGAACACTCTGCACAGCGGTCGTCCACAAGGCAGATCCTGGGAAGACAATCTGGGCAGCGGAGGTGTGGGTCCTTGGCCGACTTGGAGGAGCGACACGACACACAGTAGACTCTTGGCATAAATACTGTAACACATAAGTCAGAAACATGCCAATCATGGAGACACACACAAGGGGAATGCATACAAAAATTTAAAATTAAGAATTTAAAAATTTGATTAAGAGCGTGCCCCTTTAAGGGCAAGCGAAAACGGGAAAAATTATGTCCCGGAAAGGTTGCCGTAGAGAATTAAATAAGATGTAATGAAATAATTTTGAAGGGAAAAAATTATTATTACAAGTTTATTTAATAGAAATGAATGCAAAATGAAATGCATTAGATGGAATATGTAATATGAAATTAATATATAGGGATAAGTGATTATGATATATATTAATTTATGATTGAAAAAATTTTTATGAAATTTTTTGTGAAAAAGATATAAGAAATAAAATATAATGCGATATATTATTATTTTTATATGAAATGAGATATAAGCTGCTGGAAGTAATGCATAGAAACACTTAGGAAGTGTTTAGAAATGCAAAACGAGTTTTTAGAAGGAAAAAACGGGCAGCCATAGTATTTGGACCAAAGCAAGGTAGATGTGACGTAAGCAGGAAATGCGGACGTGCAGAAAAGCAGGTCAACAGAACCAGCCCACGTAGATGGAAAAACAAGAAGGAAAAGAAGGAAGGGGGGTACGAAACAGGTAGATCGACCCCCCAGAAGGTATTTCCAAGTGAAATAGAACATGCAAGGACGTAAACATGGCGAGGTGCCACGTACATGATCAAAATCACCAAGTGCAAAAAGATCGCGAAAGCGAAGTTAGAAGGAACCATCGATACATTAGAAACGATGGGGGCAGCAAAAGGAGTAATGACGGAAGGAAAGGAAAGAAAAAGATCAGAAAAACCAACCGTGAAGAAAATCAGTAAGCGAGATGAAAAAACGTGCGTTCTCTAAGAGAGAGAAAGAAAGTATGATACGAATTTTACCCAGGATTCCGGTTTCCCGCTCATGCGCAGTGGGCTGGGGGCAGCCCATCCGGTAAGCACGATGAATTTCGCGGTAAACCTCTGTCTCTCGTGAGAAAGGTGAGTGGCATATACTAAGTTAGGTAGGTTAAAAATTATAATTTATACAAACGCAATGATGAGTAAAGATACAGCAAGCTCCGTTAAAAAGTAAACTTTTGACGTGTTATGTCCGTAGATAAGTGGCCAGTTTGATAGAGCAACTTTGAGACTTGATATCTCAATAATTAATTGGCGCGGCCTGTAACATTACATATCATTGAAAAGAGAAAAGAATTGCCGTTATTTTGATATATAACCTGTCATTGTGTTAAAAGAATTAGAAAACGGTAAGTATCTCAAAAAGGGGTGTTTTTCATTTTTTCCTGTTATACAGTAGCATTATTTTACGCTTATATAACTCATGAAATACTTAGTGTATTTCAACAATTTATATATCAGAACTAAACCATCTTTTATTCAATGTAAAGTTTGTGCACATGCAAAGAAAACTTTTCACATAGCGAGCGCCGCACAAACAGTTACTTCCTTTTTTTTTATTCAAGTTGTTATTACATCCCTTCCTTGCTCGATATTTTTCGACCGCTCAGCGCTTTTTTATAATTTTAAATCACGATGAAGACAAAAGAATTGTTGTTGTTTCCATATAAAATTTGTATTTTTGTACTCTAAAATAAAGGAATGGTTAACGATGCGACAACTGTCGGAATTATCAGAATTTGTTCTCTAATAGCTGAGGTTTATGCCGCTTTAACCAAGGTGGCGAGAAATTGATTCGATTGGCTATATCCCAAGTCAGGCCGCGCAAGCGAATCTCTCTTCTGAGCCCAGGGTACAGATTAGTTGAGTTAGCCTAATGGAATGAGTTTACCTTTAATTCATTCATTGTTTAAGTCTGAAGCTATATGGTTGACTCACCTCTAAAGAAAGGTGCCCGCCTCATTCCAGATTCGTTGTCTGAGGTCACCAGTAGCTCTGTGATTCCGTTCTTCTGAAGCAGCTGGCAACAAGGAAATATCATTGAGAATAATGCTCAAAATTCATGAGTACCGTATTTCCTCGAATAGACGCCTTGAATAGACGCCAGGGGCATATCTGTTTAAAGCAAATGTACACAGGGTCTCGAACAGATGGCAGATTATAAGTTGATTAATTATTGCTTCCGTACAAAAATTGCCATAATTGCTCCTTTTTGAGGTTGTGACCTGGACAAAATTTCCTACTAAAAAACACCCTCTAATAGACCCTGTGTCTCAAATACACGCCGGGGGTAAAGGCGCTATGAAAAAATAGACGCTGGCGTCATTTCTTCAAGGAAATATGGTAATTCAAATTGTGTTGACACAAAGATTTTTAAAGTTTACACTATTTACATCACATATCTTAAATTTAGCAAGCAGTATAAATGTGAGTTACATTTGTGTGATTGGAAATTCAAATTAAGACACTCTCGTTGTATGTCAATGACACTCATAATATAATGAAGGGTTTGAAATAAGCACTTGTCTGATAGACTATTGTTAATTGAAAATATGCTGAACTATGAATATGTAGATTTATCATCCAAAACTGTGTACCACAGGAGATATCGCTTGTGAAAGATCAAGCGATATCTCCTAGGAGATATCGCTTTGACAGTAGATTTTGAACAATGCCCTGTCATCAGCAGGGACATGACATCACAAATATTTTGCATCATCAGAAATGACGTAACAATGGTATGATGTCATAAACACAACAACATCACAATGCTATGACGTCGTCAAGACGATGACTTCACAATGCTATGACATCACTGGTTAAGGAGTTGGAGGTCTATGCAGTGTTCAAAGATGTACATTTTTCATGCTTATGTGATGAAAAAAGATTTTGGATGATAAATAGAATCTCACCCTTGTGTCTTCTGATATCAAATAGATCAACACTCGTTGATAAAAGTAAAATATCCTCGGCAAGCCTCGGATATTTGTTACTTTTATCAACTTGTGTTGATATATTTGATATCAGAAGATACTTGGGTGAGATTCTCTATGTATTTGGCCAGTTTGAATGTGTTTTTGGGCTAGTATTATCAAGAATACACAAGACCATAAACCGACAAGTTTGACAATAGCAACTATTTCAACCCCTGTATCCTCAATGTAATATGCATTTACAACCGCCAAAACTTTGAATTATTATGCCTGGCTGCTCGTAAGAAACATTTGGTAAAAGGATTTGCATATCCAAAAAGATCTATGAATGTTCAATCCACTGATTAGAAATATCTTGTAACAATTGTCTTCTTGCCAATGAGATCCTCCTATTTCCTTACAAATATCTGTGCAGTTCTTTTGAAATCAAACCACTATACTCACCCACTTGATAAAGGCAAGATGCTCGATTTCGTTGCTGTATGATCCAAATTCATTCTCAACTTGAACGGCTATGATAGGCCCTCCTTGCGAATACTGTGCAACAGAGCGATATCAGTCAGTCACTGGGACTGGGTTATCTCATGGGGGGTCCAGAAACTTTGATAGAAGCAGAGACGGGGTAGGGGTGGAGAGGGATAAGAGCTCACGTATTGAAAAAGGGAAGATCTGGGGTTTTTTTTTGGGTTTCCTTTTGACCTCCCCCCCCCCCCCCCCCCCCCTAATCTTAAGCCAAAAAAACAAAAGCAAAAGACATTTCCAAAATTCTATCTTTTGATAGACTGAAATGATTAAAATTACTTACAGTGACTTCCACTTTACAAGTCCTTGCATCCTGTCTCAGGGTACGAATGTTACGTTAACTTCACTAATCTGTACCCTGGGTTCAGAAGCTAGATTTGCTCGAGCGGGCCGCCTTGGGATATAGCCAATCAAATCATTTTCTCGCCACCTTCTCGATCAAATTTCAACGAAAAATTATTTGATTGGCTATATCCCAAGGCGGCACACAGGAGCGAATCTAGCTTCTGAGCCCAGGGTACAGATTAGTGGAGTTAACGTAACGTTCGTACCCTGAGACAGGATGGAGTCCTCAAGGCCAAGAAAATGGACTGGAGTTCAGAAGGACCCAACTCATCTCGAGTACTCAAATGTCAAACTCTAATCTGTCAAGGTAATGTATTATCTGTCTCCTGATTCACAATCCTAACATCTGATATGACAATAGATTTTTCTGTGGCGGATCCGGAGGGTCAATGCTTCAGAAAAACAGGAATTAAATTTTTTTTTTTTTTTTAAATACTTCAACATAATTGAATTTGTTTTCAAGGATTATGTGTTTTAAAAAAGTACCTGAAGATCTGTAACCATGGGGATGAGTTTGTTGAAGAATCTCTCGGCAGCTCTCTGGTAGGGCTTGTAGTTTGACCGGACCTTCATCATGGGGTCGGCTAGCAACCAGCTGAATCAGAAATTACATTGTAGTTACCCAAGGGAGATCACTCTCACTATTCTTGTAACAGAGTATATATGATGGACACCTAGGAAAGTCATGTTGCCTTAAAGGAGCAGAATTAAATTTAACGTTATCGTCTGGCCTTTTTCTTTTCCTAAGTGCTTCTAAAAAAGTGTATCTTTATAAATACAAGATTTCAGCTCTGACTAGGTCAAGTGAAAAGTTGATTTCTTTGATTGGCATTCTAGAAGTTGGTGTGATGAACTATAAGGACAATTCTTATGGATGAACAACTTCTTTATTCTGTGTAAGTGACGTTTCGACATAGATTCTAATGTCGTTGTCAAGCAACTGCAAGTGATCGCTTATTATCGATATATCGGTATGTTGCAATACAGGAACAAGGTGATACAAATCGGTAGACACTTTTGAAATTATCCAATATATCGAATATTTTATAATGAGCTTTTTCATGTAAAATTACTAACAAACATAAACAAATGAAACAAGATTTACGTAAACTTTGTTTCAAAGTGTAACGTTGTGTTGTGAATATAGCTCAAATTTGTATACAGATCGTAAAGAGTGATTGAAAAAAATATCCTTTTCAAATATGTATTGCAATACACTTTTCTGTTTCGCAATATTTTGCAATACAGAAAGGAGGAACGATACCCATCCTTAAAACAGACGGATGCATTATGTCAGTTGCCAAAGTCATGTCCAAAACTAATGGGGTCTTTCTAGAGTTTGACAATTATTAACCCTATTACCATCAACATCACACTGTAACACCAGTTTCTGCTTCACCGCTTATAATGCACACTTGATCAAAGTAAACGACATAAAGGCAGTGGCAACGAGGTCGGTTTTAACTGAGATTTGAAGGCTGAAAGTAGATGTTTTAGAATCTTAGTATCACTACCAATTGGAAAACAAATTAAAAGAATTATAATATATATCTAATGAGAATGGCTAATTTTACCATCAATTCTTTAGAATTAATGCACTTGTGTCACAGAGGCTAAATCTTGGCTATCTTGGATCTGAGTATCATGTGATCCATTTGGAAACAAATTAAAAGAATTATAATATATCTAATGAGAATGGCTAATTTTACCATAAAATCTATAGAAATATGCACTTGTGTCACACAGGCTAAAACTAGATATCTTGGATCTGAGTATCATGTGATTCATTTGGAAACAAATTAATAGAATTAAATGATCCAACAATTATATTCAATGAAAATGGCTAATTTTATTTAACTATTACATCTTTAGAATTAATACACTTATATAACAGGGACAGTAAATAAGACCTAGATTTGATAGGGGTGTATCTGGTTAAAGCAGGTCAACTTACTTGAGAGCAAAGTACAAAAGGGTAAGAAATAGGATATCACAAGGGCACTATGTTTGCACTGTTGTCTGTTCTTATTAACAATGTACCAGTGCAAACAATGATTTGCCATCTATTAGGGGTGACTATTGACCATGTGGGACTATTGCGATAGCGATTGTCTATTGCAACCTACTATTGCGATAACGATAGACTATTGTGAGCCACTATTGCGATAACTATTGCGATAGTGTTGGATCTTAAGAAAATCCAAAATTAGCTAGAATATTCATAATCTTTATTATATTCATGTAATTGCTAAAAGTAATATGCGGCAAAATCTGTGATAAAATCATGAATCAAACAGCTTTTGTAATTTTTCACTCTAGCAAATGACTTCCTCACTCTAATATCACATCTGTCCTCATTCGAGAATGAATAATTTAACTAACCGGCAGAAAAATGTGTAAATATTTCCAAATATAGCGGAACATTACACTTTCGATACTATCGATAGTTAACCTTACTATTGCAATAGCGATAGACTTTTTGTGTTTCCTATCGATAGTGTACTATTGCCAAGCTAACTATCGCGATATATCGATAGTTTGATGTATTGTTACACCCCTACCATCTATAATAGTTATGGCTTGTCAAAGATCCAGTGCTGTTGATTGTCCACAAGGAGTATCTACTTTGCATATATCACTTCAACTGATCATTGGTAATACTTATTTAACTTCCGTTAATGACATCAAAAGGCTTTAATCTCCCAGAGGTCAAAAAGCTTACCAAACAAGATTGATCATGTTTACGGTGACAGTTATCACTAAAGACAACAATCCTATTTCAAACTTTAATGAATGATATATATATATACCATAATTTTTCTATTCTAAGTTTTTAAAAAATTTCAGAAAAGGTCAATGGTTGAACTATTTTTCACTTTTGGTGTTTCATTTGGCACTATAGTCGAAATATTAGATAAATATCAAGAACATTTGATATATTAATGCATAGTTTTTATAGATGAGCACACAATCATGGCAATGTAATCATGATCAAGATGTTTAAAATAGATTACATAATAAAGCTTTGCAATCATTAGTTTTTCATTTTTTCAAATTAAACAATTATTTCAAGATATAGGTGAATCATAGAATAATGATTTTTAGGCACTTGGTTGAAGTGTTAGAGGTGTTTTGAATTTGTTCCCTCAGAAAAATAGTATGTGGTCGAATTATTAGAGATGTCGAATTAATGGAGAAATTACGGTATATATGATATCATTGAACTCAGTCACACATGGATAATTTAAGGACATACCCTACGCATCAAAACGTTGCTTCTGCGCAGAACCGTGCGCATCGCAAATCGATACGATAAGAAATTTGCGACAATTCTGAATGCTAATAAACTGTATCAAAACTTACTGAGAACTATGATCTATCTAAGTTGTTAGATAATTTAGATATTGAAAGGTCCACTTTGTTTATTTAAGTGTGACATCAAAAGATTACTTCACATTTGCGACAAGAAATCGATGTACGGTAGCGTTGATAAACAAGCCATGCTGTCACCAGCTGATCGACGTCAATCAGTCAATGCAAGCAGCCGGTAAAATGCGAAATATTCAGTACCGCATTATTCACAGAATTCTAACAACGCACAAAAGTGCATTTCTTTACAAATTACAAGATTCCCCACTGTGTACTTTTTGCAAATGCTCAAACGAAACCATAAAGCATTTATTATTTGATTGTGTACATGTAAAGAGTCTGTGGCAACAGCTGTTGGAATGGATAAAATGCAAAACTGGCATAAGATTGAAACCCGATATAGTACACTTAATTTTGGGCTACAAAGAAAAAAGAAATGACGTTTTGAACTTGATCTTTATTGTAACCAAACATTTCATATATACATGCAAATGCAAAAACAGAAAACCACATATAAACGGCCTAAAATCGGTTCTTCAAGACACATATGATGTCAGTAAACAGATCCTCTATACGGACTGTAGATATGAAAAATTCATTTCCTTTTGGTCCTCTTGCCACAGCCTTTTTACATAAATTACCTCTTATTGTCCTGTTGGTTTGCAATTTTGTCGCATTGGATTGAGAATGTATACCATGTTACTACCCATGTCAATTTGATATAATGTACTTCATGTTGAAATGATTTTTGTGGAATAACTATGTACACGTATGGTACCCCAAAAAAAAGAAATAAAATAAAGTTGCCCATGTCGAAGAAAATAGTAGAAGATTGAAAATGGAAATGAAAATTTAGCGAAGTTTTCTTCGTTCCATTGAAAATTTTTAAATTCAAAACGAAATATTTTGTCTACTGAATCATCGTGAATGCAAAGCCAGCGCGACGACGACAGTCAGCTGACCATGTTGTTTTTCTACTGCGGTAATCATAACAACATGAAATCTAGAATCCCAATAACCAGCGATTGACCTGCTCAAAGATGTTTGAAATACGGAAATCAGCCCCTGCGACAGTGTGTTGGCCGGAATTACCTCGATCAACAGTCAACACTTCATATGTGGCAGTGACACTGACAGCACAGTAATTTTCAGGTAGCCAAATTTCAAATTGTAATTGCTAAATTAATTTAAGATTACGAGACACAAGTGAAGACTTACATTCAGTCATTTTTAAAATAATTCAAACGTATTACTCAACTGCGTTTATTTCAATAAAAATAAGAAAGCTAGGAGCCTTAGTCTCAGATTATATAGGCAGGCCTATTGTTCAGTTAAGATCTAGACTTGATTTCAAGTGTTCGAGTCATTATTTAGACTATTAAAGGGGCAGTAGCACGTTTTTTGATAATTTTATATTTTAAAAATTGCACTTATAATTGTAAGTAAATGCCTTATGTATTATATTGACAGTCTCAACAATCACATTACACAAGCCAATCACACATAGTCAGAGGACAAAGTATGAGGATTTACATAAATTCCATTGGCGGCCATTTTTTTGTGAACACCTTTAATTCATTTTTGTAAGAAAAAGGAATCGCATGGCTGAACCTTACGTTATATATTTGAATTATTACTGCTCCATTTAGTTTAAATACATTGTCTTTCATTTGGAACCATTTATTTTCATTTTCCTGACATCACCTTATATTCCCCCTAAAAACGTGCTACTTCCCCTTTAAAGGAGCCTACAGCAAGATGTGTACACTATCTTCAATGATAATTTATTTAACAAAATATTTTAATGTGACTCACTAAAAGATCCCCATCTCAATTGTTAAGAAAAAGAACCCAAGATAAATCTGAAAACATGGAAATGACAAAAGTGGTCAATTTTAAATATTCTACGGTAAAAGTTATTTTTTTGTTTGGAATTTGCAGCCAGAGGAATTTATATTTATGTGAATTATATGCTGATTCTTGGACCTACATTTTGGAGCTGTTTAGAGCTATTTGAATGAACAATGTTCAACTCATCAAGTGATCTTTTTGATTCAGAAAGGAATTACCTCAGTGAAAAAACAAAGACTTGAAGAGGTGAAATGCAGTCTGTCAGTCAGACCCTACTGGAAAATTAGATAAAATATAAAGATAAACGTTTAGGCAAGTCTATAAGAAGATTTGACAGCTCCATTTTTGACTAAAAAAACCCCCAAAGAAACTCCTTTTAATTTTTTCAAACTTTAGAATTATGCCAATGTTAGATTAAAACAATCCTACTGTCTTCATCTTAAGATTTGAGATGGCATTATTTCTCATATTACAATTTATAGAAATATATAACAAAACTGATTTGTGTAATGAGCTGTGAATATCTTTTAATCATTATTAGGATTTTTGGGAGTTCATAACTTTTCAGTATGTTTATTTTATGAATTTAATGTAATTATTTATTTCAAAGATTGGAAGGCACTCAAATTATTTGAAACATACATGAGTATGTTAAAAACATACATGAGTATGTTAAAATCAATGTATGTAGTTTATTATTAGTTTATGCACCTTATTCCTAACTGGAAAACTGATATAAAAGTTGATTTAATTTCAATATTACCAAAAATTATCATATTTTCTATATTGTATGCATAATTGTATATCAATGAACATCATCATCATTAACAAATGTCTATCAATTAGCAAACTTTTCAGAAACTAATGCACCAAATTAACCAACAGTGTGAAAAACAAATTGTAATTAGATCTGATCAATTGCTTATATCAAAATTTTCAGGATTATAGTTACAGGTTTAGGTAAAGTCATTCTCAGTTTCTCTCAAGATTTATATGTCCTGAATTTACAAATCACATGGATAGATGTTTCTCATTCATTGGAACTGGCATTGCATTATGATTCAGAACATGTTTTCTCTTTTAATTTTCTTTTTACCTATATTTTAGAAAAGCAAATGTTTCAAAATCATATTTGTAACTGCAGTGTCTCTTCTTATTGAAAACTCTTATCAAGTGTATCAAACCAATATACAGTTTTCAAAATGAAAAAAAAAGAATAAAAAAGGTTTGATTCATATGATTATTATGCTATGTTTTTATTATTGCAGATTTTGATGCAGCAGCAGTGGTGAGATTGTCCCTGCCCATTGTGCACTTTCCTGGAACTTGAAACACACAATACAACAGACTTGCCAATTGCAACATGGTCCATGATATTTTAAAACTGTGTCAAAGTGCCATCAGTTTGAACTACTAATAAAAACAATTAAATCCCAATCATGGCCACCTGGCTGTTACATTATAAGTAGTGTTAGTTTAGGAATTGACAAGAAAATGTGTTAACTATGATAACTGTACAATTATGGTATATGAAACATGCTAACATTCTGTAAAAATAGAGCCATGGGCTCTGTAGCTCATCAGACTTATGATTGGGATAGTTATTTAAGGTTTTGACCCCTGTGACCCCAATTGGGGTCAAGGGGTAACCAAATGTAAAATTTAGAATCTTAATTGACCAAAGAGTCTACACACAACTTTTCAGCTCTCTAGACCTTTTGGAACTGGAGAAGAAGATGAAAATTGGTTTTTAAGGTTTTGACCCCTGTGACCCCATTTGGGGTCTTCGGGTCATGAAATCTACAATTAAGAATCCCCATTGGCCAAGGAGTCTACTCACAACTTTTCAGCTCTCTAGACCTTATGGAATTGGAGAAGAAGATGAAAATAGGTTTTTAAAGTTTTGACCCCTGTGACCCCATTTTGGGTCGTGGGGTCATAAAATCTACAATTTAGAATCCCCATTGGCCAAGGAGTCTACTCACATTTTTTCAGCTCTCTAGACCTTTTGGAATTGGAGAAGAAGATGAAAATAGGTTTTTAAAGTTTTGACCCCTGTGACCCCATTTTGGGTCGTGGGGTCATAAAATCTACAATTTAGAATCCCAATTGGCCAAGGAGTCTACTTACAATTTTTCAGCTCTCTAGACCTTTTGGAACTGGAGAAGAAGATGAAAATAGGATTTTAAGGTTTCGACCCCTGTGACCCCAATTGGGGTCATGGGGTCACAAAATCTACAATTTAGAATCCCCATTGGCCAAGGAGTCTACTCACAACTTTTCAGCTCTCTAGACCTTATGGAATTGGAGAAGAAGATGAAAATAGGTTTTTAAAGTTTTGACCCCTGTGACCTCATTTTGGGTCATGGGGTCACAAAATCTACAATTTAGAATCCCCATTGGCCAAGGAGTCTACTCACAACTTTTCAGCTCTCTAGACCTTTTGGAACTGGAGAAGAAGATGAAAATAGGTTTTTAAAGTTTTGACCCCTGTGACCCCATTTGGGGTCATGGGGTCACAAAATCTACAATTTAGAATCCCCATTGGCCAAGGAGTCTACTCACAACTTTTCAACTCTCTAGACCTTTTGGAACTGGAGAAGAAGATGAAAATAGGTTTTTAATGTTTTGACCCCTGTGACCCCATTTGGGGTCATGGGGTCACAAAATCTACAATTTAGAATCCCTATTGGACAAGGAGTCTGCACATCAAATTTCAGCTCTCTAGAGTCATTGGTTCCGGAGAAGAAGTCGAAAACATGAAAAGTTTACGGATGGACGGACGGACGGACGGACGCCGGACGCCTTGCCATGCCATAAGCCCATCGGGTCTTTCAGACCTGATGAGCTAATAAAATTAATAATTAATATGGAATAGTGTAGTGAGTTCGGTTAAACAAGGCCACATAAATTGTATAAGTGTAGTTTTGCTGAAATAAAATTAATTTTTAAAATAGATTTCTTTGATCTGTTTTGTTGAGAACTTGAGATCCAAGCTAAGGAAAAGATAGAAAATATTTCAATAGATTCAATATTTTATAAAGTTTCCAACATTTCAAAGTATGCAACCTGTTGATTTATCACATCTTGCCACATAAAAACTCTTTGGACAGTAGTCGATGCGAAGGTAGAATTTGTTTTGCAATGTTTTGTGTACGAACTGATCGAACCACATCGCTTGATCTAAGCTAGACTTGGTTCGGGCTCCATTCTTATCAAGACAAAGATGTGTTTATATTCCAAGTTTTCGAGCAAAACTTTTCAGAAGATAATCTAACAGTTTATTACGAATAAAACTGGTATCCACCGTAAATTTTGCAAAGTTGATCTTATAATGTGTATAACGAAAAAATCGTCAAGAACGAAGTGCAGTCTAAGCGGAAGTTTCCATGAAGCCCTGTACTCTGTGTCGTCGATCGTTTGTTTACAGATTTGTCTTCAGTACTTTTGAAATAATGCTTCTATGGTAGATTTTGATAGTGAAAATATAACAACTTGAATATAACAGGTAATTCATAGATTTGTGAAGAACATCGAAAGGCATTCATGCGGGCCAGTGGGTGATGTTTTAATGCAATGCACAATGCGAATGTTCACACTTGATTCGTTGTTTAGTGACTTCATATGTCGCAAAATACCCCAGATACTTTGTTGTTTGTATTTAGTATTTTTTTAATTTAAAGAGATAAAGAAGTTTAGTCAAGTGTCTTCTGAGTAAAATATATCATTTTAACGATATTGCATAAGCCGTCAACAAACCGACGGCATTCTAGACTCGCTCCGGCTGGGGCGGCATTCTAGACTCGCTCCGGCTCCCGTAGACATTTTTTCACTGCCTATATTTATTTTCAACGGGGAAAAGTTCGCATTTTTTCGACGGTGACTCCCATTTTTTTCTTCGATTTTCAGTTTCTTATGATGTCAGGTTCATATTATGAGAATTAAAAAAAATAGAGCCATTGGCTCTGTAGCTCATCAGGCATCATATCAACTTTGCTTTATACAGGCAAGATGAGCTAAAAATGAAACTGATGTTACCTATTGCAAGAAAACCTATAAAATAAAAGTACCGAGGGTACAGAAGCTCACCTTAAAATGAATGATGTGGTAATATGGTTTAATTGTGTAACCATCTTTTATATGATAATTGATTATGGCTGCCATCATGATTTTTTTATCTTTTAAAATGCTATTCTTCTGTTGGAAACCACTAGAGCTTGAACAAACATTAATACAAGAATGATATAATCATGATTTGTTAACAAGCAGTAGGTTTTTGTATAATTTTTTTTGTATGTCTATGGCTGAATTGGTGACCATCTTGGACCTTTTAATCTTCAAAATGCTACTTTTATGTGGGCATCTGTATTAATTTCATTATGATATCTTGATTGGTTTAGGAGTATTCATTTAGTCACACTCTCAAATTCAAAAGAACTAAAACGATGATGCACATAAACATTTGGAATATATCCCTCTGACACAAATCACAAATTCAGCTAGTGATAAGTCCAATTGCCAAAGTAAACTGTCCAGGTCAATGTCTCATGTAATTCTAACTGAAGATTTTTGAATATCTTAAATCTTGACATATGTTAGTGCAATCTGATTGGTCAGAATAGGCTAGCAACATGGGGGTTTATGCTAATTACTAGATATGATGACCTATGATGACCTCTTGCACC
The DNA here is from genome assembly GCA_916613615.1 of Steromphala cineraria. NCBI lineage: Eukaryota > Metazoa > Mollusca > Gastropoda > Trochida > Trochidae > Steromphala > Steromphala cineraria. Next base: position 19,120,814 of record OU744737.1, read on the forward strand.
TGCATGTAGCTTATGTAACTTATCCTCTTATGTAAGTTACTGTTATTCCATATAGTGAGTGTCCCCCCCCTCAATTCAATATGCAATACAGATACCCTTTAGAGGAGAGTTGCAGGAGAGGGGCTGGAAGGATAGGAGGGGAAAGGGGGTTGTTTTTGGTGGGGGGGGGGGGGGGGGGGGTAAAAGAGAGGTTTGCAATGGAAATAATCTGGAGGTCAACTCAGTAATATGTTTATTGAAGTATCTTAACTAACAGAGAGAATTGGTGAGAAAGACTTTGTAAAAAAAGAATTGTTCTGCCAGCTGTTCAATGAATGCTGTTTTGAAGATGAATATTATATCTTTTTTTAGCATGATTAACAAAATAAAAGATAATTAGTTATTCATTAACCAAAATTTTCAATTTGGAATAAATTAATTGCTTGGGAACAAAGGAGTAAAAAACCTTACAGTTAGTGTTGGGAGTGAACAAATTTAATCATTTTAAATGCTTTTGAAAAGGATTTGTTTGCATTGAATGATCATTATAATTATTTAGATAATCATTGTTCAGACCGTAATCAGATATAGATGATTAAAAAATGTATATTTATCCCTCACTGGCTATGTTATTTGCCATATATATATATGAAGTGTCAGGAATTATGTAACCCACTGATGGAGTGAACAACTTTTATCATTTTATGTTTTATTAAAAGGATTTATTAATACAGTCATGCTTCAGGCTGTTCGCAGATAAAGATGATTCATACATTTTTTTGTAACTGTATTTATAGTGTTAATGAATATTACAACAAGCGTATCAATACAAATATAATGACATTGATTTGATTGATCAGGAAATGTATTCTTTTCAATGAATTTCAAGAAATCTAATTGAAAATTCAATATAATTGACATATTGACCATCTTGGATTCTTGATAATAAAATAAATGAATCTTTGTCAGGAATCACTATATAAAAAATTATTCACTTTTCAGAATGATATCTTAATTGATTTAGTAGGAGTAGTACTTGGCCTGAAATCTAATTGAAAAATAATGACTTCTAAGATGACATGTTAATTGTTCCCAGCACCCCTTCAGCATTATACAATTATCATTTAGTTTTACAGGTATTTATAAAACACATGGTATTGGAACTGGAACCTGATACAAAATACCTCTATTATTAACTTATCATGTAGATTACTGTACATAAAAGAAGATTCTTGACTTGTTTAAATTGTTATTTGTAAAAAGTATTACTATTATTACAATACAAGTATACTTTTCATAAAGACAATTTATATACTTTCCATAAAGTCCATTATGTTCTATCTATCAATTAGGTCAGGATTACTATGCAATATACAAGCAGGCAGGGCTGCTAGCCCCAGATCCTTAAGGAGAGTGTAGCAATTTGTGTATTTGGCTTTGTTTACGTATATTTGGAGAAGCATCCTAGTGTGCTGAGCATGTAAACCTGAACTCTGGCTAAGACCTTATGTGTGGTATTAAAAGACTTGACGGGAGAGAACATGAATTGTTATGAAAAATATATATAATTTTACAAAATATAGTTAGCTTATGTCCTAAATTGATTTTGTGTCAAGAAGAACTTCTGTTAGATATAGAAATGGTACAAATATGAGTAAAACACAGGAACTGGAACCTGATGCAAAATAACTCTTTCCACATCAACTTATCATGTAGATTGCTAAACACAAAGCTTATTGTTGACAAATTTTGTGTAAGTTGTTTTTCTTAGAAAGAACATATCACTGTCATGAGAATACAAGTCTAATTTCAATAACTCTACATACACATGGCCATATAGCATAATGCTCTACCATATCAATTGGGTCAGGTTGATTATGCAACAGACTAGCAGCTGAGACTGTGATGCTAGCAGCCTGTATTGGGATGTGTATTAGAAATGCATAGTGGACTCAACAGAAATATCTGAACTCTGGTTGACCCCTTTTGTGTGGTATTCAAAGGAATATAAGGGAGATACCATTGTTTAAAATTCAACATGATGTTTAATGTCATTGGGTTTTTGCAGCTGGTTGCCATAAAGATTTTAAACAAATTAATTAATTATGTTTGTCTTTCATCTTAATGTTTTAGAAACACTTAAAAATATAGAAAAACTTGCATGACAATCTTAAATATTCCATATTCAAGATAATATTATGATAAGTAAGTTCAAATTAGAGAATTTATATGGTGCGAGTAATCACTTGATGAAAGCTTAAATTTAGTAATAATGATGTGTCATCTGCAGCTGAAAAGTCAATATGGCTGCTATCGCGCCCATCTTGGATTCTCAGAACTGAAACATCTACCTTTGTGGGAGGAATCACTATAGGTATAACATACTACAATATGAAAATGATAACTAGATTAGTTTAGGAGAAGGAGTCATTTTCATGAAATCTAAATGAAAATTCAATATGGCTGCCATGGCGGCCATATTGGATTCTCAAAACTGAAACATTTACCTTTCTATGCGGAATCACCATAGTTATAACATACTACAATTTCAGAATGATATCTAGATTGCTTTAGAAAGAGTAGTCTTTTCATGAAATCTAATTGAAAATTCAATATGGCTGCCATAGCGGCCATCTTGGATTATCAAAACTGAAACGTCTACCTTTCTGTGAGGAATCACCATGGGTATAACATACTACAATTTCAGAATGATATCTGCATTCATTTAGGAGGAGTAGTCTTTTTCCTGAAATCTTATTGAAAATTCAATATGGCTGCCATGGCGGCCATCTTGGATTCTCAAAACTGAAACGTCTACCTTTCTGTGAGGAATCACCATGGGTATAACATACTACAATTTCAGAATGATATCTGCATTCGTTTAGGAGGAGTAGTCTTTTTCCTGAAATCTAATTGAAAATTCAATATGGCTGCCATGTGGGCCATCTTAGATTCTCAAAACTGAAACGTCTACCTTTCTGTGAGGAATCACCATGGGTATAACATACTACAATTTCAGAATGATATCTGCATTCGTTTAGGAGGAGTAGTCTTTTTCCTGAAATCTAATTGAAAATTCAATATGGCTGCCATAGCGGCCATCTTGGATTCTCAAAACTGAAACGTCTACCTTTCTGTGAGGAATCACCATGGGTATAACATACTACAATTTCAGAATGATATCTGGATTCGTTTAGGAGGAGTAGTCTTTTTCGTGAAAGTTTACGGACGGACGGACAGACAGACAGACGGACGGACGGACGGACAGACAGACGGACGACGGACGAAGCGCCATGACATAAGCTCACATTTACTTTGTAAAGGTGAGCTAAAAATTACAAAACAAATGTATAATTATTCAACACTTTCTACATCGCCTTATCAGACAGTGAAAGAACATACTAAAATATCCAAGGAGAAATAACTTTGTCATAGACTGTCATCTAATGGAGAAAAATAGGGTTTTAAGATTGTGACCCCTGTGACCCTATTTGGGGTCATGGGGTCACAAAACCTACAGTTTAGAATCCCAATTGGCCAAGGAGTCTACATGCAGTCTTTCAGCTCAATAGACCTTTAGGAGCTAAAGATGATGATGAAAATAAGTTTTTAAGGTTGTGACCCCTGTGACCCTATTTGGGGTCATGGGGTCACGAAATCTACAATTTAGAATCCCCATTGGCCAAGGAGTCTGCACATATAATTTCAGCTCTCTAGACCTTTTGGAACTTGAGAAGAAGATGAAAATAGTTTTTTAAGGTTGTGACCCCTGTGACCCTATTTGGGGTCACAGGGTCAACAAAGTTACAAATTAGAATCCCCATTGTCCAAGGAGTCTGCACATATCAATATTAACTCTCTAGACCTTTTGGAACTGGAGAAGAAGATGAGAATTGGTTTTTAAGGTTGTGACCCCTGTGACCCTATTTGGGGTCATGGGGTCACGAAATCTACAATTAAGAGTCCCGATTGGCCAAGGAGTCTGCACATATCATTTTCAACTCTCTAGTCCTTTAAGAACTGGGGAAGAAGATGAAAATAGGTTTTTAAGGTTGTGACCCCTGTGACCCTATTTGGGGTCACAGGGTCACCAAAGTTACAAATTAGAATCTCCATAGTCCAAGGAGTCTGCACATATAATTTTTAACTCTCTACTCCGTTTGGAACTGGAGAAGAAGATGAAAATAGGTATTTAAGGTTGTGACCCCTGTGACCCTATTTGGGATCACAGGGTCACCAAAGTTACAAATTAGAATCCCCATAGACCAAGGAGTCTGCACATATCATTTTTAACTCTCTAGTCCTTCTGGAACTGGAGAAGAAGATGAAAATAGGTTTTTAAAGTTGTGACCCCTGTGACCCTGTTTGGGGTCACAGGGTCACCAAAGTTACAAATTAGAATCTCCATTGGCCAAGGAGTCTGCACATATAATTTTTAACTCTCTACTCCTTCTGGAACTGGAGAAGAAGATGAAAATAGGTTTTTAAAGTTGTGACCCCTGTGACCCTATTTGGGGTCACAGGTTCACCAAAGTTTCAAATTAGAATCCCCATTGTCCAAGGAGTCTGCACATATCACTTTCAACTCTCTAGTCCTTTTAGAACTGGAGAAGAAGATGAAAATAGGTTTTGAAGGTTGTGACCCCTGTGACCCTATTTGGGGTCACAGGGTCACCAAAGTTACAAATTAGAATCTCCATTGTCCAAGGAGTCTGCACATATAATTTTTAACTCTCTACTCCGTTTGGAACTGGAGAAGAAGATGAAAATAGGTATTTAAGGTTGTGACCCCTGTGACCCTATTTGGGATCACAGGGTCACCAAAGTTACAAATTAGAATCCCCATAGGCCAAGGAGTCTGCACATATCATTTTTAACTCTCTAGTCCTTCTGGAATTGGAGAAGAAGATGAAAATAGGTTTTTAAAGTTGTGACCCTGTGACCCTGTTTGGGGTCACAGGGTCACCAAAGTTACAAATTAGAATCTCCATTGTCCAAGGAGTCTGCACATATAATTTTTAACTCTCTACACCTTTTGGAACTGGAGAAGAAGATGAAAATAGGTATTTAAGGTTGTGACCCCTGTGACCCTATTTGGGATCACAGGGTCACCAAAGTTACAAATTAGAATCCCCATAGACCAAGGAGTCTGCACATATCATTTTTAACTCTCTAGTCCTTCTGGAACTGGAGAAGAAGATGAAAATAGGTTTTTAAAGTTGTGACCCCTGTGACCCTGTTTGGGGTCACAGGGTCACCAAAGTTACAAATTAGAATCTCCATTGGCCAAGGAGTCTGCACATATAATTTTTAACTCTCTACTCCTTCTGGAACTGGAGAAGAAGATGAAAATAGGTTTTTAAAGTTGTGACCCCTGTGACCCTATTTGGGGTCACAGGGTCACCAAAGTTTCAAATTAGAATCCCCATTGTCCAAGGAGTCTGCACATATCACTTTCAACTCTCTAGTCCTTTTAGAACTGGAGAAGAAGATGAAAATAGGTTTTTAAGGTTGTGACCCCTGTGACCCTATTTGGGGTCACAGGGTCACCAAAGTTACAAATTAGAATCTCCATTGTCCAAGGAGTCTGCACATATAATTTTTAACTCTCTACTCCGTTTGGAACTGGAGAAGAAGATGAAAATAGGTATTTAAGGTTGTGACCCCTGTGACCCTATTTGGGATCACAGGGTCACCAAAGTTACAAATTAGAATCCCCATAGGCCAAGGAGTCTGCACATATCATTTTTAACTCTCTAGTCCTTCTGGAATTGGAGAAGAAGATGAAAATAGGTTTTTAAAGTTGTGACCTCTGTGACCCTGTTTGGGGTCACAGGGTCACCAAAGTTACAAATTAGAATCTCCATTGTCCAAGGAGTCTGCACATATAATTTTTAACTCTCTACACCTTTTGGAACTGGAGAAGAAGATGAAAATAGGTATTTAAGGTTGTGACCCCTGTGACCCTATTTGGGATCACAGGGTCACCAAAGTTACAAATTAGAATCCCCATAGACCAAGGAGTCTGCACATATCATTTTTAACTCTCTAGTCCTTCTGGAACTGGAGAAGAAGATGAAAATAGGTTTTTAAAGTTGTGACCCCTGTGACCCTGTTTGGGGTCACAGGGTCACCAAAGTTACAAATTAGAATCTCCATTGGCCAAGGAGTCTGCACATATAATTTTTAACTCTCTACTCCTTTTGGAACTGGAGAAGAAGATGAAAATAGGTTTTTAAAGTTGTGACCCCTGTGACCCTATTTGGGGTCACAGGGTCACCAAAGTTTCAAATTAGAATCCCCATTGTCCAAGGAGTCTGCACATATCACTTTCAACTCTCTAGTCCTTTTAGAACTGGAGAAGAAGATGAAAATAGGTTTTTAAGGTTGTGACCCCTGTGACCCTATTTGGGGTCACAGGGTCACCAAAGTTACAAATTAGAATCTCCATTGTCCAAGGAGTCTGCACATATAATTTTTAACTCTCTACTCCGTTTGGAACTGGAGAAGAAGATGAAAATAGGTATTTAAGGTTGTGACCCCTGTGACCCTATTTGGGATCACAGGGTCACCAAAGTTACAAATTAGAATCCCCATACTGGCATAGGCCAAGGAGTCTGCACATATCATTTTTAACTCTCTAGTCCTTCTGGAATTGGAGAAGAAGATGAAAATAGGTTTTTAAAGTTGTGACCTCTGTGACCCTGTTTGGGGTCACAGGGTCACCAAAGTTACAAATTAGAATCTCCATTGTCCAAGGAGTCTGCACATATAATTTTTAACTCTCTACACCTTTTGGAACTGGAGAAGAAGATGAAAATAGGTATTTAAAGTTGTGACCCCTGTGACCCTATTTGGGATCACAGGGTCACCAAAGTTACAAATTAGAATCCCCATAGACCAAGGAGTCTGCACATAACATTTTTAACTCTCTAGTCCTTCTGGAACTGGAGAAGAAGATGAAAATAGGTTTTTAAAGTTGTGACCCCTGTGACCCTGTTTGGGGTCACAGGGTCACCAAAGTTACAAATTAGAATCTCCATTGGCCAAGGAGTCTGCACATATAATTTTTAACTCTCTACTCCTTCTGGAACTGGAGAAGAAGATGAAAATAGGTTTTTAAAGTTGTGACCCCTGTGACCCTATTTGGGGTCACAGGGTCACCAAAGTTACAAATTAGAATCTCCATATGCTAAGGTACTTGTACACAAAATTTCAGCTCTCTAATGTGTATGGTTCATGAGGAGAAGTCGAAAGTGTCAAAAGTTTACGGACGGACGGACGACGGACGGACGCTGGACGACGGGCCATGCCATAAGCCAATCTGGACTTTCAGTCCTGATGAGCTAAAAATTCTAAATTTTGGAAAGTTATTTTTTAAGATAATCTGCTCATTTTTGGGGTGAAAAAAATGAGTTTTTGTGATGCATAACTTTGAAAAAAATATTAAAATGCTTTTTTTTATCAAACATATTTGTGGTAAACATGGACAACTGTTTCATTTCTCACTTTTAGCATCGAATTTTATCCATATTTCACGCTCTCACACAAATTATGCTCAAATAAAAAAATTGATATTTTTTTGCTTTTTTCCACAAAATTGTCATTTTTTAAATCGATTTTACTCAAAAGCGAGCACGGTGACCCCCTTTTTTTATTTGACTTTTGAAATCAGCACACTCAGTTGAACAAACATGCTTATTTTCAGAAAAATCTAAATATCTTTATTTCTGGGTAGGGTATGTCCTTAAAACATATGCCTTACATGCATGAATCCTTGACTTTATTGTGAGAGGAATATTTCATATGGCAAGACAGAAATGTGTCCATCCAACATCATAGGTTAGGGAAAATATCATCCATGACTTGTGAAATGTCCCAAATAAATCACATTGCTAAGAAACATTATACGTGTATCTGATATATTTCTAAGCCAAAATTAAGGAATAAGAAAAAAAAGTAAATTGTTGTTTTACAAACCTTGGCATCCCACCGAGATCCCATTCAGAGCAGATAAACGGCCCAGGCCGAAATATGACATAAAGTCCTAGTTCTTTTGCTAGCTCCAGATACTCTCTGGAAGAAAGGTATTCATACATTGTATTAATTGGATACATACATGTCGTTTAGTGCCATAACTGACACACAGTACAAAGCTTTATGACGTCACACATGAACCTAACATCACAATAAACTGGGGCTGCGAAAGTGAAAATCTGTCTTGGCAATACCATAATTTATATGTTATATCTCCATCCAAAACATTTCCAACACAAGATTTTGCTTGTGGATGATCAAACGTCGCGGATATTTTTTTAAATATGACTTTGAAAAATGAGTTGCAATTGTCAAGTACAGGACATTACAATTATTTTACATTATCAAAGATAGTAAAAAAAAATGCTATGACTTATTAATAAGCATGACTATGACATTTTTAAAAAATGTAATTGATTTTAAACTATTTAAAGATAATATGTCTTAGATCTTTTTGTAATTTATTATGTTATTTAATAAGGAACTCACCTCACGTTAAGCATCCCATCAAAGACGAATATCCCTGGTGATGGCTCATGAAGATTCCACGAGACATACCTGAAAGTAGAAATGGAGCCATTTGCTCTGTAGCTTATCAGTCTTTCATTATTCATTGGTCGAGGACTTTCATATAAAGATAACAGTTTGGATTTTAGAAAGGTATGGGCCATGAACCATTTTGCACAATGATGACCCATTGATATAAAGGCAATGGTCTCCTAAAAATTCAGAAAAGTACAAATAGCTGAAAATGACAGATTTTTAACATGCAAAGAATCATAACAAAAAATACAATATCATGAAAACAAATTTCCGGCAAAACTATGTAAAGTGCTTATCCTTTTAAAAGCTTTAAGTAGGAAAAGATGTCAAAATATGGAAACTGCCTTTAATGGTTGAAATATTTCCTAACTGGCGCTAAACTCAAACTCTCACTCACTATTTAATTGTGGACACCCAGCCCTTCTGGTTGTATAGGCCAAATGAGCTGAATACAATGTTTTGTGTGAAAATGATTGTCTTGATGAGCAGCTTGCACTCTGTACAGCTCTATCAAGTTTTAATGTACATTCAGGTACATCTATTTCATGCTTTTAATGAGCCACTCCGTGATTTTCATCACATATTGTTTTGCTTTGAAATGATTGGGAAAAGCATAACTAATAATATATATTCAAATATCTCACATATTCACAGTTAAATACATTCACAAAAGACAAATTCAAATGTCAAATTTACATGAATCAGAATACGAGTTATATAACCTATCAAACATTTTCAACTCATAAATGTCATTCTGAATGCTTCAGATGAGTTTCCAAAATTACGTTTGATTGATTGAAGCGCGTCATTGTCCGGTTTTCGATCAACCTCTCTTCTTCAAACCTTACTGTTGTCATTTTACCCCGTCAATTAGCTTTTAGACGAATCTATTCTACAACAGACACTACTTTTTAATCAGGTGACACTGTTGGTGAACTTTGTCAATTATGACCCTCTTCAACTCACGAAGCGGCTCTTTCAGATTTATCCCGGTGTTGTCATTACTTCTCATAATTAAGGGTGTATCGTTAAATCTAACTATTCATGATGGCAATTCTCTCTGCTCTGCTATAGGACAAGTACATACAATCAATGCATCGAATTATTGATAGTTTCCATATTGTGTTGTTTCCTTGAATAAAACATAACCGTATATTTAATATTTCAAGATATTTCAAATACATTTCATTCTTAGATGGCTTAAGCTACAAAGGAAAATTTAAATTTCAGTATATTGGGTTTTTTAATAACGATTTTACCTAAACTGTACCAATATCAGTTTTATGTACCATGTTTGACAGTTTGCTAAACTGCATTGACAACACCCTCCATTGGGAACTTTAAACTTGAATAAGTAATGCTTCATAACTTTAATGCACAGTTGCATAAGAAGTAAGGGTTGTAAGGTCAGTCTCTCAGCCTTGAAGGCATGGACAATAGAAACAGATAAATATAGCATTTTGATGAATATATTGATCAAATGCTTTGCCCCTATTTCACCAGAAGCTGAACTATATTGCACTACAGAAATGAGGCCAATAACCCTCTTAACAAAAAGAATATTTTGAACCACTGCAATTTGTCACGCTCCATTAAGTTTACATGTAACTCACCCATGAACATTAACATTGAAAAACTTGTGATATGCATAATCACAGTGTGAACAAGCAGCTGCCATGGTCGAGCTATATCCCCCGCAAATTGCACATCATGTATAGCTTTTCCTTATCATATTGCTGAGTAAGTTTTGTCACGCAATATAACACAATTTTTCCAGGATATGAAGGAAACTAATCAAAAACTAAATGATACCAACTTTATGTCCACTGTTGGGCATAATTTCGAGTTAACTGACAAAGTTAAAATCAAACAAATAAATTTATGTATGTGGAGTGGATCTGAAAGATCAATTTGATCGTATGTAAACAAACATATTTTCAAAATTGTTCTTCATGACACACCTTCAGATGATTATGTATCTTCATATCAAATATGATAGAATATGTGATCATTAGTTCATAAGTTTTGAGCCGAACAGGACTTGTAACAGGTTTCCAACAGAGTCCTCATTTTTTGCCAAAAAAGGCAAAATTTTATAAAATATTTTCAACATTGTTCTTCATGACACACCTTCAAGTGATTATGTATCTCTATATCAAATTTGATCAATATGTGATGATTAGTGTAGAAGTTTTGAGCCGGACGGGGCTTGTAACCGTTTTTTCAACAGAGTACTCCTTTTTTGCCAAAAATGACAACATTTTATAAAAAATATTTTCAAAACTGTTCTTCATTACACACCTTCAGATGATTATGTATCTCCATGTCAAATTTGATCAATATGTGATGATTAGTTTAGAAGTTGTGAGCCGGACAGGACTTGTAACAGTTTTCTTACAAATTTACCACTTTTTCTCCAAAATCCTAATGTTTTATTTAGATTTTCAGAAAATTGTTACTCATGACACATTATTACATGTTTCTTCATTTCCATGATGAATTTGAATTGAAATGGTTGATTAGTAAGAAAGTTATGAGCCGGACACAAAGTGTAACGGACGGATGGATGGACGGTACCCATTTCAATACCCCCCGCAACTTTGTTGTTGCGGGGGATAAAAATATAGCCTGTCAACCAGTCCTTAAACTGGCTACTTTTTGCCAGGACTGGTTACCTTTTGGTCAGGACTGGTAACTTTTCAAAAAATTTCTTTATTTTCCCCAAAGGAATTGACCAATCAATTTTCAGTACAGGCTAGGTTTCCAATCTATTTTATACACTGACAATCGTCTTGCAATAAAGCACAAATCATGACAATTATTTTGCACTTGGTTTTGAATATAGCACAGTTCATGAGAATTATTTTGCACTTACGTTTCAATTGTATTGAGACCACACGACTTCATCTTCAGCATTCGGTCTCGCCAATACTCAGGAACTACCCGGAAATAATGCATAGCACCACTTAAAATTTTAAGAGGTTTACCATCCAGAATAAACTGTCTATTTTCAAAGGACAAACTCGTCCCGTCAGTCATGCTCCTGCTCTTCGACTCCCCTTCCATCCTGTTGACAAACTTCTGATTGTACTCAAAAGTTTCGCTCACGTCGTAGCGTTTTGTTGAGCTTCTTCCAGAGCGAGCGAAAAACCAGATAAGAAGAACGCCAAGCGTCACTAGAACTGCTAGCCGCTTCAAGTGCACGCTGCGGATTGATATCCCGCTTGGAAACATTCCACTATCCATTCGGGCTAACATGTCCTAGTTTGCACCCTTTCAATATTATGTCACGTGAATTAAGCTGATAGTGATAAGACTTGATGGATTCGTACTCAACTCCATTCCCTGTTGATGATCGCAACCAATTTCAAGGGAGGTAACTCTGAACTTGTCACCCGCTGCTTACCACAAAATTTAACATCTTCCTAAGTACAAGGACATTACAATTAGACATATGGATAGATAGATAGATAGATAGATAGATAGATAGATAGATAGATAGATAGATAGATAGATAGATAGATAGATAGATAGATAGATAGATAGATAGATAGATAGATCTAATACTTTATTATGCCGAAGGAAAATCTTTTTACATCAACGGCCTCATAAATACATGGCTCACAATGTAAAACTATATAAACAAAACATCACGTAAAAAATATGACACATCAATCAAAGCAACATATTTAGCTTTCAGTAGCATACATGCATGTAGATATATATATATTCAATGGATAACAGACTGAATGGTGTTATTATTTACAACTAGAAATTTCTACACATTTATTAATTTCACGCGTTCCTTTTTTCGCCGTTAGAAACAGTTCTAAAGTTATCTCACACCATGATAGGAAAAGTTCAATGCCTTGAGGATAATTATGTTCTGAATCAAAAATGAAACCAGTAAGAGCAGCATCATCTGCGAACTTCACAGTAAATACATTATCAAATGACGATTGACAATCATTGGGGCACACAATGAAAAGTAGGGGGAGAGTGTGTTTACAATTCAGACATAACAATGTTTACATAGTTAATTGGTACAGCTGATTGGTAGATGTGGTTCTTTGATGATGGGGTTTGGGAGGTAAACCCCTTGATCTCTGTTAATCTCACGGGCTAATCTTCTCAGATAGATAGACTCACGGAGTTTTCTTTTGCGCCAATCATTGATGTTGGAAGCCAGAATCTTAGTATTTTGCCAGTTGATAGAGTGGTTTGGGTTGTTGGCGATGTGCTCTGATAGGGCGGATTTGAGGTCTGATTTTTCTACTGAGGTTTTATGTTCTTTGAGTCTTATGTTGAAGGGTCGGCAGGTTTCTCCAATATTTCTCAACTTTTGTTTTGTGATGTAGCAGTAACTATCGCTTCCATAACACAAACACTGTGAACATATTTGAAAGTATTTTTATGGATATAGCTAGGGACCAAGCTCGTCAATTTTAAGGCATCAAATGTTACAGGTGCGTTTTGCTACTTGAAAGATTTACTTTGTCGTTTTTTTAAGGTGATAGTACTGCATATCAACTTACCACCAAAGAATGGAAGACAGTTGCTGAATTTCTAAACATAACGCTGTGCAGTCATGAGGCTCAATAATATCAAACAATTCGGACTTAATTCGGCCTCGTGCTTCAACTATCAGTCTAAGTAAACCTAGACTCAATATTATCCGTTTCACTCCTAAATATTATCCGTTTCACTCCTATACTGAGTCTAAAAAGGCCTAGTAGACGGTCGCGTCCATCCTGGTCCCCGGGTTCAGTTGCGCTGCGCTTAACTTTAGTGAAGTGCAGTGAGGAATGTTGCGCAGCGGCACTGAGCCAGGGTACCAGGTTGGGTCGCGTCAGCCTACGTATCGAATTATTGATCAATCAGAACTCAGCTTATCAAGCCACAATAGTCTGCACGTTTAACATTGGAAGGTCATAGGTCGCAGAAAGGTCAGCTGACGCGACTCTCTATTAGGCCTTTCTAGACTCAGTATAGGAGTAAAACGGATAATATTGAGGCTAGCTAGGTTTACTTAGACTGTTTAACTATAGGAGTTAAGGGTGAAACTTCACCTTAAATAAGGTGGTTAGGTCTTGTCCACATGAAATTGAAAATACTCAATATGTTAACGTTTATAGAATATATTTAACAATAGACCTACTCCAAGATTTATTATTAAAAAAATAGGCCTAGTTCCGAGGAAAAAAATAATATTCAAAATATTAACTCTAAAGAGAAATGAAAACCTCTACACTAGGACTCGGTGGAGAGGAAACCTTTTGAAATAACAAGTTCGATTATCGATAGAGTTATTGAAAAACTTTTATTCCTAGGCCGACTTTAATTAGACTGGGGCTTCTCCGACCCTCCCTTATACAATTACACTATATGGTACAAGAAAGGGGTTATTGTGTACCATATATTGTCTACCAAGTAATACAAGTTTCAAGAATTTTCTCATTTTTGGTATATAGGTACTTTTTGATGTGCTGAAAATGAAATGAAATTTGGCTGTCACCGAACGATTTAAAGAGTTATATGCAATTCAAAACTTGACCCTACTTGACAAAATAAATATATTTTTCTTTAAGTCGTAACTTTTTATTTATGATTGTTTTTGAAAGATTTTTGCAATTTTAGAACCAACTGATGGTAAACTTGATAACGCAGGGCATCATATTAATAGGTAAACGATGTAACAATTTGCTGATTTGTAGTTGGCAATGGAAGATGACGTTAATTTTTCGTCATTTTTTATGACGTCAGTTTAGACATGCGCAGATGGGAAAACTTGTGCCGAGACTATACCATTAATAAATTCCTCAACAAGGTTCCTATCATCTCTAAACATGCCGTGAGTGAATACTCTTTGGACAATGATAAACATATTTAACAAACATGTGGTAAACAAAAAATAGTCCAAGAAAATCCTGCGGCCTTAGCACTTCATGATGTCTCAATGACATTCGCAAGCATCTACGAATAATGTTTGTAGGCGCTAAACTTAACTTTTCCTTTTTCGAAACAACTAAAACGTACTAGGCCGTGTTCACATGCCACCAAATACTTATATGAGTATATTTACTTATATGAGTAAATTTACTCCTAATGAGTAAATTGGGCATGTGAACGCGTTTACCTATATATAGGCAAATTTGCTTCCGTAGTAAATTTACTTCACCTCCAGAGGTATAGCAAAAGCAAATTTGCTTATAAGCAAGTTTACCTATATAAGTATTTGTGGCATGTGAACGCAAAATGTCTTTATTCATATGAGCAAAATGGAATTATCATTTCTTAAAGCTCCATTAACATTCTTGCAATATTTAAACAAATATGTTTACTGTATTCGTAGTAGTTTTAGCAATATTTTGCGACCAACCATTAGAAAATCGGACCAAAATTCATTAAATAGGAGACAGTTTACCAAAACTACAGAGACGTAAGCCCCGGCATGTCGACATGAATGCGAATCAAGTGTGGCCATCTCATAATTTCCGGTTCCTAAATATACGCTTGAAAGCTGTCTTTGTCGCGCACGACTAGAAATTTTTTTATTTCTCCGAATCAGGCACTAGTTGCCGGCAAAGTTGATGCCCATCGGACGCAATAGCGGTAACTAAGACGTGGTGTAAAACTTACACATAAAATGATGTCACCTAAAGCGGGTTCGTTAAATGCGATAATGGCACTTTCGGTACTGTACTTCGAACGTCGAATTAAGCATTTTATTGATGATTAAAACATGAAAATATGATATCAAACTTTCGACGAAAGATGTTTCTAAAGAGTGATGTATTTCAATAGCTAAATTTCAATTATGACAATGAACCGATACGGGGAAACTGAGAAATTATGTCTCTTAAACAACATGGCTGTGTTCTGTGATATTTTGTTAATGTCACATGCCACATCACAAAATGCAATCATCAGTGTGCTGTGAACTTAGAACCAGGGGTGTCTAAGCACTTCGAGTACCAAGATCATCTATCTTCAGTTGCCCAAATATATGGTAACATTAGCGCGATTCAAACCATAGCTGGAAATGGTTTGGGAGAGGCTAGGTTACCTCTGTAAGTAAGGGTTGGATTCAGGGTTATATAGATAGGTTAGTTAGGGCACGTTAATCTTCTTTTTACGTTCTTTCGCAACGATGGAAAAACAAATCATATGTCTTTTGGCAAAGAATAATTGTCAAACCCTCGCACACCATGAATGCATTTCGTCCAGCCTTCATTTATGTCAGTAAAGATGGTCACCAATGACATGTAGAATCACAGTAAAATGTTTTTGCATTTTCAATTCAATTCAATAGTTTTATTGTTTCAAGGCCAAATGACCCATAATACAGCACATTAAATAAATATCATACATGAAAATATACACATGCGAATTAGATCCTTTCTCCTCGTACACGAAATACATTATACAAGAATTTTCCTAACATGTAAGCATAATCATTAGAGTTCATTAAATATTTAAGACCATGTATATTTCTGTTATTATTGAATAGAAGCGGTACATCAACACGAAGAGTTTGATACATTGGGCACTGATATACAATATGGATTTCATCTTCGGTTACATTACATAAAGAACATTTAGAATCAGAACTTTCATAATCATTAAAACCTTTTCTAATACATTGAATTCCAAGACGATTATAACAGCTTCTGAAAATAAGTAGTGCTTTCCTGTATTTTACATTTTTCAGTTCATAAATATACAATTCAGAAGTAAATAATGACTTTATGGTGGAATAGAATTGTAAAGAGCTTTTATCTGTAAGTTCTGCGTGCCAGTCCTGTTTAGCACAATCAATTAGTCTTTCTTTAAACAATTTTAAAAACGAATCTATATCCCCTACTCCCTGCTGTATCCAGACATGTCCAAACCCATAAGTGAATAAAAGTTGCATAATCTTTGACGCCCAGTTAGTTCGCTTCCTGTCACAGGTTTTCTTTAACATAAGATATGATTGGTGCGGGTACCTATATGATGGCATGATAATCAACCCGAACCAATATTTAATGCAATTAATATAAGATTTTACATACAAGGGATATCTCCCACATTCTCCATACAAGCAACATTGGGGAACGATTTACTAACATTCAATACAAATTTACAAAATGATCGATGTACGATTTCAAGTTGATTCATTTTCTTATATCCCCATATTTCACTTCCATACATTAAAATTGGCACAATTTTCATATCAAATATTTTAAATGCATCCCGAATATTTACCTCATATTTACGAATAATACTTTTTATTGGGAATAAAGCTTTGTTGGCTTGTTGTGCTAAAATATTACATGCTCTCGTCCACACAAGTTTAGGGGTCATCATTATACCAAGATACTTGTATGCATTTACCACTTCAATTTCTGTTTCATTATATGTCCAGTTCTCAAATCTTGATAGCCTTCCCCCGCTTCGGAAAACTATTACTTTAGTTTTATCAGTATTGATCTCCATACCCCATTTCAAACAATACCTATGGAGAAAATCTAGTTGTTTTTGTAACTTAAGAGGTGTATCAGCAACTAAAACTAAATCATCAGCAAAAAGTAAAGATAAGATATTATACATGTCTTCTGATATAAATATGCCATTATTAAAAGCTTCACTCATAGATTCTGACAGTTCCTTGATAAAAATGGAAAACAGCACTGGACTAAGTGCACACCCTTGTCTTACACCTGTAGAACAATTGAAATAGTCAGAAAGCTTCGAGCCTTCGATAACGACTGCAGATTTTACCTTGTTATACAAATCTTGTAGAACTTTGAATAAGTTGCCATGTATTCCATTATTTAAAAGAAGATAAAGCAGCTTTTTCCTATTAACCATGTCAAACGCCTTTTTGAAATCAACAAATGCGCAATAAAATTTTCCTTGTTTTTTTGTTGTATACTTTTGAATGATAGATTGCAAAATAAAAATATTGTCAATTGTGGAATGGTGTTTCCTAAAACCCCCTTGATATTCACCAATAAGGCCAGTACTTTCAACATGATCATCGATTCTCTTATTAATAATTGTTGTGAAAAGTTTGCTCATGCTATTTAGTAATGAAATGCCCCTGTAATTGCTAGGTTCATTTGCATTACCTTTCTTATAGATTGGTATTATTAGTGCAGCACGCCAAGCTTCAGGGAATTGACCTTTAGAAAGTATATGGGAGAATAATATAGCAAGATATGGTGCAATGGTATCTTTGACAGTCTTGAAGAACTCAGATGGTATCCCATCATTACCAGGGGATTTATTAAGTTTCATTCTATCAATAGCTGCCTTTACCTCATCTGTGGTAATATCATAGGAAAAATCGTTATCCATACATTCATGACAGTCATGTTCATCAACGTACTTATTCACAAAATCATCAAAATCCTGGTCACCAACAGTATCAACTTGTGGGTTCAATAAATCATTAAAGTAAGTTAGCCATGTTTCTGCCGATATAGCACATTTCTTATCTGATTTTCTTGAATATCTTTTGATAATACTCCAGAATCCTTTTTGATCTTTTAACAGTGATGCTTCAGTAAGTGTCCTTGAAACACTTTCTCTAAAGACCCTTTGTTTAACTCTACAAATACTCTTAAATGTTTTTCTGCTCTGGTTAAATGCAGTGTAATTATCTTTAGTTGAGTATTTCCTGAAATGATCTAGCAATATGTACTTTTTCTTCTTTAAATGTTCACATTCTAAATCAAACCATTCAGGTTGTTTTCTTTTAGGTTTACTCTCTCTTTTAAGCATAGACCTTCCACTGTAGTGCAAGATATCTAACAGACAATCAACGGATGCGTCAATATCATCATTAATGATATATTCCATGAATGTGTTAAGGCAACTATTTACATAATCTGATCTAAATTCATTGATATATTCTTCCCTATTTTCTCCTCTCCATCTATATAATAATCTATTTGGATATTCTGACATAGAGGGTCGTGTATTCTCATATTGGTCAGTTAAAAGGTGAAGAGTTACCGCTAAAGGGAGGTGATCAGATTCAGAGCGGGATATTACTTTAAAGTCTGCCACAGTTGAGTATAAACAAGCTGACACACATATATAGTCCGGGGTACTGAAACCATTGGGACCTATGTATGTGAAATCACCAGATGATTGTGACCATCTTCCATTTAGAATATGTATATTGAATAACCTGCATAAGTCTAGGAACTGCTTCCCGTAATTATTAACAACAGTGTCCTTATTAGAACGAGGTGGTGGGGGTGACGGGGTGGTATCATACATGAAATCTTCAAGGGGTAGGTAGTCTATACTGTCATCTTCAATATAGTCCAACTCACTACCAGTCCTTGAATTGAAATCACCACTCAGTAGGATTGCACTGTCTGGATAGTCACTCTTCAGTTCGGCAAGCCGATCCCCCAATAACTCTATTCCGTCAGCATTGGACGCAGTTTCTGGAGAAATGTAAACAAAGAGCAGTATCACTAAGGTATCATTAATATTTGGTATTTTACTTATGAGGCAAATTGAATCGTCCCAATGCATATAAACTCTTGTAAATAAATCACAGAGTTTATCTGAGATGTAAACGGCTAAACCGCCGCTATATCTTCCAAAATGTTTTGCTTTAGGGCGTATAGACTGAAAACATTTATGTGATGTAAACAGGTTTACAAAGTCATCAGTGTTCTTTGCCCATGTTTCTATTAAACTTATTATATCAAAATCATTTAAAAATTGAAGAAAGGTAGGGTTACTTAGCTTGCTATATAATCCATTGACATTCCAGGATATCATAGATATAGATGTATGTGACTTGTTGTCATCACAGTGTTGAGATGAAGCATCCGTAATATCATAATCATCTTCATGTGTTTGAAGGTCAAGGCCATTGTCCTATTTACTGGTGTCAGGGTATGGGGGTCTTGGTCTGGTAGATCCTCTGCATCGAGTTATTGTACGGTTAGCAGCATCATATCTGTACATCACCTTGTCGATGACCAGTTTGTCTTCAGATAGGTATGCTGTCTTGCCTTCGCCTCTTGCTTCCACCATAAATGGTATGAGAAGTTTTCTCATAGCTCGAACACGATGGGTGAAATCTTGTGATACCCTTTGAGTTTTGTTGTCCTTAAGACCCTTCCTAGCTGCAGCTAGAACTGTTTCTTTGTCATCACGACACATGAATTTTGCAATAATTGGTGGTGGTGAAGATTTAGATTTAAGTCTATGGACAGTGTCAAATGTTATTGATGGTGTGTCTTCAACCTTGAGGGTGGCAGATATAAAGTCCCTAACTTGATCTTGGGATACAAGTGTAGACTCTCTAGCATCACCAGGAATACCAAAGAACAGAAGATTGTTTCTTCGAGAGTATGCTTCAGCTTTATCAAGAGAATCCTCAAGTTCTTGTATTCGCATATTTTGATCTGTGACAAGATTTCTGACGTCAATTCCATCTTTTCTAACGTCATCTACAACTTCCTCTAGTCTGCCGAGACGAATATCTACTTTCTTAGAGATATCAGTCATTTCAACTTGTAGGAGAGAAATGTTCTTGCTCAGTTCTGCTATTTGTTTAGTAAGTTCAGACAGCGCTGTAGCAGTTGTCGAGTTGTTTGTTTCGTCATAAGTGTTGTCACTTGTTGTGGGGAGCGTTGTTTGGCGTGTTTTACGTCCTTCAGGTGGACCAGGGTTACTTTCGACGTCGCCATCGCTGAGCAGATTGTTGATAAACACGGCGTCACCAAGAAACTGGGTCAGTGGTGCAACATCCGAACAGGTCGTGCTCAGCGTGCATTGCTTGAAGCACATGGTGTCCACGTTGTTCAATGTTGTAAAAAGTTCCATTTTCATAAAAGATCCTGATAAAAACTCACCAATATATCGCCAGTGATTATTTCCAGCAACTCCCAGAGCAAGTATGACCGTGAGCACAAGCGAGACACAATACAGCCTGTACGCAAAGTTCATGCCGGGCGTCCATGTTGTTGACTCACAGTACTCCACGTCGATGTGACTGATTTGTCTGTGTCCAGACGGAGTCCTAAAACATCCAATTCTTGATCTCCATTGCTCGAGTGTTATTCCCATGGTTAGCAAATGTAGTTACATGCATCAAAAAGAGTTGAAAATATGTTCTGTATTTAAGATAATGTTGAAAGTCGAGAAAGCAAAAAATTCATGACTTCAGTCTTACACGCATGCGCACTTTTTGCATTTTGATAGTCAGTATTGGCAGGGATAAAAATGATGATTGGAATATGCGTATTTTCAAGAGCACCAGAACAAAACATTTCATCCACCATTTTATACAACTAATGGAACTTTGCTCTGTCTGTCTGCCATAACTTGATTTCCAAAATCATTGTTTTAGCCTCTAAAACATATGTTTCTCTTTACCAAATAGCTCTGTATTTCGATAGAGTTTGAGGGAGAGTGAGAAACATTGTTTTTTGTCATTAGCCCGTGCTCCTGGCTGAGGACAATATGGGCGTTGCACGGGAGTTAGGGAAAGCTTTGTCTGAAAGGATGAGAACAAAGTTGATAATCATACTAAGCCGCTTTAGCTTGATAGCTTCTCTAAGCTTCAGTGAAGCATATAAGGTCCTTGATATCGAGGTAAAGTTTTTTAGGAAATCTGTCGGCAAAACTCAATGATCCTAAAAGGCTGTGATTTTTTTAATTTAAACTGGTGTTAAAGGGTTCCCTTACTTCCCAACACTATAATCAACGATATTGTCAGACGGCAACGGACACTTGATACTGCAAATTAGACATGGCCCTCCATCTTCTAAATGGTCCAAATGCTTTAAAAGGACAACAAAATCCAAATACTTATATAAGCAAATGTGTTTTACACCTTACACTATTTATCCATGTGAACGCATAGTATATTTGTAGGACTCAGATCTGTGGCGGGTCTCTAATCCATGGCGGATTTCCTAATCTATGGCGAGTTTGATTGTTTGATTGTTTATTGACGTCATGTTAAGTGACGTCATTGACGGATGACGTCATAATCGTTAACTGTTCGCGTCGCCAGACGAAACCGCTGCTTTTCATTGGGATGGCAAGATATTTTTCAACAGAGAGAAAAGAATTCAGCCGCTTTTCCCGTCCGAGATAGCATATAAAACCAATTGCTCTATGTTACTCATTTCCGTCATACTGTCTATTTAAGCCTTGGGAAAATATCAGCTCTCCATTGTAGCCCTCGAATGCATTGCAACTGTCTTCTATAGTCATAAATTTGCTGAAACTATCTTCTTTAGCCCTTGGATTCATACTAAATATCTACTTTAGCCCTTGGATTCTTATTAAGGGATTTCTTAACGGTTAGGGTTAGGGTTAGCGTTATAGGTTCACTGTACAATACGTTCGCGACTTTATCTCCAATATACGTTACCGACCCTTACACTAGACAAACTAACCCTAAAACATTGTCGATACGGATCCAAGGGTTTAAAAAAGATAGTCAACGAATATCTAACTGCTAAAAAAGTCATTCTAACGAGAATCCAAGGGCTAATTTCCTAAAGATATTAATTTAGTGGCGAACATATTGTTGTCCTGATTGCATTACTTATTTACCAATTGCAGATTTTGGCCTAGAAAACAGTTAAGTACATGTAGGAAAACACATAAATTTAATATTGGTAACTCAATTCTAAAAATGTCTAATCACAGTCAATTCAAAATCCGCCACAGCTTTTGATAGGTACGGCAATTTTCCATGCATTTGAAAATCCGCCATGGATTTGGATATCCGCCACGGATTTGAGGCCTGCCATGAATTTGAGTCCTACATATTTGCTTTTACTCATATGTGCAAATTTGCTCATGTGAGCAAAAATACTCATATAAGTATTTGATGGCATGTGAACACGGCCTTAGACAATACAAAGGCACTCTAATGTGAGAACAATAGTCCAGAAATAGCAAAACACCCAACTGCAGCTCTTATGTACGGGGAGTTGTTTTCTACAATACAGTTCCATCTAATCATTCATAAAAACCGCGTAAATACTCTTTGAAAATTAATGAAATAAAGGCAACGGATAACACCGATAGAAAACCCGATATTATCACTAAAAGTCCATATTCTCATTGGAATTTAATATCTATTATATGTTCGTCAGTTAAAGATTGAGTTTTTTTGAATTTATATCACTACACATGACATTCAGGTATACGTATCAAAAACAAATATGACCAAATTGATAGTCAAAAATTATGTCATTAGAATAACGGAGTTCTTTACCGTGTCGACCATTGGGTCCTGTGGGGGAATGCTCAGTGCCGAAAGTAATACGTTCTTGATCTAAAACTGGTTAACTCCCAACTATTATAACTATTATTCTATTCTATATTACTACCATCCATATACACTGTGTATAACCGTACACCGGAACTAGCGAGGTGTACGGCGGAGAAATGTTGCTAGCGAGGAGCATGATCGCAAACGGGATCACTTAATAAGCAATCATCGCCGTTTCATCAACTTTTTCTATGTTATTATCATGTCAATAGCTTTCCGAGACATAACTATTTAATGTCATATCCTGTTCATAGTCAGAGATAGCAAATATGTTACTTACAACAGCATTACTCGCAACTGTCATTGTTACTGTCCCTTGGATACAGAATGACAAGCACATACATTTTACTAAGAATGTGTGCTAAAATTACCACATGATGTTGATTATTTGAAAGTTATGAAGTAAAATATGACCTAACTTTCCATTTCGGCTCCTCGCTGGCAACATTTCTCCGCCGTACACCTCGCTAGTTCCGGTGTACGGTTATATACACAGTGATATACGTTCAATGTATGACAACTTCCATAATATGTATGATACTTGTCAGTGAATGAATTTTAGATCTAGGACGTATTTGAAGGGTCCGGAGCAAAAGTTGATAACCCTCAAAACCTAATTTTACGAGATTTTTATCACAAGTAGGTCACAAGAGGTAGATCTTTCATTTTGTTATGAATTACCTCCCTTAGCTCTTACAGTTTGAGAGTTGCATCATACCTGATTTGTGATAAGCCACCGAATTTTTAATTTTGTTTGGTAAAAGTGTGACAAGCCTCAAAAATAGGGCAACTGAAAACATTTTTGTAAATGGATTTTATCTTCAGATACAGAAAATTCTGGCAGAACCCTACATTCTTCTTATGAGGAAACATCAGAAGAATCAAAATTAGATAGTTACAGTGTCATGACCATATTTTTTGTGGAAAAATTAAGGTTTTTGTGATGGTACAAGGGGTCATCATGTTTTTACCCCCACAATTACTATTTAACATGTAAATATTTCAAACGTGTTTTTCTCAAAAGTAGAAATGTGTGGGTTATCATAGTCTTGCCCCGGACCCTTCATTTGTTACCAACAATACAAGCCCCTTCAGTATCGACAAAAAAAGAAAAAGGACAAAAGACGACGATTTTTTAGTTTATTCCAAAATGAAGACGTAGTGGCTCAGTGCTTGGCGATGATTCCGTTGATCCACCTGACGTAGGAGGAGACCCGGGTGAAGACGAAGGGGTGGGTGCCGGCACAGCCACCGTCTCCCCAGGAGGCGATACCAGCGAACTTGCCTCCGCACACCAGGGGTGAGCCGGAGTCGCCCTAAAGAGGTTCAAATTTAAATTATTTGAAGTCCTGTCAGTTTTTTAAGTGATATAATATTATTCATCAACGCCTCCAAAAAAACTTCATCACATTTTTTCTGCATTGTGAGTTTATTGTTTAGATGACGCTGGGTATGACGGCGAACTGTATTTAAATCTCCAACGTATTTAAATTCCGGTGTAGGGTTCATTGGCAATAGCCTACTGAAAGTTCCACAGGACCAGTAATTTTTATTGGCTTATACCAAAAAGAAATTAACCTGAGCGCGCGACAGATTCAAGGAATGATGTAATGAAGCAATTGAAATACATTAAGATCGACACTTGCCAATTTTTTTAATATAAAAATCTGTCTAGATTGGTAGTAATAGTGTCACCTAATATAAAAATCTGTCTAGAGTGGTAGTAATAGTGTCACCTAATGTAAAAATCTGTCTAGAGTGGTAGTAATAGTGTCACCTAATATAAAAATCTGTCTAGATTGGTAGTAATAGTGTCACCTAATATAAAAATCTGTCTAGATTGGTAGTAATAGTGTCACCTAATATAAAAATCTGTCTAGAGTGGTAGTAATAGTGTCACCTAATGTAAAAATCTGTCTAGAGTGGTAGTAATAGTGTCACCTAATATAAAAATCTGTCTAGATTGGTAGTAATAGTGTCACCTAATATAAAAATCTGTCTAGATTGGTAGTAATAGTGTCACCTAATATAAAAATCTGTCTAGATTGGTAGTAATAGTGTCACCTAATATAAAAATCTGTCTAGATTGGTAGTAATAGTGTCACCTAATATAAAAATCTGTCTAGATTGGTAGTAATAGTGTCACCTAATATAAAAATCTGTCTAGATTGGTAGTAATAGTGTCACCTAATATAAAAATCTGTCTAGATTGGTAGTAATAGTGTCACCTAATATAAAAATCTGTCTAGATTGGTAGTAATAGTGTCACCTAATATAAAAATCTGTCTAGATTGGTAGTAATAGTGTCACCTAATATAAAAATCTGTCTAGAGTGGTAGTAATAGTGTCACCTAATGTAAAAATCTGTCTAGAGTGGTAGTAATAGTGTCACCTAATGTAAAAATCTGTCTAGAGTGGTAGTAATAGTGTCACCTAATATAAAAATCTGTCTAGATTGGTAGTAATAGTGTCACCTAATATAAAAATCTGTCTAGATTGGTAGTAATAGTGTCACCTAATATAAAAATCTGTCTAGATTGGTAGTAATAGTGTCACCTAATATAAAAATCTGTCTAGAGTGGTAGTAATAGTGTCACCTAATATAAAAATCTGTCTAGAGTGGTAGTAATAGTGTCACCTAATGTAAAAATCTGTCTAGAGTGGTAGTAATAGTGTCACCTAATATAAAAATCTGTCTAGATTGGTAGTAATAGTGTCACCTAATATAAAAATCTGTCTAGATTGGTAGTAATAGTGTCACCTAATATAAAAATCTGTCTAGATTGGTAGTAATAGTGTCACCTAATATAAAAATCTGTCTAGATTGGTAGTAATAGTGTCACCTAATGTAAAAATCTGTCTAGATTGGTAGTAATAGTGTCACCTAATATAAAAATCTGTCTAGATTGGTAGTGATAATGACCTTAGTTTAATCCTCTTTAGAATTACTTCTCTGGTACTGAAATTGCCGCTTATATATAGGTTCGGGGATGGGGATACCGGCGATTTAAGAAAACTTATAAAAGTGTGGTGGAGGAGGGTTTGTCCTGGATCTAGACTCACGTTGCATGTCTGGATGCCGTTGTTCTGGGCACAGATCTGGGTGCTGAAGATAGAGGCTCCCCGTACATCAGCCCAGGCATTCGTGCAGGCATCGTTAGTGATGGCGGTCACTCGGGCTGTGTTGGGAACATCAGATACACCGCTGTCACCTTGAAAGTCAGAATACAATATTTATCAATAATTTGGATTCAAGGGATAGGGGAGGTCGAGGCAAACTGGGCAGGTGAAGCAAAGTGAGTTCAGCGGTTTATCTCAATGATATAACCATACCGCGTATGTGTCGCATGTAAAGGTGGCTGTAAACTACAAGTCAATTTTGAGAAGTGTCAACATATGTGTCACAGGTAGAGGTGGCTTTAAACTACAAGTCAATTTTGAGAACTGTCAACATATGTGTTGCAGGAAGAGATGGCTTTAAACTACAAGTCAATTTTGAGAAGTGTCAACATATATGTTGCAGGTAGAGGTGGCTTTAAGCTACATATCAATTTTGAGAAGTGTCAACATATGTGTCACAGATAGAGGTGGCTTTAAGCTACATGTCAATTTTGAGAAGTGTCAACATATGTGTTGCAGGTAGAGGTGGCTTTAAGCTACATGTCAATTTTGAGAAGTGTCAACATATGTGTCGCAGGAAGAGGTGGCTTTAAGCTACATGTCAATTTTAAGAAGTGTCAACATATGTGTCGCAGGTAGAGGTGGCTTTAAACTACAAGTCAATTTTGAGAAGTGTCAACATTTTAACAGGTGATCATTTTTATAAAAATGGCTGTGGTTGAACATGGGTTCGAACTCCTCTGGACCCACCATTGCCCGCGAAGGTCACGTGACTTACTTGAAGTCTTTCCCCAGCCGACGATCTGACAGCTATCTCCCTTGAAGCTCCGGCTATCAGGGAGAGCCAATGGTCTGACGGCTCGGTTGAGTTGAGCATCTCTGTCGAGTTTCAGAAGAGCGATGTTATTTGGGTAGCCGCTGGTTTCCTGGTAGTTGGTCTGTAAGCAAAAGGTTTCAGTCACTCCCCCGCTTACTTACTCAGATCAGACGTGCCCACGTCTTCTCTGTTGTATGAGGGCCGTCGTTCTCATTTCAGTTAAAATTGCATAATGGAACATGTTTGCATTAAACATTTGATTGACACGCTAAGTGTAGATAACTTCCATCTTGAGGAACGCCGAGACTTAAAGTGACACAGGGTATCTTTCTTAAAATTTTATTTGGTTTTGATAAGCTACAAAATATCTAATATGCTGATTGAAGTTCATACCTCATCACTGGACTTGCAAATATATCCATTTATGCATAATATCTCTAAAATGCTTGATTTTATGGAAAAATATAGAAAACATCTCAAATACGTTTAATATTCGAAATTATGCATCCAATTAATCTACCTATTAGTAACAGTACCTAACAAACACTATCGATTCGAATATATCTTCCTGTCAGCTTATGACAAGGTTTCAAAATTACGTTGGCGAATTTGCGCTCGCCACTCGAGCAACCTTGTCCGGTTTTCGATCAAAATTCCGACTTTAAATGGCCGTATTTTCGCTCTAATGTACTGATTGACACTTTAACTTGTTATTTTCAGTAACAGTTAGTAGTTCCCGATGTAACAAAATCGATTTCAAAATTTGACATATGTGATCCTATCAACATACTCTGTGTTTCTTTAAATAGTTAGGCCAGAAATGTTTACTCGAAAAGACTTGTGCCTTTGTCAGACATTGTAAGGCGATGTAGTCAATTATCTATTCGCCGTAATGAATTCCCTTCAAATCATTGAGCACCACATCCTTGATTATCAAGAGTTACGTTCTTTAAGAACTGCGCAATAACCAGTATCCAAGGAAGCATAGTTACCTCCCTTTCCTGGCATTTTATCCAATCAGCTGTCTACTCCGGAATTCCCAGCGTACCAATCAAATATTTTTAACATGACACCCCTTACTTCGTTTATAAGAATAAAGGCATCCGGAGAAATGAGCTCAGAAATAGAATGATAATGCCATCGGAAAGCCGGCAAGAAATTTTGCTATTTTATTGATGGTTTTCCTATCAGTCTAAGTAAACCAAGCCTCAATATTATCCATTTCACTCATATACTGAGTCTAGCAAGGCCTAGTAGAGGGTCGCGTATATCTGATTGGTTACCGAGAGGCGACCACACAGCAAAGGGAGGTAATAAGGCATCAGGCCTTCCTTTGACCCAGGGTACAGGGCAACCTGGTTCCCTGGCCTCGTTCCGCGTGCGCTACAGTTACACGGAACCAGGTACGGGTACAGGGGAGAGTTAAAGGAAAGTAATAACCATGGATTATTTGAGGCCGGACTCCATGGACTCACCATAGCTCTGACAATAGCTCTGAACTTCTGCTCGGTTCCATCTCTACTGCTCAGGGAATATTCTCCCAACATAACGTTCAGGGAACCAGCACTGAAATACGATTAAAACTGAGATGCAACAAAGGATAGGTTTCTATGTCTACAAATGAATTTGCATTTATGATTGAACATTTTAAGTTGTCGCCATAAAGAAAAAACATTTTGAATGAAAATTGTAGACACATATTTGAAGCCTGCATAAAATCTTGAAAATGGAAACAATAAGGCGCCGTTACCTCCAGCTAAGGCTAGCTCTCTGAAGTGGTATATATAACATGCATGATTTTATATCTTTGACGAGGCGGTAATAAAATCGCAGATTTATAAAATGCCATGTACGTTCGTAGCCTGCATAAAATCTTAAAAACAACAATTAACAAACGCCTGATAACGGGAAAACAAAAGTCATAACTTGATATCCATGATTACTTTTAATTGGTTGAAACGGTCGTAAAATCCTAAACATTATTAAATACGCACGTTGCCTCGGAGACGCAGTGAGCAGCAGTGGCGATCCAGCGGCGGTCAATGAGAACGCCAGAACATTTGTAACTTCCATCAGAAGAGTTCAGAACGGTTGCCATGTAAGGGTTACCTCCCCTTTTGGCTGGTTGCCCTCCTACCACCCGCTTTTCAGCAGCAGCAGCTGGTAAGACATAATAATATATTATACACGGTTCAAGACATGCAAATAAAAAATTAAGGGCATCAGGTCGCTGCATTATGTAATTTGAAACTAGAATAAGACGCGAGAGAGCAATCGTACACTGTAACTTTAATTACATCCTCGATTCCAAATTGATGAGGAATTTGTACCTATCCATTTTACTGCTGAGGTATTTGTACTTATCCATTTTACTGCTAATGGATTTGTACCTATCCATTTAACTGTTGGAGGAATTTGTACCTATCCAATTTACTGCTAAGGGTTTTGTACCTATCCATTTTTACTGCTGGGGGGTTTGTACCTATCCTTTTTACAGCTGTTTTTTTGTACCTATCCATTTTACTGCTGGGGGTTTTGTACCTATCAATTTTACTGCTAAGGTATTTGTACCTATCCTTTTTACTGCTAAAGGTTTTATACCTACCAATTTTACTGCTAAAGGTTTTATACCTATCCATTTTACTGCTGAGGGATTTGTACCTATCCATTTTGCTGCTGAGGTATTTGTATCTATCCATTTTACTGCTGAAGGTTATGTACCTATCAATTTTACTGCTGAGGTATTTGTACCTATCCATTTTACTGCTGAAGGTTTTGTACCTACCAATTTTACTTCTAAAGGTTTTATACCTATCCATTTTGCTGCTGAGGGATTTGTACCTATCAATTTTACTGCTGATGGATTTGTACCTATCCATTTTACTGCTGAGGGATTTGTACCTATCAATTTTACTGCTGAGGTATTTGTATCTATCTATTTTACTGCTGAAGGTTTTATACCTACCAATTTTACTGCTAAAGGTTTTATACCTATCCATTTTACTGCTGAGGGATTTGTACCTATCCATTTTACTGCTGAGGGATTTGTACCTATCCATTTTACTGCTGAGGTAACTGTACCTATCCATTTTACTGCTGAAGGTTTTGTATCTAACCAGAACCCTGCTGAGGGATTTGTACCTATCCATTTTACTGCTGAGGTATTTGTACCTAACCATTTTACTGTTGAGGTATTTCTACCTATCCATTTTACTGCTGGGGGTTTTGTACCTTTACCTTTTACTGCTGAAGGAGTTGTTGGTTTTATTAATTATGTTTTTAGATTTTAACTGAAAACAAATATCATGATATTTGCTATTAGGGATGAATATGTTGGAATTCTAAAACTCATATCATCAATTATGGCATTGAAACTTGAAATGCTTAGAAGAACTCTATTTAGTATTAATGCCACATACAACACATGTACGTAATGTACAATACGGATTTTAATAACTTACAGGTTTTAAATGATAAAACATCTAAACGTTTGACAGGTAAATGACATATAAATACACATTTAAAGTAGTGATAAGCTTAACATTAAAGCTTCTTTGCCAAAGTATGTAAACAAATAAGAACGATTTACAAATGACATGAATTAGAAATACATTATATTTGCATCATGATGAGCATATATTTTATTCTTATATAAAAGGAAAATAAAAGCTTAAAATGTAATTCATCTTCTAAAACAAAATATGAACTTGCTCGGAATTTCATTTCTCCGCCCGGTATTTATAATCATTTTCAATTAATCTGTTCTAAAAAGTGTTGAACACCTCTTAAATCTTTATTGCGAATTGACAACAAATATGATTCCGTTTTAAAATTCAGCTATTCTGAAAAGTGTTGAGATCTTCTTAAATCTTTTAAGGGAATAGACAACAAATATGATTCCATTTTAAAAGTGTTTTCATGGATGATTAAAAATCTAAATGTTCATGTTGCTAATGCTAAGGCAGTACAAATACTAAAAGCTGAACGATATGATGAAATTCACGGAGTTGCTGTTTAACAATGTGTGAGAAAAACGTTTTCAAAGATGAGTAAAACTCAAGATTTGCATGTTGTAATGCTAAGGCAGTACAAATATTAAAAGCTAAACGATATGATGAAATTCATGGGGTGTCTCTTTAAAGGCACCACTCGATCGGGTTTCATCCGCCACATTGAAATGTTAGCATTGCGAGAAAACAAATGTGCCGCATTATGTTAATTCATTAACAAAATTCAGAAATAACAACTTGATTGATAGAGGATGAGCATAATTACAAATATTTCATAAAAAAAGTTATCAGTTACTACAGCAGTTTTCGTTGTAATTCATTCCACGATCGTAGCTTCGATGATTGGCTTCATTTCACGATGTTTTTCTTTTATGAACGATACACTTTATCCTTTGTCAAATTGTTGAATCTTGAACAATTGAAATGCTAACCTTACAAACATTATTTAAAGTTAAGTGTGAAATTATCATTTAAAAATCATATATAATTATTAACAGGAGAATCCTCCTGAATTTCGTTTCCACAAAATCGAATCCACCCCGCTCGAATGGTCCCTTTAACGATTTGTGAGAAAAGCGAGTATAAAGACCTACCTGCAACACACACTGTCAGAACGATAAGAAACCTCATGTTGGACTGTCAGCCGTTCACTGGGCCGATATCAAGGGAAGGTTCCTATTTATCAGAATTAACCACTCCTATTTGACACAAGTTGAATTGAAAACACGACCTATTTATCTTTGTCATTGACCAACCCTTATTTTCAAATCACATCTTGATAAAGAGTTTTGTCTATGTTTTTTTTCTCACGGAAATATTTGTCCAAGACCTGTCTTTTGGACAGTGTGATATGCTTGTACCATTTTCACATACTGTGTTTTGAATGTACTATTTTACCGTACAGTGTCCATGTTTTGCTATACTATTTTCAAGTACTGTGTCATTTTTCT
Source organism: Steromphala cineraria (assembly GCA_916613615.1). NCBI lineage: Eukaryota > Metazoa > Mollusca > Gastropoda > Trochida > Trochidae > Steromphala > Steromphala cineraria. Next base: position 19,152,581 of record OU744737.1, read on the forward strand.
TTTGCTTTCAATAATTATAGAAAACGTTGAAGAAGAGTACACATGGCGTACGATGAACCAGCAACTTGTTTTTGCACGTGCGTAGCCACACCACTAAAATCAAAACTTATATAACGGGACCGTGGTACTTATCACAGTAAGTATGTAAGTATGCAATAACTCAAGCATGCAAGTATATGAAAGCATGCATTATCACATGAAAAGAATAAGTGTTGTTTTTCTGCATTTGAATTTTTACCGATTTATATGATGGATTACAGTAATTGGTACATTTTCACATAAATTTGTGTACTAATTTTTTATTACAACACAATAACAATTATAATCTCACCATCGACGTTGTTAAGAGGAAAGGGGAAATCTAGTTAAAGGGAATCAACAACCTAGCTTGTGAAACCTAATTGACCATCGTTAATGAGAGCTTCCAAACGGGTAAGGGAGGGGGATGGGGGGACGGGTCACGTGACACAAACTTGGTACTGGTTGTCAGCTCTAAGCAGTTCGTAACCAAACGATTTTGTCCCTACCGAGCATTTCGTCTCTTTCGGGGCCCTGCAAATAAAACTCCGAAAGTTAAAAATTGGGGTTGCAGACCCCCTTTAAATTTGAGAATATATCCTCTTTCCGTAAATAATTAAAACGTGTATTTGACATGTCATTTTGAACAAGAGTGCATTACTTTCTACAACTCGTCCTCAGCACTATAAATGTACTGCTTCAAATTTCTTCTTCTACCTCTTCAATCAATATAGACAATTGGAAAAGGGTTAAAATTTTATTTGGTTTTGATAAGCTACAAAATATATAATATGCTGATTAAAGTTAATACCGGTTTTCGATCAAAATCCTAACTTTGAACGGCCGCATTTTCGCTCTAATGTACTGATTGACCTTTAATTTGTTATTTTCAGTAACAGTTAGTGGTTCCCGATGTAATAACATCGATTTCAAAATTTGACATACCGGTATGTGATCCTATCCACATACTCTGTGTCTCTTTAATCAGCCCTCCTAAACATTTGACAATCCCTGCAATGTGAGTACAGTAAGTATATCCCATCTTCACAACGTCACGGGCGAAACGAAAAAGTTTATAAACTTTCCCATTCCTCCCTTGACATCATTGGCCGTGATTTCTGTGCTAGCATTTCAACCCGCTGCACGGAAGTAGAATAGTCCAATCAGAAGACAGCATGTTAACTGAACCGATTTGAAAAAAATACTTTTGTATGTGTTTTACAAGGGCGAGAAACAATTAATTTGAGTGATACATAAATGTTTGTCTTCTCTGCATTCTCGGTGCTCATCAAAAACGTGAAAACAACCATGCGGACTGAAGTTTGAAATTAAATTTCACTCGGATAGTTTTCAAAAAGATCGTCTGTTAGTATTTTGAATTTGTTCCGAAATTTCATTGGCTATTTTGTAAGAGCTGAAAAGGGGCGTAACTCGTGATCACGATAGGTGTCGCTGCTCCGGATCACCAGTTTTCTACCTTGTGAAGGCAAGGTCTAAAGCGAGGAGAGTTGCTCGATACGTTTTCACCTTGCCGTGGGAAGATGGTATATCCAGGCGGCTTGTGACCTCTTCTTCAACAAGCCAAATCTGAAAGTAACCAACAACTGGCAGGTCATCTTCCTACGCAGAGCCTAAAAGGCCAGTTTCCAAACTGTCATTTTATGCCTTGCTGCAGAGACTCTACTTTTCTGTGCTGCTATAGTGCCCCTACAGACTAGAGAGCAAGCACAGAAAATTCAAGGCTATGCAGCAAGGCATAAAACTGACAGTTTGGAAACTGGCCTTTTAGGCTCTGCGTAGGAAGATGCTGGCAGGTGGGCAGGCAGTATTTCGAACACTGGATATATATGAAGGGTTTGATAACCATTAGCAAAGCGTAACGAATTGTGAAATTACAGAAAATAGGGATCTTTGCCAAGGAATTTTTCTATGTACATGTAAGTGGGCCTGAGTTTGCATTGTTATCTCTTCACCTTCCTTATCATTCGCTATTTTTGTATATCGGTTGGTCTTTATATAAACCTCATTTTAGGTCACACATTCCAACACTTTTTTTTCACATTTGTCCATAAACTGGTAGATTATATTATATTATATTATATTATATTATATTATATTATATTATATTATATTATATTATATTATATTATATTATATTATATTATATTATCATGCTCACTTGAATGTAACACAAATTCCCCCGGGCAATAAAGAATAATATCTTATTTTAACTTATCTTATCTTATTATAATATTCCTTGTGATTTGGCAATCGTTCAACACTGCCCAAATGCAAAACTACCGCAACTTGTATACAATAGATATTCTAGGATTTTTAAGATGGCAATTTGTGCCTCTCCGATCCAACCTCTAATCATAGAAGGTAATGCACATGATAAACATTTCAAGTGGTTGTCGTAGTTACATTGTCACAAAGCGAAAATTTGAAAATTACATTTAGAATCATTAATGTTTGGGAAATGAATTTGTGAACTATAGCGACCTTTGTATGTTCGTTTTTGAACTCCTTTAAATTTTGAAAAGGTTGAAATAACTTGCATATTTTCACACACCTTTCTTTCATAAGTTTATTAACGATATACTGGTTTTAATGGGGCAGTAGCTCGTTTATTTTAAATTTCATATTTTCAGTTTTCACTGAGAATTGTACGTTAATGCTAAATGTATTATTTTGATAGTGTTAAAAAACAAAAATCCATAGTCAGGTAAAATTATCAACATTCACATTGAGGTCATTGGTGGCCATTTTCGTGTGAACACCTTTAATTCATTTTGTGTAAGAGAATTTTCGTGTGAACACCTTTAATTCATTTTGTGTAAGAGAATTTTACATTATATATTGGGTTTATAATTGCTTCATTTAGTTTAAATACATTGTCTTTCAATGGGAACCATTTATTTCCTATTCCTGACATCACCTTATATTCCCCTTGAAAACGTGCTACTGTCCCTTTAATGGTGGGTAACATGTATCAACTGTGGTGTCACGGAATTATCAAACACATTCTCTTTCAACAAATCTGATTATAATCCACCTAGTTCCGAGAGGTAAAAATTACAAAATATTCAAACAAGTTCGTTTCTCGATAGAGTAAGTATTTTGAAACTTTTATTTCTAGTGTAGGTCGATTGTAATCAAACTGACACGTCACCTCTGTTACAATTGAGCCATTTTATCGGTTCAATCCCTTGAGATGAAAACTTGTATATCCAATTAAAAGTCGTGTTGAAACGCCCAGAAGAGATACACTACCGGACAAAATAAAGTACATACCTCAGTTGAAAAATAGAGCCATGGGCTCTGTAGCTCATCAGACTTTTGATGGAAATTGGTTTTTAAGGTTTTGACCCCTGTGACCCCCGTTGGGGCCATGGGGTAACCAAATCTACAATTTAGAATCTTCATTGAACAAGGAGTCTGCACATCAAATATCCCAAGTCGGGCCGCGCGAGCGAATCTAGCTTCTGAGCCCAGGGTACAGAATAGTGGAGATAGCGTAACGTTCGGACCCTGAGACAGAATGATACAGTACCTTGACCAAAGTGGGTTATCACTCTCGAAAGTCCCATTGACTTAACCCTCACGCAGTATCGTTAATGACACCACCTTTGCGGCCATGTGGGCCTCAGAGGCCCAGGCACATACACATGCAACTCAGGAACGCTGCCAGGGCGAACGTGTTAATTTTATTTTTGATTTTATGTAAAATATGTCACCTATGTGTTCCAAACCTCACAAACTGATCAGTGATATGTTTATTTGAGACTCATTTGCAGGCTTTTGGTAATCATTAATTGGAAAAAATGCAAAGCAGAATTCACGTAAGAAGAAACACTAGATCATATGGTACCTTTGACCAACCGAAGGCAATCATTGTTTCAAATTTTGTTATTCAATACTACATGGAATGTATATGGAATAAAGGTTACCATAATGCATCAATAGGGTGTCAGAAATTAAAACGCTGTCGAACGTGAAACTGAAACCGAAGTTTCATGATTCACAGTAGTCTGGCATTATAATATTCATTATCGCTTTATTGGCATTATTGGTTCGTTCCTACAGGCCAATTCTGGCCAAAAGAGCTTAAGATGCATGTGCATGTGCATTACAGAGTTGCCACTAAAACACAAAATCTCTACATCCGGGTTACAATTGTTTTTCATTCTCTTGCCACAGGAATAAGTCATTACTTATTTGGGTTAAAAGGTCCACCAAATTTAAACTTTACGAAAGCGTTTGCATGAATGGGGATATTTGACCACGAAGACCACTTATCGCCCCTGTTGTTGGTGGCTTAAAAGAATTCAATCATATGAACTGGCGTTTTACGATCATGATCTTGAACGTTAAAACTTCAATCAGGAGAGTTTGGTTGACTAAAACTCACAAATTCGTCAATAACAAATAATAACGTTACTTTGGACAGTTTTCAGTTGGAAAATGGAAAATGTTGCCCATAGTTTATGCCACAAGTCAACAGATTCGGTTGAGACAGTGTGATAGGGTTTGATACAGTATTTTGCACACAAAGATGTGGTTTATTGGTGATTCTGAAGAAGTTAAGAGGCAAATCACAATTTCGATAACGTCCATGAACGTCACTTGCATCAAATTATTGCCCGACAAAGGTAGTTCTTCTATTGATATAACTTGTATTTACTTTCAGAACGTCAGATGGCTCATTAGTCATTACACTGTCTTTTTAGTAAAGAGGTTGTTAAAGCCTTCCCAAACACAAGATTCAAAGCCAAACAAAACATCAACGGTATGATTTAAATAAACGTGTACGTCAACGTCACAATACGCCCGAGACACACCAACAATTGGCAGAAAGAGTGGGGTAGAATTGCATAATGGGGACTCCATCAATTTGTCAATTTATTTCCCAAGAAAAGTGAAGCAAGAATTTTTGCAAATGCCATGAATTCATAAAAAAGACTGAATTTCGCTTTGATATCATTGAAATTATGCAACATTTTCGTTTTTAAGGCGAAGAAATAGATTCTCTGAAAAATTACTTGTGCGTTTCAGTTTGGGGAGAATATATTATTATTATTTTTTTTTTCTTTCGGATTTTGGTTTATCTACACCAGGAAGTAATCTCAAGGGGTATTATGTATTTATTATTTTATTTCGATTCTGTATATTTTGTACTGAAACAAGGGTTTACCCTGGGCCTTTGAGGCCCGAGCTTACAGCAAACGTATGTGTTTTCGTAAAACGTCAATTAAAAAAGAAATATCTTGTCTACAGTTATTACGCCATACGTCGCCTTTGAAAACATACTCATGGAGGAATACATGAAGTAAGAAGTCGCTTATTTCAAATGTGTTGATTCTGGGTAATATCAAACATGTAACCGGGCCTCAAAGGCCCCACGATACTGCGTGAGGGTTAAGTTACATGTTAATAACTTGTTGCAATTATTAATTCAGTTTTGTTCGATTTCCAGCCCAAAGTTATGCATATATAGGATTAGAAAGCACAGCTACAATAAACAATTTTCATTTTTTATCCGATGATTACAGAAAACTGCATCTTTTTTAACATCATATATAGCCGGTCAACGGGACGGCGCCATAACAGTTGTATGTCACTCAATCAGTTCATTCAAAAACTAATTGACCAACAGATGAAAAGGAATTCATATAAACGTAGCAGACATGATTTATGTTACGTTTGTAAGGGTTCTTTCCAGTCTAAATGAAGCCTGATCGATCCTGGTGACATTTTACATGTTTACTTCCAAGTCATGTTAGAGGTAGCTCCCTTTATAGACTTGCGGAGTCTCCTTTACAGATATTGGTACAATTTACTAGTTTAATGTTATTAAATTTAAATTTATAAACGTCTTTTCAATTAATGAAAATTATTCTTGAAAAAGGTTCTTAATATGTAAGTCACTAATGATGACTCATTTCGGCCAGGTACTGTAAATCTTTAAAAATCAACAGAGTGACCATGTTATGTTTCTTGTTCTTGTTTCTCATCTTGTTTACAACTGTATTTAAGCTACCCATTATGTGACAGTAAGTTTTTATTTTAGCAAATTTCAAATAGTTACAGACAATCGATCTTTCTTGCAAATTCATTGTATCCTTTAAAACTACAAAACTTGACACACTAGTTGTTTATGCAACAGAATATGTTTTATTTGATATAAATTCGTTAACTTTGTAAAGCTTTGAACAGTTGCCTTTGAAGTTCTTGCATTGCATGATCTTAAAGCAGCATGAGCAGGTTTTTTAATAACAAATCGTCTAACAAATCGTGAAAGGCTACCTTTATTTTAGAACTGCTACCTTTGATTTAAAATCATTGTCTTGCTATGGACAACAGCAAAGCGTGCGTATTTCGAAAAGGAAAGAAAGAAACCAAAACGAAAACTAACGAAAATTGTCATCTCACGCCATGCATGCAAAACAAATGACCCAGAAAATTATCAATATGATTTAATTTTTCGATAACATCAGAAAGAATTGTAGACAAAAAAATGTCATCTCAATGCATGATTTTAACATGGTTTAGAAATAATCATCTTTACCAAAGTCATCCATCCTCCCTCCTCCTCCTCCTCCCCCTCCGCCTTCTCCTCTGCGACCTCCACCATAATCATCTCCACCATCATCCTCCTCCTCCTCCTCTTCCTCCTCTACGACCTCCACGGCCATGTCTGCGATGACGACCTCCACCCCGACCACCTCCATAATCATCACCCTAATCATCACCTCCATCCTCCTCCTCCTCCTCTTCCTACTCTACGACCTCCACGGTCATGTCTGCGATGACGACCTCCATCCCGACCACCTCCATAATCATCACCCTAATCATCACCTCCATAATCATCACCCTAATCATCACCTCCATCCTCCTCCTCCTCCTCTTCCTACTCTACGACCTCCACGGTCATGTCTGCGATGACGACCTCCACCCCGACCACCTCCATAATCATAACCCTAATCATCACCCTAATCATCACCTCCATCCTCCTCCTCCTCCTCTTCCTACTCTACGCCCTCCACGGTCATGTCTGCGATGACGATCTCCACCCCGACCACCTCCATAATCATCACCTCCATAATCATCACCGCTGTAGTTCTCCCCACCGTAGTCATCACTGCCGTAATCATCATTTCTACCAGTGACAACTTCGCTATCATTGTCATCTATGCTGTCAGTGACAACTTTGCTATCATTATTATCTTCTCCGTCAGTGGCAACTTGGCTTCCATTGTCATCTGTGCTATCAGTGGCAACTTCTCTATCAGTGGCAACTTGGCTTCCATTGTCATCTTTGCCATCAGTGGCAACACCCCTATCATTGTCAAGTTTGCTTTCAGTAACATCTTCGATATCATTGTAATCTTCGATATCATTGTAATCTTTGATATTATTGTGATCTATGCTATCATTGTCATCTTCGCCCTCAGTGGCAACTTTACTATCATTTAAATCTTTGCTGTCAGTGGCAACTTCGCTAACATTGCCATCTTTGCTATAATTGTCAACTTCGCTATCATTGTCGTCTGTGCTATCAGTGACAACTTCGCTAACATCGCCTTCTTTGCTATCATTGTCAATTTTTCTATCATTGTCATCGTTGCTATCATTGTAATCTTCGCTATCATTGTCATCTGTGCTATCAATGGTAAATTCGCTATCATTGTCATCTTTGCTATCATTGTAATCTTCGATATCATTGTAATCTTCAATATCATTGTAATCTGTGATATCATTGTCAACTTCGCTATCATTGTTGTCTGTGCTATCAATGGTAAATTCGCTATCATTGTAATCTTCGATATCATTGTAATCTTCGATATCATTGTAATCTTCGATATCATTGTCATCTTTGCCATCAGCGGCAACTTCCCTATCATTGTCATCTTGGATATCATTGTAATCAACGCCATCAGTGACAACTTCGCTATCATTGTCATCTTTGCCATCATTGTCAACTTTCATTTCTGTTACATCTTCGATATCGTTGTAATCTTCAATATCATTGTAATCTTTGAAATCCTTGTAATCAACCCCATCAGTGGCAACTTCGCTAACATTGTCATCTTTGCTATCATTGTCATCTTTGCTATTATTGTCATCTGTGTTATCAGTGGCAACTTTTCTATTATTGTCAGCTTTGTCATCAGATGCAACTTCCTTATCATTGTAATCTTCGCTGTCAGTGGCAACTTCGCTAGCATTGCCATTATTGCGATCCTTGTCAACTTCGTTATCATTGTCATCTTTGCCATCAATGGCAACACCCCTATCATTGTCAACTTTGCTTTCAGTATCATATTCGATATCCTTGTAATCTTTGATATCATTGTAATCAACGCGGTGAGTGACAACTTCTCTATCACTGTAATCTTCGATATCATTGTCATCTTTGCCATCAGTGGAAACTTCCCTATCATTGTCGAGTTTGATATCAGTAACATCTTTGATATCATTGTAATCTTTGAGATCATTGTAATCCTTAATATCATTGTCATCTTTGCTGTCAGTGGCAACTTCGCTATCATTGTCATCTTTGCCCACAGTGGAAACTTCCCTATCATTGTCGAGTTTGATATCAGTTACATCTTTGATATCATGGTAATCTTTGATATCATTGTAATCTTCGAGATCATTGTAATCCTTAATATCATTGTCATCTTTGCTATCATTGTCATCTTCGCTGTCAGTGGCAACTTCCCTATCATTGTCGAGTTTGCTTTCAGTTACATCTTTAATATCATTGTAATCTTCGATATCATTGTAATCTTTGATATCATTGTTATCTTCGATATCATTGTAATCTTTAATATCATTGTAATCTTCGATATCATTGTAATTTTCAATATCCTTGTATTCTTCGATACCATTGTAATCAATGCGGTAAGTGACAACTTTTCTATCATTGTCAACTTCACTATCATTGTCATCTGTGCTATCAGTGGCAACACCCCTCTCATTGTCAAGTTTGCTATCAGTAAAATCTTTCATATCATTGTTATCTTTGACATTATTGTGATCTTTGCTATCATTGTCGTTTTCGCCCTCAGTGGCAACTTTACTATCATTTAACTCTTCGCTGTCAATGGCAACTTCGCTCACATTGCCATCATTACTATCCTTGTCATCTTCGATATCATTGTCTTCTTCGCTATCATTGTCATTTGTGCTATCAGTGGCAACTTCCCTATCATTGTCATCTTTGACATCACTGGCAACACCCTGATCATTGTAAACTTTGCTCTCAGTATCATATTCGATAACATTGTAATCTTCAATGTCATTGTAATCTTCGATACCATTGTAATCAATGCGGTAAGTGACAACTTCTCTATCATTGTCAACTTCACTATCTTTGTTATATTTGCTATCAGTGGCAACTTCCATATCATTGTCAAGTCTGCTATCAGTAACATCTTCGATATCATTGTAATCTTTGATATCATTGTAATCTTTGATATCATTGTAATCAATGCCGTCAGTGACAACTTCTCTATCATTGTCATCTTTGCCATCAGATGCAACTTCCCTATCATTGTAATGTTGTCTGTCAGTGGCAACTTTGCTTATATTGTCATCGTTGCTATCATTGTCATCTGTGCTATCAGTGGCAACTTCTCTATCATTGTCAACTTTGCTTTCATTCTCATCTTTGCCATCAGTGGCAACACCCTTATCATTGTTAACTTTGCTTTCAGTAACATATTCGATATCGATATCATTGTTATCTTGGATTACATTGTCATCTTTGCTATCATTGTTATCTTCGCTATCATTGTCATCTGTGCTATTAATGATAAATTCGCTATCATTGTCATCTTCGCTATCATTGTCATCTGTGCTATAAATGATAAATTCGCTATCATTGTCAACTTCGCTATTATTGTCAAGTTTGCTATCAGTAACATCTTCGATATCATTGTAATCTTTGATATCATTGTAATCTTTGATATCATTGTAATCTTTGATATCATTGTAATCTTTGATATTATTGTGATCTTTGCTATCCTTGTCATTTGTGCTATCATTGTCAACTTCGTTATCATTGTCATCTTTTCCATCAATGGCAACACCCCTATCATTGTCAACTTTGCTTTCAGTAACATATTCGATATCATTGTAATCTTCAATATCATTGCAAGTTTCGATATCATTGTAATCAACGCGGTAAGTGACAACTTCTCTATCATTGTCAACTTCGCTATCGTTGTCATCGTTGCCATCAGTGGCAACTTCTCTATCATTGTCAACTTCGTTATCGTTGTCATCTTTGCCATCAGTGGCAACTTTGCTATCATTGTAATCAACGCCGTCAGTGACAACTTCTCTATCATTGTCAACTTCGCTATCGTTGTCATCTTTGCCATCAGTGGCAACTTTGCTATCATTGTAATCTTCGCTGTCAATTGCAACTTCGCTAACAATGCCTTCATTGCTATCCTTGTCATCTTCTCTATCATTGTCATCTGTGCTATCAGTAGAAAAATCGCTATCATTGTCAACTTCGCCAACATTGTCATTTTCGCCATCAGTGGCAACATCACTATCATTGTCAACTTTCCTTTCTGTTACATCTTCAATATCATTGTAATCTTCGATATCATTGTTATCTTCGATATCATTGTAATCAACACCGTCAGTGACAACTTCTCTATCATTGTCATATTTGCCATCAGATGCAACTTCCCTATCATTGTAATGTTGTCTGTCAGTGGCAACTTTGCTTACATTGTCATCTTTGCTATCCTTGTCATCTGTGCTATCAGTGGCAACTTCGTTATCATTGTTAACCTAGCTTTCAGTAACATATTCGATATCATTGTAATCTTCAATATCCTTGTATTCTTTGATACCATTGTAATCAACGCGGTAAGTGACAACTTCTCTATCATTGTCATATTTGCCATCAGATGCAACTTCCCTATCATTGTAATTTTCGCTGTCAGTGGCAACTTCGCTAACATTGTCATCTTTGCTATCCTTGTCATCTTCGAGATCATTGTAATCCTTGATTTCATTGTAATCTTCTCCGCCAGTGACAACTTCGCTTACATTGCCTTCTTTGCTATCATTGTCATCTTCGCTATCATTGTCATCTGTGCTATCAATCGCAAAATCGCTATCATTGTCAACTTCGCTATCATTGTCATTTTCGCCGACAGTGGCAACTTCACGATCATTGTCAACTTTGCTATCAGTAACATCTTCGATATCATTGTCATCTTTGATAGCTTTGTTATCTTTGATATCCTTGTCATCTTCGATATCATTGTCATCTTTGATAGCTTTGTTATCTTTGATATCCTTGTCATCTTTGATATCTTTGTTATCTTTAATATCTTTGTTATCTTTGATATCTTTGTTATCTTTAATATCTTTGTTATCTTTGATATCTTTGTTATCTTTGATATCTTTCTCATCTGTGCTATCATTGGCAACTTCGCTATCATTGCCATCTTTGCCGTCAGTGTCAACTTGACTATCATTGTCAACTTCGCCATCAGGGGCAACTTTGCCGATATTGCCAACTGCAACATCATTAGCAACTTCCCTATCATTGTAATTTTCGCTGTCAGTGGCAACTTCGCTAACATTGTCATCTTTGCTATCCTTGTCATCTTCGAGATCATTGTAATCCTTGATTTCATTGTAATCTTCTCCGCCAGTGACAACTTCGCTTACATTGCCTTCTTTGCTATCATTGTCATCTTCGCTATCATTGTCATCTGTGCTATCAATCGCAAAATCGCTATCATTGTCAACTTCGCTATCATTGTCATTTTCGCCGACAGTGGCAACTTCACGATCATTGTCAACTTTGCTATCAGTAACATCTTCGATATCATTGTCATCTTTGATAGCTTTGTTATCTTTGATATCCTTGTCATCTTCGATATCATTGTCATCTTTGATAGCTTTGTTATCTTTGATATCCTTGTCATCTTTAATATCTTTGTTATCTTTGATATCTTTGTTATCTTTGATATCTTTCTCATCTGTGCTATCATTGGCAACTTCGCTATCATTGCCATCTTTGCCGTCAGTGTCAACTTGACTATCATTGTCAACTTCGCCATCAGGGGCAACTTTGCCGATATTGCCAACTGCAACATCATTAGCAACTTGGCTATCATTGTAATTTTCGCTGTCAGTGGCAACTTTGCTAACATTGTCATCTTTGCTATCCTTGTCATCTTCGAGATCATTGTAATTCTTGATTTCATTGTAATCTTCTCCACCAGTGACAACTTCGCTTACATTGCCTTCTTTGCTATCATTGTCATCTTCGCTATCATTGTCATATTCGCTATCATTGTAATCTTCGCTATCATTGTCATCTTCACTATCATTGTCATCTTCGCTATCATTGTAATCTTCGCTATCATTGTAATCCTCGCCGTCAGTGGCAACTTCCCTATCATTGTCAACTTTGCTATCAGTAACATCTTTGATATCCTTGTCATCTTTGATATCTTTGTTATCTTTGATATCTTTGTTATCTTTGATATCTTTATCTTTGATATCTTTGTTATCTTTGATATCTTTGTTATCTTTGATATCTTTCTCATCTGTGCTATCATTGTCAACTTCGCTATCATTGCCATCTTTGCCGTCAGTGTCAACTTGACTATCATTGTCAACTTCGCCATCAGTGGCAACTTTGCCGATATTGCCAACTGCAACATCATTAGCAACTTGGCTATCATTGTCATCTTCTCCAGCAGTGGCAACTACAACGCCAACGGCACCATCTTTGGCAACTTTACCTTCACTTCCACCAGCTGTACTACCAGAACCGGCCCTATATTTCGTTTCTTCATTCTTCATAGTATCGCCATTACTTTTGGTCCTTACTTTATTCATAGGATTTGATCCTTCTGAAAAAAGATGAAACATTATATGAGATGCATATCTTAAATGGACTTGTTAAAATGGATAGCTTGAAACTTTCAAAAACCATATGATTTCATGTGATTTCAAACCTCCTGCCCCCACGCTAGTAATAATGTATAGTATGCATTCAAATCATGTTGCCTGTCGTTTTAAGCAATTGACTTTGGCTAAAGTGGTAATAATTAACGACTTCAATGAACTACCAAAGCAAATCAACCTTCGGCAATAGAAATGAACACAAAGAAATGGCTAATGATAGGACATTAATGAGCAAAAGAATAAACAAAGGACTTGATGGTTAAGACAATCGTGACGGACCAAATGAATGAACTATCCCAATGAAACCAGCAAGAAACCTTTCAGTCGCCTCGATTTGTTTTTATCATAGTATGGCTTCATAAAGGGAGACTCAAAGATTTTTAACTTCCTTAAATCATCTACAATCTGAGTATCGGCAACATATCATCCTCGGTGCGGTTCTGCTTCAAACAGGTCTTTTTCGCAATCTTTAACTTCCCCGAATTTCCAACAACCAGAGGCCCGCTAAAATATCATCCTCGCTACGTTTCTACTTCATACGGGTCTTGTCTGTTATCTTTAACTTCCCAAAAATTTCAACAATCAGTGGCCCCCTAACATATCATCCTCTCCGCATTTCTGCTTCATGAAGGTCTTGTCTGTCATCTTTAATTTCCCCAAAATTTCAACAACCAGAGGCCCGCTAACATATCATCCTCGCTACGTTTCTACTTCATACGGGTCTTGTCTGTTATCTTTAACTTACCAAAAATTTCAACAATCGGAGGCCCCCTAACATGAAGGTCTTGTCTGTGATCTTTAATCTCCCCAAAATTTCAACAAACAGAGGCCCGCTGACATATTATCCTCGCTACGTTTCTACTTCATACGGGTCTTGTCTGTGATCTTTAACTTCCCAAAACTTTCAACAATCGGAGGCCCCCTAACATGAAGGTCTTGTCTGTGATCTTTAATCTCCCCAAAATTTCAACAAACAGAGGCCCGCTGACATATTATCCTCGCTACGTTTCTACTTCATACGGGTCTTGTCTGTAATCTTTAATCTCCCCAAAATTTCAACAAACAGAGGCCCGCTGACATATTATCCTCTCCGCATTTCTGCTTCAAACAGGTCTTTTCTGCAATTTTTAGTTCCCCCGAAATTCAAACAACCAGAGGCCCGCTAAAATATCATCCTCGCTGCGTTTTACTTCATAAAGATCTTGTCTGTGATCTTTAACTTCCCAAAAATTTAAACAACTAGAGGCCAGCTAACATATCAAACCCAGCTGTGTTTCTGCTTCATACAAGTCTTGTCTGAGATCTTTAACTTCCCTAAAATTCCAACAAACAGGAGTTCACAAAACGAGTAACACTAAGGTAACTCTTAGTACCAATCTTTACGTGGCACCACAGTGACCTCAGGTCATCTTATGTTATGTGCACAGGACCCAGAGGCCAACTTTTATTTCATACCGTGCCTAAGTTTTCTAGTCTGCAATCCATACTTTACCGTAAAATATTCAATTGACAATCAGCTCAAATTAGACAAGAGTCATCAGAAGATGACATATCCCACCGGTTCCACATGATCGTAAGATGTAAACCTTTGAAAGATAATTGTAATTTTTTCAAGCAAGGTTCATAATAGTATAAGCTAATATATATGAAACGAAACCTTTCATGAACAGAGTGCAAATAAGAGCCGTTTCCATGGAAATAATAAAAAATAAAATTTTCAGAAATGTGAAAATATCAAAAGGCACCATGTACCACTTCAGTAGGTGGGCAATCCACATGTAAAGTTTAAGAAAGATATGTGGACCGGTTTTTGAGTTCTGCTCCGGAAACGAAACCTTTCATGAACAGAGTTCAAATAAGAGCTGTTTCCATGGAAATAATAAAAAATAAAATTTTCAGAAATTTGAAAATATGAAAAGGCACCACTCTAGTAGGTGGGCAATACACATGTAAAGTTTAAGTAAGATATGTGGACCGGTTTTTGAGTTCTTCTCCGGAAACGAAACCTTTCATGAACAGAGTCCATATAAGAGCCGTTTCCATGGAAATAATAGCAAATATAATTTTCAGAAATATGAAAATATCTAAAGGCACCACTTCAGTAGGTGGGCAATACACATGTAAAGTTTCAGAAAGATATGTGGACCTTTTTTTGAGTTCTGCTCAGGAAACGAAATGATTACGGACGGACAGACGGACGGACGGACGGACGGACATACAGACGGACAGGGCGATGACAATATCCCACGGTATTACATACCGGTGGGATAAAAAGTACAGCATGTCGAGATCGATAGACATCTTCTGGACTCCTCGTGAAGTACTTTGCCCCTTTGTGGTGCATAAATATAATACATCCTCATTTATGACAAGTTTTGTTAGTGCGACTCACCTTTCGGATGAACGACCAAGGGTTCGACTGTCCTTGGCGGAACTGTTGATATAAAAAGAAAAATTATGAGATATATGTTATTCATTTTTTAAACAAACCAAAACGCTCACATGGTGTGTTTAAATTCTCCTCATATTTAACATATCAATTTACAATCTTTATTTGAGGCATGAAATGATGTCCTTATTTCGACACACTAAAGCTATCGCCACCTGTCAATCAAATTTATTATCGACCAATCATAGAGCGTTAAATATATTCACTGCGCCATTGGCCGCGTTGCCGACGCCATTTTGTCCGTCAAACAATGAAACGTGTTTTACTTCCTTGTTTGATATTATCTGCATCCGAAGTCAGGATATGCCATATGAACTCGAAAAGTGTGCAGCTGGTTTCTTGAGTACCGTCTTGATACGCAGACAAATATTATAACATGTGTCATCTTCGGAAGAGGTTGCGTCACATGGTGCAAATAGACGTTAAAACGGGAAAATTCGAAGCGGTGACGGACCAGGAATTAATTTCCTATTATTATACAACAAATACATCTGAATAAAATATGAACAAAAGGGATCGAAAGTATTTATAACTGTTGCTGTTAATTAATTTTTGGGCATTTTGTAGATTTATTTCCCCCTCTCTTATTTCGTGGTTTGAATGCATTGAAGGCATAAACAATTATAAAAGACATATTACCTAACTGATTTCAAGCACCTTTATTTGGTTATTTACCGTTTGATAACCTTCGTTGATATATTTATCAGACATTTTGAATTATCATATGGCATTTGTTTTTACAACATTTGCCCCGATACACATGAAAGGATGGATATACACATGACAGTATCGCTCAAAAGCAATATGAAATGATTAAATATATCAATGAAAATTATGAATTGGGTCATACACATTTCACATTTAAAACAATTGCTTATTTTAAAAACTTTTTATCAAGGAGTTATATAAGATTAATCAAATAGAAAATTAATCTGAATGCAACAATAAAGAACATTAAAAATAAAAACATTAAAATTTGTACTCGTCATAGTAATATTACTTTTAATAGTTTGATATTATTTTTTTACATTTATGTTGTTTGTGAAAATTGGACAAACAGTTTGAATATATATAACAAATCATGTCAACTCTTATGATATTATCAAATTAGAAAGTATCATAGATATATGCTAATTATTATTTTGGATAATATATCCACATACTATTCATCAATAATTTAACAAAACCTCAATTGTTTGTCAAGTTATTCACTTGAAATATAATAAATGTTTAACCATTGACATTTATAACTCTTAGAATTTGCAAACCGCTAATCCCTCTCATTGATAAGTTTTCATATTTTCTAGAGGGAAAAATCAATTATAAATTTGAAATTTCTGGATATTATTGGGGATAGTATTGGCATTCTTACAATTGCTTTGAAATTTTGCACAATTGATAAAAAATCTGGACCTTTAAAATGTTGAGGCTTATTATTGATATATAATGAAAAATTGCCAATTTCATATGCAGAAAAATTATTAAAAGCCTGAAAATGGGACATTGTAAAAGCTGTCTTTCCCAATGCCTGATCATTCTTTAACAAAATATGTTTTTCAGTTGTCATAGTACATGATTGCAGTTTGACATTGAATTGACTAATATCTATTGACAAAGCAGAATAGATCTACTTTTAGAGCAAGTTTGATTTTATCTTTATGATGTATAGCTTACAAAGATACAATATACACCTTTACCAATTTCCAATAATTTTGACATCTGATCTCAATACTTGGCATATATCATGCATGATCTTAAGTGAATAATTGATAAAAAGTCGATAAAGTAAATATTTGAGTTTAAAAAATGAAAAATTAATTGTAAATAAGATTAAAGGAAGTTTCAATACTGAACACTGTAAGAGGTATTTCCTTTAATTTAGATTCATTCAAGAATAAGAAGGAAAAAAGTGTATAAAGTATTTACACCAGTCCATAGCAATGGCAATAATGAAATATTAAAGAAGACATTTTTAGTTATCTTGTAATGTTACTGAATATCACTTTCATGGAAGGTCCCTACGTGCTCCTAAAGTTATTAGCTGTTTGGTCGACATAAACTATTTCTGAATACAAATGGTGATTGGTATACATTGGCTATAAATTTATAAACTATGGATTTTGAGAATTTCCTAACAATATATATATTTTATTTTTCAAAACACAATATGTACTGTTGATATATATTCGAAGCGAAAATTCACAGGAACCCACGTTTTTCCTATATTTTATTAACGAAAGGGCTAAGGGGTTCCTGTGATCTCTACTGTACTGTTTGTTTTGTTTGTTATATTTCACGGGAGAACCGCAGGGGCGTGGGTCTTTTATATTTTAGATTAATTTACGAAAGGGCAAAGGGCTTGTACACCAAATGAGTAATTCTATATTTATAATTTCAGAAATGACCTATTTTCTTATAAATCTTTGCGATCCCGTATGTCCGTCATCCCACATAATCGGCACTTCCGCATTCGTTTTCTGTTGCACATGAAATAAATATTCGTCAATTGTGTTTGAAATATGTTGAAATTAGGATAATAAACAGTACAGAAACATTATCCATTGATCGTTTCGTTTAACATTACAAAATAAGGCAGTTATTACACACGGAATATCAATGTCTGTAACGCTCACGTCAATGACAACGTGCGTTTGTTTGTCGGACATAACATGAGTTACCTCCCTTGATTTCAAGGGGCGTGGTTATCTCTCATCTGGCGATAGGTTAAAAGTCGGCTGAAAAACTAATCTAGCGTTTAGGTTGGAAGTATTCAATTGTTCACGCAACATGAGGCAATACATATTGATCATTGAATTTTTCTTTATATTTAATTTTGAGTTACATGCAGACACTATGTTCAAATGCCCTGACAACAAGTATTTGTCACAAAGGTGACAAAATCCCCCGCCGCAAATTGATGTTAACAACAAGAAGCGGGACGGACGTACGGACGGACGGACGTACGGAGCGGAATACTATGTCCCCCGTGAAGACACAAGGTTAATGTGTTCATGAGATATGGCGTTAACAACATTTTCAAAACTGGTAAAAGTCTCGCCGTGACCTTGAAAATGAGGTCAATGTCACCAAAAACTTTTCAGGTCTGCGTATTCCCCAGATGAAGACTGGTACCAAGTTTGAAGATTCTAGGTTGAGCGGTTCATTAGATATCCCGCTTACAACATTTTCAAAACTGGTCAAAGTCTCGCTGTGACCTTGAAAATGAGGTGAAGGTCACCGAAAACTATTCAGGTCTGCGTTTTCCCCAGATGAAGACTGGTACCAAGTTTGAAGATTCTAGGTTGAGCGGTTCATTAGATATCGCGCTCACAACATTTTCAAAACTGGTCAAAGTCTCGCTGTGACCTTGAAAATGAAGTCAAGGTCACCGAAAACTTTTCAGGTCTGCGTATTCCCCAGATGAAGACTGGTACCAAGTTTGAAGATTCTAGGTTGAGCGGTTCATTAGATATCGCGCTAACAACATTTTCAAAACTGGTCAAAGTCTCGCTGTGACCTTGAAAATGAAGTCAAGGTCACAGATAACTTTTCAGGTCTGCGTATTCCCCAGATGAAGACTGGTAACAAGTTTGAAGATTCTAGGTTGAGCGGTACATTAGATATCGCGCTAACAACATTTTCAAAACTGGTCAAAGTCTCGCTGTGACCTTGAAAATGAAACCAAGGTCACCGAAAACTTTTCAGGTCTGCGTATTCCCCAGATGAAGACTGGTACCAAGTTTGAAGATTCTAGGTTGAGCGGTTCATTAGATATCGCGCTAACAACATTTTCAAAACTGGTCAAAGTCTCGCTGTGACCTTGAAAATGAAGTCAAGGTCAAAGAAAACTTTTCAGGTCTGCGTATTCCCCAGATGAAGACTGGTAACAAGTTTGAAGATTCTAGGTTGAGCGGTTCATAAGATATCGCGCTAACAACATTTTCAAAATTGGTCAAAGTCTCGCTGTGACCTTGAAAATGAAGTCAAGGTCACAGAAAACTTTTCAGGTCTGCGTATTCCCCAGATGAAGACTGGTACCAAGTTTGAAGATTCTAGGTTGAGCGGTTCATTAGATATCGCGCTAACAACATTTTCAAAACTGGTCAAAGTCTCACTGTGACCTTGAAAATGAAATCAAGGTCACCGAAAACTTTTCAGGTCTGCGTATTCCCCAGATGAAGACTGGTACCAAGTTTGAAGATTCTAGGTTGAGCGGTTTATTAGATATCGCGCTAACAACATTTTCAAAACTGGTCAAAGTCTCGCTGTGACCTTGAAAATGAAGTCAAGGTCACCGAAAACTTTTCAGGTCTGCGTATTCCCCAGATGAAGACTGGTACCAACTTTGAAGATTCTAGGTTGAGCGGTTCATTAGATATCGCGCTAACAAGAAGCGGGACGGACGGACGTACGTACGGACGGACGTACGGAGCTGAATACTATACCCCCCGCTTCGCGCTAAACGCGCGGCGGGGGATAAAAATAAATTGACAAATACTTGGATGAAAATGTTCATCTGTGTATAAAAGACATGTTTCCAATTAGAATTTCTGTCCAGAAGGAGATTATTTATAGAGATAATGAAAAAATTCTGAGTTGTATGGCTGACGCAAGCAAAAGTATCTCTGGTAATCTTTGAGTATCTCTGACTGGCAACAACATATTATTTAAAATAAAATGTATGCATGTAAGTAGATTGAACAAATACCTTGAACTAAACGGTAGCCGGTTCTTTTTTGCTAGAAGAAGTATAATAATAAATATCTAAACGCTTTGTATCCAGTCCAGAATGGCTATTCAATGAATATTTTCAATCACCCTGAAGGAATAATACTTTCGAGTTAGCAAATACGTGTTCCTTGCGTGACCGTATAGGTTCATCCCCGTGTGCCGGTACCCAGTTGTACAGCTGGTGAAGTGAGTTCAATGTGCATGAAGTGCCTTGGCCAAGAACACAATATACCGTATTTCCTCTAATAAGCGCCCGGGCGCTTATTTTTACAGCACCCCTTTACCCCCCGGCGCTTATTAGAGGCCCGGCCCTTATTGGAGACCCGGCGCTTATTAGAGGAAATACGGTAGTGTTATAAAATGTTGGTGTCTCCACCGGGATTAGACCCCGGGCCTTCCATGTGACATGTCATTATGCTAAACACTACACAACCCTGATCTACCGTTCTATTGCTGGTTATACATAGAAATACGAGGCATGTGGACTGATAGAGATCAGGGTATGAAGGGAGATCGTATAAATACTGATGAAGATAGTTATTAAAGTTAAAAGAATGTTACTCACTGGCGATTGTCTTCTGAGTACACAATAGCGAGGGCAGCGTCCAGACCCCAGTTTTGGAACAGGTGCCCGTTGAGACACCCTTGGATTCGAACCCCGGACTGCAGGAATAAGAGTATCCGATGGTGCCGTTTTTAAGAAATGTGAACTTGGGTCCTGGTTTAGCGTTGATGACAGACGGTGCGTCTCTACATTTTGGATCTGTAAGGAAAGAAAATATATACGTTTCCTGAAGTTTCCATCTGCGAAGATGAATTTGTCGATTGCATTAGAGAAGAATGTGACCCTGATGCGTGCTTATACGTTTTTGTGCGCAACATTCACGTACGTGTGTGAATTCTTTCACTGCAGAACTCAATTACATACTTGATAAAATATGGAGGTATCGATATATTTCTCTCGGGTTTGAAAGATAGAAGAAACAAGTTTTAAATGCAAATGAGGTGTCGTGAAATAATGTTCCTCTTAGGGGTGAGAACTAATCTGAGAACTGATACTGAGTACTACAAACAACTTACGAACAGTCAGGAAGGAACACGTGTTGTTCATACTCTCCACTGGGATTGATATATTTTTAGAAGACGGTTCCAAGATATGACATCTCCCCATTTCCTTCGGTCTGAAAGGGCTACTTGGACAATGTACTGCTACAGAACAAGCTTGCTGTTCTTGACAAAATTCTTCGCATTGTTTCTGACTTCCCTCTGACGTCATATTGTAAGCCACAACCAGGCCCAGGCCAAATTTGTTGATCTGGAGGTAGGCTTGTTCAATAGGCTTGAAGGGTCCGGCTTGTACACGGAGTCTGCCTTGCTTCAGCATGTTGAAGTTGATGGTTGGGAAACCGGAAGTCTGAAGTGACCACAGCAGGAGAAACACAAGCCTGTATAAAAGCATTGTCTCAAGCGGATCTTGACGACGTTTGAATCTGAAAAAATGTTTAAAGTTATTGTCTCAGCTTTGCAAAGGAAATATTTGTTCATACCAGGCAAATATTTCATCACGATGATCAATCTCTACAGGACAATTGCCATAATTTTAATTTTGTCATATTTACAGTTTAGGTGTCATTCGGCGGCTGGCCGCTAGCAAATCAAGAGCAACCTTTAAGTGCAAAATGTTGAGAATATAGTTATATTACCAATAGGCCTACGGGCGAGGACACACGAGTGGATATTTTTTTCACATCAGCTCATTTGTATTTTAGTGATTCTCAACGATGATTGGTCGATTCCGAAGAAAATGAAAGATGACGCACATAGTCGATGAATAGACTAAATAGGCCTACTGAGGCGTCTAAACAAACTATTTTTTTCAAAAGTTTAGTAACTTTTTCTCACATTTTCATTGATTTGAATTGCTATTGATGGTTTCACAGGTGTTGAATAAATAATTACATCAACTGCGAAAATAAGACTTGCTAACTCTGAAATTAAAACCGTTTTGTCATATTTAAGTAGTTTATTAATAAGCTTAGAATAGATTGTGAAATTCTCTTTTTATTTTATAGGTAGAACAAATTTGATAAAAAAACGATGTCAAATTTCAGGTGCAAAGTAACCTAGGCCTAAATGTTATATATATATATTGTTTATATGATCAGTTATGAAATACTGAGTTTTATCAGAGTAATAAACTGTCTATCAGGCAACAGTGACCATAGAGTAGAGCCGTGCGATTCCGTACAGTCGGCTAATTCCGTACACCTCGATATTTTGCTTCGTAACGTTTCAAGTTTACTTTAAAAAGTGAAAAAAAAAAATTCCCGACCAAGCCAAAACAATTTTGTAAACACGCCTACTTATTCAGGTTTTCATTTTCTGTCAAACATTTGATAAAAATGGTGATTGGTTGAATAAGAATATAAATATTGAATTGAATAAAAAAGATTTTCACCCATAAAACTTTTTAAAACTTTCATTTTTAAATGTTATTTCCAACTTTGCTTCTTTGTATAAGTTTGATATATTTTACAACAAACATTAATGACAGGATAGTATCAGTTTAAGAATTTTCAAAGGAAAATGCAAAATTTTTGGCTTTTTCCCTTGTTAGCTGTTTTGTATCAAAAGTTAAAGACATAATATATGACATCTGATTTGGATTTTGTACGTGTAAATTGCCATATATGATGATTTAAATTGAAAATAGCTTATAAAAACCCCAATTAAAAGAGGTCAATAACCATCTACTAGTCTAGGAGCCTAGTCCAGGTGTAATTGTTTTGCTACAAATAAAGAGTTGATATTGTCAAAAGATGCAAAATATGTAACTCTTCATTTGCTTGTGATATATGGTTGATTATGATTGAAGCGCAAATAAAGTAAAAATGTCATTAAGGAGGGCTTTAAAAATCTGTCACTGACGTTCTATGTTTACAGTTATTACGAAAATGAGATAAATCATCATTGTTGGTATGCTATAGGGTATCAAACGAAATGTATGTGAGACCAAGTTGCTGAATCGTCAGATATTTAAAAACAAAAACATTGTTACATACATCTTCAAGATTCGTCTAGATCAAATACCTCAAACAATCTCTGTTTATTTAATAAAATTATCACATATTACGGCATGTGTACGGAAAAGGCAGCTTTCGTGTAAGGAATTACCAGCCAAGTGTGCGGAATTTTCGAACGGTGATATAGCTGATACATTCGTTGATGCACTAAATAAATGAATTCCCCTCTTAAAAATAAAAGCAGAATCTAATGTTTAAATCATTCAGCTTTTATAAAATCAATTAACAGTGAGGTTGATATAAATTGCTATAACGCCACGAGGGTTCCTTTACTCGAGTGTACGGAAATGCACGGCTCTACTCTATATTATATTTTCACTGTGACCAGAAATAGAGACTATTTCATTGTTTTTGCCGAATATCATTTCTATCTCATCGAGTGGAGTGAGAAAGTGATATTTTCACGAGTGGTGCAGCCACGAGTGAAAATGACACTTTCTCACTTCACGAGATGAGATGGAAATGATATTCGGCAAAAACAATGAAATAGTCTATTTATTATGAAATTTAAAGATCATAAACACAGTTGTCGGACATCGAAAGGCAAACTTTTCCTGTTGTGATGAATAAGAGTCTAGCAACTCCATTTATAATTTCTCGGTAAAAAGAAGTTCGATCGAAATAATGCGATATTTAACCGGAAATAGTTTTTCGAAAAATATATAATTGTGTGATTGTTAAATGATATCAGATCTACAATATGACATTGTTTTTGGTTATAATTAGGTGAAACAAAGGCTTCTTATCTATTTTGGAAAGTCAGTTTTGACGCGAACGGATACAGTGAGGGAAGCGCTATGTCGGTGCGTCAGATCTCTCGCTTCGTAAATTTATTTGGCGATAAAATGAACAATTATTAACTACAACAACAGGATATGAACTTCTGGTTGTATTCCGATATCGAAGGATACATTGTCACTGCAAAATGTTAACAATAACATACCAAAAACATCGTAAAGAGTCGTTTTTCTTCAATCCTAAACAACGCCGTGACGCGAGGCGTGCGTTCGATTTCCTCAAAGGGAGATAATCGTGTTTCAAGGGGAGGTAATAGGTTCTGTCCTACTTTTCTCACCGCAGTGAAAATATGGATTATATTTTCACTGCAGTGAAAATATGACTTTCTACTGCTTTTCTTAAAATATGGATTATATTTTCACTGTATAACCCTATATTTCATTGCTAATTATATAATAAACGATATTATTATATCGTCACTGGTCAGGTGCCGGAACTACTTTCAGTCATGTGAACAAAAGGGGGTAAAATTCCAGTCTTAAAGTCATCTTATTTACATATTTCATTAAAAATCATATAATGAATAGAATTCTATTATTTATATATAGAAGAGATAACCATTTTCATTTTTAATATCATTATTATTATTATTTTCGGAGATACACGTCCCTGTGCTTGTTCCTATTGGCACTTTCTTGGCACTTTCAACAGTTAGGCCTATAGTTATAAAAAATTGACATGTTTCTTATCGTTTTCGTTACAACACTGTGCCGTCAGAAACACGTCGTAGACAACAGTTAGGCGTATACATTGTACAAGTTGTGTACGGTGTCTCTAAGAACCTTGCGTTTGTGTTAATTTGTCGTACAATATGAGGGATCCTAAAGGTGATCCATTCCTTAATTATCAATTCGGTAGGTAAGATTCTTTAGATAACCGAAAGTTTGAAGAATGACTCGGTTTCACTCATATTCACTCAGATGTATTCAAAATTGTGAATGAAAACACGTTCGTTTACGAATGAAGTAGGCCTAGATCTAGTCCGGACAATGTCAATATGCACCGCTAGCCAATCAAATCACGTAGATCAAGGTGTTATGACTAATATGTGTCATAAAAATATGTTATGAAACCCTTTACGAAGTAATACGTGGGTAGTATAATGGGGACTAAGTAACTTTATGGAAAAACGTTAAATGATGAGGCATTCTAAAGGTAGGCCTAAGGAATAAATTAGAGGACAAGAGAGATACAACAAGAAATCACACCTCAAGGCTCAATAAAAAAAGATTCAGCATGCTTTTGACTTTGCTTCGTTTCGCTCAAAAAATATACAGAAAGGCATTGATTGTTATCTTGAGAATACATAGACAACTAAATATTCTTTAGACAATAAATTAGCTAAAATTAAGAGCGTTTCAACAATGATGATCATCTTAAACTTACTTTGTTTACATACTATACAGGCAAATTGCGGCCGCCATAACTTGCCGTTGACCAAAGAAAGATAACTCTGATCTGTTCTCGCGTACTAGTAGAGAGATTTTATTTTCACGTACGCTTCGTTCATGACTGACTAATGCTTCACGGCACAAACTATGAATTAACGTACGTAGTACAGAATTCAGAAATGTGAATATTCAACGTAGTAATTTCATTTTGTTGTGGTACTAGAATTTGTGTTTAAAACCATCGTATTTGTGACGAAGTTTTCAATCTTTGCTGGCAAACACAACAATGACCTCTAGATTTTCGTCTTAAATTAAACATATTAGGCCAGATGAAATCTGCCCAAAATTAAGTGAACCCAGACATTTTCGTTAACAGACAAATAACTTGAAAAAATAAAATGTCTGGGTTTTTCATGATTTCTACTCGACTATATCTCCCAACGGAGATAAGCCCGCCAGTGCGCGCTTCTCTAATTTGTAATATAAGCGCCTTCGCTGCTTGAACGCTTAAAGACACACAGAGTATGTTGATAGGATCACATATGTCAAATTTTGAAATCGATGTTATTACGTCGGGAACCACTAACTGTTACTGAAAATAACAAGCTAAAGGTCAATCAGTACATTAGAGCGAAAATACGATCGAAAACCGGACAATGTGGCTCGAGTGGCGCGCGCTAATTCGCAAAACGTAATTTTGAAACCTTGTCATAAGCTGACAGGAAGATATATTCGATTCGATAGTGTTTATTAGGTATTTTAATTAATAGGTAGATTAATTGGATGCATCATTTCGTATTAAACGTATTTGAGATGTTTTCTAATTTTTCCATAAAATCAAGCATTTTAGAGATAAATGCATAAATGGATATATTTGCAAGTCCTGTGATGAGATATGAACTTCAATCAGCATATTAGATATTTTGTAGCTTATCAAAACCAAATAAAATTTGAAGAAAGATACTCTGTGTCACTTTAAAATGACACACATATCTTACGCGAGCTTTTCTGGCGAGGGATCCTTAAAGTGATCCGAAACATGAAATATATCATTTAGGGACAATATTTTCATAAGTTTCATATTGCTTTGTAACTGAACTATAGATTATGGAGTTTTGTTCGCTAATTCATTCTTGAAATATGAGTTTTGACACGCGTTTGGATACTGATCCATGATTGCTGTCACTAACTACAATGACCACTACGATTTCTAAATGGAATGTTTTCAGTCGATTTTGATTATTATTTTTTTATTACAAATGGTAATATATATACACAAATAAATTAATTAAGCACCCCCTTTTTGAAAAATGAATTTGGGTGCTCTTGGACTATTTGGATTAATTTGATGTATTGACCACTCCAGATATAACAATTGCTTTGTTATTGACTATTTAATTGAACTAAAAATCGCTAATGTGCAAAAATAATGAAAATATGAGAAAAACTGTGAGACTACTAAAATTTGGCCAAATATAACTATTGTCATAGGGCAAAATCTACACATCAAATTTTGGGTGTTATGAATTAAAAATAACATTTCTGATCCCTAGTTTGTCTGTTTATTTGTTTTGTATTAACAGTGTTTTTCTGTTCGAAAAAGTGAGGGGGGTGCTTATTTAAGTTCTTTGTGTATATATTATAGGCCTATATCGTCAAATAATGTACACTGATAATCAGTCGCTCGCCAAGACTGGCGACTGTGAACATTATTTTGACTTGGGTAGATATCCTGTCATCACTCTAAAGTTCGTTAATCTCTAAATAATAGACTTGCTTGTGACAACTAATTTTTAATGAGGCAACCTCTTGTTTATCTCCATTCGTAAAAGGATGGCTTGATCATTTTCAGTACATTTAAGCTGTGATGATTTCGTGTTGTTCAGGTTAAAACGACGATATGGCAGGATTGTCCCATTTGAAGTTAGATATTAAGAGTTTTCCTATATTCATCGGAAATTTCTTAATGATTTCGTGTTGTTTAGGTTAAAACGACGATATGGTAGGAGTCTCCTGTTTGAAGTTAAATATTAAGAGTTTTCCTATATTCATCGGAAATTTCTTAATCTGATTGTAATGATGTCCTTTATCAATCTTTGTGCTTTTATGATTCCGAAAGAGGAAATAATCATCGAACAGTTCAAATTATCAAATAAGTACGTATATACTAAGCCATGTAGGGAAATTATTCTTAAGCTACATGTTAATTATAGCCGTTGCATGTGAGATTCATCTTCCTACGCAGAGCCTAAAAGGCAAGTTTCCAAACTGTCATTTTATGCCTTGCTGCAGAGACTTTACTTTTCTGTGCTGCTATAGTGCCCCTACAGAGTAGAGAGCAAGCACAGAAAACTCAAGGCTATGCAGCAAGGCATAAAATGACAGTTTGGAAACTGGTCTTTTAGGCTCTGCGTAGGAAGATGGTGAGATTTGGATTTTATAAAACAGATTGGTCGGTAAACGTTTCTAGAAATATATTGACATTTCTTTTGAATATATACACTTATAAAAAATTAACAGTCACATAAGATTGAAAGACGATTTGTTTTAAGTCATAGATAAAACTTTACAGGACACGTGTCTAATAATAATAATGTCTTTTCAGTAATTTCTTAATTATTTTTTTAAAATTTAGAATATTTTTTGTTTGTTTATAAACCTTTTAATCGACAAATAATCATATTCTATGTGAAAATCACAAAATGTGCCGATGATTCCATGTCAAACCCAAATGATTTGCAAAATATGTTAGATTCTTTCAGTAGTAATTGCAATAAATTGAAACTCAAGACTAATATCTCCAAATCCAAAATCCTTATTTTCTGTGGATCTAAAAAGGAATAGAAAAGAACTTTTAACATCGGGGATACCATCCTTGAAAATGTAGATTATTATCAATATATTGGTGTGACATTACACAAAAATTGTAAATTGACTAAAACCAAACGGCTATTGGTCGAAAAAGCAACGAAGGCTATGTTTTTATTTTAAGCCTAGGTAGAAAATTTAATCTTTCAATCGAGTGTCACTAAAAATGTTTGATTGTATGATTACCCTTATCATTTTATATGGATGTGAAATTTTGGGCTTTGATAACACTTCATGTTTTGAAAATGAAATCTTCGTTTTCTTAAATATTTAACCTCACTGCGGAAATGTAAACCTAACTATATGGTATATGGGGAATTTGGGAGATTCTCTCTTATAAATGTTATCAAAAGCAGGATTGTATGTTTTTAGGCGAAGTCTGAAACTGGAAAATCCTCAAAATTATGCTCTTTGGTCTATAAATTTATATTCAACGATTTTGTATTTGGCACATATGTACATAAATGGACCAAATATCTTCAGACACTTTTCGCTGATCTTGAATTGAGTGTCATTTGGAAATTTCCAAATTTTGAAGCAACTTCTGGCTAAAATCAGTTGTTAAAAGTAAATTAAAAGATAGCTTTCAGCAAACATGGGTATTAACAATTGACCATTTTAAAACTCTTTACATTGCAATAATTTGTTGAAATTCCGTATTCCGTATTATTATCTCCCAATTGAAACAAGTAGGTGGCGACGAATCCCTGTAACAGACATATATGACTCTTTGTGATTTAAATGACATTGGTGATGAATTTCATTTCTTATTTTTATGTCCGAAATTAGAATAAGAAAGAAAAAAGTATATTCACAAATATTTTTACACCAGACCATATATGTATAAAATGTAATAATTCCAACAAGCTAGGAACTTTAAGAAAATTGTCATTATTTTGTAAAATCATTATGTCCTATTTTAAGAAATAACATATTTAACGGGTACGTTAGCTTTTTATTGTATTGAAATGTACCATATATCATTGTGTATATATTTATGTACCTCTTATGCTGCAGTCTGCAGCCTGAGTGTAATAAAGTTCAGTTCCGACATAGTACTTGTGAAAAAAAAGTGAGTCATCAATCTCGAAATTCAAATTGACTTATAAGTTAATTACCGGCTGCAAGAATAATTTTCAGTAATAGTTTATAAAGATTTTAAATCGAAATTCATTATAAGATGAGATAGCACCTAAGCTACAATGACTTTATTTTCATTATATTATTATTAATTATATATATTATATATTAATTATTAAGACAACTGCAACGTTTCAAACATTGTATTTTCAACAACAAAAAACAAATTCATCGCACCAAACATTTTGGTCAATGGGAAAGGCGTTATAAACATGCAAATGCTATTTAATCGGTTATCAAAAAGGAATTGATCCAAAGATTATATGAACACAGTACCATTGCTAGCTAGGTGTTTACAAATACAGACGTCTTTTCAATAAAAGTTCACATTACCACAAACATATTTCACTATTTTCTTTGAAATATATTAAATTCTGATCAAAATATTGTAGTGCGTCAAAGGTAGCTACTCAAATTTGTTTAGGTTGATAATGCAAGCTGTTTTGAATGCCACTTTTGAATGACCGCTTAGACCTCTACGTCACAGGTCACGCACCCTTTGTGTGACGCCATAAACAGATTCAGCCTCGTAGCCATCTATACATCTGTCGTAACAATACCACAACCACAGCAAACAAAAAAAAGATTTTCAGAAAATGTTTTCGACTCAATTAGATAAATCATTTGATGGTGTAACACTACCAAGCATTTGGTGTCAAAAAGATATCCTCATCAACGGTAATTATACAATTATTTAGGCAGTATTTCGGTTGAAATAATGATACGTTAATCTGCATAGTCTTTTTATTAGGTCACACCCGTGTGAGTTTTATGGCCTCTAACCCAGGTGTTTTTTTCGCAGCCGATAATTAGCTGTCTAAATGAAAGGCTAATTAAAAGTGTTTATTGGACAAATTAACAAAAAAACAAAACCAGTTTTTATTTTGTTGAAAAATGTTTGAACGAAAATCGAGAAGTGATAAAGTTGAGGTAAGTGGATGTTTAATGAAAATTATTCTTGCAACGGGTACTAAACATGTTAGTCTATGGAAATTCTGCTCATGATGATTCCTTTTTAGCCCGGTACAAAAATCTCACAAAGTGACTCTATCAAGTGTGTGTTGTTGCTTCTTGTTGATACAGCTGCGTTTAAGCCACCTATTATGTTGAGAATGTGACAGTAACTTTGTATTCGAGCAAATCATCAAATAGTGACAGACATTCCATTTTAGTTCCTCGATCTTGCTTACAAATCCTGAAGAAATCTCCAAATTTCTACTATCCTTTATAAATAAAACACTTGACACATGACTTGTTTATGCATATTTTAATATGGATATTTTTGTGAAACAAATCGTTGTTTGTAAAGCTTTGAACAGTTTCCATTGAAGTCCTGGCATTGCGGGATTTCAGTGAAGGAGGAGCAGGTTTAAAAAAAAATCTATTTCGTCCAAACTTCCCAATAAATATCAAATGATGTTAAATGTATCACCTCATTACCCGACACGATTAACAACAGTCGTCGAAGAAATTATGAAGGATCAAGTATGAACTGTTTTCAGCCATTTCAGTGTGAACTCCTTTAAATCAGAGAAATTGATATACCGTACCCCGGAAGGCTGCATATATTTTAGAACTGCTACTTTTAAAACAAAACCATTGTCTTGCATTTGTTTTCCGTGAGATATTTGCCCCAAATAATGCTACTGCCTCTTATCTAAGGACAGTAAGAACATAAACATCGTTCTCGCTCACTCAGTCATTCCCTTTACCCCTATGGGCCAAAATCCCGCGCATTTGAAAAGGAAAGAAAGTAACTAAACGTAAACAAACGATAATTGTCATTTCAAGCCATGCATGCAAAAAACATTTGACATTTGAGAAAATTATCATCATTATTTGATTTTTCGATAACATCAGAAAGAATTGTAGACAAATAAAAAGGTCATCTGTATGCATGATTGTAACATGGATTAGAAATAATCATCTTCACCATAGTCACCCATACCCCCTCCTCCTCCTCCTCCTCCTCCTCCTCTTCCTCTTCCTCTTCCTCCTCCTCCTCCTCCTCCTCCTCTTCCTCCTCTTCCTCTTCCTCCTGCTCCTCCTCTTCCTCTTCCTCTACGACCTCCACGGCCATGTCTGCGATGACGACCTCCACCAAGACCACCTCCATAATCATCACTTCCATAATCATCACCTCCATAATCATCACCGCTGTAGTTCTCATCGCCGTAAGTATCATCATTATCACTGTGCCTTCCCCGACCACCTCTGCCGTGTCTTCGATGTCCATGTCTGCGACGTCTGTGACGTCGACCTCCACCATAATCATCACCATAATCATCATCGCCGTAGTCATCACCTCCATAGTCATCTTCCCCATAGTCATAGCCGCCATAGTCATTAATGTGTCTTCCACGACCTCTACTGCCATGCCTTCGATGTCCGTTTCTGCGATGTCTGCGATGTCTTCCACGACCTCCACCATAATCTCCACTTTCATCATCAAATTTTAGGCCTAATTCATTTTCCTCATCCATTAAGTAGTCATCACTTTCGTAGTCATCACTGCGTCCTCCTCTTCCTCCTGTGCCATGTTTGTGATGCCCATGTCTACGGCGTCTCCTACCAGTAGCAATGTCCATCCAGTTTTCATAATTATCGCCACCATCCATTCCTATGTTTTTTCTGGCCCTATTCCTATTGCCATGCCTTCTATTTCTTTGTTTTCGGCGCCTTTGGTTACGTTTTTGATGGCGATGTCCATGACGTTGATTTGTTTTGCGATGTCTCTTCTTCTGTTCCTCATCAATGCTTCCACCTCCAGTGTCAACTTTGCTATCATTGTTATCTTCGTTTTCAGTGGCAACTTTGCTATCAATGTCATCCTCGCTTTTAGTATCAACTGCGCTATCAGTGGCAACTTTGTTTTCATTGTCATCTTCGCTATCACTTTCACCTTCGTTTTCAATGCCAACTTGGCTATGACTGTCAACTGCACTTAGACTGCCACCATCGCTTTCAGTGCTGACCTCGCTATTACCCTCGACATCGCTACCAGTGCCAATTCCGCTATCACTGTCACTTTCGTGGTAACTACCATTATTGCGAACTGCACCGTCATTACCATCACTACTAACTTCGCCAACACTGCTATGTCGGTCATCATTGGCAACTTTGCCAACATTGCCAACTGCACCATCATTGGCAACTTTACCATCACTTCCATTATCTTCACTTTCAAGCCTAGCACCAATTTTCTTTTCTTCACTTTTCTTAGTATCATCTTCACTAACCAATACAAAAGGATTCACGTCCACCTTTCCCAATGCTGCTGTCTTCAAGGCCTGAATGCCACTGATTTTTGGGTGGGCTATGACTTTCTTCATTGGTTTTGATCCTTTTGCAAATGAAAACAATGATATATGAAATACATATTTTCAATAAACTTGTTAAATCTGATAGCTTTAAAACTTTGGAAAACCATTTCCATATGATTTCATTTAAAAAATCTAAAACTTCTTCCCGAAGTTTTGGCAGCTCATTTGAGTAACCAGGGGTCAAAATTTCAAAAAATTCATAAACAGCTTTAAACATAAGTCATATTTGTTTTTTAAAACTAAGTTGATGTAATTGGACTGCGTTTTTTCTATGTGGAATGTTTCAATTCAAATAATAATTACAAAAGTATGACCCGATCTGTCATGCCAATATTAGACACTTGGTATCAGAAATCAGGCGACCCAAATTTTAAGTGCAAAGTTATTTGATGACCACATGTGCTACTTGCACTAAGATACACCAGTAAGTGAACAAACTTAAGGGACACAGCTGTCGAGTCTTCACTGACACCTCAGTTGCATGATCCCAATGGCAATGATTATATGGAACAAGTTTTTCATCACTTCAGGGACAAAAGGTGTAGTACTTTGCCCCTTTGTGGCGAACAAAAATAATGCATCCTCATTTGATACAAGTTTTGTTATTGCAACTCACCTTTTGGGTTAATGACCAAGGTTTCCGATGTCCTTGACTTGACTGTTGATATAAAAATTGTTTATGAGATACATGTTTTTCATCAATCATATATGTTAAGAAATAAGCTGAAGAACTATCTAGTATTCAACGGTTCACACAATGTAAGACATTGCATATTGAACATTGAGTTATTTTTTCTATTTTCTAGTTTCATGCAGACATTATATTCAAACGCCATAATTAAATTGACAAATAATTGGATGAATTTTTTAACTTGGTATACAAACACGTTTCTAATTAGAATTCTATACAGGAGGATAAAAGAAATGTAGATATGATACAATTTTGAGTCGTATCGCTGACTTAAGAGCATAAGTTTCTCTGATTGAAATGTAACATCTTTGAAAATATCAAAATGAAATGTATGCATGCGAGGAGTTTGAACTAAACGCATGGTCCTCTTGAACGTGCATTGTGTTGCTAGATGAGTCTTCTATTGCTAGCAAGGCCAGACATGTAGTCTAATGGATATCAAGATAAGGAGGGACATCGTATAAATGCTGATGAAGAAGGATTAAAAGTTACTCACAGGCGATTGTCTTCTGAGTACACGACAGCGAGGGCAGCGTCCAGACCCCAGTTTTGGAACAGGTGCCCGTTGAGACACCACTGGATTCGAACCCCGGACTGCAGGAATAAGAGTATCTGATGGTGCCGTCTTTAAGAAATGTGAACTTGTGTCCTGGTTTCGCGTTGACGACAGACGGTGGGTCTCTACATTTTGGATCTGTAAGGAAAGGAAATATATATGAGGAAAGTGTTTCTTGGAGTTAGCACTTGCGAAGATGAATTGGTTTATATTAGGGAAGAAGGTGACATTGATATGTGCTTATACGTTTTTGAGAACAACATTCATTTATTTGTGAAATTTCTTTCACTGCAATTGGGATATATTATATAGAATATGGAAGTATCACTAATATATCTTGCGCTTTTAAAAATATCAGAGAATATAGGGGGAACCATTAAATTGAGGATATGGTAAGGTTGTGGACCCACATAGGAAGTACAGACATGAGGTTGGAAGTCCCTCTAAACAGGTGATACGGTTTGGAAGACCCTTTCAAACATCACATTATATGGGTAAGAGGTTGGTAAACATGTTTCACATGCAACAGAGAGAAGAATGTGACCTTGTGAATGTTTTTGTGCGCAACATTCATGTACCTGCGTGATTTCTTTCACTGCAGAACTCAAATACGAAGTAACACGTGCACCTACTTGATAAAACATGGAGGTATCGATATGTTTCTTTCAGGTTTGAAATTATGAGAAACATGTTTTAGATGCAAATGAGGTGTCGTGAAATAATGTTCCTTTTTGGGGTGAATCTGATACTCAGAGTACTTTAGACAACTTACGAACAGTAAGGAAGGAACATGCGTTGCTCAAACTCTCAGCTGGGATTGTTTTTCTCTGAGGAGACACTTCCAAGATATGACATCTCCCCATTTCCTTGGGTCTGACAGGACTATTTGGACAATGTACTGCTACAGAACAACCTTGCTGTTCTTGACAAAATTCTTCGCATTGTTTCTGACTTCCCTCCGTCGTGTTATTGTAGGCCACAACCAGGCCCAGGCCAAATTTGTTGATCTGGAGGTAGGCTTGTTCAATAGGCTTGAAGGGTCCGGCTTGTACACGGAGTCTGCCTTGCTTCAGCATGTTGAAGTTGATGGTTGAGAAACCGGAAGTCTGAAGTGACCACAGCAGGAGAAACACAAGCCTGTATAACAGCATTGTCTCTCAGGCGGATCTTGACGACGTTGAAATCTGAAACAATGATTAAAGTCATTTTCTAAATTTTGCAAAGCATACCAGGCAAATGTTTCATCACAAAAATCACTTTACAGGGCCGTTGCAAATAATTTCCATTTTCTGCCATATTTGTAGTTAAGATGTCGCCAGTCAACCCTTAAGCGCAATAAGTTGAGAATATAATATTCATTTTTAATCAGACAACCTCCTGTTTATCTGGGTTTTTGTTGTTGTATTTTTTTATTATTACCGACGAAGATTCACAATTGGGAAATTATTTTTTTTGAGGCCATACCATATTAATGCTTTTTAAAAATAGTCATTGGAAAATTCTTCATGTGATTGTTGTTATAATATAAGTTATACCATTCAGAGGCGGGGTTCATGGGGAGATATCAGCCTCGAGCTTGGTGTTATGCGACGAGCCGAAGGCAAGTTGCATAACACCAAGCGAGAGGCTGATATTTCCCCATAACCCCGCCTCTGAATGGTATAACGAATTTATCTTACCGAATGTTTAAACAAAACGCATATAATATGAAGATGTGTTCGAGGTAACTAACATACATTGTACATTCAAAACGCTCAATCTGAACGCTTTTTTCATGTTTTTATGTGCCGGGGTATTGATAATTTATCCTCCCGCTTAAGAGTGTTATCAGTCTTTATCCAAGGTCACGTGGACTAAGCAGAGATCGAGATTCTTACATGAGGAAGGATAAAGCCTCTTATCAATCGTTGTGCGTTTCATACATATTGAAAAAAGACCAGAAGTACATAAAACAGGGAGATATTCAAAAATGTTTTTTCACTGCTCAATCAAACCCGGCAATTATTTTGTTCAGGCAAATAACGGTTTAATTAGGTGAACTCATTTCAGATACAGACTATAATCCCCCAGCCAGCATCTCTTAATCTCTCGAAAAATGTTTTGAGCAAGCTGATAACTTGGACACACAAAAAGGAAATTAAATGTTAACAAAATGTTCAAGTATTTTAACAAACTACGCGAATTCATTTCTGTATCTCAAATGATGACCTTTTTCTGCGCTAGACGTTTGATCATTGAACAGTTCAAATTCTCAACTAAGAACGAATATACTAAGAACTCCAACTACGATAAATGTTTATGTTCAATTTTGATTACACGAAAACATTTCTTTTTAGCGATAATTATGATTTTGAAAATGTATTTATTCTTAATGAAGCACTGTAAACATAACACGCCGTTGAGCAGCCGTTGAGCAGCCGTTGAGCAGCCGTTGAGCTTGATACAAATGCTTTTTACATAAGTCTTCAAACACTAAAAATGAACAAGAAGACAAATAATAATGAATAAATTTGATCAGATGAATTGTAACTATATAAGGAATATGAAAAAATATATAAATTCTCACGTTATCGTTTGCGCCTCTTTAGTCTAAACTCAGAACTCCGAATGAATTCAACTGTTCCTGCAATGCATTTATGGACTATTTGAATTAAATAAATTATACTTGATTGTTAATGATAAAAGTAATTTGTGGTTCGCTCGAGCTTATACAACAATGCCATGAAGAAAACAATTTGCATTTACTTTTGTTTATTGTTGTTACCAAGGCCAAGTCATATTTGTTTTACAATCATTCAATTTCATCGGTATTTTTCATAATTGACAACCATCATAATGACTACTAATTTAGATGAAATCAACTTAACTGCTCACACAAAGCAATTTTTGCTGATGAAGGGAAATTATTCTTAACACAGGAACACGTTAATTATAATTATAGCCGTAGCATGCAAGATTTTGTCAACCAGATTGCGGCAGGTTGAAAAGTTTAAACATCCAACTCAGAATAAAAGTAAAAAGTGCAAAAATAAAAGATAGAATATACCATTCCAAGACTATTCTAAAGTATATATGTGCATTATATCACACATTACTTTAATGTTTTCAAAAATATTCTTAAAATTTGGGCCAAATATACTGAATGCATAAAAAAGCACTTCAGACTAAAGTTATTGGTGCTTCTGAACCTTAAAGGTTGGTTAATGTTTCTAGAAATAAATATTTATTTTATTTAGTGTTTATGTTCCTGACACCCATGTGTTAATAGGTGAAATACTGACGAGAGCACATACCACCCTACTCTCTATGTGTTCCTGACATCCATGTGTTAATAGGTGAAATACTGACGAGAGCACATACCACCCTACTTTCTATGTGTTCTCAACATCCATGTGTTAATAGGTGAAATACTGACGAGAGCACATACAACCCTACTCTCTATGTGTTCTCAACATCCATGTGTTCATAGGTGAAATACTGACGAGAGCACATACCACCCTACTCTCTATGTGTTCCTGACATACATGCGTTAATAGGTGAAATACTGACGAGAGCACATTCAACCCTTCTCTCTATGTGTTCTTAACATCAATGTGTTAATAGGTGAAATACTGACGAGAGCACATACCACCCTACTCTCTATGTGTTACTGACATCCATGTGTTAATAGGTGAAATACTGACGAGAGCACATACCACCCTTCTCTCTATTAGTTCCTGACATCCATGTGTTAATAGGTGAAATACTGACGAGAGCACATACCACCCTACTCTCTATACGTTCTCAACATCCATGAGTTAATAGGTGAAATACTGACGAGAGCACATACCACCCTACTCTCTATGTGTTCCTGACATCCATGTGTTAATAGGTGAAATACTGACGAGAGCACATACCACCCTACTCTCTATGTGTTCTCAACATCCATGTGCTAATAGGTGAAATACTGACGAGAGCACATACCACCCTACTCTCTATGTGTTCTCAACATCCATGTGTTAATAGGTGAAATACTGACGAGAGCACATACCACCCTACTCTCTATGTGTTCCTGACATCCATGTGTTAATAGGTGAAATACTGACGAGAGCACATACCACCCTTCCCTCTATGTGTTCTCAACATCCATGTGTTAATAGGTGAAATACTGACGAGAGCACATACAACCCTACTCTCTATGTGTTCTCAACATCCATGTGTTAATAGGTGAAATACTGACGAGAGCACATACAACCCTACCCTCTATGTGTTCTCAACATCCATGTGTTAATAGGTGAAATACTGACGAGAGCACATACAACCCTACTCTCTATGTGTTCTCAACATCCATGTGTTAAAAGGTGAAATACTGACGAGAGCACATACAACCCTACTCTCTATGTGTTCTCAACATCCATGTGTTAATAGGTGAAATACTGACGAGAGCACATACAGCCCTACTCTCTATGTGTTCTTAACATACATGTGTTAATAGGTGAAATACTGACGAGAGCACATACCACCCTACTCTCTATGTGTTCCTAACATACATGTGTTAATAGGTGAAATACTGACGAGAGCACATTCAACCCTTCTCTCTATGTGTTCCTGAAATTCATGTGTTAATAGGTGTAATACTGACGGGAGCACATACAGCCCTACTCTCTATGTGTTCTAAACATCCATGTTTTAATAGGTGAAATACTGACGAGAGCACATACCACCCTACTCTCTATGTGTTCCTGACATCCATGTGTTAATAGGTGAAATACTGACGAGAGCACAAACCACGTGCCCTACTCTCTATGTGTTCCTGACATACATGTGTTAATAGGTGAAATACTGACGAGAGCACATACCACCCTACATTCTATGTGTTCTCAACATTCATGTGGTAATAGGTGAAATACTGACGAGAGCACATACCACCCTACTCTCTATGTGTTCCTGACATCCATGTGTTAATACGTGAAATACTGACAAGAGCACATACGTACCTACTCTCTATGTGTTCCTGACATCCATGTGTTAATAGGTGAAATACTGACAAGAGCACATACCACCCTACTCTCTATGTGTTCTCAACATCCCTGTGTTAATAGGTGAAATACTGATGAGAGCACATACCACCCTACTCTCTATGTGTTCCTAACATCAATGTGTTAATAGGTGAAATACTGACGAGAGCACATACCACCCTACTCTCTACTTGTTCTCAACATCCATGTGTTAATAGGTGAAATACTGACAAGAGCACATACCACCCTACTCTCTATGTGTTCTCAACATCCCTGTGTTAATAGGTGAAATACTGACGAGAGCACATACCACCCTACTCTCTATGTGTTCCTGACATCAATAAGTTAATAGGTGAAATACTGACAAGAGCACATACCACCCTACTCTCTATGTGTTCTCAACATCCATGTGTAATAGGTGAAATACTGACGAGAGCACATACCACCCTACTCTCTATGTGTTCTCAACATCCATGTGTTAATAGGTGAAATACTGACGAGAACACATACCACCCTACTCTCTATGTGTTCTCAACATCCATGTGTTAATAGGTGAAATACTGACAAGAGCACATACCACCCTACACTCTATGTGTTCTCAACATTCATGTGTTAAAAGGTGAAATACTGACGAGAGCACATACCACCCTACTCTCTATGTGTTCCTGACATCCATGTGTTAATAGGTGAAATACTGACGAGAGCACATACCACCCTACTCTCTATGTGTTCCTGACATCAATGTGTTAATAGGTAAAATACTGACGAGAACACATACCACCCTACTCTCTATGTGTTCTCAACATCCATGTGTTAATAGGTGAAATACTGACGAGAGCACATACCACCCTACCCTCTATGTGTTCTCAACATCCATGTGTTAATAGGTGAAATACTGACGAGAGCACATACAACCCTACTCTCTATGTGTTCTCAACATCCATGTGTTAATAGGTGAAATACTGACGAGAGCACATACAACCCTACCCTCTATGTGTTCTCAACATCCATGTGTTAATAGGTGAAATACTGACGAGAGCACATACCACCCTTCTCTCTATGTGTTCTCAACATCCATGTGTTAATAGGTGAAATACTGACGAGAGCACATACAACCCTACCCTCTATGTGTTCTCAACATCCATGTGTTAATAGGTGAAATACTGACGAGAGCACATACAACCCTACTCTCTATGTGTTCTCAACATCCATGTGTTAATAGGTGAAATACTGACGAGAGCACATACAACCCTACTCTCTATGTGTTCTCAACATCCATGTGTTAATAGGTGAAATACTGACGAGAGCACATACAGCCCTACTCTCTATGTGTTCTCAACATACATGTGTTAATAGGTGAAATACTGACGAGAGCACATACCACCCTACTCTCTATGTGTTCCTAACATACATGTGTTAATAGGTGAAATACTGACGAGAGCACATTCAACCCTTCTCTCTATGTGTTCCTGAAATTCATGTGTTAATAGGTGTAATACTGACGGGAGCACATACAGCCCTACTCTCTATGTGTTCTAAACATCCATGTTTTAATAGGTGAAATACTGACGAGAGCACATACCACCCTACTCTCTATGTGTTCCTGACATCCATGTGTTAATAGGTGAAATACTAACGAGAGCACATACCACGTGCCCTACTCTCTATGTGTTCCTGACATACATGTGTTAATAGGTGAAATACTGACGAGAACACATACCACCCTACATTCTATGTGTTCTCAACATTCATGTGGTAATAGGTGAAATACTGACGAGAGCACATACCACCCTACTCTCTATGTGTTCCTGACATCCATGTGTTAATAGGTGAAATACTGACAAGAGTACATACCTACCTACTCTCTATGTGTTCCTGACATCAATGTGTTAATAGGTAAAATACTGACGAGAGCACATACCACCCTACTCTCTATGTGTTCCTGACATCCATGTGTTAATAGGTGAAATACTGACAAGAGCACATACCACCCTACTCTCTATGTGTTCTCAACATCCATGTGTTAATAGGTGAAATACTGATGAGAGCACATACCACCCTACTCTCTATGTGTTCCTAACATCAATGTGTTAATAGGTGAAATACTGACGAGAGCACATACCACCCTACTCTCTACTTGTTCTCAACATCCATGTGTTAACAGGTGAAATACTGACAAGAGCACATACCACCCTACTCTCTATGTGTTCTCAACATCCATGTGTTAATAGGTGAAATACTGACGAGAGCACATACCACCCTACTCTCTATGTGTTCCTGACATCAATAAGTTAATAGGTAAAATACTGACGAGAGCACATACCACCCTACTCTCTATGTGTTCTCAACATCCATGTGTTAATAGGTGAAATACTGACGAGAGCACATACCACCCTACTCTCTATGTGTTCTCAACATTCATGTGTTAATAGGTGAAATACTGACGAGAGCACATACCACCCTACTCTCTATGTGTTCTCAACATTCATGTGTTAATAGGTGAAATACTGACGAGAGCACATACAACCCTACCCTCTATGTGTTCTCAACATTCATGTGTTAATAGGTGAAATACTGACGAGAACACATACCACCCTACTCTCTATGTGTTCTCAACATTCATGTGTTAATAGGTGAAATACTGACGAGAGCACATACCACCCTACTCTCTATGTGTTCTCAAACTCCATGTGTTAATAGGTGAAATACTGACGAGAACACATACCACCCTACTCTCTATGTGTTCTCAACATCCATGTGTTAATAGGTGAAATACTGACGAGAGCACATACCACCCTACTCTCTACTTGTTCTCAACATCCATGTGTTAATAGGTGAAATACTGACGAGAGCACATACCACCCTACTCTCTATGTGTTCTCAACATCCATGTGTTAATAGGTGAAATACTGACGAGAACACATACCACCCTACTCTCTATGTGTTCTCAACATCCATGTGTTAATAGGTGAAATACTGACGAGAGCACATACAACCCTACCCTCTATGTGTTCTCAACATCCATGTGTTAATAGGTGAAATACTGACAAGAGAACATACCACCCTACACTCTATGTGTTCTCAACATTCATGTGTTAAAAGGTGAAATACTGACGAGAGCACATACCACCCTACTCTCTATGTGTTCCTGACATCCATGTGTTAATAGGTGAAATACTGACGAGAGCACATACCACCCTACTCTCTATGTGTTCCTGACATCAATGTGTTAATAGGTAAAATACTGACGAGAACACATACCACCCTACTGTCTATGTGTTCTCAACATCCATGTGTTAATAGGTGAAATACTGACGAGAGCACATACCACCCTACTCTCTATGTGTTCTCAACATCCATGTGTTAATAGGTGAAATACTGACGAGAGCACATACCACCCTACCCTCTATGTGTTCTCAACATCCATGTGTTAATAGGTGAAATACTGACGAGAGCACATACCACCCTTCCCTCTATGTGTTCTCAACATCCATGTGTTAATAGGTGAAATACTGACGAGAGCACATACAACCCTACTCTCTATGTGTTCTCAACATCCATGTGTTAATAGGTGAAATACTGACGAGAGCACATACCACCCTTCTCTCTATGTGTTCTCAACATCCATGTGTTAATAGGTGAAATACTGACGAGAACACATACCACCCTACTCTCTATGTGTTCTCAACATCCATGTGTTAATAGGTGAAATACTGACGAGAGCACATACAACCCTACTCTCTATGTGTTCTCAACATCCATGTGTTAATAGGTGAAATACTGACGAGAGCACATACCACCCTACTCTCTATGTGTTCTCAACATTCATGTGTTAATAGGTGAAATACTGACGAGAGCACATACAACCCTACTCTCTATGTGTTCTCAACATCCATGTGTTAATAGGTGAAATACTGACGAGAGCGCATACCACCCTTCTCTCTATGTGTTCTCAACATCCATGTGTTAATAGGTGAAATACTGACGAGAGCACATACCACCCTACTCTCTATGTGTTCTCAACATTCATGTGTTAATAGGTGAAATACTGACGAGAGCACATACAACCCTACTCTCTATGTGTTCTCAACATCCATGTGTTAATAGGTGAAATACTGACGAGAGCACAAACCACCCTTCTCTCTATGTGTTCTCAACATCCATGTGTTAATAGGTGAAATACTGACGAGAACACATACCACCCTACTCTCTATGTGTTCTCAACATCCATGTGTTAATAGGTGAAATACTGACGAGAGCACATACAACCCTACTCTCTATGTGTTCTCAACATCCATGTGTTAATAGGTGAAATACTGACGAGAGCACATACCACCCTACTCTCTATGTGTTCTCAACATTCATGTGTTAATAGGTGAAATACTGACGAGAACACATACCACCCTACTCTCTATGTGTTCTCAACATCCATGTGTTAATAGGTGAAATACTGACGAGAGCACATACCACCCTACTCTCTACTTGTTCTCAACATCCATGTGTTAATAGGTGAAATACTGACGAGAACACATACCACCCTACTCTCTATGTGTTCTCAACATCCATGTGTTAATAGGTGAAATACTGACGAGAGCACATACAACCCTACCCTCTATGTGTTCTCAACATCCATGTGTTAATAGGTGAAATACTGACAAGAGCACATACCACCCTACACTCTATGTGTTCTCAACATTCATGTGTTAAAAGGTGAAATACTGACGAGAGCACATACCACCCTACTCTCTATGTGTTCCTGACATCCATGTGTTAATAGGTGAAATACTGACGAGAGCACATACCACCCTACTCTCTATGTGTTCCTGACATCCATGTGTTAATAGGTGAAATACTGACGAGAACACATACCACCCTACTGTCTATGTGTTCTCAACATCCATGTGTTAATAGGTGAAATACTGACGAGAGCACATACCACCCTACTCTCTATGTGTTCTCAACATCCATGTGTTAATAGGTGAAATACTGACGAGAGCACATACCACCCTACCCTCTATGTGTTCTCAACATCCATGTGTTAATAGGTGAAATACTGACGAGAGCACATACCACCCTTCCCTCTATGTGTTCTCAACATCCATGTGTTAATAGGTGAAATACTGACGAGAGCACATACAACCCTACTCTCTATGTGTTCTCAACATCCATGTGTTAATAGGTGAAATACTGACGAGAGCACATACAACCCTACCCTCTATGTGTTCTCAACATCCATGTGTTAATAGGTGAAATACTGACGAGAGCACATACCACCCTTCTCTCTATGTGTTCTCAACATCCATGTGTTAATAGGTGAAATACTGACGAGAGCACATACAACCCTACCCTCTATGTGTTCTCAACATCCATGTGTTAATAGGTGAAATACTGACGAGAGCACATACAACCCTACTCTCTATGTGTTCTCAACATCCATGTGTT
The DNA here is from genome assembly GCA_916613615.1 of Steromphala cineraria. NCBI lineage: Eukaryota > Metazoa > Mollusca > Gastropoda > Trochida > Trochidae > Steromphala > Steromphala cineraria. Next base: position 19,197,025 of record OU744737.1, read on the forward strand.
AATAGGTGAAATACTGACGAGAGCACATACAACCCTACTCTCTATGTGTTCTCAACATCCATGTGTTAATAGGTGAAATACTGACGAGAGCACATACAGCCCTACTCTCTATGTGTTCTCAACATACATGTGTTAATAGGTGAAATACTGACGAGAGCACATACCACCCTACTCTCTATGTGTTCCTAACATACATGTGTTAATAGGTGAAATACTGACGAGAGCACATTCAACCCTTCTCTCTATGTGTTCCTGAAATTCATGTGTTAATAGGTGTAATACTGACGGGAGCACATACAGCCCTACTCTCTATGTGTTCTAAACATCCATGTTTTAATAGGTGAAATACTGACGAGAGCACATACCACCCGACTCTCTATGTGTTCCTGACATCCATGTGTTAATAGGTGAAATACTGACGAGAGCACATACCACGTGCCCTACTCTCTATGTGTTCCTGACATACATGTGTTAATAGGTGAAATACTGACGAGAACACATACCACCCTACATTCTATGTGTTCTCAACATTCATGTGGTAATAGGTGAAATACTGACGAGAGCACATACCACCCTACTCTCTATGTGTTCCTGACATCCATGTGTTAATAGGTGAAATACTGACAAGAGCACATACCTACCTACTCTCTATGTGTTCCTGACATCAATGTGTTAATAGGTAAAATACTGACGAGAGCACATACCACCCTACTCTCTATGTGTTCCTGACATCCATGTGTTAATAGGTGAAATACTGACAAGAGCACATACCACCCTACTCTCTATGTGTTCTCAACATCCATGTGTTAATAGGTGAAATACTGATGAGAGCACATACCACCCTACTCTCTATGTGTTCCTAACATCAATGTGTTAATAGGTGAAATACTGACGAGAGCACATACCACCCTACTCTCTACTTGTTCTCAACATCCATGTGTTAATAGGTGAAATACTGACAAGAGCACATACCACCCTACTCTCTATGTGTTCTCAACATCCATGTGTTAATAGGTGAAATACTGACGAGAGCACATACCACCCTACTCTCTATGTGTTCCTGACATCAATAAGTTAATAGGTAAAATACTGACGAGAGCACATACCACCCTACTCTCTATGTGTTCTCAACATCCATGTGTTAATAGGTGAAATACTGACGAGAACACATACCACCCTACTCTCTATGTGTTCTCAACATCCATGTGTTAATAGGTGAAATACTGACAAGAGCACATACCACCCTACACTCTATGTGTTCTCAACATTCATGTGTTAAAAGGTGAAATACTGACGAGAGCACATACCACCCTACTCTCTATGTGTTCTCAACATCCATGTGTTAATAGGTGAAATACTGACGAGAGCACATACCACCCTACTCTCTATGTGTTCCTGACATCAATGTGTTAATAGGTACAATACTGACGAGAACACATACCACCCTACTGTCTATGTGTTCTCAACATCCATGTGTTAATAGGTGAAATACTGACGAGAGCACATACCACCCTACTCTCTATGTGTTCTCAACATCCATGTGTTAATAGGTGAAATACTGACGAGAGCACATACCACCCTACCCTCTATGTGTTCTCAACATCCATGTGTTAATAGGTGAAATACTGACGAGAGCACATACAACCCTACTCTCTATGTGTTCCTGACATCCATGTGTTAATAGGTGAAATACTGACGAGAGCACATACCACGTGCCCGACTCTCTATGATTTCCTGACATACATGTGTTAATAGGTGAAATACTGACGAGAACACATACCACCCTACATTCTATGTGTTCTCAACATTCATGTGGTAATAGGTGAAATACTGACGAGAGCACATACCACCCTACTCTCTATGTGTTCCTGACATCCATGTGTTAATAGGTGAAATACTGACAAGAGCACATACCTACCTACTCTCTATGTGTTCCTGACATCAATGTGTTAATAGGTAAAATACTGACGAGAGCACATACCACCCTACTCTCTATGTGTTCCTGACATCCATGTGTTAATAGGTGAAATACTGACAAGAGCACATACCACCCTACTCTCTATGTGTTCTCAACATCCATGTGTTAATAGGTGAAATACTGATGAGAGCACATACCACCCTACTCTCTATGTGTTCCTAACATCAATGTGTTAATAGGTGAAATACTGACGAGAGCACATACCACCCTACTCTCTACTTGTTCTCAACATCCATGTGTTAATAGGTGAAATACTGACAAGAGCACATACCACCCTACTCTCTATGTGTTCTCAACATCCATGTGTTAATAGGTGAAATACTGACGAGAGCACATACCACCCTACTCTCTATGTGTTCCTGACATCAATAAGTTAATAGGTAAAATACTGACGAGAGCACATACCACCCTACTCTCTATGTGTTCTCAACATCCATGTGTTAATAGGTGAAATACTGACGAGAACACATACCACCCTACTCTCTATGTGTTCTCAACATCCATGTGTTAATAGGTGAAATACTGACAAGATCACATACCACCCTACACTCTATGTGTTCTCAACATTCATGTGTTAAAAGGTGAAATACTGACGAGAGCACATACCACCCTACTCTCTATGTGTTCCTGACATCCATGTGTTAATAGGTGAAATACTGACTAGAGCACATACCACCCTACTCTCTATGTGTTCCTGACATCAATGTGTTAATAGGTACAATACTGACGAGAACACATACCACCCTACTGTCTATGTGTTCTCAACATCCATGTGTTAATAGGTGAAATACTGACGAGAGCACATACCACCCTACTCTCTATGTGTTCTCAACATCCATGTGTTAATAGGTGAAATACTGACGAGAGCACATACCACCCTACCCTCTATGTGTTCTCAACATCCATGTGTTAATAGGTGAAATACTGACGAGAGCACATACAACCCTACTCTCTATGTGTTCTCAACATCCATGTGTTAATAGGTGAAGTACTGACGAGAGCACATACCACCCTACTCTCTATGTGTTCTCAACATCCATGTGTTAATAGGTGAAATACTGACGAGAGCACATACCACCCTACTCTCTATGTGTTCTCAACATCCATGTGTTAAGAGGTGAAATACTGACGAGAGCACATACCACCCTACTCTCTATGTGTTCCTGACATCAATAAGTTAATAGGTAAAAAACTGACGAGAGCACATACCACCCTAAATCTATGTGTTCTCAACATCCATGTGTTAATAGGTGAAATACTGACGAGAACACATACCACCCTACTCTCTATGTGTTCTCAACATCCATGTGTTAATAGGTGAAATACTGACGAGAGCACATACCACCCTACTCTCTATGTGTTCTCAACATCCATGTGTTAATAGGTGAAATACTGACGAGAGCACATACCACCCTACTCTCTATGTGTTCTCAACATCCATGTGTTAATAGGTGAAATACTGACGAGAGCACATACAACCCTACTCTCTATGTGTTCTCAACATCCATGTGTTAATAGGTGAAGTACTGACGAGAGCACATACCACCCTACTCTCTATATGTTCTCAACATTCATGTGTTAATAGGTGAAATACTGACGAGAGCACATACCACCCTACTCTCTATGTGTTCCTGACATCCATGTGTTAATAGGTGAAATACTGACGAGAGCACATACCACCCTACACTCTATGTGTTCCTGACATCCATGTGTTAATAGGTGAAATACTGACGAGAGCACATACCACCCTTCCCTCTATGTGTTCTCAACATCCATGTGTTAATAGGTGAAATACTGACGAGAGCACATACAACCCTACTCTCTATGTGTTCTCAACATCCATGTGTTAATAGGTGAAATACTGACGAGAGCACATACAACCCTACCATCTATGTGTTCTCAACATCCATGTGTTAATAGGTGAAATACTGACGAGAGCACATACAACCCTACTCTCTATGTGTTCTCAACATCCATGTGTTAATAGGTGAAATACTGACGAGAGCACATACAACCCTACTCTCTATGTGTTCTCAACATCCATGTGTTAATAGGTGAAATACTGACGAGAGCACATACAGCCCTACTCTCTATGTGTTCTTAACATACATGTGTTAATAGGTGAAATACTGACGAGAGCACATACCACCCTACTCTCTATGTGTTCCTAACATACATGTGTTAATAGGTGAAATACTGACGAGAGCACATTCAACCCTTCTCTCTATGTGTTCCTGAAATTCATGTGTTAATAGGTGTAATACTGACGGGAGCACATACAGCCCTACTCTCTATGTGTTCTAAACATCCATGTTTTAATAGGTGAAATACTGACGAGAGCACATACCACCCTACTCTCTATGTGTTCCTGACATCCATGTGTTAATAGGTGAAATACTGACGAGAGCACAAACCACGTGCCCTACTCTCTATGTGTTCCTGACATACATGTGTTAATAGGTGAAATACTGACGAGAGCACATACCACCCTACATTCTATGTGTTCTCAACATTCATGTGGTAATAGGTGAAATACTGACGAGAGCACATACCACCCTACTCTCTATGTGTTCCTGACATCCATGTGTTAATAGGTGAAATACTGACAAGAGCACATACCTACCTACTCTCTATGTGTTCCTGACATCCATGTGTTAATAGGTGAAATACTGACAAGAGCACATACCACCCTACTCTCTATGTGTTCTCAACATCCCTGTGTTAATAGGTGAAATACTGATGAGAGCACATACCACCCTACTCTCTATGTGTTCCTAACATCAATGTGTTAATAGGTGAAATACTGACGAGAGCACATACCACCCTACTCTCTACTTGTTCTCAACATCCATGTGTTAATAGGTGAAATACTGACAAGAGCACATACCACCCTAATCTCTATGTGTTCTCAACATCCCTGTGTTAATAGGTGAAATACTGACGAGAGCACATACCACCCTACTCTCTATGTGTTCCTGACATCAATAAGTTAATAGGTGAAATACTGACAAGAGCACATACCACCCTACTCTCTATGTGTTCTCAACATCCATGTGTTAATAGGTGAAATACTGACGAGAGCACATACCACCCTACTCTCTATGTGTTCTCAACATCCATGTGTTAATAGGTGAAATACTGACGAGAACACATACCACCCTACTCTCTATGTGTTCCTGACATCCATGTGTTAATAGGTGAAATACTGACGAGAGCACATACCACCCTACTCTCTATGTGTTCCTGACATCAATGTGTTAATAGGTAAAATACTGACGAGAACACATACCACCCTACTGTCTATGTGTTCTCAACATCCATGTGTTAATAGGTGAAATACTGACGAGAGCACATACCACCCTACTCTATATGTGTTCTCAACATCCATGTGTTAATAGGTGAAATACTGACGAGAGCACATACCACCCTACCCTCTATGTGTTCTCAACATCCATGTGTTAATAGGTGAAATACTGACGAGAGCACATACCACCCTTCCCTCTATGTGTTCTCAACATCCATGTGTTAATAGGTGAAATACTGACGAGAGCACATACAACCCTACTCTCTATGTGTTCTCAACATCCATGTGTTAATAGGTGAAATACTGACGAGAGCACATACAACCCTACCCTCTATGTGTTCTCAACATCCATGTGTTAATAGGTGAAATACTGACGAGAGCACATACCACCCTTCTCTCTATGTGTTCTCAACATCCATGTGTTAATAGGTGAAATACTGACGAGAGCACATACAACCCTACCCTCTATGTGTTCTCAACATCCATGTGTTAATAGGTGAAATACTGACGAGAGCACATACAACCCTACTCTCTATGTGTTCTCAACATCCATGTGTTAATAGGTGAAATACTGACGAGAGCACATACAACCCTACTCTCTATGTGTTCTCAACATCCATGTGTTAATAGGTGAAATACTGACGAGAGCACATACAGCCCTACTCTCTATGTGTTCTCAACATACATGTGTTAATAGGTGAAATACTGACGAGAGCACATACCACCCTACTCTCTATGTGTTCCTAACATACATGTGTTAATAGGTGAAATACTGACGAGAGCACATTCAACCCTTCTCTCTATGTGTTCCTGAAATTCATGTGTTAATAGGTGTAATACTGACGGGAGCACATACAGCCCTACTCTCTATGTGTTCTAAACATCCATGTTTTAATAGGTGAAATACTGACGAGAGCACATACCACCCTACTCTCTATGTGTTCCTGACATCCATGTGTTAATAGGTGAAATACTGACGAGAGCACATACCACGTGCCCTACTCTCTATGTGTTCCTGACATACATGTGTTAATAGGTGAAATACTGACGAGAACACATACCACCCTACATTCTATGTGTTCTCAACATTCATGTGGTAATAGGTGAAATACTGACGAGAGCACATACAGCCCTACTCTCTATGTGTTCCTGACATCCATGTGTTAATAGGTGAAATACTGACAAGAGTACATACCTACCTACTCTCTATGTGTTCCTGACATCAATGTGTTAATAGGTAAAATACTGACGAGAGCACATACCACCCTACTCTCTATGTGTTCCTGACATCCATGTGTTAATAGGTGAAATACTGACAAGAGCACATACCACCCTACTCTCTATGTGTTCTCAACATCCATGTGTTAATAGGTGAAATACTGATGAGAGCACATACCACCCTACTCTCTATGTGTTCCTAACATCCATGTGTTAATAGGTGAAATACTGACGAGAGCACATACCACCCTACTCTCTACTTGTTCTCAACATCTATGTGTTAACAGGTGAAATACTGACAAAAGCACATACCACCCTACTCTCTATGTGTTCTCAACATCCATGTGTTAATAGGTGAAATACTGACGAGAGCACATACCACCCTACTCTCTATGTGTTCCTGACATCAATAAGTTAATAGGTAAAATACTGACGAGAGCACATACCACCCTACTCTCTATGTGTTCTCAACATCCATGTGTTAATAGGTGAAATACTGACGAGAACACATACCACCCTACTCTCTATGTGTTCTCAACATCCATGTGTTAATAGGTGAAATACTGACGAGAGCACATACCACCCTACTCTCTATGTGTTCTCAACATTCATGTGTTAATAGGTGAAATACTGACGAGAACACATACCACCCTACTCTCTATGTGTTCTCAACATCCATGTGTTAATAGGTGAAATACTGACGAGAGCACATACCACCCTACTCTCTATGTGTTCTCAACATCCATGTGTTAATAGGTGAAATACTGACGAGAACACATACCACCCTACTCTCTATGTGTTCTCAACATCCATGTGTTAATAGGTGAAATACTGACGAGAGCACATACCACCCTACTCTCTATGTGTTCTCAACATCCATGTGTTAACAGGTGAAATACTGACGAGAGCACATACAACCCTACCTTCTATGTGTTCTCAACATCCATGTGTTAATAGGTGAAATACTGACGAGAGCACATACCACCCTACTCTCTATGTGTTCCTGACATCCATGTGTTAATAGGTGAAATACTGACGAGAACACATACCACCCTACTCTCTATGTGTTCTCAACATCCATGTGTTAATAGGTGAAATACTGACAAGAGCACATACCACCCTACACTCTATGTGTTCTCAACATTCATGTGTTAAAAGGTGAAATACTGACGAGAGCACATACCACCCTACTCTCTATGTGTTCCTGACATCCATGTGTTAATAGGTGAAATACTGACGAGAGCACATACCAACCTACTCTCTATGTGTTCCAGACATCAATGTGTTAATAGGTAAAATACTGACGAGAACACATACCACCCTACTGTCTATGTGTTCTCAACATCCATGTGTTAATAGGTGAAATACTGACGAGAGCACATACCACCCTACTCTCTATGTGTTCTCAACATCCATGTGTTAATAGGTGAAATACTGACGAGAGCACATACCACCCTACCCTCTATGTGTTCTCAACATCCATGTGTTAATAGGTGAAATACTGACGAGAGCACATACCACCCTTCCCTCTATGTGTTCTCAACATCCATGTGTTAATAGGTGAAATACTGACGAGAGCACATACAACCCTACTCTCTATGTGTTCTCAACATCCATGTGTTAATAGGTGAAATACTGACGAGAGCACATACAGCCCTACTCTCTATGTGTTCTCAACATACATGTGTTAATAGGTGAAATACTGACGAGAGCACATACCACCCTACTCTCTATGTGTTCCTAACATACATGTGTTAATAGGTGAAATACTGACGAGAGCACATTCAACCCTTCTCTCTATGTGTTCCTAGAATTCATGTGTTAATAGGTGTAATACTGACGGGAGCACATACAGCCCTACTCTCTATGTGTTCTAAACATCCATGTTTTAATAGGTGAAATACTGACGAGAGCACATACCACCCGACTCTCTATGTGTTCCTGACATCCATGTGTTAATAGGTGAAATACTGACGAGAGCACATACCACGTGCCCTACTCTCTATGTGTTCCTGACATACATGTGTTAATAGGTGAAATACTGACGAGAACACATACCACCCTACATTCTATGTGTTCTCAACATTCATGTGGTAATAGGTGAAATACTGACGAGAGCACATACCACCCTACTCTCTATGTGTTCCTGACATCCATGTGTTAATAGGTGAAATACTGACAAGAGCACATACCTACCTACTCTCTATGTGTTCCTGACATCAATGTGTTAATAGGTACAACACTGACGAGAACACATACCACCCTACTGTCTATGTGTTCTCAACATCCATGTGTTAATAGGTGAAATACTGACGAGAGCACATACCACCCTACTCTCTATGTGTTCTCAACATCCATGTGTTAATAGGTGAAATACTGACGAGAGCACATACAACCCTACCCTCTATGTGTTCTCAACATCCATGTGTTAATAGGTGAAATACTGACGAGAGCACATAAAACCCTACTCTCTATGTGTTCTCAACATCCATGTGTTAATAGGTGAAATACTGACGAGAGCACATACAACCCTACTCTCTATGTGTTCTCAACATCCATGTGTTAATAGGTGAAATACTGACGAGAGCACATACAGCCCTACTCTCTATGTGTTCTCAACATACATGTGTTAATAGGTGAAATACTGACGAGAGCACATACCACCCTACTCTCTATGTGTTCCTAACATACATGTGTTAATAGGTGAAATACTGACGAGAGCACATTCAACCCTTCTCTCTATGTGTTCCTAGAATTCATGTGTTAATAGGTGTAATACTGACGGGAGCACATACAGCCCTACTCTCTATGTGTTCTAAACATCCATGTTTTAATAGGTGAAATACTGACGAGAGCACATACCACCCGACTCTCTATGTGTTCCTGACATCCATGTGTTAATAGGTGAAATACTGACGAGAGCACATACCACGTGCCCTACTCTCTATGTGTTCCTGACATACATGTGTTAATAGGTGAAATACTGACGAGAACACATACCACCCTACATTCTATGTGTTCTCAACATTCATGTGGTAATAGGTGAAATACTGACGAGAGCACATACCACCCTACTCTCTATGTGTTCCTGACATCCATGTGTTAATAGGTGAAATACTGACAAGAGCACATACCTACCTACTCTCTATGTGTTCCTGACATCAATGTGTTAATAGGTAAAATACTGACGAGAGCACATACCACCCTACTCTCTATGTGTTCCTGACATCCATGTGTTAATAGGTGAAATACTGACAAGAGCACATACCACCCTACTCTCTATGTGTTCTCAACATCCATGTGTTAATAGGTGAAATACTGATGAGAGCACATACCACCCTACTCTCTATGTGTTCCTAACATCAATGTGTTAATAGGTGAAATACTGACGAGAGCACATACCACCCTACTCTCTACTTGTTCTCAACATCCATGTGTTAATAGGTGAAATACTGACAAGAGCACATACCACCCTACTCTCTATGTGTTCTCAACATCCATGTGTTAATAGGTGAAATACTGACGAGAGCACATACCACCCTACTCTCTATGTGTTCCTGACATCAATAAGTTAATAGGTAAAATACTGACGAGAGCACATACCACCCTACTCTCTATGTGTTCTCAACATCCATGTGTTAATAGGTGAAATACTGATGAGAGCACATACCACCCTACTCTCTATGTGTTCCTAACATCAATGTGTTAATAGGTGAAATACTGACGAGAGCACATACCACCCTACTCTCTACTTGTTCTCAACATCCATGTGTTAATAGGTGAAATACTGACAAGAGCACATACCACCCTACTCTCTATGTGTTCTCAACATCCATGTGTTAATAGGTGAAATACTGACGAGAGCACATACCACCCTACTCTCTATGTGTTCCTGACATCAATAAGTTAATAGGTAAAATACTGACGAGAGCACATACCACCCTACTCTCTATGTGTTCTCAACATCCATGTGTTAAATGGTGAAATACTGACGAGAGCACATACCACCCTACTCTCTATGTGTTCCTGACATCCATGTGTTAATAGGTGAAATACTGACGAGAGCACATACCACCCTACTCTCTATGTGTTCCTGACATCAATGTGTTAATAGGTACAATACTGACGAGAACACATACCACCCTACTGTCTATGTGTTCTCAACATCCATGTGTTAATAGGTGAAATACTGACGAGAGCACATACCACCCTACTCTCTATGTGTTCTCAACATCCATGTGTTAATAGGTGAAATACTGACGAGAGCACATACCACCCTACCCTCTATGTGTTCTCAACATCCATGTGTTAATAGGTGAAATACTGACAAGAGCACATACAACCCTACTCTCTATGTGTTCCTGACATCCATGTGTTAATAGGTGAAATACTGACGAGAGCACATACCACGTGCCCTACTCTCTATGTGTTCCTGACATACATGTGTTAATAGGTGAAATACTGACGAGAACACATACCACCCTACATTCTATGTGTTCTCAACATTCATGTGGTAATAGGTGAAATACTGACGAGAGCACATACCACCCTACTCTCTATGTGTTCCTGACATCCATGTGTTAATAGGTGAAATACTGACAAGAGCACATACCTACCTACTCTCTATGTGTTCCTGACATCAATGTGTTAATAGGTAAAATACTGACGAGAGCACATACCACCCTACTCTCTATGTGTTCCTGACATCCATGTGTTAATAGGTGAAATACTGACAAGAGCACATACCACCCTACTCTCTATGTATTCTCAACATCCATGTGTTAATAGGTGAAATACTGATGAGAGCACATACCACCCTACTCTCTATGTGTTCCTAACATCAATGTGTTAATAGGTGAAATACTGACGAGAGCACATACCACCCTACTCTCTACTTGTTCTCAACATCCATGTGTTAATAGGTGAAATACTGACAAGAGCACATACCACCCTACTCTCTATGTGTTCTCAACATCCATGTGTTAATAGGTGAAATACTGACGAGAGCACATACAACCCTACTCTCTATGTGTTCTCAACATCCATGTGTTAATAGGTGAAATACTGACGAGAGCACATACAACCCTACCCTCTATGTGTTCTCAACATCCATGTGTTAAAAGGTGAAATACTGACGAGAGCACATACCACCCTTCTCTCTATGTGTTCTCAACATCCATGTGTTAATAGGTGAAATACTGACGAGAGCACATACAACCCTACCCTCTATGTGTTCTCAACATCCATGTGTTAATAGGTGAAATACTGACGAGAGCACATAAAACCCTACTCTCTATGTGTTCTCAACATCCATGTGTTAATAGGTGAAATACTGACGAGAGCACATACAACCCTACTCTCTATGTGTTCTCAACATCCATGTGTTAATAGGTGAAATACTGACGAGAGCACATACAGCCCTACTCTCTATGTGTTCTCAACATACATGTGTTAATAGGTGAAATACTGACGAGAGCACATACCACCCTACTCTCTATGTGTTCCTAACATACATGTGTTAATAGGTGAAATACTGACGAGAGCACATTCAACCCTTCTCTCTATGTGTTCCTAGAATTCATGTGTTAATAGGGGTAATACTGACGGGAGCACATACAGCCCTACTCTCTATGTGTTCTAAACATCCATGTTTTAATAGGTGAAATACTGACGAGAGCACATACCACCCGACTCTCTATGTGTTCCTGACATCCATGTGTTAATAGGTGAAATACTGACGAGAGCACATACCACGTGCCCTACTCTCTATGTGTTCCTGAAATACATGTGTTAATAGGTGAAATACTGACGAGAACACATACCACCCTACATTCTATGTGTTCTCAACATTCATGTGGTAATAGGTGAAATACTGACGAGAGCACATACCACCCTACTCTCTATGTGTTCCTGACATCCATGTGTTAATAGGTGAAATACTGACAAGAGCACATACCTACCTACTCTCTATGTGTTCCTGACATCAATGTGTTAATAGGTAAAATACTGACGAGAGCACATACCACCCTACTCTCTATGTGTTCCTGACATCCATGTGTTAATAGGTGAAATACTGACAAGAGCACATACCACCCTACTCTCTATGTGTTCTCAACATCCATGTGTTAATAGGTGAAATACTGATGAGAGCACATACCACCCTACTCTCTATGTGTTCCTAACATCAATGTGTTAATAGGTGAAATACTGACGAGAGCACATACCACCCTACTCTCTACTTGTTCTCAACATCCATATGTTAATAGGTGAAATACTGACAAGAGCACATACCACCCTACTCTCTATGTGTTCTCAACATCCATGTGTTAATAGGTGAAATACTGACGAGAGCACATACCACCCTACTCTCTATGTGTTCCTGACATCAATAAGTTAATAGGTAAAATACTGACGAGAGCACATACCACCCTACTCTCTATGTGTTCTCAACATCCATGTGTTAATAGGTGAAATACTGACGAGAACACATACCACCCTACTCTCTATGTGTTCTCAACATCCATGTGTTAATAGGTGAAATACTGACAAGAGCACATACCACCCTACACTCTATGTGTTCTCAACATTCATGTGTTAAAAGGTGAAATACTGACGAGAGCACATACCACCCTACTCTCTATGTGTTCCTGACATCCATGTGTTAATAGGTGAAATACTGACGAGAGCACATACCACCCTACTCTCTATGTGTTCCTGACATCAATGTGTTAATAGGTACAATACTGACGAGAACACATACCACCCTACTGTCTATGTGTTCTCAACATCCATGTGTTAATAGGTGAAATACTGACGAGAGCACATACCACCCTACTCTCTATGTGTTCTCAACATCCATGTGTTAATAGGTGAAATACTGACGAGAGCACATACCACCCTACCCTCTATGTGTTCTCAACATCCATGTGTTAATAGGTGAAATACTGACAAGAGCACATACAACCCTACTCTCTATGTGTTCCTGACATCCATGTGTTAATAGGTGAAATACTGACGAGAGCACATACCACGTGCCCTACTCTCTATGTGTTCCTGACATACATGTGTTAATAGGTGAAATACTGACGAGAACACATACCACCCTACATTCTATGTGTTCTCAACATACATGTGGTAATAGGTGAAATACTGACGAGAGCACATACCACCCTACTCTCTATGTGTTCCTGACATCCATGTGTTAATAGGTGAAATACTGACAAGAGCACATACCTACCTACTCTCTATGTGTTCCTGACATCAATGTGTTAATAGGTAAAATACTGACGAGAGCACATACCACCCTACTCTCTATGTGTTCCTGACATCCATGTGTTAATAGGTGAAATACTGACAAGAGCACATACCACCGTACTCTCTATGTGTTCTCAACATCCATGTGTTAATAGGTGAAATACTGATGAGAGCACATACCACCCTACTCTCTATGTGTTCCTAACATCAATGTGTTAATAGGTGAAATACTGACGAGAGCACATACCACCCTACTCTCTACTTGTTCTCAACATCCATGTGTTAATAGGTGAAATACTGACAAGAGCACATACCACCCTACTCTCTATGTGTTCTCAACATCCATGTGTTAATAGGTGAAATACTGACGAGAGCACATACCACCCTACTCTCTATGTGTTCCTGACATCAATAAGTTAATAGGTAAAATACTGACGAGAGCACATACCACCCTACTCTCTATGTGTTCTCAACATCCATGTGTTAATAGGTGAAATACTGACGAGATCACATACCACCCTACTCTCTATGTGTTCTCAACATCCATGTGTTAATAGGTGAAATACTGACAAGATCACATACCACCCTACACTTTATGTGTTCTCAACATTCATGTGTTAAAAGGTGAAATACTGACGAGAGCACATACCACCCTACTCTCTATGTGTTCCTGACATCCATGTGTTAATAGGTGAAATACTGACGAGAGCACATACCACCCTACTCTCTATGTGTTCCTGACATCAATGTGTTAATAGGTACAATACTGACGAGAACACATACCACCCTACTGTCTAGGTGTTCTCAACATCCATGTTTCAATAGGTGAAATACTGACGAGAGCACATACCACCCTACTCTCTATGTGTTCTCAACATCCATGTTTTAATAGGTGAAATACTGACGAGAGCACATACCACCCTACCCTCTATGTGTTCTCAACATCCATGTGTTAATAGGTGAAATACTGACGAGAGCACATACAACCCTACTCTCTATGTGTTCTCAACATCCATGTGTTAATAGGTGAAGTACTGACGAGAGCACATACCACCCTACTCTCTATGTGTTCTCAACATCCATGTGTTAATAGGTGAAATACTGACGAGAGCACATACAACCCTACTCTCTATGTGTTCTCAACATCCATGTGTTAAGAGGTGAAATACTGACGAGAGCACATACCACCCTACTCTCTATGTGTTCCTGACATCAATAAGTTAATAGGTAAAAAACTGACGAGAGCACATACCACCCTACTCTCTATGTGTTCTCAACATCCATGTGTTAATAGGTGAAATACTGACGAGAACACATACCACCCTACTCTCTATGTGTTCTCAACATCCATGTGTTAATAGGTGAAATACTGACGAGAGCACATACCACCCTACTCTCTATGTGTTCTCAACATCCATGTGTTAATAGGTGAAATACTGACGAGAGCACATACCACCCTACTCTCTATGTGTTCTCAACATCCATGTGTTAATAGGTGAAATACTGACGAGAGCACATACAACCCTACTCTCTATGTGTTCTCAACATCCATGTGTTAATAGGTGAAGTACTGACGAGAGCACATACCACCCTACTCTCTATGTGTTCTCAACATTCATGTGTTAATAGGTGAAATACTGACGAGAGCACATACCGCCCTACTCTCTATGTGTTCTCAACATCCATGTGTTAATAGGTGAAATACTGACGAGAGCACATACCACCCTACACTCTATGTGTTCTCAACATTCATGTGTTTAAAGGTGAAATACTGACGAGAGCACATACCACCCTACTCTCTATGTGTTCCTGACATCCATGTGTTAATAGATGAAATACTGACGAGAGCACATACCACCCTACTCTCTATGTGTTCCTGACATACATGTGTTAATAGGTGAAATACTGACGAGAGCACATACCACCCTACACTCTATGTGTTCTCAACATTCATGTGTTAAAAGGTGAAATACTGACGAGAGCACATACCACCCTACTCTCTATGTGTTCCTGACATCCATGTGTTAATAGGTGAAATACTGACGAGAGCACATACCACCCTACTCTCTATGTGTTCCTGACATCAATGTGTTAATAGGTGAAATACTGACGAGAGCACATACAACCCTACGCTCTATGTGTTCTCAACATCCATGTGTTAATAGGTGAAATACTGACGAGAGCACATACCACCCTACCCTCTATGTGTTCTCAACATCCATGTGTCAATAGGTGAAATACTGACGAGAGCACATACAACCCTACGCTCTATGTGTTCTCAACATCCATGTGTTAATAGGTGAAATACTGACGAGAGCAAATACCTACCTACTTTCTATGTGTTCTCAACATCCATGTGTTAATAGGTGAAATACTGACGAGAGCACATACCACCCTACTCTCTATGTGTTCTCAACATCCATGTGTTAATAGGTGAAATACTGACGAGAGCACATACCACCCTACTCTCTATGTGTTCCTGAGATACATGTGTTAATAGGTGAAATACTGACGAGAGCACATTCAACCCTTCTCTCTATGTGTTTTCAACATCCATGTGTTAATAGGTGAAATACTGACGAGAGCACATACAGCCCTACTCTCTATGGGTTCTAAACATCCATGTGTTAATAGGTGAAATACTGACGAGAGCACATACCACCCTACTCACTATGTGTTCCTGACATCCATGTGTTAATAGGTGAAATACTGACGAGAGTAAATACCAGCCTACTCTCTATGTGTTCCTGACATACATGTGTTAATAGGTGAAATACTGACGAGAGCACATACCACCCTACACTCTATGTGTTTTCAACATTCATGTGTTAATAGGTGACATACTGACGGGAGCACATACAGCCCTACTCTCTATGTGTTCCTGACATCCATGTGTTAATAGGTGAAATACTGACGAGAGCACATACATCCCTACTCTCTACTTGTTCTCAACATCCATGTGTTAATAGGTGAAATACTGACGAGAGCACATACAACCCTACCCTCTATGTGTTCTCAACATCCATGTGTTAATAGGTGAAGTACTGATGAGAGCACATACCACCCTACTCTCTATGTGTTCTCAACATTCATGTTTTAATAGGTGAAATACTGACGAGAGCACATACCACCCTACACTCTATGTGTTCCTGACATACATATGTTAATAGTTGAAATACTGACGAGAGCACATACCACCCTACTCTCTATGTGTTCTCAACATCCATGTGTTAATAGGTGAAATACTGACGAGAGCACATACCACCCTACTCTCTATGTGTTCTCAACATCCATGTGTTAATAGGTGAAATACTGACGAGAGCACATACCACCCTACTCTCTATGTGTTCTCAACATCCATGTGTTAATAGGTGAAATACTGACGAGATCACATACAACCCTACCCTCTATGTGTTCTCAACATCCATGTGTTAATAGGTGAAGTACTGATGAGAGCACATACCACCCTACTCTCTATGTGTTCCTGACATACATGTGTAAATAGGTGAAATACTGACGAGAGCACATACAACCCTACTCTCTATGTGTTCTCAACATCCATGTGTTAATAGGTGAAGTACTGACGAGAGCACATACCACCCTACTCTCTATGTGTTCCTGACATCCATGTGTTAATAGGTGAAATACTGACGAGAGCACATACCACCCTACTCTCTATGTGTTCTCAACATCCATGTGTTAATAGGTGAAATACTGACGAGAGCACATACCACCCTACTCTCTATGTGTTCTCAACATCCATGTGTTAATAGGTGAAATACTGACGAGAGCACATAC
Source organism: Steromphala cineraria (assembly GCA_916613615.1). Taxonomy (NCBI): domain Eukaryota; kingdom Metazoa; phylum Mollusca; class Gastropoda; order Trochida; family Trochidae; genus Steromphala; species Steromphala cineraria. Next base: position 19,214,577 of record OU744737.1, read on the forward strand.
CACCCTACTCTCTATGTGTTCTCAACATCCATGTGTTAATAGGTGAAATACTGACGAGATCACATACAACCCTACCCTCTATGTGTTCTCAACATCCATGTGTTAATAGGTGAAGTACTGACGAGAGCACATACCACCCTACTCTCTATGTGTTCTCAACATTCATGTGTTAATAGGTGAAATACTGACGAGAGCACATACCACCCTACTCTCTATGTGTTCCTGACATCCATGTGTTAATAGGTGAAATACTGACGAGAGCACATACCACCCTACTCTCTAAGTGTTCCTGACATACATGTGTTAATAGGTGAAATACTGACGAGAGCACATACCACCCTACACTCTATGTGTTCTCAACATTCATGTGTTAAAAGGTGAAATACTGACGAGAGCACATACCACCCTACTCTCTATGTGTTCCTGACATCAATGTGTTAATAGGTGAAATACTGACGAGAGCACATACAACCCTACGCTCTATGTGTTCTCAACATCCATGTGTCAATAGGTGAAATACTGACGAGAGCACATACAACCCTACCCTCTATGTGTTCTCAACATCCATGTGTTAATAGGTGAAATACTGACGAGAGCACCTAACTACCTACTCTCTATGTGTTCTCAACATCCATGTGTTAATAGGTGAAATACTGACGAAAGCACATACCACCCTACTCTCTATGTGTTCTCAACATCCATGTGTTAATAGGTGAAATACTGACGAGAGCACATACCACCCTACTCTCTATGTGTTCTCAACATCCATGTGTTAATAGGTGAAATACTGACGAGAGCACATTCAACCCTTATCTCTATGTGTTCTCAACATCCATGTGTTAATAGGTGAAATACTGACGAGAGCACATACCACCCTACTCTCTATGTGTTCTCAACATCCATGTGTTAATAGGTGAAATACTGACGAGAGCACATACCACCCCACTCTCTATGTGTTCTCAACATCCATGTGTTAATAGGTGAAGTACTGACGAGAGCACATACCACCCTACTCTCTATGTGTTCTCAACATTCATGTGTTAATAGGTGAAATACTGACGAGAGCACATACCACCCTACTCTCTATGTGTTCCTGACATCCATGTGTTAATAGGTGAAATACTGACGAGAGCACATACCACCCTACTCTCTAAGTGTTCCTGACATACATGTGTTAATAGGTGAAATACTGACGAGAGCACATACCACCCTACACTCTATGTGTTCTCAACATTCATGTGTTAAAAGGTGAAATACTGACGAGAGCACATACCACCCTACTCTCTATGTGTTCCTGACATCCATGTGTTAATAGGTGAAATACTGACGAGAGCACATACCACCCTACTCTCTATGTGTTCCTGACATCAATGTGTTAATAGGTGAAATACTGACGAGAGCACATACAACCCTACGCTCTATGTGTTCTCAACATCCATGTGTCAATAGGTGAAATACTGACGAGAGCACATACAACCCTACCCTCTATGTGTTCTCAACATCCATGTGTTAATAGGTGAAATACTGACGAGAGCACATAACTACCTACTCTCTATGTGTTCTCAACATCCATGTGTTGATAGGTGAAATACTGACGAGAGCACATACCACCCTACTCTCTATGTGTTCTCAACATCCATGTGTTAATAGGTGAAATACTGACGAGAGCACATACCACCCTACTCTCTATGTGTTCTCAACATCCATGTGTTAATAGGTGAAATACTGACGAGAGCACATTCAACCCTTATCTCTATGTGTTCTCAACATCCATGTGTTAATAGGTGAAATACTGACGAGAGCACATACCACCCTACTCTCTATGTGTTCCTGGCATACATATGTTAATAGGTGAAATACTGACGAGAGCACATTCAACCCTTCTCTCTATGTGTTCTCAACATCCATGTGTTAATAGGTGAAATACTGACGAGAGCACATACAGCCCTACTCTCTATGTGTTTTAAACATCCATGTGTTAATAGGTGAAATACTGACGAGAGCACATACCACCCTACTCTCTATGTGTTCCTGACATCCATGTGTTAATAGGTGAAATACTGAAGAGAGTACATACCAGCCTACACTCTATGTGTTTTCAACATTCATGTGTTAATAGGTGAAATTCTGACGAGAGCACATACCACCCTACTCTCTATGTGTTCCTGGCATACATATGTTAATAGGTGAAATACTGACGAGAGCACATTCAACCCTTCTCTCTATGTGTTCTCAACATCCATGTGTTAATAGGTGAAATACTGACGAGAGCACATACAGCCCTACTCTCTATGTGTTTTAAACATCCATGTGTTAATAGGTGAAATACTGACGAGAGCACATACCACCCTACTCTCTATGTGTTCCTGACATCCATGTGTTAATAGGTGAAATACTGACGAGAGTACATACCAGCCTACACTCTATGTGTTTTAAACATCCATGTGTTAATAGGTGAAATACTGACGAGAGCACATACCAGCCTACACTCTATGTGTTTTCAACATTCATGTGTTAATAGGTGAAATTCTGACGAGAGCACATACCATCCTACTCTCTATGTGTTCCTGACATCCATGTGTTAATAGGTGAAATACTGACGAGAGCACATACCACCCTACTCTCTATGTGTTCCTGACATCAATGTGTTAATAGGTAAAATACTGACGAGAGCACATACCACCCTACTCTCTATGTGTTAATAGGTGAAATACTGACAAGAGCACATACCACCCTACTTTCTATGCGTTCCTGACATCCATGTGTTAATAGGTGAAATACTGACGAGAGCACATACCACCCTACTCTCTATGTGTTCTCAACATCCATGTGTTAATAGGTGAAGTACTGACGAGAGCACATACCACCTTACTCTCTATGTGTTCCTGACATCCATGTGTTAATAGGTGAAATACTGACGAGAGCACATACCACCCTACTCTCTATGTGTTCTCAACATCCATGTGTTAATAGGTGAAATACTGACGAGAGCACATACCACCCTACTCTCTACTTGTTCTCAACATCCATGTGTTAATAGGTGAAATACTGACGAGAGCACATACCACCCTACTCTCTATGTGTTCTCAACATCCATGTGTTAATAGGTGAAATACTGACGAGAGCACATACAACCCTACCCTCTAAGTGTTCTCAACATCCATGTGTTAATAGGTGAAATACTGACGAGAGCACATACAACCCTACCCTCTATGTGTTCTCAACATCCATGTGTTAATAGGTGAAATACTGACGAGAGCACATACCACCCTACTCTCTATGTGTTCTCAACATCCATGTGTTAATAGGTGAAATACTGACGAGAGCACATACAACCCTACCCTCTATGTGTTCTCAACATCCATGTGTTACAAGGTGAAGTACTGACGAGAGCACATACCACCCTACTCTCTATGTGTTCTCAACATTCATGTGTTAATAGGTGAAATACTGACGAGAGCACATACCACCCTACTCTCTATGTGTTCCTGACATCCATGTGTTAATAGGTGAAATACTGACGAGAGCACATACCACCCTACTCTCTATGTGTTCCTGACATCAATGTGTTAATAGGTACAATACTGACGAGAACACATACCACCCTACTCTCTATGTGTTCCTGACATCCATATGTTAATAGGTTAAATACTGACAAGAGCACATACCACTCTACTCTCTATGTGTTCTCAACATCCATGTGTTAATAGGTGAAATACTGACGAGAGCACATACCACCCTTCTCTCTACTTGTTCTCAACATCCATGTGTTAATAGGTGAAATACTGACGAGAGCACATACCACCCTACTCTCTATGTGTTCTCAACATCCATGTGTTAATAGGTGAAATACTGACGAGAGCACATACCACCCTACTCTCTATGTGTTCTCAACATCCATGTGTTAATAGGTGAAGTACTGACGAGAGCACATACAACCCTACCCTCTATGTGTTCTCAACATTCATGTGTTAATAGGTGAAATACTGACGAGAGCACATACCACCCTACTCTCTATGTGTTCCTGACATCCATGTGTTAACAGGTGAAATACTGACGAGAGCACATACCACCCTACTCTCAATGTGTTCCTGACATACATGTGTTAATAGGTGAAATACTGACGAGAGCACATACCACCCTACACTCTATGTGTTCTCAACATTCATGTGTTAAAAGGTGAAATACTGACGAGAGCACATACCACCCTACTCTCTATGTGTTCCTGACATCCATGTGTTAATAGGTGAAATACTGACGAGAGCACATACCACCCTACTCTCTATGTGTTCCTGACATCAATGTGTTAATAGGTGAAATACTGACGAGAGCACATACAACCCTACGCTCTATGTGTTCTCAACATCCATGTGTTAATAGGTGAAATACTGACGAGAGCACATACAACCCTACCCTCTATGTGTTCTCAACATCCATGTGTTAATAGGTGAAATACTGACGAGAGCACATAACTACCTACTTTCTATGTGTTCTCAACATCCATGTGTTAATAGGTGAAATATTGACGAGAGCACATACCACCCTACTCTCTATGTGTTCTCAACATCCATGTGTTAATAGGTGAAATACTGACGAGAGCACATACAACCCTACCCTCTATGTGTTCTCATCATCCATGTGTTAATAGGTGAAATACTGACGAGAGCACATACCACCCTACACTCTATGTGTTCTCAACATTCATGTGTTAAAAGGTGAAATACTGACGAGAGCACATACCACCCTACTCTCTATGTGTTCCTGACATCCATGTGTTAATAGGTGAAATACTGACGAGAGCACATACCACCCTACTCTCTATGTGTTCCTGACATCAATGTGTTAATAGGTGAAATACTGACGAGAGCACATACAACCCTACGCTCTATGTGTTCTCAACATCCATGTGTTAATAGGTGAAATACTGACGAGAGCACATTCAACCCTTCTCTCTATGTGTTCTCAACATCCATGTGTTAATAGGTGAAATACTGTCGAGAGCACATACAGCCCTACTCTCTATGTGTTTTAAACATCCATGTGTTAATAGGTGAAATACTGACGAGAGCACATACCACCCTACTCTCTATGTGTTCCTGACATCCATGTGTTAATAGGTGAAATACTGACGAGAGCACATACCACCCTACTCTCTATGTGTTCCTGACATCCATGTGTTAATAGGTGAAATACTGACGAGAGCACATACCACCCTACTCGCTATGTGTTCTCAACATCCATGTGTCAATAGGTGAAATACTGACGAGAGCACATACCACCCTACTCTCTACTTGTTCTCAACATCCATGTGTTAATAGGTGAAATACTGACGAGAGCACATACCACCCTACTCTCTATGTGTTCTCAACATCCATGTGTTAATAGGTGAAATACTGACGAGAGCACATACCACCCTACTCTCTATGTGTTCTCAACATCCATGTGTTAATAGGTGAAATACTGACGAGAGCACATACCACCCTACTCTCTATGTGTTCTCAACATCCATGTGTTAATAGGTGAAATACTGACGAGAGCACATACAACCCTACCATCTATGTGTTCTCAACATCCATGTGTTAATAGGTGAAGTACTGACGAGAGCACATACCACCCTACTCTCTATGTGTTCTCAACATTCATGTGTTAATAGGTGAAATACTGATGAGAGCACATACCACCATACTCTCTATGTGTTCCTGACATCCATGTGTTAATAGGTGAAATACTGACGAGAGCACATACCACCCTACTCTCTATGTGTTCCTGACATACATGTGTTAATAGGTGAAATACTGACGAGAGCAAATACCACCCTACACTCTATGTGTTCTCAACATTCATGTGTTAAAAGGTGAAATACTGACGAGAGCACATACCACCCTACTCTCTATGTGTTCCTGACATCCATGTGTTAATAGGTGAAATACTGACGAGAGCACATACCAGCCTACTCGCTATGTGTTCCTGACATCAATGTGTTAATAGGTACAATACTGACGAGAACACATACCACCCTACTCTCTATGTGTTCCTGACATCCATATGTTAATAGGTTAAATACTGACAAGAGCACATACCACCCTACTCTCTATGTGTTCCTGACATCCATGTGTTAATAGGTGAAATACTGACGAGAGCACATACCACCCTACTCTCTATGTGTTCCTGACATCAATGTGTTAATAGGTACAATACTGACGAGAACACATACCACTCTACTCTCTATGTGTTCCTGACATCAATATGTTAATAGGTTAAATACTGACGAGAGCACATACCACCCTACTCTCTATGTGTTCTCAACATCCATGTAAATAGATGAAATACTGACGAGAGCACATACAACCCTACGCTCTATGTGTTCTCAACATCCATGTGTTAATAGGTGAAATACTGACGAGAGCACATACCACCCTACTCTCTATGTGTTCCTGACATCCATGTGTTAATAGGTGAAATACTGACGAGAGCACATACCAGCCTACTCTCTATGTGTTCCTGACATACATGTGTTAATAGGTGAAATACTGACGAGAGCACATACCACCCTACACTCTATGTGTTTTCAACATTCATGTGTTAATAGGTGAAATACTGACGAGAGCACATACCACCCTACTCTCTATGTGTTCCTGACATCCATGTGTTAATAGGTGAAATACTGACGAGAGCACATACCACCCTACTCTCTATGTGTTCCTGACATCAATGTGGTAATAGGTAAAATACTGACGAGAGCACATACCACCCTACTCTCTATGTGTTCCTGACATCCATGTGTTAATAGGTGAAATACTGACAAGAGCACATACCACCCTACTCTCTATGTGTTCCTGACATCCATGTGTTAATAGGTGAAATACTGACGAGAGCACATACCACCCTACTCTCTATGTGTTCTCAACATCCATGTGTTAATAGGTGAAGTACTGACGAGAGCACATACCACCCTACTCTCTATGTGTTCCTGACATCCATGTGTTAATAGGTGAAATACTGACGAGAGCACATACCACCCTACTCTCTATGTGTTCTCAACATCCATGTGTTAATAGGTGAAATACTGACGAGAGCACATACCACCCTACTCTCTACTTGTTCTCAACATCCATGTGTTAATAGGTGAAATACTGACGAGAGCACATACCACCCTACTCTCTATGTGTTCTCAACATCCATGTGTTAATAGGTGAAATACTGACGAGAGCACATACCACCCTACTCTCTATGTGTTCTCAACATCCATGTGTTAATAGGTGAAATACTGACGAGAGCACATACCACCCTACTCTCTATGTGTTCTCAACATACATGTGTTAATAGGTGAAATACTGACGAGAGCACATACAACCCTACCCTCTATGTGTTCTCAACATCCATGTGTTAATAGGTGAAGTACTGACGAGAGCACATACCACCCTACTCTCTATGTGTTCTCAACATTCATGTGTTAATAGGTGAAATACTGACGAGAGCACATACCACCCTACTCTCTATGTGTTCCTGACATCCATGTGTTAATAGGTGAAATACTGACGAGAGCACATACCACCCTACTCTCTATGTGTTCCTGACATACATGTGTTAATAGGTGAAATACTGACGAGAGCAAATACCACCCTACACTCTATGTGTTCTCAACATTCATGTGTTAAAAGGTGAAATACTGACGAGAGCACATACCACCCTACTCTCTATGTGTTCCTGACATCCATGTGTTAATAGGTGAAATACTGACGAGAGCACATACCACCCTACTCTCTATGTGTTCCTGACATCAATGTGTTAATAGGTACAATACTGACGAGAACACATACCACCCTACTCTCTATGTGTTCGTGACATCCATATGTTAATAGGTTAAATACTGACAAGAGCACATACCACCCTACTCTCTATGTGTTCTCAACATCCATGTTTTAATAGGTGAAATACTGACGAGAGCACATACCACCCTACCCTCTATGTGTTCTCAACATCCATGTGTTAATAGGTGAAATACTGACGAGAGCACATACAACCCTACTCTCTATGTGTTCTCAACATCCATGTGTTAATAGGTGAAATACTGACGAAAGCACATACCACCCTATTCTCTATGTGTTCTCAACATCCATGTGTTAATAGATGAAATACTGACGAGAGCACATACAACCCTACGCTCTATGTGTTCTCAACATCCATGTGTTAATAGGTGAAATACTGACGAGAGCACATACAACCCTACCCTCTATGTGTTCTCAACATCCATGTGTTAATAGGTGAAATACTGACGAGAGCACATAACTACCTACTCTCTATGTGTTCTCAACATCCATGTGTTAATAGGTGAAATACTGACGAGAGCACATGCCACCCTACTCTCTATGTGTTCTCAACATCCATGTGTTAATAGGTGAAATACTGACGAGAGCACATACCACCCTACTCTCTATTTGTTCCTGACATACATATGTTAATAGGTGAAATACTGACGAGAGCACATTCAACCCTTCTCTCTATATGTTCTCAACATCCATGTGTTAATAGGTGAAATACTGACGAGAGCACATACCACCCTACTCGCTATGTGTTCCTGACATCCATGTGTTAATAGGTGAAATACTGACGAGAGTACATACCAGCCTACACTCTATGTGTTTTCAACATTCATGTGTTAATAGGTGAAATACTGACGAGAGCACATACCACCCTACTCTCTATGTGTTCCTGACATACATGTGTTAATAGGTGAAATACTGACGAGAGCACATACCACCCTACACTCTATGTGTTTTCAACATTCATGTGTTAATAGGTGAAATACTGACGAGAGCACATACCACCCTACTCTCTATGTGTTCCTGACATACATGTGTTAATAGGTGAAATACTGACGAGAGCACATACCACCCTACTCTCTATGTGTTCCTGACATCAATGTGTTAATAGGTACAATACTGACGAGAACACATACCACCCTACTCTCTATGTGTTCCTGACATCCATATGTTAATAGGTTAAATACTGACAAGAGCACATACCACCCTACTCTCTATGTGTTCTCAACATCAATGTGTTAATAGGTGAAATACTGACGAGAGCACATAACACCCTACCCTCTATGTGTTCTCAACATCCATGTGTTAATAGGTGAAATACTGACGAGAGCACATACAACCCTACTCTCTATGTGTTCTCAACATCCATGTGTTAATAGGTGAAATACTGACGAGAGCACATACCACCCTATTCTCTATGTGTTCTCAACATCCATGTGTTAATAGATGAAATACTGACGAGAGCACATACAACCCTACGCTCTATGTGTTCTCAACATCCATGTGTTAATAGGTGAAATACTGACGAGAGCACATACCACCCTACTCTCTATGTGTTCCTGACATCCATGTGTTAATAGGCGAAATACTGACGAGAGCACATACCACCCTACCCTCTATGTGTTCTCAACATCCATGTGTTAATAGGTGAAATACTGACGAGAGCACATACAACCCTACTCTCTATGTGTTCTCAACATCCATGTGTTAATAGGTGAAATACTGACGAGAGCACATACCACCCTACTCTCTATGTGTTCCTGACATCCATGTGTTAATAGGTGAAATACTGACGAGAGCACATACCAGCCTACTCTCTATGTGTTCCTGACATACATGTGTTAATAGGTGAAATACTGACGAGAGCACATACCACCCTACACTCTATGTGTTTTCAACATTCATGTGTTAATAGGTGAAATACTGACGAGAGCACATACCACCCTACTCTCTATGTGTTCCTGACATCCATGTGTTAATAGGTGAAATACTGACGAGAGCACATACCACCCTACTCTCTATGTGTTCCTGACATCAATGTGGTAATAGGTAAAATACTGACGAGAGCACATACCACCCTACTCTCTATGTGTTCCTGACATCCATGTGTTAATAGGTGAAATACTGACAAGAGCACATACCACCCTACTCTCTATGTGTTCCTGACATCCATGTGTTAATAGGTGAAATACTGACGAGAGCACATACCACCCTACTCTCTATGTGTTCTCAACATCCATGTGTTAATAGGTGAAGTACTGACGAGAGCACATACCACCCTACTCTCTATGTGTTCCTGACATCCATGTGTTAATAGGTGAAATACTGACGAGAGCACATACCACCCTACTCTCTATGTGTTCTCAACATCCATGTGTTAATAGGTGAAATACTGACGAGAGCACATACCACCCTACTCTCTACTTGTTCTCAACATCCATGTGTTAATAGGTGAAATACTGACGAGAGCACATACCACCCTACTCTCTATGTGTTCTCAACATCCATGTGTTAATAGGTGAAATACTGACGAGAGCACATACCACCCTACTCTCTATGTGTTCTCAACATCCATGTGTTAATAGGTAAAATACTGACGAGAGCACATACCACCCTACTCTCTATGTGTTCTCAACATCCATGTGTTAATAGGTGAAATACTGACGAGAGCACATACCACCCTACCCTCTATGTGTTCTCAACATCCATGTGTTAATAGGTGAAGTACTGACGAGAGCACATACCACCCTACTCTCTATGTGTTCTCAACATTCATGTGTTAATAGGTGAAATACTGACGAGAGCACATACCACCCTACTCTCTATGTGTTCTCAACATCCATGTGTTAATAGGTGAAATACTGACGAGAGCACATACCACCCTACTCTCTATGTGTTCCTGACATACATGTGTTAATAGGTGAAATACTGACGAGAGCAAATACCACCCTACACTCTATGTGTTCTCAACATTCATGTGTTAAAAGGTGAAATACTGACGAGAGCACATACCACCCTACTCTCTATGTGTTCCTGACATCCATGTGTTAATAGGTGAAATACTGACGAGAGCACATACCACCCTACTCTCTATGTGTTCCTGACATCAATGTGTTAATAGGTTAAATACTGACAAGAGCACATACCACCCTACTCTCTATTTGTTCCTGACATCCATATGTTAATAGGTTAAATACTGACGAGAGCACATACCACCCTACCCTCTATGTGTTCCTGACATCAATATGTTAATAGGTTAAATACTGACAAGAGCACATACCACCCTACTCTCTATGTGTTCTCAACATCCATGTGTTAATAGGTGAAATACTGACGAGAGCACATACCACCCTACCCTCTATGTGTTCTCAACATCCATGTGTTAATAGGTGAAATACTGACGAAAGCACATACCACCCTATTCTCTATGTGTTCTCAACATCCATGTGTTAATAGATGAAATACTGACGAGAGTACATACAACCCTACGCTCTATGTGTTCTCAACATCCATGTGTTAATAGGTGAAATACTGACGAGAGCACATACAACCCTACCCTCTATGTGTTCTCAACATCCATGTGTTAATAGGTGAAATACTGACGAGAGCACATAACTACCTACTCTCTATGTGTTCTCAACATCCATGTGTTAATAGGTGAAATACTGACGAGAGCACATGCCACCCTACTCTCTATGTGTTCTCAACATCCATGTGTTAATAGGTGAAATACTGACGAGAGCACATTCAACCCTTCTCTCTATGTGTTCTCAACATCCATGTGTTAATAGGTGAAATACTGACGAGAGCACATACCACCCTACTCTCTATTTGTTCCTGACATACATATGTTAATAGGTCAAATACTGACGAGAGCACATTCAACCCTTCTCTCTATATGTTCTCAACATCCATGTGTTAATAGGTGAAATACTGACGAGAGCACATACCACCCTACTCGCTATGTGTTCCTGACATCCATGTGTTAATAGGTGAAATACTGACGAGAGTACATACCAGCCTACTCTCTATGTGTTCCTGACATACATGTGTTAATAGGTGAAATACTGACGAGAGCACATACCACCCTACACTCTATGTGTTTTCAACATTCATGTGTTAATAGGTGAAATACTGACGAGAGCACATACCACCCTACTCTCTATGTGTTCCTGACATACATGTGTTAATAGGTGAAATACTGACGAGAGAACATACCACCCTACTCTCTATGTGTTCCTGACATCAATGTGTTAATAGGTGAAATACTGACGAGAGCACATACCACCCTACTCTCTATGTGTTCCTGACATCCATGTGTTAATAGGTGAAATACTGACGAGAGCACATACCACCCTACTCTCTATGTGTTCCTGACATCAATGTGTTAATAGGTGAAATACTGACGAGAGCACATACCACCCTACTCTCTATGTGTTCCTGACATACATGTGTTAATAGGTGAAATACTGACGAGAGAACATACCACCCTACTCTCTATGTGTTCCTGACATCAATGTGTTAATAGGTGAAATACTGACGAGAGCACATACCACCCTACTCTCTATGTGTTCTCAACATTCATGTGTTAATAGGTGAAATACTGACGAGAGCACATACCACCCTACTCTCTATGTGTTCCTGACATACATGTGTTAATAGGTGAAATACTGACGAGAGCACATACCACCCTACACTCTATGTGTTTTCAACATCCATGTGTTAATAGGTGAAATACTGACGAGAGCACATACAACCCTACGCTCTATGTGTTCTCAACATCCATGTGTTAATAGATGAAATACTGACGAGAGCACATACAACCCTACCCTCTATGTGTTCTCAACATCCATGTGTTAATAGGTGAAATACTGACGAGAGCACATAACTACCTACTCTCTATGTGTTCTCAACATCCATGTGTTAATAGGTGAAATACTGACGAGAGCACATGTCACCCTACTCTCTATGTGTTCTCAACATCCATGTGTTAATAGGTGAAATACTGACGAGAGCACATACCACCCTACTCTCTATTTGTTCCTGACATACATATGTTAATAGGTGAAATACTGACGAGAGCACATTCAACCCTTCTCTCTATATGTTCTCAACATCCATGTGTTAATAGGTGAAATACTGACGAGAGCACATACCACCCTACTCGCTATGTGTTCCTGACATCCATGTGTTAATAGGTGAAATACTGACGAGAGTACATACCAGCCTACTCTCTATGTGTTCCTGACATACATGTGTTAATAGGTGAAATACTGACGAGAGCACATACCACCCTACACTCTATGTGTTTTCAACATTCATGTGTTAATAGGTGAAATACTGACGAGAGCACATACCACCCTACTCTCTATGTGTTCCTGACATACATGTGTTAATAGGTGAAATACTGACGAGAGCACATACCACCCTACTCTCTATGTGTTACTGACATCAATGTGTTAATAGGTGAAATACTGACGAGAACACATACCACCCTACTCTCTATGTGTTCCTGACATCCATATGTTAATAGGTTAAATACTGACAAGAGCACATACCACCCTACTCTCTATGTGTTCTCAACATCCATGTGTTAATAGGTGAAATACTGACGAGAGCACATACCACCCTACCCTCTATGTGTTCTCAACATCCATGTGTTAATAGGTGAAATACTGACGAGAGCACATACAACCCTACTCTCTATGTGTTCTCAACATCCATGTGTTAATAGGTGAAATACTGACGAGAGCACATACCACCCTATTCTCTATGTGTTCTCAACATCCATGTGTTAATAGATGAAATACTGACGAGAGCACATACAACCCTACGCTCTATGTGTTCTCAACATCCATGTGTTAATAGGTGAAATACTGACGAGAGCACATACCAGCCTACTCTCTATGTGTTCCTGACATACATGTGTTAATAGGTGAAATACTGACGAGAGCACATACCACCCTACACTCTATGTGTTTTCAACATTCATGTGTTAATAGGTGAAATACTGACGAGAGCACATACCACCCTACTCTCTATGTGTTCTCAACATCCATGTGTTAATAGGTGAAATACTGACGAGAGCACATACAACCCTACTCTCTATGTGTTCTCAACATCCATGTGTTAATAGGTGAAATACTGACGAGAGCACATACCACCCTATTCTCTATGTGTTCTCAACATCCATGTGTTAATAGATGAAATACTGACGAGAGCACATACAACCCTACGCTCTATGTGTTCTCAACATCCATGTGTTAATAGGTGAAATACTGACGAGAGCACATACCAGCCTACTCTCTATGTGTTCCTGACATACATGTGTTAATAGGTGAAATACTGACGAGAGCACATACCACCCTACACTCTATGTGTTTTCAACATTCATGTGTTAATAGGTGAAATACTGACGAGAGCACATACCACCCTACTCTCTATGTGTTCCTGACATCCATGTGTTAATAGGTGAAATACTGACGAGAGCACATACCACCCTACTCTCTATGTGTTCCTGACATCAATGTGGTAATAGGTAAAATACTGACGAGAGCACATACCACCCTACTCTCTATGTGTTCCTGACATCCATGTGTTAATAGGTGAAATACTGACAAGAGCACATACCACCCTACTCTCTATGTGTTCCTGACATCCATGTGTTAATAGGTGAAATACTGACGAGAGCACATACCACCCTACTCTCTATGTGTTCTCAACATCCATGTGTTAATAGGTGAAGTACTGACGAGAGCACATACCACCCTACTCTCTATGTGTTCCTGACATCCATGTGTTAATAGGTGAAATACTGACGAGCGCACATACCACCCTACTCTCTATGTGTTCTCAACATCCATGTGTTAATAGGTGAAATACTGACGAGAGCACATACTACCCTACTCTCTACTTGTTCTCAACATCCATGTGTTAATAGGTGAAATACTGACGAGAGCACATACCACCCTACTCTCTATGTGTTCTCAACATCCATGTGTTGATAGGTGAAATACTGACGAGAGCACATACCACCCTACTCTCTATGTGTTCTCAACATCCATGTGTTAATAGGTAAAATACTGACGAGAGCACATACCACCCTACTCTCTATGTGTTCTCAACATCCATGTGTTAATAGGTGAAATACTGACGAGAGCACATACCACCCTACCCTCTATGTGTTCTCAACATCCATGTGTTAATAGGTGAAGTACTGACGAGAGCACATACCACCCTACTCTCTATGTGTTCTCAACATTCATGTGTTAATAGGTGAAATACTGACGAGAGCACATACCACCCTACTCTCTATGTGTTCTCAACATCCATGTGTTAATAGGTGAAATACTGACGAGAGCACATACCACCCTACTCTCTATGTGTTCCTGACATACATGTGTTAATAGGTGAAATACTGACGAGAGCAAATACCACCCTACACTCTATGTGTTCTCAACATTCATGTGTTAAAAGGTGAAATACTGACGAGAGCACATACCACCCTACTCTCTATGTGTTCCTGACATCCATGTTTTAATAGGTGAAATACTGACGAGAGCACATACCACCCTACTCTCTATGTGTTCCTGACATCAATGTGTTAATAGGTGAAATACTGACGAGAGCACATACCACCCTACTCTCTATGTGTTCCTGACATCAATGTGTTAATAGGTGAAATACTGACAAGAGCACATACCACCCTACTCTCTATGTGTTCCTGACATCAATGTGTTAATAGGTGAAATACTGACGAGAGCACATACCACCCTACTCTCTATGTGTTCCTGACATCCATGTGTTAATAGGTGAAATACTGACGAGAACACATACCACCCTACTCTCTATGTGTTCCTGACATCAATATGTTAATAGGTTAAATACTGACAAGAGCACATACCACCCTACTCTCTATGTGTTCTCAACATCCAAGTGTTAATAGGTGAAATACTGACGAGAGCACATACCACCCTACCCTCTATGTGTTCTCAACATCCATGTGTTAATAGGTGAAATACTGACGAGAGCACATACAACCCTACTCTCTATGTGTTCTCAACATCCATGTGTTAATAGGTGAAATACTGACGAAAGCACATACCACCCTATTCTCTATGTGTTCTCAACATCCATGTGTTAATAGATGAAATACTGACGAGAGTACATACAACCCTACGCTCTATGTGTTCTCAACATCCATGTGTTAATAGGTGAAATACTGACGAGAGCACATACAACCCTACCCTCTATGTGTTCTCAACATCCATGTGTTAATAGGTGAAATACTGACGAGAGCACATAACTACCTACTCTCTATGTGTTCTCAACATCCATGTGTTAATAGGTGAAATACTGACGAGAGCACATGCCACCCTACTCTCTATGTGTTCTCAACATCCATGTGTTAATAGGTGAAATACTGACGAGAGCACATACCACCCTACTCTCTATGTGTTCTCAACATCCATGTGTTAATAGGTGAAATACTGACGAGAGCACATTCAACCCTTCTCTCTATGTGTTCTCAACATCCATGTGTTAATAGGTGAAATACTGACGAGAGCACATACCACCCTACTCTCTATTTGTTCCTGACATACATATGTTAATAGGTGAAATACTGACGAGAGCACATTCAACCCTTCTCTCTATATGTTCTCAACATCCATGTGTTAATAGGTGAAATACTGACGAGAGCACATACCACCCTACTCGCTATGTGTTCCTGACATCCATGTGTTAATAGGTGAAATACTGACGAGAGTACATACCAGCCTACTCTCTATGTGTTCCTGACATACATGTGTTAATAGGTGAAATACTGACGAGAGCACATACCACCCTACACTCTATGTGTTTTCAACATTCATGTGTTAATAGGTTTAATACTGACGAGAGCACATACCACCCTACTCTCTATGTGTTCCTGACATACATGTGTTAATAGGTGAAATACTGACGAGAGAACATACCACCCTACTCTCTATGTGTTCCTGACATCCATGTGTTAATAGGTGAAATACTGACGAGAGCACATACCACCCTACTCTCTATGTGTTCCTGACATACATGTGTTAATAGGTGAAATACTGACGAGAGAACATACCACCCTACTCTCTATGTGTTCCTGACATCAATGTGTTAATAGGTGAAATACTGACGAGAGCACATACCACCCTACTCTCTATGTGTTCCTGACATACATGTGTTAATAGGTGAAATACTGACGAGAGAACATACCACCCTACTCTCTATGTGTTCCTGACATCAATGTGTTAATAGGTGAAATACTGACGAGAGCACATACCACCCTACTCTCTATGTGTTCTCAACATTCATGTGTTAATAGGTGAAATACTGACGAGAGCACATACCACCCTACTCTCTATGTGTACCTGACATACATGTGTTAATAGGTGAAATACTGACGAGAGCACATACCACCCTACACTCTATGTGTTTTCAACATTCATGTGTTAATAGGTTAAATACTGACGAGAGCACATACCACCCTACTCTCTATGTGTTCCTGACATCCATGTGTTAATAGGTGAAATACTGACGAGAGCACATACCACCCTACTCTCTATGTGTTCCTGACATCAATGTGTGAATAGGTAAACTACTGACGAGAGCACATACCACCCTATTCTCTATGTGTTCCTGACATCCATGTGTTAATAGGTGAAATACTGACTAGAGCACATACCACCCTACTCTCTATGTGTTCCTGACATCCATGTGTTAATAGGTGAAATACTGACGAGAGCACATACCACCCTACTCTATGTGTTCTCAACATCCAGGTGTTAATAGGTGAAATACTGACGAGAGCACATACCACCCTACTCTCTATGTGTTCCTGACATCCATGTGTTAATAGGTGAAATATTGACGAGAGCACATACCACCCTACTCTCTATGTGTTCTCAACATCCATGTGTTAATAGATGAAGTACTGACGAGAGCACATACCACCCTACTCTCTATGTGTTCTCAACATCCATGTGTTAATAGGTGAAATACTGACGAGAGCACATACCACCCTACTCTCTATGTGTTAATGACATACATGTGTTAATAGGTGAAATGCTGACGAGAGCACATTCAACCCTTCTCTCTATGTGTTCCTGAAATCCATGTGTTAATAGGTGAAATACTGACGAGAGCACATACAGCCCTACTCTCTACGTGTTCTAAACATCCATGTGTTAATAGGTGAAATACTGACGAGAGCACATACCACCCTACTCTCTATGTGTTCCTGACATCCATGTGTTAATAGGTGAAATACTGACGAGAGTACATACCAGCCTACTCTCTCTGTGTTCCTGACATACATTTTGTACATGTGTTAATAGGTGAAATACTGACGAGAGCACATACCACCCTACTCTCTATGTGTTCTAAACATCCAGGTGTTAATAGGTGAAATACTGGCGAGAGCACATACCACCCTACTCTCTATGTGTTCCTGACATCCATGTGTTAATAGGTGAAATACTGACGAGAGCACATACCACCCTACTCTCTATGTGTTCCTGACATCAATGTGTTAATAGGTAAAATACTGACGAGAGCACATACCACCCTATTCTCTATGTGTTCCTGACATCCATGTGTTAATAGGTGAAATACTGACTAGAGCACATACCACCCTACTCTCTATGTGTTCCTAACATCCATGTGTTAATAGGTGAAATACTGACGAGAGCACATACCACCCTACTCTATGTGTTCTCAACATCCAGGTGTTAATAGGTGAAATACTGACGAGAGCACATACCACCCTACTCTCTATGTGTTCCTGACATCCATGTGTTAATAGGTGAAATACTGACGAGAGCACATACCACCCTACTCTCTATGTGTTCTCAACATCCATGTGTTAATAGGTGAAATACTGACGAGAGCACATACAACCCTACCCTCTATGTGTTCTCAACATCCATGTGTTAATAGGTGAAGTACTGACGAGAGCACATACCACTCTACTCTCTATGTGTTCTCAACATCCATGTGTTAATAGGTGAAATACTGACGAGAGCACATACCACCCTACTCTCTATGTGTTCTCAACATCCATGTGTTAATAGATGAAGTACTGACGAGAGCACATACCACCCTACTCTCTATGTGTTCTCAACATCCATGTGTTAATAGGTGAAATACTGACGAGAGCACATACCACCCTACTCTCTATGTGTTCTCAACATCCATGTGTTAATAGGTGAAATATTGACGAGAGCACATTCCACCCTACTATCTATGTGTTCCTGACATCCATGTGTTAATAGGTGAAATGCTGACGAGAGCACATTCAACCCTTCTCTCTATGTGTTCCTGAAATCCATGTGTTAATAGGTGAAATACTGACGAGAGTACATACCAGCCTACTCTCTATGTGTTCCTGACATACATGTGATAATAGGTGAAATACTGACGAGAGCACATACCACCCTACTCTCTATGTGTTCTAAACATCCAGGTGTTAATAGGTGAAATACTGGCGAGAGCACATACCACCCTACTCTCTATGTGTTCCTGACATCCATGTGTTAATAGGTGAAATACTGACGAGAGCACAAACCACCCTACTCTCTATGTGTTCCTGACATCCATGTGTTAATAGGTGAAATACTGACGAGAGCACATACCACCCTACTCTATGTGTTCTCAACATCCAGGTGTTAATAGGTGAAATACTGACGAGAGCACATACCACCCTACTCTCTATGTGTTCTCAACATCCATGTGTTAATAGGTGAAATACTGACGAGAGCACATACCACCCTACTCTCTATGTGTTCTCAACATCCATGTGTTAATAGGTGAAATACTGACGAGAGCATATACAACCCTACCCTCTATGTGTTCTCAACATCCATGTGTTAATAGGTGAAATACTGACGAGAGCACATACAACCCTACCCTCTATGTGTTCTCAACATCCATGTGTTAATAGGTGAAGTACTGACGAGAGCACATACCACCCTACTCTCTATGTGTTCTCAACATCCATGTGTTAATAGGTGAAATACTGACGAGAGCACATACCACCCTACTCTCTATGTGTTCTCAACATCCATGTGTTAATAGATGAAGTACTGACGAGAGCACATACCACCCTACTCTCTATGTGTTCTCAACATCCATGTGTTAATAGGTGAAATACTGACGAGAGCACATACCACCCTACTCTCTATGTGTTCTCAACATCCATGTGTTAATAGGTGAAATATTGACGAGAGCACATACCACCCTACTATCTATGTGTTCCTGACATCCATGTGTTAATAGGTGAAATGCTGACGAGAGCACATTCAACCCTTCTCTCTATGTGTTCCTGAAATCCATGTGTTAATAGGTGAAATACTGACGAGAGTACATACCAGCCTACTCTCTATGTGTTCCTGACATACATGTGATAATAGGTGAAATACTGACGAGAGCACATACCACCCTACTCTCTATGTGTTCTAAACATCCAGGTGTTAATAGGTGAAATACTGGCGAGAGCACATACCACCCTACTCTCTATGTGTTCCTGACATCCATGTGTTAATAGGTGAAATACTGACGAGAGCACAAACCACCCTACTCTCTATGTGTTCCTGACATCCATGTGTTAATAGGTGAAATACTGACGAGAGCACATACCACCCTACTCTATGTGTTCTCAACATCCAGGTGTTAATAGGTGAAATACTGACGAGAGCACATACCACCCTACTCTCTACTTGTTCTCAACATCCATGTGTTAATAGGTGAAATACTGACGAGAGCACATACCACCCTACTCTCTATGTGTTCTCAACATCCATGTGTTAATAGGTGAAATACTGACGAGAGCACATACAACCCTACCCTCTATGTGTTCTCAACATCCATGTGTTAATAGGTGAAGTACTGAAGAGAGCACATACCACCATACTCTCTATGTGTTCTCAACATCCATGTGTTAATAGGTGAAATACTGACGAGAGCACATACCACCCTACTCTCTATGTGTTCTCAACATCCATGTGTTAATAGGTGAAATACTGACGAGAGCACATACCACCCTACTCTCTATGTGTTCCTGACATCCATGTGTTAATAGGTGAAATACTGACGAGAGCACATACCACCCTACTCTCTATGTGTTCCTGACATCAATGTGTTAATAGGTGAAATACTGACGAGAGCACATACAACCCTACGCTCTATGTGTTCTCAACATCCATGTGTTAATAGGTGAAATACTGACGAGAGCACATACAACCCTACCCTCTATGTGTTCTCAACATCCATGTGTTTATAGGTGAAATACTGACGAGAGCACATAACTACCTACTCTCTATGTGTTCTCAACATCCATGTGTTAATAGGTGAAATACTGACGAGAGCACATACCACCCTACTCTCTATGTGTTCTCAACATCCATGTGTTAATAGGTGAAATACTGACGAGAGCACATACCACCCTACTCTCTATGTGTTCTCAACATCCATGTGTTAATAGGTGAAATACTGACGAGAGCACATTCAACCCTTCTCTCTATGTGTTTTCAACATCCATGTGTTAATAGGTGAAATACTGACGAGAGCACATACCACCCTACTCTCTATGTGTTCCTGGCATACATATGTTAATAGGTGAAATACTGACGAGAGCACATTCAACCCTTCTCTCTATGTGTTCTCAACATCCATGTGTTAATAGGTGAAATACTGACGAGAGCACATACAGCCCTACTCTCTATGTGTTTTAAACATCCATGTGTTAATAGGTGAAATACTAACGAGAGCACATACCACCCTACTCTCTATGTGTTCCTGACATCCATGTGTTAATAGGTGAAATACTGACGAGAGCACATACCAGCCTACACTCTATGTGTTTTCAACATTCATGTGTTAAAAGGTGAAATACTGACGAGAGCACATACCACCCTACTCTCTATGTGTTCCTGACATCCATGTGTTAATAGGTGAAATACTGACGAGAGCACATACCAACCTACTCTCTATGTGTTCCTGACATCAATGTGTTAATAGGTAAAATACTGACGAGAGCACATACCACCCTACTCTCTATGTGTTCCTGACATCCATGTGTTAATAGGTGAAATACTGACAAGAGCACATACCACCTTACTCTCTATGCGTTCCTAACATCCATGTGTTAATAGGTGAAATACTGACGAGAGCACATACCACCCTACTCTCTATGTGTTCTCAACATCCATGTGTTAATAGGTGAAGTACTGACGAGAGCACATACCACCCTACTCTCTATGTGTTCCTGACATCCATGTGTTAATAGGTGAAATACTGACGAGAGCACATACCACCCTACTCTCTACTTGTTCTCAACATCCATATTATATTGGTGAAGTACTGACGAGAGCACATACCACCCTACTCTCTATGTGTTCTCAACATTCATGTGTTAATAGGTGAAATACTGACGAGAGCACATACCACCCTACTCTCTATGTGTTCCTGACATCCATGTGTTAATAGGTACAATACTGACGAGAGCACATACCACCCTACTCTCTATGTGTTCCTGACATACATGTGTTAATAGGTGAAATACTAACGAGAGCACATACCACCCTACACTCTATGTGTTCTCAACATTCATGTGTTAAAAGGTGAAATACTGACGAGAGCACATACCACCCTACACTCTATGTGTTCTCAACATTCATGTGTTAAAAGGTGAAATACTGACGAGAGCACATACCACCCTACTCTCTATGTGTTCCTGACATCCATGTGTTAATAGGTGAAATACTGACGAGAGCACATACCACCCTACTCTCTATGTGTTCCTGACATCAATGTGTTAATAGGTACAATACTGACGAGAACACATACCACCCTACTCTCTATGTGTTCCTGACATCCATATGTTAATAGGTTAAATACTGACAAGAGCACATACCACTCTACTCTCTATGTGTTCTCAACATCCATGTGTTAATAGGTGAAATACTGACGAGAGCACATACCACCCTTCTCTCTATGTGTTCTCAACATCCATGTGTTAATAGGTGAAATACTGACGAGAGCACATACCACCCTACTCTCTATGTGTTCTTAACATCCATGTGTTAATAGGTGAAATACTGACGAGAGCACATACCACCATACTCTCTATGTGTTCTCAACATCCATGTGTTAATAGGTGAAATACTGACGAGAGCACATACAACCCTACCTTCTATGTGTTCTCAACATCCATGTGTTAATAGGTGAAGTACTGACGAGAGCACATACAACCCTACCCTCTATGTGTTCTCAACATTCATGTGTTAATAGGTGAAATACTGACGAGAGCACATACCACCCTACTCTCTATGTGTTCCTGACATCCATGTGTTAATAGGTGAAATACTGACGAGAGCACATACCACCCTACTCTCTATGTGTTCCTGACATACATGTGTAAATAGGTGAAATACTGACGAGAGCACATACCACCCTACACTCTATGTGTTCTCAACATTCATGTGTTAAAAGGTGAAATACTGAAGAGAGCACATACCACCCTACTCTCTATGTGTTCCTGACATCCATGTTTTAATAGGTGAAATACTGACGAGAGCACATACCACCCTACTCTCTATGTGTTCTCAACATCCATGTGTTAATAGGTGAAATACTGACGAGAGCACATAACTACCTACTCTCTATGTGTTCTCAACATCCATGTGTTAATAGGTGAAATACTGACGAGAGCACATACCACCCTACTCTCTATGTGTTCCTGACATCCATGTGTTAATAGGTGAAATACTGACTAGAGCACATACCACCCTACTCTCTATGTGTTCCTGACATCCATGTGTTAATAGGTGAAATACTGACGAGAGCACATACCACCCTACTCTATGTGTTCTCAACATCAAGGTGTTAATAGGTGAAATACTGACGAGAGCACATACCACCCTACTCTCTATGTGTTCCTGACATCCATGTGTTAATAGGTGAAATATTGACGAGAGCACATACCACCCTACTCTCTATGTGTTCTCAACATCCATGTGTTAATAGATGAAGTACTGACGAGAGCACATACCACCCTACTCTCTATGTGTTCTCAACATCCATGTGTTAATAGGTGAAATACTGACGAGAGCACATACCACCCTACTCTCTATGTGTTAATGACATACATGTGTTAATAGGTGAAATGCTGACGAGAGCACATTCAACCCTTCTCTCTATGTGTTCCTGAAATCCATGTGTTAATAGGTGAAATACTGACGAGAGCACATACAGCCCTACTCTCTATGTGTTCTAAACATCCATGTGTTAATAGGTGAAATACTGACGAGAGCACATACCACCCTACTCTCTATGTGTTCCTGACATCCATGTGTTAATAGGTGAAATACTGACGAGAGTACATACCAGCCTACTCTCTCTGTGTTCCTGCATACATTTTGTACATGTGTTAATAGGTGAAATACTGACGAGAGCACATACCACCCTACTCTCTATGTGTTCTAAACATCCAGGTGTTAATAGGTGAAATACTGGCGAGAGCACATACCACCCTACTCTCTATGTGTTCCTGACATCCATGTGTTAATAGGTGAAATACTGACGAGAGCACATACCACCCTACTCTCTATGTGTTCCTGACATCAATGTGTTAATAGGTAAAATACTGACGAGAGCACATACCACCCTATTCTCTATGTGTTCCTGACATCCATGTGTTAATAGGTGAAATACTGACTAGAGCACATACCACCCTACTCTCTATGTGTTCCTAACATCCATGTGTTAATAGGTGAAATACTGACGAGAGCACATACCACCCTACTCTATGTGTTCTCAACATCCAGGTGTTAATAGGTGAAATACTGACGAGAGCACATACCACCCTACTCTCTATGTGTTCCTGACATCCATGTGTTAATAGGTGAAATACTGACGAGAGCACATACCACCCTACTCTCTATGTGTTCTCAACATCCATGTGTTAATAGGTGAAATACTGACGAGAGCACATACAACCCTACCCTCTATGTGTTCTCAACATCCATGTGTTAATAGGTGAAGTACTGACGAGAGCACATACCACCCTACTCTCTATGTGTTCTCAACATCCATGTGTTAATAGGTGAAATACTGACGAGAGCACATACCACCCTACTCTCTATGTGTTCTCAACATCCATGTGTTAATAGATGAAGTACTGACGAGAGCACATACCACCCTACTCTCTATGTGTTCTCAACATCCATGTGTTAATAGGTGAAATACTGACGAGAGCACATACCACCCTACTCTCTATGTGTTCTCAACATCCATGTGTTAATAGGTGAAATATTGACGAGAGCACATACCACCCTACTATCTATGTGTTCCTGACATCCATGTGTTAATAGGTGAAATGCTGACGAGAGCACATTCAACCCTTCTCTCTATGTGTTCCTGAAATCCATGTGTTAATAGGTGAAATACTGACGAGAGTACATACCAGCCTACTCTCTATGTGTTCCTGACATACATGTGATAATAGGTGAAATACTGACGAGAGCACATACCACCCTACTCTCTATGTGTTCTAAACATCCAGGTGTTAATAGGTGAAATACTGGCGAGAGCACATACCACCCTACTCTCTATGTGTTCCTGACATCCATGTGTTAATAGGTGAAATACTGACGAGAGCACATACCACCCTACTCTCTATGTGTTCCTGACATCCATGTGTTAATAGGTGAAATACTGACGAGAGCACATACCACCCTACTCTATGTGTTCTCAACATCCAGGTGTTAATAGGTGAAATACTGACGAGAGCACATACCACCCTACTCTCTATGTGTTCTCAACATCCATGTGTTAATAGGTGAAATACTGACGAGAGCACATACCACCCTACTCTCTATGTGTTCTCAACATCCATGTGTTAATAGGTGAAATACTGACGAGAGCACATACAACCCTACCCTCTATGTGTTCTCAACATCCATGTGTTAATAGGTGAAGTACTGAAGAGAGCACATACCACCATACTCTCTATGTGTTCTCAACATCCATGTGTTAATAGGTGAAATACTGACGAGAGCACATACCACCCTACTCTCTATGTGTTCTCAACATCCATGTGTTAATAGGTGAAATACTGACGAGAGCACATACCACCCTACTCTCTATGTGTTCCTGACATCCATGTGTTAATAGGTGAAATACTGACGAGAGCACATACCACCCTACTCTCTATGTGTTCCTGACATCAATGTGTTAATAGGTGAAATACTGACGAGAGCACATACAACCCTACGCTCTATGTGTTCTCAACATCCATGTGTTAATAGGTGAAATACTGACGAGAGCACATACAACCCTACCCTCTATGTGTTCTCAACATCCATGTGTTAATAGGTGAAATACTGACGAGAGCACATAACTACCTACTCTCTATGTGTTCTCAACATCCATGTGTTAATAGGTGAAATACTGACGAGAGCACATACCACCCTACTCTCTATGTGTTCTCAACATCCATGTGTTAATAGGTGAAATACTGACGAGAGCACATACCACCCTACTCTCTATGTGTTCTCAACATCCATGTGTTAATAGGTGAAATACTGACGAGAGCACATTCAACCCTTCTCTCTATGTGTTTTCAACATCCATGTGTTAATAGGTGAAATACTGACGAGAGCACATACCACCCTACTCTCTATGTGTTCCTGACATCCATGTGTTAATAGGTGAAATACTGACGAGAGCACATACCAGCCTACACTCTATGTGTTTTCAACATTCATGTGTTAAAAGGTGAAATACTGACGAGAGCACATACCACCCTACTCTCTATGTGTTCCTGACATCCATGTGTTAATAGGTGAAATACTGACGAGAGCACATACCACCCTACTCTCTATGTGTTCCTGACATCAATGTGTTAATAGGTAAAATACTGACGAGAGCACATACCACCCTACTCTCTATGTGTTCCTGACATCCATGTGTTAATAGGTGAAATACTGACAAGAGCACATACCACCTTACTCTCTATGCGTTCCTAACATCCATGTGTTAATAGGTGAAATACTGACGAGAGCACATACCACCCTACTCTCTATGTGTTCTCAACATCCATGTGTTAATAGGTGAAGTACTGACGAGAGCACATACCACCCTACTCTCTATGTGTTCCTGACATCCATGTGTTAATAGGTGAAATACTGACGAGAGCACATACCACCCTACTCTCTATGTGTTCTCAACATCCATGTGTTAATAGGTGAAATACTGACGAGAGCACATACCACCCTACTCTCTACTTGTTCTCAACATCCATATTATATTGGTGAAGTACTGACGAGAGCACATACCACCCTACTCTCTATGTGTTCTCAACATTCATGTGTTAATAGGTGAAATACTGACGAGAGCACATACCACCCTACTCTCTATGTGTTCCTGACATCCATGTGTTAATAGGTGAAATACTGACGAGAGCACATACCACCCTACTCTCTATGTGTTCCTGACATACATGTGTTAATAGGTGAAATACTAACGAGAGCACATACCACCCTACACTCTATGTGTTCTCAACATTCATGTGTTAAAAGGTGAAATACTGACGAGAGCACATACCACCCTACACTCTATGTGTTCTCAACATTCATGTGTTAAAAGGTGAAATACTGACGAGAGCACATACCACCCTACTCTCTATGTGTTCCTGACATCCATGTGTTAATAGGTGAAATACTGACGAGAGCACATACCACCCTACTCTCTATGTGTTCCTGACATCAATGTGTTAATAGGTACAATACTGACGAGAACACATACCACCCTACTCTCTATGTGTTCCTGACATCCATATGTTAATAGGTTAAATACTGACAAGAGCACATACCACCCTACTCTCTATGTGTTCCTGACATCAATGTGTTAATAGGTACAATACTGACGAGAACACATACCACCCTACTCTCTATGGGTTCCTGACATCCATATGTTAATAGGTTAAATACTGACAAGAGCACATACCACTCTACTCTCTATGTGTTCTCAACATCCATGTGTTAATAGGTGAAATACTGACGAGAGCACATACCACCCTTCTCTCTATGTGTTCTCAACATCCATGTGTTAATAGGTGAAATACTGACGAGAGCACATACCACCCTACTCTCTATGTGTTCTTAACATCCATGTGTTAATAGGTGAAATACTGACGAGAGCACATACCACCCTACTCTCTATGTGTTCTCAACATCCATGTGTTAATAGGTGAAATACTGACGAGAGCACATACAACCCTACCTTCTATGTGTTCTCAACATCCATGTGTTAATAGGTGAAGTACTGACGAGAGCACATACCACCCTACACTCTATGTGTTCTCAACATTCATGTGTTAAAAGGTGAAATACTGAAGAGAGCACATACCACCCTACTCTCTATGTGTTCCTGACATCCATGTTTTAATAGGTAAAATACTGACGAGAGCACATACCACCCTACTCTCTATGTGTTCCTGACATCCATGTGTTAATAGGTGAAATACTGACAAGAGCACATACCACCTTACTCTCTATGCGTTCCTAACATCCATGTGTTAATAGGTGAAATACTGACGAGAGCACATACCACCCTACTCTCTATGTGTTCTCAACATCCATGTGTTAATAGGTGAAGTACTGACGAGAGCACATACCACCCTACTCTCTATGTGTTCCTGACATCCATGTGTTAATAGGTGAAATACTGACGAGAGCACATACCACCCTACTCTCTATGTGTTCTCAACATCCATGTGTTAATAGGTGAAATACTGACGAGAGCACATACCACCCTACTCTCTACTTGTTCTCAACATCCATATTATATTGGTGAAGTACTGACGAGAGCACATACCACCCTACTCTCTATGTGTTCTAAACATTCATGTGTTAATAGGTGAAATACTGACGAGAGCACATACCACCCTACTCTCTATGTGTTCCTGACATCCATGTGTTAATAGGTGAAATACTGACGAGAGCACATACCACCCTACTCTCTATGTGTTCCTGACATACATGTGTTAATAGGTGAAATACTAACGAGAGCACATACCACCCTACACTCTATGTGTTCTCAACATTCATGTGTTAAAAGGTGAAATACTGACGAGAGCACATACCACCCTACACTCTATGTGTTCTCAACATTCATGTGTTAAAAGGTGAAATACTGACGAGAGCACATACCACCCTACTCTCTATGTGTTCCTGACATCCATGTGTTAATAGGTGAAATACTGACGAGAGCACATACCACCCTACTCTCTATGTGTTCCTGACATCAATGTGTTAATAGGTACAATACTGACGAGAACACATACCACCCTACTCTCTATGTGTTCCTGACATCCATATGTTAATAGGTTAAATACTGACAAGAGCACATACCACCCTACTCTCTATGTGTTCCTGACATCCATGTGTTAATAGGTGAAATACTGACGAGAACACATACCACCCTACTCTCTATGTGTTCCTGACATCCATATGTTAATAGGTTAAATACTGACAAGAGCACATACCACTCTACTCTCTATGTGTTCTCAACATCCATGTGTTAATAGGTGAAATACTGACGAGAGCACATACCACCCTTCTCTCTATGTGTTCTCAACATCCATGTGTTAATAGGTGAAATACTGACGAGAGCACATACCACCCTACTCTCTATGTGTTCTTAACATCCATGTGTTAATAGGTGAAATACTGACGAGAGCACATACCACCCTACTCTCTATGTGTTCTCAACATCCATGTGTTAATAGGTGAAATACTGACGAGAGCACATACAACCCTACCTTCTATGTGTTCTCAACATCCATGTGTTAATAGGTGAAGTACTGACGAGAGCACATACAACCCTACCCTCTATGTGTTCTCAACATTCATGTGTTAATAGGTGAAATACTGACGAGAGCACATACCACCCTACTCTCTATGTGTTCCTGACATCCATGTGTTAATAGGTGAAATACTGACGAGAGCACATACCACCCTACTCTCTATGTGTTCCTGACATACATGTGTAAATAGGTGAAATACTGACGAGAGCACATACCACCCTACACTCTATGTGTTCTCAACATTCATGTGTTAAAAGGTGAAATACTGAAGAGAGCACATACCACCCTACTCTCTATGTGTTCCTGACATCCATGTTTTAATAGGTGAAATACTGACGAGAGCACATACCACCCTACTCTCTATGTGTTCTCAACATCCATGTGTTAATAGGTGAAATACTGACGAGAGCACATTCAACCCTTCTCTCTATGTGTTTTCAACATCCATGTGTTAATAGGTGAAATACTGACGAGAGCACATACCACCCTACTCTCTATGTGTTCCTGGCATACATATGTTAATAGGTGAAATACTGACGAGAGCACATTCAACCCTTTTCTCTATGTGTTCTCAACATCCATGTGTTAATAGGTGAAATACTGACGAGAGCACATACAGCCCTACTCTCTATGTGTTTTAAACATCCATGTGTTAATAGGTGAAATACTGACGAGAGCACATACCAGCCTACACTCTATGTGTTTTCAACATTCATGTGTTAAAAGGTGAAATACTGACGAGAGCACATACCACCCTACTCTCTATGTGTTCCTGACATCCATGTGTTAATAGGTGAAATACTGACGAGAGCACATACCACCCTACTCTCTATGTGTTCCTGACATCAATGTGTTAATAGGTGAAATACTGACGAGAGCACATACCACGTGCCCTACTCTCTATGTGTTCCTGACATACATGTGTTAATAGGTGAAATACTGACGAGAACACATACCACCCTACATTCTATGTGTTCTCAACATCCATGTGTTAATAGGTGAAATACTGACAAGAGCACATACCACCCTACTCTCTATGCGTTCCTAACATCCATGTGTTAATAGGTGAAATACTGACGAGAGCACATACCACCCTACTCTCTATGTGTTCTCATCATTCATGTGTTAATAGGTGAAGTACTGACGAGAGCACATACCACCCTACTCTCTATGTGTTCCTGACATCCATGTGTTAATAGGTGAAATACTGACGAGAGCACATACCACCCTACTCTCTATGTGTTCTCAACATCCATGTGTTAATAGGTGAAATACTGACGAGAGCACATACCACCCTACTCTCTACTTGTTCTCAACATCCATGTGTTAATAGGTGAAATACTGACGAGAGCACATACCACCCTACTCTCTATGTGTTCTCAACATCCATGTGTTAATAGGTGAAATACTGATGAGAGCACATACAACCCTACCCTCTAAGTATTCTCAACATCCATGTGTTAATAGGTGAAATACTGACGAGAGCACATACAACCCTACCCTCTATGTGTTCTCAACATCCATGTGTTAATAGGTGAAATACTGACGAGAGCACATACCACCCTATTCTCTATGTGTTCTCAACATCCATGTGTTAATAGGTGAAATACTGACGAGAGCACATACAACCCTACCCTCTATGTGTTCTCAACATCCATGTGTTAATAGGTGAAGTACTGACGAGAGCACATACCACCCTACTCTCTATGTGTTCTCAACATTCATGTGTTAATAGGTGAAATACTGACGAGAGCACATACCACCCTACTCTCTATGTGTTCCTGACATCCATGTGTTAATAGGTGAAATACTGACGAGAGCACATACCACCCTACTCTCTATGTGTTCCTGACATACATGTGTTAATAGGTGAAATACTAACGAGAGCACATACCACCCTACACTCTATGTGTTCTCAACATTCATGTGTTAAAAGGTGAAATACTGACGAGAGCACATACCACCCTACTCTCTTTGTGTTCCTGACATCCATGTGTTAATAGGTGAAATACTGACGAGAGCACATACCACCCTACTCTCTATGTGTTCCTGACATCAATGTGTTAATAGGTACAATACTGACGAGAACACATACCACCCTACTCTCTATGTTTTCCTGACATCCATATGTTAATAGGTTAAATACTGACAAGAGCACATACCACTCTACTCTCTATGTGTTCTCAACATCCATGTGTTAATAGGTGAAATACTGACGAGAGCACATACCACCCTTCTCTCTATGTGTTCTCAACATCCATGTGTTAATAGGTGAAATACTGTCGAGAGCACATACCACCCTACTCTCTATGTGTTCTTAACATCCATGTGTTAATAGGTGAAATACTGACGAGAGCACATACCACCCTACTCTCTATGTGTTCTCAACATCCATGTGTTAATAGGTGAAATACTGACGAGAGCACATACAACCCTACCTTCTATGTGTTCTCAACATCCATGTGTTAATAGGTGAAGTACTGACGAGAGCACATACAACCCTACCCTCTATGTGTTCTCAACATTCATGTGTTAATAGGTGAAATACTGACGAGAGCACATACCACCCTACTCTCTATGTGTGCTCAACATCCATGTGTTAATAGGTGAAATACTGACGAGAGCACATACCACCCTACTCTCTATGTGTTCTTAACATCCATGTGTTAATAGGTGAAATACTGACGAGAGCACATACCACCCTACTCTCTATGTGTTCTCAACATCCATGTGTTAATAGGTGAAATACTGACGAGAGCACATACCACCCTTCTCTCTATGTGTTCTCAACATCCATGTGTTAATAGGTGAAATACTGTCGAGAGCACATACCACCCTACTCTCTATGTGTTCTTAACATCCATGTGTTAATAGGTGAAATACTGACGAGAGCACATACCACCCTACTCTCTATGTGTTCTCAACATCCATGTGTTAATAGGTGAAATACTGACGAGAGCACATACAACCCTACCTTCTATGTGTTCTCAACATCCATGTGTTAATAGGTGAAGTACTGACGAGAGCACATACAACCCTACCCTCTATGTGTTCTCAACATTCATGTGTTAATAGGTGAAATACTGACGAGAGCACATACCACCCTACTCTCTATGTGTTCCTGACATACATGTGTAAATAGGTGAAATACTGACGAGAGCACATACCACCCTACACTCTATGTGTTCTCAACATTCATGTGTTAAAAGGTGAAATACTGAAGAGAGCACATACCACCCTACTCTCTATGTGTTCCTGACATCCATGTTTTAATAGGTGAAATACTGACGAGAGCACATACCACCCTACTCTCTATGTGTTCCTGACATCAATGTGTTAATAGGTGAAATACTGACGAGAGCACATACAACCCTACGCTCTATGTGTTCTCAACATCCATGTGTGAATAGGTGAAATACTGACGAGAGCACATACAACCCTACCCTCTATGTGTTCTCAACATCCATGTGTTAATAGGTGAAATACTGACGAGAGCTCATAACTACCTACTTTCTATGTGTTCTCAACATCCATGTGTTAATAGGTGAAATACTGACGAGAGCACATACCACCCTACTCTCTATGTGTTCTCAACATCCATGTGTTAATAGGTGAAATACTGACGAGAGCACATACCACCCTACTCTCTATGTGTTCTCAACATCCATGTGTTAATAGGTGAAATACTGACGAGAGCACATTCAACCCTTCTCTCTATGTGTTCTCAACATCCATGTGTTAATAGGTGAAATACTGACGAGAGCACATACCACCCTACTCTCTATGTGTTCCTGGCATACATATGTTAATAGGTGAAATACTGACGAGAGCACATTCAACCCTTCTCTCTATGTGTTCTCAACATCCATGTGTTAATAGGTGAAATACTGACGAGAGCACATACCACCCTTCTCTCTATGTGTTCTCAACATCCATGTGTTAATAGGTGAAATACTGACGAGAGCACATACCACCCTACTCTCTATGTGTTCTTAACATCCATGTGTTAATAGGTGAAATACTGACGAGAGCACATACCACCCTACTCTCTATGTGTTCTCAACATCCATGTGTTAATAGGTGAAATACTGTCGAGAGCACATACAACCCTACCTTCTATGTGTTCTTAACATCCATGTGTTAATAGGTGAAATACTGACGAGAGCACATACCACCCTACTCTCTATGTGTTCTCAACATCCATGTGTTAATAGGTGAAATACTGACGAGAGCACATACCACCCTTCTCTCTATGTGTTCTCAACATCCATGTGTTAATAGGTGAAATACTGTCGAGAGCACATACCACCCTACTCTCTATGTGTTCTTAACATCCATGTGTTAATAGGTGAAATACTGACGAGAGCACATACCACCCTACTCTCTATGTGTTCTCAACATCCATGTGTTAATAGGTGAAATACTGACGAGAGCACATACAACCCTACCTTCTATGTGTTCTCAACATCCATGTGTTAATAGGTGAAGTACTGACGAGAGCACATACAACCCTACCCTCTATGTGTTCTCAACATTCATGTGTTAATAGGTGAAATACTGACGAGAGCACATACCACCCTACTCTCTATGTGTTCCTGACATACATGTGTAAATAGGTGAAATACTGACGAGAGCACATACCACCCTACACTCTATGTGTTCTCAACATTCATGTGTTAAAAGGTGAAATACTGAAGAGAGCACATACCACCCTACTCTCTATGTGTTCCTGACATCCATGTTTTAATAGGTGAAATACTGACGAGAGCACATACCACCCTACTCTCTATGTGTTCCTGACATCAATGTGTTAATAGGTGAAATACTGACGAGAGCACATACAACCCTACGCTCTATGTGTTCTCAACATCCATGTGTGAATAGGTGAAATACTGACGAGAGCACATACAACCCTACCCTCTATGTGTTCTCAACATCCATGTGTTAATAGGTGAAATACTGACGAGAGCTCATAACTACCTACTTTCTATGTGTTCTCAACATCCATGTGTTAATAGGTGAAATACTGACGAGAGCACATACCACCCTACTCTCTATGTGTTCTCAACATCCATGTGTTAATAGGTGAAATACTGACGAGACCACATACCACCCTACTCTCTATGTGTTCTCAACATCCATGTGTTAATAGGTGAAATACTGACGAGAGCACATTCAACCCTTCTCTCTATGTGTTCTCAACATCCATGTGTTAATAGGTGAAATACTGACGAGAGCACATACCACCCTACTCTCTATGTGTTCCTGGCATACATATGTTAATAGGTGAAATACTGACGAGAGCACATTCAACCCTTCTCTCTATGTGTTCTCAACATCCATGTGTTAATAGGTGAAATACTGACGAGAGCACATACAGCCCTACTCTCTATGTGTTTTAAACATCCATGTGTTAATAGGTGAAATACTGACGAGAGCACATACCACCCTACTCTCTATGTGTTCCTGACATCCATGTGTTAATAGGTGAAATACTGACGAGAGTACATACCAGCCTACTCTCTATGTGTTCCTGACATACATGTGTTAATAGGTGAAATACTGACGAGAGCACATACCACCCTACACTCTATGTGTTTTCAACATTCATGTGTTAATAGGTGAAATACTGAAGAGAGCACATACCACCCTACTCTCTATGTGTTCCTGACATCCATGTTTTAATAGGTGAAATACTGACGAGAGCACATACCACCCTACTCTCTATGTGTTCCTGACATCAATGTGTTAATAGGTGAAATACTGACGAGAGCACATACAACCCTACGCTCTATGTGTTCTCAACATCCATGTGTGAATAGGTGAAATACTGACGAGAGCACATACAACCCTACCCTCTATGTGTTCTCAACATCCATGTGTTAATAGGTGAAATACTGACGAGAGCACATAACTACCTACTTTCTATGTGTTCTCAACATCCATGTGTTAATAGGTGAAATACTGACGAGAGCACATACCACCCTACTCTCTATGTGTTCTCAACATCCATGTGTTAATAGGTGAAATACTGACGAGAGCACATACCACCCTACTCTCTATGTGTTCTCAACATCCATGTGTTAATAGGTGAAATACTGACGAGAGCACATTCAACCCTTCTCTCTATGTGTTCTCAACATCCATGTGTTAATAGGTGAAATACTGACGAGAGCACATACCACCCTACTCTCTATGTGTTCCTGGCATACATATGTTAATAGGTGAAATACTGACGAGAGCACATTCAACCCTTCTCTCTATGTGTTCTCAACATCCATGTGTTAATAGGTGAAATACTGACGAGAGCACATACCACCCTACTCTCTATGTGTTCCTGACATCCATGTGTTAATAGGTGAAATACTGACGAGAGCACATACCACCCTACTCTCTATGTGTTCCTGACATACATGTGTTAATAGGTGAAATACTAACGAGAGCACATACCACCCTACACTCTATGTGTTCTCAACATTCATGTGTTAAAAGGTGAAATACTGACGAGAGCACATACCACCCCACACTCTATGTGTTTTCAACATTCATGTGTTAATAGGTGAAATACTGACGAGAGCACATACCACCCTACTCTCTATGTGTTCCTGACATCCATGTGTTAATAGGTGAAATACTGACGAGAGCACATACCACCCTACTCTCTATGTGTTCCTGACATCAATGTGTTAATAGGTAAAATACTGACGAGAGCACATACCACCCTACTCTCTATGTGTTCCTGACATCCATGTGTTAATAGGTGAAATACTGACAAGAGCACATACCACCCTACTCTCTATGTGTTCCTGACATCCATGTGTTAATAGGTGAAATACTGACGAGAGCACATACCACCCTAGTCTCTATGTGTTCTCAACATCCATGTGTTAATAGGTGAAGTACTGACGAGAGCACATACCACCCTACTCTCTATGTGTTCCTGACATCCATGTGTTAATAGGTGAAATACTGACGAGAGCACATACCACCCTACTCTCTATGTGTTCTCAACATCCATGTGTTAATAGGTGAAATACTGACGAGAGCACATACAACCCTACCCTCTAAGTGTTCTCAACATCCATGTGTTAATAGGTGAAATACTGACAAGAGCACATACCACCCTACTCTCTATGTGTTCCTGACATCCATGTGTTAATAGGTGAAATACTGACGAGAGCACATACCACCCTACTCTCTATGTGTTCTCAACATCCATGTGTTATTAGGTGAAGTACTGACGAGAGCACATACCACCCTACTCTCTATGTGTTCCTGACATCCATGTGTTAATAGGTGAAATACTGACGAGAGCACATACCACCCTACTCTCTACTTGTTCTCAACATCCATGTGTTAATAGGTGAAATACTGACGAGAGCACATACAACCCTACCCTCTAAGTGTTCTCAACATCCATGTGTTAATAGGTGAAATACTGACGAGAGCACATACAACCCTACCCTCTATGTGTTCTCAACATCCATGTGTTAATAGGTGAAATACTGACGAGAGCACATACCACCCTATTCTCTATGTGTTCTCAACATCCATGTGTTAATAGGTGAAATACTGACGAGAGCACATACAACCCTACCCTCTATGTGTTCTCAACATCCATGTGTTAATAGGTGAAGTACTGACGAGAGCACATACCACCCTACTCTCTATGTGTTCTCAACATTCATGTGTTAATAGGTGAAATACTGACGAGAGCACATACCACCCTACTCTCTATGTGTTCCTGACATCCATGTGTTAATAGGTGAAATACTGACGAGAGCACATACCACCCTACTCTCTATGTGTTCCTGACATACATGTGTTAATAGGTGAAATACTAGCGAGAGCACATACCACCCTACACTCTATGTGTTCTCAACATTCATGTGTTAAAAGGTGAAATACTGACGAGAGCACATACCACCCTACTCTCTATGTGTTCCTGACATCCATGTGTTAATAGGTGAAATACTGACGAGAGCACATACCACCCTACTCTCTATGTGTTCCTGACATCAATGTGTTAATAGGTACAATACTGACGAGAACACATACCACCCTACTCTCTATGTGTTCCTGACATCCATATGTTAATAGTTTAAATACTGACAAGAGCACATACCACTCT
Source organism: Steromphala cineraria (assembly GCA_916613615.1). Taxonomy (NCBI): domain Eukaryota; kingdom Metazoa; phylum Mollusca; class Gastropoda; order Trochida; family Trochidae; genus Steromphala; species Steromphala cineraria. The sequence continues at coordinate 19,252,423 of OU744737.1, forward strand.
ACTCTCTATGTGTTCTCAACATCCATGTGTTAATAGGTGAAATACTGTCGAGAGCACATACCACCCTACTCTCTATGTGTTCTTAACATCCATGTGTTAATAGGTGAAATACTGTCGAGAGCACATACCACCCTACTCTCTATGTGTTCTTAACATCCATGTGTTAATAGGTGAAATACTGACGAGAGCACATACCCCCCTACTCTCTATGTGTTCTCAACATCCATGTGTTAATAGGTGAAATACTGACGAGAGCACATACCACCCTACCTTCTATGTGTTCTCAACATCCATGTGTTAATAGGTGAAGTACTGACGAGAGCACATACAACCCTACCCTCTATGTGTTCTCAACATTCATGTGTTAATAGGTGAAATACTGACGAGAGCACATACCACCCTACTCTCTATGTGTTCCTGACATCCATGTGTTAATAGGTGAAATACTGACGAGAGCACATACCACCCTACTCTCTATGTGTTCCTGACATACATGTGTAAATAGGTGAAATACTGACGAGAGCACATACCACCCTACACTCTATGTGTTCTCAACATTCATGTGTTAAAAGGTGAAATACTGAAGAGAGCACATACCACCCTACTCTCTATGTGTTCCTGACATCCATGTTTTAATAGGTGAAATACTGACGAGAGCACATACCACCCTACTCTCTATGTGTTCCTGACATCAATGTGTTAATAGGTGAAATACTGACGAGAGCACATACAACCCTACGCTCTATGTGTTCTCAACATCCATGTGTGAATAGGTGAAATACTGACGAGAGCACATACAACCCTACCCTCTATGTGTTCTCAACATCCATGTGTTAATAGGTGAAATACTGACGAGAGCACATAACTACCTACTTTCTATGTGTTCTCAACATCCATGTGTTAATAGGTGAAATACTGACGAGAGCACATACCACCCTACTCTCTATGTGTTCTCAACATCCATGTGTTAATAGGTGAAATACTGACGAGAGCACATACCACCCTACTCTCTATGTGTTCTCAACATCCATGTGTTAAAAGGTGAAATACTGACGAGAGCACATTCAACCCTTCTCTCTATGTGTTCTCAACATCCATGTGTTAATAGGTGAAATACTGACGAGAGCACATACCACCCTACTCTCTATGTGTTCCTGGCATACATATGTTAATAGGTGAAATACTGACGAGAGCACATTCAACCCTTCTCTCTATGTGTTCTCAACATCCATGTGTTAATTGGTGAAATACTGACGAGAGCACATACCACCCTACTCTCTATGTGTTTTAAACATCCATGTGTTAATAGGTGAAATACTGACGAGAGCACATACCACCCTACTCTCTATGTGTTCCTGACATCCATGTGTTAATAGGTGAAATACTGACGAGAGTACATACCAGCCTACTCTCTATGTGTTCCTGACATACATGTGTTAATAGGTGAAATACTGACGAGAGCACATACCACCCTACACTCTATGTGTTTTCAACATTCATGTGTTAATAGGTGAAATACTGACGAGAGCACATACCACCCTACTCTCTATGTGTTCCTGACATCCATGTGTTACTAGGTGAAATACTGACGAGAGCACATACCACCCTACTCTCTATGTGTTCCTGACATCAATGTGTTAATAGGTAAAATACTGACGAGAGCACATACCACCCTACTCTCTATGTGTTCCTGACATCCATGTGTTAATAGGTGAAATACTGACAAGAGCACATACCACCCTACTCTCTATGTGTTCCTGACATCCATGTGTTAATAGGTGAAATACTGACGAGAGCACATACCACCCTACTCTCTATGTGTTCTCAACATCCATGTGTTAATAGGTGAAGTACTGACGAGAGCACATACCACCCTACTCTCTATGTGTTCCTGACATCCATGTGTTAATAGGTGAAATACTGACGAGAGCACATACCACCCTACTCTCTACTTGTTCTCAACATCCATGTGTTAATAGGTGAAATACTGACGAGAGCACATACCACCCTACTCTCTACTTGTTCTCAACATCCATGTGTTAATAGGTGAAATACTGACGAGAGCACATACCACCCTACTCTCTATGTGTTCTCAACATCCATGTGTTAATAGGTGAAATACTGACGAGAGCACATACCACCCTACTCTCTATGTGTTCTCAACATCCATGTGTTAATAGGTGAAATACTGACGAGAGCACATACCACCCTACTCTCTATGTGTTCTCAACATCCATGTGTTAATAGGTGAAATACTGACGAGAGCACATTCAACCCTACCCTCTATGTGTTCTCAACATCCATGTGTTAATAGGTGAAATACTGACGAGAGCACATACCACCCTACTCTCTATGTGTTCTCAACATTCATGTGTTAATAGGTGAAATACTGACGAGAGCACGTAACTACCTACTTTCTATGTGTTCTCAACATCCATGTGTTAATAGGTGAAATACTGACGAGAGCACATACCACCCTACTCTCTATGTGTTCTCAACATCCATGTGTTAATAGGTGAAATACTGACGAGAGCACATACCACCCTACTCTCTATGTGTTCTCAACATCCATGTGTTAATAGGTGAAATACTGACGAGAGCACATTCAACCCTTCTCTCTATGTGTTCTCAACATCCATGTGTTAATAGGTGAAATACTGACGAGAGCACATACCACCCTACTCTCTATGTGTTCTCAACATCCATGTGTTAATAGGTGAAATACTGACGAGAGCACATACCACCCTACTCTCTACTTGTTCTCAACATCCATGTGTTAATAGGTGAAATACTGACGAGAGCACATACCACCCTACTCTCTATGTGTTCTCAACATCCATGTGTTAATAGGTGAAATACTGACGAGAGCACATACCACCCTACTCTCTATGTGTTCTCAACATCCATGTGTTAATAGGTGAAATACTGACGAGAGCACATACCACCCTACTCTCTATGTGTTCTCAACATCCATGTGTTAATAGGTGAAATACTGACGAGAGCACATTCAACCCTACCCTCTATGTGTTCTCAACATCCATGTGTTAATAGGTGAAGTACTGACGAGAGCACATACCACCCTACTCTCTATGTGTTCTCAACATTCATGTGTTAATAGGTGAAATACTGACGAGAGCACGTAACTACCTACTTTCTATGTGTTCTCAACATCCATGTGTTAATAGGTGAAATACTGACGAGAGCACATACCACCCTACTCTCTATGTGTTCTCAACATCCATGTGTTAATAGGTGAAATACTGACGAGAGCACATACCACCCTACTCTCTATGTGTTCTCAACATCCATGTGTTAATAGGTGAAATACTGACGAGAGCACATTCAACCCTTCTCTCTATGTGTTCTCAACATCCATGTGTTAATAGGTGAAATACTGACGAGAACACATACCACCCTACTCTCTATGTGTTCCTGGCATACATATATTAATAGGTGAAATACTGACGAGAGCACATTCAACCCTTCTCTCTATGTGTTCTCAACATCCATGTGTTAATAGGTGAAATACTGACGAGAGCACATACAGCCCTACTCTCTATGTGTTTTAAACATCCATGTGTTAATAGGTGAAATACTGACGAGAGCACATACCACCCTACTCTCTATGTGTTCTCAACATCCATGTGTTAATAGGTGAAGTACTGACGAGAGCACATACCACCCTACTCTCTATGTGTTCCTGACATCCATGTGTTAATAGGTGAAATACTGACGAGAGCACATACCACCCTACTCTCTACTTGTTCTCAACATCCATGTGTTAATAGGTGAAATACTGACGAGAGCACATACAGCCCTACTCTCTATGTGTTTTAAACATCCATGTGTTAATAGGTGAAATACTGACGAGAGCACATACCACCCTACCTTCTATGTGTTCTCAACATCCATGTGTTAATAGGTGAAGTACTGACGAGAGCACATACAACCCTACCCTCTATGTGTTCTCAACATTCATGTGTTAATAGGTGAAATACTGACGAGAGCACATACCACCCTACTCTCTATGTGTTCCTGACATCCATGTGTTAATAGGTGAAATACTGACGAGAGCACATACCACCCTACTCTCTATGTGTTCCTGACATACATGTGTAAATAGGTGAAATACTGACGAGAGCACATACCACCCTACACTCTATGTGTTCTCAACATTCATGTGTTAAAAGGTGAAATACTGAAGAGAGCACATACCTCCCTACTCTCTATGTGTTCCTGACATCCATGTTTTAATAGGTGAAATACTGACGAGAGCACATACCACCCTACTCTCTATGTGTTCCTGACATCAATGTGTTAATAGGTGAAATACTGACGAGAGCACATACAACCCTACGCTCTATGTGTTCTCAACATCCATGTGTGAATAGGTGAAATACTGACGAGAGCACATACAACCCTACCCTCTATGTGTTCTCAACATCCATGTGTTAATAGGTGAAATACTGACGAGAGGACATAACTACCTACTTTCTATGTGTTCTCAACATCCATGTGTTAATAGGTGAAATACTGACGAGAGCACATACCACCCTACTCTCTATGTGTTCTCAACATCCATGTGTTAATAGGTGAAATACTGACGAGAGCACATACCACCCTACTCTCTATGTGTTCTCAACATCCATGTGTTAATAGGTGAAATACTGACGAGAGCACATTCAACCCTTCTCTCTATGTGTTCTCAACATCCATGTGTTAATAGGTGAAATACTGACGAGAGCACATACCACCCTACTCTCTATGTGTTCCTGGCATACATATGTTAATAGGTGAAATACTGACGAGAGCACATTCAACCCTTCTCTCTATGTGTTCTCAACATCCATGTGTTAATAGGTGAAATACTGACGAGAGCACATACCACCCTACTCTCTATGTGTTTTAAACATCCATGTGTTAATAGGTGAAATACTGACGAGAGCACATACCAGCCTACTCTCTATGTGTTCCTGACATACATGTGTTAATAGGTGAAATACTGACGAGAGCACATACCACCCTACACTCTATGTGTTTTCAACATTCATGTGTTAATAGGTGAAATACTGACGAGAGCACATACCACCCTACTCTCTATGTGTTCCTGACATCCATGTGTTAATAGGTGAAATACTGACGAGAGCACATACCACCCTACTCTCTATGTGTTCCTGACATCAATGTGTTAATAGGTAAAATACTGACGAGAGCACATACCACCCTACTCTCTATGTGTTCCTGACATCCATGTGTTAATAGGTGAAATACTGACAAGAGCACATACCACCCTACTCTCTATGTGTTCCTGACATCCATGTGTTAATAGGTGAAATACTGACGAGAGCACATACCACCCTACTCTCTATGTGTTCTCAACATCCATGTGTTAATAGGTGAAATACTGACGAGAGCACATACAACCCTACCCTCTAAGTGTTCTCAACATCCATGTGTTAATAGGTGAAATACTGACAAGAGCACATACCACCCTACTCTCTATGTGTTCCTGACATCCATGTGTTAATAGGTGAAATACTGACGAGAGCACATACCACCCTACTCTCTATGTGTTCTCAACATCCATGTGTTAATAGGTGAAGTACTGACGAGAGCACATACCACCCTACTCTCTATGTGTTCCTGACATCCATGTGTTAATAGGTGAAATACTGACGAGAGCACATACCACCCTACTCTCTACTTGTTCTCAACATCCATGTGTTAATAGGTGAAATACTGACGAGAGCACATACAACCCTACCCTCTAAGTGTTCTCAACATCCATGTGTTAATAGGTGAAATACTGACGAGAGCACATACAACCCTACCCTCTATGTGTTCTCAACATCCATGTGTTAATAGGTGAAATACTGACGAGAGCACATACCACCCTATTCTCTATGTGTTCTCAACATCCATGTGTTAATAGGTGAAATACTGACGAGAGCACATACAACCCTACCCTCTATGTGTTCTCAACATCCATGTGTTAATAGGTGAAGTACTGACGAGAGCACATACCACCCTACTCTCTATGTGTTCTCAACATTCATGTGTTAATAGGTGAAATACTGACGAGAGCACATACCACCCTACTCTCTATGTGTTCCTGACATCCATGTGTTAATAGGTGAAATACTGACGAGAGCACATACCACCCTACTCTCTATGTGTTCCTGACATACATGTGTTAATAGGTGAAATACTAACGAGAGCACATACCACCCTACACTCTATGTGTTCTCAACATTCATGTGTTAAAAGGTGAAATACTGACGAGAGCACATACCACCCTACTCTCTATGTGTTCCTGACATCCATGTGTTAATAGGTGAAATACTGACGAGAGCACATACCACCCTACTCTCTATGTGTTCCTGACATCAATGTGTTAATAGGTACAATACTGACGAGAACACATACCACCCTACTCTCTATGTGTTCCTGACATCCATATGTTAATAGGTTAAATACTGACAAGAGCACATACCACTCTACTCTCTATGTGTTCTCAACATCCATGTGTTAATAGGTGAAATACTGTCGAGAGCACATACCACCCTACTCTCTATGTGTTCCTGACATCCATATGTTAATAGGTTAAATACTGACAAGAGCACATACCACTCTACTCTCTATGTGTTCTCAACATCCATGTGTTAATAGGTGAAATACTGTCGAGAGCACATACCACCCTACTCTCTATGTGTTCCTGACATCCATATGTTAATAGGTTAAATACTGACAAGAGCACATACCACCCTACTCTCTATGTGTTCTCAACATCCATGTGTTAATAGGTGAAATACTGTCGAGAGCACATACCACCCTACTCTCTATGTGTTCTCAACATCCATGTGTTAATAGGTGAAATACTGACGAGAACACATACCACCCTACTCTCTATGTGTTCCTGACATCCATATGTTAATAGGTTAAATACTGACAAGAGCACATACCACCCTACTCTCTATGTGTTCTCAACATCAATGTGTTAATAGGTGAAATACTGTCGAGAGCACAAACCATCCTACTCTCTATGTGTTCTTAACATCCATGTGTTAATAGGTGAAATACTGACGAGAGCACATACCACCCTACTCTCTATGTGTTCTCAACATCCATGTGTTAATAGGTGAAATACTGACGAGAGCACATACCACCCTACCTTCTATGTGTTCTCAACATCCATGTGTTAATAGGTGAAGTACTGACGAGAGCACATACAACCCTACCCTCTATGTGTTCTCAACATTCATGTGTTAATAGGTGAAATACTGACGAGAGCACATACCACCCTACTCTCTATGTGTTCCTGACATCCATGTGTTAATAGGTGAAATACTGACGAGAGCACATACCACCCTACTCTCTATGTGTTCCTGACATACATGTGTAAATAGGTGAAATACTGACGAGAGCACATACCACCCTACACTCTATGTGTTCTCAACATTCATGTGTTAAAAGGTGAAATACTGAAGAGAGCACAAACCACCCTACTCTCTATGTGTTCCTGACATCCATGTTTTAATAGGTGAAATACTGACGAGAGCACATACCACCCTACTCTCTATGTGTTCCTGACATCAATGTGTTAATAGGTGAAATACTGACGAGAGCACATACAACCCTACGCTCTATGTGTTCTCAACATCCATGTGTGAATAGGTGAAATACTGACGAGAGCACATACAACCCTACCCTCTATGTGTTCTCAACATCCATGTGTTAATAGGTGAAATACTGACGAGAGCACATAACTACCTACTTTCTATGTGTTCTCAACATCCATGTGTTAATAGGTGAAATACTGACGAGAGCACATACCACCCTACTCTCTATGTGTTCTCAACATCCATGTGTTAATAGGTGAAATACTGACGAGAGCACATACCACCCTACTCTCTATGTGTTCTCAACATCCATGTGTTAATAGGTGAAATACTGACGAGAGCACATTCAACCCTTCTCTCTATGTGTTCTCAACATCCATGTGTTAATAGGTGAAATACTGACGAGAGCACATACCACCCTACTCTCTATGTGTTCCTGGCATACATATGTTAATAGGTGAAATACTGACGAGAGCACATTCAACCCTTCTCTCTATGTGTTCTCAACATCCATGTGTTAATAGGTGAAATACTGACGAGAGCACATACCACCCTACTCTCTATGTGTTTTAAACATCCATGTGTTAATAGGTGAAATACTGACGAGAGCACATACCACCCTACTCTCTATGTGTTCCTGACATCCATGTGTTAATAGGTGAAATACTGACGAGAGTACATAACAGCCTACTCTCTATGTGTTCCTGACATACATGTGTTAATAGGTGAAATACTGACGAGAGCACATACCACCCTACACTCTATGTGTTTTCAACATTCATGTGTTAATAGGTGAAATACTGACGAGAGCACATACCACCCTACTCTCTATGTGTTCCTGACATCCATGTGTTAATAGGTGAAATACTGACGAGAGCACATACCACCCTACTCTCTATGTGTTCCTGACATCAATGTGTTAATAGGTAAAATACTGACGAGAGCACATACCACCCTACTCTCTATGTGTTCCTGACATCCATGTGTTAATAGGTGAAATACTGACAAGAGCACATACCACCCTACTCTCTATGTGTTCCTGACATCCATGTGTTAATAGGTGAAATACTGACGAGAGCACATACCACCCTACTCTCTATGTGTTCTCAACATCCATGTGTTAATGGGTGAAATACTGACGAGAGCACATACCACCCTACTCTCTATGTGTTCCTGACATCCATGTGTTAATAGGTGAAATACTGACGAGAGCACATACCACCCTACTCTCTATGTGTTCTCAACATCCATGTGTTAATAGGTGAAATACTGACGAGAGCACATACCACCCTACTCTCTACTTGTTCTCAACATCCATGTGTTAATAGGTGAAATACTGACGAGAGCACATACCACCCTACTCTCTATGTGTTCTCAACATCCATGTGTTAATAGGTGAAATACTGACGAGAGCACATACCACCCTACTCTCTATGTGTTCTCAACATCCATGTGTTAATAGGTGAAATACTGACGAGAGCACATACCACCCTACTCTCTATGTGTTCTCAACATCCATGTGTTAATAGGTGAAATACTGACGAGAGCACATTCAACCCTACTCTCTATGTGTTCTCAACATCCATGTGTTAATAGGTGAAATACTGACGAGAGCACATACCACCCTACTCTCTATGTGTTCTCAACATTCATGTGTTAATAGGTGAAATACTGACGAGAGCACGTAACTACCTACTTTCTATGTGTTCTCAACATCCATGTGTTAATAGGTGAAATACTGACGAGAGCACATACCACCCTACTCTCTATGTGTTCTCAACATCCATGTGTTAATAGGTGAAATACTGACGAGAGCACATACCACCCTACTCTCTATGTGTTCTCAACATCCATGTGTTAATAGGTGAAATACTGACGAGAGCACATTCAACCCTTCTCTCTATGTGTTCTCAACATCCATGTGTTAATAGGTGAAATACTGACGAGAGCACATACCACCCTACTCTCTATGTGTTCCTGGCATACATATATTAATAGGTGAAATACTGACGAGAGCACATTCAACCCTTCTCTCTATGTGTTCTCAACATCCATGTGTTAATAGGTGAAATACTGACGAGAGCACATACAGCCCTACTCTCTATGTGTTTTAAACATCCATGTGTTAATAGGTGAAATACTGACGAGAGCACATACCACCCTACTCTCTATGTGTTCTCAACATCCATGTGTTAATAGGTGAAGTACTGACGAGAGCACATACCACCCTACTCTCTATGTGTTCCTGACATCCATGTGTTAATAGGTGAAATACTGACGAGAGCACATACCACCCTACTCTCTACTTGTTCTCAACATCCATGTGTTAATAGGTGAAATACTGACGAGAGCACATACAGCCCTACTCTCTATGTGTTTTAAACATCCATGTGTTAATAGGTGAAGTACTGACGAGAGCACATACCACCCTACTCTCTATGTGTTCCTGACATCCATGTGTTAATAGGTGAAATACTGACGAGAGCACATACCACCCTACTCTCTATGTGTTCCTGACATACATGTGTAAATAGGTGAAATACTGACGAGAGCACATACCACCCTACACTCTATGTGTTCTCAACATTCATGTGTTAAAAGGTGAAATACTGAAGAGAGCACATACCACCCTACTCTCTATGTGTTCCTGACATCCATGTTTTAATAGGTGAAATACTGACGAGAGCACATACCACCCTACTCTCTATGTGTTCCTGACATCAATGTGTTAATAGGTGAAATACTGACGAGAGCACATACAACCCTACGCTCTATGTGTTCTCAACATCCATGTGTGAATAGGTGAAATACTGACGAGAGCACATACAACCCTACCCTCTATGTGTTCTCAACATCCATGTGTTAATAGGTGAAATACTGACGAGAGGACATACAGCCCTACTCTCTATGTGTTTTAAACATCCATGTGTTAATAGGTGAAATACTGACGAGAGCACATACCACCCTACTCTCTATGTGTTCTCAACATCCATGTGTTAATAGGTGAAGTACTGACGAGAGCACATACCACCCTACTCTCTATGTGTTCCTGACATCCATGTGTTAATAGGTGAAATACTGACGAGAGCACATACCACCCTACTCTCTACTTGTTCTCAACATCCATGTGTTAATAGGTGAAATACTGACGAGAGCACATACAGCCCTACTCTCTATGTGTTTTAAACATCCATGTGTTAATAGGTGAAATACTGACGAGAGCACATACCACCCTACCTTCTATGTGTTCTCAACATCCATGTGTTAATAGGTGAAGTACTGACGAGAGCACATACAACCCTACCCTCTATGTGTTCTCAACATTCATGTGTTAATAGGTGAAATACTGACGAGAGCACATACCACCCTACTCTCTATGTGTTCCTGACATCCATGTGTTAATAGGTGAAATACTGACGAGAGCACATACCACCCTACTCTCTATGTGTTCCTGACATACATGTGTAAATAGGTGAAATACTGACGAGAGCACATACCACCCTACACTCTATGTGTTCTCAACATTCATGTGTTAAAAGGTGAAATACTGAAGAGAGCACATACCACCCTACTCTCTATGTGTTCCTGACATCCATGTGTTAATAGGTGAAATACTGACGAGAGCACATACCACCCTACTCTCTATGTGTTCCTGACATCAATGTGTTAATAGGTGAAATACTGACGAGAGCACATACAACCCTACGCTCTATGTGTTCTCAACATCCATGTGTGAATAGGTGAAATACTGACGAGAGCACATACAACCCTACCCTCTATGTGTTCTCAACATCCATGTGTTAATAGGTGAAATACTGACGAGAGGACATAACTACCTACTTTCTATGTGTTCTCAACATCCATGTGTTAATAGGTGAAATACTGACGAGAGCACATACCACCCTACTCTCTATGTGTTCTCAACATCCATGTGTTAATAGGTGAAATACTGACGAGAGCACATACCACCCTACTCTCTATGTGTTCTCAACATCCATGTGTTAATAGGTGAAATACTGACGAGAGCACATTCAACCCTTCTCTCTATGTGTTCTCAACATCCATGTGTTAATAGGTGAAATACTGACGAGAGCACATACCACCCTACTCTCTATGTGTTCCTGGCATACATATGTTAATAGGTGAAATACTGACGAGAGCACATTCAACCCTTCTCTCTATGTGTTCTCAACATCCATGTGTTAATAGGTGAAATACTGACGAGAGCACATACCACCCTACTCTCTATGTGTTTTAAACATCCATGTGTTAATAGGTGAAATACTGACGAGAGCACATACCACCCTACTCTCTATGTGTTCCTGACATCCATGTGTTAATAGGTGAAATACTGACGAGAGTACATACCAGCCTACTCTCTATGTGTTCCTGACATACATGTGTTAATAGGTGAAATACTGACGAGAGCACATACCACCCTACACTCTATGTGTTTTCAACATTCATGTGTTAATAGGTGAAATACTGACGAGAGCACATACCACCCTACTCTCTATGTGTTCCTGACATCCATGTGTTAATAGGTGAAATACTGACGAGAGCACATACCACCCTACTCTCTATGTGTTCCTGACATCAATGTGTTAATAGGTAAAATACTGACGAGAGCACATACCACCCTACTCTCTATGTGTTCCTGACATCCATGTGTGAATAGGTGAAATACTGACAAGAGCACATACCACCCTACTCTCTATGTATTCCTGACATCCATGTGTTAATAGGTGAAATACTGACGAGAGCACATACCACCCTACTCTCTATGTGTTCTCAACATCCATGTGTTAATAGGTGAAGTACTGACGAGAGCACATACCACCCTACTCTCTATGTGTTCCTGACATCCATGTGTTAATAGGTGAAATACTGACGAGAGCACATACCACCCTACTCTCTATGTGTTCTCAACATCCATGTGTTAATAGGTGAAATACTGACGAGAGCACATACCACCCTACTCTCTACTTGTTCTCAACATCCATGTGTTAATAGGTGAAATACTGACGAGAGCACATACCACCCTACTCTCTATGTGTTCTCAACATCCATGTGTTAATAGGTGAAATACTGACGAGAGCACATACCACCCTACTCTCTATGTGTTCTCAACATCCATGTGTTAATAGGTGAAATACTGACGAGAGCACATACCACCCTACTCTCTATGTGTTCTCAACATCCATGTGTTAATAGGTGAAATACTGACGAGAGCACATTCAACCCTACCCTCTATGTGTTCTCAACATCCATGTGTTAATAGGTGAAGTACTGACGAGAGCACATACCACCCTACTCTCTATGTGTTCTCAACATTCATGTGTTAATAGGTGAAATACTGACGAGAGCACATACCACCCTACTCTCTATGTGTTCTCAACATCCATGTGTTAATAGGTGAAGTACTGACGAGAGCACATACCACCCTACTCTCTATGTGTTCCTGACATCCATGTGTTAATAGGTGAAATACTGACGAGAGCACATACCACCCTACTCTCTATGTGTTCTCAACATCCATGTGTTAATAGGTGAAATACTGACGAGAGCACATACCACCCTACTCTCTACTTGTTCTCAACATCCATGTGTTAATAGGTGAAATACTGACGAGAGCACATACCACCCTACTCTCTAAGTGTTCTCAACATCCATGTGTTAATAGGTGAAATACTGACGAGAGCACATACCACCCTACTCTCTATGTGTTCTCAACATCCATGTGTTAATAGGTGAAATACTGACGAGAGCACATACCACCCTACTCTCTATGTGTTCTCAACATCCATGTGTTAATAGGTGAAATACTGACGAGAGCACATTCAACCCTACCCTCTATGTGTTCTCAACATCCATGTGTTAATAGGTGAAGTACTGACGAGAGCACATACCACCCTACTCTCTATGTGTTCTCAACATTCATGTGTTAATAGGTGAAATACTGACGAGAGCACGTAACTACCTACTTTCTATGTGTTCTCAACATCCATGTGTTAATAGGTGAAATACTGACGAGAGCACATACCACCCTACTCTCTATGTGTTCTCAACATCCATGTGTTAATAGGTGAAATACTGACGAGAGCACATACCACCCTACTCTCTATGTGTTCTCAACATCCATGTGTTAATAGGTGAAATACTGACGAGAGCACATTCAACCCTTCTCTCTATGTGTTCTCAACATCCATGTGTTAATAGGTGAAATACTGACGAGAGCACATACCACACTACTCTCTATGTGTTCCTGGCATACATATATTAATAGGTGAAATACTGACGAGAGCACATTCAACCCTTCTCTCTATGTGTTCTCAACATCCATGTGTTAATAGGTGAAATACTGACGAGAGCACATACAGCCCTACTCTCTATGTGTTTTAAACATCCATGTGTTAATAGGTGAAATACTGACGAGAGCACATACCACCCTACTCTCTATGTGTTCTCAACATCCATGTGTTAATAGGTGAAGTACTGACGAGAGCACATACCACCCTACTCTCTATGTGTTCCTGACATCCATGTGTTAATAGGTGAAATACTGACGAGAGCACATACCACCCTACTCTCTACTTGTTCTCAACATCCATGTGTTAATAGGTGAAATACTGACGAGAGCACATACAGCCCTACTCTCTATGTGTTTTAAACATCCATGTGTTAATAGGTGAAATACTGACGAGAGCACATACCACCCTACTCTCTATGTGTTCTCAACATCCATGTGTTAATAGGTGAAGTACTGACGAGAGCACATACCACCCTACTCTCTATGTGTTCCTGACATCCATGTGTTAATAGGTGAAATACTGACGAGAGCACATACCACCCTACACTCTATGTGTTTTCAACATTCATGTGTTAATAGGTGAAATACTGACGAGAGCACATACCACCCTACTCTCTATGTGTTCCTGACATCCATGTGTTAATAGGTGAAAGACTGACGAGAGTACATACCAGCCTACTCTCTATGTGTTCCTGACATACATGTGTTAATAGGTGAAATACTGACGAGAGCACATACCACCCTACACTCTATGTGTTTTCAACATTCATGTGTTAATAGGTGAAATACTGACGAGAGCACATACCACCCTACTCTCTATGTGTTCCTGACATCCATGTGTTAATAGGTGAAATACTGACGAGAGCACATACCACCCAACTCTCTATGTGTTCTCAACATCCATGTGTTAATAGGTGAAGTACTGACGAGAGCACATACCACCCTACTCTCTATGTGTTCCTGACATCCATGTGTTAATAGGTGAAATACTGACGAGAGCACATACCACCCTACTCTCTATGTGTTCTCAACATCCATGTGTTAATAGGTGAAATACTGACGAGAGCACATACCACCCTACTCTCTACTTGTTCTCAACATCCATGTGTTAATAGGTGAAATACTGACGAGAGCACATACAACCCTACTCTCTATGTGTTCTCAACATCCATGTGTTAATAGGTGAAATACTGACGAGAGCACATACCACCCTACTCTCTATGTGTTCTCAACATCCATGTGTTAATAGGTGAAATACTGACGAGAGCACATACCACCCTACTCTCTATGTGTTCTCAACATCCATGTGTTAATAGGTGAAATACTGACGAGAGCACATTCAACCCTACCCTCTATGTGTTCTCAACATCCATGTGTTAATAGGTGAAATACTGACGAGAGCACATACAACCCTACCCTCTATGTGTTCTCAACATCCATGTGTTAATAGGTGAAATACTGACGAGAGCACATAACTACCTACTCTCTATGTGTTCTCAACATCCATGTGTTAATAGGTGAAATACTGACGAGAGCACATACCACCCTACTCTCTATGTGTTCTCAACATCCATGTGTTAATAGGTGAAATACTGACGAGAGCACATACCACCCTACTCTCTATGTGTTCTCAACATCCATGTGTTAATAGGTGAAATACTGACGAGAGCACATTCAACCCTTCTCTCTATGTGTTTTCAACATCCATGTGTTAATAGGTGAAATACTGACGAGAGCACATACCACCCTACTCTCTATGTGTTCCTGGCATACATATGTTAATAGGTGAAATACTGACGAGAGCACATTCAACCCTTCTCTCTATGTGTTCTCAACATCCATGTGTTAATAGGTGAAATACTGACGAGAGCACATACAGCCCTACTCTCTATGTGTTTTAAACATCCATGTGTTAATAGGTGAAATACTGACGAGAGCACATACCACCCTACTCTCTATGTGTTCCTGACATCCATGTGTTAATAGCTGAAATACTGACGAGAGCACATACCAGCCTACACTCTATGTGTTTTCAACATTCATGTGTTAAAAGGTGAAATACTGACGAGAGCACATACCACCCTACTCTCTATGTGTTCTCAACATCCATGTGTTAATAGGTGAAATACTGACAAGAGCACATACCACCCTACACTCTATGTGTTCTCAACATTCATGTGTTAAAAGGTGAAATACTGACGAGAGCACATACCACCCTACTCTCTATGTGTTCCTGACATCCATGTGTTAATAGGTGAAATACTGACGAGAGCACATACCACCCTACTCTCTATGTGTTCTCAACATCCATGTGTTAATAGGTGAAGTACTGACGAGAGCACATACCACCCTACTCTCTATGTGTTCCTGACATCCATGTGTTAATAGGTGAAATACTGACGAGAGCACATACCACCCTACACTCTAAATGTTTTCAACATTCATGTGTTAATAGGTGAAATACTGACGAGAGCACATACCACCCTACTCTCTATGTGTTCCTGACATCCATGTGTTAATAGGTGAAAGACTGACGAGAGTACATACCAGCCTACTCTCTATGTGTTCCTGACATACATGTGTTAATAGGTGAAATACTGACGAGAGCACATACCACACTACACTCTATGTGTTTTCAACATTCATGTGTTAATAGGTGAAATACTGACGAGAGCACATACCACCCTACTCTCTATGTGTTCCTGACATCCATGTGTTAATAGGTGAAATACTGACGAGAGCACATACCACCCAACTCTCTATGTGTTCTCAACATCCATGTGTTAATAGGTGAAGTACTGACGAGAGCACATACCACCCTACTCTCTATGTGTTCCTGACATCCATGTGTTAATAGGTGAAATACTGACGAGAGCACATACCACCCTACTCTCTATGTGTTCTCAACATCCATGTGTTAATAGGTGAAATACTGACGAGAGCACATACCACCCTACTCTCTACTTGTTCTCAACATCCATGTGTTAATAGGTGAAATACTGACGAGAGCACATACAACCCTACTCTCTATGTGTTCTCAACATCCATGTGTTAATAGGTGAAATACTGACGAGAGCACATACCACCCTACTCTCTATGTGTTCTCAACATCCATGTGTTAATAGGTGAAATACTGACGAGAGCACATACCACCCTACTCTCTATGTGTTCTCAACATCCATGTGTTAATAGGTGAAATACTGACGAGAGCACATTCAACCCTACCCTCTATGTGTTCTCAACATCCATGTGTTAATAGGTGAAATACTGACGAGAGCACATACAACCCTACCCTCTATGTGTTCTCAACATCCATGTGTTAATAGGTGAAATACTGACGAGAGCACATAACTACCTACTCTCTATGTGTTCTCAACATCCATGTGTTAATAGGTGAAATACTGACGAGAGCACATACCACCCTACTCTCTATGTGTTCTCAACATCCATGTGTTAATAGGTGAAATACTGACGAGAGCACATACCACCCTACTCTCTATGTGTTCTCAACATCCATGTGTTAATAGGTGAAATACTGACGAGAGCACATTCAACCCTTCTCTCTATGTGTTTTCAACATCCATGTGTTAATAGGTGAAATACTGACGAGAGCACATACCACCCTACTCTCTATGTGTTCCTGGCATACATATGTTAATAGGTGAAATACTGACGAGAGCACATTCAACCCTTCTCTCTATGTGTTCTCAACATCCATGTGTTAATAGGTGAAATACTGACGAGAGCACATACAGCCCTACTCTCTATGTGTTTTAAACATCCATGTGTTAATAGGTGAAATACTGACGAGAGCACATACCACCCTACTCTCTATGTGTTCCTGACATCCATGTGTTAATAGGTGAAATACTGACGAGAGCACATACCAGCCTACACTCTATGTGTTTTCAACATTCATGTGTTAAAAGGTGAAATACTGACGAGAGCACATACCACCCTACTCTCTATGTGTTCTCAACATCCATGTGTTAATAGGTGAAATACTGACGAGAGCACATACCACCCTACTCTCTATGTGTTCTCAACATCCATGTGTTAATAGGTGAAGTACTGACGAGAGCACATACCACCCTACTCTCTATGTGTTCACAACATTCATGTGTTAATAGGTGAAATACTGACGAGAGCACGTAACTACCTACTTTCTATGTGTTCTCAACATCCATGTGTTAATAGGTGAAATACTGACGAGAGCACATACCACCCTACTCTCTATGTGTTCTCAACATCCATGTGTTAATAGGTGAAATACTGACGAGAGCACATACCACCCTACTCTCTATGTGTTCTCAACATCCATGTGTTAATAGGTGAAATACTGACGAGAGCACATTCAACCCTTCTCTCTATGTGTTCTCAACATCCATGTGTTAATAGGTGAAATACTGACGAGAGCACATACCACCCTACTCTCTATGTGTTCCTGGCATACATATATTAATAGGTGAAATACTGACGAGAGCACATTCAACCCTTCTCTCTATGTGTTCTCAACATCCATGTGTTAATAGGTGAAATACTGACGAGAGCACATACAGCCCTACTCTCTATGTGTTTTAAACATCCATGTGTTAATAGGTGAAATACTGACGAGAGCACATACCACCCTACTCTCTATGTGTTCTCAACATCCATGTGTTAATAGGTGAAGTACTGACGAGAGCACATACCACCCTACTCTCTATGTGTTCCTGACATCCATGTGTTAATAGGTGAAATACTGACGAGAGCACATACCACCCTACTCTCTACTTGTTCTCAACATCCATGTGTTAATAGGTGAAATACTGACGAGAGCACATACCACCCTACTCTCTATGTGTTCTCAACATCCATGTGTTAATAGGTGAAGTACTGACGAGAGCACATACCACCCTACTCTCTATGTGTTCCTGACATCCATGTGTTAATAGGTGAAATACTGACGAGAGCACATACCACCCTACTCTCTATGTGTTCCTGACATCCATGTGTTAATAGGTGAAATACTGACGAGAGCACATACCACCCTACTCTCTATGTGTTCCTGACATCCATGTGTTAATAGGTGAAATACTGACGAGAGTACATACCAGCCTACTCTCTATGTGTTCCTGACATACAAGTGTTAATAGGTGAAATACTGACGAGAGCACATACCACCCTACACTCTATGTGTTTTCAACATTCATGTGTTAATAGGTGAAATACTGACGAGAGCACATACCACCCTACTCTCTATGTGTTCCTGACATCCATGTGTTAATAGGTGAAATACTGACGAGAGCACATACCACCCTACTCTCTATGTGTTCTCAAGATCCATGTGTTAATAGGTGAAGTACTGACGAGAGCACATACCACCCTACTCTCTATGTGTTCCTGACATCCATGTGTTAATAGGTGAAATACTGACGAGAGCACATACCACCCTACTCTCTATGTGTTCCTGACATCCATGTGTTAATAGGTGAAATACTGACGAGAGCACATACCACCCTACTCTCTATGTGTTCCTGACATCCATGTGTTAATAGGTGAAATACTGACGAGAGTACATACCAGCCTACTCTCTATGTGTTCCTGACATACAAGTGTTAATAGGTGAAATACTGACGAGAGCACATACCACCCTACACTCTATGTGTTTTCAACATTCATGTGTTAATAGGTGAAATACTGACGAGAGCACATACCACCCTACTCTCTATGTGTTCCTGACATCCATGTGTTAATAGGTGAAATACTGACGAGAGCACATACCACCCTACTCTCTATGTGTTCCTGACATCAATGTGTTAATAGGTAAAATACTGACGAGAGCACATACCACCCTACTCTCTATGTGTTCCTGACATCCATGTGTTAATAGGTGAAATACTGACAAGAGCACATACCACCCTACTCTCTATGTGTTCCTGACATCCATGTGTTAATAGGTGAAATACTGACGAGAGCACATACCACCCTACTCTCTATGTGTTCTCAACATCCATGTGTTAATAGGTGAAGTACTGACGAGAGCACATACAACCCTACTCTCTATGTGTTCCTGACATCCATGTGTTAATAGGTGAAATACTGACGAGAGCACATACCACCCTACTCTCTATGTGTTCTCAACATCCATGTGTTAATAGGTGAAATACTGACGAGAGCACATACCACCCTACTCTCTACTTGTTCTCAACATCCATGTGTTAATTGGTGAAATACTGACGAGAGCACATACCACCCTACTCTCTATGTGTTCTCAACATCCGTGTGTTAATAGGTGAAATACTGACGAGAGCACATACCACCCTACTCTCTATGTGTTCTCAACATCCATGTGTTAATAGGTGAAATACTGACGAGAGCACATACCACCCTACTCTCTATGTGTTCTCAACATCCATGTGTTAATAGGTGAAATACTGACGAGAGCACATACCACCCTACTCTCTATGTGTTCTCAACATCCATGTGTTAAAAGGTGAAATACTGACGAGAGGACATACCAACCTACTCTCTATGTGTTCTCAACATCCATGTGTTAATAGGTGAAGTACTGACGAGAGCACATTCAACCCTTCTCTCTATGTGTTCTCAACATCCATGTGTTAATAGGTGAAATACTGACGAGAGCACATACCACCCTACTCTCTATGTGTTCCTGGCATACATATGTTAATAGGTGAAATACTGACGAGAGCACATTCAACCCTTCTCTCTATGTGTTCTCAACATCCATGTGTTAATAGGTGAAATACTGACGAGAGCACATACCACCCTACTCTCTATGTGTTCCTGACATCCATGTGTTAATAGGTGAAATACTGACGAGAGCACATACCACCCTACTCTCTATGTGTTCTCAACATCCATGTGTTAATAGGTGAAGTACTGACGAGAGCACATACCACCCTACTCTCTATGTGTTCCTGACATCCATGTGTTAATAGGTGAAATACTGACGAGAGCACATACCACCCTACTCTCTATGTGTTCTCAACATCCATGTGTTAATAGGTGAAATACTGACGAGAGCACATACCACCCTACTCTCTACTTGTTCTCAACATCCATGTGTTAATAGGTGAAATACTGACGAGAGCACATACCACCCTACTCTCTATGTGTTCTCAACATTCATGTGTTAATAGGTGAAATACTGACGAGAGCACATACCACCCTACTCTCTATGTGTTCCTGACATCCATGTGTTAATAGGTGAAATACTGACGAGAGCACATACCACCCTACTCTCTATGTGTTCTCAACATCCATGTGTTAATAGGTGAAATACTGACGAGAGCACATACCACCCTACTCTCTACTTGTTCTCAACATCCATGTGTTAATAGGTGAAATACTGACGAGAGCACATACCACCCTACTCTCTATGTGTTCTCAACATCCATGTGTTAATAGGTGAAATACTGACGAGAGCACATACCACCCTACTCTCTATGTGTTCTCAACATCCATGTGTTAATAGGTGAAATACTGACGAGAGCACATACCACCCTACTCTCTATGTGTTCTCAACATCCATGTGTTAATAGGTGAAATACTGACGAGAGCACATACAACCCTACTCTCTATGTGTTCTCAACATCCATGTGTTAATAGGTGAAGTACTGACGAGAGCACATACCACCCTACTCTCTATGTGTTCCTGACATCCATGTGTTAATAGGTGAAATACTGACTAGAGCACATACAACCCTACTCTCTATGTGTTCTCAACATCCATGTGTTAATAGGTGAAATACTGACGAGAGCACATACCACCCTACTCTCTATGTGTTCCTGGCATACATATGTTTATAGGTGAAATACTGACGAGAGCACATTCAACCCTTCTCTCTATGTGTTCTCAACATCCATGTGTTAATAGGTGAAATACTGACGAGAGCACATACCACCCTACTCTCTATGTGTTCCTGACATCCATGTGTTAATAGGTGAAATACTGACGAGAGCACATACCACCCTACTCTCTATGTGTTCTCAACATCCATGTGTTAATAGGTGAAGTACTGACGAGAGCACATACCACCCTACTCTCTATGTGTTCCTGACATCCATGTGTTAATAGGTGAAATACTGACGAGAGCACATACCACCCTACTCTCTATGTGTTCTCAACATCCATGTGTTAATAGGTGAAATACTGACGAGAGCACATACCACCCTACTCTCTACTTGTTCTCAACATCCATGTGTTAATAGGTGAAATACTGACGAGAGCACATACCACCCTACTCTCTATGTGTTCTCAACATTCATGTGTTAATAGGTGAAATACTGACGAGAGCACATACCACCCTACTCTCTATGTGTTCCTGACATCCATGTGTTAATAGGTGAAATACTGACGAGAGCACATACCACCCTACTCTCTATGTGTTCTCAACATCCATGTGTTAATAGGTGAAATACTGACGAGAGCACATACCACCCTACTCTCTACTTGTTCTCAACATCCATGTGTTAATAGGTGAAATACTGACGAGAGCACATACCACCCTACTCTCTATGTGTTCTCAACATCCATGTGTTAATAGGTGAAATACTGACGAGAGCACATACCACCCTACTCTCTATGTGTTCTCAACATCCATGTGTTAATAGGTGAAATACTGACGAGAGCACATACCACCCTACTCTCTATGTGTTCTCAACATCCATGTGTTAATAGGTGAAATACTGACGAGAGCACATACAACCCTACTCTCTATGTGTTCTCAACATCCATGTGTTAATAGGTGAAGTACTGACGAGAGCACATACCACCCTACTCTCTATGTGTTCCTGACATCCATGTGTTAATAGGTGAAATACTGACTAGAGCACATACAACCCTACTCTCTATGTGTTCTCAACATCCATGTGTTAATAGGTGAAATACTGACGAGAGCACATACCACCCTACTCTCTATGTGTTCCTGGCATACATATGTTAATAGGTGAAATACTGACGAGAGCACATTCAACCCTTCTCTCTATGTGTTCTCAACATCCATGTGTTAATAGGTGAAATACTGACGAGAGCACATACCACCCTACTCTCTATGTGTTCCTGACATCCATGTGTTAATAGGTGAAATACTGACGAGAGCACATACCACCCTACTCTCTATGTGTTCTCAACATCCATGTGTTAATAGGTGAAGTACTGACGAGAGCACATACCACCCTACTCTCTATGTGTTCCTGACATCCATGTGTTAATAGGTGAAATACTGACGAGAGCACATACCACCCTACTCTCTATGTGTTCTCAACATCCATGTGTTAATAGGTGAAATACTGACGAGAGCACATACCACCCTACTCTCTACTTGTTCTCAACATCCATGTGTTAATAGGTGAAATACTGACGAGAGCACATACCACCCTACTCTCTATGTGTTCTCAACATTCATGTGTTAATAGGTGAAATACTGACGAGAGCACATACCACCCTACTCTCTATGTGTTCCTGACATCCATGTGTTAATAGGTGAAATACTGACGAGAGCACATACCACCCTACTCTCTATGTGTTCTCAACATCCATGTGTTAATAGGTGAAATACTGACGAGAGCACATACCACCCTACTCTCTACTTGTTCTCAACATCCATGTGTTAATAGGTGAAATACTGACGAGAGCACATACCACCCTACTCTCTATGTGTTCTCAACATCCATGTGTTAATAGGTGAAATACTGACGAGAGCACATACCACCCTACTCTCTATGTGTTCTCAACATCCATGTGTTAATAGGTGAAATACTGACGAGAGCACATACCACCCTACTCTCTATGTGTTCTCAACATCCATGTGTTAATAGGTGAAATACTGACGAGAGCACATACAACCCTACTCTCTATGTGTTCTCAACATCCATGTGTTAATAGGTGAAGTACTGACGAGAGCACATACCACCCTACTCTCTATGTGTTCCTGACATCCATGTGTTAATAGGTGAAATACTGACTAGAGCACATACAACCCTACTCTCTATGTGTTCTCAACATCCATGTGTTAATAGGTGAAGTACTGACGAGAGCACATACCACCCTACTCTCTATGTGTTCTCAACATTCATGTGTTAATAGGTGAAATACTGACGAGAGCACATAACTACCTACTTTCTATGTGTTCTCAACATCCATGTGTTAATAGGTGAAATACTGACGAGAGCACATACCACCCTACTCTCTATGTGTTCCTGGCATACATATGTTAATAGGTGACATACTGACGAGAGCACATTCAACCCTTCTCTCTATGTGTTCTCAACATCCATGTGTTAATAGGTGAAATACTGACGAGAGCACAAACAGCCCTACTCTCTATGTGTTTTAAACATCCATGTGTTAATAGGTGAAATACTGACGAGAGCACATACCACCCTACTCTCTATGTGTTCTCAACATCCATGTGTTAATAGGTGAAGTACTGACGAGAGCACATACCACCCTACTCTCTATGTGTTCCTGACATCCATGTGTTAATAGGTGAAATACTGACGAGAGCACATACCACCCTACTCTCTATGTGTTCCTGACATCAATGTGTTAATAGGTGAAATACTGACGAGAGCACATACCACCCTACTCTCTATGTGTTCTCAACATCCATGTGTTAAAAGGTGAAATACTGACGAGAGCACATACCACCCTACTCTCTACTTGTTCTCAACATCCATGTGTTAATAGGTGAAATACTGACGAGAGCACATACCACCCTATTCACTATGTGTTCTCAACATCCATGTGTTAATAGGTGAAATACTGACGAGAGCACATACCACCCTACTCTCTATGTGTTCCTGACATCCATGTGTTAATAGGTGAAATACTGACAAGAGCACATACCACCCTACTCTCTATGTGTTCCTGACATCCATGTGTTAATAGGTGAAATACTGACGAGAGCACATACCACCCTACTCTCTATGTGTTCTCAACATCCATGTGTTAATAGGTGAAGTACTGACGAGAGCACATACCACCCTACTCTCTATGTGTTCCTGACATCCATGTGTTAATAGGTGAAATACTGACGAGAGCACATACCACCCTACTCTCTATGTGTTCTCAACATCCATGTGTTAATAGGTGAAATACTGACGAGAGCACATACCACCCTACTCTCTACTTGTTCTCAACATCCATGTGTTAATAGGTGAAATACTGACGAGAGCACATACCACCCTACTCTCTATGTGTTCTCAACATCCATGTGTTAATAGGTGAAATACTGACGAGAGCACATACCACCCTACTCTCTATGTGTTCTCAACATACATGTGTTAATAGGTGAAATACTGACGAGAGCACATACCACCCTACTCTCTATGTGTTCTCAACATCCATGTGTTAATAGGTGAAATACTGACGAGAGCACATTCAACCCTAACCTCTATGTGTTCTCAACATCCATGTGTTAATAGGTGAAATACTGACGAGAGCACATACCACCCTACTCTCTATGTGTTCCTGGCATACATATGTTAATAGGTGAAATACTGACGAGAGCACATTCAACCCTTCTCTCTATGTGTTCTCAACATCCATGTGTTAATAGGTGAAATACTGACGAGAGCACATACAGCCCTACTCTCTATGTGTTTTAAACATCCATGTGTTAATAGGTGAAATACTGACGAGAGCACATACCACCCTACTCTCTATGTGTTCCTGACATCCATGTGTTAATAGGTGAAATACTGACGAGAGCACATACCAGCCTACACTCTATGTGTTTTCAACATTCATGTGTTAAAAGGTGAAATACTGACGAGAGCACATACCACCCTACTCTCTATGTGTTCTCAACATCCATGTGTTAATAGGTGAAATACTGACGAGAGCACATACCACCCTACTCTCTATGTGTTCTCAACATCCATGTGTTAATAGGTGAAGTACTGACGAGAGCACATACCACCCTACTCTCTATGTGTTCTCAACATTCATGTGTTAATAGGTGAAATACTGACGAGAGCACGTAACTACCTACTTTCTATGTGTTCTCAACATCCATGTGTTAATAGGTGAAATACTGACGAGAGCACATACCACCCTACTCTCTATGTGTTCTCAACATCCATGTGTTAATAGGTGAAATACTGACGAGAGCACATACCACCCTACTCTCTATGTGTTCTCAACATCCATGTGTTAATAGGTGAAATACTGACGAGAGCACATTCAACCCTTCTCTCTATGTGTTCTCAACATCCATGTGTTAATAGGTGAAATACTGACGAGAGCACATACCACCCTACTCTCTATGTGTTCCTGGCATACATATATTAATAGGTGAAATACTGACGAGAGCACATTCAACCCTTCTCTCTATGTGTTCTCAACATCCATGTGTTAATAGGTGAAATACTGACGAGAGCACATACAGCCCTACTCTCTATGTGTTTTAAACATCCATGTGTTAATAGGTGAAATACTGACGAGAGCACATACCACCCTACTCTCTATGTGTTCTCAACATCCATGTGTTAATAGGTGAAGTACTGACGAGAGCACATACCACCTACTCTCTATGTGTTCCTAACATCCATGTGTTAATAGGTGAAATACTGACGAGAGCACATACCACCCTACTCTCTACTTGTTCTCAACATCCATGTGTTAATAGGTGAAATACTGACGAGAGCACATACCACCCTACTCTCTATGTGTTCTCAACATCCATGTGTTAATAGGTGAAGTACTGACGAGAGCACATACCACCCTACTCTCTATGTGTTCCTGACATCCATGTGTTAATAGGTGAAATACTGACGAGAGCACATACCACCCTACTCTCTATGTGTTCCTGACATCCATGTGTTAATAGGTGAAATACTGACGAGAGCACATACCACCCTACTCTCTATGTGTTCCTGACATCCATGTGTTAATAGGTGAAATACTGACGAGAGTACATACCAGCCTACTCTCTATGTGTTCCTGACATACAAGTGTTAATAGGTGAAATACTGACGAGAGCACATACCACCCTACACTCTATGTGTTTTCAACATTCATGTGTTAATAGGTGAAATACTGACGAGAGCACATACCACCCTACTCTCTATGTGTTCCTGACATCCATGTGTTAATAGGTGAAATACTGACGAGAGCACATACCACCCTACTCTCTATGTGTTCTCAACATCCATGTGTTAATAGGTGAAGAACTGACGAGAGCACATACCACCCTACTCTCTATGTGTTCCTGACATCCATGTGTTAATAGGTGAAATACTGACGAGAGCACATACCACCCTACTCTTTATGTGTTCCTGACATCCATGTGTTAATAGGTGAAATACTGACGAGAGCACATACCACCCTACTCTCTATGTGTTCCTGACATCCATGTGTTAATAGGTGAAATACTGACGAGAGTACATACCAGCCTACTCTCTATGTGTTCCTGACATACAAGTGTTAATAGGTGAAATACTGACGAGAGCACATACCACCCTACACTCTATGTGTTTTCAACATTCATGTGTTAATAGGTGAAATACTGACGAGAGCACATACCACCCTACTCTCTATGTGTTCCTGACATCCATGTGTTAATAGGTGAAAGACTGACGAGAGCACATACCACCCTACTCTCTATGTGTTCCTGACATCAATGTGTTAATAGGTAAAATACTGACGAGAGCACATACCACCCTACTCTCTATGTGTTCCTGACATCCATGTGTTAATAGGTGAAATACTGACAAGAGCACATACCACCCTACTCTCTATGTGTTCCTGACATCCATGTGTTAATAGGTGAAATACTGACGAGAGCACATACCACCCTACTCTCTATGTGTTCTCAACATCCATGTGTTAATAGGTGAAGTACTGACGAGAGCACATACAACCCTACTCTCTATGTGTTCCTGACATCCATGTGTTAATAGGTGAAATACTGACGAGAGCACATACCACCCTACTCTCTATGTGTTCTCAACATCCATGTGTTAATAGGTGAAATACTGACGAGAGCACATACCACCCTACTCTCTACTTGTTCTCAACATCCATGTGTTAATTGGTGAAATACTGACGAGAGCACATACCACCCTACTCTCTATGTGTTCTCAACATCCGTGTGTTAATAGGTGAAATACTGACGAGAGCACATACCACCCTACTCTCTATGTGTTCTCAACATCCATGTGTTAATAGGTGAAATACTGACGAGAGCACATACCACCCTACTCTCTATGTGTTCTCAACATCCATGTGTTAATAGGTGAAATACTGACGAGAGCACATACAACCCTACCCTCTATGTGTTCTCAACATCCATGTGTTAATAGGTGAAGTACTGACGAGAGCACATACCACCCTACTCTCTATGTGTTCTCAACATTCATGTGTTAATAGGTGAAATACTGACGAGAGCACATAACTACCTACTTTCTATGTGTTCTCAACATCCATGTGTTAATAGGTGAAATACTGACGAGAGCACATACCACCCTACTCTCTATGTGTTCTCAACATCCATGTGTTAAAAGGTGAAATACTGACGAGAGGACATACCACCCTACTCTCTATGTGTTCTCAACATCCATGTGTTAATAGGTGAAGTACTGACGAGAGCACATTCAACCCTTCTCTCTATGTGTTCTCAACATCCATGTGTTAATAGGTGAAATACTGACGAGAGCACATACCACCCTACTCTCTATGTGTTCCTGGCATACATATGTTAATAGGTGAAATACTGACGAGAGCACATTCAACCCTTCTCTCTATGTGTTCTCAACATCCATGTGTTAATAGGTGAAATACTGACGAGAGCACATACCACCCTACTCTCTATGTGTTCCTGACATCCATGTGTTAATAGGTGAAATACTGACGAGAGCACATACCACCCTACTCTCTATGTGTTCTCAACATCCATGTGTTAATAGGTGAAGTACTGACGAGAGCACATACCACCCTACTCTCTATGTGTTCTCAACATTCATGTGTTAATAGGTGAAATACTGACGAGAGCACATACCACCCTACTCTCTATGTGTTCCTGACATCCATGTGTTAATAGGTGAAATACTGACGAGAGCACATACCACCCTACTCTCTATGTGTTCTCAACATCCATGTGTTAATAGGTGAAATACTGACGAGAGCACATACCACCCTACTCTCTACTTGTTCTCAACATCCATGTGTTAATAGGTGAAATACTGACGAGAGCACATACCACCCTACTCTCTATGTGTTCTCAACATCCATGTGTTAATAGGTGAAATACTGACAAGAGCACATACCACCCTACTCTCTATGTGTTCTCAACATCCATGTGTTAATAGGTGAAATACTGACGAGAGCACATACCACCCTACTCTCTATGTGTTCTCAACATCCATGTGTTAATAGGTGAAATACTGACGAGAGCACATACAACCCTACTCTCTATGTGTTCTCAACATCCATGTGTTAATAGGTGAAGTACTGACGAGAGCACATACCACCCTACTCTCTATGTGTTCCTGACATCCATGTGTTAATAGGTGAAATACTGACTAGAGCACATACAACCCTACTCTCTATGTGTTCTCAACATCCATGTGTTAATAGGTGAAGTACTGACGAGAGCACATACCACCCTACTCTCTATGTGTTCTCAACATTCATGTGTTAATAGGTGAAATACTGACGAGAGCACATAACTACCTACTTTCTATGTGTTCTCAACATCCATGTGTTAATAGGTGAAATACTGACGAGAGCACATACCACCCTACTCTCTATGTGTTCCTGGCATACATATGTTAATAGGTGACATACTGACGAGAGCACATTCAACCCTTCTCTCTATGTGTTCTCAACATCCATGTGTTAATAGGTGAAATACTGACGAGAGCACATACAGCCCTACTCTCTATGTGTTTTAAACATCCATGTGTTAATAGGTGAAATACTGACGAGAGCACATACCACCCTACTCTCTATGTGTTCTCAACATCCATGTGTTAATAGGTGAAGTACTGACGAGAGCACATACCACCCTACTCTCTATGTGTTCCTGACATCCATGTGTTAATAGGTGAAATACTGACGAGAGCACATACCACCCTACTCTCTATGTGTTCCTGACATCAATGTGTTAATAGGTGAAATACTGACGAGAGCACATACCACCCTACTCTCTATGTGTTCTCAACATCCATGTGTTAATAGGTGAAATACTGACGAGAGCACATACCACACTACTCTCTACTTGTTCTCAACATCCATGTGTTAATAGGT
Organism: Steromphala cineraria; assembly: GCA_916613615.1. Classification (NCBI taxonomy): domain Eukaryota; kingdom Metazoa; phylum Mollusca; class Gastropoda; order Trochida; family Trochidae; genus Steromphala; species Steromphala cineraria. The sequence goes on from OU744737.1 coordinate 19,282,610, forward strand.
GAAATACTGACGAGAGCACATACCACCCTATTCACTATGTGTTCTCAACATCCATGTGTTAATAGGTGAAATACTGACGAGAGCACATACCACCCTACTCTCTATGTGTTCTCAACATCCATGTGTTAATAGGTGAAATACTGACGAGAGCACCTAACTACCTACTTTCTATGTGTTCTCAACATCCATGTGTTAATAGGTGAAGTACTGACGAGAGCACATACCACCCTACTCTCTATGTGTTCTCAACATCCATGTGTTAATAGGTGAAATACTGACGAGAGCACATACCACCCTACTCTCTATGTGTTCTCAACATCCATGTGTTAATAGGTGAAGTACTGACGAGAGCACCTAACTACCTACTTTCTATGTGTTCTCAACATCCATGTGTTAATAGGTGAAATACTGACGAGAGCACATACCACCCTACTCTCTATGTGTTCTAAACATCCATGTGTTAATAGGTGAAGTACTGACGAGAGCACATACCACCCTACTCTCTATGTGTTCCTGACATCCATGTGTTAATAGGTGAAATACTGACGAGAGCACATACCACCCTACTCTCTATGTGTTCTCAACATCCATGTGTTAATAGGTGAAATACTGACGAGAGCACATACCACCCTACTCTCTATGTGTTCTCAACATCCATGTGTTAATAGGTGAAATACTGACGAGAGCACATACCACCCTATTCTCTATGTGTTCTCAACATCCATGTGTTAATAGGTGAAATACTGACGAGAGCACATACCACCCTACTCTCTATGTGTTCTCAACATCCATGTGTTAATAGGTGAAATACTGACGAGAGCACATACCACCCTACTCTCTATGTGTTCTCAACATCCATGTGTTAATAGGTGAAATACTGACGAGAGCACATACAACCCTACCCTCTATGTGTTCTCAACATCCATGTGTTAATAGGTGAAATACTGACGAGAGCACATACCACCCTACTCTCTATGTGTTCTCAACATCCATGTGTTAATAGGTGAAATACTGACGAGAGCACATACAACCCTACCCTCTATGTGTTCTCAACATCCATGTGTTAATAGGTGAAATACTGACGAGAGCACATACCACCCTACCCTCTATGTGTTCTCAACATCCATGTGTTAATAGGTGAAATACTGACGAGAGCACATACAACCCTACTCTCTATGTGTGCTCAACATCCATGTGTTAATAGGTGAAATACTGACGAGAGCACATACCACCCTATTCTCTATGTGTTCTCAACATCCATGTGTTAATAGATGAAATACTGACGAGAGCACATACAACCCTACGCTCTATGTGTTCTCAACATCCATGTGTTAAAAGGTGAAATACTGACGAGAGCACATACAACCCTACCCTCTATGTGTATTCAACATCCATGTGTTAATAGGTGAAATACTGACAAAAGCACATTCAACCCTTCTCTCTATGTGTTCTCAACATCCATGTGTTAATAGGTGAAATACTGACGAGAGCACATACCACCCTACTCTCTATGTGTTCTCAACATCCATGTGTTAATAGGTGAAATACTGACGAGAGCACATACCACCATACTCTCTATGTGTTCCTGACATCCATGTGTTAATAGGTGAAATACTGACGAGAGCACATACCACCATACTCTCTATGTGTTCCTGACATCCATGTGTTAATAGGTGAAATACTGACGAGAGCACATACCTGCCTACTCTCTATGTGTTCCTGACATACATGTGTTAATAGGTGAAATACTGACGAGAGCAAATACCACCCTACACTCTATGTGTTCTCAACATTCATGTGTTAAAAGGTGAAATACTGACGAGAGCACATACCACCCTACTCTCTATGTGTTCCTGACATCCATGTGTTAATAGGTGAAATACTGACGAGAGCACATACCACCCTACTCTCTATGTGTTCCTGACATCCATATGTTAATAGGTGAAATACTGACAAGAGCACATACCACCCTACTCTCTATGTGTTCTCAACATCCATGTGTTAAAAGGTGAAATACTGACGAGAGCACATACCGCCCTACTCTCTATGTGTTCTCAACATCCATGTGTTAATAGGTGAAATACTGACGAGAGCACATACCACCCTTCCCTCTATGTGTTCTCAACATCCATGTGTTAATAGGTGAAATACTGACGAGAGCACATACCACCCTACACTCTATGTGTTCTCAACATTCATGTGTTAATAGGTGAAATACTGACGAGAGCACATACCACCCTACTCTCTATGTGTTCTCAACATCCATGTGTTAATAGGTGAAATACTGACAAGAGCACATACCACTCTACTCTCTATGTGTTCTCAACATCCATGTGTTAATGGGTGAAATACTGACGAGAGCACATACCACCCTTCTCTCTACTTGTTCTCAACATCCATGTGTTAATAGGTGAAATACTGACGAGAGCACATACCACCCTACTCTCTATGTGTTCTCAACATCCATGTGTTCATAGGTGAAATACTGACGAGAGCACATACCACCCTACTCTCTATGTGTTCCTGACATCCATGTGTTAATAGGTGAAATACTGACGAGAGCACATACCACCCTACTCTCTATGTGTTCCTGACATCCATATGTTAATAGGTTAAATACTGACAAGAGCACATACCACCCTACCCTCTATGTGTTCTCAACATCCATGTGTTAATAGGTGAAATACTGACGAGAGCACATACAACCCTACTCTCTATGTGTGCTCAACATCCATGTGTTAATAGGTGAAATACTGACGAGAGCACATACCACCCTATTCTCTATGTGTTCTCAACATCCATGTGTTCATAGATGAAATACTGACGAGAGCACATACAACCCTACGCTCTATGTGTTCTCAACATCCATGTGTTAAAGTTCATATAACCACAAACATATTTCACTATTTTCTTTGAATTATATTAAAGTTTGATTACAATATTGTATAGTGCGTCAAAGGTCGCTACTCAAATATGTTAAGTTTGGTAATGAAAGCCGTTTCTGAATGCCACTTTTGATGGACCGCTTAGACCTATCTGGCCACAAACCAGTGAATGCATGACTGCCCGTCACTGGTTGCACCCCCTTTTTGTGACGTCATAAGCAGAAGTAGTCTCGTTATATCTATAATTTATCATAACAATACCACAGAAGAAACCCCAATAATAAACGATTTTCAGAAAATGTTTTCCACCCAGTTTGATAAATCATTTTACGATGTAACACTAATAAGCATTTGGTGTAAAAAAGATATCCACATCAATGGTGATTAAACAATTATTTAGGCAGTATTTCAGTTCAAATAATGACACGTTAATCTGTGTAGTCTGTTTATTACGTCACACACGCGCGAGTTTTATGGCCCCTGACCCAGGTGGGTTTTCACAGCCGATAATTACGCTGTCTCAATGAAAGGCTAATTAGAGGTGTTTATTGGACAAATTAACAAAAATCAAGCCCATTTTTAATTTTTTTGAAAAATCTTTGAACGAAAATCGAGAAGTGGTAAAGTCGAGGTTAGTTGATGTTTAATAGGTGAAATACTGACGAGAGCACATACAACCCTACCCTCTATGTGTATTCAATATCCATGTGTTAATAGGTGAAATACTGACGAGAGCACATAACTACCTACTCTCTATGTGTTCTCAACATCCATGTGTTAATAGGTGAAATACTGACGAGAGCACATACCACCCTACTCTCTATGTGTTCCTGACATCAATGTGTTAATAGGTACAATACTGACGAGAACACATACCACCCTACTCTCTATGTGTTCCTGACATCCATATGTTAATAGGTTAAATACTGACAAGAGCACATACCACCCTACTCTCTATGTGTTCTCAACATCCATGTGTTAATAGGTGAAATACTGACGAGAGCACATACCACCCTACTCTCTATGTGTTCTCAACATCCATGTGTTAATAGGTGAAATACTGACGAGAGCACATTCAACCCTTCTCTCTATGTGTTCTCAACATCCATGTGTTAATAGGTGAAATACTGACGAGAGCACATTCAACCCTTCTCTCTATATGTTCTCAACATCCATGTGTTGATAGGTGAAATACTGACGAGAGCACATACCACCCTACTCTCTATGTGTTCCTGACATCCATGTGTTAATAGGTGAAATACTGACGAGAGTACATACCAGCCTACTCTCTATGTGTTCCTGACATACATGTGTTAATAGGTGAAATACTGACGAGAGCACATACCACCCTACACTCTATGTGTTTTCAACATTCATGTGTTAATAGGTGAAATACTGACGAGAGCACATACCACCCTACTCTCTATGTGTTCCTGACATACATGTGTTAATAGGTGAAATACTGACGAGAGAACATACCACCCTACTCTCTATGTGTTCCTGACATCAATGTGTTAATAGGTAAAATACTGACGAGAGCACATACCACCCTACTCTCTATGTGTTCCTGACATCCATGTGTTAATAGGTGAAATACTGACAAGAGCACATACCACCCTACTCTCTATGTGTTCCTGACATCCATGTGTTAATAGGTGAAATACTGACGAGAGCACATGCCACCGTACTCTCTATGTGTTCTCAACATCCAGTTGTTAATAGGTGAAATACTGACGAGAGCACATACCACCCTACTCTCTATGTGTTCCTGACATACATGTGTTAATAGGTGAAATACTGACGAGAGCACATACCACCCTACACTCTATGTGTTTTCAACATTCATGTGTTAATAGGTGAAATACTGACGAGAGCACATACCACCCTACTCTCTATGTGTTCCTGACATACATGTGTTAATAGGTGAAATACTGACGAGAGCACATACCACCCTACTCTCTATGTATTCTCAACATCCATGTGTTAATAGGTGAAGTACTGACGAGAGCACATACCACCCTACTCTCTATGTGTTCTCAACATTCATGTGTTAATAGGTGAAATACTGACGAGAGCACATACCACCATACTCTCTATGTGTTCCTGACATCCATGTGTTAATAGGTGAAATACTGACGAGAGCACATACCACCATACTCTCTATGTGTTCCTGACATCCATGTGTTAATAGGTGAAATACTGACGAGAGCAAATACCACCCTACACTCTATGTGTTCTCAACATTCATGTGTTAAAAGGTGAAATACTGACGAGAGCACATACCACCCTACTCTCTATGTGTTCCTGACATCCATGTGTTAATAGGTGAAATACTGACGAGAGCACATACCACCCTACTCTCTATGTGTTCTCAACATTCATGTGTTAATAGGTGAAATACTAACGAGAGCACATACCACCCTACTCTCTATGTGTTCCTGACATCAATGTGTTAATAGGTAAAATACTGACGAGAGCACATACCACCATACTTTCTATGTGTTCCTGACATACATGTGTTAATAGGTGAAATACTGACGAGAGCACATACCACCCTACTCTCTATGTGTTCCTGACATCAATGTGTTAATAGGTAAAATACTGACGAGAGCACATACCACCCTACTCTCTATGTGTTCCTGACATCCATGTGTTAATAGGTGAAATACTGACGAGAGCACATACCACCCTACTCTCTATGTGTTCCTGACATACATGTGTTAATAGGTGAAATACTGACGAGAGCAAATACCACCCTACACTCTATGTGTTCTCAACATTCATGTGTTAAAAGGTGAAATACTGACGAGAGCACATACCACCCTACTCTCTATGTGTTCCTGACATACATGTGTTAATAGGTGAAATACTGACGAGAGGACATACCACCCTACACTCTATGTGTTTTCAACATTCATGTGTTAATAGGTGAAATACTGACGAGAGCACATACCACCCTACTCTCTATGTGTTCCTGACATACATGTGTTAATAGGTGAAATACTGACTAGAGCACATACCACCCTACTCTCTATGTGTTACTGACATCAATGTGTTAATAGGTAAAATACTGACGAGAGCACATACCACCCTACTCTCTATGTGTTCCTGACATCCATGTGTTAATAGGTGAAATACTGACGAGAGCACATACCACCATACTCTCTATGTGTTCCTGACATACATGTGTTAATAGGTGAAATACTGACGAGAGCAAATACCACCCTACACTCTATGTGTTCTCAACATTCATGTGTTAAAAGGTGAAATAACTGACGAGAGCACATACCACCCTACTCTCTATGTGTTCCTGACATCCATGTGTTAATAGGTGAAATACTGACGAGAGCACATACCACCCTACTCTCTATGTGTTCTCAACATTCATGTGTTAATAGGTGAAATACTGACGAGAGCACATACCACCATACTCTCTATGTGTTCCTGACATACATGTGTTAATAGGTGAAATACTGACGAGAGCACATACCACCCTACTCTCTATGTGTTCCTGACATCAATGTGTTAATAGGTAAAATACTGACGAGAGCACATACCACCCTACTCTCTATGTGTTCCTGACATCCATGTGTTAATAGGTGAAATACTGACGAGAGCACATAACACCCTACTCTCTATGTGTTCCTGACATACATGTGTTAATAGGTGAAATACTGACGAGAGCAAATACCACCCTACACTCTATGTGTTCTCAACATTCATGTGTTAAAAGGTGAAATACTGACGAGAGCACATACCACCCTACTCTCTATGTGTTCTCAACATCCATGTGTTAATAGGTGAAATACTGACGAGAGCACATACCACCCTACACTCTATGTGTTTTCAACATTCATGTGTTAATAGGTGAAATACTGACGAGAGCACATACCACCCTACTCTCTATGTGTTCCTGACATACATGTGTTAATAGGTGAAATACTGACGAGAGCACATACCACCCTACTCTCTATGTGTTACTGACATCAATGTGTTAATAGGTAAAATACTGACGAGAGCACATACCACCCTACTCTCTATGTATTCTCAACATCCATGTGTTGATAGGTGAAGTACTGACGAGAGCACATACCACCCTACTCTCTATGTGTTCTCAACATTCATGTGTTAATAGGTGAAATACTGACGAGAGCACATACCACCATACTCTCTATGTGTTCCTGACATCCATGTGTTAATAGGTGAAATACTGACGAGAGCACATACCACCATACTCTCTATGTGTTCCTGACATCCATGTGTTAATAGGTGAAATACTGACGAGAGCACATACCACCCTACTCTCTATGTGTTCCTGACATACATGTGTTAATAGGTGAAATACTGACGAGAGCACATACCACCCTACTTTCTATGTGTTCCTGACATCAATGTGTTAATAGGTACAATACTGACGAGAACACATACCACCCTACTCTCTATGTGTTCCTGACATCCATGTGTTATTAGGTGAAATACTGACGAGAGCACATACCACCCTACCCTCTATGTGTTCTCAACATCCATGTGTTAATAGGTGAAATACTGACGAGAGCACATACCACCCTACACTCTATGTGTTCTCAACATTCATGTGTTAAAAGGTGAAATACTGACGAGAGCACATACCACCCTACTCTCTATGTGTTCCTGACATACATGTGTTAATAGGTGAAATACTGACGAGAGCACATACCACCCTACACTCTATGTGTTTTCAACATTCATGTGTTAATAGGTGAAATACTGACGAGAGCACATACCACCCTACTCTCTATGTGTTCCTGACATACATGTGTTAATAGGTGAAATACTGACGAGAGCACATACCACCCTACTCTCTATGTGTTACTGACATCAATGTGTTAATAGGTAAAATACTGACGAGAGCACATACCACCCTACTCTCTATGTATTCTCAACATCCATGTGTTAATAGGTGAAGTACTGACGAGAGCACATACCACCCTACTCTCTATGTGTTCTCAACATTCATGTGTTAATAGGTGAAATACTGACGAGAGCACATACCACCATACTCTCTATGTGTTCCTGACATCCATGTGTTAATAGGTGAAATACTGACGAGAGCACATACCACCATACTCTCTATGTGTTCCTGACATCCATGTGTTAATAGGTGAAATACTGACGAGAGCACATACCACCCTACTCTCTATGTGTTCCTGACATACATGTGTTAATAGGTGAAATACTGACGAGAGCAAATACCACCCTACACTCTATGTGTTCTCAACATTCATGTGTTAAAAGGTGAAATACTGACGAGAGCACATACCACCCTACTCTCTATGTGTTCCTGACATCCATGTGTTAATAGGTGAAATACTGACGAGAGCACATACCACCCTACTCTCTATGTGTTCCTGACATCAATGTGTTAATAGGTACAATACTGACGAGAACACATACCACCCTACTCTCTATGTGTTCCTGACATCCATGTGTTAATAGGTGAAATACTGACGAGAGCACATACCACCCTACCCTCTATGTGTTCTCAACATCCATGTGTTAATAGGTGAAATACTGACGAGAGCACATACCACCCTACACTCTATGTGTTCTCAACATTCATGTGTTAAAAGGTGAAATACTGACGAGAGCACATACCACCCTACTCTCTATGTGTTCCTGACATACATGTGTTAATAGGTGAAATACTGACGAGAGCACATACCACCCTACACTCTATGTGTTTTCAACATTCATGTGTTAATAGGTGAAATACTGACGAGAGCACATACCACCCTACTCTCTATGTGTTCCTGACATCAATGTGTTAATAGGTAAAATACTGACGAGAGCACATACCACCCTACTCTCTATGTGTTCCTGACATCCATGTGTTAATAGGTGAAATACTGACGAGAGCACATAACACCCTACTCTCTATGTGTTCCTGACATACATGTGTTAATAGGTGAAATACTGACGAGAGCAAATACCACCCTACACTCTATGTGTTCTCAACATTCATGTGTTAAAAGGTGAAATACTGACGAGAGCACATACCACCCTACTCTCTATGTGTTCCTGACATACATGTGTTAATAGGTGAAATACTGACGAGAGCACATACCACCCTACACTCTATGTGTTTTCAACATTCATGTGTTAATAGGTGAAATACTGACGAGAGCACATACCACCCTACTCTCTATGTGTTCCTGACATACATGTGTTAATAGGTGAAATACTGACGAGAGCACATACCACCCTACTCTCTATGTGTTACTGACATCAATGTGTTAATAGGTAAAATACTGACGAGAGCACATACCACCCTACTCTCTATGTATTCTCAACATCCATGTGTTGATAGGTGAAGTACTGACGAGAGCACATACCACCCTACTCTCTATGTGTTCTCAACATTCATGTGTTAATAGGTGAAATACTGACGAGAGCACATACCACCATACTCTCTATGTGTTCCTGACATCCATGTGTTAATAGGTGAAATACTGACGAGAGCACATACCACCATACTCTCTATGTGTTCCTGACATCCATGTGTTAATAGGTGAAATACTGACGAGAGCACATACCACCCTACTCTCTATGTGTTCCTGACATACATGTGTTAATAGGTGAAATACTGACGAGAGCACATACCACCCTACTTTCTATGTGTTCCTGACATCAATGTGTTAATAGGTACAATACTGACGAGAACACATACCACCCTACTCTCTATGTGTTCCTGACATCCATGTGTTATTAGGTGAAATACTGACGAGAGCACATACCACCCTACCCTCTATGTGTTCTCAACATCCATGTGTTAATAGGTGAAATACTGACGAGAGCACATACCACCCTACACTCTATGTGTTCTCAACATTCATGTGTTAAAAGGTGAAATACTGACGAGAGCACATACCACCCTACTCTCTATGTGTTCCTGACATACATGTGTTAATAGGTGAAATACTGACGAGAGCACATACCACCCTACACTCTATGTGTTTTCAACATTCATGTGTTAATAGGTGAAATACTGACGAGAGCACATACCACCCTACTCTCTATGTGTTCCTGACATCCATGTGTTAATAGGTGAAATACTGACGAGAGCACATACCACCCTACTCTCTATGTGTTACTGACATCAATGTGTTAATAGGTAAAATACTGACGAGAGCACATACCACCCTACTCTCTATGTATTCTCAACATCCATGTGTTAATAGGTGAAGTACTGACGAGAGCACATACCACCCTACTCTCTATGTGTTCTCAACATTCATGTGTTAATAGGTGAAATACTGACGAGAGCACATACCACCATACTCTCTATGTGTTCCTGACATCCATGTGTTAATAGGTGAAATACTGACGAGAGCACATACCACCATACTCTCTATGTGTTCCTGACATCCATGTGTTAATAGGTGAAATACTGACGAGAGCACATACCACCCTACTCTCTATGTGTTCCTGACATACATGTGTTAATAGGTGAAATACTGACGAGAGCAAATACCACCCTACACTCTATGTGTTCTCAACATTCATGTGTTAAAAGGTGAAATACTGACGAGAGCACATACCACCCTACTCTCTATGTGTTCCTGACATCCATGTGTTAATAGGTGAAATACTGACGAGAGCACATACCACCCTACTCTCTATGTGTTCCTGACATCAATGTGTTAATAGGTACAATACTGACGAGAACACATACCACCCTACTCTCTATGTGTTCCTGACATCCATGTGTTAATAGGTGAAATACTGACGAGAGCACATACCACCCTACCCTCTATGTGTTCTCAACATCCATGTGTTAATAGGTGAAATACTGACGAGAGCACATACCACCCTACACTCTATGTGTTCTCAACATTCATGTGTTAATAGGTGAAATACTGACGAGAGCACATACCACCCTACTCTCTATGTGTTCCTGACATACATGTGTTAATAGGTGAAATACTGACGAGAGCACATACCACCCTACACTCTATGTGTTTTCAACATTCATGTGTTAATAGGTGAAATACTGACGAGAGCACATACCACCCTACTCTCTATGTGTTCCTGACATACATGTGTTAATAGGTGAAATACTGACGAGAGCACATACCACCCTACTCTCTATGTGTTACTGACATCAATGTGTTAATAGGTAAAATACTGACGAGAGCACATACCACCCTACTCTCTATGTATTCTCAACATCCATGTGTTAATAGGTGAAGTACTGACGAGAGCACATACCACCCTACTCTCTATGTGTTCTCAACATTCATGTGTTAATAGGTGAAATACTGACGAGAGCACATACCACCATACTCTCTATGTGTTCCTGACATCCATGTGTTAATAGGTGAAATACTGACGAGAGCACATACCACCATACTCTCTATGTGTTCCTGACATCCATGTGTTAATAGGTGAAATACTGACGAGAGCACATACCACCCTACTCTCTATGTGTTCCTGACATACATGTGTTAATAGGTGAAATACTGACGAGAGCAAATACCACCCTACACTCTATGTGTTCTCAACATTCATGTGTTAAAAGGTGAAATACTGACGAGAGCACATACCACCCTACTCTCTATGTGTTCCTGACATCCATGTGTTAATAGGTGAAATACTGACGAGAGCACATACCACCCTACTCTCTATGTGTTCCTGACATCAATGTGTTAATAGGTACAATACTGACGAGAACACATACCACCCTACTCTCTATGTGTTCCTGACATCCATGTGTTAATAGGTGAAATACTGACGAGAGCACATACCACCCTACTCTCTATGTGTTCTCAACATCCATGTGTTAATAGGTGAAATACTGACGAGAGCACATACCACCCTACACTCTATGTGTTCCTGACATCAATGTGTTAATAGGTACAATACTGACGAGAACACATACCACCCTACTCTCTATGTGTTCCTGACATCCATATGTTAATAGGTGAAATACTGACGAGAGCACATACAGCCCTACTCTCTATGTGTTCTCAACATCCATGTGTTAATAGGTGAAATACTGACGAGAGCACATACCACCCTACCCTCTATGTGTTCTCAACATCCATGTGTTAATAGGTGAAATACTGACAAGAGCACATACCACCCTACCCTCTATGTGTTCTCAACATCCATGTGTTAATAGGTACAATACTGACGAGAGCACATACCACCCTACTCTCTATGTTTTCTCAACATCCATGTGTTAATAGGTGAAATACTGACAAGAGCACATACCACCCTACTCTCTATGTGTTCTCAACATCCATGTGTTAATAGGTGAAATACTGACGAGAGCACATACCACCCTACCCTCTATGTTTTCTCAACATCCATGTGTTAATAGGTGAAATACTGACGAGAGCACATACCACCCTACTCTCTATGTGTGCTCAACATCCATGTGTTAATAGGTGAAATACTGACGAGAGCACATACCACCCTATTCTCTATGTGTTCTCAACATCCATGTGTTAATAGATGAAATACTGACGAGAGCACATACAACCCTACGCTCTATGTGTTCTCAACATCCATGTGTTAATAGGTGAAATACTGACGAGAGCACATACAACCCTACCCTCTATGTGTATTCAACATCCATGTGTTAATAGGTGAAATACTGACGAGAGCACATAACTACCTACTCTCTATGTGTTCTCAACATCCATGTGTTAATAGGTGAAATACTGACGAGAGCACATACCACCCTACTCTCTAAGTTTATTCAACATCCATGTGTTAATAGGTGAAATACTGACGAGAGCACATAACTACCTACTCTCTATGTGTTCTCAACATCCATGTGTTAATAGGTGAAATACTGACGAGAGCACATACCACCCTACTCTCTATGTGTTCTCAACATCCATGTGTTAATAGGTGAAATACTGACAAGAGCACATACCACCCTACTCTCTATGTGTTCTCAACATCCATGTGTTAATAGGTGAAATACTGACGAGAGCACATACCACCCTACTCTCTATGTGTTCCTGACATCAATGTGTTAATAGGTGAAATACTGACTAGAGCACATACCACCCTACTCTCTATGTGTTCTCAACATCCATGTGTTAATAGGTGAAATACTGACGAGAGCACATACCACCCTACTCTCTATGTGTTCCTGACATCAATGTGTTAATAGGTACAATACTGACGAGAACACATACCACCCTACTCTCTATGTGTTCCTGACATCCATATGTTAATAGGTGAAATACTGACAAGAGCACATACCACCCTACTCTCTATGTGTTCTCAACATCCATGTGTTAATAGGTGAAATACTGACGAGAGCACATACCACCCTACTCTCTATGTGTTCTCAACATCCATGTGTTAATAGGTGAAATACTGACGAGAGCACATTCAACCCTTCTCTCTATGTGTTCTCAACATCCATGTGTTAATAGGTGAAATACTGACGAGAGCACATACCACCCTACTCTCTATTTGTTCCTGAAATACATATGTTAATAGGTGAAATACTGAGGAGAGCACATTCAACCCTTCTCTCTATATGTTCTCAACATCCATGTGTTAATAGGTGAAATACTGACGAGAGCACATACCACCCTACTCTCTATGTGTTCCTGACATCCATGTGTTAATAGGTGAAATACTGACGAGAGTACATACAAGCCTACTCTCTATGTGTTCCTGACATACATGTGGTAATAGGTGAAATACTGATGAGAGCACATACCACCCTACACTCTATGTGTTTTCAACATTCATGTGTTAATAGGTGAAATACTGACGAGAGCACATACCACCCTACTCTCTATGTGTTCCTGACATACATGTGTTAATAGGTGAAATACTGACGAGAGAACATACCACCCTACTCTCTATGTGTTCCTGACATCAATGTGTTAATAGGTAAAATACTGACGAGAGCACATACCACCCTACTCTCTATGTGTTCCTGACATCCATGTGTTAATAGGTGAAATACTGACAAGAGCACATACCACCCTACTCTCTATGTGTTCCTGACATCCATGTGTTAATAGGTGAAATACTGACGAGAGCACATACAACCCTACTCTCTATGTGTTCTCAACATCCAGTTGTTAATAGGTGAAATACTGACGAGAGCACATACCACCCTACTCTCTATGTGTTCATGACATACATGTGTTAATAGGTGAAATACTGACGAGAGCACATACCACCCTACACTCTATGTGTTTTCAACATTCATGTGTTAATAGGTGAAATACTGACGAGAGCAAATACCACCCTACTCTCTATGTGTTCCTGACATACATGTGTTAATAGGTGAAATACTGACGAGAGCACATACCACCCTACTCTCTATGTGTTCCTGACATCAATGTGTTAATAGGTAAAATACTGACGAGAGCAAATACCACCCTACTCTCTATGTGTTCCTGACATCCATGTGTTAATAGGTGAAATACTGACAAGAGCACATACCACCCTACTCTCTATGTGTTCCTGACATCCATGTGTTAATAGGTGAAATACTGACGAGAGCACATACCAACCTACTCTCTATGTGTTCTCAACATCCAGTTGTTAATAGGTGAAATACTGACGAGAGCACATACCACCCTACTCTCTATGTGTTCTCAACATCCATGTGTTAATAGGTGAAATACTGACGAGAGCACATACCACCCTACTCTCTATGTGTTCTCAACATCCATGTGTTAATAGGTGAATTATTGACGAGAGCACATACCACCCTACTCTCTATGTGTTCTCAACATCCATGTGTTAATAGGTGAAATACTGACGAGAGCACATACCACCCTACTCTCTAAGTGTATTCAACATCCATGTGTTAATAGGTGAAATACTGACGAGAGCACATAACTACCTACTCTCTATGTGTTCTCAACATCCATGTGTTAATAGGTGAAATACTGACGAGAGCACATACCACCCTACTCTCTATGTGTTCTCAACATCCATGTGTTAATAGGTGAAATACTGACAAGAGCACATACCACCCTACTCTCTATGTGTTCTCAACATCCATGTGTTAATAGGTGAAATACTGACGAGAGCACATACCACCCTACTCTCTATGTGTTCCTGACATCAATGTGTTAATAGGTGAAATACTGACGAGAGCACATACCACCCTACTCTCTATGTGTTCTCAACATCCATGTGTTAATAGGTGAAATACTGACGAGAGCACATACCACCCTACTCTCTATGTGTTCCTGACATCAATGTGTTAATAGGTACAATACTGACGAGAACACATACCACCCTACTCTCTATGTGTTCCTGACATCCATATGTTAATAGGTGAAATACTGACAAGAGCACATACCACCCTACTCTCTATGTGTTCTCAACATCCATGTGTTAATAGGTGAAATACTGACGAGAGCACATACCACCCTACTCTCTATGTGTTCTCAACATCCATGTGTTAATAGGTGAAATACTGACGAGAGCACATTCAACCCTTCTCTCTATGTGTTCTCAACATCCATGTGTTAATAGGTGAAATACTGACGAGAGCACATACCACCCTACTCTCTATTTGTTCCTGAAATACATATGTTAATAGGTGAAATACTGAGGAGAGCACATTCAACCCTTCTCTCTATATGTTCTCAACATCCATGTGTTAATAGATGAAATACTGACGAGAGCACATACCACCCTACTCTCTATGTGTTCCTGACATCCATGTGTTAATAGGTGAAATACTGACGAGAGTACATACCAGCCTACTCTCTATGTGTTCCTGACATACATGTGGTAATAGGTGAAATACTGATGAGAGCACATACCACCCTACACTCTATGTGTTTTCAACATTCATGTGTTAATAGGTGAAATACTGACGAGAGCACATACCACCCTACTCTCTATGTGTTCCTGACATACATGTGTTAATAGGTGAAATACTGACGAGAGAACATACCACCCTACTCTCTATGTGTTCCTGACATCAATGTGTTAATATGTAAAATACTGACGAGAGCACATACCACCCTACTCTCTATGTGTTCCTGACATCCATGTGTTAATAGGTGAAATACTGACAAGAGCACATACCACCCTACTCTCTATGTGTTCCTGACATCCATGTGTTAATAGGTGAAATACTGACGAGAGCACATACAACCCTACTCTCTATGTGTTCTCAACATCCAGTTGTTAATAGGTGAAATACTGACGAGAGCACATACCACCCTACTCTCTATGTGTTCATGACATACATGTGTTAATAGGTGAAATACTGACGAGAGCACATACCACCCTACACTCTATGTGTTTTCAACATTCATGTGTTAATAGGTGAAATACTGACGAGAGCAAATACCACCCTACTCTCTATGTGTTCCTGACATACATGTGTTAATAGGTGAAATACTGACGAGAGCACATACCACCCTACTCTCTATGTGTTCCTGACATCAATGTGTTAATAGGTAAAATACTGACGAGAGCAAATACCACCCTACTCTCTATGTGTTCCTGACATCCATGTGTTAATAGGTGAAATACTGACAAGAGCACATACCACCCTACTCTCTATGTGTTCCTGACATCCATGTGTTAATAGGTGAAATACTGACGAGAGCACATACCAACCTACTCTCTATGTGTTCTCAACATCCAGTTGTTAATAGGTGAAATACTGACGAGAGCACATACCACCCTACTCTCTATGTGTTCTCAACATCCATGTGTTAATAGGTGAAATACTGACGAGAGCACATACCACCCTACTCTCTATGTGTTCTCAACATCCATGTGTTAATAGGTGAATTATTGACGAGAGCACATACCACCCTACTCTCTATGTGTTCTCAACATCCATGTGTTAATAGGTGAAATACTGACGAGAGCACATACCACCCTACTCTCTAAGTGTATTCAACATCCATGTGTTAATAGGTGAAATACTGACGAGAGCACATAACTACCTACTCTCTATGTGTTCTCAACATCCATGTGTTAATAGGTGAAATACTGACGAGAGCACATACCACCCTACTCTCTATGTGTTCTCAACATCCATGTGTTAATAGGTGAAATACTGACAAGAGCACATACCACCCTACTCTCTATGTGTTCTCAACATCCATGTGTTAATAGGTGAAATACTGACGAGAGCACATACCACCCTACTCTCTATGTGTTCCTGACATCAATGTGTTAATAGGTGAAATACTGACGAGAGCACATACCACCCTACTCTCTATGTGTTCTCAACATCCATGTGTTAATAGGTGAAATACTGACGAGAGCACATACCACCCTACTCTCTATGTGTTCCTGACATCAATGTGTTAATAGGTACAATACTGACGAGAACACATACCACCCTACTCTCTATGTGTTCCTGACATCCATATGTTAATAGGTGAAATACTGACAAGAGCACATACCACCCTACTCTCTATGTGTTCTCAACATCCATGTGTTAATAGGTGAAATACTGACGAGAGCACATACCACCCTACTCTCTATGTGTTCTCAACATCCATGTGTTAATAGGTGAAATACTGACGAGAGCACATTCAACCCTTCTCTCTATGTGTTCTCAACATCCATGTGTTAATAGGTGAAATACTGACGAGAGCACATACCACCCTACTCTCTATTTGTTCCTGAAATACATATGTTAATAGGTGAAATACTGAGGAGAGCACATTCAACCCTTCTCTCTATATGTTCTCAACATCCATGTGTTAATAGATGAAATACTGACGAGAGCACATACCACCCTACTCTCTATGTGTTCCTGACATCCATGTGTTAATAGGTGAAATACTGACGAGAGTACATACCAGCCTACTCTCTATGTGTTCCTGACATACATGTGGTAATAGGTGAAATACTGATGAGAGCACATACCACCCTACACTCTATGTGTTTTCAACATTCATGTGTTAATAGGTGAAATACTGACGAGAGCACATACCACCCTACTCTCTATGTGTTCCTGACATACATGTGTTAATAGGTGAAATACTGACGAGAGAACATACCACCCTACTCTCTATGTGTTCCTGACATCAATGTGTTAATATGTAAAATACTGACGAGAGCACATACCACCCTACTCTCTATGTGTTCCTGACATCCATGTGTTAATAGGTGAAATACTGACAAGAGCACATACCACCCTACTCTCTATGTGTTCCTGACATCCATGTGTTAATAGGTGAAATACTGACGAGAGCACATACAACCCTACTCTCTATGTGTTCTCAACATCCAGTTGTTAATAGGTGAAATACTGACGAGAGCACATACCACCCTACTCTCTATGTGTTCATGACATACATGTGTTAATAGGTGAAATACTGACGAGAGCACATACCACCCTACACTCTATGTGTTTTCAACATTCATGTGTTAATAGGTGAAATACTGACGAGAGCAAATACCACCCTACTCTCTATGTGTTCCTGACATACATGTGTTAATAGGTGAAATACTGACGAGAGCACATACCACCCTACTCTCTATGTGTTCCTGACATCAATGTGTTAATAGGTAAAATACTGACGAGAGCAAATACCACCCTACTCTCTATGTGTTCCTGACATCCATGTGTTAATAGGTGAAATACTGACAAGAGCACATACCACCCTACTCTCTATGTGTTCCTGACATCCATGTGTTAATAGGTGAAATACTGACGAGAGCACATACCAACCTACTCTCTATGTGTTCTCAACATCCAGTTGTTAATAGGTGAAATACTGACGAGAGCACATACCACCCTACTCTCTATGTGTTCCTGACATCCATGTGTTAATAGGTGAAATACTGACGAGAGTACATACCAGCCTACTCTCTATGTGTTCCTGACATACATGTGGTAATAGGTGAAATACTGATGAGAGCACATACCACCCTACACTCTATGTGTTTTCAACATTCATGTGTTAATAGGTGAAATACTGACGAGAGCACATACCACCCTACTCTCTATGTGTTCCTGACATACATGTGTTAATAGGTGAAATACTGACGAGAGAACATACCACCCTACTCTCTATGTGTTCCTGACATCAATGTGTTAATAGGTAAAATACTGACGAGAGCACATACCACCCTACTCTCTATGTGTTCCTGACATCCATGTGTTAATAGGTGAAATACTGACAAGAGCACATACCACCCTACTCTCTATGTGTTCCTGACATCCATGTGTTAATAGGTGAAATACTGACGAGAGCACATACAACCCTACTCTCTATGTGTTCTCAACATCCAGTTGTTAATAGGTGAAATACTGACGAGAGCACATACCACCCTACTCTCTATGTGTTCATGACATACATGTGTTAATAGGTGAAATACTGACGAGAGCACATACCACCCTACACTCTATGTGTTTTCAACATTCATGTGTTAATAGGTGAAATACTGACGAGAGCAAATACCACCCTACTCTCTATGTGTTCCTGACATACATGTGTTAATAGGTGAAATACTGACGAGAGCACATACCACCCTACTCTCTATGTGTTCCTGACATCAATGTGTTAATAGGTAAAATACTGACGAGAGCAAATACCACCCTACTCTCTATGTGTTCCTGACATCCATGTGTTAATAGGTGAAATACTGACAAGAGCACATACCACCCTACTCTCTATGTGTTCCTGACATCCATGTGTTAATAGGTGAAATACTGACGAGAGCACATACAAACCTACTCTCTATGTGTTCTCAACATCCAGTTGTTAATAGGTGAAATACTGACGAGAGCACATACATCCATGTGTTAATAGGTGAAATACTGACGAGAGCACATACCACCCTACTCTCTATGTGTTCTCAACATCCATGTGTTAATAGGTGAAATATTGACGAGAGCACATACCACCCTACTCTCTATGTGTTCTCAACATCCATGTGTTAATAGGTGAAATACTGACGAGAGCACATACAACCCTACCCTCTATGTGTTCTCAACATCCATGTGTTAATAGATGAAGTACTGACGAGAGCACATACCACCCTACTCTCTATGTGTTCTCAACATCCATGTGTTAATAGGTGAAATACTGACGAGAGCACATACCACCCTACTCTCTATGTGTTCTCAACATCCATGTGTTAATAGGTGAAATACTGACGAGAGCACATACCACCCTACTCTCTGTGTTCCTGACATACATGTGTTAATAGGTGAAATGCTGACGAGAGCACATTCAACCCTTCTCTCTATGTGTTCCTGAAATCCATGTGTTAATAGGTGAAATACTGACGAGAGCACATACAGCCCTACTCTCTATGTGTTCTAAACATCCATGTGTTAATAGGTGAAATACTGACGAGAGCACATACCACCCTACTCTCTATGTGTTCCTGACATCCATGTGTTAATAGGTGAAATACTGACGAGAGTACATACCAGCCTACTCTCTATGTGTTCCTGACATACATGTGTTAATAGGTGAAATACTGACGAGAGCACATACCACCCTACTCTCTATGTGTTCTAAACATCCAGGTGTTAATAGGTGAAATACTGGCGAGAGCACATACCACCCTACTCTCTATGTGTTCCTGACATCCATGTGTTAATAGGTGAAATACTGACGAGAGCACATACCACCCTACTCTCTATGTGTTCCTGACATCAATGTGTTAATAGGTAAAATACTGACGAGAGCACATACCACCCTATTCTCTATGTGTTCCTGACATCCATGTGTTAATAGGTGAAATACTGACTAGAGCACATACCACCCTACTCTCTATGTGTTCCTGACATCCATGTGTTAATAGGTGAAATACTGACGAGAGCACATACCACCCTACTCTATGTGTTCTCAACATCCAGGTGTTAATAGGTGAAATACTGACGAGAGCACATACCACCCTACTCTCTATGTGTTCCTGACATCCATGTGTTAATAGGTGAAATACTGACGAGAGCACATACCACCCTACTCTCTATGTGTTCTCAACATCCATGTGTTAATAGGTGAAATACTGACGAGAGCACATACAACCCTACCCTGTATGTGTTCTCAACATCCCTGTGTTAATAGGTGAAATACTGACGAGAGCACATACCACCCTACTCTCTATGTGTTCCTGACATCCATGTGTTAATAGGTGAAATACTGACGAGAACAAATACCACCCTACTCTCTATGTGTTCTCAACATCCATGTGTTAAAAGGTGAAATACTGACGAGAGCACATACCACCCTACTCTCTATGTGTTCTCAACATCCATGTGTTAATAGGTGAAATATTGACGAGAGCACATACCACCCTACTCTCTATGTGTTCTCAACATCCATGTGTTAATAGGTGAAATACTGACGAGAGCACATACCACCCTACTCTCTATGTGTTCCTGACATCAATGTGTTAATAGGTAAAATACTGACGAGAGCACATACCACCCTACTCTCTATGTGTTCCTGACATCCATGTGTTAATAGGTGAAATACTGACAAGAGCACATACCACCCTACTCTCTATGTGTTCCTGACATCCATGTGTTAATAGGTGAAATACTGACGAGAGCACATACCAACCTACTCTCTATGTGTTCTCAACATCCAGTTGTTAATAGGTGAAATACTGACGAGAGCACATACCACCCTACTCTCTATGTGTTCTCAACATCCATGTGTTAATAGGTGAAATACTGACGAGAGCACATACCACCCTACTCTCTATGTGTTCTCAACATCCATGTGTTAATAGGTGAAATATTGACGAGAGCACATACCACCCTACTCTCTATGTGTTGTCAACATCCATGTGTTAATAGGTGAAATACTGACGAGAGCACATACAACCCTACCCTCTATGTGTTCTCAACATCCATGTGTTAATAGATGAAGTACTGACGAGAGCACATACCACCCTACTCTCTATGTGTTCTCAACATCCATGTGTTAATAGGTGAAATACTGACGAGAGCACATACCACCCTACTCTCTATGTGTTCTCAACATCCATGTGTTAATAGGTGAAATACTGACGAGAGCACAAACCACCCTACTCTCTGTGTTCCTGACATACATGTGTTAATAGGTGAAATGCTGACGAGAGCACATTCAACCCTTCTCTCTATGTGTTCCTGAAATCCATGTGTTAATAGGTGAAATACTGACGAGAGCACATACCACCCTACTCTCTATGTGTTCTAAACATCCAGGTGTTAATAGGTGAAATACTGGCGAGAGCACATACCACCCTACTCTCTATGTGTTCCTGACATCCATGTGTTAATAGGTGAAATACTGACGAGAGCACATACCACCCTACTCTCTATGTGTTCCTGACATCAATGTGTTAATAGGTAAAATACTGACGAGAGCACATACCACACTACTCTCTATGTGTTCCTGACATCCATGTGTTAATAGGTGAAATACTGACGAGAGCACATACCACCCTACTCTCTATGTGTTCTCAACATCCATGTGTTAATAGGTGAAATACTGACGAGAGCACATACAACCCTACCCTCTATGTGTTCTCAACATCCATGTGTTAATAGGTGAAGAACCGACGAGAGCACATACCACCCTACTCTCTATGTGTTCTCAACATCCATGTGTTAATAGGTGAAATACTGACGAGAGCACATACCACCCTACTCTCTATGTGTTCTCAACATCCATGTGTTAATAGGTGAAATACTGACGAGAGCACATACAACCCTACCCTGTATGTGTTCTCAACATCCCTGTGTTAATAGGTGAAATACTGACGAGAGCACATACCACCCTACTCTCTCTGTGTTCCTGACATCCATGTGTTAATAGGTGAAATACTGACGAGAGCAAATACCACCCTACTCTCTATGTGTTCTCAACATCCATGTGTTAAAAGGTGAAATACTGACTAGAGCACATACCACCCTACTCTCTATGTGTTCTCAACATCCATGTGTTAATAGGTGAAATATTGACGAGAGCACATACCACCCTACTCTCTATATGTTCTCAACATCCATGTGTTAATAGGTGAAATACTGACGAGAGCACATACAACCCTACCCTCTATGTGTTCTCAACATCCATGTGTTAATAGATGAAGTACTGACGAGAGCACATACCACCCTACTCTCTATGTGTTCTCAACATCCATGTGTTAATAGGTGAAATACTGACGAGAGCACATACTACCCCCCTCTCTATGTGTTCTCAACATCCATGTGTTAATAGGTGAAATACTGACGAGAGCACATACCACCCTACTCTCTATGTGTTCCTGACATACATGTGTTAATAGGTGAAATGCTGACGAGAGCACATTCAACCCTTCTCTCTATGTGTTACTGAAATCCATGTGTTAATAGGTGAAATACTGACGAGAGCACATACAGCCCTACTCTCTATGTGTTCTAAACATCCATGTGTTAATAGGTGAAATACTGACGAGAGCACATACCACCCTACTCTCTATGTGTTCCTGACATCCATGTGTTAATAGGTGAAATACTGACGAGAGTACATACCAGCCTACTCTCTATGTGTTCCTGACATACATGTGTTTATAGGTTAAATACTGACGAGAGCACATACCACCCTACACTCTATGTGTTCCTGACATCCATGTGTTAATAGGTGAAATACTGACGAGAGCACATACCACCCTACTCTCTATGTGTTCTAAACATCCAGGTGTTAATAGGTGAAATACTGGCGAGAGCACATACCACCCTACTCTCTATGTGTTACTGACATCCATGTGTTAATAGGTGAAATACTGACGAGAGCACATACCACCCTACTCTCTATGTGTTCCTGACATCAATGTGTTAATAGGTAAAATACTGACGAGAGCACATACCACCCTACTCTCTATGTGTTCCTGACATCCATGTGTTAATAGGTGAAATACTGACTAGAGCACATACCACCCTACTCTCTATG
Source organism: Steromphala cineraria (assembly GCA_916613615.1). NCBI lineage: Eukaryota > Metazoa > Mollusca > Gastropoda > Trochida > Trochidae > Steromphala > Steromphala cineraria. The sequence continues at coordinate 19,306,389 of OU744737.1, forward strand.
TGTTCCTGACATCCATGTGTTAATAGATGAAATACTGACGAGAGCACATACCACCCTACTCTATGTGTTCTCAACATCCAGGTGTTAATAGGTGAAATACTGACGAGAGCACATACCACCCTACTCTCTATGTGTTCCTGACATCCATGTGTTAATAGGTGAAATACTGACGAGAGCACATACCACCCTACTCTCTATGTGTTCTCAACATCCATGTGTTAATAGGTGAAATACTGACGAGAGCACATACCACCCTACTCTCTATGTGTTCTCAACATCCATGTGTTAATAGGTCAAATACTGACGAGAGCACATACCACCCTACTCTCTATGTGTTCTCAACATCCATGTGTTAATAGGTGAAATACTGACGAGAGCACATACCACCCTACTCTCTATGTGTTCTAAACATCCAGGTGTTAATAGGTGAAATACTGGCGAGAGCACATACCACCCTACTCTCTATGTGTTCCTGACATCCATGTGTTAATAGGTGAAATACTGACGAGAGCACATACCACCCTACTCTCTATGTGTTCCTGACATCAATGTGTTAATAGGTAAAATACTGACGAGAGCACATACCACCCTACTCTCTATGTGTTCCTGACATCCATGTGTTAATAGGTGAAATACTGACTAGAGCACATACCACCCTACTCTCTATGTGTTCCTGACATCCATGTGTTAATAGGTGAAATACTGACGAGAGCACATACCACCCTACTTTCTATGCGTTCCTAACATCCATGTGTTAATAGGTGAAATACTGACGAGAGCACATACCACCCTACTCTCTATGTGTTCCTGACATACATGTGTTAATAGGTGAAATGCTGACGAGAGCACATTCAACCCTTCTCTCTATGTGTTACTGAAATCCATGTGTTAATAGGTGAAATACTGACGAGAGCACATACAGCCCTACTCTCTATGTGTTCTAAACATCCATGTGTTAATAGGTGAAATACTGACGAGAGCACATACCACCCTACTCTCTATGTGTTCCTGACATCCATGTGTTAATAGGTGAAATACTGACGAGAGTACATACCAGCCTACTCTCTATGTGTTCCTGACATACATGTGTTTATAGGTTAAATACTGACGAGAGCACATACCACCCTACACTCTATGTGTTCCTGACATCCATGTGTTAATAGGTGAAATACTGACGAGAGCACATACCACCCTACTCTCTATGTGTTCTAAACATCCAGGTGTTAATAGGTGAAATACTGGCGAGAGCACATACCACCCTACTCTCTATGTGTTCCTGACATCCATGTGTTAATAGGTGAAATACTGACGAGAGCACATACCACCCTACTCTCTATGTGTTCCTGACATCAATGTGTTAATAGGTAAAATACTGACGAGAGCACATACCACCCTACTCTCTATGTGTTCCTGACATCCATGTGTTAATAGGTGAAATACTGACTAGAGCACATACCACCCTACTCTCTATGTGTTCCTGACATCCATGTGTTAATAGATGAAATACTGACGAGAGCACATACCACCCTACTCTATGTGTTCTCAACATCCAGGTGTTAATAGGTGAAATACTGACGAGAGCACATACCACCCTACTCTCTATGTGTTCCTGACATCCATGTGTTAATAGGTGAAATACTGACGAGAGCACATACCACCCTACTCTCTATGTGTTCTCAACATCCATGTGTTAATAGGTGAAATACTGACGAGAGCACATACCACCCTACTCTCTATGTGTTCTCAACATCCATGTGTTAATAGGTCAAATACTGACGAGAGCACATACCACCCTACTCTCTATGTGTTCTCAACATCCATGTGTTAATAGGTGAAATACTGACGAGAGCACATACCACCCTACTCTCTATGTGTTCTAAACATCCAGGTGTTAATAGGTGAAATACTGGCGAGAGCACATACCACCCTACTCTCTATGTGTTCCTGACATCCATGTGTTAATAGGTGAAATACTGACGAGAGCACATACCACCCTACTCTCTATGTGTTCCTGACATCAATGTGTTAATAGGTAAAATACTGACGAGAGCACATACCACCCTACTCTCTATGTGTTCCTGACATCCATGTGTTAATAGGTGAAATACTGACTAGAGCACATACCACCCTACTCTCTATGTGTTCCTGACATCCATGTGTTAATAGGTGAAATACTGACGAGAGCACATACCACCCTACTTTCTATGCGTTCCTAACATCCATGTGTTAATAGGTGAAATACTGACGAGAGCACATACCACCCTACTCTCTATGTGTTCCTGACATCAATGTGTTAATAGGTAAAATACTGACGAGAGCACATACCACCCTACTCTCTATGTGTTCCTGACATCCATGTGTTAATAGGTGAAATACTGACGAGAGCACATACCACCCTACTCTATGTGTTCTCAACATCCAGGTGTTAATAGGTGAAATACTGACGAGAGCACATACCACCCTACTCTCTATGTGTTCCTGACATCCATGTGTTAATAGGTGAAATACTGACGAGAGCACATACCACCCTACTCTCTATGTGTTCTCAACATCCATGTGTTAATAGGTGAAATACTGACGAGAGCACATACCACCCTACTCTCTATGTGTTCTCAACATCCATGTGTTAATAGGTGAAATACTGACGAGAGCACATACCACCCTACTCTCTATGTGTTCTCAACATCCATGTGTTAATAGGTGAAATACTGACGAGAGCACATACCACCCTACTCTCTATGTGTTCTAAACATCCAGGTGTTAATAGGTGAAATACTGGCGAGAGCACATACCACCCTACTCTCTATGTGTTCCTGACATCCATGTGTTAATAGGTGAAATACTGACGAGAGCACATACCACCCTACTCTCTATGTGTTCCTGACATCAATGTGTTAATAGGTAAAATACTGACGAGAGCACATACCACCCTACTCTCTATGTGTTCCTGACATCCATATGTGTTAATATGTGAAATACTGACTAGAGCACATACCACCCTACTCTCTATGTGTTCCTGACATCCATGTGTTAATAGGTGAAATACTGACGAGAGAACATTCCACCCTACTCTATGTGTTCTCAACATCCAGGTGTCAATAGGTGAAATACTGACGAGAGCACATACCACCCTACTCTCTATGTGTTCCTGACATCCATGTGTTAATAGGTGAAATACTGACGAGAGCACATACCACCCTACTCTCTATGTGTTCTCAACATCCATGTGTTAATAGGTGAAATACTGACGAGAGCACATACCACCCTACTCTCTATGTGTTCCTGACATCCATGTGTTAATAGGTGAAATACTGTCGAGAGCACATACCACCCTACTCTCTATGTGTTCTCAACATCCATGTGTTAATAGGTGAAATACTGACGAGAGCACATACCACCCTACTCTCTATGTGTTCTCAACATCCATGTGTTAATAGGTGAAATACTGACGAGAGCACATACCACCCTACTCTCTATGTGTTCTCAACATCCATGTGTTAATAGGTGAAATACTGACGAGAGCACATACCACCCTACTCTCTATGTGTTCTCAACATCCATGTGTTAATAGGTGAAATACTGACGAGAGCACATACAACCCTACCCTCTATGTATTCTCAACATCCATGTGTTAATAGGTGAAGAACTGACGAGAGCACATACCACCCTACTCTCTATGTGTTCTCAACATCCATGTGTTAATAGGTGAAATACTGACGAGAGCACATACCACCCTACTCTCTATGTGTTCTCAACATCCATGTGTTAATAGGTGAAATACTGACGAGAGCACATACAACCCTACCCTCTATGTGTTCTCAACATCCCTGTGTTAATAGGTGAAATACTGACGAGAGCACATACCACCCTACTCTCTATGTGTTCTCAACATCCATGTGTTAATAGGTGAAATACTGACGAGAGCACATATAAACCAACTCATCTGTGTTCAACACTATTCGATGAAGTATGATTACAAGAAGGCTTTATCAAATTAATAATTTTTCATTCTGGATTTGAATATACAGATATTCTTATATTATGGAAGGATAAATATAACGAAAACTTGTTTTAATGCAGATTTTATTTGGTTTCTATCACATTATGCTTGTTGAAGAAAATCATCGACGAGTCAGTGGTCTGAAGTCTTTCTTAGTCTCGTATATATCCCAAATCTTCAGAAATTTAAAAGAAAATATCACAGGAAATGTTACATCTCATGTAATCCATGTAACAACAGTTTATCTTAGAAATACTCATCACCTCCTCCTCCTCTTCCCCGACCCCCACGACTATGTCTTCGACGTCCATGATGTCTTCGTCCACCACGACCTCCTCCATAGTCATCATCTCCGTAGTCATCACCTCCATAATCATCACCTTCATAATCGTCATTTTGTCTTCCACGACCTCCACTGCCATGCCTGCGATGTCCATGTCTACGATGTCCATGTCTGCGATGTCGACCACCCCCATAATCATCATCATCGTAGTCATCACCACTGCCACTGTAGTCATCACCACCATAGTCATCGCTGCCATAATCATCATTGTGTCTACCACGACCTCCTCTGCCATGTCTACGATGTCCATGTCTGCGATGTCGACCACCCCCATAATCCTCATCACCATAGTCTTCGTCGCCACCGTAGTCATCACTGACAGAGTCATCACTGCCATAATCGTCATTGTGCCTGCCCCTACCTCTTCTGCCGTGTCTTCGATGTCCATGTCTTCGATGTTTGCCATGTCTTCTTCTGCCGCCCCCATAATCATCTTCATTACCATCACCCCCGTATTCATCTTCCCCTCCATAGTCGTCTCCTTCTCCATCTTCATCTTCACCTCCGTAGTCGTCTCCTCCTCCCTCTTCGTCTTCACCCCCATAATCGCTTCCTCCTCCATCTTCGTCTTCACCCCCATAGTCGTCTCCTCCTCCCTCTTCGTCTTCACCCCCATAGTCGCCTCCTCCTCCCTCCTCGTCGTCCCCTCCTTCTTCGTCTTCACCCCCATAGTCGTCTCCTCCTCCCTCTTCGTCTTCACCCCCATAGTCGTCTCCTCCTCCATCTTCATCTTCACCCCCATAGTCGTCTCCTCCTCCCTCTTCGTCTTCACCCTCATAGTCGTCTCCTCCTTCTTCGTCTTCACCCCCATAGTCGCCTCCTCCTCCCTCCTCGTCGTCCCCTCCTTCTTCGTCTTCACCCCCATAGTCGTCTCCTCCTCCATCTTCATCTTCACCCCCATAGTCGTCTCCTCCTCCCTCTTCGTCTTCACCCCCATAGTCGTCTCCTCCTCCCTCTTCGTCTTCACCCCCATAGTCGTCTCCTCCTCCATCTTCATCTTCACCCCCATAGTCGTCTCCTCCTCCATCTTCATCTTCACCTCCATAGTCGTCTCCTCCTCCATCTTCATCTTCACCTCCATAGTCGTCTCCTCCTCCCTCTTCGTCTTCACCCCCATAGTCGCCTCCTCCTCCCTCTTCGTCGTCTCCTCCTCCCTCTTCGTCTTCACCTCCATAGTCGTCTCCTCCTCCCTCTTCGTCTTCACCCCCATAGTCGTCTCCTCCTCCATTTTCGTCTTCACCTCCGTAGTCGTCTCCTCCTCCCTCTTCGTCTTCACCCTCATAGTCGTCTCCTCCTCCATCTTTGTCTTCACCCCCATAGTCGTCTCCTCCTCCCTCTTCGTCTTCACCTCCATAGTCGTCTCCTCCTCCATCTTCGTCTTCACCCCCATAGTCGTCTCCTCCTCCCTCTTCGTCTTCACCCCCATAGTCGTCTCCTCCTCCATCTTCGTCTTCACCCCCATAGTCGTCTCCTCCTCCATCTTCGTCTTCACCTCCATAGTCGTCTCCTCCTCCCTCTTCGTCTTCACCCCCATAGTCGTCTCCTCCTCCATCTTCGTCTTCACCTCCGTAGTCGTCTCCTCCTCCCTCTTCATCGTCTCCTCCATAGTCGTCTCCTCCTCCCTCTTCGTCTTCACCCCCATAGTCGTCTCCTCCTCCATCTTCGTCTTCACCTCCGTAGTCGTCTCCTCCTCCCTCTTCGTCTTCACCTCCATAGTCGTCTCCTCCCCCCTCTTCGTCTTCACCCCCATAGTCGTCTCCTCCTCCATCTTCGTCTTCACCTCCATAGTCGTCTCCTCCTCCCTCTTCGTCTTCACCCCCATAGTCGTCTCCTCCTCCATCTTCGTCTTCACCTCCGTAGTCGTCTCCTCCTCCCTCTTCGTCGTCACCACTATAGTCATCACCACCATAATCATCATTGTGTCTACCTCGACCTCCTCTACCATGCCTGCGATGTCCGTGTCTACGATGTCGCCGTCCAGCATAATCATCATCACTATAGTCACCACTGCCCATGTCATCACCGTCAGTACCATAGTCTTCATTGTGTCTACCACGACCTCCTCTGCCGTGTCTGCGATATCCATGTCTACGATGCCGACTTCCGCTACTATCACCATTATGTTTATTGTGTCTTCGCTGACCTCCTCTTCCTTGTCGTCTCCTGTGAACATGTTTTTTATGGGTTCCTCTTTGATGCCTCCTGCCATGAAACTTTTGACCAATTTTCGTTGCGTTTCTTGCCAAGTTCCCCGGTTTGAGCAATGTTGCATTAAGTCTAAGGGGGGCAGTGCTTGATTTCAACGATGGTGAACCTTTAAAAAAAGAATTTAAATACTTTTCTTAAATCGATAAAACTGAGATATTATCTTACAAATATCATACCATATTGGCATCTATGAAGATTGCCACATGTTTTCACCATTGAATTCTGTCATGTTAATTATATTAAAGGCACAATAACACATATTTATCAAGTAATCTTTATTCATTTATGAAAAGGTAATATGGCAATATGAAACGTAAAAAAGAATACAGTCGGTTGTGCTCAAAATGGGAAACACCGATTGTTGAAAACTGCACAATGCAGGTATGCAGGATGACAAATTACTCTCCTTTACAACTTAGAGCAACGTTATGTTATTTCAAAATAGAGATATAGTTTGGAAAATTCATAATTTTTAAAAGTTTTATATTTGTCTTACAAATTCTTATCTAGTTTCCAAAAACGTTATATTTATTAAACTGCAATTAGACTTATGTTTAAAATGGATGTGTTTTCATGGATAAAAAGCAACTTTTGTTTTTCAGGAAAAATGACCAAAGTTTACCTACTTACCCACAGTGATGTTTAACTTCACGGTTGAAAGGGGTGCTGCATTTGCTGTAACCAGTTGAAATAAGCGAATATCAAAAAATGAACGATTGAAATACGTTTAGTCACATAAACAAGATAAATTCACATGAGAAATATCTAAATGATTTCTAATTCTTCAGCTTGACAATGAAAACATTTAATAATTCATGTTTTCAAATTCATATATCCCTTTTTGATAAACTACAGTCATTGTAAATGCTTTAATTTCAAATTTATTTATCCTACATGGTGTTTTATCATGAATGGTAACAGATTAAATTGAAACGAAATATATTATTGTTGCGTTTGCATAATAGAGAATAACAGTGAATGAAACGGTGTAAGGACGCTGTAATACCACTCCAAAGAACATAAGAGTCAAGCGTACTGTATATATCTTTTGTGACATGTTCAAAGATTTTTTTTATCACTTTATTTCTTTTTGGTAGGCTTCACGTCCATACACAACATACATTTTCAAAATAATATGTACATATTGATCAAGTGTGACAGTGGGTGTCAAATCGACCAGACATTGTAAGTTTTCGGTGAACAATTACATGGTAATATGACAGTTTCAATAGAAAGGGATTATGTAAACAGGCTGTGGCATGAGGACCAGAAGGAAATGAACTTTTCATATCTACACTCAGTGTAAAGATTCTGTTTACTTATATCATAGGTCTCTTGAAGGATAGACCATTGATGTGCGGCCTCTTGTTCTGGCATTTACAGGTATATATGTAATGTTTAGTAACAATAAAGATCAAGTTTAGTACATCGTTTCATCGTTTTAGTACATCTTCAAAGATTTAGAACCATTGCGTTGCTTTTTGGTTCTTCCAAACAGTTAGTTGCATAGAGATTTGGTTGCAACCAAAGAGTGAAAAACTTCTTTGATGAACCAACCTATATGGCTACACAATTATTTCTGTATACAGCTGCGTAGCTTAAGTTTATTCACTTGCTTGTTTACCTTAGTGCACATATCATGTAATTTGGGTTTCATTTTGACGTCCATAAATAACTCCAGGAGCACCTACACGTGACAACCAATTATCCATCAGTAAAATAATCATTCCCACACCATATTTCGGGATCGTCTTGTCACTGGTACTGAATTTAGATATTTGGCATGATTAAATAGACAGATGGGGTCATATTTGTAAAATTTAGGTTTTCTTGAATTTCGATTTAAATATTCCATATAAACTTTGTAAGAAAGAAATAAGTACAATTACATTGCATTAATACAAAGGACTTTTGTCTAAAGCTATTGATCACTAGTGAAGGATTTTGTAGCGAAAAATACAAAATAGTGTTGTCGAAATTTTGACCCCTGGTCATTTCAATGCCGTGCCAAATTAGTTACGGTTATCTTTATGATGACATAGGAATGTGTTAACGCAAACTGAATGTTAACTGATGTATTTAAATTTCAACATTACCCGTTTCGTTTTCGCAATGCTCCAAAGACATTCCAAATTACATGATATTTGCCCTAAAAACGCAGGTAAGTGAACAAACTTAAGATACGCAGCTGAAGGTTGATGTCCGAGTATCTCTCCATTCCTAAAATATAATGGAATGGAATATTTTTAGGAATGGAGAGTTACGAGGATATTAACCGACTTAAATTACACTCAACTTAATGTTTATTCAAAAACATAATTTAAAATATATTAAAAAATTGGAAATTCAAGTGAAAAACCTGATGTAAAACACAACCCTCAAATAATGCAGCGAGAGAACAATAGGCTAAGTGTAATTAATCCTCTTCAAAGATCGTTTTGCTTTCGTCTGATTATGACAATAATAATGTCACGTACTTACCCACAGTGATGTTTTTCTTGACGGGTGAAAAGGGTGCTGAATTTGCTATAACCAGTTAAAAAAATCCGAATATTATAAATAAACTAGATGATATAACAAATTTAAATATATCAAGTTACATCAAGAAGATAAATTCATAAATATTTTAATTTATCAGACTGACAATGAAGGTATTTATCATAATTCATATTTTCAAATTTATATTTTTTGTTTTCAGATGAATGTCAGTCCTTGCAATTTGTTTAATTACAACTCTATTTATCCTGCATGAGTTTTCTCTACATTCTTTTATTAACATAATACTCTTGCAATATCATGCAGGGAAACATATTAAATCGAATCGAATTTTATTTTTTGCAGGAAATTGAGCTAGTGAAAACAACGGGTTGGGGGACGTTGAAAACGTATTACATGTATGAGGCATAGAATGGTCCCTAACCTGAGCGCCACATATGGATGCCGGTTGAATACTCCCCAGGGAGTTGAATTGGAAAAATGATCGGACGGTAAAAGAATGCCATTGACCAGGGGAAAGAATGTAAGCGACTTGAGCAACCACGAGTGGTTGGATATGCGCGCTATATAAATATCAATATAATAATAATATAGTAATACTCAGAAGCGATCTTCAAAGATTTACAACCACTGCGTGACTTTTCGGTGGTTCCGAAAAGAGTGATGTTGCAAAGAGACTTGGTTGCAGACAATTGAGTTAAAACATTTTTTGTTACATATGAGCACATTGTGATTTCTTCCTCTCTCAAGATCGTTTTGCTTATGTCTGAACATGACAAATTTCAATTGAAATCAACATCATCATGGTAATCATTACTGTTTTCAAATGGAAAATGCATTGGAAGCATGTTAGGTTGTCTTTGGGCTATGCAAACAGTTTCATTGAACCTTAGTGTGTTTTGAGCATGAATTTGTGTTTTTTAAGGATGCTGTAGAACAAAATGTTTTTGAATATGCGGACATATGCTTTGTACAAAGTTTTGTCGTTTGGATAAAAAATACATTTCACCTAGATTTCTGCTTGCATATTTGAATTCGCGTCGTTTCTAAGCATCTGTGTGGCAGAACATAGGTTTGACCCTTAACTTGTTTTGCGTAGTATACAAACTGCGTACAGAAAAAATATTGTTACTTGACCCAATTACAGTCAGTCTGATTAAAATCTGCCCAGTTCCGAGGAATAAAAGTTTAAAAATATTAACTCTATGGGAATCGAACATGTTACTTCGATATGTACCCTCTCCACTGCAGCCTAGTAAGTCGCATGTTTTGGGGTTTACTCAGCTAACCAATCACAAGCCGCCGGCAAAAGCCTTCGGTATCAAGCTAGGGGCAGGTAACTCTTGTTAACCATGCTTTGAACATCATCATTATAAGCAAGATGATGTGATTGATATGCTAAAAACTGGGTTTCGGCTGCGCTTTACTGGTATTAAACATGCGAGGTACAGGGGTGGCAGTCAGACCTAGTGTAGAGAATTCACTATCTCCGTGCAGTTATTATTTTGAATATTTTATTCCTTGGATCTAGGCCGATTTTTATCAGACTGCAAATTACAGTTCATACCTCCGGCAATAGTTGTCTTTATGGTTCGGAGGGGTGCTGGATTTACTGCAATCAGAAAAAAAATTTGATCAATGATATTTCATGACAAATATAAGATATAAATTTCTTTGAAATATGTTCATATGAGAGACAAAATCATTTAGCAATATTATTATTAAAAAAATGAACGCTTGAGAAATACTATCATAATTCATGAATTAAACATTTATATATCCCCACTTCTGTCAAATAAATAATGATATTAATAGCCAAATATAAAATTGCACAGCATGAACCTAAGGTTGAGTTTCAAGGGAAAATATGACAAATTAGTGGTCAACTGCATAATCTATTGCATGGATGTCAAACAATTTTCTTTGTGGTTTCAAAACCTTTTTTTACTTCAGCGCATGTCGTGTTTTCTTGACTTACTGGCGATTGTCTTCTGAGTACACAGCAGCGAGGGTTTCGTCCAGATCCCAGTTTTGGAACAGGTGCCCGTTGAGACACCCTTGGATTCGAACCCCGGACTGCAGGAATAAGAGTATCTGATGGTGCCGTCTTTAAGAAATGTGAACTTGGGTCCTGGTTTAGCGTTGACGACAGACGGTGGGTCTCTACATTGTGGATCTGTGAGGCACAAATGTAGACAATAACGTAGATAAGCTTATAAGCAACACATTTTCATTTATAAGGTGATGTTATCTGTTTTGATTTCTGGCACAGAAGGTATCAAAGGGTCTGTACGAAGAATGAGAAATTAGATAATGAAAAGAACTTTTTGAAAATAATTCGGCAACATCCTTTCATAAAGCAAAAGTAGATTTACTTGGTACTGGCATGTCCGGTCTTTTACGAGAGATAAGGCCTTTAACGCGAGATATACAGTTTACTACTAATAAACAGCAACTTTTTTAACGATTTTACAAGCGAGGCCGAAACAACAATCGTTTTTAAAGATTTTAAAGGCGAGGCCGACAAGAATTAAGACTGGCGGCGGTCTAGCGAGGAACAAACAGAAACGTACTTGAAACGTCATGAGGGTAAGCCCTTAAGGTAATAATATGACACTTAAGGGAAGTAATAGGTTACGATATCATGTTTCATTTGAATTTGTCATATGGATATCCTCTTAACTTCTTAAATCCCCTGACACTCACCACGACACCTGAATCGTATTGCTTAAAGCTGTTTAATAGATTTATATAGAAGAAGTTTTGAAATAATGAAATTTCATTAAGCATGAAGCAGAATTCTTGTACTCTTATCTAGGTTCTCAAAAATGTAAAGTGTAAACATCACCATATACTTGCTCTTTATATTGAACGATACGAGTCATGTTTGTGATAGATATTAGGGTATAGTTGGAGTTTCATGGATGTAAATACAGTGATGTAGCAGGCTGAAGTTTTAAAAGTAAAGCAATACTCACGAACTGTCATGTAGGAGCAAGAGTCAGTAATGCTTTCAGCTGGGATAGTCTTGATCTTGTCCGACTTCCCAAGGATGTGGCATTTACCAGTTTTGGACAACTCGCATGCTCGATCACCCGGGAAGCATGGCTTGTCTGACTTTGGTGGGCAAAATACCGCAATGACGCATGTGTTCTCCTTCTGACAAACCTCTTCGCATTTCTTTTTGTCGCCTGCTGTCGTGTTCTTGTAAGCAAGTTGCATTTTCAGATCAAATTTGTTCATCCGGAGCAACGTCTGGTCAATAGGCTTGAACAGAGAAGGTCCGGAGGTCAGCTGGCTTCTCTTGATGGTGTTGAAGCTGATTGTGGGGAATCCTTCAGATGTCAGGACGCCCAGGAGGAAGAGGAGGACGATATGCCTGCCCATCATCCTGTAGACAGGGGGGCTCCAGGAGACGTCGTTCTTTCAGGAACTGAAAACAGATAGTTATATTTTCATTGTTGGGATGGGGACCAATTGTGTTGAAATGGTTGTTGGGAATTTATCGGGTGACGCCCAGAAGGAGCAGAAACAGGAGCAGGAGCAGGAGCAGGAGCAGGAACAGGAGCTTATTCAGTATCATGCTGACGGGAGGAGCTTAGTCAGAGAAATGATTATTGTTTATTCTTATCGGTGTCCATTTCCCGCTGATTGTAAGAGCATTAAGCAGTACTTTACAACAAGGAACTGAAAACAGCGGATCGTTTTGTTATTGTGGGCGACAAGGGATAATTATTTTTATTGTTTAGTTGAACAGTTGGCAGTCCTTTTTATTTTTGTCTCTCATTCTAGTGATGACGGCATTTAACTGCTAGGAACTTTAAACAAATGATTGCTATATTTTTGTTGAGCTAAGCTGATGCCTGTCTTCATATTGCGCTGTAAAGCTTGAAGTCTTCTCACTTTTAGAAAGTGGAAACAGATAATTGTGACATTATCAATTGAAAAAGAGCACCATCGAAATGCTGTCTATCATTCTTTTGATACTGGAAAGTTTCTTTACTTCTAGAAACTAAAAAATATTGTCCTTATAATAAAAGGAAAACAGATGGATATTTCTTATTGCTCTGAAGCTAAGAAATCATCTTAGTGCTAAGAGCTGAAAACAAATGGTAATTGTCAAGATTGTTTAGGTTTTACAGTAATACATGGGGGCGTACATTTTGTGAAACCAGAACATAATAAAAGGAAATCAGATGGATAATTCTTATTTCTCTCCTCATCTTAAGCTAAGAAATCATCTTACTTCTTAGAACTGTCAAAAACAAATGGTAATCGTCAAGATTGTTTAGGTTTTACAGTAATACATGAAGCGTACATTTTGTGAAACCAGAACATAATAAAAGGAAATCAGATGGATAATTCTTTTTTCTCTCCGTCATCTTAAGCTAAGAAATCATCTTAGTGCTTAGAACTGAAACAAATGGTAATTGTCAAGATTTTTTAGGTTTTTCAATAATACATGAAGCGTACATTTTGTGAAACACCGATTTCTACGTGAGTAAAAAAATATGGTGATGAACAGCGAATGAAACAAGGAAAGTAGCAGTAGGTATGCGTAACATTTTCAATGTCCATTAACATTTTGAGAGTTATACTTGACCCAAATACTAAAAAAAAGACGTGATACTGTGAAAACGATTTAGGAAAAGATCAACATGAACAAATTTACGCAAATTTAAAGTAGATAGATCTGTTCGTATAATAATATGTTGTTATATATTATATGTACTTTTGCCTCAGTCTTAGTAAACCTAGCCTCAATATTACCCGTTTCACTCCGATATTGAGTCTAAAAAGGTTTAGTAGAGGGTCGCGTCAGCCGGCCTTTCTGTGACCTATGACCCTCCAACGTTATACGTGCGAAGGCAGACTATTGCCGCTTAATAAGAAGAGTTCTGATTGGTCACTTCGAAAGGTTGGCTGACGCGACCGTCTACTAGATTTTTCTAGACTCAATATCGGAGTGAAACGGGTAATATTGAGGCTAGGTATACTAATGCCCCTATTTCACTACGAGAAGAATTCTCACGAATCGCCACGATAGAGAAATATTTCACATTCGTCAACATTCGTAGACAATTCGTATTGGTTTCGTAGTGTTTTAGCATGAAAAGCTACGAATTTTCGTAAACGTTTCGTACAAGTGTAATTGCAGTTCACGAATGTTGCCGAATATTCAAGAATATTCACGAAATTTTACAATCACATATTCGTGGCGATTCGTGAGAATTCCTCTCGTAGGGAAATAGGGGCATTAGAATGACTTTTGCCTTTTATTGCACCTTGTTGAACATATTGTAATCTTGAATTTACTTTGTTACATGATTACCTTTTCCTCGAAAAATATGTTTTGTTGTGTTTTTCTTGTGAAAGATGAAGAATTGTGGTAATACGTTTCTACATTTAACATTACTATAGATGAGTTCTGCATAGCAATAGAAATGTTGATAATGAGAGTAAATATAATGTGATTCAGTTAACAGGTTATAGATAATACGTAACAACAAAAATCATGAAGTATGAAACAACTACATGTCAATTTGAAATAGATTTAAAAGATTGATATTACTTACCTTGTATACTTAAAGTATTTGCTCTTAACTTGTCTTGGCCAGAACAGAAACTCAACTACTTCGTTTGGACGATTACTGGTCATATATGGAACTTTTCTATTATTATTTTTCTGCCTTGTGTTTGATTGTTTGACTTGAAAGTATGAATAATCAAAGCTAATTTGATCTCGTTAAAAAAAATCAGCATTTAAATCTACATGAGAGAACAACACATAATTAGCGATTGGTATCTGAAATGTTTCTATCCATTTGTAAATCGCAACTTTTTGCTTATACAGTGTTCACGTTTCTTTGCTCTTATTTGATTGATATCTTTGATCTAAATATATAACTTTGACTTTGAAAACCTTCATGATGTAAACCGAAAATAATATTATCGTTACGCCAATGAGATGTATTAGATAAAAGTGAAATGAATACTTTTATGTATATAAGTATAATAAATCTTAATAACACATCTACAGAGATTGATATCATTCCTTAACGGCGAGTCTAACGTCATAATTCGATATTCATATTAACACCGTTTTCGATTTTCATGGAGATTTCATCGCTGTCACTTTGAGCCTTACCATTCAACATTCTTGTGCAACTGATGAGAATTTTTTTATTCCATTACATTGAATATTTTTAACCGGCTTTAAACATATAAAAGAATTTTTTTTTTATTTTCATGACAAAATGAAGAGGCATAAACATGGAGAAAAGAATTTTTTTTTTTTGAAAATGGTTTTGTCAGCATGATACTTGTTTATTCCCCGTTGATCACAAAATTAGAATGATCCATACGGTGGATTGTTGTTTAAAGGGGCAGTAGCACATTTTTAGGGGGAAAATAAGGTGATGTCAGGAAAATGAAAATTAATGGTTCCAATTAAAAGACAATGCATTTAAACTAAATGGAGCAGTAATAATTCAAAGATATAACGTAAAGTTTAGTCATGCGATTCCTTTTTCCTACACAAAATGAATTAAAGGTGTTCACATAAAATGGCCGCCAATGGATTTTATGTGAATCTTCATACTTTGTTCTCTGACTACGGATGATTGGCTAGTGTAATGAGAGTTTTGACAGTGTCAAAATAATAAAGTTAGCATTAACTTACAATTTTCAGTGAAAATTTAAATATAAAATTATCAAAAAACGTGCTACTGCCCCTTTAAGAGCATTCTGTCGCTATTTATATTGAAGTTAATATCATAATGAATTCTAATTAATATTATTTATATATACTATGGTGAGAAGGTGATTTGATTTTAAGTTGACTGCGAAAATAGGATATACGAGATTTATAGGGAACCCGTATGAAATTTACAATATGTCCTATTTAAAGATGTATATTGAAACATGTGATTATTTGCTTTCATGTATGGTAAGTATGTATGTTATCGCTCCAGAAGTCCCGTTTTACTTACAGGCCTGAGAAGCCGAGACTTACTCCCATTACAGGTAATTCAAACCGTAGTAAACTTGATAAAACTGATAATCAAGTTAATATTTGTTATTGCAGATAATGTCTTGTAAAATATCAACACCTTGGTTTTGTAACTACAGATAATCTTATGAATTGCAATTTATGAAATAATGTTTATACTTCCGACAAGATTTCTCTTGTAGCTGTTATTAATAAAGTGTTATTGAAGACATTGTAACCTTCTCTAGCACTGGGTTCTTGCCTACTAAGCGATAATCCTTATGATTAAATCATTCAAATGATAATAAGGTACAAAAAGGATGATCAGCTCACTTACAAAGGCTCTCAATGTGTCTTTCGGAAATAAAGTGGGGCTCTGCGCTGAGATACTGGAATACCCTCGAACCGAAAATAACCCGTGTTAGAAGGCTAAGAGAAGGTAAATGATGTAAAACGTTTGAATGTTATGTTATGGATAACGCATAATTCACGGGCATTATCAATAATAAAGGATGTTTGCCCGCGGGTTTGCCCACGGGCCGTAGGCCCACGGGCTAATCACGAGGGCAAACATCCTTTATTATTGATAATGCCCACGGATTATGTGTTATCTATTTTATGAACCGCCAACCAGTTATAATAACATTGATATGACCGATAACGTGAAAGGGCGTGAAATAACTGAGGCGGACGTATTATATCCAAAAACCCAAACCAAGACCTCTGTTATAAAGGGACCTAACAAACGTTGAATATCAGCGCTGTCACAATATAGCCGAGTGGTCAGACCGTTGGGTTTGACGTTTGGGAGTGTTAACTATGCGGGTTCGAGCCGGCATATCGCCACAACATTTGCAGTCTCAAAATTAGATTTGTGATATTTTTCAAAATTGATTGTCAGTTGACACTTTGACTTGAACAAAAATCATAAATTACATCTTTCGGAAATAATTATTTGAATAGGGATATATTATAATAATATCCTGTCTTGCAGGGCGTTTATCTTGATAATAACCTGCATCCGAGGGACATTACTGGAATAATGCCCTTGTCATACGAGTCAGACGGAAATTAAATTAGATAAAGACCTCAAAGAACAATGGAGTGACGTTGTACTATACAATCTTGGAAGAAAAAATATCTTAAGATTTGACCTATACCATCTTGGAATATTTCAATATTCCAAGATCGTATACAAAATCTTAAGATATGTACGGAAATCTTAAGATCTGACGAAATCGAAAACCTCCTGTTCAATCTTGGAATATGTGAATATCTTAAGATATTTTCTTACGATCTTGGGATATCTTTATAAATAATATCATATGTCTGTTAGTTTCAATACTTACTCTTAATTCAAATGAAAGGACTGTTTTGGATAATAGTTTGACATGATGAAAAAAAATAAAAAAATAACTTTGATGAACGAAACAACTTTAATGGGAAAATGACTCTTCTGGAAAAATGACTTTGATAAAATAAAGACTTAATTTCGGGGAAAACCTTTGATGAAGAAAGTGACTTTAATTGGAAAATAGAACTCCAAAAATGAAAATTACTTTATTTGGGGCAAAAACTTTGATAAAGAAAAGGGCTTTGTTTAGAAAAAATAAAATTTTAAAAGGGTTCTTTTATTTTACACAGTGCCATGATGAAGAAAATTACTTCATTGATAAAAAGGACTTTGATGAAGAAAATATGACATGGTGTATAGGTTCAAGGGTATGTAAAACGTGCGTATTTGTATTTAGATTAATTGAAGATTCGACCACTCATGGCAGACATACGCAAGATGGTCCAAATTTGAACGGGCATTTCTTTGATACCTTTTATTTACAATTTGCATTATTTCTATCATGAACATACTTTTAGCAAGTGATTCAGAGTAGTTTAAGTGATGGATTTATGTTACATCATTTACTTTAAAACACTCACGCAAGATATAAGCTAGATATTCCAAGATTGAATGGCCATTTCTTTGGCATCCTTTGTCACAAGTTATTCTTTAAATTATGGTCTCAATTCATCATTAATGTTGTCCTATGTTCAGAGTATGTGAAAATGCTTATGTATACGTTAGATAAGGTAAAAAGATAAGATAAGGCCATTCACGGCAGATGTACGTAAAGGTATTCCAAGATTGAATGGCCATTTCTTTATCAGTTTTTCTTCACAATTTGATTTCTTTACATTATGATCTTGATTCAATCTTAATGTTGTTGCTTTTTGTCGTCAGATTGCAGGGTATGTGAAATCGCTTATATGTATAAGTAAAATAAAGTAAAATATATATTTTAATGTGGAGTAAAGTTTGAGAGTATGTAAATAATCGTTTTGATGAATGACGGCCAATTTATGCTAGTTAAGCCATGATTGAAGTGTTTTATCCTGATATGTGCTTTTCGTATCATTCTTCATTTCATTATGAACTGTGTTTAATATTCACGTCTTTTCTATTTGGGGTGGAGTTATCATATTTTAATGAAACTTACATTTAAGTTTACAAGATTAGATCAACCACAATAGATATTCTAAGATTGAATATCCAACTCTTGAACTGTTTAATTTCATTATAAATTTCATTGAGAATTCCGATATTTTAAAATGTATTTTATCCTATTTAAAAGTATGTTAATAAATAGTATAACATGAATCATATAAAATAATAAACCGTTCACAGAAAATGTACGCTAGATTTTCCAAGAATGTCTTTCTCATAATTACCAAATTTGCATGATTAACTTTCGTGGTCATCAATGTCTTTTCCGTGTGAAGAAGACTTTCAGTGTATAAATATATATAAATCATATATGGAAAAAATATTACAAGATGGTACCTCTCACGGGAAATTTACGCTAGATATTCCAAGATTGAATAGCCATTTCTTGTTCGGCCCTTCTCACAACTACACACTTTACATGACCAACTTCGTTGTCATCAATGTTTTCATTTGAAGTAGAGTTTTAGACTATATATAAATCGTTTATGTAAATGATATTACAAGATGACATCACTCACAGGAAATCTACTCTAGATATTCCAAGATTGAATAGCCGTTCCCAAATGAGTGATCTTCTCACAACCACCCAAATTTCATTAAGAACTTCGTTGATCACCAGTGTCTTTGTCATATGAAATAGAGTTTAAGAGTGTAAATATATGTAAAGGAATGGTGTATATAAATGATATTGAAACATTAGACGACTCACAGAAACTTTTCGCTAGATATTCCAAGATTGAATAGCCGTTTCTTGAAATGTGCCTTAATATAGTTCACAACTACCGATTTTACATTATCAACTGTGCGGATCATCAGTGTCTTTATCATAGTATTTTGTAGTATTTTTCAGCTTATATTTAAATCGTATATGTAAATGGTATTACAAGATTATGTATCACTCGGGAAATTCACGCTTTACTTTCCAAGATGGAACAGCAGTTTTTAAAAATGTATCTTTCATATCTTTCTTCTCTTCATTCATGTGTTTTTATGTTGAGAAGAGTTTCAAAATATATAAGTAAATCGTATACGTTAATGACATTACCAGATTTAATAGCCATCTCAATATTTTCATTACTCAAATTATTAAGTTCTCTTTGAAATAATGTTTATTGATTACACTAGTCACGGCGGTATCGTCACGGCATATATAAGCTATATACTTTTAGATTAATAACATTTCCTTATTATTACTTATTCACAAAATGCATTTGTTTTCATAATTATTGTTTTTTCATGTAGATAATGCAAAGAGTTGTCTTTTGCCAATATTAACAAACTTTAGAATTGTCAATTAAAGATTATGGGCGGTAATGATATAACTAGAACTGAACCTTGTCTCAACCTTCATGTAGATATTTAATGACATAAGTGTTTACTTGAAGAGGTAATATCATATTGTCAGATAACTGATATTGTTTTTATGTTGGAGTTCTTCCACCAGGTGTCGCCGACGTGGACCCTTTACCTTAGCTATTTGCAATGCATGGGGGCATACAATTTAGAATAGGTCATGGACACCCAAATAAAGTTAATAAAAGTTCTAAAGTGGTAAAACATAAAGTTAATTTGGAATTTGGAATAGAGTGTGTGTGGGAGGGGGGGGGGGGGGGTGGTATGTTAATTTTTAAACAATTGAAAAAGATAAGACTAATCAAGACAGGTTATATTTTATATTGAGATAGAGACAGGAAAAAGGGTCAATGTGAGATGTCAGTCTGGCCGACAGGAAGCAACTGCGATTGTCTTAATCAGCGAGGTGACATAATTGCCCTGATTGGTCACTTCGATTATGTGTTAGAACAACTAAACTCATTGACTTGGTTAACCGGAAATGTTTAATTAATTGAGATTCATGTGAATAGCATGAAACTCTTAAATGCATGGGTTTTTTAAATGAATTTACCGACTTCTTTAAACAGTGGCAAATAAAATTACGCACATGTGCATTTTAATCATTTTAACTTCAGGCAACAATGGATGACCTGTACCTGTTTGATTCGATTATAGGAAAAAAGGTCCTTGGAAAAAAAGTCCGTGGAAAAAAAGTACCGGTAAAAAAGTCCTCCGGAAAAAAGTCCTATTACTATAAAAACAGGTTAAATAGACATTAACATCAAAGATATTGTTAGGGAAACATGAATTGTTTGTACTTGAGGTATCAAGAAGAAGGATGTTTTGATTTCTAAATATGGATTAATTAACTTTAAGACTTTACTTTAAGAGGCATTTTGGATTAATTAAGAATTAAGAAAATGTGAATTTATCTCAATCTATTGAATCAACTGTTATATTAATAGGATTAATTAAGGACCAATCAAGAGTATATGTGATGTGTGCTATACAGGTTTGTTGGACAGACAGACAGATAATTTATTCATGTCTCAACTTATACATTAAATAGAATAAACACATTAAAAAAAATCTAACATAAAATACATAAGCCACCCAAAAAAGGTTACGAGAGAGACTATGGATTGTATATATACAACTATGTATATATATACAACAATGCGATGTCTCTAGCAGTTCTAAAGCACTCTACTATAAATTTATCAAAAATGCGTTTTCTTTTGAACCTTATCTCCTACTTTCTAAATCTATATCCTACCCTCTACTGCTATTTAGAACAAGCAACCACTATCTACCTATTGAAACTGGCCTGGAAAGGCATCGCACGTGAAAATAGAAATTGCCCGCTCTGTGACTCACCAACAATAGCAGATGAATTTCACTATCTTTTCCGATGCTTAGCTTTTGCTGATATAAGAAAAAATTACATAGCGGAATATTTTTGTGTTTTCCCTAATATTCATAAAATGAAAATGTTGATGTGTTCTAAAAGGCTATCAGTTATAAAAAATATGTCAAAATTTGTTACAATTGTAAACTCTGTATTGAAAAAATTGATGTAAAATCGACCTTTACATTGTATATTTCTATTTTGCTTATATTTATGCTCTTGTACCACCGTCGGTGGCGAAAAGAGAATAAAGAATTTGAATTTTGATTAAAGACTATGATTATATTTATTATTTTGTCATACTTTGTTACCTAAAATTTAAAATAGGACTTTTTTTCCGGAGGACTTTTTTTCCTAGTTGAATATAGGACTTTTTTTCCGGTAATCTTTTTCCGAGGACTTTTTTTCCGGACACCTTTGATTCATTATAGTTTGAACTGATTTATTTCGGAGCATTGATGATTTCAGCTGGCAATGAATTCCACAGCTTATAGTTACTTTATATAAAGCTTTATTGTTGAAGTATGGTGACATTTCACTTAAAATGCAATATCTTCTTAACAAGGTCATCTACATGTACGTCTCCATAAACTTTTCAAATGTAATGCAAATGTACATTTCGGTAACGTTCATTCAATTCATAAATATTGAATAATTTGTTGATTTCCGAAAACTGATAACTAGAAGCGACTTATAGTTTTGTGATTTTCAAGTTGACCTGTCCAAATTAAAATAAATATTGGTCATGCATGAAAGTTTCTACTTTTTATTTCTAGTTTTTGTTAATGGTTGCAACTTAAATACTGTTCTATTTGGTAAAACGTTTCTGTTAAATCATATCAATACAAGAATAATCAAATCAAAATATATATCTCTAAACAGGCGCTTCATCTGAAAATTCCTTGCAATGATGTGTTTTTTCTACTATTAATATATTATATGTATCCTTATGATGTAATCTTCCTGTACTTAAATGTATGCTAAGGGGATAGACATTTATTTATTTTGGCCATCCCCCTGTACCATCGGTACTTGAATAACTATTGTTTAAACCACGTATACAGCGAAAGTCAAGGACAATATCATCACATCTCCTTGATGTGGTACGTACATAGTCTTGTAACTTTTGGAAACATGCATATAATTACTTTTTAATGAGTTCACAGGATACCGCATGATACCAAAAATATTGTTTCATTTATAAATATTTAACTTTTTTTTTAAAACGCATAAACATGATAACATAACTGTAATTACATTGGGTTCCGAAACGAAAACCCATATACATTTTCACTTATCTGATTCTGTTCATGGATGCTGTCCATTTTGGAGGCCGAAAATATGCATAACGAAGTGATATGTTCAAACTATCTAGTACGGAATCTTGGCTTAAACATACAATTCAGTAAATACAAGAACACTTTTTTATAAAAAAAACACCTTCTGTTAAAGGACAATGCTTTTCGACAATTATGTTCCATTATAATGTTGTCATGAAGAAGTTGAAGAAATAAACTGTTTTATCTATGGACATGTTATATTCTAAAATAAATTCAAGTATGACACGACGAACATAACATCCGGCGTTTAGGTCTACGAGACACTTAACACCGTTAAATCCTCAAATTCATATTAATAAATATAAGAAATTTATCCACACCAATACGTGTGTATACACAAATTCATCACCTCCCATACATACCAGCATACACACGAACACATTCACTCATTTGCATGCACCATACCAGGTATATTTATTCATTTGCACCCACTCAGTACCATACAACCAAATAAAACTTATCTATAACCAATTTTACACACACATACAACCTTCATAGAAGTGAAAAAGAAGAAAACGATTTATTACAGTGTCACATGTTAGAGATATCATGTTTTGTAGCTATACATCACTGTTAAAAGTAACATCCAGCGAAATGGCTTATGATATAAAACAAAAAACAAATGATAAACTAAATTAGGAATAATACACTTCAGTATCCTACCGCACAATACAATACAGTACAAGGTCATACATTATACCATGCATACCATACCATACCATACGTGCGATACCATTCGTACATACAACATTCAGGCCTATTATATATGTTAAAAGATATGCTGTGTTTTGAAAAAAATTTGTACGACTCTCTTAGCTTTCAAAATTGGAACTTTCTATCGGCTTGGTTTTGACAGCTTGATTCATGATACACCCTCATCAGCCTTATAATTTACTACAGGCCCTAGTGATAATGTTGTTGGATTGGGGTTTAACGTCTTCTTCACCATACGGTGATGTCGCCGACGTGGGGTCTAAGCCTGAGTTATTTCCAAAAAAGGGGGCATGAAATTTAGAATAGGTCTTAGGCACCCAAGTAAAATTAATAAAAGTTCTAAAGTGGTTAAAATTAATTTAGAATTTGGAATAGAGTGAGGGGGGGGGGGGGCTGATTTTATGAATAGTAAGTAAATAAATAGTGCTGTGAAATGGCGTGGTACCTGAAAGAGATAGAAAGAATATATTATGTATGGGAAATTATATTGAAGTTAAAAGGTTTAAAGTAGTATTTGAGATGGTATTTTTAATTGTGATAAAATAAAATTGTATTTGAATAATTGTGTTTGAATTGTATTTATATTTATTTGTAATTAGTAATGTTTTATATTTAAATTTATTGATAATTGAGTGAATGGAGTAATATTGATTCATGATACACCCTCATCAGCCTTATAATTTACTACAGGCCCTAGTGATAAGAGAAGGTCATATCTTTAAATCCACACTACCCAAATTTCGAATCCTAAAATATCATTGACATTCGCTAACCATGAAAACAGATACTGCATAAGTTGATAATGTCACACCTTATCAATGATGCCGTTTGATTGAGTAGTACCTTCATGTACTATTGATAAAGAGAAATGGTCTGGCCAACATGTTGTTTTAAAACTTATCTAAAGAAGTCAAAGGACATTAATATATCCAGTATCCTTGTTAAGCTGTTGTGTTTTAGCTTCTCACCGAGGCTTATGTCCCTGTTATATTAACGAATTGCACGTGTACATTGCATGTGGATTTCCTTACTTAAACGATTACATAAAACTATAGACGATTTTCGGTTAATCTAAAACTTACTATGCAAAGTTTTTGTGGATCGTGTCGGATTGTTTTTCACTTGGCTATGGTAAACTTGCATGCTCACTATCAGGATCGATTATAAGCGTCAGATGTGTTTAGAGTGGGACAACTGCATCGTTGCTTTAATGTATGAAATCATTTTACGTCTATCGTTTTAGTACGTTGTAAATAAAGGAGTGTTCTGCTGTGTAAACCTCGCGACCGACGCTACCAGACATCCTCACGAGTTGTGTATGTGACAATATTGAATATACATTGTGTTTGGTTTGACGCTGTCATGGCTTGCCACAATCTGTGTTTGTATAACTGGTGAACTATATCTGGGGTAAGTTTTGATATTGTGATTGATTTCACATAAGATATTGATACATTGTATTCACATGTGTTATCTTATTTTTACATTCTGATTTATATTGAAATGATGTTAGACAATAATGGTCTTAAAAGAAATCGTTACTCACATGACACACAATAGACTTTGAAGTGACGTTGTTGAATGAAGAGAATTGAGAAACATCTAAGGTAAGAAAACAGTTCTAATGCAACATAAGGAAGTTTCGACAATAATATTAGAAAGAAGACAATTTTATCAATTAAATATCATTACGATTTACCCAAATATACATGTAGCAGTTGGAAAAACATAAACATTTATTTAACTGATTTTCTTTGTGAATAATATTTCTATTAACACAAACGTTGTATTAACACTTAAAATACAATTATATGTTTGATAATAAATAATGATGTTAACTATATGTTTGTTATCTCGCAGATATTTACAGCATGAACTTTTAAAACTAATCCATTCTTCATTCATTCTAGTATAATAGTTATCCAATGAACATGTGTTACAATTTACCGCATTTTCTCAGTTACCCACCCGCTGTAATTAACAGTACCAATCTATATGACATTTCACCGCATTTTCATAACAATTTTCCGTATTTTAACTGCGATTTTGATACAATTAACCTCCGTTACTTCATCTTAACGTGTTCATTACACCTGACGTCGTAACACCGAGCACTATCATTTACAGGACATTGCTACACCGTTTTACTGACAACCGACAGCACACCTTTCTAAAGTCCTGTATAAGCCCACCCCCCATAAAGCACTTTTAGTTGTCCAGAGATTTTTCCTCTTGCATACAACAGATTGATAGGATAAAAAAAGGGGGACAGATTTTTGATTTTTTTTTTCAGATTTTGATTGACTATTTGATTGAACTCAAAATAGCCAATTTGCAACAAAAAAATAACATATGAGGGAAAATTTGAGGCTTCTGAAATTTGACCAAATATATGACTATCGTCATAGGGGGAAAACTACACAATGAACTTTGTATATGTAAATTAAAAATACAATTTTTGTTATCCCTAGTTGACATTCTTACACAAAAGCCCTTTTATCATTCATGATAAGAGGCTAACAGGACATTGAATTTTCAATCTTTACATCTTTGTGTATATTTGAGATTCTTTGGGTTGAACTTGTTGATCAGACACTTCTCCATTTAGATAAGCCATTATCTTTTACAGTGGCCAATTTTTGTCTTTGTACAGTTTTCTTTAAATTGGATATCTGATAATATTTGGAGATAACTGATAACAGATCATTACAGATTGAGGGCGATTTTGAATATGTTGTTATTGAGAAACATCTAAGATAAGACAACAGTACTGCTGCAACATAAGGAAGTTATTGTATTTTTTTCATATCACATTGGGTATAGCAGTTGCAAATACATTAACATTTGTTTACCTTACTTTCTTTCTGAATAATAAAATAACATTCACAATTTTTCTTATAACACAAACGTTGCATTAACACTTGATATGTATTATTGGTTAATAAATAATTATGTAAACGATAAGTTTGTTATCTCGGAGATATTTATAGCATTAAAACCAATCCATTCTTCATTTCTTTCATAGTATAATAGTTATGGAAGATTGCGGAAAACATGTGATAAAATGTGCAACAATTTACCGCACTTTTAGTTACATTTTCCCGCACCCACCATTAAGATTAACAACACCAATCTGTATTTAATTTTACCGCATTTTTGCAACAATTTACCGCATTTAACTGCGATCTTGATACAATTGTCTTCATCCGACAACCATTTCATCACATCAATTTGTCAACGAATTTATTATAGCTACTTTTGTTAAAAAAATTGAATTGAGTTTGAAGGCTTCCTGCATGAAGCCAATGTTGACACCTGTACACCTATTCTCTTTACAAACCGTAAAATTACAAATAAGATCAATAAATTGACAATGTGTTACTTTGATGACTATCAATTCACTTAAACTTCCCACAGCGACACTCATTACAAACAACATAGTTAAGTACTTTGGCTCCTGAAGTTCGAACTGCTCCCCTGTTTACAACTGATCAGCTGTGTGTCATATGGATTACTACTCTTCGGCTCGCAAAATACAATGTTTATTCCTAATGCAGGATATTTACCATCCCAAAACACACGAGCATGATAACCTCTTTTTATATGGACCAAAGGGATCAAGAATAAGAAGAATGGGACGAATCATTTGACGGAAGCAACCACAATAGAAAGCCGTCTAGTTACAAGAACAATCTACTTACAAGAACAATCACGCGTATAGCAGAAATATAATGATGACTGGCGAGAGAAGTTGAATTCAGACCCACCCACCAAGCGATCTAGCACTGGTCTCAGTAAACTTAGGAACTATAAGAATTACAAGACAATATATGACACCGAATTATATCTGCCCAGAAATCACAGAAGGATAAAAGCACTTAGCCATTCACAACCTTTGAATGAACAACACTTCTCCGTCAGTTGGACACCAAGACGAGCTAAGAGCCCCTCACAATCTAGGACTTATTACTCCTATATTGCATAAATTGAAGATAGATAATTGCTTATAACCCGTCATAATCTGGGAATGGACTACACTACCCCGTCATTTGGACATCAAGACCAACTAAGAGCCCCTCAAAATTTTGGAATTGATCCATATATTGTATGAATTGAGGATAGATCATCGCTTATAGACCTTCACAACTTGGATATATACTACATTAACCCGTCAGTTGGACACCAAGAGCCTTTCACAAACTAGGAATTTAACCCTACATTGCATAAACTGTAGATAGATTATCGCTCATAGCCCTTCACAATCTGGAAATCTGTCAATTCAACACCAAGACCAGCTATGAGCCCTTCACAATCTAGGAATTCCCCCTATATTGCATAAACTGAAAATAGATAATCGCTCATAGCCCTTCACAATCTCGGAATGGACTACACTTACCTGTCGGATGGACACCAAGACCAGCTTAGAGCCCCTACCAATCTAAAAATAGCTCCCTATTCACTATGAGTTTATCATTAAAACGATTTTGTAGCCCCTGTACTCCATAGATTGCAGATATATAATCGCTAATGGTTCATCACAATCTGGGAATATACAAAACTACCACGTCAGTTGAACACCAAGACCAGCTAAGAGCACCTCACAATCTAGGAATCGATCTCTATACTCCATAAAATGAAGATAGGTTACCACTACTAGCCCTTCACAATCTGGAAATGGACTACGCTACTCAGTCAGTTGGACAAAACTCATTCCAAGATTGTGCACGCCTCACAATCTGCAGATTGTTTAAACAATCTAGGAATATTTAAATATTCCTAGGTGGTGAGCTCACATCTGCAGATTGTGGTATACCCCAGATTAAGATAAGATAAGATAAGATAATCTTGTTCGTATAACATACACATGGACATCTAAATGTATTTAGGCATACCTTGTATTGGGAGCGACATGATAGCAACATGGTCTTCATACAGTGTAATATTCTTTCTATTTCATTTTATTCATTTAAGGAAATAAGGTGTAATGCCCATTTGTTTGTTGATCTTTTTACATGGCATGTAGATCCATTTAAATGTGTTATTCGTTTTAACATTTGGATTACACTTTCACGTCAAAACAATAACGTACATAAACCATCAATAAACTTTCACCTCTCTACTATAAACTTATTCATGATTTTATCCATGTCACCCATTTAAAACCCCAGCATACAAAGTAATAGTAATCGTTGTTGCATCTTAGACATTATGTACGATCGAACCCACACGCTCAAAATATGTCAAATATAAATGTATAATCATAGATGTAATGTCCTAGGAAGAATACTAAAACTTTTCAACTACATCGATAAGGACGAATACAAAGACGTTCAATGTACATGTATATAGCGAATCCGTATATTTCGCACAACACTTGGCTTAAACTATTTGTTTATCGAAGTACTTTTAATGTTATAAGTTGATTTTCCAAAACATTAATTTTACTAAAAAGCGGGTGTAAATAGAAGCGCACATTTTACGATTTATGTGAAGCTACGTGTAAAAAAATACGAGAGCCTAAAACATCACAATGTCCGATCGTGCGGACAGCGCACAGCGCACAGCAGACTCTTCAAGCTATAACAATACGCCGTGCTCACAGACAGACAGACAGACAATAGTTTATTACATGACGAATGATTAATTATCACAAATGACAGAACATTCTATAAAGCTACATGCAACAACGCCTTAACATAAAGAGAGATTAACTCAGGTAATTAACGAAGGACGCATCCCTTCAATGCATAGCTGCTACCACGGTAATTGTACCGACAGCAATGCTACTAAATGCACACCTATACCCAATGGGGGTATTCGCGCGAAGTCGAAAATCTAGTTTCAGATGTTCGCTCGAAGACGAAAAGCGGAGCTCTTTGATGATTAATATTGTTTGAATAAGGAATTAAGGACGGATTATCGCCTTCCACGTGGTGAGCAAGATGTGAACTGTTCTCGCGTTGACATGATGGTTAACTGATATGTGAACATTTTTCACAATTTATGTCACAATTATGAGTTGATTTGATTTAAACAGTATTTTATTTCCATAAAACATATACAAAATACACAACATTCAGAATATATATACAATAGGGAAAAAGGATAAGCAAACAGGCAGCTAATACCTATATAAATGCTTCTTCTGAAAAACATAAAACGATTCAGATATCAAATTTACATTGGTGGAAATACAAATTTGGAATTATTCATAGAAAACTCAAATTAATATTCAACTTTGTCTACATTTGCATTTGGTACAGTGATAAGGAGAGAAATTTAAAATCGATTGGTATCATTTATGAAATGGTATATGATTTAAACGGTATTTATTTCCAGATGGTACATGGAAAGGGGGATTGATAAACAGGGTTACCCCTATATTAATATCTCTCCCCGTGACGTTGACAGGATTTATACATTATAACATGAAAACGTACATTACAACAAGAAATAATTTCTTACACCAAGAACTGAATATGTACATTCAACAATTACCACAACCTATATACATGGACATTCAACAATTGAAAAATAAGAAATGTATGCTATTGCATGCTAACAAATATGACATTTAGTTTAAACTTCACGTGCTTTCTAAAGTTGGAAACGTTTACTTAAGTCAATAAATGTGCAAACAGAATCCACAATTTTTAAATTAATCTCATCAGATAAGTCATCATTACCATAGAGAACGGTTTTCAAATTAAATCCATGAACATAATAATAGCTGTTTGATCTAATATCTGAATAGTATTGGCAAACGAAAAGATAGTGCCTAACATCCTCATAACGGTAGTTACATAGGCAAGTAGCAGAGTCTTCTATAAACCTGTCAAATTTGTGACCTTTTAGGTCACTGCAGCCTAATCTTAAGCGACAAAGTGTTACTTGATTTTGTCTGTTACCATAGTCTTTAAATATTTTATGAACGTTACAATCACCTTTAAATATATTCTTTTTGAAGATAGCATAGGATTCACAATTTTTTAAATACACATCGAGATCATTCCACTCAGCAATGGCCGATGGTATAAGAAGGACCGTTTATATAACTCAGTACAACATACAGGAATTTGTAAATTATGAGATGTACGAGTACTACGGTTCGAAATGTCGGACATTGCTGGTGGAACTAATGACGATAAATATTCTGGTGTCAACTGAAATTTCATTTTGTAAAATAGACACAGTTTGTGACATTTTCGCCTAAGGGCTAATGATGTAAACCCTGTTTCTTTGTATAGTTTTTGGTGGCTGGTACCTCTGACTGCACCACAAATTGTCCTAAGTGCATCCAAATGTAGATTTTCAAGTAACAATTCATGATATTTTGTACAGTTATCAAATATATGATCACAATAGTCAAAGAGAGGAAGGATGTAAGAATTATAAAGTACATGCAAAGTATGTCGATTCAGACGGTATTTGTAGCTCCGCAGACAGTTTATCATCGGGCTTGCCTTTGAGATTATATTTTCTATGTGGGAATGCCAGTTACCGTTTGACTGGAAAGTCAATCCTAAGTGTTTATGAGTACTAAGATCATTTATAATTTTACCTTTCATGTCAAGATTCGGTACTTTCGTGGGTACCCGTTTTCTGGAGAATGTTATGCTCTCGGTCTTTTCAGCATTAAAGTTGACTTTCCATTCATCGGCCCATTTAGAAATTCTGAGTAAATCATTATTAATAAGATATGAAGTTTCAATTGGATCACCAATAATTACGTACAGGGAGGTATCGTCGGCAAAGAGTCTTATATTGCAATTTATTTCATCCACTATATCATTGATAAAAACAAGAAATAACAGAGGACCCAAAACAGAACCATGAGGTACCCCTGCTAAGATCGATTTGGTGTCCGACTGGCGTCCGTTTATGACTGTATACTGATTTCTGTCAGATAGATAGCTTTCAAACCATTTTAACAACTTGCCCCCAATACCATATTTTTTCAACTTGAATAAAACCCCCTTATGCCAAACTCTGTCAAAAGCCTTGCAATGGTATATAGATATTAATAGGGATTCATTAGCACTCTGTGATACCTATATAAGATAAGATAAGATCAATTACTGTGTTAATGATAATAATAATGAATATTTGATTTAAACATATTTTATTCATGAAAAGACATGAATGGATTGGCCAACAAGCACAGAGGTGCTTATATTAAGGCCGCTCCATAATAATTACATATGAAAAATATACAATGAATAATTACCAGTCACGCATGTCATACATTTTATAAGCTTAAAAAATAGTGATTATGCATGAATAAGATTGTGTCTTTGGCAGTCAATATATAAGTGCTTATGGAATGTCAAATCGATCAGATTTTATTATGAAATGATGAATAGATTTCAATAATTTGTCTAGATCATTGTTTGTGAGCGATGTACATCCCCTTAATACCGTGTTGATAGTAAATCCTTTCAAATAAAAGAATGATTGCTGTCTTAATTCTGTAAACTTATTGCATGTGAAAAAATAGTGTACAGCGTTTTCAATTTGGGTGACCGCATTGGCACGCGGGGCTGTCAATAATATGTCTTTCAAATTTATCAGCATTCAAGTCACTACAGCGGAATATTTGAATAGGACTATATCCATACACAAGGTGCATGCTCAAAGCGCATTGATATACATATTTGTATTTATGTACAGAAATGTCTGAACAAGATGTTAGAAATAAAATAATAATTATGATAATGAAAAGTCGTCTTTTTTATGTGGTCACGAGGTCTGGGGAAACACCGATCGATTTGTGTCGCCTGGTGTCAAAGATCGGAGTTGTTTAGAAAAGCACCTATTGTTTAATGTAGATTGGAGTAAATTGGGAAGGAGCTACCGTTAGCGTGAAGACGAAAACGAAATTCGCTCCATGTTTATACACGCCAAACATTTTCGTCTTCGAGCGACTGAACCACCCAATGATATGTGACCAGGACCCACAAGGCTAATTACATGTAGCTATAGCTAGAGCCGTACATATCTTAATATTTTTTATACGATCTTGGAATATTGAAATATTCCAAGATGGTATAGGACAAATCTTAAGATATTTTTTCTTCCAAGATTGTATAGTACAACCCTACCAGCAGTATGCGAGCTCCATCTGGCATAGCTCTCTGGGTCGGCGAAGCAACCAAACCACCACAACGCAATAAGGTTTTGAGTCAAGTGGGATGGCATGTAATCAAGTCAGACAATTTCCTAAAATACATAAGGGTACTAAATCTACCTACAAGCGGTTATTTAAGCAAAACTTGTGTTATAAGTTCCTTAAACAGTCATATTGTCTCTCGGATCTGTCTACTCTCTTAAATAGCTGGAATATTGCTGAAAGCACGTTAAATCCCAACTCACTCACTTTTTAGCTCATCTGACCTGTAAGGCCCAACGGGCTTATGGGCTTATGGCATGGCATGGTGTTCGGCGTCCGTTCGTCCGTCCGTCCGTCTGTCCGTCCGTAAACTTTGTGAAATTTCGACTTCTTCTCCAGAACCGTAAGGCTTAGAAAATTTGTGTACATACTCCTTGGCTATTGAGGATTATAAATTGTAGCTTTGGTGGCTCTGTGGCCCCTAATAAGCGCTACAGGCGCCAAGCCCTTAAAACCCTTTTTCCAGAAGCATAAGGCCTTGAAAGGTGAAACTTTGTGTACATACTCCTTGGCTAGTGAGGATTATAAATTGTAGCTTTGGTCGCTCTGTGGCCCCTAATAAGCGCCACAGGCGCCAAGCCCTTAAAACCTTTTTTCATCTTCTTTTCCAGAAGCATAAGGCCTTGAAAGGTGAAACTTTGTGTACATACTCCTTGGCTATTGAGGATTAAAAATTGTAGCTTTGGTGGCCTTGTGGCCCCTAATAAGGGCCAGAGAGTCATATCCTTAAAACCTATTTTCATCTTCTTCTCCAGGAGCATAAGGCCTAAAAAGCTGAGACTTTGAGTAGAGACTCCTTGACTAGTGAGAATTATAAATTGTAGCTTTGGTGGCTCTGTGGTCCCTAATAAGGGCCACAGGGCCAAGCCCTTAAAACCTATTTTCATCTTCTTCTCCAGGACCATAAGGACTAGAAAGCTGAAACTTTGTGTAAAGACTCATTGACTAGTGAGGATTATACATTGTAGCTTTGGTGGCCAAGCCCTTAAAACCTTTTTTCATCTTTTTCTTCAGAACCATAAGGCCTAGAAAGCTTTAACTTTTTGTACAGACTCCTTGACTAGTGAGGATTATAAATGGTAGCCTTTTTGGCCCCGTGGCCCCAAATAAGGGCCACAGGGGCCATATACTTAAAACCTATTTTCATCTTATCCAGAAGTATAAGGCATAGAAAACTGAAATTCCATGACTAGTGAGTATTTATCATTGTATATTTGATGACCTTGTGGCCCCTACTAAGGGGGAACCACATTGGCCACACCCTAAAGCAAAATCAAATGTAAAGCCTGATGAGCTACAGAGCCAATGGCTCTATTTTTATATTTATAAATTATATCTTTTGTACAAGTAGTTGGTGTGAATTGATTTGACATTAATCCCTTATTCAAAGACGAACGTATTATGGGGAATACATTTATCATATTAATGTTATTTATTAGAATTGACACTTTAAATTGAAAGTAACATATCGCTTTACAATTATCAGTTTCAAGTGGTATATCATTTCACGACGACGACAACATTTTAGTGACATATCGTTTCAGGAGGGGCATTTTGAAAGGGAAGTTTCGTTACAAGAGGACCATTGTTGGTTTTAAGTCACATATCGTTATACGAGGATATTTGTTAACCAAGCGTTACATATTCTCTTACTAAGAATACTGTTCATTCAAAGCGGCATACAATTATATAAGGGAAACTGTCATCTTAAAGTAACAAATCATCGCACTAAGGCAACTGGTTATTTAAAGTGACATATCTTATTTACTGGGTCAAAGTTGTCCAGCCTTTTCGATTCTGTTATTCTACCAGTACTGACTGTTGCTGAATATGATCTTTAAATTAAAATATGGAGATTTTGTTTTAATATTTCATTTACACCTTTGTACAAATGTTTGAACATCTTGTCTAACGTGAAGGCTTAACACTTATGAATTGCAAATGCTAAGTGATGAGGACACGCCGCTTTTTTATCATGTCTGAACTGAAATGAAATAAAACAACCCAAAATGAAGAATGAATCCCGAAATGTTGACAAACGTATTTTCTATCCAATCTTAAGACAAATAATACCCTTTATTGGTAGAAGGTACGTACATGTAATAGATCGTCGTGATTAAAACCTCTGTCCGTGACAAAACCACGTCTCCCTAGCGCAAAAGCTATATCGTTTTCCTAATCTTCGTATTGTCTCTCTTTGTAATCTTATTGAATATCGTGGAATAAACGAGTCAAGTTACCAAGTTGCAGTGTGTCGTTTTATATTTCAAAATTTACGGACAGAGACAATGAGAGTTAAAACATTTTTGGATTCGTACACACCGAGCTGGACCCATTGGTAAGTTTAAAATTTATTTTTGGTTTTCAGGCTGTATGTGAAATCTGTATATTTATCCATATGGTATAGTTCGTGCGGCCATATGATAGATACCCTTGAGCTCAACCTGACAACATACTAATGTTGTTACGCTTTTTACTGCACTTCAGTTGTAGTAGATAAACAAAGGAATACAAAGGTTACAAATACTTTTTATGTGGCCCAATCCAACGAAGCCCAGTTTTAACAGTTATTTGTCCGCATTGATATCCGTATTCGAAGAAATTGCTGTCCGTGATTTTCAGTGAGAATTGGACTGTGAACACCATTTTATCATTTGAGGTATGGTTATGGATTGGTACAGCTTTAACGATCTTCGTACGTTCCTGTAAGAAATATTTCATATTATAGAATTAGATTTAAAATGAATTGCTATGAGTCGAATTTGTTTTCCTTTTTTCGTTTGGTCAATCACTTTTCAAATATGCTACAGTTCATTTAGATATGCACCGAAATACCATATGTTGCAATTAAGATAAGTTCATTCATATCTCTATATTTCTAACATTAATATTATTGTCACTTATTCACATTATCAATTTAGAATCTCACAAAAGTTAATGTTCTTTCCTAAAAGGCCAAAATATTTATAGTTATTTGTTTTCAACGATATTTGAATAAAGGTAACATACATGTATAGGGGATTCTTAATATTGCCTCATGAATATTTATGAGGCACGCAAAACGGAGCGTGCGTAATCGAAAACGAGGCTAAGGCCGCTTCTACACCCGGAAATAACATTCAATAGCATTGACATGCCAGTAGCTTTCTCTAAAAATGCTTCGTTGTAGTAAATACTGAGCTGTTTACAATATCAAAAGTCCAGAAACGATGCAGTAAATAAATATCTCCAGGTAACGCAGTCGATAATAGTATTTTACTCGCTGTACTGTGTTAGTTTTGTTGATTGATTCACCGGGCTGTTTACACGCTGTGTGCACCGTCATTTTGCATTCTTGTGTTGCTAATTATACGCTTTTTAAAATAAATGTACTTTACACATATCCTTCATTTCGAAAATATTTCAATTTATAATCTACATACATATCTTTTTTGGTGTAAGAAAAACAATAATAAAGCCTTCTCTCTAGTCTTCGATATCAGTTTCAGGTCATCGAGTGCAGGCCTTGTGTAAACAAACTGCAGCTACTTAATTAATTCTTATATATAATATATTTGTGAGATAATACACACTAAATAATACTTCTGGATATTTTCATGATTATATTTTAACTCTTTCTATGTTTCTGCAAATGCCCACGTCAAGAATATTCTTACATGTATTCGAGAAATATTGATTGCAAATTTAATATATTTTACATGAATAAAAAGTTATATAGTCTAGCTGCTGCATATCTCTACAGTACAAAGTATCATGTTAGAAAACTTATTCTTCTCAGTTTTTCGATTAAAAAAATAAATTCAAAATAATCAGGTATCTATGTGAGATATTTTTGTAATTGTAAAATTGTTTAAAGATTTTTTTTAAATCTATAAAAAAAAAGTATTATATGAGATGCGAATGTATAATGAGGAAGATCCTTACTGCATATTATTGGGAATAGTATATTGAAAAAACACACCAATGCACACCATTGGAAAAAATATTGATCCCTTAAACCTTTTTAAATGGCAAAATACTAGACCTGTCTTGTTTTCATCATTAGAACTGAAAAATAGATTTGGAGGCCTAAGAACATATTTCAATCAAATCTACAAAAGAAATCTTAATAGTAAAAAGTAAATTTTAATTACTGGTATTTATAAACTGTTAAATTTTATCTGTGTTTTACTACTTGTTTAGTTCTGTTGATACTTTTACTGTTTTTTATTATATTCTTGTCCTTCACACAGAACCAGCCATTATGTTAAGAAAACTTATTCAAATCACTGTTGTTTTTTTTGTTTAGGTATATTTGTTTTGGTTTGTTTGGTTTTTTTTTTAAATATTCAAGATAATCACTAGTATTGATATAACACCACTATGAATTATGTTACATGGATAATTAAAAAAATGTTTTATATATCAGAAGCAACTGCATGCATGTACTTTATAAGATAAATGAGGCAATCTCAACATATCATTTGGAAAAGGATGGTATTTTTTTAATTTACTAAAGAAAAAATTATAATTTTTAATGACATAAATCTTCACCAAAATAGATTATTGAAACTGTAAGTTTATTTTGAAGGCCTAGATACATATTTCAAATTATATTATTTATACCTAGCTAAAGGTTTTTTTTCATAATGCTGAAATTCATGAATATCTTAAGTATTTTATTATATATTAATTATTCAAGCAATTCTGTTGATAATTCATATGGTTTTAATTATTTTAGTTCAGTGTCTTGAATCAATCATCCAATATGTCAAGCATTAACCAATCACAGATCTACATTGCCATAAGTTCTGGCTATAATTGAAGTTACCACTCCTTATAAACTAATCAAATATTCATTGAAATATTATTAAATATCACATAAATTCTAGTTAGGGAGTATGTTTAATGTTAAATAATAACAAATACAAACAATTCTTGATTTTAATCGAATTTCAAAGCAAAATGACATTTATTTATTCTAATTGCATGGATAGGATTATTAATATTTACACTTTTTCCCTTCATAAAGCCAGATCAATTTTGTCTACTGGAGTTTATTTGGTATTTGTGTGGCTTGACATTTGGTAAAACTTGTAAAAAACTATTGTAGCATCTACATGTAATTCATTGTGCCATCAATTCAAATTATTTGCCCATATTATTCTGCATTATTAATTGCCTCAACAATGAAAGGATTATTTAATTTATACCACAATATCAATAAGTTTCATGTTTGTATAATTATTAATAGTTTCCAATAGTTTTTGTTTAGAAATATTATGTATAGGAAGCTTCCTGTTTTCGATCTATGATGTGTCTTTTTGACGGTTGTGCAGCACAATCAATGAACATTGTAAATCACAATAAAAATTTGTAAACATGCCCTTACATAAGTAACATTTGGGCAGTGAATGAAGTTTGTTCAAAATTGGCAGTGAAGATCGAGATAATAAACATGAATTAAATTTTTTAGAATGATTACCAGAAATTTCCACTGAGGTACTAGCAATTTGTATTAGCAATAAAAAAACAATAATCTCGTTTGCAAAACTCGTCGGTCTTTTGAATTTGCCACGAATATAACTATCGTTATGGATTTACTTGAAATAATTACCCTCCATTGTGTCGATTTTATTGTCATGTTTTCGTCACTGGTGTAGCTGGAATACGATTCAATCATACAGGCACAATCATTTCTAGCCGATAGAAACCAGAGAGTCGCACTAACGACACGTAGCCATTACACGAACCAGGAAGTAAGAAGCGGCCTTAGCCTCGTTTTGGATTTGAAAAGGTCATAGGTCGTATGCATGCATAAATATTGAGAATCCCCTATAAATCTTTACATGTGCATTAGTTTTATGACCTACTAAACACCGCCAGCCCCTGTACCGTTTGTATCTGTTACAATAAGGTTTCCAAATTACTACTGCGACCATGACGTGTTTTATCGTTAGATTTAAAGGATAGTATATCCAAATCTGCTAGACTAAAAAGTCTTTCCAAAAGCATATGTGTCAAATAAGGGAATTTCCAAATTCTTTAAGGAGGATTATTAAGGTAGGCCGTCTACTTATGGGACGTCTGAGTGTTTATTCACGCTGAAAATTGAAATTTGCTTATCTTACATTCCAATGTTGCTAATCAAGCCACACGTTTTAACCATATTAAATCATTGTGGACCTTTTTTGAAAACGAAAGTATTAGTTGTTGGGGAACATTTGCGCTGGAGATCAGGTACAGATAGGTGAGTTATGAACATTTCAATATCAAGTTCTTCATCAGACTTGGTTAGGGAGAAACAAATTTTAATAAAACAGGATATCGGGATTTTTTCAGAATAATCAAACCAAATGTAATTGTTAGTTTCACATAACATTTTATATTCAAATATATTATATCTCTATTTACCCACGGTTTTAACCGATGCATGTTTAGTTTTGCCAAATCTCTGATTTTGATTTGAGAATGAGTTGTAGCTTAAACAGAATATTTTTCTTCAAAGGGTCGAGCAAACAACTGAAATGATAGCACTGTTTTTCTTTTCTTCCCACAAATCATATAACACACAGAAAACTGGAAATTCTATGACGTCATAATATGTCTGTTTCACTTCATGACGCTTCAAAGACCATTAATGCAAGAATGTTATTCTACTCAAACATAAGATTTTTGAAAGACTTTGAAAATAGCCATTCTTGGATTTTAGTGAAAAGTCATTGACGATCCAGCTATGATTGCATTGTCTTCTTTGACTTACATACATAACGAAATACCGACCTATGAAATCACTTCGAGACGTCCATGAAATCGAGATAGCGTGAACGGTGGTCTTGCCTAGAAGAATATCAGTAAATATCCGCGGTCTCTGATTTAGGAGTTATATGACATAGGATGCATTATAAAAGAAGGAACCTTAAATTAGACATCCGTGGGTGCTTAAACCAGGGACGATCTATAAAGATACATTACAGAGAAAATGGCTTATTCAACAAATTTCTACTCCAAAAACATTCGTTCGTACACGTTAGAACGAATTTTTCAAACTATTCAACTTGGTTCTCTGCTTAAACTCCTTACTCTTTGCTCTATCTGAAGTCATTCCAGTCCGTGTGTAGAGAACGAACAAAAAGACAGTTACAACAACTCAGATAGCATAGGATGACTCCATTTGATTTTTAGAAGATAAACATATATTCCAAACACTATTAACTACGCACAAAACATCAATAATAACAATTGTTTTACTGATTTGACTCGAAAACAGTATAGCTGCAATTTATGTTTCAGGTGATCAGAACACGATCCAAGTTCCCGGTTCCCTGTTCAAATTGCTAACCTCACAGACCTGATGCCAACTCTGACAGGAATTCTCTTCGATGTTTCTGCCTCGATGGAGGACAGTATTGGAGGTCCAGTAGACCAAGAAGGGGGAAGCTGGGCTAGATCTATCTTTAGAGTTGTCGATCAGCTTATTAAACATGACGTCTCTTCTGAAAACAAAGTCTTTGCTCTTGGTTACGGAGCAAAACATCAGCCTGTTGTATTTGACTTGTTGAACACAGTGAAACAAGTATCTGAAGAACGTGATGTTCAGCAGGATAGGAGCAAATGTGAAATGCTCAGTAAGTGTCTGGATATCCTGGAAAAGAATGGTGCAACGTATGTCCGAGATTGGGCAAGTTTGCGCATGCTTGAAAATTCAGTTACGCAGCAAGAAGCCAACTTAATTTTAACTATGCTTAAAAAAAATCAAGTTAACTTTACACGTGTGTTTGTGCACGAGTGCTTGCCATTGGAATGCCGACAGAAAGGAAGTAGCTTAAGAGCAGCAATAGCTGAAAACAGAATAGTTGGTCAAAAAGGTTTGTTTGAAAAACGTGTTAATATTGCTACTCTAGAGTCTATAAGAAAATCGGTTGATAAAGGAATGGAACTCATTTGGGAAACAGCTGCAAGCAATGTCTGTTCTGATTCGGTTGTCAGTGTACACAAAGCATCAGCAATTTTGCATGGATGTGTTGGCAAAGACGGGGTTGAAATTCTCACAGAGGATCAAGTTGATACTTTAATGGAAAATGTTGAACCCTTCATTTATGGTCTAACTCCAATTAAATCAGCGTTTAATCAAGCGCATAAATTGATGTCTCTGGACGAGTTTAATGATCACAACAAGTTGTTATTTGTTTTGTCCGATGGAATGCCAACTGACCACGGTCCTCCACCTGACCTGTCCCAGCTGAATGTATATGTCATAGGCTGTTACATCACCGACTCCGACAAAGCTTATCCCAAGCATCTCTACAGCAGCAAATGTCAGGGCTGGAACACAGGAGCAAACTTTATGTTCGATCTTAGTTCATCTATCTCACCCCAGCAACTGCCTCGCACAATCTTTGTTAAGCATGGATGGAAGGTAGACTTTGAAAACAATGAAACGAAGTTGTTTCTGCAGGTGAATCATCCCGAACATATTGACGACGTGTGTGCTTTTGCAAGAGATGTTGTATGTTGCCAGGACACGCTATCGGATCTGCTTGCTTCAGTCAATCTTGATCTTTACATTAATAAAGCCAACGAAGGGTTTGAGGCAAAGGAACAGATAGGAGGAACGTGTTACGCCAATGCTTCAGCAGCTGTTTTACACCTAGCAATGCACCGCATTATTGGACGAGATGGGGGTTATCCTGATTTTTTTGCCCTCCGAAAAGAACTTATTGATAGATATGGAGTCGATGGAGCCAATACATTGCAAGTCTTGCAAGAGGTATGTCCGAAGTATCGTCTCCATTGTCATGAAGTGGACGTAATGGGTGCCCTGAAAGCTGTCACATGTAAACGACCAGTCATTGTACGATTTCGCCTCACAGATGTAGAATGGGAAAAGTTTTCAAAATTCTACAGACTGAAACCTTTGGGCACCCTGTCGAAGAAGGATCTTGACATCACCAAGCGGAGTGCTGGAACGAGTACACGCGGGCACGCAGTGGTTTTGACGAGCTTCAACAGTAAGGGTTTTACTCTCATGAACTCATGGGGCAGTCGGTGGGCCAACAACGGTTTCTTCTCTGTTGAAAATGCTAGTGTGCTCGGCCTAGAATTTGTGGATGTTTATTGGACGCAAAATGATCTTTATCCTTCTGAAATCACTGCCTACGAACAAGAGGGTCCTCGTATAAGTGCAGAAATATTAGCGTCTTTGAAAGGACTCCAAGAAGCAAAATATGTATGCCCTTTATGTCAGCAAGAATCCTTGGTCAGAGAATTTACAGGAAGGCTTGTCAATGCAAATTGTCCCAAATGCCGTCGTGAGTTCAACACGAACAACCATGATGCCCACGATCTCGTCCTAAACATGTATCTGACCTCACTTATTGCTAAAGACTGACGTTCTACATAATTACAGAAGGGACTGTCCCAATGCCACTAACATGCTTCTGTCTTATTGTGATGATACAATTCTGGGCAAATCAATTGCCTGTTTTGAAAGAGAACCTTTTGCCTGTTCATGGTTGATCCTTGCTAACACCGATATTGCCAGTTCCCTTGACAGAAGGAAAAGCTACTTCTAAAAATTAAAGCTAATTATCCAAAGCCTTGCATGTGAGGCCTCAGGCCAATTTACATTTGAGCTGAATAGGAACAAACCGGCTACGCGGAAATAACGGATACCAATAGGCGAATTGCTTGGCGAAAAATATTTGCTTTAGGTGCCCAGTTTATCTTTGTAAATATAAGTTTTAAATTTTTTTTCTATCTGTCATTTAGTTTCCTTATCTAAGTATTTTTGAACACCTCTACCATTCAAACGTTTAAAAATTGTGCCAAATCAAATTAGAGTTATTAGTGTCTTTCATCAGTCGTAACTAATGTTTTCCAGCCACCGCTTGGTAATGAAGTTGTCAATTTATTTTACAAGGCTTCTGTATTTCCTGTTGATACGATCATAACATATGAACCTGCTTTTATAGTACCTTTCACATTTAAAATCGTATAAGTGTTAACTTATACAATGATTTACCCAAGTATTTCACTATTTTAAGTATTTTTGCTTTAAATTTAGGAAATTAAACAGTTAATTTGTTTTGGGTTTCGTAGTATGTTTTAGTTGTTTTGAAACTGTTCTAATTTAGATTCTTGATACTTTATTTTGCCGCTATTTTATTTGTTCAGTGAATATTAATAATAATAATCATCATCATCATCATCATCATTATTATCATTATACTACGCGACAATAGTTTAGACTCACCATGAAATGATGCTATGAAAATGTGGTGTTGGTGGGTATGGTAAAATTGATTTATGCTTTCTCAAACCTCAACTTATTATCAAAGTGTCATGCATTTGTCATTAATGGATCTTGATAAACACTTCCATCATGAAAGTTCACTGACAAATGCTAAGGTAAAGTCCATTGACTTTTTTGAAAAGTCAACTTTTTTAGGTCATTAGGACCCCATTGTAACGAGGATAGTTTTTCATTATTGTGGGTTGAATAAAATGTTCAAGCTTTCTTTAAATCATTGTAACGGACATGAAGACATGAAGAATAACGTCATTAGTGTAAGTGAGCTGATCATCCTTTGTGTACCTTATTATCATTTGAATGATTTAAACATAAGGATTATCGCTTAGTAGGCAAGAACCCAGTGCTAGAGCAGGTTACAATGTCTTCAAATTGGCTAAATGTGTGGGAAATCGGAGTTGAATATCAAATGGAATTCAAAACTAAAAATATATACATATTGGTCATTTTAAATTCCCACGTTTTAATTTTCGAAGATAACGCTTTATCAATAATAGCTACAAGAGTTCTGCGTGAACTAAATCAACACTATCAGTAAGACCCCATAGGTATAATATAACAAAACCTTGACCTATGCACTCAAATATCGTTTGTATAAATAAACTTTGGTAAAAATTGGTAAATAAATAAAGATTTTAGCGTAGTTCTCGATCTATTATATGAAAATTACAAAGGAGGACACTCAACCTGACCGAAAACCGAATTTATTTTATCTTTTAATTCATTTAATTTATTTCATTGAATCCCAATATTAATCTTTTATTTTTATCTTTCATCTTTCATCTAATAATCTCATCACATAATTATATAAGACAATGTACAAAGCGGCTATATCCGCAGCTTTATTTACAGCAAAATTCACATGTACAATTACAGCAATATTCACATCAACAGCAAAACAATAATCACAACGAAATTTACAACTATATCCACAGCAACAATCTAAACAACATTTTTAACAACGTTTACAACATTTACAACATCATTCGCAACAATATTCACAAAACAACATCAGGATCAGGAGCAACATCACAATCCCAAACTACAATCACACTCGCATACAAATCAACATCGATAATCAAAACAAAAACTCAGATTTACTGTGTAAAGGACTTCAGATTTACTCTATACACCCCAGATTAACTCTTTACACCTCAGATTTACTATGTAAAGGTTTTCAGATTTACTATGTAAAGGTTATCAGATCGACTCTATACACCTCAGATTTACTGTGTAAAGAACTTCAGATCGACTCTATACACCTCAGATTTACTGTGTAAAGGCCTTCAGATCGACTCTATACACCTCAGATTTACTGTGTAAAGGCCTTCAGATCGACTCTATACACCTCAGATTTACTATGTAAAGGACTTCAGATCGACTCTATACACCTCAGATTTACTATGTAAAGGACTTCAGATCGACTCTACACACCTCAGGTTTACTATGTAAAGGACTTCAGATCGACTCTATACACCTCAGATTTACTATGTAAAGGACTTCAGATCGACTCTTCACCCCTTAGGTTTACTATGTAAAAGACTTCAGATTTACTCTACACACCTCAGATTTACAGTGTAAATGACTTCAAATCTATTCTTTATAGCTCAATTTTAGTCTGTACACTCTAGATTTATCATGTCTCCAGGATTATGTACTCTGCATAGCCTTCACACGAACATCATATCTGGTCT
The DNA here is from genome assembly GCA_916613615.1 of Steromphala cineraria. Taxonomy (NCBI): domain Eukaryota; kingdom Metazoa; phylum Mollusca; class Gastropoda; order Trochida; family Trochidae; genus Steromphala; species Steromphala cineraria. The sequence continues at coordinate 19,350,878 of OU744737.1, forward strand.
GGCATGGCCTACATATAGATTGACCCCAGAATCGTCAGAATTTCTTCGCATATCTCCTCCCATGTCCTGAAATCTAGGAGGATACATGTTGACGTCACGATAACCGGATTGTCTTCCCAAGCTTAAGCTACTGTAATCAGGGGAGTGTCTGAGACTTTCAGGAGGATAAAGTTCATCATAATCGTCCAGGACAACGGGAAATCTGCTTCTCGGTCTGGACAGGGCTCCAGGACCAGCCACAAACTGGATGTCGTTCCTTGAGAGATCCACAGGAGGGGGCTCGTACTGCTCAATGCCTGCCTCTGGAGTGTGAATCATCATGCGACTCATCTGAAGATTCATTTATGAAGCGCCCGTAAAATATGATGATAAAAGTCACAAAATGATGATGACGATGATGATGATGATGATGATGATGATGATGATGATGATGATGATGATGATATTGACGATAATGACGATGATGACGATGATGATGATATATGATGTTGCCAATAAAAGAAATAATAGCAAAAATAGCCATGGGGATTTTTCAATATTCCTAATTGTAAAATTGTTTTATTTAAAGAATATCTCAGTGAAAAGATACATTTCATTTTATTTCTACTTCTATTCTCATAATGATGAAGCGGAATCTATTATCGAGGTAACCCTATTGTCTTGCCAATATCATTCGATCCTTTACTGGTGGTGATATATATTTTTTCCCTTCGAAATAAATTAATCAAATATGACAAAATATGACAATAAAAGTCATACAATGATGATGATGATGACGATGATGATGATGACGATGACGTTGACAATAAGAGAAATAATAGCAATAATAGCAATAATAGCAATAAAAGCAATGGTGATGAGGAATTTTTAATATGCCTAATTGTTTAATTGTCTTATTTAAAGAATAAAACACATTTCATGTTTTTCAATTTCCACAATAATGACGCGTGACTCTTTTATCGAGGTAACCCTTTTGTCTTGGCAATATCATTCTAGTCTTTACATATTTTTTTCTCTCAAGCCAAAGATTCCTTCGAAACATATTAATCAAACGTACTTTGTCATTTTCAATTGTTTTGTCATCAACATCCATGTTTAATCACCGTCAATAATTCATTAAAATATGTTTTCATTAAAAGACATTTGTTGACATGAAGGTTAATATTTCACCATCTACTTTGTCAAAAAAAATCTTTTTTCATTATAGCCTTTTTTCAGTAATTTATTTATTATTTACTACTCATATGACACATTTTGAATTTTTGAAAGTCATGTTCTTTATCTTCAGCATCAGGCAGCAGATAATAGTTTCTCTTATTTGGCAATTAACCGTTCTGCATTTTACCCATTTTGGTTCCAAAATTTCTTAATATCGGGGTGCTTTATGGATTTGGTTTCATATCAAATTTTTGCAATTGAGTCATTAAACTGTCATGTCTATGGTTAAATTGATAAATCTTACATTTCTCGCATCAGGAACATCTGTTTGTTCAAGAACATCCGGACCCTTTGAAATTCGACTTGAAGCTCTGAAAAAAAATTGGCCAATCAAAATCAATTTTTCTTTTACTGCAATATGGAAAGAATGGACCTGTTGAAAAACTTGTTTATCCAAACCTGGGGGAATTAAATGAACCTACCTACATACCTAATATATAACCTGATGTTACAAATAAACTGACAGGCGAAAGAAAGAATATCCATCAGTTGAAAAGATTTTCAATTATAAATATTTCGGGTTTTCGAAATTTCGAGTTAAATCAGCGTTCAAAGAATACTTAAAAGTGTTTTTTATTTATTAATTATTGTTTCAAAATTAATTTTGATATAATAGATATGTTCATCAACGAAGAAGATATATTCTTTGTGAAAATCTACTTTCACATATTAAGAACATTTTAATCATTGTAGGGGTCATGAAGTCTATTTCTTACCACTGCCTACTTTAAACAAAGATATTGTGAAAAAAGCATTAACCAGACACCAATTATTTCATTCAAATCACTGCAAATTAAGGATGGGTATCGTTCCTCATTTGCGTATTGCAGTATATTGCGATACAGAAAAGCGTATTGCAATATATTGGTACTTCTTTAATTCAAGAATGTGCATACTATCTTGTCTAAATATGAGCGTTAAGAACGATCACCATTGTTAAGCTATAAGCCTTTTTTTGAAAAAAATATTTTAAAACATATTTGACCTATAAAGTCCTGAAACGTTGTACTGTAGAACACGGATATAACGAACTCCAAGGGATCAAAGAATTTAGTTCGCTTTATACGATTGTTCACAATAAAACTTCAAACTTTGTATCGATCTCTCCGTCAATCATGTTTCATTTGGTGTTTTTTGCAATTTTAGATAGAAATAGCTTGTTTTATAACGTTCGATATTTTGGATATTTTCAGGAGTGTGTACCGATTCGTATTAGGTTGTTCCTGTATAGCAATATACCGATATATCGATAATACCGCTCATCCTTACTGCAAATATATGTTTATCTAATGTACTATAATAGATATTACTTAAATTTGAACAAACTGTGGTGTTTACTTTCTCTTTTTGGCAGATGCGGCCAAGACATTTGAAGCATACATGTACATACAATATCAATCACCCCATGAGGACGTCTTTCAACATCACTTATGACTCAAAAATAAAATAGTTTCAAATTTCACTATTGCAGAAATCAAGTCAACGTGCATGAATTTCAAATATTGATAAATGTATCGGTTATTAATATTGTCAATACGGGATTCAATATTTATTCTACAAAGTACAGACTGTGGTAACAGAGTCTTATAGAGAAGCGATCAGACCACTAACATGTATAATCATGGGTTTTTTTTCGTTTTTTTTTCATAATGTAATAATGATAAAATGAGGTTGGCGTCAGTAAAGTACCTCGTAAGAGTAAACGTGTTTTCATTTGCTCTATCTACAGACTTCTGAAAGGCAGGGTTGGGTTTTCCTGTTGGTGAATTGTTCATTCTTATCTCCCTTCTATTCTTGTCTGATTTTCCTGCAAAACAAAAAGTGATTGTAATATTCACATTTCTCATGAAATTAACACCAACTACAAACACAAAACATAGAGCCTCTGTAAGAACTTTCTGTGCACAGTATAAGGTGAATATCGATGTCATGGTGCTGGGTGGATCACAAACAATGACAGGTCTTTTATTCTTTTATGAGCATCACAATCAATTACAAATAAAAGACAAGAAACATTGTTATATTGCAATTATCCTTCGATAATTATTATTAGATATGCGTTTTCAAATACGCAGAGATTCTTCAATTTCCTTATATCTATATACAAACATACAGTAATAATGGTTTAACAACATAATTTCCAAGCAAGTTATTTATGTTGATTACATCATGTCTTAATATCAGTCCTTAAATTTTGACCACGCCCTCAAAGTAATAAAGTACAATTTTAACATTGAAAGATATATATTTGGTAAAGATGATCCAGCATTTATCAGGAAATGTGCTGGTTGTTTCTCTACATAAAATCTTTTCAACCTCTTCCTTTCTCTCTCACTTACCTAATTCACCCTTTTTCGTTCTCTCTTATTTATATCACCCTTTATTTCCCCTCTCTCACTTATCTATTCCAACACTCTCTTTCTCTATCACGTTTTATTTCCCAAATTACCCTCCGTCCCATCTGTTATTATAATTGAAGATTATATTTCTGTAAATTTAACTAAATGCCAAATCAGTGATATCCCCACCAAGTGGAATGTAAACATTTTAATGTAAAATCATGGTCTTTTTCTGTAATAACAATATTTCTGGGGGAAAAATAAATTAATAAATATCACTCCTTCTTCATTTTTCACGAACATATATGACTGGTATACGATTTTCATTGAAGACAAGAATTTAACATATAATTGCTATTTTTGGATGAATATGTGAGATTTTTTAAATTTATATCATTGATAATACCGTCTACGTTCGTTTCAAATCATCACGATAGTTGTTGAAAATCACGAAGTGGTCCTTTAACAGCACACGTGTCTATCACAGATGAATAAAGCAGAATTTAGCATTTTGACTCTTTTGAAAATGGATTGGCATATTGAGTACATATTACAGTCCTAAAACTACACATACCGTGATCAAATCGAACAATTATAGTTTGCTGTATAAGTTAACTGAAAAAAATATAAGTGTTCAACTCTCTTCCTTTAAATGCTTTCGTTGTAAGCATTAAAAGATAGATGTACGTTACAAAGTGTACAAAGTTTGAAATTAAAAAACAACAGATTCTCACTTTTTCGACAACAGCAACAAATGATTATGATGATTATGATGATGACCATAAACACAGCGGCACAGATGACTACGATGATTGTGACCATCGCCAATCCTTGAGGAGATTCTGGGAAAATAAAGAGATAGGAATCACGTATAGTTTTACAATTCAATCGTTTACCTTCTATACAATAACCTGTTTACAGTTTCTTCGATTTTTGATGCAGTTCTCTTTCGAAGATTTCTGTGAGGATTAGAAATAAATTTTTGTTGACTGTGATTTATTATTTATAGTTCATCAATGACAGCATTAAAGGGTAATATACATTCTCTCCACACATAGGCAGCTCAGTAGCAAGCAGCAAGCCTCTGTTCTAATTAGCCCAAATCCAGGGTTCCGGTAGATTGCCCTAGTGGCAAAAAGTTGCAACTCAAGATATCTACGTTATTTGCAGCCTTTGATACTTTTGTTTGTGAGCATCCTTAACGGCCGTATGTTGACATTGAAATAAAAATAGTACTGTTTTATAACTGTGTAAATGATTATTTGTTTCATAATAAATTTTATTTCACTAATCAATCTCAAAAACTAATGAGAAGGTTAAAGGCCATGTTTTGTAAAAGTAAGAGTTATCTCCCCTCAATGTTAAATTCGTTTTGCCGAACCCATACGGAAGTGACCAAGACTAACCGAATGATCACTTTTGTAACGGCGTCGCTGATTTCCCAACTAACATGGATTGCCTCAGGCTCCGATAAAACTTTATCGTTTCTACCACATGTATTAGGCTAATAATAACAGAGCCTTGCTCGGATACGACTGAGCTGCTTGAAGTAGGATTTACACGGATTCTTTATTGATTCTAAATTTTATATTCACCCGTTGTCTTGACTTCTCCAATGTTATGTGTGTATGTCATTGGGGTTGTTGTTGTTATCAGCACTGAAATCATTAAAGTATTTTGATTAGCGCCTTTATTATCAGGACTTTTCTGACAGAAGCTTAAGCAACATTTCCCGCCAACGTTTTTAAAATGAAAACCTTCCTGTTTAATAAAACAATTCAATTTCAAAATCAAAGTTGATTCAAATTCAATTAAATGTCAAAATGACAGTCAATTCAAATTTAATTTAAATTCAATGTAAACTCAATTCAAACTCAATTCAAACTCAATTCAAATTTCACTTCCATTTACATTCAATTTTAGTTTAATTTGATTGATAATTTGTTTAATTCAAATTTTATTTCTTTTATTCAATTATTTTGATATAAAATAAAGGGAGATTTCTCTATTACATATCGTTTATATAAGTAAACATACCAACTGTTATTCCTATTGACCTTTCAACTTCGTATGTTGTCTCACCAACGGTGTTGTTGCCCTGGCAACGGTAGATACCTGAATCGTTGATACTCAAATTGTCAAGTATCAACTTGTTTGAACCTTCGCCTATGACCTTGTCTTGACCTTTGACCCATTTAAAGTAGGGGTCAGGGTTACCGTCAACGTCACACGTAAAGGTCACCGAACTGCCAGCTTCAAACGTATTAGCAGGGCGGACTGGGTCGGACTGTATAGCAAGGTCTTCTTGTCTGATTCCATCTAAACATTGCACATCAATGAGTAATAATAATAAACTTAAAATGATACAAATACAGTAGAACACGGATATAGCGAACTCGGATATAGCGAACAATCGTATAAAGCGAACTAAATTCTTTGATCCCTTGGAGTTCGTTATATCCGTGTTCTACAGTACAACGTTTCAGGACTTGAATGAGTTTGAACATTGTATCAAAAAAGGCAGTGTAAAAGTATGCAGCTGCCGATCAAAATTATTGTTACATTATCTACAAAATGGTAAAAATGTGATTAATAATACACTAATACAATCACCTCTCTGCCAAAGCTTAGACATTTCGAGTAGATAAAGTAAAGTCATATCATCCTCATACAGTTAAATATGAAACTCACATTTATACTTGTCCAAATTCGGCTAGCTTCTAAACACAATAGGATCAAAACTGCAAAATTTCATTTGTTTATTTTTTCTTATAAAAGTTCATTTTTCTTTAGAGTGTAATACTTCATTAGGTTATTTTTTCATAATTTTTAGGCAATTTTTTTTTTTTTAAACAGAAATATAAAAAATTAATTTCAAAATTTTGACTCTTTCGGGTATTTGTCTCCTGCATCCCATATATACTTGTATATATGGTGTAGATATGAACCCTTAACAAATTGATGTATAACTTTTGTCTGTTAAAGTTTCAGTTAAGTAATCCAAATTTTCAAAAATGATGATTTTACATATAGGAAATTATGAGCAGTGTAACAAACTTTTGAGAGGATGTTGTTCAAAGAGTGTTTTCATTAACATATAACAGAATTAACTTTATTGTCACATTTCAGGCATTGAAAGACTAACCTTTGAGTCACTGAACGAACAACCACTTACTTAATTTACACACATTCAGAGGTGATTGCGAGATAAAATCCAACAAAGACTAATCTCTCTGTTTGCATTTTCATGTTTAGTATATTTTCCATAGCGCTTGTACCACTAAACTCTAACTCAATCAACCCAAATTACTTAAATCTATCTCAATCAACCCATACCACCAAAATATATCTCAATCAACCCATACCACCAAAATCTATCTCAATCTACCCATACCACCAAAATCTATCTCAATCAACCCATACCACCAAAATCTATCTCAATCTACCCATACCACCAAAATCTATCTCAATCTACCACTAGCACAAAAATATATCTCAATCTACCCATACCACCAAAATATATCTCAATCAACCCATACCACCAAAATCTATCTCAATCTACCCATACCACCAAAATCTATCTCAATCAACCCATACCACCAAAATCTATCTCAATCTACCCATACCACCAAAATCTATCTCAATCTACCACTAGCACCAAAATATATCTCAATCTACCCATACCACCAAAATCTATCTCAATCTATCCATACCACCAAAATATATCTCAATCTACCCATACCACCAAAATATATCTCAATCTACCCATACCACCAAAATCTATCTCAATCTACCCATACCACCAAAATCTATCTCAATCTACCACTAGCACCAAAATATATCTCAATCTACCCATACCACCAAAATCTATCTCAATCTATCCATACCACCAAAATATATCTCAATCTACCCATACCACCAAAATATATCTCAATCTACCTATACCACCAAAATCTATCTCAATCTACCCATACCACCAAAATCTATCTCAATCTACCAATACCACCAAAATCTATCTCAATCTACCAATACCACCAAAATCTATCTCAATCTACCCATACCACCAAAATCTATCTCAATCTACCTATACCACCAAAATCTATCTCAATCTACCCATACCACCAAAATCTATCTCAATCTACCCATACCACCAAAATATATCTCAATCTACCCATACCACCAAAATATATCTCAATCTACCCATACCACCAAAATCTATCTCAATCTACCTATACCACCAAAATCTATCTCAATCTACCCATACCACCAAAATCTATCTCAATCTACCCATACCACCAAAATCTATCTCAATCTACCAATACCACCAAAATCTATCTCAATCTACTCATACCACCAACAAATATCTCAATCTACCCATACCGCTAAAATCTATCTCAATGAACCTAAATCATATGAGAATATAAAGTCATCAAAGATGTAACTCACACTGTACGTTAATACCAGGCGATGACGTACAAACAGATTGGTCACACGAACGTCCTTGACCTTGCTGCTCAGGTGCAACGACGACACACCGGAAGTTCATTCCGTTGTGTTCCCGGGTCAAAGTGACCTTAAGCCGACTGGTTCGTTTGAAGATGCAGAAGCGAGGGCCAGTCTGGTCTTGGACTGGATCGCTCTGATTGGCAAAACGTGTAAAGTCAGTATGGTTATTTCCTTCTGAAACCCCAAACCAGGCAAGAGTTCTGTCACTCGGCCCGACATAACTCGAGCAGTTGAACTCAATTTCGTCAGATTCCGTGAAGATGTCCATGCTGCTTTGAGTCATAGTTGGAACATCCGGTTCACCTATTAATGTTAAATATTTTAAAATGGGAGATTTTGTAAAAGGCTTCCCTCGTGTCGGGAGTATAAGGATGAGACAACTCCTTAATTAGCCAAGTCACTTTTCTGGTTCTTATAGGCAACACCATTAAAACTTCCCATTAGTTAAGAATTCTTCCCACCACTTGATAATATTGTATCGTTTAATCAAACAAATATCTTAAATGCTCAATGTGTAAACATGTTTGATGCTGATTTGAAAACAATTAGGACTGAATGACAAATCCAGTTTACACCTTTTCAAATTAATGAGAGCTGAAAATGTGAACATGCCAAATGAACTGAAAAAATTAATTACTGAAAAATTGTCATAATTTTCGATTTATTCTTCTATCATAGTTGTTTTACATGGGTTGTCGTTTGTATTTTTTGTTAATGCACCCTTTGGTGTATCTCAATTATCAACGCGTAGACTTTGGGCTATCAATCAATCAATTTTATTCGTATGATTCAAGACTGTCAAGTATATGCAATATGTAGGAATTTAATCGATATAAAAACACTTACTCTCAATCGCTAGCTGCATTTCATCGGACGTGGTATAGATCAATTGATCTCTTGAAAAAGAAAACACGCACTTGTATGTCCCATTGTCGTTGCAATCTGCAGAGCTATAGGTGACACTAACACTGGAGTTTCCGTTCATATAAAGCTGAGCCTTTCTAATCATGTCTGCATCCTTGTACGAAGAAGAATTGGCTAGGATATTGAACTTAAAGTGTTCAATGAATTGCGAACTCTGATAGCGTTTCTGTTGTATACTGATGCTGTCGGGTCTTTCATTCACTTCAGTCGTGTATCTACAGGTCAGAGTGAATGGATTGGAACCGAAAGTAGTGATTCGGTCCTCGCCGGCCACAACATTAGCTCCCTTGGCAACTGTAAGACCTGAAAAGAAAAGCCTTGATTGGTTAAATGAAAAAAAAACCACATGTACCTTTGAGTTGCTCAGCTGACCCCCCAAAAATGACGTTTATAACAAGTTTATTTTCGTGAGGATTTTACTTGTCAGTTTGACGTCTAATTTTACAAAACATGGTACTTTTTTTACTGGACAACTGTAGGTGCCATTACGATGTACCCTGAAGCTGAACTTGGAAAAGGATATAACATTCAACGAATCGACAAGAAAGAGTGTGTCACTGTTTTAACTGAATGAATTCGACGACAATTCATCATTTGTATGATGAGAGATATAAGTCAGTTTCCTCAACAATGGCCACATGTTGCTTCTATAGCTTTCAAATAGCATCTCACAAGGTTGGGTCGTGGAATGCCAAGCTTCATCTCAAGATCTAGTCAGTTACATGGAGTTCAAAGCATAATACAAGACTCGTGAAATACTTGACTATCATACTCATGAAGAACACGATAGTACTATAACCAAATCCAGACGTAATTTGTGCAAAGAAAAATAAGGGAAAGGATTTAAGGGAAATCTCAATCTCAAATCTCAAGATCAGGCTGGAATGCTATATGTTCCATCTCGCCCGATTACTGTTGTAATTTCATTTGAAGCCTTGTTATCACATCACGCGATCCTTGAAAACATTTAAGGGAGAGCCATTATTGAAAGTTTATATATGAAGTCTTTGACCCAATGACACCTTCATTGTTATGAAATTACAGTATTGTTTGGTCACTTACTTCATAATTACATTGTTATGAAATTAAAGTATTGTTTGGTCACTTACTTCATGATATAATTACATCGTTATGAAATTATAGTATTGTTTGGTCACTTACTTCATGATATAATTGCATCGTAACGAAATTACAGTATTGTTTGGTCACTAACTTCATGATATAATTACATTGTTATGAAATTATAGTATTGTTTGGTCACTTACTTCATGATATAATTGCATCGTTATGAAATTACAGTATTGTTTGGTCACTAACTTCATGATATAATTACATTGTTATGAAATTACAGTATTGTTTGGTCACTTACTTCATGATATAATTACATTGTTATGAAATTACAGTATTGTTTGGTCACTTACTTCATGATATAATTACATTGTTATGAAATTGCAGTATTGTTTGGTCACTTACTTCATGATATAATTACATTGTTATGAAATTGCAGTATTGTTTGGTCACTTACTTCATGATATAATTACATTGTTATGAATTTACAGTAATGTTTTGTCACTTACTTCATGATATAATTACATTGTTATGAAATTACAGTAATGTTTGGTCACTTACTTCATGATATAATTACATTGTTATGAAATTGCAGTATTGTTTGGTCACTTACTTCATGATATAATTACATTGTTATGAATTTACAGTAATGTTTTGTCACTTACTTCATGATATAATTACATTGTTATGAAATTACAGTAATGTTTGGTCACTTACTTCATGATATAATTACATTGTTGTGAAATTACAGTATTGTTTGGTCATTTACTTTATGATATAATTACATTGTTATGAAATTAAAGTATTGTTTGGTCACTTACTTCATGATATATTTACATTGTTATGAAATTCCAGTATTGTTTGGTCACTTACTTCATAATTACATTGTTATGAAATTAAAGTATTGTTTGGTCACTTACTTCATGATATAATTACATTGTAATGAAATTACAGTATTGTTTGGTCACTTACTTCATGATATAATTACATTGTTATGAAATTACAGTAATGTTTGGTCACTTACTTCATGATATAATTACATTGTTGTGAAATTACAGTATTGTTTGGTCATTTACTTTATGATATAATTACATTGTTATGAAATTAAAGTATTGTTTGGTCACTTACTTCATGATATATTTACATTGTTATGAAATTACAGTATTGTTTGGTCACTTACTTCATAATTACATTGTTATGAAATTAAAGTATTGTTTGGTCACTTACTTCATGATGTAATTACATTGTAATGAAATTACAGTATTGTTTGGTCACTTACTTCATGTTGTAATTACATTGTTATGAAATTACAGTATTGTTTGGTCACTTACTTCATGATATAATTACATTGTTATGAAATTGCAGTATTGTTTGGTCACTTACTTCATGATATAATTACATTGTAATGAAATAACCGTATTGTTTGGTCACTTACTTCATGATATAATTATTCAATCAGCTGTGTTATGTGCGATGTCGAACGCCTATAGTCCCAAAGACTGACAAACGCTACAAATTATCCAAGCCAAATCTACCGGTGTAAACTTTAGATGTTGAATAAGGGTGGATCTGTCAAACCTTGATCGCTCAGACTGTTTCATTTAATCTTTAATTAATGTTTTCTTGATATTCGAATACAAGAAATATGATGCCTTGCTACGATTTTAATCCTGAACTTGACATTTCATCATTTTAGCATTAAGACTTTAACCAAAACGCTTTATGATAGACTATTACTATGTAAGGAATATAAACACGTAATATATACACTGTTATGTCTTTGATCGCGCCGGCGTCGCCATATTGTTGTCAAAGGTAATGCCGACGATGAGGTGAAAACATCACGTGACGCGTTTTGATTGGCTAGGTTCATGTAACTTGTTGGATGAAAATAGAGCAACTCCTTTTCCTTGCAACTCGTTTGCAACTTGTTGTATGCGACATATGTTGGACAGACTGACATGATAAAATTTGTTTAAAGCCACAAGTTTTATGCTACAATTCGCACCTTGTGAACGCACCTTTAAGCAATCCATATTCTCGCCTCGTCATTTTGAATATACTTGTTATATACAGCCTTCACAATATTGAATGATATGTTTGGGGCTGTTGCAAGGTGCACAAATGTCTTTTTAACCCTTACGATGCGGGGCGCGTGATATTTACGGGCCAAATATAAAATGGCACGTAAGCCCTCTTGGCGAAATCCGTAACTTTCAGGATAAGGCTATATATTGACTGCAAGCAGTCTTGGCTGCTCCCGGATATAAATATCAAACCTTTTCTCAAAAATGATTGAGGGTACCCACCTTGCGGCATTCATATCTCACAAACCAATAGAGATAATTCTATAATTTTTACATCATCGTGTAGAAGAGAGAATTGTCTTCATTTCCATGTATCATATGTATATCCGCGCACAAAAATAAAGAAGCGGCAAAGCGTTGCGACAAGTGCCGCAAAAAATTTGTTGACCTCAAAATGATTGAGGGTACCCACCTTGCGGCATTTATATCTCACGAACCATTAGAGATAATTTTATAGTTTTTACATCACCGTATAGAAGAGAGAATTGTCTTTATTTCCATGTATCATATGTATATCCGCGCACAAAAATAAAGAAGCGGTTAATCAGGATATAACGGTGGCTGGCACCGGACAAAACAATTCCGCCACGTGGGCTTGTAGAGCAAAAATATATAGCCGCATCGTAAGGGTTAAGAATCAGTGACGTGGAACAAATCTATTCATGATAGTTTTTAAGAATCGTGAATCGTGTGTGTTATAATCTGATGTGTGAGTTAACAATTTCTTGATTACCGTTTTAACCCTAAAAAAACTCGGAAAGCAGAGAAGACATAGAATGGTAGAATTATCGGTGAGTTATTGGTGGCCACATAGGTAAATATTTATCAAATATTTACTTTCATAGAAAGGTAACGATTGAAAATACCATTTTAAGGCTAATCAACGTAGAATAGTCGAAAACCTGATGCTCGTCAATACGTCAAACGTAATTTATTTTGAAACTCAACCAAGCAGTCAGAATGCTATTAACGTGTTGATGTTTGATATGTACATATTCATCTAAATTGGAGGTGTGATTTCGCCTACTGCGCATTCATTTGTAGAATTTATTGATGCATGTATTGTTCATATATTTTCCCTTTGGGCTGAATATGACAGAATGTTTTCATTCATATCATCAGTAATGGTATTTAGATTCTTATCAAAACTAAACAACATTTTATGATTTAATACATCGAGTCTATCATAAATGTGATATTCATATATGTCAGTTTATATAAGATATTTAACTGCATTCCGTGCTAACTTTTATTTTTTCTATAATGCGAGTTATTGGTTTCTTATGAAATATAAGATTGCCGTACAACACTACGGTATCTTACGAGAGTGAGTGATATTGGTAGTAAATGTACCAACGGTTGGCTTGTTCCACTGAAATGCACAAATGACTTATTCTTATATACCTTTAAAACGTGTTTGAAGCGACGTTTGACCTCATTTTACCTCTGAATTAGTATCACATGTATCCTCAAAACTCGGCGAGCACATCATTTGCAAATAGCTTTGAATTTTAATCAAATCTTTTTAAATATCTTTTATAAAGGAATATGATAAAAAGAGTACAAGTTTATCACAAACTGATAATCATAGTCTCATATCAGTTATGTTGAACAACATTTCAAGCTTATCTTATTTTATCACAATATCTTGTAAAAATATAGCTCGAAAATGACTGACAATGTAGAAAAATAACTAGTGCTGGTGGGTCTTTTGTAATCCAATAAGATATCAAAACTACCCGCACTAAATCAGAAAAATACCGCTTATAAACGACCTCAGTGTTGTTCGTTTTTTTAAAGGTAACGGTTTGCTGTTTGTCATTTACTTAAACACGATGAGAATGCATCATAATCATACAGGTATGTATAAAACTTGTCTATTTATAATCGGACTTCCCAGTCATGTCACATTTGTGTGGAAATTGAATTGTTATTTATTAAGTTTCACGAGAATTGTCGTAAAAGAACCCCTCCGTTTTAACATTTATCATACGACATTATTTTTATCCCTCCGTTTTAACATTTATCATACGACATTATCTTTACCTTAAGTTGATTTTAGTGTTCAAATTATGCAACAAATATAATGTTTTGTGGTCAAGCTTACCTGTTAAAAGCCACAAACATCTCAAAAACAACATCAACGTATCCATAATTTATGTTATCGAATAACCAAAGGTGAAAATCATGCCTCGTTTCATGAAGGTAACGAAGGGGTTTGGCAAGGGGCGATTCTTATGCAGTATTTGTTCATAAAAGCGAAGGAAATGCTTTGACAAGATGTCTCTCTAGTCGCTAACGCGCTAGACTAAAGAGACTCAATTTCAATTGATCGTTGATAATACAAATTGTATGAACGTGACGCTTTTCACACTTCGTCACGGTTCATCGACGTTGTTGATATCTCTGTAGCACTAATTCTTTCTGCAACGCTTGCATTCGATTTCAATACGGAATTCATGTTGATCAATCAATGCATTCAAGCAAAGCCCATGTTTACAACAATGGAAGATTTCCAAATACAGTCAGACCTCGATAATCCGTTCACCGATAATCCGAATCCCGCGGTATCCGAACGATATCCAGCTGTAACCAAACTAATCTCTATATAAACTCATTAAATGTTGATTCATTAATCCGTTGCCTCAGTCTCCGAATCCGAACGCAAATGATAAATATAGGAGTTAAAGCGAAAGTTAAAGAGTTAAATTTAAATTCTCGCACTTGTGGGGAAGACAAACCCACCAAGTGAGCTTACGTACAGAAAGTTGAAGGTGTATTTTTCCCTTTCAACTCGTACTTTGACGACACATATAATCAAAACAAACGGAAAGGTTCGGGGCTCAAAGTCGTTCTTGGAGTTCCAAATTTATATGCACGCGTTTACTCCTATAAGTATATTTACCCCTAGGAGTAAATATACTTACAGGGAGTAAACGTGTCATGTAATCATCCCAAAATAATTTACTTACAGGAGTATCTTTACTCCTACTAGTTAAGTACTCCACCCCAAGTAAAAGTATACTTACTCTTACTCCTGTAAATGACCGTGTTATGTTCTATAGTATATGCATAGTTGAGTTTCTAGATACATTTTTTCTCATCATTAAAACCTTTCATTTTTTCAAATTGGCTGTATGTTTCATTGTAGAGTTATTCACCACTGGGTTGGAATACTAGATATTGCAGTTCACACTGCATTCTATCCCCACAGAGGCAGCTCAGTCATACCCGAGTTAGCCTCTGTTCTATTACGGCTAGATACCGGGGTTCCGGCAGATAACCCTAGCGGCAAAAAGTTGTAACTCAAGATATCTCCCTTATTTTCAGCCAATGAAAACACCTTTTGGATATCCATGACATGGAGAATTCGTAACGTCCGTTTAGAGATATGGAAAATATCATGCCTTTATGTTTATTTTTAACAGTGTGAGGGGGAAATATTTGAAAAATCAGATATTGATTGGGTTTTTCATAAGATAGAAACTGTTTTATAATTGTGTAAATCGTTATTTGTTAAATGATGGATTTTTTAAACTAATAAACCAAAATTAACTAATGAAAAGGTAAAAAGCGATGTTTGTAAAAGGAAGAGTTATCTCCCCTGGAATTTAGACTTCAATGATAGCTTTTGCGAATGAACACTTTTGAAACGGCGTCGCTGATTGCACAACTAACTTCGATTGCCTCTTATCAGATTTCTACCTTTCTATCCCATGTATTAGCCGTAATAGAACAGAGGCTAACTCGGGTATGACAGTACTGTTGCTGAACACAAAATCTATCTAATGGTAAAATATTGGTAATCTCTGCACTCCCTCAGGATATGCATTTCACTCATTGACTTCTTAAGAAATATTAAATTTTCAATGTAAGCAAATCATGATATACTTAAGGGTCAATAAATTCCAATGGAACGTAAAGTAAATATACTTTTACTTCTAAGGGTAAAAATACTCCTAGGAGTAGTCTAACTCCCAGATCAGTGCAGCTGCGTACCATAAGTTTGTTCACTTGCTTGTGTATCTTAGTGCAAATATCATGTAATTTTAGTTTCATTTCTCCGTCCATACAACTACTCCGGGAGCACTTACAAAGAAACACCAATTGTCCATCTGTGAAATAACCATTCCCGAACCATATTTCGGGATCGTCTGGACTCTGGCGCTGATTGTCGATATTTGGCATGGTTAAATAGACAGATGGGGTCATATTTGTAAAATTAAAGTTTTCTCAAATTTCGATTTAAATAATCCATAAAAACTTTGTAAGAAAACAATCAACACAATTACATTTCCTTAGTACTAAGGAACACATTTGACTTAATTTGAAGCGGTTGATCACTAATGAAGGATTATGTAGAGAAAACAAATTCTAAATTTTGACCCCTGATCACTTCAATGCCCTGCCAAATTTGTTACGGTTGTCTGTTAGGTATGACATACAAATTTATAAACGCAAACCGATTCTTAACCTATGTAGTGAAATTTCAACATAATCTGTTTCGTTTTCTCAATGCTAGGATGCCTCAAAGGCATTCCAACATGACATTTGCACTAGAATACGCAGGTAAGTGAACAAACTTAAGGTACGCAGCTGTTAAGTGCACATGTCAGAAGGGCATAATAGTGTGTATGCGTGTCTCGCACTTTGTTGAATTTGAGGACCCACTGAAATAGAACGCTTGTCTCGTATGCCAGGTTGTACCTTCAAGTAGCTGCTCATACGTTCAAGGCGTTGTGAGGACGTTTACAACAAGTTTGCAATACGTTCAATTTGTATTTAATTCCATGACATTATACAATCGCCATTTATTAGTCAACAGTCTTTCAAACTCATGATGGCTGTATACATGCATTTACGCTGTTGCATTTTGATAAATCAAAAGACGAATGAACAGTTCGATAGCAGATTGGTGTGTACTTTAGTAATAACGCAGTCAAAACGTCAGAGAAACATTGGTAGCGACTTAAAAACATAAACAACGCAATAGCAAGGAAGTTAGATACATAGATAAAATACAAATAGGTAACGAGAGTGGTTGTGTGGAACGAAGTTGAAACGATTCGAAGGCTATTTGTTGTGATAAAAAGATGTTTGTCAGTTTCTTGAGAGGCATATAGAAGTTGGTAGTTAATATGACAAAGAGTAGGATGGATTACAACTTCTTTATTGTATTTGCATACGACGTTTCAAGGCAACTCCGTGCCCCTTCAGGTACACTTACCTGATGAAGGGGCACGGAGTTGCCTTGAAACGTTGTATGCAAATACAATAAAGAAGTTGTAATCCATCCTACTCTTTGTCATGTTTGTCAGTGTTCACGCGGCGTGTTGGTTGAGAGAGAACACATATATTGTGTGGCGGTGAATCACCATCAGTCGCTAATGGCTTTTTTTGTTTTATGTGTATTCTCCTTTCTAGTATCCAGAGAATGTGAATTGAGTAAGAAGAAACTCATATCTTAGAGTTATGATTTTATTTTCAATCAAGCTGTGAAAAAGATGATAATTACAAATTCGAGGATGATTTTTTACAATGTGGTAATGTGGTAATGTATTATTACGCATAACAGTCGAATAGCATAGCATAGCTCACATGGAACTAAATTAACGAAAACGCATATGGACAGCGATGTAAACAAAGTAAACAACGTAAAGTGCCACCTATACTACAGTGTTCTTATGTTATCAAATCAGTATTAAAAAAAAATTGCATGTTGTGTTTTGTATTGATAACAAAATAAAATTGTGTTATAATCGTTGAGTTAACCTGTCTAAATGCCTAAACTGGTTTGTTTTCCAATCTTCCTTGATAATAACTGTATCAGTGATGTTAAAATATAATAATGAAAAATAGAGCCATTGGCTCTGTAGCTCTTCAGGCTTCATCGTCAATTACAATATACATGCTGTTGAGTGTGGCAAATGTGATTCCCCCTTTGTAGAGGCCAAAGGGTCACCAATCATAAAATTAAGTATAATAGACGACAAGTTTCAGTTTTCAAGGCTGGCCTTATACTTCATTGGAGCAACAGGGTCACCAAACCTACAATTCATAATCCTCAATAATCAAGGAGTCTGTACACAAAGTTTCAGCTTCATCGTCAATTACAATATATGCTGTTGAGTGTGGCAAATGTGATTCCCCCTTTGTAGAGGCCAAAGGGTCACCAATCATAAAATTAAGTATAATAGGCGACAAGTTTCAGTTTTCAAGGCTGGCCTTATACTTCATTGGAGCAACAGGGTCACCAAACCTACAATTTAAGTTTTCTAGGCCTTATGGTTCTGGAGAAGAAGATGAAAATAGGTTTTTAGGGTGTGGTCCCTGTGGCCCTTATAAGGGGTCACAAGGCCACCAAAGCTACAATTTATAATCCTCATTAGTCAAGGAGTCTGTACACAAAGTTCCAGCTTTCTAGGCCTCATGGTTCTGGAGAAGAAGATGAAAATAGGTTTTTACGGAGTGGCCCCTGTGGCCCTTATTAGGGGTCACAGGACCATCAAAGCTACAATTTATAATCCTCACTAGCCAAGGAGTCTGTACACAAAGTTTCAGCTTTCTAGGCCTTATGGTCCTGGAGAAGAAGTCGAAATTCCACAAAGTTTACGGACGGACGGACGGACGGACGGACGGACGACGGACACCATGCCATGCCATAAGCCCATCGGGCCTTACAGGCCAGATGAGCTAAAAAGAAAAAGTGCAGTTTGTGCGATGATTATTAAAAATGACATAGTTGCAAGGACTAGAAATCAAGGAATATATGATAAGGTCTATACATCACCAATTCTTTTAAAGAAATATATGATATAGACTATACATCACCAATTCTTTCAAAGGAATATATGATATAGTCTATACATCACCAATTCTTTCAAATGAATATATGATATAGTCTATACATCACCAATTCTTTCAAAGGAATATATGATATAGTCTATACATCACCAATTCTTTCAAAGGAATATATGATATAGACTATACATCACCAATTCTTTCAAAGGAATATATGATATAGACTATACATCACCAATTCTTTCAAAGGAATATATGATATAGTCTATACATCACCAATTCTTTCAAAGGAATATATGATATAGACTATACATCACCAATTCTTTCAAAGGAATATATGATATAGTCTATACATCACCAATTCTTCCAAATGAATATATGATATAGACTTAACATCACCAATTCTGTCAAAGAAATATATGATAATTTTACACGTCATAAATTTCAAATTCAAATGTGCATGTTCCTTCTCTTCCAATAAACAAATAAAGGCATAGTAAATTAAAAACAGGTTATTCCAAAAAAACATTTCAACAATAATGATATATTGCAAAATCTTAAACATTTCACTTTCGAATCACGACGAATTTTATTACATCTTTCTTATTTATCTTAAAGGGGACCGTGAAACGGGAATACATTAAAGATTATAAAGCTCGTAATATTCGTTCAAGGCCACCTGCATTAAACAAAAAAAAGTATTAACTTGGTAAATAAACATACTGTGTTTGAGGATATTGATAGCCCATATCAGTATGTCGTTCGTGCACATATTGCTTAGCAATAGCTGCGTCTATGACGTCATAAGCACATCTAAACGGGACTTCACGGAAGCCAGTTGTTCATCTAGGCTTATCTGAGCAAATATTTAAGAATAATATCTGTAATAAGATAATATGAATAATGATGCTGAGGAATATATGGGTGACAACTTCTTTGTTCATTGTATGCGACGTTTCGACACAGATTCTTGTGTCGTTCTCTGCTTGAGAACGACACACGAATCTGTGTCGAAACGTCGCATACAATGAACAAAGAAGTTGTCACCCATATATTCCTCAGCATTATTGTCATTCCAACTTCTAAAATGCCTCTCAAAGAAGATAATATGAACTTCAAAATTTTGACAAGCGTAATGCAAAAAATACACACTTGTTTGTTTAAGTCGTATAATGCTTATCAGGGACAGGTGTACATTGTATGAGCGAAAATGTTACAATGACATGATCCACTTTAACACGTTTTGTTCAAAATAAGTTGGAGAAAATCATAATCATAGAAATAGTTTTCAGAAATTATGAAACTCATCAGAATGAATAAAAAAAGAGAGCAAGCGTATTTAAATCTATTTCTATGAGCGTTGACTTCACATTGCTTTTACGTTATTTTGATTTTTTTGTTATCAAAGATAACTGCGAGTAACTTATTATACATCATATAAAGATAATTAGGAAAGCGACATCCAAAGAACGCTGTTTTTCTGGGGTTTTTTCCGATATGAATATTCTAATAACTAAGGAAGATGGATAACAGAAATTGTTATGATGCCTTTATATTGATAATGTTTTTGGAGAAATATAGTTATAAAACAAAGGTAAATTGATAATTGTTGTAGTAAAATACCTTTATAATGTATGACTAAACACAGTACCAAATAAATTATCACCTTCAATTTGAATTTCTAAATATTCTGTGTGATTTTGACATTTACTGTCCAAGAATCCTATATGTTAGAATAAAGAAACAAGTAATAGTTTATTCTTTCATTTCCTCTTCGTCCTCTGCCTTGAAAGCGTCATCAACTATGTCATCTGTGACGTCATTATCCTCCCCTGTGACGTCACTGATCGTGGAATCCTTCTGAGACCTTGGTTTCTGGACTTGAGAGTAAATTTCTGTCACAATCTTCTTCGTCTCTGTCAAGGTGAGATATATGCTTAAGTTAACAGGTATTGCTTGCAGTTGCAGACATTCATGAACTAGCACAACCTTCAAACGTTTCGAGTTTGTCTAGTTTGTTTTGTGAAGGTAGGTAGCTTTATTAAATTTCATTGACATGGAAATATCATCAAAATCTTCTGAAGTAGAATATGGGTATGATATTAATTTCTTACTATTCTGGAAATAAATTTGCAATTTGCAATCCTATGGCAGCAATTAACCGACTGTAAAGCAATATATTGAAGATCATTTTGTTACAGTTTAATAGTAAGAGAGTTCTTCCTATCTTTTTTTCTCCATATGACTACCAATAAACAGAACGTACATGACGTTACTTATTAATCACCTTCTGATACCTCGACCTCTTCCTGTTCTTTCTCTTCTTCCTCTTTCTCTTCTTCCTCTTTTTCTTCTCCCTCCTTTCCTTCTGTTTCCTCCTCCTCTTCCTCTCTCTCCTCTTCCTCTGGAGTTAAACTCACGCCTGGGTAGTCAGGACCTGTACCTGCTGTTACAGAGAATACATAAATTACAATTGTGATTTAGATTTTTGCACTAGTACACTTATGTTGAATAGGAAACTGGATATTTTTTATTTGTTTTTTGTTATTATTTTATTTCTTTTTGAGGTACATTTACATTTAGGTTCAAACTACAAAGAAAGTGACATTTTACATAGCAATATTTACATATCGGCGAATTTTGCATACATATACAAATACAAACTTGATATGTTTATGTGACACGTACATGTACAATCATATGATACCTGTGCCTGCTGTAAAAGAGGGAACAAATCTTAGAAATGCGGAGGGACAAAGTCACCTACACTAGTGCATCCATGATGTATATGATACTTGTTGTTTAGGGATAGTTGGGTTATGTGACATGGACATATCTTACATTTGTTTCCTAGTGATTATGATACTTACACTAGAACATACTGTAAATGATTATGGTAATTATGTGAAATGCGGATTATGTTAAGGGTACAGATCGTACATGTGTTGCTGATTGATAATGATCCTAACACTAGTGAACGCAAGATTTAAATGACACTGGTGATGTTTATGGATAAATGGTTTACGTGAGGGTACAATTCATATATCTTACATGGCTGCCGAACAAAAGGACACACGCACGAGTTCGTTACGAATGTAGTACAACGTTGAGTGCCTAAACAACTATTTTAAGCAGTGTCAATGAATAGAATAGGACAGAAAGAATCCCCCTGTCTACCCACCGTCCTCAACTTGGTGAGACTCCCCATGGCGTGACTCCGTCAGCAGGGTCTTTCCATACAGACTGCTTTTGATTATCACTGAAATACATGAGGAAACTCAACAATATTCCGAGAATCAAAGTTAATTAAAGTTTAAAAAAGTTTCTTTGTTTGGTATGAGACGATATAATATATCTTAGAAAGTTATTGAAAGTTGCATTTCATTAACTGTTTTAGTGGCTTGTAGTGATTATTAAGTACATTAATTTAGAAATTTACAACGCTATTATTCACAGGATTACGTATAATCCTTCCATTTTCAACAAGGGTATAACTGAAGGGATGTATAGGTTAAAGGAGGACTTTACCTCCATAGAACATTCAGTGTTTAAGAACTAGATGCTTCTGAACTTTGTGTGTTGAGCACAGTTTACACTTCCATAGTTTTATATGCTCTAGGATACAGTTTATATTTTTTTCTAGTCACAAAATGTTCATATTACCCATTACTGAGTCTTTGTCCGACTCGCCACCTTGGAAACACCGTGTTCCATTCTCGCCTGCACGTGTAAGTAAGGAACGAAATCATTAAAGATCATAATATTCATGTAATATCATACAATTATAGACTGGTAATTAGGTCAATACCTGCCTTTTTAGACCACAGGAAAACAATATTGACCGAGGGTCTATAAAACAGGTATTGACCGAATTCACCAGTCCATAATTGTGTTATTATATCTCGGTTAAAACAACGAAAAGGAAGTAGAAAACTACAAGTATGAGCAGCATTTCGGCTCGATTGTTGGTAAGGACGGGTCAATGACGTAATGATAACAATAGCATGACGTCATGAAACAACGGTTTGACGTCATCGGCTCTATTTTTACTAACTTAAGTCAATATCACTTTTGGTCGGACTCGGGGTCACGGGGGTCAAGTCACTATCACTTTTTGTCGACTGTCAGGTGATCGGTTCTCCACCAATGGGATTGCCGGAAAATATATATAATGTGTTTTCGGAATCTTTAGATTAACATTTTAAATGCACTTTCGATATTCATTATCCTCCCAAAAAGAAGTTCTTTGATAAACTCCCTTGGCACCTTTATCTCTATGTGTTTGGGAATATTCAGTGATTCGTTCAGTGATTGGGTGAGTAAATGCTATGATATGTATAGTAACCAATGGCGATCATGATAGTGTGAGTTACCAGCTAGCAATCCAGGCAGGGTGCAAGATTTATACCAAATACTATACCAAATGAATTCATATCTTGTATGAAATACATCTAAGATTATATCATACAATTTGTGCCGATTAACAATTTGGTTTTCTTACAATCTAAATAAATTTAGATCAACAGGTTTTATATTTGGTCATACATGACATGACATGACAGTATGACAAAATACAAAATCTGTTGATCTAAATTTATTTAGATTGGTTTTCTTAACCCTTACAGTGCCCGGCCTTTGACGCTATGCGCTCACGCAGTGCCGCTTACTTTTGGAGTAAACTTGAGATTTTGGTCAACGTTGTACAAAAAATGTCGCTTCGGCGTTATCTATGTTCGGAAATTCATGAAATTTTAAGAGAAGAAAGCTGAGTTGTTTCCATTCAATCGATGTAATTTTAGATCATAAATGACAACAATGAAAATGAATTTAATCTAATTATAAACTGCAGAGACGTTTTTCATGCAAATGTTCAGCTGAGGAACGTTAGCTTACCCTTGTTTCATCGATTGTAATTAAATTGCCGTTATCTACAAAGTAATTCGATTGTTATTTATCAAGAAAGCGGATGTCAGTGATCACGTTGATGTGTTTACTTCGTACATGCGACCGATTGTTCACGAAATAATACAAGTTATCTTTTTGTTTTCATTTGTTGAACATTGTTCGCCGTGACGTCATAGACAAACAAAGTGCAGTAAATGTACGGTGCACGCAAACTCCTTGCATTATTGGGAGTTTGGGGGGAGGGGCACATATATGGTCCTGGGGCACTATAAGGGTTAAAGAGACACAGAGTATGTTGATAGGATCACATATGTCAAATTTTATTACATCGGGAACCACTAACTGTTACTGAAAATAACAAGTTTAAGGTCGGTCAGTATTTTAGAGCGAAAATACGGCTATTCAAAGTCGGGATTTTGATCGAAAACCGGACAATGTGGCTCGAGTGGCCCGCGCAAATTTAGCAAACGTAATTTTGAAACCTTGTCATAAGCTGACAGGAAGATATATTCGATACTATAGTGTTTATTGAGTATTGTAACTAATAGGTAGATTAACTGGATGCATAATTTCGATTATTAAACGTATTTGAAGTGTTTTCTTGATTTTTCCATAAAATCAAGCATTTTAGAGATATTATGCATACATCGATATATTTGCAAGTCCAGTGATGAGATATGAACTTCAATCAGCATATTGATATTTTGTAGCTTATCAAACCAAATTAAATTTTAAGAAAGATACTCTGTGTCACTTTAATGGGTGAGTATATAAAGTTTGACCCACCAACGCAGTCTCTGTCGTATGTAGGGTTGGAGGTGTCAACTGTTATCCTGTGAATGAAAATAAAAAATTCAAATTTCACAAATTTTGCACGACGCATGGCAAACCTAGGCATACACGTTTTACATTATTACTGCTATCAATGTTTAAGAAAATACGAATGAATCTTTTTATTGAAATGGCCAAAACGAGATCATTTTCTGTGGCATTTTAAATTAGAAGTTACAACTTTTTACTGATGAATATGTAAAACAAAAAAATTGTAAAAATACATTTTCCGCTATTAAAAATAAAACAATAGAAATTGGTACTCACCCATTACTGTTGTGTTTTCGTTTTGAGTCTGCGAACAAAAAGGACTTTTGCAAAAAGATTTTATCATCATTTAAATTGAATGGCAAAAAGTATTTTTGAAAGAAAGTTTTGTACGGACAATATTCGCAAGAGCATAACGTGCTGCAAGCATTTTAAAGATGATTTGTGTCAAATGCTTATGTAAATTTACTAAAATGCCCTCCCTGTTTGTATTTATCCCAGACTACAAAATATGACCCAACAATAAGTTTTAAAAGAATTTCGAACAAAAGCATTCAATGTCTACAACATTGGAAATTCAAGGCCCTTTTTACATGAAAACAGACTATACAATTCAGTCTGGCGGCTATAATCATAATATCAGCTTCCTGTTGTCTTGAGAAATTTTTTCATCTTTAAACTTGACAAAGTGAAGTTTCGAAAAAAAAAAGTGGGATAAAAAATTTTTTACGGCAGCTATCAAATAGTTATTACTAAAATCCCAACCCCTACCACTAATTAAATGTGAGTATGATGCAGGATCAATCAAAAAGTATCATGTATTAAAAGAAAATTGATTTAACCATTTAAGCGTGAAGAAATTTAATCATACGAGTCATGGAAATAGATTAAAGTAGCTTAACTACCGTTGTACGTTCACATACAGCTTCCTGTATTTCAGACAGACAGACAGACAATAGTTTTATTAACGTCTCACTTCTGTACATAGCTAGAATACATTTACATTTATACACAAAATTCCTTTATAAAACATGTACAGAAAACATGTTCAAAACAGAATTATGAGAGACATAAAACATTATTTAACCATATAACAAGTCTTTCCTACGTTGTAGTATTAAAAAGCAGATTTTGGCTGTGTAAAAACCGATATCATGATTTGTAAAAATAAAATACATTTTTTCAAGATCCGATTTATCAAAAAAGTTTTGTGATAAAATAACACATTTATTAAACAGAGAACCTCTCAGATCATCATATAATACACAGTGAAACAAAACATGTACATGTAATTCATCTTCTAAGTCATTATAACAATTAAAACAGTTTCTATTTTCTAATAAAATAGCTTCATAACGGCCCCATTCCACCCTAATGGGAGCAACGCCACATCGAAATTTAGACATAGCCGACCTGTAATGTCTTGGCATGTGATGGATTATATAATTTTCAGAGTAAAAATTACACTTAAAATGCTTATAAAGTCTTAAGTTTATTCGAACCAGTTCTCCCATCTTTCCTATTTAACAATGAATGCCATAAAATAACAAATACATCCATAACCTTAACCTCAAAGTTGTACAGAAAACAGATTTCTTGATCTTAACAGGTGCGTCTAAATAATAGTGTAAATCATAGTGATAGTGTAAATCAAGGGAACTTTTTCCTTACTCTAAAATTACATTAGGATACAAAGCTAGTCCGTTTGAAATCAGAGACATTACACTGGTTTGATTGCGAGTAAATCTTAAATTGAAACCGAACGCACAGTAGAACAGAATTTCTTGCAAACAGTTACTTTCCATTTTCTTTTCGCATCAAGAATTCAAGATCAGTGTATTTTTTTTACAAAACGTGTTAAAAAGCCTTCAATGCTCACGAGAAGTGTCATGGCCTCCCGACTTCCGTCTCTGAATGACCACCACAACCACTACGACGACGACGACAACCAAGATGGCGGCTGCTACAGAGAGACCTATCACTAGTGCCATACTAGTCGATCCGGAAGTCTCCACTGTTGTTCCGACGGAAATGACGTCATCTGTTGGAGAGAGAAAATATCTACGTAAATGTTGCTGTATTTCATTTTGGTTGGACAGTACATTGCGTTACTTTTAACAGATTTACCAACATTATAGTCCGTTTAAATGATAAATGGCACGTGACCAGTATAATTTACTCGATATTCATTCAATATCGCAAAACTCGTTTATTTAAGAATTGGCAGCTACAATGAAATAGACTCATAAATGGTGACAAACCTGAAACGCGCACGCGCAGAACGGATGCATTACGGCAACCAAACATGTTGCAAGCTGTAACGTAATAATCCCCATCATCTGATGACGTCACAAAGGGCAAGGTCAATCTCTCTTCATATCCGGGCGAGTCAACGGAAATACCTAGACAAATACGTCACAAAGAGTTTTGATTATTTGAAACAGAAAATTTTATTTAAAAAAAACCTTATTGTATACTAATGGCTTGTGAATGCTTACCATTGGGAAGGGAACCGATATGTTTAAATAAAAATTACTTGTGATTTACTCATTTAAATTTTACAAGCAAAGCAGACATTCGACTAAGATAAAATCAAATTTCTCATAATATTTTCTTCAAATATCTTACCATTTATTTTCACTGAAACCTTCTCTTTCGATGATCCTGTCAGGATATCTGTTCCGCTTGTGTTAACCCTCTGGTCGCCGACATACCACGTGACCTTGGCTCTCGGATTAGCAACGTACCGATAAGTCAAGGTCAAGGTCGTGTTCACCTGGGTCGTCACTGTCGTAACGTCGTCATCATTACTTGCCAGAAAGTGGGGGGCACCTAAAGGAAGGCCAAAGGTTAATCTTTTTAATTTACTTTCGTTTTCCCTAATCTACTTTGGTTTTTGTTTTCTTTCGGTATTTAACTACTTTAGGGTGTCTCTGCTTGAAGTTACTGTTTTACTTTAGCCAAGTGACCAAATCAATGATGTTGGAATAGAATAGCATAACGACGCCTACATTTTGAAAGTTTATTTACACACTTGCTTATCCTACATGGTGTAGTTGAAAATCACATTGTTTGTGTTGTCGTGTTTCAGGCAGCGTAGCTCGCGAAAACGAAACGGATATTTTTTTAATACCTACGAGGGCAGGAATATCGACGTTCATATTTTTCATATGTTGCCTTAGGGCAAAATATCACTTTTTCATTGTGACGTGACGTTATAAACAACGCTTTGACGTCACGGTTCACCTACATGTATGACGTCACAAACTATACGGGCCGGCGGCAGCTAGTCCGCATATGGTGAGAAGTAGGTTTTGAGTATTTAATTTAATTTTGGGACTACGGTAATAAACAGAATATTTTATTCGTGTCCGAGACATACTATGTTTACGACACTCGTGCCTAAATATCTGTATATCTCTCGTTCTCGCTCGGGAAATACTAAAATTTAACCACTCGTGTCGTAAACATAGTATCTCATGGACACTCATATACTATCCTCTATGTTCACGACAGAATTAAAGATCAATCACCGATCCTCCCCCCCCCCCCCCCCCTTTCAACAGTTGCGCTTGCGATACCCAATTGGTGCATCCCTCCCTCCCACCACCACTTTTAAAGGGCATTGAGATGGGAAATTTGGCTTTCTTCTGCACTTGGCCAAATTTTGTGTTTTTTTTTCCCTATCAGAAGGTCAATGTGTAATATATATAATAATAATTTAAGGAAATAAGATTTTAGGAAAAAATGACCCGTGGGTCATGTCACGATGTCAAATTTCTAACGAGGTGACAGAAGAACCAAAGAAGAGTTTTTTCTTTACATGGACAACAAACAGTAATTTTTCTGTTCAGTTGAAGGTATTTAATTGACGACCAAACTAAATGGAAATGACATGGTATTTAAACTAAGGCACGCTGGTAAACCAAACTTTCGGCATCCATCTATTGTGTTCGAGGAAGATATATATCCAGTAAGATATTTAATATTTCTTTTGTAACAGCTTTTTATTGATATAATGACACAACTCTAACACTCTTCGATTCCTGAATGGGGAAGACATAAAATTTTTAAAGGTCAACAATTATTTGCACATGTGCACATATAAATTGTTTAATTATCCATTATGGTATAAATATGAAAGGTATTTACCTTGGATGAGAAGACGAGCCCAATGAAAGCCATGATTACTTGTCGAGTCGTTTTTCCCAAGGTCATTGGAGGCGTTACAGATGTATATCCCGTAGTCAGAGAAGGTAAGTGACGTCATACGCAGAACCGACTGCGTGGCAGTGTTTTCTCCTTCAAGTTCTCTAACGACGGACCTTCCGTTCATGTGTTGCCAAGGTTTGAAGGTGGCGTTGCCAGGGTTACTGTCAACGTCGCAGGTGAAGGTCACCGACTCTGTGCCGTTCTCGGTCGTCGTGACGTTATACGTGACGTTGAGTTTGGGGCCATCTTGAGGGATATGAAAACAATAATTGGTCTTCATGGAAATGTTTTTATTTTTTGAACTTCTGAAGGATGAGTTAGATAAGGTATTGCTCACAGTATTACACACTTCTAATTTACTCTTCTTATTAAACCAACTTTCACCATTTTTGTACCTTCATTTCTGTCAATTCTTAAAAGAGCTTTGATAAAGTATCACATTTTTTTACTATCTTAATAGTTCAAGGCTATAGATATTCGACTTTTTCATTCCCTTAATTTCGCCTCCATATCCATCGGCCTACCAAACAAAACAAAATCAAATCAAATCAAAAGACGGCTAAATGTACCACACATGAAATATAAACATTTTCAATAATATTGAACATTTTGTCACTACATACAGTGACTACACAGAGAGACGTGTAAAATCCCATAACAAAACACTACTCAAATTACTAACGAATCGATCGTAAAATCCTTCAACTTACAGAGCACATTCAGATATCGAGTTGTAGTATAAGCCGAGCTGTTTCCTTTTGTGAATTTATTTGTGACATAGCACGCAATCTCGGCACCATTGTCTTCTCGCGAGACTGTGAAGTTGACATGCGTTGAAGATCTGTAAGATTTATCTCCCTTTCTTCTGACAACGAGGGTCGTCCTTCCCTTTGGTTTACCTGGTGGGCGTGGCCGACACGTTATATTTACCATATCCCCCTCAGAAAGTGACTCGGTGGGGTGAAGTGTTATTACTGGATTGAGTGGCATATCTGAAAAGGCAGAAGAAGGTCTCATTGAAGGGAAAAGGTTGAAATTGTAGAATGTGGCTTTATTCAATAATTATATTTATATTTAGTACATTGAAAGGTTTCAGGGAAGGATTGATAGCTGACATTGTAGAAATAAGGTTTCGTTTACAGAAAGAAACTTGAGTTGTGATATAAATTAATAAGGAAGAAAGATATCGCTGACAGAATAAGGCTTCATTGAAAGGATAGGAAAGAAAAATAGCTTGCAATGTAAGATAGTAATTTCTTCAAAACTATATTTGTTATGTTCTGTCTGTAGAAAATGCTGTAACTTATTCGTTGGACAATTCATTGGCCAAATATGCCCTCCCCACCGGTGAATAGTGTCATCATGGGTTCATAACAAACTAGCAAACACGTTACCAAATGAGGAGTCCAAACTGTATTTTAGTAACCTTTCTTATTCGGAACAAGCAGCTGACATGGTCGAGCTGTATCCCCAGCAAATTGCAAAACAGGTATAGATTTCGCTTATGTATTGCAGATATGTCACACAAAAAACAAATTTTCCAGGATATGAAGGAAACTGTTCAAAGCAAAACACTAAATGATACCAACATTAGGTTCACTGTTGGGCCGTCCTGTCTCAGGGTACGAACGTTACGCTAACTCAACTAATCTTTACCCTTGGCTCAGAAGCTAGATTCGCTTGCGCGGCCCGACTTGGGATGTAGCCAATCAAATCATTTTCTCGCCACCTTCTCGATAAAATTTCAACGAGAAAATGATTTGATTGGCTAAATCCCAAGTCGGGCAAATTCTGACAAACTTACCACTTTTTCTCCAAGATCATAATATTTTATGTAGATTTTCTCAAAATTATTACTCATGACACATTATTACATGTTTCTTCATTTCCACTATGAATTTGAATTGAAATGGATGATTAGTAAAAAAATTATGAGCCGGACACAAAGTGTAACAGCCGGACAGTACCGATTTTAATACCCCGCGCAACTAATAAAATATTGTTGAAATTGACATTTTTTATTGTCATAAGTGTCATAAGTGGAATATGCTATACTCACATTGCAGATTAAGAGTAGTATTCTCTGTCGCCTTCGACATTGTAACGGGATTTGTAGCTGTGCACGTGACTACGTCGCCATCTTGTTCCCAGCCAACCCACAAGGTCAGGGACTGGGTGCATATGTCCTTTGCCCTAACAACATTGCTGACGTTTCCAGTAAGGTTGCCATGGTCCCACGTGAAGATAAATTCAGAATCGCACATGCACGTGCAAGAAAGGGTGAGAGGCGTGGATCCGTATACAGCTCCTACTCTGCTCTGGTATATTGATACGCTGGTCGGGAGGTCTAGCTTGGTTGCTTCTGGTAAAGGCAAACAGTGAAAAATCTTAAATCTGTCCGTACCAAACAAGCCTATTTAAAACCTACGGTATATCGCCTTTGCGATTGTGCTTAAATAATATTAAGTAACACTACTTGAGAAAATTGTGAAGTTCTTGTCATTAATCAGATAATTTTGTTAACCGTTAAATTAATTTATAACCATTTGCGACAAAGTAATATTTACAAATTTGATGCTGCCGTCAGTTAAAAAACAATGATATGGTTTTATACCTATAAAACATAAACTAAGAATAATAGTTTATTAAAAATGACAAAATAATATGAGAATTATGAAACATATTCACACAATATTTTTTCACTTTCCGATATAACAATATTGACAACAATTAACTGTAAGGTACTATACATAAGGTACTATAAACAGAAATTAAATGACAGTTTACAAAAAAGGTTTAAAGGGGCAGTAGCACGTTTTTAGGGGGAATATATGTTGATGTCAGGAAAATGAAAATAAATGATTCCAATTGAAAGGTGAAGTTATCAAGCTAAACGACGCAATAATATATCCAATGTAAAGTGTAAAGTTAAACCATGCGATTCCTTTTTCTTATAAAAATGAATAAAAGGTGTTCACACAAAAATGGCGGCCAATGGACTTTATGTCAATCTTTATATTTCGTTCTCTGACTATGGATGATCGGTTTGTATTATGAGATTTTTGACGCTATCAAAGTAATACATTTATCATTTACTTACAATTATCAGTGAACAATTTAAAATATAAAATTCTCAAAAAACGTGCTACTGCCCCTTTAAAGGCATGATATAGAATGCAATTAATTTTCTAACACATACTCAGATAAAGTATTTCATCTGTAGATTGAATGAAAATGATCTTCCATGTTTTTAAAATTACTTTACACCAAAAAGTATTGACGTATACATTATAATAGGGTAAATTGATGAGACTGTGAAGGCACCTTACCTGTTACTTCCTCATAGACGTTCACTTGTACCTCATTGCTGTTCTGTTTCGTAGACGGGTCCTCACAAGAGTAACTTCCGGTATCCTTTGACGTCACATCCGTCAAGACCAAAGATAGTCTCGTCTCCTTGCATGAACTTCCAAACTCTCGCGATGTCCGGGAGAGGGAACAGACGTTAGGTTTATTTCGTCTAGTAACTGCAATGCGGCGGCCATT
Organism: Steromphala cineraria; assembly: GCA_916613615.1. Classification (NCBI taxonomy): domain Eukaryota; kingdom Metazoa; phylum Mollusca; class Gastropoda; order Trochida; family Trochidae; genus Steromphala; species Steromphala cineraria. The sequence continues at coordinate 19,383,303 of OU744737.1, forward strand.
TTGAAACCATTTTATACGTCCAGTTGAAGTTGTTGTTTCACAGATTACCGTTACATTCATTCCTTTAAAGTATTTTGTTTTCCCTCCTTTGATACGTATTGATATGTGCCCTGTAATCAATGTTATAAAGAGAATAATAAAGGCCCTTCATTTTATTGATATTTTGATTGAACGAGTTAAAGATTTAGTATAGAGCTAGCGAAAGTTAATGTGATTCCAAAGTATTACGAGTCTTATGCAAAAAGTATCAAATGGAAAAAGATTAGTTTTCTGTTTTTTACTTCGCAACATTACTGAAGCTACGGAAGGGTGCTGAAATTACCGGAGTTAGCTATCATTGTGGCAGCAGGGTTAACACTGGGACTTTATAAGTAAGTATCTTATGTCCTGCAGTATTATCCTCGTTCTTTTTAAATATAGTAATATGTAGTCCAGCTTATCTGTTTGTTCACAATAAAATTCAGAATTTAATTATTTTACCTTTTGGAAAATTTTGTAAACTGAGTAAATTCCTATCAGAAATAATCAACGAAACGACTTTAAAGAAAATACAAAACGGGCGTTTAAGCGCTTACATTTATCATGACTTCAGAAATAAATTACCGTTTTGATTGAGTATCTAATTCTATCTGTCTTTTGTTTCAATGCAACTTATTTTGCCCGAAAGCTTTTTTGAAAGAAAATGACCAGAAGCACCATACTCATTCTCTAATGTATGAAATTATGATTTAAAGGGGCAGTAGCAAATTTTTAGGGGGAATATACGATGATGTCAGAAAAATGAAAATTAATGGCTCCAATTGAAAGACAACGTATTTAAACTAAAAGGAGCAGTAATAATTCAAATATATAACGTAAAGTTTAGCCATGCGATTGATTTTTCCTACACAAAATGAATTAAAGGTGTTCACACAAAATGGCCGCCAATGGATTTTATGTGAATCTTCATACTTTGTCCTCTGACTATGGATGATTGACTTGTGTCATGATATTTTTACACTTTCAATATAATCCATTTAGCATTAACTTACAATTATCAGTGAGAAATTGAAAATATTTAATTATCAAAAAACGTGCTACTGTCGCCTTTGCCTGACAGCAGTACTTGTTTTTCAACTATGTGAAAATATGGTGACATTTCTCTGAGTTTATGTCATTTCGCGTTTTCTTAGCTAAGAAGTTAGGTTTGTTCTATACAAACGCCTCTAATAAGATATCATTGTCATGGTAATTTGATAAATTTTGCTTCTGCCTACTATCCTCAAAAACTGTTTCTCCGAAATTCAAGAAAAGAGAAAAACAATTGTATTTTTACAATTTAAAGGATACTAATTTAAAATGTCGATATATTCTAGCTCTCGCTTGGGTAATGTCAAAATATCCGTGCTTCAAATATATTACGACATGGACATCCATGTAATACCCTGTATATAAATAGCCTATGAGTTCTAGTACCTAGCAATCGTGTGTCAATCAACTTCTCTCGCTAAAAATTACTGCTATTGCCTACATTAAAAACCATCCCTTTAAAGGGGCAGTAGCACGTTTTTTGATAATTTTATATTTTAAATATTTCAATTATAATTGTAAGTTAATGCTAAATGTATTATATTAACAGTGTCAACAACCTCATTACACAAGCCAATCACCCATAGAACACCTTTAATTCATTTTGTGTATTAAAATGAATCGCATGGCTAAACTTTACGTTATGTATTTGAATTAGTACTGCTTCATTTAGTTCCAATACATTGTCTTTCAATAGGAACCTTTTAATTTCCTTTTCCTGACATCACCTTATATTCGCCCTAAAACGTGTTACTGCCCCTTTAAAGAGCTACTTAGGGTTGCTAGAGTTCACATACCACAACCTCTGAAAATGAAATAATTGATCTAGAAATACAAATGTTGCTAAATAGTATCATTTTAAAGCAAATCAGCTTATAACAATGGCAATAATAACAATATGCTATTATGCTGCCAAGGCCTGCCATAATATGTTGCTACTAAGGCGTTCAAAGCTTTATGGTTAATATTCCATTTGATACATATATATAAAATGTCTGAATGTATGATGTTATAATAATATATTTTACCTACCTTCACTTTTACTGTATATTTTAATGTAATAATAGTCTCTCATAGCTTATAGCTCATAGCTCATAGCTCATTGCTCATAGCTCATAGCTCATAGCTCATAGCTCATAGCTCATAGCTCATTGCTCATAGCTCATAGCTCATAGCTCATAGCTCATAGCGGCGCTGATGTCTCTTATGGTGTGTTTTAATTTGAAATGTATATATACAGTGGTGAGACTCAAATAAAACATTGTCTGTCTGTCTGTCTGGCGGTAGGGAGACATTCAGTCGAGATTATGATCGAAAACCGGACAGTAGTCAAACGTAATTTATAAAACTTATTTGAATAGCCAAAAGGATAGGTAGCGGTAGAGAGGTAACATAATTAGAAACCCATGTACATTGACGTTTGTCTCAGTATCTGTGCACCTGTAAGGTTATTTTAAAAAAATTACGGAAAAGTGATACTAATTACACAATTATTACTATGGGATAAAAAATGTTATGGATGTTTTTAATTAATACCACTACATATAGCATATAAAAGCTAATTAATATTTCGTTAAAATCACGGAGTGGTTCCTTAATTTGAATGGGGTCTCAGTATCTGTGCACCTGTAAGGTTATTTAAATAAATTCAAGGAAAAGGGATATTAATTACACAATTATTACTATGGGATAAACAATAAATTATGGACGTTTTGAATTCATACCACTACATATAGCATATTGGTTCGTATACAAGCTAATTAATATTTCGTTGAAATCTCGGAGTGACTCCTTAACTTGAGTGGGGAGGGGGGTCGAAATACAACAATCAGAACATGCATTTAGGTTATAATATTACATAGGAGTTTGAGTGCATTGACTTACAAATTTTAAGATTTCAATATGTTCCTTAAAGGGACAGTAGCACGTTTTTAGGGGGAATATAAGGTGATGTCAGAAAAATGAAAATTAATGGTTCCAATTGAAAGACAATGTATTTAAACTAAATGGAGCAGTAATAATTCAAATATATAACGTAAAGTTTAGCCATGCGATTCCTTTTTCTTACACAAAATGAATTAAAGGTGTTCACATAAAATGGCCGCAAATGGAGTTTTTGAGAATCTTCATACTTTGTCCTCTGACTATGGATGATTGGATTGTGTAATAAGATTTTTGACACTGTCAAAATAATACATTTAGCATTAACTTACAAGTATCAGTGAACATTTTTGAAAATAAAATTATCAAAAAACGTGCTACTGCCCCTTAAATGTAAGAACCATTAGATAAAGACAAAAATGACATAATAGTTATTTCGTATGCCATCATCTATTCAGCTACAGTCGTGACGTCATTCTCTATATGTCAGTTCATCTTTTCATTCAGTTAAAAAAATGTTTAAATAAATTTATCAAAGTAACCATGTTGCATTTGTTTCTATTCACACATTCTTGACATTAACAAGTGAAAGTCGGCCGAATTATCAGTGAATGAATATTTTTAATTACTATTTTCTTATCCATAATCCAAGTATGAAATGAGTACACCTTTTACTTGCCCTTTGAATATATCACTTGTCCATTCTTTGGAGAGGACATTAAATTTGTTCCAGTTTAAGAATAATTCAATCATTAGTTGTCCTTGTAATCTCTAGTTCCTAAAATCTAAAACATAAATTTAGGGAACCTTAACATCATTTTATGAATATGTCAACTCAACTAAACATGATGAAAATGAATTGAATCCCTGACTAACTATAGAAATACAAAACAGGTTTTATAAAAGCGATAAAGATGCCTATTTAAAACCTACGGTATATCGCCTTCGCAATTGTGCTTAAATAATATTAGGTAACACTACTTGAGAAAATTGAGTTCTTGTCATTAATCAGATTATTTTGTTAAACGTTATATCAATTTTTACACCCCTTGGGCGGTTATATCCCTTCTTTTTTCAATTAGTTTTAACTCGTAACTACCTTCTTATAGGTATTTACCCTTTACACCCCTTGGGGAGTTATTGCCTTTATTTTAGTTGAATGTTGTATGCCGTGAGCTCCATTCGCGTAGGTTGGTTATCTCATAACCACCTTGGTCGGTTATTAGATTGTAAACAATCGCAAACATTTCGACCTGTAAAATTTAGATTTTTGTTCAAACAAGAAAGTTAAGATTTATGAACAACGAAAGTGGGATTCGAACCGGGGACCTCTATGTTGTTGAGCAGCGCTCTTACCTACCGAGCTACCGAGGATCCATGCCAGTTGATGTAAATTTGTGTGTGTCATGTTTGGTTTTGTATTTTTCCCTATAAATATATATCATTATTGCAATAAAATGTTTTTTTATGTAAGGAATCAAGTTTTTAGTTCTAAAACCCTAAGCAGGGGGTATTGTAGGTAGTCTAAAATAGTATTCTTATTAATACATATCAAACCCGCAAAATGAATCACTAAAACGTTTTTCAATTATTTGTATGTAAACCAATTTAGTTGAAACACGGTAATAAAATAGTTTTATTGTAAGAAATCAAGTGTTTATTTCTAAAACCCTAATCTTGGGGTATTTTAAATATTTTTTCTTATCAAGAAATGATAAACCCGCGAAAGTGATATCAGTAAAACGTTTTTAAATTAACTGTATATAAACAATTTAAGTTGAAACCATTGAAGGAGTCTTCCGCGGGAGTGTAAGTCAAATAATAACCCGTGTGCCTCGGGTTATGGAAATAACCTCTGCTCGGGCTACGCCCTCGCGAGGTTATTTTCAATAACCCCTCGGTACCGGGTTATTATTTACTACATAACCCTTTGCGACAAAGTAATATTTACAAATTTGATGCTGCCGTCAGTTAAAGAACAAGTTTATTGAAAACGTGCTTATTATTTCAGTAAAAAATGCATTGACAAAATAATATGAGAATTATGAAATATATTCACACAATATTTTTTCACTTTCCGATATAACAATATTGACATTTATCTGGTACTATTAGGTACTATACATAGGATACTATGAACAGAAATTAAATGACCGTTTACAAAAAAGGTTTAAAGACATGATATGGAATGCAATTATTTTTTTGAACACATACTCAGATAAAGTATTACATCTGTAGATTAAATGTAAATGATCTTCCATGTTTTTAAAATTACTTTACACAAAAAAGTATCGACGTCTACATTATCTATGTTCTGTAAAACAAGACATGTACAGAATTTGACTTTGAACACCAAAAACAAGTTGTTTTTGGAGTAAAATCTTGAAATATATTGTTCATTGGTTGAAGCAAAAGTGGAAGTTTCATACAAAAGAATGCTTTTTAAAGATATTTTAAGACATTAAAACAAAAACTCCAAACCTTTTGAAGAATCCACAGTCTCTGTCCACGTATTTGAAAACAACGAAATAAAAAGTCCAAACAATAAATAAAATGATAATGCCATCTTTGTATATTAACGAAGCCTGAACCCTTTAAAAGACTCCAGTTGCACAGTTCATTCGTTAAAGCTTTGAAAATATTCAGTTCCTGTAGTTAACACTAGGGGGAAAGAGGCTTACTTCCGGCGTAGGAGGTCATGGTGTAATTAATACGAACACACCCAAACGATTACAACAAAGCACATTATGTTTCGTGATATTAATTTCAAAGAGAATAACTTCGAAATAAGTTGTTGTGGTCTTTTCAGAAAATATTGAAGTCATATAGCTATTTTTTATATATGGTATATTTTTGTAAACCCACCTCTTCTTAAGAAAGAAATATTTTCCATTGTTAAAGATTAAAATAAAAGTGTCGACGTAGTACTTAATTCAATATTCAAAGTACATAATTTGTATTGAAACAAAGCTGTGCATTCAATATGAAATGCAAATTTAGAAATAGTATTAACGAAAAACAAATAAATAATTTGGATAAATGGTAAACAAATCAGTAAGTAAACAGATGATATATTGCTCGTACATTATACACAGCTTTTGATATTTAAAGGTGTGCGTTTAAACAAAATTCTAAAGACAAGCATAATACACAGCTTTAAAAGTTTAAGAACAAGATAATTCATTATGATGTAAACTAACAAGATTTCAAGTTAGTGCGTTCATAGAGAATTTATTTTGTTCCGTAGCTATTATCAACATCATCAACCAGTACCATTATCATCCTCATCAACATGTTACAAAACCTCATTATAAACAAAATGATCCTCATAATCAACAATCACCATAATGAGCATCAGTAGATATACAGTGTATTCACAAAAATGACAGATTCATTTACTGAACCTTTTAAATCCCATATCAAATGGTATTTTGTCTCAATCATATATGTGTAGACATATTTTCCAAAATACTAGTTTCTCTCCAAAAAAAGGATAGTTTTTACAACTGCATTTCATTATCGAAAGTGATTCTATTTGTATATTTATCTTTGACATGATGCCGTTTTGATGTTTTGCATTACGTTGTTAAATACTTGTTGACAAAAAACAACCTCCGAATAAAATTTCCTTTTAAAGGGGCAGTAGCACGTTTTTAGAGAGAATATAAGGAGATGTCAGGAAAATGAAAATTAATGGTTCCATTCTAAAGACAATGTATTAAAACTAAATGAAGCAATAATAAATCAAATATATAATGTAAAGTTTAGCCATGCGATTCCTTTTTCTTACACAAAATGAATTAAAGGTGTTCACACAAAATGGCCGCCAATGGATTTTATGTGAATCTTCATACTTTGTCCTCTGACTTTGGCTGATTTTGGCTTGTGTAATGAGATTTATGACACTATCAAAATAATACATTTAACATTAACTAACAATTATCAGTGATCAGTTAAAAAATAATCAACATAATATTATCAAAAACGTGCTACTGCCCCTTTAAATACCTAAATCTCAAATCCTCATCAGTAAACACTATATTAACCTCGTCACTTCAAATAAAAATGTATGTATAAAGGGGTAAAGCATTTGAGTTGGTAACAGTAGCGTACTGCTTCTGTGTCAGTTAGGCCCCAGATTGCTTCATCCGGCTTGTAAGTGGTGTGTTCACTAATTAGTCGTTTCCCTTCTCTTAGCCCTAGGTCACTGCGAAGTTTATGAAGTGAAAGGATTTTTTATAATTCATGTATGTCAACTTTAAAGTTTCATGATAGTTTACGAAAGATGTGTTTTCTAATGATTATTTTCAACGTTTAGATGCCAGTATCGGACGAGAAAGGTACCTGTGAAAATAAAAGGATAATTAATTTTGTTCAGCTCTTTACAATGTCATAAAATATAATAAATGATATATTATACTTTTCACTATTCATCTTCATAAATGCCGATTTGGCGACTGTATTCTGCTCCTTCCTTTCTCCTTTTTCATACAAGTGATGAATTTGGGTTTTGGTAAAACAAATAATCACTTACAACAAATTAAATAGTCTCAAGGATTTTCTCCTTTATTATGCGTATCACGTTAAATGTTATGTTAAATGTTTTATACATGCGCATTACATTGAGTATTGACAACAACTGTTTACCTAAAATTGCAATATACAGCTGCGTATCTTAAGTTTGTTCACTTACCTTGTATTCTAGTGAAAATTTGGACATTTTAGCATTGCGAAAACGAAACCAATAATGTTGAAATTTCACTGCATAAGATAAGATTCAGTTTGCATTAACATATTCGTATGTCATAACTAACATATAACCGTAACAAATTTGGCAGGGCATAGAAGTGAGTCCCAGGGGTCGAAATTGTGAAAACACTGTTTTCTATTTTTCTCTACATCAGCCTTCATAAGCGATCAACAGCTTTAGGTCTTACCCATATTTGTTTCTTTGCACTAAGGCAATGTAACTGTGTAACTATATTATAAAGTGTCACAAAATATGCCGTATATGAGTTATAAATGTTAAACTTTTCAAATGTTATCTTATTGAGCTGTGCCAGCTTGTTTCTCAAACGAACTATTTTACTGATAAGAAACAGGTAAAAACAGACAATTTCAACATTCGTTTAAAAATTAATCAATATAGTGCCCGAGTAAAATTGACGACGATTTCAAAGTATAAATGCTTAACAACTCGTTAATAATTAACAGAAGCCCTCGTATTGTTTTGTATAACTAATGACAACTTATTCCAATATTCTATTTATAAAAATACTAAAGCATTTGGTTTTCCCTTATGCTAACGCTCCTTAACATTTGAATACATATAATTTCAGGTATAATTATTACAAAATCATTTCAATAGTCCTTTGAAAGATACTTAATGTGTTCACCTTCGTTCAAATTTGAAATGTAGGTTTATCTCAACATATGAAAACGATATATGAGTGCAAAAGTTAAAATAATCATAGGGTCCACTCCGAGATTCGAACCCCTGTGGTATAAATGCTCAGTAACTAACCTACTGAACATGAACCTGATGGTAAGGTATTGGGACGGCCAGTGCAGACAGTGGTGTTTGATTCTAACAAAGAGGGTAAGAGACTTGCCCGGGTCTTCACCTAAACACATACAATTATTTGCACTATTGCAACGAATGTGGTTAAACATAGAACATTGTTAATTCTCCGTCGAATTGTTCAAACTTTAGTCGGTCCCTTTGAAAGGGTTGGCTATTACCTTGAAATATAAATGACGTTTATAAAGTAGGGCATCATTAACAATTAACAACAATTCCATTAGACTTGAATAGTTTCTAAATATCTCAATAAATGATGACATACTTATCTTAATGCTGACTCCTTAGTTACATCATTTATGTGTCTTTTGGAAACTAAACTTGCTAAAGATCATGTTCTAAAATCTTTGATTAATATTTCATGGAGCAAGTACACGTTTCTATGGATACTCTACAATACCTGACTAAGGTTAACCTTAGTCTTAAGAGACTCAGAAACATTTTTGACCCGAACTCCAATTATTCATAATATAATACAATACAATGTAATAAATACAATATGGTAATATGTGTTTATAGCGCTTCATTCACATCCCTCAATGACTTGCTCTGAGCGTTTCTATGTACATCACAATGTCAATTCAAAGATTTTCTTGAACAGAAGTGTTTTTATATGTTTATCAAGACTATTACCGTCATGAAGTGACTCTAGGTGTGATGGAGTGACTTTAGGTGTGATGAAGTGACTTAAGGTGTGATGAAGTGACTTTAGGTGTGGTGACTTTAGGTATGGTGACTTTAGGTGTGATGAAGTGACATTAGGTGTGATGAAGTGACTTTAGGTGTGGTGACTTTAGGTGTGATGGAGTGACTTAGGTGTGATGAAGTGACTTTAGGTGTGATGAAGTGACTTTAGGTGTGATGAAGTGACTTTAGGTGTGATGAAGTGACTCTAGGTGTGATGAAGTTACTTTAGGTGTGATGAAGTTACTTTAGGTGTGATGAAGTGACTTTAGGTGTGATGAAGTGACTTTAGGTGTGATGAAGTGACTTTAGGTGTGATCGATGAAGTGACTTTAGGTGTGATGAAGTGACTTTAGGTGTTGAAGTGAATGCCAGCATGAGAGAATGAGTTGCACCAGCAGTTTTGTACCCAAACTCTCTGGATCTTCTGGTGTGTTCAGCTGCGTATCTTAAGTTTGTTCACTTACCTTCGTATTCTTCTGCAAATATCATGTTATTTGTGACGTCTTTGAGGCATCTAAGCATTGTGAAAACGAAACCAATAATGATGAAATTTCACTGCATAAGTTATGATTCAGTTTGCGTTAACATATTCGTATGTCATACCTAGCAGATAGCTGAAACAAATTTGGCAGGTCATTGAAGTGACCAGGGGTCAAAATTTCGAAAACAGTGATTTCTATTTTGCTCTACAAAATCCTTCATCAATGATAAACAGCTTTAGATCTTATTCATATGTGTTCCTTTGAGCTACGGCAACGTAACTGTGATGATTTTTTTCTTACAAAGTTTACATGGATTATTTTGATCCAAATTTAAGAAAATCCGAATCTCACCAATATGACCCCCATCTGTCTATTTAACCATGCCAAATATCGACTTTCAGCACCAGTGACAAGACCATCCCGCAATATGGTTTGGGAATGATTATTTTACACATCGACAATTGATGATCTTTTGTAAGTGGTCCTGGAGTTTTGAACGTCAAAACGAAACCCAAATTACATGATATTTGCACTAGGATCGCAAGCAAGTGAACAAACTTATGGTACGCAGCTGTACAGTTTAACGAAGTCGTGACGGTAGGCTGGGCCAGTGTAGTGGATGGTCTGGAAGACAAGGGAGAGCAGTTTATGAAAAATGCTCTCACGGATCCGTAGCCAATAATGAGAGTTTAGCGTGGCTTAGTATGAGAGTACACTTATAATGATACGAGCAACTCGGTTATGCATAGTTTGGAGTGACGTTGTCGCTGCTCCTCTGAGTTTGCATATATTAAACGATTGCAATAGTCCAAATGTGATCAAAGGTTAAAGGAATATTCCAATGAAAAATGAAAAAGAACCTTTTAAAACAATGTTTATCGATAAATCCTTCAACTTTGACTAATAATGTTTAGCTAAATCACCAAATCTGCAATAAAAATTCAAAGTTGGCAAAAATAAAGTTTACCGGCATCGATGGGGGACGCCATATTGGTATCTCGAACGGTAAACGAGAGCGAGAAACACCGGGAATATGACGTCAGCGACACACCACGAAATTAGGAGACGCCGTTAGATTCAATGGTGGGCGGTGACGGCCCGTCAAACATGAGACTGTAACAACCGTCACGACTTCAGTAAAGACATGCCGGGTCCAGAAGATTCTACTTCTATGATGCCCAAGGCAAAAAAAAAACATTTCTGACCAGCAGACTTCTGAAAACTTCAGTACAGGTTGGAAAACATCTCCCATGTGCGGACGTCACAAGGTTTGAACACTGACTCTCACTAACATTTTTTAGAATTTGTATAAGCTAGAGACACCATACATTAGGTTGAAATAAAGTGTTAAATGACTTTGCTGAAATAAGTGCATTTGTAACAAAAACTAAACGTAACATAGAATATTTTTTTATTTATTATTTCACTCGAAAAAAAATAGACCTACTGACGTGATCTGGTCGAAGCGAATCCTAAAAAGCGAATCCGCGATGCTGGTGGTATGGTTCGTCATCAAATGGTTCGTAATCAAAATACAATTGTTTATAATAAATACCAATTAAAACACGATGGATTAATTTGAAAGATGGCATTTTCTATGTTGGCATGGACTTCACGTTTTTATTATATAAATCTTGGCTTGTTTGAGGACGAAAATATTTTTCTATTTATTTAGTTGTCGCCGGTACGAAACCAATTTTGATTACAAATCACCGAGGCGCACATGCTGTATGAAATATTATCGGAATGATTAACGATTCTTGTTATGTTCACATAATATACCATGTTGAGGTATTTCTGCTAAACAATACGTAAAAAAATTAAAATGGAATTATGAGATATCATATTAGTACTTTGCTGAAATAAGTGCATTTGTAAAAAAAAACTAAACGTAACATAGAATAATTTTTTATTTATTATTTCACTCGAAAAAAAATAGACCTACTGACGTGATCTGGTCGAAGCGAATCCTAAAAAGCGAATCCGCGATGCTGGTGGTATGGTTCGTAATCAAATGGTTCGTAATCAAAATAAAATTGTTTATAATAAATATCAATTAAAACACGATGGATTAATTTGAAAGATGACATTTTCTATGTTGGCATGGACTTCACGTTTTTATTATATAAATCTTGGCTTGTTTGAGGACGAAAATATTTTTCTATTTATTTAGTTGTCGCCGGTACGAAACCAATTTTGATTACGAATCACTGAGGCGCACATGCTGTATGAAATATTATCGGAATGATTAACGATTTTTGTTATGTTCACATAATATACCATGTTGAGGTATTTCTGCTAAACAATACGTAAAAAAATTAAAATGGAATTATGAGATATCATATTAGTATACTAAAACAATGAGTAAGGAATGGTGTTTTGAAAAATATTAAAGATCTATCAACTCATCAGCAAGGAATACAAAATAATATTATACTCACAAAATGTCTTTATATCATCGAGTGTTTTTTTATCTAAGTTCATATATATTATGGCTGTAAATAATGTAAAAAAGATAAAACTAGTTTCAGCAAATTGTAGAGGATTAGCAGACAGAAATAAGAGAAAAGAAGTCATGGATATCTACAGAAAAAAAAAATTTCAATTATTTGCCTTCAAGATATACACTTGGCTAAAGATAATACTAATATAATGAGAAATGAATGGGGATTACAAAGTATAATAGCACCTTTCAGGTCAAATGCTAGGGGAGTGGCCATACTCTTTAATAAAGATATAGACCTTACTATACACAAAACCATAGAAGATGAAAATGGTAATTATATAATTGCTGACATCACTGTAGACGGTAAAAGATTTATATTAACCAATATTTATGGCCCAAACAACGATGATCCTAAATTTTACATAAAGCTATTTGAAGACATATTTTCATTAGAAAATGACTCCTTAGTCATAGTTGGTGACTGGAATCTAGTGTTAGACCCCACAGTTGACTTAGAAAATTACAAACATATAAATAATCCAAAATCCAGAGAAACCATCTTAGAAAAAATAGAACAGTATGATCTTATTGATGTTTGGAGGGACTTAAATAAATCCTCTCGAAAATATACCTGGTGGAAAAAGAACCCAAGACAGCAAGCAAGATTAGACTTTATTTTATTATCACAGGATATGTACCATATAAGCTTAGACACTGATATCCTACCTGGTTATAAGACTGATCACTCTGCAGTATCTCTAACTTTTTCTAATACTATTAATCAGGAAAGAGGAAATGGGTAATGGAAATTTAATACCTCTTTACTGCTCCACCCTGATTATGGAAATTTTGTGAAATCTATTTTACCTAAAACAATAGAAGAATATTCTGATTCAAAAATAACAGATAACTATACTGATTCTGACTGTAGTGATATTAAACTGAAAATTGATGATACTTTATTTCTAGATACATTCTTAATGAAGGTACGAGGAAAATCAATATCTTTCTCATCATTTCTTAAAAAAAACAAAAACGACAAAACTGCTGAACTTGAAATTAAAATAAAAGATTGTGAAGATACAATTAGGAAAAAAATTCAAAACATCGAGGAAAATTTGCTTTCTGAACTTTCGAAACATCAAATGGAATTACAAAAATTAAAGGAAGAAGAAATAAGAGGAAAACAAATCAAAACTAGAATATTATGGTATGAAGAAGGTGAAAAACCTACTACATACTATTGCAATTTGGAAAATAGAAATTTTGTAAGCAAATCAATTAATAAAATTATTTCAGATAATGATAAAGAAATTATTGATAGTTATTCTATTTTAAATAAAGTTAAATCTTTCTACAATAAATTATACTCTTCAAATAAGGACCTGGAGGAAGAGGTTGGTTGACAAAATGTTGTTACCCCTACTTTAAATGATGATTTGAGAGACATACTAGAAAAAGATATCAGCATTGAAGAGATAACAGATGCAATTAGAAATATGAAAAACAACAAAAGCACGGGTATTGATGGCTTTCCTATTGATTTTTTCAAATTCTTTTGGAAAGACTTGAAAATTTGGATTTTCATATTCATAAAAATGTATCAGCAAATAGAAAATTGTCTTTGACAGTAAAAAGGGGGGTAATAACCTGTATCCCTAAACCAAATAAAGATAGATCTTTCCTAAAAAATTGGAAACCAATAACCCTTTTGAATGCCCTTTATAAGATAATTAGCACTTGTATAACTAACCGTTTGAAGAAAACACTAAATTCTCTTATCCACGGAAATCAAACAGGATTTATCCCAGGTAGAACAATCAGTGAAAATACAAGAATGCTCTATGATGTTATGTTTGAAGCAAAAATAAGAAATATTCCAGGTTTACTGATTTTAATTGACTTTGAAAAAGCCTTCGATACAGTTTCCAAAAAATTCATTGACTTGGTACTAAAGAAATTTGGATTTGGCCCTCACATAAGAAGCTGGATAGACCTCTTAACTTTTGATACAACATCATGTGTAATTCAAAATGGCCATTTATCAGATTATTTTGTAAATGAAAGAGGATGTAGACAAGGAGACCCCCTTTCCCCTTACCTATTCTCTTTGTAGGTGAAATCCTAGGTTGTATGATACGAGCAAATAAAGACATATAAGGAATTGTGATAGATGATAATGAATATAAGCTTGGACAATATGCTGATGATACAGAATTACTGCTTGATGGATCTGAAGAGAGTCTATATGCTGCTATCTCTACATTAAACAGATTTTACAAAATGTCAGGACTTAAGATTAACATAGACAAGACTAAAGCAATTTGGATAGGCTCAAAAGCAAATAGTCATGAAAAATTATGTAAGGATATAAAGATAGAATGGCATAGTGGGGAATTTGAAATATTGGGTATCAAATTTACTCCAACACTCTGTGACTTATTGGTAATTAATACTAGGAAAAGGCTAGAAGAAATTAATAGATTATTAGCCAATTGGAGAAAAAGGCATCTGACTTTAATAGGAAAGATTACAGTTATTAAGACTTTAGCAGTTTCAAAATTAGTCCATATATTTAGCGCATTACCTAATCCCCCAGATTCCTTCATATCTTCACTTGAGAAAATATTTTTTAATTTTATTTGGAATGACAAAAATGATAAGACAAAAAGGGTAACTATGAAAAGATTGAAAAAAGAAGGTGGTCTAAGGATGATTGAAATAAAAACATTTATTGAAGCTTTAAAATTATCCACTTTGAGACTTAACTGTAAAAAAGAGTCTGTAATTAATCCTTGCAAAATACCCTTTAACGATATATTCAAATTTGGGGCTTATGGTATAGAAGTTTTTAATATTAATAATCCATATTGGCTTGATGTTCTTAAGGCATGGAGTAGATATTGTAAGAAGAATGAAATAGATAATGATAATATTGATGATATCCTAGCTCAGCCCCTTTGGTTTAATCACAATTTTAAAAATACCCACCACTTTATAAAACATTGGGCTGACAGAGGAATATTATCAATTAAAGACTTATGTGACATATCAGGTTTTATGCCATTTGAAACACTTAAATCTATGTATGGCATCAGAGGTACAGTGTTAGATTACAATTATGTTGTTAATTTATTGCCAAAGCCATGGATACAAACTATAAATAATAAAATTATGATACCCATTAATAACATGAATATTACTTCCTGTAACAAAAGCCTTATTTCACTTTCAAAAGGATCTAGAATATTTTATGATAAACTAATGTCTGATGACAGACAACTTAAGATATGTTTGAAATGGGAAAACCTTTTTGACTGTGACATAGAATGTCATAAGATTTTTGACATTTATGGTTTTATGGATGTCAAACTTATTGATTTTCAATTTAAGTTTTTACATGGTATTATATATTCCAAATGAGAGCTTTTAAAAATGAAACTGATGGATAATGACACTTGTAACTTTTGTAATGACACACAGGAATCCATATGCCATGTTTATTGGGATTGTAATGAAACCAAGATATTTTGGAATGATGTTGAGAATTGGCTAAATACCTATCCCAAGCTGGAAATTAAAATAACAAAATATTTGGTTTGGTTTGGTAGTTTATATTTAAAAAAAATACTAAACCAAATTATTTTCTCAGCAAAAAGGCATATTCATATATGCAATATCAAAAATATTATTCCAAAACTTGGCAACTTTTTGAAAACATTAAAATTGATTTACCAGGCTGAAAAATTTATTGCTAAAAGAAATAATAATGAACAAAAATGTGAAAACAAATGGTTTCCTTTCATCCCATACCTTTGACTTAACATGCAATTTTATATATATATATATATATATATATAAATTTTGTTGACTTTTCATAGATATGTTTTTGTAATGTCGTCATGCCTCCTTTGTCGTGTCGCTGTTATGACATGGTTTGTGTAAACATGTAACTGGGAACGAATAAAAAAAAGATTAAAAAAAAAGAAAAAAGTTGCTATGATGTTGCTGAATAACCCATATTTTTTTGGAGCTTTCTTCTTATTATATCTTTTAGTAAATAAAATTATTTAACAATTTAACAATGATTTTTTTTTATTTAATATTGAATAGAAGGATATGATTTTAATGATAACAATGCACAAATTATCACAACGTATGTCTCTTAATTAACCCTTCAAATTTTGTGTGCAAAATACTAGATTTACGTAATTTATGCATATTTTACATTGAATATTTCCTTTTTTATATTCTAAAAATAATGCAATGATTCTAACACGTTCATGACAAACAGTATTTTTCCCCTTTCAAAGTGACTTGAGGCTTTTTAAAAATTCCCAGATTGAATGTGAAAGAGTACCAAATTTAAAAACGAAACCTATCGTAGTAACTCTGAGAAAATAAAATGTCGTTAAAAATATCCTCTCTTAATTTTGGAAAGATATAAAAATGATATGCAAAAGTCTTAGTGATTGATAAGGGATACGGACGAAACGGCGACACGGTAAAACGGCGACACAATTTTAGTTGAAACGGCGACAAATTGGATGGAACGGCGACAGTTTTGTATTGGATGAAACGGCGACACAAATATTTTTTTTTATTAGTTTTTTTTATTTTTTTTATTTGCATATTTTCCACGTTTTACATATATTCGGTTTGTTTGTACATATTCACAGTTGAGCGTGTATAAAGAACGTTATACATTTAAACAAAAAGGACATAAATACATAGGCTACAGTGACCTTCAGCGCCATACAGGTTATACTATTGGTGAAGGTACATGCACATTACAAACATTGGCAATATGACGTGATTATTGTAAGTACAAAGTGAACTGTGTGTAAAACATAAAATTTACAGTCGATTATCAAAAAAATTCAATTTCTCAATATGGTATGTAGGGATGACCAGAATTTAAGAAATGGATCATTCTCACTGGAAACTAAGTAAATGCATTTCGTTATGTCGTAGTATTGTTTGATTTGGCCAAGTATATAAGGAAAGTTCGGAACATTCATTTTTTGACTATTCTTAAATATAATGTCTTTTACAAGTAAAATGATAGCGTTAATAGGATTGTTATTTCTTCCTTTAAAGGGGCAGTAGCACGTTTCTAGGGGAATATAAGATGATGTCAGGAAAATGAAAATTAATGGTACAAATTGAAAGACAATGTATTTAAACTAAATGGAGCAGTAATAAATCAAGTATATAACGTAAAGTTTAGCCATGCTAATCCTTTTTCTCACACAAAATGAATTAAAGGTGTTCCAAAAAAATGGCCGCCAATGGATTTTATGTGAATCTTTGTACTTTGTCCTCTGACTATGGATGATTGGCTTGTGTAATGATATTTCTGACACTGTCAAAAAAATACATTTAGCATTAACTTACAATTATCAGTGAACAAAATAGAAGATAAAATTATCAAAAAACGTGCTACTGCCCCTTTAATACCGAGCATAATCTTTGACACTGTTAAATTTATATGAATTTGGGCAGTTTGTAGCCATTTTTCTAGACTTTTCAAAATGTTTACAACCGGGTCACAATACCAAAATAGGTGCTCTAAAGTTTCCAATTCTTTATTACAAAACCGACATAGCGGTGTTTCCGATATCTTTATTCTGAATAAGTAACAATTTGTAGGTAGAATATGATGGATAATCCTATACTGCAGCCATTTCAAATCAGTACTACGAGTACATTTGTGGGCTATCAAATTAAATACTCTCCAATCCTTTTCTGAGAGTTCGCAATCTAAAATTCTGGCCCATTTGCTATAACAGGGTAATTGCACATATTTCGAATCCATTAATTTCGTGTATATATATTTGATGCTTAATTTTTCGCTAATATGATATAAGTTAAAAGGATAAATTGGATTTGGACAAACATTCTGTATGTTTTGTATATCTAACTTAGAGATATACGACATAACAGACCTTTTTATACCTTCATAACTTTAAAAATTGGTTTGAATTTTAAATTTATTTTTGAATTCCTGAAAATTGATAAGTCTACCCTCGTGGTGCATCAGATCATTGATAAATATTACACCCTTGTTATACCATGATCTGTACATAATAGGCTTTCCATCTATTTTTATTCCATCATTATTCCACAAAGACTGACTTAGCAGTTCGCCTTCTGAAATGCTTGATGCTTTACACTTACTAATAAAAATTGAGTATGACATGAGAACATCCTTCCAAAATATATTTGTCATTTCTGGAATCAATTTCTCTGGAATAAAGGTGCTATCTGAAAGCCAAAGCTCATTAATATCATTTATTCTGTTTGCAAGAATAGTAGCCCATTTCTTGTCTCCACTTTGTAGTCTACTTATCCACATTAGCTTTTGAGATGCAATAATTTCCTTAATATTTGGAGCTTTTATTCCTCCATGCTCAGGTATAAGAACAAGGACATCACGTTTAACTTTATCAGGCTTACCCCTCCAAATGAATTGAAAACATTTCTTCTGGAATTTTTCAAGTGTATTCTTCGGTGGATTTGGTAGTGAAGATAATAAATGATTTAATTTAGGGAGTAAGAGGGATTTCAGGATGGTATTTCTGCCTAAAGGAGTGAGATTTCGGGCCGACCAAATATTCATTTGATTTTCAATATAGGTAAACTTCTCACCATAATTTCTGTCTACCATATTCTCAAGAACAATATCGAAGTTGATTCCCAAGAGAGAAAAGTTTGTCTGAGTCCAATCAAATTTCCAGTCTTTACACAGTTTATATCTAGATCGCTTTTTGGATCCAATCCATATTAATTTGGTCTTTTCTACATTTATCTTCAAACCGGAAAAACGTTGGAAAAATTGGACAGTATTAAGTGATACATAAAGGCATTTTTCAGATCCATCTAAACTCAACGTGGTATCATCGGCAAATTGTGCAAGTAGGTATTCAATATTTCCTAACTCTATCCCTTTAATGTCTTTATTGTTTTTAATCATAATGCCTAAAATTTCTATAAATAGATATGGGGCTATTGGGTCACCTTGACGACAGCCGCGTCCAATTTTGAATGGTTCAGAGGCAAAGCCATTCACAAGTACACGTGATTCAATACCGTTATATAGTGTCTCAATCCATTGTATAATACTTGGTCCAAATTTAAAGAACTGTAGAACCTTAGTGAGATATGTTCTGTCTACTGAATCAAATGCCTTTTCAAAGTCAATTAACAATAATAAGCCAGGAATCTGAAATGTTTCTGTGTATTCCATTAAATCATAAATTAATCTTGTTACCTCTCCAATATATCTACCAGAAATAAAGCCTTTTTGATCCTCACTGATGATACTTGGGAGAACTGTTTTTATTCTATTTGCGATGGCGGAAGCCCCTATCTTATACGTGTTTAAAAGAGAAATTTGTCGCCAGTTTTTAAGAAATCTTTTAGGTTTGATACCTTTTGGAATGCAGGTTATCAATCTCTGAGTTTGTGTCACAAATAATTTTTCATTTTTATAACCAAAGTTTAAGGATTTTAACAAAAAATCACCCAAATCCTTCCAGAAACATTAAAAAAACTCTGTCGTAAAACCATCTGGTCCTGGGCTTTTGTCATTTTTCATATTTTTAAGTGCTAATGAGATTTCAGTCTTAGTTAAATCGCCTTCTAGCGTCGCCTGTTCGTTGTGAGATAGTTTTGATATGTCAATATCTTTGAAATATTCATCGAGATTGATAGATTTAACATCCTGTTGCATGTATAGCTTTTCGTAAAAAGATTTAGTCTCATTTAAAATTGCATTAGAATTGTTAACAACTGTACCGTCATTTTTTTCTAACTCTATAAAAGCTTTATTTAGGAAGTTTCTAGATTCTAATTTCAGAAAATATTTAGTAGGCTTTTCACCCTCTTCAATCCACTTTGCACGAGATCTAATCATCATTCCCCTAACTTTTTGGTCATATATTTCATCATATATTTTAATTTAGCCTCATTAATGTCGCTAAGAATTTCTTCTTTTTCATTCAGTACATCTTTTTCATCTAGTTTCTTTTCCATAAAATCTAGTTTTGTTTGCAATGTCGTTTCCTTTTCTTTATTTATTTTCTTTTTAGTGGATGAGTAATATATAGTTTTCCCCCTGATCATTAACAATAACGTTTCCCATAACAATTGATCATCAATTGAATATGTGCTGATTCCATCACGACAATCTGTTCTGTACAGATCAAGTGTAGTATTTATAGTATCTTTTATAAGTTCTATATACTTTCTATCAGTTAAAAGAGAGTTGTTAAATTTCCAAAAACCCTTTCCATGATCAATTGTCGAAAATTTGAGAGTTAATTCAATAAGTGAGTGGTCAGAACTGATGCTAGGGTTAATTTCACAAGCATCAACTGAGCGTAGTAAATTATGGGAGATAAGGAAAACATCTAGTCGTGCTTGTCTCAAAGGAGTGGGCTGGCGCCATGTATACCTTTTTGTTTCATAATTCATTTCCCGCCATGGGTCCTTAAGATCAAACAAATCAATAATTTCCGAGAGTTTTTCCTTGCATTTAGGGTGGTTAATGTTTTTATAGTTAAAAGTGTCAATTCTTTGATTGGTCACTAAGTTCCAATCGCCACACAGACAAATCTCATCACTATCAAATTCTTTTAATATATCTACAATCTGCTCAAATAAACCCGGCTCGTCCTTGTTCGGACCATAAATGCTAATAACTGTGTACGTTATTTCATTGGACATTATTTTGAGAGCAACTAAGTTTCCTTCTGTATCAATCGATGTGTCTAGGACTTTGAATTCGAAGTTATTGTTAAATAGAATCGCTGTACCACGAGCGTTACTTCTCAAACAACTAAAACAGCACTCTTTATACCCCCACTGTTGTTTAATAGACTGTTCCTGGTCAGGCGTAAAGTGAACATCCCGCAGACAGTAAATGTTACCATTCTTTTTGCGAAGATATTGAAATACCTTTTTCCTTTTAACAACATTACTTAGGCCCCGACAATTTTGAGATATTATCTTTAGCTTTGGAGTCATTGCATTAATATTCTAAGTAGTTAGGTAAATATCGCACAAGTGTTCAGCGATTTTGGTCTAAAAATTCATTGAAAATATGTTTCGCCGTTCTGTCCATAATTATTTTTGGGTGTGTCTTTATTTTGGGGTGTGTCGCAGTTTTGGCTTGTCGCCGCTTTGCCGTGTCGCCGTTTGTCTATAACCCATTGATAATATGTATATAACAGATAAATCATTGATATGCACGTTTGATGTATCAAATTTCAAGGAAACGTTTTCTACTTTGAAAGTGTTAATAATAGATAAAACATGAGTATGTAGGCCTATATAGTACGTCAACATATTTCAGGTAAACATTAAGTACCATGTTTTAATCAGAGAAAAATACAAAGAACACGACAAGATATTATACTCTTGCTTGTTTTTAAAAACATTTATTTATTTAATTTAGGTGGGTTGTTTTTAGATAAATTCATATCGTTAATAATACTAGACAAAACCGCATATTAGTCGTAGCTGCTTGTTAAATAATCTGTCCGACGACTGGGTCGTTCTGTAGGCACAACGATGTTTTACGTTAAAAAAGTGCGCAGCGCACACATTCAGCAATTCTGGTCAAATCATGGAAACTCCACTGCACAAAGATGTACGGAGTTTATAATGTAAGCTCCTTGCATCGATTTCTTGTGGTGTGTCGATGACGTCACATTTTCAAATAAAATGGCGACCCCCGTCATCGCTCAAAGACGAAGGTTTAAAATTCTGTAAATACTTAACTCGTTGACAGAAAAAATTAATAATTTGTGAGAATGTCTTTTATAACTCAAACTTTTGCTAGAATTAATTTAAAATCGTACTGGAATATTCCTTTAATTAAATGATTTGTCGACCTTGGAGATGTGATATTCACCGATGTAACCGCCAAATATCAGAGAGTTATATTTTTGGGATATCTTTTATTATTGAAAACATGCTTATATCAAATGAAAATTGTAGACATTGGCTTAAAACCGGTCAAATAAAATCATGTAATCTGTCATGAATCTATTACTCCTTGTGACACTTATTGATACTATGATCAAAGTTCACAGAGTTTATGCAACTTCCTCAATATGAATGGTAATGAAACTAAACTAAATTTGAAAAAGCAGTAGTAAACCAAGACTAAGATATTCTATCGCACCTCAAACACACATATGTTTTTTTTAATAAAATAACTCCTTATAAAT
Source organism: Steromphala cineraria (assembly GCA_916613615.1). Taxonomy (NCBI): domain Eukaryota; kingdom Metazoa; phylum Mollusca; class Gastropoda; order Trochida; family Trochidae; genus Steromphala; species Steromphala cineraria. The sequence continues at coordinate 19,405,686 of OU744737.1, forward strand.
GGATTCACTACGTCATAAATCGCTTATCTTGCGGAGATGATAAATATGTTTAAATGATATGGACTGATGAAAGCAAAGTCTGCCAGATGTATTTTGATCAAGCAATACCATTTATATATCAAGATATAAAAATGGATGATAAAGGAAAGATTTATTGGAAGACTTGAAGTCACGTTGCTTGTAGCCACGTTTAAAATCAATATATGCAGATATGACTAACATAAAGAGAGGTAGGTATGCTCTCATACCATTGTCAGCGGCATTACTGATGGAACGTTTTGAGAAATGGCACTGCGTTTGAGAAATATTTTGTGAAATTGAATACAGGTAATGCTTACTCACCACTTTGAAAACTGTTTCTGAAATGTATCACTGATGACGTTAATACAGAAATATGAAATGTGACAACGCGTTAATCCCACCTCAATCATTTATTCACAAGTGAAAGAGAAACGCGGCAACTGTCTTGTTTTTTATTTTGAGGAAGATTCGTGAGCTTTATATCTATGTTAATATCTCTGGAAACGTTTTACTCATTGTATTTCAAAAGACAGAAAGAAAGAAAATCATAGGTATATATGCTTTGGGGAATCAATTTCTTAAATCCATCTATAAACAATGTATTTTAGAACATCTCTTCAAGTAAGATTTAAGGAATGATTTTGACATTGCACATACTTGTAATATTTTGTTCACTGCTTTTAAAAATTTATTCATGAAATATTATTCTTTTAATATATCCGCCATTGCTCATGTTGAATGATGTCAAAATGGTGCCAGGTGTTATGTATTGAAGAGACACAGAGTATGTTGAAAGGATCACATAGGTCAAATTTTGAAATAGATGTTATTACATCGGGAACCACTAACTGTTGCTAAAATTAACAAGTTAAAGGTCAGTACATAAGAGCGAAAATACGGCCATTCAGTCATTCAAAGATTTTGATCGAAAACCGGACAATGTGGCTCGAGTGGCGCGCGCAAATTCGCCAAACGTAATTATAATAAGATGTATTCGATTCGATAGTGTTAAATAGGTATTGTATCTAATAGGTAGATTAATTGGATGCATAATTTCGAATATTAAACATATTTGAGATGTTTTCTTGATTTTTCCATAAAATCAAGCATTTTAGAGATATTATGCATAAATGGATATATGATGAGATATGAACTTCAGTCAGCATATTAGATATTTTGTAGCTTATCAAAACCAAATAAATTTTTAAGAAAGATACTCTGTGTCACTTTAACACTTTGACATTCCTTTAAAGAGCCACTCCGTGTCATCTGATCGGGAACTTTAGACATCTGCAGAAAAGTGACAACAGGATGTTCCAATATCTCTAATTAAAGTGATCGAAAAAAACGACAATGACGCGCGTCATTAAGTCAAACGTAATTTTGTAATCTTATATAAAATATTCAGAATGGAAGTTACTGGTTGATGCTGTTCAATAAGTTACATTACTACCGTATTTCCTCGAATAGACGCCCCCGGCGTGTATTTTTTCAGACCCCCTTTACCCCCGGCGTGTATTCGAGACCGGCGACTATTTATTTTTAGTAGGAAAAACATATTATAGATGGTGTAAAGGGAGGATACTTTAATTCAATTCAACTACGGGAGCATTAATTAATCAACTTATCACCCGGCGTTTATTCAGACCCGGCGTCTATTCGAGACCCGGCGTGTAATTACTTAAAACAGCCATACATTCGGCGTCTATTCGAGGCCCGGCGTCTATTCGAGGAAATGTCTCCATGTAAAATTGCATGTGATTATGTCTTCCGCGAACATAAATGACTGTTCATAGATTTTCATCGAAAACAAGTAAGAATCGTTTATTTGACTTTTTGAGATGAATGTGTGAGATTTTGGGGATTTATATACTGAATAATGATATCAAAGCAAAACTAAATGAGATGAAAATCTCGGAGTGGCTCTTTAATTTGATTCAAACGACATATTACTATCAAAGTATACACAATTTAGGAAGCATATTGTGGAATCATTTAGGTTCATATTGCTGTTCAAATCATGTGATAGAAAAGAGCTTTTTGGACTTTGTCAAACACTCAGCGTGGTTTTTCTAATTCAGATCTCAGATTAAAACATCGTTCGCATTGTTCTTCCAGATATCAAGAAGGATATCACGAAGATGGGTGCGATGTCGGTTTTCACGATTCTAAATCTTTCTCAGTTCATCTGTTTTGTCATTTCGCAACAAATTCCCAAATACTGGCTCCCTGGCCGTGTATCCACAGTTGGGGCTCTACTACAGGAGAAGGAAACCCGTAACATGTATCTGTGTGAGAACCTGTGTAAGGTTACCAACCCATGCCTCGCTGTCAGTTATTCTGTCAGAACCCGGATGTGCACCTTGTTCAGAGAAGTTCCTGCAAAAGAAAACATATCTCCAAGCAACTCAGACATACGAATATCTGACATACGGGACACTTCCGAGGTATTTGAATATTAAACATTTAATTGACGCATTTAATCATATTCAAACTAGGCTTGGATGGTATTAAATCATGATTCTTCTCATGTCTGTTTTGAATTTTACCATAATAAAACATTAAGAAAAAGAGTTTTTTGAAAACATACTTGTTTACAGGATTAATCTTCTATCAAAAGTAAGGTAAATGGTAACAGCCGACCCCAGGGCTTTCCGCCTAAAATAAGGCTAAAATGAGGTTGTTGTCTGTCTTATATACCACGCCTAAACATTAAAGGGACAGTAGCACGTTTTTAAGGGGAATATAAGGTGATGTCAAGAAAATGAAAAGTTATGCTTCCAATTGAAAGACAAGGCATCTAAACTAAATGGAGCAGTTATAAGTCAAATATATAATGTGAAGTTTAGCCATGCGATTCCCTTCTTACCAAAAATGAATAAAAGGTGTTCACACAAAAAGGCCTCCCATGGATTTTAGGTCAATCTTTAAACTTTGTCCTCTGAATATGGGGGATTGGTTTGTGTTATGACATTTTTGACTCTGTCAAAATAATACATTTAGCATTTACGTTGAATTATCAGTGAAAACTGTAAAATATAAAATTATCAATAAACGTGATACTGCCCCTTTAAAGTGTATGTATAACTTTGTGAAATGTAGGGTATTAAGGTTTCATAATGGTCAGCCGCCGTTTTGATTTTGTTTAACTATTGAGTGTTTTAGCGGGCAGCAAGTCGGGTTTGACTATCAGCTAGCACGAAGCTCTTTTGCACGAAAGAGCTTTAGATGATAAATTTGCAGATTAGTTCTTGAATTTTGAGTTATTTTTCTTTCAACTTGGAGTAACTCAGCGTAAAGGTTAACATGTTTGTAGAGTATTGTATAGATTGATCAGGAATACTCAAGAGAATACCCTAGGGTTAATGTATATGGAAACGATAGGGGCTTTGTCTGAGAAAAGAATAACCTCCATACTACTAAAATATGACACGCGAGGTTTATATTTCAGGGAGACTGCAAGAAACGGTGTCCAAGTGGATTGACTTGTGTACAGAATGGCAATAAATTTTTGTGTTATCCTGCTGGTAAGATGCTTAACTTTTGACAAAAATTGGGACGGAGATAGGTTTGATCACGTTATGGTTTTCGTTCTAACACTATTTTTTATATAAATTTGTGTATTTTATTCTTTTGTTAAAGACATCGTTTATTAAGCATTCAGGTGTCTCGCTAATTTTGTTGTCTTCTTCAGATATATCTTGAGGTTTTTTGTTTTAGTTAATTAATGTATATTCTGTGGTCAACTTATTTTCAGATATCTTCAGTTTCCCCCTGTATCTACATCTTCAGTTATCTCCCTTAGTCTCCATCAATTATATCCTGTGGCTCACTTTAGAATTATCCTGTGGTCTCAGTTTTCATTTATCCCTAACAGCCACCTTCAATTATACCCCGTGACCTCCTTCAGTAAGCTCCTGTGATCTCATTCTTCAGTTTCCTGTTGAACATTTCAGTAACCTCCTGTGGTCTCAGTCTTCAGTTTTTCCGTGGCCTCCTTCAGTAACCTCCTGTGGTCTCGGTGTTCAGTTTCCCCGTTGACCATTTCAGTAACTTCTGTGGTCTCAGTCTTCAGTTTTCCCCGTGGCCTCCTTCAGTTATCTCCTGTGGTCTCGGTCTTCAGTTGTCCCGTGGCTTTCTTTCAGTAACCTCCTGTGGTCTTAGTCTTCAGTTTCCCTCGTGGCCTCCTTCAATAAACTCCTGTTGTCTCAATCTTCAGTTTTCCCCGTGGCCTCCTTCAGTAATCTCCTGTGGTCTCAGTCTTCAGTTTCCCCCGTGGCCTCCTACAGTAACCTCCTGTGGTCTCAGTCTTCAGTTTCCCCCGTGGTCTCCTTCGGTAATCTCCTGTGGTCTCAGTCTTCAGTTTCTCCGTGGCCTCCTTCAGTTTTCCCCTTCATCGCTGTCTTCAGTTTTCCCCGTGACCTCCTTAAGAAATCTCCTGTGGTCTCAGTCTTCAGTTTCCTGTGACCCATTTCAGTAACCTCCTGTTAACTCTATTATCAGTTTTCCCCTTGGCTTCCTTCATCTATCTCCTGTGATTTCCTGTGGGTCTCTTTTGGTTATGCCCTGTGGTCTCAATCTTCAGTTATCCCCCTTTCTTGTTGACTTCTTTTCTTATCATGTACAATTTCAGTTTTCTGATCAGCTTTTTTCCCCCTGAGATCTCATATCGAGTAATTTTCTCTGGTTTCCTTCAGTTATTACCTTCCTTTCTTCAGTTCAAGGTCCATATCTGTACATTGAATAATCCTCTTCTTCGTGGATCTCTTGTCGAACTTTATACCCAAAGTTGATCTTGTCATGACATTTTGAATGTAAGTGTTCTTTGGTATCTGCTTTTCTGTCAGTTTTTTTTTGTGGTCAGATATCCAGTGTGATCTTCATATAAACTGAGGTACAACAGAAACTTTTCACCCTATTGTTTCACTCCTACAATAAAAATAACAAAACAAATTGATATGATAGAACCGGGATATTATTTAATGTTCAATGTTGACTGATTCGGCAAACAATCATACTCGGTTTTTTCAAACATGCAGAGTTAGAGTCACTGAAAGGACCAAGTGGTAAACAAATCAATTAAATGAATTTCCGTTCAAGAGCATTCAATGTCACATCACTATCTTGTATGACCTCCATTGGCGTTGATACAGGCCATAACACGCCATCTCATGGACAACGTTAGACATCGTCAGCTGAAATCAGTATCCATTCGTCATGAAGTGCCTGTTCCAGCTGCTGTCTGGTCTGTGGCTCCGCCTGTTGACGTCTCAGCTGTCGTCAAAGATGATCCCAAAGATGTTCTATAGGTGACAAGTCCGGGTAGCGCGCTGGCCAAGTTAAAACGTTGACGTTGTTTTGGGCAAGATAATCTCTGGTCAATCTGGCAGTATTGGGCGTGGCGTTATTTTGCTGAAACATGGTCCCCTGTACCTGTTGTTGAAGGAATGGCAGCACTTCGGGAGTCAATACTTGATCTTGGTACGCCTCAGCACGTTTCCTTGTTTGGTAACCAGAAGTGTCTTCTGATCCTCACAAATGCATCCCCAGACCATCATTCCACCCCCACCAAAGAGATGAACCTCTTGTACACAACCTGGTGCATGTTGCTCGGACTCTACCGTCCGCATGGTGCATATTAAATCGACTTTCGTCAGTAAAGAGCACCCGTAGGCAATTCCGCCATTGCCAAAGTCGAAAGTCCTTGTCAAGCGCAAACCATTCAGCTGATGTTGATGGGTCAATCGCATCCCACGTAGAGGCCATTAGGCGCTCTTTGTCTGCCACTCCTGGGACGATCAAAGGTCTGGCAAGTCTGTTGATGTCGCCTGAACAGGTTAATGATGGTTTGTCAGCTGCATCCAGGATCCGTTTGTTGCTCCCACCTGGGACATACCGACGGCTTGCTTGTGTTAATCTTGGAATTCTTTTCATGTGCTTTTTGTTGCAAAAGTGCCAGTTCATCATGCGGGTCAAATTTTATACTGTTTGTGCAAGAATTTCACGTACAGTCATCAAAGAATAAGAATTTCGAGAAACAGCAATCAAAAACAAGAATTAATTTAAGTTGGTGTGTTTGGGCGATTTACTTTGTATATTTTCAAAATATTTACTAAATTACGGGTTTAAAGTTTCTTTTGTACCTCAGTTTACTTCCGTTTTTTCGTATGCATTCTTTTCAGGTTTCGCTTTTGTTTTCCTTTCAAATTGTTGTCTGTGTGTATTTTAAGTTTCGTTGTGACTTTCTTTTCAGGTTGTATTGTGATACCTTATTCTTGTGCATTCCGTTACCCATTATAGTTTCTCTTGTGAAATCCTTTCAGGTTCCTCAATGATGATATCTTTTAAAATTTCATGATATTTTTCATGTTTTCTTGAAATATTTCACCTAGTGATAGTACCTACTTCAATATTTTACTTCTTTTTTGTTTAACTGTATCATATCTTTTTTTATAACCCCGCTGCAAAGTAAGCAGGGGTATATGGCGGTCATTCCATCCTTCCATCACTCTGTCTTTCTGTCTGTCCTTCCGTCCGGTCATTATCTCAAAAACCATTACGTCTAGATCAACCAAACTTTGCACACTTGTTAATCATAACGTTGTCTAAAATTTCGACCAATTTGAATTTTCTGGATTTTTTATTTTTGTTGTTTCCATGGAATCGTTACTTTTTGGACTTAGTTATATGGATTCCAATGGGGACAGATTTTCTCACAAACTTTTACTAGTAGATGAATGAAATTTGGGTTATGAGTACACCTGATGATACTCTTGATCGAGTTCGAAATCCATTTCCGAAATTTTATTTATGAGTTAGTAATTGCCCTTGATTCTAAAATATGACTTGGAGTGATTAACAGGTCTTATGCTTCAATGGGGACAGATTTTATCAGAAACTATTACACCTAGAGGAGTGGAATTTTGGTTTAGGGTACACCTGATGATACTCTTCTTCGAGTTCAAAATTCATTTCCTAGATATATTATTTTTGACGGAGTTATTGCCCTTGATTCTAAAATTTGAGTTATTAACAGATCTCATGCTCCTGGGGGCAAATTTTCTCAGAAACTATTACACCTTAAAGAGTGAAATTTGAGGGTTTTGGTGATCCTGATGAAACACTTGACCGAGTTTGAAAGTCATTTCCGATTTTTTTTCGAGTTATGGCCCTTGATTCTGCAATTGGACTTGGAGTGATTAATATGTCTGATGCTCCAATGGGGACAGATTTTCTCTGAAACTGTTACACCTAGGTGAATAAAATTGTTTTGTTGATACACTTCATGATTCTCTTTATAGAGTGTGAAAGCCATTTCCGAACATTTATTTTTACAGAGTTATTACCCTTGATTCTGAAATTGGACTTAAAGCGATTAACAGATCTTATGGTCAATGGGTACATGTTTTCTTTTACACTTAAATACCTAGACAAATGTAATTTCTTTCACTGACTTTTGAACTTAAGCGTATGAAGCAGATTGCGGGGGTATGTGAGCAATGCTCGCCTTTTTATTGTTTATTTTAGGTATTTCTTGTGGTCGTCCCCCAGTCGTGCTTCACGCTGATGTCACAAGCGAAGCGATGAACTACAACACCTCGGTAACCTATGTCTGTCGCCCTGGGTACAGATCTGATGGCAGCAGTTTGACTACCCGGTGTACCGAGGATGGATCCTGGAGTCTACCACCTGGCTCCTGTACAAGTTAGTTGTGTAACAAGACATTTATAAACTATCAGTTTATGGTATATTCGGCTTGATAAGAGAAATGAAATACAAGACATGTAACTTAATAGGAACAACTTCTTAATTATTTTCTAGATTGATCGTGTTCTCAAAGGATGAAAATTATCTCTTCGTCATTCTCATTTCAAGTAATATCCTGCGGACAACCTCCTGACCTCTTGCATGCTGAAGTGGATTTCCAAGCAACAACTTATGGGTTCACAGCGACCTATACGTGTGACGAAGGCTACTTCTTTGAAGGAGGGGACCCGAAAGTCGTCTGTACTGTTTCCGGAAATTGGAGTGCATTATCAGGAACTTGTGAACGTGGGTTCCATTTCAATAACAATTGCATTTTTTTGCATTTATTGACTGTATTCTTAAATGATCACATTTGTATGTTCAACATGTTTTATTCAAGTTGCATCCTGTGGACGACCAGCTGATCTGCCCAATGCTACAGTGGATTACTCAGCAATAACTTACGGATCTTCAGCAACATACACGTGTGATGAAGGCTACGTTTTTGAAGGAGGGGATCAAGGAATTGCCTGCACTGCAGCTGGTAATTGGAGTGAATTAACGGGCTCTTGCGAACGTGAGTACCAAACTAATGGTTAGATTTCAATTCTGCTGAAATAGGTTTAAGATTCTCAATGTAAATCTAAACTCAAGATTGTAAACACTTTGAAACTTTCTATTGATGGGTCTCGATTTGATTGCACATTTCAGAGGCGTTCATTCAAAAACTGAAAATGTTACATTTCCAACCTTTAAGATGAAGTAAAAAGGCATCATTCAACGCCCTGTCATAGAAGGAAATAATGACATTTCCAATGCCCTTTTTCAGAGTACAAGCTTTCCTGTCTCTACTTTCTATGGATCTAAGAGTTCTTGCAATATGGCTGTTTGTTGCTTCCATCGGGCACATACCGACGGTTCGCTCTCGCTGCTCTTCTGTTAATCTTGGCATTCTTTTCGTGTGCTTTTCGTTGCAAAAGTGCCAGTTCATCATGCGGGTCACCGGTCTTATTATTTGTGTGTTTCCCTATAAATTGTGTTGTAAATGTGTCTGTAACAATAAAGTTGACAACTACAAGCAATGTCAAGGGGGCTCATCTGCTTTTCTACGGCATATTGCTTCTAAACCACTGTTTATATGTTTGGACGCTACAAGCCTACGCAAGCCCTGACCATCATGGCGGACCCTCACTCATGTACGGGAGAGACTTTCTTATGTCCCACAGTGGCAACAAGTCGGTGAACCAGCTGACTCTGGATCTACCTAAAGAATGACACCCAGGATTTCATCAACACATCTGTAGACGCAAGAGAGGAAGAAAAGGTGGGATAAGACGTCGTGTTAGAGCTCGAAAATCCCGACCCCAATTTCCCACTTTATTACTCTCCAACGTGCGATCTTTAAGGAACAAAATGTATGAATTGGCATCCAACGTGAAATATCAATATGAATATCATGACAGTTGTGTTATATGTCGAACAGAAACATGGCTTACCCCGGATATTGACAGTGAAAGTCTATGCATCGACGGGTTTGGTGTGGCATTGCGTTTGGATAGAGATGTGGAAAACACCGGAAAATCAACGGGGGGAGGGGTACGTATGTATTTAAACGAGAAATGGTGCAACAACTGGACAACTAGAGACAGAGTTATTACTAAAGATATCGAATTATTATCGGTTTCATTCAGGCCCTATTTTCTACCCAGAGAATTCGGACAAGTGTTTATTGTGTTAGTGTATATCCCCCCTTCCGGCATTTACAAGAGTGGAAGTAAAGTTATATTTGAACATGTACAGAAGTTGGAAAATATGTCACCAGAAGCCCCTAAGTTTGTTTTAGGGGACTTTAATGGATGTGCATTGAATGGAGTATTGCCTCATTATTCGCAGTATGTGAATTGTGCTACACGCAGAGACAGAGGGTTGGACAAATGCTATGGGAATATACCACAAGCCTACAAGCCGGCCCCCACTTGGAACATCTGATCACAACTCGGTAGCCTTATTGTCTGCTTACAAACAGAAGCTGAAAACCGGCAAAATAATCAGGAAAACCATCAAAGTTTGGGACAATGCATCAATCGAGAAACTACGTGGCTGTCTTGATTGCACAAGCTGGGATATGTTTCTCGCCGACTCAGATGATATTGGTAGAAGCGTTGACGTAATATCTACATAAACTTTTGTATTGACAGTACCATACCTACCAAGCAGATTAAAATCTACCCCAATATTAAAACCCTGGATCTCCAAGGAACTTAAACACTTGCTTAATGAAAAGAAATACGCATTTAAGCTCAAGGACAATGCAAAACTCCGAAACGTTCAGAAAGAGTTGTATGTTCAAATCAAGAAGAACAAGGACGCCTTCAAGGTCAGAGTTGACAATGATTGGGAGCACTTCACAGCGTAAAGCACTCAGCGTTACTGACAAGGCAACATTTGCAGAAGAGCTAAATTCCTTCTATGCCAGATTCGACAAAAACAACTTCAAGTCTGAACTGGATGACATCACAAAATCAATCACCAGACAAGGCACTGACACGACTACAATAACAGAAGATGAAGTGCGGAGCATATTTGGCAGGATAAACACCCGGAAATCACCGTCCCCGATAACATCTCTGGTAAAGGACTAAATGAATGCTGCTCTGAACTTTAGTATGTTTTCAGTAAATTATTTGAGAAATCAATTAACGAACACGTACTTCCACAAATCTGGAAACTTTCAAAGATCATCCCGATACCGAAGATTCCAAAACCTGTACAACTTAATGATTATCGACCAGTGGCCCTGACATCTGTCATCATGAAGTGTCTTGAACGTATCATATTACGACGTCTCCAGCATGATGTTTCAGATTATCTGGATCCACTACAGTTTGCGTATAAGGCAAAAAGAAGTGTTTAGGATGCCACAGTGACACTTTTACATACCGTCAGTAACACACCAAAGACATATGCACGTATTTTATTTGTGGATTTTAGCTCTGCTTTTAATACCATACAGCCCCATCTAATGTTACAGAAACTGTCTAACCTACAAGTTAGACTGTAGAAGTCACCTGGATCAAACTCTTAACTTTCAAATTCGCCGATGATGCAGCACTGGTTGGACTTATATGTAATAACGAAGATTCCCAGTACCATCTAGCAATAGAACGTTTTGCATATGGTGCAAAGAAAACTTTCTAGTTCTTAATACCAAGAAAACAAAGGAAATGATAATTGACTTTAGAGTGAAGAAACCAAACTATAATCCAGTACGCATTAACGATTCCAACATTGAGGTTGTCTCTCAATACAAATATCTTGGCACCATCATTTATGATAAATTTAACTTCATCCCAAACACAAACAGATTATACAAGAAATGTCAACAAAGACTGTACTTTCTACGCAGCTTAAAGCTTTTAATGTTAATACCTTTACACTTGTTCTCTATTTTAATACTTTTATCCAAAGTGTTCTTTGTTTTAGCATGGCAAGTTGGTTTGGAGCTCTTTCTTTGCAAAACAAAAATAGGCATGCGGCAAATTGTAAAACTAGCTATCAAAATTGTTAATGACTCAGAACGTGTACTCCATAATGAATATGTACGTTTACCTTCCTGACATCGCTTCCAAACTCCACTTTTCAGAACCAATAGAACATCAACAACATTCATCCCAACAAGCATTGCTATTTTGAATAAGTAAATCTAAACTCCTTATATTTGTTTTATAATTATTTCCCATTTTAGCAATATGCTGTTATATCCAATTTTAAAAGTTTCAATATGTCTTAAAACTAGTTATCGTTGCATAGTTATGTTGACATGTCAATATTGCTTTTATCATAAGTAATGTTTTGTTTCTTGTTTCATATGCTTATAACTCATATTTTGATGTGTCCTTTATCTATCTCCTTTATGTGTTGAGCGGCGACTGATGTAAACCAAATTCCCTTTCGGGTTAATAAAGCATTATTATTAACATTAACATTATCATTATCATTATCATTATTATTATTGTTATTATTATTATTATAATTTTATACTGTTTGTGCAAGAATTCCACGTACAGTCACCAAAAATCATGAATTTCGAGAAACAGCAATCCATAGCAAGAATAAATAAAAGTAACCCAAGGCAACAATTGAGGCTAGATTTTTTCTTAATTTCAGAGGATTTATTCAATCTTTCTCTTGATTCCGACATTATTCCCGGTTATAAGACAGATCACTCGGCTGTCAGCTTTACTTTTTCCAACTCTAATAATCAGAATAGAGGGAAGGGTTATTGGAAATTTAACACTTCTTTACTCTTACAGCCTGAATATGCTGATTTAGTCAGATTAGTCTTAGATGACAGCTTATCCTAGAAACCTTTCTGATGAATGTACGGGGTAAATCAATATCTTTTTCTTCTTATCTTAAGAAGAAAAATAAGGATAAAACCACTGAATTGGAAATCAAGATAAGAGATCATGAAGATGCTATTAGAAAAGACTTTCAAATTGTTGATGAAGAACTATTATCTGACCTTTCAAAGTTTAAATTAGAAATGCAACAAATAAAAGAAGATGAGGTAAGAAGAATGCAGTTCAGAAATAGAATTCTATGGTATGAGGATGGAGAAAAACCAACCAGATACTTTTGTCACTTAGAAAATAGAAATTATATCAATAAATCAATGAATAAGATTATAACTGATAAAAATGAAGAAATTACTGATAGTAATTCTATTTTGAATGAAGTTAGATATTTTTACAAAAAACTTTACTCTTCTGAAAGTAAACATGAAACTTTTAATAGCCTTGAACATGTGATAACTCCAACTTTGAGTGATCAACTTAGAGACAATCTGGAAAAGATATTGATATGATGGAATTAGCATTTGCAGTAAAACGAATGAAAAATAACAAAAGTCTGGATTAGATGGATTCCCAAATAGATTTCTTTAAATTCTTTTGGAAAGAACTAAAAAGTTTGGATTTTTAGATTTCTCAAGGATGTTTCTAGCCAAAATAAAATGTCTCTTCCATGAAAAGAGGTGTTATCACATGTATAACTAAAGCTAATAAGAACAGGTCATTTATAAAGAACTGGAGACCAATTACTTTATTAAATAAAATAATCAGTGCATGTATTGCTAATGGGCTGAAAAACACTCTTGACTCTCTCATACATGACAATCAGACAGGCTTTATTCCTGGAAGAACATTAAGTAGAGAACACTAGGTTGTTATATGATATTATTTTTGAAACTAAGAAAAGAAATATCTCAGGCCTACTAATCTTGATAGATTTTGAAAAAGCATTTGATACAGTTGCAAAAGATTTTATCAATTCTGTTTAAACAAAATTTGGTTTTGGTCCTGACATTAAAGGCTGGATTAATATCTTAACTTATGATACATCTTCATGTGTAATTCAAAGTGGCCATCTTTCTGAATTCTTCCTAAATCAACGGGCTTGCAGACAAGGGGACCCAATTTCTCCATATTTATTCCTTTTTGTGGCTGAAATCCTTGGTTGTATGATTAGGCAGAATGAAAAGATAAAAGGTATTGTAATTGATGATGAGGAATATAAGCTAGGCCAATATGCTGATGACACAAAATTATTTTTAAATGGCACTGAAGAAAGTTTATATGCGGCTATAGACACACTGAACACTTTTTATGATATGTCAGGCTTAAAGATAAATATAGATAAAACTAAGGCAATATGGATTGGTTCAAAAGCTGGTTGCAAAGAAGTACTTTGTGAAGACTTAAGTATAGAATGGCAGCAAAATGAATTTGAAGTTTTGGGCATTAGATTTACACCAGATTTGAATGATTTATGGGCAATCAATACAAGGAAAGACTTGAATAAATGAAAAGACTACTAGCAACATGGAGAAAAAGAAATTTGACATTAATTGGGAAAATCACAGTAATTAAAACAATAGCTCTTTCAAAATTAGTTCACATTTTCAATACTTTACCTAATCCTCCTGAAGAATTTATAAACTCTCTTGAAAAGATTTTCTTCAGAATTATTTGGAATGATAAAACCGACAAAATAAAACGCAGCATATTAAAAAAAGACTATACAGAAGGTGGCTTGCGCATGATTGATATTAGAACTTTTATCAATGCAATGAAATTATCCACACTCAAACGCTATTTACAAAAAGCAAAAGCAGGTAATCCTTATAATTTTCCATTGGATGATGTTCTAAAATTTGGCTCCAATTTTAAGGATAATGTTCAAACTGGGAACCCTTTTTGGAAAGATGTATTAATGGCATGGAAAGCATATTGTACTAAGAATACTATAGAGGATGATAATATCAATGAGATTTTAACTCAGTCTTTATGGTTGAACGATAAATTTAAAAACCAACATCATTATATTAAACACTGGGCAAAAAATGGAATTTTCGCACTAAACGATCTTTGCAATCATTATGGTTTTATGTCTTTTGATGAACTGAAGGCAAAGTTTAATATACGAGGTACATATATGGATCTTGATTATATAATGTATATCTTACCCAAAGCATGGAAAATTACAATAAGGAATCAACATAGAATTGGCACAAGGGATCTGGAAATATATTCTCTTCATAAAGATTTTTTCTCTGTTAAGAAAGGTTCAAGACTTTTCTACGATAAGCTTCTATCTGAGAACCTTAAGCCTAAAGATTGCCAAAAATGGGAAAATTTATTTTCTGATACAAGTTTTAATTGGCACAATATTTTTGATATCTGTAGAGAGAATCTTAAAGATATGAAGCTTTTTTATTTTTAATTTAAGTTCTTGCATAGGATTATTTACACTAAAAAAGAGCTCTTGAAAATGAAACTTGTTGACAATGCAGTATGTACTTTTTGTAATGTTGAATGTGAATCTGTATGTCATGTATATTGGGAATGCAATGTGACCCATACTTTCTGGATGGATCTTGAAAATTGGATCATCAATAACATAAAAGTATTTGAAATTACAAAGTTATTGGTGTGGTTTGGTATCTCTAATAATAACCCATTATTGATTCATATAATATTTTCTGCTAAAAGATATATTTATAGCTGTTCCTTTAAGAGAATTATTCCAAAATTGCATAATTTTCTTAAGATTTTGAATGACATTTACATCGTTGAAAAATTCATATCCAGAAGAACCAATAGAATTGATAAATTTGTTGACAAATGGTGTCCATTATTCCCAATATTCTAATACTAAGGCTTAACTAATTTTGATTCAAACCCTGTACCTAAAGATTACTTTATTGTTTGCCCATTACCGTTTGATCTGTTATATTCTATTATGTATGCATGTATTGCTGAAATTTTTTTAAAACTGGGAACAAATAAAAAAATAAAAAATTAAAAAAAAGAATTTATAAAAGTTGGTGTGTTTGGGCAAATAATTGAGCTGCTGTGTGTTTGGTATATCATACTGACCATGAATTTCAATTTTACTTTGTATATTTTCAAAATATTGACTAATTACGGGTATAAAATTTCTTTTGTACATTGGTTTACTTCCGTTTTTTCGTATGCATTCTTTTCAGGTTTCACTTTTGTTTTCCTTTTAAATTTTTGTGTGTGTATTTCTTATCAATTTTTGTTGTGACTTCATTTACAGGTTCTATTGTGATACCTTATCTGGTTTCTTTTGCCGTACTCATTCTGTTACCAATTATAGTTTCTCTTGTGAAATCCTTTCAGGTTCCTTGATAATTATATTCTTTTAAGTTTTCATGATATTTTTCATGTTTTCTTGAAATATTTTTCAGATTTACTTAGTGATACCAAGTAACTCTTGTCATCGGATTGTGGCGTATTTCATTTTGATCTTCATGAAACGCTGTTGTTTTGTTGTGTTCTATCTCCTTTTGTTGTTGTTTTAAGGAACTCCTTCAATATTTTACTTCTTCTTTTTCTTAAACTGTCTCTTATCTGTTTTTATTTTATTGTAGGTATTTCCTGTGGTCGTCCCCCAGTCGTGCTTCACGCTGATGTCACAAGCGAAGCGATGAACTACAACACCTCTGTAACCTACGTCTGTCGCCTTGGGTACAGATCTGATGGCAGCAGCTTGACTACCCGGTGTACCGAGGATGGATCCTGGAGTCTACCACCTGGCTCCTGTACAAGTTAGTTGTGTAACAAGACATTTATAAACTATCAGTTTATGGTATATTCGGCTTGATAAGAGAAATGAAATACAAGACATGTTACTTAATAGGAACAAATTATTCATTATTTTCTAGGTTGATCGTGTTCTCAAAGGATGAAACTTATCACTTCGTCATTCTCATTTCAAGTAATATCCTGCGGACAACCTCCTGACCTCTTGCATGCTGAAGTGGATTTCCAAGCAACAACTTACGGGTTCAAAGCGACCTATACGTGTGACGGAGGCTACTTCTTTGAAGGAGGGGACCCGAAAGTCGTCTGTACTGTTTCCGGAAATTGGAGTGCATTATCAGGATCTTGTGAACGTGGGTTCCATTTCAATAACAATTGCATTTTTTTGCATTTATTGACTGTACTCTTAAATGATCACATTTATATGTTCAACATGTTTTTTTCAAGTTGCATCCTGTGGACGACCAGCTGATCTGCCCAATGCTACAGTGGATTACTCAGCAATAACTTACGGATCTTCAGCAACATACACGTGTGATGAAGGCTACGTTTTTAAAGGAGGAGATCAAGGAATTGCCTGCACTGCAGCTGGTAATTGGAGTGAATTAACGGGCTCTTGCAAACGTGAGTACCAAACTAATGGTTAGATTTCAATTCTGCTGAAATAGTTTTAAGATTCTCAATGTAAATCTAAACTCAAGATTGTAAACACCTTGATACTTTCTATTGATGGGTCTCGATTTGATTGCACATTTCAGAGGCGTTCATTCCAAAACTGAAATTGTTACATTTCCAACCTTTAAGATGAAGTAAAGAGGCATCATTCAACGCCTTGTCATAGAAGGAAATAATGACCTTTCCAATGCCCTTTTTCAGAGTACAAGCTTTCTTGTCTCTACTTTCTTCTCCCTTCTTGTGCATATCTTATTGTTATAATTTTCAGTTATTTCTTGTGGTCGTCCCCAGTCGTAGCTCACGCTGATGTCACAGACGAAGCAATGACCTACAACTCCTCTGTGACCTACGTCTGTCACCTTGGGTACAGAATCTAATGAAATATTATGAAATAAAAACATCTTTTGCAACTCTTTCAGTAATTTCATGTGGACAACCTAGGGAACTTGCAAAAGCTCGAGTGGATTACCCAGCTGATGTCACAGACGAAGCAATGACCTACAACTCCTCTGTGACCTACGTCTGTCACCTTGGGTACAGAATCTAATGAAATATTATGAAATAAAAACATCTTTTGCAACTCTTTCAGTAATTTCATGTGGACAACCTAGGGAACTTGCAAAAGCTCGAGTGGATTACCCAGCCACAACTTACAGAGCCACAGCAATATACACATGTCATAAAGACTACTTCTTTGAAGGAGGGAATCCAGTAACTTCATGCACAGCAGCTGGTGTTTGGACTCCAGTGTCAGGCTCATGTAAGGGTGAGTTCCGGTTAATCCCGTCCTGAGCTGAACCTGAGTTCCATGTAAGCGTATTTCTGATTTATCTGACTCCAGTCAATGAGTAATATTTTGATAGATTTCTTAACTGTTAAGCTCCTATGATATATAAGATTATCTGTTGCATCTAGGCTTCCGCAAACCGTGAGTTACATTAACATATCTTTACATCTAGGCTTCTGTGAAACATGAGTTACATTTAACTTTAACTTATGCCCCCCCCCCCCCCCCCCCCCAGTTTTTGTACAAGAAGAGCTATAAAAATTTGGGCTACGGGCCTGGAGCGTGAGTAAATGTAACATGTTCCTTTACACCTAGGCTCCTGTTGAACATATGTTACATTTAACATATTCTTTCGCTGTCAGACTTCATTTGAACGCTCGTTTCATTTCCGCATCATCCTTTGTAGTAAAGCTCCCGTGGAAGCTAGGTTACCACTTCGGATCTTCCTTTGCCTTATGTCTTTGGTGAAGCCCGAGTTTAATAAATGCTTCTAATAATCATCCTTAACGTATATGTTATCACCATTATTATTATCATTTTGTTTTTTCCAGAGCAATATCAGGGCTGCTACAAAGATGATCGAGATCGTATGCTAACATTTGGGCCTTATTTTAGTGATTCAATGACAGTAGAACTGTGTCTGGTGACTTGCAAGGAAAAAAAGAAAAAATATGCTGGTGTTGAGGTAGTTAAAACGTTTTATTATTCTCCCGTTGAAGATATCACTGTTTGATAAATCTACCATGTTATGACACATATGTCTCATAACATCGCGCGCTGACCAAATGATGTGACGTCATAATGACGGCACAATTCTTAAGTATGACGTCACAATGCTCATGGGCCATTGCGATGGTCATGTCAGTGAATATCTATATATTTTTGACGATTTAAAGAAGCCAATAATATATAAACTACTTAACTTGGTCCCGTTTCATATCATTTCGAGGAAACTTGTGAATGGTATCGGCATTTAACTTGTTTCGCTTGTTAAATACCAAACCATTCACTCGTTTCATAAAAATGGTATTAAACGGGACGTCGTTTACAATTCTCTATATATCATATTACTTTGAGAAAATTCCTTCTGATTTAAGTCTTTCTGTTTTTTTTTAGTTAGATTTCTATTTGATTTCCATCAGCCATTATAAATCCGCAGGGTTTCTTTAATATCTTGATCTCTTCCAGTCGAAATGCCTCATTGTAACCAATGAACGACAAGCAATCAGCAATAGCCGGACTACCCAGATGACAAATTTGTTGATTGCTTGAATCTTCTTGCATGCTGATATTTCATTGGTTGAAACAAATTTTCTGCTAAAATAACCATATAATTTTTAACAAGTCGTGCGTTGTACAATCCTCGAAAATCCAGCGCTTTCATTCCGACAAATCTACACAACAAGCCCTGGAAATCTTAACGAGGGTTTACCTCAAACCAAATTACCTCCCTGTGTGTAAATGTTATCCAATCAGAAACGAAACGCAGACACCAATTGCGTAAACAACGCGAACGTTCTCGACATCAAGTGAGTGAGTGAGTTGGGGTTTAACGTGTTATCAGCACTTTTTCAGCTATGTAACACGTGGATGTTGCCATCCAAAATAGAGTAGACCGATCAGTGAGAAAGGGATCGAAAGGACGAAGGAAAAGAGGAAGGAAGAGACGAAGAGAAAGGCAAATTGAGAGATAGAAAGCTCGTTTTAGTGATTTCACTGGTTGTTAGAAAGCAAGCGTTTTACTGAGTCATTCCAGAGGGAGTTTTTGGGGTTTGGGGTAAACCCCCGTTTTGGTTTTCTAGGGCTTGTAGTGTAGATTTATCGGAACGAAAGAGCTGTTTTATCGAGGATGGCGTTATACGAGACCCCATTCTTTGTTCATAACAGGGTAGTGAAGGATCTCATGTAGTAAAATGTTGACTTAAAGGGGCAGTAGCACGTTTTTCGAAAATGTTATATTTAGGATATAAATCCATTCTGTTTTTTATTTTAAGGTTCTATTTTGTGCATTATCTACCCCTAAATTTTATTTCAAACCGAGCTTAATATAGGGATAAAGAATGCACCACATACAATCCCAAAATTTAAAAACATCAGAATAGATTTATCTTCCTTCTAACATGATTAATTAGTAAAATAATGAGGAACAATTTTGGCTTGCCCAACAGCAATGTGACCAAGTCGAACCAGTGCAAGTCATTGTTATCTATATTAAGCATAATATCTATAGGAGACAGAGTTTCGATTTTTAATGTAAACACTTGGATCGACCTATCATCCCTACTATCCACTTTTATGAAACAATCACTATTATTGTTAGTAATTATTAGTCAATTTACCACTCGACTGAGTTTAGACAATAATCTTGAAATTTGGAGAGATCGTACAGAGAAAGAGAGAAAAAATAAAAACTTAATTAGCGGTCTGCGTGTTGTTCTTCCCTAGCTACTTTCCTTATCTCCCCTGAATTTCAAATCTGAACTGTCATTCTTTTTCGAAGTAAGTAAAAAACCTACTGGATGACGGGGAGGTTGGGAGGGAGTAAATTCTCAGTCTAGTGGTAAATTTACTAATAATTACTAACAATAATTGTGATTGTTTCTAGACTGAGTTTAGACAAAATCCCGAGTAAGGGGGTGGGCGTCGAGTACCAAAGAGTAACTGAAAAAAAAACACTTATAGAAGATTCCAAAAAAGGGAGATAACTCTTCTAAGTTCATATCTTAGAAGTAAAAACCCAATAAAATATAAAAGAATTCGTTCCATAAACTCATGCTTGAATTATGTTATACACCAGAAAAAACAAGCTCCATCCGTCTGAGACTCATGTCAAAACCTACGTTGATAGGTCGAGGTAAGGGCCTCACGTATGGGTCTCCCTCCGCCCCCCCCCCCCCCCCCCCCCCCCCTTTTCCCCCAAGGGGAGGATCAGGCGGAGAGGTGCTGAGCCGCTACCAAGAGTCCCAAAGAGACAGGCCGCTGACCATGGGAGAGACATCCCTCAGATAAGACCCTGATCTCGTGGGGTGAGAAATGGGTATCCACATTGTAATGGTCCACTGTAGAGTATGCTAGAGTAATAGTCTTCCGTAACCAGGAGGCAATGGTGTTCTTGGATATCTCCGTAGTAAGACCAATTTTACAAGGAATGAAGAGACGTTTTCTTCCTTTCCTGATAGATTCTGTTTTGACCATATAACACTTCAAGACTGGGCACAAACAACGAGCACTTTCAGTGGAGTCTCTGGGAATAGGCAACGCAGGAAAAGAGTAGACTCTTGGACCTAACAGCCATGTTGCCGCTGTCTGGCTCTTTGCAAGCAATTCTGGCAACGCTCTGAAGGACACAGAACTATATTGATCTCCGAATTTGATGAAAGTAATGTCTAAAGCATGCGATTCCGACATTCTGGCAGCCGATACACAGGCTAACAAGAAGGCAGTCTTCGAGGCTAAGTGCTTCATAGATATGGCTTCCATAGGTTAGTAAGCAGCACGTTGTAATGATTGGAGTACAAGTAACAAATCCCATTTAGGGAAGATGTTAGGAGATTTGATATCGTGAATTTTGAATGATCTCAGGAGTTTGGTAAGAGAGACATCAGAGCCAATCATTAATCCTTATAAATGGCGGATCTATATCCTTCGATGGAGGTGATGCAGGAAGTCAGCTATTAAGGGAATGGATAAGGAGACATCGGTCACTCCATGTTCTCTTATCCACTGCTGGAATTACTTCCTCCTTATAAGTGGAAGCGATTTGCTAGAGTTGGAAATTGCTTTTGAAGTATTCTCTGCCAAACCTTATTGGCGGAGCTCTCCCTCGATAGACGCCACACATGAAGATTGAAAGTCAGCAGCCACTAGGAAAAGAACACTGGTGTTGGTGCAACTTGCTGAGCACATCCGGAATGAGCTTGTATGGCGGGAAAGCATAGGCTATCAGGTTGTCCAAGGAAATGGAAATAGCGTCCAATGCAAAGGCGGGTCGGGAACGGGACTGACGTAGCAAGGTAGGTGGTAATTCAGAGCTGTCGCAGGTCTATCTGCAGCATTTCCCATCTGTCTGGTGAATCGTCCACTCTGAAGAGACAATCAGGTTGTTTCTGGATAAGGAGTTGGCAAGGAAGTTCAGTTTCCGGGAATGTGCCTAGCTTGAATAGACATGGTCCAGGCATCCGTGAGGGTGAAGAGATCTCTGGTAACTTGAATAAGATGGACAAACCTGGTGCCTCCCTGCTTTTTTATGTAGGCCACGACTGTTGAATTGTCCGTCACTATGACGATGCTTAAGCGGCAGAGCTGATACTTCCACTGATTGAGCACTATTAGAACGCTTTCAGTTCCAGAACATTTATGTGAAATGAAGAATCCATCTGGTTCCATGAGCTACTTGCTTGAAATTTGTTCCAATGAGCACCCCAGCCGCTGTAGGACGCATGGGTATAAATGGTGTGTTGAGGATGCAGAGGGACGAAAGGACATCATATCGTGACATGTGCCCTGAGTGTCCACGATTCTAACTCCATAAGAACTTAACTTGTGGGAGAGATCTTGGAATCCAATGGCAGATGGCGGAAGTCGTTCACCCACATCTGTAGGCGCCGTAGGTTCAGTCTTCCTCTCAGGGAAGGCCTGAACTGAGGTGAGTGATCCTATCAGAGACATCCAAGCTCTGATGGAATGAGGCTTCCCGTTCCATAACTTGGGAACGATATTTTGGATGGTCGACCAGCGTGCCTCCGACGGGGCAATGGTCCAAGTATTTGAATCCAACATGGCTCCCAGGAACTTTATGTGACGGGTAGGAATGAGCTCCGACTTGTCTGGATGAATGACAAGCTTGAGATGATCCCGTAGCGTGACTGAGTTCTGATGGCGTAACAAGAAGTCGTGTAGTCAAGGTAGCCGTGGATAAAGACTTGTCTGAGGTGCAGAAACTGAAGGACCGGTGCTAGAACCTTCGTGATTAGCCATGGAGCTATTGATATTCCGAATGGAAGGACCTTGGCTTGCAAAGAAGGATTGCGGGATCTTGAGGGCGATTATCATTCTCATTTCCAGAGTGTCTTTCTTTGGAACCAGGAAAACGGGCGAATAGAAACCTCCTGAAACATCGGCGGGATCGAGTTCGGTAATGGCATCTTTTAGTAAAAGTTGTTCGATGACTAAAAGAGCTGCTTGTAGCTTGGGGCCGTGTAGGATAAACCTCTTGCCCTGAGGGTGGATCGCTAGAGGCAGAACACAATCCCACTGAAGGATGTTACCTTCCTGTATCACAGATAACATCCACGGGTCGGTTGTCACACATTCCAAGTTCCGAGGAAACAGTCCCAGCCTTACCCAAACGGGAGGAGAGACATGACTTGTTGCAAGAGTCATCACCTCTGGTTACCCTGGAACCACGAAAAGGTTTGGAGTTGTCCCTGGATGACTTGGTCTGATCCCTTGACTGCGGAGTATGGAAATCTTGTCGGCCTCGGAAGTTCCCACGGGCCTGGAAAGATGGTGTTGTCTGATTGAACGAGGGTTTGGCCTGAGGACTAGGTCTGGAGGACCCGTGACCACGGCGGGGCCCCTGATAGCTGCCCCTGTTGAGGAGGGCCTGAGTCAATTTCAAATTGAGATTTTTAGATGTCTGGGCATCCTCGGACTCACTAGCTTCCTTGCAAGAGACGCTAAAGAGTGTGGGAGCTTAGATGGGTTGAGTCAACAAAGATTCTTTAACATCAGCCGATACATCTCTTAGGCGCAAGCTGTTGTTCCCGCTCAGTAAAGATTACCCGAGTCATCAAGTTGGCCGAATCAGTGGCGATGTCTTGTGAGGCTTGGTAAACTGTGTCTAGAAAAACATGATCTATGGCCGAATCATCTGCCCCATGGTTACTAATGTGTCTGGAGAAATCCCATCATAGGTTCAGATAAGAGAGAACATCCAACGTGTGACGTGCATTGAAGTCCAGTTCAACAAAGTCAACTCTAGTGACAGACATCCTGTTTCTAGGCGTGAGTTGATGGGGGTGTTAGCCGATTAAAATCCTTGTCTAAGCCGTTTCCCGTGAATCGATTGTGGAGCAAGTAGGACGCCTAAGCCCTAAACTTGAGTACAGAGATTGATGATCCTTATGTAGAGAACTTCTCATTCACAGAGTTGCAAGCAGCCTTGACTACGGATGAATAAGGCAGAGATAATCTTGGAGCCCTGGAGGGAGGGAGCAATCACGACTCCCCAAACTCATCTGATCTAGGAGAAAACAGTTCCTCCGAGACAATGGGTACCGTGGAAGGCTTGAGTTTATGTAGATACTCCAACTTCTCAACAAAAGACCAATTAGGATCCATGGCCATGATATTATCCTCCGTTGGTATAATCAGGCAATCCTCGTGATAGTAAGCCGCAAAGTCTGCGGAATCCATGTCAGTGGGCGCATGACCGGAGAGGCGGGTAAGTTGGTGCCCTCGTCCAGCACAGGAATAAAGGTTGGATCGTGGACATCGATAAAGTTGTCACTTTCAGAGAAGTCACGTGCAGCCAGTGGGCCGCCTGCCCTGTGCTCCGCTGACAGCTGACCCGTGCCATTCGTGCTTACGGTAGGCAAAACTGGGTCAGCAGTATCCATAGCCTGGGCCTCGGAAGCCTGTGCACCGCTAGGCACCTAGGCATTCTGTGCAGCCGAGTCGACAGTAGACACAGTGGCTGAGGCTTCACCGCGGAGTACACGTGGCCTGTGTCCCCTTTGGTTCGCCTCAACAGCCAACCCCCTCCTCGTCTGGGCCCGTGGTCAGGGAGTTTGGGAAGTTACGCCTGGACATGGCCTTAGCCAGCGGTCCCGGCGGGTTGCCCACACGGCCTTCTGCCGAGGAGTGGCCTATTTTATCTTCTAGCAAGGCAAAATGCTCTTTTGTCTCCTGCTGGATCTTGTTAATATTAATAGACACAGAGAGAATCATATTCTTTAACTGGTCAAATTCTGATGGCTTGTCGGATTGAGGAGGAGGAGGCACAGAAGATTTCAACTTCTTAGACTTATTCTTAGGGGAAGGAGAAACTGAAGCCTTGCGTTTCGGCGTTTTAGTTTTGGATCATTTGTTGTGCATGATAAGCCAGTCAGTATCAGTCATACCTTTACACATAAGATATCGAGCCTCTAGGGAACAAAGGAGTTTAGAATCGTCACAAGTACTTTTGGCAGGTAACACATTTACGTTGTATGGAAGACATGCTCAGATGGGTAAGAGAGTATAACACGCTGTCGCCTGCAAGTTGATTGTTAACAGAAATTTCATAGAGTTCAGTTTGTATACACGTGCGCCGTGGGAATGTGAATCGGTCTTCAATTTAGAGGTAATTATCGGCGAAATAATTACTTTAAAAATGACGAACCCATCAGAGAGCAGTTTTCGTGTCATGTTAGAATTTAATTTTTTCACTGATTATAATTATACATTAATGCTAAATGTGTTATTTTGATAGTGTCAAAAGTCTCATTACAAAAACTAATCACCAATAGTAAGAGAACAAATGATATAGATTAATATAAAATCGATTGGTGGCCATTTTTGTGTGTCCACCTTCAATCCATTTTGTGTAAGAAAAACTAGTCGCATGGCTTAACTTTACGTTATATATAACACCTTATATTTTCCCCTAAAACGTGCCGCTGCCCCTTTAACCCTTACGATGCGGGGAGCGTTATATTTCCGTGCCAAATATAAACTGGCGCGCAAGCCCTCTAGGCGAAATCCGGAGTCCGGACTCTAACTTTCACGAGAAGGCAAAAATTTACTGCAAGCAGTTTTGGCGGCTCCCGGATTGCTCGTAATTATTTTCCGCGCCTCGCTAAACGCCGTTGTTTTATGAAAATTGGTTTAACTGGCGCAGACAGCGAGCTCCGTGAAAACATGTATTTTCTCTGTTGAATTGTTGACAAAAAGCAGACAAAATGTGTTCTTTCGCGCTTGATATTTCACTAACCAAGTGGCGCGCTCTAACACATGATAATTCGATGGAAAGAGCATAAAATTGTCTTTAATTTGGTGTATAATTTGAATATGCGCAGTTGCAAATAATTGTACTATAAAGGCCGTAAAAGGCCGCAAAAGCAGACAAAATGTGTTCTTTCGCGCTTGATATTTCACTAACCAAGTGGCGCGCTCTAACACATGATATATCGATGGAAAGAGAATAAAATTGTCTTCAATTTGGTGTATAATTTGTATATACGCAGTTTTCAAATAATTGTACTAAAAAATATTTAAAAGTTTTCGATTTTCGTGCATGATATTTCACTAACCAAGTGGCGCGCTCTACCACATGATATATCGATGGAAAGAGAATAAAATTGTCTTCAATTTGGTGTATAATTTGTATATGCGCAGTTGCAAATAATTGCACTATAAAGGCCGCAAAAAGCCGCAAAAGTAAACAAAATGTGTTCTTTCGCGCTCGATATTTCACTAACCAAGTGGCGCGCTCTACCACATGATATATCGATGGAAAGAGAATAAAATTGTCTTCAATTTGGTGTATAATTTGTATATGCGCAGTTGCAAATAATTGTACTAAAAATATTTAAAAGTTTTCGACTTTCGTGCATGATATTTCAATAACAAATTGGCGCGCTATAAAACATGATATATCGATGGAAAGAGAATAAAATTGTCTTCAATTTGGTGTATAATTTGTATATGCGCAGTTGCAAATAATTGTACTATGAAGGCCGCAAAAAAAAAGCTTTTGCGCTTGATATTTTACTAACCAAGTGGCGCACTATATAGCAAGATATATCAATGGAAAGAGAATAAAAGTGCCATCATTTTGGTATATGATATGTATATGCGCAAAGAGAAATAAAGATGCAAGAAGCCCCGCAAAATGTTTGTAGGTCTTTTTGACATAAAACATTTTTTCCGGTTTTTAGTCATGACGTAATGGGAAACTTGTCCCATTACCAAACTTACATGATCGGGTTGCGATGACGTCAGAGGTTCCGAACCATTTCCGGGCTTCGAAATTTTTTTCCGGGTCTCGGCATGAGGTAATGGGAACGTTTTCCCATGACGAAAGGGACATCCGAGTGTTCTGACCACTTCCGGCCATCGGAAATTTTGTCCCGGGTCTCGCCATGATGTAATGGGAAAGTTGTCCCATGACCACATTCACACTATCGGGTTTTGAGCACGATCGTGCTTTTGTTCTACTTTTCCGAGACCACCCGGCGGTATGGGCTTTTTTTGGGCCACTTTCACTCTCGTGTTATGACGAAGGCCGGAGATTTTGACGACTTCCGAGCTTCGCCGTGAGGTATGGACTTTTTTCCCATGAAAAATCGAGCGTATTCGGAGTTTTCTTTCGAGGATTTTCAATATTTTTAGTGCGGGCCTCGCCACGAGACATGGTACAAATTTACCCTTAGCCCCCCAAGCTTCAACATTCAATATCAGAAGTTTGCTTCCAGTTCGGCCTAAAAAGTTATAACTCGGAAACAGAAATATTGTCAAGATCGAGACGCTTTTTCCGACTATAGTCGTTTTTGTGAGAAAAATTTCCCACTAAATTTCGGCTGCACTGGGGTTTTTTAGAACTGCGTGAACATTTTTGTTTGTGATGCCATTTGCTGAAACTGCACATGTCCAAACTTTGAGTGTCAATGTCTACCCTTTCACGTCCCTGGAAGAAAGGAGAAGTTACTAATTATTGAAATATTTACATAAAACCGTTTTCGTCAATAACAAAATAAAAAAAATTTATTTGTGAAAAGTGACTAATTGGAGAGGTGGAAAAGTCGGGGCTCTATCTGCGGTATAAATGTTGTTGACGCGAAGCAATCGGTTTTTGACTTATTCAACTTTTTCGGAGACCGAGAATTTTCTCCCGAGAGGGACGGAACGTTTGTGGGAATTTTTCCCATGAAAAATCGAGGGTGCTCGGAACATTCATTCGAGAATTTTCACTATTTCTAGTGCGGGCCTCGCCGCGAACCATGGGAAAAATTTACCCTTAGCACCCAAACTTTCAAAATCAATATCATGTTTAGTGAAATTCAAAAACTATTTTCGGTGTTATTCCGAGGTCTGAAACATTTTCCTTATATGTCGGGCGAGGTCCTTCCATTCGAGAACAACCAATTTCATGGGCAACGTTGCCCAGTGCCTCGGATTTCAGAACACAAAGTCCGAGAGATTGCTTTCGCGCTTGATATTTCACTAACCAAGCGGCGCGCTCTAACACATGAGATATCGTTGGAAAGAGGATGAAATTGCCTTCATTTTGGCATATCATTTGTATGTCCGCCCATGCAAATAATTATACTATAAAGGCCGCAAAAGTATGTACTTTCGCGCTTGATATTTCACTAACCAAGCGGCGCGCTCTAACACACGATATATCGTTGGAAAGAGAATAAAAGTGCCATCATTTTGGTATATCATATGTATATGCGCAAAGAGAAATAAAGATGCAAGAAGCCCCGCAAAATGTGTTGATGTCCTTGTTTTGACATCGGCAATTTTGTTCGGGTTTCGCCGTGACGCTGCGGCGGTTAGGTCCGTGGAACCTATCAAAAGTTGCAAAACTTTTGTAATCCACAACTGACAATCAGAGCTTCCCTGACGTAGATGGTTGTTTCGTTCGCGACTCGCCAACTCGTCGCCTAGGAAGTCAGAAGAAAGCCCAGGTTTTCGACTTTGGGGGAGTCGTATGAATAAAAGAACCGGGGTTAGCCGGGACAGTCATGAAACGTCCAAATATGTGAATTTTACCATTGCCTTTGGTGCCGTCGGCGCCGATGGTGTGATTGTTTCAAATACTTTGGAATGACGGCAAATGAATGTCCATGAGGCTCACACTGGTTTTCTCTGTAAAATGCTCCTGAGTTGTTCTTTCTTGCACATGTCTAAATCTGTTTCAATCTATTACAGATGATATAGAAGATGCCAAGATTTAGAGGAAGGAGACCGAGGACTCGGAACTATGGGGGGCCGTATGCTTCAGAC
The DNA here is from genome assembly GCA_916613615.1 of Steromphala cineraria. Classification (NCBI taxonomy): domain Eukaryota; kingdom Metazoa; phylum Mollusca; class Gastropoda; order Trochida; family Trochidae; genus Steromphala; species Steromphala cineraria. The sequence continues at coordinate 19,434,039 of OU744737.1, forward strand.
GACGAGTTCTCTTCCGAAGTCCATGCTGATAATACTTCTGATATGGAAACTACTGATGATAGTGATGTGAATAGTGATAGTGATGGATTGGTATCGGACATGGACAGTGATCCAGACATAAGGAACATTGCAAGACGTATACTAGCTGCTACGGCGGGAGCAGCTTCTGCTGGTTCTTCCACTGACGAGTTCGTTGACTTGGATGATCAAGACAGTGACACCTCTGATACAGGGGAGGGTGATTTTGCGGCAAACTGGAAGGACGGGCCGAGGCCACGTGGACGTGTTGATCTGCCTTTTACGGGACAGACTGGGCTGGGACAGTTCAAAGAATTGCCTGAGCAACCAAAACCTATTGACTATTTCGAAATGTTCTTACAAGAAGATGATAACGGATTAATGGCAACGGAAACCAATAGATACTTTCACCAAGAATGCGACGACGAGGTCCTCCCGCCCAAGTCAAGAATGCGCCAGTGGAAGGATACGAATGCTGAGGAAATGAAAGTATTCGAAGCGATGACTATCGCCATGTCCTTAGTTGTACAGAGGAACTTTTCAGAGTATTGGTCGACTAGTGATGTTACCTCGACGCCTTTCTTCCCAAAGTGTATGCCTAGAGACAGGTTTTGGTTGTTGCTCACGTTTCTTCACTTATCTGATAACAGTACAATGCCAGGACGAAACACACCACAGTTTTCCCCACTCAATAAACTTGGAATATTGTATAACCGCATCATACATCGGTTCTCAAGAGTTTATATACCGCATCAACATATCTCAGTTGATGAGGGATTGGTGCCTTGGAAAGGCAACCTCAGCTTCAAGGTTTACAACCCTGACAAACCTAAGAAGTATGGCATCAAGGCTTACATGTTGTGTGACTCGCACAATGGATACGTCTGTAAATTCAAACTCTACACTGGAAGAACCAACGAAGTTTCTATTGGAGGGAAAACGTATGATTTGGTCATGGATTTGGTCAAAGATTACTCTCGCAAGGGATATCATGTTTACATGGACAATTTCTATTCATCTGTGACATTGTACATCAATCTTTGGAAGTGTGGTTTCGGTGCGACGGGGACTTTGCCCACCAGCCAGCAAGAAAGAAGAAAAGAGTAGGAAGAGAATCTTGTTTCGAGTGTCTAGACTGCAATGTTGCTTTGTGTGTAGAACCAAGTTTCCGCCTATACCACACATCACAAGATTTCTGTAAAGCCTATATCAGTATGATAGAGAGGGAAGACGAAGATGGGGATGAAGATAATTGAAGAAAGAAAAAAGAAGTAGAAGTATGGACTGAACTCTAGACCTTGTTAGGTTCTATAAAGCTGTTATTCGCACCTTTGAAGGTGATTATTGTTATACTTATATATTTGTTGATTATATTGTACAAGCATTTATAAAAATAAATTTTTCTTTTTTTATTTCGTAACAGAGACAGAGAAAGTCAATGTGAGCTGTCCGTGGAAGTTCAACTGAAGCCGCATCATGAACCCCCACCCCTTCTTTGGCACTATATACAATTTTGGAAGGGGGTGGGGATCAAATCATTTACATCATTGTAAAGAGCGAAGAACGAGCTTCAGTCCAATGTGTCATTTGTAAATGCGCACGAAAAACTAAAGAAACTGCAAGCTATCTGTCGGAAATATCAAACCTTTTCTCAAAAATGATTGGGGTTACCCACCTTGCGGCATTCATATCTCACGGAACGTTTGAGATAATTTCAATTTTTTTTCTCCATTTTGTAGAGGAGTAAATTGTCTTCATTTCAATGTATCATTTGTCTATGCGCGCACAATGATAAAGAAGCGGCAGCGATGCACGGAATAAATGACATCGTCCACCCGCGCTACTTGCGCGCCGGCGTTCGCTAATTGAACTTGTATTTAACTCCCGCACCTTGCGGCACTCATATCTCACGAACCATTAGAGATATTTTTATAATTTTTATATCAACTTGTAGAGAAAAGAATTGTCTTTTTTTCCATGTATCATATGTCTATGCGCGCACAAAAATTAAGAAGCGGCAAGCGAAAGATAAGTGATCGTTCACACGCGCTACTTGCCCGCCGGCGTTCGCTAATTGAACTTGTATTTAACTCGCGCATCTTGCGGCACTCATATCTCACGAACCATTAGAGATATTTTTATAATTTGTATATCAACTTGTAGAGAAAAGAATTGTCTTTTTTTCCATGTATCATATGTCTATGCGCGCACAAAAATAAAGAAGCGGCAAGCGAAAGATAAGTGATCGTTCACACGCGCTACTTGCCCGCCGGCGTTCGCTAATTGAACTTGTGTTAACTCGCGCACCTTGCGGCACTCATATCTCACGAACCATTAGAGATATTTTTATAATTTTTATATCAACTTGTAGAGAAAAGAATTGTCTTTTTTTTTCATGTATCATATGTCTATGCGCGCACAAAAATAAAGAAGCGGCAAGCGAAAGATAAGTGAGTGAGTGAGTGAGTTATTGTTTAGCGCCGCTTGGGCAATATTGCAGCCATTAGCGGCGAGGAAAGATAAGTGATCGTTCACACGCGCTACTTGCCCGCCGGCGTTCGCTAATTGAACTTGTATTTAACTCGCGCATCTTGCGGCACTCATATCTCACGAACCATTAGAGATATTTTTATAATTTTTATATCAACTTGTAGAGAAAAGAATTGTCTTTTTTTCCATGTATCATATGTCTATGCGCGCAATAAAGAAGCGGTGCGCGCTCTACTTGCGCTCCGGCGTTCGCCAATTGAACTTGTATTTAACTCGCGCACCTTGCGGCACTCATATCTCACGAACCATTAGAGATATTTTTATAATTTTTATATCAACTTGTAGAGAAAAGAATTGTCTTTTTTTCCATGTATCATATGTCTATGCGCGGACAGGAATAAAGAAGCGGCAAGCGAAAGATAAGTGATCGTTCACACGCGCTACTTGCCCGCCGGCGTTCGCCAATTGAACTTGTATTTAACTCGCGCATCTTGCGGCACTCATATCTCACGAACCATTAGAGATATTTTTATAATTTCTATATCAACTTGTAGAGAAAAGAATTGTCTTTTTTTCCATGTATCATATGTCTATGCGCGCACAAAAATAAAGAAGCGGCAAGCGGAATTAAAGACTTTCTTTTGATGACTGTGGGAAAAAAAATATGAGGCGCATCGTAATGTTTTTTTATATATTTATAAAGAGGCACAGTGTATCTAGAAGTCCATGTAAAAAGAATTATTGTGTGTGCATAAATAAACATTTTACAAGGCTCTAAATAAAAATCCGGGATCCGCGAAATAGATACACCAATTGTTGTAAAAGACCCGGGACTCGCTACATAAACATATTCAGTGGGCGGTGCAATCAGGATATAACGGTGGCTGGCACCGGACAAAACAATGTCGCCACGGGGGCTAGTTGAGCAAAAATATCTAGCCGCATCGTAAGGGTTAAGTATCGTGTATAATTTAAAAAAATTTCATGCATTTTTCATTATTAACCCTTACGATGCGGGGCGCGTGATATTTACGGTCCAAATATAAAATGGCACGTAAGCCCTCTTGGCGAAATCCGTAACTTTCAGGATAAGGCTATATATTGACTGCAAGCAGTCTTGGCTGCTCCCGGATATAAAATATCAAACCTTTTCTCAAAAATGATTGAGGGTACCCACCTTGCGGCATTCATATCTCACAAACCAATAGAGATAATTCTATAATTTTACATCATCGTGTAGAAGAGAGAATTGTCTTCATTTCCATGTATCATATGTATATCCGCGCACAAAAATAAAGAAGCGGCAAAGCGTTGCGACAAGTGCCGCAAAACATTTGTTTACCTCAAAATGATTGAGGGTACCCACCTTGCGGCATTTATATCTCACGAACCATTAGAGATAATTTTATAAGTTTTACATCATCGTATAGAAGAGAGAATTGTCTTTATTTCCATGTATCATATGTATATCCGCGCACAAAAATAAAGAAGCGGTTAATCAGGATATAACGGTGGCTGGCACCGGTTAACCCTTACGATGCGGCTATATATTTTTGCTCTACAAGCCCACGTGGCGGAATTGTTTTGTCCGGTGCCAGCCACCGTTATATCCTGATATCCGGGCTTGTAGAGCAAAAATATATAGCCGCATCGTAAGGGTTAACCGGTGCCAGCCACCGTTATATCCTGATTAACCGCTTCTTTATTTTTGTGCGCGGATATACATATGATACATGGAAATAAAGACAATTCTCTCTTCTATACGGTGATGTAAAAACTATAAAATTATCTCTAATGGTTCGTGAGATATGAATGCCGCAAGGTGGGTACCCTCAATCATTTTGAGGTCAACAAATTTTTTGCGGCACTTGTCGCAACGCTTTGCCGCTTCTTTATTTTTGTGCGCGGATATACATATGATACATGGAAATGAAGACAATTCTCTCTTCTACACGATGATGTAAAAATTATAGAATTATCTCTATTGGTTTGTGAGATATGAATGCCGCAAGGTGGGTACCCTCAATCATTTTTGAGAAAAGGTTTGATATTTATATCCGGGAGCAGCCAAGACTGCTTGCAGTCAATATATAGCCTTATCCTGAAAGTTACGGATTTCGCCAAGAGGGCTTACGTGCCATTTTATATTTGGCCCGTAAATATCACGCGCCCCGCATCGTAAGGGTTAATTCCGCTTGCCGCTTCTTTATTTTTGTGCGTGCATAGACATATGATACATGGAAAAAAAGACAATTCTTTTATCTACAAGTTGATATAAAAATTATAAAAATATCTCTAATGGTTCGTGAGATATGAGTGCCGCAAGGTGCGCGAGTTAACACAAGTTCAATTAGCGAACGCCGGAGCGCAAGTAGCGCGTGTGAACGATCACTTATCTTTCGCTTGCCGCTTCTTTATTTTTGTGCGCGCATAGACATATGATACATGGAAAAAAAGACAATTCTTTTCTCTACAAGTTGATATAAAAATTATAAAAATATCTCTAATGGTTCGTGAGATATGAGTGCCGCAAGGTGCGGGAGTTAAATACAAGTTCAATTAGCGAACGCCGGAGCGCAAGTAGAGCGCGCACCGCTTCTTCATTGCGCGCATAGACATATGATACATGGAAAAAAGACAATTCTTTTCTCTACAAGTTGATATAAAAATTATAAAAATATCTCTAATGGTTCGTGAGATATGAGTGCCACAAGGTGCGGGAGTTAAATACAAGTTCAATTAGCGAACGCCGGAGCGGAAGTAGCGCGTGTGAACGATCACTTATCTTTCGCTTGCCGCTTCTTTATTTTTGTGCGCGCATAGACATATGATACATGGAAAAAAAGACAATTCTTTTCTCTACAAGTTGATATAAAAATTATAAAAATATCTCTAATGGTTCGTGAGATATGAGTGCCGCAAGGTGCGGGAGTTAAATACAAGTTCAATTAGCGAACGCCGGAGCGCAAGTAGAGCGCGCACCGCTTCTTCATTGCGCGCATAGACATATGATACATGGAAAAAAAGACAATTCTTTTCTCTACAAGTTGATATAAAAATTATAAAAATATCTCTAATGGTTCGTGAGATATGAGTGCCACAAGGTGCGGGAGTTAAATACAAGTTCAATTAGCGAACGCCGGAGCGGAAGTAGCGCGTGTGAACGATCACTTATCTTTCGCTTGCCGCTTCTTTATTTTTGTGCGCGCATAGACATATGATACATGGAAAAAAAGACAATTCTTTTCTCTACAAGTTGATATAAAAATTATAAAAATATCGCTAATGGTTCGTGAGATATGAGTGCCGCAAGGTGGGTACCCTCAATCATTTTTGAGAAAAGGTTTGATATTTTATATCCGGGAGCAGCCAAGACTGCTTGCAGTCAATATATAGCCTTATCCTGAAAGTTACGGATTTCGCCAAGAGGGCTTACGTGCCATTTTATATTTGGCCCGTAAATATCACGCGCCCCGCATCGTAAGGGTTAATGTAAAAGATTTCTATAGTAGGATTATTCTTACTCTTAACCCTTACGATGCGGCTATATATTTTTGCTCTACAAGCCCACGTGGCGGAATTGTTTTGTCCGGTGCCAGCCACCGTTATATCCCGATTAACCGCTTCTTTATTTTTGTGCGCGGATATACATATGATACATGGAAATAAAGACAATTCTCTCTTCTATACGATGATGTAAAAATTATAAAATTATCTCTAATGGTTCGTGAGATATAAATGCCGCAAGGTGGGTACCCTCAATCATTTTGAGGTAAACAATTTTTTTGCGGCACTTGTCGCAACGCTTTGCCGCTTCTTTATTTTTGTGCGCGGATATACATATGATACATGGAAATGAAGACAGTTCTCTCTTCTACACGATGATGTAAAAATTATAGAATTATCTCTATTGGTTTGTGAGATATGAATGCCGCAAGGTGGGTACCCTCAATCATTTTTGAGAAAAGGTTTGATATTTTATATCCGGGAGCAGCCAAGACTGCTTGCAGTCAATATATAGCCTTATCCTGAAAGTTACGGATTTCGCCAAGAGGGCTTACGTGCCATTTTATATTTGGCCCGTAAATATCACGCGCCCCGCATCGTAAGGGTTAACCCTTACGATGCGGCTATATATTTTTGCTCAACTAGCCCCCGTGGCGACATTGTTTTGTCCGGTGCCAGCCACCGTTATATCCTGATTGCACCGCCCACTGAATATGTTTATGTAGCGAGTCCCGGGTCTTTTACAACAATTGGTGTATCTATTTCGCGGATCCCGGATTTTTATTTAGAGCCTTGTAAAATGTTTATTTATGCACACACAATAATTCTTTTTACATGGACTTCTAGATACACTGTGCCTCTTTATAAATATATAAAAAAACATTACGATGCGCCTCATATTTTTTTTCCCACAGTCATCAAAAGAAAGTCTTTAATTCCGCTTGCCGCTTCTTTATTTTTGTGCGTGCATAGACATATGATACATGGAAAAAAAGACAATTCTTTTATCTACAAGTTGATATAAAAATTATAAAAATATCTCTAATGGTTCGTGAGATATGAGTGCCGCAAGGTGCGGGAGTTAAATACAAGTTCAATTAGCGAACGCCGGAGCGCAAGTAGAGCGCGCACCGCTTCTTCATTGCGCGCATAGACATATGATACATGGAAAAAAAGACAATTCTTTTCTCTACAAGTTGATATAAAAATTATAAAAATATCTCTAATGGTTCGTGAGATATGAGTGCCGCAAGGTGCGGGAGTTAAATACAAGTTCAATTAGCGAACGCCGGAGCGCAAGTAGAGCGCGCACCGCTTCTTCATTGCGCGCATAGACAAATGATACATGGAAAAAAAGACAATTCTTTTCTCTACAAGTTGATATAAAAATTATAAAAATATCTCTAATGGTTCGTGAGATATGAATGCCGCAAGGTGGGTACCCTCAATCATTTTTGAGAAAAGGTTTGATATTTTATATCCGGGAGCAGCCAAGACTGCTTGCAGTCAATATATAGCCTTATCCTGAAAGTTACGGATTTCGCCAAGAGGGCTTACGTGCCATTTTATATTTGGCCCGTAAATATCACGCGCCCCGCATCGTAAGGGTTAACCCTTACGATGCGGCTATATATTTTTGCTTAACTAGCCCCCGTGGCGACATTGTTTTGTCCGGTGCCAGCCACCGTTATATCCTGATTGCACCGCCCACTGAATATGTTTATGTAGCGAGTCCCGGGTCTTTTACAACAATTGGTGTATCTATTTCGCGGATCCCGGATTTTTATTTAGAGCCTTGTAAAATGTTTATTTATGCACACACAATAATTCTTTTTACATGGACTTCTAGATACACTGTGCCTCTTTATAAATATATAAAAAAACATTACGATGCGCCTCATATTTTTTTTCCCACAGTCATCAAAAGAAAGTCTTTAATTCCGCTTGCCGCTTCTTTATTTTTGTGCGTGCATAGACATATGATACATGGAAAAAAAGACAATTCTTTTATCTACAAGTTGATATAAAAATTATAAAAATATCTCTAATGGTTCGTGAGATATGAGTGCCGCAAGGTGCGGGAGTTAAATACAAGTTCAATTAGCGAACGCCGGAGCGCAAGTAGAGCGCGCACCGCTTCTTCATTGCGCGCATAGACATATGATACATGGAAAAAAAGACAATTCTTTTCTCTACAAGTTGATATAAAAATTATAAAAATATCTCTAATGGTTCGTGAGATATGAGTGCCGCAAGGTGCGGGAGTTAAATACAAGTTCAATTAGCGAACGCCGGAGCGCAAGTAGAGCGCGCACCGCTTCTTCATTGCGCGCATAGACATATGATACATGGAAAAAAAGACAATTCTTTTCTCTACAAGTTGATATAAAAATTATAAAAATATCTCTAATGGTTCGTGAGATATGAGTGCCACAAGGTGCGGGAGTTAAATACAAGTTCAATTAGCGAACGCCGGCGCGCAAGTAGCGCGGGTGGACGATGTCATTTATTCCGTGCATCGCTGCCGCTTCTTTATCATTGTGCGCGCATAGACAAATGATACATTGAAATGAAGACAATTTACTCCTCTACAAAATGGAGAAAAAAATTTGAAATGATCTCAAACGTTCCGTGAGATATGAATGCCGCAAGGTGGGTAACCCCAATCATTTTTGAGAAAAGGTTTGATATTTCCGACAGATAGCTTGCAGTTTCTTTAGTTTTTCGTGCGCATTTACAAATGACACATTGGACTGAAGCTCGTTCTTCGCTCTTTACAATCATGTAAATGATTTGATCCCCACCCCCTTCCAAAATTGTATATAGTGCCAAAGAAGGGGTGGGGGTTCATGATGCGGCTTCAGTTGAACTTCCACGGACAGCTCACATTGACTTTCTCTGTCTCTGTTACGAAATAAAAAAAGAAAAATTTATTTTTATAAATGCTTGTACAATATAATCAACAAATATATAAGTATAACAATAATCACCTTCAAAGGTGCGAATAACAGCTTTATAGAACCTAACAAGGTCTAGAGTTCAGTCCACACTTCTACTTCTTTTTTCTTTCTTCAATTATCTTCATCCCCATCTTCCTCTTCCCTCTCTATCATACTGATATAGGCTTTACAGAAATCTTGTGATGTGTGGTATAGGCGGAAACATGGTTCTACACACAAAGCAACATTGCAGTCTAGACACTCGAAACAAGATTCTCTTCCTACTCTTTTCTTCTTTCTTGCTGGCTGGTTGGCAGCTGCCGCTCCACGCCGCAAGAGTTCACGTCTGGCTTTAGAACATACAACACAGGTGCGTGACAAATTCTTCTTTCTTCCTACAGGCTCGATCTTTGAAGGAAAGTGACGGCCATGCAGGCGTACAATACTGTCGTCGGTCGTACATCGCCGACCCCGGGGACGTCTGCCGAGAGATGCAACCTTATCTCTGTCGGCAAATGTTATGATGTGTTGAACTATTTCTTTTCTAAATTCTCTGTTTGTCTTCAGTGTTTTATCTTTGGAGAGTTCTTTGTACAGAACGTAGGCATTCAAAAGAGCAACGTTGAGGATATGAAACCACACACGCTTCCACCACTTTAGAGTTTTCATCTTGAACGGTGTGTACGACAACATCTGACCGGCCCGGTCGACGCCACCCATGTACTTGTTGTATTCATGAACGATCCGAGGTTTTGTAATTGGTTCTCCAGTCACCCTGTTCTTCCTTCCCGACTCGACATCTTCCGTGTCCTCAACAGTGGACATAAGCAAGACTGACTTTCTGTCCTCATACCTGACGATCAGAAGTTCTTTGTTGTGTTGCTGCAACATAGAACCTTTCTCTGGTTTCTTCGTTTTTCTCTTCAGTTTGACTGGGATTCCGCTCCTATTTCCTCGCAAAGTCCCCGTCGCACCGAAACCACACTTCCACAGATTGATGTACAATGTCACAGATGAATAGAAATTGTCCATGTAAACATGATATCCCTTGCGAGAGTAATCTTTGACCAAATCCATGACCAAATCATACGTTTTCCCTCCAATAGAAACTTCGTTGGTTCTTCCAGTGTAGAGTTTGAATTTACAGACGTATCCATTGTGCGAGTCACACAACATGTAAGCCTTGATGCCATACTTCTTAGGTTTGTCAGGGTTGTAAACCTTGAAGCTGAGGTTGCCTTTCCAAGGCACCAATCCCTCATCAACTGAGATATGTTGATGCGGTATATAAACTCTTGAGAACCGATGTATGATGCGGTTATACAATATTCCAAGTTTATTGAGTGGGGAAAACTGTGGTGTGTTTCGTCCTGGCATTGTACTGTTATCAGATAAGTGAAGAAACGTGAGCAACAACCAAAACCTGTCTCTAGGCATACACTTTGGGAAGAAAGGCGTCGAGGTAACATCACTAGTCGACCAATACTCTGAAAAGTTCCTCTGTACAACTAAGGACATGGCGATAGTCATCGCTACGAATACTTTCATTTCCTCAGCATTCGTATCCTTCCACTGGCGCATTCTTGACTTGGGCGGGAGGACCTCGTCGTCGCATTCTTGGTGAAAGTATCTATTGGTTTCCGTTGCCATTAATCCGTAATCATCTTCTTGTAAGAACATTTCGAAATAGTCAATAGGTTTTGGTTGCTCAGGCAATTCTTTGAACTGTCCCAGCCCAGTCTGTCCCGTAAAAGGCAGATCAACACGTCCACGTGGCCTCGGCCCGTCCTTCCAGTTTGCCGCAAAATCCCCCTCCCCTGTATCAGAGGTGTCACTGTCTTGATCATCCAAGTCAACGAACTCGTCAGTGGAAGAACCAGCAGAAGCTGCGCTCGCCGTAGCAGCTAGTATACGTCTTGCAATGTTCCTTATGTCTGGATCACTGTCCATGTCCGATACCAATCCATCACTATCACTATTCACATCACTATCATCAGTAGTTTCCATATCAGAAGTTTCATCAGCATGGACTTCGGAAGAGAACTCGTCGTCTGAAGCATACGGCCCCCCATAGTTCCGAGTCCTCGGTCTCCTTCCTCTAAATCTTGGCATCTTCTATATCATCTGTAATAGATTGAAACAGATTTAGACATGTGCAAGTAAGAACAACTCAGGAGCATTTTACAGAGAAAATCAGTGTGAGCCTCATGGACATTCATTTGCCGTCATTCCAAAGTATTTGAAACAATCACACCATCGGCGCCGACGGCACCAAAGGCAATGGTAAAATTCACATATTTGGACATTTCATGACTGTCCCGGCTAACCCCGGTTCTTTTATTCATACGACTCCCCAAAAGTCGAAAACCTGGGCTTTCTTCTGACTTCCTAGGCGACGAGTTGGCGAGTCGCGAACGAAACAACCATCTACGTCAGGGAAGCTCTGATTGTCAGTTGTGGATTACAAAAGTTTTGCAACTTTTGATAGGTTCCACGGACCTAACCGCCGCAGCGTCGCGGCGAAACCCAAACAAAATTGCCGATGTCAAAAAAAGGACATCAACACATTTTGCGGGGCTTCTTGCATCTTTATTTCTCTTTGCGCATATACATATGATATACCAAAATGATGGCACTTTTATTCTCTTTCCAACGATATATCGTGTGTTAGAGCGCGCCGCTTGGTTAGTGAAATATCAAGCGCGAAAGTACATACTTTTGCGGCCTTTATAGTATAATTATTTGCATGGGCGGACATACAAATGATATGCCAAAATGAAGGCAATTTCATCCTCTTTCCAACGATATCTCATGTGTTAGAGCGCGCCGCTTGGTTAGTGAAATATCAAGCGCGAAAGCAATCTCTCGGACTTTGTGTTCTGAAATCCGAGGCACTGGGCAACGTTGCCCATGAAATTGGTTGTTCTCGAATGGAAGGACCTCGCCCGACATATAAGGAAAATGTTTCAGACCTCGGAATAACACCGAAAATAGTTTTTGAATTTCACTAAACATGATATTGATTTTGAAAGTTTGGGTGCTAAGGGTCAATTTTTCCCATGGTTTGCGGCGAGGCCCGCACTAGAAATAGTGAAAATTCTCGAATGAATGTTCCGAGCACCCTCGATTTTTCATGGGAAAAATTCCCACAAACGTTCCGTCCCTCTCGGGAGAAAATTCTCGGTCTCCGAAAAAGTTGAATAAGTCAAAAACCGATTGCTTCGCGTCAACAACATTTATACCGCAGATAGAGCCCCTACTTTTCCACCTCTCCAATAAGTCACTTTTCACAAATAAATTTTTTTTATTTTGTTATTGACGAAAACGGTTTTATGTAAATATTTCAATAATTAGTAACTTCTCCTTTCTTCCAGGGACGTGAAAGGGTAGACATTGACACTCAATGTTTGGACATGTGCAGTTTCAGCAAATGGCATCACAAACAAAAATGTTCACGCAGTTCTAAAAAACCTGAGTGCAGCCGAAATTTAGTGGGAAATTTTTCTCACAAAAACGACTATAGTCGGAAAAAGCGTCTCGATCATGACAATATTTCTGTTTCCGAGTTATAACTTTTTAGGCAGAACTGGAAGCAAACTTTCGCTTCGACAGTTTTTAGCTTGGGGGGCTAAGGGTAAATTTGTACCATGTCTCGTGGCGAGGCCCGCACTAAAAATATTGAAAATCCTCGAAAGAAAACTCCGAGTACGCTCGATTTTTCATGGGAAAAAAGTCCATACCTCACGGCGAAGCTCGGAAGTGGTCAAAATCTCCGGCCTTCGTCATAACCCGAGAGTGAAAGTGGCCCAAAAAAAGCCCATACCGCCGGGTGGTCTCGGAAAAGTAGAACAAAAGCACGATCGTGCTCAAAACCCGATAGTGTGAATGTGGTCATGGGACAACTTTCCCATTACATCATGGCGAGACCCGGGACAAAATTTCCGATGGCCGGAAGTGGTCAGAACACTCGGACGTCCCTTTCGTCATGGGAAAACGTTCCCATTACCTCATGCCGAGACCCGGAAAAAAATTTCGATGCCCGGAAGTGGTTCGGAACCTCTGACGTCATCGCAACCCGATCATGTAAGTTTGGTAATGGGACAAGTTTCCCATTACGTCATGACTAAAAACCGGAAAAAATGTTTTATGTCAAAAAGACCTACACACATTTTGCGGGGCTTCTTGCATCTTTATTTCTCTTTGCGCATATACATATCATATACCAAAATGATGGCACTTTTATTCTCTTTCCATCGATATATCTTGCTTTATAGCGCGCCGCTTGGTTAGTAAAATATCAAGCGCAAAAGCTTTTTTTTTGCGGCCTTCATAGTACAATTATTTGCAACTGCGCATATACAAATTATACACCAAATTGAAGACAATTTTATTCTCTTTCCATCGATATATCATGTGGTAGAGCGCGCCACTTGGTTAGTGAAATATCGAGCGCGAAAGAACACATTTTGTTTGCTTTTGCGGCTTTTTGCGGCCTTTATAGTGCAATTATTTGCAACTGCGCATATACAAATTATACACCAAATTGAAGACAATTTTATTCTCTTTCCATCGATATATCATGTGGTAGAGCGCGCCACTTGGTTAGTGAAATATCGAGCGTGAAACAACACATTTTGTCTGCTTTTGCGGCCTTTTGCGGCCTTTTGTGGCCTTTATAGTGCAATTATTTGAAACTGCGCATATGCAAATTATACACCAAATTGAAGACAATTTTATTCTCTTTCCATCGATATATCATGTGGTAGAGCGCGCCACTTGGTTAGTGAAATATCAAGCGCGAAAGAACACATTTTGAAATATTTTTTAGTACAATTATTTGAAAACTGCGCATATACAAATTATACACCAAATTGAAGACAATTTTATTCTCTTTCCATCGATATATCATGTGTTAGAGCGCGCCACTTGGTTAGTGAAATATCAAGCGCGAAAGAACACATTTTGTCTGCTTTTGCGGCCTTTTACGGCCTTTATAGTACAATTATTTGCAACTGCGCATATACAAATTATACACCAAATTGAAGACAATTTTATTCTCTTTCCATCGATATATCATGTGTTAGAGCGCGCCACTTGGTTAGTGAAATATCAAGCGCGAAAGAACACATTTTGTCTGCTTTTTGTCAACAATTCAACAGAGAAAATACATGTTTTCACGGGGCTCGCTGTCTGCGCCAGTTAAACCAATTTTCATAAAACAACGGCGTTTAGCGAGGCGCGGAAAATAATTACGAGCAATCCGGGAGCCGCCAAAACTGCTTGCAGTAAATTTTTGCCTTCTCGTGAAAGTTAGAGTCCGGACTCCGGATTTCGCCTAGAGGGCTTGCGCGCCAGTTTATATTTGGCACGGAAATATACCGCTCCCCGCATCGTAAGGGTTAAATTATTTACATTTAATTTTCAACGAATTTGGTTCTGTATTGAGCTTGACTACAATGCTAAAGTGTAATCCTATCATGTGTTAATATTCAATTAAGATTTAAAATAATTTAACCCTTACGATGCGGGGAGCGGTATATTTCCGTGCCAAATATAAACTGGCGCGCAAGCCCTCTAGGCGAAATCCGGAGTCCGGACTCTAACTTTCACGAGAAGGCAAAAATTTACTGCAAGCAGTTTTGGCGGCTCCCGGATTGCTCGTAATTATTTTCCGCGCCTCGCTAAACGCCGTTGTTTTATGAAAATTGGTTTAACTGGCGCAGACAGCGAGCCCCGTGAAAACATGTATTTTCTCTGTTGAATTGTTGACAAAAAGCAGACAAAATGTGTTCTTTCGCGCTTGATATTTCACTAACCAAGTGGCGCGCTCTAACACATGATATATCGATGGAAAGAGAATAAAATTGTCTTCAATTTGGTGTATAATTTGTATATGCGCAGTTTTCAAATAATTGTACTAAAAAATATTTAAAAGTTTTCGACTTTCGTGCATGATATTTCACTAACCAAGTGGCGCGCTCTACCACATGATATATCGATGGAAAGAGAATAAAATTGTCTTCAATTTGGTGTATAATTTGTATATGCGCAGTTGCAAATAATTGTACTATAAAGGCCGTAAAAGGCCGCAAAAGCAGACAAAATGTGTTCTTTCGCGCTTGATATTTCACTAACCAAGTGGCGCGCTCTACCACATGATATATCGATGGAAAGAGAATAAAATTGTCTTCAATTTGGTGTATAATTTGTATATGCGCAGTTGCAAATAATTGTACTATAAAGGCCGTAAAAGGCCGCAAAAGCAGACAAAATGTGTTCTTTCGCGCTTGATATTTCACTAACCAAGTGGCGCGCTCTAACACATGATATATCGATGGAAAGAGAATAAAATTGTCTTCAATTTGGTGTATAATTTGTATATGCGCAGTTTTCAAATAATTGTACTATAAAGGCCGCAAAAAGCCGCAAAAGCAAACAAAATGTGTTCTTTCGCGCTTGATATTTCACTAACCAAGTGGCGCGCTCTACCACATGATATATCGATGGAAAGAGAATAAAATTGTCTTCAATTTGGTGTATAATTTGCATATGCGCAGTTGCAAATAATTGTACTAAAAATATTTAAAAGTTTTCGAATTTCGTGCATGATATTTCAATAACAAATTGGCGCGCTATAAAACATGATATATCGATGGAAAGAGAATAAAATTGTCTTCAATTTGGTGTATAATTTGTATATGCGCAGTTGCAAATAATTGTACTATGAAGGCCGCAAAAAAAAAGCTTTTGCGCTTGATATTTTACTAACCAAGTGGCGCGCTATAAAGCAAGATATATCGATGGAAAGAGAATAAAAGTGCCATCATTTTGGTATATGATATGTATATGCGCAAAGAGAAATAAAGATGCAAGAAGCCCCGCAAAATGTGTGTAGGTCTTTTTGACATAAAACATTTTTTCCGGTTTTTAGTCATGACGTAATGGGAAACTTGTCCCATTACCAAACTTACATGATCGGGTTGCGATGACGTCAGAGGTTCCGAACCACTTCCGGGCATCGAAATTTTTTTCCGGGTCTCGGCATGAGGTAATGGGAAAGTTTTCCCATGACGAAAGGGACGTCCGAGTGTTCTGACCACTTCCGGCCATCGGAAATTTTGTCCCGGGTCTCGCCATGATGTAATGGGAAAGTTGTCCCATGACCACATTCACACTATCGGGTTTTGAGCACGATCGTGCTTTTGTTCTACTTTTCCGAGACCACCCGGCGGTATGGGCTTTTTTTGGGCCACTTTCACTCTCGGGTTATGACGAAGGCCGGAGATTTTGACCACTTCCGAGCTTCGCCGTGAGGTATGGACTTTTTTCCCATGAAAAATCGAGCGTACTCGGAGTTTTCTTTCGAGGATTTTCAATATTTTTAGTGCGGGCCTCGCCACGAGACATGGTACAAATTTACCCTTAGCCCCCCAAGCTAAAAACTGTCGAAGCGAAAGTTTGCTTCCAGTTCTGCCTAAAAAGTTATAACTCGGAAACAGAAATATTGTCATGATCGAGACGCTTTTTCCGACTATAGTCGTTTTTGTGAGAAAAATTTCCCACTAAATTTCGGCTGCACTCGGGTTTTTTAGAACTGCGTGAACATTTTTGTTTGTGATGCCATTTGCTGAAACTGCACATGTCCAAACTTTGAGTGTCAATGTCTACCCTTTCACGTCCCTGGAAGAAAGGAGAAGTTACTAATTATTGAAATATTTACATAAAACCGTTTTCGTCAATAACAAAATAAAAAAAATTTATTTGTGAAAAGTGACTTATTGGAGAGGTGGAAAAGTAGGGGCTCTATCTGCGGTATAAATGTTGTTGACGCGAAGCAATCGGTTTTTGACTTATTCAACTTTTTCGGAGACCGAGAATTTTCTCCCGAGAGGGACGGAACGTTTGTGGGAATTTTTCCCATGAAAAATCGAGGGTGCTCGGAACATTCATTCGAGAATTTTCACTATTTCTAGTGCGGGCCTCGCCGCAAACCATGGGAAAAATTGACCCTTAGCACCCAAACTTTCAAAATCAATATCATGTTTAGTGAAATTCAAAAACTATTTTCGGTGTTATTCCGAGGTCTGAAACATTTTCCTTATATGTCGGGCGAGGTCCTTCCATTCGAGAACAACCAATTTCATGGGCAACGTTGCCCAGTGCCTCGGATTTCAGAACACAAAGTCCGAGAGATTGCTTTCGCGCTTGATATTTCACTAACCAAGCGGCGCGCTCTAACACATGAGATATCGTTGGAAAGAGGATGAAATTGCCTTCATTTTGGCATATCATTTGTATGTCCGCCCATGCAAATAATTATACTATAAAGGCCGCAAAAGTATGTACTTTCGCGCTTGATATTTCACTAACCAAGCGGCGCGCTCTAACACACGATATATCGTTGGAAAGAGAATAAAAGTGCCATCATTTTGGTATATCATATGTATATGCGCAAAGAGAAATAAAGATGCAAGAAGCCCCGCAAAATGTGTTGATGTCCTTTTTTTGACATCGGCAATTTTGTTTGGGTTTCGCCGCGACGCTGCGGCGGTTAGGTCCGTGCAAAACTTTTGTAATCCACAACTGACAATCAGAGCTTCCCTGACGTAGATGGTTGTTTCGTTCGCGACTCGCCAACTCGTCGCCTAGGAAGTCAGAAGAAAGCCCAGGTTTTCGACTTTTGGGGAGTCGTATGAATAAAAGAACCGGGGTTAGCCGGGACAGTCATGAAATGTCCAAATATGTGAATTTTACCATTGCCTTTGGTGCCGTCGGCGCCGATGGTGTGATTGTTTCAAATACTTTGGAATGACGGCAAATGAATGTCCATGAGGCTCACACTGATTTTCTCTGTAAAATGCTCCTGAGTTGTTCTTACTTGCACATGTCTAAATCTGTTTCAATCTATTACAGATGATATAGAAGATGCCAAGATTTAGAGGAAGGAGACCGAGGACTCGGAACTATGGGGGGCCGTATGCTTCAGACGACGAGTTCTCTTCCGAAGTCCATGCTGATGAAACTTCTGATATGGAAACTACTGATGATAGTGATGTGAATAGTGATAGTGATGGATTGGTATCGGACATGGACAGTGATCCAGACATAAGGAACATTGCAAGACGTATACTAGCTGCTACGGCGAGCGCAGCTTCTGCTGGTTCTTCCACTGACGAGTTCGTTGACTTGGATGATCAAGACAGTGACACCTCTGATACAGGGGAGGGGGATTTTGCGGCAAACTGGAAGGACGGGCCGAGGCCACGTGGACGTGTTGATCTGCCTTTTACGGGACAGACTGGGCTGGGACAGTTCAAAGAATTGCCTGAGCAACCAAAACCTATTGACTATTTCGAAATGTTCTTACAAGAAGATGATTACGGATTAATGGCAACGGAAACCAATAGATACTTTCACCAAGAATGCGACGACGAGGTCCTCCCGCCCAAGTCAAGAATGCGCCAGTGGAAGGATACGAATGCTGAGGAAATGAAAGTATTCGTAGCGATGACTATCGCCATGTCCTTAGTTGTACAGAGGAACTTTTCAGAGTATTGGTCGACTAGTGATGTTACCTCGACGCCTTTCTTCCCAAAGTGTATGCCTAGAGACAGGTTTTGGTTGTTGCTCACGTTTCTTCACTTATCTGATAACAGTACAATGCCAGGACGAAACACACCACAGTTTTCCCCACTCAATAAACTTGGAATATTGTATAACCGCATCATACATCGGTTCTCAAGAGTTTATATACCGCATCAACATATCTCAGTTGATGAGGGATTGGTGCCTTGGAAAGGCAACCTCAGCTTCAAGGTTTACAACCCTGACAAACCTAAGAAGTATGGCATCAAGGCTTACATGTTGTGTGACTCGCACAATGGATACGTCTGTAAATTCAAACTCTACACTGGAAGAACCAACGAAGTTTCTATTGGAGGGAAAACGTATGATTTGGTCATGGATTTGGTCAAAGATTACTCTCGCAAGGGATATCATGTTTACATGGACAATTTCTATTCATCTGTGACATTGTACATCAATCTGTGGAAGTGTGGTTTCGGTGCGACGGGGACTTTGCGAGGAAATAGGAGCGGAATCCCAGTCAAACTGAAGAGAAAAACGAAGAAACCAGAGAAAGGTTCTATGTTGCAGCAACACAACAAAGAACTTCTGATCGTCAGGTATGAGGACAGAAAGTCAGTCTTGCTTATGTCCACTGTTGAGGACACGGAAGATGTCGAGTCGGGAAGGAAGAACAGGGTGACTGGAGAACCAATTACAAAACCTCGGATCGTTCATGAATACAACAAGTACATGGGTGGCGTCGACCGGGCCGGTCAGATGTTGTCGTACACACCGTTCAAGATGAAAACTCTAAAGTGGTGGAAGCGTGTGTGGTTTCATATCCTCAACGTTGCTCTTTTGAATGCCTACGTTCTGTACAAAGAACTCTCCAAAGATAAAACACTGAAGACAAACAGAGAATTTAGAAAAGAAATAGTTCAACACATCATAACATTTGCCGACAGAGATAAGGTTGCATCTCTCGGCAGACGTCCCCGGGGTCGGCGATGTACGACCGACGACAGTATTGTACGCCTGCATGGCCGTCACTTTCCTTCAAAGATCGAGCCTGTAGGAAGAAAGAAGAATTTGTCACGCACCTGTGTTGTATGTTCTAAAGCCAGACGTGAACTCTTGCGGCGTGGAGCGGCAGCTGCCAACCAGCCAGCAAGAAAGAAGAAAAGAGTAGGAAGAGAATCTTGTTTCGAGTGTCTAGACTGCAATGTTGCTTTGTGTGTAGAACCATGTTTCCGCCTATACCACACATCACAAGATTTCTGTAAAGCCTATATCAGTATGATAGAGAGGGAAGAGGAAGATGGGGATGAAGATAATTGAAGAAAGAAAAAAGAAGTAGAAGTGTGGACTGAACTCTAGACCTTGTTAGGTTCTATAAAGCTGTTATTCGCACCTTTGAAGGTGATTATTGTTATACTTATATATTTGTTGATTATATTGTACAAGCATTTATAAAAATAAATTTTTCTTTTTTTATTTCGTAACAGAGACAGAGAAAGTCAATGTGAGCTGTCCGTGGAAGTTCAACTGAAGCCGCATCATGAACCCCCACCCCTTCTTTGGCACTATATACAATTTTGGAAGGGGGTGGGGATCAAATCATTTACATGATTGTAAAGAGCGAAGAACGAGCTTCAGTCCAATGTGTCATTTGTAAATGCGCACGAAAAACTAAAGAAACTGCAAGCTATCTGTCGGAAATATCAAACCTTTTCTCAAAAATGATTGGGGTTACCCACCTTGCGGCATTCATATCTCACGGAACGTTTGAGATAATTTCAAATTTTTTTCTCCATTTTGTAGAGGAGTAAATTGTCTTCATTTCAATGTATCATTTGTCTATGCGCGCACAATGATAAAGAAGCGGCAGCGATGCACGGAATAAATGACATCGTCCACCCGCGCTACTTGCGCGCCGGCGTTCGCTAATTGAACTTGTATTTAACTCCCGCACCTTGTGGCACTCATATCTCACGAACCATTAGAGATATTTTTATAATTTTTATATCAACTTGTAGAGAAAAGAATTGTCTTCATTTCCATGTATCATATGTCTATGCGCGCAGAAAAATAAAGAAGCGGCAAGCGAAAGATAAGTGATCGTTCACACGCGCTACTTGCGCTCCGGCGTTCGCTAATTGAACTTGTGTTAACTCGCGCACCTTGCGGCACTCATATCTCACGAACCATTAGAGATATTTTTATAATTTTTATATCAACTTGTAGAGAAAAGAATTGTCTTTTTTTCCATGTATCGTATGTCTATGCGCGCAATGAAGAAGCGGTGCGCGCTCTACTTGCGCTCCGGCGTTCGCTAATTGAACTTGTATTTAACTCCCGCACCTTGCGGCACTCATATCTCACGAACCATTAGAGATATTTTTATAATTTTTATATCAACTTGTAGAGAAAAGAACTGTCTTTTTTTCCATGTATCATATGTCTATGCGCGCAATGAAGAAGCGGTGCGCGCTCTACTTGCGCTCCGGCGTTCGCTAATTGAACTTGTATTTAACTCCCGCACCTTGTGGCACTCATATCTCACGAACCATTAGAGATATTTTTATAATTTTTATATCAACTTGTAGAGAAAAGAATTGTCTTTTTTTCCATGTATCATATGTCTATGCGCGGACAGGAATAAAGAAGCGGCAAACGAAAGATAAGTGATCGTTCACACGCGCTACTTGCGCGCCGGCGTTCGCTAATTGAACTTGTATTTAACTCGCGCATCTTGCGGCACTCATATCTCACGAACCATTAGAGATATTTTTATAATTTTTATATCAACTTGTAGATAAAAGAATTGTCTTTTTTTCCATGTATCATATGTCTATGCACGCACAAAAATAAAGAAGCGGCAAGCGGAATTAAAGACTTTCTTTTGATGACTGTGGGAAAAAAAATATGAGGCGCATCGTAATGTTTTTTTATATATTTATAAAGAGGCACAGTGTATCTAGAAGTCCATGTAAAAAGAATTATTCGTTGTGCATAAATAAACATTTTACAAGGCTCTAAATCAAAATCCGGGATCCGCGAAATAGATACACCAATTGTTGTAAAAGACCCGGGACTCGCTACATAAACATATTCAGTGGGCGGTGCAATCAGGATATAACGGTGGCTGGCACCGGACAAAACAATGTCGCCACGGGGGCTAGTTGAGCAAAAATATATAGCCGCATCGTAAGGGTTAAGATAAATATTTTTAGAATTGTGATTGTTCATATTTCGATTACATAAACGAATTTGGTGTTGTTTTGAATGTGAGTATATAGTCATAGTGTCTGAGTTCTACGAATATATTTTTACCTTGAAACTAATAAGCTTCTCTATAAATGAATCTTAACCTTTAGAAAAGGTGAAAAGGTGTGAATATGGTGCTTAACCCTTACGATGCGGCTATATATTTTTGCTCTACAAGCCCACGTGGCGGAATTGTTTTGTCCGGTGCCAGCCACCGTTATATCCTGATTAACCGCTTCTTTATTTTTGTGCGCGGATATACATATGATACATGGAAATAAAGACAATTCTCTCTTCTATACGATGATGTAAAAATTATAAAATTATCTCTAATGGTTCGTGAGATATAAATGCCGCAAGGTGGGTACCCTCAATCATTTTGAGGTAAACAAATTTTTTGCGGCACTTGTCGCAACGCTTTGCCGCTTCTTTATTTTTGTGCGCGGATATACATATGATACATGGAAATGAAGACAATTCTCTCTTCTACACGATGATGTAAAAATTATAGAATTATCTCTATTGGTTTGTGAGATATGAATGCCGCAAGGTGGGTACCCTCAATCATTTTTGAGAAAAGGTTTGATATTTTATATCCGGGAGCAGCCAAGACTGCTTGCAGTCAATATATAGCCTTATCCTGAAAGTTACGGATTTCGCCAAGAGGGCTTACGTGCCATTTTATATTTGGCCCGTAAATATCACGCGCCCCGCATCGTAAGGGTTAAGATTGTAAATTGGATAATCGAGAAAGAAGTTCAGGCCTGGGCCCAAACCCGAGGACATATTCAATATCCTTTCTTCTACCCAAATACGTTTGAGTTGTGTTTTATCTATAACACTAAATTACCTTACATTGGATCATAATCATATGTGTGCTACAGATCACCAATCCTCATTTCATTTCTCATTTCCCATGGTTCATGTTTTATCTTTAACATGATCGTTACCATACACTGGATTAACCCTTACGATGCGGCTATATATTTTTGCTCTACAAGCCCACGTGGTGGAATTGTTTTGTCCGGTGCCAGCCACCGTTATATCCTGATTAACCGCTTCTTTATTTTTGTGCGCGGATATACATATGATACATGGAAATAAAGACAATTCTCTCTTCTATACGATGATGTAAAAATTATAAAATTATCTCTAATGGTTCGTGAGATATAAATGCCGCAAGGTGGGTACCCTCAATCATTTTGAGGTAAACAAATTTTTTGCGGCACTTGTCGCAACGCTTTGCCGCTTCTTTATTTTTGTGCGCGGATATACATATGATACATGGAAATGAAGACAATTCTCTCTTCTACACGATGATGTAAAAATTATAGAATTATCTCTATTGGTTTGTGAGATATGAATGCCGCAAGGTGGGTACCCTCAATCATTTTTGAGAAAAGGTTTGATATTTTATATCCGGGAGCAGCCAAGACTGCTTGCAGTCAATATATAGCCTTATCCTGAAAGTTACGGATTTCGCCAAGAGGGCTTACGTGCCATTTTATATTTGGCCCGTAAATATCACGCGCCCCGCATCGTAAGGGTTAAAACTATAATATTGCAAATATTCTTACTTCTTAACCCTTACGATGCGGCTATATATTTTTGCTCTACAAGCCCACGTGGCGGAATTGTTTTGTCCGGTGCCAGCCACCGTTATATCCTGATTAACCGCTTCTTTATTTTTGTGCGCGGATATACATATGATACATGGAAATAAAGACAATTCTCTCTTCTATACGATGATGTAAAAACTATAAAATTATCTCTAATGGTTCGTGAGATATAAATGCCGCAAGGTGGGTACCCTCAATCATTTTGAGGTCAACAAATTTTTTGCGGCACTTGTCGCAACGCTTTGCCGCTTCTTTATTTTTGTGCGCGGATATACATATGATACATGGAAATGAAGACAATTCTCTCTTCTACACGATGATGTAAAAATTATAGAATTATCTCTATTGGTTTGTGAGATATGAATGCCGCAAGGTGGGTACCCTCAATCATTTTTGAGAAAAGGTTTGATATTTATATCCGGGAGCAGCCAAGACTGCTTGCAGTCAATATATAGCCTTATCCTGAAAGTTACGGATTTCGCCAAGAGGGCTTACGTGCCATTTTATATTTGGCCCGTAAATATCACGCGCCCCGCATCGTAAGGGTTAATAATGCCAGCGGTCACACTTAACCCAAAAGCTTAACCCACATCATTATCGTAAACAATAATAGGGTCACAGTAACCACATTGCAAAATTGAGCTCTGAAAGTTTAGTTCCAGAAATAAAATGGCTTTATTTCCTTTTCAGTGTCACAGACAATGTTTTTGCGGCGACTCCTGGGATATAATGGAGTCACAGTAACCACATTGCAAATTGAGCTTTGAAAGTTTAGTTCCAGAAATAAAATGGATTTATTTCCTTTTCAGGATGAAAGAGAATGTTTTTGCGGTGACTCCTTGGATAGGGTAAAGTATCCCCGGGTCTCGGAAGTCTCCTGCAATAGTCCATGTTTAGGGAACACTTCACAAATGTGCGGAGGTGCTTGGCTGCTGTCTGTATATCGTGTTGCAGAAACTTACAGCCTTTGAACTCAGATTCTCGCGTTTTCTTTGGAGGACAAATTATCATGCAAAAAACGTACATGTACCTTTCAAAAATGGTGATTTAAAAATTTATATTTTTGTAAAAACAAAATAACAATTCAGCTATAATATTCATGCATTCAAAAAATTGCTGTTTGGCTGTTAACAGCTTCCGCATGAAAACGGGGAAAATGTAATCATTTCTTTTGTTACAAAAGCATTTGACGAGTTTTTTCGCTAAAATGCAGTATTGAAAAGCAATTAGGCAAACAGTTCATCCTTAAATATTGTTATAAATTTCAACTGGTGAAATCCAGATGCAACCGGTCATTCACAGCAGTTCGGCCATTGCCTCAGACAGTGTGCACTCAAGCAACAGCGATGTGATATCTATCTTATATAATATTTTACAAACCTACCAATGTATATGTCAGTTATCTCTACCACATGCCACCGTATTACATATTTCTTTGACATTGATTGCTTGGATACAGATGTGACTAACATAGTCGTGCATATATAAACTGCTGAATATTCTACCTATAGGCACTTTATATCTGCACTTCGAAATACAACATCAACTCTCATCTGTGTCCAGGTAAGCAATGCTCTTCTATGTCGTTATGTTACCTTAAATGTCTATTGTAAATACTGCAATTGTTTTAACTTGTTGTAACAATTACATCGCAACTAACTTGTATTTTATTTCTATTTATCATCATTCTTTTATATGTCTTGCACTTAGTTGTAACTGTGTACAAAACTTGCGTTAGCTGATTATGTTTGTTTGTTTTAATTTATATCAAACACCCTGAGTGAATTATATACAAATATCTGCTTTCATTAAGATCAACCTTCAATTTCTCACATGTGTTACTTAGATGTTCTTATATATTAAAATGAGAGTCCGTCAGCATTCGGCCAAGTCTGTGTAGCACTTTATAAAACCTACTGCATAACCATTTCACAAGTAAATTCGTCCTACCGCATTTACTGTATAAAGCATTGCATTTGGTCAAAATTAAAGTGTTATTTAATATCCTTATTTAATGATAATTGTGTATAACCTTTACACTCTGTTCAAATTGTAATGTATCATTTAGATCATAGTAAATGCGTCATACCGTATTTACTGCTCCAATCCGTATTGTATATTTATCAAATTAATAGCTTAACCCTTACGATGCGGGGCGCGTGATATTTACGGGCCAAATATAAAATGGCACGTAAGCCCTCTTGGCGAAATCCGTAACTTTCAGGATAAGGCTATATATTGACTGCAAGCAGTCTTGGCTGCTCCCGGATATAAAATATCAAACCTTTTCTCAAAAATGATTGAGGGTACCCACCTTGCGGCATTCATATCTCACAAACCAATAGAGATAATTCTATAATTTTTACATCATCGTGTAGAAGAGAGAATTGTCTTTATTTCCATGTATCATATGTATATCCGCGCACAAAAATAAAGAAGCGGCAAAGCGTTGCGACAAGTGCCGCAAAAAATTTGTTTACCTCAAAATGATTGAGGGTACCCACCTTGCGGCATTTATATTTCACGAACCATTAGAGATAATTTTATAATTTTTACATCATCGTATAGAAGAGAGAATTGTCTTTATTTCCATGTATCATATGTATATCCGCGCACAAAAATAAAGAAGCGTTTAATCAGGATATAACGGTGGCTGGCACCGGACAAAACAATTCCGCCACGTGGGCTTGTAGAGCAAACATATATAGCCGCATCGTAAGGGTTAAAAGTGTTGATTTATATCATCCTATATTTTGATACAATGCTAATTGTATATTACCTAAACATACTGATCAAAATGTAATATATAATTTAAATCAAAGAAAATGCTCCCTACCGTATTTACAGTAATAATTACCTACATGTATATTCTCACGTTATGTACTTGTACTTAATATAACACTTAACATGTTATATTAATTGAAATTAACATTTAAATCACAGTAAATGCGTCCTACCGTATTTACTGTATAAACCTGTGATGTGAATTGTAACAGTTTTAAAATGTTGACTTATATCAACATAGATTTGAGACTTTAATATTGACTAAGTACATATATTGACATGTTATTCTTATATATTATTTGAAATTTTAGTGATTCATATTGTTTAAATGACTTTATATCTGCACTTCGAAATACAACATCAACTCTCATCTGTGTCCACGTTTTCTTTGGGATTATCCTTCTGAGGCTCAGTGTGCTCGACCGTGGGACAGCTTATTTCCCCGATTAAATGTCCACATAAAACTCCACTCCCACATCACTTCAACGTGATAAAAACATCGAAGTTTGTCGACACAAAAAGAAGACAAACAACTCGATGAAAGGTGGCTGGAGAACGTCGACCCGGACGCACTGATGCCTAGAAAAGGAGCAAACCCAATCAACTGGTCAAACCCTACGGTATTCAGTCAAACCCTCAGACAAGGAAGTTGATGGTGACCTCCGACAACCATTCTTTGGGCTGAATACCTCCAACGAATCAACACCGCCAATCACTCCTGATCAACACCCTCTTCAGGTCGTTGAGCACTCTCCTGCAACAGAAAGATAACAAATTCTTCAACAACGACCACAACAACCTCCTCCTGCACTTCCAGCTATGTCATCTTTACACCTCCCCA
Organism: Steromphala cineraria; assembly: GCA_916613615.1. Classification (NCBI taxonomy): domain Eukaryota; kingdom Metazoa; phylum Mollusca; class Gastropoda; order Trochida; family Trochidae; genus Steromphala; species Steromphala cineraria. The sequence goes on from OU744737.1 coordinate 19,461,071, forward strand.
AGTTCAATGGCTCTTAAGACGGACCAGCTTGGTGGACAGACTTTGAGGCATGGCTCAATTTGTCAAATCATCCAAACGACAGAGCTTGTTTGATCCTGCCATTCTACTTGGAAGGCTCTGCCAAACAGTGGCACAGACATCTGCCCGAGGCCATCAAAACAACGTGGGCGGATGTTAAAGTGTCCTTTCATGACCAGTATGGACAGGACATGCAAACACACCTGTCAGTGCTTAATATTCAGCAGCAGTCTAAAGAAACAGTGACAGCCTACCTTACCAGGGTACAAGAAGGATCATACAACAAGGACATCCCAGAGAACCTCCTGGTGGCCATCACAATCAACGGACTGCTGCTGCTTCGAAATACAACATCAACTCTCATCTGTGTCCAAGTAAGCAATGCTCTTCTACGTTGTTATGTTACCTTAAATGTCTATTGTAAATACTGCAATTGTTCCAACTTGTAACAATTATATCGCAACTAACTTGTATTTTATTAAGGATTCAGCTATATGGCTATAATACTATAATAGAAATATTTGATTAAAAAATTTATCCTATTCTTTTGTATGGTTCGGAGATTTGGTGTCATACTTTTAGACAGTCAACAGAAAAAGTTCAAACTGATTTTTTGAAGAGGTGCCTTGGAGTTTCAAGACGAATATTGAGTAATGCAATCATTGGTGATACAGGTAGAAGTTATTTGTGTTCTAATCATTTAATTATAACGGTCCTTGCAGAAGTTTTTGGTGTAGAATTATTCGTATGTAAAGGTCTTTATATCCAAGGGCGACTTATGGAATGATGGAACAGTTTGATGAACAGGGTCTCACGTGTTTGAATGCTTTTATTTCAGATCAGTTCTTCATACATATGGATTGCTCAAGATTGTGGTAGTGTTAATGTTTTAAAGAGTTTGTTCTTTAAACGATGTAGGGACATACAATTTCAGAAATGTCAGAGTAAGGTTTCTGGACCACATTTTTAGAGCACTACAGTAGTTTTGAAGAGACACAGAGTATGTTGATAGGATCACATATGTCAAATTTTGAAATCGATGTTATTACACCACTAACTGTTAGTGAAAATAATAAATTTAAGGTCATTCAGTATATTTGAGCACAAATACGGCCATGCAAAGTCAGGATTTTGATCGGAAACCGGACAATGTAGCTGAGTGGGGCGCGCAAATTCGCCATACGTAATTTTGAAATCTTGTCATAAGCTGACATATATTCAAATTGATAGTGTTTATTATGTTTTGTTACTACTAGGTAGATTAATTGGATGCATAATTTCGATTATTAAACGTATTTGAGATGTTTTCTTGATTTTTCCATAAAATCAAGTATTTTAGAGATATTTTGCATAAATGGATATATTTGCAAGTCCAGTAATGAGATATGAACTCCAATCAGCATATAAGTTGTTTTGTAGCTTATCAAAACAAATACAATTTTAAGAAAGATACTCTTTGTCACTTTTAATCTGCTTCATAAGTTGAAAATATGTTCTTAAATTATTCTCTGACAAAGATTTGTTGAGGTTGTTTTGTAAATTCCGTTTTGGTTCTCACACATTTAAGGATACAGTTACTTCGATATAAAAGCTATGATAACCCCATTAAATTATGTACGAAGTGCGTGCTTGACTTTATTTAGGATTAATTTCACTTTTTATTTATCTTTCCTTATTACAATGTAAGTAGGAAGCAGTTTTTACCTTTGTACTATTATGAGTATCCACCAAAGTTTAAAATGTATCAGTTTGTGTCATCAACTAATATACAGCTCACTAAGTCTTTATCTTTGTATTTGAAAAGAAATCTGCCTGTTTAAAATGAGATTTATACGCATTGTATGCAGTTTGTTTCTGTATTAGCAATATGGGTCATGTGGCCCCAAATGCAAAAAAAACTTGTCACTTGTCCCTTGTCACTTGTCAACGATTTAAGACGACAAAACGTTTGTACAGCAACAACATTCACTTTCACTTCACAACATATACTTTGTTCAAGTTTAAGGTCAAGGTCAAGTCACGCAAAGTATATTTTAAACACTAAGTAAAACCCTTTTTAGAAAGAAAATGTTATGAACGGCATCGACGTGCACGTAAAATAACGTTTTAAACACTTCAACGTCGGGCCATCGCATTGTAGAAAGAGTGAAGACAGTCTAATTGAAAAAAGTGTAAAAATATTGTCTCTTGTTGGGTTTGAACTTCAACCAGCCCGGCTTTTCTCTCACTCAGTCTGAAGGCACCCCTATTACCCGCATGTTCTGACACAAGCTCATCTTGCCAATCGCAAGGGGCGCAGTAAAAGCTTCGATATCATGCAGGGGCAGGTAACTCCAGTGTACCATTCGTTATACATAATCGCCGCTAAACGCTATTTAAAAACGAGGACGTGGTTGGATAGCTTATGACTGGGTTTGTCTGCGCTAAACTGGTCATAGGAACATGCGATAGAGGTGGGTGCATTCAGACCGAGGCGGAGAGGATGTTCTGGCTGGTTCGAGCCCCGAAAGAGACAATATTTTTGATATTTTATTCCTCGGAGTACGGTCGACTTTAATCAGACTGGAGTGAAGAAGAGTTTCCATTCATTCATTATCAGATAATCGTTGCCAGAGGTTTTTGTTTTTCTTTCAATCGTTATCGATGCCTTAGCGATGACCCAACGCCACACAACTGGACCGTCGCAAGTTTCTGCTAAGTGAAAAACAGATAAATATAGTTTCTCGAAGCTTAAAGTAACATAATCATACTTGCATGCAGTTCGGGATGACATTTAGCTATTGAGAATATAGATACATCACTCTGTAGACAATTCTTTCGTCGAAATTTTGATATCACATTTACAATTTGTTATCAACAATAACATACCTATTTCGACGTAAGAGCACAGTACCCCCAGTAAAAAGGGCATAGCATTTAACGAACCCGCTTTCAGTGACGTAATCATTATGCTTGTAGGATTTACACCGTGTCTCAACTACCGTAAATTGTGTTCGATGGAGATCAACTTTTGCAGCAACAACATCTTTTTCAGAGAAAACGAAAATAAAATCTAGTCGTGCGCGACAAAGACGTTTTTCAAGCGTATATTTAGAAACCGGAAGTTGCGAGATGGCCACACTTGATTCGTCTTTATGTCGGGTGCCGTTTCGGTCAATTTGGTAAATTATCTCCTATTTTATGAATTTTGGTCCGCTTTTCCCTAGGTTGGTTGCAAAATTTTGCTAAAAATACAAGGAAAACAGTAAAATTACTTTTTCAAATATTGAACTCTGATTATGTTACTTTAAGGAAATGACTGATACTTTCAAAGTGGAAACCCATTAAACGGCCTTGTCGAGTGCATCAAATCACGCTTTACCTTTTCTAGTCCGAGAAGTGTTCGTATTGTAACAGAGGTGAGATGAGTATTTTAAAACTTTAGCTACTTCTTTGGGCAGAGAATTGAAAAGGGTATGCAGGAAATAATTCTTGTGTTCATCTGTGTTCCACTTGAACTCGTTCTACATTTTACGTGCGCTTTACAAAATTTGACCACACCTACTCAAAACAATGTATCAAACTGCATCCACGCAATCTTTAACAGTTTTGACTGTACATACTTAGGAGAAAAACCTCAGGTGTACTTTTGGTGGTGGATTTCTGCTTAACTTTTCATTTCAAGCTATCCTCAATTTTTAAAAGCACTCCCTTGGCATTTCTCCCCTACTACCGAGACTGCACGTATAATAAAGTCCTCCCGTTATTCAGCCCATGGGCTTAAAACGGAAAGAATGAACGATTTTAGGCCCATGGGCGTGATTAAGTTCATAAACATCAGATAAACTCTAGTTGATAAAAAATGTGATTTACAGTGTTCGTTGTACTCATAGTTAACGATATATTTGGCAACATTTAGCAGAAAATAGACACTGAAATCATTGCATGCAATAAATGAATGAAGAATAGAAGCTATGAAGCACAGACAAATCAACCTAGACGTATATTAATTGCAGCCTGCATATCTTCCTGTTAGTAACCACTGGTCGGCAGTACTAGTGGAAGCTATAATTTTAAATAACGACCAAAATGATTTTTCTTCAATAAGGTTTATTCCAAAACCAAGACATTAACAGCATGTCAAAAAGACTACAATCACGAACAAGGGACAACACGTCCACCTCGCTCGGCTGTCAATGACAAATCATAACTCAAGAGTACACAGCACGAGGAAAACGTGCACGGAGCAGACAGGTAGATTGGTATGGCGAATCAGATACCTTTCCGCGAAGCAAGTTACGTTCGGGCGATCTGTTTTATCATCAAAGACGGGAACATACCTTCCGTCCAACCACCTCAATGTATACATGTATATAGATATTTCTTTGTTCATTACGTTTTGTAACATTTGTATGTTCTATGGGCCTGTGGCCTAAAACTTGAAATAAATGGGGGTTGTGTGGAATCTAACATTCGGACTGACTCAATATCAACCAATGACAGAAAAGGTCGAAGAAAATGACTTCCCTAATGCTTGTGTATCTTTAAACTTATAACTTGTTTGCCATGTGCTTGAGACTTGGTGATGTAAATACGCTGCGGTTATTAAAATTTTGTCATTGTTTAAAATTGTTGGCACTTTTTATGCAACTCCATTGAAAGCAACTGTTAATGAAATGTTCAACTACATCCAGTGTCATTCATTGATACAGGTTGTGTTATAAACATTTCATTTTTGTACACATTTATCACTGTATACATAATAAGGTACAATTGTCTTTCTGCTGCCTTACCACGCCGAAGATAAACAGATGGATCCAAATCAATTCGACCTTGCTGCTTGTCATCTGCATTAGCTTGACCCAACAACTGGTCAAGAATTCCCACGGGATTCGGTCCGGTGAGTCGATCCGGTTTTCCACCCTGCTTGCCACCCGGTATACTATGAAAGGACTCCCAACCTTGATCTTTCCGTTCATCTTGTCCAAAAAACTCCAAATACCATCTAAAATCATTTTCAATGTTCAAAATCGGTGCCATGGCTTCCGGTTGTAAATTAGATTGATTGTCATTTCTGAAATAAGTATATTATTTGAAAATGCTCTTTTGTGGACCAAATGAATGTGCATCGAAATTTTACAACATCTGATCTATCATGAAGAGATTAGTTGAAATCAATGTATACAAATCAATATTTTCAAAATTATTGATCTCTTAGAGACCAATATATGCAGAAATAGGGACAGTAAGGTGCCTGACATCCATAAAGGGAAATCTTATCAAACATCGTATGATTAGAAATACAGAAATGCTAGACCTGCTAGAGAAAGTCCATTCTTTCACTAGTTTTCTTCCTGTTTGGTGGTTGGAAAGGGTTCCAAACGTGTTCTATAGGATTAACATCCGTCTAACGCGCAGACAAAAAGCAATGGTTCCCCGTAATATTCAGGAGAGTTGCTTTTAGAGGAGGGACGAATGCATTTCCATTAATTGTTAGATTGACCTCATTACCATTCGAGCAATTCTGAATGGCCCTAGTTATATTCAAGAGATCATTGGCAGGGAAGTCGTCCCTCTTGTTCATAACCATCCTCCTGGCTATTATAAGTTACCATGTGTTCGCGAGTTTGATATGGAGATTTATCATGTGTCCGAGTTAAATATCAAACGAGAACGAAGTTCGAGTTTGATATTTAACTCGGACACATGATAAATCTCCATATAAAACTCGCGGACACATGGTAACGAATTTATCTCGACGAGCACCTTTTCTTAATGCTATAAATCTGGCTTGAAAGATGAGATTGGCCAAAATGGCGTCTGATTAAGAAAAAAAATCAAAATACCGAGCAATGCGGTCATTTCAAAAGTTTGATTGCTTGGTCACGTGACCTCGTGCATTCGCACCACATTCGATTTGAAGCGGCCGTAAAAGTCCCTGTCATGGCGGACTGTCGAGTAGGACCAAGCGAGATTAATTTGATAGTGTCGGAGTTGTAGATGAGACAGACATCATAGCAGAATGTACAGGTTGGTTTGAGAGTACAATAAACAAAAAGCGGTGACTTTTAACTTAACTATTATTCATAGGTCGGCTTTCTGTTTGCATTATTTGAATCTTAAACTCGCTGATGGACAACCTTGCCGAGAGTGAGCGGGTGAACATGCCGTTGAGATGCCGTATGACTTGCTAATGTATTTTAGCGGTACCAATCCTATTTGAAGAACATTTCACTTATACCAGTAATGTTTTTGTTTAAAGCTGACTTTAGCATGTGCAGGGCAATTCACCGAGCATACATGACGTTACAACAATCGAGCGTAGCGTGGCCTTGTTTACCGAACAATTAAAGGACAAGGGAGATAACTCTTGACACTCCGTCGTTGCTTGTTACTAGGGGGGCGCGTGGCCCAGTTTAACATAGCTAAATATACCTACGGCACGTGACCGGTTTTGACCAATGGTAAACCGACATTGCTGTGCAAGTCGAGATAAAGACCTATCTTCATGGATGACAATACCAGGCCACATCCGTGCTGTTATCCATTATCGAATTCGATTGAGACGATTCCATGGCCAGCCATGAGCCCGGGTATTAATCCAATAGAACACCACTGGGATTTGTTGTCTGACAACATTATTCCGTCTCCTCAAACTTAACGAATTGACTGCCGCCTTGCATGAGCAATGTAACTGAATTCCTCACAAAAAAATTCCAGAGAGGAAAAAGGAGGCATCTGAAATACGTTGTTCGTGCACAGGAAGGTCATTCTACTTTCATATTGATAGAACATTCTATACCTGGAGAGAAAAAGAGAAAAGGCGTTGTATATTGTGTTTTGAATTGGGATATTACAAGTAACTTAAAACTAATACCCCCAATAAAAGTTTTTTTTTGTTAAAGGCATAAGTCGTATATAGTTAGGTCTTCAAGACGAAAGTCTGAAGACCTATTGGTCTTATCATGTTTTTTCCTTATTGTTATTTTTTTATTTGTACTTTTTTTTGTGTCCGCGATTCTGAAGAGACCAATCAATCGACTTTCCTGAAACTTATGCCCTTTTTACATGTGCACTATACTCCTAGGAGTATTTTTGCTCCTAAGAGTAAAAGTATATTTACTTTACATTCCTTTGCAATTTAAGGACCCTTAAGAATATCATGATTTGCTTACAGTAGAATTATATTTTTTCTCTCAATGTGTGAAATGCATATCCTGAGGCAGAGAAGAAATAAACAAAATTGAACCATGGATTTCGTTTGGTCAATCAACTACTAGTGTAAAAGGGGTAAAAGCAGGTTTTCAGTTTTAAAAGAATGACACTTAACACAAAAACAGCTTTGCTTCATTAGGAAATATGCTCTCGACAAGTTAAAAATAATACTTTTGAATGTAAGTTATTATTGATGAAAAAATAATATTACTGTTTAGAAACTATATACATTCAAGTCAATTACATCAACCTAATCATTCAACTATGCTAATACTATAGAACATGACATGGATACTTACAGGAGTAAAAGTAAAATACTTTTACTTTACCCCTTGGGTTGGAGAATTTAACTCCTAGGAGTAAAGATACTCATGTAAGTAAATTAGTTTCGGACTGTTTACACGGCACGATTACTCCCTGTAAGTATATTTACTCCTATGAGTAAATATACTTATAGGAGTAAACGTGTGCATGTAAAAAGGGCTTAAAGATAGCTTTGGTTCTGAACTGAAATCTGATTTTGGTCTTTGCTTACGAGTGATCTCTCTTTAAATTAAAAAAATAAAACCTCAATATCTCAAAAACTGAGGGAAATAATTTCACAAAAATTTCACAAAAAATATGAGTAGAACTATTCCTCATCAATCAATTTCCGAAAAACTTCATATCTTGTGCAATGTTGACTGTATGCGTGTTTAAACATCGTCTCCTCACTAATAGAAAAACTTCATATCTTGTGCAATTTTGACGGTATGCGTGTTGAAACATGTATGCGTGTTGAAACATCGTCTCCTCACTAATAGAAAAACTTCATATCTTGTGCAATGTTGACGGTATGTGTGTTGAAACATCGCCTCCTCACTAATAGAAAAACTTCATATCTTGTGCAATTTTGACGGTATGCGTGTTGAAACATCGTCTCCTCACTAATAGAAAAACTTCATATCTTGTGCAATTTTGGCGGTATGCGTGTTTAAACATCGTCTCCTCACTAATAGAAAAACTTCATATCTTGTGCAATGTTGACGGTATGCGTGTTTAAACATCGTCTCCTCACTAATAGAAAAACTTCATATCTTGTGCAATTTTGACGGTATGTGTGTTTAACCATCTTCTCCTCACTAATAGAAAAACTTCATATCTTGTGCAATGTTGACGGTATGCGTGTTTAAACATCGTCTCCTCACTAATAGAAAAACTTCATATCTTGTGCAATTTTGACGGAATGCGTGTTGAAACATTGTCTCCTCACTAATAGAAAAACTTCATATCTTGTGCAATTTTGACGGTATGCGTGTTAAACATCGTCTATTCACTAATAGAAAAACTTCATATCTTGTGCAATTTTGGCGGTATGCGTGTTTAAACATCGTCTCCTCACTAATAGAAAAACTTCATATCTTGTGCAATGTTGACGGTATGCGTGTTTAAACATCGTCTCCTCACTAATAGAAAAACTTCATATCTTGTGCAATTTTGACGGTATGTGTGTTTAACCATCTTCTCCTCACTAATAGAAAAACTTCATATCTTGTGCAATGTTGACGGTATGCGTGTTTAAACATCGTCTCCTCACTAATAGAAAAACTTCATATCTTGTGCAATTTTGACGGAATGCGTGTTGAAACATTGTCTCCTCACTAATAGAAAAACTTCATATCTTGTGCAATTTTGACGGTATGCGTGTTAAACATCGTCTATTCACTAATAGAAAAACTTCATATCTTGTGCAATTTTGGCGGTATGCGTGTTTAAACATCGTCTCCTCACTAATGGAAAAACTTCATATCTTGTGCAATTTTGGCGGTATGCGTGTTTAAACATCGTCTCCTCACTAATAGAATTGTATACAGATACGTTTGACAAGTCGATGTAAAGCCCAATGATTGTTCTTTAAACGATACGAGACAAAATTAAAATTTTGTTCCTTCAATTTGAGTCATTTGACCTTGAAATTTGACATTTTTTGGAAGGTAGTTTTTTCTTTCATGTTCAAATGGACATAACTCGGGAATGAACATATTTAATCTAAAATGGTTTATTGCGTTCTGTTCCCCAACAATGAGTTCATATTTCCATTTCAGATAAGTATTAAATATAAAAAAATGAGGTTTAGGGTTAAAACTAGATTTTAACTTCACAAAATGCTTTTTCGGTGATATTTTCATTTTCGAGGGCATTTTTCTTTCAGAATTTATGTTCCATAATTGCTTCATATGAATTTTTTTTTTAAAGTTTCTGTAAAGCAAATGTTCATTGTTAACATACTAAAATATCAACAGGTCACGAGTTTTATTTTCTGTCCATGACAGATCTCCGAATATTGCAATTTGTTTTAAATCTCCATTTTGAGCACATTTCAAAGATCCACAATTCCTGTACGAACACACCTACACACGCGTTATTCCAAGTACAACATTTGCTATGCCTCGCTTTATCATAAGATAGTTCAGGTGCTTGAGAGACAATCATCAAGTAGGGGTATAAAACCTCTAATTTCTCAGTGTTTTCAATTAAGTTCCAAAAATCATTACACCTTTACTATCTAAATTATCTAAATGAATTATACATCTCTGAATGCGGCCAAAAGTACCCCTGATATACCCTATTAACAAAATATGATAGTTAACGTCTTAAGTCTCATAAAATCACATAGGGGCCTGAAACAGCCATTTTTACATTACAGACTTCAAATCTCTGTATCTCAAAAACGTTTTCCTGCTAGGAATAACATTTTCTGTGGAATGATGTCATAGACGATGTTGGTCACCATGATGAATATTGTGCAAAGCCTTAGATATTGAACATCATGAGAAATTTTGTCTTTTCGATGATGTATTATATTTTGTCTACCTCTTTCACAAAAATACATGTGAAGGTCAAACACTGTGTGAAGTCAAACGGGAAGTCTCGAAGACCTAAGTACTGCCGCGGCAGTCCCAATTTGAGTTAATTCTATTCCAAGTACTTCAAAGTCCCTATTTTACCATTTCATTTATAAATTCGTATTTGTGGTTGTATTTGAGCATATCACAATGTCATGAGTATATTGATGTAAAGCTTTACAATTTATCAAATGTCTTCTAGTGTCAATGGCTGTGTCTGCCATCTAGAAATAATTCTACGTCAGCGCATATACCATTCTCTCCCCACAGAGGCAGGTCAAGTCAAGTCATGTTGATTTAGCTTCTGTTCTATTACGACGAGTTTGTGGGATAGAATGGAAGATGCCTGATTGGAGGCGATCAAAATTAGTTGTGCAATCAGCAACGCTGTTCTTAAATCATCATTTGGCTACTGAAACAAGACAAAGGCATTGTGATATGAACAACCCTTTCCATGCGAGAAGCCTTGTCATTTGATAAAGAAATTCAAATTTATTGAGATGAAAGTTTTTTTCAGCCAGGGGAAACTGCCGGAACCCACGGATTTCGGTGTAATAGAACAGAGGCGAAATCAACATGACTTGATCTGCCTCTGGGGGGAGAGAATGTGTATATACATGCATTAACAAAGATGACTTGATAAGATAACATATTAACATGGAATTGTACGATGGTTATTCATATTAGGCTATCAGTATTTAGAACGCGTGATAATTTATCTTACCAAGCCAGAATTCACCACTGATGTTCCCGAAACCATTCCTGAAATCAAACCAACTCCTTTGGAAATTCTCTTTTCCGTCGATTCTTCTTTGTAGGACCTGAAAGATTAATTTGAATAGGGTCTAGAATCGGCACAGTAACGTATAGCATCATCCTCAAGTTTCACAATTTAGTACTTCTCGTGTTAAACACGACAAAGCCTGATGGATTGCAATCAAAGTTATTTGTGCCAGTGTTGTTTTAAACTCATCATTTTGAAAGTGAAAGTGGTTACCGTATACTTCGGAATATATAATCTGAACATGGGCTTTGCAGACTGAATAATAGCAATGTACATGTATGCGGCATCCTGTCTCAGGGTACGAACGTTACGTTAACTCCACTAATCTGTACCCGGGCTCAGAAGCTAGATTCGCTAGTAGCATTTTCTCTCCACCTTTTCGATGAAATTTCAACGAGAAAATGAGTTGATTGGCTATATCCCAAGTCGTACTGCGCGAGCGAATCTAGCTTCTGAGCCCAGGGTACAGATTAGTGGAGTTAGCGAAACGTTCGTACCCTGAGACAAGATGTGTATGCGGCAACAACAGGCAAAATTTCCTTACGATAAATGTTTCAAGTGGCTGAAATTGATCAGATTCCTTGAGGTTCAAATTTATGTTGTTATGCAGCAAAGTAAATAAGTAAACGTGCCCGAAACACCAAACTCTTGGGAGTCAATGGTTGGTCAGTAATTTTGCACTTAGCTATCTGTGTGGCGAGAAAGAGTCGGTAGATTTGGAACATTGCTTAATTATTCAAATGGTTCTTCACCCCTGGGATAAAGGTTGGGTGGTGTTTCACCCCTGGGATAAAGGTTGGGTTGTGTATCACCCCTGGGATAATTCACCCCTGGGATAAAGGTTGGGTTGTGTTTCACCCCTGGGATAAAGGTTGGGTTGTGTTTCACCCCTGGGATAAAGGTTGTGTTGTGTTTCACCCCTGGGATAAAGGTTGGGTTGTGTTTCACCCCTGGGATATAGGTTGGGTTGTGTTTTACCTCTGGGATAAAGGTTTGGTTGTGTTTCACCCCTGGGATAAAGGTTGTGTTGTGTTTCACCCCTGGGATAAAGGTTGGGTTGTGTTTCACCCCTGGGATAAAGGTTGGGTTGTGTTTCACCCCTGGGATAAAGGTTGGGTTGTGTTCAAACCTAAGCATGTAGGAAACTCTGATGTTCGGTTGCAGATAGTTGTTTATCATTTATGATTGCTATGGATTAACATTTACCAGCCAGCCTCCGCCGTCAGTTGTCATGTCACAGTAAGCATCAAAACTCCCATTTCCGTCTTTGGGTTCTATGTTGTAGGTGCCGTCTACAGCGCTGGGGAACATATCCTTCAGACTCATACAGTCTACAAATATACATGCGGGTACCTTTGAAAACGTTTAGTTATTTCGAATAAAATTAAAAATCTTAATACTATAAAGAGTCATTCCGTGATTTTCATGAAATACTGTTTTGTTTGGATCTTCACGTAAATTGCTTGGTTCATTATATAAATTCAAAATATATCAAATTTTCATTCCCTGAATGCAAAATATATGGTAAACACATTTGGCATCCATTTGAGCCTAGATGGATACACCATGAAAAAACAACTGTCGGTCGATTTGAAGAAACATGTACACAAGTAAAGTAGTTTCAATGAATGGTGATCGAGAGGTACATGTTTATCATCAAAGTATATGTTGACCTAAAGTTTTAACCGATATTGCATGTCTCGGAAGAGTAGCAGTCAACAATAAGGGGCGATGAGGATAGGTTCTAGTTTCCGGCCTTCTTAATACTATGTACCTATTAAGGCTTTGAAGTTAAAGGGGAAGTATCATGTTTAGGGGGGATAGAAGGTGATATCAGGAAATGAAAATGAATGGTTTCCATTGAAAAACAATGCATTTAAACTAAATAGAGCAGTAATAAATCAAATATATAATGTGAAGTTCAGCCAAGCGATTCCCTTTTCTTACACAAAATGAATTAAAGGTGTTCACACAAACGTGGCCGCCAATGGACTTTATGTGAACCTTTATAATTTGTTTCCTTGACTATGGATGATTGGTTTGTGTAATGAGAATTTTGGCACTAACAAACTAATACATTTAGCTTTAACGTACAATCATTAGTGAAAATTGTGAAATATAATACTTTCAAAAATTTCCCCTTTAAGGTCGTCTCAAACTTATTTTCAGCCGAAATGATGAGGGGTCTGTTGATGACTCACGACCCTGCGCCTCTGTGGTTAGCAAATGCTTAAATATGTTTGGCTACCTCTATAACATTTTTTTAATATTTCTACCCTATTCTACCATCTTACCTGCATGAAGATCCACAGAATTGCAGCTCGCATCTTCATGGGCCAGATAAGAATCAAACTCTGCTTTAAACTCATTGAAGTCATGGAGCAGGAAACAGAACTCCGCATCAGATACCACCACTGGACTCATTACCTTATCGTGGTGTGGTGGTTTGTGTGCTTCTGCGACCCTGAGAGCTATGCCAGATGGAGCTTCCATGCTCCTGGTAGGGTCACCCAAGCTGGACAGCTCGACGGGTAGAAGCCAGACCAAATGTGAGTCCTTCTAAAACCTGCTTTCTATCTCTTACTATGCCTTTCTTTCCGTCTTTTCCCTCATCCTGTCGATCCCTTTCTCTCTGATCTGTCTACTCTCTTTTGGATGGCAACATCCACGTGTTTAATAACTGAAATATTGTTCAAAACACGTAAAACACCAACTCACTCACTCACTCACTCCGCATCAGATACTGCTCCAGTTGTGAAGACGTAAGAGCCAAGGAGGACGCATGTTACAGGAAGTAAACACATCCTGATAAAGAAACCATAAATAGCATTAGTAGAAATTATAAATGTCTCTTTTAGGACTAGAAAAAAAGTTATTTGTTTCTGGTTTCCGCCCGCGTCAGTTTCAAACCCCTGCATCAAGCCTTTTTTCCAGATGGGAAAATGGCAATTTAGTCCCGTGACCCATGAAAAACATTGAAACCTGAACTTTTATAATTTAACTCGTTTCTGTTCATGTAGGCCTTCAAAGACACATGTATGATCCAACGTTTATATTTGTTTATTTACCTCAAATACCGTTAGATAATGTTCATATTCAACAATTAAAAAATATTTTAAAATGTAAAAAAAATTCGCGTCATAGCATCAGTTTTGCTTGTATGCAAAGACCAGAAATGTTTTTTATTTTGTTAGGCCTTACCGAAAAAATCCTGCAACATTAATCAACATGTGAATTACGACAACTGGACTGGATAAATATTGTTTCCGAGTTTAATGTTATTTTATATGGGCCGTTAGAAAAAAAAGGCCCGTGTTAAGAGGCTCAATATGATGTGTCGCGCAAAAAACGATAACTTAGGAATATTCTCATATCCCATGGAAATAGATTTCAGGATTTTTTTTTAAATATTTATGATCCATTAGTTTTAATGTTATTTCAAATATGTAAAGCAAATTTCTACATAGTCACATTGTCATATACAAAGATAATAATTACTCTTTGTTTCTTAATTTAAAAAATAACCCTTTCAGTTGGTTAAATTCTAAGTATCTGATAACACTCGTCTTATCACTGGCGATCCCTAGTTAAAATGGTACAGAATATGTGTTATATTTCGAATAAAAAGTATTTTACAAATACTTATGTTGATTGACAATTTGACATAAAAACATACTTATCTTAAACAGTGTAATATTTTATTACACATACCACCCCCACACACATACACATCAGATACTATAACTGTGCTCTCCCTCTCTACATATCCTTTAATAAGGCCATGAACAATTAAGATGCACTTTTACCGTTTTGTATAACATTTCTTGTATTTATTGTCTAGTAGTTTGAAGGTTTTCTTACCTCCTTGTTTTCGAGATTGACGTATAAGAATATTCAGTTAGAAATAAGAGGTCGTAGAAGTGTCGGGTCAAAAATAGAAAATGTATATCTGTCACGAATGTAAGGTCAAGAGAATGAGATAGGTCAAATAAATGCGGAGATAAAACTAAGTGTGTGGATTTGAGATAAAAAGACAAATCGTATGTCGTCGCCTCGAGTAGATACACAACCAGAGAAGGATCATTAAGAAGAAACTAGAAATAACACTTTTGCGAAACCTGTAAATGCATGATGTAGGAACATATTAAAGGGGCAGTAGCCATTTTTTGAAAATATTATATTTTCAAAATGTCCCTGATAATTGTATGTTAATTAAGGATTGTTTTACATTTTGTGTGCCACTCTATCGATGTATAACAGAAACAAAATTTGTTGCTGTTTTACATCGATAGAGGCACAAAACATGTAAAACAATCCTTATAATTACAAAATTAACATTTTAACAAAGTTTTTCCTAATTATTTTAAAAAAATCTGTCATCAATGTCGTGAGATTGTGGTTTGTTACACGAAACAATACAAAGTTGAATCAAAATTGAGAACTCCATAAACTAAAACGGCCGAAGATTAAATTTCGTTTTCGCAACAATTGACACCAATACAATCACAATTCGTCTTAACCGGAATCCGCATTTTCGAAATAACCCTTATTAGCATATCACATGACGTTCAAAATGTCCGCCGTTTGCGAGACGCTCGGAGCGAACAAGCTTGAGGACTCGTAGTTATTAAAATGCAGTTTTTCCGGTGAATGTATGGATTGTGTTAGGGAGAGGAATGTATTTACCTGTTACAAACGCAGGTGGGAAGTGATAGGATATGTTATATCTGTCTTTGCAACAGAACGTAACTCGCAACTGTCAAAACCGGACTATTGCGTCAGGTGATTGTGACGTCACAAGGAATGAATGCACATGGTAGAGTAGAGCCGTGCTTTTCCGTACACCCGAGGAAAGAAACACTCGTGGCGTTATAGCAATTCATATCAACCTCACTGTTAATTGATTTTATAAAAGCTGAATGATTTTAACTTTAGATTCTGCTTTTATTTTTAAGAGGGGAATTAAATTATTTTGTGTATCAACGAATGTATCAGCTGTATCACCGTTCGAAAATTCCGCACACTTGGCTGGTAATTCCGTACACGAAAGCTGCCTATTCCGTACACCTGCCTAAATATGTGATAATTTTATTAAATAAACATAGATTGCTAAAAGTTTTTGATCTAGACGAATCTTGAAGATGTATGTAACACTGTTTTTGTTTTTAAATATTTGAAGATTCAGCAACTTGGTCTCAAATACATTTGTTTGATACCATATAGCATTCCAACAATGATGATTTATCACATTTTCGTAATAACTGTAAACGTCAGTTACAGATTTTTAAAGCCATCCATAATGACATTTTGACTTTATTTGCGCTGCAATCATAATCCCCATATATATAGAAGCAAATAAAGAACTTTTTTTTTCCATAGACAGCATATACTGTTAGAGGATGTCCGATGGTTTTAAGGCGGTTTATGTATTGGCACCACATATCTTACAGACAGGCTGATATACCTATTTGTATGAAAGGTCATGACCAATGTTACAGTACATTGTATTTATATGATTCTGATAAACTTACGACAGGCATTCAAATCAAGACGAAGCGTCCCTAAAATATATCTGAAGTTTTATTGAGATTATGAAATGATTTGATGTGATCAATTAAAGATCATTTTCCTGAAAATGCTTTATTAAAGATATAAATTTGTCATGATTACATTTAATTCATAGAGTTTTATTGGAAATAATATACATACGGAAAAAAGTTAAGCACCCCCTCAATTCGAATACTAAAAAAATTATGCTATGGCAAAGTTACGGTACCGTAAATAACTTTATGACTCTAAATTTGTAATTGATTGTATTGTAATTTTATGATATCTCAGACGGGGTGGCAAAATTGACCTAAAAGTGATATTGCACATGTGACATGCGGTATATATGACACTGGTAATGTTATCACAATATTTTTTTAATGAATTTTTCTGTTTTAGTCCCGAACATCTGCAGCGTCCGGTGATTACTCGAGAAGCCTGAATGAAGGTCGCACTGCCAGGAACTTGTCCATTGCTGCCATTATAGTGGCTATCTTAATCGTCATCGCTACTGTAGTGCCAATCGTTGTCATTGGTCAACAGAGTTACGAATACGATGATAGGCGCGGTTATGGTTATTAGGTCCAAAATGACTGGTTTATGTTATAGTCCACTTACTTAAAGGGGCAGTAGCAGGGGGGTGGGGGGGGGGGGGGGGGGGGGGGGGGGGGGAGGTGTCAATATTGAACCCCCAGAGGCGAGGGGGTGAAGGGTGGGATAGGGGGATGGATGCGTTGTCCGGCAAGATTTACAAAGATATTGTTATGGATTTCATTTTGATACTTTTTATTATTGGTTTATTTATCCTAACAATGTTTTAGTCAAACGACATTCAACAGTATATGAAGTATGAGGTCTGTGCTTATTAAAGACTTAGGGGAGTTGGGGAGTGAGGTGGGGGGATGGAGCGGGAAGGGGGCTACACTAAAAAACATTATAAGTTGATGTAACGTTTGCTCGTTAACATTAGCCTTTAGAAACGACATTGTTCGAATCGAACCCAGTCTGATCCCATCGTCCGAGAAATAAGATTGTACAAGTTATGACACCACCAAACTCAATTCAATCTTTGAATTTGAATATCATAAAAAGTGACGCGTTCAGAGGAATTTGCCAGTTCCTCAAGTACCCCAAGCCTCAATAAAACTCGTTTCACTCTGCTATTGAGTCTACCGAGATGTAGTAGCGGGTCGCGTCTGCCGACCTTTCGTCGACCTATGACCCTCCTACGTTATATGTTCGAATCCAGATTATTGCGACTTGGTAAGACGATCCCTGATTGGTCAATTTCCAAAGATCGGCTGACGTGACCTGCTACTACGTCTCGCTAGACTCAAAATCGGAGTGACACAGGTATTATTGAGGTTAGGTTTACTTAGACTGGTAAGCCTTATTCACGCGACGTCTTTCAAAACGAACGAGACTTGGAACGAAAAGAGAGCAATCGTCACACACAAAAACTGTAGGCGATTCTCACTTCAATAAGTTAAACAAAAGAAATTATCTTACCTTACAGTAACATACTCGTTTTTGATTGGCTGACGATCGACTCGTTTTATCTTATGTACCCCGGGACACTCAACTCTCACGGTGTACAAATCTCATGTACCCCGCTGCCAAAGCAACAGCTCCTCTCCGAGAAGAGGTGTCGCATAGCATTAACATGACGTTACTAAATGACGCACGCGGTGTGCAGAGTTTACATAAGTTCGATTAGCTCTTTTAGTGAATATTAATTATAGATTTGTTTTTTCCATCATCTTATGTTTTATTTGGAAACAAATTCCTCATTGTATTAATTGCACATGATATAGAATTAAAATCAAATAGTTCTTAAGCATGTTTAGACTAGTAGTTTTACGTTATTCAATTCATAACATTTCAGTCGGGTTGGATGACGCCATTTTGTTTACATTAGGGGTCATGGTCGTTCAAGCGTTGATAGCTCAGCCGTTAACGGCAATCAAAAAGAAATGAATATACCGTATGTTCTTCTGACATGACGGTCAGATAATTCAATGTATGCTTCTCCCTCGGGTTATACGGTCTGATGTACCATCTTTGTAGAAATGTCGCCCGAGCCGCAAGGCAAGGGCTGAAATTTCTACAAAGATGGTATATCAGACAGTATTACCCTCGTGAGAAGCAAACAACTTACAGTATACTACTCGGTTATTTTTGATTTATCAAATATGTTAATGGCATATGATGTATTTGATTATCACCTGATTAACATAGCCCATATTTTTAATGATTTACGTGTTGTCTGGTTGATGGTTTATGAAAATATGTTTGCATAAAAGTTGTCAGGGGTGAAAATCGTGACACCCAACTTGTTTGAAATGTTGCAATGAAGAATGAGACTCATTTGTTGATTCAAATATAAGATACACCTTACATACCTATTAATAGTTTTGTTTCATGAAAATAATTTATTGAAAGATATTTCAATCAAAATATAATTTGTAAATGAAACATTTAAAAGTCCAAATTAAATGTTGATAGGATCACATATGTCAAATTTTGAAATCGATGTTATTACATCGGGAACCACTAACTGTTACTGAAAATAACAAGTTAAAGGTCAATCAGTACATTAGAGCGAAAATACGGCCATTCAAAGTCGGGATTTTGATCGAAAACCGGACAATGTGGCTCGAGTGGCGCGCTCAAATTCGCCAAACGTAATTCTGAAACCTTGTCATAAGCTGACAGGAAGATATATTCGATTCGATAGTGTTTATTAGGTATTGCAACTAATAGGTAGATTCATTGGATGCATAATTTCGAACCTCATACACTTGTCAATTTTTGCACACGACGTCACAAATTGAAATCGTTTTAAGTCATTTATATGATAAAACCAACTGATGTGTTTACTTTCTGTTTTACTTCAGGTTATAAGGAGATTTTTTATTTAAACTTCGACAGATATTAGCATGCAACAGAAGCATGAACAATAAAGACAGATCTTAACTTCTTTATTCTGTATAAGCGACAACGACTTTAGAATCTATGTCGAAACTTCGCTTACATAGAATAAAGAAGTTGTTCATCCATAAGAATGTTCCTTATTCTTCATCACACCAACTTCTAGAATGCCATACAAAAAACCCCAGAATAATGGGGTTATAACAACCAGAATTTTTCAAGTGATGTCAGAATATTATATGAATTAAGATTGGTTAAACGTGTTATTTGCAGCGGACGGTCTTGCTGTTTCAAGTAAACTTGCCAAAGAAAGGATTTAAAAAAATATTCAGAATAAGTGAATTGTAAAATTGCATAAATAAATTAATTTTCAGCAAATCCCCTCACCATCTCTCAAAAAAAAAAAACCAAAAATAAATTCGATTTTAAAAATACGCCAATAAGACTATTTTTGTGTGTAAATAAATCGTTTTCTATGAAGATTTACAAACAGTCATATATGTTCACATAGTACAATATAAGTTGTTTGCTGCTCACAAGGCTTAATATGGTATGATGTACCAATTTAGTAATCCGAACTGCTGGGCACTGTATAACCAAAGTATACAACCACTAATTCTTCACAGTAGCTAATCAGTAACGAGTATTTTCATAATTATGGTTGAATCTTGTTGCAGTCTTTTTCATGTCTCGTGGATTGAAATATCTCTTTATTTATGTCACTCATGATCAAATCATCTAATGATCTGTCAATAAAAAATATATCCTTATAGACACATTTTTTTGCGATTTTAGTAAATCCGATTTTAAAATTACTATCCACAAATCTGTTTTTTCAATATTCTTTGTTCATATCCTTGACAAATGACTTTTCCAGGTTTAACATTGTTGAACTATCTAGCAAAAGATCGTTTACAAACCCACATAGTAAGTTAACTTATTTAATTGATTTTTGAATGAGAGGGTAACCAGTTTCAAATTTGAACAATAAGATAATGAAATTCTTCCTTTCAATTGCAAAACATATATTGGATTCTGACATTTACTTTGGTAAACATTTCATAGCTTGACAATACAGCTTTATTCTAAAAAAATAATTATCGATGGATTGAGAAGCTCAATAAAGGAAACCAAACAACCCACTTTGATAAAATATGTATGGAAAACACATCACTAGTTTGAAGCATTGTTTCTTTAAGTATAATCGTGAAATCTATGAAAGATAAAGGTAGTGCTTGACGTGGGTTCAGAAAATATCAAATATATACCTTTGGTAACAACTTATTTCAAGAAAGTTGCTATTTTACATCAGAGGTTTTCGTAAGTTAGCAAAATGGATCCCAAATTCGCCATTCTTTGGAACGTGGCCTTCCTTATATGCTCATCGATGCAGCTTGTTTTCCCACTAAGCATGAGAACAACTACATTTAAGCACAAGAAAGAACATCTAAACCTTTCACATTATTTTCATCTGGCTGATACCAGGTGTGAATCAGCTGTGCAGTGTTCTGGAGTGTGTTTGTCTACCCCTGGCTGTGTGCTTGTGGATCTGGATTCTGGGAAGTTGTACAAACACATACAAGGACAGGGATTGAATACTCAACAAATAGTAAATTATGTAGAATCTCAAGAGAAAAATGTTGATGAATCAAGTCCTGGAGTGAAGAAGGTTGATTCTGAGATGTACAAAAAAGAAAAAGTAAAGAACGTTAATTCTGAGATGTTAGGATTTAGACCAAGAAGAAATAAAGTACAATCTCAAGAGAAAACTGTTAAGAAATCTGGTTCTGGAGTTCAACTGTTTGAAAAGTACAACATGGGGAAAAGCCCTGTGACAAAGCAAATGAAAAGTTCTGTTAAATCCCAAGAGAACATTGCTGAATCGGGTCTAGGAACTGAAAACGTCGATGCCTTTATAATGCTTTCAAAGTATCGATCAAAGAGGCACATTTACAAAGTGTCAATACAAAAGAAGAAGAAGGAAAAAACAGAACTTATCGTGCAAAATACAGTTTATTCTATAGCTTATGACGAAAAAACGAACACTGTTGTTTGGTCAAGGGACTTTAGTATATTTAAACAAACTTTTGAAGCTAACTCTAAAAAGAAAAAATGGGGTGATCATAGAAGGGCTAAATATTTGAACATCTTAAATGGAAATTTGTTTTTTTGCATAAATGGTAAAATATACAGCCAATCACTTTCCAAAAGCTATAGTGCGAAAATCTGGCGTAATGAAACAAAATGTTTAATTTTGGACATGGTGTTTAGAGGTAATATAGTATGTTGGATTAAGGAAAAAAACAAGGTTTCTTTAATCGAATGTGTAAAGATGAATACAGAAAAGTTGATCTGGACCAGACAATCGTCTCTTCTTTATACAAGCCTATCCATTATGAACACATCAAACTTTTATCTGCTTGTTTATATCGGGCACACCCGTTCATCCAAAATGAGCATTGTTTCTGCTTTAAGAATATCTTTTATTGGTAAATACATAAATAAATAAATTCGTTTTTTGATGAAAGGAGGGTCCACATGACTCAGGGTTTTCTTATCTTCACATTTAAAAAAACTAACAGGGTTGCTATTTGGCAGATAAATGAAATGGGCAATGTTAGTGGAAAAGTTTTTTCAATTTTCTATCCTCCCATTGAAGGTAAAAGGCCAATTTATATAGCTTTCCTCTGAGGATGTATTTGGTCTCTATTCATTTATCATTTTGTAAGGGATCTCCCTACGTGAAACTTTTTCGATTTTTTTCTTACGAAATTTACACTAAACGAGGTTTTACTTTATAATAGTATATGTATTGTTTAAACATGTTTTGTGAGATTTTCAAGGAGAAGCCAACGAACCACCTTTTTATCAATTACACTTAACGAAGTTTTACATAAGAATTTTATATATGTTTTTAAACATGTTTTGTAATATTTTAAAGGAGAATCCAACGAACCACCTTTTTATCAATTACACTTAACGAAGTTTTACTTTAGAATTGTATAAATGTTTTTAAACATGTTTTGTAATATTTTAAAGGAGAATCCAACGAACCACCTTTTTATCAATTACACTTAACGAAGTTTTACTTTAGAATTGTATATATGTTGTTAAAGATGATTTGTAATATTTAAAGGAGGAGCCAACGAACCGCACTTTATCAATAACACTTAATGAGGTTTAACTTTATAATAGTATATGTATTGATTAAACATGTTTTGTGAGATTTTCAAGGAGAAGCCAACGAACCACCTTTTTATCAATAACACTTAACGAAGTTTTACTTTAGAATTGTATATATGTTGTTAAAGATGTTTTGTAATATTTTAAAGGAGAATCCAACGAACCACCTTTTTATCAATTACACTTAACGAAGTTTTACTTTAGAATTGTATAAATGTTTTTAAACATGTTTTGTAATATTTTAAAGGAGAATCCAACGAACCACCTTTTTATCAATTACACTTAACGAAGTTTTACTTTAGAATTGTATATATGTTGTTAAAGATGATTTGTAATATTTAAAGGAGGAGCAAACGAACCGCACTTTATCAATAACACTTAATGAGGTTTAACTTTATAATAGTATATGTATTGATTAAACATGTTTTGTGAGATTTTCAAGGAGAAGCCAACGAACCACCTTTTTATCAATAACACTTAACGAAGTTTTACTTTAGAATTGTATATATGTTGTTAAAGATGTTTTGTAATATTTTAAAGGAGAATCCAACGAACCACCTTTTTATCAATTACACTTAACGAGGTTTTACTTTAGAATTGTATATATGTTGTTCAAGATGTTTTGTAATATTTTAAAGGAGAATCCAACGAACCACCTTTTTATCAATTACACTTAACGAGGTTTTACTTTAGAATTGTATAAATGTTTTTAAACATGTTTTGTAATATTTTAAAGGAGAATCCAACGAACCACCTTTTTATCAATTACACTTAACGAAGTTTTACTTTAGAATTGTATATATGTTTTTAAAGATGTTTTGTAATATTTAAAGGAGAATCCAACGAACCACCTTTTTATCAATTACACTTAACGAGGTTTTACTTTAGAATTGTATATATGTGTTAAAGATGTTTTGTAATATTTTAAAGGAGAATCCAACGAACCACCTTTTTATCAATTACACTTAATGAGGTTTAACTTTATAATAGTATATGTATTGATTAAACATGTTTTGTGAGATTTTCAAGGAGAAGCCAACGAACCACCTTTTTATCAATAACACTTAACGAAGTTTTACTTTAGAATTGTATATATGTTGTTAAAGATGTTTTGTAATATTTTAAAGGAGAATCCAACGAACCACCTTTTTATCAATTACACTTAACGAAGTTTTACTTTAGAATTGTATAAATGTTTTTAAACATGTTTTGTAATATTTTAAAGGAGAATCCAACGAACCACCTTTTTATCAATTACACTTAACGAAGTTTTACTTTAGAATTGTATATATGTTGTTAAAGATGATTTGTAATATTTAAAGGAGGAGCAAACGAACCGCACTTTATCAATAACACTTAATGAGGTTTAACTTTATAATAGTATATGTATTGATTAAACATGTTTTGTGAAATTTTCAAGGAGAAGCCAACGAACCACCTTTTTATCAATAACACTTAACGAAGTTTTACTTTAGAATTGTATATATGTTGTTAAAGATGTTTTGTAATATTTTAAAGGAGAATCCAACGAACCACCTTTTTATCAATTACACTTAACGAGGTTTTACTTTAGAATTGTATATATGTTGTTCAAGATGTTTTGTAATATTTTAAAGGAGAATCCAACGAACCACCTTTTTATCAATTACACTTAACGAGGTTTTACTTTAGAATTGTATATATGTTGTTAAAGATGTTTTGTAATATTTTAAAGGAGAATCCAACGAACCACCTTTTTATCAATTACACTTAACGAAGTTTTACTTTAGAATTGTATATATGTTTTTAAAGATGTTTTGTAATATTTAAAGGAGAATCCAACGAACCACCTTTTTATCAATTACACTTAACGAGGTTTTACTTTAGAATTGTATATATGTGTTAAAGATGTTTTGTAATATTTTAAAGGAGAATCCAACGAACCACCTTTTTATCAATTACACTTAACGAAGTTTTACTTTAGAATTGTATATATGTTGTTAAAGATGTTTTGTAATTTTTAAAGGAGGAGCCAACGACTGCACTTTATCAATAACACTTAATGAGGTTTTACTTTAGAATTGTATATGTGTTTTTAAAGATGTTTTGTAATTTTTAAAGGAGGAGCCAACAAACACTTTTTTAAATCAATAACGCTTAACGAGGTTTTACTTTTGAATAGTACAAATACATGTTTTTTTAAATATTATTTGTGATATTGAAAGGGAAAGGCCAACGAATCACTTTTTTTATAAATAACACTTAACGAGGTTTAACTTTTGATAGTTTATGTCTATTTTTTAAACATGTTTTGTAATGTTCTAAAGCAGAGGTCAACGAACCACTTATCATACTTCAGTTTCATTGGAATCTTATATAGCTAATTTGCCAAAATTTGATTGGAACAAGATATCGTTTGCTCTTAACACTCAACAATTTATCACTGGACATTGAGTGTCACATGGGCTCTGCCTTATGTAACGCTAGTAAGAGAAAGAAGACATCTACCAAGTTGAATTTCAGAAAATATGAATATGTTATTTTTGCTTGTTTATTAATTTAAGAGGAATATAATTATCTTTGAATGTTGAATTTGATGTTTTTGTTGTTTTAAACATAACGATGATGGAAATGGAGTTTTATTGGATAGTTATAAATAAGGGGTGAAGTGGGGGTTTTGAAAGGGTTTGATAAGAATTATTTAATAGGTTATGGTCAAGCAAAGTTCATGGGTGCTAACTTTGAAAGGATGTAGTCGCTATGCTGATGACATAATGATTGAAGCGGATAACGCATTTTTTAAATACAAGATAGCAAGTATAAACAGGCTTGTCACCAATTGAAAAACATTTCAGCACATGACGAGTTTTGAGATTGAGATAGGGATTTCTTATTGGGAGTTATTCGTTTTGGGGTGAACAATGTGAATTTGAAGTTCTTAAACCTGACAAAAAGAAAAGTTTGGTGAAATTATGATTTATATATATATATATATGTTCCATGTTAAAATGTTTGTGTTAAACGTATGTGAATAAACATGATGTCTTGATGTTATATTTATTGTTATGAGGGTTCAAATAGTTTTACTTTGGTTTGGAAGGAGATGATAACCTTTGAATGAAGGTTGTTAAAGTTATGACAGCCACTGTAATCAAAATCAACATGTTCGTTGCACCTCTCCAATAGAAAGCTTTCAGCAAATATGACCATTGAATTTCTATCAGGAGAAATGTTTCTGTAAGATTGCACTTGAAGGTTCAGAAAACAAAAATCTAGTGAACAACTCACAGTTATGCAGTGACCATGAAAACGTCATGGACACATGAATTAACTGCAGCATTATTAAGGTGAGGTGAGGTGAGGTGATGCGGTTTGTTTTCGTCGCTTTCAAGAGTATTTCACTTATATCGCAGCTGCAAGTATTATTGCAGGGAGGAAGCCCGAAACAATTTTGTGGCTATGCATCGCGGTGAAACCTGCGAGCATCGACAGGAACTAGCAGCCATCGGTGGTATGCACTGAATTCAATGTAGCCGTGCACCCAGACCTGACTGCGTGTAGAACAGTTCTCTACTGCAGACAAAGTTGCCGAGCTCCTGGCGGGATTCGAACCACGGACTTCCTGATCCGAGCTAACAACTGCGCCATTCCGCCCCAAACATTAAATGAAGAGAACTTAGTGAATTTCATCAGTTGTTTAGTTTGGTAACAGACACAACCAGGCCTCGAGGTTATAAAATAATCTCAACTCGATTTCATCCTCAACGCACTGAGATCAACTAAACATTTGAGGTTATAAAACGTATCGAGTCCGTTCTCAGCTGAGATCAAAATCAAACTCAGCTCAGCATGCTCAGAGTATTTTCATTTCTGTTGGTATTGACAATTTAATAATAATAATAACACTTTATTATCCTCTGTACATGTACATATTGGAAATTCGATTTGTGCCCATGGCACCCGGCAGCCACGGTGCAGCGCCAGTTAAAGCGTTGTTCTGCCTTTACAATGCTGAGTGTCAAGCAAGACAGCAACAACTCCCAACTTTTAACGTTTTTTGGTATGACGCGACCTGGAATCGAACCCCGATCTTCCGGGTGACGAGCGGACACTCTACCACTGAGCTACAAAGATATTTCGAGTAAATAACATCGATGTCTGGATAATCAATTTTGTCATCCAAAACTGTGTTCCACAGGAGATATCGCTTGTGAAAAATCAAGCGATATCTCCTAGGAGATATCCCTTTGACAGTAGATTTGGAACAATGCCATATAATCAGAAAATACATGACATCACAAAGGTTTTACATCATCAGTTATGACGTCACAATGCTATAACGTCATAAACACAACGACATCACAATAATGTGACGTCATTAACACGATGACGTCACAATGCTATAACATCACTGGTTTAGGAGTTGGAGGGCTATGCAGTGTTCAAAGATGTACATTTTTCATGTGATGTGATAAAAAATGATTTTGATGATAAATAGAATCTCACCCTCGTGTCTTCTGATATCAAATATATCAACATTCGCTGATAAAAGTAAAATATCCTCGGCAAGCCTCGGATATATGATACTTTTATCAACTTGTGTTGATATATTTGATATCAGAAGACACTTGGGCGAGATTTTCTATATAATAATAATTATAATAATTATTGTTGCAAAACACATGATTTTTTTATTCTCCAGTGATATGTTTTCAATTCTTACTTATTAATTGATTTATGGACTTTTATATCACAACATTGCTCAGCTCTGTAAAATGTGTGTAATTTCGCCAATGTCAAGGCCAAATTAGTAAGGGTAACAACTCTGTTTATTGCCACTCAGACAATTTCCTCTGAACAGAACCTGTCATCAATGTAATATTTTGTTCTTAATTCAAGTATATTGTTTAAAAATCACATTATTCTTTTGCAGACAACATTTCACTTTATGTAAAGAAAAAAAATTCTGCAATAAAATATTTTTTAGAAATAATATAGTATTTATATGAAATATATTTATTTCGAAAAAAACGTCTTTCATATGCCAATTAAGCAAAAGTAATGCTTACAGCGTAATGAAAAATTAATACAATATATGTATAAATATTTTAAGGAATTATTATGAAATTTGAAAAAAAGTGTGTGTTTTTTAACAAATCAAATATATATGAATTAAAGATCTCCTAACGTATCTGACAATGAAATTCCCTCCTATGCACTTTTGGAGTGTAATTTCAAAGAGTGCCTTTCTATTTGCCCATATTTATTAGTTGAGTACGGTGCTAAGTAAACCTCAAACTTTTGAAACCTTTGCAATCAAACTCAGGAAAATTAATTCCTTGAGTGAGTCTGAGTTTAGTTGAGCACGAAACCTGAGTTGAGCATGAAATCAAACTCAAGGAAGTGTTATAACCTCGGGGACAGATGATGCTTTGTCGCTTACGACTGGGCTGCAGTGAAATTTAAAGATGCTGTATCATACTTGCAATATTTTATTAATATTATAATATTAATATTTCATTTTACTTTTTAAAGTATTTTTAATGTATTCGTTGTATTTTTAGAAAAATTTAGAGACCAACCTAGGGAAAATCGGACCAAAATTCATTAAATATTAATTACGTAAATAAAAATTACGGAAACGGCAGTCAACATAAAGCGGGTTCGTTAAATGCTATTCCCTTTCTACAAGGGGTACTGTGCTTTGGGCGTCGAAATAAGTATGTTATTGTTAATTAAACAATCTAAATATGATATCCAAATTTCCTGCTTTTCCTTGAAAGATATTTTGTTTTGGAAACCAAAGCTAAATGGCATTAATGATTTAAATATTCATTCATTGCATACCTCCTAACCAGTAATATTATCATCAAACCTAATAAAGATTCCAGCATTCACTCAAGTTACAAACTAAGGAGAACATAATAGATCAACTTGCTAGTAAATACTTCAGTGGGCAAACATAAGTATTATTAAGTAAAATAAGTATGTAACTAAAGCCTTAATGTATTCAACTTATCTACAATGCATACATGTACCTTAAAACAATTAAACGAGAAGTAATTATATTGTTCGTCAACAGTAAGACGTACATGTAAAATCAAAATCAAGTTGAGTAAATTCTTGTAGGTCCCATATAACATTCCAACCTTCCTATTCAACATTCAAAATGGTACTCAAGCATTAAAAGTGGTTTCATTTTAATTTGAGTTCATATTTGTGAGGGTTAATTAAGAAATTGATCATTATTGAACATTTCAAAATTGTTCATTGTTCATGTTGTCTGTTATTGTCATCCTGATTTTTTAGTAATACATTTATTCAAATCTCTGAAGGTTCAACGTGAAAACGCAAAAGAAATTATATAAAATATGTTTCGTTACAGAATCAACTATGAACATATTTGGGAAAGAAAATTACTCCAACGCCCTAAAAGAAAGCTTGAGATAAGCCAGTTAACGCTGTAAGATATACACAAGAAACGTTATTAAAGATAAAGATATGTATACCCTGTAGCTGCCATGGTCGCTTCTTTAGTTTTCATTGCACTTATAGCAGACTCGATTGCACGACGATGACCAGTCTTCAATTTAAGAATGTCAAAATCTTCAGCCTGTATGCCAAGCAAAGCCTCGAGTGTCGCAAAACCTTCCTCCCTCAAAGCGTCAGCAACAGCACATGGTAGACGCAATTTGTCGACGAAATCATCGACATCGAACAAGGCCGTACCTTCCTGCGCAGTCTTCATAAGCCCAGCCATAGCAGCAAATGTTTTCTTATCCATATTCCGAGATTTCAAACAAAAACACTCGAATAGGCCTACTAAATCTTTTCGTGTTTTGACGTGACGCTGCCGTCAGCCATGCTGCTTCCTTAAAAGCCGTATAAATATAACTAAGGGAAGTTACTCTTCCTGGAATAAAGAATATTATAAAACCTTAAAGGTAAAGGGAGATAATCTGACTTGTTTTAAATATATTTCAATATGAAATACACATATACTACACGCCTCGGGCTATAATCACATTAGGCCTATGTACGAGTTCATGCATGATTCTTTTTTGCTTCACCAAGGAGGTTTGATATTTTCATTGGAAAATAAGTTGAAGTAAAACAAAATTTAAGTGAGAGGGCTTTTATTGTAAAATTTCAAATCTATTTTCCAAGTCTTTAACCAGAAGTGGTAACTTGATGTACTGTTTGATACACATTGTACTCTCAATGAGTATTAACAATCCTTACAGTCATGCTCGATGCACGGATAATGTAATTTTGATTTTCTGTTTTTGCTGTTTAAAATATTCATAGTGATTTGAATTTTAATGTTTGATAGTTTCATATTAGATTTTCAGCCCCTGAAGTTGAGCACACATGTTGTGCATCATTTTTGTGTCATGTTCAACATATTTCACCATGAAATTGTTATACAATTATTGACTTCAGTTGAGGGGAATCCAATAGTTTATTGACAGTTATGTTCACCGAGGCGACAGCCGATAACTGAAGTCAACAACTGTTTTGTTATATGATTTATGAAAGTTTCAGTTAATGTGAAAACTATTTAATTGTTTTAAGTTTTTTTGGAAGAAACTCTTTACGGCGCTCCTCGTAGTGGCGATCTATTTTTATCTCCAGGTCATTGGATTGTTATGTTGACCTCGCGTGACGTTTCCCGCGGTCAACATAAGGTTTGATCACTGTCGATGACCACCTTCCTCGACCAATCAGAAACAGATCACTCGTCCATCATATAATAATGTATTTTGGTCTATGTGTGAACTAGTTCTGATTCCTACTCTATTGTGTTGTTATTGTGACTCTATACTGAAATTTTAAGATCATGTATATATTCTTTAGAATGGATTTGATCACTTATCTTTAAGTATATATGCATTGGCTTTTTCGTTGAATTTATTTTTGTAAGGAGGGAGTGATTTGAAGTATGGAAATTATGTCTATAGAGAATAGGCTAATTGGTCGACACGGCCTGAAAGGGAGTTAACTCTCGATTAAATTGGGTCGCAAGAATTAAGATGGCGACCATATTCATACTTATGATTATTAAACCTGATATTCAACAATGATATATTTTATATAACCAACAACAGGTCTCAAATATAACATACCAATTAATATGTCCGGCATATAGAGTACGATTATGGCGCTTACAAATAATGAAAATCAACCTGAAACATGTTGTTGACAACATGCTCTAGATCCGGGTACTTGTAATTCGTTGTTACATCCGGGTATCAAGGGACATAACATCAGGACATTGGCTTTGCTTGATTCGTCTAAGAGGCGTATACGCCTGTCACGTGTCCGGTGTAATCCGGGTCTGCAACAAGCTGAAGTTGAATCAAGTGTATCGGCGTATGCACAGAAAGTAATGAGCATACCTCAAAGTAGCTTCAATAAACATCTTATTTATGTTAGACGAACCTTAATTCTAACATTTTGTCGAAATGTTGAAAAAACATCAACTTTCTTTAAATGCACTGGATTTAATAAGTAATGATTGTTTTTTTATTCATAATAATAATTTTGATATATTATCATCAAAAGTATTCATGTCACAAAATTAGTCACGGAAGATAGTTGACCGCCATGATACGCCGGGTTCGCACGTCTTTCAAGCGGCGTATTGTGCGTACGCCTAGTGCGCACACATTGTGGCGTACGCCTGATAGCACGCCGGGTTACCAATCAAGCAGGGCCCATGGTAAACTAAGGTGTGGATATTACAGATATCAACCGTTATAATACATACAGCAACAAACAAAACATAATTAGAAAAATATACCTATATAACCTACATGTAATTTTGGAAGAAACATTGTTACGACAATGATATCAAACCCTTCCTCGATTGATTAACATGTAGTATCCTTCCTATGTGTTTACTCTGTTATATGTAATAGTTTCCCTAACGCGATGAAAATTTGAATGTAAAAACAACCATTAGAAAAACCAAGCTACCTTGTATATACAGAATATAGTAATTGGGATGGTATTATACGGTGCTCGTTTATTAATGAAGTATCCCTCTCACTATATGTACATGTATGTCAACGTACATCGCCTGAGTCCCCAGTACCCGGGTATCACACTAGGTGTCTTCCTAAGGCAGTCTGACAGTGGATGATAAGAAAAACAAACATTTAACAACGCAGCTATCTGCGCTTACCTATGCGTGAACTCTCCACAGTGTTTGACACGCGTAAGGAGTCACAAGCGAGCTCTTATTTCTCTGTAAGGAGTCCCCTCTATGACAAAGATATTTCATCGATGGAAATGAAGGCAATTTGGTATTTTTTGTTTGCCATCATTGGATCATGTCACGCAAATGGTAAATAGTGTTCAAATATCTTTTTAGACATTTATGTTATAATGTTTATTTGTTCAGTCTATGGATGTTTCACCTCTTTGATAGCCATTCTAGAAGTTGATTTGATGAATTATGATGAGGGCAATGTTATGGATATACAACTTCTTTATTCGTTGTTTGTTAACAGTAAAAAAGAAGTTGCATTGTATATCCATAACATTGCCAGTTAGTTGATATGTTAAACTTGAAAATTACGTATGTTATTTCGGTAAATGAATTTTACTGTTATCTATTCATAAAGGTACTTGTATCACAGAAACAGAAATTACATATCTAATGTATTCAATATATTGCATATTCAATTTCGGCATTCGAACACGGACCCTCAAGTTAAGGTACCCTGTCATTTGCAGCACAAAGCCAGAAACTGGTGATACGGACCGTGTTTACAAGTATTGCTTGTCTACTAGTTGTATGGAAAGAGAAAGCTTAAAGGGGCAGTAGCACGTTTTTAGGGGGAACATAAGGTGATGAAAGGAAATGAAAATATATGGTTCCAATTAAAAGATAATGTATTTTAACTAAATTGGACGTAATAATTCAAATTTATAACGTACAGTTTAGCCCTGAGATTCATTTTTCTTACACAACATGAATTAAAGGTGTTCACAAAAAATGGCCGCCAATGGATTTTATGTGAATCTTCATACTTTGTCCTCTGACTATGGATGATTGGCTTGTGTAATGAGATTTTTGACACTGTCAAAATAATACATTTAGCATTAACTTACAATAATCAGGGAAATATTTAAAATATAAAATTATCAAAAAACGTGCTACGTGATAGCATTGTCTTTGAGTGATATACGGGTATGTGACAGATAGTTTGGTCCCATCTGATACGGTTTGATGTTTCTTGTTCACTTTACGTTTCCATTCTTGAGAATCAATCCTTGCGATCCATTTTGAACTAGGTAAAAACTCTCATGATTTTATCAACATTTTCAAAAACATATGCTTTTTCCGTTACTATATATCAATTTCAGTTTTATTCGCAGATTGAGAAAACTTCTTAACATGCAATTGAGGGTTTAAAATAGGTGAATATATTTCAAAACCAAACATCCTGTATCTGTATTTGTTAGCTATAAATATATAAATTGGATTTACGCCAACCAACATGTATTCATGTTTTAAGAAAATGGGTTATTCACGGTAAAAATTCATTAACATACGCAAGACGTTCCGTACTGTATATTTTTTAGATTTAATTCATTCCATAGATCCGGCTTCTGTATTTGAATCAAAATTGAATCAGTTAAGTGAATTTTAAAAAGTAAGACATTTATCGTCGAAAAACATGTATCACGTGAAGTAGAAGTTAGTCTCGTGAAAATATTCATTTCTAATGCATTTGATGCGATAAACATGGTTTTCGACCAGAAATGTCAAATGTTTTCTAGCATTTCCGGCAGTACTTTAGTAAGTAATTTACAGAATCTGTCTTTACCATCTTCTCCCACGTTAGTCCCTGTTATGACCACTCTAGGCTGTTCCATTTATATTCATGGGTAAGTGGTTAATTTTGCCTAGACTTTTTGTAGAAGTTTTGGCTTGTAGAAGTTTTAAGACAGAATGCTTTTGTATATATTTATAAACCAACCACAAGCGTCATAAAATGACTCAAAATAAGGTAAAAATGAAAATGGTATCCATAATAATTACGATTTGAGGTCAAATTTTCCCAATCGATTTGTATGTTCAGTTTCATATAATATCAATCAATCTTTATTTCTCTGTATTGGACCCCATAGGCACATTTCAGATTCACAGAGCGGTACATTTATATGAAAGATATAATAAATTTAATAGTTTTTAATGAAATTGATATCGGCCTTATTACTCAAACACGAGTTATTTTCGTAGACTATAGAAATTAAGCTTAAATCTTTTGATTGCCTCGAATTGCTATTCATAATAGAATGTGGTATCGGAAATTGAAAATATGTCGAAATGTCATTTAAGAAGTAGTAAGGTGAGTAGTATATGAGTAGTTAACCTTCTTAAAACCAAAATGACACTTGATAATGATATGTACTTAGTGAAGTAATTCAACAATTCGTGGAACGTTTTCTGTGTGAAATTATCCAAATAATCGATAGGAAAACTAAAGATCCATCACAAGGTTGGAAACGCTGCAATTCTCCACTCATGCTCTGTCATTCCTCTATGCGATAAACACAAACACACATTAAAGGGGCTGTAGCACGTTGTTTGATAATTTAATATTTTAAAATTTTCACTGATAATTGTTTGTTAATGCTAATTGTATTATTTTGACAGTGACAAAAATTTCATTACACAAACCAATCATCCATAGTCAGAGGACAAAGTATGAAGATTCACATAAAATCCCCTGGCGGCCATTTTGTGTGAACACCTTTAATTCATTTTGTGTAAGAAAAGGGAATCGCATGGCTAAACTTTACATTATATATTTGAATTATTACTGCTCCGTTTAGTTTAAATACATTGTCTTTCAATTGTAGTCATTTATTTTCATTTTCCTGACATCACCTTATATTCCCCCTAAAAACGTGCTACTGCCCCTTTAAAGTGGCTGTAGCACGCCAATGAACAATTAATGTCATAAAGACTAACACAACTTACTGTCTTCGGAACGCCTCTTATGGCTGAAATATTGCTTAAACAATACCTCACTCATTTTTAATAAAGGTTTACGTGGTTCGCTTTAGCTACGGGAATCGTTTTTTGTAATTAAAGTTAAGTTGGGCGTTCACACGAAAATGGTCGCCATTTTTTGCCTAATACCAGTCACAACTCCTCAGAACTACGGATGATAGGCTAATGTGGTAAGATCTTTTGTCCTGTAAAGTAATTATAAACATCAATATTTATAATATATATATTAATATATTGCAAATTCTTGAGGATGTTACTAGCAAAACACGTGCTACGACCCCTTTAAAGGCACGGTGGCGCATGTTTGTTATTGGTGTTTTATTTGTTTCAATTTTCCTCATTGAAGTACTAATTTATGATTCCTTGATTACCAGCTCAGGGGAATATATCTATATATATTCAAGGTTATGTACACTAAAACCACCGAACAGCGGAAAGTTAGTAACGTAGATATTTACACTCATGGCAGATTTCTTCTACGCGAGACACGAACTGCTGAGATAATTTACTCAATCTTTCTTGACTGCGTACATAGTAAATGGTTGTACATTTATTTGGGTCAAAATAAAAGTCTTCTAGAATACATTTTGTTTTTGATGTAAGAGTGTAACAAATGAGTTTCTTAGGCTGCTGAAACAGTGATATCTAAATCAGGAATGATAAATAGTTGAACGTTATTTGGGTGAAAGTAAAAACTAAAACTCTTTTAACAAAGACCTACATTTGTTTTGGCTGTTTAAATGTACACACGAGTCTTTAGGCAGTTTACAAAATCATAACAGGATAATGAATATTTACAACGTTGTTTGGGTCACAGTAGGGAATCCGGATGTAGTGTATTCTCTGAATAGAATGTATACTAGTCTCTAAGGTTGTTTGTGTTAGGATAGGTAAATCAGTACCCAGTAACCAACCGTGCTCTAGTCTCCATTAAAGGGGCAGTAGCACGTTTTTTGAATTTTATATTATAAATTTGTCACTGATAATTGTACGTCAATGCTAAATGTATTATTTTGACAGTGTCAAAAATATTATTCACAAAACAATCATCCATAGTCAGAGAACAAATTATAAATATTCACATAAGTCCATTGGCCACCATTTTTGTGTGAACACCTTAATTCGTTTGTGTAAGAAAAGGAATCGCATGGCTTAACCTTACGTTATATATTTGAATTAGTACTACGTCATTTACTTTAAATACATTGTCTTTCAATTGGAACCATTACCTTTAATTTTCCTGACATCACCTTATATTCCCCATAAAAACGTGCTACTGCCCCTTTAATCAATCAATGGATTCCTAAATCGAACGTCCAAAATGTTACGCGACTATATTTTTCCGACCTTAAAAGAAAAGGCGTTTACACTAAATTAGCCGCATGAAGGTTTTGCTTGATCCGAGACTCTTCATCCTTACTCTTTCTATAACTGAACATGATCAATATATTTTAGTATTGATATTGGCGAATATTCGTTTAAAATTGAATAGAATAAAATAAAATGAACACGATGTTTTAATTTTAAGTGTCCTGTATCTAAAGTATTGACGTATGTACGTAAAATTCCTTTATCCAGGATGTACCTTACCTGACGTCAAACTGTTCGAATATTTTTCTGCAATATCCGCATCTAAAACATGAACTGCAGATACCCGGATTATTTATCGTGCTGTGATATTCCTCACGTTATGTGGGTTTACTTACATTATTCCTCACGTTATGTGGGTTTACTTACATTATTCCTCACGTTATGTGGGTTTACTTACATTATTCCTCACGTTATGTGGGTTTACTTACATTATTCCTCACGTTATGTGGGTTTACTTACATTATTCCTCACGTTATGTGGGTTTACTTACATTATTCCTCACGTTGTATGGGTTTACTTACATTATTCCTCACGTTATGTGGGTTTACTTACATTATTCCTCACGTATTGTGGGTTTACTTACATTATTCCTCACGTTATGTGGGTTTACTTACATTATTCCTCACGTTATGTGGGTTTACTTACATTATTCCTCACGTTATGTGGGTTTACTTACATTATTCCTCACGTTATGTGGGTTTACTTACATTATTCCTCACGTTATGTGGGTTTACTTACATTATTCAATATTTATATAGTTTGATTTCCTTTTTTGAAATTATACATCGGCGAATACGTAGGCGAGCAGACAGAGATAACAACCATTCAGCCTTGTCAATGTCGTGCAGAAGACATTTTAAGTATAAAAATCTGGTTATCTAAATTTATATAATTTGTTTAAAAGAATTACCATAACCATTAACTTGGAATACTTAATTTCGATTCAAAGGCGCAGAAGCACGTTCTAGGGAAATACATGAACATAATTTGATCCCACGTAATCACTGTGTATAACCGTACAACGGAACTAGCGAGGTGTACGGCGGAGAAACGTTGCTAGCGAGGAGACGAAATCGAAAGTTAGCTAATATTTTACTTCATACATGTAACTTTCAAATAATCAACATCATGTGGTAATTTTAGCACACATACTTGGTAAAATGTATGTGCTTGTCATTCTGTATCAAGGGACAGTAACAATGACAGTTGCGAGTAATGCTGTTGATAGTAAAATATTTGCTATCTCTGACTATAAACAGGATATGACATTAAATAGTTATGTCTCGGAAAACTATTGACATGATAATAACATAGAAAAAGTTGATGAAACGGCGATGATTGCTTTTTAAGTGATCCCGTTTGCGATCACGCTCCTCGCTAGCAACATTTCTCTGCCGTACACCTCGCTAGTTCCGGTGTACGGTTATACACAGTGGTAATGGAAAACAATTCTAAGCAAGTAGAAGATGACATTGCTTAATTACAATGAGTTATCCAAATGAAGTGAATAAAAACATTTTAAAAAATTAAAAAAAAATTACAATGAGTACCGTAAATCCTAAATAATCGCCTCTCTTGAATAAACGCCGGGTCTAAAGGTTTTATTGAAATAGATAACCGCCTGCCTTGAATGATCGCCGAGTTTGATTGAGCAATGTGAATAAACTTTTAAATATCACCTTTATTCCTATTATTGGTAAAAAAATTAATTTTAATGTTCACATTTAGAAATTGCCGAAAATGATGTTTTTGTTTCTTTTTTGTTTCAAATTGTATCTAATATTGTATGGCTTTGAAAATAATAATTGCCTAATCGGTGTTTGAAATCAATAATCGCCGGCGATTATTATAAAGGATTTACGGTATGCGAACTTACTACACTCCACTAAGTTACATTAATGCTTTCCCAAACCAAAGTCATTAAAAGTTGTTCTTACTAAACTGTCCATACACAGTTATGTAACCCCTTTGACTGCGGATAACCGTGATATGTCATTTTGGAGGATAAATCTAATCTGAATATACTTGTATTTATCTTGTGGCAATCTCGGAAGTATAAACATAAAGTTTTCAAATACCGTGATACAGTAAACTGAACGTTAAACCAAACCCGACACGAATGTAGAACATTTCTCTGATGTCGATAAAGTTCATTGGTTTGACCCAAGGACTTACTGACTCAAAAACCAACAAAATAGATCTTATTTTCAAAAATACTTTTTGTAAAAATCTCCTTCGATGTCTCTTACTTGTTTGTTAATAATGTATGATAAGCGTCAGGCGATCCAAGATTAAAACACCTAGGCATTGTAATCATTCAATATAATCCCCAAACACCTGGGTATGGGTGCTATATCTATATACTGATATTACAGGTATCCCCCAACACCTTGGTATGGGTATTATTTCTGTATATCGTTATTACAGGTATCCTCCAACACCTGGGTATTGGTGTTATATCTATATATCGATATTATAGCCCTTAAAACCTTCGTATGGGCGTTATAACTGTATACTGATATTACAGGTATCCCGGTATCCCCCAACACCTGGGTATGGGTGTTATATCTATACATCGTTATTACAGGTATCCCCGAACACCTGGGTATGGGTGCTATATCTATACATCGTTATTACAGGTATCCCCCAACACCTGGGTATGGGTGTTATATCTATACATCGTTATTACAGGTATCCCCCAACACCTGGGTATGGGTGTTATATCTATACATCGTTATTACAGGTATCCCCCAACACCTGGGTATGGGTGCTATATCTATACATCGTTATTACAGGTATCCCCCAACACCTGGGTATGGGTGTTATATCTAAACATCGTTATTACAGGTATCCCCCAACACCTGGGTATGGGTGTTATATCTATACATCGTTATTACAGGTATCCCCCAACACCTGGGTATGGGTGTTATATCTATATATCGTTATTACAGGTATCCCCCAACACCTGGGTATGGGTGTTATATCTATACATCGTTATTACAGGTATCCCCGAACACCTGGGTATGGGTGCTATATCTATACATCGTTATTACAGGCATCCCCCAACACCTGGGTATGGGTGTTATATCTATATATCGTTATTACAGGTATCCCCCAACACCTGGGTATGGGTGCTATATCTATACATCGTTATTACAGGTATCCCCCAACACCTGGGTATGGGTGTTATATCTATACATCGTTATTACAGGTATCCCCCAACACCTGGGTATGGGTGTTATATCTATACATCGTTATTACAGGTATCCCCCAACACCTGGGTATGGGTGTTATATCTATATATCGATATTACAGGTATCCCCCAACACCTGGGTATGGGTGCTATATCTATATATCGATATTACAGGTATCCCCGAACACCTGGGTATGGGTGTTATATCTATACATCGTTATTACAGGTATCCCCCAACACCTGGGTATGGGTGTTATATCTATACATCGTTATTACAGGTATCCCCCAACACCTGGGTATGGGTGCTATATCTATACATCGTTATTACAGGTATCCCCCAACACCTGGGTATTGGTGTTATATCTATACATCGTTATTACAGGTATCCCCCAACACCTGGGTATGGGTGCTATATCTATACATCGTTATTACAGGTATCCCCGAACACCTGGGTATGGGTGCTATATCTATACATCGTTATTACAGGTATCCCCCAACACCTTGGTATGGGTGTTATATCTATACATCGTTATTACAGGTATCCCCCAACACCTGGGTATGGGTGTTATATCTATACATCGTTATTACAGGTATCCCCCAACACCTGGGTATGGGTGTTATATCTATATATCGTTATTACAGGTATCCCCCAAC
Source organism: Steromphala cineraria (assembly GCA_916613615.1). NCBI lineage: Eukaryota > Metazoa > Mollusca > Gastropoda > Trochida > Trochidae > Steromphala > Steromphala cineraria. Next base: position 19,500,841 of record OU744737.1, read on the forward strand.
ACCTGGGTATGGGTGTTATATCTATACATCGTTATTACAGGTATCCCCCAACACCTGGGTATGGGTGTTATATCTATACATCGTTATTACAGGTATCCCCGAACACCTGGGTATGGGTGCTATATCTATACATCGTTATTACAGGTATCCCCCAACACCTGGGTATGGGTGTTATATCTATACATCGTTATTACAGGTATCCCCGAACACCTGGGTATGGGTGCTATATCTATACATCGTTATTACAGGTATCCCCCAACACCTGGGTATGGGTGTTATATCTATACATCGTTATTACAGGTATCCTCCAACACCTGGGTATGGGTGCTATATCTATACATCGTTATTACAGGTATCCCCCAACACCTGGGTATTGGTGTTATATCTATACATCGTTATTACAGGTATCCCCCAACACCTGGGTATGGGTGCTATATCTATACATCGTTATTACAGGTATCCCCCAACACCTGGGTATGGGTGTTATATCTATACATCGTTATTACAGGTATCCCCGAACACCTGGGTATGGGTGCTATATCTATACATCGTTATTACAGGTATCCCCCAACACCTGGGTATGGGTGTTATATCTATACATCGTTATTACAGGTATCCCCCAACACCTGGGTATTAGTGTTATATCTATATATCGATATTACAGGTATCCCCCAACACCTGGGTGTGGGTATTATTTCTGTATATCGTTATTACAGGTATCCTCCAACACCTGGGTATTGGTGTTATATCTATATATCGATATTACAGGTATCCCCCAACACCTGAGTATAGGTGTTATATCTATACATCGTTATTACAGGTATCCCCCAACACCTGGGTATGGGTGTTATATCTATACATCGTTATTACAGGTATCCCCTCAACACCTGGGTATGGGTGCTATATCTATACATCGTTATTACAGGTATCCCCCAACACCTGGGTATGGGTGTTATATACGCTGTGCCTGCCATGATGGGAGCGACCATCCTCCTGTCACTTATCGTCGTCATGGGTATGGCGTGCAACAAGTGGAGTGAAAACAGGAAAAGGGGTGAGAAAAGACATTTATATGCATGCTTATGTCATATACAAGGGTAATCATCAATCAATTAATATTGTCCTTGCTCTCCTTCCCCAAATAAGAATTATGTTTTGTACATGCCTTACATTTTCATATTCTAAAGACGTTAAAGAGATAGTCCTATCGACTTCGGATTCACGATCATGTTTGTGTGAAAAATGTTATGATTGAATGCTATCGTTTTATCAATTTTACTTTTTATCTAAATTAATTGTATGTATTGATAGAATAACGTTTTTTTAATTGAGTTATGAAAAGACTTAACAACAATTTATTAAAATGCTGTAGGAAGACTTTTCTCAACCGTAGCGCCGATTAATGGCTTCTCTTATCAGTGTATTGTTGGAACGACTGGGCGTTCTTCTTCGTTGGGTCAGGTTCTCAAATAGACAGACATTTTTATTCAGTATTGAGACCGAAGGCTTGTGATAGAAGCGCACATAAAATATAGGTTTATGGTTTGACAATTTTAGCTCTACTTTTATTTATCCATTTGAGAAAGTTACAAACATTTGTGATGATATTTCTATCTTCACTGTTAAGAATGTATCTCAAGTTAATCTTGTTAACAGAACTGTACAATAATGGAGTAATAGACTTATTTCTAGCATCTTCATACAATTTACAATCAAATAAAAAGTGACATTCATCTTCAACACAATTAATATTGTGCATAAAGCAGTAGGAGCAGACTCTGTCAGCAATTGGTACATTATTGTATCTTCCTGTTTCAACGCCTAACTCAAAATTGCTACACCTAAACTTTGCTAAACTAGATTTAAGATAGGGGGAAATAGATATTGTGAGATAGCTTTCTACATGTAGTAATGATTTAAAATGTATGTAGGCAAATGAATCTGAAAGATTATCAATATTAGCAGACCATGACTGTTCTAGATCTGAAAGCTGAAATTTAAACTGATGCATAAAACTCACATCCTGTGAAAACCATACAATCCAAAATCAAATTCAAATAAGATATTTTTATGTATGTAGCCCAAGTCAACCGACCTGAATCGTCAAGAGATTGCAACATAGTATAGCCCTTAGATGGAAGTCTTTGGGGATCCAGCTGAATTAATCTACATCAATATTTGACAGCTATAGACATGTAACTAAACTGTAATAGAAGCCTACCACATTCTCCTAACACCATACTACTACTAATATTTCTACAAACTCTGAGCAGCTGCCTACACACCTAAATCTGTAGTCCTTCTATGATTTTACAATAAGATGTTCCCCAGACTTCAGATCCATAACACAAAATAGGCACAATGATAGAATCAAAAAGCTTAAAAAGATCATGGGATGATAAAGAGCCAAATGATTTTTGAAAAGCATAAATAGAAATAAGTGCTTACGAGGTTAGACAGAGTTTAGCTTTAGTCCATGACAGCCTGGGGTGAACACTATACCAAGATACCTATTGGATGACACAACCTCACTTTGTTTACCTTCAAAGAACCACTTTTCATAATGCCTTGAATAACCTGAATTGCGAAACACCATAATCTTAGTTTTGTCTAGATCAACCCTTATGCCAGTATGCTTACAAAATAACTCTAATGCAATTAACCTCTTCTGTAACTGAAGTGCAGTATCTGCAACCCCCGACACATCATCAGCAAACATTGATGCATTAAAATTATCCACATTTGCATTAATATTCACATTCTTTCCTCCAAAAGTCTCTAATAATGAAAATAGCTTATTAATGAAGATGGTGAATTCTAAGGGACTTTAGAATTGAAATACTCGAGGGTATGAATGATTTCCTGGTTCGATTTGACCTGTGGTAAGGAACATTAAAACGTTTTCTAGATGGCAAAAGAGAATTTTCTGAGTGTAAGACATGTGTTGGATCAGAAATAATTTTCCGTGCATGTGTTAACATTTTTTCATCATATATTGACTCAGGATGTTCAAGTATGGTGCCAGCAATCTTTGAGCTTATATTTACAATCTTGTTTATCTTATTTCTATTTTGAAGACTGAGAGAGCCGTACCAACACTGAATGCCATAAGAAAGAACCCTTTGTACAAAGCAAGTGTAGAATATTTTCATCGATTTCAAATAAACATCAAAATATCATAATTTCCTCATAAAGTAGAGTCTCTGTTGGCATTTTGTGTACAAAGCTGTTGTGTTGCTATTTCAAGTCAACTTATTGTCAATGATTGTACCTAGATATTTATATTTATATATGATCAACAGTGCCATACCCAGATCTAAATCCAGCCTGGTATTCACTTATTGTATCATTCATCTCACACCACTTCTTCAACCTTGATTGTGAAATACAATTAAATAACTTACAAAGTGAATCTATTTGGGCGATTCTCCTATAATTACCAGGATCTGTCCTCACTCCTGGCTGGTGTTATGTATAAGACATGCTCCACGGGCATTATCAAGAATAATTTTTTTGTTTCAATTCATCTAATTCTTGATCCCACCATTGATCTTGTGTCAGGGTTATGTTATGTAGGGTCTATATAATATCCTAGCAAAGTCTGCAGACTGGTGGAAAATATCAATGATAGATAGTATTGCTACGTCAATGTTTTTATTTATTTCTCGAATATGATTAAACAAAAATGTTACTCCAAGTGACATGTTTCACCTGGATTCAGTTATCATCACGTACTGTTAACATTATAAGCATAAACCATTGATTTGTTTGTTTTATTAATGAAATTAAGGAATAAACTATACATAGAGATTATTAACATTGTGTGTTTCCGTATCATTAATATCATATAATAGGAATAACATTTGTATTAAGCAAGCCTTCGACGATCGACAGCCAGTTCGGCGAATCATTAGTTATCGTAAATGGTATTAAAGTAACCAAATCCCTGATAACTGGAATTAATTGGTAAGAATCAGGACTCCCATTACATGTTTAAAAGCTCAAAACCTTTCATTGCCTACGTCATTGATGTGATTCTATCCTAGCAACCGGCACGGTGGACTTCATTAATTGATGAATTTTTCGGGATGAAATTTAGCTATTGAAAAGAAATACATCACTCGGTAGAAATGTCTTTCTTCGAAAGTTTGATATCATATTTACATGTTTAGAATAACAATAAAATGCTTATTTCGACCTCGAGCTACCATCTGCGAATTTGCCGAAGCATTGAACGAACCCGCTTTCGGTGACGTCATCATAATGTGTGCAGATTTACACAGCGTCTCAGTTACCACAACGTTTGATGGGTATCAACTTGGACAGCAACGAGTATCTGATTCGGAGAAAAATAAAATAAAATAAAATCTAGTCAGCTCAATTTAGGAGCATCTTCAGGCCATATACAAATATTTGTTATCTTGTTATTTGTATATGGCCTAAATGGCCTAAGATGCTCCTAAATTGAGCTGAAAGTACTAGCCAGTAAAATGGATTCATTCAACTTCTGACTTATCTTTTCAATATATAATACCTGAGAGCTGAACAACAATCTCAAGATTGTGAACTTTTTGTATATATATATATATATCTCTCTAAGCAGACGCTTCATCTGAAAATTCATTGCAATGATATGTTTGTTTTCTACTATTCATATAGTTATGTATCTTATGATAAAATCTTCCTGTACTTAAATGTATGTTATTGGGAGAGATATTTATTTTGGGGAAACTTTGTTTGTCCATCCCCCTGTACCATGGGTACTTGAATAAAAATTGTTTAAACAACGAATACGGCGAAAGTCAATAAAAAGAACATCATATCTTGTTGATGTGGCACGTACATAGTTTTGTAACTTTTGGAAACATGGATATAATAACTTTTTAATGAGTTCACAGGATACCGTATGATACCAAAACAAAATGTTTCATCAATAAATGTTGAACTTTTGTTAAAAACGCATAAACCATAATAACTGCAATTATAAAACAATGGGTCCCTGTTAGAAAACGAAAACCCGGCGACCCTATTGTTTAAGAAATAGGAAATCATTTTCATATGGTAATGGAAAATCCTTAAATCAGAATTAAACTTAAATAAAAAAATTATTCACATCTTCGTTTCAACCTCTAATTTCATTTATCTGACTCTGTCCATAGGATTACAGCCTAATCCGTCGAATTTTCAAAACTTAACTGTACCGATCCGTCGAATAACGTTTGATTGATTTTGTACCGATCAGTCGAATCTTGGTTAGCAAGAGCCACTGGGAGAATCTAAGTTATTTAATGAAGGGGTGTACGGGTTTTTAATAAAGTTACGATTGATCGCATGTAATGATATATTCTGCTTACATGAGAAGGTTTTATTTTCTTATACAAGTAAATGGCATCACTTCCAAATTATTTGACTTATCCTTTGGTATTATTCCAAAAAAATAAATAATAAAAAATAAATACACCATAGAAAGGATATATGTCATAAACATCAATTTTGTGTATATAATGTATTAATTATTTATATAATTTCTTGAGCAGTCGAGGCCAAAGGCCTACCAGTCTACATTACAGATTCAGAGAGGGATATATCTATATAATCACAATTCAGTGGATAGTTGCTACCAGGGTAATTGTACCAACAGCAATGCTACTAAATGCATACCTAGGGCCTATACCCAATGATATGTGAACAATCATATCCAATCATCAAAGCTACGATCGTGGAATGCATTACTACGACAAAATGCTGTCGTAACTGATAACTTTTATTATGATTTATTGGTAAACATCCTCATCTTCTATCAGTCAAGTAGTTATTTCTTAATTTTTTTAATGAATTAGCATAATACAGCACATTTGTTTTCTCGCATGTTATGCTAACGTTTCAAAATGGCGAATGAAACCCGATCGAGTGGTGCCTTTAGTATTGTTGTCAGCGCCCAGTGTTAGAAATGAAGGTATCGGTTTACTGGCATCAGCTTGATGACAAGACAGCCTGTATTCATTAATTTCTTTTGTAAAGATGTATACATTTACATGCGTCTTCTAATGAGTGGTCTTTACTTTACAGAGAGAGAAGAAAAGGCGAAATCTAAGCAAGGAAAACTGAACTCTGGTCTGAATATACAGGAAGTTGAAATGACAACGGGAACCTTGGGTAATTACGCTGAGATCTCGGAGGTCAGCGAGAGGTTGTGAGACTATCGGCTCGGATTGACTATATTCGGGGAGATAACTCTTATCACTTTTGGATCGCTTGTATGGCTGGAGTTACAGATCGCTTCGCCTCAACTCGGAATCTTCCAAATAGACTTAATATCTTTGGATGGTCTCAGAAGTTTCCGTACATACTCGTTATGACAAGAACTTCGGCTCATTTCGGCCGATGTTGTGGAGTTATTTTATAGCTTGTCATTGCACACTATGTAAAACCCTAATTTTAAAGCATGTAACATTTGCTAACACTATTGACGCCCGGAATCTGGAAGTATGATACTTTTAAAATGTGTTGAGATTTAATCAATGAATTGTTCATGTCCTGCTATTAAAAACCATTATTTCATCATGCCAATAATATCATTACGAGAGAATGTAATGGCGCGTATTTCATAGTTTTCTTCTTCAATTCAAACGAGTTGGACATTTATCAAATGCTTGGACAGTTACTTTGAAGTCAACATCATAGATATTGATTTAGATTTTAAAAAATCAATGGAATAAATCACCATTTCTTACCATAAAAACGTTTTTTAATGAGATTTTGTTGTGGCTTCTTAGATCAGTGAATTGATTTATTGGTATCGATATGTTAAAGTGACACAGAGTATCTTTCTTAAAATTTTATTTGGTTTTGATAAGCTACAAAATATATAATTTGCTGATTGAAGTTCATATCTCATCACTGGACTTGCAAATATATCCATTTATGCATAATATCTTGATTTTATGGAAAAATCAAGAAAACATCTCAAATACGTTTAATATTCGAAATTATGCATCCAATTAATTTACTTATTAGTTACAATACCTAATAAACACTAACGAATAGAATATATCTTCCTGTCAGCTTATGACAAGGTTTCAAAATTACGTTTCGCGAATTTGCGAGCGCCACTCGAGCCACATTGTCCGGTTTTCGATCAAAATCCCGACTTTGAATGGTCGTAATTTCGCTCTAATATACTGATTGACCTTTAACTTGTTATTTTCAGTAACAGTTAGTTGTTCCCGATGTAATAACATCGATTTCAAAATTTGACATATGTGATCCTATCAACATCCTACTCCGTGTCTCTTTAAATCAAGCGAAAAATTGTCTGATTAAATTAAATTATTTACCTTGTTTAACTCTTTTCTTAAAACTTGATCCATGTAACCAAGTAATTATGTAAACCTTGTAAACAAGGATGTTTTCACAATTGATCCGCCTGTATTCTTTGCCTATACGATTTTGTTCACATGTCAGAATGACTTCTGATTATTACGAATAAATATATCTCACATATATATCCAACATATGTTTTTGCATACGGAAAGAAACCTATTGCTACGTTTGTTATCTTGTAAAAAATGTACAATTAGCTTAGATTGCAAGTTATCTGAATTGTATAATTAGCTTAGGAACGCCTTTGAGGGGTTAAGCGTTGTCAGCTACGTTACTCCGGGAACCATGGAAGGGAACAAGGCTTTACGAATAGATTGCAATAACGATTTATGACTTAATCATGTAATTAAAGCAATTAACCTAACTCAACTGTTCCAATGAAGACCATGCACACTATTTCGATGAGCCACTCAGTGATTTTCACACATTCCACACGCATATTATTTTTGTTTTGAAACGAACGAAGTTTGCATAATTGATTATATGAATTCAATACATCTCTCATATTAATCCCTAATTCAGATACGGTCTTGCTTTCAATAAAAATCGTGTAAGAGGTATTCGAGGAAAACAATTTCAAATCACTGATTTACATAAATATTCGTTATACAAACTATCAAAAAATATCAATTAGAAACTATCGTTCTGACTGCATTAAATAAATTTCGAAAAAAACGTTTTACTGAATTACGCGGCATTGTCCCGTTTTTATTCACAACCTCAAGTTCAAACCTTCCTATTATCGCTTTTCAAGGTCTGTATCCTGCAAAAGTCGATGCTTCTTGTTCAATGGCGGCTGTATAGAAGCACCAGCTTGCAGTTCTTAAGATAGCAGCTGGTCCCTTGAGGTAGCAGCTGGTCACGTGAGATAACAGCTGGTCACGTGAGATAACAGCTGGTCACGTGAGATAGCAGCTGGTCCCGTGAGGTAGCAGTTCAACCTCCATGACAGGGCGCCTTCCCTCCGATAGTTGCCCGACTATATTAGTGACGTCACGGAGCGGATAATCGCTGTCTGGGGCTAGGTAGCAGTTGGTCCCTTGAGGTAGCAGCAGGTCACGTGAGATAGCAGCTGGTCCCGCGAGATAGCAGCCGGTCCCTTGAAGTAGCAGCCGGTCCCGTGAGATAGCAGCCGGTCCCTTGAGGGAGCAGCCGGTCCCGTGAGATAGCAGTTGGTCCCATGAGAAAGCAGCCGGTCCCGTGAGATAGCAGTTGGTCCCGTGAGATAGCAGCTGATCCCGTGAGATAGTAGCTGATCCCGTGAGATAGCAGCTGGTCCCGTGAGATAGCAGTTGGTCCCGTGAGATAGCAGCTGATCCCGTGAGATAGTAGCTGTTTTTTTACTTTTATTGATGTTACCACCAGAGGTCTTTGAATGCAAAACTTAATTTCTACAACCACACTTGTTGTACAGCCAACAAAAAAGTGAAAGTTCATTATCTATAATAAAAACTTACGATTTCGAAAAGGCAAATGGCAAATGACGACGACGAAAGGCGAAAAAAATAGCTATTCGTCATTCAGACAGTACAGCAATATGAATAATGAATAGCAAATAAATTTGCTTTTCGCCATAACGTCATAGCGAATAACAGTCTAAATTCTGGTTCAATCTTGCCGTTTTTACAAGATGCAAGATCACAACGCGATACTGCCAGAATGTTATTATCACAATATGATCTGTAAATCTACATAACGTTCTCATGTATGACCCATTTTCTGCCAAACTCTAAACCATTATTTCCGTAATAATGCCTGAGATTTAAACATTGAATTGTGAAGGGATTGTTATATGCAAGTTACTTCAACTTGCTCTCTTGAAAATAGGAATGATTTTTTATCTAACAAGGAAATACATAGTAAACTTGTATCTCTTGACTTGACCCTCAAGACGTGCGTGTTGATTGGTGGAAGAAATCTGCCTAAGATTAAGAAGTCAAAGGTAAAACTGACAAGGGTAGTTGCAGGGCTTTATGAGATGATTATCTGCGTGACGTAGTGAAGAAAGACTGTCAACTGCCAAAGCTTTAAAGGGGCAGTAGCACGTTTTTTGATAATTTTATATTTTAAATTTCCACTGATAAATGTACGTTAATGCTAAATGCATTATTATTAATAGTCTCATAACACGAAACTATTATCTATAGTCAGAGGACAAAGTATGAAGATTCACATAAAATCCATTGGCAGCCGATTTTTTGTTAACACCTTTTATTCATTTTGGGTAAGAAATAGGAATCGCATGGCTAAACTTTACATTACATATTTGAATTATAACTGCTCCAGTTAGTTTAAATACATTGTCTTTCAATTGGAAACATAAATTTCAATTTTCCTGACATCACCTTATATTCCCCCTAAAACGTGCTACTGCCCCTTTAAGGCTTTCTGAAACCTATAGATATGCAGCATTCCCTCCCACAGAAGTAGTTCAAGTCATCAAAACCTGATCTAACCCCTGTTCAAGAAAATTCATAAGAAATGGAGAGAGATGTGACGACAGAGAATCTTTATTAGATAAACACTTCCAATGAGTATCAATCATATGACAGAGTAACATGGATACAGCGTTACAGACACTGCAGTGTCATCGTACATTAAAAACAACATGTTACCGCTTTGGAGACCATTTTAATCGATAAAAAGAGTCATTAAGAGTTAAGCTTTGCCAATACATTTCTCTAACTCAAATGATAAAGGTATTACCACTTTAAGAGGCAGTATCATGTTTTTTTTAAACTTGCATGTTTTAGATTTTTCACTGATAATTATACGTAAATGCTAAATGTATCCTTTTGATAGTGCCGAAAATCCCATGAAACAAGCCAATCATCCACAGTCAAAGAACAAATTATAAAGATTCACATAAAGTCCATTAGCGGCCATTTTCGTGTGAACACCTTTAGTTCATTTTGTGTTAGAAAAAGGAATCGCATAGCTGAATTTTCATTATCAATTTACTCTTAATCAATTGTCTTTCAATGGGAACCATTTATTTTCATTTCCCTGACATCACCATATAATACCCCTAAAAACGTGCTACTGCCCCTTTAATGTGAAATTAACAGAACAAATGGACCTTGCCATATGTTACATCACACCGATACAATCTCAGCAAATCTTATTATTACAAAAGTAGTTTCTCTTTGAGTTACTCAGGGCTTTATTAAGGAAACTGTATTTTCTAACAATCGCCTACATTTTCTATAGTAATGTGTAGAGGTGTAACGATACGGCAATACATTATCGTATCGTGATACATAGGCCACACTATATCGTATCGTATCGTATCGTATCGTATCGTATCGTATCGTATCGTAGGATGCGTATCGGGATACATAAAATAATGATAAATTCTAAATATAGGTGCTCAAAACTGAGATATACATTTAAAAGATACTTCATTATGCACACACCAACCTCTTCTAAAATTTGCAAGTTTGATTTTATCACAAATACATAAAAAAGCATCAAGTCAATTCTTTCTCAAGATTAACTGACTCCAAAAGATCATTATGTCAGGAGATATCGACCGGATACGTATCGTGACCCCCATATCAGGATACGTGTCGTATCGCAACCCTCCTGTATCATTACACCTCTAGTAATTTGATATAGTAACTTGGTTTGTGTGCCATGCTTCCACCTGGTACGTATGTAGATTTCCCTGACGGTTAGAGAATTATACTGAATCTAATCTTTTAATAATGGCCATATAGAGCAAACTGACGAGGTTTAGACGGTGTTCTGATCGAAATGTTTTTGTGTGAACAACTTTAATTCATTTTGTGTAAGGAATCACATGGCTGAATTTTAGATTATATATTTGATTTATTATAACTTCATTTACTTAAAATACATGTCTTTCAATCAGAACCATATATTTTTATTTTCCCGACATCACCTTATATTCCCCCGAAAACGTTTAAAGACTTGATATGATACCGTTTCTTTCGTGATAAGTTTTCTACGTCTATAGATAATTTTATAGATGAGATTTTTGACAATATCGGACGACAGTTTGGGTGAATTAATATTTTGGGAGAAATTTAAAGACGACCAATTCCCAAAACGTGATACAATGCCGTAATCGCAATACCTAGTAAAACTGAAGAGAAATCGTTAAAATGAACACATATTAAGATATTCTAATAAAGCAACAAACGTCTTTTACACGCAAAGAAATCATTTACAATGTCAACTTGCAACAATCTGGTATTGGACACAAACTTCATGAAGACATCTATTAAATAAGTATTAAAATGATATGTTCATAAAGATAACAACGTTTGTTCTCGTTTCCTTACATAGAGGTTACAAAGAGTGTGTGGTGGAGGAGGTTAAAATTATATTTATAGAAATGTCCGGTTCCTAGCTAGTTACATAATATACAGCTGCATATCAAAAGTTTGTTATGTTGTTATTGAGTGTAACAGGGTTATGTAGGAGAAATACACATTTTACGTCACAGGGGATAACTAACGGAGGGTCTGTATATTTTCTTCTGCTTTATTTGTCAATATGAATGTCATCATACTTAGTTTTGCGGTTTATAAGATAGATGAACCATGACATGGGAATATAATTGAAGAAGTAAAGATTTTGCCTCTCGGAGTATACCGAGAGGTAACAGTCCTTTCTTCTTAATAATTCATTCAAATCATAAAACTCAAAAGTATTCACCTTGGCTACTCACAGACCAAACTCCAAGCACTACATGGACAGTACGTAAACACACGGATCATATAAGTCTTTAAAGGGGATCAACAACCTGGCTCGTGAAACCTCATTGACCATCGTTAACAAGAGCATCCAGACGGGTAAGGGTGGTCACATGACACAAACGTGGTACTGGCTGTCAGCTGTAAGCGGTTCGCAACCAAACGATTTCGTCCCTACCGAGTATTTACGACTCTTTCGGGGCCCTGCTAATAAAACACTGGAAGATAAAAAGTCAGGTTGCAGACCCCCTTTAATGATCCCTGGTAAAGACAATAAACATGCGATACACGGCACTTAAAGGGACCTTTCGAGCGGGGTATTTTTTGTGGAAACGAAATTCAGGAGGATTTTCCTGTTTACAATAATATATTATATTTACATGATAATTTCACACTTGATTTCATATGTGTTTGTGAGATAAGCTTTTAAGTTTAGTCAAAGATTTGACAAGTATATCGCTCAAAAAAAAACGATCGTGGAATGCATTACTACGACAAAATGCTGTTGCAACTTATAACTTTTATTATGAATTATTTGTAAATGTGCTCTTCTTCTATCAATCAAGTAGTGATTTCTTAATTTTGTTACTGAATTAGCATATAACAGCACATGTGTTTTCTCGCAATGCTAACCTTTCAAAATGGCAGATGAAAGCCGCTCGAGTGGTGCCTTTAAAGATATACAAATAATATTCAGAAGATACACACAGAAAAGCTTTGACTCTTTCTTCTACAACAAATGGCAATATGGTCAAGTAATAATAGTTTCGACTTTCCATTGCATCCTGCTACATCAGCGTATATATATATAATCTTCTGTCATATCGCTGACGGGTGGTTGCTCAGCGCTATTTATAGCCTGTCTGTTTTCAGTCAAGCTATTTCGAACTCCATACACTGTTGTATTGTGTTGTCGCACGTGGAAATCTAAGAGCGCGTGACTTGGAGCTTAGTGGGAGACTGCAATGAGAATCAGATTTATTATCTAATAGCACTCCTATTGGTTAATTTGAATCACGAGGTGAGCACGCGGAACGAAGCCAAGAAACTAGTTTGCCGCTATCGCTGAAAGGGCATTATTTGATTGGCTTGCTATATATAGCGATACGACAGAAGACTATAGGAGGATATCAGGGGATAGGTTGTAGCATTAGCGGAGACATATACGCTGATGTAGCAGGATGTTTCCACTGCTGTTTATTAGAGAAATAAGATTCCCCTCAAAATATCCAATTACCCCTTCTTGGGTATAAGTATTGGCATTCTGACAAGACTGAGGGGCTTTGCAAAGCAGCAGTATGGATATCGAACCTTCAATCTTCTACATGTACTCTTCAATTCTACCGGACTGTTTTGCCTCAGGTTTTGGAACCTTCAATCTAATCACTTCAGTTCTATCGGACTGTTTTGCCTCAGGTTTTGGAACCTTCAATCTAATCACTTCAGTTCTATCGGACTGTTTTGCCTCAGGTTTTGGAACCTTCAATCTAATCACTTCAGTACTACCGGACTGTTCTGCCTCAGGTTTTGGAACCTTCAATCTAATCACTTCAGTTCTACCGGACTGTTTTGCCTCAGGTTTTGGAACCTTCAATCTAATCACTTCAGTTCTACCGGACTGTTTTGCCTCAGGTTTTGGAACCTTCAATCTAATCACTTCAGTTCTACCGGACTGTTTTGCCTCAGGTTTTGGAACCTTCAATCTAATCACTTCAGTTCTACCGGACTGTTTTGCCTCAGGTTTTGGAACCTTCAATCTAATCACTTCAATACTACAGGACTGTTTTGCCTCAGGTTTTGGAACTTTCAATTTAAGCACTTCTCTTCTATCTGATTTCTGAAGCTGGTTTTGACGTTTAATATTCCTGTAATACGATCTACAGAATAGCTTCAGAAAGGCCTCTTTGAAAGGTTTATACGTCAGCGAGTAAATCACGACGTTCCAGACACTGTTGGATACTACAACAACTATAGCAAACTTGGTAAAGGTGTCACTGATGACTTTCTCCTTAAAGGCCGCAGTGACAACAGTCACTGAAATGAACGGTATATAGCTCAGACAAAACACCCCAGCACTGAAGACACAAATCAAGGAGCGCTTAATCACGTTACGTGGCATTGCCATTGTCTGTCCCGTATGTATTCTTCGTTTCCTGCGAGCTACAGTCCTAAGTATATCACAAGAGAAGACAACTATCACTCCAAACGATAAAGCTAAAGCAAGACCAGAGAAAATGGCCCCCGTTCCTACTGTGAAGACAGGGAGACACACTGAAGTTAGCTTATTGTAACTGAACTTAAAATTCGGTAAGGCAACGAGAAGCACTCGGATAAATGCCAGTAAATATTCACAACACGCAACAAGTGCAAACGTCCGTTTTGTTGCATGCTTTCGGTGGAAAAGGGGCCATTTGAGAGAAATATACCGATCTGTGACGATTGTGACATTGTTGAAGATTGCAACTCCGATAGAGAAAGACGACAGACAAGCGACCAAATTGGTTATTGATTCTGAGTAAGCAAAACGATTCAAAAACGCTGATGGCGTCACGAAGATAAGGATGAGCAGACCAAAATTCAAATCCCAAAATGCCATATGGGCAATCACAGAAAGGGTAGATACATATGGGTTATCAGTTTTGAGGATTACAAACACCACAATGCCATTACAAAGAATTAAAAGAATACTGACAACAAGTAAACTGGTGCCGTATAAAATGATGCCAGTCCTGTCTGATGAGTTGCCCGTGTCTGATGAGTTGCCCGTGTCTGATGAGTTGCCCGTGTCTGATGAGTTGCCCGTGTCTGATGAGTTGCCTGTGTCTGATGAGTTGCCTGTGTCTGATGAGTTGAACCTGGCTGATAAGTTGCCCGTGTCTGATGAGTTACCAACGTCTGATGAATTGCCCGTGTCTGATGAGTTGCCAACGTCTGATGAGTTGCCCGTGTCTGATGAGTTGCCCGTGTCTGATGAGTTGCCCGTGTCTGATGAGTTGCCCGTGTCTGATGAGTTGCCAACGTCTGATGAGTTGCCCGTGTCTGATGAGTTGCCCAAGTCTGAAGAGTTGCCCGTGTCTGATGAGTTGCCCGTGACTGATGAGTTGCCCGTGTCTGATGAGTTGCCCGTGACTGATGAGTTGCCCAAGTCTGAAGAGTTGCCCGTGTCTGATGAGTTGCCCGTGTCTGATGAGTTGCCCATGTCTGATGAGTTGAACCTGGCTGATAAGTTGCCCGTGTCTGATGAGTTGCCCGTGTCTGATGAGTTTCCCGTGTCTGATGAGTTGAACCTGGCTGATAAGTTGCCCGTGTCTGATGAGTTGCCCGTGTCTGATGAGTTGCCCGTGTCTGAAGAGTTGCCCGTGTCTGAAGAGTTGCCCGTGTCTGATGAGTTGCCTGTGTCTGATGAGTTGCCCATGTCTGATGAGTTGAACCTGGCTGATAAGTTGCCCGTGTCTGATGAGTTGCCCGTGTCTGATGAGTTTCCCGTGTCTGATGAGTTGAACCTGGCTGATAAGTTGCCCATGTCTGATGAGTTGCCCGTGTCTGATGAGTTGCCCGTGTCTGAAGAGTTGCCCGTGTCTGAAGAGTTGCCCGTGTCTGATGAGTTGCCCGTGTCTGATGAGTTGAACCTGGCTGAAAAGTTGCCCTTGTCTGATGAGTTGCCCGTGTCTGATGAGTTGCCCGTGTCTGATGAGTTTCCCGTGTCTGATGAGTTGCCCGTGACTGATGAGTTGCCCAAGTCTGAAGAGTTGCCCGTGTCTGATGAGTTGCCCGTGTCTGATGAGTTGCCCGTGACTGATGAGTTGCCCAAGTCTGAAGAGTTGCCCGTGTCTGATGAGTTGCCCGTGTCTGATGAGTTGAACCTGGCTGATAAGTTGCCCGTGTCTGATGAGTTGCCCGTGTCTGATGAGTTGCCCGTGTCTGAAGAGTTGCCCAAGTATGATGAGCTGCCCGTGTCTGATGAGTTGCCCGTGTCTGAAGAGTTGCCCGTGTCTGATGAGTTGCCCATGTCTGATGAGTTGCCCGTGTCTGATGAGTTGCCCGTGTCTGAAGAGTTGCCCATGTCTGATGAGTTGCCCGTGTCTGATGAGTTGCCCGTGTCTGATGAGTTGCCCGTGTCTGATGAGTTGCCCGTGTCTAATGATTTCTCATTATCTGATGAGTTGCCAACGTCTGATGGGTTGTCCCTGGCTGATGAGTTGGATTTGTCTGAAGAGTTTCCCATGTTTGTCGAGAAGCCTGTATGTGAGGAGTTACTAAAAGCTGTTGAGTTGCCCTTGTTTAATAATTTGCTCGAGTTGCCCTCGTATAAGCCATCCGTTGAGTTTCCCTTCTCTAATAAGTTGTCCTTGCCCCATACGTTGCCCCAGTCTGATGAGTTGCTCAAGGCAATTACCATTCTCAGATGAAAGACGGGTCCAACCATACAGAGGATGGATAGGCACTTCATTATTTTCATACTTATCAAAGTTATCAATGTATTTCTCAGTGCTTCTTAATGTCAAGGTCCATACCAATAATTCATTTCAGGCAAACTATCAATAAATCATTTCAACTTCTGTCAAGATACGTATTCTTGTGTTCAGTTTTCGAAACATTTCCCATTGTCCATTCAAGCATAAACAAGGAACAGTCAACATTCTATGAATATTATTATTCTTGTCAACATTTGGCATTTGCGATTCACATTGTAATAAGATAAGTATTCCTTAGTATTCTGTGAAGATTATTTATTATAATTATTAGAGTTTATATTCTTAATATATATATATATATAGATAAAATTGGAAAAGTTTACTGGTATACAGTTTTACATAATGAAAAGATAAAAAATGACACGAAGCCAATCAAAACTCCAACATGTTTCAATGGTATCATCATTTATATAAATATATCATTATCATAAATCATTTCTTCAGTTCACTTTCTTGTAAAAAATAATTTCTTCAGTTCACTTTCTTTCAAAAAATCATTTCTTCAGTTCACTTTCTTTCAAAAAATCATTTCCACAGTTCAATTTCTTTCAAGATATCATTTCCACAGTTCACTTTCTTTTAAAAAATCATTTCTTCAGTTCAATTTCTTTCAAAAAATCATTTCTTCAGTTCAATTTCTTTCAATACATCATTTCTTCAGTTCAATTTCTTTCAATACATCATTTCTTCAGTTCAATTTCTTTCAATACATCATTTCTTCAGTTCAATTTCTGTCAATACATCATTTCTTCAGTAGACTTTCTTTCAATAAATGATTTCCTCAGTTGACGTTTAGATATCATTTCTTCAGTTCACTTTCTGTTTGGATATCAATAATGATAATATTCAATACAATGAAAAAAGGGAATCTAAAACTATAAATATCTAAACCTTCTATTGAATATAACGTTAAATATATCGAAAACACTTTAATGAACAAAAACCTCAACAAACAAAATGTTTAATGAAACTTTAAATTTTGAGGAAAAGGTTTTTAGAAAAATATACCAACTAAATTTAATTATAAAAGCATACACTGATTGATGACATTTTCAAAAGAAAATTAACCTATGACAACAAATGAATTTCTTTTTTAGATGACAACTTTAATGAAAAACAGCGTGGCAGGAACATATTAATTTACACTTATATATTTATTTTGCTTCCCTGAGACGAGGTGAGGGTTCAATTATCGTTATGCCAGCTACATGTATATTATTTGAATTTTTATGTTTTATGGATTTCATTATGTCTGCTTATGGTGTATTTAGTACTGTAATGCTCTAAGATTGATAAAAGTATTAATCCTTATATTAGTATCAAAGAGTATTGATAATTAATTGTTTGCTTTAACAAGTAAGGTAATGTGTTTAACTGGTTTTAATTGTAATCCTTTGCACTGTTATCATTATTCTTTCACCACAGAGGCAGCTCAGTGCGAGCTAGCCTCTGTCCTATTACGCCAAGATCTTGGGGTTCCGGCAGATTGCCCTAGCGGCAAAAAGTTGTAACTTGAGATATCTCCCTTATTTGCAGCCAATGAAAACACCTTTTGGATATCAACGACTTAGGGAATTCTCAAATTCTCAATTCTTGAAAAGCGACATGCAAAAGCATCATACGTTTAGGTTTTTTTTCAGTAACTGTGTGAGAGGGAAAATATTTGAAAATCAGACATGGATAGAGTTTTTCATTAGAAACATACTGTTTTATAATTGTGTAAATTGTTATTTGTTTTATGAAATTTTTTTTAATATGATTTACCAAATAAAAACTTATGAGAAGGTAAAAAGTGATGTTTTGTAGAGGGAAGAGTTATCTCCCCTGGATGTTAAATTTCAACGATAGCTTTGCCGAACCACACGGGAATAGCCGAGCTTTTGCGAAAGACCACTTTTGAAACTGCGTCGCTGATTGCACAACTAACTTCGATTGCCTCCAATCAGATTTCTACCTTTCTATCCCTTTCTTACCAATCTATGTATTAGCCGAAATAGAACAGAGGCTAACTCAGGTATGACTAAGCTGCCCTGTGGTGAGAGAATGTGTTATCATAAACTTTATAAATATACTTATCCTACCTCATGTAAGAATCTCGATCTCTGATTGGTCCACGTGACCCTGAATATATACTGATATCACCCTCTTGAGCGGGGTAATAAATCATTTATACCCCGGCACATAAAAAGCATGAAAAAAGTATGCAGATTGAGCGTCTTGAAATGTACAATGTATGTTACCTCTAACACATGATCAAGTTGGTTACTTTTGATCAACCGATATTTAGCTTTGAACAAACTATAATAAAATGACTTACGAAGTTCTTACTCTTTATCTTCATATTATATGCGTTTTCTTTAAACATTCGGTAGGATAACTTCGTTATACCATTCAGAGGCGGGGTCCACGGGGAGATATCCGCCTCTCGCTAGGTGTTATGCAATGGTATAACTTATATTGTATTATTATGATTCTTATTTAAAGGGGAAGTAGCACGTTTTTGATAATTATATATTTTTAAATTTTCACTGATTATTGTTAGTTAATTTTAAATGTATTATTTTGATAGTGTCATAAATCTCATTACACAAGCCAATCAGCCATAGTCAGAGGACAGAGTTTGAAGATTCACATAAAATCCATTGGCGGCCATTTTTTGTGAACACCTTTTATTCATTTTCTGTAAGAAAAAGGAATCGCATGGCTAAACTTTAGGTTATATATTTGAATTATCACTGCTCCACTAAGTTAAAATGCATTGTCTTTCAATTTGAACCCTTAATTTTCATTTTCCTGACCTCACCTTTATTCCCCCTAAAAACGTGCTACTACCCCTTTAAAGGGCATCAAAATCTAAAATGAGGTGACTTAATCTCTGAACCAACGCAACCTTTTGTGTTCTTGATAACCACTTAGGGCCAGACAGAAAGAAAGGGACTCTGATTTTCATTATTATCATCATAGTCATCAACTGTGAAACATATTCCAATCTATAAAAATACTAAATTAAGATATTTTGATGAGAGATCGACATTTATCGACAAAAGTTGTTATTGTCATATTGTTGTCTAAATTAATTTGAACTCCAATAAAATATATTCTTTGATTAATGATAATGATTAAACAGAAGGACATGGGAAAAATTCTTGCTTAAAGGAATATATTTTGCAAAAACAGAACTATTAAGCAGAAAATAATTTTAATAAAACATGTTGAAAAATTATTGACTTTGTTGAAATAAATAACTATGATGAAAAGATACTATATAAAGATCGACTTTGATTTGAAAAATGTCATGACATGATATATTCACGACAGTTCACATACAAATTGTGTGTAAACAAAGTACGATTTTTAGAAAAGTACTTACTTTGCCTATCTAGTACAAGTCATGGGGGGGGGGGGGGGGATTTGCATGGAAAGAGCGGATCTATCAATAAAGTATAATGACAGAAAATAAGAATGATAGATAATAATGAAGGTAAATGACCCAAGCGAAGTAGAGGAATCAAGGATGACATTCTATCATATGAGCGGTGAGAGACAGAGCATTCCATCATATGCAGAGCAGTGAGAGACTGAGCAGTAGAGGAATCGAGGATGACATTCTATCATATGCAGAGCGGTGAGAGACTGAGCAGAAGAGGAGTCAAGGATGAAAGTCTATCATATGCAGAGAGGTGAGAGACTGAGCAGTAGAGGAATCGAGGATGACAGTCTATCATATGCAGAGAGGTGAGAGACTGAGCAGTAGAGAAATCGAGGAGGACATTCTATCATATGCAGAGAGGTGAGAGACTGAGCAGTAGAGGAATCGAGGATGACATTCTATCATATGCAGAGTGGTGAGAGACGGAGCAGTAGAGGAATCGAGGATGACAGTCTATCATATGCAGAGAGGTGAGAGACTGAGCAGTAGAGGAATCGAGGATGACAGTCTATCATATGCAGAGTGGTGAGAGACTGAGCAGTAGAGGAATCGAGGATGACATTCTATCATATGCAGAGAGGTGAGAGACTGAGCAGTAGAGGAATCGAGGATGACAGTCTATCATATGCAGAGCGGTGAGAGACTGAGCAGTAGAGGAATCGAGGATGACATTCTATCATATGCAGAGTGGTGAGAGACTGAGCAGTAGAGGAATCGAGGATGACATTCTATCATATGCAGAGTGATGAGAGACTGAGCAGTAGAGGAATCGAGGATGACAGTCTATCATATGCAGAGCGGTGAGAGACTGAGCAGTAGAGGAATCGAGGATGACATTCTATCATATGCAGAGTGGTGAGAGACTGAGCAGTAGAGGAATCGAGGATGACAGTCTATCATATGCAGAGCGGTGAGAGACTGAGCAGTAGAGGAATCGAGGATGACATTCTATCATATGCAGAGAGGTGAGAGACTGAGCAGTAGAGGAATCGAGGATGACAGTCTATCATAAGCAGGGCGGTGAGAGACTGAGCAGTAGAGGAATCGAGGATGACATTCTATCATATGCAGAGAGGTGTGAGACTGAGCAGTAGAGGAATCGAGGATGACAGTCTATCATATGCAGAGCGGTGAGAGACTGAGCAGTAGAGGAATGGAGGATAACATTCTATCATATGCAGAGTGGTGAGAGACGGAGCAGTAGAGGAATCGAGGATGACAGTCTATCATATGCAGAGCGGTGAGAGACTGAGCAGTAGAGGAATCGAGGATGACATTCTATCATATGCAGAGTGGTGAGAGACTGAGCAGTAGAGGAATCGAGGATGACAGTCTATCATATGCAGAGCGGTGAGAGACTGAGCAGTAGAGGAATCGAGGATGACATTCTATCATATGCAGAGAGGTGAGAGACTGAGCAGTAGAGGAATCGAGGATGACAGTCTATCATAAGCAGGGCGGTGAGAGACTGAGCAGTAGAGGAATCGAGGATGACATTCTATCATATGCAGAGAGGTGTGAGACTGAGCAGTAGAGGAATCGAGGATGACAGTCTATCATATGCAGAGCGGTGAGAGACTGAGCAGTAGAGGAATGGAGGATAACATTCTATCATATGCAGAGCGGTGAGAGACTGAGCAGTAGAGGAGTCAAGGATGACATGTTATCATATGCAGAGAGGTGAGAGACTGAGCAGTAGAGGAGTCAAGGATGACATGTTATCATATGCAGAGAGGTGAGAGACTGAGCAGTAGAGGAATCGAGGATGACATGTTATCATATGCAGAGCGGTGAGAGACTGAGCAGTAGAGGAGTCAAGGATGGCATTCCATCATATGCAGAGCAGTGAGAGACTGAGCAGTAGAGGAATCGAGGATGACATTCTATCATATGCAGAGCGGTGAGAGACTGAGCAGAAGAGGAGTCAAGGATGAAAGTCTATCATATGCAGAGAGGTGAGAGACTGAGCAGTAGAGGAATCGAGGATGACAGTCTATCATATGCAGAGAGGTGAGAGACTGAGCAGTAGAGAAATCGAGGAGGACATTCTATCATATGCAGAGAGGTGAGAGACTGAGCAGTAGAGGAATCGAGGATGACATTCTATCATATGCAGAGTGGTGAGAGACGGAGCAGTAGAGGAATCGAGGATGACAGTCTATCATATGCAGAGAGGTGAGAGACTGAGCAGTAGAGGAATCGAGGATGACAGTCTATCATATGCAGAGCGGTGAGAGACTGAGCAGTAGAGGAATCGAGGATGACATTCTATCATATGCAGAGCGGTGAGAGACTGAGCAGTAGAGGAATCGAGGATGACATTCTATCATATGCAGAGTGGTGAGAGACTGAGCAGTAGAGGAATCGAGGATGACATTCTATCATATGCAGAGTGTTGAGAGACTGAGCAGTAGAGGAATCGAGGATGACAGTCTATCATATGCAGAGCGGTGAGAGACTGAGCAGTAGAGGAATCGAGGATGACATTCTATCATATGCAGAGTGGTGAGAGACTGAGCAGTAGAGGAATCGAGGATGACAATCTATCATATGCAGAGCGGTGAGAGACTGAGCAGTAGAGGAATCGAGGATGACATTCTATCATATGCAGAGAGGTGAGAGACTGAGCAGTAGAGGAATCGAGGATGACAGTCTATCATAAGCAGGGCGGTGAGAGACTGAGCAGTAGAGGAATCGAGGATGACATTCTATCATATGCAGAGAGGTGTGAGACTGAGCAGTAGAGGAATCGAGGATGACAGTCTATCATATGCAGAGCGGTGAGAGACTGAGCAGTAGAGGAATCGAGGATGACATTCTATCATATGCAGAGCGGTGAGAGACTGAGCAGTAGAGGAGTCAAGGATGACATGTTATCATATGCAGAGAGGTGAGAGACTGAGCAGTAGAGGAGTCAAGGATGACATGTTATCATATGCAGAGAGGTGAGAGACTGAGCAGTAGAGGAATCGAGGATGACATGTTATCATATGCAGAGCGGTGAGAGACTGAGCAGTAGAGGAATCGAGGATGACATTCTATCATATGCAGAGCGGTGAGAGACTGAGCAGAAGAGGAGTCAAGGATGACATGTTATCATATGCAGATCGGTGAGAGACTGAGCAGTAGAGGAATCGAGGATGACATGTTATCATATGCAGAGCGGTGAGAGACTGAGCAGTAGAGGAGTCAAGGATGACATTCTATCATATGCAGAGGGGTGAGAGACTGAGCAGTAGAGGAATCGAGGATGACATTCTATCATATGCAGAGTGGTGAGAGACTGAGCAGTAGAGGAGTCAAGGATGACATTCTATCATATGCAGAGCGGTGAGAGACTGAGCAGTAGAGGAATCGAGGATGACATTCTATCATATGCAGAGCGGTGAGAGACTGAGCAGTAGAGGAGTCAAGGATGGCATTCTATCATATGCAGAGGGGTGAGAGACTGAGCAGTAGAGGAATCGAGGATGACATTCTATCATATGCAGAGTGGTGAGAGCCTGAGCAGTAGAGGAATCGAGGATGACAGTCTATCATATGCAGAGAGGTGAGAGACTGAGCAGTAGAGGAATCGAGGATGACATTCTATCATATGCAGAGCGGTGAGAGACTGAGCAGTAGAGGAATCGAGCATGACATGTTATCATATGCAGAGCGGTGAGAGACTGAGCAGTAGAGGAATCGAGGATGACATTCTATCATATGCAGAGCGGTGAGAGACTGAGCAGTAGAGGAATCGAGGATGACATTCTATCATATGCAGAGCGGTGAGAGACTGAGCAGTAGAGGAATCGAGGATGACATGTTATCATATGCAGATAGGTGAGAGACTGAGCAGTAGAGGAATCGAGGATGACATTCTATCATATGCAGAGAGGTGAGAGACGGAGCAGTAGAGGAATCGAGGATGACATTCTATCATATGCAGAGTGGTGAGAGCCTGAGCAGTAGAGGAATCGAGGATGACAGTCTATCATATGCAGAGAGGTGAGAGACTGAGCAGTAGAGGAATCGAGGATGACATTCTATCATATGCAGAGTGGTGAGAGACGGAGCAGTAGAGGAATCGAGGATGACATTCTATCATATGCAGAGTGGTGAGAGACGGAGCAGTAGAGGAATCGAGGATGACATTCTATCATATGCAGAGCGGTGAGAGACTGAGCAGTAGAGGAGTCAAGGATGACATTCTATCATATGCAGAGCGGTGAGAGACTGAGCAGTAGAGGAGTCAAGGATGACATTCTATCATATGCAGAGCGGTGAGAGACTGAGCAGTAGAGGAGTCAAGGATGACATTCTATCATATGCAGAGCGGTGAGAGACTGAGCAGTAGAGGAATCGAGGATGACATGTTATCATATGCAGATCGGTGAGAGACTGAGCAGTAGAGGAATCGAGGATGACATTCTATCATATGCAGAGCGGTGAGAGACTGAGCAGTAGAGGAATCGAGGATGACATGTTATCATATGCAGATAGGTGAGAGACTGAGCAGTAGAGGAATCGAGGATGACATTCTATCATATGCAGAGAGGTGAGAGACGGAGCAGTAGAGGAATCGAGGATGACATTCTATCATATGCAGAGTGGTGAGAGACGGAGCAGTAGAGGAATCGAGGATGACATTCTATCATATGCAGAGCGGTGAGAGACTGAGCAGTAGAGGAATCGAGGATGACATTCTTTCATATGCAGAGTGGTGAGAGACGGAGCAGTAGAGGAATCGAGGATGACATTCTATCATATGCAGAGAGGTGAGAGACTGAGCAGTAGAGAAATCGAGGAGGACATTCTATCATATGCAGAGAGGTGAGAGACTGAGCAGTAGAGGAATCGAGGATGACATTCTATCATATGCAGAGAGGTGAGAGACTGAGCAGTAGAGGAATCGAGGATGACATTCTATCATATGCAGAGAGGTGAGAAACTTAGCAGTAGAGGAATCGAGGATGACATTATATCATATGCAGAGAGGTGAGAGACTGAGCAGTAGAGGAATCGAGGATGACATTCTATCATATGCAGAGTGGTGAGAGACTGAGCAGTAGAGGAATCGAGGATGACAGTCTATCATATGCAGAGCGGTGAGAGACTGAGCAGTAGAGGAATCGAGGATGACATTCTATCATATGCAGAGAGGTGAGAGACTGAGCAGTAGAGGAATCGAGGATGACAGTCTATCATAAGCAGGGCGGTGAGAGACTGAGCAGTAGAGGAATCGAGGATGACATTCTATCATATGCAGAGAGGTGTGAGACTGAGCAGTAGAGGAATCGAGGATGACAGTCTATCATATGCAGAGCGGTGAGAGACTGAGCAGTAGAGGAATGGAGGATAACATTCTATCATATGCAGAGCGGTGAGAGACTGAGCAGTAGAGGAGTCAAGGATGACATGTTATCATATGCAGAGAGGTGAGAGACTGAGCAGTAGAGGAGTCAAGGATGACATGTTATCATATGCAGAGAGGTGAGAGACTGAGCAGTAGAGGAATCGAGGATGACATGTTATCATATGCAGAGCGGTGAGAGACTGAGCAGTAGAGGAGTCAAGGATGGCATTCCATCATATGCAGAGCAGTGAGAGACTGAGCAGTAGAGGAATCGAGGATGACATTCTATCATATGCAGAGCGGTGAGAGACTGAGCAGAAGAGGAGTCAAGGATGAAAGTCTATCATATGCAGAGAGGTGAGAGACTGAGCAGTAGAGGAATCGAGGATGACAGTCTATCATATGCAGAGAGGTGAGAGACTGAGCAGTAGAGAAATCGAGGAGGACATTCTATCATATGCAGAGAGGTGAGAGACTGAGCAGTAGAGGAATCGAGGATGACATTCTATCATATGCAGAGTGGTGAGAGACGGAGCAGTAGAGGAATCGAGGATGACAGTCTATCATATGCAGAGAGGTGAGAGACTGAGCAGTAGAGGAATCGAGGATGACAGTCTATCATATGCAGAGCGGTGAGAGACTGAGCAGTAGAGGAATCGAGGATGACATTCTATCATATGCAGAGCGGTGAGAGACTGAGCAGTAGAGGAATCGAGGATGACATTCTATCATATGCAGAGTGGTGAGAGACTGAGCAGTAGAGGAATCGAGGATGACATTCTATCATATGCAGAGTGATGAGAGACTGAGCAGTAGAGGAATCGAGGATGACAGTCTATCATATGCAGAGCGGTGAGAGACTGAGCAGTAGAGGAA
Source organism: Steromphala cineraria (assembly GCA_916613615.1). Classification (NCBI taxonomy): domain Eukaryota; kingdom Metazoa; phylum Mollusca; class Gastropoda; order Trochida; family Trochidae; genus Steromphala; species Steromphala cineraria. The sequence continues at coordinate 19,527,064 of OU744737.1, forward strand.
TCGAGGATGACATTCTATCATATGCAGAGTGGTGAGAGACTGAGCAGTAGAGGAATCGAGGATGACAATCTATCATATGCAGAGCGGTGAGAGACTGAGCAGTAGAGGAATCGAGGATGACATTCTATCATATGCAGAGAGGTGAGAGACTGAGCAGTAGAGGAATCGAGGATGACAGTCTATCATAAGCAGGGCGGTGAGAGACTGAGCAGTAGAGGAATCGAGGATGACATTCTATCATATGCAGAGAGGTGTGAGACTGAGCAGTAGAGGAATCGAGGATGACAGTCTATCATATGCAGAGCGGTGAGAGACTGAGCAGTAGAGGAATCGAGGATGACATTCTATCATATGCAGAGCGGTGAGAGACTGAGCAGTAGAGGAGTCAAGGATGACATGTTATCATATGCAGAGAGGTGAGAGACTGAGCAGTAGAGGAGTCAAGGATGACATGTTATCATATGCAGAGAGGTGAGAGACTGAGCAGTAGAGGAATCGAGGATGACATGTTATCATATGCAGAGCGGTGAGAGACTGAGCAGTAGAGGAATCGAGGATGACATTCTATCATATGCAGAGCGGTGAGAGACTGAGCAGAAGAGGAGTCAAGGATGACATGTTATCATATGCAGATCGGTGAGAGACTGAGCAGTAGAGGAATCGAGGATGACATGTTATCATATGCAGAGCGGTGAGAGACTGAGCAGTAGAGGAGTCAAGGATGACATTCTATCATATGCAGAGGGGTGAGAGACTGAGCAGTAGAGGAATCGAGGATGACATTCTATCATATGCAGAGTGGTGAGAGACTGAGCAGTAGAGGAGTCAAGGATGACATTCTATCATATGCAGAGCGGTGAGAGACTGAGCAGTAGAGGAATCGAGGATGACATTCTATCATATGCAGAGCGGTGAGAGACTGAGCAGTAGAGGAGTCAAGGATGGCATTCTATCATATGCAGAGGGGTGAGAGACTGAGCTGTAGAGGAATCGAGGATGACATTCTATCATATGCAGAGTTGTGAGAGCCTGAGCAGTAGAGGAATCGAGGATGACAGTCTATCATATGCAGAGAGGTGAGAGACTGAGCAGTAGAGGAATCGAGGATGACATTCTATCATATGCAGAGAGGTGAGAGACTGAGCAGTAGAGGAATCGAGCATGACATGTTATCATATGCAGAGCGGTGAGAGACTGAGCAGTAGAGGAATCGAGGATGACATTCTATCATATGCAGAGCGGTGAGAGACTGAGCAGTAGAGGAATCGAGGATGACATTCTATCATATGCAGAGCGGTGAGAGACTGAGCAGTAGAGGAATCGAGGATGACATGTTATCATATGCAGATAGGTGAGAGACTGAGCAGTAGAGGAATCGAGGATGACATTCTATCATATGCAGAGAGGTGAGAGACGGAGCAGTAGAGGAATCGAGGATGACATTCTATCATATGCAGAGTGGTGAGAGCCTGAGCAGTAGAGGAATCGAGGATGACAGTCTATCATATGCAGAGAGGTGAGAGACTGAGCAGTAGAGGAATCGAGGATGACATTCTATCATATGCAGAGTGGTGAGAGACGGAGCAGTAGAGGAATCGAGGATGACATTCTATCATATGCAGAGTGGTGAGAGACGGAGCAGTAGAGGAATCGAGGATGACATTCTATCATATGCAGAGTGGTGAGAGACGGAGCAGTAGAGGAATCGAGGATGACATTCTATCATATGCAGAGCGGTGAGAGACTGAGCAGTAGAGGAGTCAAGGATGACATTCTATCATATGCAGAGCGGTGAGAGACTGAGCAGTAGAGGAGTCAAGGATGACATTCTATCATATGCAGAGCGGTGAGAGACTGAGCAGTAGAGGAGTCAAGGATGACATTCTATCATATGCAGAGCGGTGAGAGACTGAGCAGTAGAGGAATCGAGGATAACATGTTATCATATGCAGATCGGTGAGAGACTGAGCAGTAGAGGAATCGAGGATGACATTCTATCATATGCAGAGCGGTGAGAGACTGAGCAGTAGAGGAATCGAGGATGACATGTTATCATATGCAGATAGGTGAGAGACTGAGCAGTAGAGGAATCGAGGATGACATTCTATCATATGCAGAGAGGTGAGAGACGGAGCAGTAGAGGAATCGAGGATGACATTCCATCATATGCAGAGTGGTGAGAGACGGAGCAGTAGAGGAATCGAGGATGACATTCTATCATATGCAGAGTGGTGAGAGCCTGAGCAGTAGAGGAATCGAGGATGACAGTCTATCATATGCAGAGAGGTGAGAGACTGAGCAGTAGAGGAATCGAGGATGACATTCTATCATATGCAGAGTGGTGAGAGACGGAGCAGTAGAGGAATCGAGGATGACATTCTATCATATGCAGAGGGGTGAGAGACTGAGCAGTAGAGGAATCGAGGATGACATTCTATCATATGCAGAGGGGTGAGAGACTGAGCAGTAGAGGAATCGAGGATGACATTCTATCATATGCAGAGGGGTGAGAGACTGAGCAGTAGAGGAGTCGAGGATGACAGTCTATCATATGCAGAGCGGTGAGAGACTGAGCAGTAGAGGAATCGAGGATGACATTCTATCATATGCAGAGGGGTGAGAGACTGACTTTCTCATTTCTAGAAACAATTGTCATTGGAAATATCACAGCGGGGATGACGTCATGTGTAAAATGGTTTGACGTCACTTCTACACTAAAGATTCTTCTGAACATGAAATAGATATTTTGGTTTGGAATATCTAGTAGTGTAAACCTGAGATGAAAACTTTCATATACAATCAAAGTGAACGACAAATGAAAAGGCGATCATGATTGAAACAAGATCGTTCAATCTTGATATATCATGTGTATTTCGGAAGTTGATAGACATATTTTTAATGATATATGTGACAGTTCATACAATAGATATAAGGTAAAAAATTAAGTGATTTCATTATATTTCTTTTAAAATACTAATTTTGATACAGTATCCAAAATGTTTTCTTAAATCGAATGAAATAACTTTTTTTGTCAATTATTATTGTCCATATTTGTTGGAATAGTGGTGACGTTCGAACATTACGTCATTACGAAGTATAAAAGAGTTTTGCTGTGTGTACGAAGTCGTCTCTGTAAAGCAAATATCTCCCTAACCTTGAGTTTATCACATAGCTTTGGCACAAAGACAATAGTTATTTATTTAATTGTTTAACTGCCAAAAATAATAATCTCTCTTAGTTATCTTTCACAAATATAAATTTCTTATGTCTAAAGTGAAATATTCAGTCAAATTATCACAAATCCCTACATTTTAAAATTAGGAGGTGCTTAATCATTTTCTATATAAAAACATGTCGTTACATGAAATAAATAAATTGAAAAGGTAAATGGTAAATGGTGAATAGTAAAGTATCTTAATCATCATCAATATCTAGTTTTTTAAGACAAAATAGGAAATAAAAAATAAGGCATTTCTCAAAATAATACAATTAATTTTTATAAAACAAATGTCTCACCTGGAATATTCAAATCTACATCAAAGCGCAGATCATTTTTCCCGACTGGACATCAAACGATGCTGCAAAGCCTTCGTGTACGTATATTATGGACCTGGAAAGTGGACCAGCCATACCTGTTCTCATTAGAAATGTAACCAACCACAATCAGGAGGGATGGTTACATGTAAGCCTATATTTTCGAGAGCTGACGAAGTTATCCTATTGTTATATTCATGGAAAGACAGCCTCATTATTTCCTATCTACGTCCTCCAAACAACGTTATAACTGGAACTCGTGTCGCGGAATCAATAATCGCAACCAAAGGTTGATAAAGAATATTTACATCTTTTGTGTCCCCACACCGTATGAACATGTACGCCTGGAAATTGTTACACAACGTTTGATAAGTCGGCTGTCAGGGGCAGGTATAAATAAGGGTTCCAGAACCATACTTTATACCTACTTCAGGTACTGATGAGAAAACTATTTCTGGCTGTAAAATGCCGGTAAGGGCTGGTGAACGTATAGACGAAAAGTAATGCCAAAATGTGCCCTCGGAAGGCTTGTAGTGCTCCAAATTGTAATAATTGCTCCAAAATGTAATACCTGCTCCAAATTGTAATAAAAACTGCTCCAAATTGTAATACCTGCTCCAAATTGTAATAAAAATTGCTCCAAATTGTAATAACGTCATTTTCGAAAACTGTACGGTCAAGCTGCTGCAAATTGTAATAAAACTTGCTCCAAATTGTAATACTTGCTCCAAATTTTTATTACAATTTTAATTTACCCATTTGCACATGTTTATGGTGTTATGCCGTCTCGAACCCTCAAAGTTCCCACGCTGAACTCAACTCTTACTGAGCTTTTGTGAGAGCACTGAAGGAAGTACAATGATAGGTACTTTTATAGCAAAGGTCTTAGTTTGAGTGAATTGATATTTACATCTATTTTTAGGAAACTTAGTGCTAAGAATGTCAAGTTATTTTTAAGAAGGATAAAATGGTACTCTAGGGATTTTGAGTCGATTCTAAAATGAAAATCATGCGAATGAATGAATGAATGAATGAATGAATGAATGAATGTCTTTATTTCCTCCGATATGGCGAAGATCACAAGGATGTATTAACATGGTCATAAACAAGGCATAAGAACAGGATTCACAAAACAAAATATATATCAGAAACTGTACAAAAGAGATGATTTCAATGAATGAATGTACAAAGCAAAATGCAATATAACATTGTTTCTGTCTGATGTAGTTATTTCAGGTATGATATTTACTCCACATAAAAAAGCTATTAAATTATCATCATCATCAATATTTTCAATACGAACATACAAGTCAATATCAAGTGTATCAATTAGAAAACTATAAAATGCGTTACGTTGCTTCATAAAGGTTTCACAATGTAGAATAATATGACAGTCGTGATCAAAACATTGGGTTTTACAATTAATACATTCCCGTGAGGTTTTCCCTCGTTACATAACCTGTATTAAAAGTTGTATATAAGCTCTATAAACTGGATAGTTGTACATTAATCTGTATAAACTATGCATACGTAGTTGTTTGTGTACTTTGGCATATCTAACCATATCATGTCTGGCAGATAGAGTTGATTTCCACTGATTTTCCTCTGAGAATATGATGGCTTTGATAACAATATTGCGCCATGTTGATTTTGGGGGGAAATAACCACAATGTACATAATCAATAATAAATCTTAGTAAATCATATTTTCTTGCCGTGCCTAAGAGACAGGTGCATATGTTTCGTGAGTTATTTAATAATTTAATATTCAATGAAATGAAAGCACAAAATAACATCTTTGTTGCTGAGTGGCATTGATTGTTGCACAGACGACCTAGAAACAGTAGTCTGCATTTATCAATATAACCTATCATTGTCCAAAGACCCAAATTAGCTATGACAGAACATGAAGAACTTCTTCTGTTAAAACCTTGAATACATCTTGCAAAAAATCGTTGAGTGGATTCAATTGAATCAATATCTTTACCATGCAATTCAGGCAAAATTTCAAATCCATAAAAACTGGTTGGTAGAATCATCCGCTTCCATATGTTAAGTGAATCGAAGTAAGTGGATGTAGATCGCTGTCATTTAAACCAAGTGATCCATACTTAACAGAGTCCGTACTGGTTATAGTATTTTCGCCAAAGGAAAGTTCTAAATTTGGACATGGTTGTCTCCCTTTGCGAAATATGATTTCTGCGCTCTTGGAGGCATTATATGTTAAACGCCATCTTGAAGCATAATTAGCAGCCCCGTCTAAGGACGGGGCTGCTTTCAGTATTTGTGCAGTTCCCGCCGCCGCCGCCACCGCCGCCGCGCTCATACTAATGGCTATAACTTTTTTCTACTAAGCTTTCCAGAACTTGTATTCATAACTTACTGTTAATACCTCGGGGGAACGATTTTGACATGTTCACTTTCAAGGTCAAAGGTCAAGGTCACGAGCTATAAAATCACTGAAAAATTCCTTGTAAACGCGATAACTTGAAAAGTTTTTGTGTTATGGAGCTCTAACTTGGTATGTATCATCCTTGGAAGAGTAAAAAAAATTGGAAAGGTTTTCGCTACAATCTGTCCAAGGTCAAGGTCACAGCAAGGTCACTTCTTTAGCATGGTTTTGCGAAAATGCTTTATTTTAACAATGAACACTTTTAATCAATAGATGATTGTTATACTCAATGAAAAGTGTTCATTGATTGTGTAACCTTGAAGGTCAAAGGTCAAGGTCATGAGATTTGCGTTATTGAAATGTGCAACTAATTTGGATATAACTTAATCCCATTAAGCTTTTCAGAACTCATGAACATGTATAAGTGTCTACACCTGTGGGGAATTACAATGACATGTTCACTTTCAAGGTCAAAGGTCAAGGTCACAGCAAGGTCAACATATATTGAGAAAATGGATTATTTTAACTTTTAAAGTCAAGGTCACAAGAAAATGCCCAATATGCTGAGGCTTGTAGAAGGCGGAACAGGGTAAGGCGAAACCCCAAGTTTCGGGGCTGCTCTGCTTTTGCGGTGTCCCGCAAACGCTAATCTAGTTTAGAACGACATTCAAAGAATCTTGAAGGCCGCATGGCGTGGTACTTATAAGGGTAGTATCATCCGCTAATAAAACTGAGGGTACATCAATACCATACACACAAAAACCATTGTTTGCGAGCCTTAGCTCAGTTAAGAGAAAAAAATGAGGATAATACTCTGCCTTGACCCCCGCCTTGTTTGATAGGAAATAGGTCAGATGAGGTACCGTTATATTGTACAAAAGCTGAGCTGTATGTATAATTGTGATAAAGTAATTTCCAAATTTTTCCAGAAATGCCATGACTGTGCAGTTTTACAAATAATCCGTCGTGCCAAATACGGTCAACGGTCTTTTCCTTGTCTAGAAAGGCAGTAAAGACCTGTGATCCTCGTTCTATGTAATATGAAATAGATTCAAGAAGCATGAACACAGCGATTATTGCGCCATGTTCTTTCCGAAAACCAAATTGTAATGAATCGGGAAAGTTTCTATCAGCAGAAGCACAAAGTTCTAAACGTGTGAGAATTATTTTTTCAAAAAGTTTTCCCATACAAGATGTAAGTGTTATGCCTCGGTAATTTTGTGGGTCACTTTAAGAGCCCTTACCCTTGTACATTGGAACAATCATACCCAGCCTGTACACCCGTGGGAAATAGACTGTCTGCATGATGGTATTAAATAGTATACACAACTTATCCACTAAAATATCACCGCCATGAATAAGATGCTCATTATTAACGTAATCGGGACCAGGAGCCTTGTTACATTTGAGATTATATATGAATAATGTGTTTTACCTCCTGCGGTTCTATGTTAGTATATAAAACATTATCTTCAGCTGTACAATCAGATGAATGGGCAATGATATTTTCTAGCTTTGATTCCACAGAACATTTGAAATCGTTGTCAAAGCTTTCAGATTCATAAGGTTTAGCAAGATCAGCATAGTAATTGCCCCACACTTTACTGATACTTTCTGGTGTGTTAGCGTTGACGTTGTTGTAAACCAGTTCAGTTATATTTGATTTGGGGCGTCGTATTTTGCGAACGGCCTTGAAAAATGTATATATATCAGTTTCTGAGGATTTTTCCAAGTCATGATACGTTTCTTTACGTTGCTCACGTTTTGAGTGACGATGTTTTCGCCGAAACTCGCGCTTAGCATCTTTATACACATTGTAAGATAAGTTGTTATTGCCCCGGGGTTTGTTATCTGCGAGCCAATTTCTACGTGCAACGCGCATATTATAATGTACATCATTCAAGCCATCACGCTTCCAGTACGGCTTGAGGTGTGGTCTAAACGACCCAGATGGAATACATTTATGGCTAGCATTAGGATTGCATTACTAAGCTGCTCATTAAGTAATTCAACATCACCAGGTTGTACATCATACTGACATGGTATATGTATCTGAGAGACACTTGTCTCAACCTCTCGTGCGTACGCACTTAATTCTGCTGTTTCAGCTTAATGCCATTTCGGAATATGCAATTTTGATGTTCTTGGGTTATGCTTAAGATGAATATTAAGGGTGGCATAACATGGAAAATGATCTGATAAATGATAATCTCATTTGTCAATGATACAGCAGTGAATTAAGTCGCTAGCAACATGAGCAGGTAATAGTATGTAGTCAATGAGAGATTTATGCTGACCATCCTTGCTCCTCCACGTGTAGTTTGGTCCACAAATGTGCGAGTCATACAGGACATGAACTAGATGTCTCTGCAGAAGTAATTTTTTTAGAACTTTATCACGTGGAGATAGCAGCAGTTTACAAACATCTGAGTTTAAAACACCAAGTATATATGTATCTGTATATGTATCTATGTATATGTATAAAATGGTACTCTAGGGATTTTGAGTCGATTCTAAAACGAAAATCATGCGAGTCAATGTAACACTGCAGCTAAATGCTGGCTGCACGTACATCACATACCAAGCGTGACGCGGCTGCGTTCGCGCGATGCGTTTCACAACCGAAAACACATTGGATCGACTCTCAATAATACGTTTTGTTTATGTGTCCACTACCTTATATTTTATCACATAATTGTTTCCCACTGTTTCTGTCGGTTATAAGTTTTAAGTTAACATGACCCATGGGCATTATTGAATAGTATGCCCTCCTCATTCGGAAAATGCCCGTGCATCGGCCATACTTTTCAATAATGCCCGCGGGTCATGTTTTATCCTACACTTTTGATTGTAAGATCATGGAATTCGACTGAAATCTCTAGTATTTGACATTATCATCACCAAAGATGTAATATAAGAGACATTTGCCTTTTATCTCTTTAGATTAATGGAACAATGTGTTAATGGATAAGAAAACATGAAAAGCATTAAATACACAACCATAGTCAAAATAGTCCACCACCTCTCCCCCACTGACCTTTAGAAATTGAAAATTTGCCCCCCTCCCTACTTTTTAACAGAATTACACCCAAACAGCCCCCTATCCGCTTATTGAAGAATATTCGAAATGTTACGGCTTTTTTGGGTTGTTAGAAAGTTCGTTTTTGCTTTAACGGGTTATATCGAAAAGTGTATATATTTTTATTTCGTGTATTTACTATTTATTCTTGAGCAATTAAACATTGGTGATGTGCAAGATTACAACTTTGACTTTACAAATGTTCGTTTCCTTCATAATTCATAATAAACTTAATCAGTTACGACAGCATTTTGTCGTAGTAATGCATTCCACGATCGTAGCTTCAATGATTGGTTTCATTTCACGATGTTTTTATTTTTTGAGCGATACACTCTATGTTTATCAAATTGTTAAATCTTGAACAACTGAAATGCTTACCTCACAAACAAATTTGAAATTAAGTGTGAAATTACCATGTAAAAATCATATATAATTGTAAACAGGAAAGTCCTTCTGAATTTCGTTCCCACAAAAAAATAACCCGCCCGAATGGTCCCTTTTAAGATACAATTGCACATATGTTGTGCTCAAAAAGGTTTTATTTTGGAATCACTTCAACTATGCACAAATAAAAAAAAAATGGTATTATTTTACGGCACACGCCGCCAATTACTGAAATATTGCCAAAGCGGAATTAACAATGAAGCACTGACTTTTTAACGGTATATGTTAAATCTCACTGCTGTTGAGTTAGCGTTATCAAGATTGTGGGCAAAATTAAATATTGCAGTATTATAGTTCATGTGAATTTAAAGTGGCAGTAGCACGTTTTTAGGGGGAAATTAAGGTGATGTCAGGAAAATTAAAATTAATGGTTCCAATTGAAAGACAATGTATTTGAACTAAATGCAACAGTAATAATTCAAATATATTACGTAAAGTTTAGTCATGCGATTCCTTTATCTTACACAAAATGAATTAAAGGTGTTCACACAAAATGGCCAATAGATTTTATGTGAATCATCATACTTTGTCCTCTGACTATGGATGATTGGTTTATGTATTGAGATTTTTTACGTCAAAATGATACATTTAGCATTAACTTAAAATTATCAATGAAAATTTTAAAATATAAAATTATCAAAAAACGTGCTACTGCCCCTTTATTGAAACGTTGCATTAAAGGTTATTGTGCAGTTCCAACGCCGCCGCCGCAACTGCAACTATTTTCATCTAAGCTTTCTAGAACTCATAATACATAATTTATTAAAGCACTATGTACATATACCTCGGGGGAACCTACTTTCTATATCATTGGTTACGCAAAATTTTAACGAACGAAATGTTACCTTCATCAGTTATGACAGGTATATTTTTCCAACATTGATTTTTTTATTCTTATTCAAGCAATAAATTGTCGTTATTGCTGCCCAAAGCGATGTTGTCAAAAAGGTTCTCTTTCCAAATTCACGCATGCATTTATCCACGTATACTGTTATATTTATTAACCAAAATAAAAAAAGACTTATCAAGCAACATTGATTTAAAGCTTGTTACAATCAGTTAATAACTGATCTTCAAAATAAGGTTCAGAGAATTATGTCAACTGTCAATTATACCCTTTTATTTTACAAATAAGCAATTATCCGTACAGATTATGATTATTAAACTGATATTAGGTTCAGGTTGGCAAACATGTGATCTATTTAATGATGGTGTTGTTATCGGAAACAAATGACAAAAAGCTAAATCAGATAAAAACCCATAATGAACAGTTCATTTTATTTCTAATAACGTTTTTATTACAGAAATACTAGTGACATAAAGCCTTACCAATGGTAGTTACTGCTCAAAGGCATTAAAGGGGCAGTAGCACGTTTTTAGGGGGAATATAAGATGATGTCAGGAAAATGAAAATAAATGGTTCCAAATGAAAGACAATGTATTTAAACTAAATGGAGCAGTAATAATTCAAATATATAACGTAAGGTTCAGCCATGCGATTCCTTTTTCTTACAAAAATTAATTAAAGGTGTTCACACAAAAATGGCCGCCAATGGATTTTATGTAAATCCTCATACTTTGTCCTCTGATTACGGTTGATTGGCTTGTGTAATGTGATTGTTGACACTGTCAATATAATACATTAGGCATTTACTTACCATTATAAGTGCAATTTTTAAAATATAAAATTATCAAAAAACGTGCTACTTCCCCTTTAAGAATTATGAAACAAAATCACTGTTTCATCTATAAAAAGACAAGTACATCATAATCACGCACACATTCACTCACTCCAGACGTACAGCTGCGTTTCTTAAGTTTGTTCATTTACCTACGTATTCTAGTGCAAATATCATGTTATTTGTGACGCCTTTGAGCCATCTCATCATTGTAAAAACGAAACCAATAATGGTGAAATTTCACTGCATAAGTTAGAATTCAGTTTGCGTTGACATATTCTTATGTCATACCTAGCAGATAGCTGTAACAAATTTGGCAGGTCATTGAAGTGACCAGGGGTCAAAATTTCGAAAACACTGATTTCTATTTTGCCCTATAAAATCCTTCATAAGTGATTAACAGCTTTAGATCTTATTCATATGTGTTCCTTTGCGCTAAGGCAACGCAACTGTGATCATTCTTTTCCTACAAACTTTACATGGATGATTTTAATCGAAATTTAAGAAAATCCGAATTTCACAAATATGACCCCATCTGTCTATTTGAGAATGCCAAATAACGACATTCAGCACATGTGACAAGACGATCCCAAAATATGGTTTGGAAATGGTTATTTCACACATGGACAATTGATGATCTTCTGTAAGTGGTCCTGGAGTTAAGACGAAACCAAAATTACGTGATATTTGCACTAAGATCAAAAGCAGGTGAACAAACTTATGGTATGCAGCTGTATATATACAAGATACTTGATCATCATCTCTGCCCACATCAGAATACAACATTAGCATAGGAGCTCAAGATGCAAGAAATAGGTCATGGTATAATATTCACTTTGCATAAAACATATCTTCTTTGCCCTACTAAAAGCGATATTTATATATTTCTTCATACAATGTCTAAAGTTGTAAGAACTATGAGAGGGTTTAAAACCTTAACAATGTATATATATGAAAAGAACAGCAAATAAAATCGTTTTGGTTCACATAAAATAGTTTATGTGTAATTAGAATATCGACTTTTAAACATTTGAATGCAATTTCTTACACAAAGTGTAACCTGTGTTAAACAGGCATCTCCCATTTTAGACCACAAACTCGGCTAATTAGAACAGAGGCTGTATCACATTTCATGACTTGATCTGCCTCTGCGGGGAGAGACCGTCGAAACTGATGGCGTTTATTTTAGTGTGATTTACCTTATAATAATTTGAGATGGAGAATAGATTCGTGTAATTAAATAAATCGGACATGCTACATTCGTTTAAAGTGACACAGAGTATCTTTCTTAAAATTTTATTTGGTTTTGATAAGCTACAAAATATCTAATAAGTTGATTGAAGTTCATATATCATCACTGGACTTGCAAATATATCCATTTATGCATAATATCTCTAAAATGCTTGATTTTATAGAAAAATTAAGAAAACATCTAAAATACGTTTAACATTCGAAATTATGCATCCAATTAATCTACCTATTAGTTACAATACCTAATAAACACTATTGAATCGAAAATATCTTCCTGTCAGCTTATGACAAGGTTTCAAAATTACGTTTGGCGAATTTGCACGCGCCACTCGAGACACATTGTTCGGTTTTCGATCAAAATCCCGACTTTGAATGGCCGTATTTTCGCTCGAATGTACTGATTGACCTTTAACTTGTTATTTTCAGTAACAGTTAATTGTTCCCGATGTAATAACATCGATTTCAAAATTTGACACTGATGTGATCCTATCAACATACTCTGTGTCTCTTTAAAATACACTCACTAGTAACTCACTTTGTCTATCTAGCTACATCATGTGTATTTTACTGTAACAACAACCCATCAACCTGTACATCATCAACCTATTTCATTGTATAAATCCTCTCACTAGGTCCATCTGGCTTCCCCATGCATTGCCTACTGTAAAACAATCAAACTTATTGGTGTCTCACTACATCAAACTACTCAATGGTATAAACTTATTATGTCCTATAATTCCCATCATCATGTCAGACTATATCAATTGCTTGATAACGGTGTTAGTATATACACCGAAACGTCGCACTCTTGTCATAAAGAAGTTGAAAAATCCATAGAATTCTTCCTTGTCAACTTCTAAATGCCTCAAAGAAGGCCTAGGGTACGCAGCTAGTCGATGCGCAGCGCAACGGTGACACCAGAACCAGAGGGAATGTTATCCGAAGCATTCGTAAAATTTCGAGTTTTTCCAAAATTTACATTTTAATGCAAGCGCTTTTATAACTATAGCTCATTCTTGTTTTTCTAGTAAGACGTAATTCGTACAAATATCACCGAAGCATTAGTATTTTCTATTTTACTTTATTATAGAAAAACATGTTACATGTACATTTTGGCATACCTTAATCCTTATTATTTAGATTTACACATGCAATGTCCCTAATTTATGATCTCTATATTAATATAATTATGTATGAATAAAAGTTATACGTGTGGCCAATTTTACGTCTAGGGTTTTGCTTATACTGTATATATAAATATTGCGGATTAATTGACGGTAAATTAGTATGATTCTCCATTAAAAGAGCCACTCCTTGACTGTCTACATATATTGCCTTACCGTTAATGGCATAATCCATAAATTCACAAAATATCACATATTTATAGCCAAATTGCAAAAAAAAAAAATATTCGTTTTAAATGAAAAACTTGAAACGATCATATAAATAAGCGGAATGCAAATTCACACGTCCATTATATATGGACATTCGCTATATATAGCATATTAAACATTATCAACTCATAACTGTCATTCGGATTGCTTTCGATGAGATTCCAAAATTACGCATGACTGTTAGATGCGCGTCAACGTCCGGTTTTCGAACCCAATCTCGACTTCAAACCTTCCTATACAAGGTCAAGTGGCTTTAGAATAATATACCCTTGCAACAGTGGATACTTAATTCTCAGCCAAATAACACATTAGATAAAGTTTGTGACCCCAACCTACTCACGGAGTGGCTTTTAATGTTTTGTGTCATTGGTGAATTTATTATAAAGTTTAAGACAACACGTCGCAGACGAAAACAGTAAGACAACAATAATAAGCAAAGTATTATTATTATTATAATATGGATATTTATATAGCGCGCATATCCAACCACTCGTGGTTGCGCAAGGCGCTTACATTCCCCCCCTGGTCAATGGCATTCTTTCACCGTCCGATCATATTTCCAATTCAACTCCCTGGGGAGTACTGTAGGCCTATTCAACCGGCATCCATATGTGGCGCTCAGGTTAGGGACCATTCTGTGCCTCACAGGGTACCCATTCACAGCTGGGTGAACTGAGACAGTAGTACAGACTTTTTAACTTTCTGACATGACAACGCAAACGAAAATTAGATTTTATTGAAAAAATTGAACGACGAGTCCCTTATCATTGTTGATGAATTTCCTTACAAAGCATTGCTAAAGAATAATAGGTTGCTATCAGATAATATTTCTTCAAAGAAAATTTGAAATAAATTGATGACATCGTTATTTTGTGATGTAGATTACATGGATATGTGATATATCACTAAATATCAAACACAGTATGATTAAAATCGACTGTGATTCGAGGAAAAAAGTGTAAAAATATTATCTCTAGCGGGGTTCGAACCTCACCCAGCCCGGCTTTCCTCTCATTCACAGTCTGAAGGCACCCCTATTACCCGCATGTTCTGACACAAGCTCATCTAGCCAATCGAAAGGAAAGGAATCGAAAGCTTCGATATCATACTAGGGGTAGGTAACTCCAGTGTACCATTCGTTATACAAAATCGCCGCTAAACGCCATTTAAAAACGACGATGTGATTTGATAGTTTACGACTGGGTTTGTCTGCGCTAAACTGGTTATAGCAACACGCGATAGAGGTGGGTCCATTCAGACTGAGACGGACAGGACATCCCGAATGGTTCAAGTCCCGATAGAGACAATATCTTTTAAATTTTATTCCTCGGAGCACGGTCGATTTTAATCAGACTGATATCATACACATCGCTTACCCTAAAGTTGACCTTAACAGCCTGAGCGACATAATTCCACACAAACTAAGATTGCTGTTTATCTAAATCTGCAAAATTGATACCCTCAGTAGGCCTACCATGTTTCAACTGAGTTTCGAACTTGTTTTATAATGACCATGTTCGTGTAACATTTATGTGTAAACTGAAATGTCTCAATGAACTTCGTTTTCACATAAAATACTCCGATAGTACTGGATACCTTTGTTTCTGCACATCCGCAACAGTCAGATTATCAGATTGAGCTATTTTAAAGTTTATGCTATTTTGTTTATTTTTCACTGCAAGTGTGAGATAAAAAAACTAAAATATTAAATAATGATTAAGTTTAATAAAAAACAATGACTACGTTATATTTGTGAACATAAGTATTTGTTTTATGATAAAATTTATTTCACTAATTAACCTTAAAAACTAATGAAAATTTCTAAAAAGGGTAATGTTGACAATAAAGAGTTATCTCCCCTGGATGTTGATTTTCATTGATGTGGCTTAATTGAATGTGAATATCTCTGTTATCCGCTGGTGACATATCTTTTTTTCTTTTTTATCTTATTCTAGTGTGTATTAACTATAAAATATATAATTTTCAAAAAAATCTTAATACGAGAAATCGATTTTTTTTCATAAAAGAATAATATTTTACAAAAATAATCATACAAAGAAAAAGGTTATTTGTATGTATTTACTTCATATTAGTTTCAAGTTCCCTTTTTCCGACTTAGTTTACTTCCATACTGCAATGGCTTAATAGAAAAACATTTAAATAACAATTATATTCCAAACTTATCTTAAAAAGGAGTTTTTAAATTATTGTATTTTCATCATTGGGTGCCCTAACGGATGGGCCCTTTTTCGAACAAAAACTGTGGTGACATGGTATTTTTATGACACAATTTGATTCAAGAGATATTTTTCAACAAAATAAGACCAAATTTAGCTATTTCTTAATACCTCGATATTTTGTATCCAACCTCCTTAATCCGATGTGGTAGGCCTATGCATAGGCATAAAAGGCATGATTGCAGTGACCTGATGGACGATGGGTTGTGTTCATCAGAACAGCTTTTTATCTACAAGATAACTACCGTATTTCCTCTAATAAGCGCCCGGGCGCTTATTTTTTCAGCACCCCTTTACCCCCCGGCGCTTATTAGAGGCCCGGCGCTTATTGGAGACCCGGCGCTTATTTCTTTCAAAGAGAATTGAACTTTGTTTAAAGTCGTCTTTTACCATGAATACCTGTAAAATGTTTACTGAGGCAGCATTTATCTAATGATTAGGACCCGGCGGTTATTAGAGACCCGGCGCTTATAAGAGGCCCGGCGCTTATTTTCTCAACTACCTATGACCCCCCGGCGCTTATTAGAGGCCCGGCCCTTATTGGAGACCCGGCGCTTATTAGAGGAAATACGGTATGTTTATTCTACAAGCACCTTAAAAGCACATATATTAAAGAGACAGAGAGTATGTTGATAGGATCACATGTAAAATTTTGAAATCAATGATATTAAGATAAGATAACACTTTATTACCCAGAAGGGAATTCTTCTTACATCAGACAGAGCATGACATGATACATGTAAAACTTAACAATAAGAATTCAATACTATTGAAGGATAACTATACAATACAATATAGATACAAAAATCAACACACATACATATTTATATAATTACACAAGCCGCACAAAGATATCATTAAAAATGTTCAGAACTCTTGTTCAGAATTGAAATACTCGAGGGTATGAATGATTTCCTGGTTCGATTTGACCTATGGTAAGGAACATTAAACTTTTTCCAGATGGCAAAAGAGAATATTCTGAGTGTAAGACATGTGTTGGATCAGAAATAATTTTCCGTGCATGTGTTAACATTTTTTCATCATATATTGACTTAGGATGTTCAAGTATGGTGCCAGCAATCTTTGAGCTTATATTTACGATCTTGTTTATCTTATTTCTATTTTGAAGACTGAGAGAGCCGTACCAACACTGAATGCCATAAGAAAGAACCCTTTGCACAAAGCAAGTGTAGAATATTTTCATCAATTTCAAATCAACATCAAAAGATCTTAATTTCCTCATAAAGTAGAGTTTCTTGTGTACAAAGCTGTTGTGTTGCTATTCCATCGGGAACCACTAACTGTTACTGAAAATAACACGTTAAAGGTCAATCAGTATATTAGAGCGAAAATACGGCCATTCAAACTCGGGATTTTGATCGAAAACTGGACAATGCGGCTCGAGTGGCGCTCGCAAATTCGCCAAACGTAATTTTGAACCTTGTCATAAGCTGACAGGAAGATATATTCGATTCGATAGTGTTTATTAGGTAGGTTTTGTAACTAATAGGTAGATTAATTGGATGCATAATTTCGAATATTAAACGTATTTGAGATGTTTTCTTGATTTTTCAATAAAATTAAGAATTTTAGAGATATTATGCATAAATGGATATATTTGCAAGTCAAGTGATGAGATATGAACTTCAATCAGCATATTAGATATTTTGTAGCTTATCAAAACCAAATAAAATTAAAAGAAAGATACTCGATCTAGCTGTGTCACTTTAATCCACGTCGTCGAGATGTTCTAAGTGAAATTGCCGATCATAGAATAAACGGAATACTAATGCGATCTAAAGCAAATTGGATTGAAAAGGGAGAAAAACCAACTAAATATTTTTTTAAACTAGAGTCTAGAAACTTCTTGAATAAATCAATCAATGTTTTAGAAAAACATGACGGAACGATTATCACAGAAAGTAAACATCTACTTGAAGAAACAAAGTTTTTTTTACGAAAAGTTGTATACTTCACAGGAGCAATCTGAAGTTAATCTGTCCGAAATGCTTAAAAATGCAAAATATGAAGTTTTAAATGATCGTGATAACTGTTACCTTGAAGGAGAACTAAAATTATGTGAATTGTCATTTGCTCTAAAAAACATGAAAAATGATAAAAGTCCAGGGCCCGACGGTTTTACTTCAGAATTTCTCAAATTCTTCTGGAAAGATTTAGGAAAATTTCTTCTTAACTCACTTAATTTTGGCTACGATACTGGAAATTTATCAATCACACAAAAGCAAGGGTTAATTACATGCATTCCAAAAGCAAATAAACCGAAGAAATATTTGAAAAACTTTTACCCTCCATTATTAATGAAGACCAGAAAGGCTTTGTAAAAGGACGATATATTGGCGAAGTAACAAGACTTGTATATGACTTAATGGAACATACCGAATCTTGTCAGATGCCAGGACTACTCCTACTCATAGACTTCGAAAAAGCCTTCGATTCAGTAGACAGAAATTACCTCAGCAAAGTCTTAAAGTCTTTTAATTTTGGACCGAGTATATCACATTGGATAGAAACATTTTACAATGATATTGAATCAAGAGTCTTGGTAAATGGCTTCGCATCAACTCCGTTTAAAATAAGTCGAGGTTGCCGCCAGGGGGATCCGCTAGCACCATATATATTTCTGTTATGCGTAGAAGTCTTAGGTATTATGATACGTAACAATAAGAATATTAAAGGAATTAAAATTGGAGATATAGAATATATTCTTTCACAATTTGCAGACGATACAACTCTTACATTAGATGGATCGGAAAAAAGCCTCTATTCTACCTTGAATACTTTGGAACTTTTTGCCCGTTTTTCAGGACTGAAAGTCAACATTGATAAAACAAAACTTATATGGATAGGTTCAAAAAAAAAGATCCCGATACAAGATGTGTAAAGAATGGAATTTTGACTGGTCACAATCAAACTTCACTCTTCTAGGTATAGATTTTGATATTGACTTAGAAAACATGGTATAAGGAAAATCTCGCGCATATCGACAGGCAAATGAATATTTGGTCAGCTCGAACATTGACCCCATATGGCAGAAATACTGTCCTTAAATCACTCCTCCTTCCAAAACTTAACCATCTGTTCTCCTCCTTACCTAACCCCAAAAAGAATGTTATTGAAAGACTGCAAAAGAAATGTTTTAACTTCATATGGAAAAATAAACCATATAAGGTTAAAAGAGATATAATAATACTGAATCCAGAGCATGGGGGTATAAAAGCTCCAAACATCAGAAAGATCATATCATCACAAAAAATAAAATGGATGAAACGTATCAGCGGTAATGATCTTAAATGGACACATCTGTTTAAACACTTACTAAGTATAAAAACTCCCTTTCTAATAACCGACTGTGGCTTCATTCAGAATGAAGTCTTTCCCCTTTTATCAAACTTTTTTTGGAAGGACATACTCTTAGAATGGTCAAACTTTATATCCATAAGCAAAAAGAAAATTTCAAATGAATATGACATATTGTCACAATCATTGTGGAACAATGAAAATATTTTAATAGGTAGACAGCCGTTTTTGTATTATGATTGGTTTAAAAAAGGTGTTGTGTTTGTGAATGATCTGCTACATGAAGACGGCAGACTGTTAACATATGAAGAATTTTCCAATACATTTTCAATAAAGACAAATTTTCTAACTTATGAATCTGTGAAAAGAGCAATAACGACATACAGTCGATCTCTAAACATTACCAATTTTAACAGAAAATTGTTTGGTCCAATTTATCCTTTTAATATATCACAAATAAATTCCATAATTTGGGGTAAAAAACTATATGCCTTTCTACTTGACTCAAAATTCATTCGTCTTCCAAGCTTTTCAAAATGGGAAAGAATTCTACAAACTGACTTTGCTGACAATGATTGGAAAATTTTCAACATAATTGCTAATAAATGTTCCAGATGCACAGATTTAAAATGGTTGCAATACAGAATTATTCATAACATTTTACCAACAAGACAATTCCTTTACAGAATTGGATATATTTCATCTCCGCTTTGTCCTTTTTGCCAAACAGAAATAGAAACAATTAACCATATGTTTTGGGATTGCAAACCTATCTTTAATTTATGGAAGGAAATAGAAACATGGTTAAACTCTGTACAACTGAAATTGAAACTAACAAATAATGTTATCATATTAGGAACTAGAAATATGTGCATGTGATGCACTGTGATGTCCCCCGCTAACATTTAATCCGAATTTAAAGTGACCCTACCCCCATTATGTACAATTTTCAAATTGTTTCCATGGAAACCAGCAAAATAACAATTCAGAATAACCAAAGTAGCAAAAGGCACCACTCCCCCAGTAGTTCTAACCACATATCAAATCAAAATATTTTGAATAGTTTTTAAGCTCAAGTATGGAAACAGACCTTACCCTCCATATACACCTAGTTCAACTTGTTTCTATAGAAACCAGAAAAATAATTCAGAATAACTAAAATAGAAAAAGGCACCACTCCACCACTAGGTCTAACCACATACCAAGTTTCGTAAAATCATATTAAATAGTTTTTGCGATATGGCCCGGAAATGGTCCTCCCTCCATATGTTCTAAGTTGAAACTGTTGCCATGGAAACCAGGAAAAATTATATAATTCAGAATGACCTAAATAGCAAAAGGCACCACTCCACCACTAG
Organism: Steromphala cineraria; assembly: GCA_916613615.1. NCBI lineage: Eukaryota > Metazoa > Mollusca > Gastropoda > Trochida > Trochidae > Steromphala > Steromphala cineraria. Next base: position 19,547,749 of record OU744737.1, read on the forward strand.
ATCTAACCACATACCAACTTTTGTATAAAAAATATTGAATACTTTTTGAGATATGGCCGGGAAACAGTCCCTACCCAAATATGCACTAAGTACAAACTGTTTCCATGGAAACCAGGAAAATTACAAAAGGCACCATTCCATCACTAGATCTAACCACATACCAAGTTTCGTAACAAAATATTGAACGGTTTTGGAGATATGGACCGGAAACGAAGGCATCCCCCAATATGCACTAAGTTCAAAATGTTTCCATGGAAACCAGAAAAAATAAAAAATTCAGAATAACCAAAATAGCCAAAGGCACCACTCCAGTACTAGGTCTAAGCACATACCAAGTTTCGTGAAAAAATATTGAACGGTTTTTGAAATACAGGCCGGAAAAGGTTCCTACCCCCAATATGCACTAAGTTCAAATTGTTTCCATGGAAACCAGAAAAAATAAAAAATTCAGAATAACCAAAATAGCAAAAGGCACCACTCCATCACTAGGTCTAAGCACATACCAAGTTTCGTGAAAAAATATTGAACGGTTTTGGAGATATGGCCCGGAAAAGAAAGCATTTCGGAATGACGGAATCACGGAATCACGTAATCACGGAATCACGGACGGAGGTGAAAACATTATGTCTCCCGAAAAATTTCGGGGGACATAATGAAAGGAAAGAACAATAATCCTGTAAATGCAATCATTTTATTAGTTAAACAATACATCTATAGATGCAGCATTAATGGTTTTAAACCAAAGTTAGAAAGAGTGAAAAATGAAATTCTACGGTATTATGATTTATCAAAATTTGTTTTTCTATCAACAGAAACTGAAGAAATGTTTTTCAAATATTGGTCATCTTTCCACTTGTTGTTTAGAAATAGTCCTGTTCAGCTGAAGTAATGAGATTATCAGCCACCTGTGGATCTATGTATTTGTTCATATATGTTGTTTATGTATACTGTTTATTTTGCCTGTAACACAAAATATGGAAAAAAAAAAAGAGATCTTTTTTCTCTGACAGTGGGACTAGGAGATGCGCATTCGCAGTACCCCGACCTCATAACTGCATGTCTGATTATTATTACCAACAGAAGACGGGTTGTAGTCAAAAGGGCCGAGGTGAAAGTCAAAAGGGCCGAGCCATTTAGTCAAATTGGCCGTGTTCCAAGTTATAAGGGCCGAACCCAAAAAATACCAACAAATAACATATCATATTCATCTTTTATTGACATCGTAACAACATTTCAACAATATTTTTATTGTGGCACTATTATTGTTCAGCACTTTTCACACTTTCAGGTGTAGAAATAGTTTTATACAGTACTGTTTTAGACTGTAGGTTTAGACATCTTTCTGGTTCACATTTACAGGCTTCAGTATTTATATCACAAGTTAGATGTAACCATATAGAACATAGATAACGGTATGTATACATGTACATCAAAATGTAAATGTAAGTGTAAGATTGGGGATGATCTCGGATGAACTTCTTTTTATGTTAGAGTGTTATCTGTTAAATGAAATACGAAAAAAATATCTACCTGCATATTATTATAAAATTTTATCAATAATTTGATATGTTTTACTTATGTCCATCCCATATAAACCAATACTTGTTAAAACTGCTCTGTATATCAAGAATGACTTGCGTATGCTCAATTAATTCATATGTAATTACTTCAATATATTATTTGATAACTCTATGTCATGATTTATTATTTATGAAAATAAACTTGACTTGACTTATAACTAATACTCTAACTCTTGAATTTTCGATTTCGTATTGATTGATTTGTTTTCTTAATAAATTACTCATTGTACTTTTAGAGTAGTTGTCACAATCAAATTAATTGTTTTCTTAACGAACAAGGTATTGCAGTAGACGATTGATTATGTGTTTTCTTAACTAATTACGTATTGTTGTAGAATCACCTCCATGGTTATATAACACAATTCAGTTTTTAAAAGTTTCAAGAGTTTACGTCGCTCATTCTCTACACCAAATATACGCTCAATAGATTTCCAAAACTCCACTGGGATTTAATTACACATATCTCCCAATTGAGTTGAATTTACGTCTTCATATATAAAAATTAATGTAAATGTACTTATTTTGACGGCTTTTATGTATCGAATAATTTCCGTTTATACACCTTTTTAAACAGTTTTTTCATAGTCGTACATTTACACCATGATTATTCTGTTATGCACATCTCATTCCAAAGCTTACAGAAAGTTTCATTCCACCAATTTTGTTTCCTCTTACACTTGCTATTTCTGTTAGTTGAACTATTTTGGTTTTTATTCATTTCTGTTGTCATCAAATTGAGTTCCGATAATTAACAAGGGAAAGATACTTACTATTTATGAAAACAGTTATCCAATCGCTTAAAAATACATAGCACAAGCCAAGGATTAATTCTGGAATTGATTGGAATCACTTGGCTAAGTTAACATATTACAACTATCAAATGTAGGTTGAATACAATGAATATATAATTTTACATATTTTCGGCCCTTTTTCCTCGGCCCTTATGACTATTTACTTCGGTCCTTTTGACTTTTTCACTCGGACCTTTTAACTATTTTTATCGGCCTTTTCATCCTTCGGCCCATTTGACCAGATCCCCAGTAGACTACTGTACAGTACTAAAGTACAGTATTTTGCGTCCCAATCTGAACTTGGTCAAACGTCATATTTAATATTATCAATGAGAAAATGATCTCCAACTATAACTAGAATAATCTCCTTAATTAAATTAAATGAATGACATCTAATAAATCAAATCAACCCCTAAGCCACTGATAGTGTCAAATTAAAATGTCCTACGGCATTCAGGTTATAAATTGCATCAGTCTAACCATCAATGCCCATAAAAACGGAAGTGTACGTGTGGATACCTCAACCGGTTCCGGAAGTGGAAAATCAACCAATCAGACATCGCCACATTCGCAAACCCTGACAGTCGGTCTATCCGTCTGGTTTATCAAACAAGGAAAGGATTAAATTTTACCAGAAACTTCGTGTATGAAAGGCAAATCAACTTGACTGAGTTCAAGATCAGGTATGTAGCAATAGTTTGACAGAATTTGAAGTTATTTGTTAATGTACTTTTTATGTAAACAGATAATGTGTGTCCCACGTGGGTACAGCATGCTGATTTTGACTGTTCGATAGGTTTGATCAGCTGATCGAATGTGATTATTATGTGATTCTATTTTCAATATTTTGATTGGAAATGTAAACTATTACTCTCAGCTGATAATATTGACCTTTTTATCAAGTTTAATTTAATATATGTCTTCACTCCAAAAAAAATGTCAACTCAACATGATAAACATGTTGATGGCATTTAAGATTTATCAACTGAAAAGAAATCAAAATGAAGTATCTTTAGCTTTGTCTGAAATTTACAATAAAAGTATCATACTATTAAACACAGTTCTAAAATGTGAACATACAATACTATGAGATTTTATGACTGCAGCCATTTAAAGTCACAATAATGAATTTAGTGTTAACAAATATATAATTTATGTTTGAATGAATATTCTCTTGGTAAATTGAAACCGAACAATGAACATGTATTTTTACTTTCATTCTGTTTAGTAGTGTTTACATTTATGAAGGTTTTCTATGTAGAATTTAATTGTTGAATTGACTTAATTATCAATATCTGAGATTTTAAATTGACTTGTTTGGTTATATAACTGATCCACGAGAAATGGGGATATCTTATACTATTCTAAGAAGGAAAAGTCCTTATTTATTTTCTACATACCCTCCACATAAACATCAATTTGAAGTTGAACAATGGTTGATAACTATTAAAAGTGTCTTTTCGTGTTTGAAATAGCATTTCGGCTACAGAGAAAAATATTTATATATATATATAAGTTGATGAAGATGAAACTACTTAATAATTAATATGATGTTCTGTTGTTCCTTGCAGCTTGAAAAAGATGAAGGTCTATACAGCCCTAGTTGCAGCTGTTATGTGCTCCATCGTAGCACAGACAGGTAATAAATTGGGAAGGGACTAATAAGAATATACCATATTTCCTCAAATAGACGCCCCGGCGTGTATTTTTTCAGACCCCCTTTACCCCCGGTGTCTATTCGAGGCCGGCGTCTATTTATGTTTTAGTAGGAAACAAATAATCTAGATGGTGTTAAGGGGGAATACTTAATTTCAATTTAACTACGGGAGCATTAATTAATCAACTTATCACCCGGCGTGTATTATAGACCTTGCGTCTATTCGAGACCTGGCGTGTATTTCCTTAAAACAGCCATACCACCGGCGTCTATTCGAGGAAATACGGTAAGCTTTGGGTCCCGACATGCAAGTCCCTTTTGATAGCAAGATCCTTTACTCATCAGGTTGTAGTTGTAGATTCATCAATGGAGATATATCATGGATTTGATGGATTCTTATGACACATTGAGCTCAAAAATTTTTTAATATCCTTTATTCCGATCTGACAGATTAATGTTGGACATCATTATACCTCGTAGTCAGAAATCAACCAAGTTTCAGATGTATGGAATTGTCAGAGTATTTATTTGAATTTAGAACTATGATCGTTATTTACTGAAAATTTTATGAGAAAAAGCTTGATGTAAGGAAATTAAATAAGTCAACAATATAAAGGTTATCATCCTCCTAGTTAAAGCTTGCAGTCAACAATATAAAGGTTATCATCCTCCTAGTTAAATCTTGCAGTCAACAAGATAAAGGTTATCATCTTCCTAGTTAAAGCTTGCAGTCAACAATATAAAGGTTATCATCCTCCTAGTTAAAGCTTCCAGTCAACAATATAAAGATTATCATCCTCCTAGTTAAATTTTGCAGTCAACAATATAGGTTATCACTCTCCTAGTTAAAGCTTGCAGTCAACAATATAAAGGTTATCATCCTCCTAGTTAAAGCTTGCAGTCAACAATATAAAGGTTATCATCCTCCTAGTTAAAGCTTGCAGTCAACAATATAAAGGTTATCATCCTCCTAGTTAAAGCTTGCAGTCAACACTATAAAGGTTATCATCCTCCTAGTTAAAGCTTGCAGTCAACAATATAAAGGTTATCATCCTCCTAGTTAAAGCTTGCAGTCAACAATATAAAGGTTATCATCCTCCTAGTTAAATCTTGCAGTCAACACTATAAGGGTTATAATCCTCCTAGTTAAAGCTTGCAGTCAACAATATAAAGGTTATCATCCTCCTAGTTAAATCTTGCAGTCAACAATATAAAGGTTATCATCCTCCTAGTTAAAGCTTGCAGTCAACAAGATAAAGGTTATCATCCTCCTAGTTAAATCTTGCAGTCAACAATATAAAGGTTATCATCCTCCTAGTTAAAGTTTGCAGTCAACAATATAAAGGTTATCATCCTCCTAGTTAAAGCTTGCAGTCAACAATATAAAGGTTATCATCCTCCTAGTTAAAGCTTGCAGTCAACAATATAAAGGTTATCATCCTCCTAGTTAAAGCTTGCAGTCAACAATATAAAGGTTATCATCCTCCTAGTTAAAGCTTGCAGTCAACACTATAAAGGTTATCATCCTCCTAGTTAAAGCTTGCAGTCAACAATATAAAGGTTATCATCCTCCTAGTTAAAGCTTGCAGTCAACAATATAAAGGTTATCATCCTCCTAGTTAAATCTTGCAGTCAACACTATAAGGGTTATAATCCTCCTAGTTAAAGCTTGCAGTCAACAATATAAAGGTTATCATCCTCCTAGTTAAATCTTGCAGTCAACAATATAAAGGTTATCATCCTCCTAGTTAAAGCTTGCAGTCAACAAGATAAAGGTTATCATCCTCCTAGTTAAATCTTGCAGTCAACAATATAAAGGTTATCATCCTCCTAGTTAAAGTTTGCAGTCAACAATATAAAGGTTATCATCCTCCTAGTTAAAGCTTCCAGTCAACAATATAAAGGTTATCATCCTCCTAGTTAAAGCTTGCAGTCAACAAGATAAAGGTTATCATCCTCCTAGTTAAAGCTTCCAGTCAACAATATAAAGGTTATCATCCTCCTAGTTACAGCTTGCAGTCAACAATATAAAGGTTATCATCCTCCTAGTTAAATCTTGCAGTCAACAATATAAAGGTTATCATCCTCCTAGTTACAGCTTGCAGTCAACAATATAAAGGTTATCATCCTCCTAGTTAAAGCTTGCAGTCAACAATATAAAGGTTATCATCCTCCTAGTTTAAGCTTGCAGTCAACAATATAAAGGTTATCATCTTCTAACTACTAAAATTTTCAGTGGAGTATAAAAAGTTACCAAATTTTGGTTCGCAAAATGATACAACTATAATGGAAATTTAAATAAATAAATCATGAAAGACGCGGGGGGAATTGAGACAGTTACAAAAGGTGTTTTGTCATGAGTTGTAATCTAGATTTGTATTTTCATTCCATAGATGCAGTTGCAGTCATGTCTATAGATCTTGGAGCAGAATTCATGAAAATTGCAATTGTTAAGGTACGTAAAAAGCTTTGCATCTTTTGTGATTTTAGTTTGCTAATTACTTGATTTTGTTTGAAGGTTCTGTACTGAAGAACGTCTGCCTGGAAAAAAATCGCTGTAACGGTAAACAGTATAAGAATCTATACCGAAATGTTGCTACTTTCTGCAATAAAGAAGTTGATCATCATAAAACTCTCCTTCAAATGAATAGGACATAGAACATTCAGATATTATTCCTTCAAAGTTCACGTAACAATGATGACAATGAACTATAGTATTATCATCTGTATCCCGACAGCCTGGTGTTCCTATGGAAATCGTCCTAAACAAGGAATCTTCTCGGAAAACTGCAGCTATTGTGGCATTCAGAGATGGAGAGAGACAGTTTGCTAATCAGGCATTTACAACAGTAAGTATAACGAGAGAAGATGATTAAAAATATTTTGAAATAAATGTGAGCAAATTTGATCTCAAGACTAAAATCTAAAATATTGATGATAACTTTCTTGTTGATATTAATTTGGGGCTATATCCAGGTACTTATAACACCTGCTCAAATCGCAAGGTACATGATTTAATACCCTGAGAGAAGAACCAAGCATCTACTACAGTAGAACACAGATATAGCGAACAATCGGATATAGCGAACAAATTTTTAAGTCCTGTCCATATACAATATCATTAAAATCATATGTGTATAGCGAACTAAATTCTTTGGTCCCTTGGAGTTTGTTATATCCGAGTTCTACTGTATATGCAATAACGTAAACATGTATGTCCATAAGCAACATATTGAAAGCATTCTGTGATATTGAAAATTATGTTTTACATTCTGATCAAGTCAAGTTCTCTTTTTATTTACAAAAAGATCAAAAGTCAGTTCAGCATATTTTTGGTTAAATGCCTTCAAATGGAATTTTAATTCACAAGATGAAATGAACAATGTTACAATGGCATATGAGGAGAGGCATAGATCCTTTTTTTTCATAAGTCAATTAAATGTCCATGACTTTGCTTTCAAGAAAAATATCTTTTAATCTTTTTCAGGCTGTCAGATTTCCAAAGAAAGGATTTGCATATTTGACGCACATTGTCGGCAGACACTTTGATGACCCTCAAGTACAACTTTACAAGGAAAGATTCCCTTTCTATGACTTGATAAAGGATGAAGAGAGAGGGACAGCCTTGTTCAGATTAGAAGAGTAAGACTTTGAAGAGTGTTTTTATAATCCAAAACTGTTCCACAGGAGACATCGTTTGTGCAAGATCAAGCGATATCTCCTAGGAGACGCTTTGACAGTAGATTTTAACAATGGCCTGTAATCAGAAAATACATGACATCACAAACGTTTTACATCATCAGCAATGACGTCACAATGCTATAACACCATGAACATGATGACATCACTGGTTTAGGAGTTGAAGGGCTATGCAGTGTTCAAAGATGTACATTTTTTCATGCTAATGTGATGGAAAATGATTTTGGGTGATAAATAGAATCTCACCCTCGTGTCTTCTGATATCAAATATATCAACACTCGTCGTTAAAAGTAAAATATCCTCGGCAGACCTCAGATATTTGTTACTTTTATCAACTTGTGTTGATATATTTGATATCAGAAGACACTTGGATGAGATTCTCTTTATATCTATAAACTTGACAGTGTGCTTAATTATCAATTCAGTTCTGGATCCAAAGAGGGCCATCCCAAAACCCCTTCAAATTTAAAAGAAATGCATGTATCATCAACCCAATATCTTTTTACTTTGGGTTGTTTGCTACATGGTTCATACTGGCCTTGAAAAGTGCTTGAATTTTGTTTTGATACTGGAAAAGTACTTGAATTTACAATGCTTACTAAATGTCCTGAAAAAGTACTGGGATTTTGCGGTAACGTCCTTGAAATTTTCAAAACTATACTGGAATTCCCTATGACATGGATCACAATAGAAAACACGGAAGTATTGTCTTTCTGCTAACTGCGCAAATTGATAGAGATTGAAATGAAACAAAACCAGTCTGAGTTTCCTATCATTCCAACAAAATCTGTAATTTTCTGCTTCTCACAATCGATTTTTTGGGGGAAATTCTGATGTCGCAATGTGGCGCTTTGGAATATGGCGGCATCAAAACCTAAAGTTTTTTTAATATATGTACTTGAAAAATGTTGAAAAGTCCTGGAAAAGTACTGGAATTTTATTCTGTTTTGGCTGTTTGAACAATGTGTTAGTTTCCAAATCCCTTTTCAGTGGTTTTAAGATTATTTCATTGAGTAACCATCCAAGAGGGTAAATGGCAGAATGAGATATACATGTTACATATGTTCAGGATGATGTCTTTATATATATATATATATATTTAGAATTTACAACTTTACTGGATTAAGCAATGTAATTTTCTTGAAAACAAATCTAGCTTACATTTGATATCATATATTTAAATCCAGCCATAGATAAAAGCCAATGCCTGAAAGAATATAATTTAAATAATTTATGTTGTTTTGTTTAATTGTATTATTTCTCCTTTGCAGCGGGACAATCTACAGCCCAGAAGAACTGATTGGTATGATCCTGGAGTCTGCACGAGAATATGCTGAAGAATTTGCAGGTATGTCAAAAATAAGCTACTCTTAGGATTTTGTAGTGTTTATCACTTGCATTAACTTTTTAGCTCATCTGGCCTGTAAGGCCTGATGGGCTTATGGCATGGCATGGTGTCCGGCGTCCGTCCATTCGTCCGTCCGTCCGTAAACTTTGTGGAATTTCGACTTCTTCTCCAGAACCATTAGGCCTAGAAAGCTTACACTTGGTGTACAGACTCCTTGACTAGTGAGGATTATAAATTGTAGCTTTGGTGGCCCTGTGGCCCCTAATAAGTGCGACAGGGGCCACACCCTAAAAACCTATTTTCATCTTCTTCGCCAGAATCATAAGGCCTAGAAAGCTGAAACCTTGTGTACAGACCCCTTGACTAGTGAAGATTAATAATTGTAGATTTTGTGACCCTGTAGCCCCTACTAAGGGGGGAACCACATTGGCCACACCCTAAAGGAAAATCAAATATACAGCCTGATGAGCTACAGAGCCAATGGCTCTATTTTTATGTTTCCAGCTTGTATTGAAAATTTTTTTTTTGAAGTTAAATAGATAATTCAAATATGTACATCAATTGAAATAAATTCTGTGAATCTTAGGATATTGATCTTAAAACAATTTAAATTGGTAAATTAGTTAAAAGTATTTATATGTTGTAATCATCCAATGAGAAGAAAATTTTAACTTCCACATTAGTTTAAAATTTGCTCCTCATACATTTATTTAATTATGTCATATTTTCTGTCAATCCAGATCACCCCATCAAAGACGCGGTTATTACGGTTCCTGCTTACTTCAACCAGGCCGAGAGGAGATCCATAGTTGCTGCAGCTAATCTTGTTGGTCTGAATGTCTTACAACTAATGAGTGACAACGCTGCCGGTGAGAGTTATCTCCCTTGATTTATTTCTTTAGCTCTGTTTGATTGCACTTATTATAAGCTAGCTATGAAAAGAATGCAGAAATTGTTAAACACATTTTGTGAAGAAGATAAGTTCGTGACCATTCTGCTCTAGAGTTACCTCCCTTGATAGAATACTTGAGCTGAGTTCGATTACATTTATTAGAAGTTAGCAGTGAAAAGAATTCCTGAATCTGGTCTGGTTTCTTGAAATTTTGAAGTTAAAAAGATGCCGTTGTTAATCTTCTGAGGTTGTAAAATATGGAGGTTGTAACTGTATCAGTGACATCACTATCGGAACACCATTCTCAAGAAGTAAAATTGACAAATTGCTGCATTGTTGATTTCAGTTGCCCTGAACTACGGAGTGTTCCGAAGGAAGAATTTCAACTCCACTATGCAGTATTACATCTTCTACGACATGGGGGCGACAAGCACAGTTGCTTCAGTAGTCGGTAAGAGATCTAGCTTAGATTTAGCTAGGCTGACTAGGGCTGCAACGATTCACTACGATGCATCGAAAATCGATTCAGATTTATAATATCGAAAATCGATTCATGATTCAAAATTTCGATTCGATTCACTTTTAATTTTTCTTGCTAAAAATAATCAAAATTTTACCTAAATAAGATCTTGATATATTGCATTAGCGAGTGTTAACAAGTCACGTAAAGTTTTTAAACCGGAAACCAAGTCAACAATATGTCAATATGTCTACAATATGTAACGTAATCAGTGATTGGTTAATATCCTCATCCTCAAGGCTCTCGACCAATCAGCGTGGTTTATACATTTGCCTTAGCAGCGCTGCATGGCAACGGTCGAGCAATATGGCCGAATCGAATCGAAATAAATCGAATCGAGCTGTAAAAATTAAAAAATTGAATCAAAATTGTCTAGGTGAATCGTTGCAGCCCTAAAGCTGACAATATTTCATATCCCTGCTGATGGCATGATTTCTAACACTATTGAGGCTCCTGGGTAAGTTGGTAACTTGCCTTTATGCTACACACAATCGTATCAGTACTTGGTGAGATAAAAGCTGCAAATTTTACAAAGATACATCGACATGGAACATTGAACAGAGTTTTCATCATTGACATCTTGGACATTTTCAGGATTTTAGTAGTTTTCTGATCATGGCCCTTACCTTTCCCATTCTCTGATTAACAATTGAAGCACTCATAACTTCTTTGAGAGGCATTTTAGAAGTTGGAATGACAATAATGCTGAGGAATATATGGATGACAACTTCTCTCTTCATTGTATGCGACGTTTCGACGCAGATTCTTGTGTCATTCTCAAGCAGAGATTGAAGCACTCATAAATGAAGAGAACTTATTTCGAATTGATTGAAGAAAGGGACCTATTACAGAAGGACTGTTTAATGTGAGAGAAAAATACATAAATGACATGCTATTGTACATGCCCCTGGTATAATATAAACGTAACCATTAGGGATGTCACGATACACCGATGCATCGTCGTGGTACAGTTTACGATACAATACACAATACAGTCAACTGTATCGTGATACAAATTTTAGTGAATATCGTTCAATTTTTGTGTGGAAATCGCGTCAAGAAATCCAGAGTTGATTAAATTCCTTGTTAATATAGTTTTATATTGCATTAAATTACTTTTTCATGAAGAAGTTGTGTTTAAATGCTGGTTACTCGGATAAGTCTCTTTCGGAATATTAAATTTAGATCCCTGAATATTTATCTGACCTAAATAATGTCGCATCAAGTGTATCGCGATTTGTATCATTTCGTGACCTTAGTATCGTGATATGTATTGTATCACATGGTACCTGTATCGTGACATCCCTAGTAAGCATGGCATGTGTGTCCCCAGGGTACCAAGTTGTGAAGATGAAGGACGGCACGAGGATGGAGACCAACCCACAAGTTGTTGTCAAGGGTATTGGGTAAGTTCATTTACTGCTACATAATAATAACACTTTATTGTCCTCAGTACATGTACATTGGAAATTTGATTTATGCCAATGGCACCCGGCAGCCACAGTGCAGCACCAGTTAATGCGTTGTTCTGCCTATACAATGCTGAGTGTCAAGCAAGGCAGCAACAACTCCCACCTTTGTCTTTTGGTATGACGCGACCGGGAATCGAACCCCGGTCTACCTGGTGACGAGCGGACACTCTACCACTGAGCTACGCCCTATCAGGACTTTCCACAGTGCATAGAGGCAAAAGGTGCAAAACATTTGGGATTTGTAGGTGTCCTTTGTCACAATATATAAGCGATCAAGCAGGAAGGTTGATAAGCCATATCTTACATGTAAGGTGAGATTCACAAGGCTACTTTAAAAGAACATTTTTCATTGGCACATTATTTTCAAAAGTCATGTGGGTGGTTTGATACCGTTTATCCAAAAATGTTTCTCAAAACTTGAAAGCTTTCACACTCGCAGATACAAGTGATGCCCTTGATTCATAAGAGTTGCCCTGTCACCAATATTTATTATCTAACAGGGGAACTTGTCCAACAAGCCAATACTCTGTTCTTATTTCTTTTATAATTCAACCCCTCCAATTTCAAAAGATTTCCTTTAGCACGCTGTTGAAATTTTAATAGTAATTTGTCATTTTGACCCCAGGGGAAAATATGTTGGGAAATTTCAAATTCATGGAGAAATTACAGAAGTTTTAACAGTTGAAAATATATTTTAAAAATATATTGTGATTACAGGTTTGATAGAACACTCGGAGGACTGGACATCACACTGAAACTGCGAGACCATCTGGCTAAAATATTTAACAGCCAGAAGAAGACGAAGAAGGACATCTTCACGGATAATAGAGGCATGGCGAAGCTGCTGAAGGAATCTAACAGAGTAAAGCATGTGCTTAGTGCAAATGCTGATCACTATGCTCAGGTAAATGAAATTAATATAAGTTATACCATTCAGAGCCGGGGTATTTGGGGAGACTCGTCGCATAACACCAAGCTCAAGGCGGATATCTTCCCATATACCCCGCCTCTGAATGGTATAATGAATTTATCTTACCAAATGTTTAAACAAAACGCATATAATATGAAGATAAAGAGTAAGAGAAACGTTAACTGCTTAAGTCATTTTACTATAGTTTGTTCAAAGCTTATCGGTTGATCAAAAGTAACCAGCTTGATCATACATTGTATATTTCTAGACGCTCAATCTGCACGCTTTTTTCATGCTTTTTATCGCCCCGCTGAAGAGAGCGATATCAGTATTTATCTAGGGTCACGTGGATCAATTATAGATCGAGATTCTTACATGAGGTAGGATAATGCCTTATAGAGTAATTCTGCGAGTTGTCGGGGTCAACTAGGACAAACTTTACCAAAAGTGTCATATGATTGAAAAGTATCGACTTTTAGTACAGGAATGTTTGAAGTCGCAGCAATGATTGAAAACCGGACAATGATGCGCAACAATCAGTCAAATGTATTTTTGAAACTATCTGAGCAGCCAGAATGACAGTTACGAGTAAATAATCTTTGTTACTTTTATATATCAAATTTTAGGCGTCTGATTTCGGCGGATATATAAGACTTTTTAATTTAACAACTTTATTGTACACTTGTTGGACATTCCTTTTGTGCCAGTGGCAACCGGCAGCCACAGTGCAGTGTCAGTTAATGCATTGTGCAACATTGTGCAACTCAACAACTCCAACCTTTAGCGTTTTTAGCTCATCAGGTCTGATTTGGTGACCCCATGACCCCATGACCCCTAATGGGGTCACAGGGGTGAAAACCTCAAAAACCTATTTCCATCAAAAGTCTGATGAAATACAGAGCCCATGGCTCTATTTTTAAATATGAAATGACCTGGAGTCACCTCTTCTGTCGATTAGCAACTGAGCACGAAATAATCTTACATATTACAGGAATGTCGAGGTAAGACTGATGTTAGTGATAATCTTTTTGTCTTCATAAATATCTGATAAAAACGGCAGTCTTAACTTTAATCATGATTAAAAATCATAGCACGTGGTCCTGTGCAATACTCAGTCGACCGCAATCAGTATAGTTCAGCAACAACGGGCGCGGCTCGCTGTAAGAGTGGGTTACTCGCTCACTGCTGAATAAACTGAGAGTTTGAAGGGTTCATTCCCTGCCCCACACTGAGACACAAATCGAGAGACTTGTGGTGTCACCTTGGGAAAGTGAGTTTGTTCAAAATGTGCCTCTGTTCACCCAGCAGGAAATGGGTACCTGGTAAAGAGTTGTGTTGGTGGTGACCTTCTAGCGACATATATGTCAGCTTGGGTTAGACCAGGGTAATGGAGCATGGAGCGCTCTGAGTCTGCAATGCAGAGATTTAGTGCTGTATAAAAGTTATCCATTATTATTATCCCCCGCCACGAAGTGGAAGGGGGATATAGGTTTGGGCTCCGTCCGTGCATCTGTCTGTGTGTCCGGCCGAGTTAAAGGGGACAACTTTTCTAAAAAAATATTTAAGATAGGCTAACCAAACTTGCTGTGTGTCTTCATTGTATCAATACCTTGATAGAGTTCAAAAATCAGAACCGCAAAATTATTTTTTACGGAGTTATTGCCCTTTTCCCCTGTTTTTGGACTCTGTTCGAGAGTGTCGTAAAAGGGGACAACTTTTCTCAGAAACTATTTAAGATAGGCTAACCAAACTTGCTGTGTGTCTACATTGTATCAATACCTTGATGGAGTTCGAAAATCAGAACCGCAAAATAATTTTTTACAGAGTTATTGCCCTTGTTTTGTGTTTTGGACTGTTCAAGGATGTCCTCAAAGGAGACCACTTTTCTCAAAAAACTATTTAAGATGGAATAACAACATTTGCACTGTGTCTTTAGGGTATCAATACCTTGATGGAGTTCAAAAATGAGGATAATGCAATTACTTATTACAGAGTTACAGCCCATTTAGGAAAATATTGGGAGCTTTGATGAAAACTTATTTGGCGGGGATGTTGATGACCATGTCTTCTTGACAGTTCTTGTTATTATTATTTTGCTACTGTAGGTTGAAGGTCTGCTGGATGAGAAGGATTTCCGTGCCAAAGTTTCGAGGGAGGAACTTGAAGAGATGTGCAAGGAGTACTGGCCTAGGCTCGTCAAGCCAATCGAGGATGCTCTGAAAATATCAGAAATAACAATGGTAAGTTTTTACTTTGACTTGAAAATGTGAATAATGCTGAGGAATGTATGGATGACAACTTCTTTGTTCAATATATGCGACGTTTCGACACAGATTCCTCTGTTTGAGAACGACACAAGAATCTGGGTCGAAACGTCGCATACAATGAACAAAGAAGTTGTCATCCATATATTCCTCAGCATTATTGTCATTCCAACTTCTAAAATGCCTCTCAAAGAAATTGAAAATGTGAGACAAATATTTTTATCAAAATTGCTTTCTGTGATGAGAAAATTTGTAAAATAACAAGTTTGTTTTTAATGTGACTGGAAAATTATGAATACCAATGGTAGAGCTTCACTGTGAAATTGACCAAATACAAGACAAGTTAACAGCTATGCTTCCTTAAAGGCACCACTCGATCGTTTTTTATCCGCCATTTTGAAAGGTTAGCATTGTGAGAAAACAAATGTGCTGTAATATGCTTGTGTAATGAGATTTTTGAAACTGTAAAAATAATACATTTAGCATTAACTTACAATTGTCAATGAAAATTTTAAAATATAAAATTAATAAAAAAACGTGCTACTGCACCTTTAAGTGAATGAAATGCACTTGAAAATAGGAGTAAACCATTTGTAATATCTGTATCATTGTCATGCTATTTCTGAGTGTCATTCAAGGTACCACCAACACTTTTTCTAAACACCATTCAAAATAACCTACAGCCACCTCCCCTCCTTTACTTACCCATGTTATGTTCTGAAATGTCAGTTAAAAGACATGTCTTGTTATCTAACTTTTGGAATAAGGATTCTTATGTTTGTTGTTTCACTAGTGTTATAAAATCAATATTCTTTCGTTGTGTTTCAGGGGGAGATAACTGAGGTAATCTTGATGGGAGGAGGTACCAGGTTACCTAAGGTACAGGAAGAGCTACAGAAATTCCTCGGAGGGTACGTCACTAATTTGTCTCTTATTGCGCAAGTACAAATAATGAATACTGCCCCAGTGTATGAAATAAGCCTGAAAAGTAGCCAGTACATGAGTGGTTATTTGTAGATTTTGTTGGAAGGGAAATTTGAAAAATTTACCATACATATTTAGGATTTGGGTTTTGTTTATGGCATGGCATGGTGTCCAACGTTTCTTCTGTCTGTCCTTCTGTAAACTTTGTGCATTTTCTGGTTCTTCTACAAAAGCATAAGGCCCGAAAAGCTGAAACTTGGTGTATAGAGTTAGACTCCTTGACTTGTGAGGATTATTAATTGTAACCTAATAAGGGCCACAGGGGCCACACCCTTATAACACACTTATTTGCAACTTTTATTTCAGCAAGGAGCTTGGTAAAAGTATCAACACCGACGAATCTGCAGCTATGGGAGCAGTTTATCATGCTGCTTATCTCGGGAAGGGTTTCAAAGTGAAGACATTCTCTGTGAAGGAGGGAAATATATACCCTATTGTTGTAAGTATTGGAGAATTGTGAAGCATAATTTTCAGTAGAAACCGTATTTGGGTTATAACTTAAAAGTGTACAAAATTGATGATCTGATTATGATTATTATAATATAAGTTATACCATTCAGAGGCGAGATACATGGGGAGATATCAGTCTCGAGCTTGGTGTTATACCACCAACCGAAGGGGACTATGGCACTTCTGTTTACAAATTTAGAGTTTACTCAGATTTGAAAAGTGCATGGACTCAACTGTGTCTAGTGGTCTAAAGAGGTCTTGAAGTGCACTTTTTCGAATGTTTTTGTTGATTTGTGTGTTGAATTAACATGACCGGTTACTTTCAGGTTGAGTTTGACAAACACAAGACGAGTGATGGCGGAGAAGAAACATCAAAGAAAGTTCGTCGCACACTCTTCGGTCGCATGAACCCATTTCCTCAGAAGAAAGTGATGACCTTCAACAAACACTTCTCTGATTTCTCGTTCACTGTCGGATACGGAGATATCGACTTCCTGTCAGAGGAGGATAAAGAGTAAGTCTCATAAGCAAAAGGTGTTAAATAATAGTTCGCATTTCTTACAAAGCTTCTCAGACAAGGCCCTGACTGATTTGCTGACTATGACCTTATCATTCTAAAGTACCATTCTCTCTGTTCAATCTGTTTCTTGTAAGAAAGCAGACCCTTTTGTTTTGGGACTTTGACATTGTTTTCAAACTTACAGCTTTGAAATGAATTAATTTTAAGAGATTTTTTTTAGAACAATGTAAGCATTGCAAACCACACATGCCAAAAAAAAATCCCTCTTGCTATCAAAGACTACACATTATTTGATAGTCTAGATTTTCAATAATTTTTCGTTTTCCAGAACTTTCCGCCAAGCAGTGTTATCCAACGTGTCACTGACTGGGGTCGCTGATGCGTACAAGAAACACGAGGAAGGGTCTGAAGCCAAGGGGATCAAAGCTCATTTTGTGATGGACGGCAGTGGCATTCTTTATTTGGATAAGGTGAAACCCTTGAATAATTTATAAGTTTAGAGAAGTGTTACCTTCTTTATGATAGCCTGCCTATGACGTAGTCTGGAAAATAGCACCATGCATGTTTTTCCCTACCTGTCACTAAATAATGTTACGGAGCACAACTTGAAATCTACTCAGAAACTTCAATTTTGGTATAAATGTTACCTGTGTGGTGATGTTTTGCATTTCAGGGATTTTAATGGTAGGTTAATGAAATTTTGTTCTTAAAGGGGCAGTAGCACGTTTTTTGATAAATTTATATTTTAAATTTTTCAATGATAATTAATGCTTAATGTACACAAGCCAATTATCCATAGTAAGAGGACAAAAGGATGAAGATTACGAAAAAAATCCATTGGCACTTAGCAGCCATTTTGTGTGAACACCTTTAATTCATTTTGTGTAAGAAAATGAAATCGCATGGCTTAAATTTGCATTATATATTTGAATTATTACTGCTCCATTTAGTTTAAATACATTGTCTTGTAAACAGAACCATTAATTTTCATTTTTCTGACATTACCTTATATTCCCCCTAAAAACGTGCTACTGCCCCTTTAAAGTATGATCTAAAAACTGCCAAATTTCTGACTGTGTTTCGGGGCGAGATAGCGCAGTGGTTAGCGCGTTCGGCTTCGGATCAGTAGGTCTGTGGTTCGAATCCCGCCAGGGGCTCGACAACGTCTGCACTAGAGAACTGTTCTACACACAGTCAGGTTTGGGTGCAATGCTACACTTAATTTCAGTGCAGTACCACCCATGGTTGCTAGTTCCAGCCAATGCTCACAGGTTTCACCGCAATGCTTAGCCACAATAGTGTTGCAGGCTTTCTCCCTGAAATAATACTAGCAGCCGGGATATAAGTGAAATACTCTTGAAAGCCGCGATAAACCCCATATCACCTCACCTCACCTCTGACTGTGTTTCCAGTGCAGAACTTGAAACTTGCTCTCAAGACTCAATCAACATATAAGCAATGTTTCAAGACTATTGATATTTTCACACCATGAACTTTTTACTGAAAACAATCATTTATTTCAGGTTGAATCTGTGTTTGAGAAGACTGGAGCTGTGGAAGATGAGAAAGATCAATCTGCCTGGTCTAGTATGTATCAAGCTTTTTGATTGGTCAAGATCACATTTGTAACAAGCATTTTAATTGGTTTTCAGCCTTATTTTTCTCTCCCTGTTGTTTGTGAAGAAAATTAATCAACCTTTTCCAAATTACCTTTAAGAATTTATGTTGAGAATTTTGATACTACCTTTCTCTGTCCAAAATATCTTAGTAAGATTGCTTAAAATTATCGAGATAGTTAACACATGGTTCGCACGGTCCTGGAAAACTACTTGAATTTTTTAGGGGTACTTGAAAACTACTGGAATTCTGATATTACTCGAAATGTGCTGGAAAAGTACTGGAATTTTGTTCAAAAGTACTTGAATTCGCCCAAATGTACTTGAATTTTAAATAATGTTGAAAATAAGTCACTAATTGAAAAGATAATGATCAAATTCAAAACCAGGAAGTGAAATCGTTGTGTTTCTACTCGCAGTCGTCATTCGGAAACGCTCGTATTTTTCCGTAGCATTCGCATCTTTCCGTAAGTAGCCGAATCATTCCGATTGACATGCCTCGTGGTAATCTAGGTCAGACAGCGCTCGCACCAGTTTGACTTGTTTTGCGAAGCTATAAATATCCAATGAGTTCGAGAGGACATTGTGTGTTTAACCCTAAGTGGGAGAGCAACCCAGCTTATAACAAATGGGTGAAGGCCATGAAAGGGGACAAACGTAAAGCGTTGTGCCGCGTGTGCGACACTGTGATAGAAATATCTTCCATGGGGGAGAGCGGACTAAAATCTCACATGAAGGGGGCGAAACATCAACGCAATGTCGGGAGATCATCTGCATTCAGTAGTATTTCAAGCTTCATTTCTAAAAGTGAATGTGATACCGGTAGTTCCCGTGAGTCTGACAGTGATGCAACTGAAACACTCTTTACTGTCCCGCCACCACCAACTTCTACTGTAACTCGGACCGACACTCGGCCTTTATCAAGTTATGTAACCAAAGAAGACGTTACCAAAGCGGAGATTCTTTGGACACTGAAACTAGTAACGGATCACCAGTCGTACAGATCGACTGAAGAGTCCAATCTGCTGTTTAGGGCCATGTTTCCAGATAGTACAATAGCGAAACAATTCACATGTGGAGAGAAAAAGGCAGCTTACGTCAGTGTGTTTGGTATTGGTCAACATGTCTTGGAGTTACTGAAAAAGTCTGTGTCAGAATCAGGACCAGTTGAGTTCACTGTTAGATGAAAAGGTTGAAATTTTGAAGACGTGCTAATCAACTGTGTAATGACATACATGTATGTACCCAATACAAATAGATATTAAATACTTATTTTTACCATGTAGTGGTAAGATTGTGTACAGTAATATCAGTGACATTACAAAATTGAACTTGCTGATGGAAGAATGTGTAATAGAAGTCTTGAAGTGCTGTTAAACTGTGAAATGTATTATTATAAGTACATATCTACAACAGTAACTATTTGAATAAAATGTACTTGAAAAATACTGAAAGGTACTTGAAAAGTACTTGAAAAGTACTGGAATTTTTGTTCATTTGGGCTGTACGAACCATGTAACAAAATCAACTTCCTAGTCACTTATTTTAGTTCTTAATGATATCTAAGAAATAAAAAATTTTCCTTGATTCCAAAAAAACTCAAAAAAAGAAATTCAGACCTCCTAAAAAAGCGTCTAAATATGAACAATTATCATTGCTCAGCTAACAGCCGTTTTGGAAAGATATTTTTTCAATCACTGTTTTTCAACTGTATACATATTTGAGCCATTTTATCTTCACACCTTGTAAAGAACTTTCCATCAATCATGTTTTATTTGGTTGTGTTTTTTGGCAATTTTAGATGGAAACAGCTCGTTATAAAACGTTCGATATATTGGATATTTTCAGAAGTGTGTACCGATTCGTATCACGTTCCTGTATTGCAATTTACCGATATATCGATAATACCGCCCATCCTTAGTTTTTTTATGTCTAAACTTTTGTCTAATTTCTCCAGAAATAGGAAGTGCCATTGGGGGTCTCTTCGGTGGCTCTGAAAATAAGGATGGAGATTCCGATGTGAAGTCTGAGGAGATGGACGCTGTAAGATTGACATTATTTCGTCATTTTGTGTTTAAATTACATTGTGAATTCATTCATGTTGCTTATTGTTCGCACCATCTGTTGATCTCTTCTTTAAATCAACTTTGATAACAAAATTATTTGGGCTTTGTATTTTTAATACAATTAACATTAGAATATGTAGTTATTTGGTAATAAGTAGTTTTACATTTTATAACAATTTCTTATGTGACGTAAAAGTTATGTGAATTTTGGAGTCAAATGTTTTATTGGTGAAAAGAAATTTTTTGGTAAATAATTGCAAAATTTACTTTGTACATTAATTTCAATGTAAGTCAATCATCTTGCTCATTCATGCTTTAGATTTTTAGAATCAGCATGCTTTGTGTGCATGCAGACTCTGAAAAAATTGGTTGTTGAACTAGGTGCTTATCAATTTTGGATCATCAATTGCCCCTTTAGCTGTAAGAAAACTGTAGCTCCAACTCCTTACAAATAATTTACCATATTGCTCCTAAATAAACCTTCATTCAGCTAGATTTGATGTACCGTAATGCTTCTCACAATTGGCAGTCTCGCTGCTGTGTGTCTAGGTACCCGGTCGAGGGTGCGGATATGTGATAGCTTATTTCTCAAAATTTCAAGGGACACATAACAATAATTGGTGGGCATATTTTCCCAGCACCCAGAACAATGCAGAGATTTTGGAATAATACCGAGATTGTTCAATGTTTTAGCTCTGTAATTTTTTGTTGTGTGCAATAGAAAAATCATATATAATAATTTTTTAATTACTTTTTTGCCAAAGATCAAAGGTTAACCTTATAAACAGTTCAAATGACATTATTAAACATTATCAATGATTTTTAGATGTAATTTCAATGAAGGTATAAATTATGAAAAATAACTGTCCGATATCTAAATTTTATTTTTGCTGTGTGTGCAAGATGAATATATTTTCTGCTTCAGATGTATTCCATATTGTTTGTAGCTTTTGATCTTTTATATTTATCTGTTCAAAACACTGTTACCATAAACTAGAACTTTCTCAAGTTTTAGGACAGTCAGATTGCCTTTATGATCCTTTATGATAAGATTTTCATAAATGATCAAAAAATTATTTCCTATTATATAATACATTCTTGTCTACATTTTAGTACTATTTTAGTACTTCCTGAACCAGTGAGTTAAACTCTAAAGTACTAGTTTATGGCATTTGGTTGACAGCTTTTTTTTCTATTTTCTTCTCAATTGTTTGTGTGGCTATCCAGGTACGAGGGAATGATACAAAACCGGAAGTACCTAAAGCTGAATCCGAAGATGACAAAGATAGCAAAAAGGAATCTCAAGACAAACCTTCTAAAAAAGAGGATAAAAAAACACAGAAAGAGGACGAGAAAAAGGTCGAATGCTTGAACGATTTCTTTAAAATGACTCTTCCCTAATAGAGACAATTTGCAATGTCGGACGCAGATATTTTGAGAAAAGGGGAGGCTTTATGAGAAGGGGAGGGTAAGCTTTATGAGAAGGGGAGGGTAGGCTTTACAAGAAGGGGAGGTAGGCTTAATGAGAAGGGGGAAAAGGCTTTGAGAAGGGGAGGGTAGGCTTTATGAGAAGGGGAGGTAGGCTTTATGAGAAAGGGAGGGTAGGCTTTATGAGAAGGGGAGGGTAGGCTTTACAAGAAGGGGAGGTAGGCTTTATGAGAAGGGGAGGGTAGGCTTTATGAGAAGGGGAGGGTAGGCTTTATGAGAAGGGGAGGGTAGGCTTTATGAGAAGGGGAGGTAGGCTTTACAAGAAGGGGAGGTAGGCTTTACGAGAAAGGGAGGGTAGGCTTTACAAGAAGGGGAGGTAGGCTTTATGAGAAGGGGAGGGTAGGCTTTATAAGAAGGGGAGGTAGGCTTTATGAGAAGGGGAGGGTAGGCTTTATGAGAAGGGGAGGTAGGCTTTATGAGAAGGGGAGGGTAGGCTTTATGAGAAGGGGAGGGTAGGCTTTATGAGAAGGGGAGGGTAGGCTTTATGAGAAGGGGAGGGTAGGCTTTATGAGAAGGGGAGGGTAGGCTTTATGAGAAGGGGAGGTAGGCTTTATGAGAAGGGGAGGTAGGCTTTATGAGAAGGGAAGGGTAGGCTTTATGAGAAGGGAAGGGTAGGCTTTATGAGAAGGGAAGGGTAGGCTTTATGAGAAGGTGAGGTAAGCTTCATGAGAAGGGAAGGGTAGGCTTTATGAGAAGGGGAGGGTAGGCTTTATGAGAAGGGAAGGGTAGGCTTTATGAGAAGGGAAGGGTAGGCTTTATGAGAAGGGGAGGTAGGCTTTATGAGAAGGGGAGGGTAGGCTTTATGAGAAGGGGAGGGGACTGAATCATACACCCAACTAGTTGTATGACACCAATAAATCCACCACTGGGTTGGAAAAATATTTGGACATGTGACAATATTTTGAAAACTTTGACACTTTTCAATGATTCTGTATTCTATGAATGCTTATACAAATCTTGTAATTTTATTTCAATTTTGGGGTTTTGAGACATTTGGTTTTGAATCAGAGACATTTATAAGAATTAACCATGATGGATTTGGTACATAAAACTGCTGACTGCAATGTCTCTATTGGAGAAATTGTCAATACAGCTCATTAGTGAAAGTAGCCCTTCTTATGTCTGTTGTGAATTTTGGCATGTTGTGATATGTTTCTTACATGGAATTTTCTTGTCATATGTTCTTTCTGCGTTGTAGTTTTAAAAGTTTGGTGTTGTGATTTTTGTTCCGAAGAATCAAATATCCATTTTGTTCACATATATATAAACCGGTATATTTATTATTTGAACCCTGTTGAAAAAACCTGCCTGTAAATAAAATAATATCTATGTATTGTCTGCTCTTCAAAATTAACCAATATCTTCAATGTTTTTGATACGTTAGACAAACTACTCAACTTAGTACGAACTCGATGAAACATATTTGTTAAGAAATTTAGCATTTAAAGGATTTTTGTGCATACAACTTGGGAGATTTCAATTTTAATTTCAACAATGACTGCATTTGCTATTGTTGATGTGTACCAAACTTTAACGATCAATGAGTTACTTTCAATTTCATATATATTTCATATATCTATATTAGATAAAACTTTCATTGCACTTTTCATAATTTTGTTTTTCTTAATGAGAAATTCAATTTTTTCTTTCTCTTCTGTGAAATAGACAACAGAAGATGAGAAACCAGAAGATGAGAAACCAGAAGAGGAAAAACCAGAAGAAGGTACAAAGGAAGAAAAGAGCGAAGACAAGAAAGATGAAAAAGAGAAGAAAACAAAGGGCAAAGACAAGAATGGAAAGAAGGACGGAAAGGATAAAGAAAAGAAGGATGAGAAGAAGGAAGAAGAGAAGAAACCAAAAATTGTAACAACAAAAGAAGAAATTGCTTCAGCCATTGATGTCCTTGACCTTCCGGACCTTAGCAAGGACAAGGTCAAGGCATCCAAGAAAAGGTAACTGTAATTTGTTCTCTCAAGACCTTTATCAAAATGATAGGGGATGTTACTTTTTCGAGAGAGCATAGTGATAAAGTCATGAAAATTGAAGAAAACAAATATATCTGTAATATGTGTTGATAGATAATGCAATGTTACTACCATGAATTGAGTTCAATATTCTTGAAAATCCACAAAACATCTCGCTTAACCTTGATTTCCAAGACTGGAAAAATTTCCAAGTCTGGCAAATTTATTGAAATACTTCATGAAATAAGTGACACATCCAATTAAGACCTCAATTATTTAATATCCTATTTTCTGCTGGCTAACCATTTTAGATTTGTTTATATTTTAACCATTATTATTAAAGTAATATTTGGAAAAGCTGTGTGGCGCTTATTGCTGAAAAATTGCTCTCACATCACAATCACTTTACTTTAATTTCTTTAAATCAAAAAGACTGGCATAATCCATCTAAAATTATAAAAGAAGTAAAAATTCTAAAGATCTGTGTGATTATCCTAGCTTTGATAAAAAAATATTATTATTATTATTATTATATGAATATTTATAAAGCGTGCATATCCATCCACTCTCGGTTGCTCAAGGTGCTTGTTGTTCCATGGTCAATGTCAAATTCACCATCTGATCATTTTTCAAATTCAACTCCCTGGGGAGTATTCAACCGGCATCCATATGTGGCGCTCAGGTTAGGGACCATTCTATGCCTCACAGCTGGGTGAACTGAGACACATAGTCACAGCAGATTGCTGATAACCGACAGCTCGGCGTATGCACGTGTTCATGTTTCCACCATTCAGCCACTGACATGATTTCAGGGGATCTTTAAAGTGCGCAGTTTTTGTCATAACTCATTTACTTCATAGTAAAGCCTTAATCACCTCAATTACCAAAAGTTTTGTTTTTTAAACCATAGCTCTCTCATTTTAAGGTACATTAATCATCCATCACCTCAATTTCAATTAAATCTTTCTCTTAACAGACTTGCAGAACTCAAAGCAAAGGACAGAGAAAAGGTGGAACTGGAGAAAGCCAAGAACGAGCTGGAGGCTTACATCTTCGACATGCAGGACAAACTCTCACAGGACCACTATGTGGAGTGTTCCACCGAGACAGAGCGAGAAGACCTCACTAAACAACTCTCCGAGGCGTCCGACTGGCTCTACGAACAACCTGATGATGCAAAGCGAGATGTAAGTTACAGTCTAAGAACAGTCTGATTAAATTCTACCGTGCTAGGAATAAAATATCGAAAATATTGTCTCTATCGGGGCTCAAACTAGCCAGGATAACCTCTCCGTCTCGGTCTGATTGCACCCACCTATGTTGCTATGACCAGTTTAGCGCAGACAAACTCAGTCGTAATCTATCCAATTACATCCTCGTTTTTAAATTGTGTTTAGCGGCGATTAAGTATAAAGAATGGTACACTGGAGTTACCTGCCCCTAGCATGATATCGAAAGCTTTTACTGCGCTACTTGCGATTGGCTAGATGAGCTTGCGTCAGAACATGCGGGTAATAGGGGTGCCTTCAGACTGTGAATGAGAGGAAAGCCGGGCTGGGCGAAGTTCAAACCACACTAGTGATACTATTTTTTCACTGTTTTCCTCTAATTACTGTCAATTTTAATCAGACTGGTCTAAGAATATGAAGTCTTTCCGTATATACTCGCTGATAAATTTACACCTGAGTTCTGCTTCAAACACTTGCAAAAATTTGAATGGGCTCATACAAAATTATGCTACGAGTTGAGAAATGCAAAGTTTTTGTCATGGTGCTATTGCTTACACGTTGAAGGACTCAATTAAATTAACACGACTCAGCTAGATTCATCACTGCTCATATGAATAATTGCCAGGTTTCTTATTTGCAGAACTTCAGTCATAACAATAAATGAAAGAAAATTTTGTTTAGTCAATGTATAAACATTAGATAGCCTTTTCAATTACAACTTCTATTTTACATTTGCAGGTTTTCACAGGCAAACTCAAATCATTAAAGGACAGTTTGAAGGAAGTTGTGAGGCGAGTGTTTGAGTTGGAAGAACGTCCCAAAGCTCTTGATGCTCTCAAATCGATGCTGAACCATTCAGTATACTTCCTGAAATCAGTCAAGAACCTCTCGACCACAGATGATCCTATCTTCACAGAAGTGGAGGTTACTACGCTGGAGAAGCTTATCAATGAGACTCGGGTAAGTTCATAAGTTTGATGTCAAATAACCTTTGAAAGTCTGGCAGAGAGCAATTTTGTCTCATTGAGAAACATGGAGAAAAAGACAAACTAATTCTCTTAGAGTGATGGATGAATCTAAAATTTTATGGATAAAAAATTCTTTGTTCTGACAGCGATAGTGTTTACAATCTCTTATTCTCTGACATGTATTCACTGCAAAATAGATTATAAATATCATCCAAGTGGCACTAATCATCAATCACCCACTCAAACAGGAATCAAGCTATTTTAATGTCAAGACCAAAACAAAAAGTCACATTAATTTTACAATGGCTAGATTCTGTTCTCGCTCTCTGACAGCTTATGGCCGACATATTGTCAAAGTGGCGCCAAACAATTGAATTGATTTACCACCCTTTTCAAAAGGCGAACCTCCTTAAAAATTCCTGTATCCTCCGCTGATACCTCACTCCCCCCCTCTCTCTCTCTCTAGGACTGGCGAAACT
Organism: Steromphala cineraria; assembly: GCA_916613615.1. Lineage (NCBI taxonomy): Eukaryota > Metazoa > Mollusca > Gastropoda > Trochida > Trochidae > Steromphala > Steromphala cineraria. The sequence continues at coordinate 19,574,647 of OU744737.1, forward strand.
CTAACGTAAAGGAACAGAAGAAACTGAAGAGCAGCGAGACTCCAAAACTTCTGGTGGAAGACATCGCGGGGAAGATCCAAGCCCTGGATCGGGAGGTGAAGTACCTTGTCAACAAGGCCAAATACTGGAAGCCAAAAACCAAGCCAAAGACCGAGGAGAAGAAAGCTAACGGTACCAAGATCAATGAGACTAAATCTGACGGGAACAAAACGGAGAGTACGGAAACTGAGGATAAGGAAACTGAGGAGACCAAAACTGAGGAGACCAAAACTGAGGAATCGGAAGCAACCGGGTCAACAGAGACTCCTGAGACGCAAGGTTAGTTATGTTGATGTTTTATGGCATTTTGATATCAATAATAACTGAATTATTGGCCCATTTACTATTTTTAAGCATATAAATTATTGTTGTTTTTGATTTTGACCTTTGAAGATACTATCTGTTTTTGAGGCTATATTTTGACCCTTACATACCGCCAGTTTCTTTAAGGAATCCTTGTTTGTCGCACTATAGCCAGATTTATGTGAACATAATGTTATTATTTGATGTTGAAAGGGGGCGGTTCCTTTCCTTTCATGTCACTTTAAATGGTAAGGGAGACAACTCCAACCCCCCTTTTTACCTCACGGTTCATGATATAAGGGACTCAAATGATGTTATTTGTTTATGCTGTAAGAGGCAGCGTTGTGAGTCCGCCATTATTGCGTCCGGCAGTTTTCAACCCAACCTGCGCACCCAGAGGTGTGTTGCCATTGTTGTCAAGTTTGTGATCGACATTTCAATAAACTTGACCTTGTACCTTGTAAAAGGCAACTTATGTTGTGTATATAACATAAATATGAAATAGTTAAATTTCAATAGCAATTAGTTAGTATCTCACTCTGGGTCATATAATAAAATGTTTTCTTCCTCACTTCCACAGAAGACTCCCCACCTGAGTCCTCCACAGATAAAGATGATAAAAAAGAAGAGGAGGAAACATTACAAATAGGTGAGAATTTAATATGTAAACAATTGAGCTAAATTTGTCAAATAATTTAATGTTGAATAGATTCTAAGATAACAAGTTTTAGGGAATGACCCCTATTTGGTATCACATGGTCATAAAATGCAAGTGGCATAGTGAGAGATAGAAAGCTGGTTTTAGAAGTGTTCTCATTGGTTGTTTGAAAGCAAGCGTTTTGCTGAGTCATTGCAAAGGGAGGTTATTTGGTTTGAGGTAAACCCCCTTTAAGTTTTCCAGGGCTTGTAGTGTAGATGTATCAGAGTGAAAGCGCTGGATTATTGAGGATGAGGTTGTCATAAACTCCAACTTTTAGGGATTGACCTCTATTTTGCATCACATGGGCATAATCTCAAAAATGTTATCACCAAAGTGGCACTTAACTCCAACTCACTCACTCAGTCTTAATTTGCCATGGTACCATTATTAACAAGATTAAAACTTCAGGGGCTTTGAGAAATTGTCTATGCAAATCTAGAAAAAATCTAAAATGTAGTGAGCGGTAACAGTTGTTGAGTGTTATGCTCTACAACTACGAGGATCAGAATATGCCAACTGCTGCAAGCCTTGACCATAGTAGCTACAGAACAACCACCTGGTCTGACAACAGCCCTGTAAGTTATGTGTTCTATGACCAGTTTAGCACAAACTTGGACCAATGAAATGATCACGTTTAGAAAAGGATTAGGGACTATTTAGAAAAATGGTTTACAAGAGTTAGTTCCCCTTAGTAACTATCACCTAAGGCTTTTGCTTGAGACGTGATTGGCCAGCTAAGCTTACATGTGACTAACAGGGTTACTGTCAGACCATTTGGAAGGTATCAAAACGAGCGAATATCCCTGTAGAGGCAATATTTTGAAATTTGTCTTCCTCAGAATACGGTCAATGATAAATAGACCAGGCTTTCAATTTTCAATTTATAGTATATTGCGAGAGATAGGTTAAATTCATAAGCCAAAATTTTTAAAAGATTTCTAAATATTTTCTCTTCTATTTCAGACGGAACAGAAACAACAGATAAGAAAGAACACAGCGAGTTATAACCCTGGCTTAACCCTCTAGGAACCTATATATTTATGAACGTGTTTGTCTGCGATATGTCTATTTTTGACAAGGGTGCAAGTTGTGTGGATGTTGTACAGTAAACTGAGTAGTTATTCTGTGTCATGGACATCATGTTGTTGAGAACCGAGCGAGTTTATGAAAGACCTAGATAACAACTTCTTCATTTTGAACAGACGCTTCTGTTCCCGAATATGTAAACACATGCACCAAAAATTTGTCTGTTGTTAATTTATTTGTTGTCTAGGTATTTTTCTCGTCTTGTGGATCATGCTGTTGAAAATTAAGAGAGTTTACAAAAAATCTCAATTTCTGGATAACAACTTGTTTATTGTGAACAGACATTTCTGAGAATCTGTTTTTCTCTTCCCGAATGTGTATGTGAATTCTCCATTTAGTATATTCTTGATGATTAAGTTGTTATTTGAAACCATTCTCTTTCATATTTTCACTATATGTGTCATCAAACACTTGAAGATTACGAAAAATAATGAAGCATTGCCTGGATGTAGGTTTTTTTCCACCATTTAACTCAGTTATCAAATTATCTTTTGAATGATTTTCAAGCTTCTATGTACAGTAAAAAGCATTGATGTAAGAATTTCTGATTTGGGACATCAAAAAAGTCATTTATATTTATTTCTGGAACACTGTTGATATTGGATTAAAATGTGTATTCTGCTCAAAATATGTTTTTTATGTGAATCAAAGTTACCTTTCCATGAAACCCATCTATTTTCAAAAAAGTAAATCTGACTTTAGCAACAAAGCTTAGGAATTTATTCATTTGTTCTGTTGTTGATGTACCGATAGTTATTATCAGGCAGGGGATAAATAAGTTTATTCACTAAATCCCGACATGATTTTGCCTATATTTCATAAATCCCCTGAATTAAAAATGTTTCCAAATTTTACCCCTTGAAATGAAGAAAGAGGGGAAATTTGATATACTTATTTTATTTCTGTTATTTTTTTGGCATACCTAAAGAGTTTCAGGGAAAAAATCCTCTTGACCAAAATTTGCATTTCCTACTTAAATTTCTGATTTTTTCATTAATTGTTTTATACTTTCAAGCCATGAATCAAGATGTCGAGTACTACTGATGGTTAAGTCAATGGGTTTGGGGATGTTCTATCACTATTTGTGATAGGTTACCAATTATTTGGTCAAATGTTTTTGGCAGTAGGGCCTTTTGAATATTGCAGACTCAAAACAGGAGTGGAGCTTGTCGACTGTAGGCTTAAGGTCATGCTATTAAATTGGACCCTTGAAGTTGTCATCCGCCTAGTTTTTATGTGTTTGTTAGCCGCTGCCCCTTCTCTTTTTAATATGTCAGAAAATGTATTATCTGAACAAATTGACATTTCCCCATAAAACACTTGCTAAGGAAGACTGAACTATATCAAAATTGGGTTCTGTAAAATGTGGCAATACCTTGACATCTACAAATAGATAATAGGAGAATGTCTATCTTTTCATCCATGCTTAACAAATCATATCATCAATTACATTGGAAATTTATTCAACATGTTTTGTAAAATACTTTTTGATGACATCAGAGAATAGTTATTGTCAATCTCTTCTGTTTTGTTAGTCAATTTTTATTTGAAGTGCATTTAAGAATGGAATATGTAAGAACAGTAAGATTTCTTGGTGAAGGAGAAACCATATACTCCAGGTTTTCACAATAAAGAAGTTGTTATCCAGTAAATCTTGCTGTTCTAAGTCACTTACAGAAATGCTTTTTGGTGTCATTTGTAGAATCCAATATTTCACGAGCATTCATCGAATGAAAAACAAAGTCCACATTCCCTTTACATGAACAGTATGCATGAGTTATATTCAAATAAGAATCAAATTCTTTTTAAGAAATACCGGTATGAAGTTCAGTGTTGTTGTCAGCAACAGGCCTAAGGGGTGCTATAGTGTACAGTTCCATCTCCTGGCCTTGCAGTTGGAGCAAGTAAAGAGATACCCTAATAGTCCACAGACAGAGTTAGCAAACTAAGGGGAGAATATGACTCTTTCTCAGTCTCATCAGGTAGTTATTTAATCCATTTTGGTAGTTTGTATCAAAATTGGGTCATATGGATGGGGGAATTGACTCTTTCTTAATCTCCAATTTGAATCATGTATTTATTTGGTTATTATGTTAGTTGGTATCAGAAAGTGATGTAGTTTATCTATTTATGAACATTTTGCATGTTCGCATTCTATTTAACAAGTTAAGACTTATCTTGTCATCTCTTTGAAATATATATCATAAGTAAAGTGGAAGTTCAAATAGATTCAAACAAAGGTGCTCTGACATAACTTATGTTATGTTAACAGATAACTTCAAGGACAGTTTGTAATCAAAGTTAACTAAAGGAAATGCCCCTTTATCACGTCTTCTTAAAGGGGGTCTGCAACCCGAATTTTTAACTTCCAGAGTTTTATTAACAGGGCCCCGAATGAGTCGTAAATGCTTGGTAGTGAAGAAATCGTTTGGTTACGAACCGCTTACAGCTGACAGCCAGTTCCAAGTGTGTGTCACGTGACCCCCCTTACCCGTCTGGACGCTCTCATTAACGACGGTCAATTAGGTTTCACAAGCTAGGTTCGCGTTCGGCTCCGAATGACATCAACAGGTATCGAATCTACGTTAGACCACGAACATTAAAAAACACAGTAGGTTTATCTCCTAATTCTATCTTCAAGAAAAGGACTGAATAATTCTACGCTACCGAACATTAGAGCGATGTCTAACTTTGTAAAGTGTGGATGTTGTATATAGTTGGGGTCTGCCCTGGATGGGCTAGCTGAGTGCGGTAGCGGGTCACTGCGTGTGTGCGTACGTGCGGTCGGAGATAAGTAAATGTTATGTACATATCTGTACCTATGTGTCATCTCACTTTCATTGCCATTCACTCAATAAATACATTGTTATTAATCTCTGTTCTTTTGTTGTCATCTCCCACCAAGAAGTTTTCAGGGAATAAAGAAATGACTAGAGTTTCCTACTGGCTGTATAGCTGAACATGAGCTACTTTTGATATTGACGTGTTCGCATTTCATGTCAATATCAAAAGTAGCTCATGTTCAGCTATTCAGCCAGTAGGAAACTCGGGCTAAGAAACGACTCGAGTTGTGACAAGACATATATGATATACCATATGTATCACAATATTAAAAAACGATACAATTTTATACATTACATATCATGATGTAACTTGGATAGTTATCTTGATTTTAGGTAAGCAATTAAAGTCAATGATACATATGATACAGACATCAGATGAAGTACATCATGATTTGAAATGTATTGATTTACCGTCACAACTCTATAACTTACCTCTGAATGGGCTCTTCTTTTTCAGACCCAATCTCAGAGATTAAAAAACTTACACTATCTGAAAATTGATATTTGGTACACTCTTCAGGTGCAATTGTGCTTTTTAGAGTTTCTTATTTTCTTATTTTTACTTCTAGAGGTTTCCATGGAAACATATCTTGGCATTTTGATTCCAGATCAGACCTCAGAAACTTCAAAGGAGCAGTAGCACGTTTTTTTTCAATTTTATTTTTCAATTTTTCACTTAATGCTAAATGTATTTTCTTGATAGTGTCAAAAATCTCATTACACAAGCCAATCATCCATAGTCAGAAAACATTATACAGATAAACATAAGTCCATTGGCTATAATATTTGTGTGAACACCTTTAATTCATTTTGTGAAAGAAACAGAAATCACACGGCTGAACTTCACATTATATATTTTATTTTTTACTGCTTCATTTAGTTTTAATACATTGTCTTTCAATTGGAACCATTTATTTCCATTTTACTGAAATCACCTTATATTCCCCCGAAAACCTGCTACTGCCCCTTTAAAGTCAAGCTCATTAAAACTTAGAATATCTAATAAGCATCATGTCTAACTTTTTGCTACATTTATATTGGATTATTCCCATGGAAACACAAGTTACAATAATTTTTTAGGATAGAACCTTAAACCTTGGAACTCTAATTTTTTAGGATAGAACCTTAAGCCTTGGAACTCGGCACAATGTAACTGAAGATTTACAATTGAAACATATAAAGAATACAGTTTCATACTTATCATTAAATATACCACACCTCTCTTTGACAGAGACTGCCTTATCGGCACCCTCCACCCAAAAACCATCTTCCTACGCAGAGCCTAAAAGGCCAGTTTCCAAACTGTCAGTTTATGCCTTGCTGCATACCCTTGAGTTTTCTGTGCTTGCTCTCTAGTCTGTAGGGGCACTGTAGCAGCACAGAAAAGTAAAGTCTCTGCAGCAAGGCATAAAATGACAGTTTGGAAACTGGCCTTTTAGGCTCTACGTAGGAAGATGCCCAAAAACTGACTTACTCTGTAAGAAATTCTCTAGTGCAAACATGTCCTGTGCAATGCAAAATTTGACCCTTATCAGTCAAGTTCAGCAACAATGGACATGGCTTTATGGATGTATAGGTGACCATATCATTGCTGAATAAAATGAGTTTGAATTGTTTACTCACTGTCCCATACTAGTAGAGAGATTTTGAACATAGGGACATGTATCGCTTAACAGTGTTAGAAAGACATATATACTTACAGACCCTACCTTAATTCTATATAAACAATCAAACCACTGTAAAATTCTATGACGTCATGGCACATGGTTCCGTAAAAGGCTCTTTTGGCAGCTTTCAATAGTGTTCAGCAAGAATTGGTGCGGTTGTCAACTGGATTAGCTACCGTAGTCCTGCTTCATGACTATTATATAGGACTCTTTATACCCTCAAGATCTTAAAGGGTTTAGGGAATTATGTTGAAATTACCATTTTAGACCTACAAGGCGTTGTTTATATATGTATAGTTATAAATTTACACTACAAAATATTTTTTTGGAAACCGCATTTAAAAGTTACACGCTTTGATACATATCTAAAATCGACCGACCTAGAAACAGGTCAAGTTTGATGTCACGTGACACTGTGACATCACGAAGGGAACACAAACATGGCGTCAACGTGACACGTTCAACGTAGAAAGTCAGTGATGACAAGACTGGTCATTGGTCAACGTTGCCTACTTGCGTATCAAACCGTGGAAAAGAGTTTTGGGGATATGTTTTTCCTCTGAAAGTTCAATCGAGTCGGTAACATATTTAATTTCCAAATGGGCCTCATTTCCTATTCCCTTTAATTCTGCAAGGCTAGATTAACTGAATATTTGAAATTAAAAGCCAAAAAATATAAAATAAAAATAATCGAAATGAAGGTACAGATATTATTCTAATTATTTATAGACTTAAATATTATATCTATTGCTACCCAACCCTGATATTTTAACCAAAGAATTTGAATGATTGTCTTAATATAAGCCCAATGTTGTGAATCATTGAAAACGGAATTTTTTTAAAGTGGCTCTGTTCACCCACAAACATTTTTCGTAATAGAGGGTTTCTAGAGTGGCCCCGATTATTTCAAATGGATAAATGCAATAGTTTATATAGAGTTTATGACTTCAGTTATTACTACTTACGAAATATTAATATTTTATGAACGCTTCTCGTGTTCAGCGCAAGACGCGAAATTGCGTCTCCAATATTATCTTTGCACGTTCGCCTGAATACAAATGATTACTTTAAAGGATGATCATGAAAACGTTGTCTAAAAGGTTTTAATATCATCTAAGTCCTGAAAAAAAGTAGCAAATACACAGGTGTCTCTTGTGTATGTAACGCATTAAACAAATGTTGTATACGTCATCTTAAAAAAAATTTAATCATCATTATGGGTATAACAACAAAAACAATCTTCACGTGTCCATCTCATGGTTATCTAAACCTTGTATGTTTTATAGGCAAAAAAAGAATATGTATATTTAAACTTGTGACCGACTTAAATCAATTTATGCCTGTGTGTGGCTCATCTGTCAGCGCTGAGTGACAGCTGTCAATCATCTGAAACTGACAAGGCAAACAAGGGTCAGCCAAGGACACGAATGGGGAAACCTGCTTCTACCAAGTTTTGTTGATTTATTTATTCTGTATATAAATAATAAATAAATAAACTCAATTTCTCCTTGCATTTGCAGTTAATTGAAAAATTCTCGTCTTCGGTTAACTGTTGATGAGATAAGATAAACAACTTTTTGTAGTGAATTTTAAAGGCAATAAAATAACATCACTGGCTTTTAAGAACCGTTTTGGCTTTCACCTCCCTGTTTGAATCAGCTGGGCCTCCTTCCACAAAGCAACCTTTACTAAGGTTGACCTTAACTCAAGTTGTTTAACAATGCATTTAGGTTAGACTAAAATTTAGTTAATGAAATACTATATAAAAGGTATTTTACAGTGGTTTTATTGTTACAACAATTATATACTTTGTGACGATTTGTTTGTGATGTATGTGACTCCATTAGAGGGCTATTTATTCGTCTATATCATTTTAATAAACTTGCTAGAGGAAGAAGAGGAAGAAGAAAAGTATTTTATTCTTGTGTCACATGCTGTACATATATATATGCCACAGTATACAAAGCTGTTTAAAGTCAGCAACCAGTCATAAGGCTTACGAGACACAAACATACAATTAAAATTACAAATTCGTGTCAAATACAACAATACATTTGTATACGCCACATTTCGCACCACCTTTCACCACATTACCCATCCTTCTCCCACCCCACATACACTCTCAATACATTACTGCACTGATCAGAAAACACGATATACAACGCAACCGTATACTATAAGTTATACCATTCAGAGGCGGGGTGTATGAGGAGATATCCGCCTTCGTTGGCATAACACCAAGCTCGAGACGGATATTTTCCCTTATTACCCTTAAGATAAATTTCTCGAATTCTGATTGGTCAATAGCCAAAGCATACATACCCGTGTAGTTTGATTTGGTGTACGAAGTGTACACCCCGTCAAATTTGTCACGTGACATACCAAACGGGTCATACGGATGACCTTGACCTCAGATGTAATGCGGAAGTAAAACGGCCTCTCGACTGACAATTTCAGAATCAAAATTTACAATGACCAACATCAATTGAGAGATTCTAATGTTATGTCATTGTTAATTTCCATTGTGTTATTACATTCATTCAATATGAACACATGTTTCTCTTTAATTATTTCATTTAACAACACTTTTAATTCGGATATTTTAGTCACAGAGTTATCTCCCTTTATATAACTGCCGTTAGCTCCGTACCGCGACTCTTGATGTTCACACTGTGCTGAGCTTGGACCGCAGTTTAGTTATGACTTATTTTGGTCGAAAATGAGTAAATTGTTGAAATAAATTCGTTACACGGCGTTTTGACAGGGTGTACGGGACTGTAAGACCCTTGTACATTCTGCATTTCCTTCGGCTCCGCCTCAGGAAAATACAGAATGTACAAGTATCTTACAGTCCGGTACACCCTGTCAAAACGCCGTGTAACTAATATTGTACATTTCAAGTGCGCTCAATCTGCATGCTTTTTCATGCTTTTTGTGTGCCAGGGTAGAAATGATGTATTATCCCGCTCAAGAGGGTGATGTCAGTATTTATTCAGGGTCACATGGACCAATCAGAGATCGAGATTCTTACATGAGGTAGAATAAAATACTTTATCCTCTCTCCATGCACAGGCACACATTCAGTCAAACATACCCACAGGACCCACACGTCTCCCGACCGGGAGCAGGATAAAAGCCACCCGGACAAAAGCCACCTGGACAAATGCCACCTAGGACAAAAGCCACCCGGACAAAAGCCACCCACTTTTTTATTGTCATATACTAATAATATGAGTATAATAATACTATATTATGATACCATACGATGTTATTTAGTCATATGATTTATAAACTGACAATATTCTCAAGAAAAAGATGATAATTTGAAAACAACAAGTTTTCAAATGTTGCTGGGTATGCCTAGTATTGAAGTTGGCTGCAGCCTAAAAGTCAAAATGGTTAATAGATAATTGCAAAATTTTAAGAATCTATAACTCTTGTTTTTAAACTGGTGTAATGTTTAAAGAATGTTACTGTGGGTGGGTGGGTGGGTGGGTGTCCGGGTGGCTTTTGTCTGGGTGGCATTTGTCCGGGTGGCTTTTGTCCGGGTGGTTTTTGTCCGGGTGGCTTTTGTCCGGGTGGCTTTTGTCCTAGACCCCTCCAGACCCACCCACATGCGCACACAAACTCACCCCTCGCTTACTCTTTCACTCTAGTTCGGGAGGCAGGACTCCGAGGTTTTTGGTAGAGAGTCAAATCTCTTTGGGAGAGTAAATTACGAGGGCTAAATGTGAAACGATCCTCAGATCCAGATTGATATCCAATGGTGTCATATTTACACCGGGATATAGGACAATCATAGATTACTACACACATAAAGTCTGTCAACCCTAAAATCATGTATAAAATAGATTGGAAACCTAGCCTGTCCTAAAAATTAATCCTGAGGGGACAATAAAGAAAATTTTGAAGTTACCATTCCTGACCAAAAGTAGCCACTTTAAGGACCGGCTGACTGGCTATATTTAAACACTGCTAAAATAAGACAAATGCCTTAGTAAGTTTTTTAAAAAACCCAGAGAGGTGGATTTTAGTCAACGTTTAAATATATTCAATAATTTTTTTAAAACATAGATATAATAACAAAAGGTTAATATGGCACTTACAAAATTTACTATTTTTTTGGGACTCTGTTCAAATGATAAATTAACTAATCATATCATTCTTTTGGCCAAGCGATTCATCTATGTTTCAAGTATAAAACAACATGCTCTTTCTTTTGGGGGATTTGTTAATTGTCTCAAGATTACTTGCACAATTGAAAAATGTATAGCCAAACAAAATAACAGTTTAGAAACTTTCTTTAAAAAATGGAAACAGTTACCTGATGTTCTTTATTGAAGCATCTATAAAATACTTTAACCTCATTGCCCATGTACCAATCTTGCCCAACCCTGCATGTACTACTTATATATTTATATACCAGTCTCTCTCTATGTTGTGACTAGTAAAACATTATGGTGATGTGAAAGTTGTACGTATATGTAATATGTATCAATTGAAATGGAATAAAAAAAAAAAAAAAAGTTAATTTCAGATTCTAGATTATGTTTACCCAAATTGCTTCAATGGAATTTCTTTAAAAGGGAAGTAGCACGTTTTAGAAGGAATATAAGGTGACGTCATTAAAATGAATATTAATGATTGCAATCTAAAGACAATGTATTTAAACTAAATGAAGCAGTAATAAATCAAATATATAATGTTAATGTCAGACATGACATACACAAAATGAATTAAAGGTGTTTACACAAAAATGGCCGCACATGGACTTTATGAGAATCTTTATAATATTTTCTCTGACTATGGAAGATTGGTTTGTGTAATGAGATATTTGACACTATCAAAAATAATATATTTAACATTAACGTACAATTGTCAGTGAAAATTTGAAAATCTAAAATTGTCAAAAGATGTGCTTCTGTCCCTTTAAAATATAAAGGTGCAGTTTTCTATCAGTTTGATTTTGTTATATGTTGCTTTGATTCATTGGGTAATTAAACTATCACATATATATTTTCAGTATTAGACTAGTAATAATTATAATCAAACTAATGAAACTATGCAAGGGTGTCAAACATTTTGCAAATTTATGTGTAGGCCTAACCCTCGCTCTCGCTCGGGTAATACAAATATATCCCCATCTGTTTCGTAAAAGTCATTTAACTTTTAAGTTCGTTCTTCGAGACCTAAAATTTACGCCTGTTATTCTGAGAATCTCTGTGAATGTTTCATGTTTGGAATGAAAATTTGCAACTTCTTATGCAGATATATAATTCTTGCCTTTAAAAAATCCATGTTAATTTTTCATGACGTATTTATATTTTTTAAACGAATATCACCTTTGGTAAAATTAGTCCGACACATATTATATCAATTTTTTATCAAATTCGAAACGTTGTCTAAATGATTTGCTAACACTTATACAAAAATGACGCCAATAATGAAAATACATGTAGTATGAATTTTCACATTAAAAGTTCACTTTAGTATAGATAAAATGTATGTTCCGGTTGCACTTCCAAATTTCTATACGTATGTTGTGAATGCTATATATGCTCTTATTTACATCAAAGATCATTTAATATTTGGAATATTTCCGGGGGCCTACTTACACAGTATCACAAAGCCTCCCGTTTAGATACGACCAAACTGGATGCAAGCATAGCGTTTAAAATTAGAAGTGAAATTTCCATTATCAGCAAAGTTGTCTATTTCAAACCGGCTACCCTAGATAGCAGAATGGACTGACCCAGATCAAGGACTTGGCGGTTTTCCAGCTTGTCGCTTTGCGGTGTTGTCATCTGAAAATAGCTCGATCGCCAATATTACTCATCTAAAACCACTCCTTACGACTTTCCCCCTAAAGTTCTCTTCCAAGGATTTATACCCGTGTCAAGAGTCGACGATTAATCGGTTGGATTAATATACTTGGATTACTCAGAAAGTTAAAAAGTTGAAGTTTAACTTTCGTTTCAAGTTCGACTCGTCGAAAACGAGGTAAGCTGAACACGCTTATTTGATATCCCAAATTTTGTTTGTTTTGTTAAGGCGTATTCTAAACAGCGCCTAGTTATAATAGATCAATTTGTATAATATTCATAACTTGTTATAGATCGTATGATGATTGTGCATGCGTGCCCCCGAGCACGTTCCATGTCGTGACTTTTGCACTAGATAGCCTTCGGTTTATCTTTCGTGAGTCGATATAAAAATCTGCAGCCGTGGGACATGTTGTATACACAACTATGGTATCTTAATAATCCACGTTTGAGAAATGTTGACCTAATAATAAGGCTAATATTTTGCTTCAAACGTTGACGATTTTTATTCCTCGAGATGACAAAGTTGACACCTGTAGATCCGAATGATCGGGCACCTGTTTGGACGAGTCCACTTTGACAGACATAATGACTTGACCACCGTGAAAAATGACCCCAACGATAAAGTTCAAAGCACCGTTTCCTTTGTAGTAGCCGTCACGTTTGACTGAACATGTCACCGTGACCCAAGTGTAAACTTGTACAGTGAACTCTTTCACACAAAGATTATTTTACAGAATGTTTACATTTGAGAACTTTTTTACACTTGGCATTCGTGACATTTTTCATTTTTTAAGACTGATGTTCTGTTAAACTTGGAAGAGTTGATATTTAGCTGATATTTAATTTTGAAAATTGAGGCAACATATCATTTGACAAATCATTAACTTTATTAATACACTATCCACTCAAATTTAAAAGTTTGTTTTTCTGAATGAATGTTAAATTCTTCATTTTCATAATCCATCTTCAACAAACAACTTTGTTCATTTATTTCGTTTTTAAAAAAAGCTTTGATATAATGATTGATAAAAAAGTTGCTATGAACGAAGCCAACCTAGAATAACACCAAACGTTTTGATAAGGGAAAGCTATACTTAAAAATTTGTAAAAATGATCTTAAGGGACCATTTGAGTTGGGTACTTTTTGTTGAATCAAAATTCAGGAGGATTTTCCTGTTAACAATTATATATTATTTTTACATGATAATTTCACTTTTAATTTCAAATATGTTTGTGAGGTTAGCATTTAGTTGTTCAAGATTTAACAATTTGACAAATTTTCTACGACAAAATGCTGTCGTAACTGATAACTTTGATTATGAATTATTTTAAAATATGCTCCCCTTCTATCAATCAAGTAGTGATTTCTTAATTTTGTTAATGAATAAGCATATTACAGCACATTTGTTTTCTCGCAATGCTAACCTTTCAAAATGGTGGATAAAAACAGATCGAGTGGTGCCTTTAATGCATGAAAGAAAAAGTTGCTCACTTCATGAATTTCACATTGTCTGAGAAGAATTTGGTCTACATTCAAAGAACTAATTGGAATTTGGTATATGTGCACATGTGTACCTATTGAAAATATGACATATGAGTTATCAAAAAAATAATGATCTAAAAGTATATTGATGGTTAGATAATACAAATAATAGAAAAATATATATATCTTCCTGAACATACCGGAATAGTAAAGTTAATGCGCTAAAGGAGAAAAAGGTTTATTTCCTTCTTAACTTTGTATTTGTTTGAACAGAATTTTTCTCTGAAGTTCCACTATTGGTTTTAACTTTTATTTTGAAATCTCCATCAGTCAGTTTCAAGTCAAGGTCAAGGATCCCTGTCTATTATTCTACAAAGACATCTTAAAGAGGCAGTAGCACGTTTTTTGATAATTTTATTTTCTAAATTTTTCACTGATTATTGTAAGTAAATGCTTAATGTATTATTGTGACAGTGTCAGAAATATCATTACACAAGCCAATCATCCATAGTCTGAGGACAAAGTATGAAGATTCAGATAAAATCCATAGGCGGCCATTTTCTGTGAACACCTTTCATTTCACATTCATTTTGTGTAAGAAAAAGTAATTGCATAGCTAAACTTTACGTTATATACTTGAATTATCACTGCTCCATTTAGTTTAAATACATTGTCTTTCAATTGGAACCATTAATTTTCATTTTCCTGACATCTGCATGATCACCTTATATTCCCCCTAAAAATATGCTACTGCCCCTTTAAATGTTATTGTTTAAATCGCTTGATTTTCAGGTTGAAAGGTTGTCCAGTAAATTATCTGTAAAATCGTAACGACCTCATTAATCTTTGACGTATAATTGCTGAGCTCTTAACAGGGTATGAACTGATTGTTATGGGTAATTCTACCCACCTACGATTGACTGATACCCACTTCTGTTATTGTCGAACAATGCAATGACTGCTGGGTAATCTGAATGATTAAAACAACAAAGGATGATGGGATTGGTCAGCGGTGTAAGGTTTCACAATAGTTGTGAACAAGGAAGAAAGCTTAGGGCTCTTGACACAAGCGTAATCTTAAAGGGGTAGTTGTACATTTATTGGAAATTCTATTTCTTAATAAAAACTGTGGCAAGCTTATTCTGAAAGGGCAAGTAGCACGTTTATTGTGTGAAATTGTGAATTCTTACCCAAGTGGGCATGATTATTCCGGGTATTAAAGTTTACATAATGGTCATGGGAATTACAGTTTTTCTAAAAATAACTCGCATTTGATTGGTTGACGGAACTTTTTAACACCCATTCATGATTCTCTTTGATCTTATATTTCAGTCGAGATTTATATATGACAAATCGTATACCTTAGCTGCGAAAGTCACACATTACTACAACATTTTTATAGGGAAGTCAAGAGCTTTTGATGGTTTTGTTTGCCGTAAATACTATTTCAAATCTTCAAGGCGGGGCTGTGTGGGAGAGTCGCCAGCCGAACTGTCGTTACGTCATAGATCTATGATGTCATTAAACATGACGTCAAACAGTGACGTCATAACATTCCTCGCTAGGCTTGTAACGAAAGCTAACGACATCTAACTTTTTCTCTCTGGTTGTGCGCGGTCAATAAATAGATTTTTTTTTCATATGAGACAATATGTTTGTGATAAAATGTGACATAAAAATTATTAACTATTTATCATTAGAGCGTATTTTGCGAACTACTTCGAGCCGCCCATCGTGAAGTAGTGAGCAACATTATGAATGGCGTATGAGTACAATGTGTACTTTACAGGCCGCGCGTAGTTTTTAATGTTACTCTTTTTTTTCCCCGTTTTATGCATTAAAATGATCTTGGGTAAGAAAAAGAATAACCAACTCGGTGCTCGGAAATACGGATTATCTGTCCCTCGTTAATTATTGTGTCAAACTCCTCGCTGAAGCTCGGAGTTTATCGCAATAATTAACTCAGGACAGATAATCCGTAATTCCTCGCAACTCGTTGATTATTCTTATAGTAATATATTAGTTAATGCCAAATGTATTGTCTTCAGCAGTGTTTAAAATATAGCCCGTCCGTCAGTCCTTAAACTGGCTACTTTTTGCCAGGTCTGGTTACTTTTTGGTCTGGACTGGTAACTTTTTAATTTTCTTCTTTAATTTCTCCTAAGGAATTGACCAATTAATTTTCAGGACAGGCTAGGTTTCAAATCTATTTCATACACTGTCTTCAGTTGGTCATAGTTCAAATACATCAGATTTCAACACTATTATTTGGTTGTTGTAAAAGAAAAGTAGCCACTTGATGAACTAGCTCTTGTACATCCTTGAATAATCGTCTGCCTTGAATAAATGCCTGCCTTGAATATTTCCTTGCCTTGAATAATAGCCTGCCTTGAATTAACGTCTGCCTTCAATTATCCGCTTCACTTATCACCTGCCTTGAATAATCGTCTGCCTTGAATAAATGCCTGCCTTGAATATTTCCTTGCCTTGAATAATAACCTGCCTTGAATTAACGTCTGCCTTGAATAATCCGCTTCACTAATCACCTGCCTTGAATAATCGGCTGCCAACAGTGAACACATAATATGCATACACAAATTATGACTCAGTGACTTCACAAAATACAATCGCCTACCTTGAATAATGGCCGGGTCAAATTGGTTTTTGTAATTAATAATCGCAGGGCTATTATATAAGGATTTACAGTATTTAGGGAGCTTAGGGATCTATATATTTTGGGTATGTGAGGATGAATTTAGAAAAATTTGGAGTCATGCTCTTGTGTACCACATTGTGTTATCGAAATGCTAATAACCGATTGAATGAGAACTACCTAACTTCATTTGTTATATAATTACAAAATGGATTTGTTACACTAATTTCCGGGATTCTGATTGGATGAGAGCGCTCAAAAACCTGCTGCCATTTCTCGATAAATGCAGAAAAATGTGCAACCATACCATGTGCATTCATTCCTTGTGACGTCACAATCACTTGACGCAATAGTTCGGTTTTGACAGTTGCGAGTTACGTTCTGTTGCAAAGACGGATAAAACATATCTTATCACTTCCCACCTGCGTTTGTAACAAGTAAATACATTCTTCTCCCTAACACAATCCATACATTCACCGGAAAGACTGCATTTAAATAACTACGAGTCCTCAAGCTTGTTCGCTCGGCAAACGGCGGACATTTTGAACGTCGTGTGATATGCTAATTAGGGTTATTCCGAAAATGCGGATTCCGGTTAAAACAAATTGTGATTGCATGGGTGTCAATGGTTGCGAAAACGAAATTAAATCTTCGACCTAACTTCATTTGTTATTCAGTTTTCAATAAACTTTTGAATAGAAACTCCTATTTTGTCATTTGATAAAAACACCTTTAATTTGTCATCGTGGTAGGTGTTAATTTTATTATCACTTAACTCTGAAGGCGAACAAGTTTCAATTATTTCTATTTTAAGACCTGCTTCAAGCGATCATAGTTCAATAAGGCAAGCAATGAATATTACATAGCGGTTTACTGAAGCCTGAAGAGTTAAAATTAAATTTATTAGTTTGCACTACCTTACCTGTTGATATCTCAAACTGAAAGGGGATTTTATTGTTTTGATTCGTTATGAAGGGTTCCTTATCATCAGTCCATGAGTCAAAGTGATTTAGTTTAGATGTGTGTTTTCTATATAATATCTATATGAACAGCTGAAATGATTGCAATTAGTTGTCAGAATTTCATCGTAACCTGTCTTTTACAGATTGGAGTTAAAGGGGCAGTAGCACGTTTTTTGAAAATTGTATATTTTAAATTTGTCACTGATGATTGTATGTTCATGCAGATGATAGTGTCAAAAATCTCATTACACAAACCAATCATTCATAGTCAGTGGACAAAATATGAAGATTTACCTAAAATCCATTGACGGCCGTTTTGTGTGAACACCTTTAATTCATTTTGTGTAAGAAAAGGTAATTGCATGGCTAAACTTTACATTATAATATATATTTGAATTATTACTGCTTCATTTAGTTTAAATACATTATCTTTCAAATGGAACCATTGATTTTCATTTTCCTGACATCTTGGAGTTTGTGAACTGTTTACTCCTTTTTCAGTTCTGAAATGTATAGACAGTCACAGAGTTCAAATGCCATTTTAGCGAGAGACTGGTGGTTGAGTGAATATGCAGTTTGGACGGTCAGTGCTGACAATAGTTGTCTTGTTGAGTAGAGATGTAATGATACAGGAGGGTTGCGATACGATACCGATGCATATAATCTCTCTTTTCATAAACTTTTGGAGTCAGTAAAACTTGAGTAAGAATTTACTTGAAGCTTTTTTTATGTGATTGTTACAAAGTTGCAAATTTTAGAAAAGGTTCTTGTGTGCATAATGAAGTATCTTTTTAATGTATATCTCAGTTTTGAGAACCTACATTGAGAATTTATCATTATTTTATGTATCCCGATACGCACCCTGCGATACGATACAATATATTGTGGCCCATATATCACGATAGGATAATGTATTGCCGTATCGTTACACCTCTATTGTTGAGAGTATTGGTGAAAATGGTTTAAAGTACAATAATTTGTACAATTTTGCAAATAATGTTATCAAAAATATTTTACACTGCGAGACCAACATATGGTCCCGGAAAAGTACAGATTTATGTTTAAAAAAATTGATATGGTATGAGGTAAAAGACTCTATGACAATACTGAATTTCAGGATTTGTCAAAATTTACTAGAGTAACAAGGATTTCTTCTCATATCAATGGCTACTGGGTCTGTCATACACCCAAGTAACCAATTTGTACTGCTGTGTAGTGTGTTTCTTTATCACGAAAAAATCCTTAAACAATCGTCACTTTTATAAAAAGTGTACCTGAACAACTCATAAGAGTTTAGAGTTAGAGTTTTCTGCAGCTTCATAAATTTCAAACATCAAAGCTGAAAAAGTTATTTCTAACCTAAGAACTACTTCTGATATAGTGAAAAAAGGTTGTCATCAAATTAGTACCTCAAGCTGTAAAAACCAATTTGTGTTTT
Source organism: Steromphala cineraria (assembly GCA_916613615.1). Lineage (NCBI taxonomy): Eukaryota > Metazoa > Mollusca > Gastropoda > Trochida > Trochidae > Steromphala > Steromphala cineraria. Next base: position 19,593,646 of record OU744737.1, read on the forward strand.
AATTGGGAGATATAACGACGATGAGAGATTGTGATTTATGGTTAGTGATGAGTGGTCAATGAGAAGACAGGAAAAACTCATTATGCAGAGGAAATTCATCACGCACTGACTCAAAGCATAGTTAACATATGCTGGGGAATGTATCAAAACTTAGTGTTGTCTGCTGAGGGAGCCATTTTCACATATTCTAAGTCGAGTTCCTTTAAAATGGTAGAAGTATATCCTTCATCACAAGTTTTTAGGGGAAACCAAACCACAAGTAGTGTTGTTGTCATATGATTGCCTGAGGGGGTTATTTTGGCATATATTGAGCATATGGGACCCCTTGCTTTAGTAAAAGTTACATTTATTTTAAAAATTTTAAGAGATTCAATGCTTTTCAAAAGCGTTAGGTCAGTATATTATTACAACAGACCACTATCCCGAATGATAAGGCTACATTATTAATTTGATGAAAATGTTTTGAGACGGCCCCCTCTCTCTCTTCCTAATACTTACCCTCAGTATATGCTACTGGATGAATCATGGGTAAATGGAGGAATCTGGTGACTGGATTGTGGGAACCACAGACCTTGTATTATAATCATAATTCTATAATTACAACTTGTGTGGGTTAAGCTGTCAAAAATAGCCTAGTAGTTAGTGACTAACAGTATATGTATTGTGTTAGGTGATAACAACCAGTGCGGTTTTGCCAGCCCGACATACAATGATATGGGGTTCATGGGGATTAGGGGTTTATATGGATATGGGATTAATTGGGATAAGGGGTTAAAGTGACACAGAGTATCTTACTTAAATTTTTATTTGATTTTGATAAGCTACAAAATATCTTATATGCTGATTGAAGTTCGTATCTCATTATTGGACTTGCAAATATATCCATTTATGCATGATATCTCTAAAATGTTTGATTTCATGGGAAAATCAAGAAAACAACTCAAATACGTTAAATATTCGAAATTATGCATCCAATTAATCTACCTATTATAGTTACAATACCAAATAAACACTATCAAATCGAATATATCTTCCTGTCAGTTTATGACAAGGTTTCAAAATTACGTTTAGCGAATTTGCGCGCGCCGCTCGAGCCACATTGTTCGGTTTTCGATCAATATTCTGATTTTGAATGGCCGTATTTTCGCTCTAATGTACTGATTGATCTTTAACTTGTTATTTTCAGTAACAGTTAGTGGTTCCCGGTGTAATAACATCGATTTCAAAATTTGACATATGTGATCCTAACAACATACTCTGTGTCTCTTTAATGCTCCTTTTCAATTATTTTTCTTATCACTTATCTCACAGTGACTAATATCAAAAGAGAAGCTACAACTAAGTATTTTTTGCCAGAGATTTTCCTGACTTGCAATAATGTATTTAAAATATGTAACTTATTCACTAGAGGGACTTTGGCTTTCTTTAAGTTATGTAATACCGTGGGATATGGTAATCGCCCTATCCGTCAGTCTGTCCATCTGTCTGTCTGTTCGTCCGGACGAGTCCTCAAAAACTGTTAGACCTAGCTCAATGAAAATTAGTATGTGGATTAGACAGCATATGTAGATGTGCCTTTTGGTGTTTTCAACTTCTTTGGACTTTTATATTCTGGCTGTTTCCAAGAACCTACCTATATTGCAGACCATTTGGATATATCATCTTCTCAGTTCTGATGACTCTTATGAGCAATTTTGTGTATTGTACTGAAATGGTTGCATGGTTGCAAATCTTAACAAAGTATTTAGGAAGCTTCAAAAGTTTTATAAACATAATATTTCCAGAACTTATGGTTGCTCTATTACTACCGGTATTGTGTTTATTCTTTTATCCCATCAGGTAAGAAGTTTTGTAACGTTTATGATATCATTTGAGATATCTCATGGTTCGTACGGGCCTGGAAAAGTACCTGAATTTTGTTTTGGTACTGGAAAAGTACTTGAATTTAGAATGCTTACTAAATGTCCTGAAAAAGTACTGTGACATTGATCACAATATCTAAAATAAGGAAATATCGTCATTCTGTTAACTGCGCAAATTAATAGAGCACGGATGAAACGAAACCAGTCTGCGAGCTTCCTATCATTCCAACAAAATCGGTAATTTCCGGTTCTCACGATCAATTGCATTTGAAAATTTTTTATTTTGCAATATAGCGCTTTGGAAAATGGCGGCATCAAAACCGAAAGTTTTGTCACCTAATCTGCGAATGTATGTACTTGAAGAATGGTAAAATGCTGTTGAAAAGTCCTTGAAAAGTACTGGAATTTTATTCTGTTTTGGCTGTATGAACCATGTATCTATTTTTATTACAATCCAAGTAGGGTGAAATCTTTACAACAGGTCTCGTTATAAATTATTTATGATCAGAATGTTCACTTATGACCTGTTTTCAACACCTGCCCATATCCACCCAATCAACTGATGACTCATAGCCATAAACACAATTAGAGTGTTGATATACCTGACCTCAGGTCGTTATAAGGTTAAAGGTCAAATGAGGACAGTTGACTACCGCCAGTTGGAGACTGCTACATGACTGTATAAATATGGAATTATACAGTTTCAGTCCTCATTTAGCAAGTCTAGATTTTAGCAATACTGCAGAGCATGAAATGACATTGAAAAGAATATTCTATTGTATTTGAAAAAAATATTTTGAAGACATATTTTATGGATATCGGTTAAATCATTTTTGGTATACAATAACATCCTCTGCGACCCATTGAATGAAATAAAATTATGACTGATAATTGCAAATGATATTGGCACTTAATGCAATATTATTACCCAAGAGGGCAGTCATACCATGGTTCATAATTTTCATATGTTGCCCCAAGGCAAAATATCACTTTTATATTGTGACGTCATGTTATTAACAATGCTTTGATGTCACGGTTCACCTATGACGTCACAATCTATACTGGCCGGCGGCGGCTATTCCGCCTATGGTTAGAAGTAGTTTTTGAGGATTTTCTTTAGTTGGGGGGCTACGGTAATAAACAGAATATTATATTCGTGCCGATGACATACTATGATCTCGCTCTGGAAATACTTATATTTAGCTACTCGTGTCGTAAACATAGTATGTCATGGACACTCATATAATATCCTCCATTTAGTTCATTGATTAAATAAAAAAGATAAACAATGTTATGACAACCATAATATAAATATCTTTATCCTACCTCATGTAAGAATCTCGATCTTTGATTGGTCCACGTGACCCTGGATAAATACTGATATCACCCTCTTCAGCGGGGCGATAAATCATTTATACCCAGGCACATAAAAAGCATGAAAAAAGCGTACAGATTGAGCGTCTTGAAATGTACAATGTATGTTACCTCGAACACATGATCAAGTTGGTTATACTTTTGATCAACCGATAAGCTTTGAACAAACTACAGTAAAATGACTTTTTTCTTACTCTTTATCTTCATATTATATTTGTTTTGTTTAAACATTCGGTAAGATAATTTCGTTGTACCATTCAAAGGCGGGGTACATGGGGAGATATCCGCCTCTCGCTAGGTGTTATGCAACTCGCCTTCGGCTCCTTGCATAACACCAACCTCGAGGCGGATAACTCCCCATGTACCCGGCCTTTGAATGGTATAACTTATATTATATTATATTGAACATTTCAAGAACTGTCGAATATCTTTTCAAGTCTTTTATATATTCAAAGAATTGGTTGGTCCTTTACTTGTCTTGTTCAGTATGATAGCACCAATATAGGCTAGCCTTGCTCAATGACTGTGTATGAAATAGGAGCCATGAGTACAGTCTAAGTATAGGTTTTACCATTATGAGAAATTATATAACATGGTTGAAGTACAATGATCATGAACAAAAGTTTATCGACTTAAAGGGACCATTCGAGCGGAGTATTTTTTGTGGAATCGAAATTCAGGAGGACTTTCCTGTTTACAATTATATATATATGATTTTTACATGATAATTTCACACTTAATTTCAAAAATGTTTGTGAGGTTACCATTTCAGTTTTTTAAAATTTAACAATTTGACAAAAAAATAAAGTGTATTGCTAAAAAAATAAAAACATTGTGAAATGAAGCCAATCATCGAAGCTACAATCGTGGAATGCATTACTACGACAAATGCTGTCGTAACTGATAACTTTTATTATGAATCATTTGTATTTATGATCCTCTTCTATCAATCAAGTAGTTATTTCTTAATTTTGTTAATGAATTATCATAATACAGCACATTTGTTTTCTCGCAATACTAACAATTCAAAATGGCGGATGAAAGCCGATTGAGTGGTGCCTTTACCTTTTGTTGATAATGAGTATTCACTGTTCAGCTTGGATTAAACTTTGCATTCTGGCAAAGCATTTCCTTAATCATTACTTTGAGTTGTTGTGGAGCATATTAATCAATTGAAATAAATTGTTGGAGACAATGCAAGAAGCCATTGATGAACACTAATTCATACCTTGTAGGTTACATTGATCAAAAGAGAACAGTTCCTAAGCAAGTCTATAACACAAGTTGCAGTTGAGGTAAAGGTCATGCAACTCACAAGCTAATTGCCATGACAACTAATTTGACAGGTCGGCAGTGAGCTGTACTGATCCCCCTTTTGGGGGGGAAACATGTCAGTGAGTGACTAGCCGGGGTGACACGGAGCAGACAAAACAGAACATTACCGGTATACTACAAATTGGATGTAAAAGAGGGAAGGTGATATATCCCCCCAATACTCCCACCACAAAATGTGAAAGGGGTATGGGTTTGAGGTTCCACAATTCATCCGTCCAAGTTACAAGGGAAAAATCTTTAAATATCACTCTATGTAAACCTAGCCTCAATATTATCCGTTTCACTCCTACACTGAGTCTAGAAAGGCCTAGTAGAGGGTCGCGTCAGCCCACGTATCGAATTGACCCATCAGAACTCAGCTCACCAAACCACAATAGTCTGCCTTCGCATGTATAACGTTGGAGGGTCATAGGTCGCAGAAAGATCGGCTGACGTGACCCTCTACTAGACCTTTCTAGACTCAGTATAGGAGTGAAATGGATAATATTGAGGTTAGGTTTACCTAGACTGTTTAAAGATAGGATAACCAACTCTTCGTGTCACAAGGGCCACAGGGGCCACACCCTTAAAGTTCATATAACCATAAACATACTTCACTATTTTCTTTGAATTATATTAAAGTCTGATTACAATATTGTATAGTGTGTCAAAGGTCGCTACTCAAATATGTTAAGTTTGGTAATGAAAGCCGTTTTTGAATGCCACTTTTGATGGACCGCTTAGACCTATCTGGCCACAAACCAGTGAATGCATGACTGCCCGTCACTGGTTACACCCCCTTTTTGTGACGTCATAAGCAGAAGTAGTCTCGTTATATCTATAATTTATCATAACAATACCACAGAAGAAACCCCAATAATAAACGATTTTCAGAAATGTTTTCCACCCAGTTAGATAAATCATTTTACGATGTAACACTAATAAGCATTTGGTGTAAAAAAGATATCCACATCAATGGTAATTAAACAATTATTTAGGCAGTATTCCAGTTCAAATAATGACACGTTAATCTGTGTAGTCTGTTTATTACGTCACACACGCGCAAGTTTTATGGCCCCTGACCCAGGTGGTGTTTTCACAGCCGATAATTACGCTGTCTCAATGAAAGGCTAATTAAAGGTGTTTATTGGAGAAATTAACAAAAATCAAGCCCAGTTTTAATTTTTTTGAAAAATCTTTGAACGAAAATCGAGAAGTGGTAACGTCGAGGTGAGTTGATGTTTAAAACCTATTTCCATCTTCTCCAGAACCAAAAGGCCTAGAAAGCTGAAACTTTGTGTACAGACTACTTGATTAGTAAGGATTATAATTTGTAGCTTTTGTGGCCCTGTGGCCACAGCCTTAAAAACCTAATTTCATCTTCTTCTCCAGAACCAAAAGGCCCAGAAAGCTGAAATTTTGTGTACAGACTTCTTGACTAGTGGCCGTGTGGCCCTGTGGCCCCAAATAAGGGCCACATTCATAAAACCTATTTTTATCTTCTTCTCCAGGAGCATAAGGCCTAGGATGAACACACTTTGTGAACACCCTAAAGCAAATTTGATATGAAGCCTGATGAGCTACAGAGCCATTGGCTCTATTTTTCATGTCAAATAGCTATTGGTTACTGAAAGAAAAAAAAGATGGTGTAATATAATGGTAAGATTTTTGAAAAGTCTAGGAACAACTGGACCTTTAATTATGTGTCTATGTAGTGGCTAGCTGGAGGGACCTTTACAAATGCTCTTTATTCCTGAATAGTTGGCGCTTTGAAATTTGACCTCTGAAATTTAGATAGCCAAGCCCTTGCATAATTGTAATGCATTAACATTCCCTGAACTTAAATTTGATTTTGTTGTAGGATATAAGTTTTAAAGAGATAGATGATTTTCAAAATTTCACTTCATACTTTCAAGGGTTCTAGTTTGCCATCTAGTGATAAAGTAGATTTCATTTAATAAAAACTAGTACTTGTTTGATATTAATATACAATAAAATATGTATATAATATGACATAGTAAATAACAAGTTGACAAAAATGCTTTTATGTATTGAGTTTTAATTGGCTTTGACAAATATATTTTAAATAGAAGACAACTTTTAAGGGGCAGCACGTTTTTTGATAATTTGATATTTTGAAATTTTCACTAATAATTGTAAGCTAATGCTAAATGTATTTTTTGACAGTGTCAAAAATCATATTACACAAGCCAATCATCCATAGTCAGAGGACAAAGTGAAGATTCACATAAACTCCATTGGCGGCGATTTTGTGTGGACACCTTTAATTCATTTTGTGTAAGAAAAGGAGTCGCACAGCTCACCTTTTTGTTGTATTTTTGAATTATTACTGCTCCCTTGGGTTTAAATACGTTGTCTTTCAATTGGAACCATTAATTTTCATTTTTCTGACATCACCTCATATCCCCCCTAAAACATGCTACTGCCCCGTTAACCGTATTTTATAAGTTTATTTCCCCCTGTCCTGCCTTGTATATCTAAGAGAAACAAGCAAAGAAAAATTGAATTGTTTCCCTGAGCTCCGGTTTGGAAAGCCAAATCATATAGGGAACTGCCCTTTTATAAAACTTTAAACTTTTGATTGGACATTTTTTCATTGAATGTGCAAAATGGCCCCTGGCTCCTGCCTTTCCCAATCCAGTGACTATTGGCATTTATATTTTCTCTTATGGTCTTCCTTCAAAGCAAATATATTAGCCTTAAAGGCACCACTCGAGCGGCTTTCATCCGCCATTTTGAAAGTTTAGCATCGCGAGAAAACAAATGTGCTGTAATATGCTTATTCATTAATAAAATTAAGTAATAACTACTTGCTTGATAGAAGAGGAGCATATTTACAAATAATTCATAATAAAAGTTATCAGTTGCGACAGCATTTTGTCGTAATAATGCATTCCACGATCGTAGCTTCGATGATTGGCTTCATTTCACGATGTTATTATTTTTTGAGCGATACACTTTATTTTTGTCAAATTGTCAAATCTTCAACAACTAAAATGCTTCTCTCACAAACATATATGAAATTAAGTGAGAAATTATCATGTAAATTGTAAACAGGAAAGTCCTCCTGAATTTCGTTTCCACAAAAAATACCCCGCTCGAATGGTCCCTTTAACCCCCCTGGTACTTAATGTTATTGTCAATAGTTTTAGAAAGTGTCTTTAAAAAGATGATTAATATAATTTCAGGGATTGGGAAACACATCTTTGACAATGGGCCATGTTCAGGATTTTTGATAAATTTCTGAATTACCCATAAGATTAATAGTAAACTTCAAATCTTAAAGGGCCATTTTTTCAACCAATGTGCAAAATGGCCCATGGCCCCTGCCTTTCCCAATCACTGTAATCTGATAAGATTTTTCTGTCAAATAATCTTTTTTATGGCCTCCTTAACCAAATTTTGGTTCTCAACTATGCTTGCTTTCGTGGAATCTTCAAAACACCAGGTATGGTACACAAAATGCAAAGCTGATAAGAATCCTTAGCTGATAACTGTTCTTTGGTTTGAATACTGCCATGAAGTGAGAAACTTTTTCAGTGGTCCTCTTTTAACAGAGATGTATTAGAGTTATCTCCCCTATCAGTCATGGTCAGTGCTCTCTGGAGATACTTTGCTGACAAGAATCCATTTAAGCCAAAATTTATTGTTTTTTGCCCACCGGTCATTTCTGGTCAGTGCCTCCTCGGAATTTTTACAAGCAGAGGGAGGATTCTGCATTAACTTGATTTGGTAAAGTCAAAAGCTACATAGCTTAGTTTCAATAGAATTACTTATTAGTTTGGGAGCCGAATACATGTACATTTCATTATTTGACTTTTGACGTCGGATGCTTTAGCATGATAATTTCTCATCATATTCGAAAAAGGATATATGTGTGCGTCAATTAAGTTCTTGTGAAGGAAATCCATAAACTTTAAGAATGCCACTCCAACAACATATATACGTTCAAGCGTAGCCTCTGACTTCTGGAAACCCTTTCAGCAAACCAATCAAATTCATACAGAAAATATAAATTTTAACTTTAACCACATAATACCATAATCACCTTTTGCTAAAGTTTGTTAAAGTTATAACATCCTTATTCTCTCACGCTATAGCTCAAGACTTTGCACGGACAAGTTCTCTAGGGTTTTTCTGCCATAACAACTTCGGCCTTGTCATCATTTACTTCAGGATCAAGTTAAATTGCTGGAAATTGATTGCCCCAGTCTGATTAAAATGGACTGTGCTTTGAGGAAAAAGAGTGTAGAAATATTATCTCTGTTGGGGTTCGAACCACACCAAGCCCGGCTTTCCTCTCCTTCACAGTCTGAAGGCACATGTTCTGACATAAGCTCATCTAGCCAATCATATACAGTCATAGACACGCTAATAAAAATTTGACCCTGAATGTGATCATCATATGAATACAATACTCGCAAATAAACAAGGAAGAAGTATCATATGTCTTGTTTTGTACTATTTTGGTTTAGTAATTTAATATTTTCAGGCCTACTGCTTTTGTGTCATCTGTAAAATGTCTTCGTCCATTTCCTAAACTAATTGAGCCCTAAAACAGAATTTTGGAGGGAACTAGCTTTTCTAGACAAGGACATCAATAAAAACACTAACATACATATTTTTCATAACATTTTACATTGAAACAATAACATTATCTGGTTTTGGACCTTAAGTCATATCATGAGCACTAATTTTATTACTGTTTAGCACTAATCTTTCTCAATACACATCAGCACTAATCCTGACAATTCAAAATTCTTTATTTATTCTAATGTTCCATCCAACCCCATACAAAAAGGCTTTCTTACTAAAACAATGGAATAATAAGTCGCATAAATGCCATTTAATATATTTTGTGACTTTTTTTCCTGTGACTTTTTTTCCATGACTTTTTTTCCGTGACTTTTTTTCCTGTGACTTTTTTTCCTAGATTACAATGTAGAGCCCGAATGTTGTAGATGTGAGATAATGATAATAGGTGTTTCATTTATCCTACTCATCCTGACTGTTGCCTGAAGTCTAAATCCTAAAATCTGCTTCTGACTTTCATAATAACACATTTTGTCTTTGGTAGTAAAGTTAAATTTTTGTAAAAGTATTTTTATTGTATTCATAGTAAATTTTGCAAAAATTTGTGACCAACCTTGAGAAAATTGGGCCAAAATTGATTTAATAGGAGACAATTTACCAACTACTTTTTTTATATCGTGAACTGTACCATGAGGATGCATTGATGCATAGGTGTATCGTGACATCCCTAGTAAATATTAAATCAAACTATCGACGAAAGATTTTTCTTCTGAGTGATGTATTTCTTTTCTCAAAGCTTAATCTCATCATGAACCATGCAAACTATGACGAAGGGGCTTTTATTATTTGCGTTTTTGTCCCAGGAGGAGGGATGTGAAGTTGTAAGTACAATGGGCTGCCATCAGATGGTCGTGGGTATCGAATCCCGCCAGGGGCTGCTCTGCAACTTTGTCTGCAGTAGAGAACCGTTCTACATGCAGTCAGGTTTGGGTGCAATGCTACATTGGATTTTAGAGCAGTACCACAAACGATTGTTAGTTCCAGTCAATATTTGCAGGTTTCACCACAGAACATAGCCACAATAGTGTCACTGGCTTTCTCCCTGTAATAAACCTAGGAGCTAAAAGTGGTTTAAACCCCAAATCACCTCACCTTACCTGTTATTGTCCTAAATTGATATTTACTGTTAGACTTTTTCAGTAAACTATTTGACAAACTCTAATGTAGGGGAAGGAGAGACAATAAAGCCTTAGATCGTTTGTTGTTTAAAGACTGTTGAACTACAGGGTCCAAGGCAATTTCATGTTATGTAAATGCAATCATCCCAATACTTATCAGATTTCAAGAAACATATACACCTATATGACCTAGACTGTTGAGTTTGTGTTCTGTTTCATGTCAGATTAATTAGAACCCAAATTACAGCTTTTTCTTTGCAAACAAACTTATTACTACAATTTTAAACATTTTCTTTAGGAAATTAAACAGTTAGAAAGGGTGGAGTAAAAGAGTTGGGCAAGACCTACATTGAGAACAAAACTTATAATGAGAGCTCCAATTGTGATACCTTGCCCTTTGCATACTTATATCAATTACATTAGTTGGCTGTCGAGTCTAGCCAGTGGTAGACTTGCTCTAGGCTCTTGCTTAATATTTTCCATGTGATAACAGTGGTAAGCATAATCCATGTGATATACGGTAAGTGGTAAGCATAATTGATGTGATATACGGTAAGTGGTAAGCATAACCGATGTGAAAAAAGTGGTACATATAACCCATGTCATAACAGTGGTAGGCAATACAAATGTGAAAACAGCAGTTAGCATAACCGATTTGAAAACAGTGGTAAGCAAAACCAATTTGATAACAGCAGTAAGCATAACCGATTTGATAACAGTGGTAAGCATAACCGATTTGATAACAGTGGAAAGCATAACAAATGTGATATCAGTGGTAAGCATAACACATGTGATATCAGTGGTTGGCATAACAAATGTGAAAACAGCAGTAAGCATAACCGATTTGAAAACAGTGGTAAGCAAAACCGATTTGATAACAGCAGTAAGCATAACCGATTTGATAACAGTGGTAAGCATAACAAATGTGATATCAGTGGTAAGCATAACACATGTTATCAGTGGTTGGCATAACAAATGTGAAAACAGCAGTAAGCATAACCGATGTGAAAAAAGTGGTACATATAACCCATGTCATAACAGTGGTAGGCAATACAAATGTGAAAACAGCAGTAAGCATAACCGATTTGAAAACAGTGGTAAGCAAAACCGATTTGATAACAGCAGTAAGCATAACCGATTTGATAACAGTGGTAAGCATAACAAATGTGATATCAGTGCTAAGCATAACACATGTGATATCAATGGTTGGCATAACAAATGTGAAAACAGCAGTAAGCATAACCTATTTGATAACAGTGGTAAGCATAACACATGTGATAACAGTGGTAAGCATAACAAATGTGATATCAGTGCTAAGGATAACTGATGTGATAACTGTGGTAGGCTTAACAAATGTGATATCAGTGGTAGGCATAACAAATGTGATATCAGTGGTAGGCATAACAGATGTGATATCAGTGGTAGGCATAACTGATGTGATATCAGTGGTAGGCATAACAGATGTGATATCAGTGGTTGGCATAACAAATGTGATATCAGTGGTAGGCATAACAAATGTGATATCAGTGGTAGGCATAACAAATGTGATAACTGTGGTAAGCATAACTGATGTGATATCAGTGGTAGGCATAACAAATGTGATATCAGTGGAAGGCATAACAAATGTGATATCAGTGGTAGGCATAACAGATGTGATATCAGTGGTTGGCATAACAAATGTGATATCAGTGGTAGGCATAACAAATGTGATATCAGTGGTAGGCATAACAAATGTGATAACTGTGGTAAGCATAACTGATGTGATATCAGTGGTAGGCATAACAGATGTGATATCAGTGGTTGGCATAACAAATGTGATATCAGTGGTAGGCATAACAAATGTGATATCAGTGGTAGGCATAACAAATGTGATAACTGTGGTAAGCATAACTGATGTGATATCAGTGGTAGGCATAACAAATGTGATATCAGTGGAAGGCATAACAAATGTGATATCAGTGGTAGGCATAACAAATGTGATATCAGTGGTAGGCATAGCAAATGTGATAACAGTGGTAGGCATAACAAATGTGATATCAGTGGTAGGCATAACAACTGTGATATCAGTGGTAGGCATAACAAATGTGATATCAGTGGTAGGCATAACTGATGTGATATCAGTGGTAGACATAACAAATGTGATATCAGTGGTAGGCATAACAAATGTGATATCATTGGTAAGCATAACTGATGTGATATCAGTGGTAGGCATAACACATGTGATATCAGTGGTAGGCATTACAAATGTGATATCATTGGTAAGCATAACTGATGTGATATCAGTGGTAGGCATAACAAATGTGATATCAGTGGTAGGCATAACAAATGTGATATCAGTGGTAGGCATAACAAATGTGATATCAGTGGTAAGCATAACAAATGTGATATCAGTGGTAGGCATAACACATGTGATATCAGTGGTAGGCATAACAGATGTGATATCAGTGGTAAGCATAACTGATGTGATATCAGTTGTAGGCATAACAAATGTGATAACTGTGGTAAGCATAACAAATATGATATCAGTGGTAGGCATAAAAAATGTGATATCAGTGGTAAGCATAACAAATGTGATATCAGTGGTAGGCATAACAAATGTCATATAATGATCTGTGCATGCATTCAATATGAAGTTTTTCAATTTTCTTAGGTGAATTGATCTTACACGGACAGTATTTCCGGTTATTTTCTGTCGAAACAAAATTTAAGGTACATATACATATTAGTATTGACCGAAAGGCTTTCCTCTTATATCAATTACGTTAGTTGGCTATAATGTCTAGCCAGTGTTAGACTTGCTCTAGGCTCTTCCTTACTATTTCCTATGTCATAACAGTGGTGAGCATAACCGATGTCATATATTTGATCTGTGCATATCTGCATTATAACTGTTTACAGGTGCAATTTTCCTAAGGCTTTGCTCTTTGCATACTTACTGTATATCACTTGAATTAGTATTGTCTAGCCATGATCTAGACTTACCCGAGACTCTAGTTTATATATCCAGTGATAAAACATGTCCAATCTCTTATATATATGATCTGTGCAAATTTTAGAAATAACTTTTTGAGGTCTTATAAGGTGAATTAAATTGATCTTATGGCTATTCTCTTTGCATAGTTCAATCAACTCATGGTTAAAGGTTTACAGTAATTACTGTTGATGTGGGGAGACTGTATCAAGTCTAGCCGTCCCTCAGTAAATCAACTTACTTGGTGGTATACAGTAATTACTGTTGATGCTACACAGATCTCTTGTAACTGACTGCTAATCACCTTTAACAAGACGAGATATCTTTGGAGATGTAGTTTCTCAAACAAACATGCCAAGTACATTCTTGAGTCGTTGACCGGTCTTTTAAAGTAAAGGTTGGTATATGCAAAGTTTACCGATCTTGTCCCCAAAATGTCTAAATTCTTGTTGCTGCTATTTTCAAGTGACATTATTTTTATTGAAATGGTTTGACGGAATATTTATTTTATTACATTTTTGCAAATCTTTACAATAAGCCTCTAAGGTTTTTTGGGCTTGTTGATCCAATACCTCTAAGTTTTATTTTTTTATGAGCGCTATATTCAGCATTTGATTGTACTGTTAACAAGCCCTATACAAACTAAAATATCAGTCTTAGATATTCTCATTTCATAAATTAGTTTAAGTCTGGTATTATATTTCAAAGAAGTACACTGTATTTAAAGATTTTATCGGAAATCATTTTAATGTTTTTTTCATTGTCAGATCAAAAATATATCAATCGTTGATAAATTCAATATTTCAAATAAACTATTTTTTCCAGTGTAGTATCTTTTATCTTTTCAAAGAAAGTGGTCTGTCCTCATGTTATTTTTCAGAAATTATGAATTATGATAAAAAAATTCCCTGACACTCACAAGAAGTTATATTCCAATTTTAAAACTTATTTTCTTAGGTAAAATGTGATCAAAGAAAGTCAGAAATTATAAGTTGTGATATATTGTGACAAAGTGACAAAAAAGCAATAATATTCCTGTTTCCTAGCTTATTTTGTGCGCTATGTTATATTCAAAGAAAGTCTTGCAGTCCTCGGTGATGTTATCGGAGGTGTAGCTATAGATACAAGCCGAGCGTATCAGGTGCTCAATCCGTGCATTACATGCGCCGAGATGAACAGTCGTAATGCACACGCATTTATTTATCTACCTGTGGCTCGCATTTCATCTTATCTTGATTCCAGACACAAATAAAACTCTTTAAAATCCAGGTTGAGGGCTGGTGATATTTACATCTTTGCCCTGATTGAAATATATATATACTTACAAAAATCTTATATTTTAATTTGTTGACATCCATGGTGGGGGCAGATTGAACTTTTGCTTTTTCCCTGACTGTGTATAATTTTGTAATTACATCATTTGATGTCTACTGTTTTTTATCCTGTGATTACAATGCATGTTTGGGGCATGTTCCTAAGAAATTTGATAGATTATGTAATTGAATTAATTCAAGCTTTTGAAAACAGTATTTATAGAATGATGGCAAGATTTTATATGTAATTTGGACCTCTTGAAATGTTTCACTTTCTTGCTGTAGTTGTTGATAAATAGTTTATGTAATTGTAAGAATTAAGGTAAGGACTCGATCAGTTTCCAACATAAGGGTAATAGAAAAAAATTCTTTTGTACAAGAGTAAGCATAATTTTAGTCATTCCTGAATTGTTTCTCCCCCAGAAGGGTCGGGAGACATATTGGTTTTGGTAAACAGTAATTCGAGGAAATATACCTCATTTAAGATTTGTATGATTTTCAAAATATGTGCTAGTGTACCTTGAAGAGTTAATATCTAATACACCTAAAACACTCTCTTGAGCATTTTGCTTACTAGTTTATTTTGCATTAACTCATAGAAATTGTTTCAAAATATGTGCTATGGTCCCTTTAGATTTGTTATTATTTTGATATACCTCTATAGCCTTCTCAAAGAAGTTTACTCGTTAGGTTTACCTGCTGATGAAAATTCATTTGCCAAAAAACATTTCATAAATAATATGTTAACAAAACACGCTACAACGCCTGATTTCTTATTATTTGATACACCTTAATTAAAGCCTTTTCCATGTTTAGTCATTGGTTTAAATGAAATACAATTGGAAAAACACATAATTTGGAGAAAATGTTAGTAAATAAAGTGTTAAAAAATGTTCTACGGTGTCTTATTGATTTGTTATATTTGATACTTCCAATAAAGTCTCCCAAACAATTTAAGTCATCAGAGGATAAGAAAAGACTTTTCCTCCTTGACGTGAATCTTTCCTCACCTTTATGTAATCCATGTTCTGGGCAGGTGGATTTTATTGACGTTGTGTCATCAATGTTTTCTTGCAAAACGGTACTTTTCTACTTTCAATGCTAAAGAGTTCACTTTAGTTGACTTCAAGGTAGGAGGGTCTGTTTGTGTTGCAGTTGTTTTTGTTTGGTTCCGAAAGACAATATTTATTTATCTGTTGACTGCCGCGATGGTTTCCGCAAAGATGGGAGAAATTTGTGGTTTGTGCAAATGTATTACATGCTGAATGAAGCCATCATTGAATTGTAAGAAGATGAGATTTTCTGAAAGCCCTTTGCTTGGTGTTGGCAATCCTTGGGCCAATTTTCTTTTTGATAAGCATCAGTACTACCGGTTTGTGATTCTTAAAATGAGACCTAAACAAATCCATGTTTGTTTCAGGTCACGGATATTGTAAGATTAGGGTTGGTAGTTTTGAAAGGGTTTATTTTATTCATTTATTTATTTCAAGTTTTACCTGTTTTCATGTCTTAATGAACATATGTATCTGTATATTGATCTATGATATGTAAATTTTGAACTTAAATTTGCCTGATCAAAACTTTTCAATATCACAAGAATATGGGATGGTAAAGTTAATTGAAACACATTATATATATATATATATATATATTGTTTTGACCTAAGTTCTATTGTTATATTATTTTTCTATTAGATTTTAACCCTTAAAGATAAACATTTGACATTAAAAGACATGAAAGTGTGCCTTCAAGGTCAATTAACCTGCCGTACAATTTAGGTTTACGTTAGTGCCAAGGCTACTTTAGTGTTGGTCACCTTAGTGTTTCATGCAATCAAATCTTCTCACAAGTTTTCAAGCACTCAAGAAATGTTAAGTATTTTTATGGATATGAAACTTCTTTATTCTGTGTAGGCGATGTTTTCAACATAGATAACTGAGACTAAAATATTGAATTGGTTCAGCTGTGAATGGGTACCCAGTGAGGCATAGAATGGCCCCTAACCTGAGCGCCACATATGGATACCAGTTGAATACTCCCCAGGGAGTTGAATTGGAAAAAATGATCGGACGGTGAAAGAATGCCATTGACCAGGGGAAAATGTAAGCACCTTGAGCAACCACGAGTGGTTGGATATGCGCACTATATAAATATCCATATAATAGTAATAATAATAATAATAATATTTGGTTCCATTTTCTTCCAGGAATGAATCAGCCGTACTTAGAATGATGTAGTCTACGTGGAGACATTCAGATCATCTGACGTCCTTGTCACCATGTCATCGAGCGTCAAGAAACATCATGACGTCAACTCTAACAATCATCATATCAACTGCAACAACTCCCTCAAGACAAATAGGATACAGGTAACAGTTTATAAACCTTTAAACGATTAAAAAACCTTGGAAAAGCCATAAGTTCACCACCAACTGTCTTATACATTTAATTAATTTTGTTATTAATTTAATATTTCATGTATTTCCCTTTATAAATCTTTGTGTTAATCTATTTTTCCTGAATGTTGACAAGACCTATCGTCCATACTCCATTACTTTTTTGCTCGAAATATTCTTATGGAAACCACACATGTTCTTCTTGCTGTATTGGTCTTAATTTTGCAAAGGAAAAGCTTTGAAAAAAGTTTTGGGACAGTCTTAAAAAAGCATTGAAGCATTTTTTACCAGTACATCCAGAGTTAATCTGTGTTGTAGGACATGGAGGCAACATGGAATATAATGAAATAGTCCAATATGATCCATTATTTTGTATTCTGGGGTTTGTTTTGTGGTAGAGGGGGGCATAATGTGCTAATGGTTGTAGGTTGTAGGATAGTAAGTATAATCAAAATCAGAAACATGATACATGTTTCTATTGTTGATAATTTTCTGATACCATATGTTACAATACAATAGAAAATGTTTCATTTTTGTCAAGCTCATCAAGAGTTAAACATCCAATAAGCTTGACTTGACCACTTCTCGATTTTTGTTCAAATATTTTTCAACAAAATAAGAACTTGACTTGATTTTTGTTAATTTGTCCAATAAACACCTTTAATTAGCCTTTCATTAAGACAGCGTAATTATCGGCTGTGAAAAACCCACCATGGTTAGGGGCCATAAAACTCTCGTGGGTGTGACGTAATAAACAAACTATACAGAGTAACGCATCATTAATTCAACTGACATACCGCCTAAATAATTGTTTTGATGAGGATATCTTTTTTACACCAAATGCTTAGTAGCGTAACATCATCAAATGATTTATCTGACCGAGTGGAAAACATTTTCTGAAAATTTTCTGTGGTATTGTTACGATAGATGTATAGATAATGAGGCTGATTCTGTTTATGACGTCACAAAAAGGGGGCGTGACCAGTCATGCATTTGCTGGTTTGTGGTCAGATAGGTCTAAGCGGCCCATCAAAATTGGCTTTCAAAAACGGCTTTCATTACCAAACTGAACATATTTGAGTAGCGACCTTTGACGCACTATACAATATTCATGCTGTCTCAGGATACGAACGTTTCATAACGCTTACTCCACTAATCTGTACCCTGGGCTCAGAAGCTAGATTCAGTCGCGTGGCCCGACTTGGGATATAGCCAATCAAATCCTTTTCTCATTGAAATTTTATCGAGAAGGTGGCGAGAAAATGATTTGATTGGCTATATAAGCTATAAGTCGGGTCAAGCGACTGAATCTAGTTTCTGAGCCCAGGGTACAGATTAGTGGAGTAAGCGTAACGTTCATACCCTGAGACAGGATGTACAATATTGTAATCAGACTTTTATATATATTCCAAAGAAAATAGTGAAATATGTTTAGGTGAACTTTAATGTATGTTGTAGGATGTGGAGGTGACGGAGAGCGAGAACTCGGTCCGAGTCCAGACCGAGGAGCCGCATCTCATCAGTCTTGGGAGCGGCCGGCTGTCGACTGCAGTCACCATCCTCCCTTTACTTGAAGGTAGGATTTCGTTTATGTAACTATCATATTCATTAAATAATGGGCAGTGTTATCGGTGCAACAAACCCATCTTGTAATAGAGGATATCTTTTGTTTTGAGTGTGATATCACTTATCTCTCATCGAGTGACAGGGTAGAGCTAGTATTTTCACGAGTGGCGCAGCCACGAGTGAAAATATAGGCTTTACCCTGTCACGAGATGACGTCGCATTGATTGTCAAACCATTGTACACATGACGTCATCCCCTCTGTGATATTTTCACTGACTTGAAAAAGTGATATCACACTCAGTGGCGAGAACACCTTTCTAGAACTGAGAAAACTCAGTCTCTCACCGCTTAGCATATGATAAATCATGTTATCAATGGAAATAAGTGTAACATGGTCACACTACTTTCGCTATTTCACTTCATTCTGTTGCTCCTTTTCTGCTTACTCTTATTTCTATTTCCTCCTTTCCACTTACTTTTATGTTAATCCTACTTTCTTTTTCATTTCAGTCACAATCTCATTTCCAAAAACGTCTATCAATGCCTTAAGAATAAGGAAGGTGGTTTACCTGACTTATAAATCTTTCTCTCTGAATCTGAATCTTATCCTCTGTAGTTTCTTTTTCATTTCAGTCACAATCTCATTTCCAAAAACGTCTATCAATGCCTTAAGAATAAGGAAGGTGGTTTACCTGACTTATAAATCTTTCTCTCTGAATCTGAATCTTATCCTCTGTAGTTTCTTTTTCATTTCAGTCACAATCTCATTTCCAAAAACGTCTATCAATGCCTTAATAATAAGGAAGGTGGTTTACCTGACTTATAAATCTTTCTCTCTGAATCTGAATCTTATCCTCTGTAGTTTCTTTTTCATTTCAGTCACAATCTCATTTCCAAAATCGTCTATCAATGCCTTAATAATGAGGAAGGTGGTTTCCCTGACTTATAAATCTTTCTCTCTGAATCGGAATCTTATCCTCTGTTTGTGCAAGTGAAGAAATTTATGAAATGAAATAGACTTTTGTTTGTTCAAGACGACTATTGTTTTGTTTTGTTCTTTGATTTAGTTAATTCTATCTATATTCAGGGCGGACAACCATTGGTACCAAACATGCACACATTCCACAAGACATTGTGATAGAGGGAACAGGGGTCGAGAATGAACATTGTTTCCTTGACAACCACAATGGCGTCATCTCCATGACTCCAGTTGCTAGGTATTGTTCTATAGATGGTGCAGTGGTTGACAAGACAACAAGGCTTGCTCAAGGTAACTACAATTTATTTCTTCAAATGGATTATTGAACAGATATATCGAAAAAATTTGTTTTTGGCCAGAAATCTTAATTTTGGACGTATGATGAGAGGCATTGCCTTGATAACTATTCCGTGTTCAAGGTCAACAAATCCTTGGATCAACATAGCATGATGTCAATAATTTTTACAATTGACTGTTGACTGTTCATTGGTAAATCCTTGTGGATTAAGAAGTGGACTGTCTATCATATCTTGTCATTTTCAACTTCTCCTGAAAAACTGCTGACACAAAACACTTATTTTTTGTGAAACAAAAGTGAGTTTTTATTTTGAAGTTTTATGTGAAATTAAAATATACTTCCCCATATAGCTGAATATGTCAAAAGATCATCCTGTAATGTAACCCATGTTTTGTACCATTGTACGTTTGACATGATTTTAACCTGTCCTTTATATTTTCAAACAAAAGTGCAACAAAAACAAATTCAAGATAAACAGACATTGTTCAATGTATCTTTTTGAAAACAGATTTTTTTAAATTTTGGACATTTCATTTTACAAGTTGTGACATCATAAGCTATAACAACTGAGATATGGGGAAATGTCGATGTTATGACATCACCACATTTGGAGGTAAAGAGTAGTTTTCATGCAAATGGAAAGAAACATGATTTTGGATGTTAAATAGAATCTTTCTATACCGTCTACTCAAATCATGTAAATCAACATTTGTTGCTAAACATACAAAATACATGTAGGCGTCCTATATTTTCTTATTTGCCTACACATTTTCTTACATGAAATAGATCTTTTAGGAAAATAGGACATTTTTTCTGAACAATTCACAATATCAATGAAAAGAAAAAATCACAATACCAATCAAGGACAGATCTTTAAACCCAAAAACCTGTTCCATGACCTGATGAATCTGATTGGAAAATGCAACACAGAGTGGGAAAATATCATATAAAATATGGAACAAATTTGGTACTAATCTTTCTCATAATCAAACAATCATTATAAGAATGTTATCAATTACCACTGCTAAACATACCTGCATTACTGGTATTTTATCTTCTCACCTTGTGCGATAGAAGTTGTCAGTTTTTAGCTCATCAGGACTGAAAGTCCAGATGGGCTTATGGCATGGCCCATCTCCGGCATCCGTCCGTCCGTCTGTAAACTTTTGACACTTTCGACATCTCCTCATGAACCATACACAGAAGAGAGCTGAAATTTTGTGTACAGGTACCTTAGCATATGGAGATTTTAATTTAAACAGGGGTCACAACTTTAAAAACCTATTTTCATCTTCTTCTCCAGTTCCAGATGGACTAGAGAGTTAAAAATAATATGTGCAGACTCCTTGGACAATGGGGATTCTAATTTGTAACTTTGGTGACCCTGTGAACCCAAATAGGGTCACAGGGGTCACAACTTTAAAAACCTATTTTCATCTTCTTCTCCAGTTCTAAAAGGTCTAGAGAGTTAATATTGGTATGTGCAGACTCCATGGACAATGGGGATTCTAATTGTAACTTTGTTGACCCCATGACCCCAAATAGGGTCACAGGGGTCACAACCTTAAAAAACTATTTTCATCTTCTTCTCAAGTTCCAAAAGGTCTAGAGAGCTGAAATTATATGTGCAGACTCCTTGGCCAATGGGGATTCTAAATTGTAGATTTCGTGACCCCATGACCCCAAATAGGGCCACAGGGGTCACAACCTTAAAAACCTATTTTCATCTTCTTCTCCAGTTCTAAAAGGACTAGAGAGTTGAAAGTGATATATGCAGACTCCTTGGCCAATGGGGATTCTTAATTGTAGATTTCGTGACCCCATGACCCCAACTAGGGTCACAGGGGTCACAACCTTAAAAACCAATTATCATCTTCTTCTACAGTTCCAAAAGGAGTAGAGAGTTAAAAATGATATGTGCAGACTCCTTGGACAATGGGGATTCTAAATTGTAGATTTCCTGACCCCATGACCCCAAATAGGGCCACAGGGGTCACAACCTTAAAAACCTATTTTCATCTTCTTCTCAAGTTCCAAAAGGTCTAGTCTGTCATCCAGACCCTAAAGCAAAATATTCAATTGACGACAAACATAGTCTAGAAAATTATAGCAAGTCTAGATGCCAGAAATCAAGGCATTGCTTGGGCTCCTTGTTGTTTTACTATTTGTAATTTTAGTAAAATGTTGTTGATAATGGAAAAACTTATTTCTGAGACTAAATGTTAGTCTACAAAAGGTCTAGAGAGCTGAAGCATGTAGACTTCTTGGTCAATTGGGATTCTAAACTGTAGGTTTCGTGACCCCATGACCCCAAATAGGGTCACAGGGGTCACAATCTTAAAAACCTATTTTTAGCTCATCAGGACTGAAAGTCCAGATGGGCTTATGGCATGGCCCGTCGTCCGTCCGTCCGTCCGTCCGTAAACTTTTGACACTTTCGACTTCTCCTCATGAACCATACACATTAGAGAGCTGAAATTTTGTGTACAAGTACCTTAGCATATGGAGATTCTAATTTGTAACAATGGGGATTCTAAATTGTAGATTTCGTGACCCCATGACCCCAAATAGGGTCACAGGGGTCACAACCTTAAAAACTTATTTTCATCATCATCTTTAGCTCCTAAAGGTCTATTGAGCTGAAAGACTGCATGTAGACTCCTTGGCCAATTGGGATTCTAAACTGTAGGTTTTGTGATCCCATGACCCTAAATAGGGTCACAGGGGTCACAATCTTAAAAACCTATTTTTCTTCATTAGATGACAGTCTATGGCAAATTTATTTCTCCTTGGATATTTTAGTGTGGACTTCTTTCACTGTCTGATATTGGCGATCTAGAAAGTGTTGAATAATAATACATTTGTTTTGTAATTTTTTTTTTAATAGGTTTTCTTGCAATAGGTAACATCAGTTTCATTTTTAGCTCATCTGGCCTGTATAAAGCAAACTTGATATGATGCCTGATGAGCTACAGAGCCAATGGCTCTATTTTTCTCCATTATTGGACTTCTTTCACTGTCTGATGTTGGCGATCTAGAAAGTGTTGAATAATAATAAATCATTTGGGTAAGGAAATTTATTCCGAAATCGTTACATTTGTTTTGTAATTTATTTGTAGGTTTTCTTGCGATAGGTAACATCAGTTTCATTTTTAGCTCATCTGGCCTGTATTAAGCAAACTTGATATGATGCCTGATGAGCTACAGAGCCAATGGCTCTATTTTTGTAAACAAAACATATCATCTTTCTGATACTTAACTTTAGTAGTTACATTTGTTTCAATTACTGTAGGAAAACACCATCACGATAAAGTATAAGATTCAGCCATTGAAAGTTTTGATTATTTCAAAGATATATAAAATAGAATATCTTTTCATTATTGCAAGACACAGCAAAAATCATATCACATCAGATAAACAGTTCTTGTCAGTATTCTGTTTGTAACCTCCATTCAACCAAATAGGCAAATACGACATCAAACATCACAATTTGTTTAAACAATTGAGTCTGATTTCCCTAGTCTTACCCTAGAAGATTAAGAGCATGCAGAAATATAGTTTTTAATCAAAACAAGATTTCAATCTGGCTTCTTAGCGAACCGTGTCATTTTACTAGGGCTTTTTTTGCCCCTTGGCGCCAAAGTCTTGGAGACAATCCATTAGGGATAAGTTGCCATTCAAAACAAAACAGACCAGGAAATATTGTTGTTGATAAATATTGTTACCTATCAAAACATTCCATTTTACCATATCTTTTCACCCCATCTTAGCCTAAAGTATTGATGTACCACTATGTATATCAACTCTTGTTTTCCCCGCAGGTACTTTACTTGTTAAAACTGACACATCCATTTACCATTTTTAATCCATCTGAGCGCCAAAGTATTGAAACTCCTCCAAAAATTATGCCAAAGTCTTGTTTTTGGGGTAAAATAATCTGTTAGATCATCAAGTCCATTTAAGATTATTGCCTTAAATCTTTGCACCAAAGTATCAAAACTGTACAAAATAATTATGCAAAAGTGTTTTTAGTTGAGATTAATTATTTTCAAGACTACCAATCTGAACTCCCAAAAACTAAAGCTCAAGCCAAACCAAAAGACCAAAGTGTAGCTCTTGAAGCAAAAACAATCCCAGCAATTGTATCACCCCTCCTCATCCTTGTGCCAAAGTATTGAAAATAGAAAATGTACCAAAAATTAACCAATGCTTCTTTATGCAGAGATGTATACTGGTGTGTCAAGATCATCACATTCATTTAACCATTTATCACCCCACCTGGCGCCAAATCTTGAAGTTTAAAGTATGGAACTCTGAATGCCAGACAGGTGCTAGTATATTTAAGTGGGCTGTCTTGGAGAGTGTCTTGAATTACATCCAGGTGTTCCACACTTTGGTTCCTGTTATTGTCTTTTAGTCCCTTTTTCGAAGAAATCATTTTGCTGAAAAAAATCTTGTGAGTTAGGGATAACATGCTTTTTGGTACATTGGATATTTCTTTTTTTCTTTTGAAAGTTGGTAAACTTTCATACTTAAAAAATCTTTTCTCTTTCAAATTTTACCTTTTACAAAGAGGTCGCTGCTTCTCTTTATGAATTCAAATACAAAAATATTGTTCATCTTTTGGATTTATCTATCTTTGTTTATGATTTTTGGTTATTTGGATGCTATTGAAAAAGAAAACAATGAGAAATCAAGTTATTTTTCACATTGTTTTTTTATATTATTCATCTGAGAAAGAAGGGATTAAGTTTACTAAGGAATGAAATTGAGATTGTTGTTTCATTTAGAAATTGTTTTTGCAATATGATAGTTATTCAATGGTTTTTTTTCATTAACATCCATGATATGCAATACATAAGAGATAGGATAATGGGATGGCTATAGTAGCCAGACTGTTCTACATTCAGGGTTCATTTCCTTCTTTCCTTGAGCGCCGGTCAAGGCTTTTTTGCATTGGTTTCACATGTCCAGTGTTAAGACCGGACATCATCTTCATATTTACCAGAAACATATGGTTATTGATATCAGGAATATTCTCTTATAAGTACAAGGAATAAATATAAATATCAGGAATAAGACTATCATTTACAGGAATCAGGTTATCAATAAGACATGAATAAATCATATCCTCAAAATTGAGCGATTTACTATTATCAAAAGATCTTTCTTTTAAAAAGTCTTTTTTTTAATTAAAATTATGAATACAGTAGAACTCAGATATAACGAACTCCAAGTGACCAAAGAATTTAGTTCGCTATATCCGGTGTTCGCTATACGCATATAATTTTAATGATATCTTATATTGACGGGACTTGAAAATTTGTTGGCTATATCCGAGTGTTTGCTATATCCATGTACGCTATATCCGTGTTCTACTGTATCATTATTGACAAAAGCAAGTAAATAACAGGGATAAGGTCTGATATCCTCATAACATTCCTATTCTTAGGTAAATATTGAAAAAGTTTTTGAATAAAAGAATGCTTTTTTCCAAAAGGAAAAAAAAATGTTTCTGGTCTTTGTATGCAGGCAAAATGATGCGATGACGCAGATTTTCTTTCATTTCCAAATATTTTTTTTTATAACTGAAAATGAAAGTTATTCAACCGAATTTGAAAAAATGAATAAAAATAAACTTTGAATCACTTTATAACTGTGTTTTTGAAGGCCTACACGAACAGAAACAAGTTAAATTATAAAAGTTCAATTTTTTTTCTGGGCCTTGGGACTACATTTTCATTATCCCCCTTGACAACATCTGGAAAAAAGGCTTGATGCGGGGGTTTGAAACTGACGTGCGCGGAAACCAGAAACAAATAACTTTTTTTTCTAGGCCTAATTTTAACATAAACATTTAAGAAAATTTTGCTGTAAATTAAGAATTTAAAAAGTTTCCATGGCAACTCCTGTATATATTCCTCGGAAGTGTCCGAGAGAAGACAAAGGACAGCTGGCGAGTCCATTAGTTGGAGTATATATAGGTGTATGCTTCACTGACACAATGATTATCACTAACGATCTTCTCACCTGTTGGTAGTTCGTCAAATACAGGTGTAACATGACGTGAAGGAACAAATCTATGTTTCTCATCCGTTTTCTGAATATTTGGCAGAACTTGTTGTTGAAATAGCATCACTATATTTGTTGATATCAAAGTTACAATTAAAATTGCTCATGAAAAAGGTTTTTGTGTATTTAAAAGAAAAGCCTGAATCCTGTATCATTATATACATTTGTGTATTCAAACGTACAACGGCAAGGAATCCCCCTGACTCCTTGACCGTAATGTAACCAGGGATTCATGAATAAAATATTGAATTAAAAAAAAAAAGGTTTTTGTTGCAAAAAGGATAGGTGTATGTATCATAAATGTCAAATATGCAGCTTGTATTTGATATTGTACTATACAATAACACCATTTATGATAAACCATTGATGCCAAAATTATAAATGCACTCTAAGTGAACCCTCTGCTTCCAACCATTCTGTGTGTTCACACTACAGGAACTTTGTAAATGGTTGACACCTAGCTTTAGAGTAAGGCAAACTATTCTTGAGTACCACTGGAATCAAAGAAAACTATATCTGACCATTAATTTGCCCTTCTGAAATAACTGCATATACAGTATATATATTTCTAGGAAATGTCTACCTCTACGCAGACAATGGAACTACTTTGTTGGTAGTGACGTCATCCTCATTCCCCTTTTGGATAGATAAATATAGCTTTTCCGTTTCTACATACATTGATGTTAAATTAATCAAAAGAGAATGCAGCATCATCATCATTTGTCTTCAAGATATTGTCTACCTACACCCATCCTTTGGAACTATTTTCTTGGTAGTAAAATGGCCATTCTCTTTTAACTTTTGCATTGTCTAAGATTTCAGAATTTTGATATACATTGTTGTTCTTAAAAACAGACAGCATAATAAGGGTTAGCTTCGTCAGTTGTCTTCAAATGGAACTATTTTCATGGAAGTAACATGGCCATTCTCTTTCAACTTTTGCATTGTCTAAGATTTCAAAATTTTGATATCATCATTTGAAATTGTTCTACTAAATGGACAGCATTTTAAGGGTTAACTCCGTCGGTTGTCTTCAAATGGAACTATTTTCTTGGTAGTAAAATGGCCATCCTCATTCCCTAACTGACATACGGACATTGATAGATGTTCATTAGTTTTAGCAGATGCTTGTCAGTCCAAGAAACCTCCAAACAATGCGTTTATGTTGCAAAGACTACTTACTTAGTGCAGTAGATTTGCTGGATACCGTTTCTGCCTTTTTGGCTCATCAGGTCTGATGGTCCACCGTCCATCCGTAAACTTTTCACATTTTCGACTTCTTCTCCAGAACAAATGACTCTAGAGAGCTGAAATTTGAAGTGCAGACTCCTTGGCAAAGGGGATTCTAAGTTGTAGATTTTGTGACAGAGGTCAAAACCTTTAAAACCTGTTTTCATCTTCTCCCACAGTTCCAAAAGTTCTAGAGAGCTGAATAGTTGAGTGTTTAGACTTCTTGGCCAGTTGGGATTCTAAATTATATTAATGGGGTGACAACCTTTAAAACCTATTTCCATCAAAAGTCTGATGAGCTACAGAGCCCATGGCTCTATTTTTCTGTTTCTTATGGCAGGATACCTGAATGAGAATGGGTGCTTGGCTTCATATCATATCATGTCTGAGCTTGAACCTTGCCAAAATATTTTTTTGCAGTAGATTTGCTGGATACTTTTATATGCCCTTTTTATGCCCCCGAATCGGAGATTCCGGGGGTATATTGTTTTTCACCTGTCCGTCTGTCCGTCTGTCTGTCCGTCTGTCTGTCCGTTTGTCCACAAAAACTTTAACCTTGGTCATAACTTTTGATTGGTCGGAGCTAGGTCTTTGATACTTGACATATGCATCCGGGGGCATTCGTGTTTCACAAACACATCTTGTTCTCTTAATTATGATAGGGTAGGTGAGTGGGAAGGGTGTTTGCTTCAGATGTAGGCATCTGAGTTTGAACCCTGTCAGGTTATAATTTGAATACAGTACTTAGATTTACAGGATACCATTATTGTCCTTTCTGTTTCAAACAGATGGTTGAGCAGGTATGGTGTTTGGCTTCATATCTAGGGTCTGACATTGAACCCTACTTAATTCATTATGAAAAAATAGGAGAAATAAGTTATAGGAAAAAATTATGTCATTTTAAGGAATAAGTGGTTACTCATTACCATTAATGCTGTCATAAAAAGATTCCTTGATAAGCTAAATCAAATTTGATTGATTCTTAAGGTGAATAACTTGTCTTGACCATTTACCCT
This sequence comes from Steromphala cineraria, assembly GCA_916613615.1. Lineage (NCBI taxonomy): Eukaryota > Metazoa > Mollusca > Gastropoda > Trochida > Trochidae > Steromphala > Steromphala cineraria. The sequence goes on from OU744737.1 coordinate 19,621,768, forward strand.
ATTTATCAGTCAACTTGGGAGGTATTTCCTACTGGAGGAACCAGGCAATCAAGTGTTCAATTATTTCAAGATGACTGCCCCTTGTGTTCAGAGATAACTCTTCTGCTTTGGAGATACTTTTCTTTTTTATCTCCTGATACAGAAGAGTCACCTGTATATCTCATTCTTGCTGTCAGATTTCATTTGGATGGAGAAAGAGGTTTCCTTGGATGACTTCATTGAAGGCAGTGTTGCAAGCTTTGTAATTTGATCACCTTTATTTGATTCTTTTGAAGAATAAGTTTAAGATGGGAAAGTGAAGAAGTGAAATATAGATAGGAAGGGGAACAAGAAATAATTAGTCAAAATTAATGGCAGTCATTTATGGCAATATTGGAAGACATGTTTGGAGAGGGGATTTGGAGAAGACATTATTGTGTATTTTATTTATAAAATATTTTTTGCGATTGGCGCAGTTATCCCTCTTTCTCTGACAGTTCATTTAGATGGGGATAGGGTTGTGAAATATAGATAGGAAGGGACAAAAAGAAGTGTGTGAAGGAAATTTGATGTAGGGCTCATTGTAACCAAACCTGAGATAAAAGAATAATTTTAGAATACAGGCATTTTGTCAAACTTTACACAGGATGCCAACTAAAGCAGTTTGAGGCCTAGGGTTTTTACAGAAATGTGTGAACTGAAATTGGGAAAAAAATGGAGATGTTGGATGGAAAAAGTTTGATGAAGAATCATCTAGCCATCTAGGTTATTATGTGGTGTGAGGATTACTTTCATTAATGAAGGATCTTTAGGAATTCTGAACATAATCAAGAGATCACAATGTAAGCATGCATTGCATTGGCATAAAGGTTTGATAATAAGAGAAGTTAGGGTACCGTATTTCCTCGAATAGCCACCGGGCCACGAAAAGATGCCGGGTCTCGAATAGACGCCAGGGGTATGGCTGTTTTAAGTAAATACATGCCGGGTCTCGAATAGACGCTGGGTCTCGAATAAACGCCGGGTGATAAGTTGATTAATTAATCCTCCCATAGTTGAATTGAAATAAAGTATTCCCCCTTTACACCATCTTTAATACTTGTTTCCTACTAAAACATAAATAGACGCGGGGTCTAGAATACACGCCGGGGGTAAAGGGGGTCTGGAAAAATACATGCTATGGGCGTCTTTACGAGGAAATACGGTTTTTGTTGATATAGGTAATTGAATACATAACGACTTTCGGAAAATGCAGGATATTTTGAAAAAAATTAATATTAGATACTGGCTAAGTTAGAGGCCAAGGAAACTTTAAAAAACACAGGAATCGGGATATAATAGGGGACTGGATGGAGAGAGTGGGATAAAGAAATAATTTGGTAATTGTGATCATTATCACATGAAGCAGGCACAGAAAAGGGGTTGGATAATGAATGAGCAACTCAGGCAATGGATTACATAAAGGTTTGAGATGAAGAATTATTCAGGATATTTGTGTACAGTTGACAAGAGAAACTGGCGGTTGGGAATGCGAGATTGAAGAGTGGTTTGAATCACATTGAGATGAAAAATTTATCTTCTTGAAATTTTTCGGAACTAGTCATGCTGTACGTGGCCTTCTGTGAATTGTAGAATTTCTGAAAAAGAGAGTAATTAATAGAATATCAAGATGTTGGTTTGTCAGGTAGGAACATAAAAATTAGAACATATTTTCCCTTCTCCCCCTATCCCCATTTCCCCCTTCCCCCCTCTCCCCCCTCTTTCCCTCCCCCTCTTCCCCCTTTCCCCCTCTCCCCCTCTCCTCCTATCCCCCTCTCTCCCCAAATGAAGTCTGAAAAAATAGTGAACATTTTAAGGTTTTACAAATAAATGACTTAACTGTTTCATGTTATTTATAATCAGTGTTAAGGCATGTTAAAAGCATCAGCATTTCCCATTGCTCAGGTCTGAAATTTAACATTAAATAAACAAGTCACCTGGGAAAAATTCTCTCAGGATGCATTGAATAAAAACAGTAGGTGTAAGAAAACATGTTAAATTTTCATTTTCACCTCTTCAAAATAATCTTTTTTTCTGCTGCACTGCTGAGATAAGATAGTGAAAACAATCTATTTTTGTGATGATGTACCTCAAAGAGTTAAAAGCAATCCCTGTGCAGTAACTAAATTATATCCCAGACAGGATACTGGTTGTTCAAAGAGTTGCATGCAGCGGCCATCTTGGAAATATGTTCATCACAGGAAATGACCCTTGAATTCTGGGTAATGGTTTAATTTCATCAGGAAATGGGAAGCGATCCTTATGTTTTGTTGCCACAAAATTGACCTTCTTCATCATACCTTCTTTATGGAATAAATTGAGTTCACTCTTCACCAGGATGCAAGGATATTCTTTATAATTGTTTGAAATTTTCCAATTGATATTCTTTTCTCTCTCTTACAGCTGATTAATTAATTCAAATTTGTCCAAACTTTTTATCCCTTAAATACTTACCTGAGAACATAGTGTTCTTAGTTTTGGTGGGTTTTTTTTCTGGCAACAGTTAGAGTGGCAGGACTAGTTAGCTATGTCCAAGTAGACCATCAACAGATTTCCTTGTCAGGATTGTAATGAGGGTTTGTCTAGCAGCTGTCCAGGTGATTGAAAACTTTCGGTGGGATGTTTTAGAGGGTCTTATAAGCTGAAGAAGGTAAGGGGGGGGGGGGGGGGGGAGGGGGGTTGTTGTAAGAGGGAAGGTATGAAATATCTTTTTATGAATAATATTCATTATACAGAAGAACTCGGATATAGCAAACAATCGGATATAGCGAACATATTTTCAAGTCCCGTCCCTATTTAATATCATCAAAATTATATGCATATAGCGAACACCGGATATAGCGAACTAAATTCTTTGGTCTCTTGGAGTTCGTTATATCTGTGTTCTACTGTATTTCCAATTAACCTGTTAGTAATGATATATATATCAAGAACGTGATTTAAATATGCTCCCAATTAAATTATTCATCATCTATTAATATATGTATTAGAAGACTAAATGATCATAAGCATTTCAAAGTGTAACAATTCTTTTAGAGGCAATGTGTGTAAAACAGGGCCTTCAGGTTTTGCAAATTTCTAGGAAATTTTTTATCAGTGAGAAAAAGAACAGAGTATAAGTATTTCAAGACGTAAGTAGAAAGAAGTGTGAGGGGGAGACGAGGTTGGGGGAGCAGGGGGTTGATGTAAGGGAGGATAGAGGTTTGAAATCGAGGCAATAATTATTCAAAATTAATGGCAGTCATTTATAGCAATATTGGAAGACATGTTTGGAGAGGGGATTTGGAAAAGACATTATAAAAGGGATTAACAGATACTTAAGATTAGGACATTAATTGGAAGCAGACTTTTATTTACAATATTCTGGTTTCTTCAGGAGCTTAGGGTTCAAGGTGGCAGGGGAGCAATTTTCTTGTTAAAGGTTTAAAGATTTGGAGGGGTCCATAAATTAAGTTGAGGGGGAGAAAATCGAGGGGGAAGTGATGCTAATAAGGTAGGCTTCAGTTCCTTCCTCTATTTCGTCCAAGTTGGTTTTTCTGGCTGTAACTTGACACCTACAATTATTGAGGAAGATTCGCAGCATAGGTGAACTTCCTCTTTAGTTTCCATGCATTCAGAATCAGTTGGCTTCCAGACAGCTGGGGATTAATGGGTCCACAAGACTAAGAGAGTCTTGAATGTATGGCAGCTAACTGCCCATGTTCCAAACTATAGTATCTGTATGAAGAACCTTGATTGATTCCTGCAAGAAGAATATGTGCTCGTAAAGAAGAATACCTCATTGTTAAGTGTCCGGCAAGATAGATATGGATAATTATCCCTAAAGAAGAATGTGCTTTTGTCATGAAGAATAGCCAACTGCCCATGTTCCAATACTAAGTATCTGTATGAACTATCCCGCAAGAAGAATGTGCTTTTGTCATGAAGAATAGCCAACTGCCCATGTTCCAATACTAAGTATCTGTATGAACTATCCCTCAAGAAGAATGTGCTCTCGTCAAGAAGAATAGCTCATTGCATTTCGGCAAGATAGATATTGGTAATCATCCCAAAAGAAGAATGTGTTTTTTTTCAAGAAAGTTATCCTTTTGTATAGAATGTTTCTTTGTGAAGTACTCAGCAAAAATGTTGATTGACTTGCAAGTGGAATAGACCTTTTGGAAATTTGCAATAGAGTTTGACATTCCTGCAAGAAAATCTGCATTTGTTTATCAACAAGATGGGACCGGGTAATTATCTTGCAAGAGGAATAGATAATTATTGCTAATTCTGAATGATGAATTAACAATTGCTCATAACCTGCACTTACCATTTGTCATTTACCCTGCAAGGAATAAGCACAAATTTATTATCCTTCAATAGGAATGGACAATAGTTGATTATCTTGCAAGAGCACTAGATGATTGTTGATTATCTTGCAAGAGGAATGGACCATTATCCTGCAGTTGAAGTTTGAAACTGGTAGTTCCCTAGAAATCAGACCTTGAATGTGAAACAAGAGATAAGCAGGAGGAAAGAACTGACGAAATAAACGGCTCAAACGTACCAACTTAAAGGCACTATGTGACTGGTGACTGGTGACTGGTGACTGGTGACTTTGTTCCTGCAGCTCAATAATTGGTTGCATGTCTCAGATTTACCGAGCACAAGAATTCTGCAAACTGGAGTACTCTGAGATCTGCAGATAAGGGTTAACTTTACCTCTGCAGTTTGTAGTGTGAGGGTGAGACAGTGTCCGATAAGAATAAATACGGGAAATATTAGGAATTGCGATGGACATGGATTGCCCTACAAGGGTCATTATATGACCTCTAATCAAATTTGATCGGACTTTCTACTTGAAATATATATTATGTACTTTTCAAGGAAATACAAGGAATTGAAATAAGTAGGCTTAAGCAAGCGGTGAATATTTGTTGACTACGGGCAAAGGGTATTGAGATACCCAGAACAATGTATGACAACTGCCAATTTCTGAGGAATTATTACCCCCCTCGTCCTTATGTGCCACCAAGCAAAGGAATTAACAGCCATGAAAAAGGTAAAGGAAACAGTTTTTGCAATGATTTAATTAATGCATTTTGAAAGTTGTATCTTTTTGGGGGGATTATATATAAACAATGCCCAAATATTTAGAATTTTCACAAATTTTGATGACAATTTCAGCTAAAAAGGGGTCAGTTTTAGTTTAGTTTAGCTTTTTAGTTTTATAAATAGTTCTAATTTTTAATTTCTAATTGTATCTTTTGCAAAATTGAATTTAATGTTTTGACATGGATTGAATTTTTTATAAATTGGCTTTGAATTATAATTAGAAAAAAGTTCAATTTTCATTAACGGACAAATGAATGTATGTTGAATTGAAGAATTGTTAAAGAATATATATTATATATGTTCAACAATTTCTTTATCAGAAATTGTTCCCATGCCTTCTGCACCTAGAACCATTATGTTGTAACTGGTTGCATACAAAAGCTGGAATGCATTAAGGTTGTGTGAAAATCTGGAATGGATATTGCTGATGTGAACATGGTCTACATAATAAGGATCAAGGTGCCGGAAATCTCCATGGAAACAGAATCTCTGTGAATTTCAATGCATTGTTTACATATTTTAACAAATTTGAGTGCACTAATTTCCATAAATAAAAAAATATCCTAACTAAAATTGCACATACCGGAAACCTAAATGATAATGTGTTATATTATTTTTAAAGTTTGATAATGCATTTCTCTAGAAAATGTATTTTGTTTTTAATCTTATTTAGAAAACAACAACCAAAACAAAAGAATTTTTTTCAGCGATGAATTTAGTTTTTAATTGTCAGGATTTGAAAAAAACCCAAGTGAAACTTTGTAGAAATTCTCCTCTCATAACATATGTGTTTCTATTTACAAAAGATGATTCATTCTTATTGTGATCCTGTGTTATTAAGAAGTAAAGAAGACATTTCATTTATATGGGAAACATCCCCTTCTTGTTTGAAAAATTATGTTTATATGAATTTTATCTTTAATATCTGTGCTTTTTGAGTAGTGCATCAACAACAGTTTTTATATAAATAAAAACCTAATCTCATTGTTATTCATATGTTTAGCTAGCAATGTGGCTAGTTTTCTATTATACAAATGATTCAGGTACTAGTAGTAGTAGTTTATTTCAGTAAATCAGGCCACAGGCCCATATTACAATACATAGTTTTACATTTTAAAGATGCTGCGCAACAAGCACATATAACAATCCATTCACAATACACAGAAAATGATATCCGAGACCATAGACAAATGGTGATAAAAGTTACAAGTTAGGTTATGGACAACTGTTTGCTTCTCATTTTGAGTGCAAAGAATGTAAACTTAGCAAGATTATTAATAATAAGATCATTTTTTGTGGTAAACAGAAGTCTAAGTTTACACTCAGAGGGGAATTTGTAATACCAACTTGGCAAAAGATTTCTTCTTAAGTCATCATAAAATGGACAGACAAGACATACATGGTATTCTGTTTCTACATTTGGGATGATACAAAGTGGGCAAAGTCTTTCACTTTTAGGTAGACCAAATTTTCTACCCTGCGATATCATAAGATCACTGCTTGAAGTACGAAACTGTAAAAGGGAAATCCTAAATGCGAAAGTGTTTACAACAATTAAATACTGTTTGTATTCCCTTGTTAATTTAATTGTTTTGTAAAAATACAATGAAGATAATTTTTCAAGGGATTCAAAGAGACTAGTGTTCAAGATAAGACATACACAAAATATGTTTGGAAGGATGGCATAGAAAAGTGTCTTTCCTTTACAATGTTTGTAAACAGGAATCGGACAGCATTCAACAATACAGACATATGTATCAATCTAAACAAATATAATTTTCCATAACCAACCAAGTCAGCCTCTGAACTTGAAAAAAGGCATAAAATATTATATAGAATTAAATTACACTTTTCACATTGTTTTTACAATAAATAAGGTATTGTCAATAAATTTTGTTTTTCATAATGATTAATCTATTATCTTTTTTATTTCAATGATTAAAATAATTATAAATACTAAAACTTTAAATATGTAAGGCATAATGTAGCCATTTAAACACAAGAATATTATATGGTAATTGATTCTAAACTGGGGAAGATGTCTCAGTAGACAAATAACGTATCGTCTTCATGCACTCTTGTTGATTGAAGATAGGGGGAAATGTTGAAAGTAAAAACAGAAGCTCGGTAATCAAGTCGGCACAACATGAGGGCAGAAGTTTCGGGAAAACTCCCCGTGAAGAGAAACATAGACTTACCGGGTCAGGAAGGTTTTGAAAGAGTATATATATTTTTTTCTTCTACTATACTATTTGATTTTGATTAATGTAGTGTTTAAATAACCTGTTAATCTCTTTGATTTACTCAATATCCAAAAGGATGCCAAGCAATGGTCAATTCTGGAAATTTTTTATGATGTGGACATATAATTCCTGTGATTTTAGTCAGACAGAAATAATAAAGATATGATATGTAAAATAGATTTTAACCCATTCATCAGTAATCTGATGTCAAGCTTTTATCAAATAACTTAGGGAAAAACATTTGAAAATAAATATCAATTCTCAACTTAACGTTCAAATTAAGCTTAGATTTATGATATTCTAAAAAATATTTGGAACTAATTTATTCAGCTATTACAGTTATATTCAGTTTTTAATCTATGCCCTGAGAAAAGGACATTTTTAACTTTCACTCGAATGAATTCAAGATTTCATCTTAGACATTGCAGCAGAAGAAAAATATGATTAGGAGACTTGAGTAAGCCTATTCACAACATCATTGGCAACAAATACCACAGCTTCGTCCTGTGAGTGATTTTTTCTAAACAGTTATCTCGTAGGAGCAGACGGACTACTTTCTCTGAGGTCGAAGGTCAGATAGAGGTAGTCCCTGAAGTTGGGCAGTGGTCCTAGGCTTGACCGGGCATGGCAGTTCTCAAAGAACTTGGACTTTGAAGTCTAAATGGCATTTCGAATGAGGACAACTCCCCACAGCGAAGGAGAAGTTTCGCCGATTCAGGGGGGAGTCAGGTGATCGTGACTTTCCCCGTGCATGGAAAAAATATAAATGTGCTGAGCTGGATGTGAGGTGGATTGGAAGTGTTGATATAATTTGAAAACAAGATTTGTGGAAATTCAAACTCAAACCTGGTGTTGGAGGCCAACTTTGGTAATGTCTTAAAAAAATGTAATTGGAAACTTTTTGCATTGATTCTTTGAAATCAACTGAAAAATTAATACAACTTGAATATATGTGGATGCATTGTGAGTTTTCAAGAATATGATTTTGAACAGTACTTGGATTTGAAGAATTTAAAGTGGTTTTAACATCATTGACATTTGTAAACAGCAAGAGAAGCATTGTTTAAAACAGGAGCTTTGAATAATGATTTGGTTAAATTTCATTCAATGGACCAAGGAAATGATGTGAATTGATTGAAAAAGTTGGTATCACAGGCTTTGAATGTTGATATTTTTGAAAAGGCAAAACACATTAAAAATGAAAAATATTTTTTGAGATTCTACAAAGATATATCCTCTCACCTTCTCTATTTATTGTTCTCCTAAAATAAACGATTCTTAATATCAAGAACTGGACACCTGAGAAACAATTAGGTGTACAACAAGGGTATCTTCTCTTTCCAACTTTGTTATAGTTCTTCTGGAATACAAACCGAAATTGGAATGTTTTGACACATGTACTGCCTCATGTCAAAAAGAAGAGTTAGCGAAAACAAGAGATTCTCAAATATCCATCTGGTGAAGGAATTCAAAGGAGACTATCAGGTTTCTTGTCTATTCTTGTCTATGACACATTTTGTGGGTGCTTCGTACTTTGTCATCATTTCCTGAAATTCTTGTGCAATATCGTACTTCGTCTTCTGACTTGTGCTGAGTCAAAAAGGAAAAAAATTTCATGATTCATGTGTCAAAAGTAAGTTGAAGGAAAGCAGTTTATACAAGTTGTGATTCATGTATGGCCAAGGTTAGGTGTAGGAAATAGTTTTATGAAATTGTTCGATTCATTACTAATTTATAAAAGAGTTAAACAGCTGAAGGAAAATAGTTTTGAAAATATAAATGTTAAATATATATAGAATTTTAATGGTTATCAGAAAAAAAATTTGTTTGAAATATTGAATGTTTTTTACAAAAACTGTTGATATCATTACAAAGTTGCTTGTGACATTGTTTTGAGTTTCATGTCTGGTTCTAGTGTTAGAAGGAAAATTTAAATTTGAGATAAACATTTGTGGAAAAGAGGTAAAGTCTTGTTTCTGAAGGTAAAGATAAAGTCATTGTACAAATTATTAATGAATAAGCTGATAAGCAGCTGTTATTTTCAGTGGTATATATTATAAAATTTGTTTTGCCCTCTGTGTACCTTCCTAAAAAAGGGTAAAACAATAAAAATTGACATCACAAGAGCAAACTTTAAAAAGTCACATAAATACAGAAATCATTTCAGAAATTCCTTCTTAATGAAAAGTTTCAATTGATTAGAAAGAAGTATTAATTGGCAAAACTGTCTAATAGGGGCAAAGAATGCACAGAAGTGGAACAGTATATCTTTGTTATTCTTACCAACATATTCTTCCGGATGAATTACAGGAAATGTGTTTACATTGACATCATTTCCGACTTGCGAGTATTTATATCTGGACGTTACTTAATTAACGCCACCTGGTAGCAGATACCTGAAGCTTAGTCTCTCACGTTAAAGAGACCAATAACAGAAGAAGGTGAAAATACCAGACGGAAAGTTTCTACTTTTTTCTGGAAGAAATTTCATGATTTGGACATTGTGAGAGTCAAGCAGACGTGAAGGGAAGACAATTTCAAACTGTAAAGATACTCATGTATAGGATACCTACGTGAAAGGTTAAAGTATTTTGAAGTGAAGGTAAATTTACTTTGAACTGAAGGTAAAATCAACTTTAATCTGAAGACTACAACATTTCAGGCAGACCATTGAGCAGACGTGAACATCACCAGTGACCAAGGTACCTCTGGCATAAGGATTTATCTTCTCAGGGTGAATTCTATCTTTTTCAGGATAATTCTATCATCTTCAGGATAATTCTATCATCGGGATAATTCTATCTTGAACAAGAAAACATCTGGACAAAGTTTGTGCCCTTTTTGGTCCTTAAGTTGGTAGCACCATCAAACTCTCATAAAAACTTGATCTTTTCCTTCTGGAGATGGTTTTGTGTCTGGCTTTTTATGTACTTTGATTTAAGTTTTTCTCCTGGGCAGTTGTTGAAGATATAATCAGCTTTAAAAAACCTTGATGGAACAGGAAGAACTTCTATTTTAATTGTTTTTAGCGTAACTACAGGAAGTCCGTCTTTACAGATTTGACTGACAAGTGTAAACAAGAAACGCTAAGTACAGGTATGTTGTAATGGCAGTAGGGAAAAACAGTAATTCAAATTCTTGAAACAGAATAGCATTCAACCTGCAAAGATAACATCTGGGCTTTTAGTGAGGTCAAAATAGAGACGACTGAATTATTCATCCTGAGGCATATGCACATTTTTACCAAAAACTTTTTTTTAAAAATTCTTGAAACAGATCCAGAGTCCAATCAAGAAAGATTACATCTAGGCTATTGTGGATGAAAAGATAACAGAAAATTGCAATATTATCAGCCACACCCTATTTGGAAAAACCATCTGTAAAGCAATCTCTGGTCCACTTCACTGCAGTTTCATGCCGGTAGAACATATGGCACATGTGTAACAATCTCACTTGGGAAGAGGTTTGGGGGATCAGTTTACCACTGATTCTTCAACTCAGAGTTCTTTTAAAGAGCCAGTTCTTATTGTGAGATCAGTGATCATTTGTTGGATATTTTATCTTTACTGATTTCAAATCGAACTTGTTAAAGAGGTTTGTGAAATTGTTAACCATCTACATGCTGAATACCAGATAAGCTGCCCAGTATAATTATCTGGGTTGAAGGTTGACAGAAGCAGAGTTGGTTAAATGGACAGATTTAATTGGAAGTGAGATGTTTGCCAATTGCTCCTGGATGATCATAATTGACCAATTTGTGGATGATTGTGTATTTGAAACAGTCAGTTGATTTTTATTTGTTTCTAGACTTTGAGGTTTTGAGGACCTGCAGCAGAAAACCATTTTCAAACATTCTGGTAGATGTTATATTTATCATTTGTGGTTGTGTAATTGACTAAATGTTCAGAGATTATTTGATGGTGAGATTTTCCAATCTTCACTTTTGAACTCATTAATTGATCATTGCAGGAGAAATAAATCTTCCAGAATTTTCTTTGCAATTTGAAGGATTATCCCGTGTTTACACACATCTCCTGCTGGGGTGCTTACCGGAAAGATAAAAAACTCTTAATCCTTGGATTTAACTTCCAGGACCTTAACTTTGGAGGGTTATCTGTATATCACAAACTTTAAAAGGAAACATCTGAATCACTGGACATTCTTAATTGAATTACAAGGTCTGATTATCACTAATCACCCTAAATTGACCCTTTATTCCGTGACCATTGGCCAAATGGTGGATTCACCTGGATGAAAGGTCTAGCCTCTGGCGGTAATTAACACGTCCTGTGAATTGTAAGGAAACTCCGGTGGAGGCTAATTCAACACAGACAAACACCCTACTGTTTCAAGAGATAGTCAGGGTTAGTCTAAAATGTGGAATTGAGAGGAAACGAACATGGAATCCATGCTTTTGTTGAGCAGAGTTATATGATTTTGTGCTTTTCCTTTGGAGCTACTGAGGATAATTTACAAGGAAAGTTTATTGTGGAAGCTTTACAACAACAAATTTGAAAAACTACAATTTAGAGAAGCATTTGTTGATGATTAATTTTAGAGACTTCCAAAACATCAAGGCCTGTGATACCAAACTGCAATTCAATAATTGGATTCAACAATACTGAGTTGGATTAAAAAGGTTTTATAACTCACATTTTGATTCAAGGACATTTGAGCTTTCACTGTTGTGATGGGGCATGACCTTATGACAAGCACATATATGTTAATGCTGGAAGCAAATGAAAACCATTTAAAATGGATAATTGCATTGGTGACAATATTTTTACAAATGTCCTCCCGGAATTGGTGATTGTTGCTAAATGGAGCCAATTCCCATGATTATTTGCATAAACATTTCAATGTGAAAGAAGGAAAATCCATGTGAATGAACTCATTTCATCATGTGACAAACTTATCAGACATCACTAAAGACAATTCAACAGACCTTTATGTTTCATGAATTTGAAGCAAAATCAGTGCATTCTAAAAAAACGGATTGCTGCTTGAGTTTATGTTGTCGTTATTCAACATACATTGGAATTGAAACAAAGAAGATTTTCACAAAACTATGTCACATACGTTATGTTAAAATAAGGGAACCAACACTAAGAGAAAACCACCTCCATCCAATATTTGAACTTTTCAACAAGGCATAATAGTCTAACGTTCAAAGTCACTATAAACTTACTCTACGCATCGTAGAGTTGCGTTAACGTAAGTGTTGCGTAACTTGGATATCTGCTAAATGACTGAGAAGCAGGGAAAGTCAAAATTCTGGAGTTTTGCCAAGATGTGGCCCCGGAAAAAGAAGGCACCAGGTCAGATGTTTGTTAATTAGGTTTTTTTTGTTCATGATAAAGATAATTTATACAATGATCTATCATAATTACTGAAATTGACGTTATCAGTCTTACATGAAATTGTAGATAATGCAAGAAAAAAAGAAAAGAAAAATTAAAATGTATCAATTAAAAGATTATCCATTTAAAAACAACTGATTTTTTTAGTATTCACTTTAAGGAAATGTTCTCATTTGTACAGTATCAAAATGTTATCTATAAGTGCATGTCAAATTGTCACTTTGATTAAATTGATAAACTATCAGGAGGAGCAGGTATAAATAGTGTCTAAATTTTATCATTGAAATATTTTTTTATTAAAATATTTGATATTACTGTTCTTTATGTTCATTTCTTGGTCTTCCATTTTTTGTATTGCTGAGGACCTAGACTGTATAACGGCTCCAATATCATATTTATGCAGTTAAGATATTTCCTTACTCCTCTCCTCCTGAAACTGCTGAACTCCAAAAGCTGACATTTTGTCTCAAGTAATTGTTAAAGAATTGTCTTGTAATTAAAGAGACACAGAGTATGTTGATAGGATCACATATGTCAAATTTTGAAATCGATTTTATTACATCGGGAACTGTTACTAAAAACAACAAGTTGAAGGTCAATCAGTACATTAGAGCGAAAATACGGCCATTCAAAGTAGGATTTTGATTGAAAACCGGACAATGTGACTTGAGTGACGCGCGCAACTTCACCAAACGTAATTTTGAAACCTTGTCATAAGCTGACAGTAAGATATATTCGATTCGATAGTGTAATTAGGTATTGTAACTAATAGGTAGATTAATTGGATGCATAATTTCGAATATTAAACATATTTGAGATGTTTTCTTGATTTCTCCATAAAATGAAGCATTTTAGAGATATTATGCATAAATGGATATATTTGCAAGTCCAGTGATGAGATATGAACTTCAATCAGCATATTAGATATTTTGAAGCTTATCAAAACCAAATAAAGTTTTAAGAAAGATACTCTGTGTCACTTTAATCATATGTAAATCTTCTGCTCTCACATCACTTCATATAGTAATTCTCCAAAAATTCAAAATGGCAGATCAGATATCACAAGACAGTCCCTTTAATGAAGGAGTTTTTCTATCCACCAAAACAACTGAAAAGTAGACAGTTCTTGGCAAACCCAAATAATACTTGATAGGACCCTCCCTTTAAGAGTGGAGTTGACCCTAGCTTGTGTATAATCCACAGAAAAGAAGACTGTTCCTAGAGGAAATAAGGACCAGACTCCACAATCATAATTGCATGTGCTTTAACACAGAACACAGGGTCATATTGTTTCAGAGGGAATGTGTTTACCAGAACTGGAGTCTGGACAGGAAGTAGCTTGTCTAGCTCCGCAGTAAATGACTTCCAGAGCAGGACCGAGATGAATAGATAGAAGAGTTCAGAGTAATGGCTGAAAATTATTTGATATTAATTTTTTCTACAATATACATAAAAATCTTTTGGAACAGTGACATATAAGATTTTGTGTTTTTATCCCCTGCCACGAAGTGGAAGGGGGATATAGGTTTGGGCTCTGTCCGTGCGTATGTGCGTGCGTCCGGCCGAGGAATCTCAGAAACTATTTAAGATAGGGTAATCAAATTTGCTGTGTGTCTTCAGGGTATGTGTATGCTCAGATGTGGTTTAGCTAAATAGGAATGTTTGGAAAAATAGCTAGCATGCATTAAGATAGTAGCAGTATATCATCATATCATGCCTAATTAATTGGTTTCTGATAAGTCAATTACACTTGTTATTCTGGCAAATTTATTGGATTACCTCTTGATGAGCTAATAGGGACTAAGTGATAAAAAGGATTTATTTATCAAAATTACTTACAATCTAATTTCTTAACAACATTGCCAGTTTTTAATTATAAAAAATACATTTAAAGTAAATTAAGTGTGAAGTTCTAGCAGGGCAAACAAGAACGAAAATTGTTATCAACAACAAAAATACATTTAATATATATTTGATATCAAGATGAAAACTTCTTGTTAAATATGTTTTCATAGTTTCAGCACATTTTCAATCAATATGATGCTCTATTTTGAAAGTATAGAAAAGAATTTAACACATATAAAGTCATTGCATGAAATGAATACAAACTTCATGACTTTTGGTTGTTTGTCTTAATTTTATCCCAAATTGAAAAAAATTATACTTTTAGCTTCTGACTTTGCATGCAGGTTTATTTCATACACTGATGATGAAGTCCTTGACTTGATTCAGTCTGATTAAAGTCAGCCTTGTTTTGAGGAATAAAAGTTTCAAAGTATTAACCACATCGCAGTGTTTTATCCAGAGTGCGCGATTGCGGGATTCTCCAATTAGTTAATCAGTCACGCACTTTTACATTCATAGTGGGGGAGAAATCGCGCAAATAAACATTATTTCAAGCAATTTTCAAATCATGTGCGGTACCTACCTATATACTTTATTATTGCTATTGATTACCAAAATCGAAAAGTCTGGTTATCTAACAAACTAAAATAACTTCCTGTTTAGTTAACAGATCTTCGTATGTTTCCGTAATATCAATCCCTAAACATCGTTTTTCCCCCGTAACAGCATTGTTGTAATCTTACGTTCGAGGATCATAGATCACATACTAAGTTCCGATTGATCAGACATGCGCAGTATACATTTCCAATCCAAATGTTTTTCCTGATGCGAGCGTCTGCTAGCAATAAGCCAATATTTCCTAAACGAATAACTGACTTTTTCTCACAAAAAGCTCCTGAAAATGATAATACCATTGAAAAATCAGATGAGACCGAGAAGTTACTGTGACTGAAACCGACAGTGATAATGAGAAAAATGAAAATTACTGTTTTGACACCGACTGACGACCATGCTTTGGAATCGGCGCCTAAAAAACGCAAGTTTATGATTTAGCTCAGAGGTTGTAGGTACTCCCCCACTTTCATGAATGTAGGGTGGGATATTCCCCACTTGTAGTAAATCCTGGATGAAACACTGCATCGAGGATAGAACTTACATTCCACTTAGACCTCATCGTCCATGGCAACCATTCATAATAGTGTTCTGTTCATTATCGATATCAGGAACTCTTAGGCCAAAGAATCCCGACATCTGACGCAAGGACACTTTTATATACCTTTCCTTCACAGGGTTTAAAACAATTAATCAACAACATAGACATAGAAGTGAATTGAAAGCATCAATAATCAGATAAAAAAAGCTGGAAAACAATCATAATACTTACACGTTTTGCGTAAATCAAAATATTAAAATTACCTAATAACACTGTAGACTTTAGTTTGCACTAGAAATAACAAAACCAAGAAATAAACATTATATGATTTATGTTGCACCAAAAGTTTTGTTCTGTTAGGAAAATAAGTCTAGAAATATCCAGATTAATTTAATAATGATACGTAATTAATTCATTACATATTGATAATGAACAGGTCACTTTTATGAATGGTTGCCATGGACGACAAGGTGTAAGTGGGATCTAATGATTGTCGTCTACTCTAATTGTTTTCATTGGCCACTTCCTGGTAATGAAGTGATGTCAATTAAGAGTTTAAGATTTCTACTTAATCTTTATTGGCAGATCAATTTTGTCAAGAAATAATTTCCGGCTACGGTGCATGTACTTATTAAGGGGATAATTTGACTTAAGTCTTTTACAAGTAATGATTATTAACATTAACTGCAAGATTCTTAAGCTCTCTCTGTAAGATATTTAAATTTGAAGTACAAATTTAACAAATTTATTATATGACTAATTTGAAAACAAATTGAGCTTTTTCACTTAACTTCTCATTATAATTATTACAACTGGTGAAAAAAAGGCTTACTATTATTCTATGAAGGTTCAAATAAAAAGATTGACCAAGAAATAAGTTAATTTATCATAAAACTGCAATTTCTAATAATATTACTGATAATGAAAATTGTAAATATGTTAAATCTCAATTCAAAAAAATAACATTCACATTTTACTTAAATATCTATCTGATAAATTAAATCAAGCATTTATTACCATAGTGTTTCTATCTATGTTCATTTCTATGGCATGTTTTCATTTCAAATGCTTATTCCAGTGAGTTGCGCTGTTTGGTTGGTTTACCAAGATCCAATTAGGACTCTTGACAGGCTGTACACTGGAGTGAGCTTAATAATATTTACAAGACAACTACTCTCAGACATCAAAGTTCTTAGACAGCTGGCAGACATCAAATAGGCATTTCCTGACAACTGACTTCCTATGTGTAAACCAGAAGCATACCTCAGACGAAAGATGTACAGGTGAAAGCAGCAGGCTTAGTTTGGCCACATGAGGGTGGTCAGAATTGATGAGAAATGGAAGTAGTTGATTGGAAAACGTTTGCTGCCAGTCCAAACTCCTTACAGTGATGCTTTGATGTATGTCACTTCAAGAATATACAGAGTATACAGGGTTACTACTATTTGCACTAAAATGGTTATGTTAAAAAGAAACGTGCATATCTTTTAACCTTTTATTGTACTGATTCTATCCTAGTTTTAAGTTGATGTAAATTTAAAGAATTATTTCCATTATGCATTACCTCAAAAGTGTAGGGGATAAGCCTGAACAGTCCAAAAGTACACTTTTCAGGCAAAATTAAAGAAAACCCACTCTGCCAAAAAGTAACCAAAAAATTTGCCAAGCTTACTCTCCCTTATGAGTTCATTTGACTGTACCTGCCTGATAGAATTCTTCAAAGTTTTTTTTTATTAAAGTGAAATAAATCCGTAGTGTAAATAAGATTTGCCTTGTTTTAAGTTCAGAAGTTCGAACTTGAATTTGCAAAAATGAAAATCAGAATTAATGACAGTGAAAGTATTTTAAAGAAGTGAGAGGAATTAATTAAGTGGTAATATAAAAATGCATAAGAGAAGAAAAGTACATTAGTACTGAATTTTCAACATAATTTTGCAAAGGTAGAGATCAGAATTTATGACAGATAATGTATTTAGAAAGATTGAGAAGAAGTGTTAATATAACAATGTATCAGAGCAGAAACGTACATTAGTACTGAATTTTCAACATAAATTTGCAAAGGTAGATATCAGAATTTATAACAGAAAATGTATTTTAAAAAGTGAGAGGAAGTCACTATAATAAACGTATCAGAGTAGAAACAGGTGGGCACCCTTTTGCTCCTCCGAAGAGTATCTTCTGACAGTGACGTACAATCACAGGTAGGGGGCACCAGAAATGTTGCAACTGAACTTGGTTTTGAAATGGAAGACTATTTGTATTTGAGTTTTGATGTTGATGAAGCTGGTATTTTTAGTTCATAACTTAAATGCACCACTCGAGCGGCTTTCATCCGCCATTTTGAAAGGTTAGCATTGCTAGAAAACAAAAATGTGCTGTAAAATGCTTATTCATTAACAAAATTAAGTAATAACTACTTGATTAATAGAAGAGGAGCATATTTGCATATAATTCATAATAAAAGTTAACAGTTGCGACAGCATTTTGCCGTAGTAATGCATTCCACGATCGTAGCTTCAATGATTGGCTTCATTTCACTATGTTTTTATTTTTTGAGCGATACACTTTATTTTTTGTCAAATTGTCAAATCTTTAACAACTATATTGCTTGTCTCACAAACATATATGAAATTAAGTGTGAAATTATCATGTAAAAATCATATATAGTTGTAAACAGGAAAGTCCTGAATTTCGTTTCCACAAAAAATACCCCACTCGAATGGTTCCTTTAGAAATGTGGAGATTTATATTCAACCTAGCTGAAGTGCAGAAAACTTTCTGATTTGCCTATTTGATTGTTTTATTGTTGTTCCTTTTCTTAGCAAGCCAATCAAGGTTCTGTTGCTGATTTTGCTGTAACAATGACATTATATAACCTTAAGATAGCTATTTTCAGGATTTACGTTCACTTTTACAAGTTTCTGTAGAGTGGGAAACTTTTTCAAGGTCACTTCTTTGAGGGGCATTTTAGAAGTTGGAATGACAATAATGCTGAGGAACATAGGGAGAACAACTTCTTTGTTCATTGTATGCGACGTTTCGACACAGATTCTTGTATGCGTCGCATACAATGAACAAAGAAGTTGTCATCCATATATTCCTCAGCATTATTTTTCAAGGTAGTTTAGGTGTCTCTCTCAGAGTTTGGCAATACCTGCAAACCATTATTCGGGCTATTCTTTACCAGAATGCATACAGAACATCTTGAACCATACTGAATAGAAAATTAATTGTTTTTTGACATTGTCCCAAAAGCACTATCACCAAAATTTGTTTAAGCTAATTATCCTGGGAATCCCTATGTTGAAAGGGAACTTTCTGATATCCAAACAAAATTACCAATTGCCTCATTGTACATTGACAATAGCCTGATAAGACCATTAAAGTAGTACAGGCTAGACAATGATAAGGAATTTTTTCTTTCTCAACAAACTGGCCGACTCCTTGAAGGCAGCTCCCTGATGTGACTGTCACTTTGAGACAGCCAGACCAACTAGACAATGAAAAGATCTTTTTGTATCCTCAAAAAAATGCCAGACATTAAAAGCCCAAACTCTGCCGGGATTGTTCATACAGGCCTTGAAAAGTACTTGAATTTTGTTTTGATACTGGAAAAGTACTTGAATTTACAATGCTTACTAAATGTCCTGAAAAAGTACTGGGATTTTGCAGTAATGTCCTTGAAATTTTCAAAAATGTACTTGAATTCCCCATGACATGGAGCACAATAAAAAATACAGAAGTATCATCATTCTGTTAACTGCGCAAATTGATAGAAAATGAAATGAAACAAAACCAGTCTGTGAGCTTCCAATCATTCCAACGAAATCGATAATTTCTGCTTTTTACAATTATTTTTTTTTGGGAAATTCTGATGTCGCAATGCAGCACTTTGGAAAATGGCGGCATTGAAACTGAAAGTTATATATATATAGTTATATATATGTACTTGAAAAGTGGTAAAATGTTCTTGAAAAGTCCTTGAAAAGTACTGGAATTTTATTCTGTTTTGGCTGTATGAACCATGGCCCAGAACCTTCTCTCTACAGCAACTTTGATACAGGCTAGACAAGGATAAGGAGCTTGTTGATGTTTGAAGTGGACGGAAGATGGTCAGACCCGATGTTAACGAGGCCATAATTGTTTCAAGCTGACCTCATGCTGTGTTACCTCATCCAGTAATAGTCTGGTAGGAGTCAGAAGTTTAGGCAGTTGTTAGGGAGATAGTTTCTAATTTTCAGAAGTGGAGGCAGTTGTTAAGGAGATAGTTTCTCCTTTTCAGAGTTAAAGCAGTGGTTAGGGAGATAGTTTACCACTTTTAGAAGTTGATGTAGTTGTTAAGAAGATAATTTCCAATTTTCAGAAGTGAAGGCAGTTGTTAGGGACATAATATGAGCAGTTGTAAAGGGTATAGTTTCCCATTTTTAAACCCAGACCAACGGTCGAGGGTATATAGTAATACATGTACCAACAATTCCGTTTGTCGTCTGTCTGTCCTCCTTCTCTCTGTCCGTCCGAGGACCCATTGCAAAAAAAACTATTCATCCGATTGTTTTCAAATTTTGCACAAATCTTCAACCCTACTTGGAGGAGTGCAGTGCAAAAAAAACAATCAATTTCGGTGTTCTTTAATTTTCTGCAAATTTCCATGTTTTGTACTTGGTTGTTTTCCAATATCAGAATTTGTCTGACGTATTGAAGGAAAACTTTTCATCTGTTTCATTTCAAATATTGCAAATGTCTTTAAACATATACTAGGAGGGTTGCAGTGCCAATTTACAAGTGATTTTGTTAATTCCTGATAATTTTTTTTACAAATTTCCATTTTTTGTGATTTTCCACTTCTTTTCAATTCTTTTTTAAGTTTGTGTCAAATTCTGTGTAAGAGATGTCTATTTATGGTCTGATAACTGGATGTATAAGTTATGGGAAGTAAACAATACTTAGTTGGTCAGGGATGCACGGTCATTGGTGTTAGTTAACCACGCTCACTTTTTTGCTTATAAGAAGTTGATACAGTTGTTAGGGAGATAGTTTCCAATTTTCAGAATAAAAACAGTGCAATATTTTTTATATTTCTCATTTGAATTGAATCTTTGTATGTAATGATTTTTTAAAAATAAATTTTCAATAAAAGCAATAAGTCCAGAAATTAGTTTTCTGTGGAACCATTATATTATTTAATATAGGATTATTTGTGAAAGAAAAAATATAACTTAAAATGTACATTTGAATTATACCCCATTGCTCTGTAATTTCATTTGTCAATTTGTGAAATCTGTTGAAACAAACCAGAATTGACCACAAAAAGTCTTTCGGTATTTGATCCTGTTAAAAGTACATGAATAAATACAGTAGAACACGGATATAGCGAACTCGGATATAGCGAACACTCGGACATAACGAACAAATTTTCAAGTCCGTCCCTATAAAATATCATTAAAATTATATGCGTATAGCAAACACCGGATATAGCGAACTAAATTCTTTGGTCCCTTGGAGTTCGTTATATCCGAGTTGTATTTTAACTCCTAGGCAAGGAAATCACTGTGGGTTAATCTATAAATAACCTCAAGAAACAGCAATGGATTCCTTCATTTGATTGTGTTTCCAGACATTGTTGTGTTCTGATATCACAAAAACGTGACGTAAATCTTTGTTATCTCATACTGGGAAGCACTTTACTTCACCTAGAGGATTCAAACACAGCTGCATTGAACCTTTTTTCTGGGATATTTTTGTATCACACTGGTTTCCAAGATAAACCTTTTGCAAAGCATATTTATATGTTCCAGCCCAACAAAAATGTATTGATTTTGGCAAGGTTACTGTTTTTGGAAATACATGTTTTAGGATAGAAGACAGGATGGCATAATGGATTATATATACATGATGGTCAAGAGTTAACTTCTTTATCTCTTTGGATCATGATAAATCAAATTGAGTGGAGAGTTTATATCTGCAATTTGATTCTAGGAACACAGTTTTTAGTTGATAATTACCCATTGACATAACTGTTGGAACAAACTTCAATTTCTTTGAAGAATATAAAGGCAATATTATGGATATACAACTTCTTTATTCAGGTTTGCGACGTTTCAACATAGATACTGATGTCGTTCTCAATCATCACAACTTCTAGAATGCCCATCAAACAAGTTCAATTTCTTTGATGATATTTGTGAAGATATTCTCTTTATTATGCATGGATTTGGGTTGTGTAACGTAATATTGCTGTAGATTGATAGTGATAGTCTAACACCATGACTGTAGTTTTCTCCTAACATAACCTCTGGAAAAGCAAGTCTAGATCTACAATGAACTGAAATAGCCATTTGTCAGGCTCCTTTTCTTTTAAAATATTGTAATCTATTTATTGGAGTAGTATTTCAGAGACTGAATGAATATAACTCGATCTCTACCAGGTGATTGGCTCTGAATATAAATATTACACGATCTCTACCAGGTGATTGGCTCTGAATATAAATATTACACGATCTCTACCATGTGATTGGCTCTGAATATGAATATTACTCAATCTCTACCAGGTGATTGGCTCTGAATATGTATATTACACGATCTCTACCAGGTGATTGGCTCTGAATATAAATATATTACTCAATCTCTACCAGGTGATTGGCTCTGAATATGATTAACATGTAAGCAAATATAATACAGATGGTGACAAGTATAATTATGTGTGAATTTATGACTCATTTGTTTTTTAAAATGTGCTTCTGCAAAATCAGCACTAAGTTCGGTACCTTGTTAAATATGATTTCTTTCTGTATTGTCCTTTGACAAGCAATTGGTTGGTCAAGGGTGTATGTCAAAGTTTTGAGTTGACAAAATGATAAATGGGCCGTTTAATATGAAATTTCAAAGGAACAGGCAGGGCTGAAGTAAAAAGGATACCTTGTCTGATATCATTGTTGTTTGAGTTGATAGCTTGACAGGCTACTGTTTGTATGAATTTAACTTTGTTTTATGAGACACTTGACGTCCTGTCTAAAAAAAAGTTCTGGTAGGGATGACCGCATGAGGATCCACTTAAGGATGTTGAAATTGTATGAATTTACATCATCTGGAATATATATGTGTCACTTTAATGAATGGACTTCAACTATAACTTGAAAGGACCAAGCAAGGCTGATTCAAATTGGGTATCTGTCTTGATATGATCATTTTCTGATTTGACCCTCAATGGCTTGGCAGATTGTATTTCCATCAGGGCCCTATTGCTGTTCTGGTTATCCAGGGGGTAATTATGTCAACACAAAGTAGCAAAGGAATGATTGGACTACTACTATAACATGAAGGAATAAGCAGACTTTTCTATTTATAAGGACCAAATCCATGTACAATATGACAGTTGTATATATGATATGAGCTGATAACAGTCTAACAGGAACTATCAAAGTCTGATATCCCCCTTATTCACTAGTCGGAGGTTATCTCAGAGGTACTCTTATCAGCCTGGCCGACAGGTTTACGAGGGGGGATTTGTATATACTTATCTCCTTTCTGGCCAGGTGATAAATCTCAGGGGGATATTTATTTTAACATTTGACCTGCTGAACTGATAACTAAAACTTCGCCAATAATAACTGATGCTTATCAAATGTTGAAAAAAGTCATGCAATGTTAATGTTTTGTAAAGCAACCACTTGGTCACAAAACCTATGACAATTTCCCCTAAAGGAATAATTTGCAAACCTGTAGTTCAAGCCCAAAAGGGTGCCGCTATTAGGTTGGTTATATGCATTACCAATAACCAACAAACCAACAACTAACTTTTTTCACGATATTTAATTGACTGTCAAGTTATTAGTTAACCGCAACAAATATATTAGTAGCAGTATTTCAAAGACAAGACAAAGCTTAGTCTATTTCATACTTTGTTGTTGTTGTTTTTTTATGTCAATATGCATGTTATATTTATATTTATATGACTATGTAACTATGGAACAATAAAGAATGAAAAAAAAAAGTATGATGTCAATGTCTTTTGATGATCAGCCTTAAACTAAAAAATACAAAGATATCTGTTCAATCTTCAATACATATTTTTGAACAATTTTTTTTCTCTGAATCCCTTTTAAAAATAGGCAAGAGAAGCCAGAAGGTTCCTTGATATTCAAAACCTTCTAAAGTTTTCATTGTTGATGATGAAATTCTCATCACTTAATTTATTCGGCAGGATCCATGATTTGTCTTGGCCGCTCCAACTATTTTCGTTTCAACCACCCAGAGGAGGCCAAGAAGATGAAGGACGCCATGCCCAACTGCCGCATCTCCTGTGTCCCGCTGAATTTCTTGCACGGTAGGCAAGACTTTGTTGATCAATCAATCCATTCATCCATCCATCAAATCATCCATCCTTCCATCCGTCTATAAAATTATCCCTCCATCCTTCCATCTGTCTATAAAATCATCCATACATTCATCAAATCATCCATTCTTTCATCCATCAATCCATCCTTCCATCCGTCTATAAAATCATCTATCCATCCAACAAATCATCCATCATTCAACCAATTCATTCATCAAACAGATCTTCAATCCATCAATCTATCAAATCACCCATCCATCCATCCATCCATCCAATAACTTATCTTAAAAAACAACCATCTATCTATCTATCTATCTATCTATCTATCTATCTATCTATCTATCTATCTATCTATCTATCTATCTATCTATCTATCTATCTATCCTATCTATCTATCTATCTATCTATCTATCTATCTATCATTTATTTATTTTCCAATATCATGTGCCCTTTTGCTAAACTGTTCATCCATCAATCAGTCAGTTTTCCAATCCATTCATCATGACATTCAACCACCTATCAGTCCATCCATCTGTGTCTAGCCATCTGTTCATCTATGTTTTTATAAGTCAGTCAATGACAAAAGAGTTAATGAAATAAATAACTTCAGGTTTGAATGTAATGCATTGTATCATAAGCTTCCTTCCTTGTGTTGGCTTCGAATCAACAGGTCTGTGGTTCGAATCCCGCCATGGGATCAGCACGTTGTCTGCAGTAGAGACCGTTCTATACGCAGTCAGGTTTGGGTGCAATGCTACACTGACTTTCAGCGTAGTCCCACCCATAGTTCGCTAGTTCAAGCCGATGCTTGCAGGTTTCACCGCAATGCTTGGCCCTAATTGTGTTGCAGGCTTTCTCCCTGCAATAATATTAGCAGCAAGTGAAATACATGTAGTCTTAAAAGCAGTGTTAAACCTCATTTCCTTCTTTGTGATATTGTTGAACCCAAATCTTCTTGGTATCAATAAATTTAATCATTTAAAAAAAGTGGCTTACAAGAATATCTTCAAATATTTCACCGTTAAAGAATTCAAATAATTTTGTTATGGATACATTTAAATTCTTCTACATATCCTTATGCTTTTGAAAATGTTCTCTATACAGTAATAAAAAAAGGAGCAGATTAGACTGATAGCTATCTTATATTCTTTTTCCTTTATTACTGAAAAAACACCCAATTATAATTGTTTAAATATGTCATTAGAACATGTAAAAAACTTCTATTAATATAAGGTAGTCTACAAGGCTGTTCTCTACCTCCTTTGCTTTAAGGTTTCCAGAGAAATAATCTAAGGAAGGCTAGTCATGTGAAGTTTTTGGCTGAAGTTGACATTCTTTTGTTCTCTGCTATTGTTTGGGTATGACCTGTCTCTTATGTGTTGCAAGGATATCAAATTATATGCTGTAAAGCACTCAAACAATAGATTAGGTATTATGTTGTACATTCGGCTTACAATGGTTTACATGTAGATTTGATAGGATTATGTCTATCAGTATACTAGGTTGATTGGGGATTCAAATATTTTATGACTGTGTGCTTATTAGCTCATCAGGTCTGAAAGACCCGATGGGCTTATGGCATGGCATGGCGTCCGGCGTCCGTCCGTCCATCCGTCCATCCGTCCATCCGTCCGTCCGTCCGTCCATCCGTAAACTTTTCACATTTTCGACTTCTTCTCCAGAACCAATGACTCTAGAGAGCTGAAAAGTTGTGTGTAGACTCCTTGGCAAATGAGGATTCTAAATTGTAGATTTCATGACCTCATGACCCCAAATGGGATCACAGGGGTCAAAACCTTAAAAACCTATTTTCATCTTCTTCTCCAGTTCCAAAAGGACTAGAGAGCTGAAAAGTTGTGTGTAGACTCCTTGGCAAATGAGGATTCTAAATTGTAGATTTCATGACCTCATGACCCCAAATGGGATCACAGGGGTCAAAACCTTAAAAACCTATTTTCATCTTCTTCTCCAGTTCCAAAAGGACTAGAGAGCTAAAAAGTTGTGTGTAGACTCCTTGGCCAATGGGGATTCTAAATTGTAGATTTCATGACCTCATGACCCCAAATGGGATCACAGGGGTCAAAACCTTAAAAACCTACTTTCATCTTCTTCTCCAGTTCCAAAAGGTCTAGAGAGCTGAAAAGTTGTGTGTAGACTCCTTAGCCAATGAGGATTCTAAATTGTAGATTTCATGACCTCATGACCCCAATTGGGGTCACAGGGGTCAAAACCTTAAAAACCTATTTTCATCTTCTTCTCCAGTTCCAAAAGGTCTAGAGAGCTGAAAAGTTGTGTGTAGACTCCTTGGCCAATGAGGATTCTAAATTGTAGATTTCATGACCTCATGACCCCAATTGGGGTCACAGGGGTCAAAACCTTAAAAACCTATTTTCATCTTCTTCTCCAGTTCCAAAAGGTCTAGAGAGCTGAAAAGTTGTGTGTAGACTCCTTGGCCAATGAGGATTCTATAGATTTCATGACCTCCTGACCCCAATTGGGGTCACAGGGGTCAAAACCTTAAAAACCTATTTTCATCTTCTTCTCCAGTTCCAAAAGGTCTAGAGAGCTGAAAAGGTGTGTAGACTCCTTGGCCAATGAGGATTCTAAATTGTAGATTTCATGACCTCATGACCCCAATTGGGGTCACAGGGGTCAAAACCTTAAAAACCTATTATCATCTTCTTCTCCAGTTCCAAAAGGTCTAGAGAGCTGAAAAGTTGTGTGTAGACTCCTTGGCCAATGAGGATTCTAAATTGTAGATTTCATGACCTCATGACCCCAATTGGGGTCACAGTGGTCAAAACCTTAAAAACCTATTTTCATCTTCTTCTCCAGTTCCGAAAGGTCTAGAGAGCTGAAAAGTTGTGTGTAGACTCCTTGGCCAATGGAGATTCTAAATTGTAGATTTCAAGACCTCATGACCCCAATTGGGGTCACAGGGGTCAAAACCTTAAAAACCTATTTTCATCTTCTTCTCCAGATCCAAAAGGTCGAGAGAGCTAAAAAGTTGTATGTAGACTCATTGGCCAATGAGGATTCTAAATTTTAGGTTTGGTTACCCCTTGACCCCAATTGGGGTCACAGGGGTCCAAACCTTAAAAACCTATTTTACTCCATCTTCTTCAGTTCCAAAAGTTCTAGAGAGCTAAAAAGTTGTGTGTAGACTCCTTGGCCAATGAGGATTCTAAATTTTAGGTTTGGTTACCCGTTGACCCCAATTGGGGTCAAAGGGGTCAAAGCCTTAAAAACATATTTTACTCCTTCTTCTCTAGTTTCAAAAGGTCTAGAGAGCTGAAAAGTTGTGTGTAGACTCCTGGGCAAATGGGAATTCTAAATTTTAGGTTTGGTGACCCCATGACCCCAAATGGGGTCACAGGGGTCACAACCTTCAAAACCTATTTTCATCTTCTCCTCCAGTTCCAAATGGTCTAGAGAGCTAAAAAGTTGTGTGTAGACTCCTTGGCCAATGGGGATTCAAACTTGTAGATTTTGTGACCCAATGACCCTAAATGGGGTCACAGGGGTCAAAACCTTTTTCCATCAAAAGTCTGATGAGCTACAGAGCCCATGGCTCTATTTTATTTTTGATGGAATGCAAATTAAAAATGTTTGATTATCCTTCATTAATGTGATGATCCTCGCATACAATTTCTGTTATAATGAATTTAAAAACTATGAAAAATAAAATTAATGCTGTTTTTTTGCTTTGAAGAATATTTTACTTAGGTTTATGTCATGAGTTCTTGAAATTTCTGTTTACAAAAAATAGATAAAAAAATCATTTATTGTTTCTTAACGATATTGACTATAGATTACTAGGAACAGTTAAGAAAGCACTGATTTATATAAAGAAGATATGTGATAACAAAATTGATGCCATAACTATCATTGTTTATGATGAAAGTATATTGGGTATGTGATATTTTGCCTTCCATTACATGATTATTATTACCCTTGTTATGTTTGCTTTGTATACAGGAAAATGAATTATTTAGGATGTGATCCTATTGTAAACCTGATTGTATAAATGTTATTTTCACAAATAGTTTTCAAATATTTGTTGGAGACATAGCTTGTATTCTTCTTTTTCAACTTGAGTAAGCATGTAATAGTGTATGTATATAAGTACACACAAAAAAACCAGTTGTATACATTTAAGTCTAGGCTTTCGGTGTCGTGTGGCATCTTTTGAATTTGGATGAAGCAATTCATTCATGGGGCTATGCTTGATAGGATTATTCAACCATGGGTCTATGCTTGATAGGATTATTCAACCACGGGGATATAGTTAAGGGGATTACGGTCTTCCAAGATAATTATGGGAAAGGGTAGTTGTCAGTAAGGAGGGATTGGGGGCCATTTTAGATTTTTAGATTGTAGAAATGTTTTCTCCAAGACGTTAATTGACTGATTAAAGGTTTGAAGATTTCAAGCTAAATATGTTATGAACTGCAGTGTCTAGGTAAAACAACTAAGAGAATAGTTAAAGGGGCAGTAGCACGTTTTTAGGGGGAATATCAGGTGATGTCAGGAATGAAACTAAATGGTTCCAGTTGAAAGACAATGTATTTAACTAAATGGAGCAGTAATAATTCAAATATATAACGTAAAGTTTAGCCATGCGATTCATTTTTCTTACACAAAATGAATTAAAGGTGTTCACACAAAATGGACGCCAATGGATTTTATGTGAATCGTCATTATTTGTCCTCTGACTATGAATGATTGGCTTGTGTAATGAGATATTTGACTGTCAAAATAATACATTTAGCATAAACTTACAATTTTCATTGAAAAAAATAAAATATAAATATATCAAAAAATGTGCTACTGCCCCTTTAAGAAACAAGTTTTTAGGAACATCACAAGACACAGGACAACTTGAGAATTGACTTTATTATAATTATTTGAATTGAAAGAAGTCTCAGAGGAAAGGGAAATAGGGTCAAGTTAAGGTTAAAATGTGATAAATCAGATCTGGGTCAAATCAGACTTTTCCAAGACCAGTGAAGAAACATAATCTTTAGGAACATCACAGGAAGTAGCAAAACTTGAGAGTGACATTTTTATTAGTATTTGAAAGCTTAGAGATAATGGAAACAGGGAGAATTTGAATCAGTCTCTGGAAAATAATTATCAAAAACAAATATCTGAATGATATTGATGATATAGATATGGAAAAAGAGCCTTCGGGCCTCAAAGCAAAAGAAACAGCATCACTGGATGTGAGACTAAAGGTTCTTGTGGATAATCAACTTCTTTATTGCATAAAATGTGACCTTTCGGTGTAGATACTAACACCATCAAGTGAGAGAGGAAATCTTGAAGGAGAGAGTAATTTAATTTAAGTCTCAAATGAGGGAGAAATTCTCCAATATTTGTGACAGTCTCTGAGTTAAAATAAAACTGCTCTGAGAAGAGCAAAGAACACAAAACTAGGAGTGAGACTAGATTGGTCTGTCTGTAGGTGGAGTTTGTCTCCATTGAGGTAGACTAACATTTAGTCTCAGAAGAAAATTCTAATAGAAGAATGAAACAACATAACAGGAAGTGAGATGGTCGAGAATGATCTTCTTCCAGGTCCTCCGAGGGAGAGAGTAAATCTAAAATGTGGGAGTAATTGAATTATACGTCTCAGATGAGGGAGGAAGTCTCCAATAGATATATGCTACAGTCTCCCAAATGAGTAGACTTAATTGTAGTCTCTTAACTGAAAATATATATAATTGCAACTATTGAGAATAAAAAATGAAAGGAGCCCAGTGAAGCTGTTCATTTAGACAGCAGTGATCAAGACTTGCTACAATAATGTAGACTTGCATGGATCTTTAGAAACACATCTATTTTGTTGGACAGATCAATGTAGGGATTACACTCTATGGGTTATGGGAGAGAGTAAATCTAAAGTGTGGGAGTAATTAAATTATAGGTCTCTGATGAGGGAGGAAGTCTCCCATAGATATATGCTACAGTCTCCCAAATGAGTAGACTTAATTGTATTCTCTTAACTGAAAATATATCTAATTGCAACTATTTAGAATAAAAAATGAAAGGAGCCCAGTGAAGCTGTTCATTTAGACTGCAGTGATCTAGACTTGCTACAATAATGTAGACTGGCATGGATCTTAAGAAACACATCTATTTTGTTGGACAGATCAATGTAGGGATTACACTCCATGAGTTATGGGAGAGAGTAAATCTAAAATGTGGGAGTAATTGAATTATAGGTCTCAGATGAGGGAGGAAGTCTCCAATACAGTCTCCCATTTAGACAGCAGTGATCTAGACTTGCTATAAGAATATAGAATGGCATGGATCTTTAGAAACATAATTATGTAATTTGTTGGACAGATCAATGTAGGGATTACACTCCATGAGTTATGGGAGAGAGTAAATCTAAAATGTGGGAGTAATTAAATTATAGGTCTCAGATGAGGGAGGAAGTCTCCCATAGATATATGCTACAGTCTCCCAAATGAGTAGACTTAATTGTATTCTCTTAACTGAAAATATATCTAATTGCAACTATTTAGAATAAAAAATGAAAGGAGCCCAGTGAAGCTGTTCATTTAGACAGCAGTGATCAAGACTTGCTACAATAATGTAGACTGGCATGGATCTTAAGAAACACATGTAATTTGTTGGACAGATCAATGTAGGGATTACACTCCATGAGTTATGGGAGAGAGTAAATCTAAAATGTGGGAGTAATTGAATTATAGGTCTCAGATGAGGGAGGAAGTCTTCCATAGATATATGCTACAGTCTCCCAAATGAGAAGACTTAATTGTAGTCTCTTAACTGAAAATATATGTAATTGCAACTATTGAGAATAAAAAATGAAAGGAGCCCAGTGAAGCTGTTCATTTAGACTGCAGTGATCAAGACTTGCTACAATAATGTAGACTTGCATGGATCTTTAGAAACACATGTAATTTGTTGGACAGATCAATGTAGGGATTACACTCTATGGGTTATGGGAGAGAGTAAATCTAAAGTGTGGGAGTAATTAAATTATAGGTCTCTGATGAGGGAGGAAGTCTCCCATAGATATATATATTCAAAATGATGGTTAAAAGAATAACAACAATGATTTCCTCCTACATGTTTC
Source organism: Steromphala cineraria (assembly GCA_916613615.1). Lineage (NCBI taxonomy): Eukaryota > Metazoa > Mollusca > Gastropoda > Trochida > Trochidae > Steromphala > Steromphala cineraria. The sequence goes on from OU744737.1 coordinate 19,652,924, forward strand.
AACTTTATCCTCAGGGAGGTTTGCATTACAAATGTAGGAATTACACTCTATGGGTTAAACTACACAGAGAAGGGGAAAGAGACACATACAACAAATAGAGAAAGGTCTGCGCGTAGGTGAAGTATGTCTTGAAATGAGGGAGTAAAAGGGGAAAGTCTATGAATGAGGGAGTAAGTCTACCGCATACCTGAACCATCTGGCAAACAGTGAACGAGGAGTGTGTCCGCTAATGTGTGTCGGCTTCACATGTCGAGTGTGTTGTGTGTGGAAGATACTATCTAGAGCACATGGGGAGGGTGATCCCATTCATAGGGCAAGCCCATACGCCTCGCTAGGTTACTACTGTCGTAAGTGGAGCTCATTTCATTACTACACTCTGTTTGGATACTTGGGCTGAGGACATATGTGAGATAAAATGGAGTAGAAGTTGTAAGTATTTGGTTTTGATTGAAGTTTTTGTGACTATTTCAAAGATTTTGTACAAAGGTAACTAAAAGTTCACTTAGAAAGGCTATATACTAGATTTTGAAAGAAAGACAGACGTCAAAACATTGTGAGGTGAAGTATGTTATCACATGAGAGATTAAATGGTTAGGAATATGTGAGTGTTTTGATGGTTTTGACCATTTGAATCATCACAAAAGTTACTGAAAGTTTTTAAGATAGGACAATGTATGCCTGATTTTGATAGCATTTTAGGCAGACGTCAAAACTTAAGAGCCTTAGTGAAGTGAAATGTATGAGTATTTGGTTTCAATGGATTTTTTTGGAACATCTTACACAAAAGTTATTGAAAGTGTACTTGATAGTTAAATGTATACCTGATTTTGATAAAAAGGCAGAAGTCAAAACATGTGAGACAAAATTGAGTGAAATATGTGAGCATTTGGTTTTGATGGATATCTTAGTGACTCTTATAAAGATTTTGTACAAAATGTTTTAAAAATTCACTAACTAGGGCAGTGTACATCATTTGGATGTTAAAGCCAGACGTCAAAACATGCCATTTGGACTGATGTGGAATATGTTTTGTTTTGATGGATATTTTGGCAACTTATAAAAGATTTTCAACAAATATTATAAAAATATCTCTCTATTTAAGTCAGTTCCTCTCCTGTGAGATCAAATTGACGATGATGTGTAAGAACCGACATAATTTTAAATGAATTTATTTTACACAATATTGAATTTTAACAGAGGTTACTTTCTGTGACAAAAAGGTGAAAAATAATGTATTTTGTTTTTTTAAACTTTTTTGAAGTAATTTTGTTTCATTGATTTTATGGATTGTAGTGTGGTATCAATATAGGTCAAATATGTAGGTATAGTTGTCTGCAATTGTGCGTGTTTGACATAGCAACTTTGTTCAAAATTAGGACGTAGAATATGTAAATTCATTCTCTGGCAAGGATCCCATTCATTTTGACAAGCCCATAGCATTGCTCACTTTGTTGAAGATTACAAATTTATTGAGCAGACGTCACCATATGTGACCTTCTGACCTTTGTAAAAACTTACAAAAAATGGTGTGTCAGTTTGGTCCATTGTACATTGATGATATTTTATAGAGATTTTTGTGAAAGTTTAGACCCTTCATGATATGAAAGCATTGAATCTGTTTGGATATGCTTTGTGACTTAGAATGGAGTTTAGAATAAGTTTTTGGTCTTTGCAGATGTAATTTTCAATGTCAAGACCTTTTACACATTTTACAATACCTAAAGGTAGGTACCACGCAATAAAATCTAGAACATTTTAATTTTCGCTATCAGAATGTCTCAATTACACCTCATCTTTGATTCAATCGATTCATATATCGCTTATATATTCATCAACATTTCCATATGCCAGTTAGGTGAACAACATTCAATGGATGAATTTCTAGTTTGATACCTTGAAACTGAAGATTCAGATTGTTAGCTCATCAGGTCTGAAAGACCCGATGGGCTTATGGCATGGCATGGCGTCCGGCGTCCGTCCGTCCGTCCGTCCATCCGTCCGTCCGTCCATCCGTAAACTTTTCACATTTTCGACTTCTTCTCCAGAACCAATGACTCTAGAGAGCTCAAATTTGATGTGGAGACTCCTTGGCAATTGGGGATTCTAAATTGTAAATTTCATGACCTCATGACCCCAAATGGGGTCACAGGGGTCAAAACCTTAAAAACCTATTTTCATCTTCTTCTCCAGTTCCAAAAGGTCTAGAGAGCTGAAAAGTTGTGTGTAGACTCCTTGGCCAATGAGGATTCTAAATTGTAGATTTCATGACCTCATGACCCCAATTGGGGTCACAGGGGTCAAAACCTTAAAAACCTATTTTCATCTTCTTCTCCAGTTCCAAAAGGTCTAGAGAGCTGAAAAGTTGTGTGTAGACTCCTTGGCCAATGAGGATTCTAAATTGTAGATTTCATGACCTCATGACCCCAATTGGGGTCACAGGGGTCAAAACCTTAAAAACCTATTTTCATCTTCTTCTCCAGATCCAAAAGGTCGAGAGAGCTAAAAAGTTGTATGTAGACTCCTTGGCCAATGAGGATTCTAAATCTAAGGTTTGGTTACCCCTTGACCCCAATTGGGGTCACAGGGGTCAAAACCTTAAAAACCTTTTTTACTCCATCTTCTCCAGTTCCAAAAGTTCTAGAGAGCTAAAAAGTTGTGTGTAGACTCCTTGGCCAATGAGGATTCTAAATTTTAGGTTTGGTTACCCCTTGACCCCAATTGGGGTCAAAGGGGTCAAAGCCTTAAAAACATATTTTACTCCTTCTTCTCCAGTTTCAAAAGGTCTAGAGAGCTTAAAAGTTGTGTGTAGACTCCTGGGCAAATGGGAATTCTAAATTTTAGGTTTGGTGACCCCATGACCCCAAATGGGGTCACAGGGGTCACAACCTTCAAAACCTATTTTCATCTTCTCCTCCAGTTCCAAATGGTCTAGAGAGCTTAAAAGTTGTGTGTAGACTCCTTGGCCAATGGGGATTCAAACTTGTAGATTTTGTGACCCAATGACCCTAAATGGGGTCACAGGGGTCAAAACCTTTTTCGATCAAAAGTCTGATGAGCTACAGAGCCCATGGCTCTATTTTTGCACTTTTATCATAAATCAAATTGTCATGGTTACCATCTAAATTGAAGTAATAACAAGATATATCAGTCCTGTTATCAGCCGTCTAGCGAAGGTAAGGTAAATCTGATTCGACAGCTGTCTGAGTCTTTGATCGTACCTTCATATTTAGGTCGGCTTTATAAACAAACTCTGACAGGTGTGTTTATGTGGTTTTGACATAGCATCAATAAACAAATTCAAAGCTAATTAGCTATGGATTTTAACCGTAAACAATGCAAGTGAAATGTGCTGTGACTTCTGAAAATATATATTTATTAATGCAGGTGATAGGATAACTGTCTTTAAGAGATCTTTTCAGAAATCAATAATTACGATTATGTTATTCACGATTTTTAAACTTGTATTAAAAGCTTTTACTACCAATATGATTAAACATACATAGTGACGTTTTTGATATGTACACATGTGCCCATAGCACTTTTCTTAAGCAATGATTGTGTCAGTGTAGTCAATGTTTTTCGAGTCATAAGCCATTGTTTATGATACCACTGTTATGGACCATCTGAAAATGAAGCAGACAGTTTTCAGGATATATCCATAAAATTAAAATGAATTATGATCTGTTGAAACAAATTATAAAACTCTTTTGTTCAGGTATCGTAATACAAAAATATTTCATTTTTTCTGATTATATTTTCTCTGTGTGCCATAGACTTTTATTAATTTCTACACTCCATCATTCTGATCCTCTAAAGTTAAATATGGACCTGTCATATTTGTCAGTATATATATGATTACTGTTCGGAAACTCATTGTTTGGTTGATAAAAATACAATAATAGCTACAATGGAATTACACATATAGTGGTCATTAACTTGACATGTTTTCATTTGCTTCATGTCAAACATTTAGTGCTTTTACGATATGTTTTCAACTTGTGTGACTCTTGTTACGCAACCAAGCCAAATCTTTTTTTCACTCTTTAAAGGGGCAGGAGCATGTTTTTTGATAATTTAAATTTTTTAAATTTTCACTGATAATTGTATGTTACTGCTTAATGTATTAGTTTGATAGTGTCATAAATCTCATAACACAAACCAATCAGCCATAGTCAGAGGACAAAGTATGAAGATTCGCATAAAATCTATTGGCGGCCATTTTTTAATTCTTTAATTCATTTTGTGTAAGAAAAAGGAATCGCATGGCTAAACTTCACAGTATATATTTGAATTATTACTGCTCCATTTAGTTTCAATACGTTGTCTTTCAATTGGAAACATGAATTTTCGTTTTCCTGACATCACCTTATATTCCCCCTAAAAACGTGCTACTGCCCCTTTAAGCTATTTGTTGCAAGTTATGTCTGACTTAATGAAAAATTACACCACATTGAAATAACCAGATATACTCTGTATACCTTTGTGTATTTATGTCCCTGTATGTTTTGGATACCAGTAGGCCATTAGCTAAAAGGAAATATTCAGGGAATCACAGTCTAAGGGTTAATAGGGTTAAGGGCAGAGAATCCCCCTTTTCATATATCTAAACTTTGGAGGATAATCAAGTACAAAATGGGATGGTAGATTCATGAATAGTTAAATATTCCTTTTGAATAGGACAAAAGCTTAAGGATCATCCATGCACAATGAAAGAAAGATCAATTCATTGTCAGTTTAAAAACTGAAATGTCTAAATAAATTGTACTGACAATTTGATATCTCATGTCATTTTTAAAATGGACAGAATGTTAAATTATTATAGGATTATATATATAATAACTATGTAAAATAATGTGAATTTTCCATAATGAACAAACCTAAATGGGTAAGCAAATACAGGATTTTGTTTTAAGGAGTGGTACGTGTAAGTTATTTTGGAGATAAACCAAGAGTGGTTGAAAAGACTTGATTTACAGCAAGTAGGTTTTGAATTAAAATCAAAAGTTCAGAATTGATTATCAAGCGCTGATATGGTAGAATGTAGATTTTGTAGAAAAAATTGTATATATTCAAACTGCAACGTTTAATTGTAGTACCAACCGTAAAATATTCAGGCCAGTCCTACCTTGATTTACCTGTCTTCGTTAAAGGTATGTTATCACCAGGTGAAAAAGGTGTTATAAGGGGACATACCTTAGATAAGCTCTCCTTTGTTGGCAACAGAAGTATTTGCAGCATTCTGTTGACAGTTACAGAGATACGCAGGGCAAAAGTCAACTGTTTTATCTTGGTTTAAGCCAGAGAAAGTAGATATTTGTGGATTAAAGATTATCGAAGAATTATGGATTAAGGATTAAATTTTTTGTATATTATTCTGTTCATTTAGTGCAACAATATCAGGATGTATTAAATGTAAAATTTAGATACCATTATTTCTTTACTCTATTATCTTTTCATGGTGACCTTATAATTGACTGAATAATTTATCTGAAAAAATCATTTGAACAGTTTAATAACAGATGTTGTATTAGGAATGATACATAGCTGTATGCAGTTGTTTTAAGAATAATTTTTCTCAAACTTTGTATTCAACCCAGGGGTTAAAAATTCTTTACATTTTCAGTAAGTCATCGACTTACGGCAGGTTTTTGCACCAAGTCACAGAGCTCATAAAGAAAGTCAAAGTTATTTTGTAGTTAATTTTTTTCATACAGAGACAAGTCATTGACTTTTTGGTGATTTTTTGGGTGAGTCAAAGGTGAATTTTGGTAAGTCAGTGACCTGGGACTTACTGATTTTTTAACTCCTGCTGAACCATACATATTTTCAAATGTCTAGATGTTGTATTGTACGATATAATGCTTTAACATTGAACTATGGCACGATTCTTTATTTCTGTTTGTGAGATGTCATCAATCACAGTAGAATTCAGAATTAAAAAATAGATATCTTTAATCCGAAAACCATAAAGAATTCGCGGATCTATTCATAACAAAAGGAATTTAAGAGACGTTAAGATCAAGTGTTCACGCCCACTAGGATTGTGGGAGGTCGTAAGCGTGTCACAGACGGAACTAAGTTTTACACCTTTGTTTATTGCCTATCAGAAGATTCATATTTCATTACAGCGTACTTGCTTACGGTACACTTTTAGTTCTACAGAGTGCTTTTGGATATTGGGATATATAATACTTTATTCCTAGATGGATATTGTGATGCAGGTAAATTTTAAAACCTAATTCATGTATCAAATTCATATTTTCTGTTAATTGTTCTTGGGAGGGGCAGATAATTTTTGCAACTGTGTGAATTAACATTCACCCTTGTCCTGTTTGAAAGTAGGAGAAAAGATTAGATGCAACATTTTGAGTTTTCTGACATATTTTCTGTTAAAAGATTAGTGTTTAAATCATCTCATTCAAGTTTTGGACTGTTGTGATAATTCTTTTTTAAAATTTATCTTCACAATTTGTAGTTTGAAAAGACAGTCGTTTTAGATTATGTTTAAAGAAAATGAGATGTAAGTAGTTTTAGAAATTAAAACTATGTCAACATTTTAAAGTTATCACAACTCTTTAATATAACCTGTAAATTCATCTGTAAATTTCTAATTTCAAGACACAAGTGATTAAATTACATCTTAAGAAAAGAAGATTGAGGTTTTGTTATCGACTTAATTTTATGTCAACCTTTCAAGATATCAATACTTTTCCATCATCTAAACAAATTTCAGTAATGGAAAGTTTAGGACGAATGACACTAAGAAATTTGAAAATCAGTGGAGGTACTGTAGTCTTAAAGTATGCCTTTCTTTCATTGATAATCATATTAATTTATGGTAAGTGCGCTATACTATTTTTGTTGTATCATTTAATTTTTAAGACAGAAGTGACCTTGACTTAATTGGAAGCTTCAAACTTTTTCATGAGTTTTTGATGACAAAATTTCATGGTTGAGCAAGCTTGAGTAGGAATATGAATAACCTGAGTCCTCTGTTTAACCTTGGATTATATTATCATAACGGTAGCAGTCCATGAAGGTTTATTGTTAGAGTTCACTGTAGTTTGGTGAGATTAAGTTATATTTAACTGATGACATGCAAAATCATGCAGAGCTCCAATGTATGAGTTAAATTAACTCGATTTGCCATTTTAAACAATGATATGAATCTTCTTTTGTTAGACAAAATTTAATGATAAACCTCCTGAAGATACACCCTCAGAGCAAAGGTGAATATATTTAAACTTTTGTCATGCCTTTTATCAAATAAAAATAGAACTCTATGATAAAGTTGATACATACCTAACCAAATAAGTTAGTGATATTGAACTTTTCATGACAGAGAAGTGGGGCAATGGTGAAGTAGATCACAATTGAAGATTTAGAAATGAATATATCTAACTAAATCTCTAACAAAATGTTTTGGATGTTGAGATTTGACTTGTCCAAATTTCATGGTGTATGCAAATGTTATTATATTTTATGGTTTTTGCAATTATACAAATAAATCCATTGCATTAACCTGCTGTAGTAAAAAGTGATCTATGAATCGAGTCAAAATATTCCAGTAAATCTAGACTAAATAATCCAGTAGTACTAGTTATTACTAGAAGGAATTTCCAGGCCACTTCTAATGTTTGCATATTTAGTTTATTATCTTGACAAACACGTACACATAAAACCTGAAACAGTCTCACTTCCTGTCAGCTTCAATGAAGACACTGACATGTACGCCTGCCAGTTTGACCATAAAGATGGCCGACCTGTCGTAAATTGCATACCAGATGTTCCAGTTCCAGCAGGGGTCCTACAGAGCTCTTGTCTACCTCTTTATGTGTTTATAGACTTAGTAGAATTTGCTGAATTTTTTTTCTATAAATATTATGAGTGGGCAGTCATTGCCAACATGATGATAGAGAAAAAAAAAAGGATGCATGCAAGGGTCCAATTGTACCAGAGGCATGATACCACACAGTAACAGTAACAGTAATTTGCTGAATTTGTTTGGTTTACTTCATATAATATGACTTCATTGCCAAGCATAGACTAAATTTTAGTCTTAGAAATGAAAATATTATCAAAATGTGAATTGTTATTATGAAAAGAGAAAGGATCCCACGGAAGCTGTTATTTTCAGCAACAGCAGTGATCTAGACTTGCTCCAATAATAGACTTGCATGGGTCAAGATGTTTTGTTTCTGGGGCCGTTAGACAGACTATGCCCATCCTTGTTCCTTGGTGATCAGCCCATACAGTCAATTTGGTCTATTCTGACCAATTGTAGAAGCATCTCACTTCTTCAAGACTCATGGGACATCTTAAATGGTCCACAATGTCACTAAAACCCCTCTTGGAGAAGGTGAAATATTGCCGACAACACATCAAATACCAACTCACTTATCTCTAGAAACAATGTTGTTGCCTATGACAAAAACATCAAAGCTTGAAAAGCAACTTTAGATTTGGGATCAACAACTAAAAAACTTTTTCTGCTATTTCTTGGTTTTAAATCAAGTTTCAACATGCATTTTGCTTGATTAAAGGTACCTTTTACATGCAGCTCCAAAATGTGAAAATACAGTAGAACTTGGATATAATATAACGAGCTCCAAGGGACCAACGAATTTAGTTCGCTATATCCGGTGTTCGCTACTCACGTTTGGCCGCCATGCATAGGGCTTTTGACGGGACTTTGTTCACTATATCCGATAGTTTGCTATAACCAAGTTCGCTATATATGTGTTCTACTGTACGTTCAATATGACCAAGGACTTACATGTAAACTAGGGATGTCACGATACACCGATGCATTGATGAATCGTCGTGGTACAGTTTATGATACGATACATGATACAGTTACAATGTATCGTGATACAAGTTTTGATGAATATCGTACATCTTTTTTGTGAATATCGAATCAAGAAATCAAGAGATAGCCTTTCTGTTCATGTTTAATTTGGAAAACAGAAGATTAAATGACTTTTTCATAAAGAAGTTGACTTTTTTTGTGTATTAATGTTGGAGACATCTCATAAGAAATATCAAATTTAAATATGTGAATTTGTATCTCACCGTAATAATTGCGCATTTATTATACCCCCGCCTTACAGCGTAAGCGGGGGTATATAGCGTTCATTCTTTCCGTCCGTCCGTCCGTCTGTCCGTCCGTCTGTCCGTCCGTCCGTCTGTCCGTCCGTCCCAAAACTTTGTGCGGAGCAGATCTCCAAAACTATGCATGCTAGCCTCATGAAACTTCATACACATGTCAACCATGATCCCTTGTTGTGCCTTTTGAGGGTTAGAACTATTTCTGAATTTTCATTTTTGCGGTTTCCATGGAAACGTGACTAAAAAGTGACTCTTTGAGGAAGTCGTTTTGTGCGGAGCATATCTCCAAAACTATGCATGCTAGCTTCATCAAACTTCATACACATGTCAACCATGATCCCTAGTTGTGCCTTTTGAGGGTTAGAACTATTTCTGAATTTTCATTTTAGCGGTTTCCATGGAAACGTGACTAAAAAGTTACTCTTTGAGGAAGTCGTTTTGTGCGGAGCATATCTCCCAAACTCTTCATGATAACTTCACCAAACTTCATACACTTATCAATCATGATCCCTAGTTGTGCCTTTTAAGGGTTAGACCAACAAATTATTTTTATTTTTTGCGGTTTCCATGGAAACATGACTGAAACAGTGACTCTTAAACCAAGTATTTTGTGCGGAGCATATCTCCCAAACTATTCATGCTAGCTTCACCAAACTTCATACACTTATCAATCATGATCCCTAGTTGTGCCTTTTAAGGGTTAGACCAACAAATTATTTTTATTTTTTGCGGTTTCCATGGAAACATGACTAAAACAGTGACTCTTCGACCAAGTCTTTTGTCCGGAGCATATCATGCTAGCTTCACCAAACTTCATACACTTATCAACCATGATCACTAGATGTGCCATTTGAGGATTAGACCATCACATTTTTTTAATTTTTGGAAACATGACTAAAACAGTGATTCTATGATAAATTACTTAGTCCTGAACATTTTTCATGAAATATACATCTCAGCTTCACCAAATTTTCTACATATGTCAATCGTGATTGCTGGATATGCCTTGTGAGAGTTAAACGATATATATGGATTTTCTTCTCTGTGGTGAAAACATAACTTACAAAGTGACTCAACAAAAATAATTTTGTCCTCAGTGCATCTTGTAGAATACTCATGATAACTACCTCAAATTTGAAACAAAGATCAACCATTATCTCTAGATGTACCCTTTTAATGGTAAAACCTATTAATGAATTCGGTATTTGGGTTTCAGTTGAAAGAAGACTTACACAATGACTTACTGTATACTCAACTGTCATACTTTAACCAATATTAATCAGTTTTACTATTTGAAATTCTTTGAACAAAGTGGGGAGCGGGGGTATGTGAGCTCTGCTCGCTTCTTCACTTGTTGTATCGTGATATGTATCGTATCGTGACCTTAGTATCATGATACGTATCGTATCGTGAGGTACCTGTATCGTGACATCCCTAAACTAGTTAAAGGAAGTTGTAGTTGTTCTTCTTCTTCATGAGATTTTTGTACAGTCTACGTCTTGAGCAACGTCTAGACTTATTGATATACCCACATAAGTATGAAACTTAAAAGATAGAGAAATGAAAACTTATTTTAGCAATCTATATTTCTGAAATTTCATGATATATTTTGCAATGTTGATGCCATTTTCTACCTGGAAATCATTTCTATCTCATCTTCAACTGGGGTAATTTCATAAATAATGATTTTAATGATTTATTTAAGAAAACTCTACTCAAGCTAACTTTTAACTAAAAATCAAGTTACACATTGAAATGTTAACTCTAAAATTTTCTGTAGAGGGTGAGAGTTGATGATATCTAGACTATCAATTATCAATTTAGTGACAAGCTGAAAGGCTAGAAGGTTCAATCAGTGACAGCTGTTTTACAGTCTACGTCCAGGTGTTTATGAGGTAGATATAACATATATCACACCTAGGAGACATGGATGTTAATTACATGCTGCTTGTAGCAGCCAGTAAGCCTTGTAAATGCTTTGCTTTTAAGAAATATTCATTAATTACATTTTAGGTGTGTTTTAGTAAATATTTAGATAACTGTATGAATCATCACCATTGGGCAAATATATAAAAAAAATACAATTTTGCAAAATTATTTTTGGAGGTCAAGTTTTACGGTTATCTTGTATACCATACGATTTAGACGGTAACATAAAAATTATGTAGAATTACATTATAGTATGTATTTGAGCAGGAATGTACTTTAAAATTGTATTTCATCAGTAAAAACTTATATCAATACATTTAAGCAATTCTCAGTAGCCTTTTAAATGCAATTATAAGAGAGCAATCAAGATTTGGGTAAATGTTCAAAAGTTAAAACCAATCATTGCAAATAAATGAATATTTAGTCATGTTTACATTTCGCCTGACCAAAAGATCACCAAAGCAAAGATTTGGGTAAATGTTCAAAAGTTAAAACCAATCATTGCAAATAAATGAATATTTAGTCATGTTTACATTTCGCCTGACCAAAAGATCACCAAAGCAAAGATTTGGGTAAATCTTAAAAAGTTAAAACCAATCATTGCAAATAAGATGAATATTTAGTCATGTTTACATTTCGCCTGACCAATAGATCACCAAAGCACGGTTATATTTATGACCCAAACAAATAAACAAAGGCTATTGACCAGCATTTTGCTATGCTTATCCTCTCCGATTAATTTCCCCTTTTCACCTGGTACTGTAGTGACGGAATCATAAAGTTCTCTTTGAAGTAGTGCAGTACAGAAGCGAAGGAGGTCCGTTTATCAATAATAACTGTATAACCCAAGTTGTATTTGATGTTTTGACACCCACATAAAAGGTTGCTGAGCCTTAGATTGGATATAAAACCAATATGTTTACTATTTATGAGTGACGACAACCCTTTTAACGTGAATTATGAATTTGTAGCACTGTCTTTTGCTAAACTATGAATTGTCAACCCTGCTTTTTGCTGACTATGTATATTAGACTTCTCCCACAATGAAGTATATATTACATTTAGCCATGTCCATAGATAAAATAGGAGCTATATATTAACCAAAGTCCTTGGATGAACCATGACTTATTAACCATGTCCATTGCTGAATTATTATCCCCCGCCACAAAGTGGAAGGGGGTTATAGGTTTGCGCCCCGTCCGTGTGTCCGTCCATCCGTGCGTCCGTCCGCCCGGGTTAAAGGGGACAGAAACTTGCTATGTGTCTTTATTGTATCAATATCTTGATGGTGTTCGAAAATCAGAACCGCAAAATTATATTTACGGAGTAATTGCCCTTGTTTAATGTTTTTGGACTGTTCGAGGGTATCATCAAATAGGACAATTTTTCTCAAAAACTATTTAAGATACGATAACCAACTTTGCCGTGTGTCTTTAGGGTATCAAAACCTTGATGGAGTTCAAAAATGAGTTAATCAAATTACTTATTTCAGAGTAATTAATTAACGACCCAAGTAGGAAAATATTGGGAGCTTTAATGAAAACATTTTTGGCTGGGGATGTTGTTGACCATGTCTTCTTGTTAGTACTAAGCCTAGTTCATGGCTGAACTTTGAGTTCTTAACAAAATCCATAAATGAAGAATGAGTTGTAAGTACGGTCCCTGGCTGAAGAATGAGTTGTAAGTACAGTCCCTGGCTGAAGAATGAGTTGTAAGTACACTCCCTGGCTGAAGAATGAGTTGTAAGTACAGTCCATGAATGAAGAATGAGTTGTAAGTAAAGTGCCTGGCTGAAGAATGAGTTGTAAGTACAGTCAATGGCTGAAGTATGAGTTGTAAGTACAGTCCATGAATGAAGAATGAGTTGTAAGTAAAGTGCCTGGCTGAAGAATGAGTTGTAAGTACAGTCAATGGCTGAAGTATGAGTTGTAAGTACAGTCCATGAATGAAGAATGAGTTGTAAGTACAGTCCATGAATGAAGAATGAGTTGTAAGTACAGTCCCTGGCTGAAGTATGAGTTGTAAGTAAAGTCCATGAATGAAGAATGAGTTGTAAGTAAAATCCATCAATGAAGAATGAGTTGTAAGTACAGTCCATGAATGAAGAATGAGTTGTAAGTACAGTCCATGAATGAAGAATGAGTTGTAAGTACAGTCCCTGGCTGAAGTATGAGTTGTAAGTAAAGTCCATGAATGAAGAATGAGTTGTAAGTAAAGTCCATGAATGAAGAATGAGTTGTAAGTAAAATCCATCAATGAAGAATGAGTTGTAAGTACAGTCCATGAATGAAGTATGAGTTGTAAGTGAAGTCCATGGCTGAACTTTGATTTGTAAGTAAGGTGATATGTTGTTAGCCAAGTCTATGGATGAACTATGCTTTGTTAGCTTGGTCCATTTTCAACACACTTTCATCAATTGTTATGCTTTGTACAATAATGATAACTATTCATCCTGTTACATTTACCCTGTTCAATCTTCTACTGAGGCTTTGATTGTAATCAGGATAGAATCTCATGTGGTTCATGTTATTATGTGTGCTATCTGATACCTATTATTTTGTATCTTCTGAATTAGGAGGGCTTACATGGATTAGTGGAAACAGCTTTCAACATTTTTTTGTTCACTTAAGTTATTACAGATGTTTATTGGTCATGCTGTTATCATTATCGTGGATTACAGAGTGTTGATGAGTGGTTGTTAAGTATATTCATACATATATAGGAGAAGATTTTGCTTTTTCTCTTGAATAGAAGTTTGTATTGGATATTACAATGTCTTTTGTTTCTGAATTTGATTCTAAATTTTGGATTTCAATCTTCGCAATTAATTATCATGACTTCTTTGAGAGGCAATTTAGAAGCTCATTAGATGTAGGAGAATATGTTCTTATGGATAATCATCTTCTTTATTTAATGAAACGTCAATTTTTTTTTTTTTCATAATTTTATTTCTTTTCAACAGGTACAATTTTTGCTTCACATTTTATGCAATAAAGAAGTTGATTATCCGTAAGAACTCGTTCTTTTTGAATTATCATAAATCTTTGCACGAAATATTAATGTGTTACCAAGTTAAAGTTTAATCTGTCTTTGCAATTTTGCAGCCATTGGAGGCTTTGAAATTGCGATCGAGGAGAACACTTTGCTATTTGATAGATAAGTTTTTAGCACAATGTTAGGGGTATTCAACTTCCAAATACCTGGAGGTCAAATCCCCTTGAGCTCGATCTACATGATCTGGAGAAGATAAAAACATGCCATTTAGATATTTAACTACCGTAATTTCTCTAATAATTCGACCCTAAAATTTTCAAAAGATTTTCAGAAAATGTCTATGGTTGAACTAATTTCACTTTTGGTGGCTCATTTGATACTATATGGTTGAAATATTAGATACATATATATATCAGGAACATAACTTAAATGTTAATGCATAGTTTTCATAGAGAACCTCATGATAATGGCAAAGTCATCAAAATGAAGATACTAATAATTGATTACTGCAGTAGACAAAATTACACATTGCAATTATATATATATATTTTTTTTAATTTTTAATTTTTGTTTCTCCATCATTACAAGTCATTTATACAGTTCATTTCACATTGCAATTATAGATAATAGTTTTGGCAAATTAAACAAATATTTTAAATTGTGGTTAAATCACAGGAGCATCAAACTCTTGCAGTTGGTTGAATTTTTGGAAGTGATTTGAATTTGTGACCTCAGAAAAATATTATCTGGTCGAATTATTGGAAATGTCAAATTAATCGAGAAATTACAGTTATAAACACTATGTTTTGGATCACGCTATCTGCAAATTGTACTAATTCTTTTCGAGTCCCCTGCTGGAGTCAAACCTAGACCCTCTGTCAAGCAGCAACTACTGTTACTGATTGCCCCTCTTGACAATGCTTGGGGGTTCCGAGATGTTCCTGGGAAGTGTGTTTGAAAATCATTCCGAGTTCAGATAAAATTTATTGATTATTGAAATACCCATTAATGGATTTATAATAAATCTCATATGCCTTGGTTGTATGCAATGAATAATAAGCTTGATGAAATATTGATTTCTATAAATCTTTTTCGAAAGTGTTGTCGTGTTGAGAAACTTGGCGCTAGTCAAGGATTGAAGAATCTCAGAGTTCTGCTGCAGAGGTTGTAGATAGGATCGTATCTTTGAGGAACTTGGCGCCAGTCAAGGATTGAAGAATCTTAGAGTTCTGCCGCAGAAGTTGTAGATAGGTTCATATCTTTGAGGAACTTGGCGCCAGTCAAGGATTGAAGAATCTCAGAGTTCTGCTTCAGAAGCTGATAATGGATATATGAATTGCAATCTCTCAGAGATCTGATGCAGAAGTTGTGAATAGGTTCGTATCTTTGAGGAACTTGGCTCCAGTCAAGGATTGAAGAATCTCAGAGATCTGATGCAGAAGTTGTCAATGGATACTTTTTTTTTTCACTTAATTATTATTGACTTGAATAGGTCTTATTTGAAAAAATTCATTAATGATTAAACAGAGGTATTACTAGTTATCAAAACAAACTTCTTTATATGTAAAAGCATTTCAAGTTAAATTTGTTTCACAAATATTTCAATTATTCATCGTTTTTATCTTTTTGTCATTAGATTTTAGTTTCACCTCAAATAGGCCATATTTATTCATTAATTCTTTCTTTTCTCTCATAAGCACTTCACTTTTATATACACAGCTCAGTATCAAGTGTTTTTTTGTGCATACTCAGCATTATTATATTTGCACACATTTTTATCTCTCCATTATCAAACAGTAGCCATTTTGATAAATATTTGGCAAAGGATTGGTAATACAAACACTCATAACATTGAAAGAGGTAAAAGTAGGGTCTAGCAGAGGGTAGCAACACTGGAATGTTGTATGGGACTTGTTTGAAAAACTGCATGGAGATTTTAAAGAAATATTGGAATATATTTGTTTTTAGTTTATCAAGGGTTTACAATGGTACAAGAAAGTTTGATTGTGGAGAAATGTATGATTATGTACAGTAGAGCTGAGTGATAGATGGTTTACCCTTTGGCGAAAATATATCCCACATTGGCGTTTATAAAATTTACAAATTTTTAACAGATAACACATCAGAAAAATGAGTGTCTTTGAAATTTAGATTATACCTGTTGTCCAGGAGATTACATAATCAGAATTAGAGGCTTAAAGGGACAGTAGCAAGTTTTTAGGGGAAATATAAGGTGATGTCAGGAAAATGAAAATTAATGGTTCCAATTGAAAGGCAATGTATTTAAACTAAATGAAGCAGTAATAATTCAAATATCTAACGTAAAGTTTAGCTATTAAATTCCTTTTTCTGACACAAAATGAATTAAAGGTGTTCACATAAAATGGCCGCCAATGGATTTTATGTGAATCTGCATACTTTGTCATCTGACTATAGATGATTGGCTTGTGTAATGAGATTTTTGACACCGTCAAAAAAATACATTTTACAACTATCAGGGAAAATTTGAAATATAAAATTATCAAAAAACATGCTAATGCCCCTTTAAGAACTAATTAATTCAACAGTTGAAGTGACAACTGATCTTTAATCAACCTCAAATTGTGATGGTGAATAACTATAAGCAGTTAAAGAAAATGGGAAATTCTTTGATGTGAATAAGGGCTTTGCTGATGTTAATTGGGCTGTGTTGATGAATAATTGTCACTGATTATCAGATAGTTTACATTCTTTCAAGTTTCTTGTTGAACAACTTAAATTAAATCATGACACTGCTGTTATTCCTTTAGCAACAACTTTAAGGCACGGGTGTAACAGGCCAAACATTCCCCCTGGCCAGACTTTCCCCGGGGAAGGTTTGGGCTAGGACAGACTTTCCCTGGGGAAACTTCGGCCTAGGCCAAACTAGCATTGAATACCAAGACAAGATAACAGACATATTATTTATAATGTTTTATTTTTGATTTTATACATGAATACATACATAACAAATTAAAAATGATGACAGCATTCACTTAAGGATAATTAATGAACTGTACAACACTCATATTTTTGCTGACACCAAATGCAATCTTATTTATTCATTTTCATATAAAAAAACTATGTCAAATAATGATTCCTTTGAATTTTCCAATACAGTGATGTTAAGACATTCCATTGTAGAAAATGAAGGTATAAATCATTTGAACGCACGTAACTCCACATGTTTCGTCCCATCACGCCCAGGTAATTACTTACCTTACTTAACGAGCCCACCCACCTGGCAAACAACAGGTGTATTGTGTAGTCACTTGTCTGGCGGTCTGCAGACTGTGAACCTTTGGCTCTACAATATCCTCCCTTCCACGTCTAGGTCCACCACCTCAACCTGCACAGCATACCGTATTTCCTCTAATAAGCACCTGGGCGCTTATTTTTTCAGCACCCCTTTACCCCCCAGCACTTATTAGAGGTCCGGCGCTTATTGGAGACCAGGTGCTTACTTCTTTCATAGTAAATTGAAGTATGTTTTAAACCGTCTTTTACAAATTTTGCTGAGGGAGCATTTATCTAATGGTTAGGACCCGGCGCTTATTAGAGGCCCGGCGCTTATTTTCTCAACTACCCTAGACCCCTGGCGCTTATTAGAGGAAATACGGTACCTTTCCATCTCTTCTCTGACCCCATTTTCATAAAAGTATACTCCTTAACCCTTTTAACCCTACGACAAGAAATCAGGTTTAAATGAAATTGTTACTGGTTACTTGGGGGTTAATGGTTAAAAAGAATATCATTTTCTTTCAATCCCAATCCCGTCAGGGGCTCAGCAACGTTGTCTGCAGTAGAGAACTGTTCTACACACAGTCAGGTTTGAGTGCAATGCTTCACTGAATTTCAGCGCAGTACCACTCATGGTTCGCTAGTTCCGGCCGATGCTCGCAGGTTTCACCGCAATACATAGCCACAATGGTGTTGCGGGCTTTATACATAGCCACAATGGTGTTGCGGGCTTTTATACATAGCCACAAAGGTGTTGCGGGCTTTCTCCCTGCAATAATACTAGCAGCCGCGATATAAGTGAAATACTCTTGAAAGCGGCGATAAACCCCATATCACCTCACCTCACCTCACCTCATCTTTCAATCCCAACCCCTCATTGATATAGTTAGTCCTGCTTCATGACTATAAAGCCTTTAATACAGTTTAGGTTTTAATATTATGCAAATCTAGATTGACTAAATAAAGGTCTTATAATTATCCTAATTATTTCATAAACTTTATTTTAGTCTATGATAGTTAGTCTGCTAATCAAAATAACAGATCCAAGTAAAATCTTCATGCATAGGCTTTATGAAGTTTTCAAGTACAACTCATATACTAGACACCTGGATTGAATTCGAAGTCAAGCCACAAGGTTTCATCTCTGTCAACATACCATCCAACAAACTGCCACACTACAACCCTTTACGGGGGCGGGATAGCGCGTTCGGCTTCGGATCAGGAGGTCCCTGGTTTGAATCCCTAGGGGCTCGGCAACTTTGTCTGCAGTAGAGAACTGTTCTACACGCAGTCAGGTTTGGGTGCAATGCTACACTGAACTTCAGTGCAGTACCACCCATGGTTGCTAGTTCCAGCCGATGCTCGCAGGTTTCACCCATCACATAGCCACAATAGTGTTGCGGGCTTTTTAGGACAGTAGTTGAGATCCTAAGGATTGTTGAAAGAGATGGAAAATAATGACTTTGCTATTGGTTTAGGTATGTTTTTTATGCAATTTTAGATATTCAAGATTGAAATATCTGAAAAACATTTTACCTTCAAACTGACCTCTTCTATTGAATTTTCAGCAACTTTTGTTCATCATAACTGTAACGAATATATAACTTTTTACTAACTGTCCCTGCCCACAGCAGTAAGAATGTTAAGCTAAAATATGAACAGTTACATCCTTTTCAATTTGTTTTCTTCAGGCATTATGATATATATTTTATGAATATGCGTTGACGGCAGTAAATCAAATCTTATGAATACAGGATCAATTACCTTCCATTTAAATGCAGCGATGCAGAAAATAGGGCGGGGGCAACTTTTTGATTATGGTATATCAGGAGGAAGATTTGGCGACAGCGCGTCATGTCGATTGCTATGTACATTTCTTTCAAATGCTCAGCTGGAAGTAATGTTTATAGGTGAATGACTAAAACTTTTGCAAGATTTGTGGAATGCCCTCCCATTTCTGTGACATTTGATATGACTTATTTCAGAGGTATTAAGAGAGGTGGGCTTCTTGTAGAACCTTGTCTCAGACACTCATTCAAAATTTGTTTAACCTTTTCAATTTATGAGTTCCTGGCTTCTTTATTCTATGCCTTTACCGAGGCTTAAGTAAATCTTTTTATTAAACAAGAAGAGCGGTTCTGAAATGCAGATTCCTGATTGGTTGTAATTAAAGAAAGCTATGCAATCAGCTACACTTATTCAATCTCAACATTTGGTGTTTACCCGTCACAAATTATATCTGTACACTTTAAGAAGTCTGCCCTGGCTTGAATATCTAACGTTGGAAAAATAGTATTACTTGGACACTCATGTAATATCAGTGTATAAAATAGAATTGAAACCTTGCCTGTCCTGAAAATTATTTGGTCAATTCATAAGGGGAAAATAAAGAAAAATTGAAAAGTTGAAAAGTAGCCAGTCAAGGACTGGCGGACGGGCTATATTTTAAACACTGGTAATATACTCTAGTTAATAGATGTTCATAATGTTATCTTTGAAATGTGATTTTTATCCTTTCGAAGCTTGGCAGTTTCATCCAAAGAGTGATGATTATTATATCTGGGTGGACCTAATGAGTTTCCCTCATACAAGAAGTAGAGACGATATGTTATGTTGACAATGGATTTCTGAAAGGTATGACACTGTTCATAGGATTTGCTTTAGGGGTGGACATTGATGACAATTAAAGGGACAGTCCTAAAGGGGTATTTTTTATGGAAACAAAATTTAAGGGGACATCTCAGTTAGAACATACATGTTATAACACTATCCAGTTACTTTTAGTTTTGTTGATATACACTCATCGTTATGCAATACACTTTCAAAATGTATTAAATGTAGAGAAATGAGAGATGGTAATTTCAGCCCAGTAGCATATGTGTAAATATTAGTGAATGATTCTCTAAATTTTTCGCTTGAAACATGAAACCTCAAACGTCGATGGATAGTCAGGTACAGTTATAAGAATTTATGTCATGATTGAATCAGAAAACATTCCTTAAGGAAATGCCGCAACTTTTTGAAACCACAATTCATTGACCAAGGTAGAGATCATGTAGAGTGCCATATGAAAATATATGGTTAATCCAAAGTTTACTTAAAGGGGCAGTAGCAAGTTTAAAAAAATAGTTATATTTTAAAGTTTTCACTGATAATTGTATGTTAATGCCCAATATATGATTGGGATAGTGTCAAAAATCTCATAACAAAAATCAATCATCCACAGTCAGAGGACAAAGAATAAAGATTCACATAAAATCCATTGGCGGGCTTTTTGTGTGAACAACTTTAATTAATTTTGTGTAAGATAAAGAAATCGCATAGCTAAGCTTTACATTATATATTTGAATTATTACTGCTTCATTTATTTTAAACACATTGTCTTTCAATTGGAACCATTAATTTTCATTTTCCTGACATCACCTTATATTCTCCCAAAACATGCTACTGCCCCTTTAAGGGTTGAATACTGTGATTACTAGAGTTTATAACATTCATCTATGTTTATTATAATTTTGGATAAAAAGTAATTGATGATAAAAAACAATTCAATGTGATAGTTGATTTATCTATATTAACGCATTCTAGTCTCATTGTTAGTAGACAGCTTTCCTTTGTTTCAAATTTCTCACTCAAATTCAAAAAAGTTTGTGGAAGTCAACATTGATTTGTAACTTCATTAATTTCATTTCTCTATTGAAATTTATTAACACTGCCACACAATATTTCTATTGTTCATTGTTAAACTGAACTTTAGCATCTATTTTGAGAGAGGAGTTGGAAAAACAGGTTGTGTTGTCAGCTATCACTTAATGAATAGGAGAGAGCGTACACCCCTGTCTCACTCCAAGCTTGGGTTATCAAAAGGTCTGACTTCTTGTGGGAAATAATTACATTATGGTTACACAAGCAACTAGTTCATACTTATCTGATGGCCCAGTGCCATAATACCCGGTACATGTCACCAGGCTGGTATGAAAGCCAACATAGCACTTTTTTGTGTGAAATTTATGCGTTCCTACAAAAAGGAGAAAACATAATACCAAAGTCAAGATAATCTTTATTTAATATAATGATATAAATATATATCCTTAATCAAACTTTCCTGTTTTTGGTAAGCTTTTTGTCCCAAATTTCTTAACTCATATGATCAAACGTTGGTAATAGTAAGATGCCCTAATGCAGTTTTCCCTGATACATGTAATTTGCTTTGCATTGTAGCCCTTTTAGTAGGAATACCTACTCTTTTACCTCTTTTTCAAGAACTATCCTTATATATTGTTGGATTGAATTGATTATACTTGTTTTCTAAATTGAGAGTTTTTGAACACTAAAAATAATTTATTACAAACTAATCCAGATAAAAAATTACAGAGGATGGGGACGCTATAGAATTTCTATATCTATCCATCAAAGTTATATCCGTAAGTTTACCTGTGCGATAATACTAATCAACCTATTATCAAGCCTTGTTATCAAACAGTTGCTCAAACTTGTGTGGCAAGAATGTTATGATAAGAATTCATTTGAGACCGCATTGATTTTATGATTTGACGTACAAAGATGATTACATTGATAAAGGTTAACTTTTCATAGGCATGCTAATATTAACATTGTTACGTTGGGGTTAAGATGATAACTATGGAATTGGGTTATCAGAAGTGAGAAGAATGATTACTTAACTTTTAGGACAAATTTTGGAAGATATTTACATAGAGGGTAAGCAGTTTGATGTCATCTTTGAAAGTGATTATTAAGACAATGATATTGTTGATATTGACAATGAAGTCAATTGTGATATTGATGACAACTTCTTATTTCAATCATATATTTTCAGTATTCCATATTTTAAAATGACATGTGCTCAATCACTTTTGCCTTTTAATTATTTTCTGTTTCTGTATTTCATCAACTGAACACTTGGGTGTAATGGATTACCCAAAAATGTGTTTTGAAGGAAGTCCAATATATGGCTGGGACTATTTAGATTGTAAGTCAATAATTGTTAATCAGCAAAGAGACCAAGTCATTGTATTCTTTATAACCCATTGTGTCCATCTTTAAAAGCTCAATTAACTGCCCACCAATGACCAAAGGAAGATTCATCAATTACTGGTTATAAGCTTTTACATATTTGCAGTATTTTCAAGAAAAAAGAACTGACACCTTGTTTGCTAATTACTGTAACATAACGTGTATTGCGTTGTGTTATTTTGCAGATCTAGATGGAAAATGTTGATTTTGCTACGTCGGATAAATTGAATATTTCAAGTGAGAACCGATACGTATGCTGTTCTTTCTGTATTGTAATATATGGATATACCGATAATACCGCACATCTTTATTGTTTAACATGAAAAAAGAAGTTGTCATCCATTTATTCCTTCCTTATAGTCATTTGAACTTCTAATATGCCTTTCAATGAAGTCATGCTTTATTGTCGACGTCCACAAGTGTCCTGTAGTATCTCCAACCAGCCCTGATCCTGTATAATAACATAAGTATTTTATTTTGAAATGTCTAATCTTTACCAGGGCCTTAAATCAATTCCAACAAGCCCTTCTGCTGTCCAAAATTAAAAATAAAAAATTCAATGTTAAAATCATCATCAATGCCCAAAATTAATTTCAAGAAGCCCTGATGCTGTATAATAACACTGACAGATTCAATGTTAAATCTTTACCAGGGCTCTAAGTTAATTTCAACCAGCCCTGAAGCTGTATATTAACATCACTGACAGATTGGAGTGTTCCCCTCCAGGTATTCAGGTCACCTCTCACCTCTAACGATCTCAGGTGTTTTCAGGTAAAAATCTGTCTCTGTTTACCTGTTGTAAATGTCTTGATTAATGCTCAGGTGTGACACTTTAGTTGGTCAGTAGGTGATAAGGTTAGGGGTCCTCCAAGAGATCTGGATTGTACATTTAATCTTGTTGATTAGAGAGACCGTGGCTGGAAGTTTGTTTCAAAATGCTGACAGCATAAAATGTCAAAATTTCTTCAGGTTAACATTTTGTTGAACATTGACTTTCAAACATGCTGGTGGGAAGAAACTGTTGTTTGAGGAGAAGAGAATGTCGCTGTTGTTGTTGTTTCTTTGAGGAGGGTTTCGCTGTTTGTGTGCTTGAGGTTTCGAATCTTTAAATATGTAATGGGTTTTTAGCTTGATGTAATATATTCTACTTGACATTGCTTATATATATATTGACAAATATTGCCATACATCAGGGAACAATGTTTTACAATTGATTGAATTGATACAATAGTTATTCTCTGAAATATATGCTGCAACGTGAAAAAAACATGCAACTTAATAAATAAATATTGAAAATTAATTAAATTGATTTGAAGTTAGGTTGATTGATTTAAATTCTTGTTAGTTTAAAAAGGCAACCATTTGTCATCCTTTAATCCATAATTCATTCATTCATTCATTCATTCAATCCTTCATTCATTCATTCATTCATTCATTCATTCATTCATTCATTCATTCATTCATTCATGTTTTGAATCATTTTTCATCAAACTCTATATTGTTTATGATACGTGTACAAAGGTAAAATTTAGAAATTCATTTTTTAGATAATTTTTTTTTTATATTGTGGAAAAGATATAAAATCATTTTGTTCAACAAAATAAGGAATTTTATCAAGAAACAAATTATTTCTTATATAAAAATGTAAAATTCATTTCTGTATATAAGAATCCAGCTTATCATATTTGAAGTTTCTTTAATTTTGTAGGTAAGGAATCTACATACTTCTATGTTTTTTATATCATGTTCATGGATATTATATTGATTTTTTCTTTTTCAGATTTAGAGAACAGCAAGGATTATCAGAATATGATCGAGGAAGCAGAACTTCGCTCCTCGAGAGGTTCGGGGGACGGACGACTGCCGACCCTAACGTCACCGATAGGATTACGGGACAGCACAGAGGGTGATGATTTTCTCCAGAAAGTTTCCAAGTACGAGATGATCTCCCGAAAATCTTCATCTTCTGCCAAAAGCCCAGGACCAAGACTTTCGGATGAGTTTTCGGGAAGCGATTCTGGCCAGCCACATTTTGGGGAGAAAATATTCACACGGGACACGGCAACAACTCGTGTATCAGCAAGTATTCTTTGCGGAGGGGGTTCTGAGAGGGTTGCAAGCACTTGCAGCACGAAGAGCTCAAGTTCGTTGACAAGCGTAAGCACACTAAGTTGGAGTTCAGATTCGTCTGGAAGTTCAAGGTCCTTACGAGCCTCTTCCTCATCAGGGGTTGGTCAACCAAGTTCGCCTGGGGTGAACAGTATTTCCTCACCTAAACAAACTGTGTTCCCTCACAGCCCTGAAGATTTTAAAGGGGAGGTAACTCCGTTTGTAAACGGGCGTGTTCATAAGAATGATGTTAACTTAAGTGGCCATCGGGATACGTTTGATGGCATCGACTTTGATATAAATGAACTGACTGTTGCTCAGAAAGAACTGACAATAAAGCATCGTGAGGCGGTCGCAGAGCGAAAACGGGAACAAGCAATGGAAAAGCAAGAACGGCAGCGATTGGAGGATATTCTCAAAATGTGTGAAGAATATGAACTCCAAATTGAAAATGAACGTCTCGATCCACTTTCTCCAACAAAACCAAAATCCCCCGAAACCAAAATCTCAGCCCAAAAGAAGCCACTCCCTCCAGGGTTTCTTGAACTCTCTGATTCAAACTCTCTCGATCGCAAGGATCGTGACGGGAAAAGTTCAATGACAAAAATAAAAACAAACGGGTCCTTAATGCTCTCATCCCCAAACAATCCCCACAAAGAGGCTCTGTTTGGGTTCCAGGGTCGAAAATGTGAGTCAACGTCAAATTCAGAAGAAGAAATCGGAGCAAGTTCTGAGGAAACTGGAACAATAAAACGTCGACCAAATAACGACGGGAACAAATCTCCACGGAGTAATGAAAGCTCCCCAAAGAACCAAAGTGAATTCAAAATGGAGGAACCTGTTCGCTTACCAGTCACAGCTCAAGACTCTATTATCCAGATGTTAAACTCTTCATTCGAGTCAAATCCTGATTCACCTAGTTTCGGACAGTTTACTGTTCGCATCGACGCTCAAATGGCTGATAACGGTGAAGCCTCCCAGTGTGATAGTGACGATGTTCAGAGTTCAGGGAAAGAGTCAAGGTCATCAACTTCATCTAGTCGAACTGTTAAGGATATGTCGCCAGATTCACTTGGAGATATTCGAGGTCTTAAAGAGGACACGCCCACTCCAGTGAACTCTGACACGGAAAGCAGAACCGCAGCAAAAACATCAAACAGCCCTCCAGTACTCCAAAACTCTGTTTTTGAGTCTACTCCAAAAAAAGAGGTACTGTCTATACATAGAGAAAAGTAAACAACTGGTTAAATAATAATTTTATGAAACAAGGGAGAGGTTGATATTTTACTTGTGAAAGCAGAATACATGCTAAAATATTCATGTGTTTAAACCAAAATAGGACAGAGTTTTATATTTTGTTTAATTGCTTCACAATTGCAAAAAGACTCTGGATAATTATTGTGCCAATGTATTGGGTAACGTCCAAGTAACTCTTCATTCCGAAAAAAATCGAGCTGAGGTGAAGCCAATTATTTTCAAGGAATTGAGAGTTTACAAGGATATTACCTCACTTAAAGTACAATCAACTCGATGCTTATTCAACTACAAACTCAATTGATATTAAATTTCAAGTTAAATGTAAAGCTCTATTACAGAAAAATAATGGAACGATAGAACAATCCTCCTGCTACATCAGCGTATATGTCTCCGCGTTATGCTACAACCTATCCCCTGATATCCTTCTCTGGTATTCAGCCCTATCGCTGACGGGTGGTTGCTCAGTGCTATTTATAGTCTGTTTGTTTTCAGTGAAACTATTTCGAACTCCATACACTGTTGTCTAGTGATGTCACTCGTGGAAATCTAAGAGAGCGTGATTTGGAGCTTAGCGGGAGCCTGCAATGAGAATCAGATTTATTATCAAATAGCACTCCCATTGGTTAATTTGAATCACTCAGTGAGCACAAGGCACAAAGCCAAGAAACTAGTTTGCCGCTATCGCTGAAAGGGCATCGTTTGATGGCTTGCTATATATATAGCGATACGGCTGAATACCATAGGAGGATATCAGGGGATAGGTTGTAGCATAACGCGGAGATATTTACGCTGATGTAGCAGGATGTAGAACAATAGGCTGATGTCACATGTGTAATTTAAATTGTGATTCGGAGGGGGGAGGGTTGTCATAGATTCAAGTCAATAAAAATAACAATTCAAAACTCCTGGAACCGCCGCGGTATACGCCTTCAAGTTTCTGCACGCAGTATTTAATAGAGAGGGTTTGATATCTAACTACTTGAATTAGATATGAATATTTACATAAAATGTTGTGTATAACAAGCAAAATGTGCATGCAGTTAATTTAGTGGGACAACTTTTTTTTTATTTAAGGTCTGGCAAGTGATTTGTGAAGCTTATATACATCTAGTACAGCAGTGCCTACGTTTAAGATTTCTTTTTGTTTGAAATGATTGTCTTGTTATTGGTAACATTCATTTTCTTAAAGGGGCAGTAGCCCGTTTTTAGGGGGAATATAAGGTGATGTCAGGAAAATGAAAATAAATGGTTCCATTTGAGAGACAATGTATTTAATCTAAATGGAGCAGTAATAATTCAAATATGTAACGTAAATTTTAGCCACGCCATTTCTTTTTCTTACACAAAATGAATTAAAGGTGTTCACACAAAAAGGCCGCCATTGGATTTTAAGTGAATCTTCATACTTTGTCCTCTAACTGTGGATGATTGGCTTGTGTAATGAGATTTTTGAAACTGTAAAAATAATACATTTAGCTTTAACTTACAATTATCAATGAAAAGTTTAAAATATAAGATTATCAAAAAACGTGCTACTGCCCCTTTAAATACCTGTATGTGCCTATGAAAATATGCTACATCGTTGTTGTTTGTTATGAAACAGGAAGAGGAAGTAGCAGGGCAGCTGGGGAAACTGAAGCAGACGAAGTCAGAACTCCTCCAGAAGATCTCCCAACTTAAACATCAGATCGTTGACATTGAAACTCAGGAGAGTGAAGCTTTAAGAGGCGTAAGTAATTAACCATCAATATCGTCAAAGGGGGAAAACATCAATCAATACAGATCTCATGTTATTATGTCATTATTTGAGGAACATTGTGATATCATTACTGTCATTTCATCCTACCCAAGCAGTATCTCCACAAAGAAGTCCTAGGCAAAATAGACTACCTTTATGGAGTTGTCTCCCTTTGATTGTTCAGATCATCAGGGTCTCACATGAATTTGGCAAAATGAGCCCCTTACTTGATCACCGATGACACAACACTGAGAGACAGAATTGGATGATAAATGTCTACACCGAAATATTGCCACTGTCAAAATATAGAATATCCTTTGTCTTCCTGATAAATGTCTGTTTCAAAACAATATGCTGTCTATTTCAGCTTGAGATGGAACGTGCCCTGTTGGAAGGGGAACACAAAACAGAGATGGAACAACTTCAGAGGGATCAAGAACGCATCAACGAACTCAAACGTCAACAATCAGAACTTATACAAAAGGCAAACTTACAGAGGGAAAAGGTGAGATTATCGGCAATGATATTCAAAATAAGGAATATCTTAGATTTCAATTTGGTGTCTGCTTTCTCTAAAGTTAAAGGAAGGCAGGATAGCACAGTGGTTAGCACTTTCGGCTCGAATCAAGAGGTCTGTGGTTCAAATCCCACCAGCAACTTTGTCTATAGTAGAAACTGTTCAACATGCAATAAGGTTCGTGTGCACTGAATTTCAGCGCAGTACCACCAATGGTTCGCTAGTTCCAACCAATGCTCGCAGGTTTCATCACAATGCATAATCATAATAGTGTTGCGGGCTTTCTCCCTGCAATGATATTAGCAGCCGTGATATCAGTGAAATACTCTTGAAAGTGGCGTTATAACCCAGATCAGCTAGCTCATTAGGTTGATAACACTGCCAAGTGTAGTTGAATGGAGTTAGTAACATCTTTAGGGCTAACTGGGGTTTAAACCCCTTCAAGGTTGACTTTAGCTGTACCCATTTCATTGTTGTATTGGGTTAAAACCCCTTCAGTTTTGACTGGTATTAGTTAATCAGTGACTTGGGTTTAAACAACTTAGAACCACAACAAGATCGCAAGGATGTACATGGGTTCAAATGACTGGGGTTTATAACCTCTCGAGGGTCCCATAAGGTACTAAGAACTGATCTTCTTCCTGCAAGCTTGTTTTTGTGTCATGATTGACATCCTACTCAAGCAACAGTCTTAGTAAACCTAGCCTCAATATTATCCGTTTCACTCCTATACTGAGTCTAGAAAGGTCTAGTAGAGGGTCGCATCAGCCGACCTTTCTGCAACCTATGACCTTCCAACGTTATACGTGCGAAGGCAGACTATTGTTTCTTGGTAAACTGAGTTCTGATTGGTCATTTCGATACTTAGGCTGAAGCGACCCTCTACTAGGCCTTTTTAGACTCAGTATAGGAGTGAAAAGGATAATATTGAGGCTAGGTTTACTTAGACTGACTCAAGCAACTATAATATATATTTGCAAATTTATGCACCAGTTTTGGAGTGGAATTGAAATCTCAACTAAGTCTTAATTAAGCTACCGTAGATATTTTAAAGTTGCTTCATTTTTTGTGGTTATATTTCTTTGGTTTGTGAGATTTTCAATTCCAAGTCCAAGATTGATATTATTGAATTTTGATTTGTCTTCTTTCTAGCAAATTGATAAGTAAAATAATTATGATTTGTTTGGATCTTTGTTCCAGCTGAAACGCCGGGTAGGTCTGTAAGGCCTTTAGGCATGAAGCATGTATGAGTTATCTCCCTTTAATGGACGTCTTCCATTTTCCCTTTGTATAGACCTCTCCACGGCGAATTTCATGGGCGCAGCCATTTTGTGGCAGCCATTAAGCGGCTGCAAAGTTAACTGGTCAGTGTTATTTGCAACGCTGCGGGATTTGCGCATTGACGTTGCATACACGTAAAGACGGTACCCAGTCACCACTTAAGCGGCATACGCTAACGTCACCTTCCTTACCAACTAATAGTTCATTTTAAGTATCTCCTTATGTCAGATCGGCATCAAACACTTCAGTTAAGATTTTTCAAAGCTTGGCAATGTATGTAACTGACCAGGTAATACGATTTAATGTTAAAGTCGGCGATATTAAAGTGCAGAAATTTAGGGTCTATGAATGACGTTAGATATCTAATTTATTAACTCACTCGACTATTTCTTTATTTCAACTGCTATTTTATCCTGTCTGATTGTTTTTTGTTCAATTATCTAGATTAACGCATATTTGTTTTCAAGGAAACATGATTATATCACAATATTCTATCAATATTTACTGTAGGCCTATAGCTTTGTAAAGGATTGATTGGCCAATTTACTAGGCGTTGAAAGCCTTTCAGCAAATTAGGATTTCGATGCTAATGAATTTACCTTAATGTAATAAATTTTCCATGATATTTTTTACAGTAAAATATGTGTAAAACTTTAATATTTTAAGGAAGTAATTAAGTGTTTAATTTTAAATAAAAGTCATCTAAAATTCCAACTTTCCAATCATTCTTATCCACCGATAAACTTTCTAATTAGCAACCAACAAGGGCAACCTACAAACACAATTTAAAACCTTTAAGGCAACGTCGCAAGCAATCTAAATAATTTTAGATCAACAGGTTTTTATGTTAAGTTATAATATTAGACAATATGGAACCGTCGATGTAACTTTATTTAGATTTAATCACAAGGAAATTCTATGATGAGCAACTTCTTTGACAATGGCGACGTTGCGGCAAAGGTTCTTTTCCGTTTTTAAAGCATGAAAGCATTTAAATTTTCGAAACATTGCTATTATGAAATATAAGAAGTTGTTCATGCGTATAGAATATCCTAGTTTTCCTTATACTACCAACTAAAGTGATCCTCAAACAGTTAATTTCATAGTGATCATTAAATATATTATGTCAACTAGTTTATTGATTTTTGGAGTATGGATAAATTTCTAAAAATCCCCTAATAGCTTCCTTAAATATTCTGATTTACAATATTTCAGTAAGGACTAAAACCTCCTTCATCATCCTTCATCTGTAATTAATTATAGGCATATTTAAAACACGAACTCGTCTGCAGTGATCCCAGGATCACCAGCATTCTGTCGTCATAGCATTGTTGCGCCATGAATTGGGTGACATCATTACACTGTCAACTGTGTTTTCAATTATAAGTATTAACTAATAAGGCTTTTTGTTTTTTGATTATTCGATTTTGTGACTGATTTATTCATTGAAGATTTAAATTACACGCGTGTGTTTTCTTTTAACTCGGAACATATTGACATGGTATTGGCACTATTTATCACTGGATGTAATGATTTGATTGATACAGTACCATGTCGGGGTTATATGTCTTGCAGTGGTTGAATTTGGACCCGATATCGGCGTGGTATCATCGAAGATAGGAAAAAATATTCCATTACATTTTTCTAAATACGATTCATATCGAGTGACATTCGTACCGATTACACATTATAGATTCATTTCAATTTGTTTTAATCATCCTTCAAAATTAAATGAGTCTTGACATGATGAGTCCATTGATCGACAAAAAATACTGAAAAAAAACATTTACGATATCAGTCATAATAACTTCAATAGGTATAAAAGTAATTACTAAAGTAATTAAATATGATTTAAGCATTATATATAGGCCAAACAATTCCTCTTATTTCGTGTTTTGAGTGTGTATGTATTTCTTGAGTATTAACACATAATTTGTAATGACAAAGGTAAGGATAGTGAAATCATGCTTTCTATTTTAATCTTAGGAAGATTTCATAGATCAATGAGAAATATAACCAGAAAATTGTTTACCTTAGGCATATAAGTTGAGTTTTTTAAAATGATAATTTCCCTTTTTAACAAAAAAAAGGCGCTATGGTGCACACGTTTTTACTATCTTATCGAACTTGTGAACAAGGGTAAGTGTTACGTGTTAAAACATAAAGCTTAGGCCTAAAGCATATATTTTCTGTATAATTTTAAGATTATATCTATTCTATTAAATTTTGACTAAAACTCACATCGGTCAAAAACCGCTTCATAATTGGTAAAATTCAGTATGTGATACCTAATTATAAGCTAGACATAAATCAGAAAATATGATAGGAGCTCTTTGGAGATGATAGACCTATATATAGATGCAGTAGGGAGAAAATAACAGTGACAGTGACTCTCTGACGGGTTTTTAGCTGTGCATGGGGATTCTTTTCACATAATATATGAATTCAAAGAAAGGTACTTAATGACACAAACCGTTCATGACAGCTTACGATCATTTTAATTTGTTAGAAGTCATATCATTAATAAAAACGTCAATTGTAAGCAAGTAGAACGTCGACGTAAGATTGCAGCCGCTTAATGGCGGACGATGCTAGCGCCACCCAAAGGGAGGTAACTGAGAGCGGCATGACGCACTGCTCTGTGGAGAGGTCTATATAATCTGAGTTTTTTTCCCTTAAAGCATCTTTGTTTAAACTGTAACTAAACGCATGATTTGAATAAATTTTTGATCATTTTATCAATCCCTTTTTCTTAATTTAGTTAGTCTGTTTCGAAGTAATGCGGTTTAATTATAAATGCTGTAGAGAATTAAATTTGTAAGCACAAATAATGTAGAATATTTTAACTAACATATTAGGTTTCTGGACTTATTATGTTTCAGAACATTTTTTGAAGTTACTGGTGTTAAGTTCAATTTGAAATTTTTATCATTATAATCCTTTTTTTTGTCGAAGATAAAAACAATTCCACCCATCTTAATTTAATGATTTGAAAGAAATTTGAAGGAATTCAGATTTTGAGTATGAGAACAAACAATTTTTCTGATTAAGGTTTTTTTCATAAGTAAGAAAGAGAGAGCTCTTTGTGTTGCATTTAAGAAGATGCAGCGTTGAAGGAAAAGGAAGTTTATGGATAGTCAACTTCTTTATTGCAGTGATACCATTGAACATATGGTCCCTGAAAAAAAGTTTTTTTTTACTAAAATTTAATTTTAAATATTTGATATTAAAATAAAAAGGAGCCCTGAACAATTCTTAACATTGTCTAGACTTAAGAAGGCTCGTTTAATTTTTTCGCTTTAGGGTCTGGATAACAGCTAGACTAATCCTGTGCAATAAAGATATTAATTACCATAAAGTTCTCTTCCTTACACTGTATAATTTCTGTGAATCTGGAGTGTTTTTAAGTAGAAGGATGGAACTGTCTAGACAAAATAAAACACTAGCTGTTCATATTTGTTACTTGTCTCATTATTAAATGTTAAAAGTTCACAATAAAAAATGAGATAAATCTTTCACAAATAATATTGTTATTGTGATGAGATTGGCTAGACTGATTTTTTCTGTTTTTGTTTCAAATTTATTATTTTCTCTTTGTTCAGTTCACAGAAAGAATGATATTTCTATTTTATGGTATATGAACAAATATTTCTTTGATTAATATTTGTCATAGTTACACGAAAAAACTTCACTTTAATGAAAAAGAGTGAATAACGTAATAAAAACATAGTTTACACATAGACATATTATTTTGGTTCACCTAATTTCACTAACTTATGTGTCAACAGGCTTTAAAAGTGGAAACAAAAAATCATATGATTTCTTTAGAAAATTAAACAAAGATAATTTCATACATACAAACATGTAATGAATTAATTTTAAGGTTTTTAAGGTTCTGTAAAATAAATTATAAATTATGTTTTTGATTTTTGACTTTTTGTACAAAAATATATATACCTTAACCTGTTGATTCTGAAATATTCCTGATAACTTGATTATCCTACTTGTGGCCAAATTGCCGATTTCTCCTATTTCCTATTCCCTTAAATTGACCTATTAGAATTGTCTGTTACTTACTGTTCAGCCGTTAATATTTAATGAGGCACACTGATTGCTGTTTTAGAAAGTTTACATTTTGACATTGAATAACAAATTGGAGTTTAATGCATCTTAAAAGCAGTGTAGTATGTTTTCTTAAAGAAATAATTAAATCTTGCTGATAAAAAACAAATTCAACTGACAACAATACAATCATTGTTTCTCCATAGTACACAAGGGTACTTCGTTTAGAAAATCCAATTCCCTAATTAACATGATTAATGGACCGGGATAACTCAGTGGTCTTTGGTGTGGATCTTACCTCACATGATTAAAAGACGTGCATACTAAAATGTTCACTACATTTGACTTGTATGTAGCAACTCGTCTACAACTAAGAATAAATTGGGTTATTAATGAGATTTAATTTTCTGAACAAATGTTTTGCCTAAAATAATTTTTATGAAGAAATTGATCAGAATTTGCATCAGTGCCTACTGTGTATTACCGGTATTTTGTGTCTGTATACATCTTTATATATATATAGATACTCATTAGATAGTAAAGTGTTTGAGGGGCATTCTAGAAATCAATCGGACAAAAGGTTTTTGAAATATATTTTCTTTAGTTACATGTAGTGCATCTTAGAATAGATCCATAAAACATGAGAAGGCATGCATGAAAATTATATATATGTGTATGTTATAGGATCTGTGTACCAAAGTCTCTGTCATTGAATAAGGAAGTTGACTCTTGTCGAAGTGAGCCACCCTTATATTGGTAAACATGCAAGATCAATGGACATAAAACGTCTTTATTACTGAAGAATGATATCTGTTTTAGATCCATGTTATATTTTCAAAGAATATGAATAAAGATGGAATGATGATCTACCAAATTGTTGCTGGATTGTAAAGGCATATTTGTGTCTGCAGAGTTCAGAGTTGCTAATGAATGTAATTATGAGATACATAGTGAATAGATGTAACATTTATCCCATCGTCTTGTCCGCCTGTCCATGCTAGCTGTAGTCCCTCTGTCATTTGTTTTGGGGCATAATTAATTCTTTTGGGTTTTCATACTTCTTTTGATATTTTTTAGGGTGATGGAAATAGAACTTGGGAATTTCGTTTCTTGAGCATAATTCCAAAAATATTAGACCAAAATCATGTTAACTTGGAGGTACTGGTAGTCAGCATGTGTAGATATGCTTTTTGGGATTTCCAAGTTCTTCAGAATTTAGTTTTGGTGGTTTTAACAGAAATACAACCAAGAATTGTGATTCACATCTTTATGTTCTTACTTATCTTTTGATTGCGATATTAATTTTATTTACTTTGGACCAGTAAGATAGGACTCCTGTTATATTTAAGATCACTCTATCTTCAATAGTACGATTTCTTGTACCTCTAATCCCTTAAAGACGGGCAACACAGACAGCAATGACCATACCAAGAGTTGACCAACACGCCTATTTGGCCTCAACGAATACTACTGTTTGTTTTGCTTTTTATCGAGGCAAAATAGACTTGCTGGTTTGCAGTGGAACGTCCTAGCTGGCAGTGACTCTGAGAGTATTGCCCTAATGCCATTAAACCCCATCTCACTGATTTTCCAGATGCCATAAATGGGCAAAATATTGCCCAAGAGGCCTCGCACATTTTCTGGAAGTATTACCCTATGCCATTAAACCTAACTCACTCATTTTTCCATGACTCTAATGGTCAAAACATTGTCCGGACAGAGTTAAACCCAACTCACTCTCATTCCCAACGCTACTGGAAATACTATAGGCTATTTTCTTAAAACCCCAACTCACTCATTTTCCAGGAGGAGCAAATCCTAGAGCAGGAACGGCAGAAGCTGCGCGATCTGGAGCGGCGGCACTACGAGACAGAGCAGCTCCTTGAGGCGTGTGAGATCGGAGAAGAGGAGGAGACATTGCAAGAGAAATACCAGCTGGAACAGGAGGTACTTGACAACCAGCGGCGCATCTACGATGATCTCGAGTTTCAGCAGTTTGAGGTGAGCATTGTTATCAGTCTTGATTAAAATCGACTGTGATTCGAGGTAAAAAAGTTTAAAAATATTGTCTCTAGTGGGGTTTGAACTTCAACCAGCCCGGCTTTCCTCTCATTCACAGTCTGAAGGCACCCCTATTACCCGCATGTTCTGACGCAAGCTCATATAGCCAATCGCAAGGGGCGCAGTAAAAGCTTCGGTATCATGCAGGGGCAGGTAACTCCAGTGTACCAATTCTCATACATAATCGCCGCTAAACACTATTTAAAAAACGAGGATGTGATTGGATAGCTTATGACTGGGTTTGTCTGCACTAAACTGGTCATAGGAACATACGATAGAGGTGGGTGCATTCAGACCGAGACGGAGAGGATGTTCTGGCTGGTTTGAGCCCCGATAGAGACAATATTTTTGATATTTTATTCCTCGGAGTACGGTCGATTTTAATCAGACTGGCATTGTAATCAACATCCTTCTTCATCAGCTTAGTTGAAATCAAAGTGTTATTTTCAGGATCTTTGATCTGCCAATCTCAATAAATTAAGATTTTTATTACTTCACAACATAATTAAGCATTGAGATCTCACCAAGCTATTTTAATCGACCTTTGACCTTTGACATCATTCAAATTCAGCCAAATGAGGAAGTTTGTTGGTATGGGTTGCTGACTCACGGGGCAAAGTCGATGATTAGGTTGGATTTGAATGACTTCTCAGGTCAGTCTGATGGCTTGATGAACACCATTGAAGGATAAAAACATTTTTCCTTAATATTTTCAGACGGAGAGTCGGTTTGAAGAACACAGAGAGAGACTCAACGACCAGGTTGTTCAGGACAAGAATGTACTGCTGAAGAAGTACAAGGCAAGGGAGGTAAGTCATGATAGGTTGTGATTGGACACCCTCTAAAAAGTAAAATCTTCTGACATTGGCAAGAATATTCTGTTGAAGAAGTATTAGACAAGGGAGATAACTTAAGTCATGTTGGAGCCATGATACCCTCTATTTAATGTTTATGATGTTTTATTAAGGGGACAGGAAATTCTTAAAGGCATAAAGCAAGGGAGATTGGTCATGTGTTAAATGAATCTTAGCACTCCCTCTAAAAAGTTTAACTTATGTCATATTTTGTTTCGAAAATGTTATAAAAGTTACAAATTTATAGCAAGAGGGGTAGGTACGTCATGTTTGGGACATGAGTTGTCGATGCCAAAAAATATAATGAGTCTTTTGCCAGAGACAGAGCATTTAAAGGGCAGTAGCACGTTTTTTGATAATTTTATATTTCAAATTTTCACCGATAATTGTATGTTAATGCTTAATGTATTATTTTGATAGTGTCAAAAATCTCATTACACAAGCCAATCATCCATTGTCAGAGGACAAAGTATGAAGATTGACATAAATTTTATTGGCGGCCATTTCGTGTGAACACCTTTAATTCATTTTGTGCAAGAAAAAGGAATCGCATGGCTGAACTTTACATTATAAATTTGAATTATTACTGCTCTATTTAGTTTAAATACATTGTCTTTCAATTGGAACCATATATTTTCATTTTCCTGACATCACCTTATATTATACCCCTAAAAACGTGCTATTGCCCCTTTAATTTTTAAGAGTTTGTCAACTTTTTCATGAAAGGGACATCTGTATCATTGAAATCTTACTTAGCAAGGGTAATAATTTGATTGCTATAATTTGAAATTTTGACGTTAGTGTAAAAGTGTAAAAAATAAGAAAAAGCCAATCTGATAGTTGGATGTTGAAATGCAATACACATTGATTGTATTTGTAATAGATGTTTCCATAGTGTTACGATATATTTGCAAACAGATTAATGTCTAATCAGGCAAAATATGTCTTATTTTTCAATGTTTTAATGTTTTTAGGAACGACTTCACGAGATCGACTTGCAACAGAAGGATATGATACAGGGCGTCAAACACGACCTTGAGATCCTACAGAAAAATCGATTTGACCTTGTTGAACAGTTCAGGAGGGTGAGGTCGAAGTTCAGAGTTCAAATCTTAGTAGCTGCATCATAGTTAATCTCTGTCTTCAATCTTTACAAACTTTGATGTTTATGGTTAAAGAAGCTTTTCTTTAGCTAGTATTTTTCAGATATGCATTTGTTTGAACTTTGTCATTATTCTTAAATAATTTTACAGACATGTATAAGCTTTATGAGTAATGAATGTATGAATAAGAGTAAAAGTCATATGAATCATTAAAAACATTTATGTTTTTAATTGCTGTATCATGTTTATGAGACAAATTTCCATGGTAACCTTTGCAAGTAAAGAGCGCTGTGAAATAAAGCAGATTATATTGCAACATCTAGTAAGTGAGTCAATATAACATTCATATTTATTAATTTAAGAGATATTTTTCATATGAAACTTTGATTAATCTAAACATAATAAATGAAACATATAGAAAAATAGTTTATATAGTTTAGATTAAGTTTTAGATGTAAATATCATATGATCTCCAACTCCAAATATACAAAATTTCTGAACTGTTTTTTTATGTGCATGATCTGTCTTTAGCAGCATTGTTGCTTTGTGTGAATTCATTCTTTTATTTCTGTTTCGATTATTAGATGTCTTTTTATTTGTCAGTGTTTTGCTTCGGATGCTTTCTATTGTCAGTGTAAATAGTATTGGTATATATATATATATATACATTTACAACACAATCCTGTTTTGTTTCAGGTTACTCGTCATTAAATTAACCCTTGTCAAAGTTTTCGGCCTGGTCAAATGGCATCGAAGAAATCAAATTTTTGCCATTGACATATCTTGTTAAGTGTAATTCCATCATTACAAATTTTCAAATTTTCAACTTCTTTAATTATTTTATTAGTATACAAGGTTATTTTTGCTTTTGATATTCATGAGTGATTTGATTGAGTGCCACATGTATGGCAAGACATCCCATAATTTCTTACTGCCAGCTTTCCTGTCTAGGGGCCTTTTCGAAATCTACCAAAATAATTTCTGTACAGCCCTGAATACAATATTCGTCTCAAATCTAAAAGTACTCAGCAAGCTTGTAAATAGCCAACCAATTTTCACTTTTTAAACATCAAATGAATTGAAATGCAACTAAAGAAATTCACAATATTAAAAAAAACGTGGTGGTCCTTAATTAAGTATCTGAGTATATCAAAAAGACAGTCAAAAATATTTCTTTATACAAAGGCACTTAACTCTTAAGCAAAGAGTTTTGAAATTCATGACTACCTACTCCAGGATTTTTACGACCAGATGGCATTGCAAGGGTTAATTTACAGACCTTGTTACCATGGTAACTAAAAAATTTGTATTCCAGGAGAAATCACGAGTGATGGAGGTACAGACACAGTTAGAGCAAATGTGCGAAACGTTGCCGTCAGCGGACGATACGGGCGATTCGAGCGCTTTCCTATCTGATCTTGAACTTGAGGTATCGTCATGTGCCTCAGTTTTGAAATTTAGATTAAAGTTTTATTTTCTTAAATACAAAAGCTTTAAAAGCTTTATTACTTGATGAAACAGATTTTAGATTTATTTCAAGTTTTCTTTTTTGATAAAGGATAATATTTGTTATCTTTATTGCTTATTAGTTATTTCTACATCTCAATCATCTTTAGATAATTAAATTAAATTTCAAATTATGTAAACTTGATTCTATGCTTATTTGTAAGTTCAAAGTAAAATTATTGGTCATATCAATTTCAATCTTGAAGTGAAATGTTTTGGATAGCAATATCATCATAATTGTTAATTATTATTGATACTTTTCGATAGAAATTTCAATGTCGTAGTGAAGTACCAATACCATATCTGAAGTGAAATTTATGGATTAGAAAATTCATAACTGAAGAGGCTACTATGGACTCCAGTTGATATTTTATGACTATCCTGTGACATTTTTCTATCTATTCCTGAAGTGATTTATATATTTTTAGTTTGCATGTTTCAGTTCTGTGAAAACTTTTGTCCGTAAGCATGGGATGGCATGTTGGTTCACCAGACACAATATTCAATAAAAATTGAATTAAAAAATTACAAAATAATTTATCTGCATATTTTACAATTTCTTAATTTTTAGCTCATCTGGCCTGTAAGGCCCGATGGGCTTATGGCATGGCATGGTGTCCGGCGTCCGTCCGTCCGTCCGTCCGTCCGTCCGTCCATCCGTCCATCCGTCCGTCCATCCGTCCGTAAACTTTGTGGAATTTCGACTTCTTCTCCAGAACCATGAGGCCTAGAAAGCTGAAACTTTGTGTACAGACTCCTTGGCTAGTGAGGATTATAAATTGTAGCTTTGGCGGTCCTGTGACCCCTAATAAGGGCCACAGGGGCCACGCCCTAAAAACCTATTTTCATCTTCTTCTCCAGAACCATGAGGCCTAGAAAGCTGAAACTTTGTGTACAGACTCCTTGGCTAGTGAGGATTATAAATTGTAGCTTTGGTGGTCCTGTGACCCCTAATAAGGGCCACAGGGGCCACGCCCTAAAAACCTATTTTCATCTTCTTCTCCAGAACCATGAGGCCTAGAAAGCTGGAACTTTGTGTACTGACTCCTTGACTAGTGAGGATTATAAATTGTAGCTTTGGTGGCCATGTGACCCCTAATAAGGGCCACAGGGGCCACACCCTAAAAACCTATTTTCATCTCCTTCTC
Organism: Steromphala cineraria; assembly: GCA_916613615.1. Classification (NCBI taxonomy): domain Eukaryota; kingdom Metazoa; phylum Mollusca; class Gastropoda; order Trochida; family Trochidae; genus Steromphala; species Steromphala cineraria. The sequence goes on from OU744737.1 coordinate 19,692,883, forward strand.
CAGAACCATTAGACCTAGAAAGCTGAAACTTTGTGTACAGACTCCTTGACTAGTGAGGATTATAAATTGTAGCTTTGGTGGTCCTGTGACCCCTAATAAGGGCCATAGGGGCCACGCCCTAAAAACCTAGTTTCATCTTCTTCTCCAGAACCATAAGGCCTAGAAAGCTGAAACTTTGTGTACAGACTCCTTGATTATTGAGGATTATGAATTGTAGGTTTGGTGACCCTGTTACTCCAATGAAGTATAAGGCCAGCCTTGAAAACTGAAACTTGTCGCCTATTATACTTAATTTTATGATTGGTGACCCTTTGGCCTCTACAAAGGGGGAATCACATTTGCCACACTCAACAGCATATATTGTAATTGACGATGAAGCCTGATGAGCTACAGAGCCAATGGCTCTATTTTTGTATATATATCATATCATTATTTTGCTATTCATAAGTTTGAATTTTGATAATAAATATCTAATATCTAAAACCACTTTTAACTGATATGTAAATATGTAAATATGTAAATATGTAAAATATTGTCATGATTTTATAAGATTTTATATAGAGTTTGCTTCTAAAAACTTCATATTGCCAGTGACTTGAAAAATGAAAATCTTGAATTTTTTCTAAAAAGATGTTTAAAAATTTATATTTTTGCTTGAATCAAAATTTGTTAAAATTGAAAATTGTGTCATGGTTTGTGTGTTTGAAGCCTTATGTGCTGCAAGTTGGTTTATGGTGTTTAATTATGATTTGTAAATTAAGTGTTCTCATCGTCAAGTAACCAAAAAATAATTTCACTGCTAGTACATGAAAACTTCCCAGATGAGAAGAATAAGCGTAAAATTTCCAAGTAATGGCAACTACTTACAGGAAACTTCTTTGAGAGGCATTTTAGAAGTTGGAATGACAATAATGCTGAGGAATATATGGATGACAACTTCTTTGTTCATTGTATGCGACGTTTCGACACAGATGCTTCAGAACGACACAAGAATCTGTGTCGAAACGTCGCATATAATGAACAAAGAAGTTGTCATCCATATATTCCTCAGCATTACTTACAGGAACATTGTCATATTTGGGCCAATTAGTAAAAATATTTGTTATTTTCTGGCCTGATTTTTTGTTTTCTTTACAGGAGAGTTCATTCAGGAGACACGATCCATTCGAAAGTCCTCAGAGGAAATTTTCGCGAACCGACAGCGTTGGGGATACTGACAGGAAGAAATCAGCTACGTTGGAGGATATTGAGAAGAACAGAACATTGTTCCTGGAACAACAGGGTAGGAGGATACTCATCTATTAGCTTCACGTGGTAGCTCTCTTAAAGGGGCAGTAGCACGTTTTTAGGGGGAATATAAGGTGATGTCAGGAAAATGAAAATTAATGGTTCCAATTGAAAGACAACATATTTAAACTAAATGGAGCAGTAATAATTCGAATATATATCGTAAAGTTTAGCCATGCAATTACTTTTTCTTAAACAAAATGAATTAAAGGTGTTTACACAAAATGGCCGCCAATGGATTTCATGTGAATCTTCATACTTTGTCCTCTGACTAAAGATGATTGGCTTGTGCAATGAGCTTTTTGACACTGTCAAAATAATGCATTGAGTATCAACTTACAATTTTCAGTAAAAATTTTAAAATATAAAATTATAAAAAAAACGTGCTAATGCCCCTTTACATTGACAAAATATTCAACATTCGATCTCTGACTCATCATCCTTTACCCAACTTATGATTGACAAAACTTTGAACATTCACACGTGTTAGCTCTCCTACAATTGACAAAATATTTAGAGCTAAAATAATTCTGTTATATGCCACTGATTTCCAAACACAGTATGGTTATCTCCATTCAACCATAATGAGGATGTATAATCGAACTACAGTCCGTTTGAGACAAAATCTCCCCTATGAATTATGCTATAAATTCAAAACAGATAGCTCTAAGTGACTGAATGCAACGCAAAAGTTTCTAGGATAAGCACACCAACTCTGCATATTATTGCTTTAATTTTTGGTCTAAGATTAAAAAAGTTGTTTAAGAAACTGTCATTGTTTTCATAAGACATTTTACAACTTTTTTTTTTTTTTTTTTTTTTTTTTTTTTTTTTTTTATTCCATTTCAATTGATACACATTATATATATGTACATCTTTCACATCATCATAATCTTCTACTAGTTACAACATAGAGAGAGACTGGTATATAAATATATAAGTAGTACTTGCAGGGTTGGACAAGATTGGTACATGGGCAATGAGGTTAAAGGTATTTTATGGATGCTTCAATAAAGAACATCAGGTAACTGTTTCCATTTTTAAAGAAAGTTTCTAACCTATTGTTTTTTTGGGCTATAAATTTTTCAATTGTGTAAGTAATCTTGAGACAATTTACAAATCCCTCAAAAGAAAGAGCATGTTGTTTTATACTTGAGACATAGATAAATCGCTTGGCCAAAAGAATGATATGATTAGTTAATTTATCATTTGAACAGAGTCCAAAAAAAATAGTAAATTTTGTAAGTGCCATATTTGAATGAAGATAGGCATTTAGAAAAAGCTCCAAATCATACCAAAATTTCTTAACAAGTTCACAATCAAAATATACATGAGAAATATCTTCTGAGGTATTTTTACAAAATGTGCACACATCATTGTCAACAAAATTCATATTCATTAATTCTTTTTTGGTATAAATTATTCTATAGATAAATTTGTATTGAAAATCTAACAGTTTACAGTCATTTGTGCATTTCTTATAGAATCTAAACACATCATTCCAAATTATATCCTGTTGAAAGACATTATTCCAATGCTCAAGTACTTTTGGAATAGTGTTGTTCGCAATCAATTTGTCGTAGAATATCCTTGAACCTTTTACATTAGAGATCATATCAAGATGGACAATATTAGTGGTTTCATTGTTCAAGCATATATTTCTTTCTCCCAAAAGCTGTCTCCAACATTTTGGAATACTATTTAACAAACGCTGATAGTCTAAAAATGTTCCTCTTATTTCATATTTCTGTTTTAGATTATCAAAGTTGAGTAATCCATCTTCAACATAAATATCTCTAATGCAATGTATACCCTGGTCATACCAATGTCTTATTATATATGAAGATCTAAACAAATGATTTAACCAGAGAGGTTGGGCCAAAATTTGGTCTATGTCATCAATGTCAAAAGTATGTTTTTTATAAAACACTCTCCAGGCTACTAAAACATCTCTCCAATAAGGGTTTACATTGTCAGATAAAATGTCAATAGCATTAGAACCAAGAGAAAATAGATTACCTAATGGAAAGATGTTGATAGAGCTGGAGTTTTTCTTCAAGTGCCATTTAAGTGATGATAATTTCAAAGCATTGATAAAGGAATTTATATCAATCATCCTAAGACCTCCATCTTCATGAGTCCTACTGATATAATTTCTTTTGATTTTATCATTTTTATTATTCCAAAGGAATTTGTAAAATATTTTGTTTAGTTCATCAATGAATGCTTTAGGGGGGTTAGGGAGAGCAGAGAAGATATGTACCAGGGTAGAGATTGCTAGAGTTTTAATAACAGTGATTTTCCCAATAAGAGTCAAATTTCTTCTTCGCCAACTGGCCAGTAATCTGTTTATATGTTCCAAGCGTTTTCTTGTGTTTATTACCCATAGATCTTTAAGAGAAGCATTGAGAGTTATTCCTAGTATTTCAAAGTCCCCATTGTGCCAATCTAAATATAGATCATTAGCTAAGGTGATTTCACTACCTGTCATTGAACCAATCCATATAGCTTTTGTTTTACTTGTGTTCATTTTAAGCCCTGACATTTCATAAAAGTTATTGAGTGTATCAATTGCAGCGGTGAGGCTTTTCTCAGTTCCATCTAAATATAGCTGTGTGTCATCTGCATATTGACCAAGTTTTTGTTCTAGGCCATTAAGTGTTATGCCCTTTATATCTGGGTTAGATCTTATCATTATCCCCAATATTTCAACTGCAATAATAAAAAGATAGGGCGAGACTGGATCACCCTGCCTACAACCCCTTTCTTGATGGAAAAATGATGAGATATGGCCATTTTGTATCACTGCTGCTGTGTTGTTACTAGTAAGGATGTTAATCCATTTGATAATATTTGGTCCAAATCCAAAAGCTTGCATGGCCTTGATTATAAATGCTTTTGAAACAGTATCAAAGGCTTTTTCAAAATCTATTAGTAACAAAAGACCAGGTTTCTTCACCTTTCTTGTTTCAAATATTATATCATAAAGTAGTCTTATATTTTCACTTATACACCTCCCAGGAATGAAACCTGTTTGGTTGTCATGAATAATTGTTTCTAATGTTAGTTTTATTCTATTTGCTATGCATGTACTGATAATTTTGTAGAGAGAATTAAGAAGTGAAATGGGGCGCCAGTTTTTTAAAAGTTTTCGGTCTCGGTTTGGCTTGGGTAGACAAGTTATTATTCCTCTATTCATTGTTAATGTAAGTTCATTATTAACAAATGATTCTTGTACAAACTTGCAAATTAGTGGTCCTAAATCTCTCCAAAAGAACTTAAAAAATTCAATTGGATATCCATCAATCCCAGGGCTTTTGTCATTTTTCATGGAAAAAACAGCCCTACCTATTTCTTCTAAGGTTATTTCCTTTTCTAGCATTTCAAATTCCTTTTTGTTTATTTTGGGAATATTCAAATTGCTGAAGTCAGTATTCTTATTTTCTTCATAACTGTCATCAGCATATAGCTTACTGTAAAACTGTTTCAATTCATTTAAGATACCTCCACCATCTGTAACCAATTCACCATTATCTTTAACTACACTATTGATTAGCTTACTAGTATAGTTTCTGTTTTCTAGGTGACAAAAGTAATTTGTTGGTTTCTCACCCTCTTCATACCATTTAATTCTTTTTAAAAACTGATTTCTTTTTATATCTTCTTCATAGATTTGTTCAAGTTGTTTTTTCTTAGTTGTTAGGTCTGCTAAAGACCTTTCATTTAAATTGTTGAAGTTATCTCTAATATCTTCCTCAAGGGATTGTATTTTCTCCTCCAGTTCTATTCTATTCTTTTCTCTATTTCTCTTTTTGAAAGTAGAATAAGAAATAGTCTTACCTCTTAAATTCATTAAAAATGTTTCAAGAAATAAAGATATTGATATTTTCAGTTGAAGATTTCCATATATTTTTGGAATATTCATTTCATCTTCATTGTCAATGTTTATAGCATATTCATGGATAGTATTTTGTAATGTTTTTGTAACAATGTTAATATATTCTTCATCTTGTAAGAGAGAGGTATTAAACTTCCAATACCCTCTTCCTCTTTCAGAACTTAATTTATTTGAGATTGAAAGTGTAATTGGGGAATGATCAGATTTATATCCCGGGACAATGCTTGTTTCATATGAGACATTAAATAAATCTTGAGAAACTAGGAAAAAATCAAGCCTTGCTTGCTGCTTTGGGTTTTTCTTCCACCAAGTAAATTTCTTTGATTCTCTGTTTTGTTCCCTCCATATATCTATTAAATCTAGTTCTTCAATATTTTCCAAAACAACATTTCTTGCATTAGGGTTGTTGATATTCCTATAATTTTCAAGATCTACTGCAGGGTTAAGCACTAAATTTTACATTTTACAACTTGTTACAAGGGTGTAGTCACACCTGAGAAAACAGCCAGGTGAGCGTAAGCACGTGCAGTGTTGATTTCAATTGACAGGGATTGTATCAAAAGTCATCAGTCACTTTGATGCAAATACTGATGCTCAACAATATTTTCAATATCTTTTCTTTAAAAATCCTATATATATCTATAAATTGGTAAATTGGTAACCATCATTGTTTTTGTCCAATCAAAAATGATGTTACATCTCTGATAATTTTGTCCTCGGACACAAATATTGGGAAATCCTAGCTAGGCTGAAGGAACTCTGAAATTTAAAAAAAAATAAAAAAAATAAAATAAAATATAATAAAATTAAATTTAAAAAAAAACTCTGATTTTCTCAACTGGTGTTAAATCTGGAGATATTTTCAATGTTTCCAGGAAGCATGATCATAGACCAAGAGCGTAAGCGAATCGAGGAGTTACGGCGTCGTGCGGCAGATGAAGGGCGGGCACAATGGGAAGAGCGTAGACTCCGCGAGAGCAACTGTAAAAGTTTCAACTCCCTCGAATCTGAGGACTCCAGCGTTGCTAGTAGCTGCGAGACTCCTTCGGAGAAAGAAACAAGGTGAGTAACTCTTGTTTGTATGTTTGCCATTGAATTGCAAATCTCATTAAAAACAGACCGACCAACGCCCCATGCTGTAACAAATACAGCTTAGCAGAGGTAAGATCTGGAGGGGTCGAAATTAGTCCTATTGCTGTACTAGCCATTCCGACTAGTGCATTCCTGAGAGTACTAGCCCAAACACATTCAAACTAGCCAAATACATCTACATAATCAAGAGAACTTCTAAAAAATCCTTCCGACTACAAGTCATTGCATTTTACTAGCCCAGCAAGTGATAATTTCGAACCCTGTTTTCTGATCAGTAATCTTCCTTAATTTCTACCAATCACTGGTCTGCTTACATATCTAAACTTGCAGATTTCATAGCTACGTGCTGATTGGCTCAGGTCAAGTAGAACACAGATAATAAGCATCAAAATACAGGTGTTTTAGAGTATTAGATCCAATTTAAGTGGGATGTACTTGCTTTATTTTCAGCAACAGAGGTAGTTTAATGTTTTAGAAATGCAAACTATTTTAGGAATCAACAAGTGTAACTTTGTTATATTTTATATCACAATCTGGTTTTCTCAAGCCCTGATTGGATTTGAACTTATATCATTAGAGTAACACAGCACTGACCATACCAAGAGGTTACCAACTCGGCCACCAGACCTGACTAACCTTTAACATAGTTATCTTCATATGGGACCACAGCAATTAAGGATCCACATCTTTTCTGATGTAGTCCATATTAGTTATAATGAAAATATTATGATTTTTCGAGAAGTTCATAAATATATATTACTCTCTGGAAGATTCGATAATTAGGAATATTTTCTCTCTAAGCTTATACCAAAATCTGATTGTGACTTTTTCTCTATTTCCCTGTCTGTACTCTTGTATATATGTATATACCTTATTCCTATATTATATGTAAGCACTGTACATAGGAAAGGGTTTCACTAAGTTGGATTACTTGTACCCAATCCTTTCACTTGAATAAATATGTTTAAATCAAATTATGTAGTCCACTGCATGTTTCACATGTTTAGAATCCACACATACACTGGTTTCCTACTAGAGTTGCTCTACACAATATTCATAGACTGGGCTGACAAACAGTGATAATTCCACGGCCATGTTGCTATTGTTTATTCTTGTGCTACCATATCTTATTTAGATTTACTATTATCGTTTGTCAACCATTGACAAAGCATTTTGTACAATTCAAGGGAGCTAACTCCATCTACCTTACAGAATAGACGGGAAAAATTAAGTTTGATACAAAAAATCCTGAAAAATTGTTTATCAACTGCTTAAATTTAAATAAATGAATAAGAGAAAAAAAATGATAAATAAATAATGTTTGTTTTTTTTCTACAAAAAAATTAATGATCTTTTTAATCTTGAATTGTTTTTTCAATATGCCATATGCCAAAAAGGGTTAAAATATTTTAATTTATAGATTACAACTTAATTTTGTTGCATTTCAAACTTTTGTTTTGTTATGCAACCTTATTATATCTCTCAAAAATACAGATTTTTATGTCTATTATATTTTTCCATGGGATAAAGAGTTTATTTATTTTGACATATGGATCATAATTTACTTAATTTGTAATTGTTTTGTTATGTCTAAAACTAAAACTAAAAAGATATTTTTAAGATATGGAATTATTTTTGTCTACAGCTTTATACCAAAACATAAAGGGTTAGGTGTTGCAATTCATGGTTAAGTGTTGTATGTACGATGTCATACATTGGTATAATGGTAAAACTACATGTATAATGTTATAAAGCGTTTTTTTCTAAAAGATTACAACATATCATTAATAAGTTTTGAGATGATAAAGTTCTTAAGTTATGAATTCATAACATTATACCATACAAGAAAGACAATTAAAATATTGGATTTGTGGGCTAGCACTTAAGTAACAATGTAAGACATTTTAACATTATGAAACAGCAGTTTAAGGGTTAAGCTAGAGACTTGGTGGGTTGAACTAAGGCATAATTTATGCTTGGTTTTGTATTTTAGCTTGTGACATTGTTGCTTGCCATTGATCAGTTTTATTGATGTATTGATTTTCTGGTTTTGTGTTACGTATATTGTTTAAGCTTTTATGTCATGTGGTTCGCGAGCTTGTAACAGTCGTGTTCTGGCCAACAGTCTATGAAGCAATTAGTTAGCTTTAGTACCTGATTTTGTTGATATTTAAAGAAAAAATGAACATTTGTTAAGGGCTGGAATATAAGCAGCATTTGTTTGTTATGAAACAATTAGTTAAATGCCTTTTATTGATATTTCAACGATTAACCAAAAAAATATTAGTGGTAAAATTGCTCCTTTTAATATATTTGACTTGTCAAGGCCCCAATTTGGTAAATTTTGAAACAACTGTTTATTGTGTAAAAGGGAAACACTTTACATGAGAAATCTAACTTGAAAAAACCCTTTTCAAAAAAAGCTATTTCACTTACAAAATCGATTTGGTTAATGGTTCAAACACATCAACATTTTAATTGAAATTGTATTTAAGCCAGTAATTTAATTTATACTCATCAAATATGCAATCACTTATACTATCAATATTCGAATCAACATTTCAATCAATAATGTAATGAAGAACTATATCAAAAAGAAATTTTTCAAAAATCAATCATTTTTTAAAATCACACTTAAAATATTATACATAATCAATCCTTCAACCCAAAGATTGTGTACGTGCTCTATCCTTCCACTGAAATGGTATACCAATATTTACACATGTATATATAATTCAAGTCAAGTCAATCAGCACCTAGACAATGGTAGAATGTTGTTGTAAAGGTCTCCCCTTGTAGACAGTATATATATAAGCCATGCTATTACCCTTCCCCTGGGACTAAGTTATTTACTCTCTAGATCGAACCGTAACTGCCATTCATGCCTCGCTAATTTAGTAGAAATTAACTCTGAAATAACTTTAGACATATTTTTAAAACAATTTCTTAACTGCAAACTTGCTGTCTGAAATTTTTTGCCATTGTTGATTAAATCATTTTCATTAATGAGGCAACCAGTCATGGTATATTTCTGGAAAGTAACATATAGGGGGATGGTAAATCTCTGAATACATATATATATATGTCATTATGAATGATTATTTGACAATTCAAGAAACCATTCGGTGGCACTAAAGGTGTCAAAAGCCTGCCTACGATGTGACATGGTATTACTGATGTGGAATATTTCAATATTACTTTCTTGTTCTGTGAATATTTTATCCTATATATAAAGTGTATATTTATTCATGAAATTAGGAAATAAAAAAAATTTCTTGCAATGCTAATAACCAAGATGGCAGACAGAAAGCAGACAATACCCTCTCTTTAAAGAGGCAGTAGCACGTTTTTAGGGGGAATATAAGGTGATGTCAGGAAAGTGAAAATTAATGGTTTCAATTGTAAGACAATGTATTTAAACTAAATGGAGCAGTAATAATTCAAATACATAATGTAAAGTTTAGCCATGCGGTTCCTTTTCCTTACACAATATGAATTAAAGGTGTTCACACAAAATGGCCGCCAATGGATTTTATGGGAATCTTCATACTTTGTCCACTGACTATGGATGATGATGCTTGTGTAAAGAGATTTTTGACACTGTCAAAATAATACAATTAGCATTCACTCACAATTATAAGTGATAATTTTAAAATATAAAATTATGAAAAAACGTGCTACTGCCCCTTTAAGAACAGAAACTTCATCATCATGACATATCAGTTATATTTTTCCTAGAAGCCATCATATCATATAGCATATTAATCATCCAAGCCTGTGTCACGGCGACCTCTGCAATGCAACTAATACATAAATAAATATGTTCTTGAAATCTTAGACATTGCATTAGTATTGTGAGCAAGCCAGTCATTTCGCGTAATGTTTCAGATATATTTGTATTTTGCACAGTTGTAAATCTAGATTCTGTCTTAGTAGACTCAAATGTTAATGTTGACACGACAACATATATTTTGTTTGAGATAATTTGTTGGTCTTGTAATTTTGTGTTTTGGATTATTATCATCTTTTACGTAGCTCACTAAGTGACTTGGTGAGTGTCTGTTCATCTTTCTGTGTACAAAAGTTTTTAAAGGGGGGAGTTTTTGCTTCTTTTTTTGGGGTACGCAATGTTGTAAGGATAGAACATTGCTTGAACTGACACTGTACTCAACTGCTTGGTGCAATTGACAAAAGAAAATCTTGATTGATTCACTGTGAAATGAGGTCAATAAAAAATAATATTATAAAAATGTATTCTTGAAATTCAGCTTTTGTGGAATAATTTGCAATTGTGACAGGGTGAGATATAAGCATTCCTACTGGCTTTGGCTAGAGGGATATCTCTTTGGCCGAACAGGTAGAGTGTAGGACTCTCAACCCGGAGGTCCCGGGTTTAAATACTGGTGGAGGTGGTATACAAATTACTTCTGTTGCACAACCAGCTATATTAATTAATTAGTTAATAAAAGAGATTTTATCTGTTGTATTGATGAGCCCTAAATCCCTTATAGTTCATTTGTAGCAGACCATTCTGGGTGATTCATCTTGTAGAGAAATATAAATGCATGTTGGCTTATGATAGTTTATTCTAGAAAATTATTCCAGTAGCCGGTAAAAGGTGATATCTATGTTAACCTTTACTTGGAATTTATGACATCGAATGATGATAAACAATGGTTACAGTCTGTTCCCTGCCATAAAAGTGCAACATCTTACCTTGACTAAAGAAAGTTGTCATTTTAATGAACTATGTTCCCTGCATGAGCGATACAAGGGTTAATATCTAACCTTGACTATAAAGATATATCCTATAATATATATAATATACTATATACTATAAGTCGACATTTTAATGAACTATGTTCCCTGCATGAGCGATACAAGGGTTAATATCTAACCTTGACTATAAAGATATATACTATGATAAATATAATAAACTATATACTATAAGTCGACATTTTAATGACCTATGTTCCCTGCATGAGCGATACAAGGGTTAATATCTAACCTTGAGTAAAGAAAGTTGACATTTCAATAAACGTGATCAAGTGTTTATTTATTCATGTAAGTAACGGCAGTAAATTAGATTTGCAAGCTGAAAGGCAAGTAACTGCCTACACGTGTCAAGTCATGCATATATAATTGGGTTCAAGCCATCATTAGGCATGAAGCCAGTCGTAATATTTTCCCTTTTTTAAGGCACTTAATGCTTGGATTGTTTTCTTTAGTTGGCATCTGTGATTGTTTGATTTTAACGAGATAATGAGTTTCGCTAAATCAATTTGAAAACAAGATTGTTTTAAAGGCTTGAGTAACTTTGTTCTTTGCATTTATTCAATTGATGATTATGTTATGCTGTTAAGAAAATAATGATATGATTGCATTAACTTGCTGTGAAATTTACCAAATGTTTGAGGGGATTATTGACTCGTATTGTGAGTTATTGTAAGGCCTAAAAAACTTCTAAACAATGTTTCCAGGTTTTTACATATACTGACAAAAGTGATGTGATACGCAGATTAATTTTTTGTTTCAAACATTTGTTTTTATAATGAACATGAAAAACTCAAAAGAAAAAGAAAGAATAAATGAAGGTTACGGTAATAAAAGTCCATTTTTGATTGTCAATTGACATTTTGAAAAAAAGCCTTGATACTTGGGTTAAAAGATGATGCAGAGAGAATATTGACCAGATCAACAAACAAAAATTCTCTAGGCCAAACATTGTTAATTTTGGCATAACATTGAATTTGATTGTGGTAAATTTGTGGTTGTTTGATAAAAACCTTTAAACAATGCCTGAAATCATCAAATTGATAATTATTCATGTAATGTACCATGCCTTTGTAACCGTCTTTTGTTTACCTGTTATGATTGACCTTTGACCCACAATGAAATACCACATGGTATAATCACTCATTGTGCTACTTGTCAGACCCAATGATGTCATTCCACATAACTTCCCTCAGGTGAGGTTAAACTTTGACCCAGCTAGTCATTCATACAATATAGGAGTGTTTTCTCTGCCTTGAATTGTGTCCTGAAGAATTGGACTTTATTTTGTGAGTTGTTTCTTGTATATTTTGTCACTGTTTGATGATAGGTATTCAAGCAGGTATACCATATGTTTTTTGCCCGATCTTCAATGATACAAGATTTATGATTTAATTAACTTCTAGTCTTCCATGTAAATAAAATGAAAGATTTAATCATTTATTGAGAAAATGAGTGTTTTTACGTTTTCATCACCTATGGGAAGAAGGAATATGTTATATATCCAGATCTTTTATGTTACAATATTTATTTACCTTATTGTCTGGAAATATGATATCACTCTAGTATTTCTACCAATAAGTCTTTGGCCTGTTTCACAAAACACTTTGTTATGATGAGTCACTAGCTATTGCAACATAAGAACAAAGTTAAGGAACTGTGTGTGAGCTAGTTTCATGACAGCTTGATTAGTGTTGATACATGCTTAAATACTTGATGATGATGATGATTAATAACATTATTTCATTATTGTCCTTTTCACAATGTAAAAGTGGGGGCGGGATAGCGCAGTGGTAAGCGCGTTAGGCTTCGGATTAGGGGGTCCGTGGTTCGAATCCCGCAAGGGGTTCGGCAACTTTGTCTGCAGTAGAGAACTGTTCTACACGCAGTCATGTTTGGGTGCAATGCTACACTGAATTTCAGTGCAGTAACATCCATGGTTCGCTAGTTCCAGCCGATGCTCGCAGGTTTCACTGTAATGCATAGCCACAATGGTGTTGCAGGCTTTCTCCCTGCAATTATACTAGCAGCCGCGATATAAGTGAAATACTCTTGAAAGCGGCGATAAACCCCACATCACCTCACAATGTAAAAGTGAAATTAGTTACATGCCCAACTGCCAATGGTTCCCGGAAGCGACAGTGCAGCACCAGTTGAAGTCATCTTCTGTCAAGCACGGAAGCAGCATCTCCAATCGATTGACGTCTTTTGGTATCATATATTCGGGAAGGGTGAAGATTGTACACTTTACCAACTGAGCTGCATCCTCTGCTAAAAAACCCTTGTTTCAAAACATTTCCTGTATTCATCCAACGAGCCAAATACTACCATTTATTGTTCTCTGTGAACAACATACCTTATATGTGCTCAGAAGTCAAATGCACGTGCCGTCCATGTGAACAGTTATATGACCGCTATCATCTTTCTGCTGCTTTACATAAGTTTTCTGCTGTTATTTGTCATTTGAGATCAGCGAAACCCATCATTGTCTGGTTTAAATAGAGACATAGAGTATCTTTCTTAAAATTTGATTTGATTTTCATAAGCTACAAAATATGTAATATGCTGATTGAAGTTCATATCTCATCACTGGACTTCCAAATATATCCATTTATGCATAATATCTCTAAAATGCTTGATTTTATGGAAAAATCAAGAAAACATCTCAAATACGTTTAATATTCGAAATTTTGCATCCAATTAATCTACCTTTTAGTTACAATAACTAATAAACACTATGGAATCAAATATATCTTCCTTTCAGCTTATGACAAGGTTTCAAAATTACGTTTGGCGAATTTGCGCGCGCCACTCGAGCCACATTGTCCGGTTTTCGATCAAAATCCCAACTTTGGATGGCCATATTTTCGCTCTAATGTACTGATTGACCTTTAACTTAATTGTTATTTTCAGTAACAGTTAGTGGTTCCGATGTAATATCATCGATTTCAAATTTGACATATGTGATCCTATCAACATATTCTGTCTCTTTAAGATCAGAATCATGGCTTTACACATGTAGCACACTGAACATCCTTGAGTCCAGTAATACGAAATTTTTCGGGATGTACTCGTGCGCAAACACTCAATTGCTAACAATGCAAACAACATGTAACTGAACACAATTGAATTAGCAATTAATTAGCGTTAAAATGATACTTTCAGTATCAGTCAGAACTTGTTGTAATTTCTAATATGTGACTCAATAAAGGATCTTTCAATAATTAATTTAGCATCAAAGGAATAATGAAACAATTTTATGAAGATTATGGTTTTGTGTAGCAATGTTGAATTATCATTTTACCGAATTGACTCAGTTCGAATACAATTACAATTAGATATGTCAATTTCACAATTCAAAGGTTACATCCAAAAGAATTCTGTGATAAGATATCTAATGTATTGATTGTAAAATCACTAAAATATTTCGAGTTGGTACACAAATGCAAAACAATTCAATATCAATTTCTGATGTGCATGGAAGATAAAAGGCCCTCTAGACCTGTAGTTGGTACATTCAGGTGACAGAAAACTGTTCAGATCACCAAATTGATCAATGTAATTGAACAAATCTATTGATCCTATTTTGTCACTAATTGGAAAATATTGTCTCTATTTTCTTTGATCGTCGATGCTTAGCGTTGATTAAAGTGATGTTATCAGTCAAAGTAATGTATGTGACTGGTGATTTGTGATCATTTGGAAGTACGAGAGTGCCAATGATTGATGATGTGTTTCTAATTGTGACAATTGATTTTCATTTTATACAAATAAGTCTGGTTTACTTAAAATTCATTTTCTTTATATATATCAATACTAAAATAATTATCTACTTTATAATTTCTTTTGAAAATGTTTGTTATTACTTAGTTTTATCGTGTTCAAGAAACCAAACGTTAATCATTATAATTTCGGCCAATTTTTTATACATGTATAGATGTCTTTAAACTTTTACATATATTTCTATTTATCTGTCTGCCATGTTTGTTACGTTTACTTCAAAGGAGAAATATCAAATCAAATAAAAAGACAATTCACAAACAAAACAAACCCTTTATTCCAAAACATTGTATTTCCATACTTGAATATTTATGAAAAGTCGAAAGGAAATTTGCAATTTGCAAACAATACTATCTCAAAGGATATGAAAAAGATCTAAAATCATTGACGAAAAACCAAAGGGCGTCCCATCCTAACAAAACCCTTGAGATGATATGGTAATCTCGGGAGATAATAATTTCTCATAACTCATAAATTTTAAAATCATTTACGTCAACAGAGTCTCCAGGTGATGTTTAGCAAGTGCGAAGGATATATATTTGTTTGTCAAGTTCAACTACGCACCTCAGGGATTTTGTAATAATTGATTGTATTTCTATTTATTGTCCTCAGACGTATTATATGAAAATGAGATATGGAACCCACAGGCCATTATATATATGTAGCAACAATTATCACTGGCAGTTGATTTGTCATTAAGGCCTAATGGTCCAAGAAATGAGTGAATTAATTATGTTGGAATGTTAGGGTTGGGAGAAATGTTGGAATGTTGGTATATATGCACTTCTGTTACATCTATATATATATGAAATTATTAATTTGAAAAAAAGTTAACGAAGTTAATGTTTCAGGATAAGGTTGAACCTTTCTAGATTATTTAAGATTAAATCATGAGAACTTTTTAAAAATGCCCCTCAAACGAGTCCTTGAATTTGATTTCCACAATAAGATTCTGACAAAGAGACATTTTTCCAGTCGAGAGTTTCTTCTCTTTTCATTGGACAGATCTGTTGGTTTATTCCCTCAATTTGCTTTGGGAAATTGATTGATTGGTACCGTGTACCGGTCGTTGGCTGAATATTGATATGGAGAAAAAGATCGGAGCAATAAAACCATCTTCTATAGCTGAAGAATTTGTGGCTCGTAAAAACATGTCATATTAATCTGAAGAGGCTTGACTGAACTTGTTTTTGATTTGAAAAGAGATTTATTGCTTTTTAGTATTTGGGTAATTGTTTCTAAGTTGATGCATGGATGTTTGAGATGACTTTGATTTTTTTTCATTTTTATATTATAAGCAAGATTGGCAAAATATATGATTTTTTTAGATGAATTTAATTATCTTTTCTGTGAAATTGCTATCTCGAGTAGATTATGTATGTGCGTGGGGTAATTGATATTGCTGATTTTATAAAAATTTCTATTGATGATTGATTTGACATGCATTATGAGATTAATATGATAAATTTATTTAGTTAAAAAGATAAATCAAATAATTTATTTTGCAGATTGAAAAAAAAAGCAGTTTATATCATCAAATTATTCTGATTAAATAAATTCAAATAATATTTTGTTGATAAATGGAATAAAACAATACTGAGGCGAAAGGCGTGAATAAGGGAACATTGCAATGATTTCCTATTAAGGAAGTAATTTGACCACCAACTGATTATTTAGTTGTTCAAGATGGCATTTTAACTATTATATGAGATAAAAAGTTTTAAGATAATTCAAAAAATGTATATTAAAACATCAAAGGCCAAGATTTATGCAGATAAATCTTGACCAGATGATTATTACCAGACTGATGTTGATTCATATTAAATGATGTGTTTTTTCGACCTTTACCAAAAAGGACTGATAACGCATCTTTTTATATAAAAAATAGTGTCACTGCAAAAGTTATCATTGATAAGCCATTTATAACCATTAAACAAATTTGAAATATCTTAATAATTCATCATTATCATTAGCAATTTATCCCTCAACAATCCAGTTGAACACCTTTTTATGGTTTCCTTTGATCACATTTCAGAGAGCAAACTTGCACACTATTAATTTGTCACAAAATAACAATCTATTTTACATTATCTGAATACTGTTCTTCAGTCTGACTCCTCCTGAATTTCGCTTTAATCATTCGAGCCATTACCTCGGTCGAAGCAACTTCAGCGCTATTCAGCAATCGGAGATCAATGCCAAATCATTGTGCGTATTGATTTGATAACGAATAGCCTCTTTCTGACTTGTTAAACGTATTTGAATTAACGCTAATGAAAGACATTGTGTTCAGAGATTGCTGGGAATTTGATCGCACGCAAAGCAAATAATTTCACGGTTAGTTTAAGGATGGGCTGATTCCATTACCGTTGATCACAGATATTGGAACCGAATCCCATAGCGGCAGAAAATTGGCGAAAAATTGTTCGGGTTGATCAGTGATATTATTTTGATTTGCCGTGAATGTTGCTGATTGGTATAAAAGTTTTTCTGATGTTTTTGGTACCAGTTCTGTTTTTCCTTTCAAAGTTTGTTTAACATTGAATGAAGTGAAGATGATTTGTAAATAAGAAAATAAGAGTAAGATTATTGTTTTATATTCAAGTTGAATATGTTTTCTCTGTTCATATGAATATACAAACAAGTCAATATTGAAGTGGATAATGAATTTTTTTGCTTTCATTGTTCAAGTATAGTCTTAGTATTACAACTGCTTGTAATGGAATTTATTAATAAATAAAATTGCTCTCAACACAATCAGTCACTCTTTCGGAAGGATAGTGCAGTGGTTAGTGTTGGTCTCGGACCAGGAGGTTTTGCCAGGGACTCTGCAACTTTGTCTGCAGTAGAGAAATGTTCTCAGTTACACCTTACCTTTCATCTGAACTCCCTTATCCCTGGATTTTCCTCTTGGAAGAAAAAATCAAAGTGAATTTTTTTTTAAAATAACTCTTTATTGTCCGCAATTCAATGTACATGGGAAATTCATTTTGTGCCTTTTGCACTCGGCAGCCACAGTGCAGCACCAGTTCATGCGTTGATCTGCCTCAACAATGCTGAGTGTCAAGCAAGGCAGCAACAACTCCCACCTTTTAACGTCTTTTGGTATGACGCGACCGGGAATCAAACCCCGGTCTACCGGGTGACGAGCGGACACTCTAACACTGAGCTACGTCCCCAGTGATCATGCATCATAGTAAACATGTCAGTTTTCCTGAATCATTCTATAAGCACATATCACCTATAAATCATTCATCAATTGAATGTTCTGTCAAAATAAATCAGGAACGGTAAAAGTCAATTTACTCATGTCTCTTAAAAAAAACCAAAATCCTACAATCCAAACACTTTTTCTCACTCCATGCCCTCCATGGCAACATAAATAAGTTAAGGTAAAAAAAAATATTCTCATGTTGTTGTGGGGTTGGAGTTAAACGTCTTCTTTCATCATTGGGCGATGTCGCCGACGTTAACATATTCTCACCATTATCAGTCATTCTAAAAACGCCAACGATACACTCATGTCAGTTTACCTAAACCATTCTATAAAAGCCAACGATGTACTCATGTCAGTTTACCTTAGAAAGCCATGATAATTAAGGTATTGGAACAAAGGTGAAAGCAGAAAGTGAGTTAAATGTTGTTGATTTGAAAGCCATGTAGAAACGCAAAAATGCTAAGTGTTCTTAAGGTTAACAGCCATTCTACTAATACAAATGCCAGTCAAAATTGACCAAAACTGCCGACTGACCAGTTCATCCCATAGGCGCTCCAGACCGAGTTAATTATCAATCTTGGCCTACCATGTATCTTCTAGACGTGACGGTCTTTGGGGGGATGTTTAGACAATGAACCAGGACATTAAATTATTCAAGGTCCAAAGTGACTGAGTGTCTGCAACTGCATTCTGTGGAGTACTCAGAATGAAGGTTATATTTGGATTTACAACTTCTTTATTCCTTCAACAGGTCCAAAGTGTTTGAGTATCTGCAATAGACTAAATTTTAGCCTCTGAAATGAAAATATATATAACTTAAACTATTTAATATAAATCGAGAAAGGAGTCACCCTAATATGTTCATTTTCAGACATCAGTGAAGTTGAGTGAACTAGACTTGCTACATAACATAGACTTGCATGGGTCTTTAAAGATATTTTGTTTCAGTGGCTGTAATTGTTTTCTGTAAAGATATCTGTTCATTTAAGCGTTATCACTGACAGATTCCAGTTATTCATTAGCATAGACAGCACACACACAGTCAAATCATGGTGATTTTGATTCAGGTTTACAAAAATAAACTTCATTAATTATATATAAATGCTTACTTTCACAGTTATCAAGAGAGCTTTTCACAACCCATTCTTGATCTTCTTTGAAGTTTGAACATAAAAATAAAAGATGTTTTCTCTTACTTTTGGTTGTTCAAACTAAAAAACTTGTAAATATTTTTAGGATGACATATATCTAAATATTTAACACATGGATAATTTTGGCTTTGTCAAATTTCTTATCGTAGGAAGATTGCAATCTTGCGAAGATGTCAGTGAGCAAATGAAACCCTTCTTTCTGTTCCTTGCAGCATGTCGTTATGTCAATGACATCTGTGTGGAACGGAAATTGTCTTGTCACCGTGACGATCTAGCTGTACGCTCGTATAGGTCCCTTCTGACTGATTAAGGGAATGTCTCGTTTGCATTACTGTGTTGCGTGGAGAGACTTAGAACCAGAAAATTGAACTGTCAGTATTTGAAGCATTGTAAACTAACAAAATTATTCGTTGAAATCATTGTTAAACTCTGAAAAGAAATGTATATGTAAATGGCCTGCCACTACCTATATAGAAGTAGATTTGTATATCAGTCATTATTTGGCGTTACTTAACGTATATTAAGTGAAATTGCTGATAAATTAAAGAAATTGTTTGGTATGTTTTTGGTGAAAGTGATTTGTATGACTTTACAATTAGTTTGTGTAACATTTCTTAGGTGTTCTGTTTTGTAATTTATCAGTACCACATAACCATAGGCTATTAAGGATTGTAAACACAATATATATATTGGAATTATAGCTTATTTTTTATTAACATGATATGATCATATTTCAAAATTTTTAAGGCTGACAATGAAATCTAAATTAATTTTGTTAGATCGAGCATTTTTAGAGAAAATGATACAAATTCAAATACAGAGCTAAGTAACGTAACTTAAGATTCATTGGTTTGTCGGTGATTGTTCACTCTTCTGCTCCATTGAACAAGCTATTGATTCTGCGGATGTAGAGTGCCTCTGCGTGTCTCCTTGAATATGATTGGTCAATAACTATTGTTGTTCATCATTATGCAATCTTTTGCGCCTAACTGAATTATTCTGTGAGCTGTTTAGTAATGATTTTGTTGAAGAGAAGGTTCTATATTTATATTTCTTTTTCTATAATTTGTAATGTTAATCTTTTGTACTATTATGACTCAGTCATTTTAAAACCTGTACTGGGAAAGTATTTTGGCTTCTTAAGATTTCACAATTTCGCACAGAAAAACTCGTTTATTTCAAAATTAATAAATCAAGAAACAACCATTCATTAGCGCTTTGAGTCTTGTTACAATATTACCAGACGTGATGATTAATCTATTTTCAAAATTATTTCTAAATATGTTCATTCATATAATAATTGTAAGGTTGTAAAATTAGTAAAACTACAAAGGGTTTTGGAACAAATCCCAAAAGCAAGATGTCAAACCAAAAGCACATTGAACATGCTCTTTAAGGATGAATTATTTTTGTGGTGGAAAACATTTGCCTCCTTAGTTTATGCATCTGTAAATAGGTGCAATTTGATAACCTGCCTTGAAGAACATCTTTACTGTTTGTTTATTAACAGCAACAGATGGGTTATTTAGCACAAGACTGTTTATTACTGTTGCAAGAAAATGGCCT
Source organism: Steromphala cineraria (assembly GCA_916613615.1). Lineage (NCBI taxonomy): Eukaryota > Metazoa > Mollusca > Gastropoda > Trochida > Trochidae > Steromphala > Steromphala cineraria. The sequence goes on from OU744737.1 coordinate 19,713,647, forward strand.
TATATTTACACACTTGTTAGACGGCAGCTGTTATTGGGGAGGAATGGTCTGACTTGTACATAGGTTGATGTTGGCAATCGTGTGAGCTATGAATTTATGGTGTATTGGTAATGAACATCTCTTCTTGTCCCCCGCCGCAACGAGGAACGGGGGACATTGTATTCAGCGGCATCCGTCTGTCCGTACGTACGTCTGTACGTCCGGATCCTTGTTAACGCGATATCTCAAGAACTGTAGCACCCAAAGTCTTAACTTCGGGCATTACGCAGACACCGGTCACTTTTTGTGACCTTGACCTTATTTTTTTAAAAACCTCTATGACATATCATGCAAATATAGCTACATTAAATGGAAGTGAATTGAAAATTGTACAATCATATCCAAATTTGCTAGAAAATTATCAAGAAATATTTAATGAATTTGGATAAGTTGTTACAATAATACTGGATTAAAAAAGAAAACATCATCCAGATTAAAATTTGTCCCAATTTTGGGTATCTTTTTAGTAGAAGGTATTCTACAAGAATGTTGAAAGGGTCTAATATGTCAAACACCATCTAGCATTACCATCAAACAATCAGTCAATCCAATAAATCAATCAATTTGGTAATTAATAGGAACTATTTCTTTATCTTCTAATCAATAATAGTTACATTTCCACTGTTCCGATTGTCTGTTATGGTAAAATATCTTCCCGTTAGAGGGGTTTCCATGGCAATTTGTCTGTTATGAAAGAAAGGTTTTTTACTAGATTTATTCTAAGACACATTTTGATGCCTCTGCCGAGAGCCTTGTAATACCCACTTCCCTGCAATCTCTTGAAAGGCTTTGAAAACTGAATTTTTTTATGATTTATTTGTTGTGACAATACAGACATGTTACGAGAGAAACATATCACGATATCACAGAAGGATTCTAGTTATATCACCTATCAAACAGTATCAACTCGACACTGTAATTCTGAATGCATCAAGAAGTTTCCAAAACCCCAGGATATTAAAGTGGCAGTAGCACGTTTTCAGGGGGAATATAAGGTGATGTCAGGAAAATGAAAATAAATGGTTCCAATCTAAAGACAATGTATTAAAAAATAAAGCAGTAATAAATCAAATATATAATGTAAAGTTGAGCTATGCGATTCCTTTTCTTACACAAAATGAATTAAATGTGTTCATACAAAAATGGCTGCCAATGGATTTTATGTGAATCTTTATAATTTGTTCTCTGACTATGGATGATTGGTTTGAGTAATGAGATTTTTGACACTATCAAAGTAATACATTCACCATTAACTTACAATTATCAGTGAAAAATTAAAAATATAAAATTGTCAAAAAACGTGCTACTGCCCCTTTAATACACAACCGGGTGCTTTGAGCATGCATTGTCACGGATATATGAGTGGTATAAGAAAGAGACAGCTACATGAGATATCTGGGGTCATATACACTAAATCAATCAATTAAGTGGAACAGTTATAGTTACAATGATATTAAGAAGTGTCATCTGTTGAAGGAAAGTATCATTAAAGCTCATCAACATCGTATAGTGACAACAGGAAGGTTTGAAGTCATGTCCAAGGTTTAAGAAAGTCATATCATTATTATTAATACTTTGTTTATTAGGCAAAACAATCATTTCATGCAAAACAATTTAGCTGTCTTTCCATACATGGTATCTATAAAGGTAAAAAAATCTTGATGATTATACATATTGTCATGCCAGGGATTGGGAAAGTCATCTTTAACAATGGGCCATTTTCAGGGTTTTTGGCAATTTTCTTAATGTCAAATGGGCCATTGTCCATTATATCAATATTAATCTTCAAAATTTTAATGGGCCATTCTTTAATCCAATGTGCAAAATGACCCATGGCCCCTCCCTTTCCCAATCACTGAATAACACAACTAAAAAACTGAGAAAAACAACCTTTTTGAAACCATAAGCATGCAGTGGATTCATAAAAAAAGGTTCTTATTCAACTGAGGCTTCATCTGTATGGATTAGACCAGCAAAATCACTGTCACATTACATAATTCCTACATGATTTCTATCGATTTGGATGATAAAAAGTCATTCATTCCGGTAAATAAAAGCTGTCAGCCAGTTTTTCTTTGACAGATGGGCTAGCGCATTATACAAGCAAACCAAAGCAAGGACAAACAAGCTACGAGCAATCATGATATTATAAACCTGCTTTTAGCAGACTTCCACAGTGTCTAATTCATCAAAGTGTCTTCCTGTCGCGGGTTTGACGTGATCGAGGCAGTTGGATTTAGCAGACTGGACAGATCCCGTTTTGTAGCAAGTTTCCTGACAGCTGGAAAGTTTTATATTAATTGAAGCACTTCTAACATTCTTTTCAAGAACCTGCATAGATTGTGAACATACAATGGAGAGTTGGGTTATGGCAATGTCTGTCTGGGTTCGAATACTGCCAGGGGTCCTTGGTTCGAATACTGCCAGGGGTCCGTGGTTCGAATACTGCCAGGGGTCCGTGGTTCGAATCCTGCCAGGGGCTCGGCAACTTTGTCTGCAGTAAAGAACTGTTCAACACGCAGTAAGGTTTGGGTGCAATGCTACACTGAATTTCAGCGCAGTACCACCCATGGTTCGCTAGTTCCAGCCGATGCTCGCAGGTTTCACCGCAAAGCATAGCCACAATGGTGTTGCGGGCTTTCTCCCTGCAATAATACTAGCAGCCGCAATATAAGTGAAATAATCTTGAAAGCGGCGTTAAACCCCACATCACATCACCTCACCTCACCTCACCTCACCTCACCTGCCAGGGGCTAAGAAACCTTGTCTGCAGTAGAGAACTGTTCTACACGCAGTAAGGTTTGGGTGCAATGTTACACTGAATTTCTGCGTAGTACCCACCATGGTTAAATAAATAATAAATAAAATAAAAAGTCAATTTGTATAGCGCTATGTCCACGATGTAATCATGCTCAAAGCGCTTGCTTGGCTAGTTCCAGCCTGTGCTCGCAGATTTCACCATAATGCATTTCCACATTAGTGTTGCAGGCATTCACCTTGCAATAATACACACTGAAATACTCTTCAATTGTCTCTCTCCCTCTATCTTTTACTGCCTCTGTATCCTTCAATGTGTCAATCACACTTTCAACCATCCAATCTCTTTATCTCATTTTCCATATCTCTCTGTGCCCTAAGGCTACACTCAGCACAGCTAACAGTATTGTTTTTATATATTTCAAAGTATTATCCAAGGTTATTGAGCGCTTAGCAAAAGAGAATTTTTATTGATATTTTCATATATTTTTGAATTCAATTGTCCCAATTTTGTACAAAGAAACAATAACTGTGTTGTCAGAATATTTTTGGAGTATAAATGCTTGATTTCTATTCTATTTTCACCAGCAATCTCTTTATAAAGAAAATCTTTTGGCTTGCTCTTCCGTTTGTAGGATAATATCTGTTTGTCCTTCTCTTCATGTGTCCTGCTGTGTCATTGATAACCTGAGTGTTTGTTTAGACTCTTAAAGGGACAGTCCTATCGATCTAGGTTGTTATAAGGAGAAGACATTTCATATTCCTCTCTTAGCATATCGTTATGGTTAATTGTATGAATCTAACAGTCTATTGGATTCATTGTTAAGGTTGTATTTATGTTGCTATGATTAAAAAGATTTGCAAACAATTTGAAAATGTGACTTTTCTTAATACTACAAATGTTTAGCATGCATGATATGTGATAACTTCTACGTCCAAAGAGGATAATCTAGTTGAATGATTACATGCTTTTGTTCACGATAGAAATCAATTTTGAAAAGTGGTATAATCAAATGCAGTAATTTTAGAAATAAATGTTTTAAACACGTGCAACAAAGCCTTTTCACATCTATCCGGGCACAGTTGAATCAAATCTTGTGTAAAGCTGGTTATTATCACTATATCATTGGTCGTTATTCACTAACTAACATAAAATGTAAAAATAAGGTGTTTTTTTTCTGATTTCATATTATATATTAATTGCTAAACATGGCAAATAAATGACATCCCGTTGTACTATTTCTTTTAAAGGTTAACCTGTTCAATTGCCTCGGGCACGATATAAAGCCCAATATTCAGCTTTTGATGGCAAGTGCTCAATTATGTGCCCATATTTTGTGTTATGTGTGTTCTGTCATGTATGTTTGTGTTCAGTGACTTTAGTTGCCTCTGGCAGTGACATGGTTAATGATTCAGCTTTTAGTGGGAGTGCCTTTGTTCGATAAAATATTTGTGGAATTTCTAAGCTTACCTGACATAATAGACGATTTAAGAGGAAGTATTGACATCCATACGTCTGTTTTGGTGAGACTTGTTACTTTTGAGAACTTTACTTCTTCTTCGCTGGAAAATTGAAAGTATTTCAATGCCAGTTTTTCCATTGTTTATTATGATTGGTCATGTAATAATTGCTGTGTTTGTTATTTCTATTTGTTAAATTTATTCACTATCTCAATGGCATTATCCCTTAATGTCAGTTTAATTTACATTAAGATCAATTTTATTGACGATTGTTTTAGAATTTTGAATTTTAATTAATTAAATTCACATGCACATTTCAATTTGATACTCAAAATGGTTGGCATTTCCATTTCTTAACTTGGTTGATATTTCAGATGTTCTTAATTCATATGAAATTAATGTTTGATTGATTTGTTTAAGATTTTTTTTTACAAGTGTCCGTTATACACTTGATAAGTATTGCTTTAGTCTGATTTAGGCTGTGAAAATACATTGATTGACATCAAATTTGTCCACAGTAAAATTTTTTTTACCATTTTGTAACAACGAGTGGAATTTTGATTTCTGTTTCAAGATGTTGCAATTGCCTACGGCAAATATCATCCAATCAAATCATTTCTTTCGAGTGAAAGAGCAAATCTCAGCTTGCCCTCCAGGTCAATGTTTACAATTGCATAACAGAACAGAACTTGAAATAGGTTTCTAAATTTACAACGTCCTTGCTTAATAACGATTCTCGGCAAATGTCATTTGATACCTATATGCCCTCACTGGCTGTTATGAGATGAAGCGATGTCTATAAATACATTGAAATAATTGTGTCATGTAATTAAGATTGATTTGACAAAGCATGCTGGGTATTTTATAAAATTGAATTTCACTCTTGACAATTATAGGTCAAGAATAGTTTTCCCATGAGGTCAGCATCTGAGGCAGGCAATTTTGTTATGAAAGATTTGTCTTCATCAATTCAACTTTGGAACAAATTTCAAAAAAGGATTTCAAAATTCATTTGAGTTAAAAAAAAGAAAGGAATATTCACCTGAAAGGGGCATGGTGTATGGGGAAGACGTCTGTCAATTTTAGACATGCATGATTTTTTTTCCTTACACATTTTTGTATAACAGCCAGGGATCATATCTGACTAGACCTATAATGTTTAGAAATTTTAATATACGTCATCTTTAGTGAAGGCTCAGATTATATACAAATTTAAGATCTCAATTGTTTATGAATTTGAATATGAAGACTAAGTTAAAAAAATCTCAAAATTTATAAAATCTCAAAAATAGTCATAAAAGATCTCTAGCAGGCTACTGTAAGCTAAAGAGGTATAGTTAAAGGCACCACTCGACCGCGATTCGTCCGCCATTTTGAAACGTTAGCATTGCGAGAAAACAAATGTGCTGTATTATGCTAATTCATTAACAAAATAAAGAAATAATTACTTGATTGATTGAAGAGGAGCATATTTACAAATAATTCATGGTAAAAGTTACCAGCTACGACAGCATTTTGTCGTAATAATTCCACGATCGTAGCTTCGATGATTGCCTTCATTTCACGATGTTTTTATTTTTTGAGCGATACACTTTATTCTTTGTCAAATTGTTAAATTTTGAACAACTGAAATGCTAACCTCACAAACATATTTGAAATTAAGTTTGAAATTGTCATTTAAAAATCATATATAACTGTAAACAGGAAAGTCCTCCTGAATTTCGTTTCCACAAAAAATACCCCGCTCGAATGTTACCTGATGAGGAAAGCCTTGAATGAGTGTATTAACACCACGCTGCGAAGGAAATATCGGGCCTGTCTGACTGCAAAATTGTCTTAGATCTTGTGCAAGCTAGCCATTACGGCCTCTTAAATGATGAAAATAGCTTTCTTTCTAACCAATAAATTGGTGGAGAGATTTAGATTTTTACAAGTTTTTGATGAAGGCTTGTGCTGAAAGGTCACCAAGAATGTTAGTCATGAATGTTTCTCTTCTTTGCCGATGAACACTTTATAATTGAAATTGAAAAGTTAGATCACTTTCATGTTTGGTTTTCGAACTCTTTTGCCTATGGAGAAAATAACAATTAGATAAGATATCATAGATGGTAGAAATAACGCAATATCTACTTTCCTGCAACCTCCCGGATAAAATGGTAAAATATTATAAAAGATTGAACATGAAGGACATTCTGTCGTCTATCACTTTCTATGCATGCAACTCTCCCGAGATCAAATAATATCTAATGTCAAAAAGAACATTCTATTAACTTAAATACTTCTTATTCATACATCAAACATCAAATAGTTCTTACAGTCAATAATGACTTGCTCCAGGCATTTATGATCAATTCCAAACCAATGTATGGTTGTTACTTCTGCAGACGAGCTATCCAATAATTTCTGCCGCTTGAGCGATAACACTAGAGCTTAGGCAGAAATAACAACCAATCAGATGTCATCAATGCCTGTTATCTTCGAGGCAGATCATAGTTACCTCATACTTACAGATAGTGTGATACAGAGAAGGTTATCATGCAATGATTATTACATCATAGATTCATTGATTGACATTGTTAAAGGGGGTTTTGTCACAAGAAGAGGGTATATGTATAGTTAACAAATATCCTTGGTGAAACCTGGCCTTGTATAATAAGCACATAAGCAAGAGACAAGATTAAATTTATTTATCATATTATTGAGGGTGAGATACTCTGTTCTATCCAAACAACCGCTCAACATGAAATTGGTCCTTTTTGGCATAATTAGAAGGATTTCATCATTTCTACCCCACTCGATAAAATAAACACCGTATTAGTCAAGAAAAGACAGATATCCTTACTGTTTTCACTGAAAACAAAGATCTATAGTTGTATGTATGTATATATGTATGTATACAGCTTTTGATTAGTGTTATTAGGTGGTATTTATGGCATAAATATATGAATATGAAAAATGTGTTTCAAAAACAGTCTGTGAATAGTGAAAAAAATGTTTGTGAAATATCTTTTTAAGGCAGCAACAGATAATGTTTTGTTTTGCTGTCACCAACTTTAACAGCATATAACTCCCTCTGCAGAACTTCTCTTCGGAAAACACTTCATATTCTGCTAGAGCCGCAGAAGTTGATAAAGTGCAAATGTCAAGAGTTATAGCCATCTTGAGGGTAACTTCCTACTTTGGCAAGCTCAAGATGGTCATTGAAAGGACCTTGGCTATATGTTTTGAATGAGGGTAACTCTTTGCTTCAAAGCTTGATCCTAATTTTGGACAGGTTTGAGTGTTTATTTTAAGTACTTGGGCTATTTGTTTTGATAACGGATAGCTCTCTGCTTCATTGGTGTAATTTGACATAGGAAAGTTCAAGTATGGTGTTTAATTGAAATATTTGTTTTTAATAAGGATAGATCTTTGCTTCAAAGCCTGTATGTTAGTATAGGATAAATTTGTTTTTTAAAATACTAAGCTATTTGTTTGAATAATTCATGCTGCATCAATAAAAGTAAAGGTGTAAATTCTGTGTTTTATCCAAGGTTGACTATTAATATTACGAAAAATTCTGTAGTGAGATATTTTGCAATACCCCTTTGTATGTTTTCATTGAGTACCTCCATAAATTTCTACAAAAGTTGTAACTTGGATGTGTTATATCATAAACTAATACATATATGTCCTTTGTGGAATGTTTCCTTGAATTAAATTCAGCTCCAAAAGGACTGATAGAAATAGATAGATATTTCCCTGTAAGTGCCACAGCTTCTAACTACACGAATAGAGCTAAGCTCCCAAGCTGCCAGCCAGTAGGACTGTGAACATAACACATCCACCTTCTATACTAGAGAGCTCGCTTGCACAAGGCCACAGACTCTCTGGTAGTCTGCTAGGAAAGACGATCGCGTCTGCTCGCTGGAAGCTTTGCACCGGTAGGCAAGCTGTTCAAGAGTCGTCAATACAGGCGGCTGATCGGAACGACTCAAAGAGGATTTATAAGCTGAGCCCAGCCGTCACACGCAGATAGGTAGAAGTGGCAAAAACCTCGTGAAATACGTTGACTGCATTTCTAGGAAGTGTGACCGTCTGCTGCCGATATGGTTGTCGTCGGTAACTGCTGTAAATCAGTGACTACGCTACACAGATTGTTTTCTCAGGGGGCTATCACCTGCAGATCTGTTTGTTAGTGAACATAGGGATGTCGGTGTGGGGAATTGTCAAGGATTTGACCATTTGGAATTCGAATTTTGGATCATGTGACTAATTCAGGGGATTTTGCATTTGGATGTCCTAAGTGATATTTGTAAAGGACTTGGATTTTGGATGTTGTATCTTGTGCCACCGTCATGGATTTTGAGATGGATGTCAGAAAATGTGACTGGAAGTTTTTTTATTTTGTGTTATGCAACAGATTTTCAATTAATTTTAAAAGTTGAATAGGGGTGTCAAATTGTGTGGTGATATACTTTAGGATGTCACAGTTCTTTAAATTTTATTATTGATTTAACGTTTTGAAGGATTCTATAAATCCTTATTTGGAAGTCATTTTATGGCACTGTAGGTTGGCATGCAAATCGTGGTTGGTTCCAGATCACATGATGTGCATTCAAGGGTAAAAGTGAGTTGGCAGCATGAAATGTGACATGCATCTTCTATTGTTGCAAGGAACTGAAACTGAATCTGGTTGTGGTATACGCTTTATTCATATCTGTGACTTTGAAAATATTGCTTCTTGTGCTATATGCAAAAGTTGATATTGTAACAAAAATGGTTACTGAATACTCTTTCAGTGAGACATACAATCTGGTCAAGAAATCAGAATAATTTGCTTTGAAGTACATTTTGAATGGTGACTTATGATTTTGGTTATTTCAGTGAATGTAAATCTTGATGAAGGCACTATTGAACATCGTAGGTTATGTTTGAAAATAATTTTTTAATTATAAGAACATTTTGACTTTTTGACAAAATCTTATTCTTAATTAATAGATCAGTCTAAAATTAATCAACTGCAATTTTAAACAAATACAGTCAAATTAATATTTTCAAAATATAAGATGTTATAGATTTGGATATTGGATTGTGTAATTTAGTTATTTCTTTGTTGCAATACGATAAAATTTATTTGATTGGGATTTCATATTCATCAACATAATTTTAGTTTTGCTTTCGAGTCAAAGTTATGTGAATCTCAGACCAAAACTTGTGGATGTCAAATTAGCTTCAATTTATGATGTGGTGTTAATTGAGAAAATTATGTGCAATTATTTGCTGCGATAACATTGTACATGAATTATTTATTCGGTGACTTGATTGCGGTCTCGACCATTCCTTCTCTTTCCTGGTAGCATGATTGGTATAATTTTCATTTTGAATTATATACAATACATAATTGATAATAATTTTCTGAGCTTTTAGACACAGTTCCGTTTTTGCCCTGTCAAAGTAGCATTTGGTGATAAATATCAATACAAAACATTGTAAAATTTCATTTTTTTTTTCAATATCAAAATTAAGATTTCTGTGCACTTTGTGCTATTATGTTAAAATACTAAAATTGAATTAATTTTGAATATTCTTATGATTTCCAACAATTGCATATTTCCTTTCTCTATGAATTCAAATGTGTCAACAAAACTTTGAAATTTTCAACTAATATTGAATATTGAATAATTTGAAATTATTGAATAATTTGAAATCATTGAACTAGTTGTTGATATATAAAGGTACTTTTTAAGAAGTTGAAAATCTTTATATTGAAATGAATACGATTGAAATGACTAACACATTAGAGATTAGTGAAATTTAATTTTTTAATTTTGGTTTGAAATTGACAGTTTCAAAACCATACAAAATTGATTCATAATCAAGTTTAGAAAAGTCTAGTATTGAGCGTTCACTTCAACTGTGTCAAAATCAGATGAAATACCAAGTCATAAACACCGCAAGTAAATTATTGACAGGTCTGAGTATTGATTGATTTGACCGAGTTATGAAATTGACAACCACCATTATAAATTGTTCATTCACAGATTCCTAGTTTGTTTCACTGAATCCGAAAATAGTTGACAACGGTTTGGAACAATTTAGAACAATTTGGTCCAAGATTGTTGCTTTGTAAAAGGCAGAGTTCCGTGAATGTGAAATTGACATCACATGTTATCGGTGGATTTATTGTGTACATGTCTAGTGCTATTCTTGACAGGTTGTCAATCTGTTTCACTGTTTGAGATATTTGGTTAATTTTAGCACAAGTGATCCATTGAGTTTATTAATAGACAATTCATATTTTGGACTATTATTTGATAGTGAAATTTCCTCAGTTTATTCAGAAAATTGATATTTTTGTAATTTGGTAAGTGAAAATCAATAATTTTAGAATATTTGGTTGTTTTTGAGTGAGTCAGTATTTTTACAATTTGGTCTTTGATTGTTGAAGACAAAAGGAAGTCATACATTGATAATTTTTTAAGGAGGTATTCAGTTAATTCTTTCAGAATTAATTTTATGAACTTCGAGGAAAGATTCAGATTTTTGTCATTTGAGATTTGGAGGTCAAGTCAAGAGTTATATTTGTACCAAAACAGTCACACTTTGGAATAGACACACGGTAATTGAAACGTTAATTGTGTTTCTTGTCGTCAGTCCTTGTATAGTATCTGGAATTGTGTACTTGCATATTCCTCATATTGCATAAGACAGATCTTTGTGAAATATAATAGAAATACTCAAGAAATATGAGACAATGGCTAGAAATGCTTTGAACAGTGCAAAATTAATTACCAAATTCATTCGGGACATTGATGGATTTTAACCTTTAACCTTCAGTAGACATTTACAGTGAATGGATTTTCTGTGAAACGTCAACTTTGACCGTAAAGGTAACAGCCAGTCAGCCCCGGATCTGCTCCTGAAGTCATCATGATAGAAGAAAAGTAATTTCTGGGAAAGAACTTTCCTTATTTTCACGGACTAACATTAACTCTCCACCTGCCGTGATCATCAGAAGTGAAAATGTATAATGCAAATGGCCGACCATTATGACAGACAAATGTTAATCCTCCACAAGCCATGATAATTCCAAACCACTGAAAAGCATCAACAGTTGCGATTTTCACACGTGCAATTGTCTGTGATACAGTGTAAACAATTATTAAAAAGAAAACCCACTGCAAGCATTATTCATCGGTAACCTGAACAGCAAGCCAAAAGTTAAACATATGTCAGATGTAAGCTATCATATGTGAACAATGTGCATTTATCAGATGTAGACTATCATCTGCGAACAATGTGCATTCTGCTTGTGTAAATATTTCCTGTGCAACAATACTCTGTTGTAGAGGTTGAATTGTCCTGGATACATTTGAGCAGTCCATGAGAGTAAGATCCTTGAACAGATGCCAGCACTTTCTGTGATTCAAGGAATAAACTGAGTTTCGCCCTTGATAGTGGGCGGGTTTGGTCAACTGGAGACATTTTTGACTCTGGAACCTATGTGAAACATTCTTGACTTAAAAGTTTTAAACATTTTCTCTGCAGGTTGTTGACTCTGTAATGCAAGCCCAGGATTTATTGGGACCACCTGGGGTGGTTAAGCGATATGAACTCATCTTTCAGAAAGTTTTTTGAAATCTTGCCAGAATCGGTTGTATGCATACTACTTGTGCTTTGTGTTAGAACTTGTGCATTGAAATTCTATACACAGAGATCATTGAAAGTCACTTTCAGACTGCACTGGTGGTTTGACAGAAAAACCATAAAAGGAACTTATTGACGACACCAGACATTGGTGTTTGACAAATATTCTAGGAAGTGTTTCTGCAGGAAACCAGAAAACCATAAGAGGAACTTGTAGATGACACCAGACATTGTTGTTTGACAAATATTCTAGGAGGTGTTTCTGCAGGAGTTATGAATCGTCTTAACCAGAAAACCATAAGAGGAACTTTGTAAAAGATGGCGCCAGACATTGCTGTTTGAATAATACCTTAGGTTGTGCTTTTTGGCAGGAACTGTGAATTAAATCTGAACCAGAAAACCATAAACGGAACTTCTAGATGACAGCAGACATTTGTCGTTTGAATGATACTCTAGGTTCTGCTTTTTGGCAGGAGTTGTGAATCTTCACCCCTGAAAGGTTGTGGAAACGAATTGATAATGTGCTCAGTGATAAATGTTGTGAATTGAATCTTCCATGCTTGGAGATTTTACCAGAATTTGTTCTGTGAATGTAATATAAGGTTGTGAATTGTGACAAACAGGATACTATATATCAAACACCTAAGAAACGTGACTGTTGGATAAAATTGTGAATTATTTTGAGGGTATTTAAAGACGAAGACTGATTTTGAGGAAATAATTAATTCAGAATGAAGGATATACTTAAAGAATTCTTGGAGAAAGTTTAGTTTCAAATTAAACTGCTTAAGATGTGTCCTTGAATATGAATGGTGAAATTAATCAACAAAGTTTCAGGGTACCTTTCAACAATAGGATATTTAACATACCTGCTTGATTTTACTCTAACCTTATAGTTTACTGATCTACAATAGGGATTGTACAAATCTACTCAGTGGCCCCTGATCAAAGATATAACAGATGGAGAACCTTGCGTGTCTTGACATAATGTTTATTTATGTATATTTGGCAACCAAGGAATGAACAGATATCATGCACACTATTTGAATACAAAAGTAACAATAGAAGAATAAGCGGAATTTATCTGACAGACTTCTTTGAGATTTGTCTGTAGATTATTAACATAAGATTGAGAAACTAAAACAATTTGAGTTCAACAAATAACCGATTGTGAACGTTGGTCGTGATTCTGTGTCGAAAATAAGTGTTCTTGGTGTCAGGAATTGTGCAAAGACCAAACACAATTTGACTAACTAATAATCATTGGTCTAAAAATGTTTTATCTTGCAAGAATCAAAAGACAATGAAAAATTCCTAAAGCGTAAGAATCATGCAAAGTGCAAAGAAATAATAAAACATTATTCGTCACTTATTGTCTTAGCTTGCCAGAATTATAAGACATTATGGAATAATGTGAAAATTCTTATGGAATTTATGAACTGGTGCAAATAACGAAAGAATTCTCATCTTCAAATGTCTTAATTTGCAAGAATTGAAGAATAATGAAGACCATTGGTTTTAAGACCATTGCAATTGAAGTTGTTGTTTACCTTGATGGAAGTCAGGTAAATAATACATGAAGGCTGTTTGAAACTCTTGGAACTAGTTCCTCTTGAGAATTCTTTCAATCTTGCCAACTTGTGGAAGGGTCAAAGGTCACGACCTAAAATGACATGAAAAATGGAGAGACATATAAACATCCCAGGAATTAAGAAAAACGGAATAACGAAGTCCGTGAACGGTACGCTGCAAACATTGGTATCCCGACAGGCCATCGCCGCCAGCTTTCAGTTGGACTATTGTTGGTTCTGTGGTAAACCCATGAACACCATGCCAGGGTGAGTGAGGTTGTATACCCCCTAAGGAGTTGAGAAAAAAATAAGTATTTAGTAATCAAGCTAAAAGAATTTTTTCAAAGGCGTGATTAATTTGCCAAGTTAGTGTGAAGGTTTCAGTTGGACTATTGTTAGTTCTGTGGTAAACCCATGAACACCATGCCAGGGTGAGTGAGGTTGTATACTCCCTAAGGAGTTGAAAAAAAAAATCAAGCTTGATATATATTTCAAAAGCGTGATTAATTTACCAAGTTAGTGTGAAGGTTTTCGGTTGGACTATTGTTGATTCTGTGGTAAACCCATGAACACCATGCCAGGGTGAGTCAGGTTGTATACTCTCTAAGGAGTTGAGAAAAAATAAGTATTTAGTAATCAAGCTAAAAGATTTTTTTCAAAAGCGTGATTAATTTGCCAAGTTAGTGTGAAGGTTTTCAGTGGGACTATTGTTGATTCTGTGGCAAAGCCATGAACACTGCCACAGAGTAACATTAAACAAACAGGCAAGTTGGTAAAGAACAAATTGTACTCGTGTACACAGCATTCATGGTTTTTCTCACTTCTTCTTGATGGGCGACTCTTTTTTAAAGTAGTTTATTTTTTCAGCATTGCCATTGCTTTCCAAAGTTATTTTTGATATAATAAAAAATAAAATGCAACACGTCACTAGCTTCTCCAGGGTTTGACAAGAATGGAATATTTATGATGTCACTGTTTGACGTCATTAAGCTATGATGTTAGAGTTGTTCAGCCGACACCGCTCCACCTCGAAAATTTGATATTGTATTAACGGCAAAGAATCAGTAGGGCTTGATTTACTTTTCTAAATGTTGAAGTGACGTGTGACTTTCAAAATTTAGGTTTAAAATATGTTCAAATATATCTTTCAACTGAAATAGAAGATCCAATGTTATCTTGAATGGGTGTAAAAAAATTCAACCGTCAACCAATCAGTTTTTTTTTAGAAAAACTTAAATTTCCATGACCATTTTGAAAACTTTAATTTCGGGAATATGTTTCCCAACCTTGGGTACGAATATTATTCCATTCCTTGGAGCATGGTCAATTTTAATCAGTTAATTGTATCGCATACGTCCATTGCTTTCCTGATTTTACATGACAATTTACATAAACATTGATTAACATTAACTAAGACCCTTAATTAAGTTATCTTCTCTTAGATTTCACTGTAAAAAAATATTCAACAATAATTTCTACAACATCGTAAAATGTATCTTGAAATATATGATATTCAATATTAAAAACTCTTCTTTGAAAGAAGTTAAAAATGCATGTGACAACGTTTATAAAAAATTAATGATATTGAAGACCTTGATAATTCACTTTTCACTAAATCAGGTTTGTGAAAATATTCCCAGCTAAGGTGATAACAATTGATGTAGGTCAAATACCGTATTTCCTCGAATAAACGCCCCTGGCATCTATTTTTTCACACACCCTTTACCCCCAGAGTGTATTCGATTTGTTTTTTAGTAGGAAATAGATATATATAAATGATTTAAAGGGGGATTTCATTATTTGTATTCGCCTACGAGAGTATTGATTAATTATACCCCCGCCTTACAGCGTAAGCGGGGGTATATAGCGTTCATTCTTTCCGTCCGTCCGTCTGTCCGTCTGTCCGTCCGTCCCAAAACTTTGTGCGGAGCAGATCTCCAAAACTATGCATGCTAGCCTCATCAAACTTCATACACATGTCAACCATGATCCCTAGTTGTGCCTTTTGAGGGTTAGAACTATTTCTGAATTTTCATTTTTGCGGTTTCCATGGAAACGTGACTTAAAAGTGACTCTTTGAGGAAGTCGTTTTGTGCGGAGCATATCTCCAAAACTATGCATGCTAGCTTCACCAAACTTAATACACATGTCAACCATGATCCCTAGTTGTGCCTTTTGAGGGTTAGAACTATTTCTGAATTTTCATTTTTGCGGTTTCCATGGAAACGTGAATAAAAAGTGACTCTTTGAGGAAGTCGTTTTGTGCGGAGCATATCTCCAAAACTATGCATGCTAGCTTCATCAAACTTCATACACATGTCAACCATGATCCCTAGTTGTGCCTTTTGAGGTTTAGACCATCACATTCTTTTAATTTTTGGCGGTTTCCATGGAAACATGACTAAAACAGTGACTCTTCGACCAAGTCTTTTGTCCGGAGCATATCTCCCAAACTATTCATGCTAGCTTCACCAAACTTCATACACTTATCAACCATGATCCTTAGATGTGCCATTTGAGGATTAGACCATCACATTTTTTTAATTTTTGGAAACATGACTAAAACAGTGATTCTATGATAAATTACTTTGTCCTGAACATATTTTATGAAATATACATCTCAGCTTCACCAAATTTGCTACATGTGTCAATCATGATTGCTGGATATGCTTTGTGAGAGTTAAACGATATATATGGATTTTCTTCTCTGGGGTTTCTTTGGAAAACATAACTTACAAAGTCACTCAACAAAAATAATTTTGTCCTCAGTGCATCTCGTAGAATATTCATGATAACTACCTCAAATTTGAAACAAAGATCAACCATTATCTCTAGATGTACCCTTTTAATTGTAAAACCTATTAATGAATTCGGTATTTGGGTTTCAGTTGAAAGAAGACTTACACAATGACTTACTGTATACTCAACTATCATACTTTAACCAATATTAATCAGTTTTACTATTTGAAATTCTTTGAACAAAGTGGGGAGCGGGGGTATGTGAGCTTTGTTCGCTTCTTCACTTGTTAACTAATCACCCGGCGTCTATTCGAGACTCAGCGTGTATTTACTTCAAACAGCCATACCCCCGGCGTCTATTCGAGACTCGGCGTTTATTCGAGGAAATACAGTACAAGGGTTAAATATCGCTATGGATAGAAATTTAACGGTTGAAAATTATTTGATTGATTATGTTTAATGAACAACCCATTATGAAATCAACAAACAATGTAACTTTGTTTCCTTAGTCTGCCGTCAATTATTGTCGCATTTGCAAGGCTTATAATATAATCAATAAAAAAATTGCATAAAAGCGTACGCACAATAAAACTAAATTGATCAGTTTGCTTAGTCGATTTCTGTGTACTTAATATATGTACATGTTATTCATGAGTTTGAAAGGCTATTGATGTGTTCAAATGTTTAATGAAGGAAAGTTGATGTTTTTACAGTATATCTTGAACATATGCTTCTTGAATTATGAATTACTAAAGATATTGACTATGGTCCGGATACAATTTAATTGGGTTTCCGTCAGTGAAGGATGTTTGCACTAATGCCTTAAATTTGTATAGGCAACGCTTGATCATAAGTTATCTAACAAACTCACTCACTCATTCAGTAGATATAATGTTAAAGGGGCGGTAGCACATTTTTAGGGGGAACATAAGGTGATGTCAGGATAATGAAAATAAATGGTTCTAATTGAAAGACAATGTATTCAAACTTAATGAAGCAGTCATAAATCAAATACAGTAGAACTCGGATGTAACGAACCCCAAGGGACCAAAGAATTTAGTTCGCTATATCCGGTGTTCGCTATACACATATAATTTAAATGATATTATATAGGGACGAGACTTGAAAATTGGTTCGCTATATCCGATTGTTCGCTATATCCGAGTTCGCTATATCCGTGTTCTACTGTATATAATGTAAAGCCTTTAATGTAATTCATTTTTCTAAAACAAAATGGCCAATGGACTTTATGAGAATCTTTATAATTTGTCCTCTGACTTTGGATAATTGATTTATGTAATGAGATTTTTGACACTTTCAAAATAATACATTTAGCATTACATACAAACATCAGTGAAAAATTTAATATGAAATTTCATAAAACATGCTACTGCCCCTTTAGTATCAAAAAGCATTATCCAGATAGAGTTAGCAGGCGGGATAGTGCAGTTGTGTGCGCGAGTCCCGAGTTCGAATCCCTCCAGGGGCTCAGCAACACGATCTACAGTTGAGAACTGTTCTTCACGCAATAATATTTGGGTTCAATGTTACCCTGAATTTCAGAACAGTACCACCCATGGTTCGTTGGTTCAAATCAATGCTTGCAGGTTTCACTGTAGCGTTAACCACAAAAGCGTTGCTTCTTTCTCCCTGCAATAATACTAGCAGCTTTGATATAAGTGAAATACTCTTGAAAGCGGTGTTAAACCCAAATTCACCTCACCTTATCCTCGTCAGCACTGTGTCAATAGCCAGGTTTCTGAGAGTAGGTTGAGTTTTTAACAAATGCAACTATGTTAATCAGAATGTCAATGTCATGACACAGAGTTTATCGACAGGCACATTTATGCTTCTGTATATTTTCCTTAATTGATATCAGTAACCTCCTTGACTAATGCATTGTAGTAGATAATAGGTGTTAGGATTATTTCCCCCTGCCGTGAAGTGAAGGGGGATATAGGTTTGAGCTCTATCTACCTTGCATTTGTGCGTCTGTCTGTCTCTCTGTCTGTCCATCCGAGTTAAAGGCAACAGCTTTCCTCCGACAGAATTTGAGATTAGATAACCAAATTTAGGTTTTGGTTTAAAAGTTATAAATACCATGACAGAATTTGAAAATGAAAAGTGCCAAATTATCAAGTTATTGCCCTTGTTCCGTGGTTTTGAACTCTGTTAAAGCCTATCTTCAAAAGGACAGCTTTTCTCAGAGATCAATTTTTGACAAGAAAAAACAAAAATTGGTTTGTATCAATGTCATGAATTAATTTAAACAAGAAAAAACATCCAAGTATTTTCAACAAAGGTTTTTTCGTGATAGTAATTGGGTACAGTCTGGTGATAAAGTTTGAAGGAATATTTCATGTTTTTGTTGTCATCATAGTTATTATAATCATCATCATCATCATTATTTTTTATGATTATATTTTACTTATTTTCCTATTTCTCTGATTCAGTGTAAGCAGTGGGGAAGACCAACTCGAAAAGCTGGCGGAACTCGAACGTCTTCTAGCGCAGGCCCAGGCTGATAAGCGACACCTGGTTGAAGAACAGGTAACATTTCAACATCACGGCATGTCTCAGGGTACAAACGTTCGCTAACTCCACTCATCTGTACCCTGGGCTCAGAAGCTAGTTTTGCTCGCGCGGCGATATAGCCAATCAAATAATTTTCTCGTCACCTTCTCGATGAAATTTAAACGAGAAAATGATTTGATTGGCTATATCCCAAGTACGGTCGCGTGAGCGAATCTAGCTTCTGAGCCCAGGGTACAGATTAGTGGAGTTAGCATATCGTTCGTACCCTGAGACAGGATGACATCACGGCTCTTGTGTGAAAAAAAAGGATATTTTCATTTTCAGATTTAAATCACATATCTCTCAAAGCTTGACAGGGTTAAGCATTTAGTGACACTCTTAGCTGGCCATTTGTGAAAGTTCTGACTTTTCCTGTCATTCTGAGAGAGATTAGCGCCATCATATGAAAACTACAAAATATTCTATTGCTTTTGTGATCAGAATTGGGATGACTTTATTTCCCAAACTGCTTGACTTCAAACCTTTCATGCAAATAAAATCATCCGCAAGCAATAGTGATGATATTGAATCATTTGTAGAAGTGTCGTCAAACCATTGTACCCATGATGTTTGCCCTTCTCTTCATTGTCGAACAACGTCATTTATTCCTCGCAGTAATCTCGAAGTTATATAATCGTTTACTGATGAGACAGCAATAAGATGATGAGTGCTGTATGTTGTTACTAAAGGGACATAATTCTCTGCTGGAATCAATTACAAACATTCCTACTCTTTTATTTGTTTTTTGGCTCACACAAGCATTTTGATTATTCCAAACAAGAGGTGGGACAATATCAATTTCAATATATCGTAGAATTCCAGAATCTTAATATGAATCTGATGATACACATAGCGTGATACGTATCATTGACTTTATAATTGCTTGTTTTGCCTGAAAATTAGAGTATTTGTAAACGTTCATGTTTCATTTTGTTCAAAACCTAGAAAGAGCAGATTAAGATTTATATTGTATTGAATAATATTCTTAATCAGACATCAAGATGAGAAAAATCTGAATGTCACTCCTCTCCGTGGAACACGTACCACTTCCTTAAAGTGACACAGAGTATCTTTCAAATATAACCATTTATGCATAATATCTCTAAAATGCTTGATTTTATGGAAAAATCAAGAAAACATCTCAAATACATTTAATATTCGAAATTATGCATCCGATTAATCTACCTATTAGTTACAATACCTAATAAACACCATCAAATAGAATATATATCTTCCTGTCAGCTTATGACAAGGTTTCAAAATTACGTTTGGCACATTTGCGCACGCCACTCGAGCCACATTGTCTGGTTTTCGATCAAAATCCCGACTTTGAATGGCCGTATTTTTGCTCTAATGTACTGATTGACTTTTAACTTGTTATTTTCAGTAACAGTTAGTGGTTCCCGATGTAATAACATAGATTTCAAATTTTGACATATATGATCCTATCAACATACTCTGTGTCAGTCTCAGGTTTGCAAAGCAAATCGTGGAAATTTCTTTCTGATCAAATGGCACAGCCTTATCTGTCTGTCTGTCTGTCTGTCTGTCTGTCTGTCTGTCTGTCTGTCTGTCTGTCTGTCTGTCTGTCTGTCTGTCTGTCTGTCTGCCTACCAGAAATTATTAAATATTGTTTAGCAATGTCAACCCCGTTTTTGGAACGCATTTTCTTGATTAAACGGATATACGGACATACTCTGTGTCTCTTTACCTAATAACGATAATGATTTGACCGTCTGTCCGTGAAGGTACACCTGCGGGAGGCGGAGATGGTGGCGCTGCATGAAGAGCGACAGAAGAGGGAAACCCTGGAGCGGAAGTTACGGGAGGAGACCATGTTGAGGGAAGAAATGGTCCAGCAACAAGTCAAAATGAGGGAGAAACAGATTCAACAGGTTTGTACTGCTTATAGACTTATGAGACTTAGATAATATCTAGGCTTGGACGGAGGAAAGGGGAATCTAATTTACCAAGGGAGAGTGGAAAGGGGAAAGAGGAATTGAAATGGTAAAGGAACAAGTCAAATGAGGGAGAAACAGACTCAACAGGTCTGTATTGCTTATAAGGCTTCAATAATAATATCTAGAAAGGGAGGAATTCCATATTCATAAACACCAATCTCAAAATTCTATTTCTCTTCCAGGCGCGGCCCCTCACAAGGTATCTACCAATCAGAAACAAGGAATTCGACCTCAAGCAGCATATTGAAACTGCAGGTCACAATATTGACGCCTGTTCCCACGTGTTTTTGACGTCTTCTAGTTGCCGTGGTTTCCTACATAAAATGGGAAACAAGTTCAAGACCTGGCATAAACGATGGTTTGTGTTTGATCGTGTGAAGCGATCGCTGTTGTATTACGTGGACAAAGGCGAAACGAAGGCGAGAGGAGGTATCTACTTCCAAGCTATTGAGGAGGTCTATGTGGATCATTTACGGACGGTGAAAAGTCCGAACCCAAAACTGACATTTTGTGTGAAAACCTACGATAGAACATATTATCTAGTGGCACCAACCCCCGAAGCAATGAGAATATGGATTGATGTTATATTCACGGGGGCGGAAGGATACCAACAGTTTCTATGATATTCATGTATTGATATTGTGCTAGATCTTTCATTTCAGCATCAAAGTCAGGAATACTGAAAAAGTGCTAAATTGGACACGCCAGAATCAGTTATTGCCGGAACAAGATTTCAAACCTCTGGTAGTACTATTAAAGCTGTAAATTTGTACACTAACATTGGATTATACCTGGGCATTGGGATTTGCAAAATTATTGTCCCGGCTCAAGATTTAACCCTTTTGCCCTTATAGGCCTGAAAAAAAGCTTGTAAAAGCATTTGTATCATCTCTCATAGTCTTAAGTGAAAAGGCTTGCTAATTGGTGTTGAAAAAAGTTGAATCTTCATGGTATTTTTGACTGTTATAGTACTAAGCGAGATGTGAAATTTGGGTTCCTGAAAACAGTTCAATAATAGGTGAATATTCATGATATTTCTTTTCGATTTTCATTGTCAAAATATACAAAATGCCTGTTTTGATTAAATTAGTACTTATAATCATGTTACAGGTTTTTAAGTTCATTGATGTGACATTGGAGATACAAAATTTATGTCACTTCCTGTTAGTGAACTGGAGGTGATATATTTATGATGTCACTTCCTGTTACATCACTTCCTGTTTATATATGGATGCCAAGGTCTCCATTTAAGCTCCTTCACAATGGTAACATTTACAGAAGCTTTAATAATTCATATTACACTTATAACAAGCGTTTGCGCTCAATACACAAGTGAAGCGAATATTCTTTGATTAACTAATTTTGTATGATCTGAATGCATTTTTTATTAGTTTCATTCTATTTTATTTGTTCATATATGTTCATATTTTATGTTGGGTTCACTTGCTTTTGTATTTGTGCATTTTTATTTTGTGTTCGAAGAGGATGACACAGTCGATGAAAACAATTTTTCTGTGTATATGAAGTGTATTTGATTTGTTGATTCTAAAAACAAATTGTTTATAAGAGTATTTCTAAAGAAACCTGATTGTAAATTTTAAGATTTTTATTTATTTACAATGAGGGCATCTAAGGTGTTGATGCTATGTTAAGATCAAATAATGTGCCAGGATAAAATTGACACATTTTTCATATGTTGAAATTGAGAGTTAAAAGTTTAATTAGTTCTTTCTTATTACAATAATTTCATGTGTGCAATGATAAATGAGAATTTTTTCAATTTTATTGCAAAGTAAGATATGTTCTTTTTATTCAATTATTTTTGAATTTATTAGTTAAATGAAAACAAAGATCACTACTAACGTGCACTACATAAACTTCAGAAAGATTTAATTGCATTCTAGCAAGGCCTGACTCCTTTGATTTGCTGTTGGGCAATTTCTCCTTTGAATCATCAGATATTCGTAAATTGAAATTGACATGCTCAAATATTTAAACGGAGGTCTATCTTTTATTTTGTTAAAGTGCAGTTTCATTTCAATGTTTGTGTTTTTCCAGAAATATGTTCTTGAATATAAGGGAAGAGGTATGCTTACATACTGGACACCAATAACAAGGGATTACTGAACATTATTAAATTTTGAATTATGATATATTTCAACATACACTTTTAATAAAATATCAATAAAATATCAATCTTAAAAATGTCTATATCCATAACTTATTTTGTCAAGTATATTTCTTCTGAATATTAACTATAAAAAAAAACATTTGCTGTAAAATGATTCAAAATCAGGAACAACTACTGTGTTCATCTGTCATTGCAATTTCATGTGATGAGAAAATTTGTTTTTATTGTTTGTTTAGTTTGAGCAAAAGAAAGCATTTTATGTGTGCTTCACACAATTATAGGTTTTAATGTACGTAATTCGGAGGAGTTCTGGTATCAAATATTTACATAACGCCTGATAATTTTAAGAAAGATTTATGTTCAGTAAATATGATCTTTTATAATCGGATTTGTTTGTTTTTTATTTTCATATTTTAGTACATCGGCCCTTTAATGGGGCAGTAGCACGTTTTTAGGGGGAATATAAGGTGATGACAGGAAAATGAAAATTAATGGTTCCAATTGAAAGACAATGTATTAAAACTAAATGGAGCAGTAATAATTCAAATATATGATGTAAAGTTCGGCTATGCGATTCCTTTTTCTTACACTAAATGAATTAAAGGTGTTCACACAAAATGGCCGCCCATTAATTTTAAGAAATCTTCATGATACTTTGTCCTCTGACTATGGCTGATTGGCTTGTGTAATTAAATTTATTACACAATCAAAATAATATATTTAGCAATAACATACAATTATCAGTGAAAATTTTGAATAATAAAATTATGAAAAAACGTGCTACTGCCCCTTTAAGGTCGGGGGATCTGGGTGTGTGACAACTCAGCTGACTGCCATGAAGCTATTCCAGAGATTGTCAGAATTCTGCCAAAAAAATTCCTAAAAACGAAAAAAAAAACTAATTTACCTTTGTACTACTCAAAAGAATCTAATGAACATTAGTTCAGTAGAACATGGATATATCGAACAATCGGATATAGCAAACAATCGGATATAGCGAACTCGGATATAGCGAACAATCAGATATAGGGAACAAATTTATGCATGGCGGCCAAACATGAGTAGCGAACATGAGATATAGCGAGATCCACTTTAATGTGAGAAGCATATCAGCCTTAGTAAACCTAGCCTCAATATTATCCTATACTGAGTCTAGAAAGGTCTAGTAGAGGGTCGCGTCAGCCACCCTTTCTGCGACCTATGACCCTCCAACGTTATACGTGCGAAGGCAGACTATTGTGGCTTGGTAAGCTGAGTTCTGATTGGTCAATTAGATACGTGGGATGACGCGACCCTCTATTAGGCCTTTCTAGACTCAGTATAGGAGTGAAACGGATAATGTTGAGGCTAGGTTTACTTAGACTGGAAGCATATTGGGGTCAATAGAATTCACACTATGTCCGAAGGTTCAGGTTATTAACAACATGGTCTGGTCTTCGGTGATTTATTTACGATGGAAGTGATATCCATTTTGGTGAAGACCTTCATTAAGACATTTTCCTATAAAAATGTGATGAAGATTCCATATTTACATAATCAAATTTTCCCAAAAATCTTTAAAGTTCACAAATCAGTAGTGAGAAAACTTCAAACAGATAGTTTCCTATTGAACAAAAACATTAAATGGAGTGCGGTGGTGTAGTGGTTAGCGTGCTGGCCTGTCACGCCAAAGACCCGGGTTCGAATCCAGGTGGAGACACCAAAGATTTGTGACCTGGGCTTTACACCGTGTTGTGTCCTTGGGCAAGGCACTTAATCCACATTGCACTCAGTCTACCCAGCTGTACAATTGGGTACCTGAATACGGGAAGTACGGACTTGGTCGGAAGTGGTCGCGCGAAGCGCTTAGTAGCGGCTTTGAAAGTACTTCCTTCAGGGTAATAATGTACAGCCAATGAGCAGTGCTTGCACTGGATATTAGGCTTAAAAATGTATTATTATTATTATTATTATTAAAAGTTGTTGTAAATCATAAATACCACTGGAGCGTCCCTTAAATATATATGAGTACATGGTTCATACGGGCCTTGAAAAGTACTTGAATTTTGTTTTGATACTGGAAAAGTACTTGAATTTACAATGCTTATACTTAATGTCCTGAAAAAGTACTGGGATTTCGCGGTAATGTTCTTGAAATTTTCAAAAATGTACTGGAATTCCCTGTGACGTGGATCACAATAGAAAACACAGAAGTATCGTCCTTCTGCTAACTGCGCAAATAGATAGAGATTGAAATGAAACAAAACCAGTCTGTAATTTTCTGCTTCTCATGGTCAAATGTTTTAGGTAATTCTGATGTCGCAATGTGGCGCTTTGGAAAATGGCGGCATCAAAACCTAAAGCTTTGCGAATATATGTACTTGCAAAATGGTAAAATGTTCTTGAAATTCCTGGAAAAGTACTGGAATTTGATTCTGTTTTGGCTGTATGAACCATGGAGTAGTACCTATGTCATGAGACATATTGTAGAACTGTGAAAATTGAATTGCAAAATAAATACCAGAGTCATCAAAATCTGACATATATCCGACTTTCCAAATTATAAATTTTCAATTAATCAGAATAGTTATCTTAAAATCACCTATCTGCTTTGAAAAGAATTTGAGTTATATTTCAATGGAAATAACAAAATAAAATATCAAGAACTTGAAAACCCAAAATGGCCCAAAATAAAACTTCAAAAAGAAAATCCAAAAGGCTAATCTTTACATGCTGACGGGTTCATATGCAAAGTTTTATTGAGCTGTAGCAAGGTCTTGCACTTTACAAATTCTGGTAGGAAACAGTAAACACAGAAAATGACCATATCCAACTGTATTCGCTGATTGGTCAATAACAAATGGTGATATTATTTCATAAGGGATTTGAAAGCTGGAAACAACTTACCGTAATTTCTCTATTAATTCGACCCTCAAATTTTCCAAAAAAATTCAGAAACGGTCTATGGTTGAACTATTCTCCACTTTTGGTGGCTCATTTGGCTCTATGGTCGGAATATTAGATTTATATGTGTGATATTAATACATAATGTTTATAGATGACTACATTTTAATGACAGTGTGATCACAATCAAGATATTTTAGATTAATAAGTGCAGAAGTATGATCATTATTATTGTTTTTAAGCATATAAAGCAATGGTTGAATCATAGGAGCATCAACGTTTGGCACTTGGTTAAAATTTTAAAAGTGATTTGAGAAAAATATAATGTGGTTGAATTATTGGAGATGTCAAATTAATAGAGAAATTATGATCAAGGCTGCTTAACTTTGATCAATTTTCTGTAAAACATTTCTCCTAAAAAAAGACAATGGTAAAAAGGAATGGAAATTGTGAATTTATTACCATCATAAGAATCAAAATAGCATGGTTCTAATGAAATTCAACAAAGAGCTTCAGCTTGTATTCTTCCAGTCCATACTTGCAGGTTTCAGCAGATTGCATTGACACGCCTGGCACTAAGTTCCTTCCTGGAAAACAAGTCAGTGTTATATATGCTGAACAAATTAGTTAGGGATAATGGAAGTTTTAAAGATTCATAGTCATCTGTTCGTCAATTAATATATACATCAATATCCATAAATCATAATCACTTCTTTTTCAGTATATGTGAAACGAAAATCTAAATCAAAATTACCACTCACAGGCTACAAAACAAACATAGCTTTGAATATATTTTGAAAATCATTTTTGAAAACCATGCACACACGGTTATAAAATTGGTCAATTTGTATGGTTGACTGTAGAAGTTATAAGTTGAAAAACACAAATGTCATTACTATCATATGTTATTCAATCATAAATTAAAATGGTAGAAATTCAAGAAACTGGAAAACATCACTTAATCATTAGCAGTGTTTGAAATAAGCGTAGGACCGTAGGCGACGCCGACAGTTATTCATAAGGGCACATACTTATCAATATCTGCAGGTCCTTACAGGCTCACAGTCTTTTATATGATACTGTTCCCTTCTAACAATACTTGCTATAAGAAAATATGTCCATTCTAAACCCTCATAAACTCACTCTAAACTGATAACAGTGTTGTGTATTCATAACATACGCATACCAAGAATGTTATTATTTTAGAATAAGTCAACTCAGTACTGATAATGAATGCCGACAGTTTCGGAGTTGAACCCACAGTTTTTCCAATCTGCGGGTCCTTATTGGCCAGCAGTTTTTGGATGCTTATTTCAAACACTGATTATTAGTCTTGAAAAGGATCGTTTTCTGCAACCATCACCAAATGCTCAGACACTCTTCTTGTGGCGACTGACAATCTTTGGAGATTTTACGAGCGCTTCTATCGGAACTTATTTCTCACTTTAAGAATGCAAACTTTATCAATATTGTCATGTTATCAGAAGTAAAGTCTTTTGCTGAAGAAACAGTTGCCAAACTTAAAAAATGATGTTATTTTATAAAAACAATCTGAATGTTGTTAAAAATAATTCTTCTAAGATTGGTCTAATGGGTTAACATAAAGTCCATAGAAGCTATGCAAATCTATTTCCCTAATGTTTCAACTTTAGGGGCAGGATCGAGCACGTTTTTCGAAAATTTTATATCTTACATTTTCACTGATAATGTTACGTCAACGCTAAATGTATTATTTTGATAGGGTCAAAAATCTCATTACACAAAGCAAACATCACGTAGATTCACATACAGGTCCATCGGCGGCCATTTTTGTGTGAACACCATAATTAATTTTGTGCAAGAAAGAAAACTTTTCATTATATTTTAAATTTATTACTGCTTCATTTAGTTTTATTATATTGTCTTTCAAATGAACCTTTATTTTCATTTTCCTGACATCACTTTATATTCCCCATAAAAACGTGCTACTGCCCCTTTAAGGTGTTCACAACCAAGTTCCCTAATGTAGTTTTTCGTTTGATATTTGATCATCTTCTCTACAACTATGCATCATTTTGTTGATTGTCAGACCCTTTGAAGATGATAGAATATGCACCAAACTATATTTAATAGAATATAAGCAAGCACACATGGGCTGAAACGTCCAACCACGTTTTTATATTCAATAGAAAAAATTTGAAGAAAATGAAAGTCCATGTTACTTGCTACTGGCCCTTTAACTTGGCCATTATGCCAACTGTCTTGTGTTTCTCTAGGTTAATGTCCACTCGTTCTTTTTCCTGAAACTTAAACTGTACATGTGTATATCAAACAGAGGATAAAAAACATATAAAACGATGTTAAATAAAGTTTTTCAAAGTGAATAAACTTCACAAAATGTTTAACAGAAGCAATCATAATATTGATGCTTTAAATATAGACATGAAAGATAAAACATACGGTTATGTAATAATGATATCGATAAATGCATAAAAGATAAAAATTGATCCCCACTTCGTCATTTCTTTAGTTTAGTCATATATCGTTTTGCTTAATGTGAACGTAGATGGCATAATTCATTATATAAATTCCAAGATCTTGTATATAACCCATCTAACGTTATTGTAACGTCATCAAGACGGCTCTGTCGGTTCTGACCGTTGTTGGTTAGTTTTCAAAATTATATAACGTTTGACCAAATGGTGCAGGTCATTGTCCGGTTTTCGATCATAATTGCGACTTCTATACATCTTCGATTACCTTTACATTGAATTTCCTGCATCACCCAACACTTCCTAATTAGATGACACTTAAAGTAAGATCATGCATATATGACCCCGCCAACTCACGAAGTGGCTCTTAAAGGGGCAGTAGTACGTTTTTTGATAATTTTTTATTTAAAAATTTTCATTGATAACTGTAAGTTACTGCTAGATTTATTATTTTGACAGTGTCAAAAATCTGATTACACAGGCCAATCACCCGTAGTCAGAGTGTGAACACCTTATATTCATTTTGTGTAAGAAAGAAGAGTCACGTGGCTAAACTTTATGTTTTATATTTGGATTATTACTGCTTCAATCAGTTTAAATACATTGTCTTTCAATTGGAACCATTTATTTTCATTTTCCTGACATCACCTTATATTCCCCCTAAAAACGTGCTCCTGCCCCTTTAAAACATGTCGAAAATGCTTGAAAAATGTAACCTTAACGGCCATGTGAAAAGAAATAGACATGGCAAAACTACATGACATTTAAATATAAAACATGAAATAATGGATTATATAATAAATAAATGAATGTCAATAAACGTGATAGAGATGGACATGAGTGAATATGAGGTGTGAAAAGAAGATGATCTAATTATATTAAAGCAGAAACAAAATCATGAATATTTAAACGAATATTAATAGTTAAGAAAACATGAAATTGTCCAAGACAAAAACAAACGTGCATTCGATTAATGTCTGAAACAATATCGCATATTTATGAATATTGAGGACATATGTGAAAGGAGTTGACATAATATATAAGTAATCATATAAACATAATCAACGGGATCTCAGGAAGCTAAAATAAATATTACAAACTTCAGACTATATTTTCATATTCAAAAGTAGCAGATCTAAGACTATCTTGTCGTGATAAGGTACACAGCATCGGAATCAATTTCAATAAAGCAAATTATTAAAATGTGTTCACACTAAACTATCATATCATAGGAATGACGACTGTGGAGCACGGTGGTGTAGTGGTTAGCGTGCTGGCCTGTCACGCCGAAGGCCCGGGTTCGAATCCCGGTGGAGACACCAAAAATTTGTAACCTGGGCTTAACACTGTGTTGTGTCCTTGGGCAAGGCACTTCATCCACATTGCACTCAGTTCACCCAGCTGTATAAATGGGTACCTGAACATGGGGAAAGTACGGACCTATATGGTCGCGCGAGGCGCTTAGTAGCTTGACTCGAAAGTACAATTCCTTCAGGGTAATAATATACATTGTATAGTCATTGTATCGCCGTTGAGCCGTCCTGGACTGGATACTAGGCGTTAAAATTATTATTATTATTATTATTTGTTAAGATTTATTAAAGACTTCCCTGTAATAAGAGGTAGATTAATCCATAGAAGTCAGCATAATTCATCTGACAACTTATAAATGCCTATCAAAGGAGTATACGTAGAATAAAACATTGCCAAAAAAAACCCCCAAAAACCAAACGTTCTATTGTCCCCCTCCATTACTAAAAGCTGATTTTATTTTAAACTATTTATCTGTGTATCGATTTTGACTCGAACGAACCCACCTTCTATTCTGATGGTAAAATTGGCACTGTAAAGATCAGGATTTTCAACATAACATCGGAACTGTATTCCATCATCCACTTCCCTCACAAAGTGTCTCAACTCTGACCTTCCGATATAGTTGCAGTTGGCCGCCGCGGTAGGGTTACCATATGTGATGTTGGAGTAGGGGTACCTTACCCAAATGGAAGGTATCGCGTGAGAGACATCACGCCATTGCCACACCCATAAATTAGACTGGTCAGTTGGAAACTCGCTTCCAATTAGTCCAGTACAGGTGAAAGTGACCAGGGTACCAGGGTCGTAAGCTGCATAGCTTGGGAACACTACCATCCTGATGTTATCTGGGTTGACTGAAATAGAGACCGCCTGACTCGAAATGTGTTACACTCAGTGTAGCCAAACGGAGTCATTTAAATTTAGTCTCAGTTTTGCAGCGCAAATCTTGGAGATTTCCTTCTGATCAAATGGCACAGCCTACCGGAAAATATTAAATATTGTTTAGCAATGTCAAACACGTTTTTGGAACGTATTTTCTTGATCAAACGGATTTGAATTTATTATTGAGGGATTAAATGCACGCAAAATGACAAATATTCCACACGGCTGGGAAAATATTGAGGTTAGTTATATTTGCCTTGCAAAACTATGTCTACAATTTAAGCTCTTGTCTAATCCAAATGAAAGCATACTGATAAGAAACATCGAAAATCGAGTAACGAATATCATCGTCGTGGTAGTATCTGATCAATGACCGAAAACAAGGTGAAACCAACATGAATTGATTACGAACTACGAGTTTTGGATTTTAGAATTGAATTATGTTAATTTATAAATGAGCAAAACATTATCACATACTAATAGACAATTGTAAGAGAGTTGAATATAATATATCTGAAATAAACATCTCCAGTAGGGGGATTGGGTGTAGGAAGTGCTTGCTTTCAGTTGATAAATTCAAAAGAAATTTTATAGTAATACCCAGGATACACGTCGGGTACAAAATATTTGTCTTTTGGTTAAAATTATCAAATAGACCTTATGTCCAAAGTTAGTTACAAATCAAATGATATGTTATAGCTATAAGAGTTTAAAATGGTTTTATTACTTCTATTTAATCATGAATTAACGAATAACAACATCATTGACGAAGTGCCCATCGGTAAAATTGCAATTGAAAGAATTTCAGGAGAGATGTTAAGTTTAATGTCTGTGTTTTAACATGATCAAGAATTTTAATGGCCAACTCTGGACAAAGATTGTACAAATGACAGTGATAACATACATATTTTAAAGTAATCATTCACGAAGAATATTAACTCAGGATTCAAATTTACTTATAAGTATATGCGCATGTAAACGGGGCTAAAGATAGGCAAGTAAGTATTTACTTCATTGATCTCGCTACTCACCTCTGTAGGTAACATTCTGCACAGCGTCTGGATTCCCTGCATTTGCTGGGAGGAACTGTGTATTACAGTAGAAAGTATAACCATTAAGGTCGTGACATGTCGGATTGCTCAGAGAAAAAAGGAGAAATTTCGAATTTGACTTAATATCTCCTTGTACAGTAAGTCTTGATCTCAGGTTGCCATCTTGTATCTGTGGTTCATCATTGTTAACCCCTAAGCTAATCTGAACCATTTCCAGTCCTGTATCACCAGGTAATGCATCATATCGTTTCCTTCCGATGGTTATAGCAAAAACATGTGTTGTTCCTGTTGGAGGGGTGCAGGTTCCATTCAGAGCTGTCGGATTTGCACCTCCAATTTGAACTTGGCTTGGTGTTATGGCCAATGTAGTTCCAGACACTAAATGAAAAGTTAGGGATATAAAGGCATAATCTAAATAATATTTGTTAACTTTCTCAGTTTCACTTTTCATTAAAATCCCTAACTTCTGAACCATATACCATAATTGGCACTATAATAGGACAACATATGAACACAATCTTGTAATAAAGGTTTGCAACAATAATTGATTTCAACAATAATGGTTTGCAACAATAATTAATTGCAACAATAATGGTTTGCAACAATAATTGATTGCAACAATGATGGATTGCAACAATGATGGACTGCAACGATAATGGTTTGCAACAATAATGGATTGCAACAATAATGGATTGTTACAATAATGGATTGTAACAATAATGGATTGCAACACTCACTGGGAGTGTTGATTGGCTCATGTCTAGGGTTACTGTGGTTTGTCTGAACGTTATATATTTTAACATTTAGTCGCGAAGTTCCAATCGTTGTTGAAGAGTTTAAATTAAGGTTCAGTATAATGCCTAAATAAAGGTATAAACTCGCGATTTTGTTCGAAAAGCTACTGACGCGGCTCAACATATTAAACGTTATATTTGAAATCCAATAGCATTATCCACAGCTTGCTGTAGGACAGATTCGAGATTATAGCTAGTATTTACCATGATTGCAGTTTTTGTAGATATTTAATATTGTTGTTAATGATTTCATTTAAAACCTTTGTTGAATATTCGACGTTTGACGTATTGAGACAATTTCATGTAATAGCAGCAAAATTAATATTTTGACACCTTCATCGACATGAAATTTGATGAGATTCGTCTTTATTTGCAATAGACCTACCTTGTTGCACAGCAATCGATGTCATTAGGAAAACATTCAGAAATAGCAAAGACTCCATTTCTGCGTCTTTGGCGAACGACGAAAATATGGCTTCTGAGCGTGGCTCTCACACCTGTTCAGTGTCTTGACACCTGTGACGTATGAATTTCACTAAATAAAAAGATTACGAAATATTGGTCGAAAACTCTTCCTACAATCTGATACTGTCAAATCTCGTAATATATTAAGTGGATACTTATTGATCTTCAATGTAATACCATTTAAATTAAAGGAATGATTGATTTAGTATATCATTAAGCTGGTGAAATGAGTTGAAAAACAAATAATTCACATAAATGGTACAATATATCATTCAATTAATTATAAAATCTTTTATAGTGTTTTAGTATATTGCATGGGTAAATAGAGAATCTCATTTGAATGTCTTGTGATATATAATAAATCAACAGGAATTGATAAGAGTTACAATTATTCGAGGCTTATGTGTTACCAATGGGTCGCTATCTTTGATAACACAAGACACAAAGATAAATTACCATACCATTCAAAATCGTCTTTCATTACATGATATGCACTTTCCATACATCTAACATTGCCATATCGTAGGAGATATCGTTTGATTTTAAAAAGCGATATGTAATAGTTACTAGCATAGTAAATTGTATGCATCGGATTCTAGCAGGGACACTTTGTCCGAGAAGCCAGTATGCTATAAACTGACTTACATCTCACTTAATCCGAGTACAATCAACCACAAAATTAATAGTTTTAAATAAAATTTAAATTTTCGATAAACTTCCAAGGGCCCCTTCATGTTTTGTGAATGAAGTTTGTAGTACTATGAATGGTGTACGAGCATGTGCTTCTTGCTTGTCAAAACGCGAGGCATGTGCTTCTTGCGTGTCAAAGCACAAGACACGAAGTAAATGTTTTGAGCTTGCAGACTTCGTGCACTTCATGAATATGAGTCTGTTTCAAGACAAAGTTTCACAGGTTGTCCATTTCTGTTTCAATTTTGAAGGTAGAAGACACGTTATTAGAGTCCTCATAGAAAGCTACATTTTGACAGTGGTTTCTACTTAAGAAACGTTTCTCTTGGATTTCTAATAATGTTTTCATAGTTGTTATAATCATCATCATCATCATCATCATTATTTTGTAAGATTGTATTTTACTTATTTTCCTATTTCTCTGATTCAGTGTCAGCAGTGTGGAAGACCAACTCGAAAAAGCTGGCGGAACTCGAACGTCTTCTAACATTTCAACATCACGGCATCGTGTCACAGGATATGAACGTTACGCTAACTCAACTAATCTGTACCCTGGTCTCAGAAGCTAGATTCGCTCGCGCTCATTTTCTCGTCACCTTCTCGATGAAATTAAAACAAGAAAATGATTTGATTGGCTATATCCCAAGAGGGCCGCGTGAGCAAATCTAGCTTCTGAGCCCAGGGTACAGATTAGTGGAGTTAGCGTAACGTTCGTACCCTGAGACAGGATGACATCACGGCTCTTGTGTGAAAATAGAGGATATTTTCATTTTCAGATTGATATCGAAATCTTTCATAGCTTGACAGAAATTTAGTGACACTCTTTGCTGGCCATTTGTGAAAGTTCGACTTTTCCTGTCATGAGAGAGAGATGAGTGACATCATATGAAAACCAAAAAATATTCTATTGCTTTTGTGATACGAATTTATGTCCCAAACTGCTTGACTTCATGCAAATAAAATAGTCACATAGCTGCTAGCAATAGTGATGATATTGCATCATTTGTAGAAGTGACGTCAAACCATTGTACCCATGATGTTTGCCCTTCTCTTCTTTGTCAAACAACGTCATCGAAATTATATAATCGTTTACTGATGAGACAGCAATAAGATGATGAGTGCTGTACGTTGTTACTAAAGGGACATAACTCTCTGCTGGAATCAATTACAAACATTCCTACTCTTTTATTTGTTTTTTGGCTCACACAAGCATTTTGATTATTCCAAACAAGAGGTGTGATTATCAATTTCAATATATCGTAGTATTCCAGAATCTTAATACAGCGGGTGTACTTAATCTGATGATACACATAGCGTGATACATATTGTTGACTTTATAATTGCTCATTTTGCCTGAAAATTAGAGTATTTGTAATAGTTCATGTTTCATTTTGTTCAAAACCTTGAAAGATACGATCGTGATGTGTATGGTTTTGAATAATATTCAGACATCAAGATACGTAAGCTATGGTGAAAAACGGGGCTTGAAAAGTACTTGAATTTTGTTTTAATACTGGAAAATACTTGAATTTATAATGCTTACGAAATGTCCTGAAAAAGTACTGGGATTTCACGTTAATGTCCTTGAAATTTTCAAAAATATACTGAAATTTCCCATGACATGGATCACAATCGAAAACACAAAAGTATCATCATTCTGCTAACTGCCAAAATTTGATAGAGTATGAAATGAAACGAAACCAGTCAGTGAGCTTCCAATCATTCCAATGAAATTGGTAGTTTCCGCTTCTCAAGATCGATTTTTTTTCGTGAAATTCCGATGTCCAATGCAGCACTTTGGAAAATGGCGGCATCAAAACCGAGAGTTTTGCGAATATATGTACTTGAAAAGTGGTAAAATGTCCTTGAAAAGTACTGGAATTTTATTCTGTTTTAGCTGTATGAACTATGCTAATAACGATAATGATTTTGACCGTCTGTCTGTGAAGGTACACCTGCGGGAGGCGGAGATGGTGGCGCTGCATGAAGAGCGACAGAAGAGGGAAGCCCTGGAACGGAAGTTACGGGAGGAGACCATGTTGAGGGAAGAAATGGTCCAGCAACAAGTCAAAATGAGGGAGAAACAGATTCAACAGGTTTGTACTGCTTATAGACTTAGAGACTTTGATGATATCTAGCTATTGTGGGAGGAAAGGGGAATCTAATTTACCAAGGGAGAGTGGAAAGGGGAAAGAGGAATTGAAATGATAAAGGAACAAGTCAAAATGAGAGAGAAACAGATTCAACAGGTTTGTACTGCTTATAGACTTATGAGACTTAGATGATATCTAGGCTTGGACGGAGGAAAAGGGAATTGAAATGGTAAAGGAACAAGTCAAATGAGGGAGAAACAGATTCAACAGGTCTATTTTGCTTTAAGGCTTTAATAATGATATCTAGAAAGGGAGGAATTCTATATTCATAAACCCCAATCTCTAACTCATTTTCTCTTCCAAGCGCGGCCCCTCACAAGGTATCTACCAATCAGAAACAAGGAATTCGACCTCAAGCAGCACATTGAAACTGCAGGTCACAATATCGACGCCTGTTCCCACGTGTTTTTGACGTCATCTAGTTTCCGTGGTTTCCTACATAAAATGGGAAACAAGTTCAAGACTTGGCATAAACGATGGTTTGTGTTTGATCGTGTGAAGCGATCGCTGTTGTATTACGTGGACAAAGGCGAAACGAAGGCGCGAGGAGGTATCTACTTCCAAGCTATTGAGAAGGTCTATGTTGATCATTTACGGACGGTGAAAAGTCCGAACCCAAAACTGACATTTTGTGTGAAAACCTACGATAGAACATATTATCTAGTGGCACCAACCCCCGAAGCAATGAGAATATGGATTGATGTTATATTCACGGGGGCGGAAGGATACCAACAGTTTCTATGATATTCATGTATTGATATTGTGCTAGATCTTTCATTTCAGCATCAAAGTCAGGAATACTGAAAAAGTGCTAAATTGCACACGCCAGAATCAGTTATTGCCGGAACAAGATTTCAAAACTCTGGTAGTACTACAAAAGCTGTAAATTTGTACACTAACATTGGATTATACCTGGGCATTGGGATTTGCAAAATTATTGTCCCGGCTCAAGATTTAACCCTTTTGCCCTTATAGGCCTGAAAAAAGCTTGTAAAAGCATTTGTATCATCTCTCATAGTCTTAAGTGAAAAGGCTTGCTAATTGGTGTTGAAAAAAGTTGAATCTTCATGGTATTTTTGACTGTTATAGTACTAAGCGAGATTTGAAATTTGGGTTCCTGAAAACAGTTCAATAATAGGTGAATATTCATGATATTTCTTTTCAATTTTCATTGTCAAAATATACAAAATGCCTGTTTCGATTAAATTAGTACTTATAATCATGTTAGAGGTTTTTTAAGTTCATTGATGTGACATTGGAGATACAAAATTTATGTCACTTCCTGTTAGTGAACTGGAGGTGATAAATTTATGATGTCACTTCCTGTTACATCACTTCCTGTTTATGTTTGGATGCCAAGGTCTCCATTTAAGCTCCTTCACAATTGTAACATTTACAGAAGCTTTAATAATTCATATTACGCTTATAACAAACGTTTGCGCTCAATACACAAGTGAAGCAAATAGGTTTGTATTAACTAATTTTGTATGATCTGAATGCATTTTTTATTAGTTTCATTCTATTTCTATTTTATTTGTTCATATATGTTCATATTTAATGTTGGGTTCACTTGCTTTTGTATTTGTGCATTTTTATTTTGTGTTCGAAGAGGATGACACAGTCGATAAAAACAATTTTTCTGTGTATATGAAGTGTATTTGATTTGTTGATTTGAAAACAAATGGTTTATAAGAGTATTTCTAAAGAAACCTGATTGTAAATTTTAAGATTTTTATTTATTTACAATGAGGGCATCTAAGGTGTTGATGCTATGTTAAGATCAAATAATGTGCCAGGATAAAATTGACACATTTTTCATATGTTGAAATTGAAAGTTTAAAAGTTTAATTAGTTTTTTCTTATTACAATAATTTCATGTGTGCAATTATAAATGAGAATTTTCTCTTTTCAATTTTATTGCAAAGTAAGATATTTTCTTTTATTCAATTATGTTTGAATTTATTAGTTGTATGAAAACAAAGATCACTACTAACGTGCACTACATAAACTTCAGAAAGATTTAATTGCATTCAAGCAAGGCCTTGATTTGCTGTTGGGCAATTTCTCCTTTGAATCATCAGATATTCGTAAATTGAAATTGACATGCTCAAATATTTAAACGGAGGTCTATCTTTTATTTTGTTAAAGTGCAGTTTCATTTCAATGTTTGTGTTTTTCCAGAAATATGTTCTTGAATATAAGGGAAGAGGTATGCTTACATACTGGACACCATTAACAAGGGATTACTGAACATTATTAAATTTTGAATTATGATATATTTCTATATACACTTTTGATTAAAAGTCAATAAAATATCTTAAAAATGTCCATATCCATAACTTATTTTGTCAAGTATATTTCTTCTGAACATTTACTATAAAAAATAACATTTGCTGTAAAATGATTCAAAATCTGTATCAACTACTGTGTTCATCTATCATTGCAATTTCATGTGATGAGAAAATTTGTTTTTATTGTTTGTTTAGTTTGAGCAAAAGAAAGCATTTTATGTGTGC
Organism: Steromphala cineraria; assembly: GCA_916613615.1. Classification (NCBI taxonomy): domain Eukaryota; kingdom Metazoa; phylum Mollusca; class Gastropoda; order Trochida; family Trochidae; genus Steromphala; species Steromphala cineraria. The sequence continues at coordinate 19,751,729 of OU744737.1, forward strand.
TTCACACAATTATAGGTTTTAATGTACGTAATTCGGAGGAGTTCTGGTATCAAATATTTACATAATGCCTGATAATTTTAAGAAAGATTTATGTTCAGTAAATACGATCTTTTATAATCGGATTTGTTTGTTTTTTATCATCATATTTTAGTACATCGGCCCTTTAAAGGGGCAGTAGCACATTTTTAGGGAGAAAATAAGGCGATGACAGGAAAATGAAAGTTAATGGTTCCAATTGAAAGACAATGTATTTAAACTAAATGAAGCAGTAATAATTCAAATATATAATGTAAAGTTTAGCTATGCGTTTCCTTTTTCTTACAGAAAATGAATTAAAGGGTGTTCACACAAAATGGCCGCCCTTTGATTTTAAGAAATCTTCATGATACTTTGTCCTCTGACTATGGATAACTGGTTTGTGTTATGAGATTTTTGACAATGTCAAAGTAATACATTTAGCATTAATGCACAATTATCAGTGAAAATTTTAAAATATAAAATTATCAAAAAACGTGCTACTGCCCCTTTAAAGTCAGGGGATCTGAGTGTATGACAACTCAGCTGACTGCCGTGAAGCTATTCCAAAAACTGTCAGGATTCTGCCAAAAAAATTCCTAAAAACAAAAAAAAACCTAGTTTATCTTTGTACTACTCAAAAGAATCTAACTAACATTAGTTCAGTAGAACATGGATATAGCGAACAATCGGATATAGCGAACAATCGGATATAACGAACTCGGATATAGCGAACAATCAGATATAGGGAACAAATTGATACATGGCTACCAAACGCAAGTAGAGAACACCGGATATAGCGAACTAAATTCTTTTGTCCCTTGGAATTCGTTATATCCGTGTTCTACTGTATATTGTCCTTAAAATACTCTGTGTATGTGTGCATCGATAATATTTTTTTTAACAAGGACTATCTTACTGAAATTTTGGAATCAGATACTGAGTGAGATCCAATTTGATGTGAGAAGCATATCAGTCTAAGTAAACCTAGTCTCAATATTATCCTATACTGAGTCTAGAAAGGTCTAGTAGAGGGTCACGTCAGTCGACCTTTCTGCGACCTATGACCCTCCAACGTTATACGTGCGAAGGCAGACTATTGTGGCTTGGTAAGCTGAGTTCTGATTGGTCAATTCGATACGTGGGCTGATGCGACCCTCTATTAGGCCTTTCTAGACTCAGTATAGGATTGAAACGGATAATATTGAGGCTTGGTTTACTTAGACTGGAAGCATTTTGGGGTCAATGAAATTCACACTATGTCCAAAGGTTCAGGTTATTAACAATATGGTCTGGTCTTCGGTGATTTATTTACGATGGAAGTGATATCCATTTTGGTGAAGACCTTCATTAAGACATTTTCCTATAAAAATGTGATGAAGGTTTCCATGTTTAAAAAATAATTTTTTTTTAAAATTCACAAATCAGTAGTGAGAAAACTTTGAACAAAAAGTTTCCTATTGAAGAAAAACATTTAAAGTTGTTGTATATCATAAATACCACTGGAGCGTCCCTTAAATATATATATGAGTAGTACCTATGTCATGAGATATATTTGAGAACTGTAAAAATTGAATTGCAAGATATTACTAGAGTCATCAAAAACTGAAATATATCTGACTTTCCAAATTATAAATTTTCAAATGATCAGAATAGTTATCTTAAAATAACCTATCTGCTTCGAAAAAAAATATGAGTTTTATTTCAATGGAAATTACAAAATAAAATATCAAAAACTTGAAAGCCCAAAATGTCCAAAAATAAAACTTCAAAAGAAAATCCAAAAGGCTAATCCATATGCAAAGTTTTGAGCTGTAGCGAGGTCTTGCACTTTTCGAATTCTGGTACGGAAACAGTAACTACAGAAAATAACCATATCCAATTTTATCTGCTGATTGGTCATAACAAATGGTGACATTATTTCATAAAGGATATGAAAGCTTGAAACAATTTATTTTATTTGATAAAGCCTGCTTAATCTTGATCATTATTCTGTAAAACATTTCTCCTAAAAAAAGACAAAATGGTAAAAAGGAATGGATATTGTGAATTTATTTCCATCATAAGAATCAACATAGCAAAGTTCTAATGGGATGGTTTCTTGAAATTCAACAAAGAACTTCTGCTTGCATTCTTCCAGTCCATACTCGCAGGTTTCAGCACATTGCATTGACACTCCTCGCACTATATGTTCCTTTCTGGAAAACAAGTCAGTGTTATATGTGCTGAACAAATTATTTAGGGATAATGGAAGTTTTTAAGATTCATAGTCATCTGTTCGTCAGTTAATATATACATCAATATCCATAAATCATCATCACTTCTTTTTCAGTATATGTGAAACGAAAATCTAAATCAAAATTACCACTCACAGGCTACAAAACAAACATAACTTTGAATTTATTTTGAAAATAATGTTTGAAAACCATGTACCCATGGTTATAAAATTGGTCAATTTGTATGGTTGACTGTAGAAGTTATAAGTTGAAAAACACAAATGTCATTACTATCATATGTTATTCAATCATAAAATTCAAATGGTAGAAATTCAAGAAACTGGAAAACATCACTTAATCATTAGCAGTGTTTGAAATAAGCGTAGGACCGTAGGCTACGCCGACAGTTATTCATAAGGGCCCACACTTTTCAATATCTGCAGGCACAGGAACCCGATATCGTAAATAAAATGTAGGTAAAACGTGGGTAAGAAAGATCCGTTCCTATATGTATATAGAGTACGGATCTTTCTTACCCACGTTTTACCTACATTTTATTTACGATATCGGGTTCCTGTGTAACATACGCATACCAAGAATGTTATTATTTTAGAGTAAGTCAAATCAGTACTGATAATGAATGCCGACATCACCTTATATTCCCCCTAAAAACGTGCTACTGCCCCTTTAAAACATGTCGAAAATGCTTGAAAGATGTAACCTTAACGGCATTGTGAAAAGAAATAGACATGGCAAAACTACATGGCATTTAAATATAAAAATATGAAATAAAAAATATAAAATGAATAAATGAATGTCAAATAAACGTGATAGAGATGGACATGAGTGGATATGAGGTGTAAAAAGAAGATGATCTAATTATATTGAAGCAGAAACAAAATCGTGAATATTTAAACGAATATTAATAGTAAAGAGAACATGAAAATGTCCATGACAAAACCAAACGTGCATTCCATAAATGTCTAAAACAATATCGCATATTTATGAATATTGAGGACATATGTGAAAGGAGTTGACATAATATATAAGTAAACATATAAACATAAACAACGGGATCTCAGGAAGCTAAAATAAATATTACAAACTTCAGACTATATTTTCATATTCAAATACGGCAGTTCTGCAAATGTAGATAATCAAATAACCGGATTTTCCCTTTTAATATTGTTTGCTGAAATTGATTTTCTGTATTAGTAGATCAAATTCATATGAAATAATTTGGGATGTCGTGGGTCAAAATATCGGAATATTGTAAAACTGAAACTCTATCAGTCCTTTTCGTAGATAGCACATACCTTCAGTGTAAATTGTTGCACTGCCACTGTAGACTTCTGGGTTCACAATATAACATCGGAACTGTCGTCCATTGTCTAGTTGGGTAACTGTGTGCCTCAACTCGGATCTCCCGTTGTTGTTGCAGTTGAACGCCGCGGTAGGGTTACCATATGTGATGTTGGAAAAAGGGTACCTTACCCAACTGGTAGGTATCGCTTGAGAGACATCACGCCATTGCCACACCCAGAACTGAGACTGGTCAGTTGGAAAGTCGCTTCCAATTAGTCCAGTACAGGTGAAAGTGACTAGGGTACCAAGGTCGTAAGCTGCAAAGTCGGGAAACACTAACATCCTGATGTTGTCTGGGTTGACTGTAATAGAGACCACCTGACTCGAAATGTGTTACACTCAGTTTAGCCAAACGGAGTCATTTAAATTTAGTCTCAGTTTTGCAGCGCAAATCGTGGAATTTCTTTCTGATCAAATGGCACAGCCTACCGGCAATTATTACAGGGGGTCTGCAACCTGAGTGTCTAACTTCCATAATTTTATTAGCAGGGCCCCGATAGAGTTGCAAATGATCTTTATATGGACTAATTCGTTTGGTTACAAACCGCTTACAGTTGACAGCCAGTACCAAAAGTGTGTCATGAGACCCCCTTACTCGTCTGGACGCTCTATTTAACGATGGTCAAATAGGTTTCACGAGCTAGGTTGTTGATTCCCCATTAAATGTTGTTTATCAATGTAAAACACGTTTTTGGAACGCATTTTCTTGATTACACAGATTTATATTTATTATCGAGGGATTAAATGCACGCAAACTGACCATTATAAGTTATATTAGCCCTGCAAAACTGTGTCTACAATTTAAGCTCTGTCTAATCCAAGGGAAAGCAGACAGATAAGAAACATCGAAAAATCGAGTAACGAATATCATCGTCGTGGTAGTATCTGATCAATGATCGAAAACAAGGTGAAACCAACATGATTTGTATTTTTACGAACTACGAGTTTTGGATTTTAGAATTGAATTATGTTAATTTTTAAATGAGCAAAACATTATCACATACTAATAGACAATTGTAAGAGAGTTGAATATAATATATCTGAAATAAACATCTCCAGTAGGGGGATTGGGTGTAGGAAGTGCTTGCTTTCAGTTGATAAATTCAAAAGAATTTTTTTGTCATACCCAGGATACACGTCGGGTACAAAATATTTGTCTTTTGGTTAAAATTATCAAATAGACCTTATGGCCAAAGTTACTTACAAACCAAATGATATGTTATACTTATAAGAGTTTAAAATGGTTTTATTACTTCTATTTAATCATGAATTAACGAATTACAACATCAGTGACGAAGGGCCCATCGGTAAAATTGCAATTGAAAGATTTTCAGGAGAAATGTTAAGTTTAATGTCTGTGTTTTGACATGATCAAGAATTTTAATGGCCAACTTCGGACATATATATTGTACAAATGAAACTGATAACATACAAATTTTAAAGTAATCATTCATGAAGAATATTAACCCAGGATGCAAATGTACTTATAACTATATGCGCATGTAAACTGGGCTAAAGATAGCATAGTAAGTATTTACTTCATTAATCTCGCGACTTACCTCTATAAGTAACATTCTGCACAGCGTCTGAATTCCCCGCATTTAGTGGGACGAATAGTGTATTACAGTAGAAGGTATAGCCTTCTAGGTCGTGACATGTCGGATCACTCAGAGAAAATAGGAGAAATTTCGAATTTGACTTAATATCTCCTTGTACAGTTAGTCTTGATCTCAGGGTGCCATCTATTATCTCTGGTTCATCATTGTCAAGCGCTAATTTAATCTGAACCATTTCCAGTTCTAGGTCACCAGGCAATGCATCATGTCGTTTCCTTCCGATAGTTATAGTATAAACAATTGTTGTTCCTGTTGGAGGGGTGCAGGTTCCATTCAGGGCTGACGGATTTACACCTCCAATTTGAATTTGGCTTGGCGTGATGGTCAATGTAGTTCCAGACACTAAAAGAAAAGTGATTACTGGATGTATGTTTATTTTTTTACAAGGATTTTTTTCTTTTAAACAAATGTAGACGTTTATACATATGGCTCACAATTCTATTCACTAGTGCTGAAGGCGCTATCAACTTATCTTACAAAATTGGCATAGCGTATTTGTCGCTAGAAGCACAGGGGTTCGATCCCGGAGTGGACAATATAAAAAAATATTCAAAACCTGGACTTTTGCACTAATATATCGTTTTCATATATTGAGATAACCCTACATCTCAAATTTGAACGAAATCAGTCAAGAAAAAAGTCCAGGTTTTGAATATTTTTTTTATATTGTCCAAACCGAGATTCAAACCCCTGTCGCTTAAAGGACACAGCCATCACTAACTACTCTCCACCAAGTTTCCTTGACCCTACCGTAAATCCTTGAAACGCCCGGCAATTATTGATTTCAACCACCGATTTTACCATTGATTATTTAAGGTATGTAAATATTCGATGCAGGTGATTATCCATATAAAAATCCGTATAACGATGTTAAAAACTGCATCAGAATGCATATATAAAATATCAAGTAGGTGATATTGACAAGTTTTTTGTGTGTGTTAAATCTTGTCGGGTTATTAACTATTGTGGTTATGCATTGTGGTGAAACCTGAACAACATTGACTGGAAGAAGCAAACGATGGGCTGTACAGCCCTAAAATTCAGTGTAGCATTGCACCCAAACCTTACTGCATCTAGAACAGTTCTCTACTGCAGACAAAGTTGCCAAGCCCCTGGTGATATTCAAACCAGGACCCGTCGATCAAAGGCCCAACGCGCTGCGCTATCCCTGTTAAATCTTACAGGGCTGATATTCTAGGCAGGCGATTTTTCATTCCAACAACGGCTAAGACTGGGAGATTATTCAAGTTAGGCGATTATTGAAGGACTTAAGCCTCGTTTGCACTTGCCTGCAAAATGCCTAAGCTGTATTCAGAGGAAGAAATCGTACAGTGAAATCAACAAATTGGCCTGACAATAAAGTTTTTCATGAATGGCGTACACCAGCTTATTAAGGATTTCGACAACTTGTAAGCGATCTTCCGCCATTGTCCGGATTTTTTACCACCAAAATCATCTGCCTTTATCCGCAGCCTGCCGCCATTGTCCACCAAAGCAAGCTTCGTATTCACCAATTTGCAACATATTCCGCCAATGGTCCGCCAAGTTCCAACTCGATCCGATTTGGACAAAACAGAGTCCTCCATCCGCCACCAAGTACCACTCCCTACCTCTCTCGACCGCTCATTGCCGCAGTATAGGCATGCGGAACCAGGCGAAATCAAGCGTGCACACATTTTTGGGTCACGCGTGAGCACGCTACAGCCCCTATATAAGTATCAGGTATTATCTTTGCCATTCAGCAACAAGATGTCAAGCTGTCACCGTCGAAATGTTTCGAGGAAATCATAGAGAAGTAGAGAGGCAACAGAGAAGATGAAGAATCAAACTTGCAGGAGCAGTTTGTTTGGTACTTATAGACGTTTTTGAAAGACAAGAGAGAGAACGACAGGTTGAACAGGATGACCGTAAGAAGAAGACTAGAAAGACCAGGCGTTTGTGGGTCAGAGAATGGCCGTCCAGATGGCCTGACTATGGCCAATATCACCAGTTGCTGACAGGATTACATAGAGAAGATATCAGAGGCTACAAGAATTTCCTGCGCATCACACCAGATATGTTTCACGAAATAGTTGAAAGGCTCACCCCCAACACTGGAAAAGAAAGCAACCTTCATGAGGCAACCACTGGAAGTAGGTCTAAAACTGGCAACCACCCTCCGCTTCCTGGCCAGTGGTGACTCTTATCCAAGTCTGCAGTACAGATTCCGGGTGCATGTTGGCACAATATGCAAGTTCATACCTGAAGTTTGCCAAGCTATCGTACAAGCCTGAAGTTCTGGTGTGTCCAAAGACCCCAGAAGAATGGAAGCATGTGGCCGAGGGTTTCAGCACTCGCTGGAACTACCACAATTGTCTGTGCGCCCTAGACGGCAAGCATGTAGCCATGAAGAAATCACCATCTGCAGGATCATTCTACTACAACTACAAACACTGTCACAGCAAAGTACCTATAGCATTGGTTGATTCTGGTTACAAGTTCCTGTATCTGGATGTTGGTGCTGAAGGAGAAGCCTCAGATGGTGGCATATGGAGTCATTGCACCCTACACGGGGCTATAGAAGATGGTCGAGCCAATTTGCCTACACCTGCACCCATGCCCTACCACTTCGTTGCCGATGATGCCTTCGCCCTGAAAACGTGGCTGATGAAACCTTTCTCTCACAGGTCCCAAGTCAATAGAGAGCTTACCTACAGCTACCGATTGTCCCATGCTTGACGTGTGGTTGTAAATGCGTTTGGTATCTTGTCTCAGAGGTAATTATATTACTTTGTAATAAGCATGTAAAATGTAATTATAGGATGGTCTGCCGTATAAATAATCATCTGTCATATGCATATGCAATATATTCTTACTTTATATATTTATTTCATGTGCGTCACCTCTTTTTGTAGGTTCCGATGTTTCTCTAGCACATTGCACCTAGAGCCGGAGACAATCAACCAGATAACTCTGTATGCATGCGTTCTTCACAACTTGATACTACACAGATACCCACTGTCCATCAACGAGGTTGACTCTGAGGACCCAGTAACACACGTCATGAGACCAGGTGCATGGAGGGACAATGAACAGTTAGAGAGTTTGAGAAGCATGCAGGGCCGAAAATACAGTAAGGAGGCCAAGGACCAACGTGATTACCTGTCCCACTACTATTCATCACCTGCAGGATCTGTTCCATGGCAGGATAAAATGATGTTCCCTGAACAGAGACCGTAAATTGCTACACAACTTGTGACATTGGTGTATACTGCATTTCTGAAAGACACTGGTGAAATTGCATTACTGGCAAAAGTGTGACTGTAGGTCTGTTGATGTAAATAGTTACATGTATTTCGGTTATTAAATTGTATTGTAACGTATCACTTGAAGAAGATTCTTATCACTTGAGGAAGTTCACAAGTTGAAATCTGAACACTGAGTATAGAGTACGACAGCATTAACCATGCAATGACAGAGGCCTGTCCTTAACTTAGTTATGTTAGGCGCATACATGTATATATTTCAACATTAAAACATCGCTTTACTGCAAATTGTAGAGCCAACATATATAAGTTAAAGAGAATCCTCACTAAGCGATGAAACTAAACATCACTTTAAAAAACGAAGAGCAAATACTGTTTTCATTCATCACAAGTGTATTAAACAGAACATATTAAAACAGCAACATAAACATATATACATAGGAGGCACTTCATGGTCACAGGACTTCTATTCCTCCTCCCCTCTCGATTGTGGGGTGTTGAGGGTCTCGTATTCCTTGAATGAGAGCGAGGTTGCAACCTCCAAACTTGAGTCGGCCGAACCAGTGGACGTCCTGGGGTGGAGGTGGGGTCTCGGGGTCAGGAATTATCGCAGGGGTGGGCTGGACCTCGGGCTCTGGTTCGAGAGCACAGCACACTGTCTTCCTCTTTTTGCTTGTTTTTCGCTTTCCAGGCATGGTTTCAATGGTTTCTGAGTCAATAGCGAGATAAAAATGAAATTGGGGTGGGTGGTTATATACACACGCGGAGTGTCAGCGGAAGTGATTTGCTTGACGAAAATGTCACGTACTGCAGTTCTGTTCTAGCGGCAGACAGCGGTACACAGTTTATTTAGTTTTAATAAGTTATAGACTGGCGGACAATGGCCCCGGCCAGGCTTAGACCTGACCAGAAGAGCGCGGGTTCTTTTGATGATTAACACCTGGCCGACATCAAAGAAATTGAGTAAGCGGGATACTCGGCTGTTCTGAGCAGAAATGATTTTCCCGTGGATGTTAATAGCGGCAGATAGCAGAAGAGAGCGGAGAACAGCGGAGGACAGCGTGTATATTTTGGCGGATAATGGCTTCGAATTTTCCGTTTACACTTGTCCACGTTTAGTAAAAATGGTTTGCGCATACTTCACGCGATGTTCCGTAAGCAAATTGCGGAGGCGATTTTCAAACTGCTTTGAAAAAATCCTCCGCTGTTTTCCACACAGTACGCCATGGTAAACCCAATTAAAACCTTATAGAACAGTTTACGGGATGATTTTACGTTTATCCGCTTGGTGTACTCTAGAACAAGATTTTTGGCGTGCCCTCTTGGAGGCATTTTGCGGGCAAGTGTAAACGAGGCATTCCGGAATGCACATTTTGAATAAAGGTGTTTGAACTCACACCGTCTAATCGTCTTTCTCTTCAAGCCAAGATGCAACAATAATGGTTTTCAACAATGATCGTTTGCATCAATAATGCTTTGCAACAATAATGGATTGCAACAATGGTGGATTGCAAAATTCACTGTGTGAGTGTCGATTGACTCATGTCTAGGGTAACTGTGGTTTGTGCGAACGTTATAAATTGTTACATTTAGTCGTGAAGTTCCAATCGTTGTTGAAGAGTTTAAGTTAAGGTTCAGTATAACGCCTAAATAAAGGTATAAACTCGCGATTTTGTTAGAAAAGCTACTGGTGTGGCTGAACATCTTAAAAGTTATATTTGAAATCCAAAAGCATTATCCACAGTTTACTGTAAGACAGATTCGAGGTTATAGCTAGTATTGACCGTGATTCCAGTGTTTGTAGATATATAATATTGTTGTTAATGATTTCATTTAAAACCTTTGTTGAATATTCGACGTTTAAGCGTGTGAGACAATTTCATGTCATAGCAGCAATATAAGTATTTTGACGCCTTCATCGACATGAAATTTGATGAGATTCGTCTCTATTTGCAATAGACTTACCTTGTTGCACAGCCATTGATGTCATTAGGAAAACATTCAGAAATAGCAAAGACTCCATTTCTGCGTCTTTGACGAACGATTGTGACCAAAATATTGATACTAAGCACCGCTCTCACCCTGTCAAGTGACTTGAACACCTGCTCTCGAACTACCTGTGGCGTAGTTTCACTAAATAAAAAGATTACGAAATATAGGTCGAAAACTCTTCCTACAATCTGATACTGTCAAATATCGTAAGATATTAAGTGGATACTTATTGATCTTCAATGTAATACCATTTAATTTAAAGGAATGATTGATTTAGTATATCATTAAGCTGGTGAAATTAGTTGAAAAACAAATAATTCACATAAATGGTACAATATATCATTCAATGAATTACAAAATCTTTTATAGTGTTTCAGTATAATGCATGGGTAAATAGAGAATCTCATTTGAATGTCTTGTGATATATAATAAATCAACAGGAATTGATAAGAGTTACAAATATTCGAGGCTTATATGTTAGCAATGGGTCGCTATCTTTGATAACACAAGACACAAAGATAAACTACCATACCATTCAAAATCGTTTTTCATTACATGAAATGCACTTTCCATACATCTAACATTGCCATATCCTAGGAGATATCGTTTGATTTTAACAGGCGATATGTAATAGTTACTAGTTTTTGTATGCATCGGACAATGACAGGGACATTTTTTTCCGAGAAGCCAGTATGCTTGTAACTGACTTACATCTCACTTAATCCGAGTACAATCAACCACAAAATTAATAGTTTTGAAAAAAATTTAAAGTTTCGATAACCTTTCAAGGGCCACTTCATGTTTTATGAATGAAGTTTGTAGTTCTATGAATGGTGTACGAGCAGGTGCTTCTTGCTTGTCAAGCGCTAGGCATGTGCTTCTTGTGTGTCAAAGCGCAAGACACGAAGTACATGTTTTGAGCTTGCAGACTTCGTGCACTCCATGAATATGAGCCTGTTTCAAGACTAAGTTTCACAGGTTGTCCATTTCTGTTTCGATTTTGAAAGTAGAAGACACGTTATTAGAGTCCTCATAGACAGCTACGTTTTGACAGTGGTTTCTACTTCAGAAACGTTTCTCTTGGATTTCTAATACTGTTATCATAGTTGTTATAATCATCATCATCATCATCATTATTTTTTAAGATTGTATTTCAATCATTTTCCTATTTCTCTGATTCAGTGTCAGCAGTGGGGAAGATCAACTCGAAAAGCTGGCGCAACTCGAACGTCTTCTAGCGCAGGCCCAGGCTGATAAACGCCACCTGGTGGAAGAACAGGTAACATTTCAACATCACGGCATCCTGTTACAGGATACGAAGGTTACACTTACTCCACTAATCTGTACCCTGGGCTCAGAAGCTAGATTCGCTCGCGCTGCCCAACTTGGGATATAGTCTGCTAGCAATAGTGATGATATTGCATCATTTGTAGAAGTGACGTCAAACCATTGTACCCATGATGTTTGCCCTTCTCTTCTTTGTCAAACAACGTCATCGAAATTATATAATCGTTTACTGATGAGACAGCAATAAGATGATGAGTGCTGTACGTTGTTACTAAAGGGACATAACTCTCTGCTGGAATCAATTACAAACATTCCTACTCTTTTATTTGTTTTTTGGCTCACACAAGCATTTTGATTATTCCAAACAAGAGGTGTGATTATCAATTTCAATATATCGTAGTATTCCAGAATCTTAATACAGCGGGTGTACTTAATCTGATGATACACATAGCGTGATACATATTGTTGACTTTATAATTGCTCATTTTGCCTGAAAATTAGAGTATTTGTAATAGTTCATGTTTCATTTTGTTCAAAACCTTGAAAGATACGATCGTGATGTGTATGGTTTTGAATAATATTCAGACATCAAGATACGTAAGCTATGGTGAAAAACGGGGCTTGAAAAGTACTTGAATTTTGTTTTAATACTGGAAAATACTTGAATTTATAATGCTTACGAAATGTCCTGAAAAAGTACTGGGATTTCACGTTAATGTCCTTGAAATTTTCAAAAATATACTGAAATTTCCCATGACATGGATCACAATCGAAAACACAAAAGTATCATCATTCTGCTAACTGCCAAAATTTGATAGAGTATGAAATGAAACGAAACCAGTCAGTGAGCTTCCAATCATTCCAATGAAATTGGTAGTTTCCGCTTCTCAAGATCGATTTTTTTTCGTGAAATTCCGATGTCCAATGCAGCACTTTGGAAAATGGCGGCATCAAAACCGAGAGTTTTGCGAATATATGTACTTGAAAAGTGGTAAAATGTCCTTGAAAAGTACTGGAATTTTATTCTGTTTTAGCTGTATGAACTATGCTAATAACGATAATGATTTTGACCGTCTGTCTGTGAAGGTACACCTGCGGGAGGCGGAGATGGTGGCGCTGCATGAAGAGCGACAGAAGAGGGAAACCCTGGAGCGGAAGTTACGGGAGGAGACCATGTTGAGGGAAGAAATGGTCCAGCAACAAGTCAAAATGAGGGAGAAACAGATTCAACAGGTTTGTACTGCTTATAGACTTATGAGACTTAGATGATATCTAGGCTTGGACGGAGGAAAGGGGAATCTAATTTACCAAGGGAGAGTGGAAAGGGGAAAGAGGAATTGAAATGGTAAAGGAACAAGTCAAATGAGGGAGAAACAGACTCAACAGGTCTGTATTGCTTATAAGGCTTCAATAATAATATCTAGAAAGGGAGGAATTCCATATTCATAAACACCAATCTCAAAATTCTATTTCTCTTCCAGGCGCGGCCCCTCACAAGGTATCTACCAATCAGAAACAAGGAATTCGACCTCAAGCAGCATATTGAAACTGCAGGTCACAATATTGACGCCTGTTCCCACGTGTTTTTGACGTCTTCTAGTTGCCGTGGTTTCCTACATAAAATGGGAAACAAGTTCAAGACCTGGCATAAACGATGGTTTGTGTTTGATCGTGTGAAGCGATCGCTGTTGTATTACGTGGACAAAGGCGAAACGAAGGCGAAAGGAGGTATCTACTTCCAAGCTATTGAGGAGGTCTATGTGGATCATTTACGGACGGTGAAAAGTCCGAACCCAAAACTGACATTTTGTGTGAAAACCTACGATAGAACATATTATCTAGTGGCACCAACCCCTGAAGCAATGAGAATATGGATTGATGTTATATTCACGGGGGCGGAAGGATACCAACAGTTTCTATGATATTCATGTATTGATATTGTGCTAGATCTTTCATTTCAGCATCAAAGTCAGGAATACTGAAAAAGTGCTAAATTGGACACGCCAGAATCAGTTATTGCCGGAACAAGATTTCAAACCTCTGGTAGTACTATTAAATTTGTACACATTATACCTGGGCATTGGGATTTGCAAAATTATTGTCCCGGCTCAAGATTTAACCCTTTTGCCCTTACAGGCCTGAAAAAAAGCATTTGTATCATCTCTCATAGTCTTAAGTGAAAAGGCTTGCTAATTGGTGTTGAAAAAAGTTGAATCTTCATGGTATTTTTGACTGTTATAGTACTAAGCGAGATGTGAAATTTGGGTTCCTGAAAACAGTTCAATATTATAGGTGAATATTCATGATATTTCTTTTCGATTTTCATTGTCAAAATATACAAAATGCCTGTTTTGATTAAATTAGTACTTATAATCATGTTACAGGTTTTTAAGTTCATTGATGTGACATTGGAGATACAAAATTTATGTCACTTCCTGTTAGTGAACTGGAGGTGATAAATTTATGATGTCACTTCCTGTTACATCACTTCCTGTTTATGTTTGGATGCCAAGGTCTCCATTTAAGCTCCTTCACAATGGTAACATTAACAGAAGCTTTAATAATTCATATTACGCTTATAACAAACGTTTGCGCTCAATACACAAGTGAAGCAAATATTTTTTGATTAACTAATTTTGTATGATCTGAATGCATTTTTTATTAGTTTCATTCTATTTCTATTTTATTTGTTCATATATGTTCATATTTTATGTTGGGTTCACTTGCTTTTGTATTTGTGCATTTTTATTTTGTGTTCGAAGAGGATGACACAGTCGATAAAAACAATTTTTCTGTGTATATGAAGTGTATTTGATTTGTTAATTCTGAATACAAATTGTTTATAAGAGTATTTCTAAAGAAACCTGATTGTAAATTTTAAGATTTTTATTTATTTACAATGAGGGCATCTAAGGTGTTGATGCTATGTTAAGATCAAATAATGTGCCAGGATAAAATTGACACATTTTTCATATGTTGAAATTGAGAGTTTTAAAGTTTAATTAGTTCTTTCTTATTACAATAATTTCATGTGTGCAATTATAAATGAGAATTTTCTCTTTTTCAATTTTATTGCAAAGTAAGATATTTTCTTTTATTCAATTATTTTTGAATTTATTAGTTAAATGAAAACAAAGATCACTACTCACGTGCACTACATAAACTTCAGAAAGATTTAATTGCATTCAAGCAAGGCCTTGATTTGCTGTTGGGCAATTTCTCCTTTGAATCATCAGATATTCGTAAATTGAAATTGACATGCTCAAATATTTAAACGTAGGTCTATCTTTTATTTTGTTAAAGTGCAGTTTCATTTCAATGTTTGTGTTTTTCCAGAAATATAAGGGAAGTGGAATGCTTATACATACTGGACACCAATATATTAAGGGATTACTGAACATTATTTAATTTTGAATTATGATATATTTCTACATACACTTTTGATAAAATATCAATAAAATATCTTTAAAATGTCCATATCCATACCTTATTTTGTCAAGTATATTTCTTCTCAACATTTACAATAAAAAAATAACATTTGCTGTAAAATCATTCAAAATCAGGATCAACTACTGTGTTCATCTGTCATTGCAATTTCATGTGATGAGAAAATTTGTTTTTATTGTTTGTTTAGTTTGAGCAAAAGAAAGCATTTTATGTGTGCTTCACACAATTATAGGTTTTAATGTACGTAATTCGGAGGAGTTCTGGTATCAAATATTTACATAACGCCTGATAATTTTAAGAAAGATTTATGTTCAGTAAATATGATCTTTTATAATCGGATTTGTTTGTTTTTTATTTTCATATTTTAGTACATCGGCCCTTTAATGGGGCAGTAGCACGTTTTTGGAGGAATATAAGGTGATAACAGGAAAATGAAAATTAATGGTTCCAATTGAAAGACAATGTATTAAAACTAAATGGAGCAGTAATAATTCAAATATATGATGTAAAGTTTAGCTATGCGATTCCTTTTTCTTACACTAAATGAATTAAAGGTGTTCACACAAAATGGCCGCCCATTGATTTTAAGAAATCTTCATGATACTTTGTCCTCTGACTATGACTGATTGGCTTGTGTAATGAAATTTATTACACAATCAAAATAATATATTTAGCAATAACATACAATCATCAGTGAAAATTTTGAATAATAAAATTATGAAAAAACGTGCTACTGCCCCTTTAAGGTCGGGGGATCTGGGTGTGTGACAACTCAGCTGACTGCCATGAAGCTATTCCAGAGATTGTCAGAATTCTGCCAAAAAAAATCCTAAAAACGAAAAAAATAATTTTTTACCTTTGTACTACTCAAAAGAATCTAATGAACATTAGTACAGTAGAACATGGATATAGCAAACTCGGATATAGTGAACAATCAGATATAGTGAACAAATTGATGCATGGCGGCCAAACGTCGGATATACACCGGATATAGCGAATTAAATTCTTTGGTCCCTTGGAATTCGTTATATCCGTGTTCTACTGTATATTGTCCTTAAAATACTCTGTGTATGTGTGCATCGATAATAGTTTTTTTTTTAACAAGGACTATCTTACTGGAATTTTGGAATCAGATACTGAATGTGATCCAATTTGATGTGAGAAGCATATCAGCCTTAGTAAACCTAGCCTCAATATTATCCGTTTCACTGCTTTTCTGAATCTAGAAAGGTCTAGTAAAGGGTTGCGTCAGCCGACCTTTCTGCGACCTATGACCCTCCAACGTTATACGTGTGAAGGCAGACTATTGTGGCTTGGTAAGCTGAGTTCTGATTGGTCAATTCAATACGTGGGCTGACGCGACCCTCTATTAGGCCTTTCTAGACTCAGTATAGGATTGAAACGGATAATATTGAGGCAAGGTTTACTTAGACTGGAAGCATATTGGGGTCAATGAAATTCACACTATGTCCAAAGGTTCAGGTTCTTAACAACATGGTCTGGTCTTCGGTGATTTATTTACGATGGAAGTGATATCCATTTTGGTGAAGACCTTCATTAAGACATTTTCCTATAAAAATGTGATGAAGGTTTCGATGTTTAAATAATAATTTTTTTTTAAAGTTCACAAATCAGTAGTGAGAAAACTTCGAACAAAAAGTTTCCTATTGAAGAAAACATTTAAAGTTGTTGTATATCCTAAATACCACTGGAGCGCCCCTTAAATATATATATGAGTAGTACCTATGTCATGAGATATATTTCAGAACTGTGAAAATTGAATTGCAAGATAATACTAGAGTCATCAAAAACTGAAATATATCTGACTTTCCAAATTATAAATTTTCAAATGATCAGAATAGTTATCTTAAAATAACCTATCTGCTTTGAAAAAAAATATGAGTTTTATTTCAATGGAAATTACAAAATAAAATATCAAAAACTTGAAAGCCCAAAATGTCCAAAAATAAAACTTCAAAAAGAAAATCCAAAAGGCTAATCCATATGCAAAGTTTTGAGCTGTAGCGAGGTCTTGCACTTTTCGAATGCTGGTACGAAAACAGTAACTACAGAAAATAACTATATCCAATTTTATCTGCTGATTGGTCATAACAAATGGTGACATTATTTCATAAAGGATATGAAAGCTTGAAACAATTTATTTTATTTGATAAAGCCTGCTTAATCTTGATCAATATTCTGTAAAACATTTCTCCTAAAAAAAGACAAAATGGTAAAAAGGAATGGATATTGTGAATTTATTTCCATCATAAGAATCAACATAGCAAAGTTCTAATGGGATGGTTTCTTGAAATTCAACAAAGAACCTCTGCTTGCATTCTTCCAGTCCATGCTCGCAGGTTTCAGCACATTGCATTGACACTCCTCGCACTATATGTTCCTTCCTGGAAAACAAGTCAGTGTTATATGTGCTGAACAAATTATTTAGGGATAATGGAAGTTGTTAAGATTCATAGTCATCTGTTCGTCAATTAATATATACATCAATTTTCATAAATCATAATCACAAAATTTTCTTTTACGGTATATGTTAAACGAAGATCTAAATCAAAATTACCACTCACAGGCTACAAAACAAAGATAACTTTAAATATATTTTGAAAATCATTTTTTAAAACCATGCACACGCGGTTATAAAATTGATCGATTTGTAGGGTTGACTGTAGAAGTTATAAGTTGAAAAACACCAATGTCATTACTATGTTATTCAATCATAAATTCAAATGGTAGAAATTCAAGAAACTGGAAATCACCTTAAAGGGAGTAGCGCGTTTTAAGGGGGATTATCGGGTGATGTCAGGAAAATGAATATTAATGGTTCCTATTGAAAGATAATGTATTTTAACTAAATGGAGTAGTAGTAATTCAGATATATAACGTAAAGTTTAGCTATGCGATTGCTTTTTCTTACACAAAATGAATTAAAGGGACCATTTGAGCGAGGTATTTTTTGTGGAAACGAAATTCAGGAGGACTTTCCTGTTTACAACTATATATGATTTTTACATGATGTGTTCACACTAAATCCATATATATGTTTGTGAGATAAGCATTTTAGTTGTTAAAGATTGGAAAATTTGACAACAAATAAAGTGTATCACCAAAAAAATAAAAACATCGTGAAATGAAGCCAATCATCAAAGCTACTCTCATGGAATGCATTACTACGACAAAATGCTGTTGCAACTGAAAACTTTTATCAATCTTCTATCAATCAAGTAGTTAGTACTTAATTTTGTTATTGAATATAAGCACAATTGTTTTCTTGCAATGCTAACCTTCAAAATGGCGGATGAAAGCCGCTCGAGCGGTGCCTTTAAAGGTCTTCACACAAAATGGCCGCCAACAGATTTTCTGTGAATCTTTAACTTTGTCCTCAGACTATTGATGATTGGCTTGTGTAATGAGATTTTTGACACGGTCAAAATAATACATTTAGCATTAACTGAAAATATAGAATTATCGGAAAACGTGCTACTGCCCCTTAAATCATTAGCAGTGTTTGAAAAAAGTGTAGGACCGCAGGCGACACCGACAGTTATTCACAAGGGCCCACACTTTTCAATATCTGCAGGTCCTTACAGGCTCACTGTTTTTTATATGATACTGTTCCGTCCTAACAATACTTGCTGTACAAAAATATTTCCATGCTAAACCCTCATGACTATCACTCTAAACTGATAACAGTGCTGTGTATTTATAACATACTCATACCAAGAATGTTATTTTAGAATAAGTCAAATCAGTACTGATAATGAATACCAACAGTTTCGTAGTTAGGGATACAGTTTTCCTATCTGTTCAAACACTGATCACTAGTCTTGAAAAGGATGTTTTTTTGCAACGATCACCAAATGCTCAGACACTCTTCTTGTAGCGACTGACAAGCTTTGGATATTTTACGAGCGTTTCTATCGGAGGTTATTTCTCACTAAAAGCATGTTGAAGACATAAATAGCAAACTTCATTTTATCAGAAGAAAAGGCTTTTGCTGAAGATACAGTGGCCAAACTTAATAAATGATGTTATTTCATAAAAACAATCTGACTGTTGTTAAAAATAATTCTTCTCACATTGGTCTAATGGTTTAACATAAAGTCCATAGACAAATCTATTTCCCTAATGTTTCAACTTAAAGCATTCTCTCCATAACCATACAATAACTGGGGTATGACTGAGTTGCCTCTGTGGGGAGAGAATGACTTAAAGGGGCAGGAGCACGTTTTCCGAAAATTTTATATCTTACATTTTTCACTGATAATTTAACGTTAATGCTTAATGTATTATTTTGATAGTGTCAAAAATCTCATTACACAAAGCAAACATCCATGGAGAACAAATTATTAAGATGAACATAAAGGTCCATCAGCGGCCATTTTGTGTGAACACCATAATTAATTTTGTGCAAGAAAGATAACTTTACATTATATATTAATTTTTTCCTGGTTCATTTAGTTTTATAACATTGTCTTTCAATTGGAACCATTTATTTTCATTTTCCTGACATCACCTTATAGTCCCCCTAAAAACGTGCTACTGCCCCTTAAAACCATTTCGAAAATGCTTGAAAAATTTAACATTACGGCCATGTTAAAAGAAATAGACATGACAAAACTACATGACATTTAAATATACAAATATATGAAATATAAAATATAAAATGAATAAATGAATGTCAAATAAACGTGATAAAAGTGGACATGAGTGAATATGAGGTGTAAAAAGAAGATGATCTATTTATATTGAAGCAGAAACAAAAACATCAGAAACATCAATATTTAAATGAATATTAAAAGTAAAGAAAACATGAAATTGTCCATGACAAAAACAAACATGCATGCGATTAATGTCTAAAACAATATCGCATATTTAAGAATATTGAGGACAAATGTGAAAGGGATTGACATAAGTAAACATATAAACAACGGGATCTCAGGAAGCTAAAATAAAAATTAAAAACTTAAGACTATATTTTCATATTCAAATACGGTAATTCTTCAAATGTAGATACAAATCAAATAACCGGATTATTCCTTTTAATGTTGTTTGCTGAAATTGATTTTCTGCATTAGTAGATCAAATTCATATGAAATAATTTGGGATGTCGTGGGTCAAAATATCGGAATATTGTAAAACTGAAACTCTATCAGCCCTTTTCGTAGATAGCACATACCTTCAGTGTAAATTGTTGCCTTGCCACTGTAGAGTTCTGGGTTCACAATGTAACATCGGAACTGTCTTCCATTATCTAGTTCCGTGACTGTGTGCCTCAACTCGGATCTTCCGATATAGTTGCAGTTGGCCGCCGCGGTAGGGTTACCATATGTGATGTTGGAGTAGGGGTACCTTACCCAACTGGTAGGTATCGCTTGAGATACATCACGCCATTGCCACACCCAGAAATTAGACATGTCAGTTGGAAAATCGCTTCCAATTAGTCCAGTACAGGTGAAAGTGACCAGGGTGCCAGGGTCGTAAGCTGCATAGTCGGGAAACACTAACATCCTGATGTTATCTGGGTTGACTGAAATAGAGACCACCTGACTCGAAATGTGTTACACTCAGTGTAGCCAAACAGAGTCATTTAAATTTAGTCTCAGTTTTGCAGCCCAAATCTTGGAGATTTCTTTCTGATCAAATGGCACAGCCTACAGAAAATTATTAAATATTGTTTAGCAATGTCAAACACGTTTTTGGAACGCATTTTCTTGATTAAACGGATTTGAATTTATTATCGAGGGATTAAATGCACGCAAAATGACAATTTTACTACACGGCTGGGAAAAGATTGAGGTAAGTTATATTTGCCTTGCAAAACTATGTCTACAATTTAAGCTCTTGTCTAATCCAAATGAAAGCAGACAGATAAGAAACATCGAAAATCGAGTAACGAATATCATCGTCGTGGTAGTATCTGATCAATGACCGAAAACAAGGTGAAACCAACATGATTTGTATTTTTACGAACTACGAGTTTTGGATTTTAGAATTGAATTATGTTAATTTTTAAATGAGCAAAACATTATCACATACTAATAGACAATTGTAAGAGAGTTGAATATAATATATCTGAAATAAACATCTCCAGTAGGGGGATGGGGTGTATGAAGGGCTTCCTTTCAGTTGATAAATTCAAAAGAATTTTTTTGTAATACCAAGGATACACGTCGGGTACAAAATATTTGTCTTTTGGTTAAAATTATCAAATAGACCTTATGGCCAAAGTTACTTACAAACCAAATGATATGTTATACTTCTAAGAGTTTAAAATGGTTTTATTACTTCTATTTAATCATGAATTAACGAATTACAAGGGCCCATCGGTAAAATTGCAATTGAAAGAATTTCAGGAGAGATGTTAAGTTTATCATCAAGAATTTTAATAAATGGCCAACTTCGGACAAATAGATTGTGCGAATGACAGTGATAACGTATAAATTTTAAAGTAATCATTCACAAAGAATATTAACTCAGGATGCAAATTTACTTATAAGTATATGTGCGCATGTAAACAGGGCTAAAGATAGCCAAGTAAGTATTTACTTCATTAATCTCGCGACTCACCTCTGTAAGTAACATTCTGCCAAACATCATTATTCCCTGCCGTTGCTTTGAGAAACTCTGTATCACAGAAGAAAGTATAACCTTTTAGGTCATTACAGGTCGGATCCCTCAGAGAAAATCGGAGAAATTTTGAAGCAGACTATCTCCTTGTACAGTTAGTCTTGATCTCAGGTTGTCATCAGTTATATGTGGTTCACCATTGTCAAGTGATAAGTGAATCCGAACCATTTCCAGTCCTAAATCACCAGGCAATGCAGTAAGTTTCCTATAGATACCTATAAAATAAAGAGATCTTCCTGTAGTAGGGATGCAGGTTCCATTCAGGGCTGTTGGATTTGCACCTCCAATTTGAACTACGCTTGGTGTTATGGTCAATGTAGTTCCAGACACTAAAAGAAAAGTGATTACTGGATGTATGTTTATTTTTTACAAGGATGTTCTCTTCTTTTAAACGAATGTAGACATTTATATATATGGCTCAAAATTCCATTCACTAGTGCTCAAGGCGCTATCAACTCAATTACCATTGTCTTACCAAATTGGCATAGCGTTATTGTCGCTAGAAGCACAGGGGTTTGAATCCCGGAGTGGACAATATAAAAAAAATATTCAAAACCTGGACTTTTGCACTCATAGATCGTTTTCATATGTTGAGATAAACCTACATCTCAAATTTGAACGAAATTAGTCAAGAAAAAAGTCCAGGTTTTGAATATTTTTGTTGTATTGTCCAATCCGAGATTCGAACCCCTGTCGCTAGAAGGACACAGCCATCACTAACTACTCTCTACAAAGTTTCCTTGACCATACCGTAAATCCTTGAATCGCCCGGCGATTATTGCAATTGATTTCAACCACCGATTTTACCCGCGATTATTTAAGCTATGTAAATATTAGATGCAGGCGATTATTCATATAACGATGTTAAATACTGCATCAGAATGAATACAAAATATCAAGTAGGTGATATTGACAAGTTCTTTTTGAGTTAAATTTTGTTGGGTTATTAACTATTGTGGTTAAACCTGAACAACATCGACTGGAATAAGCGAACGATGGGTTGTACTGCGCTAAAATTCAGTGTAGCATTGCTACCAAACCTTACTGCATCTAGAACAGTTCTCTACTGTAGACAAAGTTGCCAAGCCCCTGGCGGGATTCGAACCACGGACCTGTCGATCCGAGGCCCGACACGTTAACCACTGCGCTATCCCGCCCTGTTAAGTCTTACAGGGCTGTTACTCAAGGCAGGCGAATTTTTATTCCAACTACAGCTTAGACTCGGAGATTATTCAAGTTAGGCGATTATTGAAGGACTTACCGTATGCACATTTTGAATAAAGGTGTTTGAACTCACACCGTCTGACAGTGTGGTTACGCTTTCTCTTCAAGCCAAGATGCGATTAAAAACAAAATTTTCACAAACCGGACGCTCTCCAACATGCGGTTAAAATTACAAAAAATTTAGGGATATAAAGGCATAATCTTAATAATATTTTTTAACTTTCAGTTTCACTTTTCATTAAAATCCCTAACTTCTGAACCATATACCAAAATTGGCACTATAATAGGACAACATATAAAAACAATCTTGTAATAATGGTTTGCAACAATAATTGATTTCAACAATAATGGTTTGCAACAATAATTGATTGCAACGATAATGGTTTGCAACAATAATTGATTGCAACAATGATGGATTGCAACAATAATGGATTGCAACAATGATGGATTGCAACAATAAGTGATTGCAACAATAATGGATTGCAACAATAATTGATTGCAACGATAATGGTTTGCAACAATAATTGATTGCAACAATGATGGATTGCAACAATAATGGATTTCAACAATAAGTGGTTGCAACAATAATGGATTGCAACAATAATTGATTGCAACAATAATGGTTTGCAACAATAATTGATTGCAACGATAATGATTTGCAACAATAATTGATTGCAACAATGATGGATTGCAACAATAATTGATTGCAACAATGATGGATTGCAACAATAATTGATTGCAACAATGATGGATTGCAACAATAATGGATTGCAACAATAATGGATTGTAACAATGATGGATTGCAACAATAATGGTTTACAACAGTAATGGTTTGCAACAATAATTGATTGCAACAATGATGGATTGCAACAATAATTGATTGCAACAATAATTGATTGCAACAATGATGGATTGCAACAATAATTGATTGCAACAATGATGGCCATGGATTGCAACAATAATTGATTGCAACAATAATTGATTGCAACAATGATGGATTGCAACAATAATGGTTTACAACAGTAATGGTTTGCAACAATAATGGATTGTAACAATAATGGATTGCAACAATAAGTGATTGCAACAATAAGTGATTGCAACACTCACTGTGTGAGTGTCGATTGGCTCATGTCTAGGGTAATTGTGGTTTGTCCGAACGTTATAAAATTTAACATTTAGTCGCGAAGTTCCAATCGTTGTTGAAGAGTTTAAATTAAGGTTCAGTATAATGCCAAAATAAAGGTTTAAACTCGCGATTTCGTTCGAAAAGCTACTGACGAGGCTCAACATTTGAAACGTTATATTTGAAATCCAAAAGCATTATCCACAGCTTACTGTGGGACAGATTCGAGATTATAGCTTGTATTGACCGTGATTGCAGTGTTTGTAGATATATAATATTGTTGTTAATGATTTCATTTAAAACCTTTGTTGAATATTCGACGTTTAAGTGTGTGAGACAATTTCATGTCATAGCAGCAAAATTTGTATTTTGACACCTTCATCGACATGAAATTTGATGAGATTCGTCTTTATTTGCAATAGACCTACCTTGTTGCACAGCAATCGATGTCATTAGGAAAACATTCAGAAAAAGCAAAGACTCCATTTCTGCGTCTTTGATGGACGATTGTGATTAAAATATGGCTTCTGAGCACCGCTCTCACACTGTCCAGTGACTTGAACACCTGCTCTCGAACTACCTGTTACGTAGTTTCACTAAATAAAAAGATTACGAAATATAGGTCGAAAACTCTTCCTACAATCTGATACTGTCAAATCTCTTAAGATAGTAAGTGGATACTTGTTGACCTTCAATGTAATACCATTTAAATCAAAGGAATGATTCATTTTTAACTAGCAATATCTCCTGTTTGCCCAGCGGATAAGTGAAATAATTGTGCACATCGTGATGCAAGCATGAAATTTGGCATGATTGTAGTGTATACATACAGATCGAGAGGCTTCCCAAATTTTTTCTTTTTTTTTAAAAAAAAAGTGATTTTTTCCACTTATTTTGTTTTTGATTTATTTCTGAACTCTAAAATACTAACTCATATATGACACTGTTGGAAATTGAAAGCTGATCATTTTTTCATTATATGTATGTATTTCTACCTTCAACGGTTTGGTCTACTTAAGTCATAACACTAAAACTAGGACTGCCGCAACAGGATTTAGGTCTTCAAGACTCTGCTAAAAAATGCACTTGTCTGCTGGGCTATGTGGAGTTTTTGGTGATATATGTTTTTTTTAACATCTTTCCTTTTTATATTTACATAAGAATAACTGAAAGAAACGTTCGTTCTCATTGTTTAATGAGGTCTAGAATGACGCGACGGTATGAAGGATATTCACCTATTGATAGGTTGTAAAGTAACTTATTACCCACACGATTGAAAATAAGTGGTGACATATTTTAGATATGAGCATTAATGCACATATCACTTTTGCCTAGCAACGATTGTTAGTAACGTAACTGTAGCCTGCCGCCATGAGTAAAGAGGCCCGTTTCCGAGGCCCGTACGAAACTCGTGAAAATTGGTGTATCGCTCGGGTAATACAAAATTCACAGTCGTTTCGTAAAAGTCATATGACACATTTCCTAGGGTAATAATCTCTATAAATAAACCTCCAGTGACGTCACTCTCTTGTCGTCACCTACCACCTCCCACAGGTCTGATACAATATCGCTTTAAAAGGCAGTCATCTAAATTACGTCCCTCTGCCTCAATTATCTCTTTCTCGAGCAATTATTTTAATCATTTTGCCACGATATAATTGATGATTGTTTGTGTGTTAAAGTCAAAGTCAAAAACTAATCATCACTTTTGAAACATAACAAATCTAATTTTCCTATCTGCAAATGTCTTTGTCTCATGTAGTTCAACCTCCGGGACGCTGAACCCAACGCTCTGACGACTGAGCCATTCTGACAACGCTGAGGGAACTGTTATTTTAGGTCCTTTATATCAAAGGCCTTAGTTTGAGTGGTTAGATATTCTATTTTATTATATTCATTTTTAGGTAAACTAAGGCTAAGAATAATAATGTATTATTCACCAAGCAGGTTACAGAAAATGACACTCTTCCATCGTTTATAGTTTTACTTTGTAAAGTCTTGCACTAAATACTTTGGGAAAATAGGCATCAGATTATATCAATAGATCAAAGCTTATCTATGTAATGATGCAATCTCGTATACACGGTAAACTTCAACATTTATTAATGTGTCTTGAAGGAAGATGGACACAAAAAACAACCTTGTTTCTGGTTTTCCGTCAGTTTCAACCCCTTGCATCTATGTAATAATGCAATCTCGTATGCCCGTATAAAGGGACACAGAGTATGTTGATACGATCACATATGTCAAATTTTGAAATTGATGTTATTACATCGGGAACCACTAACTGTTGCTGAAAATAACAAGTTAAAGGTCAATCAGTACATTTAAGCGAAAATACGGCCATTCAAAGTCTAGTTTTTTGATCGAAACCAGAAAATGTGGCTCGAGTGGCGTCCGCAAATTTGCCAATCGTAATTTTGAAACCTTGTGATAAGCTGACAGGAAGATATATTCGATAATGTTTATTAGGTATTGTGACTTATTGGTAGATTAATTGGATACATAATTTCGAATATTAAACGTATTTGAGATGTTTTCTTGATTTTTCCATAAAATCAAGCATTTTAGAGTATTATGCATAAATGGATATATTTGCAAGTCCAGTGATGAGATATGAACTTCAATTAGCATATTACATATTTTGTAGCTTGTCAAAACCAAATAAAATTTTAAGAAAGATACTCTGTGACAGATTGAAGTATGTGTCTTGAAGGAAGATAGACACTAGGAAATAAACCTTGTTTATGGTTTCCACTCGCGTCAGTTTCAACCCCTCGCATCAAGACTTGTTTCCAGATGTTGACATAGGGGGAAAACGGAATTGCAGTCCCCAGGCCCAGACAAAAACATGGAAACTTGAACCTTTATAATCTAAATCGGGTCTGTTCGTGTAAGCCTTAAAAGGACAGTTTAAAAGTGATCCTAAGTTTAAATTCATATATTTTGTCAAATTCCGGTTGAACAACTTTCATATTCAGTTAAAAAAATATATTTGGAGAAAAAAATCCTTATCATTTTTGCCTGTATGCAAAGACCAGAAGTATGATCATTATTATTGTTTTTAAAGGGGCAGTAGCACGTTTTTTGAGAATTTTATATTTTAAATTGTTCACTGATAATTGTAAGTAAATGATAAATGTATTACTTTAATAGCGTCAAAAATCTCATAATACAATTAAACCAATCATCCATAGTCAGAGAACGAAATGTAAAGATTGACATAAAGTCCATTGGCCGCCATTTTTGTGTGAACACCTATTATTCATTTTTATAAGAAAAAGGAATCGCATGGTTTATCTTTACACTTTATATTGGATATATTATTGCGTCGTTTAGTTTGATAACTTTAGCTTTCAATTGGAATCATTTATTTTCATTTTCCTGACATCAACTTATATTCCCCCTAAAAACGTGCTACTGCCCCTTTAAGCATGCAAGCAATGGTTGAATCATAGGAGCATCAACGTTTGCCACTTGGTTAAAATTATAAAAGTTATTTGAGAAAAATATAATGAGGTTGAATTATTTGAGATGTCGAATTAAAAGAGAAATTACGGAATATCATTTGATCAAGGCTGCTTAACTTTGATCAATTTTCTGTAAAACATTTCTCCTAAAAAAAGACAAAATGGTGAAAAGGAATGGAAATTGTGAATTTATTTCCATCATAAGAATCAACATAGCAAGGTTCTAATGGGGTGGTTTCTTGAAATTCAACAAAGGACCTCAGCTTGTATTCTTCCAGTCCATACTCGCAGGTTTCACCAGATTGCATTGACACGCCTGGCACTAAGTTCCTACCTGGAAAACAAGTCAGTGTTATATATGCTGAACAAATTAATTAGAGATAATGGAAGTTTATAAGATTCATAGTCATCTGTTCTTCAATTAATATATACATCAATATCCATATTAAAATCATAATCACTAAATTTTCTTTTACAGTATATGTGAAACGAAAATCTAAATCAAAATTACCACTCACAGGCTACAAAACAAACATAATTTTGAATATATTTTGAAAATCATTTTTGAAAACCATGCACACACGGTTATAAAATTGGTCAATTTGTACGGTTGACTGTAGAAGTTATACATTGAAAGACACAAATTTCATTGCTGTGTTATTCAATCATAAATTCAAATGGTAGAAATTCAAGAAACTGGAAAACACCACTTAATCATTAGCAGTGTTTGAAAAAAGCGTAGGACCGTAGGCGACACCGACAGTTATTCATAAGGGCCCACACTTTTCAATATCTTCAGGTCCTTACAGGCTCAGTTATTTTATATGAGACTGTTGCCTTCTAACAATACTTGCTATAAGAAAATATTTCCATGTTAAACCCTCATAACTATTTCTAAACTGATAACAGTGTTGTGTATTCATAACATACGCATACCAAGAATGTTATTATTTTAGAATAAGTCAACTCAGTACTGATAATGAATGCCGACAGTTTCGGAGTTGAACCTACAGTTTTCCCCATCTGCGGGTCCTTATCGACAAGCAGTTTTTGGATGCTTATTTCAAACACTAATCACTAGTCGTGAAAATGATCGTTTTCTGCAACGATCACCAAATGCTCAGACATTCTTCTTGTGGCGACTGACAATCTTTGGAGATTTTACGAGCGCTTCTATCGGAACTTATTTATCACTTTAAGCATGTTACTTTGTAATTTACAAGGAGGGAGCATTACGGAGGAAGCATTACGTATTATTTCTATTACGTTACTTTACTACAAAGACGTGAATGGCAAACTTAAAGGGGCAGTAGCACGTTTTTAGGGGGGGATATAAGGTGATGTCAGGAAAATGAAAATAAATGGTTCCAATTGAAAGACAATGTATTAAAACTAAATGAAGCAGTAATAAATCAGATATGTATTGTAAAGTTAACCCATGCGATTCCTTTTCTTACAAAAAATGAATTAAAAGTGTTCACACAAAAATGGCTTCCAATGGATTTTATGTGAATCTTTATAATTTGTTCTCTGATTATGGATGATTGGTTTGTGTAATGAGATTTTTGACACTATCAAAGTATTACATTTAGCATTAACTCACAATGATCAGTGAAAAATTGAAAATATAAAATTATCAAAAAACGTGCTACTGCCCCTTTAATAGTCATGTTAACAGAAGTAAAGGCTTTTGCTAAAGACACAATGGCCAAACTTAAAAAATAATGTAATTTAATAAAAACAATCTGAATGTTCTTAAAAATTATTCTTCAAACATTGGTCTAATGGTTTAACATAAAGTCCATAGACAAATCTATTTCCCTAATGTTTCAACTGAAAGGGGCAGGATCACGTCTTGTGAAAATTTAACATTTAAAATTTTTCACTGATAATTTCAACGCTAAATGTATTATTTTGATAGTGTCAAAAATCTCATTACACAAAGCAAACATCGGATGAGAACAATTTATTAAGATTCACATAAAGGTTCATCGGCGGCCATTTTTGTGTGAACACCATAATTAATTTTGTGCAAGAAAGGAAACTTTACATTATATTTTAAATTTATTACTGGTTCATTTAGTTTTATTATATTGTCTTTCAAATGAACCTTTATTTTCATTTTCCTGACATCACTTTATATTCCCCATTAAAACGTGCTACTGCCCCTTTAAGGTGTTCACAACCAAGTTCCCTAATGTAGTTTTTCGTTTGATATTTGATCATCTTCTCTACAACTATGCATCATTTTGTTGATTGTCAGACCCTTTGAAGATGATAGAATATGCACCAAACTATATTTAATAGAATATAAGCAAGCACACATGGGCTGAAACTTCCAACCACCTCTTTATATTTAATAGAGAAAATTTGAAGAAAATGAAATTCCCTGTTACTTGCTACTGGTCCTTTAACTTGGCCATTATGCCAACTGTCTTGTGTTTCTCTAAGTTAATGGCCACTCGTTCTTTTTCCTGAAACTTAAACTGTACATATGTATATCAAACAGAGGGTAAAGAACATGTAAAACGATGTTAATAATTGTTTTTCAAAGTGAATAAATGTTTAACAGAAGCAATCATAATATTGATGCTTTGAATATAGACATGAAAGATAAAACATACGGTTATGTAATAATGATATCGATAAATGCATAAAAGATAAAAATTGATCCCCACTTCGTCATTTCTTTAGTTTAGTCATATATCGTTTTGCTTTAATGTGAACGTAGATGGCATAATTCATTATATAAATTCACAGATCTTGTATATAACCCATCTAACGTTATTGTAACGTCATCAAGACGGCTCTGTCGGTTCTGACCGTTGTTGGTTAGTTTTCAAAATTATATTACTTTTGACCAAATGGTGCAGGTAATTGTCCGGTTCGATCATAATTGCGACTTCTATACATCTTCGATAACCTTTAAATTGAATTTCCTGCATCACCCGACACTTCCAAATTAGATGACACTTAAAGTAAAATCATGCATATATATGATCCCGCCAACTCACGAAGTGGCTCTTAAAGGGGCAGTAGTACGTTTTTTGATAATTTTTTATTAAAACATTTTCATTGATAACTGTAAGTTACTGTTAGATTTATTATTTTGACAGTGTCAAAAATCTGATTACACAGGCCAATCACCCGTAGTCAGAGTGTGAACACCTTATATTCATTTTGTGTAAGAAAGAAGAGTCACGTGGCTAAACTTTATGTTTTATATTTGGATTATTACTGCTTCATTCAGTTTAAATACATTGTCTTTCAATTGGAACCATTTATTTTCATTTTCCTGACATCACCTTATATTCCCCCTAAAAACGTGCTACTGCTCATTTAAAACATGCCGAAAATGCTTGAAAAATTTAACCTTAACGGCCATGTGAAAAGAAATAGACATGGCAAAACTGCATGGCATTTAAATATAAAAATATGAAATAAAAAATATAAAATGAATAAATGAATGTCAATTAAACGTGATAGAGATGGACATGAGTGAATATGAGGTGTGAAAAGAAGATGATCTAATTATATTGAAGCAGAAACAAAATCATGAATATTTAAATGAATATTAATAGTAAAGAAAACATGAACTTGTCCATGACAAAAACAAACGTGCATTCGATTAATGTCTTAAACAATATCGTATATTTAAGAATATTGGGGACATATGTGAAAGGGATTGACATAAGTAAACATATAAACAACGGGATCTCAGGAAGCTAAAATAAAAATTAAAAACTTAAGACTATATTTTCATATTCAAATACGGTAATTCTGCAAATGTAGATAATCAAAAACCGTATTTTTCCTTTTAATGGTGTTTGCTGAAATTCATTTTTGCCATCTTCCTACACAAAGCCTAAACTGCAAGTTTCCGAAATGTCAGAAGTATGCCTTGCTGCTGACCCTTTAGTTTTCTTTGCTTACTCTCTTGCCTGTAGGGACACTTTAGCAGCACAGAAAAGTAAAGAGTCTGCAGCAAGGCCCAAAACTTACAGTTCAGAAACTGGCGTTTTAGACTT
The DNA here is from genome assembly GCA_916613615.1 of Steromphala cineraria. Taxonomy (NCBI): domain Eukaryota; kingdom Metazoa; phylum Mollusca; class Gastropoda; order Trochida; family Trochidae; genus Steromphala; species Steromphala cineraria. The sequence continues at coordinate 19,783,402 of OU744737.1, forward strand.
TGTGTAGGAAGATGATATTTTGCTTGAGTAGATCAAATTCATATGAAATAATTTGGGTCAAAATATCGGAATATTGTAATATCAGCCCTGTTCTTAGCACATACCTTCAGTGTAAATTGTTGCATTGGCACTGTAGAGTTCTGGGTTCACAACGTAACATCGGAACTGTCGTCCATTGTCTAGTTGGGTAATTGTGTGCCTCAACTCGGATCTCCCGTTATAGTTGCAGTTGGTCGCCCAGGTAGGATTACCATATGTGATGTTGGAGTAGGGGTACCTTTCCCAACTGGTAGGTATCGCTTGAGATACATCACGCCATTGCCACACCCAGAAATTAGACTGGTCAGTTGGAAACTCGCTTCCAATTAGTCCAGTACAGGTGAAAGTGACCAGGCTACCAGGGTCGTAAGCTGCATAGTCGGGAAACACTAACATCCTGATGTTATCTGGGTTGACTGAAATAGAGACCACCTGACTCGAAATGTGTCACACTCAGTGCAGCCAAACGGAGTCATTTACAATGCAAGTCTCAGTTGGCAAAGCAAATCGTGGAGATTTCTTTCTGATCAAATGGCACAGCCTACCGAAAATTATTAACTATTGTTTAGCTATGTCAAACACGTTTTTGGAAGGCATTTTCTTGATTAAACATATTTGAATGTATTGCTGAGGGTTTAAATGCATGCAAAATGACAATTATACAACACGGCTGGGAAAAGATTGAGGTAAGTTAACTTGCCTTTCAAAACTATGTCTACAATTTAAGCTCTGTCTAATCCAAATGAAAGCAGACTGATAAGAAACATCGAAAATCGAGTAACGAATATCATCGTCCTGGTAGTATCTGATCAATGACCGAAAACAAGGTGAATTCAACATGATTTGATTACGAACTACGAGTTCTGGATTTTAGAATGGAATTATGTTAATTTTTAAATGAGCAAAACATTATCACATACTAATAGACAATTGTAAGAGAGTTGAATATAATATATCTGAAATAAACTCTTCAGTAGGGGGATTGGGTGTAGGAAGTGCTTGCTTTGAGTTGATAAATTCAAAAGAAATTTTATAGTAATACCCAGGATACACGTCGGGTACAAAATATTTGTCTTTTGGTTAAAATTATCAAATAGACCTTATGTCCAAAGTTAGTTACAAATCAAATGATATGTTATAGCTATAAGAGTTTAAAATGGTTTTATTACTTCTATTTAATCATGAATTAACGAATTACAACATCAGTGACGAAGTGCCCATCGGTAAAATTGCAATTTGAAAGAAGCTCAGGAGAGATGTTAAGTTTAAAGGGGCAGTAGCACGTTTTTTGATAATTTTCTATTTTCAATTTTTCACTGATAATTGTTATCTTATGCTAAATGTATTACTTTGATAGTGTCAAAAATCTCATTACACAAATCAATTATCCATAGTCAGAGGACAAAGTATGAAGATTCACATAAAATCCATTGGTAGCCATTTTTGTGTGAACACCTTTAATTCATTTTGTGTTAGAAAATGAATCGCATGGCTAAACTTAAGATTATATATTTGATTTGTTACTGCTCCATTTAGTTTCAATACATAGTCTTTCGACTGGAACCATTAATTTTCATTTTCCTGACATCACCTTATATTCCCCCTAAAAACGTGCTACTGCCCCTTTAATGTCTGTGTTTTAACATGATCAAGAATTTTAATGGACTTCGGACATATAGATTGTATAAATGAAAGTGATAACATACAAATTTTAAAGTAATCATTCACGAAGAATACTAACTCAGGATGCAAATTTACTTATAAGTATACATATGCGCCAGGTAGGTATTTACCTCATCAATATCGCGACTTTACTTGATTATTTCAATGTTTAGTGACTCACCTCTGTAGGTAACATTCTGCACAGCCTCTTGGTTTCCTGCACTTACTGGGAGGAACTGTGTATTACAGTAGATGGTATAGCCTTTTAGATCGTGACATGTCGGATTACTCAGAGAAAATCGGAGAAATTTCGAATTTGACGTAATATCTCCTTGTACAGTTAGTCTTGATCTCAGTGTGCCATCTTTTATCTGTGGGACATCATTGTTAAGGCCTGAAATAATCCGAACCATTTCCAGTTCTAAGTCACCAATTGATGCAGTATGTACTTTCCTTCCGATAGTTATACTATAAACAACTGTTGTTCCTGTTGGAGGGGTGCAGGTTCCATTCAGGGCTGTTGGATTTGGACCTCCAATGTGAACTAGGCTTGGTGTTATGGTCAATGTAGTTCTAGACACTAAAAGAAAAGTGATTACTGGATGTATGTTTATTTCTACAAGGTTTTTCTCTTGTTTCCAACAAATGTAGACATTTATATATATGGCTCACAATTCCATTCACTAGTGCCCAAGGCGTTATCAACTCTATTTCCATGGTCTTACCAAATTGGCATAGCGTATGTGTCGCTAGAAGCACCAGGGTTCGAATCCCGGAGTGGACAATATAAAAAAATATTCAAAACCTGGACTTTTGCACTCATATATCGTTTTCATATGTTGAGATAAACCTACATCTCAAATTTGAACGAAATCAGTCAAGAAAAAAGTCCAGGTTTTGAATATTTTTGTTATATTGTCCAATCCGAGATTCGAACCCCTGTCGCTAGAAGGACACATCCATCACTAACTACTCTCCACCAAGTTTCCTTGACCCTACCATAAATCCTTGAAACGCCCGGCGATAATTGATTTTTTCAACCACCAATTTTACCCGCGATTATTTAAGGTATGTTAATATTTGATGCAGGCGATTATTCATATAAAATTCCGTATAACGATGTTAAAAACTGCATCAGAATGCGTATATAAAATATCAAGTAGGTGATATTGACAAGTTTTTTGTGTGTTAAATCTTGTTGGGTTATTAACTATTGTGGTTATGCATTGTGGTGAAACCTGAACAACATCGACTGGAATAAGCGCACGATGGGTTGTACTGCGCTAAAATTCAGTGTAGCATTGCACCCAAACCTTACTGCATCTATAACAGTTCTCTACTGCAGACAAAGTTGCCAAGCCCCTAGTGGGATTCGAACCACGGACTTGTCGATCCGAGTCCCAACACGCTAACCACTGGGCTATCCCGCCCTATGAAATCTTACAGGGCTGTTATTCAAGGCAGGCGATTATTCATTCAAACGACGGCTAAGACTCGGAGATAATTCAAGTTAGGCGATTATTGAAGGACTTACGGTTTGCACATTTTGAAACAAGGTGTTTGAACTGCTCGCACCGTCTGACAGTGCGGTTACACTTTCTCTTCAAGCAAAGATGCGATTAAAAACCAAATTTTTACAAACCGGACGCCCTCCAACATTCGAGTTAAAATTACATAAAATTAAGGATATAAAGCCATAATCTTAATAATATTTTTTAATTTTCTCAGTTTCATTTTTCATTCATCCCTAAGATCTTAACCATATACCAAAACTGGCATTATAATAGGACAACATATGAAAACAATCTTGTAATAATGGTTTGCAACAATAATTGATTACAACAATAATGGTCTGCAACAATAATTGATTGCAACAATAATGGTTTACAACAGTAATGGTTTGCAACAATGATGGATTGCAACAATAATGGTTTGCAACAATGGTGGATTGCAACACTCACTGTGTGAGTGTCGATTGGCTCTTGTTTAGGGGAACTGTCTGAACGTTTTAAGTTGTAACATTTAGTCGTGAAGTTCCAATCGTTGTTGAAGAGTTTAAATTAAAAAAAGTTATAAACTCGCGATTTTGTTCGAAAAGTACGGATGCGGGTCAACACCAACCGTTTTATTTGAAATCCAAAAGCATTATCCACCGCTTGCTTTAGGACAGATTCGATGTTAAAGCTAGTATATATTGACAGTGATTGCAGTGTTTGTAGAAATATGATATTGTTGTTAATGATTTCATGTAAAGGGGCAGTAGCACATTTTTTAGGGGGGCTATAAGGTGATGTCAGGAAAATGTAAACTAATGGTTTCAATAGAAAGACAATGTATTTAAACTAAATGGAGAAGTAATAATTCAAATACATAACATAAAGTTTACAAGTGAACAAAAGGTGTTCCCACCAAATGGCCGCCAATGGATTTTGTAAACGTGAATCTTCAAACTTAGTCCTATGACTATGGATGATTGGCGTGTGTAATGAGATTTTTGACACTGTCAAAATAATACATTTAGCATTAACTTACGAGTATCAGTGAATATTTCCAAAAATAAAATTATCAAAAAACGTGTTACTGCCCCTTTAAAACCTTTGTTGAATATTCGACGTTTAAGTGTGTGAGACAATTTCATGTCATAGCAGCAAAATTAGTATTTTGACACCTTCATCGACATGGAACTTGATTAGATTCCTCAATATTTACATTCTAACATGACACGAAAACTAGTTTGAAAATACTGCGTTCTGATTGGTTACTAGTAAACATTTTGGAGTAGTTATTTCGCCGATAATCACCTCTAAATATTTACGACCGCTTCACATTCCTCCGCGCACGCGTATACAATCTGCACTCAGCGACTTTCTGTTTACAATAGACATGTTGGCGATGACACTTTCAATATCAGAAACTTATCGACATTTTGAAACACCTACAAATTTTAATCGAATAACGAGGTTTTTGGTTCCTGTTTGGAGTGTTTCTTACTGCGTCGCGATGTAAATTAATCACAGTCCACTCGCAAGCTCGGTTTGAAATTATATTTAGGGGTAAAGAATGCACGACATACAACCCCAAAATAAAAAACAGAATGGATTTATCCCCTAAATAGACCTACCTTGTTGCACAGCAATCGATGTCATTAGGAAAACATTCAGAAATAGCAAAATCTCCATTTCTGCGTCTTACGATTGTGACGAAAATATTGATACTATGCACCGCTCTCACCCTGTCAAGTGACTTGAACACCTGCTCTCGAACTACTTGTGGCGTAGTTTCACTTAATACAAAAGATTGCGAAATATAGGTCGAAAACTCTTCCTACAATCTGATACTGTCAAATCTCGTAAGATATTAAGTGAATACATGTTGACCTTCAATGTATTACCATTTAAATCAAAGGAATTATTGATTTTTAACTAGCAATATCTCCTGTTAGCCCAGAGGATAAGTGAAATAAGTGTGCACATCGTGATGCAAGCATGAAATTTGGCATGATTGTAGCGATTATTACTGCTTCATTCAGTTTAAATACATTGTCTTTCAATTGGAACCATTTATTTTCATTTTCCTGACATCACCTTATATTCCCCCTAAAAACGTGCTACTGCTCATTTAAAACATGCCGAAAATGCTTGAAAAATTTAACCTTAACGGCCATGTGAAAAGAAATAGACATGGCAAAACTGCATGGCATTTAAATATAAAAATATGAAATAAAAAATATAAAATGAATAAATGAATGTCAATTAAACGTGATAGAGATGGACATGAGTGAATATGAGGTGTGAAAAGAAGATGATCTAATTATATTGAAGCAGAAACAAAATCATGAATATTTAAATGAATATTAATAGTAAAGAAAACATGAACTTGTCCATGACAAAAACAAACGTGCATTCGATTAATGTCTTAAACAATATCGTATATTTAAGAATATTGGGGACATATGTGAAAGGGATTGACATAAGTAAACATATAAACAACGGGATCTCAGGAAGCTAAAATAAAAATTAAAAACTTAAGACTATATTTTCATATTCAAATACGGTAATTCTGCAAATGTAGATAATCAAAAACCGTATTTTTCCTTTTAATGGTGTTTGCTGAAATTCATTTTTGCCATCTTCCTACACAAAGCCTAAACTGCAAGTTTCCGAAATGTCAGAAGTATGCCTTGCTGCTGACCCTTTAGTTTTCTTTGCTTACTCTCTTGCCTGTAGGGACACTTTAGCAGCACAGAAAAGTAAAGAGTCTGCAGCAAGGCCCAAAACTTACAGTTCAGAAACTGGCGTTTTAGACTTTGTGTAGGAAGATGATATTTTGCTTGAGTAGATCAAATTCATATGAAATAATTTGGGTCAAAATATCGGAATATTGTAATATCAGCCCTGTTCTTAGCACATACCTTCAGTGTAAATTGTTGCATTGGCACTGTAGAGTTCTGGGTTCACAACGTAACATCGGAACTGTCGTCCATTGTCTAGTTGGGTAATTGTGTGCCTCAACTCGGATCTCCCGTTATAGTTGCAGTTGGTCGCCCAGGTAGGATTACCATATGTGATGTTGGAGTAGGGGTACCTTTCCCAACTGGTAGGTATCGCTTGAGATACATCACGCCATTGCCACACCCAGAAATTAGACTGGTCAGTTGGAAACTCGCTTCCAATTAGTCCAGTACAGGTGAAAGTGACCAGGCTACCAGGGTCGTAAGCTGCATAGTCGGGAAACACTAACATCCTGATGTTATCTGGGTTGACTGAAATAGAGACCACCTGACTCGAAATGTGTCACACTCAGTGCAGCCAAACGGAGTCATTTACAATGCAAGTCTCAGTTGGCAAAGCAAATCGTGGAGATTTCTTTCTGATCAAATGGCACAGCCTACCGAAAATTATTAACTATTGTTTAGCTATGTCAAACACGTTTTTGGAAGGCATTTTCTTGATTAAACATATTTGAATGTATTGCTGAGGGTTTAAATGCATGCAAAATGACAATTATACAACACGGCTGGGAAAAGATTGAGGTAAGTTAACTTGCCTTTCAAAACTATGTCTACAATTTAAGCTCTGTCTAATCCAAATGAAAGCAGACTGATAAGAAACATCGAAAATCGAGTAACGAATATCATCGTCCTGGTAGTATCTGATCAATGACCGAAAACAAGGTGAATTCAACATGATTTGATTACGAACTACGAGTTCTGGATTTTAGAATGGAATTATGTTAATTTTTAAATGAGCAAAACATTATCACATACTAATAGACAATTGTAAGAGAGTTGAATATAATATATCTGAAATAAACTCTTCAGTAGGGGGATTGGGTGTAGGAAGTGCTTGCTTTGAGTTGATAAATTCAAAAGAAATTTTATAGTAATACCCAGGATACACGTCGGGTACAAAATATTTGTCTTTTGGTTAAAATTATCAAATAGACCTTATGTCCAAAGTTAGTTACAAATCAAATGATATGTTATAGCTATAAGAGTTTAAAATGGTTTTATTACTTCTATTTAATCATGAATTAACGAATTACAACATCAGTGACGAAGTGCCCATCGGTAAAATTGCAATTTGAAAGAAGCTCAGGAGAGATGTTAAGTTTAAAGGGGCAGTAGCACGTTTTTTGATAATTTTCTATTTTCAATTTTTCACTGATAATTGTTATCTTATGCTAAATGTATTACTTTGATAGTGTCAAAAATCTCATTACACAAATCAATTATCCATAGTCAGAGGACAAAGTATGAAGATTCACATAAAATCCATTGGTAGCCATTTTTGTGTGAACACCTTTAATTCATTTTGTGTTAGAAAATGAATCGCATGGCTAAACTTAAGATTATATATTTGATTTGTTACTGCTCCATTTAGTTTCAATACATAGTCTTTCGACTGGAACCATTAATTTTCATTTTCCTGACATCACCTTATATTCCCCCTAAAAACGTGCTACTGCCCCTTTAATGTCTGTGTTTTAACATGATCAAGAATTTTAATGGACTTCGGACATATAGATTGTATAAATGAAAGTGATAACATACAAATTTTAAAGTAATCATTCACGAAGAATACTAACTCAGGATGCAAATTTACTTATAAGTATACATATGCGCCAGGTAGGTATTTACCTCATCAATATCGCGACTTTACTTGATTATTTCAATGTTTAGTGACTCACCTCTGTAGGTAACATTCTGCACAGCCTCTTGGTTTCCTGCACTTACTGGGAGGAACTGTGTATTACAGTAGATGGTATAGCCTTTTAGATCGTGACATGTCGGATTACTCAGAGAAAATCGGAGAAATTTCGAATTTGACGTAATATCTCCTTGTACAGTTAGTCTTGATCTCAGTGTGCCATCTTTTATCTGTGGGACATCATTGTTAAGGCCTGAAATAATCCGAACCATTTCCAGTTCTAAGTCACCAATTGATGCAGTATGTACTTTCCTTCCGATAGTTATACTATAAACAACTGTTGTTCCTGTTGGAGGGGTGCAGGTTCCATTCAGGGCTGTTGGATTTGGACCTCCAATGTGAACTAGGCTTGGTGTTATGGTCAATGTAGTTCTAGACACTAAAAGAAAAGTGATTACTGGATGTATGTTTATTTCTACAAGGTTTTTCTCTTGTTTCCAACAAATGTAGACATTTATATATATGGCTCACAATTCCATTCACTAGTGCCCAAGGCGTTATCAACTCTATTTCCATGGTCTTACCAAATTGGCATAGCGTATGTGTCGCTAGAAGCACCAGGGTTCGAATCCCGGAGTGGACAATATAAAAAAATATTCAAAACCTGGACTTTTGCACTCATATATCGTTTTCATATGTTGAGATAAACCTACATCTCAAATTTGAACGAAATCAGTCAAGAAAAAAGTCCAGGTTTTGAATATTTTTGTTATATTGTCCAATCCGAGATTCGAACCCCTGTCGCTAGAAGGACACATCCATCACTAACTACTCTCCACCAAGTTTCCTTGACCCTACCATAAATCCTTGAAACGCCCGGCGATAATTGATTTTTTCAACCACCAATTTTACCCGCGATTATTTAAGGTATGTTAATATTTGATGCAGGCGATTATTCATATAAAATTCCGTATAACGATGTTAAAAACTGCATCAGAATGCGTATATAAAATATCAAGTAGGTGATATTGACAAGTTTTTTGTGTGTTAAATCTTGTTGGGTTATTAACTATTGTGGTTATGCATTGTGGTGAAACCTGAACAACATCGACTGGAATAAGCGCACGATGGGTTGTACTGCGCTAAAATTCAGTGTAGCATTGCACCCAAACCTTACTGCATCTATAACAGTTCTCTACTGCAGACAAAGTTGCCAAGCCCCTAGTGGGATTCGAACCACGGACTTGTCGATCCGAGTCCCAACACGCTAACCACTGGGCTATCCCGCCCTATGAAATCTTACAGGGCTGTTATTCAAGGCAGGCGATTATTCATTCAAACGACGGCTAAGACTCGGAGATAATTCAAGTTAGGCGATTATTGAAGGACTTACGGTTTGCACATTTTGAAACAAGGTGTTTGAACTGCTCGCACCGTCTGACAGTGCGGTTACACTTTCTCTTCAAGCAAAGATGCGATTAAAAACCAAATTTTTACAAACCGGACGCCCTCCAACATTCGAGTTAAAATTACATAAAATTAAGGATATAAAGCCATAATCTTAATAATATTTTTTAATTTTCTCAGTTTCATTTTTCATTCATCCCTAAGATCTTAACCATATACCAAAACTGGCATTATAATAGGACAACATATGAAAACAATCTTGTAATAATGGTTTGCAACAATAATTGATTACAACAATAATGGTCTGCAACAATAATTGATTGCAACAATAATGGTTTACAACAGTAATGGTTTGCAACAATGATGGATTGCAACAATAATGGTTTGCAACAATGGTGGATTGCAACACTCACTGTGTGAGTGTCGATTGGCTCTTGTTTAGGGGAACTGTCTGAACGTTTTAAGTTGTAACATTTAGTCGTGAAGTTCCAATCGTTGTTGAAGAGTTTAAATTAAAAAAAGTTATAAACTCGCGATTTTGTTCGAAAAGTACGGATGCGGGTCAACACCAACCGTTTTATTTGAAATCCAAAAGCATTATCCACCGCTTGCTTTAGGACAGATTCGATGTTAAAGCTAGTATATATTGACAGTGATTGCAGTGTTTGTAGAAATATGATATTGTTGTTAATGATTTCATGTAAAGGGGCAGTAGCACATTTTTTAGGGGGGCTATAAGGTGATGTCAGGAAAATGTAAACTAATGGTTTCAATAGAAAGACAATGTATTTAAACTAAATGGAGAAGTAATAATTCAAATACATAACATAAAGTTTACAAGTGAACAAAAGGTGTTCCCACCAAATGGCCGCCAATGGATTTTGTAAACGTGAATCTTCAAACTTAGTCCTATGACTATGGATGATTGGCGTGTGTAATGAGATTTTTGACACTGTCAAAATAATACATTTAGCATTAACTTACGAGTATCAGTGAATATTTCCAAAAATAAAATTATCAAAAAACGTGTTACTGCCCCTTTAAAACCTTTGTTGAATATTCGACGTTTAAGTGTGTGAGACAATTTCATGTCATAGCAGCAAAATTAGTATTTTGACACCTTCATCGACATGGAACTTGATTAGATTCCTCAATATTTACATTCTAACATGACACGAAAACTAGTTTGAAAATACTGCGTTCTGATTGGTTACTAGTAAACATTTTGGAGTAGTTATTTCGCCGATAATCACCTCTAAATATTTACGACCGCTTCACATTCCTCCGCGCACGCGTATACAATCTGCACTCAGCGACTTTCTGTTTACAATAGACATGTTGGCGATGACACTTTCAATATCAGAAACTTATCGACATTTTGAAACACCTACAAATTTTAATCGAATAACGAGGTTTTTGGTTCCTGTTTGGAGTGTTTCTTACTGCGTCGCGATGTAAATTAATCACAGTCCACTCGCAAGCTCGGTTTGAAATTATATTTAGGGGTAAAGAATGCACGACATACAACCCCAAAATAAAAAACAGAATGGATTTATCCCCTAAATAGACCTACCTTGTTGCACAGCAATCGATGTCATTAGGAAAACATTCAGAAATAGCAAAATCTCCATTTCTGCGTCTTACGATTGTGACGAAAATATTGATACTATGCACCGCTCTCACCCTGTCAAGTGACTTGAACACCTGCTCTCGAACTACTTGTGGCGTAGTTTCACTTAATACAAAAGATTGCGAAATATAGGTCGAAAACTCTTCCTACAATCTGATACTGTCAAATCTCGTAAGATATTAAGTGAATACATGTTGACCTTCAATGTATTACCATTTAAATCAAAGGAATTATTGATTTTTAACTAGCAATATCTCCTGTTAGCCCAGAGGATAAGTGAAATAAGTGTGCACATCGTGATGCAAGCATGAAATTTGGCATGATTGTAGCGTACACCTATCTTGTAACATACAGATCGAGAGGCCTCGCAATTTTTTTCCTTTTCTTTTTGGACCAAAAAAGTGAGGTTAAAGGAAATTACACTCATCCATTGTTTACAGTTTTTACTTTGCAAAGTCTTGCACTAAATACTTTGGGAAGATTGTAGGCAAGTTTTATTGATTATTCATTGATTTCTAATAGGCATAAGATTATATCAATAGATCAAAGCTTATCTATGTAATAATGCAATCTCGTATACACGGTAAACTTCAACGTTTATTAAAGGGACACAGAGTATGTTGATAGGATCACATATGTCAAATTTTGAAATCAATGTTATTACATCGGGAACCACTAATTGTTACTGAAAATAACAAGTTTAAGGTCAATCAGTACATTTGAGCGAAAATACGGTCTTTTAAAGTTGAGAATGTGGCCCGAGTTGCGCGCGCAAATTCGCCAAACGTAATTTTGAAACCTTGTCATAAGCTGTCAGGAAGATATATACGATTCGATAGTGTTTATTAGTTATTGTGACTAATTTGTAGATAAATTGGATAAATAATTTCGAATATTAAACGTATTTGAAATGTTTTCTTGATTTTTCCATAAAATTCAGCATTTTAGAGAAATTATGCATAAGAGGATATTTTTGCAAGTCCAGTGATGAGATATTAACTTCAATCAGCATATTAGTTCTTTTTAGCTTGTAAAAAACAAATAAAATTTTAAGAAATATACTCTGTGTTACTTCAATTTGTCTTGAAGGAAGATGGACACTTTCAGTTTCAACCCCTGGCATCAAGACTTTTTCCTGATGTTGACATGGGGAGAAAAAGGTAATGTATTCCACAGGCATTCTTGAACCTTTATAATCTAGATCGTTTCTGATCGTGAAAGCCTTAAAAGGACAGTTAAAAAGTGATCCTAAGTTTAAATTCATATATTTTGTCAAATTCCGGTTGAACAACTTTCATATTCAATTAAAAATATATATTTGGAGAAAAAAATCCTTATCATTTTTGCCTGTATGCAAAGACCAGAAACATTTTCATAATTTTTTTGGGGCCTGATCGAACACTCCCTTCTCCCTCCATCTTACGGCCTGCTGGACATGACAACATTCTGAAAGGGGCAGTAGCATGTTTTTGGAAAATTCTAATTTTCAAATTTTCACTGATAACTGTACGTTGATGCTAAATGATTTATTGTGATAGTGTAAAAAATCACATTACACAAACCAATCATCAATAGTCAGAGGACAAAGTATGAAGATTCATATAAATTCCATTGGCGGCCATTTTTGTTTGAATGCCTTTCATTCATTTTGTATAAGAAAAAGGAAGCACATGGCGAAACTTTACTTTACATATCATTTTTTACTGCTTCATTTAGTTTAAATACATTGTTTTTCAATTGAAAAACATTTATTTTTATTTTCCTGAAATCGCCTTATATTCAATATATACTGCCTCTTTAAAGGCATAACTTTATTTAAATATTGAAATCTGTTTTTTTAGGTTCCATTACTAATTGGCTTTATATATAATTACCATCTTATAACAGCCTCGTTCGACAGGTAAATAACATAAGTTATACCATTCAGAGGGAGGATATCAGCCTCGAGCTTGGTGTTATGCGATGAGCTGAAGGCGATAACAGTATAATGAATTTATCTTACCAAATGTTTAAACAAAATGCATATAATATGAAAATAAAGAAAAACTTTAACTGCGTAAACCCTTTGACTATGGTTTGTTCAAAGCTACATATCAGTTGATCAAAAGTAAACAGCTTGTTCATGTGTTCGAGGCTACATACATTGTACATTTCAAGACACTCAATCTGCACGCTTTTTTCATGCTTTTTAAAGTTATAAAAAGGGTGATATCAGTATTTATCCAAGGTCACCAGGACCAATCAGAGATCGAGATTCTTACATGAGATAGGAAAAGGTGATGACAGGAAAATGAAAATTAACGGTTCCAATTGAAAGACAATGTATTTAAACTAAATGGAGAAGTAATAATTCAAATATATAATGTAAAGTTTAGCTATGCGATTCCTTTTTCTTACACAAAATGAATTAAAGGTGTTCACACAAAATGGCCGCCCTTTGATTTTAAGAAATCTTCATGATACTTTGTCCTCTGACTATGGATAACTGGTTTGTGTTATGAGATTTTTGACAATGTCAAAATAATACATTTAGCATTAATGCACAATAATCAGTGAAAATTTTAAAATATAAAATTATCAAAAAACGTGCTACTGCCCCTTTAAAGTCAGGGGATCTGAGTGTATGACAACTCAGCTGACTGCCGTGAAGCTATTCCAGAAACTGTCAGGATTCTGCCAAAAAAATTCCTAAAAACAAAAAAACCCTAGTTTTTCTTTGTACTACTCAAAAGAATCTAATGAACATTAGTTCAGTAGAACATGGATATAGCGAACAATCGGATATAGCGAACAATCGGATATAGCGAACTCGGATATAGCGAACAATCAGATATAGGGAACAAATTGATGCATGGCTACCAAACGCAAGTAGAGAACACTGGATATAGCGAACTAAATTCTTTTGTCCCTTGGAATTCGTTATATCCGTGTTCTACTGTATATTGTCCTTAAAATACTCTGTGTATGTGTGCATCGATAATATATTTTTTTAACAAGGACTATCTTACTGAAATTTTGGAATCAGATACTGAGTGAGATCCAATTTGATGTGAGAAGCATATCAGTCTAAGTAAACCTAGTCTCAATATTATCCTATACTGAGTCTAGAAAGGTCTAGGAGAGGGTCACGTCAGTCGACCTTTCTGCGACCTATGACCCTCCAACGTTATACGTGCGAAGGCAGACTATTGTGGCTTGGTAAGCTGAGTTGTGATTGGTCAATTCGATACGTGGGCCGATGCGACTCTCTATTAGGCCTTTCTAGACTCAGTATAGGATTGAAACGGATAATATTGAGGCTTGGTTTACTTAGACTGGAAGCATATTGGGGTCAATGAAATTCACACTATGTCCAAAGGTTCAGGTTCTTAACAACATGGTCTGGTCTTCGGTGATTTATTTACGATGGAAGTGATATCCATTTTGGTGAAGACCTTCATTAAGACATTTTCCTATAAAAATGTGATGAAGGTTTCGATGTTTAAATAATAATTTTTTTTTAAAGTTCACAAATCAGTAGTGAGATAACTTCGAACAGATAGTTTCCTATTGAACAAAAACATTAAAAGTTGTTGTAAATTATAAATACCACTGGAGTGTCCCTTGAATATATATGAGTACATGGTTCATACTGGCCTTGAAAAGTACTTGAATTTTGTTTTGATGCTGGAAAAGTACTTGAATTTACAATGTTTACTAAATGTCCTGAAAAAGTACTGGGATTTCGCGGAAACGTTCTTGTTATTTTCAAAATGTACTGGAATTCCCTGTGACGTGGATCACAATAGAAAACACGGAAGTATCGTCCTTCTGCTAACTGCGCAAATTGATAGAGATTCAAATGAAACAAAACCAGTCTCTAAGTTTCCAATTATTTCAACAAAGTCTGTAATTTTCTGCTTCTCATGATCGATTTTTTTGGGAAATTCTGATGTCGCAATGTGGTGCTTTGGAAAATGGCGCCATCAAAACCATAAGTTTTGCGAATATATATGTACTTGAAAAATGGTCAAATGTTCTTGAAAACTTCAAAAAGAAAATCCAAAAGCCTTATCTTAACATGCTGACTGATCCAGATGCAAAGTTTTATTGAGCTGTAGCAAGGTCTTGCACTTTACAAATTTTGGTACGGAAACAGTAAACACAGAAAATGACCATATCCAACTGTATTCGCTGATTGGTCAATAACAAATAGTGATATTATTTCATAAGGGATATGAAAGCTGGAAACAACTTAACGTAATTTCACTATTAATGTGACCCTAAAATTCTCAATAAAAAAATCAGAAACGATCTATGGTTGAACTATTCTCCACTTTTGGTGGCTCATTTGGCTCTATGGTCGGAATATTAGATTTATATGTGTGATATTAATACGTAATGTTTATAGATGACTACATTTTAATGACAGTGTAATCACAATCAAGATATTTTAAATTAATAAGTGCAGAAGTATGATCATTATTATTGTTTTTAAGCAAATGAAACAATTATTACAAGCAATGGTTGAATCATAGGAGCATCAACGTTTGGCACTTAGTTAAAATTATAAAAGTTATTTGAGAAAAATATAATGTGGTTGAATTATTGGAGATTTCGAATTAATAGAGAAATTACGGTATATCATTTGATCAAGGCTGCTTAACTTTGATCAATTTTCTGTAAAACATTTCTACTAAAAAAAGACAAAATGGTGAAAAGGAATGGAAATTATGAATTTATTTCCATCATAAGAATCAACATAGAAAGGTTCTAATGGGGTGGTTTCTTGAAATTCAACAAAGAACCTCTGCTTGTATTCTTTCAGTCCATACTCGCAGGTTTCAGTAGATTGCGTTGACACGCCTGGCACTAAGTTCCTTCCTGGAAAACAAGTCAGTGTTATATATGCTGAACAAATTAGTTAGGGTTAATGGAAGTTCATTAGATTCATAGTCATCTGTTCTTCAATTAATATATACATCAATATCCATAAATCATAATCACTTCTTTTTCAGTATATGTGAAACGAAAACCTAACTCAAAATCACCACTCACAGGCTACAAAACAAACATAACTTTGAATATATTTCGAAAATCATTTTTGAAAATCAAGGTTATGAAATTGGTCAATTTGTATGGTTGACTGTAGAAGTGATAAGTTGAAAAACACAAATGTCATTACTATCATATGTTATTCAATCATAAATTAAAATGGTAGAAATTCAAGAAACTGGAAAACATCACTTAATCATTAGCAGTGTTTGAAATAAGCGTAGGACCGTAGGCGACACCGACAGTTATTCATAAGGGCCCACACTTTTCAATATCTTCAGGTCCTTACAGGCTCAGTTATTTTATATGAGACTGTTGCCTTCAAACAATACTTGCTATAAGAAAATATTTCCATTCTAAACCCTCATAAACTCACTCTAAACTGATAACAGTGTTGTGTATTCATAACATACGCATACCAAGAATGTTATTATTTAAGAATAAGTCAACTCAGTACTGATAATGAATGCCGACAGTTTCGGAGTTGAACCCACAGTTTTTCCAATCTGCGGGTCCTTATTGGCCAGCAGTTTTTGGATGCTTATTTCAAACACTGATTATTTGTCTTGAAAAGGATCGTTTTCTGCAACCATCACCAAATGCTCAGACTCTCTTCTTGTGGCGACTGACAATCTTTGGAGATTTTACGAGCGCTTCTATCGGAACTTATTTCTCACTTTAAGAATGCAAACTTTATCAATATTGTCATGTTATCAGAAGTAAAGTCTTTTGCTGAAGAAACAGTTGCCAAACTTGAATTGGGTTTGGAGGCGGGTCCGTTATGATATGGGGAGGGATCTACAGTAATTTGACAACGAGGCATGGCAATTTAGATGCTCAAAGGTACGAGGTATTGAGACCAGTTGTGCTTCCTTTCGTTCAGCAACAGCTGCAGGGAATTGTTTTTCATCATGACAACGCAAGCCCGCACACGACAAGACTGACAAATGCCTTCCTAGCCAACGCCAATATTGATGTATTGCCATGGCCAGCATATTCTCCCGACATGAATCCCATCAAGCACCTATGGGACCACCTGGATCGACAAATCAGGAGACGACCCGTACCCACTTTCACGATCCAGCAACTGGAACAAGCTCTGATTCATGAATGGCAGCAAATCCCACCACAGGTCATACGCCCCCTAACTTCCTCAATGCGTCGACGTGTTTGCCTGTATTAACGCCCATGGTCGTCATACCCGTTATTAAATAAACATTTCTTGTCATTTTGCAAATGAATTGCCTTGTTGATTTCTGGTGAAATTCAGTTTTTGATACCACCTGTCTTTTTTTGACAGTCATACGGTAATTTTGACTTTGTATCAAATGAAATTGTCTGCATATACTGAGGAACTGAATATTCTATTCAGAACAAAAAATATTGCACATATATCTGCATTGGTTGTTATCTTATGTTAAAAAACTACACTGGGTACTTTCTTTTGGACATTATTTCCCTAATGTTTCAACTTTAGGGGCAGGATCGAGCACGTTTTTCGAAAATTTTATATCTTACATTTTCACTGATAATGTTAAGTCAACGCTAAATGTATTATTTTGATAGGGTCAAAAATCTCATTACACAAAGCAAACATCACGTAGATTCACATACAGGTCCATCGGCGGCCATTTTTGTGTGAACATCATAATTAATTTTGTGCAAGAAAGAAAACTTTTCATTATATTTTAAATTTATTACTGGTTCATTTAGTTTTATTATATTGTCTTTCAAATGAACCTTTATTTTCATTTTCCTGACATCACTTTATATTCCCCATTAAAACGTGCTACTGCCCCTTTAAGGTGTTCACAACCAAGTTCCCTAATGTAGTTTTTCGTTTGATATTTGATCATCTTCTCTACAACTATGCATCATTTTGTTGATTGTCAGACCCTTTGAAGATGATAGAATATGCACCAAAACTATATTTAATAGAATATAAGCAAGCACACATGGGCTGAAACTTCCAACCACGTTTTTATATTTAATAGAAAATTTTTGAAGAAAATGAAATTCCATGTTACTTGCTACTGGCCCTTTAGCTTGGCCATTATGCAAACTGTCTTGCGTTTCTCTAAGTTAATGTCCACTCGTTCTTTTTCCTGAAACTTAAACTGTACATGTGTATATCAAACAGAGGGTAAAGAACATGTAAAACGATGTTAATAATTGTTTTTCAAAGTGAATAAATGTTTAACAGAAGCAATCATAATATTGATGCTTTGAATATAGACATGAAAGATAAAACATACGGTTATGTAATAATGATATCGATAAATGCATAAAAGATAAAAAATGATCCCCACTTCGTCATTTCTTTAGTTTAGTCATATATCGTTTTGCTTTAATGTGAACGTAGATGGCATAATTCATTATATAAATTCCAAGATCTTGTATATAACCCATCTAACGTTATTGTAACGTCATCAAGACGGCTCTGTCGGTTCTGACCGTTGTTGGTTAGTTTTCAAAATTATATTACTTTTGACCAAATGGTGCAGGTAATTGTCCGGTTCGATCATAATTGCGACTTCTATACATCTTCGATAACCTTTAAATTGAATTTCCTGCATCACCCGACACTTCCAAATTAGATGACACTTAAAGTAAAATCATGCATATATATGATCCCGCTAACTCACGAAGTGGCTCTTAAAGGGGCAGTAGTACGTTTTTTGATAATTTTTTATTAAAAAATTTTCATTGATAACTGTAAGTTACTGTTAGATTTATTATTTTGACAGTGTCAAAAATCTGATTACACAGGCCAATCACCCGTAGTCAGAGTGTGAACACCTTTTATTCATTTTGTGTAAGAAAGAAGAGTCACGTGGCTAAACTTAATGTTTTATATTTGGATTATCAATCAGTTTAAATACATTGTCTTTCAATTGGAACCATTTATTTTCATTTTCCTGACATCACCTTATATTCCCCCTAAAAACGTGCTACTGCCCCTTTAAAACATGTCGAAAATGCTTGAAAAATGTAACCTTAACGGCCATGTGAAAAGAAATAGACATGGCAAAACTACATGACATTTAAATATAAAACATGAAATAATGAATTATATAATAAATAAATGAATGTCAAATAAACGTGATAGAGATGGACATGAGTGAATATGAGGTGTGAAAAGAAGATGATCTAATTATATTAAAGCAGAAACAAAATCATGAATATTTAAACGAATATTAATAGTTAAGAAAACATGAAATTGTCCATGACAAAAACAAACGTGCATTCGATTAATGCTCTAAAACAATATCGCATATTTATGAATATTGAGGACATATGTGAAAGGAGTTGACATAATATATAAGTAATCATATAAACATAATCAACGGGATCTCAGGAAGCTAAAATAAATATTACAAACTTCAGACTATATTTTCATATTCAAAAGTAGCAGATCTAAGACTATCTTGTCGTGATAAGGTACACAGCATCGGAATCAATTTCAATAAAGCAAATTATTAAAATGTGTTCACACTAAACTATCATATCATAGGAATGACGACTGTGGAGCACGGTGGTGTAGTGGTTAGCGTGTTGGCCTGTCACGCCGAAGGCCCGGGTTCGAATCCCGGTGGAGACACCAAAAATTTGTAACCTGGGCTTAACACTGTGTTGTGTCCTTGGGCAAGGCACTTCATCCACATTGCACTCAGTTCACCCAGCTGTATAAATGGGTACCTGAACATGGGGAAAGTACGGACCTATATGGTCGCGCGAGACGCTTAGTAGCTTGACTCGAAAGTACAATTCCTTCAGGGTAATAATATACATTGTATAGTCATTGTATCGCCGTTGAGCCGTCCTGGACTGGATACTAGGCGTTAAAATTATTATTATTATTATTATTTGTTAAGATTTATTAAAGACTTCCCTGTAATAAGAGGTAGATTAATCCATAGAAGTCAGCATAATTCATCTGACAACTTATAAATGCCTATCAAAGGAGTATACGTAGAATAAAACATTGAAAAAAAACCCCCAAAAACCAAACGTTCTATTGTCCCCCACCATTACTAAAAGCTGATTTTATTTTAAACTATTTATCTGTGTATCGATTTTGACTCGAACGAACCCACCTTCTATTCTGATGGTAAAATTGGCACTGTAAAGATCAGGATTTTCAACATAACATCGGAACTGTATTCCATCATCCACTTCCCTCACAAAGTGTCTCAACTCTGATCTTCCAATATAGTTGCAGTTGGCCGCCGCGGTAGGGTTACCATATGTGATGTTGGAGTAGGGGTACCTTACCCAACTGGTAGGTATCGCTTGAGATACATCACGCCATTCCCACACCCAGAAATTAGACTGGTCAGTTGGAAACTCGCTTCCAATTAGTCCAGTACAGGTGAAAGTGACCAGGCTACCAGGGTCGTAAGCTGCATAGCTTGGAAACACTACCATCCTGATGCTATCTGGGTTGACTGAAATAGAGACCACCTGACTCGAAATGTGTTACACTCAGTTTAGCCAAAGGGAGTCATTTAAATTTAGTCTCAGTTTTGCAGCGCAAATCTTGGAGATTTCCTTCTGATCAAATGGCACAGCCTACCGGAAAATATTAAATATTGTTTAGCAATGTCAAACACGTTTTTGGAACGTATTTTCTTGATTAAACGGATTTGAATTTATTATTGAGGGATTAAATGCACGCAAAATGACAAATATTCCACACGGCTGGGAAAAGATTGAGGTTAGTTATATTTGCCTTGCAATACTGTGTCCACAATTTAAGCTCTTGTCTAATCCAAATGAAAGCAGACTGATAAGAAACATCGAAAATCGAGTAACGAATATCATCGTCGTGGTAGTATCTGATCAATGACCGAAAACAAGGTGAAATCAACATGAATTGATTACGAACTACGAGTTCTGGATTTTAGAATGGAATTATGTTAATTTTTAAATGAGCAAAACATTATCACATACTAATAGACAATTGTAAGAGAGTTGAATATAATATATCTGAAATAAACTCTTCAGTAGGGGGATTGGGTGTAGGAAGTGCTTGCTTTGAGTTGATAAATTCAAAAGAAATTTTATAGTAATACCCAGGATACACGTCGGGTAAAAAATATTTGTCTTTTGGTTAAAATTATCAAATAGACCTTATGTACAAAGTTACTTACAAACAAAATGATAGGTTATACTTATAAGAGTTTAAAATGATTTTATTACTTCTATTTAATCATGAAATAACAAATTACAACATCATTGACGAAGGGCCCATGGGTAAAATTGCAATTGAAAGAATTTCAGGAGAGATGTTAAGTTTAATATTAATTTGTGTTTTAACATGATCAAGAATTTTAATGGCCAACTTCGGACAAAGATTGTGCAAATGACAGTGATAACATACAAATTTTAAAGTAATCATTCACGAAGAATATTTACTCAGGATGCAAATTTACTTATAACTATATGCGCATGTAAACGGGACTAAAGGTAGCCAAGTAAGTATTTACTTCATTAATCTCGCGACTCACCTCTGTAGGTAACATTCTGTACAGCGTCCTGATTCCCTGCACTGGCTGGGATGAACAGTGTATTACAGTAGAAAGTATAACCATTAAGGTCGTGACATGTCGGATCACTCAGAGAAAATAGGAGAAATTTCGAAGTTGACTTAATATCTCCTTGTACAGTAAGTCTTGATCTCAGGTTGCCATCTTGTATCTGTGGTTCATCATTGTTCACCCCTAAGCTAATCTGAACCATTTCCAGTCCTGTATCACCAGGTAATGCATCATATCGTTTCCTTCCGATCCTTATACTATAAACAGCTGTTGCTCCTGTTGGAGGGCTGCAGGTTCCATTCAGGGCTGTCGGATTTGCACCTCCAATGTGAACTTGGCTTGGTGTTATGGTCAATGTAGTTCCAGACACTAAATGAAAAGTTAGGGATATAAAGGCATAATCTAAATAAAATTTGTTAACTTTCTCAGTTTCACTTTTCATTAAAATCCCTAACTTCTGAACCATATACCATAATTGGCACTATAATAGCACAACATATGAAAACAATCTTGTAATAAAGGTTTGCAACAATAATTGATTTCAACAATAATGGTTTGCAACAATAATTGATTGCAACAATAATGGTTTGCAACAATAACTGATTGCAACAATGATGGATTGCAACAATAATTGATTGCAAAAATAATGGATTGTTACAATAATGGATTGCAACAATAAGTGATTGCAACACTCACTGTGAGTGTCGATTGGCTCATGTAGGGTAACTGTGGTTTGTCTGAATGCCATGATTCTATAATTTGTTCACGAAGCACCCATAAAATCCCTGAAATGCTGTCCATTTTACAGACAAATACTCTCTTAAGCCTTAAAGATTGCATTATGACTATTGTATGAAACCAAATGTATAGTTGTTCTTCTGCAAAATTGTTTATTGCCACAACATAGATGCAACTCTGTTATGTTCATGTTGAAAATGGAATAATTTTTTTGTAAAATAACAAAAAACTGTGGTTTGTCTGAACGTTATAAATTGCAACATTTAGTCGCGAAGTTGAAGAGCTTAAATTAAGTTTCAGTATAATGCCTAAATAAAGGTATAAACTCGCGATTTTGTTCGAAAAGCTACTGACGCGGCTCAACATTTTAAACGTTATATTTGAAATCCAAAAGCATTATCCACAGTTTACTGTAGGACAGATTCGAGGTTATAGCAAGTATTGACCGTGATTGCAGTGTTTGTAGATATAAAATATTGTTGTTGAATATTCGACGTTTAAAGTGTGTGAGACAATTTCATGTCATAGCAGCAAAATTAGTATTTTGACACCTTCATCGACATGAAATTTGATGAGATTCGTCTTTATTTGCAAGAGACCTACCTTGTGGCACAGCAATCAATGTCATTAGGAAAACATTCAGAAATAGCAAAAACTCCATTTCTGCGTCTTTGATGGACGATTGTGACGAAAATATGGCTTCTGAGCACGGCTCACACACCTGTCCAGTGACTTGAACACCTGCTCTCGAACTACCTGTGGCGTATGAATTTCACTAAATAAAAAGATTACGAAATATAGGTGGAAAACTCTTCCTACAATATGATACTGTCAAATCTCGTAAGATATTAAGTGGATACTTATTGATCTTCAATGTAATACCATTTAAATTAAAGGAATGATTGATTTAGTATATCATTAAGCTGGTGAAACGAGTTGAAAAACAAATAATTCACATGTTTATTATAAATAAATAGTACAATATATCACTCAATGAATTACAAAATCCTTTATACTGTTTCAGTATAATGCATGGGTAAATAGAGAATCTCATTTGAATGTCTTGTGATATCTAATAAATCATCACGAATTGATAAAACATTCGAGGCTTCTCTGTCACCAATGGGTCGCTATCTCTGATAACAGAAGACACAAACATAAATCCTATTTACCATTCAAAGTCGTTTTTCATTACATGAAATGCACTTTCCATACATCTAACATTGCCATATCCCAGGAGATATCGTTTGATTTTTAACTAGCGATATCTCCTGTTTGCCAAGCGGAAAAGTGAAATAATTGTGCACATCGTGATGCAACCATGAAATTTGGCACGATTGTAGTTTATACCTGTCTTATAACATACAGATCGAGAGGCCTCGCAAATGGTTCATATTTTTCATTTTTTGGGGAAAAAAGAATTTTGTTCCACTTATTTTGCTCTTGATTTTTCTGAACTCTAAATAACTTACTCATATATAACAGTGTTTGAAATTGAAAGCTGATCATTTTTCATTGCATGCATGTATTTCTATTCTTAACGGTTAGGTCTACAGAAGTCATTACACTAAAACTAGGACTGCCGCAACAATATTTAGGTCTTCAATACTTTGCTCGACCTACAAACCAATGGTTGGTCGTCAATTTCCTTCCAGTCTTCTTGAAAATAGTATCTAATAACATAATATCCACATTTTTTTGAATCTAATGGCTTTTATAGAGTTTTTATTATGCAAACCAGGACTGTTAAATAAATGTTTTGGGTCGATCCCTGGTGAGTTGCCAACAACTAAATAGCGCTAATTGGATCTGGCAAGGACGTTTAACTAGGAAGCTTGGGCAACCAGAGGCATCATTAAGTTGCTAAGAATTAATGTTTGTGTAAGATGTTTTTGAAAATTATTTAAAAAAAAATAAAACAGCAGGTATTTCATGGTGGCTGCCCTCCTTCCTGGTCGCAATATATTGATGTAAAATGTATGTACCGGGTATAAGCTGTTTAAGAAATATAGGTTTGAAGTAATAATTTTTTCTACATTATTTTCATATAATATGAAACTTAATTGTTAATGTTTGGAGGATAACATTTGCAAAAAAAGTTGTACTTATGCTGGAGATGACATAAATGTAGACATATTTCAGTTGTCTATTTAGTTCAAAAGTTATGAAATAACAGAGCCATTTGTCCTGTAGCATAATTCATGAATCTCTTCTGGTGGAACAGTTAACAAATAGTTAATTGATTATATATTTTCATAGAGGACAAATTTTCAGAATGTTAGAGCTTTTTTATTCTTAAGAAATTTACGACAAAATAATTTTACCATCTAGCCCATGTGTCCACAGTAACCAAATGTACACTCATAATCTCCCTCATCTCCCTCTATAAGCACGATATAAGCCTTCCTTGGTATTGGTGTTTGGTACATTGAGAAAATTATGGTCAAAGAGGCAACTTATCACCCGTTATTTAAGTAATATGACAGATTACAGATTTCTTATACTTTTGTGATTTAGAAGTATGTTTTGGCATAGGTTTCTAGATATTCTTATTTTTGAGAAAAGGTTTTTAGGGCATGGCCTCTGTGGTCATTATTATGAGTCATGCCATGCCAATTGCCAAAATTTATTGTTCTTGGTTTGGTGTTGCAAATATGTTAATTGTAATTGGATTACACGTTTAGTTTGAGTTGTCATTGGAACATTGAATAAAGAGACATTTTTTATTGAAAAGGCAATATTCAAAGTCTTGTTATTTATGAAACATGCCTTGTTTTTTATGAAGTTTGTTACCTTAAAATTATGTTCTCTTATCTGTTTAAGATAAATGCAATTTAATACCAAATAAAACATTGTTATCATTCTCTTATCTGTTTGTAAATGAGCAATTATTTCATATTTTAGCGTATTGAAAGGCATTGTATTTAAAGGCATTGTCTGTCGGGCATAATCTTGACTAAAAATTGTTGGAAGCTTTGTAATTTGGTCCTGACCGTCAGACCACACCTATCCTAACCCCTTTTTAAAAATTGGTGTGGGAGGGTGTCCGCATTCTTTTCACTAATCTCAAGAAGAATCAAGAAGCTTAAGGAGACTCAAATTCTCAGAATAACATATTTTATCAGAGACTAAGATTTGAATTCTTATCATCCTACTCCTAAACCTTAAGGTGCAATTGAAACAAGTAATCCATTTAAATACTACGATTTATCATATACTTGCTTATAAATACAGAGATTTTGTATGTACGATACACCCTCCGTCAAGCACCCTGTATCAGCCCGCAGGGCAGATAACCTGTATCAGCCCGTCGTCAAGGGCAAAAACCTGTATCAGCCCGTCGTCAAGGGACTTAGGCAACGAATGCAAAACATAGATCGAAGTCGTGAGGACTTTAGAGTTGTCTCCCTTTGTACAGCTGATGTTTTAACATGGCCGACATCGCGAAGAAAACGCTGCAGTCACTTGCCGATTTGTCAGCTTGATACAAATTAATTTTCCATTTTGGAAATTCAACCCGAGAGAAAAATGAACTCAAAAGTCGCAAGAGGCGTAGGCTCAGGAGCTTTGACTATCGGTATGTGTCAGTTCACGTTAATGTTAATATTATGAACTAAAGTTTTAAAATGTTACATTTATTTTTGTTGTTTATTTTGTAAATATATATGATAAGAATAGCATGACATGGGTAATTTCATATCACATCCTGTATCAGCCCTCGATATATATATATTTCATTGCTAATTATATAAAGCTCTCGGGCTGATATTGGGGACTCGGGCTGATACCGAATGTGATATGAAATTACCCATATAATACTATCTATAGAATATATGAGGTAGTTAATGATGTCTCTCTGGTTTTGTCTGCATTCAAATTTCGTGTCTGTGGCACAAACTAGTCTTTGAGTCATTTTGTTTAATAACTGCCTTAACTAAGTAAACCTGCCATAGATCGTTGACAAACAGAGGGTACAGTAAATAAAAGGGTTCAACTTAGACAGACATGCTGATGATTTGAGTCTCACTTCAACATCACAATTACCGGTACATGTACAATATGTATGTTCAAATAAAATCATTTTGTGCCAATATAAACAGATATAATCGCCACGATAGAGAAATATTTCACATTCGTGAACAATCGTAGACAGTTCGTGATTTATTCTTGTGATTCGTAATAAATTCGTGATTGATTCGGCAATATTCTTACAATTCGTGGCATTCGTGAACAAATTTTTGTTTGTCAAAAAAATTTCCCGAATCAAATACGGATTTTGTTATCGTAGTTGTCTCGTAAACTATTCGTAATTAATTCAGGTCATTCGTAACAAATTCGTAACGAGTTCTTGGAAATTCGTGGTTGATATTTTTGATGGTCTCTCCCCGAATTATTTACGAATCATCTACGAAACAATAACGAATGTCCCGAATTAAGGACGAAACAATTACGAATTAACCACGAATGAAAGAATGTCATAATTCAGTTGACAATTTTTTTTTTGTCTCTATTACTTTTTAAAAAACCCAGCCTTATAGGGGCATATATTCATATTTTACTGAACATGTTTTAGTTCTTTTAAACTAACTTTGTAATTCTCTTCTACGCATGAACTAAATATATACACAAAACTATGGATTATTACAAAAACTAAATACGTGTGTAACATTTTAATCATGACACAATGAAATGAAAAAACAACTGTAATTGTACAAAAGTAAATTAAAGATGACTAAACAATATTTGACACCACTTGGTGTCTTTATTGAAACAGGTTACTAAACAGGATGATAATGACGATAGCTATGAAGTATCAGCACATTGCGAAACCATTATACTGAATGATTACGAGAGGCATATGTTACTTCTCACGTCTCAGAGTGTACAACATGGTACAAGTGAGTCAGGGGTGGTTATTGAGTCCAGCTAGTCTGTCTTGCCAGGGGACAGAGCCTGCTTCACTATTGAAGTATGCTTTCAGGTAGTTTCTCTGAATCTTGGCAACGTTGTGGTCTCTGTTACGCGCACATGACTGGGGTATGTCCTGTATCTGTTGACCTGCCCTCCATGCACCAGGAATGATATCATGGTTCACATCTTCTCGGTCAACTTCTGAATTCCCAATACCGGGATACCTGATCCGTAGCAAGTTGTGTAGGATAACTGCTGTTTCCACCAAGGTACGCACAACATCAGGCCTTTGCTCAAGTGTGCCCAAGAAGCATCTCCACCTATTAGCTAAGATACCAAAGCTATTTTCAACTACGCGCCTTCCCCTCGAGAATCTATAGTTTGCAACAATCATGTCGTCATCAAGACCTCTCCTCCCACACCCTTTCATGAGGTAGGTACGCAGGGCAAAGGCATCGTCGCCAAGAATAGGGTACATTTGTTGTGTCATTAGGCAAAGGGTCAGCATCAGGAAAGTTGATCGTGTGACCATCAATGCAGTGCTTCAGGTCTGATTTAGCAAACAGCTGTCCATCAGACTTATGACCTTGTCCCCCTGTGTCTATCCAGATGAATTTTTAGTCAGCATCAACAAGGGCGAGCAGCACGATCGAGAAGAATCCTTTGTAGTTGTAAAACAGACTGCCTGACTTTGGTGGTTTCCTGATGGAAATATGTTTACCATCTAAGGTGCCAATTGCATGCGGTATATTCCAACGGTCTTGAAACTGCTGTGCAATGACATTCCAGTCTTCTTTTGATCTGTGAAGTGGCATCACTTTATCTTTAAACTCTTCAACAATTGCCTGACACACCTCCTTGACAATGTACACGACAGGACGCAGGCCACATCTAAAATCGTAGTGCAAGGTGGTATATTGGTCACCAGTAGCTAGATGCCTGAGAGTGAGAGCCAGCTTCAATCCAGCATCAAGTGGTTCCCTCAGGTGTGTGAACTGCCGCTGAATGACGGGTGTAACTCGCTGAAGAATCTCATCAAACATGTGTGATGGCATGCGCACATAATTGGTGAAGGCATTCTCATCTTCAGCTCTCAGTTCTTGCATCAACCTATGATAGTGACCAAACTCTAGTCTTCTAGCAGGTGTCAGCCATGATCTTATCCACCATCTTTTAACTCGTCTCTTTCTATTCACCAACAGCTGTTTTCTCATGTTAAGAGCTATTTCAATTTGATGTTGATACTCAAATTCGAGTGCAAGAGCAACACGTGCTCTTCTCTGCAACTCACGTATTATCGTAATTTATTCCTACATCATTTGTGATATCGTATCATATTCGTGAAAATTCGTAGTATATTCGTAGTTGTTTCGTAGTTATATCGTACAATTCGTACATAATTCGTAAGCAATTCGTATTGGTTTCGTAGTGTTTTAGCATGAAAAGCTACGAATTTTCGTTAACGTTTCGTACAAGTGAAATTGCAGTTCACGTCTATCACTTAATGTGTAAGCCTTTTTCTTCTAATGACAAATCATATAAAATGATCAGCTACATAGTCGATGTCTCGTTCTTTCAAAAAAACAGACTTGTCTATTTTCATGGCTTAAATCTACTATGGTTTTAATCGAAGAATACAACTATTTCAGACATGCATATAAATGTTACGAAATGTTTATGTTACAAATTGTATATATGCAATCTTCTGTTATAGTTTTAAGTTCAACTTCAAGGGGATATGATTCATGATGTTTTATCAGGCTCCTTATTGATGAGGGGAGATCATACATAGAACTATCATCCTTACACAGCCTGTTGAGCCTGATAACTGTTGAAAAGTGGGGGGAAATTACTCAAATTAGAAAGCAAATATATTTTCCAAAATGGTCGTCAGACTATCAAAAGTATTACCCAATCATCTTAGACACACCATAATTTCACTGAAAGTTGATTTTAGCAATGCATCATCACATGTACTTGCATTTAGCATTCTCTTCCACATTTGCAAATTGCAATGCTCTAGTTCGCTCTAGTTCACTCGTTCTCAGTGTTTAATGAAATCTAGAATGACGCGACGGTAGGAAGGATATTCACCTATTGATAGGTTGTAAAGTAACATATAAACCTCCAGTGACGTCACTCTATTGTCGTCATCTCCCACCTCCCACAGGTCTGATACAATGTCGCTTCAAAAGGCAGATATCTAAATTACGTCCCTCTGCCTCAATTATCTCTTTCTCGAGCAATTATCTTAATCATTTTCCAACGATATAATTGATGATTTTGTGTGTGTTAAAGTCAAAGTGTAGACTAACCATCACTTTTGAAACATAACAAATCTAATTTTCCTATCTGCAAATGTATTTGTCTCATGTAGTTCACACTCCGGGACGCTGAACCCAACGCTCTGACGACTGAGCCATTCTGACAACGCTGGTGGAACTGTTATGTTAGGTCCTTTATATCAAGGCCTGAGTTTGAATGGTTAGATATTCTATTTTATCATATCTATATATTTATTATTTTAATATATTTATTATATTTTTAGGTAAACTAAGGCTAAGAATAACAATTTATCATTCACCAAGCAGGTAACAGAAAATTACACTCTTCCATTCAAATGGGCACAAGAATGCAGACATTATTCTTTAAATGAAAGAGTATATGCTCCTACGTTATTAGCTTCTTCTTTTGTTTTTGCCTTTCCATTATTTGTTTAACAACATAATAAAAAAAAATCATCCCATGGATATAATAAAATAAAGTAGTTTCCGTGAAAGGGTTTACTAAACAAAATCAGATAAGGTTTTAAAGGAAAATAATGCTTGAATAATCTCCATAACCCAATCAAATTCCACGTCGCATTTTCTCAGTGTTCTCGTCGCATTGTGTGGTTAAAGAATGGTGGACTCGATCTATTCAAAGACTTGGGAAACAATTTTACTGATAAGTCTATTATGTGGTATAGTTTGGGGAAACAAATAATGATGTCAATATCATCAATGGCGTAGAATTTTCGCTATATGATTACCGTTTTTCCTCGAAAAGACGCCCCCGGCGTCCATTTTTCAGACCCCCTTTTACCCCCGGCGTGTATTCGAGACCTGGCGTCTATTTGAGGCCGGCGTCTTTTTATTTTTAGTAGGAAATAAATGTGTATAGATGGTGTAATGGGAGAATACATTATTTCAATTAAACCATGGGAGCATTAATTAATCAACTTATCACCCGGCGTTTATTCAAGACCCGGCGTTTATTCGAGACCAGGCGTGTATTTACTAAAACAGCCATACTCGGCCTCTATTCGAGGCCCGGCGTCTATTCGAGGAAATACGGTAAATACATGCCAACAAACTCTGTGTCCCTTTTAGAGGAGGATTTGAAACCTATTATCAGTTAACATGCTGTTTTATCAAAAATGTCACGTGTTTGAAGACTGACCTTTGTTTATTTCACACCAAGGGTTGATTGAAATAAAAACAAGGTTCAATTGTACCGTTTATGTGGTTTTGTCTTTTCTAAGCAAACCATATCTTGATAGAAAATATATTAAGTGTAATAAAGGACTTTAACATTGAAGATATTTGTTTTGATAGTTACCCAGGAAGGGAATGCTGTAATAATAACTATTTTTTGTATTTCATACACAAACCATTGCTTATAGAAATGCTATCAAGTTTAAGATGATTTTAGGGTTACCAAGGTTTGAAGGAAACGACAATACTGTTGAAGCCGGATCTTCCTGTCTCAGGGTACGAACGTTATGCTAATCTAGCTTCTGAGCCCAGGGTACAGATTAGTGAAGTTAGTGTAATGTTCGTACCCTGAAACAGGATGGCGTAATGATACATAAAAGCGGTATGGTCCTCTTACATATGACATTGAAGGGGTGTTTGGACACCCCCTTTACGTTCTTATTTTCGACTTCTTAGGTTACCATTATTTAGTTAGCGCAACGTTCGTACCCTGGGACAGGATGAAGCCGGATGTTTTTGAGGGTTTGTACTTTCTTCACAAACAATTGCTTGATTCAAATTCCATGGAGTTAAAGAATGCCTAATCTTGATGACACTATAGTCATATTTTTCAGTTTATGTGGCTTGAAGGAGGATGGACACTTTTAAATGAATAACGTATTGTTATAGGCCTAGGAAAAATACTAATTTGGTTCTGGTTTCCGCCCGCGTCAGTTTCAACCCCCCCCCCCCCCCCCCCCCCCCCCCCGCATCAAGCCTTTTTTCCAGATGTTGACATGAGGGAAAACGGCAATGTAGTCCCCAGGCCCAGACAAAAACAAGGAAACTTGAACTTTATAATCTAGATCGTTTCTGTTCGTGTAAGCCTTCAAACCGCAGTTAAAAAGTGATCCAAAGTTTAAATTCAATTATTGTTTTCAAATTCCGTTGATCAATTTTCATATTCAATTAAAAAAAAAATATTTGGAAAAAAATATTTTTTTTTTGCCTGTATGCAAAGACCAGAAATATTTATATATTTTTTTGGGGGGGCCTGATAGAACACTCCCTCCTCCCTCCATCTCACGGCCTGTTTGAAATCACAACAATCTGAAAGGGGCAGTAGCACGTTTTTTGAAAATTTCATATTTTCAAATTTTCACTGATAACTGTACGTTAATGCTAAATGTATTATTGTGATAGTGTAAAAAATCACATTACACAAACCAATCATCCATAGTCAGAGGACAAAGTATAAAGATTCATATAAATTCCATGGCGGCCATTTTTGTTTGAACACCTTTTATTCATTTTGTATAAGAAAAAGGAAGCACATGGCGAAACTTCACTTTATATATCATTTTTTACTGCTTCATTTAGTTTAAATACATTGTCTTTCAATTGGAACCATTTATTTTTATTTTCCTGAAATCGCCTTATATTCAAAACGTGCCCCTTTAAAGGCATAACTTTATTTAAATATTGAAATCTGTTTTCCTTTGAGGTTCCATTACTGATTGGCTTTAGCTTCTTATTACAGCTATTTGACAGGTACATAACGATTATTGCTGGAAATGACAACTTTAAGAATGTGGTAAATATATTCCCTGCGTTTGGAAAAATTGCAAATAAGATTTATTTCTATATAAATGATTTAATTATTAGTTTTCCTTGAAGCGATCAAATGGATCTTTTTGGTTAATCAAATTGATCTTGGATATTGTTTTTATTTTAAGCGAGCTATCCCTACTTCCTTTTTATAACAATGAATTCAAAGTCAACTCCCAAATATTCGAGTTGTCTTAGGTATATTCATTAATCTTCTTGGTAAAGAAAACACTCAAACAAGTATATTCTTCACTGATAAGTCATTAAAATAGAACAAGAAAACGATGACACTGTTTAATTTTCCAATAGGTTTACATTTCCCCTCGACATCAAATAAAATCCATTCTGCCATTTATAATATAAGGGATTAATTTGATATGACGGATAACCCATTTAGCGGTGCAATGAGAGTTCATAACAGAAATCCAAATTTATAAAACGTTTGCAATCTGAAAGAGTATACTAAGAAGGGATACTAAGCGGCCAAGAAGACAAGCGGGTTACTTCAAGCGTCTTTCATTTGAATTCTCACACTGAAAGCCTTTTAACGCTTACGACCAAAGCCAAAAAAGAATCCAAATACTGGTCCGCAGGTGTTCGTCGATGGAGCGCACTGGCGACTAAAGGCATCGAAGACAAAACTGCCACAATTTCGAAAGAATGGAACCTGGGAGATGCATTCGATATAAGCGTTGCATCCGAAACACGAAGCATAGTTTCCATTGCTGAGTCCTAAACAGGTGTTGGCGCAACCTTGAGAGAAGGTGAGACCCCCAACAGTTGTTGCCGGCAGATTTGAAATGGTGGGACTAGATGGTTGCGGAAGAATGGGTAGCGGCCAAAACAGCTGAAAGGGCAGGACAAAAGGCGTTGTCGTGTCCAATCGGTTCATAATGTCAGGTGTTGTTGTAGTAGTGGTTGTTGTAGTTGTTGTAATCGGCGTCGTTGTCGTAGTGGTTGTTGTAATCGGTGTCGTTGTCGTAGTTGTTGTTATGGTGGTTGTAGGCATTGTCGTGGTAGTTGTGGTAGTCGTGGGTGTTATCGTAGTCGTTGTTGTGGTTGTAGTCGTTGTTGTAGTTGTAGTGGTAGTCGTTGGCCCTGTTGTCGTAGTCGTTGTAATAGTTGTAGTGGTTGGCACTGTTGTCGTTGTCGTTGTAATAGTTGTAGTGGTTGGCCCTGTTGTCGTTGTCGTTGTTATAGTTGTAGTGGTTGGCCCTGTTGTCGTTGTCGTTGTAATAGTTGTAGTAGTTGGTTCTGTTGTTGTAGTCGTTGGCCCTGTTGTCGTAGTGGTTGGCATTGTTGTCGTAGTCGTTGGCAGTGTTGTTGTAGTCGTTGGCATTGTTGTTGTAGTCGTTGGCATTGTTGTCGTAGTCGTTGTAATGGTGGTAGTTGTTGTGGTTGTTGTTGTTGTAGTTGTAGTTGTCGTCGTGGTAGTTGTTGTCGTTCTGAAATATTTTAGAAACAGGGATTTATAAACGTTATTTTGAAAATTAAAACAGCACATGATTTCCAAGAACAACAGCAACAACATGTCTTGGTCATTGTGAATAATTCTAAAAAACATCCCTGATAAACAAATATACCGCGTTTCAAAGTAAAAAGGATACCTAAAACCAACACCAATGCTTGAGCAACAATATCCTGGCTTGATATTACACATAACATAATACACAAATAAACTTTAGAAGCATCCTTCCACCATGATGATACACTATGACATGACAGCATGATACCATACCCTTGCACAATAATAATATACCTGATAATATGATTCAAATAAATCTTACATACAAGACGATGATGGTTTGTGATAAATACAGCCAAGAATGACAGCTCTGCTTCCCGCATGATAACTTCAGCCAACCAACTCACAACAAGTTACAATTTTTGATAATTCTATATTTTAAAGTGTTCACTGATAATTGTAAGTTAATGCTAATTGTATTATTTTGACAGTGTCAAAAATCTCATTACACGAACCAATCATTCATAGTCAGAAAGTATGAAGATTTACCTAAAATCCATTGGCGACCCTTTGTTGTCAACACCTTTAATTCATTTTGTGTAAGAAAAAGGAATCACATGTCTTAACTATACGTTATATATTTGAATGATTACTGCTCCATTCAGTTTTAAATACATTGTCTTTCAATTGGAACCATTAATTTTCATTTTCCTGATATTACCTTATATAAAGATTCTTACAAAATTGGAAGTATCTTAGTAAAGTATTCAAATACCTCTTCAATTAAAAATGAATTTACAATATTTCTTGTAAACAGTGTACGCATGTGATGTCCAACCTTTACATGTATGTTGTTTGGGCCAGAGGCCTTGAAAATTGAATAAATTCTGTCTGTCTGTCTGTTATTGTTTTTATCATTATATAGCCATCTCGGTATGAATATGTGAGATGTTTTGAATATATACACAGTCAAAAGAGTGTCCCCTGGTGTTATTAGGTTATGATAGTTTATCCAGCGGCCTTGAGTCGATTTCTGACAGTTTGGTGACTGAACAGACGGCGCGGAAGCCATTGGCGTTTTAGAGCTGGAAGCGAAAGAATACATTTTTACGAGCCTTAGCAATGATCTATCCTGGAGGTGATACGTGGTCTGCCTGAAGATACATGTATGCGATTCCCTCGTCCTTGGTTTGTGCTTGTTGTCTGGTTAAACAACTTATGGTAGAGTAATGACGTCCAGTTCTTCTTGAAATATCCTTGAAAGAAACACCCGCACCCAAAATACTATAATCTGCCACTTGAAAGCCTCTGACATTCTAGCACCAAGTATCCTGTGTTATAATGGCTTAAACAGCTTGTATCAACATTTTTATCGCCGATATTGATCACAAATTCATAGTGCAAATTTCGGAAATCGTGTAGAGCACTTACTACATAGCAGATTCTTTTTCTTCTTTTTTTTCTTTTAATTTTTTTCTTTTTGAATCTACTACTACATAGCAGATTCATTGATACAAACAACAACGGGTGTACCTGGGTCTAGGACAA
This sequence comes from Steromphala cineraria, assembly GCA_916613615.1. Taxonomy (NCBI): domain Eukaryota; kingdom Metazoa; phylum Mollusca; class Gastropoda; order Trochida; family Trochidae; genus Steromphala; species Steromphala cineraria. Next base: position 19,818,588 of record OU744737.1, read on the forward strand.
AGGCCACCCGGACAAAGGCCACCCGGACAAAAGCCACCCGGACAAAAGCCACCTAGGACAATTGCCACCTAGGACAAAAGCCACCCAGACATAAGCCACGCGGACAAAACCCACCCAAGTTTTAAACAAGTTTTTAACAAACAACTCAGACACTAGATAGTTCTCATTTCAAATATGCATTTCACTTGTTTCAATGAATATCACTTTACTTTTTTCCTGTTTCATGTTTTTCAAGCACTATGCAAAACAGAAGTCATTATAGTGAATAACAAATGGAGAATCAGCACATAAACATCACTAGACTTTCTTAATTAATAACATATTAATAATAATAACACTTTAGTGTCCTAAGTACAAGAACATGGGACATTTGTTTTGTGCCCATGGCACCCGGCACAGTGCAGCGCCAGTTAATGCGTTTCTGCCTTAACAATGCTGAGTGTCAAGCAAGACAGCAACAATTCCCACCTTTTAACGTCTTTTGATATGACGCGACCGGGAATCAAATCCCGATCTCCCGAGTGACGAGCGGACACTCTACCACTGAGCTACGTCCCCGGTATTCACAACCTAATCTAACTTTTCAAAGTCTCATGTTGTGAGCAATGCTCCTCAGATAACAAACATCACAAATACCGACCTCTATAGGAGTTTTTTTGAAACATTAACATCAATCAATAATAACAATTAATCAGTACTCAATAAAAAGCAATTATTCATAATTGAAATAAATTTACAATCATTAATCTATGATTCTCTATTATTATCGTCTTTATATATAGTTTATTTTGTCATTGTTGAAAGTCATATTCTTTTAAATATATTTTGTATTCTAAGTTCTAAAGGGGCAACAAAGGATAACAAGCCAAAGGATAAGTTAAATTAAGAATTTTGAATGGAGTTGGTATAACAAGTTGGAAGTAATAGATAATATAAAAAGAAAATATCAAATGATAAATTGGGAATAGAAGATTTTATCTGTATTTGGGAAAATTACTCTTTAGCTGGAACCTGAATTGGTATATGTTGAAAATTATAGTTAAAATTGTAATTTTTGTTTGATATTGATATTCATTGATAAGTAAATGAATGGAGTTATATTCAAACAATGCTTTGATGGTGATGGTGATCACTCCCGACTTTGGCTAGGATGTAGCGATTTAAACGCTGATAAGTTTGATAAATATAATAAGATTCCCCTACTTGCAACTGTGGTCATAATTCTGAAAACGCGCTCCACTTCTTTTTCACATGTCCAAATGTTTTGTCCTAGATGGCTTTTGTCCGGATGGCTTTTGTCCTAGGTGGTTTATGTCCTAGATGGCTTTTGTCCGGGTGGCTTTTGTCTCGGTTATTGGTGGTGCAACACATTTTTACTAGTATGTATTTAATGTTAAAAATGCTATCTACGTACGATTCAAAACATTGAAAATGTTGAAAATCACGAGAAATGTCGAGAAACTTACATGCAGTCGGCGATGGGTGTGAGTGAACATATTGCAGTGGTCGGGTTGAATGTCTGACCAGTAGGACACGTGCTCAATACCTGGATGAACCCCAGACAGGCGATGTACTGAGTACAGGAACCACATACTGGGAACAACCCGGCATCACCCCCACAGTCACTGATTGTAGTTTTACATCCTGGAAGATATATAGTAAAAAACCTGAACATTCTGCTGATGTCGAATATCGTTAAAAAGTGGGGGATGGGTCACATATGATATATTTATGACAAACAAAACACCCAATATTAAAAGAACAGGGGCGGATACAGGATTTACGTTTGAGGAGATGCGACTCTTTGTCGTCTATTGGAGTGATTAATTGGCATCAAAGAATATGGAGCAAATGGAAAATGACCATTTACTGTAAGAAGATTTCATGCCATACACTTCTGTTGTATACTTTTATCATGTATGAGAAATTTGGATCTCTCTGAGGTGTGCGAACCCCAGACTCCCTTCTGGACCCGCCAACATAGAAGGAAGGGTACCCGAAACGAACAACGGTTTACTGAACGCAGGGATGTTTTTACAGACTGTTAATGTTTAGATTTGGCGACTGGCGGTGATAAAGCAGACACAATTTTTATATGGCATAAGTTACATGGGTAAATATATATCGTTCATTCCTGGTCCATTAAAAAAAATAATAAAGTGATTTAACCATTGTTAATGTATTTGATTAAAACATGTTCTAATGGCCTCTTTAACAGACAAAGTAGCAAAAGCAGTTAAACTCCTCAGAATAAACATCATTCTTTATATCCTTATATTTTGTTGGTTCATAAGTCGGATAAAAACCTTAGCTTTGTTCAGTAAAAGAAAGACGCCAATGTCGCCAATGTAAAGTCACTTCTACTCGCCAATGTCATCAAAACATAAATTGCAAATTGATAACACATTTCTCTCAAAATCACTAGCGATGTATAGTACCTATCCGAGGCATCATAAACGTTATTTGAAAACAATATGCAGAATCAGCTTATTAAACGACCGAAATACCGTGAATAATGCAACGTTTTAATCTGCATAAACTTCGATATCGGCAATATTCAAACTTGTCACACAATCTTGACGACCAAATAAGTTTCTGCAATCAGTCATTAACGCGATAAAGCAATGCTTAAACTAGAAAATTAAATCGGAAAAATTATAGATATGGGCTACTTTAAAAAAGAATGTTTCATCCTTTCTTCACATTTAAATGTATGACATTGTATCGATATAAGTGAGTGCCTATTACTAATGAATCGATAATTTCAAATGCGTGCTATAGTGCGTCTAAGAGGTTCCCTCGAAAGAGTTACTCCAGTTATATGAGCAGGCATCTTATGATCACAATAAAGTTTTAAAGATGCTGTATCATACTTGCAATATTTTAAAGTTTTTTTAATGAACTCGTTGTATTTTTAGACAAATTTAGCGACCAACCTAGGGAAAATCGGACCAAATTTCATAAAATATGAGATAATTTACCAAAATTACGGAAACGGCAGCAAACATAAAGGCGAATCAAGTGTGGCTAACTTCCGGTCTCTCAATTTACGCTTGAAAACCGTCTTTGTCGCGCACGTCTAGATTTTCTTTTCTTTTTCTCCGAACAAGGTATTCGTTACTGCCAAAGTTGATACCCATCGAACGCAAATACGTTAGTTGTCACACGGTGTAAATCCTACACGAGTAATGATTACGTCACCGAAAGCGGGTTCGTTAAATGCTATGCCCTTTCTACAAGGGGTACTGTGCTTTGGGCGTCGAATTAAGTATGGTATTGTTGATTAAACAATCTTAATATTAAAACAAAATTTCGAGGAAAGATTTTTCTACAAAGTGATGTATTTCTTTTCTCAATAGCTAAATTTCAGCCTGAACCGCATGCAAGTATGAAACAGCATCTTTGATATATTTTTTTTTAAAACCAATGAACAAACTTACCGGCTTGTGCATCAACATTGTGCAAGGCGGCCAAGACCAACAGGACGAAAAACATCATCATAACTGTATCTGGAAAATAAGAAAACATTCAGAATAAAATCGGGCCGAGATACGTGAAAAATAGTAAATTAAAAGTATAAAAGCATACCTGTTAGGTTAAGAAATAATGTATTTATTCAGCAAATGGCTAAAGGTTAAAAGTTTTATCTTGCAGTCTTGAACACACCGCGTTTATTGAAAACAAACATTAGTACCTATTCCATCCTTCACAAGTTGCCATCTTTCATCTATCCATAACAATATTTTTACTTCTTACTTTGTCATTATTCGACCCAAAGTTATTTGGGCTTGAAAATGAATTGAATATAAGCCAGGGCGAAGCCGCGAACTTAGCCAAATACTAGAGAAAAATCTTCATGAACAACCTACGATACGAATAGTTCGTTACCAAATTTTGTGCATTGTGAAAAATTATATCACTATTATATCAGTAAATGAATTTGATCACATGCTACAATTATTTATAATACTTTATATTTAGAAAAACATTATCGATGCAATGTTAAATGTGTATTTTAGACAAAAACAAATTCCTCAAAAATGAATCTTTTCCAAATTGTGGTGACTAAAGTTGAGACAAACGAAACCTTTACCTTTTAAATTCACTGAAAATATCAAACACGGCAACCCTTTGTTCTCCTACCGTGACCACAGTCTTTGGCAGGTCCTTGCAAAAGCAGTAAATGAAAAAAAGTAGATAGATAGAGAACCACTCCCACAGTCATCAAATGTTCACATTATGTTAATTTAGGGAGAATACCTTCTAATATTTCTCTAGTAATACATTAAATACTAAAGAGTTTATAAAAAAGGTTTATACAGATTTACAAAATCACACATTGCGAAATATAAAGGCTAAATTATTCATAAGGTACTCAAAAAATAATCGCTATGACATATTAATACATAATTTGCCATATCCGTTAATCCCCAAAAACAAAGTATATGCCCTTAAAGAGAAGAAAGATAATCAATACAGCTAACATCACGTCGCTAAAGGTAATACGGTTTATCGATTAAAACATGATAGAGATTTATGAACTGTCTTCGAACAAATGGATTAAAGGGGCAGTAGCACGTTTTTTGATAATTTCATATTTCAAATGTTTCACCGATAATTGTAAGTTAATACTAAATGTATTATTTTGACAGTGTCAAAAATCTCATTACACAAACCAATCATCCATAGTCAGAGGACAAAGTATGAAGATTCACATAAAATACAGTGGCGGCCATTTTTGTGTGAACACCTTTAATTCATTTTGTGTAAGAAAAAGGAATAGCATGGCTATACTTTACATTATAAGTTTGAATTATTACTGCTCCATTGGGTTTAAACTTATTGTCTATCAATTGGAACCATTAATTTTCATTTTCCTGACATCACCTTATATTTCCCCTAAAAACGTGCTACTGCCCCTTTAAGAAGAGAAATATTTCCCACACGTCGTGTAACATTGCAGGTGTAAGGTAAGGCACTTTGAACATCATTTCTTATTTCTTAACTTTTGACGATTACATAACATATATAGAATAATTTTGTTTATAGAAGTGATACGATAATAATTTTGATAATCAAAACAAATTCAACATGAATTTTGGTATCTTCAGCAAAAGATTTTAATATCAAATTTTGATAATGAAAATCGGAAACACTTCAGAGTTTTTAGCTGCAGCCTTTCTATGCATTGTTTCGGAGATAAGGTAAGTTTGCTAAACCCAATTTCTTACAAACTAATGAGTGAAATGTACAAATATAATCATTTTCATATAAAACTAATTTTGTTTTGAGAGTTTTAAACCGAAAGATATTTTGGTAACATTATGACGTGATCAAAAGAATGAAACTACTAACAATAACGGGATGTGGAGAGGAAACCCCTTTGTGACGAGTTTGTATCCCGGTACAGTCAATGTTTCAAAATGTTAATGTTCGACCACGGTCGATTTTTATCAAACCATATTTTTATCACCATTCATCGTTCTTGAAGAGTTTCTTGAACAAATGACTATTCTACCTGTTTATCATGTACGTGTATCTTACACTGTTGTTAAAGGGACACAGAGTATCTTTCTTCAAATTTTACTTGGTTTTGATAAGCTACAAAATATCTAATATGCTGACTGAAGTTCATATCTCATCACTGGACTTGCAAAAGTATCCATTTTTGCAAAATATCTCTAAAATGCTTGATTTTATTGAAAAATCAAGAAAACATCTCAAATACGTTTAATATTCGAAATTATGCATCCCATTAATCTACCTATTAGTTACAATACCTTATTAACACTATCGAATCGAATTTATCTTCCTGTCAGCTTATGACAAGGTTTCAAAATTACGTTTGGTGAACTTGCGCGCGCCACTCGAGCCACATTGTCCGGTTTTCGATCAAAATCCCGACTTTGAATGGCCGTATTTTCGCTCAAATGTACTTATAGACCTTTAACTTGTTATTTTCAGTAACAGTTAGTGGTTCCCGATGTAATAACATCGAGTTCAAAATTTGACATATGTTATCCTATCAAACTACTCTGTGTCTCTTCATTGCTCTTTAAACAATTGGATTTTTTACTTGATCATAATGTAGCTGATTTAATAGTTAAAGTTTACATAGCCACAAACATATTTCACTATTTTCTTTTGGAATATATGAATGTCTGATTACAATATTGTATAGTGCGTCAAAGGTCGCTATTTAAATACACATATGTTCAGTTTGGTAATGAAAGCCGTTTTTGAATGCCCTTTTTTGAAGGGCCGCTCAGAAAGAAGAAGAAGAAGAAGAAGAAGAAGAAGAAGATTATTTTATTAAAGTGTCACACAGCAAATGACGCACATGGCATGAACAAGAACAAATAAATTTACATATGCTGTCCGGCCAATATTGGCCTATGAGACACTCATAAAAATTAAAAAACACTAAAATATCATAATATGAGTTAAAATATATATATAGAGAGGATGGATACATTATTTCAAGTTAATTAAGATCATAGAAATGACATACGTCTTAAATACATTTTTTGAAGTAATGCGGCCAGTTGATTTATAAAATCTTTATTTGTGATAAGGTATATTATTTGGTCTCAGATCTATTTGGCCACAAACCAGTGAATGCATGACTGGTCACGCCCCCTTTTTGTGACGTCATAAACGGAGTCATGCCTTGCGATCTATACATCTATCGTAACAATATCACAGAAAACCCCAATTATTAACGATTTTTATAAAATGTTTTCCACTCAGTTAGATAAATCATTTGACGATGTAACACTATTAAGCGTTTGGTGTAAAACAGATATCCACATAAATGGCTATTAAACAATTATTTAAGCAGTATTTCAGTTGAAATAATGATGCGTTACTCTGTATAGTCTGTTTCAGTCAGTCTGTTTATTACGTCAAACCCGCGCGAGTTTTATGGCCCCTAGCCCAGGTGGGTTTTTCACAGCCGATTATCACGCTGTCTTAATGAAATGCTAATTTAAGATGTTTATTGGACAAATTAACAATAATCAAGCCCAGTTCTTATTTTGTTGAAAAATCGTTGAACGAAAATCGAGAAGTGAAAAAGTCTAGGTTAGCGGTTGTTTAATGATTTCTTGCGTTAATGTTTGATGAGAATTGAAATGCAACGTTCCCGTGTTATGTTACGTTTTGTTTTCAAACATTTCGTTGTCATATTACCAATTTTACAGAAAACATGTAACGATATTCTATGAGAATTTAGTGTACACCTAGGGAACCAGAACGTTAAACGAATAGTATTCAAATCAATGTCTCTTTTCAACTATTTATCCGAAGCGCCTTAAAATCTTGGCAATGTCCTGAGCAGGTCATAAACCCAAGGGCATGTTTTCTATATATCATTATTTAAAAAGAGATCTCCAAGGGTCATTTTAGATAACCGAGAACGTGACATCACCTGTTAATTGAACTGTTAAAGGGGATCTTATACGGATAATATGTTTATATGATATACATAAGTGTATCAGAATTCATTACTGGGTTAAGGTGTCTTTGATCTACGCACAAGGCAAAGTCGATGTCTATGCAACTGAGTTAAAAACTGTCAAGCTGTAATAATGTGTGTGAGCGATATAAACACGGTGTGGATTTTATTAATATGTGCATCGTCTATAAAACAGTATTTGTTGATTCTTTACAACTCTGAAAAGGTGCTTTATAAATTGATACATTAGGTGTCTTGTCATTCGGTTATGAATATTCGAAATCAAATTTCGGAATATGAATACCGTATTTCCTTAATTACACGCCGGGCGTCTATTGTTTTCAAACGGTCTACACCATAGGCGTCTATTTGAGGCAGGCTTCTATTCAAGGCAGGCGTCTATTTCGTAAAAAGCGAAACCGTTTTGACTATTTTGTAAAAAAATCTGATAATTTAACAAAAAAGAAGCGTTTTTATATATTAAACTTGGTTTACGCGGCGTTTAATTAAGGCAGGCGTTTATTATTTTCAGAAAGTATTATGCAAGGGCGTCTTTTCGAGGCAGGCGTATATTCAAGGCAGGCGTGTAATTAAGGAAATACGGTAACCATGAAGTCGTTCAATCCGTGACAAGCTTTAAGAGCCTAACAATCTCGACGTTTTGACCATGAAATCACACGAATGACAAGGAAATACCGATTTCCACAGCAGTGAATAACTCGCACCTATCGACCTACCTGACCCGTTTACACCTGTCTGTCATGCGTCAATATTCGTTTGAAACCAACATCGTTTTGTGCGAAGAGTTGCAATATAAATATCTATTACCCATAGGGTTGAAAATAAGTGGTGACATATTTTCAATATGAGCACTAGTGCACATATCACTTTTGCCTAGCAACGATTGATGTAGCGCGGGTTCCCGTTTTTTCGCCTGTGACGTCATAACACCATTGTTCGTGACGTCACTGTCGCCGGCCGTCGCAAGGGAAGCGGCCCGTTTCTTGGATATTTCTAAGATGTTAACAACTTAACATGGAATAGAATCGGTAATAAAGAAATTATTACCCTCGGAGGTGTGTCATATGAATTTTACAAAACTCGTGCAAATTTGTGTATAACCCTTGCTCTCGCTCTGTCAATACAAAAAATTCACACTCGTTTCGTAAAAGTCATATGGCACACTTCCTCAGGTAATAATCTCTATATACTCTAGAAGATTTTCATTGTACCATCGAGCTGAAACACAGGAGCCGAAGGATCGGGCATGTGACAGTTGGTGATACGCTGCTAAAATTTTATCAACCCTAACTAATTTAGCTTGGCATCGGATGAAGTATTGAAATATAACCAATACTTAGATCCAGTGGCAGAAATTTCCAAGATATTTCCATATTAGAACATTGTTTAACAGTTCAAACAGTAGGTGCATGTTTGGAATTCTATGCGTGCAACATTACTATTGTAGTTTTGTTTTGAATTTCAGGCATAACCTCGAAACTCATTATTTCACTGTTTGTGCTAAGATGTTCATCATGTCAGCGTATTCAGATAGATATATCAAGGTGACACTTAGACAGTTCTCTTCTATCTTATGGGTAATAAAGAAACTCTCATTTAGGTCTACCTCTTCCCAACTGTTTCCCGATCCTTCACTGTCTCTCTGTCTCTCACTGTGTCAATCCTTCGCCGTCCCTCTGTCTCTCACTGTGTCAATCCTTCGCCGTCCCTCTGTCTCTCACTGTGTCAATCCTTCGCCGTCCCTCTGTCTCTCACTGTGTCAATCCTTCGCCGTCCCTCTGTCTCTCACTGTGTAAATCCTTCGCCGTCCCTCTGTCTCTCACTGTGTCAATCCTTCGCCGTCCCTCTGTCTCTCACTGTGTCAATCCTTCGCCGTCCCTCTGTCTCTCACTGTGTCAATCCTTCGCCGTCCCTCTGTCTCTAACTGTGTCAATCCTTCACCGTGCCTCTGTCTCTCACTGTGTCAATCCTTCGCCGTCCCTGTCTTTCTGTGCATCAGGTAAAACTTTGAACTTTTGTATATTTTTTCCTCTCACGTCTTCTCATTGTAACTCAAAACACAGAGAAGTTTTATTGGTCTTACTGATCCTGCTTAACTCATTAATTTCCCACACTCCAGCTTTATCAATTCATCCTCTGCGTACAATACAACTTGGATAACAAGCCCGTCACAACAGGCCAGGCCACAGATCGCATCTACAACATCCTCGTTTTCCCACGAACCGGACAATTATAAAATCTACTCAAAGAAGTTAAGGGTCGAACTTATTTTTCATCACGACATCTTCAAGAAACAAATCATTGGGTTATTCTATGACGAGGACAGGGGCACAGAAAACTGGTTGTATACTCTTTGTCAATATTCAAGTCAATCCAATCTCTTTTCGAATAAGATCAATTTCTGGTTTCTGGCAGTAACCCCTAGCGGCATAAACTTGCACCACAAACCATTTAAAATATTTCAGCCGTTGCGTGACCATGCTTTCAATGCATGAAGTGTTTTCAATGCTTCAAACGGATTTCGTTGCAACTTTTGTCGCATTGTAGTTCTTGGTAAATAAAACAATGGATACATTTCATTAGATAAATTTATTTCTGCTTGATATTGTCGTAACAATTATATACTGCTAACAAACTACAGCTTGTAATACGGCATCACGTTTACATATAGACAGACTCGAAGGCAAAGCAATACGTTAGGAACTTCAAGGCCACGCTGTTCATTTTTTCTTCCAATTGAAAAAACTGCCGAATCCTCCGCTATTACTGGAGCCGTAACCACTGGAACCGGACGATCCGTAGCTTGGGGATCCTCCTAGAGAGTTATAGCCGGAAGATCCACTTGACCCGTAGCCACCACCCGAGGATGAACCACCATAACCGCCGCCTGAGGATGAACCGCCGTAGCCGCCAGAGGAAGATGAACCACCATAACCGCCGCCTGAGGATGAACCACCATAACCGCCGCCTGAGGATGAACCGCCGTAGCCGCCAGAGGAAGATGAACCACCATAACCGCCAGAGGAAGACCCGCTATGACCGCCCGAGGATGAACCGCCGTAGCCGCCAGAGGAAGATCCGCCGTAGCCGCCAGAGGAAGATCCGCTATGACCGCCCGAGGAAGATCCACCATAGCCGCCACTTGAGGATCCAAATCCGAACCCAAAACCAGATGAGCACGTGCTCGAGAAAAGCGTGCAATACCTACTGGTGGCGTCAAACTCGTGCATGAAAGAACAGGCCTTCTGGTTCAGACGACCGTGGTAACATTCGATGTAGTACTTGCAGCTGTTACAGCTTGCGTACCGGCCATCTCGCAAACCGGAACAGGATGTTATACAGACGCCATTTGAGCCGCTGTGAACCTGCGGCTGAACGTGGTAGTGCGGTCTTTGAGTCACAGGCGGGGCGGCCGTCACCTGGCTGGCGGTACTGGAATTAAAGATGTTTTTCATAAGAAGAAATAAGATACATTAAACATTAAAGGGGCAGTAGCACATTTTTTGACAATTTTATATCTAAAATCTTTCACTGATAATTGTCAGTTTATGCTTAATGTATTATTTTGACAGTGTCAAAAATCCCATTACACAAAACAATTATTCATAGTGAGTTGACAAAGTATGAAGATTGACATAAAATCCATTGGCGGTCATATTGTGTGAACACCTTTAATTCATTTTGGGTAAGAAAAAACAATCGTATGGCTAAACTTTACATTATATATTTGAATTATTACTGCTCCATTTAGTTTTAATGCATTGTCTTCCAATTGAATTAATTTCAATTTTCCTGACATCACTTTTTATTCCCCCTAAAAACGTGCTACTGCCCCTTTAACAGATATGTTGATGCGTTTTTTCCAATCATGTATGACCCCGTTTTACTCGAGCAAGAACATGTATAAGTTGGTATAACATTATATAGAGACAACAGCTCTTAGAAAAAACTAACATGCCCACAACAGTTATCTTTAACTTGCTATGTTACCATGGAGGGAACTAAAACATTTGTGAAAACTTAATTGATTTAAGTATGAAAATATTTCACTTTGTGATTCTTCTTACTAAACCTCGATACGTACTCGCAAGCTCCGTTGTCGACTACGCATGCGCCGTTGGTTTCGTTGTACATCTGGTGGCCAGTGCATGAGAACTGTTTATAGCGACCGTTGATACACTGAACATATTTAACACAGGAACCACAACTTGCGTACTGACCGTTGTTCACTGAACCACAACTGTACGAGTGTATACACGTCGGGTAAACTGAAAGATAACGTGACATGAAATAACTGTTAAAATAACTCGTGACATATTAGCCATGTGTTGCATACGTGTTGAATACACGGTTGTATACACATTGTTCATACGTGTAAAAAAACATTGCATATTTAAAGGGGTCAGTACTAAAAGGGGTAGAAGTCACATTTTGGGTCAAATTGAGATAAGCACATGGTTAAAAACCCTTGACCCGTCTGCACATTTTGATTGGTCAATCTACTATTTTCCTCTATTTTAAGCACCAGGCATGCCCTTTTTAAATATCCTTGTCACAAATCCAAAAGGGGCACAATAACATTGAGTTGACATGAACCCCGTTATGCATTCAGGCCAAATGTCTCAAGATGGCAGCCTCCATGTGTTGTTGTGAGATGTCATCAAAGTAAGTTCCTCCAAAGACATTGTAAATAGTTATCAATAATGTTGTTACTGTTTATAATAGCTAAAACACTGTCCATGAGCATAAATACATACTTAAGAAACATTGTGAGGACAATACTGGTAAATATAAATGCTTTATTCGTTCTGGACTTGTATCCCTTTTTGCACTAAGTAAAGTCCCATTTCAATGCATTGCAAAATTAATGATTTTTTTCATCAAGAAACATTAACCTTCATCCTGTCCTTTGGGTTGTTTTCACACCCCTCACATGTATTTATCTCAATATTTCCAAAACCTTCACACTGATGCTTCTCGCAATTTAGACATTAATACCTGTCACACAACAAACATGTGAGTGAATTTAGACAGATTTAGTATATTACTAAGGGCATGCCTGATGTGCATGGATGTCATGGAAGTTATGTTCCTGGTTCTCTTTTTCAAGTCTTGTTTTTACGTCATACTGTCTAGTTTGTCACTAAATAAAAGTGTGTATGGGGGAAGGTATTTGAAAAGTAAGTGTTACCTATTCTTCATTTCCTTTTAGTTTAGTAGATTAATACCTTTGTTAAAAACAGTAAGTGAAAATATTGATCATATTTAAAACAGAATCATTTTTAAGAAAGGTATGAATTTAAACAACTGATATTGGAATTACAAATCGAAATTGTTACCGTAAAAATTGTCCAAATGATAAAACAGATGTTTACAAACCAATGACACACACCAACAATCTTTATATGGAGATATTTATTAAGAACTTATGACTGATAAAGGGTAACTGTTATTTCAATACAATTTGTTATAATAATCTGTATATATATGTATCTGTAATTTAGCACTAGGTTACTTCCATGTATTATACATTATGTTTTATGATGTCGGATTTCAACATATATCATTTTTATTCATAACATGTCTTATGATGATTATAGGTCTCATAGGTCACTTTTGGACGGACACTTTTAAAGTGTGTGACACTTAAATGAAATAAGTTTCTTCTTATTCTCTCTCTGTTATAAACAATAAACGTTTTACAATAGTGATTTACCAACTTTTGATACATTTATTTAATGCTTTTCGGTATGTTATAGAAATAAGTAAAAGACAGCACGTACCTCTTAATTCGCACCTCGTCCCGAGGTAAGGCGATGGACAGATGCACGTGTTTGTCGACCTCTCACAGGAACCGCCATTTTGACATGCTGGGTTGCACGTGTCACCTTTGAAATATAAACTTCGAATGAAAATTGTATATACAATATCATAATGAGTTGATTACAGATTCCATCCATTGAACAAGTCATGACAAGATGATATGCTTGAAGTCGCTAAGCATGTGCTCTTCAATCAATGTCATCTGTCCTCAATTAAGTTCTGTATGTCATGCAAGTATATACTCACCCTGTCTCAGGGTACGAACGTTACGCTAACTCCACTTATCTGTACCCTGGGCTCAGACGCTAGATTTGGGCCTGACTTGGGATATAACCAATCAAATCATATTCTCGATAAAATTTGAAGGAGAAAATGATTTGATTGGCTTTGTCCGGGCGGGCGAATGCGCGGGCGAATCTAGCTTCTGAGCCCAGGGTACAGATTAGTGGAGTTAGCGTAACGTTCGTACCCTGAAACAAGATGGTATAGAGAGAGAGAGAGAGATTCTTTATTTCCTCCAGTTTCAACCGAAGATCATAACATTTATACAATACAATTATTTATACAAAAACAAAAACAATGATACAATGTTACAATAATACAATGATACAATGATACAATGATACAATGATACAATGATATATACAAATACACCAATTAGGAAGTTATATAAGAATATAAAAACAGTTTCAATGCAGAGAATTTAGTTTTTGAAAGTATCATTGTAGGAAATGATGTTTCAGGTCATGTACATATAATGAAAATTGTAGAATGATAATTTCCCAGGTACTTTGGTCAATATATTTATTAAACTCAGTTTCACCACCAAACAAAAAGGCAAGCATATCAATTTCATCTTGTAGTTCAAAAGCAACATAAACATCAACCTCAAGAAGATCTATCATAAAGACAAAAAATGCATTTCGTTTAGGATTTAGGTGTTCACAATGTAAGAGTATATGAAAGTCACCCTGTCTCAGGGTACGAACGTTACGCTAACTCCACTTATCTGTACCCTGGGCTCAGACGCGAGATTTGGGCCTGACTTGAGATATAACCAATCAAATCATTTTCTCGATAAAATTTGAACGAGAAAATGATTTGATTGGCTTTGTCCGGGCGGGCGAATGCGCGGGCGAATCTAGCTTCTGAGCCCAGGGTACAGATTAGTGGAGTTAGCGTAATGTTCGTACCCTGAAACAAGATGGTATATACTTGTAAAATAAGTTTTTGAATACGACCCTCCTGTAAAATTGCCAGAGGTCATCCAAGTTGTGTCAACATAAAAGTTTCTAGAGGCATAAATACTAAAAAATGTGAATCATTTCATTTCAATTGAAATGTTAGAATCCTTCTACGGAGAAGCGTTGTATTTTAGGCAAAATTCGACAGAACTTAATAACATTGCAATCTTACGATAACTGTGATTTGCGATCACAATGGATCTTACGAATTGGGAAGCAACAGTTACTTATCGCAAGACAATCCTCTTTTACCAATATTATGATCGGCGTAATTATTTCCGTAATGACAAACAAGTAGGCATTCTACAATGACCACATGCATATTTCGCTTGATTCTTGACACCGTACTAAGGGTTTTCTAGTTGAGTAAATTGGTGTTTTTTCCGCAGGAGGTTACAAAGTTTGCAAAAAACTACTATCTATTAGAAAATGATGAAAAAATTGAACAAAAACCCCGAAAGAAAGCGATGCAGTGTCTGTTATCAACGTTTGGTTTTGAAGTTTCAGTACAGATTTTCTTGATAAAAATTTCAAACACAAATTATACGGCATCAAAACATTCGGTCTTAAATAACAAAGGATGCATTTCTTACGCTTGGTAAAAAACAAACTCAAGTTGTATCCTGAGACAGAGTGGATACTCACAGGTCGCCATGGCGAAAAACGGTACCAAGCTTGCCAGCTCTGCCGCATCAAAGATGTCGAGAGTTCTCACGTGATCTCCATCCGGGTCATTAGCAATGCCAGTGATTTCGGTGAGTTGGTCGAGAGCGATTCCCAGTGCGAATATCTCAGTATCTAGTTGTGCTCGTAGTTGGTCAGCAATAGTCGAGGGAGTGCCTTGAGAATCCCCACAGGTGATAACTATTATGACGTCATCCGCGTCTACTCGGTCGCCATTTGCAGCTGTTAAGACTTCAAAGAGGGTCTGATTGAGGGCATTCCCAGCAAAAGTTGCGCCCATGAGGTTCACAATCCCGTCTACGTTTGGGGCCTGGTTGAGAAAGTTTTCCACCTTGGGGCCCAGAAGGTTTCCGAAACTGACCACGGCCGCCTACAACAAAAAATTAATCTTGTTAAATATAATTATGAATTTCTGAATATGGATAGATTGTCTTTGATGAGACTAAATTAGTTTCCTTCAGTGATATAATTCGTGTCAAAGACGATTTTGCAAATATTGTGTGAGTTTGGTAAAGGTCATAAATGATAATTAATCAATTGTCCTTGTGGGGCGATATGAAAGGAAACAATAACTCGTGCAAATCATGTGGCTCTTACAAAGGGTTGACAATGTTTTTATTTATAATTTTGGAGAAAGGATGCCCACAGCACATGGGACTAGACCTCTCAATCATTACCTATCTTTTATTTTCAACCAAATATGATCACACTTTGGGATCACACTATCTGAAAAAAATCAGGTCCATGTACTTTATATAAGGTAGAGTTCCCTTATTCGACCCTATATGCTAAAAAAGGCAAAATTGCCAGCACTGACCGAACTGACATCAGGCCTCGACAAAATAAATTACTTCATATCTCTTAATATTTTATCTGATATTTCATCTTTCTATTGTTATTTCTATCTTCAAATTGTCCTACCTCACAAAATCATTGTGTTTCTTGTACCACAACCACAACAAAACACCAAGCAACAAATTTCAGAGGATTCTATTAAATGACTAGACTTTCTCAAAATTAAGTGGAATTGGTCTTCCCTATTGGTAATGAGAGCTCGTCTGGCTCATGTACATACGATGAGCTAAACTGAACTTTATTACACTAAGGCAGCATAAGAGGTACATGTAATAGTTACTAGCATAGTAAATGCTCCGCCTCGTACTGGCATTTCGGACAAAGTGTCCCTGCCATTATCCGATGCATGCCATTTACTATACTAGTAACTGACTTACATCTCACTCAGTCCGAGTACAATCAAGTGAATCAACCAAAAAATTAATAGTTTTAAATAAAATTTCAATTTCCGATAACCTTCCAAGGGCCCCTTCACTGTTTTATGAATGAAGTGTAGTACTATGAATGGTGTACGAGCACGTGCTTTTTGCGTGTCAAAGCGCAAGGCACGAAGTAAATGTTTTCGGCTTGCAGACTTCGTACACTCCATGAATGTGAGCCTGTTTCAAGACAAAGTTTCACAAGTTGTCCATTTCTGTTTCGATTTTGAAGGTATAAGACGCGTTATTAGACTCCTCATAGACAGTTAAATTTTGACAGTGGTTTCTACTTATGAAACGTTTCCCTTGGATTTCCAATAAAAGGGTACTTTCATTCCCATAACAAGTTTAGCAATAAATAATTTAGCTTATCTATGAAATAAATTAATGACGTATCATTATTATATTATTTGGATATTTCTAGACTTATTTTCCTAACATAACAAAAGTTTTTGTGCAACATAAATCATATAATGTTTATTTCTTGGTTTTGTTATTTCTAGGGAAAACTAAAGTCTACAGTGTTATAAGGTGATTTTAATATTTTGATTCAAGCAAAACGTGTAAGTATTATGATTGTTTTCCAGCTTTTTTTAATTGATCATTGATACTTCCAGTTCACTTCTTTGTCTATGTTGTTGATTAATTGTTTTAAATCTTGTGTAGGAAAGTTTTACAAAAGTTTCCTTGCATTAGATGTCAGGACTCTTTTTGCTTAAGAGTTACCGATACCGATAATGAACATGACACTTTTATGAATGGTTGTCATGGACGACGAGGTCTAAGTGGGATGTAAGAACATATTATACAATGATACACGATACAATAATAAACGCCTAAGGGTTAAATATGTTATTTCCTAAAATAGGACATAATCATCTTGCTAAATAATGAAAATGACATATATATATATATTTTAAAGAATGTCTCCCAAATAATCGACAAAATCGACAATGACATGTATTTTTTAAAGAATGTCTCGTCAATTATCGTCTCTACAAAAATCTTCAGATAGAACCATTTTTTAAAAAAGGATAGCCTTAACCTGGTATTTTTGTGGAACGAAATTCAATGTGACATTCCAATTTGTACATGAGTGTTACACAGCCAAGACTATGGCACTAAGGGTAACGCCTTGTTGACTACCATTCGTCAACTAGATATTGACTAAGACCGTACAGTCGGTAACATTCGATTGGAGGAAGGCTGCAAGGTTCAGTCCTTTATCTTTTAGATGATAATTGTAAACAATGGTTGACTTCAAATGAGGTTGAATCAATGACCTTTAAAACGTGATATTAACCGTGGAAACGCCAAGGTAAATAAATTGTGTTCAAGGTCGACAATTCAATGGACAAACCGAATCTGACGTCTATGAATAGTTTACAATATTGCAAATATTTACAATTTTCGTTAATTACTTTTCTTCTTTAAATACAAGTGATGTCACCCAAATTCTGGAAATATAGGGACATAACTCTTAAAGGGGCAGTAGCACGTTTTTGGGGGCAATATAAGCTGATGTCAGGAAAATGAAAATAAATAGTTCCAATTGAAAGACAATGTATTCAAACTTAATGAAGCAGTAATAATTCAAATATATAACGTAAAGTTCAGCCATGAGATTCATTTTTCTTACAAAAATGAATTAAAGGTGTTCACACAAAAATGGCCGCCAATGGATTTTATGTGAAGCCTCATACTTTGTCCTCTGACTATGGGTGATTGGCTTGTGTAAAGAGATTGTTGACACTGTCAATATGATACATTTAGCATTTACTTACAATTATAAGTGAAATATTTAAAATGTAAAAATATCAAAAAACGTGCTACTGCCCCTTTAAGCAGCACAACCACAGAGGCGATATCAGGACACTCGAGACTGAGGGATATAATCCATTTATATAAGTGTCAGATTAAAAGAGACTTGACCTGTATATTGTTGGCGCCTAGGGTGTAGGTTGCGATGACGTTGTTGACGAAGGTCTTGGTTGCCGCGAGCTCTTCATCATCTACACTGCCTGAGTTGTCCACGATAAACACCACATCCTTCTTCTGTGTGCCGCAGTCTGTGGATGATAATAATAACACAAGGATAATAGACTCAGTAGAGTGATAAATAAAGGTTATCGCCACTGTAGCCAGATAGAGGGTTTATTTCACTGATAGAACAGAGTATCTCATCCTCAATCATATAATAATATGATCTAATCCGTATATATTGTAAGTGCCACACTATTGATAGTTTATTGATAAATTATTATATGTTGGCATCCGCTGACACCATAGTATGAACTTATTGTAATTGACATTACGTCACTTGACAAATATTGCATATTCATGGTAATAAGCTAAGGTGTCATCACTTTATTTCCAACCAAAGATTTAAGGTATTTTCACTAAAAAGTATAGACTAATGCGATACCATAAACTAGTTAAATTTGTTTTACATCAAAACAACAGGATACAATACATATAAATTTTAGAGAGTACATTTTACAAATATAATATTGTAAAATACATTAATCGTCCAGTGGATGTAAATGAATAAAAAGCCATCTATTACAACAACATGACATGAAAACTATTTCCGGACACACAGCATCAACTTTGTACTTAACTACATAAATATATATCGATCAGCTTACACGAGAGATTATCTGTGCGTGACTCGTTACATAAGTATTATTATGAGATATGCCTCATTTGACAGACGGTAATCACTCACTGTCATAACATTGACCTACCTGTATCTGATAGGTATATACCCGTTACTTATCTACTTTTACATATGAGTTTACAGTGTATAGTTTTTTTATTTAAATGAATCTTAGCAATCTCATAAATCGTTTGGCGATTTTATGTATCGGATCATTTTATAAATATTTATATTTGTGCGAGTGAGATGTATATAAACTATTTTCTCCGTCTTTGGCCACAAAGGTTAGGCTAAACTGTACATTCCCCCGAAATGAAAGTTATGCTTAGCGGTACATCCGAACTAAACGTTTAAAGGGGCAGTAGCACGTTTTCAGGGGTAATTTAAGGTGATGTCAGGCAAATGAAAATTAATGGTTCCAATTGAAAGACAATGTATTTAAACTAAATGGAGCAGTAATAATTCAAATATATAATGTAACGGTAAGCCATGCGATTCCTTTTTGTTACACAAAATGGCCGGCAATGGATTTTATGTGCACGTGAATCTTCACACTTTCTCCTCTGACTATGGATGATTGGCTTGTGTAATGAGATTTTGGACAGTATAAAAATAATTCAATAAGCATTAAGGTACAATTGTCAGTGAAAAATTTAAAATATGAAATTATCAAAAAGCGTGCTACTGCCCCTTTAAGGCGTCCAGGGTCGACATTTCATATTGTATTCCCTCGGTCATATTTGAGAGGAATAGGGTATGACCGGACTTATTAAGTATTTCGTCAAACATTTTCTATTTTTACCAAAGCTTCTCTACTTCAGTAAGACGTTGGATCAGCATGACAGCTTCATGGTTAGCCTTGCAAAGATGTGACAATCACTTTAACCTACCGATGGGTGTGGTGTTAGTTGCTGCATACCCGCTAGAACCAGACCCATATCCACCGGTTCCATGACTGTTGGACCCATATCCACCGGTTCCATGACTGTTGGACCCATATCCACCGGTTCCATGACTGTTGGACCCATATCCCCCCGTTCCTTGGCTGTTGGACCCATAACCACCCGTTCCATGGACACTAGAGCCTTGGCCGCCAGACGAATGAGTTCTAGAGAACTCTGGGACACAATAGGTTTTGTATAGAATATGGTGTTGTGAGTGTGAAACTATTCACAAGTTTAACATTGTATACCATTTTTGTATTGTTTTGGGTCACACTTACACTTGCTTTGGTAAAGTGAAACCCTCAAATCATCTATTTCTTGAATACCTGATTGGAATTTATCGGGGATCTTTGAAGAACATTCTAGACTGTATCTAACCTGTATGAAGGCAAGCTTTTATATCATTAGTTATACCTTTCATACGAGAGGGGTTAGGGATATATGAGCCTCTCGCGTGGTGTTATGGATTTTAACTTGTATGAGCTTGGTAATTGTAACCTCAAACACTTTGCTAATTATTCGATTTATTTGATTGGGTTCTTGATAGGCATATATAAATTCGTCGTTGATATCCATACTACACTTTGTCATATCTTACTTTAATTACTAAATTAGCTGATTGTTATATTTTGCTGGTTTGACTGGGGACATTTCCCCTTTTCAAAATCCATTCGTAACAATTGAACAAAGGAAAATACGGAAGCGAAAGTAGACTTCTAAGGCTAGGAAACTACCAAAACTTTTGAAAATTTAAAGATGTAAATTTGGATTTGCAAACCAATGAATTATGAAAAAACGTAACCTATGAAATAAACTTAAAATAATAAAAAGTGGTATATGGCATCAACAAACTTCAAAGACATGTCGTCATTAACTATACGGATTAACATAAAACAAGAAAAAAAATAAAAATGTCCATAGTTGTATTTTGCTGTTTATTTTCCATAAAAATTTTTTTCTTAAAAACCCTTTCACTTTAATGATGTGTGATATGCTATTTTCTTGAATGTTATTTTAACGTAACAATACTTACGGTAGTGCAAAGCGTGGCAATGCACAAGGATGGACAGAAGAAAGAAAACAACCCTCATCTTCATCTGTAAACGACAAAATCTTTCTGTAGGGCACGTTTTTATGTGGAAATAATGTTGTTTCTTTAAAAGAAAAATGCAACTTTTCAAAATCAGAAAGATATTATAAGTATAAGTAAGTAGGGGCAAATTCTTCTTATTTAGGGTATATTTATTGTTTTCTCAGGTTTGCCTCGTATCGCTACAGATAGTTATTATCATTGTTGTAACATATAACCTTCATTATTACCTACGAGGGCAGTCATACCGAGGTTCATACTTTTCATATGTTGCCCTAGGGCAAAATATCAATTTTCCATTGTGACGTCACGTAATAAACAATGATTTGACGTCACGGTTCACCTACGACGTCACAATCTATACGGGCCGCCGCCCGCTAGTCTGCCTATGCTGAGAAGTAGGTTTTGAGCATTTTCTTGAATTTTGGGACTACGGTAATAAACAGAATATTATATTCGTGCCCATGACATACTATGTTTACAACACCCGTGCCTAAATATCAGTATATCCCTCGCTCTCGCTCGGGAAATACTAATATTTAGGCACTCGTGTCGTAAACATAGTATGTCATGGACACTCATATAATATCCTCTATATCTGTATTTCAAGGTGAAAACCACAAGATTTGTGACCTGGGCTTCACACTTTGTTGCGTCTGAGGGCAAGGCACTTCATCCACATTGCACAACCAAGCTGTACAATTGGGTACATGAATACGTGAGTTACAGACTTCGCTAAGTAGCTGCTTTGAAAGTACAATTTCTGCGGGGGAAATAATGTACATCCAAACAGCAGTGCTTGCACTGAATATAAGACTTAAAACGTGTCATTATTATTATAATTATTAACAATTCACAGTTTTAAGACCCTTCTGCACTTTTGCTTTTAAAATAAAAGTATATCACGATAAAGAAAATTCCCCAAGGTTTCAAACAAATATTTTTAATCAATACTTGTTTAATCAATATTATGTTATTGATGAAAGCTATTTTTCAATTACCGTTTCTCAAATTACAGCTGCGTACCTTAAGTTTGTTAAAGTTTAGTTACTTTATGTAGATAATGTATAACTATGCCCAAACATTCATACACGCAGATAATTATTCACTATTTACATCAAGATTAAACATAATGACCTAAAAACGAATTCACGTACCTTGTAACAAAATGTTGAAGAGTACACAACGATCGATCGATCAGCTTATCAATAACAATTACAACCTTACGAGTTACTTAAAGGGGCAGTAGCACGTTTTTAGAGGGAATATAAGGTGATGGCAGGAAAATAAAAATCAATGGTTCCAATTGAAAGACAAGGCATTTAAACTAAATGGAGCAGTAATAATTCAAATACATGATGTAAATTTAGCCATGCGATTCCCTTTTCTTACAAAAATGAATTAAAGGTGTTCACACAAAATGGCCGCCAATGGATTTTATGTGATTCTTCATACTTGTCCTCTGACTATGGATGATTGTTTTGTGTATTGAGATTTTGGACACTGTCAAAATAATACATTTAGCATTAACGTACAATTATCAGTGAACATTTTGAAATATAATTTTTTTTAAAACGTGCTACTGCCCCTTTAACAAACAAGAAAACAAATGCTTTCTGGAACAATGTTAACAAATCTTGGGAGGTATAACGTCAAAAAGGAGTACGATATCGTAATCGGTTGGGCACAATACGAACATTAAGATTTGAGGACGTACTATCTTCTACAAGTACTACTTTGACAAATGAATCAATGATGTAGTTGGGGATAAAGGAAAATACCCCCCCCCCCCCAAATCAACTACGGTGTTAAAACGTCTTGGTTTGTTTTAGAGAAGCAAATCTAAAGATAAATCTCTCGTCTTACCTGATTGAGAGAAGCAAGAAGGCATGCGTCTAGAGATGTATCTGATCGCATTTGCTAGATGAATGTTAGCAATAAGGGCGAGGACAGGTTATGAATATATAAAAGTAAAATGTTGATGTTCGTATCCCAACCAGAACCTCACCAAAATAAGTTGTGATGATTAAAGCAGCAGGTCTAGCTTATAACAGGTAAGTGCGGAAAACAAGGTTATAAAGTGAAATCGGCCGTAAAAAAGAAATGATTATCAAAATTCCGAAAGATTTTCACATCTGAATACATTTTAACAAGATTTCATGTTTGAAACACCTTTGTTTATATCTCTTATTTGCTCCCTTTCAGAATAGAATGACTAGAACATATAGATTAATTGAACAATAACTATTATAAGTAAGGCAATTATGTATTTTATACGAATGTACATTTTCTGTGTATTTGAACGGAGCGAAAAGCTTAAGAAATGAAAATGTGACGTCATTGTTATAATATACAATTTTTATACTCTCAGCAAAAAGTTTAAAACAATCCAGCAGGCTGAAGGTTAATGACATTTAATCGACTTAAGGAAATAAAGAGATTACATGACATCCTCGGTAAAGCAACGCGAATACATATCCCTAACTCACGAGGTTCGAAGGTGTTTATATAATGGCCACACGCAGTAGTTCCTTGATACCTGCATTTAAATGGTAACCTATTTTGCTTACCGGGTATTTGGGTTGAGTGATGAACTTGTTTTTTTACCTCTATAGAGAATATTTTGCAAAAACTTACACCAAATGGCGACAGCAGACATAACATATTCAAAATACAAATATCATATATTAATTAAAAATTAAAAAACAAATCAATTATAAACTTTTCAACTCAACTCAAGTGCAAATGAAACTTAAAACTGTCACAAGCACCCACATTAATAAACTACAAAAACTGAATACTAATATAAACAAAAAATATTAAGACTTATGGAAAAAAGTAATCATTCAATGCAACTAAAATCCAAAAAACTTTCAAAACTAAAAGCTTAAACAACAACGTATATATAAAACAATATAATGTATCCCCTGACTAATTGATATTTTCATTGAAAAATATACAACTTAGATCCAAATAAATTTTAACAATGAAAGTTAAAACTAGTAACAAGCATCAAATTTTTAAAAAAGATGTAATCCTAGGAAAAACTAATATTTACTTTGGAAATAACATTGTTGAATATAAAAATTAAATTCAACTTAAATCCCAAAGATCTTTAAAAACTAAAACTCTAAGCTAATACAAACAAGACAATACAAACAACGGAATCAAATGCCTACCTCTTATCTTCACCACAAAGAAATAAAATTTGAAATGATAAATTCTCTTAAGAAAAAGGCATATGTATCAATGGATTAAGCCTTTTTCACCATTAAGCGCAATCCTGATATTGTATAATTATCTTTATGAGAATAAAACTATACGTATACGTTAAATTACACCAAGATACCCTATTGTTTCATCTTAAACATTTAACGCTGTTAATATCCAAATGGTTAAAAAATATCCGAAAGTCTAAACGTCTTATATTTCAAGAATAGTTCAGCTCATAACTTGAATAAGCCTCTAATCCGTCAATTGCTCTTTCCGTTAGGTCTGCATGGTGAGCTAAACATACAAAGATAATTCTTAAAAAAATAATGTATTTGGGGAACACTTATGATTAACGTTGATAGATAACAAAGCGTTATTTTATGGTACTTTTTATGGTTATTGTACAAAGTAAGGCGCTAACAGCGGGTTGTCTCCCTTTGCCGTAGTTTATTGACAATCGTGTATTTTTTAATAGGGTGAGTGGCCGATATGTACATTTCACCAGTATGGGGTGGGATTATGTTGGTCCAAGAACTTAGATGTCTTCAATATTACACAAGTAGGTAACGTACAAGTGATGACATACTAATCTCGTACGACACACGTGTGTCGTATTGCGTTGACCTGTGTCGTATCAACATGACCTCGCATTCACAGATTTGATTGGTTAACAAATGACCTCTCATTTAGGGACAACTAAAACGGACCCTTTTTCGAATTAATAACAAACATGTCATTTCTTCAAGTTTACAGTTTTATATATAAAATAATACGGAAATAGTTTCCATTGTAACGCTGACTTGAAGAGGTATGGACGTTTCTATCATCACAGGGAACATTTCTGAACTTAAAGAAGCAAATCGAGCTCGTGAGTTGTAGCATTTAAAGTCACATATGTAAAACTATTAGAATACATGGTCTCAGATAAAGAAACGCTTAGTTGAGGGTTATAATTAGTTTACGTTCCTAGCTTCTCCTAGAACATTTCTGTTGTATTTTAAACTTAAAATGAGTTGAAGCAATTTTAGGTGACATATGCAAAATCTTCACAATGGTGACTAATGTTATAAATCATAATTTTAAAGGGGCAGTAGCACGTTTTTGATAATTTTATATTCAAAATTTTCACTGATAATTGTAAGTTAATGATAAATGTATTACTTTGACAGTGTCAAAAATCACATCACACAAGCCAATCATCCATATTTAGAGGACAAAGAATGGAGATTCACGTAAAATCCATGGGCGGCCATTTTGTATGAACACCTTTTATTCATTTTTTGTAAGTAAAGGGAATCACATGGCTTAAATTTACATCATATATTTGAATTATTACTGCTCCATTTAGTTTAAATACATTGTCTTTTAATTGGAACCATTATTTGTATTTTCTTGACATCACCTTATATTCCTCCTTAAAAACTTGCTACTGCCCCTTTAAGGGGGACAATAAAGAGGTATATATGAGGTCGCTAATCTGACCTAAACAGGACAGGAGCACGCCTTATCTAAAACGATGTTTTGAACTAATATGAACCAAGTAAAAGATATAATTTCGTTAATAAATTTGTAAGGTAAAATAGGTTGTATTCGTAAAAAGAGCACATTTCACATTTGCATGTCTGGTTCTATCAATAGTATGAAGTTAATAGAAGTAAATGTAAATGCCTTGCGATATATTTCAATCACATTTTAGTTCTATAAAAATATTCAAATTCACAGTTTTGAATTTAAATATCTGCATTCAGAGACAAAAGGTTTGGCATATTTAGTTTACATTATATAAGATAACCATGGCATTAACACAATTGCGGACAATGGGACCGACGCTGTATTGGACGATACAACCATGCGCAAGATTAATGACGTCATTTCAGTTATTAGAACGTCACTTATGAAATGACGTCTTATTGGTCAAGTCCATTGATCAAACTTGAGGGGGCATCTATTGGCTGACTCGGCGTCTTTCGATTCGAAACCAAATCACATGTCATTGACATTGAGAATAGATATTTTGTCAATTATTTTATTATACATGTTCAATAAAAAAAATTCATATTGATTGTTCAATTCATTTGATTTTGTTATTATTTGAGCGCCAACCCCTATACATAATGATGTACTAGTCCAATGCCCCTGAATTATGTTCTACGACGTAAAGCATCATTTTCAAAATGTATTTAAAAAAATACCCATTCTCTCCCCACAGAGGCAGCTCAAACATACCCGAGTTAGCCTCTGTTCTATTATGCCAAGATCCTGGGGTTCCGGCAGATTGCCCTAGCGGCAAAAAGTTGAAACTTGTGATATCTCCCTTATTTGCAGCCAATGAAAACACCTTTTGGTTATCCACGACTTAAGGAATTCTTAACGGTCGTATAGTGACATTGAAAGCATCATGCCGTTATGTTTATTTTTCATCAACATTGTGAAAGGGAAAATACTCGGGTATGACTGAGCTGCCTCTATGGGGAGAGAATGAAAAATACCATCATTTTAAACTTATTTTATATTAAAAGCGAGTAATTAAATAAGTTAGAAATTAATTAAGGATATCTCATATTATAAATAGAAAACTCAACTGCGCCCTTCGTGTTTTATGCTCCCTGCTATGTTTTACTCAACGATAAATGCACACCAACTCGTCTTCTACTTTTTAAATATACAAAAGTACAGAGTTATAAAACGACGAAAGACAATCGGTTTTTGTAAGTATTAGCTTGAAGAAGGTTTTTTTCTTATTTTCAAATCTTCCAGAGTGATATATATTTATAAACTTCTCGAAAAATCTTAAAGTACTTAAACTAAATGGAGCAGTAATAATTCAAAAATATAATGTAAAGTTTAGCCATACGATTCCCTTTTCTTACAAAAAAGTAGTTAAAGGTGTTCACACAAAATGGCCGCCCATGAATTTTAGGTGAATCTTCATACTTTGTTCACTGACTATGGATAATTGGTTTGCGTTATGATATTTTTGACACTATCACTGTAATACATTTAGCATTAACGCACAGTTTTTAGTTACAAATTTAAAATATAAAATTATCAAAAAGCCCTACTACTGCCCCTTTAATATTGTCATTATGAGACAGATCCGTTCTGCCATTTGATAATAAGTCAACATTTATTCCATTATTGGATATTTTGAATTTGATATCTTATATTGCAGAATCTAATCCAACCTTCATTAGTTCTCTAATTCTGTTAATATGTGGACATTTGATCATGATTTTATATATCAATTGCTTAAAACCTACAGAAAAGATTGTATGGTGTCAAACATAAAATTTAAAGATTGTCAAACATCATATTCAAGGAAAAACAATACATGTTTGCTTCACAGTCCCATAAGTGTTAAACATTTACAACTAATCTATCATACTGTTTACAAAATTGATCTATCATTAAAGATGCTGTTTTTCATACTTGCATGCCGTTCAGGCTGACATTTAGCTATTGAGAAAAGAAATACATCACTTTGTAGAAAAATCTTTCGTCGAAATTTTGATATCATATTTAGATTTTTTAATCGACGCCCAAAGCACAGTACCCCTTGTAGAAAGGGCATAGCATTTAACGAACCCGCTTTCGTTGACGTAATCATTACACGTGTAGGATTTACACCGTGTCACAACTAGCGTATTTGCGTTCGATGGGTATCAACTTTGGCAGCAACGAATACCTTATTCGGAGAAAAAGAAAAGAAAATCTATTCGTGCGCGACAAAGACGGTTTTCAAGCGTATATTTAGAGACCGGAAGTTGTGAGATGGCCACACTTGATTCGCCTTTATGTTGGCTGCCGTTTCCGTAATTTTGGTAAATAATCTCATATTTAATGAGTTTTGGTCCGATTTTCCCTAGGTTGGTCGCTACATTTTTCTACAAATACAACGAATACATTAAAAATACTTTAAGAAATATTGCAAGTATGATACAGCATCTTTAAATTATAAATCAATAATTGGTAACGGCAACACATGAATGTCAAACAGTTGTCATGTGTTGATTCATGAAGTCATATGAATCGAGAGTTTCAAGAACAACAATTTTTCTTCTTTTGCTGAGATTTTAAACAATAAGATCCATCGTCAATTCCATATGTCAAAATGCTTTGTAAGTAAAACATTGAAATCATGTCCTGAAATCTCCAATATGGACAAACGTTTTGAATTTTTTTGAAAGAATACATTATTAAAGTCCACTCTTGCACACAAAACATTTATCCGGAGCGTTGTGTAGTGATTATAAAAGTCATATGTACACACAGAGATGCAATGTCATGAAATAGCATTGTCACCGGTATTTAGTCTGTCATCCAGACCAAAGTGCAAAAATATTCAATTGACGGCCAGCCAAGTCTACCAAAAATATAGCAAGTCTAGATCACTAAGCCCTGAAGTTAAAGCATCTTCTGGGATCAATTTTGTTCTAATAAATGATTTTCAAAACAAATATTGTCAATATTGCAACAAAGTACTTCCATCCTAACCGGTATTGAGCAAGATACTTAACTATGTAGTTGGTTCGTCTTAACAGATAATAAGACATAATTAACATTCTTGGCCGTAGGTTTTCCTTTCACGTAAAAATCATTTATGGATTCGGGGTCAATATTACGTCCTAAAGTCCGATTTTATCATCAAGCTATATACGGAAAGCGTTTTCATTGACGTCATAAAATAAATATCATAAAAATATGAAGCAACGTTGTGACATAATAACGCATAAATCCTCATTTCAGAAAGCTGTCTTTAAAACATTTATTCGGAGTCATTTTCTATGCACCAATTTTTCCATTCCATGCACAAAGCCAGAACATGTGTTCAATGATGGATAAAGTTTTATTGCATTTACTTTATTTGGTCTATTAGTACGTTCATATCAAATGTAGAAACATATTAAAAAAATATTAGATTATCAAAATCTTAGAAATCCAGCGTTAAATCTTAGAAATACAGCGTTGAATATTTGAAATACAACGTTGAATTTTTGAAATCCAGCGTTTAATCATAGATATCCAGCGTTGAAAGCTTGGAATCCAGTATTGAATCATTGAAATCCAGTTTTGTATACAGATAATCTCGGGTTTGCGTCGCACATCTCTACTGGATTTTCCTTACATGGCCAGTTGCAATGGCTGTCATCAAAGAGATGAGAGTCGCCTACAGAGCCCTTAAATGGCCAGTTGCAATGGCTGATATCAAAGAGTTGAGAGTCGCCTACAGAGCCCTTACATGGCCAGTTGCAATGGCTGTCGTCAAAGAGTTGAGTGTCGCCTACAGAGCCCTTACATGGCCAGTTGCAATGGCTGTCATCAAAGAGTTGAGAGTCGCCTACAGAGCCCTTACATGGCCAGTTGCAATGGCTGTCATCAAAGAATTGAGAGTCGCCTACAGAGCCCTTACATGGTGAGTTGCAATGGCTGTCATCAAAGAGTTGAGAGTCGCCTGCAGAGCCCTTACATGGCCAGTTGCAATGGCTGTCATCAAAGAATTGAGAGTCGCCTACAGAGCCCTTACATGGTCAGTTGCAATGGCTGTCATCAAAGAGTTGAGAGTCGCCTACAGAGCCCTTACATGGCCAGTTGCAATGACTGTCATCAAAGAATTGAGAGTCGCCTAAAGAGCCCTTACATGGTCAGTTGCAATGGCTGTCATCAAAGAGTTTAGAGTCGCCTACAGAGCCCTTACATGGCCAGTTGCAATGGCTGTCGTCAAAGAGTTGAGAGTCGCCTACAGAGCCCTTACATGGCCAGTTGCAATGGCTGTCATCAAAGAGTTGAGAGTCGCCTACAGAGCCTTATATGGCCAGTTGCAATGGCTGTCATCAAAGAGTTGAGAGTCGCCTACAGAGCCCTTACATGGCCAGTTGCAATGGCTGTCATCAAAGAGTTGAGAGTCGCCTACAGAGCCCTTACATGGTCAGTTGCAATGGCTGTCATCAAAGAGTTGAGAGTCGCCTGCAGAGCCCTTACATGGCCAGTTGCAATGGCTGTCATCAAAGAGTTGAGAGTCGCCTACAGAGCCCTTACATGGCCAGTTGCAATGGCTGTCATCAAAGAGTTGAGAGTCGCCTACAGAGCCCTTACATGGTCAGTTGCAATGGCTGTCATCAAAGAGTTGAGAGTCGCCTACAGAGCCTTATATGGCCAGTTGCAATGGCTGTCATCAAAGAGTTGAGAGTCGCCTACAGAGCCCTTACATGGCCAGTTGCAATGGCTGTCATCAAAGAGTTGAGAGTCGCCTACAGAGCCCTTACATGGCCAGTTGCAATGGCTGTCATCAAAGAGTTGAGAGTCGCCTACAGAGCCTTATATGGCCAGTTGCAATGAGTGACAGCTCAGTCATGTTTCTTTGACCTAGCCTCTGTTCCAATTATATAAGACGATGGGTTACAATAGACAAAAGGTTTGACATAGTTAGATCAAAGTATGTAGTGTTCTAAAGATGGTTATCTTTAACACCATTTTTTTTATCTCTCACAAATACAGGTTGACAAAATTGATTCGTTGATCCTTCCATGCTGATGGATCTTGCTTAGACAACTAAACTTAATTTGTTGCTGAAATTATTATTTAATATGGACATTTAATCATGATATCAACTCTCAAAATAATTAAGAACTTATGCTTTGTACCTACAGAAAGGTTTGTTTATTGTCAAACATCATATTCAAAGATAGGGTGAAAGCATTTGCATCACAGTCTCAACAATCTGACAACCTTTGAACTAACACAATATATTGTTTAGAAAAATTATCAATCATTTGATAATAACTTGATAATTGATAAGGCGTTTAAACAACTAATTGGACAATACAAAATGTCTAATAGCTGTGTTATGTGTAAATGTATCAAATCATATGAATCAAAAGTCGTATCAGGAACAAATTGTTCTTTCTTATATTTCATTAAGAGAGTTAAAATAATTAGATTCAACGTTTTATCAGAGCTTTCAGACATTCTATTTAAGTATATTTAATATACCCAAATTCTTTGTTAAAGACAATATTTAAAGAGTATTAAAGTTCAATATTTAAAAACTACTTTTACTTTTTTCATTGTACTTTTGAAAATTGTTGCGACCAACGTAGAGAAAGTCGGAGCAAAATTCATTAAATAGGAGACAATTTAACAAAATGACCGAAACGGCAGCCGGCATGAAGGCAAATCAAGTGTGGCCATTTAAACATGTTGTTTCCTAAAAACTACGCTGGAAACCCGTCTTTGTATCAGACGACTAAATTTTCTTTTCTTTTTCTCCGACCAGGTACTCGTTGCCGCTCAAGTGGATACCCATCGGACGCATTAGCGGTAACTTAGACGCCATTTAAATCTTTAACACATAGTGATGAAGTCACCAAAAGCGGGTTAGTTAAAAGCTTGTCAGTTGCAATGGCTGTCATCAAAGAGTTGAGAGTCGCCTACAGAGCCCTTACATGGCCAGTTGCAATGACTGTCATCAAAGAATTGAGAGTCGCCTAAAGAGCCCTTACATGGTCAGTTGCAATGGCTGTCATCAAAGAGTTTAGAGTCGCCTACAGAGCCCTTACATGGCCAGTTGCAATGGCTGTCGTCAAAGAGTTGAGAGTCGCCTACAGAGCCCTTACATGGCCAGTTGCAATGGCTGTCATCAAAGAGTTGAGAGTCGCCTACAGAGCCTTATATGGCCAGTTGCAATGGCTGTCATCAAAGAGTTGAGAGTCGCCTACAGAGCCCTTACATGGCCAGTTGCAATGGCTGTCATCAAAGAGTTGAGAGTCGCCTACAGAGCCCTTACATGGTCAGTTGCAATGGCTGTCATCAAAGAGTTGAGAGTCGCCTGCAGAGCCCTTACATGGCCAGTTGCAATGGCTGTCATCAAAGAGTTGAGAGTCGCCTACAGAGCCCTTACATGGCCAGTTGCAATGGCTGTCATCAAAGAGTTGAGAGTCGCCTACAGAGCCCTTACATGGCCAGTTGCAATGGCTGTCATCAAAGAGTTGAGAGTCGCCTACAGAGCCTTATATGGCCAGTTGCAATGGCTGTCATCAAAGAGTTGAGAGTCGCCTACAGAGCCCTTACATGGCCAGTTGCAATGGCTGTCATCAAAGAGTTGAGAGTCGCCTACAGAGCCCTTACATGGCCAGTTGCAATGGCTGTCATCAAAGAGTTGAGAGTCGCCTACAGAGCCTTATATGGCCAGTTGCAATGAGTGACAGCTCAGTCATGTTTCTTTGACCTAGCCTCTGTTCCAATTATATAAGACGATGGGTTACAATAGACAAAAGGTTTGACATAGTTAGATCAAAGTATGTAGTGTTCTAAAGATGGTTATCTTTAACACCATTTTTTTTATCTCTCACAAATACAGGTTGACAAAATTGATTCGTTGATCCTTCCATGCTGATGGATCTTGCTTAGACAACTAAACTTAATTTGTTGCTGAAATTATTATTTAATATGGACATTTAATCATGATATCAACTCTCAAAATAATTAAGAACTTATGCTTTGTACCTACAGAAAGGTTTGTTTATTGTCAAACATCATATTCAAAGATAGGGTGAAAGCATTTGCATCACAGTCTCAACAATCTGACAACCTTTGAACTAACACAATATATTGTTTAGAAAAATTATCAATCATTTGATAATAACTTGATAATTGATAAGGCGTTTAAACAACTAATTGGACAATACAAAATGTCTAATAGCTGTGTTATGTGTAAATGTATCAAATCATATGAATCAAAAGTCGTATCAGGAACAAATTGTTCTTTCTTATATTTCATTAAGAGAGTTAAAATAATTAGATTCAACGTTTTATCAGAGCTTTCAGACATTCTATTTAAGTATATTTAATATACCCAAATTCTTTGTTAAAGACAATATTTAAAGAGTATTAAAGTTCAATATTTAAAAACTACTTTTACTTTTTTCATTGTACTTTTGAAAATTGTTGCGACCAACGTAGAGAAAGTCGGAGCAAAATTCATTAAATAGGAGACAATTTAACAAAATGACCGAAACGGCAGCCGGCATGAAGGCAAATCAAGTGTGGCCATTTAAACATGTTGTTTCCTAAAAACTACGCTGGAAACCCGTCTTTGTATCAGACGACTAAATTTTCTTTTCTTTTTCTCCGACCAGGTACTCGTTGCCGCTCAAGTGGATACCCATCGGACGCATTAGCGGTAACTTAGACGCCATTTAAATCTTTAACACATAGTGATGAAGTCACCAAAAGCGGGTTAGTTAAAAGCTATGGCACTTTTGCCAGGGTGCTATTCTTTGGACGTCGAATCACGTATTTTATTGTTGATTAAAACATGTAAATATGATATCAAACTTTCGATGAAAGATGTTTCTACCGAGTGATGTATTTCTTATCTAAATAGCGAACGGCATGCAAGTATGATGATTGGGGTTTAAATATATTATCAAAATCCAGTCCTGAAAAATGCAATAAGGGGGAAATTGAATTTTAAAAATTACTTCTAGTTAGTGAAGATTATTAAAGTCCATCCCCGCGCACACAATATTTGATGAAGGGATCAAGGTGATGTATACACAGAGCTGTTATTGAACAGAACACATTGTATTGCTTCTGGAAAAAAATGTGTATGTTAGTTCAATACATGTTTCATGTTCCAAGGACGATGTATTGATAACTGTCATCAGCAAATATATATAAACTAAAATATATAAATATGTTAACTATAGGAAAACAATAAAATACATCATGATCTGAGCATCAATATCCGACGTACCAATATTTCCAATACCGTTCACTAAACAAATTAAAATTTTATTTACTCAACCTGTTAAGAAAAGAGGGTTGTCGTTAAATCGTTGTTTCATTGTCCACATAATCAGATTTAATTTAACATTATTGACAATATTGTTGTTTTTCCCTTCACGTTAGAATAAAACTATAATGGCATGGTGAATTCTTTAGATATTTTCAAGAGCCCAGGGTTAGTATCCTTTCCAGTCTGATTCAAATCGATCGTGGAAAAAGGGTGTAAAAATATTATCTCTAGCGGGGTTCGAACCTCACCCAGCCCAGCTTTCTTCTCATTCACAGTGTGAAGGCACCCCTATTACCCGCATGTTCTGACACAAGCTCATCTAGCCAATCGAAAGGAGCGCAGTAAAAGCTGATTTTTTTAATTAGACATATTTTATTCATGATGAAAAGAATGAGGAACAAGTTCTCCAACTTAGAATACCTTCTAAGTAAAAGCTTCGACATCATATTAGGGGCAGGTAACTCGGATGTGATTGGATAGCTTACGACTGGGGGGTTTGTTTGCGCTAAACTGGTTATAGCAACACGCGATAGAGGTGGGTGCATTCAGACCGAGACGGAGAGGATATCCCGAATGGTTCGAGCCCCAATAGAGACAATATTTTTTATATTTCATTCCTCGGAGCACGGTCGATTTTAATCAGACTGGTGTCCTTTCCTCCAAGTCTTCTGATTTCACAAACCGGCAGACTATATTCGAAAAGTTATAATTATAATTTGTTGTGTTTTGGTTGTGGTCATAAAATGAATAGCATGTAACAACGTTGTGACGTGATAACATTTACATCCTCATTCAATAGACCCATCTTTAAAACATTTACTGGGAGTCCGGTTCTATGCAATTAAATTTTCACAATGCCGTCAATGATACGCTCCACATCCTTCATCTCCCTAACACATGTGTTTTGTAATGAATGCATTATATTTGCAATTTATATGTATTCAGGCAAAACATAGAAAACGAATTTTAACAAGCAAAAAGCCAGGCGGGGCTCACTAATACCCTGACTGTGGCTCACTAGTACCCTGACCAGGGTTCACTAATACCCTGACCGGGGCTCGCATATACCCTGACCGTGGCTCACTAATACCCTGACCGGGGTTCACTTATACCCTGGCCATGGCTCACTAATACCCTGACCGTGGCTCAATAATACCCTGACCGTGGCTCACTAATACCCTGGCCATGGATCACTAATACCCTGACCAGGGCTCACTAATACCCTGACCAGGGCTCAATAATACCCTGACCAGGGCTTACTATTACCCTGACCGTGGCTCACTTATACCCTGACAAGGGCTCACTAATACCCTGACCGTGGCTCAATAATACCCTGACCAGGGCTTTCAAATACCCTGACCTCGGCTCACTAATACCCTGACCAGGGCTTACTTATATCCTGATCGTGCATCATTGGCCTATTAAATTACTGTTTACAACCCATAACTTAGACATCCAGACAATTTGTAAATTTCTCTTGCATTGCATTTGATCAACCCCATCCCTCCCCCAAAAAAGAACTGAAAAGAATGAATTAGTGAAATGTCTGCAATTGGTCCGAGAAAGCTTTCTCCCATAAAATGACTGTTACTATGCCTTGTAATTCAGCATTTCATCTCTCCAAACAAGGTAATAGGCATAATTTGAAAGATCTGGATGAACAGTTTTCCTGCATGTGGTGTTTTGGGGTTCACAGACTTCAAGATGATATTATGATTCGAACTTTTAATAACTAAAAGTTAAAGTGCCTTTCGACCATGATTACAGATCATCCCAAGATGCCTTGGGGCAGGGAGCGGTGATTTACTTCCGCTCCGGGGAGCAATAATTTACAAGCCTGTTACTTAGTACGTGATTGACATTGATACGTGACACTGCAATCAAGCGGACAAATTCTGATATTGTTAAACAACTAAGTAAAAAACAGATAAATTCTTTTAAAAGATCCAAACCTAACAAAATCGCTTGTAAATTGACACTGCACCCCTCCTAGTAGGGTAGAAGACATGACTTATTGATCAGTGTTAGATCATTGAAATCCACCGTTAAGAGATTCAAACCCAGTGTTAAAACATTGGAATTTATTGTTAGATAATTAAAATCCAGTGATAATTCATCGAAATCCAGTGCTGAATGATTACATGCCAGTGTTACATCACTGAACTCCAGTGTTGTATACAGATAATTTCCAGTTTGAACCACACATCTGTACAGGGTTTCCTGGACACGGGCGGTTGCACTGACCATCGTCAAAGAGCGGATAGTCGTCTACCGAGTCTCCGCAAAAACACTGTTGTCCTATCTGAAATCACAGATAATTAAACATTATCAATATTAAAGGGGCAGTAGCACGTTTTTTATAATTTAATATTTTAAAGTTTTCACTGATAATGCTAAATGTATTATAGTGATAGTGTCAAAAATCTCATAACACAAACCAATTATCCATAGTCAGAGGACAAAGTATGAAGATTCATATAAAATCCATGGGCGGCCATTTTGTGTGAACACCTTTAATAAATTTTTGTAAGAAAAGGGAATATGTATGGCTACATTTACATTATATATTTGAATTATTACTGCTCCATTTAGTTTAAATGCATTGTCTTTCAATTGGAACCATTGATTTTTATTTTCCTGCCATCACCTTATTACCCCTAAAAACATGCTACTGCCCCTTTAAACAACAGTAAAAGGATTTTGATACATACATAACTATTTTTCAGTATATATATATAATCTAAAGATAAAAAATGACACGAAGCCAATCAAAACTCCAACATGTTTCAATGGCATCATCAGGGAGTCAAAATAGTGGATACTAAATATATATATATATAGAATGGTTCAGACTGGATCAATCTTCTTTAATACGATGAATTCCTTTCGACCATTATGTGACTCTTCTCAAGATTGATCCAATCTGAACCATCTGATGTTTCTGATATAAAACCTTTCTTCGCGTGAGAAACCAACTCTCCTTTTTTATGATATATATATACATATATACAGATCTCACAGACAATGATTGTCGCTGTCCGTCTAACTTCCCGCTAAGCTTTCTTCCTTCATAATGTATCCACTACATAACTTACTTCAGTTCCCGCTAAACTGTAGCCCAAATCCCGACAATGTGTCTGGCAGTATTCATTGGTCTGATGAATGGTGTCTGTGAAATGACCATGTTGCAACATTCTAGTCGAGTTGTCTCCGAAACAGCCAACATCTGTTGGT
This sequence comes from Steromphala cineraria, assembly GCA_916613615.1. NCBI lineage: Eukaryota > Metazoa > Mollusca > Gastropoda > Trochida > Trochidae > Steromphala > Steromphala cineraria. Next base: position 19,856,026 of record OU744737.1, read on the forward strand.
AAATACAAATCATTATCATGAAATCCAACCTCCACGCAGACAGCAAGATACCATGCATGTGATAAAAAAACGAAAATAATTACAGTATAGCACATACTCGACGAAAATCATAAGAATCTATGGAGAGTTTGAAGTTATTAAGAATATTCATTATTATTATATGTCTTTGTTGACAAACACTTGAAATGATTATCATAAAATTAACTTTTTCCTGACCTTAAAGGGGCAGTAGCACGTTTTTTGATAATTTAATAGTTTTTAATTTTCACTGATAATAGTAAGTTTATGAAAAATGTATTATTTTGATAGTGTCAAAAATTTCATAACACAAACCAATCATCCATAGTCAGAGGACAAAGTATGAAGATTCACCTAAAATCCATGGGCGGCCATTTTGTGTGAACACCTTTAATTCATTTTGTGTAAGAAAAGTGATTCACATGGCTAAACTTTACATTATTTATTTGAATTATTACTGCTCCACTTATAATTAGTTTAAATGCATTGTCTTTCAATTGGAACCAATAATTTTCATTTTCCTGACATCACCTTATATTCTCCCTAAAACGTGCTACTGCCCCTTTAATTTGTAGTTATTGCATGAATACATAAATGTAATAGTATGAAGAAATACCAATGGTAATAACACATGGGAATCAATTTGCATTAAGTTTGACCACTTGTGTGCTTTTGATAATAATAAGTTTTAAAGAAAGTTTGAATTTTGGCGTGGCAGCAGCAGTATATTTCTTCATCCAAAAAATAACGTAAACCTCATTATAGAATATAGTGGCATTGAAATGGTATTATTATTGTTTAGCGTCGCTTGGGCAATATTGCAGCCATTAGCGGTTGAAATTGTAAGATGAAACAATAATTCGATGAAATAAAATCACTGATTATGATAAATATATGACTCACGCTGGACACGAATTTCTCCTTTTTTAAATAAAACATCCCTCAACAGTATCTGAGATAATTACACGAGAATAAAAATTCATAGCAGCTTCTATTTGAAAAACAAGAAAATAAATAGAATTTTTAGAACAATTATCCAACGTCAGTATTTCTAAATTAACATAATCGGCGGTTGCCGAATGGGCAAAAGCGCATTAAGCTTGTCGTTCCGGGTTCGAGCCCCGTCAGAGATTTTGGAGGCAACTTTCAGTGCAGACTCTTTCAGTGTTGTTACAACACCTAGTGTACAGTTAGCAACCCTGTGAACTTAAATACACCCACGATTGACCAAATGGTGGCAACATGAAATAATGAGGACACGTGAAGGAACAGCAAAGTGCAGGATATCTGGACAAAATACTGTGACTATGTGTCCAAGGTCACCCAGCTGTAAATGGGTACCTCTTAGGGATTGAGTGTGACATCAACTCTGTACGTCACATGACTGCACGTGTTGTATACTCCCCCGGGTGTTGAGATACATTAAACCCCAAAAGAAACTATCCACTCATTTAAATTTTCATTGAAAAATAACAAGACACGGTTTTCTATCCCAACAACATTTTATCTAATACTGAATCATTTGCACATCATCTAACTTCATTTGTTTTGCAATAACTCGTTTATCTTACAGTCAGGAAACGTTTTATTAACACTAATGTGAAATGTTAATTTCCATTTTTTAGAAATCGAAGTTTCTGATCATATGTTAATGAATTTATGGAATATGGAGTCCATAGTCATCAATACTTCGTATGTCCACCTTCAGCTGTTATGCAGGCAAACACTCGACGTCTCATTGATGTCGTGAGACGTTTGACGGTGGTGTTAGGGCTGTTCCCACATTCATCCTGTAGGGCTTGTTCCAGCTGTCTCGGGTTGACTGGAGGGTTTGCTCTATTCCTGATTCGCCTCCCTAGGCAGTCCTACATGTGTTCAATTGGAGAGAGATCAGGAGAACGTGACGGCCACGGCAAGACGTTGACGTTATTGTTGTCCAGGTATGTTGACACTGCTCTTGCTGAATGTGCAGGCGCGTTATCATGTTGAAACAAAGTTCCCGGGTGATTCTGATCAATGTATCTTTGCGCAGTCATGTTACCCATAACGATCACCAATGGCGACTTGTTTTCTCCTCGGATACCGCCCCAAACCATCCCACTTCCCCCACCGTGTGCCTGGACCTCTGCAACACAATTTGGAGCGTTTCTTTCACCCTGACGGCAATAAACGCGGGCTCTGCCATCATGCTTATATAAACAAAACCTACTTTCATCGGTGAACATAACATTTCGCCAATCACGAAGCTGCCACCTTCGTACACGTCTTGTCCAGATTAATCGGTTATGTCGATGTTGACGTGTCAACGTTGGGCCACAAGAAGGTCGACGGGCCTGAATCCCTGCTGATCTTAACCTTCTTCTGACGGTTGATTGACTAAGCACCCACCCGAGAGCCGTAGACGCCTATTATGCAACTGTCAGGAATCGATTTCGGAGATGGAGAGTTCTTAGTATTGGTCTTCCCGACGTGACGTCACACGTGGTCTACCTGTACGCGATCTTTCTAATGTTGTTCCCTTGTCCCTATAACGTTTCATCAAATTTTTTATGGTTTTTCGATGACAGCCGAATGTTCTTGCAATAAGAACATTTGAAGCACCCATGTCCTTCATACCCAAGGCCCTGCCGCGCTGTTCTGGGGTTAATCTAGGCATTTTAAAATTGGTTTTATAATACCTGGCTAACATGTGAATTGATCGCTTGCTAACTCACTTTCAATAATGAATGTGCGAAACAATGATCAAAGAAAAACGTGTTTTCTCAGTTTTCAACAAAAGTCATGAAAATCACGTACCTAATCAATTTCTGAGATGAACAACTGAAATGTTACGTTTTGGCGACCTGTTTCCATAAAACTTTAATTTAGCTTAAGTAAATTAAGAATATATTTGAATTCTAAAAATGGATAGTTTCTTTTGGGGTTTAGTGTAGTAAAAGATGTGTCAGGAAGACTGATATCCAATGATGGAGATAAAAACCAAACCTTTCAGTACGGGATATAAATCATAGTAGTATAGACAAGTATATTGAATACTTCAGTAATGTTAGACTCACAGCCTCCCCCACAGATGAAATATTCTGACGAGTAGTTGAAGCCCGCAGAACATTGACAGACGCTATCCACGCAGAACGTCAACGCTTGTTTGCAGTCGCTGCCAAAGTCACATGAATCACCGAGACGGCCAGACGCTGCAACATAAGCATAGAGTAAGCTATACTTATAACCTCTTTAAACGAAAATTATATTATTGAGTTGGTATTTTCTTTATAAGGGTCATAACGCTCACCCTGTCTCAGTGTACGAACGTTACGCTAACTCCAATAATCTGTACCCTGGGCTCAGAATGCTAGATTCGTTTCGCGGCCTGACTTGAGATATAACCAATCAAATCATTTTCTCGCCACCTTCTCGATATAATTTGAACGAGAAAATGATTTTATTGGCTATGTCCCAAGTCAGGCCGCGCGGGCGAATCTACATGTAGCTTCTGAGCCCAGGGTTCAGATTAGTGGAGTTAGCGTAACGTTCGTACCCTGAGACAGGATGCATAACGCTCGGTCATCAAAGCTGTTGAGTTATTGAGACACTGGAAAGATGTTAATTTTTATCTTTATAAAAACACGGTCATAACGTATGTATGTTTGCAGTCTTTGCTGCGGCAATAATCCATACCACTAAAAGCTCCTGTCCTATCAACTTGCAGTCCTTGAACGTGTTGATCTGGGAAACATCACGATTAAAGATTGTGCTTTAATCAATTTCACTTTTTATTGAAATGAACTATTTGTAGTGATTATGCGTTCGTCTTTAAAAGATTTTCAACTGTAAATCAACAAATATGAAACCTCTAGTAACATATTTTAACTCTTTTTATAGCCTTGTAGTGATAACATAATATGTATTAACTGAAATGTCTCCTTAAGTTTAGTTTCCACAAAAAAATCCCCGATAGGACTGTCTTTTTTCAACTGAAGGAACTGATAGAGCTGATTGAAATTTTTTTTGTAGGAGTTTCTATGTTATATGTTTAAAAATATTCCCTGTATCCCTGACAATTGCAGCAACTCGTGAAATATCAACTTTACCAATGTCACGAGATTTGATAAAACTGGTATTTTGGAAAACTACATTAAGTATTATATTTATTATAAGATTTTAAGGAAATATGTAATTAAGATGACCTTTAAACTGGAAGTTACTGCCATATGTTCACATACCCGGAAGTAGTTCCGGCACCTGACTAGTGATGATGTAATATATCGCCACTGGTCACAGTGAAAATATAATATATCGTCACTATTGCCTGATAGAGAGTTTATTTCATTATTTTCACTCGCCTATAATAAACTTTCTTCTTACCTTTACAGATAGTATACAACTTTATCCTTACCTTAACGGGGCAGTAGCACGTGTTTTTGGGGGAATCTAAGGTGATGTCAGGAAAATGAAAATTAATAGTTCCAATTGATTGACAATATATTTAAACTAAATGGACCAGTAATAATTCAAATATATAACGTAAAGTTAATTCATGCGATTCCCTTTTCTTACCAAAGATGAATTAAAGGTGTTCACACAAAATGGCCGCCAGTGGATTTTATGTGAATCTTCATACTTTGTTCTTTGACTATGGATTATTGGCTTGTATAATGACATTTTTGACACTGTCAAAATAATACATTTAGCATTAACTTACAATTATCAGTGAAAATTTCAAAACATGAAATTATCAAAAAACGTGCTATTGACCCTTTAAAACGAAATATACATCTTAATGCTTACCTAAACAGGTAATACACAGCTTTATTTTTACCTGTACACGTTATAAACAACTTTGTCCCTACCTATTGCAAGTTATATACAACTTTATGCTTACCTAAACAGGTAGTATACAACTTTATCCTTACCTTAAAACGAAACATACATCTTTGTGCTTACCTAAACAGGTAATATACAGCTCCATTTTTACCTGTACACGTTATAAACAACTTTGTCCCTACCTATTGCAAGTTATATACAACTTTATGCTTACCTAAACAGGTAGTATACAACTTTATCCTTACCTTAAAACGAAACATACATCTTTGTGCTTACCTTTACAAGTTATATACAACTTTATCCTTACCTAAACAGGTAATATACAACTTTGTCCTTACCTTTACAGGTAATATACAACTTTATCCTTACCTTTACAGGTTATTTACAACTTTATCCTTACCTTCACAGGTAATATACAACTTTATCCTTACCTTTACAGGTAATATACAACTTTATCCTTACCTTTACAGGTAATATACAACTTTATCCCAGGATCGGGAACTTCTGTAATTAGTCCAGGTGTGATGAAACTGGATGCAAATAGGTGACAGCTTCGACTCTGGGCATTGAACTGGAAACTGAGACAATTTCTGTATAGGTGACACAATCGGAAACAGAACTCATAACGCGGTGCAGAGGTGTTCCATATCTGGTACTCCTCAATCAGTTTGTCATCAAAGCTTGGAAGGTGCGTCACAACACACTCACTGCATCCAGATGAGTGCACATGGTTTATAAGAACAGCCAATGTAAGAAATAGAATAATCGTGCCGTATGTTGGAAAAGGAAACCCCATTTTCGTCACTTTAAGACTGTTTAATCACACTTTTATATTGAAGCTTGATAAATATGATATTTTGTTAATTTAGAGAAACTCCTGTAAATCAAGAGCTATCGCCGGCAGGACCATATCACCGTCAAGGCCATATCACCGTCAAGACCATCGTCAAATGAAGAGTAAACATAGGGTTGTTCATTGTGTAATGGATACCTCATTGATTCTCTCTGCGTGTATTGATCGATGAAACATGGTTATAGTCTCCAAACAATATTCCATTATTTCAGTTTGTTAGCGCTACGCAAGGCTCATTTGTAAATAAAAGAACTGAATATGAACTTTACATTGCCGAAGCTCTGAAATATCACACTTTTTCATAAGTGAAAGAACACATTAACTCTTTTTAATGGTAAAGTGGTTTGCTCATTTATTTAAAATAAATACACCTACTTACTTCCTCAAACATCAGTGTAAATTTGTTTATTGTGGTAAATAAATATAATTTTGGGATGATGTCTTTATCAGAAACAAAATTATAATTTTTAGATAGTGTTAAGTATCGAACACTCTTAAGTCTTTGTTTGAGCACTGCTATAATCTTAAAGGATCATTATTAGGATATTCTGTTCGTGATGAAATTTAGCTATTAGGAAAAGAAATACATCGCACGGTAGAAAAATCTTCATCGAAAGTTTGATGTCATATGTTTTTTAATCAACAATAAAATACTTAATTAGACATCAAAAGTACAGTACATGGATGGAGAAAGTTAATTGAATAAATTTTAGTTTAAAAAAAACTCTTTAAATGCCCATGAATCCCCCCTCCCATTGAGCCATGTGTATCCATCCACGATAGTTAATATGAACCTTTTTGCTATTTCGTAAGGTGAAATTAATTGTCTGTCAACCGAAACAAACCAAACATTGCTATTTCAAGACCTCAATTTAAACATATACAAAAACATGAATGAGAACTCAAGAAGAAGAAAAACACGAAGCTATATGGCCCCTTTACAAACATTCGAGTTGTACACAGCGATCATGCTTCCGGTAAGGTTTGTCATCTACTTGTGTACTGTTAGTACAAATTTCATATCATTTTTGATTAATTTCTTTAAGGCGTCAACAGCATTACTTAAATGCAATAAAGCACAGATTTAAAAAAAATTATTCTTCCACTTATCCCATTTGATATAAGATAAGATAAGATAAGATATAAGAAGCAAAATATATTTTCCTCCGAGGGTAAAACATCGATCTCATTACTAAACCCGGACATAAGTGGTCCAATCAAAAGATGCCACGTGTCATCACAAAATTACCCATTTCAGTTAGGGAAATTGACTTGCGTAGCCAATTTGTAAGAGAGGTACGTTCGTTCAAGAAATCCACCCCGCCCGCTAATGGTTGAGACAATGCCAAACTGGTGTATGTTATATTCCATCTCACCCTCTAAAGGTATCCATTTTTTAATAAGTGCTCTTGCACTAGTTTGTGATCCCTTTACCTTCAAAACGTGCCACAGGAATGTTAAGATTCACCGATAAAGGATCACCATTGTCTTTTTGTGAATTATTGGAAGCGTTTAAAAATGTTAACTCTTTGTCACTTCAATAAGTAAAGACAAGACTGATATGCTTAAAGGGGCAGTAGCACGTTTTAGGGGAAATATAAGGGGATGTCAGGAAAATGAATATTAATGTTCCCAATTGAAAGACAACGCATTTAAACTAAATGGAGCAGTAATAATTCAAACATATAATGTAAAGTTTAGCCATGCGATTCCTTTTTCTTACACAAAATGAATTAAAGGTGTTCACAAAAAATGGCCGCCAGTGGATTTTATGTGAATCTTCATACTTTGTCCTCTGACTATGGATGATTGGCTACTGTAATGATATTTTTTACACTGTCAAAATAGTACATTAAGCATAAGCTTACAATTATCAGTGAAAATTTTAAAATAAAAAATTATCAAAAAACGTGCTACTGCCCCTTTAACGTTTAGGTATGAATAGTTGACCTACTTGAGTTAAACGAGATTGCTTCGTTTCATCGGCTTAGCTTTAACAATTCTACGATGCCTTGAAAACTTAAAAACAACAGGATATTTACACTAAGATGCGTCAATCTTAAAAACTTTTGGGATGCAATCGCAGATCTGGGTATATTGGTTGCATAAATTATAACACTAGTTTGCTGAGCGTCATGATTTCTTCTATGGTTTCTCTTTTTACAATCAACAAAAATGAACTTTACCTTATCCACTCAATGGCAAGTGGTAACATGTGCAAGTCACTTCCTGTGTAAATTGCTTTTAATAATGTCTTATAGTCGTAATTATACGACGTTATTGATTATTCTTACATTTAATTGTGACATCTACGGATATTTGTGATCCTTTAAGAAAAGCATGTATTCATAATTCAACGTTGCTTGCCTTATCATGATCTTCGTAATGGCAGGGCATTTTAAAGTATCATATATATATGATGTCTTCTAATTTAGTTTAATTGAGGCTTTTGGCTTCTTTGTGACGAAGAGCATTCTTTCATTCTATCATTTGTATGCAGGGTATTATATTTATGACAGGACATTCCTCTTAATGCAGGATTTCATAATAAAGAAGTTGTTATCCAGAAAGTTTTACTCCTCTTATATTAATTATATCTAGTAACTTATATGTAAAAGGATATTCGAAGGCATGTCATGTAGAACTTTGTGATGTCATGTAGAACTTTGTGAAGTCATGTCGAAATATTTTAATGCCATGTAGAACTTTGTGATGTCATGTAGAACCATTGTGATGTCATGATTGTGAAACGACTGGATATTCATGCTGTGGGTTGATGCCTCCGTGATTTATGTTTTGGATGATATGAACAGAATTTAATATATTGTTTCGGTCAATATATTCCAATATCCTACTCCCTTTGTCCTTCGTTTAATAGTTCTCAATATTTAAACCATATTGACATAAGCCCACAATGTCTTTCCCAATTGGAGAAGGTTGTAGTTAAACAGTTCGAAGTTATGGATATTTTTAATTGTGTTAATATTTTTCCATCAACGAGTGTAAACCTGTATCGGAACAATGTAAGAATGGCCTTACGTGTATTTACAGACTTTTATCTATTCATTGAATTCAACTGTTTGGAAAGTTATCAATTATTGAACTACGTATTCGCAATGAAATATTTTTCAATAAAGAGAATAATTGATTGACCATGCTATTCGCGAGTACAGTTTTATCGATATTTTAGAAAGGAATCGACACGACCGACCAAAAGGTTTAACCAGTGATTGTTAACAATAAACCAAAAGGAAGACAAGAGTAATTATATGGATGAACAACTTCTTTTTTGACAGGAGCGACGTTTCGGTATAGATTCTTATACCGTTTTCAAGCATATGGTGAAAAAATGAGGAGTACAGAAATTTATACAGTTTTGTATGATAATGAGAAAACAATAACAGTCACAACAGAATAAGTTAACAATTACACTAAAGGATAAATTACATGAAGCTAAAAAAACATAGGATGAGTGAGATACCAGTTTGTGAGTGAGTTAATTAGGCAGATTAGCGAAGCCAGTTGAGTTGAGTGGATTAATTATGGGCGGATTAGATAGTTGTAAGCTGATGGGATGTAAAAGCCTTGATCTCTGTTAATAGATGGCCGGAAACGGAAAATGTGTAAAGCTTCGGCTAAACGACGTTGAGTGTAATCATGTTTGTTGTTTGTGAGTGTTTTAATAGTGTCCGAGTTGATGTTGTGTTGTGGGAATTATGTGATGTGTTCTGAAATAGCTGATTTTGCGTCTGCTTTGATGGTGGATGTCTTGTGTTCTTTGATGCGAATGTTGAGTGGCCTTGGTGTTTCCCCGATGTAGTTGCTGCCGCAGTCGCAGCTGACGTTGTAGACCACCCCTTTAGACTGCTGTTGTTTTGTTGCATGTTATCTACCGTAAGCCATAGTCATAGTTTTGAGAGGAGTGGCCGTGGAGAAGTAGGTGTCTGTACCAGCTTTCTGCTTGAGTAGACGACTAATGTGATGCGATGTTTTGCCAATGTAGGGGAGTGAGATGCGAATGGGGGCAGGGACAGGCTTGGCGGTAGTACTAGTAGGTATAGGCATTGGGTTAAGGGTTGAGTGGATAACACAGTCAACAAGTTAAGATGGGTAGTTGTTTCGTTGGGTGAAGACATGCTGCAGGTGTTTTAGTTCAGTGTTAGGGGTGCCAGAGGATAAGTTGATAGCACGACGGGAAAGGGTGGAGACAATGCCAGTTTTAATTCGGAGAGGATGATTAGAGTAGAGGTACTGGTCAGTGTGCGTGGGTTTGCGGTAGACCGAGGTGTTAATAGTATTGTCAGGTGTGCGGGTCACAAGGACATCAAGGAAGGGAATCTGTGAGTTAGATTCAGTCTCAACAGTGTATTGGCATTCTCTCCCCACAGAGGCATCTCAGTCATACCCGAGTTAGCCTCTGTTCTTTTACGGCTAATACATGGGATAGAAAGGTAGAACTCTGATTGGAGGCAATCGAAGTTAGTTGTACAATCAGCGACGCCGTTTCAAAAGTGGTCATTCGCAAAAGCTCGGCTATTCCCGTGTGGTTCGGCATCCAAGGGAGATAACTCTTCCTTCTACAAAACATCGCTTGTTACCTTCTCATTAGTTTTTATTTGGTAACTTATTAAAATAAAATTTATCACAAAACAAAGAACAATTTATTCAGTTATAAAATAGTATGTTTCTTATGAAAAACCCTATCCATATCTGATTTTCAAATACTTCCCCTCTCACACCGTTAATGAAAAATAAACCTAAAGGCATGACGCTTTGCAAGTCACTATACGACCGTTGAGAATTCCTGAAGTCGTGGATATCCAAAAGGTATTTTCATTGGCTGCAAACAAGGGAGATATCTCAAGTTACAACTTTTTGCCGCTAGGGCAATCTGCCGGAAACCTAGGATCTTGGCGTAATAGAACAGAGGCTAACTCGGGTATGACTGAGCTGCCTCTGTGGGGAGAAAATGTGAATTGGATGCGGAGATTTAAATGTTACTTTTTATAGAAAGCCCGATGAAATATTATCAACAAGTCTGCTGTTTCTCGAGATATCAATCCCATCGAACATCTCTGGGACGAACTGGGTCGGCACAGTTGAGTAAAGGAACGTTTTTCAAACGTTTGCGCGACGTCTGTGTAACTCCATACCACGTCGTCTCCGTGTATATGCGGATGCACTGTGTGGCCACACTAAATACTGACGGTTGAAGAGGGGTATGTGATTTGTTTGTAACATAACGTTGACATTGGTGAAGTGACAGTCTCCAGTCGACACGTTCTCAACTCGCAAATGACAGTGAAGTGATTATGTAATTATTCATATTGATATATGTTTTGTCATTGGTTAAGCGCTCTTCTAAGTTAGTGTTGCGTTTTCAAAGTGTTTCAGTATATTTTGACATAAAAAGAATCTTAACGTACATGTATGTAGTGAAATGTCAACATGATCAATTTTGTTTTCGCAATGCTTCGATACTGCATCCTAAATTACTTGGTATATTTACAATAAACGGAGGTATGTGAACAAACTTATGGTACGCAGCTTTAATTTGAAAGTCAATAGAAATGCCTTTGTACATTATGCCGGGACCTTACAGCAAACATCTCAAACTAACGCTTTTGTCATCTAAGTGTACGTTTATCATTGCTTAGAATTCATGCTTGATGTAGACAAGAGTGATAAAGAAAATAAGCTAGGAACTACATCCGGGTTTATTTAAAGCTGCCTACCTTCAGTTTGACTTACCTGTGTATTCTAGTGCAAATATCATACATTTTATAATATTTTTGAGGCATCGTTGCATTACAAATACGAAATCGATCATGTTGAAATTTCACTTCATCAGCCGAATAAGATCCATTTTGCATAACATTTTCGTATTCCATACTTAACAGTTAACCGTAACGATTTATGTAGGTTATTGAATTGACAAGGGGTCAAAATTTAGAAAACACTATTTTATATTTTTCTATAAAAATCCTTCCGTCGTGATCAACAGCTTAAGACCTAAGCCATACTTGTTTGTTGTTTGAAATAAGTAAATATAATAAAGTTTTTCCTCAGTTAGTCCATATAGAATTTAAAATTTGAAAATAAGAAAATCGAAATTTCAAAAATATGACCAAAGCTGTTTATTGTTTCGTGCCATATTTGGAACTTCTGCACCGGCGACCAGACAATCCCGGAATATGGTTTGGAAGGGTTATTTTACACATGGACAATTGATTATGCTTTGTCAGTGTTTCTGTAGCTTGATTGACGGCCAGACGAAACCCAAATTACATGATACTTTCACTAAGATACACTAGCAAGTGAACAAACTACATGTAAAAGGGGCAGTAGCACGTTTTTTGATAATTTTGTATTTTAAAATTTTCACTGATAATTGTACGTTAATGATGTATGTATTATTTTGATAGGGTCAGAAATCTAATAACACAAACCAATCATCCTTAGTTAGAGGACAAAGTATGAAGATTCGCCTAAATTCTAGGGGCGGCCTTTTTGTGTGAACACCTTTTATTCATTCTGTGTACGAAAAATGAATCGCATGGCTAAACTTTTCATTACATATTTGAATTATTACTGCTCCATTTAGTTTAAATGCATTGTCTTTCAATTGGAAACATTATTTTCATTTTCCTGACATCACCTTATATTCCCCCTAATAACGTGCTACTGCCCCTTTAAAATATAAAGGAAGTAAATTCATGGAACAATTTACACTAAAAATAAATCTTGTAATCATATTTATACCATGTTTGCGTATGAATAAATAAATAAATAACATCTTTCAAATCTTACGAAGGTATTTGAGTAGACATTTGTCAGGAGGTAAAATTCAGTAAAACAAAAATATCTTAAGATTAAATTAAATATAAATGAATAATAAATAAAAAGCTTTGTTGAGTAAAATAAACTTTACTTCGCAGATAAGGAATGTGGATGTAAAAATATCCTACTATTTGTTTCAAACCAGATAGCTTTCTTGACATGTATATGTATATAAGATATATACATATATATATAAAAAAAAAAAATGCTTACTTCTACGTTTATAGCCACAGCCTCCATACTGTATTGTACGGGATATCCCCTAATAGTAACGACGAAATTTCAAATGTTATAAAGTCTTTACATCATTTTATATGCAAGAGTAAGCGATTTGATAAAACATCGTAAAATGGAAACATCTTATAAAAAGCAACTGCTGGCAATATGTCACCTAGTTTGTAACATAGATATATCATGTTCTGAATTTCTTGGTTTTGATTTTTTTCTAGTTCTTGTGTATTTTGTTTATCATGTTTTGTAACGGTGAGGTATTCAGATAAGCAAAAATTTGCTTGTTTACCGAACCGGATTCTTTAATGAATAAAAATATGTTTAAACCATGTACATGTATGTACCAACATCCTCAATAATAGCTGTATATCTTTCAGTAGCTGTGACGACATATTCAACTATTTAAGGAATTGTGACGCATTTGAATGACAAAATCTACATTTGAAGTGCAATATAAATCAGCGAGTTGTTTGAGTCAATTGTAAGGTCGTTATATTGTTTTCACAACTACCTTAAAGGGGCAGTAGCACGTTTTTTGATAATTTTATATTTTAAAATTATCACTGATAATTGTACGTTAATTCTAAATGTATCATTTGATAGTGTCAAAAATCTCATTAAACAAGTCAATCAGCCATAGTCAGAGGACAAAGTATGAAGATTTACATAAAATCCATTGGCGGCCATTTTTTGTGAACACCTTTTATTCATTTTGTGTAAGAAAAAGGAATCGCATGGCTAAACTTTACGTTATATATTTGAATTATTGTTGCTTCATTTAGTTTAAAAAAATTGTTTTTCAATTGGAACCATTAATTTTCATTTTGCTGACATCACCTTATAGTCCCCCTAAAATTAAACGTGCTATTGTCCCTTTAAGGTGTCTTAGTATCTCATTTATAGAACTCGATTGCCGAGCGGATAAAATATCTACATATGCATGGACTTTGTTACACGTCATAAGGCGAGAATGATTAATACGATTGATGACAAAACATGTCCAAGGGGGAATATGCATATGTTTAACTGACAACTGGGTAAGTAAATTCTTACATTTTAATTTTCATTTCCATTTTACGATGTCGCGATAGTGTCGATGACTAAGTAAACGGTAACACTAAATTGTTTTAATTGTTATGATAAGATCAATAACTAAAGGCCCAATTTGTAGCCGGATTTGCCCCCAGGACATCTGCATGTAGGAAATACCTTTGTGTAGTTAAATTCACTTGCCTATGTTACTCTGTTAACTGTTATAAAACAATTCATATTCAAGAGAGGACGAGAAAGAGGTTGACAGTAAAGGTAGAGTTGAGCTTTGTTTAGCACTTTTACACTTGTTGTGTGATATCTATATATGAGGCTTTGTATAGTTTTGAAGGTTCTGAATTTTGTTTCATTTGATTTTCTTCATTTTGCTCCAATATATTTTACATAATGCAAACTATATTTTATTCAGAAGGTAATACATCTATGATTCCATTATCAGTTGGCTTAATTTTAGATTATTTGATGTTTGAAGGTACTTTAGCGCATTTTCCGGAATTGCTTTAAAAAAATATTTTTGAATATAAGTATATGAAATAGAATGTTTTTATTTGGTCAGAACATCTCTTTACTTCACCTGATTATTATAAGTTGTATAATTAGGTCACTAAAGCAAAAATCTGCATGCGTGTGAACACCTTTAAGACATTCATGTTTGGTAATTGAGTCACTTTACTAAGCCGAATGCCGATTCAGGAAATACTTGTATCAGTTAATATAAATTGTTTTCAAATGTGTTATGTTTGTTTTATCAAGCGGCGTTCTGTATGTGAATGAATGCCATCATACTTAAAAGGTCCCCCTGTCAGACCACAAACCTGAAGCGTTCGTGAATGTTATGATGTTCAGACAATCAGCAAAATTCTCCTAAAACAACTTCTTAAGCGGATATTGTGTGCTTAATATTGTTACTTACATTATCACACCCTCTCAACCGAATATGTTGACCTCTCAAATGAAATAATCGGCAAAATTGTTATTTTCAGAAAGTAAACAATACTGAGAAAAGCTGTTTTCCATCTCACAATTTTGGATGAAAATGCGCTCAGTAAACCAATATTTCCTAAAGATTAAAATATTGACCCTCCTGTTTATAAAATACCATTGACGGCGATTGAACGTTTTGAAGTCTCTCAAAACAGGGCCGATAACTAGCTCTCTTGGTCCAATATCCACTGCTCCCTTAAGTTTTGTGGACTTTTTTTCACAAAACATGTATTTGTTATGTAATCTGCATGGCTGTGACAAGGCGATGACGCAAGTCATTAACCCGGATGTATATATTTTTGGCTTTGTTAGCACTCTTTGTCCCACAAATTTTGGCATCTTTTTGTCGAAAATTGGTCTGGAGGTAACTAAGGCGATGTTTCCTATTTTCGCCACTTTTAAATTGTATAATTCTAGCCTTATTTTCATGTTTAAATGAATAAAACAATTGAAAAAATATTTGCCTTTGCTAGGTTATTAGTTCAACATGCTTTTACATGTTGTATTTGCTTTATAGATTTTCCAAAGCACAGGTTTTTAAAAAATGTTTTCAATTGCTTCTTAAAAGAACGAAAAGTCCCCGTTTTTGCACGAAAGCTGTTAATAACCATGTAAGGATTACGTTCAGGGAAGAAATGTGACAGTTCTATTAATATATTCGTTTTTACACAAATCCGAAAATTTTACCTTTCACCTATGCGTTTCTTTTTTTGAAGGGTATATTAAAGGAAAATGAATGCTAACGTAGTGATAGTTCAGCATTATCTGTTTTGTTATAGAAATGTTAGTATACCTTAAAGATATTCAAATTATACAGTATTGGCACTAGAATAAGCAGGTAGGTGAACAAACTTTAGGTACGCAGCTGTAAATTGATGTCTGTCTCTCTTCAGATGGCTCTCTTCAAACTATTCACGACGATATCAATCTTGTCCGCCGCGCTGCCAACAACCTCTGCAACAGGTGCGTTTTCCTTTCATTTTCCTCTTTAAAGGGACAGCAGCACGTGTTTAGTGGGAATGACATGAACATGAACATAAATGGTCCCAATTGAAAGACAATGTATCTAAACTTGATGAAGCAGTAATAAATCCAATAAATTATGTAAAGTTGTTGCAGAAACAACCCATAGATTTCCTCCATCATTTGAACATGTATCACTTGCTTGAAAACGACATTAGAATCTATGTCGAAACGTAGCTTACACAGAACAAAGAAGTTGTTCATCCATAAGAATTGTCCTTATTGTTCATCACACCAACTTCTAGAATGCCAATCACAGAAAACTGTTTAAACATTTGTGTAACTGGCGGAGCTTTTACAATCAGTTATACAAAAGTTTAACTTACGAACAGTTTCTTTCCCAGACAACTACTTTGCAAAGGCGCAGTGTCCACTCTCTGTTGGTGACAGACCGACAGACGGACACGAGAGATGGCGAGATTGCGAGGATTGTCATAGCTACAAGTACGCGACTTCCTCATCCGGGTTACGAACGACAACCTGCCCTTCCGGTTTGATCTGGAACTGGAAACTTGACACGCCTAACTGTGACGTAATCGACGAGTGCGAGTAAGTTACGAGTTGTTTCCTCTTAGACATGGTAATTTAAACACTGAATCAGGTTATAAGCTTATCATTATTATTTAGGAGAAAACATGACATGACTAAACTTCTTGCACAAAGCATAATGTCCATCAGCGCCGTTGACTAGCTAGTTTGAGCCTTGTGGCATATCCATCTATTAATGAGAGTGTTGCAACGGATCTAGACTGTTTAGAGAGTCACAGAGTATGTTGATAGAATCACATATATGTCAAATTTTGAAATCGATGTTATTACATCGGGAACCACTAACTGTTACTGAAAATAACAAGTTAAAGGTCAATCAGTACATTAGAGCGAAAATACGGCCATTCAAAGTCGGGATTTTGATCGAAAACCGGACAATGTGGCTCGAGTGGTGCTCGCAAATTCGCCAAACGTAATTTTTAAACCTTGTCATAAGCTGTCAGGAAGATATATTCGATTCGATAGTGTTTATTAGGTAGTGTAACTAATAGGTAGATTAAATGGATGCATAATTTCGAATATTAAACGTATTTGAGATGTTTTCCATAAAATCAAGCATTTTAGAGATATTATGCATACATGGATATATTTGCAAGTCCAGTGATGAGATAAGCATATTAGATATTTTGTAGCTTATCAAAACCAAATAAAATTTAAAGAAAGATACTCTGTGTCACTTTAATGGAAACTGCATCTTGTCACCGAGGGAGCGGTTACATAAACTAATGTTTATAGCAGTAATGTTTCACAAAGGCAGTGGTTGAGACTCGCTCGGGATATTACCATGCAGGAAGTTGATTCGATGAAACGATATTAATGAATAAATCTCTTTGCAGGTTTGTCAGCGCCCGTACGCACATCCGTTATTAGCGCAAATACCCAAATGCACAATACATTTCACAATAAAGAAGTTGTTATCCAGAATATCTTAATTTTCTGATTTGCATCACTTTTAAATACTTTTTAAGACAAAATATTTGTTTACCCAAATGCACAATACATTTCACAATAGAGAATTTGTTATCCAGAATATCTTAATTTTCTGCTTTGCATCACTTTTAAATACTCTTTAAGACAAAATATTTGTTTACCCAAATGCACAATACATTGCACAATAAAGAAGTTGTTATCCAGAATATCTTAATTTTCTGATTTGCATCACTTTTAAATACTTTTTAAGACAAATTATTTGTTTACCCAAATGCACAATACATTCCACAATAAAGAAGTTGTTATCCAGAATATCTTAATTTTCTGATTTGCATCACTTTTAAATACTTTTTAAGACAAAATATTTGTTTACCCAAATGCACAATACATTTCACAATAGAGAATTTGTTATCCAGAATATCTTAATTTTCTGCTTTGCATCACTTTTAAATACTCTTTAAGACAAATTATTTGTTTACCCAAATGCACAATACATTCCACAATAAAGAAGTTGTTATCAAGAATATCTTAATTTTCTGATTTGCACCACTTTTAAATACTTTTTAAGACAAATTATTTGTTTACCCAAATGCACAATACATTCCACAATAAAGAAGTTGTTATCCAGAATATCTTAATTTTCTGATTTGCATCACTTTTAAATACTTTTTAAGACAAAATATTTGTTTACCCAAATGCACAATACATTTCACAATAGAGAATTTGTTATCCAGAATATCTTAATTTTCTGCTTTGCATCACTTTTAAATACTCTTTAAGACAAATTATTTGTTTACCCAAATGCACAATACATTCCACAATAAAGAAGTTGTTATCAAGAATATCTTAATTTTCTGATTTGCACCACTTTTAAATACTCTTTAAGACAAAATATTTGTTTACCTAAATGCACAATACATTGCACAATAAAGAAGTTGTTATCCAGAATATCTTAATTTTCTGATTTGCATAACTTTTAAATACTTTTAAGACAAAATATACGTTTCGTATGAGATGATGAATTCAAAAATTACGGATTTCACTGTTCCAGCAACTGTATAGAGACCTGCGCAGGAAAGCCAGTGGACACCGGAAGAAGGTGGCGCTCCTGCACCAACTGTTCCCAGTACGTCGAGTGTACGTCAGATGACGGTCTGATGGTGCGCACTTGTCCATCCGGTCTCTATTTCAACTACAAACTGGCGGTCCCTGAGTGTGATGTTGATAGCAGCGTTTGCGAGTAAGTTCTTCTTAAAAGGCCTTTAAAGTGACAAAGAGTATCTTTTTGAAATCTCCTTGCAGATATGTCATATATACTATAAATAGTTTAAAGGGGCAGTAGCACGTTTTTTTGATAATTTTATATTTTACCATTGTCACTGATAATTGTAAGTTAATGCTAAATGTATTATTTTGACATTGTCAAAACTCTCATTACACAGGCCAATCATCCATAGTCAGAGGACAAAGTATGTAGATTCACATAAAATCCATTGGCGGCCATTTTGTGTGAACACCTTTTATTCACTTTGTGTAAGAAAAATGAATCGCATTGCTAAACTTTACATTTTTTATTTGAATTATTACTGTTCCATTTTGTTTAAATACATTGTCTTTCAATTGGAACCATTAATTTTCATTTTCCTGACATCACCTTATATTCCCCCTAATAACGTGCTACTGCCCCTTTAACGTGACAAAGAGTATCTTTTTGAAATCTCCTTACGCTTTGACGCTTGCAGATATGTCATATATACTATAAATAGTTTAAATTTATTCACATGATTTACATTCTCAGTTAAAAAGCGAAAAACGATCCACTGTTATACTGACGTATACCCTTTTTACAATTTCAGCACATTGACCCGTGGTAAGTATCATGCTCTCCTAATAAAGTTCTTTGCTGACAACCACTGAAAATATTTATTATGAAAATAATTGCAAGTTGGTAATAAATAGGATACATAACTCGCCAAGGCTCGTGACAAAGCAAAATTATTTCACTTGGGACATAAACTTGATATGAATGGGGAGGCGCGTTCGATATCTTATAATTATTGATAAACTATAAATGATTTGACACTATAACAATCCATACGGTATAGTCCATACAATTCGGCAACTGAGCCATACAGGCAAGCTGGGCAAATCGGACAAAACTTGGTCAATACGAGACAGACAGGGCCAAAACGACTCTGAGCATGCGCATAAATAAAAATTGCCGAAGTCGGAACCTATCGCTTCAAAACTTTCGACATGATTGACAGTGAACCAATCTCATTTATAATTTTGATTCTATGAAAATTAACTCGCTCATAAGTAAATCACAAATAAGTTTATTAATAAAAATTGCACTTATAAAGTTGTTTCCGTATTTGCCGAGTTACAGGTCCGAGGTTCCTGTATTGGTCCAAAGCGGACCCGTAACTGGGCCGATACGAAAATTAATAATTGATTAATTGATTAATTTGATGAATAACATCATATGAAGAAACATTCTACAACATATCTGATGTTGTATATAAGGCTCAATGTTACAGTATGTGCCGACGACTGTAGCTTCAACATTAACGGGGGCATACGGCGTGTGGCCGACTGTACGTACTGTAACAAGTACGCGACGTGTCTTGGTGGCATGGCGCTCAGCCATCTCTGTAACGAGGACCTGGGGTATAGTCTGTTGGACGAGAGCTGCCAGAACATCACTATGGCCGACTGCAGGTAAATGAATGAATGAATGAATGAATGAATGAATGAATGAATGAATGAATGAATAATGATGGATTAATGGATGGAGGGATGGAAAAATGGAATGGATGAAATAAATAGATAGATAGATAGATGAATGGATGGATTTATTGATTGATGGATGGATTAATCGATGAATGAGTGAATGAATGATTGAATGAAGGGAGGGAGGAAGGGATGGATGGAAAAGTGGAATGGATATTATGATAGATAGATAGATAGATAGATAGATAGATAAATAATGAACGAGTTTAATTGCATTAAAATTTTTTTTTTAATATCACAAATTAAACATGTCTTTTTATCATTGCTTTATTTCAATCATTATTTTTTTGTTTGTAGAGATCGGACTATCTCAGATGGTTAAGGCGGAAGTAAACGACCCTATCACCTAGACAAGAATATTTGCTGATAATTGTTAAATAAAAAAGTGCCTTAACTTGTTAGTAGTTTCATATTTTCAAAAGGAGATTATTGCCAGAAGAAGTGTATCATTAAAATTATGAAACAACTGTGCATTTGTATAACTTGAGAGAGCTTGCGGTGTTTTAGATATTGATAGCACGAAGAATGAGCACGAAAGTCGAGAATTATTTTCCTTTTTCCTTTTTTACTGCCTATATGATAGATACATGTACGAGATGTCTTGACGATTGTCAACTTGTCGAATCTGAAAACAATAATACAAACATTCGAAGTTATATCAACTTCATTTTGATTTTTATGTTTCAATTTGATAAGTTTGATAAATGCATGATATAAAAAACAGGTGATATTCCCAAAGAAACAATTCGAACGACTCAAACAAAGTAAATATCAGATGAATTGATATGACATCTGTGATGAACTATTATGATTCCAAAGCTTACCTATACACTATGCGCACAGTCTTTATAAGTAAGATAAAAATTTTTAGCTTTTGAGATAAGAATGTATCTTATGATGTCCAAAGTATTGAAACATACACATCAACGGAAATAACCTTGGACACAAATACGCAAGATAGTACACAAATAACGAACTACCTGTCTGACGTTCAGACTTATACAGCTGCATACCATAAGTTTGTTCACCTGCTTGTGATCTTAGTGAAAGTATCATGTAATTTGGGTTTCGCCTTGACGTTCATAAAATAGCTCCAGGACCACTTACAGAAGATCATCAATTGTCCATTTTTAAAATAACCATTCCCTAACCATATTTCGGGATCGTCTTGTCACTGGTGCTGAATGTCGATATATGGCATAAATAGCCAGATGGGGTCATATTTGTGAAATTCAGATTTTCTTAAATTTTGATTTGAATATTCCATATGAACATTGTAAGAAAGGAATCAGTACAATTACATTGCATTAATGCAAAGGAACAAATATGACTTAGTTCTAAAGCTATTGATCACTAATGAAGGATTTTGTATCGAAAAATACAAAATAGTGTTTTCGAAATTTTGACCCCTGGTCATTTCAATGCCCTGCCAAATTAGTTAAGGTATGTCATACGAATATGTTAACGCAAACTGAATGTTAACTTATGTACTCAAATTTCAACATTATTCGTTTCGTTTTGGCATTGCTAGGATCCCCCAAAGACATTCCAAATTACATGATATTTGCACTAAAAACGCAGGTAAGTGAACGAACTTAAGACACGCAGCTGTGCTAGTGCCAATGAAGTTACTTTCAAAGAATTTCCCCAGACCAGAAGAAGAAACTGGACATTTTATATGGAGAGGATATTGCATGTAAGTTATAGATATACCCACACTTCCGGAGGTGTATCACTCAATAAACTCCTGTTTGAATCGTGGGTCTCCGAGGCGTAGCTTAGCGGAGCCGAGGAACCACGATTCAGACGGGAGGTTATTGAGCGATACACCGAGGGAAGTGTGGGTGTATCTGACTTATACCCCACTCAGTGGATAACCTACAGTTACAACATAGAAAGGAGAGGTGTATCCGTCAATACACCTACAGTTAGAACAAAGGAAACCATAGCAACGAGACCGGAAGTGGGGTATAAATAGAGTGTCACATTAATGCTACAACATGACCAGTTTCCTGCCTGGGAGCGTGATTTTTCTCTAACTACCGAATTGCTTGTTTATACTTTTAACGTTACATAGTTAATTTCACAATACATAACTCCTGGTTTTAAGAGGACTTTACACAATTTGTTTGTTGTGGAACCGTTTAAACAGAAAGGTTTCATATATACTAGAAGGTTAAATCTTTTGACGGTTAGTAGTTTTCAGGGACAAAAGCATTAATGCACTTACGAACGTATACTTGCAGTTAAGAAAGAGTATAGAAAGTATATTGGGGTAGCCGGGGGGATGGGGTAACGGGGGTAGCCTGTTGGAGATGGGGTAACGGGGGTAGCCTGTTGGAGATGGGGGAACGGGGGTAGCCTGTTGGAGATGAGGGAACGGGGGTAGCCTGTTGGAGATGAGGGAACGGGGGTAGCCTGTTGGAGATGAGGGAACGGGGGTAGCCTGTTGGAGATGAGGGAACGGGGGTAGCCTGTTGGAGATGAGGGAACGGGGGTAGCCTGTTGGAGATGGGGGAACGGGGGTAGCCTGTTGGGGATGAGGGAACGGGGGTAGCCTGTTGGTTATGGGGGAAGGGGGTAGCCTGTTGGAGATGGGGGAACGGGGGTAGCCTGTTGGAGATGAGGGAACGGGGGTAGCCTGTTGGAGATGGTGGAAGGGGGTAGCCTGTTGGAGATGGGGGAACGGGGGTAGCCTGTTGGAGATGGGGGAACGGGGGTAGCCTGTTGGAGATGAGGGAACGGGGGTAGCCTGTTGGAGATGGGGGAACGGGGGTAGGCTGTTGGAGATGGGGGAACGGGGGTAGCCTGTTGGGGATGAGGGAACGGGGGTAGCCTGTTGGAGATGAGGGAACGGGGGTAGCCTGTTGGAGATGGTGGAACGGGGGTAGCCTGTTGGGGATGAGGGAACGGGGGTAGCCTGTTGGAGATGGGGGAACGGGGGTAGCCTGTTGGAGATGGTGGAACGGGGGTAGCCTGTTGGAGATGGGGGAACGGGGGTAGCCTGTTGGAGATGGGGGAACGGGGGTAGCCTGTTGGAGATGGAGGAACGGGGGTAGCCTGTTGGAGATGGGGGAACGGGGGTAGGCTGTTGGGGATGGAGGAACGGGGGTAGCCTGTTGGAGATGGTGGAAGGGGGTAGCCTGTTGGGGATGAGGGAACGGGGGTAGCCTGTTGGAGATGGTGGAACGGGGGTAGCCTGTTAGAGATGGGGGAACGGGGGTAGCCTGTTGGAGATGGGGGAACGGGGGTAGCCTGTTGGAGATGGAGGAACGGGGGTAGCCTGTTGGGGATGAGGGAACGGGGGTAGCCTGTTGGAGATGGGGGAACGGGGGTAGCCTGTTGGAGATGAGGGAACGGGGGTAGCCTGTTGGAGATGAGGGAACGGGGGTAGCCTGTTGGAGATGGGGGAACGGGGGTAGCCTGTTGGAGATGAGGGAACGGGGGTAGCCTGTTGGAGATGAGGGAACGGGGGTAGCCTGTTGGAGATGGGGCACCGGGGGTAGCCTGTTGGGGATGAGGGAACGGGGGTAGCCTGTTGGAGATGGGGGAACGGGGGTAGCCTGTTGGGGATGGGGGAACGGGGGTAGCCTGTTGGGGATGAGGGAACGGGGGTAGCCTGTTGGGGATGAGGGAACGGGGGTAGCCTGTTGGGGATGAGGGAACGGGGGTAGCCTGTTGGGGATGGGGGAACGGGGGTAGCCTGTTGGAGATGGTGGAACGGGGGTAGCCTGTTGGAGATGGTGGAACGGGGGTAGCCTGTTGGAGATGAGGGAACGGGGGTAGCCTGTTGGAGATGGTGGAACGGGGGTAGCCTGTTGGAGATGGGGGAACGGGGGTAGCCTGTTGGAGATGAGGGAACGGGGGTAGCCTGTTGGGGATGGGGGAACGGGGGTAGCCTGTTGGAGATGGTGGAAGAGGGTAGCCTGTTAGAGATGAGGGAACGGGGGTAGCCTGTTGGGGATGGGGGAACGGGGGTAGCCTGTTGGAGATGAGGGAACGGGGGTAGCCTGTTGGAGATGGGGGAACGGGGGTAGCCTGTTGGAGATGGGGGAACGGGGGGTAGCCTGTTGGAGATGGGGCACCGGGGGTAGCCTGTTGGAGATGGGGGAACGGGGGTAGCCTGTTGGAGATGGGGGAACGGGGGTAGCCTGTTGGAGATGAGGGAACGGGGGTAGCCTGTTGGAGATGAGGGAACGGGGGTAGCCTGTTGGAGATGGGGGAACGGGGGTAGCCTGTTGGAGATGAGGGAACGGGGGTAGCCTGTTGGGGATGAGGGAACGGGGGTAGCCTGTTGGGGATGAGGGAACGGGGGTAGCCTGTTGGGGATGAGGGAACGGGGGTAGCCTGTTGGGGATGGGGGAACGGGGGTAGCCTGTTGGAGATGGGGCACCGGGGGTAGCCTGTTGGAGATGGGGGAACGGGGGTAGCCTGTTGGGGATGGGGGAACGGGGGTAGCCTGTTGGGGATGAGGGAACGGGGGTAGCCTGTTGGAGATGGGGGAACGGGGGTAGCCTGTTGGGGATGGGGGAACGGGGGTAGCCTGTTGGAGATGGGGCACCGGGGGTAGCCTGTTGGAGATGGTGGAACGGGGGTAGCCTGTTGGAGATGAGGGAACGGGGGTAGCCTGTTGGAGATGGGGGAACGGGGGTAGCCTGTTGGAGATGAGGGAACGGGGGTAGCCTGTTGGGGATGAGGGAACGGGGGTAGCCTGTTGGGGATGAGGGAACGGGGGTAGCCTGTTGGGGATGAGGGAACGGGGGTAGCCTGTTGGGGATGAGGGAACGGGGGTAGCCTGTTGGAGATGAGGGAACGGGGGTAGCCTGTTGGAGATGGGGGAACGGGGGTAGCCTGTTGGGGATGAGGGAACGGGGGTAGCCTGTTGGAGATGAGGGAACGGGGGTAGCCTGTTGGAGATGGGGCACCGGGGGTAGCCTGTTGGAGATGAGGGAACGGGGGTAGCCTGTTGGAGATGGGGGAACGGGGGTAGCCTGTTGGAGATGAGGGAACGGGGGTAGCCTGTTGGAGATGAGGGAACGGGGGTAGCCTGTTGGAGATGGGGGAACGGGGGTAGCCTGTTGGAGATGAGGGAACGGGGGTAGCCTGTTGGAGATGAGGGAACGGGGGTAGCCTGTTGGAGATGGGGGAACGGGGGTAGCCTGTTAGAGATGGGGGAACGGGGGTAGCCTGTTGGGGATGAGGGAACGGGGGTAGCCTGTTGGAGATGAGGGAACGGGGGTAGCCTGTTGGAGATGGTGGAACGGGGGTAGCCTGTTGGGGATGAGGGAACGGGGGTAGCCTGTTGGAGATGGAGGAACGGGGGTAGCCTGTTGGGGATGAGGGAACGGGGGTAGCCTGTTGGGGATGAGGGAACGGGGGTAGCCTGTTGGGGATGAGGGAACGGGGGTAGCCTGTTGGAGATGGGGCACCGGGGGTAGCCTGTTGGAGATGGGGGAACGGGGGTAGCCTGTTGGAGATGAGGGAACGGGGGTAGCCTGTTGGAGATGGGGGAACGGGGGTAGCCTGTTGGAGATGGGGAACGGGGGTAGCCTGTTGGAGATTGGTGAACGGGGGTAGCCTGTTGGAGATTGGTGAACGGGGGTAGCCTGTTGGAGATTGGTGAACGGGGGTAGCCTGTTGGAGATTGGTGAACGGGGGTAGCCTGTTGGAGATTGGTGAACGGGGGTAGCCTGTTGGAGATGGGGAACGGGGGTAGCCTGTTGGAGATTGGTGAACGGGGGTAGCCTGTTGGAGATGGGGGAACGGGGGTAGCCTGTTGGAGATGGGGGAACGGGGGTAGCCTGTTGGAGATTGGTGAACGGGGGTAGCCTGTTGGAGATGGGGAACGGGGGTAGCCTGTTGGAGATTGGTGAACGGGGGTAGCCTGTTGGAGATGGGGAACGGGGGTAGCCTGTTGGAGATTGGTGAACGGGGGTAGCCTGTTGGAGATTGGTGAACGGGGGTAGCCTGTTGGAGATGGGGAACGGGGGTAGCCTGTTGGAGATGGGGGAACGGGGGTAGCCTGTTGGAGATGGGGAACGGGGGTAGCCTGTTGGGGTTGGGAAACGGGGGTAGCCTGTTGGGGTAGGGGAACGGGGGTAGCCTATTGGGGTTGGGAAACGGGGGTAGCCTGTTGGGGTTGGGGAACGGGGGTAGCCTGTTGGGGTTGGGGAACGGGGGTAGCCTGTTGGGGTTGGGGAACGGGGGTAGTCTGTTGGGGTTGGGGAACGGGGGTAGCCTGTTGGGGTTGGGGAACGGGGGTAGTCTGTTGGGGTTGGGGAACGGGGGTAGCTTTTTTGGATTCATCTCCGGGGACTGCAATTTTATAGTCATTTTCTGAAACCGCAACTTGAACCCCCTTTACACTTTCACTATTTATTCTTTAGCCTGTTGACACATTCGTATGTGTGCGATTCTTATCTTGTTAACTTACACTAAAGGTATTCTGATTTTGTCCATATGATCTTATGGGTATTAAATGTGCTTTCTCAATGTTTGCCTTACAAAACACTTTATATACTGTATAGCAATGACTCGCAAGAGTAATACACTCTTCACAAACGCATAAGACAGCTTTTCTTAGAATACATTGCTTTTAGTTGAGAGCAATATATCAAATAATTTCAATGGCAAGAAATGGACATTTAAGAAAGACAAAGCAGTTTTTTTCTGTTCTTTTGTGTTATTAGTCTAAACTTTGGCGCCAATATTATTATATTGTATTGCTATCTTAAAAGCGATCCCTATTTGGCATCTTTGATCTTGATCTTGACATATTAGGAAAACATGCGGCGTTTTGCATGTCAATTAACTCCATCCTTCTTGAAAACTCCCCCTGTGAGACAATAACATTGATGCATTTGATGTTGCGTGTTGTTGGTGTACAGACAAATTTCTCCTAAAACAACCGATGAAGCAGATGTTGTGTGTCTGGTGTTGTTACTTACACCATCAAACCCTCGCAATCGAATCTGTTGACGGTTCGAATTAAACTACATGCAAATTTGCATTTTACTGACAGTAAACAATAGTGAGAAACGCTATTTTCAGCTCGCAGTTTTGGATTGTTATTCATCACCAAAGCAGTATTCCTAACGCATGAAAGGCTTTTAAGACATCATTGACGGCCATTGCATATTTGGGAGTCTCTCAAAACGGGGCCGATATTTGGCTCTCATGGTCGAATATCCACTTCAGGCAACTTTAGCTCAATTTCCCACCCCAACCACCAACCACCAACAAAAATATAACAACAGGCATTTGTTATTTAATCTTTATGGTTCTGACAAGATGATGGTCCTTGCAAGTAAATTACCCGGATGTAGAGATTTTGGGTTTTGACCATGGAACGCTTTGTCGTACAAATGTTTGGAGCTTCTCTGCGACAATTAATGTGATGGCAACAACCCAAATGCCTCAATATTGGACTCTGATAAACATTCCAATTTCCTGGCAACGGCAGATTTTGAAACATAACTAAAAAATCCGAAAGGGTTTGCACCGCGGTGTAAAGGGTTTCCACCATGAAGTTTGTGTCCGTTTTGGTTTGTGACTCTTCTTTTACACAATGTCATGAGTTAAAAACTCTAAAAGGTCTTTTTAAAGTTTATTGCAATGCCCCTTTGGGCAGAGGGGAAACTTTTGAAAGATTTCATATTGCAGTTATTGATGTTTTAGTTTTAGTTTCTGGTGTTTCAATTTGAGTTTTTGGTGTTTCCATTTGAGTTTTTCGTGTTTCTTTTTGGGTTTTTCGTGTTTCAATTCAGGTATTTTATGTTTTCGATACAGTTTTTTCGAGTTTGATTGAAATAAAATCAAGAAACTATCGTAAAAATCAAGAAACTGTTGTAAAAGAGCATGTTCCCTATGGGCCACCGTATACGGCGATGTTTCTATTTTCGACATTTTCATGTTAGGCGAATAACAAAATTTGAAACAATTTTTTATTTTGCTTTGTTACCAGTACCATATACTTTTGCGCTTTCCACCATGTTGTTTATTTTTTACATATTTGCAAAATTGCTTTCAAATGTTTGGAATTCTGAAACAAATGATTGGTTGATATAACCCCGTTTTTGCGATGAAGCTGTAAATAATCATAAAGAAGTACGTCGTTCAGGAAAGAAATATGATAGGCTGATTGTTATATTCGTTTTTATACAAGTCTAAAAATATCAAAATCACACATGTGTTTCTTCTTTTAAAGAGAATGTCATTCGCACTTTCGCGTGTTTAGTATGTATGACTTGGTTTAAATTTGACTTGTACCTACTTAACCTAATTATGTAAAATGAATCCCGTACTGTTGATATATAGAGAATATTACCCGATGAAGTTCGTCACATGACATTTTCGAAACAAAACTTTTGTATTACCCGAAGTTATACATAAATGTCCGCGAGTTTCGTAAATGTCTTATGACACACTTCTTGTTACCGATTCTATTCCATCTTGATTGCATGGAAATGTCCGGATAATGGTCTGCTTCCTTTGCGAATGCCGATGACGTCACGGACAATTCTTATATGACGTAATACGTGACTATCGCTGAAACAATTGTTGCTGGCAAATTATACATGTATGTCCAATTGCATATATTAAAAATATGTCACTGGTTATGACTTAACATATAGGATATAATCATTTTTATAGTAGTGACATACTTTCAATATGAGCACATGTGCATATATCATTTTAGCCTGGCAACAATTGTTGTTGTACGGCTCCCCGTATATGTACGTCTTTGACGTCGTAAAACCATTGTTCGTGATTGTTCATTGTAGCTGTCCGTCGCAAGGGAAGCAGGCCTTTTTCTGGATATTACCTGTGGGATAGAAGCGGCAATAAAGAAATTATCATACTGAGAGGTGTGTCGTGTGACATAAACGGAACTCATGCAAATGTATGTAAACCCCTCGCTCTCGCTAGCATGATAAAACACAACACTCGATTAATAATTTAAAAAAAATAATTATAATTTCTATAACGGTGGTAGTTTTTACTTTCCCCGTCAATATGACGTTATGAGTAAGAATTTTGATTATTGTCATATTAATTCTTATATTTTCAGCATTTGGTATAAATTCTTAAACATTTTTGGAAAACTCCTCTGATTGTTGATAATTGGCACAGCTCCCAAAAGTGAGAGTAATTCAGATCCTCGCCATTAAGATAACGACAAATGTAAGATTGTCAATATGTCAACATCATCGGCAATAGTAGTACTCATTCTTTTACTTTTACAGACGAGCACCACAGGTTGTAAGGAACATGTAGGACTGTCACCATTTTAAAGCCAGTGTGGAGTAAGGACAAGTTGTCTTTTAGGAATTACCAATTTAAGTCAAAATTGCCCGCAACAAAAATTACAGCGAAAAGACGAACATGCCCAGGGGCCGGGCCTGTGCCGTCTCCCCTATTCATTCTTCTACTTTTCCAGACTAGCCCCCTGTGGATTTGAAAACATTTCCCATCCTCTACTGATAATAATCAGCTCACAAACCATCCCTGCACATTGATGTACCAACATGCATATTTATAAAGCATGTAGATATTTATCTCACATTAACATATCCTTGATGAAGCTATTAAAGTGTTTAAGGGTGGAGCCCGAGGGTGAAAGTACATGGTGCACTGTTGTTATTGCAAATCATAATGCCAAAAGCAGAACTCTCCAATGAATCATCTACAAGCACTCTTGGTGCAGTTACAGGCCGTGCGGAATGCAACTAGAAAAAATTCTGGCCTCGGATTTTTTTAATTTCAATTGTCTTTTTGGAAATGAACACAACAACTTTATCAACATAAAAAGAAAAAAATCAATTTAAATGTTATAGTTCTTTTTCGCCGATAAAAAGCATCTTGGGTGACGTTTTGAATATAAACGAATTTCTTTGAGTGGCATTTAGAAGTTGGAAGTCAAATAAGGACGAATAGTTTTTGGATAACAACATAAAATATTCGTCCTTATATAAACGAGTTGCATTTCAAAAGCCCGTGTCTCAATAATTTACTAGGCTACGTGAATAAAGTTCCATATTTAAAAGGATTGGTTTGAAATTGACTGGAGTGGAAACCAGAAGAAAATTATTTTTCTTGGCCCTATCAGGTTAAGATATCTTTATAATTTCCAAGAATATTTTGTTTAAAAACAAATATGCAAAAATGATTGCATATTGTTTTTAAATTCTTGAATGTTAGGTTTATTTAGATATGTATTTTTATTGGTGGTATTATACGAACAAAAGGGTGAAGATGTATTCTCATTTTGCTACGACGTGATTGTTTTAACAGTGCTTTTTTTGCTTTTTTTTCCCTTTCAATAGAATTCTTGAGAGATATGCTCAAATACGGTTTTGCTTATTAGGGGTAATTTATTTAAGATTCATGAATACACAATGTCATTTTTTGTTAGGTTTGATCTTTTGATAAATTATTTTATTACTGCTTCAAAACCTGACAAAATATGAATATAAGAATATTTGAAAATTATCTATAACGATATTATTTGTTCATAGCTATGCAGATAAGATAGAAATCATCAAAACTTAATAATGTCTAACTTAATTTGTACATATTCAACATTTAAATTTCGGTGTCCATTTTAGTCATATAAGATTATCATTGCATATACCATTGCATTAGGTGGGTTTTATTTTTACCCCAAGAAACTTCTTTCACGCCAATAAATGAACTCTCTCTATTTGGCCGAGACGTCGATATCCCCAAATTCCCATACTTGTACTTCAACAATTCTAAAATAAGATATTAAATTCAAGTCTCCGAGAACTTTCAGAACACCTATAAATATTTTTGAGCTTGGGAAGATGCATATTTTGCATGAGTTGACCAAGAAAGAAAGTTAGTAAAATATACACTAGGTACTTATGGGATGTTGTTGATTCTAAACTCACGAGCAAAAGAAAGTATAACACTCAGTTGTATTTATCATATGTAAAATTTTCAAAGTCAGATATCTCGAGTTTTTGACGTCGTTT
Organism: Steromphala cineraria; assembly: GCA_916613615.1. Taxonomy (NCBI): domain Eukaryota; kingdom Metazoa; phylum Mollusca; class Gastropoda; order Trochida; family Trochidae; genus Steromphala; species Steromphala cineraria. The sequence goes on from OU744737.1 coordinate 19,887,115, forward strand.
ACCAAAAATGACTTGTTTGGAAAATTAGTCCAAAACATTAAATAAATAAAAGAATACCTCTACGCGGTTTTTTAAATTTAAAAAAAAATTTTTAAAATTCAATATTAAAATTTCCCTAAATTTATTTTGACAATACACAACTTTTCATCGACATATAACACATACTCTGTGTGAAAATCAATAAATGTTCATCGTCATGCACACATTTACAACATTTTGAACATGGTAGGGGTCATGTTGGTGTAAATTTCATTTCTTACCCTAGTCTACTTTAAATGATGACATTTAAGTGAAAATATAAAACAGTCACCAATAAAGCCATTCAAACTACAGCCGAAAGGTGTTATTGTCTGCTTCCATAATCAAATGCATTTTATTTCTTTAAAATATTGAATTAATGGAAAACAAGTGAGTGTTATACTTTCTTTTGCTCGTTAGTTTATATCCAGTGCAGGAATGACGAGACAATGTATATTATTACCTACGAGGGCAGTAATATCGAGGTTTATATTTTCAACATATCACTTTTCATTGTGACGTCGCGTTATACACAATGCTTTGACATCATGGTTTGTCTATGACGTCACAATCTATACGGAAAGTCCGTCTATGTCTTGACGTACGTTTTGAGTAGTTACTTCAATTTTGGCACTACGGTAATAAAGAGAATATTATATTCGCTCTCGCTCGGGAAATACTAATATTTAGCCACTCGTGTCGTAAACAAAGTATGTCATGGACACTCATATATTATCCTTGTATTCTTTGTTCTCCTACAGGCTTCAATTATATGTTATCTTAACCAACTATTACATCACAATTAACTTCTTATCAAAACAACATGTAAATCAAACCTTTTAATTGTAAACACATCAATTTATTTAATGTATAAATCCTCCTAATTCAAATCACTTGTATCACTTGCCTGATAACGGTGTTAGTACGTACACCGAAACGTAGCATTTCATGCAATAAAGAAGATGATTATCCAAGAACTTGTTCTTCTTCATCAAACCAACTTCTAAAAGGATAGGAATGGGACGACGAATTAGTATTGTTGTCGAAAGCGCCTATACAGATACTGTCGTCGACTTTACATAAATCCAGTCTGTTCCTTCTCTGATTAAAAAAGAGACAGAGTATATTGATATGATCACATATGTCAAATTTTATTTCGATGTTATTACATCGGGAACCACTAACTGTTACTGAAAATAACAAGTTAAAGGTCAATCAGTACATTAGAGCGAAAATACGGCTATTCAAAGTCCGGATTTTGATTGAAAACCGGACAATGTGGCTCGAGTGGCGCGCGCAAATTCGCCATCGTAATTTTGAAACCTTGTCATAAGCTGACAGGAAGATATATTCGATAGTCTTTATTAGGTATTGTAAATAGGTAGATTAATTGGATGCATAATTTCGAATTTCGAATGTGAGATGTTTTCTTGATTTTTCCATAAAATCAAGCATTTTAGAGATACTATGCATAAATGGATATATTTGCAAGTCCAGTGATGAGATATGAACTTCAATCAGCATATTAGATATTTTGTAGCATATCAAAACCAAATAAAATTTTAAGAAAGATACTCTGTGTCACCTTAAGAAATCAATAGGTTGCATAATAAACCTTCATTTGTCTTCACGTCATAAATCTACTTGTATATATTTGTCTTTATATATAGTTCATGCTATGACATGTATTAACCTCTTTGTAACTTCAATTTTGAAATGTTATGTAGCCTGTGGTCTCGAAAATCATGAATAAACTTCTTTATTCTGTAAAATAACAAGTGCATATGACAACTCAGCGCCGAATTATGCATCCTTGTGTTACAGTTGCATATTGAGTGCCCTTAACCACAAGAAAATAATGAACGTTGATGTCTTTTATCCCAGAGGCTTTACATGTATTGCGAAGCCCTCTCATAATGTACAAACTTATATGCGACACACCTTACTAACATTTTGATATCTTCGCTCTGGGGTAGGCTGTTCATATACAGACTCTTTAAGATGTCATAAAGATTTATTTGCAAAGGATACATTTTATTGTTGCTCGCTGTGAAAAACCCAAAAGGAATATCTTACACAAGATTACACTAAAGTTTAACCCGGTATAAAAACCTTAGGCCAAATTATATATTTTTAGCCGTCCTAACTTGTTTTACTTTTATCTCATAATTTGCATTAGGCATTATGATTGTTAAGGAAATTCAATATAAAATCTGCTATACGATGATATTTAATTATATTTATCAACTTTCAATGCAGCAATTTCTGATATCATTGGAAGGACGTTAAAGGAATAAAAGTAGTGCAGGAATTTATCCCTTTCAAGCTTCAGATAAGGAAAAAAAACACAATGAATGTTAAACATCAAATAAACAAACCATAAAACAATCTGTTGTGTAATCATAAACGTCATTCTATAAGCATAGCATAATGTTCAATGATGAATTCTATTTTTTTTAATTCAACAGCAAAGATGTGATTCCATGTGTATTTAACCTGCAATATTTTAAAAAGTATTTTTAATGTATTCGTTGTATTTTTAGATTTTTTTTGCGACCAACCTTGAAAAAATCGGACCAAAATTTATTAAAAAGAAGATAATTTACCAAAAAATACCGAAACGGCAGTCGACATAAGGGCGAATCAAGTGTGGCCATTTCACAACTTCCGGTTTCTAAATGTACGCTTGAAAACCGTCTTTGTCGCGCTCAACTAGATTTCATTTTCTTTTTACCCGAATTAGGTATTCGTTGCTGTCAAAGTTGATACCCATCGAACGCAGTTACGGTAGTTTAGACACGGTGTAAATCCTACAGGTATAATGAGTACGTCACCGAAAGCGGGTTCGCTAAATGACATGCCCTTTCTACATATTTCTACAAGGGGTACTGTGATTTGAGCGTCGAAATAAGTATGTTATTGTTGATTAAACAATCTAAATATGATATCAAAATTTCGACGAAAGATTTTTCTACAAAGTGATGTATTTCTTTTCTCAATAGCTAAATTTCATCCTGAACCGCTTGCAAGTATGATACAGCATCTTTAAGGGGCAGTAGCACATTTTTAGGGGAAATATAAGGTGATGTCAGGAAAATGAAAATTAATGGTTCCAATTGAAAGACAATGTATTTAAACTAAATGGAGCAGTAATAATTATAACGTAAAGTTTAGCCATGCAATTTCTTTTTCGTACATAAAATGAATTAAAGGTGTTCACATAAAATGGCCGCCAATGGATTTTATGTGCATCTTCATACTTTGTCCTCTGACTATGGCTGATTGGCTTGTGTAATGAGATTTTTGACACTGTCATACTAATACATTTAGCATTCACTTACAATTATTACTGAAAATTTTGAAATGTAACATTATCAAAGAACGTGCTATTCCCCTTTTAAGGGAACTTATCTGTGTTTAATATAATGTCCCAAATCATATCATGACGCAAACATTTTTATAGATTAATCTTTGGTTATTTTCTAGAATTCCTGACTATCCTGTGAAATGGTTATCTTTAAGGATTGTCAACATTAACGTTTACCTTTTAAAACCCAAAGATCAGAGATTTAGCACCTAAAGGGTAATTTTGATCGTGGGAAGTAAAAGCTTATAATACCCGGATTCGTTGAGTCAAATCCTGTCTTCTGATTGGTTAGAAAATGCAACGTAATGACTACGACGTTGATGTCACGGCATGTCGACCCCCTTGGCAAATGATCGTTTATTAGATAAAGACATAAATATTCAGCAAATAGTATTATCGTTCAGTGCAGCCGTCATTTTAGGCAAGGAGACGTTGTAGGTATGTACATTCATTCTTGATGTTTATAAGTAAGGTAAGTTTGAATGATGCAGAATGTAATTTTTGTCGGATTTTCTTGGGATTTTTTCTAAGGGTAATAAATGTTCGTTATCATGACAAAGGTGTTTCATAATGATAATTATTCTAAATAATGTTTCTAAATAAGACACAATAAACCACATGTTCTAAGTGACGTAAAATCGGAAGATTGTCCTGTTATTGATTATATAATCAGTTTACTAACTTGACATATAAACCTCAGGTGTCATAATCGTGTCATTTTGGAGGTAATTCTTTTCTCGGGTAAACCTGCTTCCAATGTCACATCGCTTCTCACTGGGACATTCTAGAATAATTTTTATTTTTACTTTACTTTTTTGTATATTTTACAAGACTCATAACTTGTAAACATTACGAAACAAACAAATGGATTTGTCAAACTTGAATTTTTAACAAATTTTCATTTAACGTTTCAAGCGGGATTCGAACCCGGAACCTCTATGTTGTTTAACAGCGCTCTTACCGCCTGAGCTACCGAGGCTAATTGTCAGATAATGTTCATTTTGTTGGTCATCACTGACACTGTAATTTTTATATACATAATGTAAATATATATTAAATTTGATTCTAAAATCGTATGCAAAGTGTATATTTAAAGTCTTTCGCGAAGAGCTGCTGTTAAACAGACAGCTTGCAAGGATTGGCTGCGTTTGTGCGATACTTTCAGTGTTATTCTATATTTCAATATTTTTACCGAGTTTTCGTCCCTTCCTTCGCTTTATATAACAGATATTAACCTGTCCCTCGGGTTTGATTGAAAATGTAAACATTCGGGGTCGGGGAAACATAACCTTAGTCACCTTATGTGATAATCTCTGATGAAAATGAGCGTAGCGAAAGGGAACTTGTCTTTGATACATGCCAAATATAGTGTGTACTGACTTAAAATGTAATCGACTTACCAACCTTCAATATTCGTACAAATATGCAAAAAGTAACACATTTACTTCGTTTTCGTCTCGTATCCATCAACAGCCATTAAATGGAATGTTCTGTAGCCGATATAACTTGTTTAATTGTCGCTAAAGTGAAGCAATAAATTTTGGACTGGTTACAGGGGCAGTAGCACGTTTTTTGATAATTTTATATTTAAAAATTTTCACTTATAATTGTATGTTAATGCTAAATGTTTTATTATGACAGTGTCAAAAATCTCATAACACATGCCAATCACCCATAGTCAGAGGACAAAGTATGAGGCTTCACATAAAATCCATTGGTGAAAAAGGAGTCGCATGGCTAAACTTTGCATTATATAGTCGTATTATTACTGCTTCATTCAGTTTAAATACACTGTCTTTCAATTGGAACCATTTATTCTCATTTTCCTGACATCACCTTATATTACCCCTAAAAACGTGCTACTGCCCCTTTAAGTCATTTATAACATCCGTAACGAGTGGACAAAATAACAGCCTAGACAACGTTGTAATCCTCTGACTATAAGAACACACTTGATTGTCACTTTAAAGGGACAGTAATACGTTTTTTGATTATTTTATATTTTAAAATCTTCACTGATAATTTTATGTTAATGCTAAATGTATTATTTTGATAGCGTCATAAATCTCATTTCACAAGCCAATCAGCCATAGTCAGAGGACAATGTATGAAGATTCACATAAAATCCATTAGCGGCCATTTGGTGTGAACATCTTTAATTCATTTTGTGTAAGAAAAAGGATTCGCATGGCTAAACTTTAAATTATATATTTGAATTATTACTGCTCCATTTAGTTTAAATACATTGTCTTTCAATTGATTTTCATTTTCCTGACATCACCTTATATCCCCCCTAAAACTTGCTACTGCCCCTTTAAAGATTGATATACGTAAATTAGTGAGATGAACGTTAATATGGTTCCGCTGGTTTTGGTTCTGTGTTCTCCTCCATTAATAATTCTCTTTTATTCTTCAATTATCTTTCTGAAGTTATTGTTTACACTGATTAACCTCTTTGACTTTCATAACATACTGGTTTGCTCTGATACGAACGTAGATGGCATAAATTTAAAATAGATCATATATTAAACCCCCAATTGACAATTAAATAATAAATACTTGTTTCAATGAAAATCTTTGACAGTCACATATATTCGCAGAAGCAGAATTTACACGTCGAATGAATACTAGGAATATATCAAACATTATCAACTCGTCACTGTCATTCTGACTGCTACAAGTACTTGTAGGTTTCCAAAATTACCTTTGAGTGAGTAACGCGTGTCATTGTTCGTTTTTTTATCAACATCGTGACTTTAAACTTCTGGTGTTGCCATGATGAGCTTTGAAATAAATCTCTCATGCAACAGTCGATACTTCTCAATCAGATGACAGTCTTGGTAAAGTTTGGCGTATACATGTACAGTAGAACTCGGATATAACGAACTCCAAGGGACCATAGAATTTAGTTCGCTATATCCGGTGTTCGCAATACGCATATAATTTAAATGATATTATATAGGGGCGGGACTTGAAAATTTGTTCGCTATATCCGAGTGTTCGTTATATCCGTGTTCTACTGTATGACCCTTGACAACTCTGACAATGGGGAGCATTTTAAAGGGACAGTAGCACGTTTTTGATAATTTTATATTTTAAATATTTCACTGATAATTGTAAGTTATTGCTAAATGTATTATATTGTCAGTGTTATCAATTTTTATTACACAAGCCAATCATCCATAGTCAGAGGACAAAGTATGAAGATTCACATAAAATCCATTGGCGGCCATTTTTGTGTGAACACCTTTAAATCATTTTGTGTAAGAAAAATGAATCGCATGTCTAATATTTTTGTTATATATTAAATTATTACTGCTCAATTTACTTTAAATACATTGTCTTTCAATTGGAACCATTCATTTTCATTTTACCGACGTCACCTTATGGCCCCCATAAAAACGTGCTACTGTCCCTTTAAAAAACAAGGGTAAAATCATTCACCTAAAAGAGTACGGACTATCATTAAAATTTCAAGAGAATGTTAATATCAGATGTAGACGATTGAGTAACCTAAGCTTTAAAGTGATACTCTTACTTCTATTTCATCAACCATTCAACTATATGGACAGTGTCAAAGACTTACAGTAATACAATTTCAATAATTGTAACAAGAATATACATGATATCAAAAATCAACAATTTAATACATCCCTATAAAAATGTTTACAGGTATCTGAATTCAAGATGGCGACTCTATATTCCATCCTTGGGATCTTCATCCTAATAGCATATGGGTCAGCGACGAGACACTGTGAGTATATCATATGAGCGTCTTTGATCTCGATCAGTAACAGTCGATATGAAGTGACATTGATTTGACCCCCATGGCCCGCAGTCCGACTACAAATAGTTTCGTGTTTTACGATACATAATAAAAAACTGTTTGGATGATATTCGACATTGTACAATTATAGACTGGTGAATTCGGTCCATACCTGTTTTTATACACACGCCAAAAACAATATCGACCTCGGACGTCGGCCTCGGTCAATATTGTTTTCTTCAGGTCTATAAAACAGGTTTGGACCCCATCACCAGTCTTTAATTGTACAATGTCGAATATCATTCAGATAGTTAGAAGGATAATTCCTTTATGTTTAAACATAGATTATTTTATTTGCAAAAGAGTCAGATGGATTAGGCAAAAGTAAAAAACCTTACTATGGAAACAATCGTTTGATATATATACAAACGTTATTAAGATTAACAATTTTAAATATGTTAACATAAGTTTGCCATTAAGATCTGTGACTGTTCATTACAAATTAATATAACGAAGTTAGGTAGACAGTTTAGATGATTTTAACGTGGAGTGAAAAATAAATCGGGTATTTTCAAGGGAGATACAAAATGTGTTATTATAAGATTTTGTCGTTTGGGAAATAACAGGTCGTCATGAGTGTCAGACCATTGTACGTAGACACCAGAAATGTGACCTACAGTTTGAGTAAAAACCATCGCGTTCCGAGGAACAAGAAAGTAAAAATATTGTCTCTATCGGGGTTCGAACCAACTTGGATGTCTTTTCCCGCATTATCTGAATACGCCCACCTTTGTCACATGTTTCTGACGTAAGCTCATCTAACCAATCGCAAGGATGGCGGCAAAAGCTTTCGATACAATTATAAAGCTGGGCTCCCTACCTTAACTCACTCACACACATCGCAAGGTTGCTCCAGTGGGTATTAGGATATGTCGCCATCAGCCATCAGGGGCATGAAACCATTCCAGAGGCAGGTAACTCAAGTGTACCATTCATTATACATGATCGCCGCTAAATGGTATTTCAAAAAGACCATTTGCATGTGATTTGGTAACTTATGAGAAGGTTTAGTCTACGCTAAACTGGTTACAGCAACATGCGATTAACCTTCCTGTATTCAGACCGTGGGGAAGAGGATTTCCCGGCTGGTTCAAATACCGATAGATTTTACCTTTATTTTGCCTTTAACTTCTTCATCATCGCAATTTTTATAATGGCCATCAAATAAATCTTCCTTTTGTCTACAGCGGGAGGTTGTCTCTTGGACTGTATAGGGGATCCTTTGGGTCCTTCATTGATGTATAATCTTCCTTTTGTCTACAGCGGGAGGTTGTCTCTTGGACTGTATAGGAGATCCTTTGGGTCCGTCATTGATGTATAATCTTCCTTTTGTCTACAGCGGGAGGTTGTCTCTTGGACTGTATAGGGGATCCTTTGGGTCCGTCATTGATGTATAATATTCCTTTTGTCTACAGCGGGAGGTTGTCTCTTTGACTGTATAGGGGATCCTTTGGGTCCGTCATTGATGTATAATCTTCCTTTTGTCTACAGCGGGAGGTTGTCTCTTTGACTGTATAGGGGATCCTTTGGGTCCGTCATTGATGTATAATCTTCCTTTTGTCTACAGCGGGAGGTTGTCTCTTGGACTGTATAGGGGATCCTTTGGGTCCGTCATTGATGTATAATCTTCCTTTTGTCTACAGCGGGAGGTTGTCTCTTGGACTGTATAGGGGATCCTTTGGGTCCGTCATTGATGTATAATCTTCCTTTTGTCTACAGCGGGAGGTTGTCTCTTGGACTGTATAGGGGATCCTTTGGGTCCGTCATTGATGTATAATCTTCCTTTTGTCTACAGCAGGAGGTTGTCTCTTGGACTGTATAGGGGATCCTTTGGGTCCGTCATTGATGTATTATCTTCCTTTTGTCTACAGCGGGAGGTTGTCTCTTGGACTGTATAGGGGATCCTTTGGGTCCGTCATCGATTTATAATCTTCCTTTTGTTTACAGCGGGAGGTTGTCTCTTGGACTGTATAGGGGATCCTTTGGGTCCGTCATCGATTTATAATCTTCCTTTTGTTTACAGCGGGAGGTTGTCTCTTGGACTGTATAGGGGATCCTTTGGGTCCGTCATCGATTTATAATCTTCCTTTTGTCTACAGCGGGAGGTTGTCTCTTGGACTGTATAGGGGAGTCGACAACCGACGGGAGGCGCTATTACGACTGTGGTGACTGCCAGTCTTTCGCTTTCTGCAATGTCGATTCTGCTGGTAACGCCTTACTAGTCCAACAGACTTGTCCCTCCACGTTGAACTTCAGCCTGTCCCTCGGTCAATGCGGTATTACTGAACAGGTGTGCGCGTAAGTAAACAGGATGATACTGCAGCAAAAGTTTTTATATTTTACAAAATGATTCAGGATTTTAAAATTTGGAATATAACGATACCTTTCTTTATTGACCACGTAACTAAATATCATTATTATTATGATATCCAGCATGTAAAACAATGTCTACATCATGATACCGCTACATCAAGGTATTGGGTCTGTAGATCGAGCCCATACAATGTCCTCATATCTATTGTGACAAATGCCGTTGAATTCTATGCGGCTTCTCCGAAAGACACTGTGAAGCAAAATATTCAAAGGGTTGATAAAAAGACGATATAATCATCTGAAACTAACTTTGAGGGCGTTTATTTTACATATTTTTGAAAAAGACACAAAAGCTTGTTATCTCCATAAGATATAAAGACGATATAATTATCTGAAACTTACTTTGAGGGCGTTTTTTTAATACATATTTTGCCTAAAAGATATATGTAAATGGCGGCCGCCATGACATACCGTTGACCAAAGACAGATAACTCTGACCTGTTCTCGCGCAGAGAGATTTTATTTTGACGCACGCTTCGTTGAAGACTGGGGCTCATTATTTACATTTTACCGTTGGATAGAATTTTGAAATGTGAATATTTATCATATTTGAGTCTGTGACGTGGTTGGATATTCATCCGCCGCTCCGTCTCTTTATAGGCACAATAAAAAGTTGTTTAAAAGGCAATAAATCGTGTGAAATGCTAGTTAATAATAAAAAAGGATACATAACTCGTTCCCCTTTCATATCAAGTTTATGTCCCTCGTGAAATAATTTTGCAAATTTTGCATAATTATTACACTTGGGACATAAACTTGATATGAATAGGGAAGCCCGTTAGATATCATATAATATTGTTTAAAATTGGATATTGATATCTAAGAATAACACTATTACTTTCATAACTCAAGACAGCATTCCTGACAAAATGACAATGACGTATTTATTTCAGCACAACAACCACTACTACTACCACAACAACAACAACCACTACTACTACCACCACAACGACAACAACAACAACCACTACTCCTACTACTACAAGTGAGCATTAAGTTGACAGCCTTAATCATCATAACATGATCATCACCGTCCTCCTCATCATCAAGATCATCATAACACCGCCAGCATCACCGTCTTCAACATTATCAACATAAATCTCATCTTCAACGTCGTCAACGTACTCTTCATCATCCTTGTTGTCGTCGTCCTCCTCCTTATCATCATTCTCATTATCAACGTCGTCGTTGTCATCATTTTCGACATTTTCTTGAACTTCATCATTATTACGTAATCTCATCATCATCAACACCATTTTAGTCATCATTCACTTTTAACGTCATCAACATCATCAGAATCGTCGTCGACCTCCTCCTCGACATCATCGTCATCGTCATCATCGTCGTTTTCTTCCCGGCCCTCACTATAATTCTCGTTATCAACATCGTCGTTATCATTATCGTCGTCATCGTCTGAAACAACATCATCATAACACCATCATCTTCAAAATAATTCTTATAATTGACGTCGTCATCTTTATCATCATCAAGGTCATTCATAATATTATTATCATATCGATTATCGTTTTCATCTTCTAGTGGAGCCATGCCACGACGTTTGCACCTCTTCGATGTCTAACAGCCGACGGTACAGAAGTTGTACTAGTTGCCATGACTACCTTGAATGCACCAATGGCAACACCGCCGTTAAGGCCTGTCCCAGCAGTCTTTACTTTAACGTGCTTGAACAGAACTGCGACCACCCCGTGAATGTTCCGTGCAGGTAAATGAATTTTAAAAGTTGTTTTGGGTCACATATGCCAATGTTTATCAATAGTGTCATTTATACGAGAAGGGTTTACTTTTGCAGGTAAATATAATGTTAGAGCTAATAGGTTTCGATAGTCTCACGGGGATGCTTTGAAGTCGGGATTGTGATCGAAAACCGGACAATGACGTTCATCAATCAGTCAAACGTCATTTTGGAAAGTTGTCTAAAGAATTCAGAATGACAGTTTCGAGTTGATAATGTTTGATAGGTTAAATAAAGAGTATTCATGTACATTGGAGGAGTAAAATTGGCTTCAATAAATATTCATGACTGTAACAATTTTTATACTGAAAACAAGATTTTATCATATAATTACCACTCGGGGATGATTATGACTGTGAGACCTTTTGGATTATGTTCATTTATTATGCCATCGACGTTTGTTCCAAAGCAGAATAATACGTGTTTGATATGTGGGGGCTCTTTAATGAAAGCTCATTAACCTTAACAAAAAGAACACACTGCAGTTTATCAAAATTTACTTTATATCTGAGAGATATGTGATGTGTTTGATCGAGGAACGTTAACTGGACGGAAGAACCGTTCCTGCCCTGCGTGCAGTTCGCTCGAACGCACATTCCTTCGTGGGGGATCCCTTATATGGCGATCCTGCTTCGTGGCATGCCTACCACGTGCATTGTTTTACACACACTTGTCAGTGACAGCCGAGCGAGATGGACTGGTTTGCTCCCCGCTCATATGGTTCAGTCTTTATAAGACATGGCTATTAATGTCTTATTGTAATTCGCTGTCTTGGTTGAATAAACCTTATTGTATTTTAATAGTTGTGGTTACTATTTTGAATTTGACTTATGAACGCTTCCACTGCCGACCAAATTGGTAGAAGAGCGTGGTTGTAATTTACAAGACCAGTCTTTGATAGATATCCGTTGACAACGCGTTAATTCCCCAACTCACTCGTTGACCTGTTTGTTCTCATGTCAAATGTTTGCTCTTATGTTACAGTTGGTAGGCTAATTGTATTTTGAACAACATCAAATTATTCAACTGTTACAATAATGTCACAGGCGCGTGAACGAAGGTAACGTTGAGTTGCAACATGTTCGGAAAATACATGTTGCGAGTTAAAGCATCAAAAGTTGATAGTTAAGTCTGCTTTCACTTAAAAAGGCACTGTTTGAGCTCTAGGATTTCTAGCTGTGTGATTGTCTGAAGAAATGAGTTTTCAGCATCGATACGAACGTGGAGACACAATCACTGTCTCTAAATTCCTGTGGCAGATTGTTCCAAATTCAGGGCCTGCTCGAGCAAAACACCTTTGACCGTAAGTTGAAGATTTGAATCTTGGTACTTCAAAGAGGTTTTGACTATGAGAGTTGGAAAGCTGCGTTCATGGCTTGTATCGATAAGGCTCCTGCCTACCCCGTTAAGGCTCCTGCCACACACGATAAAGCTCCTGCCACACACGATAAAGCTCCTGCCACACCCGATAAGGCTCCTGCCACACCCGATAAGGCTCCTGCCACACCCGAGTACAAGTTACTGCAACTACGTCAGTACTTTAGTGGGAATCGTGGAAGGTCGTTCAGGATCTAGGGCATAGTGCTTCAGCATACACTGTTGTACTTTACGATTAAAGCGGAATATGGTGGGCACAGGCGCACTGCAACTTGAACAAGTCATTAGCTTTAAACCTATCTTGGTATTGCAAGTGATGTAGCAACGTTCGCTGACTTGCTTTATGTATTACAACGTTGGAGTAGAACAGTTGGGCAACGGCTCACTATATTCCATGTTGCTGACCAAAATGACAGAGCCAATGGTCTCACAATACCAGAGATTGAGAGATGGCGTGAGTTTGTCTTGCAGGAGGTACAATTTCAAACCATAGCATCTGAAGCTGTTCATGGTCTTTCCAAATGTAGCAAATCAGATAAGGGAAGAAAAAAGGAAGTTTTTGGCGTTAATCAGTCTTCTTATGATTGCTGTCCAATATGCAAGGTGTCTGGTCATTCAATTTGGAAATGAAGGCAATTCAAAGAAATGTCTGTTGACGACAGACGGAGCACTGCAAAAGATGTATAGTTTTGTTTCATGTGCCTGAAAACAGGTCACAGCTACAAATATTGCTCACGTCATGCTTTACAGTCGTTTCCTTCAAAATAATGTGTAAATGCAAACACCCTGATCTATTGATTCGAAGTCAGCAAGTCAAGGTGCTTCACAGACCTCAACGGATGGAACAACTTTGTCATCTTGCAGTTCGTTTTTCCCTTATGTTTTCCTTGCACAGATAGTGAACAAATGTAAACAATGTTATATTTCTAATATAATCTAAATGACATTTATCTCCAATACATTCAGCTATGGGAGCTGTGCCAATTAACATCTATCAGAGGGGTAATGAATGTAACAACAGCTTAACTAATGCTTGTTGGACCTCCATTTATGTGGATGGCGAAACGGACGAGGTGGTTAGCTGTTGGTATGGGCATTACTGGCGGTGTTGCCTGACTCTGAGGGTGTGGAATCCTGCATGGGACTCAGCCCGAAATTGTACAAGAATCCATACTATTCAAGATAGTGTGATCCCAAATATAACATTGTTTACATGTAATTTAGTAAATATTTTGAAAATATACAAAGTAAAATTGAAATCCTTGGTCAGCATGATATACCAAACACACGGCACGTGACTTATTCACCCAAACACACAAACTTCAATTTATTCTTGCTTTTGATGGCTTTTTCTCGAAATTCATGATTTTTGTGACTGCACATGGAGTTCTTGAACAAACACTATAAAAGGTGACCCGCATGATGAACTGGCACTATTGAAACGAAAAGCACACGATAAGAATGTCAAAGGCAACGAGAGCGAGTCGTCAGTATGTCCCAGGTGGGAACAACAAACAGCCATATTGCAAGAACTCTTGCCGACAAACCATCAATAACGTGTTCAGGAGACAGACTGGCCAGACGTTGATCGTCCCAGGAGTGGCAGACCAAGAGTTAAAATGCCCCGAGAAGACTGCTACATCCGGGTTCTTCACCTTCACAACAGGTTCCTGACAATGATGGCAAAGGCAGAAACGGCACTCGGACACCATTTCCATAGGAACACTGTCATAAGACCATAACATGCTACAGGTATCCGCGCCTACCGACTTCTATGTAGGATGCCATTGACCCATCAACATCGGCTGGAATAGAACTGTGTGACGTTGCCAACGGCAAAATTGGTTACAGGTACTGACGAAATTTGGTTTAATATGCACCATGCCGGCGGTTGCGTTCGAGTTTATATGCGTAGAGGAGAGCGATATGCACCAGGTTGTATACAAGAGGTTCATCCCTTTGGTGGGGGTGGAGTGATGGTCTGGGGAGGCATTCGTGGGGATCAGAAGACACCTCTGGTTACCATTCAAGGTAATCTTCTTGTTTCAGCAAGATAACGTCACACCCAATACTGACAAGAGATTTCCGGACTTGTCACCAAAAGAGGTTTCCTCAAGGAACCAGCAATAATCTTCGACCCTTTTGGTTATCTTGCTCCATTCATTATCAGAGCCAAGAGAACATTACAGAAAATGTGATTGGAGTGGATTGGGATGATGAACTGAATTCTTGAAAATAAGGCAGTAGAATGGTTCACTGACGTTCCTTTGTTGTCATCTGTTTGCTTTCCTAGATGTAATCGGTTTAAACTTGAAATAGATAATACTCACCTGCATGTCTTTGTAGATGTATCTCAAGATACTTATGGAGCAGTTTTTCATGCTGTCAAGTCATACAAATCAGAAAATATCAAGATGTCTAGTTGCATCAAAGAGTCGGGTTGCTCCTCTCAGTATGCCATAATCTGAGTTGTTGGCTGCAGTATCAGGGGTGAAGCTGTAATAGACACTCCTGTTGTTTTATGGACAGACAACATGAATCTGCTCTTTTGGATAAAAACCCACATAGACATTTCAAAACTTTGTAGCCAACAGGTTTCATTCAGGACAACACTGAACCTTTTCAATGGAGACATGTACCTTCCAAGCCATACTTTCCCTAGTTTACTTTCTTGGCACATACTCAAAGTATTGTTATCCCTTCAAGGCACATCTTGGAAAACTCGTTTGAGGTGTAGGTTTGGTTTTGAGATTCATCCACAATTATTCTTAATCTCAAAAGATCTTTGGATCACTCACTGCTGTCCTCCGCGAAACACAAAAACCCAAACACAAAGAAATATTGGCAATGAAGACGCAAAAGAAAATATCCGCTGACAACAAGTCACGTCCTTTTCCTGATGATGGGATCATCAGGTCCAGTGTTCACCTGAAATATGCAGAAGACCTCCTTACAATGTCCTGTTTCCTATTATATTGCCTAGAAGGCATTTGATCACATCATTGGTTGTGAAGAAGTTCCACGAGGATAGGCACCATGTTGCAGGCACATATCAAGTATTGGCTATGATTTCTTTCCGCTTTTGCATAATTGCAGCTCGTGAAGCCATCTGAGACTGGACACTGCAATGGGCTTGGTATTGCAGGCAGAATTGCACACCCTTCAAGCAATTGATGACTCCTTTACCAAAGTGCCGTTTCCAGTACTCTGTTTGAGCATTTCAATTTGTAGGACTTTGCACGGTCATGGAAGGGTAAACAAAGACACAATCGTTATCTTTGTATTTTAACCTGTTTAGCTACGAGAGCATTTGGTTTGGACACTGACTTGTTCTTGAATGCTTTCTTCAGAATGACCATTCAACGTGGGTTGTCAAAAGAAGTAATTTCTGACAATGGAACCAATTGTTGTGGGAGAACTGAAACAGCTTGAAGCTAAACTAGAGAAAGGTAACCTTGAAGCAAAGAATTTCCACGTGGGAAATGGATGCTTTGGCGGACATAGGCGGGACGAGACGACCATGTCAGAGTTGTGGACAGAAAGACGTCGAAAGGCATTCTACAGCGTCCGGTGACTAAGGTTTGTCCGCTGGGGTGGACATGCGACGAGCCAGAGATTAGCAGCGTTGGACCACAGCCATGAACCATGAGTCACCGTTTGACCGTAAGAACAGCCATGGACCAGATGACAGCTGATCCTACTTCTTTGGATGTGTATATGTGTAAATCTTAACATGTATTGCAGAGGATTCATGGAAAAGTGTTCTAGTAAAATGTGATTTTCATGGAGAATCAGAATGTTTTCAGGTTGTGAATTTGGTAAATATGAAAGTGAAAGTGTAAAAGTGTTTGTTTCAGTGGTTATTCATGAGGATAACACTTATTTTGAATTCGGGACTTGATACTTATATATAAATGATATTTGAAACTTGGTATGTTGACTAATCATCGCATGTAGTTGTGCCTTTTGGGGTATCCAACTTTCTGGAGTTTTATATTTTTGCGGTTTCCATCTTAACGCAACTTAAAAATGAGCAGAACTCGAAAACAGTTTGATCTAGCTTAACAAAACTTGATATGCTGACAGTCATCATCACATGTGATTTTGTGATTTTCAATTTTCTGGAATTTTATATTTATCCAGTTTCCATGGAAACGCAACTTAAAATTGCGTTTACGGAGTAGCATTTTAAAACCATTTGGGCTAGCTCAATGAAACTGTTTACACATGTCTCTTTTGGTCTTCTCAAATTGCAGAGAGTTTAAGTTCAATGACATTGTTCATTTCAACATTACCATTACTTCAAAACTGTGTCTCACCAAGGAATGAAGATGTTTCAATCAAACAGCTTATTCAATCAAACAGGATGGTTGTTTTCCTCTCTCTTCACATTAACATGAGGCACTTGAAGATGGCATAACATAAGCATTTACTAATTAAAGAGACCTAGATGTGGTTTATCATAGTCTTTTGATGGTTATTAAAGGTCAAACAAAGTTAGCTGCATGTATGCATACAACATTATTAACACAATCGGTATATCATAATATATGCTATAACTGATCATTCAACTTCAGTCGGGCGGGGGGGATAAGCCATCTCTCCTGATGGCTCTTGTTTAAATATAGACAGGGGTAAGAATTAGAATTTATACTATGCTTACCCCGACCGTGTTTGTCAAGATGTGAAGAGTAGGCACAATCATTGAATTTCACATAGAAGGTTTCTTCCTTGTTGATGAACATGTGTTATATCTAATTTGATTTTGGAGCAATTTATAAACATAACATTTTAAAAACAAAAGAAAAGATCTTTGAACGATGACTTAATGCTTGATCTCATACATAAGAATACGACATCAGTAATCGAAATACGATACATTCAACTGAAGTGTGTACATGTACTTTCTTTTGCCTGACAATATATATCACTGATTTCTTAGTTGTTTTTTTAAATTAACTATTTCATATTGGTACCAATAAACTTCAATTCGTTGTTTCGAAATATGTATATATAGATATTAAAGATTTTGATTTGGAGAAGCTGTCCATTGGTTATCTGATGTTGTGTGTTACAGTATAACAACCACAACAGCCGCAACAACCACAACAACAACAACCGCAGCCACACTGACAACAGCTCGTGAGTAGGATTCCACAAACCTGAATTCTCATAGATGGGTCAAGTCATAATGGCCTGATCTAACTTCTGTTTTTATAAGAGCAGTTATTGGGTTTCGGAAACATTCCACTGTGGCAATAAGTTGCAACGGAAACTATCTTTGAAAATAAGCAACTGAAACACATCACTTTTGATATGGAAAGTTTGCATGTTTTTTACCGAGGGTTATGCCATGATTCCGTCACAAAGAAGAAACATGACGTGTTACAGGGCATATTCAGATAAATTCTAGTTTACTTAAAGGGACAGTAGCACGTTTTTTATCATTTTATATATAAATCTTTTCACTTCTAAATGTACGTTAATGCGAAATGTATCATTTTGATAGTGTCCAAAATCTCATAAAACAAACCAGTTATCCATAATCAAAGGAGAAAGTATGAAGATTCATCGAAAATCCAGGTTAAATGCATTGTCTTTCAGTTGGAACCATTAATTTTTATTTTCCTGACATCACCTTATATTCCCCCCCCCCCCCCCCCCCCCCCCAAAAAAAACAACCTTCTACTGTCCCTGTAAAGCATACTGAAATGTCCGAGACTCAAAATGTTTGATTGTTAAACCATCGCTGATTGCACAACTAACTTTGATAACATCCAATCAGACTTCTCCGTTTCTAGCCCGGGAACTGGGCCTATTACGACAGAGGTTAGATCGAGATCTTCTGAACTATGCCGACTCGGTTGAGAGAGAGAGAGTTTGTTAAACTATCCGAGTGTTGCTTTGTATAAGCACTATTTTTTAAATTTTGAAACTGTCGCTATTTCAGATATTCTAATATGGTTAAAACTTCAAAACATCTTGTTACCAATACCAAACGTTTTGTAACTGAATCCTAGGTTTTGATCCCAAATTCAGATGTCCATTGTATGAGCTGAAAACATAAAACTTGTCAAAGGACTCGCAACAAATGTTATATTATTTCAACGTTATGCGTTTGGTTTTCGCACTGCTGAGATTGCCAAAAGGCATGATGTTAGTACAAGGAGAGGCAGGTAAGTGAATAGTCTGTCATCCAGACCCTAAAGCAAAAATATTTAATTGATGACTAACCAAGTCTCGAAAAGTATAGCAAGTCTAGCTTGCTCAGCTTTAGTCTGTCATCAAGACCCTTAAGCAAAAATATTTAATTGATGACCAACCAAGTCTAGAAAAGTACAGCAAGTTAAAGCATCTTCTGGGCTCCATTTTATTATAATACATGATTTGTTAAAAAATATTGTCAATATTGAAAAAAGTATTTCTGAGACTAAATGTCAGTCTAGTAAGTGAACAAACTCAAGGAAGAGGCTATAACCTTTTCAAATATTTTGTTTCTGCAGCCCCTGCCCAGTGCTTAGCCTCCTGTGACGGGGTCAAGCCGACTAGCAGACGCTACCCTCACTGCACCAACTGTGCCCAGTATGTCCAGTGTCTGTCCACCACCGGCTTCACTGTTACGTCCTGTTCGTCCGATCTCTACCATGACGATAGTATTCAAATGTGCAACAGAGCGGACTTGGTCACCTGCTAGTAGGTATTATCTTAACTTGGTGGGAATTAGTCCAGCTTCAGGACTGTAAACAAAAAGGAGCCTTTAATACAGTCTAGGTTCTCCTTCAGCAAGTCTAGGCTACAGAAATTATGAAATGAGGAGACCAAGAAATAAAATTTGTGAAAAGCATGTAATTATTTCAAAAATAATATATATAGACTAAATTTAAGTCTAGGTGGGAATGTGCGTGACGGTTTATTTTTGAAAGATATAAATCGAGGTTTATCAGAAAAAAAAACTGGAAGTGACTGACTTATAAACCGACGATGTCTTTTCAATTGCCATGTCCTGTCTCGGTCACTCGGCTAGATAAAGTTGAGTCTAGTGTTTCCGTCTACGACTGCCCCAAAATCTTATTGAGGCCAAAGGCCAAATTTCAAAACATATTGGATTTTTCTAAAAGCAAGCCTATTGGCTACTGTTCGGAAAATATTACCATATTCAATTCCAAAGTGTGACAAAAGAAAGAAGCCGTTCGTTTCTATAAGGCTAATAGTAAATGTTAACCAGCGATATATCTTCCATATTTGATGAAACAAACATTATCTGTTTGTGCTTTGGAAATTGTTATTAGCGATTTCTCAGTTTAGAAAATATATTTGATACCCAAGAGAATTCTGGAACATAACTTGTTAGAATCGGGCAAACTAGCTGAATTTTTTTGTTGTCCCATAAGTCCTACAATGAATTATTGACATTCTTATCTACATTTTGTGATCAGCCAGTTCCTATTTCATTGGTTAATTTCCGCGCATAATAGACACGGACATAATCGATTTTTGGCTAGATGTAACGTATGGGACGTAAACATTACAGCTAGGTTTAACTAGATTGCCCAAAAGGATTTGCAATATGTTTTCCTGGAAAATAACATAAAATATTTTCTTTACTAAGTTTTTTTGTGATTATCGTTCAGTATGACTGTCACTTAAAAGACATTCCGAATGAAAGCCCATGATTCCGAATGAAAGCCCGGATATCTATTTGATGCCAAAGTTCAATGGTCAAAACTCATCTTTCTCGTTTAGATGCCCTAAGCTTGCATTTGGAAAACTCCGGTTACCATTGAGTCAGTATTTATCTGACTGATGAACCGATCCGTTTCCTTTTCATCTTCCATCAACCCTTTACATCATTTTTTTTACACGAAAACTGGTCCTAATATTTACAGACAATTCTGTGTAGACTGCTAAGAAAAGTCTCAGTTTGGCGTGACTACTCTCATAAGGTTAAAGGTCAACTATCAAAGCATTAAGTAATGTTCACACTTATTGACCTGGCCCTAGCACCCCCTCTTTCCTTAGTGGACTCGTTGATAATACGATAATGAAACCTCAAGGATTTTCTTTAAAATAATCTGTGCAAGATCATGAAAAGACTTCCTAAGATTAAATTGACCTCTTATATTTAATTAAATTTAAATTTTCATTCCAGTACAACAACACCGGCGGCACTGATCCTGACCACTGCACGTATGTAGTAACTTGATTTGTCTGGATAAATTTGATATTTCTTTGATTATTTTCCCCCGCCACGAAGTGGGAGGGGGATATAGGTTTGGGCTCCGTCCGTACGTCTGTGTGTCCGTCCGTCTGTTCGTCCGTCCGTCCGAGTTAAAGAGGACAACTTTTCTCGGATACTATTTAAGATAGGACAAGCAAATATGCTGTGTGTCTTGAGGGTATCAATACCTTGATGAAGTTCGGAAATCAAAACCGCGTAATTATTTTTACAGAGTTATTGCTCTTGTTCTGAGTTTTGGACTCTATTCGAGGGTGTCATCCAAGGGGACAATTTAATTTCTTGGAAACTATTTAAGATAGGATAACTAGATTTGGTGTGTGTCTTCAGGGTGTCAATAAGTTGATGGATTTTGAAAATGAGATTTATACAATTACATAATACAGAGTTATTGCCCTTGTAAGAACATGCTGGGAGCTTTAATGAAAACTAATGTCTTCTTGTTTGAATTCTCTTTAGAATGCCATGGCATCCATATTTCAACAAAGCAAAATTAAACTTATGTTATTTATCTTTTTTGATAATATGTATTCAAATTTAATCATGCTTGCAGTTATTTCTGGAAAGTTAAACAAAATAATTCGGCATGTGGCTTTATATCTGGTTCAAGTTTTAATACTTGAAGTGATTAAAATTTACAGAAGGTGGATTTCATCAATTTGTACATGACTTGATTATTACCCGTGTGTCGAAATAATTTGAAATAACTCGCTTCACTTGCATATTCACACCTAAACAACAAATAATAGTTTAAATATAAGTTATTTGTTTGTGCTTCACCATAAACAGTTGTTAAATGTTTGCATGTTCTGTTGTAAACTGTACCTACACCTTATATTTTATTGGCGCTTCACCACGTACAGTTGTTTAATGTGTACATGTCCTGCTGTAAACTGTATCTACACCTTATATTTTATTGGCGCTTCACCATATACAGTTGTTAAATGTTTGCATGTTCTGTTGTAAACTGTACCTACACCTTATATTTTATTGGCGCTTCACCACGTACAGTTGTTTAATGTGTACATGTCCTGCTGTAAACTGTATCTACACCTTATATTTTATTGGCGCTTCACCATATACAGTTGTTAAATGTTTGCATGTTCTGCTGTTAACTGTACCTACACCTTATATTTTATTGCCACTTCATCATATACAGTTGTTAAATGTTTGCATGTACTGCTGTAAACTGTACCTACACCTTATATTTAATTTGGCGCTTCACCACGTACAGTTGTTTGATGATGATGTGTGATGTTCTACTGTAAACCAATATATTGCAATTTAGGGGCGCTTCACCATGTAAAATTGTTTAATGATGATGACATCTTATGTTCTGCTGTATACAATAAATGGAAATAAATGAAACAAAAAATTCGAAACCTTTATCTGCTTCCAGCCTCGGGTGTGTGTCTGTCCTCGTGTGCGGGGGTCAAGGTATCCAGCACCCGCCGTTACCCCCACTGTGGAGACTGCCGGAAGTACGTGAAGTGTGTCACAGTTGGTGCTATGCTGGAATACACATGTCCGTCAAACCTTTACCATGATGACGCTCAACAGAACTGCAACCAGCCTTCATCTGTCACATGCTAGTGCGTATACTCCTTTCTTGTTTTGAATTATTGAGTAAATAAATCAGTTATATTTCATCTTTATCTAAGAAAAAGGTTATTATATATGATTCAGTGAATCCACGTCGGAAACTAATACGGCAATATTTCTATTAAAGTGACACAGAGTATCTTTCTTAAAATTTTCTTTGGTTTTGATAAGCTACAAAATATCTAATATGCTGATTGCAGTTCTTATCTCATCACTGGACTTGCAAATATATCCATTTATGCATAATATCACTAAAATGCTTGATTTTATTGAAATATCAAGAGACATCTCAAAATTTTCACATGTGTGATCCTATCAACATACTGTGTGTCTCTTAAATACCAATATCTTCAGTGAATCATTTTAGGTTCTTAAAGGAAAGAATGAACACGCTTGCTATTAATAAAAAATAAACATAATTTTTTTGAAATCATTCCTTCGTCTTTTCTTTCTTTTAGTTTCTTCTTACTAAATTTAACCGGATCGATAGAAAATGATATCGCCATAGATTGTTCATACATGTGTTTGTTGTATTCGTGTTTGTGAAAAACCACAGCATTTTCTTCCTGATCTGTAAACTCTTGTTACTACTTACGTTATAAAAACCTCAACTATTGTTGAGAGAACCTTTAGTTCAGTTACTCAACTACTCTATTTTAACAGCGCAACGTCATCAACGACAACGACAACCACGACTACAACTCCTCAAACGGCAAGCATAAGCGGAAGTTGCGTGTCAGACTGCAGTGGGGTGTCCAGTGGTGACTACCAGAGCTGCATTAGGTGTAACGGATATGTCACCTGTTCGAATTACGTAAAATGGGAGAGATTCTGTCCAGAAGGCCTCGTATGGGACGACAGCATTAAAGTTTGCAACTGGGAATCTACGACATGCTCTTCTTAATGACTCATTTGAATACATGACAAAAATGCGCGGTTTCCCAATTTGAACAAAGTTGGAATGATCTGGAAACTTTACGTATGGAAACTTCGTACTTGATGATTTTGTAGTTTTAACAATCTTTTCGAATTTGGAAAGACATATTCAATAAAAGTATTCATTGGTGACCTGTGGTTTGTTTGTTTTTAACAGATAATAAAAATAGTCAGTTGTTGTTAAGTTAAGAAATGGAAGAAATACGTGAAAAAAAAATTAAAATTGAAACTGCTTTAGGAAAACTGCAAGTATTCATATCATATAATAAAGGTATCTTCTTGCCTATTAGCATGTTCGTCTTACAGAGATTTCATTTCCATGTGTTGCATAGTTTTGAATGTATTCAGTTTTTTGGATTTCACAAGTAGTACATATATCTGCTTTACAAATAGATGTTTCATTTAAACTCGGTTAAGTTAATCATCATCTTGTCAAAAGTTCCGTTTTGTTAAGTATTGATGAAAAAAAACCTATTCTATGACACACTTGAAAATGATACTGCAAATGTCTAAATTTTCCAATGGCTCTGATTGTACTGGCAGAACTGATTTTCGTAGACCACTTTTTTGTCTTTTTTTTTTTTTTTAAATATTGACAATAATGTTATTATTATTAAAACATAATATCAACCTGGACCTCATGGTAGAGAGTCCAACATACAACTAATGTGATCTCATCTCACTTATTATGAATAATGAAAACACAAACATATCTTCGAGTAATATTTACAGTTTTTATTTGAAATAAAACCTATTAAAGGGTAAAACGGCTTTATTCTTATTTCCAAAATCAAAATATAGGATATCTAAAACATACTTATAAATGGATATACAATTTGATTTTTACTTCAAAATGCGGATTTAAATATCAAAGACAAATAAAACTTGTCTAAGATATAGAGTTGCATTGATCAAGAACATATATATAGACTGTATGAATACTCTTCTACAACTATAGATGGTAACATTAGCAAAAACTCAACCTGATACATAATATGAATTGTGAAAAACACTGCTATGTACATTATTCACAACCATGATATATATTTACATGTATTATGAGCAAAAACGATTTTACGTGCGCTTCGTGTAATATGTACATTATCATGTGTCTTAAAAATGAGTATCAACTTTTCATCTACAGTTTTGAATAGAAAAACTAATCATTTTACATTCGATTTCATATTATACATCATTTCAAAATGATGGATTCACATATTCTTGTCATCTTTGCAGAAAAAATGTTCGGTAAGTCATATATCCACGTGTAAATGAATATACATAATATAGACTTTACAAATTTCAATACATTTTTAACAAAATTTCTTAATAAACTGTTTATACATTTCCCCTTTTTCATAGTTTATCATAGTTTCTCGAAATTGTGCAAAGTCTTTCATATTGTAAATGGCATAATACAGAGATTAATTCCAACGAAGTCAGATTTTACAAAGGGGTCCAGAACTCGTTGAATAAACAAATTTTGCAATATTCTCTTCGGAAGCCTTCCAGTCATCTAAAAGTTCAAGTTGTTTGTTGCTCTGTTGATAAGGTTTCTATCTCACGTGTGTGGTGTTGAATCACCTGGAAAGGAAAGAAATTAATAAATTCAAGGGCTTTTTTAGATATGATAACACGAAAAAACACTATCATTTGGGCTTTTTATTTCAAACATTCAATAAAAAATTACACAACATTATTTGCCGGGAGTGCAAAAATATTTGCTTTTAAAACTGACTCTGATAATGGACGACAGAGAGACAACAATCGCACCTGTTTACTTGGACGGCTCCTCTTCCTCCTCCAGGTATCCACGCTCATTCATCCAGTCGTCATTCAGGAACCGGGTCCTGATCAAACAGAGCATATCGGTTAAAGTGACACAGAGTATCTTTCTTAAAATTTTATTTGGTTTTAATAAGCTACAAAATATCTAATATGCTGATTGAAGTTCATATCTCATAACTGAACTTGCAAATATATCCATTTTTGTATAATATCACTTTATGGAAAAATCAAGAAAACATCTCAAATACGTTTGATATTCGAAATTATGCATCCAATTAATCTATCTATTAGTTACAATACCTAATAAACACTATCGAATCGAATATATCTTCCTGTCAGCTTATGACAAGGTTTCAAAATTACGTTTGGCAATTTTGTGCGCGCCACGCGAGCCACATTGTCTGGTTTTCGATCAAAACCCCACTTTGAATTTTCGCTCTAATGTACTGATTGACCTTTATCTTGTTAATTTCAGTAACAGTTAGTGGTTCCCGATGTTATTAGATCGATTTCAAAGTTTGACATATGTGATCCTATCAACATACTCTGTGTCTCTTTAAATCTTATAAAAATTGCAACTGATCGCAGATAAACGTACTGCACTCATATCTCTACGTTTTTCCCCTTACCGACAAGTCATAGGCTTGTCATTGATACTGGCGCGGGGATGAGATTGCGGGGCAAATGAAGATTTGTAATATTGACATAAATATAAAGATATTTGATTTGACACTTACATGTAATTTCTGATTGAGTCGACAAAAATCACAACACATCGCTGTCCCTCTTTCATTCCAAAATCTTTCATGGCTTGAATACCATAGTGCATAGCGGAACCACTGCTTCCACCTGGAAATGAAGCGTCGTAAAATGACTGGACTGTAAAAACAGCATTTAGCAACTTTCACTATAACATCGACTCTAAATCTAAGCCTTTCGTATCTATATATTGTCTCCACCTGGAAAAGGAAATGCCTTAAAATCATTGGTATCAGGGGGGAAACTTAACTTCAATATGAAGAATACAAAGGAAACAGTGCCGTTATATCGCCCCGTACCATTCTTAAACATATGACTCCGAAATTCTGATCTTCTTAGCTTTATTCTTAACCAACATGAATATTTAATGAAACACACTCTTTTTCACCTTGTTCATTAATGTCAATTTATTTTGTTAATTCATAAACTTAAACCTTTCAACATGACTTGTTAAACGCCCTCTTATTTTAACATGATAGGGTGTAAATAACAATAATCATTATTTGTGATTTAGGCAAAAGACCTTATTTGATACACTAAATTCATCACTTCAAAATCAAACCAAACATCAAGGGGAGATAACTCACCGACTAGCAGTCCTTCCTCTTTGATAATCCTTCTAGCCATTTGAAATGACTCCATGTCGGCTGCCTTGTACCATTTATCTACAAACTGAGAAGGTTGGAAATGTGAAGATACATACAAAAACATTCAACGTTATAACTAAAATAGAAAGAAACAGGTATTTTGGAGTGGTATACGTTTGGGAGATATTTTAAAATAACTTTTTGAAAAGTTTCGTTAACAAAATTTTTCCAACACGATTTAGTGTGCAATTTGAAAGTATTTTAATGAAACATAACAATCTCATTGAAAACAAATCAATATGCTTCTCACTACGTACCGCAGATTATAGATGAAAGTTTTACAACAAAAGTATTATCTGATTTTGATAAGATTGAATTATGATGTCTACCTTGATGAAAACCAGACACTGACCTGATTATTTTTCTGCTCGCAACGTAACACAGATTATAGGAGTATTTGGTACAGCTTAATAATGACTTGATTTTAATGAGATTGAAATATGATATTTACAATCGGTTGTCAGACTCACCTGTCTGTCACAGGCGGTAGGGACAAAATCTTTTCCGATTCCCTCAACTTCAAACTTCTTCCCTTTCTGGTTCACCTCTGGGGGTTCTGCTATAAGGGACCCTTCAGGGTCGACTGCAACCACCTGCATTAGAATACAAGATGTAGCGCAGTGAGTACAGCTGCGTATCTTAAAGGGGAAGTAGCACGTTTTTTGATAATTTTGTATTTTAAAATTTTCATTGATAATTGTAAGTTAATGCTAAATGTATTATTTTATCAGTGTCCAAAATCTCATTACACAAGCCAATCAGCCATAGTCAGAGGGCAAAGTATGAAGATTCACATAAAATTCATTGGCGGCCATTTTGTGTGAACACCTTTAATTCATTTTGTGTAAGAAAAGGGAATCCCATTGCTAAATTTACGTTATATTTTTGAATTATTACTGCTCCATTTAGTTTAAATACATTGTCTTTCAATTGGAACCATTAATTTTCATTTTCCAGACATCACCTTATATCCCCCCTAAAAACGTGCTACTGCCCCTTAAGTTTGTTCACTTACCTTCGTATTCTAGTGCAAATATCATGTAATTTGTAACGTCTTTGAGACATCATATCATTGCGAAAACGAAACCGACAATGATGAAATTTCACTGCATAAGTTAAGATTCAGATTCCGTTGATATATTTGTATGTCATACCTAGCAGATAGCTGTAACAAATTTGGCAGGTCATTGAAGTAACCAGGGGTCAAAATTTCGAAAACACTGATTTCTATTTTGCTCTACAAAATCCTTCATAAGTGATCAACAGCTTTAGATCTTATTCATATGTGTTCCTTTGCGCTAAGGCAAGGTAACTGTGCTGATGTTTCCCTACAAAGTTTACATGGATGATGTTAATCGAAATTTACGAAAATCATAATTTCACAAATATGAGCCTATCTGTCTACTTAACAATGCCAAATATCGACATTCAGCACCAGTGACAAGACGATTCCAAAATGTTGTTTGGGAATGGTTATTTTGCACATGGACAGTTGATGATCTTCTGTAAGTGGTCATGGAGTTATTTTATGAACGTCAAAACGAAACCCAAAATTACATGATATTTGCACTAAAATCGCAAGCAGGTGAACAAACTTTTGGTATGCAGTGTTCACTAGGGGAGGACTGGCTTATAATTACTGGGACAATGCTTTCCTGTCTGGTGTCAGTATTAAAATGTCACAAATGACAAACAAAACTTGACATTAAAGAACGGCCCGGATGTAACACAGATTATTAGGCGTCGACTGATTATCCGGGAGGCCAGGGTTCGATTCCCGGCCGACCGCGTCATACCAACGACGATTGTTGATTTTGCTCTCTTGCTAAGCGCTCAGAATTCATTGTGCCTGCCGTGGGCATAACGTTAATTTCCACTTTTAGTATGAAATGAATAAAAAACAATTTTTTCATTAAGCATACAATACCTAGGGGTTAATATACGCGGGTATAGACCCACCTTGCATTTAGGACAACGCTCCTTGATTTTCCTGGCAACGCCAGTCAGGGTACCGCCAGTACCAGTTCCTATGACAACCATATCCAGGTTATCTGAAATACAATGTTTCATTTAGGGTAAATATTTTAGCTTTCTTTTCTTTGAATGACTGGATTGAAAATAATGCAAACTACATTGAATTGAAAGACATCGAATTGCAATATAATTAAACTGTCACGCTGTTAAATGGAAAATCTATGTTTATGTTCAGTTAAATACTTTTCCCGAAATACCAATGGTCCATCATGTCTCAGGGAAGAACGATTATCGATATATGCTGCCGTTGCACTTACAAACCCCATTCGAAGCTATATACTGCCACATGTGGCCCAGCCAATCAAATTCTTTTATAACGAACCTTTGAGATAATGTTTTAGCCAACCACAGATAGTCTTTCAATCTGAAATTGGCTTCCGCTCTTCATCTAAGAAGCCTGAGCAGAAGTCGATAGTCCCCCAAACAAAAAGAAAAACAACTATTACAAAACAATGAATACAATTTGAATCTTACTGTCGCATGCATCTAAGATTTCCTCTGCAGTGCCGTCATAATGAGCAAGTGGGTTGCTAGGGTTACGGTACTGGTCCAATAGGAATGAGTTTGGGATTTCCTCCATTAGTCGCTTAGCAACGCCGACGTGAGATTCCGGTTGGTCAAACGGGATTCCGTTTGGTGTGCGGTAGATCTCAGCCCCGAGTGCTTTCATTGTAGCGACCTGTGAATTAGAGAAAAAGACTTCTTGAGGGAACCTTGTTTTCAAAAAAGTAGTTGGTTTGAATAAAATTTAACTTCATATATTTAAAGTTTTAACAAAGGATTTATTCGTGTAAAAAGAAAGTTCGTAAAAATGACCAATTTTGATCCGATGATGATAATATGAACTCAATATCAACGTTGCTTCGGTTAAAATCACTGTTAAAGAAAATATTTAATGATATGGAGACAACAACTAAATTATATGCCGTTTACAACTACGATAATGTAAGGATTCGAAAAATAATGTTAATTCTATTCTACAAAATCGTTTTAACTGAAAAAACGTGTACTGTTGAATATACGGTTTAGGGGTGGTTTGTCATAAAATAATGTTCAGTTTTGAGCAAAAACAATTGTGATCTTCGCGTGAACTCATTAAAACTGGGTTCAATATCAAAATATTTGTAGAAGAAAGCCTTACCTTTTCTAAACTCATTCTCTGAGGCATGACGATGATGCACCTGTAACCCTTGACTGCACACACCATTGCAACACCGATACCTGAAATCAATATGCATTTTGATTTAAAACATATAATTCTCTATTTTTTCAGAATCGCAAATTTTAAGAACAAAGTTTGAAAAGGTCTCGTAGGCCAAATCGAACTTTTGTAAATTCAAAATTGAATTTTTCGCACACTTTCACCGGTTTCTTCCTCTTAAATTCATACATCCACGGTTCAAATTCCAAGTTTCAAATTTCTAAGGGTCCTTGGGATGTTATTAAATCAGTTTCACTGAAAGCTTTTTAAAAATAAAAAATAAAAAAGGTAAGTTTGAAAAGAGGTTGAAAAAGAAGCTGATTTCCTCTTTAATTAAAAGTTTTCATTTGAAAAGACATAAGCTCGGATTTTTTAACAGCTTTTTTAATTAAAGGATATAGACTTCTGCGTCCCCTTTAACATATTCCACTTCTACATGTGCGTTTTTACGATACAAGGGAAATAACTCTCACCCGTATTCCCGGAAGATGGTTCGATGATTGTTGCCCCTGGTTTGATGAATCCTTGTGCTTCCGCATCTTCGATCATGCGCACTGCAATTCTGTCTTTTAAACTTCCACCTGGTTGGAAGAACTCGCATTTCGCCACTGAAAAAAATTAAATCAGGTTTAAAGGGAACTTTAAAAAAAACAACCCAGAAACAGATGGAGAAACGAAAACGACAGCCCAATATCACTGAATGAAATGGCTATCTGAACGTAAGAATGGGTATCGTTCCTCATATTTCTATATTGCAATACATTGGTATTTTTCAAATTCAAGAATTTACTGAATAATTTCATAAGTGTGTACCAATTTGCATCATGTTGTGCCTGTATTGCAATATACCGATATATCGATAATACCGCGCATCCTCTTCTGGACTTTTAACTTCTAATTGCAACATCTAGGGGTATTGACCTTGTGTCACTTCGTGTATCTATATATCAACACAGTCATTGGAATATTTTATGCAAAGTTGCACCAAAAGCAAACAGAATTATTTATATCTGAACTATTTACATTATAGACATTGCGCTTGCTGTTTTTTCCATAACACAAACAGAGTTGCGACTTTCTTTGATTACGAAAGGATAGCCAATCAGCATCTGCCACCTCAAATACTCACATATTTCACAGTTGAGCCCTTCCTGTTTGCCGATATTGTTTAGACGGATCAACGGGGTTCCTCCGACATTTTCCAATACGTTGTTCAGAATCTTTGGGCGGACTGGGCGTGGGCTGTGAAAAACAAAGAGTAAAAGAAAATGAAGTTACCCAAAATATTAAGTTGCACGGTATTAGTTAACTTTAGATAATGACATGCTTTCCTCTGATGATGATCCAATGTTTTAGCTTTTTCTTTCAACAGTTCAACGATCTAAGCATTGTTTCGAAAATACAGAGTTTTGAATAGATGGTAACATTTGTGATCTGTATCAGGTTTCTCAAAGCGTTGTTTAGTATATTTGATAGCAATAGTGGTTTTTTTTACTTCTGACTATTCTTTTTAAAGGGGCAGTAGCACGTTTTTTGATAATTTTATATTTCAAAATGTTCGCTGATAAATGTACGTTAATGCTAAATGTATTATTTTGATAGTGTCAAAAATCTCATAACACAAGTCAATCAGCCATAGTCAGAGGACAAAGTATGAAGATTCACATAAAATCATTGGCGGCCATTTTTGTGTGAACACCTTTAATTCATTTTGTGTAAGAAAAAGGAATCGCATGGCTAAACTTTAAATTATATATTTGAATTATTACTGCTCCATTTAGTTTAAATACATTGTCTTTCAATTGGTACCATTAATTTTCATTTTCCTGACATCACCTTATATTCCCCCTAAAAACGTGCTACTGCCCCTTTAAAGGATATGAACATAATTAACAGAATTTTCTCTTTCTGGTATCATATTTTTAAAAGTATCGTCTTACTGCAATACTACAAAAGTAGAACATATTTAAATTGATTTGTGTTCTCTGTTCGTGTAAGTTTCCCGCTATTTAAACTTACGTTTGGATTGAAAGCTCATATTTCAAAGTGCAAGGTAATAAATTATGTTACCAACATATATGTTCATTTAGAAGAAAATCAAGGCTTTTATACTATCAGTGATGAGAATGAAGCTTTTTAACTAAAAACTTATTATATGTATATTGGCTAAGACCTACTTATATTATCCAATAAAATCCATCATTAACCATTTTGAAGAACTTTTGAAACCTTTGAATATAATTCCACATGCGTGCGAACATATAGAAGGTTCTCATTACATCATAACACAAATAAGATTAAAGAAAAATTGATCAAAGTGACAAAAATAAGCCGTTCAAGAATAATGCTTTACCCTTCATGGCACGTTAATAATCATTTGTCAATCAAAATTTAGAATACATCATTACACAATCATGTACAATCTACCGGAGAATGAACTCCAAATTCACGCTGTGACCTATTAGTGTCGATATAGTTTTGGGACACTGAAAAAAGGCGACGGTGTTGTCCTGAAACCAGGTCGTCACGTGATCACATGATCAGGCAACGGTATATTGTTCCTGATCATTAAAGAGACACTGCGTGAGCAGTTGAGGTCGTGTGAACAAACCTTGTCAATGGTTTTATTTTGAAACGGAATATATGTTGCTGAAAAGTTGCATTTTACATCTATTTCAAAACAGTGACAAACGAGAGGTATAAGTCTTGATTTTAATCAAAAATCTGATAATGAACCGTAGTTGACTCGCGCCTTAAACTGAAAAGTTTTAAAAAACGAGTTTACACATGGTTACATGTACTTTTGCTTGGTACTTGACGGTTATGGAAAATCCGGTTACATAATGGGATATTTTAACTCTAAATGATACGTGTTTTTCATGAACTAATAGTAAAACTGCTCAATTGCAAACAGTTGGGAAAATGTAAACGCGTTCATTGCCTTTAGATAAAAAGTTAGTCACATGACATGTGTTCAGCAATACGCATTGACGGATTACGGGGAAAATAACAAATAAAAATCACAAAAACGTCCTCGGTGGTTTAATATGGGATGATTGAGAGAGCAAATAATGTTCTAGTCTGTCTTACAGTCCCTGAAACAAAATATCTTTAAAGACTGTCACAAGTCTATGCATGTATTATTGTAGCAAGTCTAGCTCACTGCAGTTTCTGAAAATGAACAGCTTCAGTGGGCTCCTTTCAATTTTAATAGTAGAAAGCTGCATTTAATGTGTATTTTCATTTCAGAGACTGAAATTTAGTAAAATAATCCCCGACAACCATTCTTACCATGTTTTGACGGAATGGGGATTGTCCTTAGAAGCCCCGTATGTACAACGACTTGGTAAATCGGGGCGTTTCCAGTTCCGGTAGGGGTTGAACTTCTCTCCGTTAGCCGCCATTGGGCATCCGTTCTGAGTTCCTTTCTTAACTCCATTCGTGACTCCGTTCTGGACTCCGTTCTGTGTACTCATCATGATCTGAAATTTGTTGATTTATTTCTTAGCAAATAGATTCATTTGACATTATTACATGGATACATTAGTGAGAGAGATGATGTTTATTAAAGTCTCACTTCCTGTACATAGTCAATTTATTTAAAACATTTTTACATGGAATAAAAGTACAGGAACCACCGGGTAGGTTATGAGAGACTAAACATAAAAAACTATTAAAACATTGTAGAAATACATTGCATTACATACATAATGTTACACGAATAATGATGAATTAACAATGGAGTATAAACCTACATACATTCATTCATACAATCACACTTACAGCGTAATATAACAACCTTTCATTCATACAAACAGAAATACATTCATATACAAACACACAGAGATATAGTCACGGACACATGGACATACAAATTTACAAAGTTGTTTATATGTCAAATATTCAATTTAAAGCTACTAGTATGTTTTAATTTCTTTGAGAGGCATTTTAGAAGTTGGAATGACAATAATGCTGAGGAATATATGGATGACAACTTCTTTGTTCATATGTATACAATGAACAAAGAAGTTGTCATCCATATATTCCTCAGCATTATTTATGTTTTAGCTCATCTTTTGAACGTAAATTTAGTTGTAGGTACTTACACATACCTATATTAGTACCATATTGTAACTCACATCAAACAACTTATTTGACATACTATCTGAAAAAGGCTTTCGCGTTATGGCGACTAAATCACTCTCCCATTCTTAACATGTACAGTGATACAATTGTTAAACGGGTCAGCGTTTAGTATTCTCTATACATTTGTAGAAACATGTTATGAGCTTATTGGAATAATAGATATTCATAACATTTGGAATATATGTAACATCAATTTGATGATGGGTTACATGAACAAATGTACTTAATATTCTCAAAACGTCAATATATGATACACATTGACTCAATTAATGAAACCTTTGAAAACATTCATTATTAATCAAGTATATGAAATTGATAAAATATAAATAGCTTACATGAAATTAATTGTACATCCATAAATCATATAGTATGATTAGTAGTTTACCAAAATAGGTTTCAATTTATAACGAATTAATAAGATGCGTCTCTCTGTGATTACTTGTACTGTTTGTATGCATTATTGATACAAATAAGGTTGATTATCTTGTATGCACAGCTATAACTAGTCTAACACACCGTGAAAGAAAATATTTTTACACAGACATAACATAAGAGTAGCCCTAACCATCATGTGTTTTGCAATAAAGTATAGTTTTGCCCTGAACTATTACAACGTCAAACCGTTCGGCCTTCGGCTTCATGCTTTAACTATAATAGTTCAGGGCAAAACAATACTTTATTGCAAAACACATGATGGTTAGGGCTACTCTATTTCTTAAATCGACATCTATAATATCATTTTGCCATTTTTTCACAAACTGAATAAAAGTAGTAATTTTACCGTGCATATGTTTTTAAGGAAATTAAAGACACTGAGTGTTATGTTGTGTGCTATGTAATAACATGTTGTACGTAAGAAGATAATTGGTTATGTAAGACGTTCGGGTGAAGTTTGTTGTTTGATGAAAGACAGCCCCAACTATCACGTTACATTACTTCACATGATGTAATACAAGATGCCAACACATTTGAATATATATTTGATGCAACAATCAACTTAATATGATATGTAATGATAAGTAATACATGTAGTTATATGTAACAAACATGTCTTTGTAAATCTATGTAAATAAACTTAAAAAATTAGGATATAGAACAAAAATGAAATGATTATTATCAATATATTACTTAATTGATCATCTGATTAGATATGAATAATCAAAACACAAGATTCCAATCATTTTGTTCAGTATACGTAAACACATTACACACAAGAGTTCAATGCATTGTACATTAGTTAAAGAACGTCCAAGAACACAAATTGAACAGTCAAGCATATGCAAGTGAATATGCACGTTACATAAATTCATACAAACGTCAAAATTATAATTTTCAATACTCTCAACAATATTCTCAAAAAAATCATAAAAGGGTAATTTTCCATTAGTAAAGAAAAAGACATATCGATGTCGCTTTAACGCATTGACCCAGTGCCCCAGCACTGTAGATAGGACAACTGTTATCAGCTGCACCGCTATAACATAGGCCGTTCAACTGTTCGTACACGAATATATGTCACATGCTTGCAATTACTACACAGTGGAATATTTTCCAGTCACGTCAGCAGTCTACAGTCAGAAAATCTTCCTGGTAAGCAAATCTATACGAGGCTCTCCTGTTTACAAATTAAAATCTGATAAAAATTGAATTTCAAAATTCCCGACGCTTTGGTTGTTAGGAAATACATATTCTTAAAAATTAGAAAACAAGATAAATTGATAAACGATACACATTTTCTCAATTCACAGCCTTTTTTACCATAGATAAATTGATGAATGATAAAATACTTCTCGATTCCATTTAAAAGGATTTCTTTGCTAGAAATTCATTGATACTTATGATAAACATCTCCCCAATTCTATCAGTTGATATTTGATAAACAACTTCGCAATTCACATTGAAAGCATTTCTTTGCCAGACGACTAATTAATAAATTATAAAGAACTTTTCCATTTACCTTACAAACATCTCTTGGAAAGATGATAAAGGATAAACTCATCCTCAATTTACTTTAAAATCATCTGATCAATGATATACAGCTTCTCAATTAATCTTAAAAAGCTAAGAGAGAGAGATCAAGAGAGAGATCAAGAGAGAGATCAAGAGAGAGATCAAGAGAGAGAGAGAGAGAGAGAGAGAGAGAGAGAGAGAGAGAGAGAGAGAGAGAGAGAGAGAGAGAGAGAGAGAGAGAGAGAGAGAGAGAGAGAGAGATCAAGAGATAGAGATAGAGAGAGAGATAGAGAGATAGAGATAGAGAGATAGAGAGATAGAGAGAGAGAGAGAGAGAGAGAGAGAGGGCTGACCATTTTCGACATTTGTCCTCAATTGAATACCTTAGTTAGAAATACTACATCGCTAGTTAGGACGTAGACTGTGATAAAGACTCTTTTGTGAAACAGACGAATGCAGACATTAAAATAATCAAGCGACAGGGAAAGGTTAATTCAATTAATCTAAACCATATGTGACCATACTTGATTATTGAAATATAAATAAATAATAAATAAATAAATAAATATAAATATACAGAAATATAACCTATGAATACTAATCAAGCCATTATACAAACTGCTCGTAAAGTTGATTTTTTGTGCTTATGCATTTGACACAGTCATTACAGAGAGTTTAATTACAGTGAAACATAGAAAATTGTAATTTACATCCTTGATCAAAGTAATTATTGATTGATCCACCTAAACGTGAATGCTTATAATGTATAACTAATTTAATTTCCATTTCCATTTGCATATAATGTGACTGTCAGTTTTTGCATTCCTGCTATGAATGCACAACACAACACTCAAATATTTTTCAATTCACGTATACTTAATATGATTGATGTAACAATTGCAATACTAAATTACATGTAGATAGATAAATTAGTTTTCTTTACATTTCACATTCTGAACGGTTTGAATATTACATTTTAGAAAGTTATTTGTTTAACACTGGTAACAATATAATGATAAAAATATTATCGAACCTCTATTTTCTCTATATAAAACCAGAGCTAGAACATTAATATTTTGGACAAATGTCATACCAATGTATTGCAGTTAATTGATGATACTAAAAGCTCAGTAATGATAAGAATGTTAAATACACAAACAGCATAGGAGTGAGCACATCGCCTTGTAACAGACTATCGTTAAAAGTGCTTTATTATAAAAACGGCAATTTAATAATACATTGTTAATCTTTCATATAGCTTAGTTTTATTTGCATACCATCACATGTGAAACGCGTTAGGATAAATACTTAAATATGTCCAAAATATTTCCAAAAAATTGAATTAAAATTAAATGCATTTTGTCACCAAATACACAAGTAAGAGCAATTTTTTAAGCCTGATGATGATATATATATTCGCATGAAACGTTGATTAAAGGACTCTAATAATTATGCAATGTCAGTTATTTCTTGCCAACTCCAGAGGATTTTATACAGGATTTTTCTGGAAACAATCAAGTATGTGCACGTGTGTACTTACTGTATGTTGCTTGCTTCACGGAAAACGTGTAACTGGCGAGAATGAAGCCGGG
This sequence comes from Steromphala cineraria, assembly GCA_916613615.1. Classification (NCBI taxonomy): domain Eukaryota; kingdom Metazoa; phylum Mollusca; class Gastropoda; order Trochida; family Trochidae; genus Steromphala; species Steromphala cineraria. The sequence continues at coordinate 19,924,720 of OU744737.1, forward strand.
GCTTATTTTATTGGAGCCTCGTTATCAGATGTTTGATCAGTTCTGCCGGGGTCATGAACTTGGGTCACGTGTCAAGGTCGCAGGAATTCTCCGTTGTAATGTTGCGTTTGGTAGATCTGCTCAGCTCTCTGGTTTTCATTCGGGAACATGAATGGTAGATCTTTAAGATCAATTTGAGATATATACATGTATATTATATATGAAAAAACACTCACAAGGCATAAAAACGTGAAAAAAGACTGCTACGGATTTATTTACGACAATATGTTTAATAAAATGTTTTTACGACACACTTAACTATTCGTGAATTGAATTTTAAAAGTTAACATAATGTCATTGTAATACAAATAACCATTATTTATGGCATTATCTGTCATGTTTGATTTTCTACGTTTGTTCATTAAAAAAGTACTAATCAGTATTCAGTTCAAGGAAAACAGTCTATCAACAGAAAATACACATACAAAGTGTCAAATATGTGTGTGTATGTAATATATTTAACTTTTCTCTATGTCACTGTTGTGAATTATGAGAAATAAAATTCTGTTCTGTTCTGTTCTGTTCTGTTCTGTCAAAAGTGAAGAGCATGTGACAATAGAAATCAACGATAATTTTATCCTCATTTAGGGCTTTGTTTGCATGAGTACAAGCCCAGAACAAGTGTATCTTATAGAGCCATCGCGTCATATTAACGCACCACATTGTAGGATAATATACACCATCAAAAGGGTTTGTCTTTCCGCAAACAGTTGCCATTCTGTCATTTGATTGGTTAATGACGGTTTCACTAGCTGCTCTGATTGGATGTACTTGGTTCTAGAGAAGTAAGTTTCGAAAAGGATGTTATATATATGTCAATATCAATCAGACATTGTCAATGATCTTGAATATGACTGTGAGAAATGGATATCATCTGAAAATATTGTTGAATACAAGCAGTTATTGATGTTAATAATAATAATAATAATAATACTTTATTACCCCGAAGGGAATTAATGTTGTATCATGACAGAGCTGGTGTACAGTAATGGGGATCAATATATCTGAAACAGTAATGAATTCTTGTTTTTTAGAGTTACAGTGATTTAAGAGTTAAGCCGTTAGTACATTTTAACTACATTAGAGTATGAATAATATTTGGGTCTTATTTTCTTTCAGAAAGTATGTGTTATTGGGAGCAGTTTTTTAATGTCGTCTCTTTAATCGCCAATGTCAATAGTAATTGTAATTTTCAATTGGTGTAAGTAAAGCTAAATGGATTATGATTATCAAGATTAAAGCATGAAGTATATGATAATTTCATGATATCTTTGAGTTGAACTAACAGGAGTTTTCGAAGATGATCTAGATATGATAATATAATAAGATTATAATAACTCTAGATTTTATACCAGGATTTCATGCCATGTATATTTGTATGACTTACAATCGTTTTTATGGGCCTGTTCCATTATATCTGAGGGCATTCCTTCCCGACATGGGATAAAATGTTGATCTACCTCTGTGGGAAGAGAATGATCTGTTTGAACAAATTCCACATGTAAACAGAGAACCAGTTGGTTCAACTTCGAGATAATTCACATAGCGTGTCTAGACATTCTGAAATGTCCTCCAGAACAAATTAAGATCTCTCCAACAGTGCTACCTTAAAGGGGCAGTAGCACGTTTTAGGGTGAATATAAGGTGATGTCAGGAAAAGGAAAATTAATGGTTCCAGTTGAAAGACAATGTATTTAAACTAAGTGGAGCAGTAATAATTCAAATATATAATGTAAAGTTTAGCCATGCGATTCCTTTATCTTACAGAAAATGAATAAAAGGTCTTAAAAAATTGGCCGTCAATGGATTTTATGTGAATCTTCATACTTTGTCCTCTGACTATGGCTGATTGGCTTGTGTAATGAGATTAATGAAACTGTCAAAATAATATATTTAACATTAACTTACAATTATCAGTGAAAATCTTAAAATAATAAATTATCAAAAAAACGTGCCACTGCCCCTTTAATCAAGCAATTGTTAAAACATTTCCTTTTCCTTCAAGTTTATGCTCAACATATTTTAGAAGCAACTTAAATCTGAAAATGTCGTAAATTAGGACTACTCTGAATCGATTCATCGATATCACAATTCACACGTGATTATTTATCAGCATTATTTATTAAGTTCGTATAATATAATTTGTTTTCTATTTTGAGCGATCGTCATCATATTTTACTGTAGGCAACAAGCTGTTAACGGGTTGTGAATCTCATTTTATATCTAACGTGGTAGGCGTTTGATGTGTTTTAAAGTGTATAATAATGTTATTTCTGGTTTTGGCATGATTGTTAATTATGAATTTATCGTTTGAAGGTACTTCAGAATTATTTTAGCTCAGTTTCTTTATATGAGAATCATTTAAAAGTATTATGGCTTGAATCGATATTAAAAGATATAATGATATATACATTACATAAAATTATTGGTTACAAAGAAAATAGAATATACATAGAATATAATTGAGAACATTGACATTAAATGTACTTCATAAGGGTCGAAAGAAACCCCAAAGAACGTTCAAAAGGGAAAATATTATATTTTCTTTATTATCGAGAGAACTGAAAAGTTAAATCAGGATAAAACTCTTAAAAAATAACAATTTTAATCTTTGACCTACAGCTTACCGCTTGGAGAATAGATTCACGTTTTGGGTCAAAGGTCAGAAAGATAAGGCAACATCTGGCTGGGGTAACTTTCCACATTGTCTCGGAACACAAATTGGTCACGTGACCTGAATGTCTGCGTTAGGAATTCCTCAATCTCATTAAAATAAGAGCAACATTCTATTGCACTGTGTTTTGAAGACTATAACCTCCATAGCGTAATGCGGAAGATCTTCATTTAATCAGTTTGAAGAACCTACGCATCTAGCTTAAACGTGATACTAAGCAATTGATATTTTAAAGATTTAATTTTAAAAAAAATAACATACTTTAACTTTCAAGATTCAAATTTTAGAATTTCCTTGCCGACCTGAATTATGTGTACATTTAGAGTAATTTGTTTACAAATGTTTTGTATTAGTGAATGAAAATTACAATATATGTTATATTATTGTATGATATACACATATTGCCTGAGAACATATTCCGATGAGCATCCCAGTACATCGGTGTATTCGCAGAGCTCCTACCCTGTCCTGATATGTATCAAAGAAAATGTCTCGTGACAGGTTACCCATGACGATATAAGGCATACAATTTTGTCAGCCATTATAATGTCGGTATTCTTAGATCCTGAAGCGTAAATCTCGAGCCCTTGCATCATGGTATTTGTTCGGTATAATAAGAGCGATACGAAGCATTTTTCTTCAATGATATCAGGGTAGGAAAGGAGCTCAGAGCATACAAACAGTCAACAGCCTACCAAATTAACTTTCACGGTGACACAGTTAATTTTATTAAAATTGTTTCTAGCAGGATGTCGTGAGTAGCAGATATTCAAGATGGCGTTTACTTATTTCCTAACCTCTACAATCCACATAGTATTTATCAGAGTCCTTCTACGGGGTTGCTTCTCCACTTCCCTGTTATGTTTCTGGGCTGTTGCCAGAAAAAACTGCGTGGCCAAATCGGAATGGTAATATCTGTTTTTTAGGGCTTCAAGAAAGTTCTTCTGACCTGAGTCAACCATTGTGAACCTAAGTCAGCTTATATGGTATTTGATAATAACTGTTTTTAAAATATTGATGCAAAGATATCTTCGACGATTACGATTAACACAATGATGATGCTGTTGCTGCTGATAGTGATGAATATTTTTCACATTGAATTTCATTTCGTGCATTTTGAACAACTAACAAGAAAGTTATTCTGCGTTAGTCTGCCCTTACACTGTTGAGTAGTCTGTCAGTCTATAATAAGGCTTGAGAGCTCAATTTTAGGAAAATGAAGAAATCTCAGTCTCCTTTTCAATTTATTTATTCATGTTTTTCAAATTTCAGTTTTATTGAAAAAAATCATTTCAGAGTCTAATTGTTAGATTAACTGTTGAGTGTCAAGGAAAGAAGCAGTCTTAGTAAACCTAGCCTCAATATTATCCGTTTTACTCCTATACTGAGTCTAGAAACGTCTAGTAGAGGGTCGCGTCAGCCGACCTTTCTGCGACCTATGACCCTCCAACGTTATACGTGCGAAGGCAGACTAATGTGGCTTGGTAGGATGAGTTCTGATTGGTCAATTCGATACGTGGGCTGACGCGACCCTCTACTAGGCCTTTCTAAACTCAGTATAGGAGTGAAACGGATAATATTGAGGCTAGGTTTACTAAGACTGGGAAAGGAGCAACATCACTCATCTTAAAGGGGCAGTAGCACGTTTTTAGAGGGAATATAAGGTGATGTCAGGAAAATGAAAATTAATGGTTCCAATTGAAAGACAATGCATTTGAACTATATAGAGAAGTAATAATTCAAATATATAATGTAAAATTTAGCCATGCGATTCCTTTTTCTTACACAAAATGAATTAAAGGTGCCGCCAATGGATTTTATGCTAATCTTCGTATTTTGTTCTCTGACTATAGAAGATTGGCTTGTGTAATGAGATTTGTTTACACTAACAAAATCATAGATTTAGCATTAACGTACAATTATCAGTGAACATTTTAAAATAAAAGATTATTAAAAACGTGCTACTGCCCCTTTAACGTCTTTTGGAATGGCACGACCGGGATCGAACCTCGGTCTTCAGGGGGATGAACTGTCACTCTACCCAATGATCTCCGAGAGAATTTTGGTTTGTGTGAATGAAGAACATAATTATGTCTTTGAGAGGTTTTTGACTGCGGAATTATATCATAATTATCATTATTACACGAATTTAATGAAATCATCAGTTCTTCAATGTTTGATGTCCACAATAATTGCATAAAAAAGCTTGGAAAGCGTATCGAGTAGAAATAGATCTTGGTCTAGGTTTATCATGAAATATGATCATTATGGAAATGTTAAAAATATAACGAAAGTTAATTTAAAATTAAGGATAGTGTCGATAGTGGACGGTGAATTACAATTAATTATTTATAAACGTCTAACCTCGCCAAGGGAAGACATAAATGCCACATAATTGATATATTTTCCGTATTGGTCAGGCCCGTAGCACCAATTTCAGTTGTGGGGGGCCGAGATTTTGAAATTCTCTGCTCATTTGGGGGGGGGGGGGGGGGGGGGGGGAGGTCAATTTCCTAAGGGCTGAGCAATTTTCCAAAATAAATTTTCCGCGCTCAGTGCGGGGGGGGCTGAGATTTCGAACTTTTATGCTCCGTTGGGGTGGGGGGGGGGGGGGGGGCTTAACCATTGTTGTACTTTAGGTCTCATACCAGGGTTTTACACGTGTTTTACGTGCTCATTTTATGGATTGTGAGGTTGTATGGGGCTAAATTCCAAATTCGGGGGGCTGGAATTTTGATAGTCTGTAAATTTCTACAAATTTTTCCCCCGAGAATTAGTGGGGTGGCTGTTGCTGTTATCGTAGTTATATATTTTCTAGGGCGGCTTTGTAGGGTACTTGATCTGGCCATTCAGTAATACATTTTCACCATACAATTATCAACTTGATATGGTTGGTAAAATGGTATGCATTTTTATTCAAATCCGTCAATGCAATGACATGTAGTGTATGTCGAAACTCTATGATAAAAACGACATATTTTCATTTACTTACATTCAAAATACACATTTTGAGTGCCGACGTTATTTGTGTCTTGAAAAACTTTCTGAGTTCTTTGATGTGCGGCTTTCTTTTTGCCATATACAGGTGTTAATGAAATACCTGGAAACAATGCAATTTATTTTGTCTTTTTTCTTTATAACCCTACTTTCACCACTTTATCTACAACAGCGTGTGAAGACGACACACAGTTAATCCACGATAAGACGTGCAGGTGATGAAATCCGGATCTATCCGCCTCTATGGAATTTTACATGATCTATAGGTCGTGTGTTGGAATATACCACCTGCTATGCTAGCATAAAGAGATTGTTTGGAAAATTTGACCATGGCATCAGTTACGTACAGCAGTAGACCTAATTTGAAACAGAGCTCTACGACCTGTGTCCCTTACGCTCAGATAATGAGCAACTGAGGGCATGCTGTTATGACGAACTGTCGTTTGAAGAATCATTTTTGCAACTAAATTTTTAACATTTTGTTAATGCAAATATATTTTATTCAGTCAGACGTGATTATCTAAGTCATTCATATACATTTCAATCCAATTAATTATTTCATTTGAATAGTTAGATATCCCTGATTTTCTCACATGTACTCGACGAAATAAGTTATCGATAGGATCAATTTTATTAATAATATTTCACCATGTTTAAAAAAGAAAACTATCTAACACCTTTTTTCAAAATGCTTAGATAATTATATTTTTAGCATGTCATTAATATGGCAAGTGCGTTGAACTGGCCTTTAAACCAGATAGCGGTCAGCCAGCTTAACACATTGACCTAGTATCTTGAGACACGGAATTTCCCCACTGCTGACATACAACGTGACGTAATGAGGGTGTCCGGTTATAACCGGTTTGATAACTTTATATAGACAGGGCATGTATGTATACATGAGATAATAGAGCTTTGGCGATAGTCAGCATATCAGATAATGATGACAGAACGTTTTGGACGAATTTTTGTGACGATGAAATCATGTTATCGCTCAGAGGATACCCAAACCCAGATTCGATCCCTTAAGGACAATAACCTACATCAATACGTCCTAGGATCGCCATCATTATGAGAATCTATCCATGATTTACACGATATGTAATCTAAAGTATAACTATACGTACTATACTTGGAAAATAAGTACTATGTACGTATTTCACCATACCAAATATGTTAAATATTGCATTTACTTTTGATAGAGTTTATCGTGTACAATGTAAACTGAAGCTATTTATCGGCATTATGGGTTTGGAAGGCATTATAACTTAAGAACGGTCTTGCTGTGGCGTCAAAATCATTGTAGATATTCTTTTTGCGTACATTTGATCAATGATAAGTTCAAAATTTTTAAACTTAAAAGAAACTCCAATCAAAGGTGATAGCACCGCCTCCATAACATGCATTTCTCCCATGGTTTGCAGGTTGAAATTCTTAAAGGCCCATTATCATACTTGCAAGCGGTTCGTTGTGAAATATAGCTATTGAGAAAAGAAATACATCACTCGGTAGAAAAATCTTTCGTCGAAAGTTTGATATCATATTTACATGTTTTAATCAACAATAAAATAGTTCATTCGACGTCAAAAGTACAGAACCCCCTGCAAAAGTGCAATAGCTTTAAACGAACCCGCTTTCGGTGACATCATCATTATGTGTGTAGGTTTTACAACGCGTCTCAATTACCGCAATTGCTACTGATGGGTATCAACTTGGCCGGCAACTAATTTCTGACTCGGGGGAAAAAAAGAAAAGAAAATGTAGTTGTGCGCGACAAAGACGGCTTTCAAGCGTGTATTTAGAAACCGGAAATTGTGAGATGGCCACACTTGATTCGCCTTCATGTCGACATGCCAAGGCTTACGTTTCGGTCATTTTGGTGAACTGTCTCCTATAAAATGATGTTTTGTCTTCTCATGATTGGTCGCATAATATTGCTAAAAATACGACGAAAACAGTAAATATTTTTTATATATATTACAGTTTGATGATGGGCCTATCTGACTGCACAAAATCTATTCAAAATAGACGTAAGATACTACAAATATTTCCAAAATGAGAAGTAATACAAACAAATGATTTTTTTGTAAATGCAATTTATTAAAGGAAAATAGAAAAAAGCGTCAATGAAAACTTTGGGTTATATATATATTTATCAAAACAAAGAGCATAATACTTTTGGTAATTGTGTTCATCATTATTTTTTTTTATATGTATATTTGCATATATATAAATAAAATCACAAAAACATTTGAATTTAAGTAAATAAAGAGATTAAAAGTTTGGTGCAGAAGAACAAAGCATATAAAAGTGTACATATTATTTATAAAATAGCTTATCACAGAGTTGTAAATATCACAGATGCAATGGACAAAAAAAGGTATCACTTTAATTATGAATTATAAAAGGGTTTATAATCATGGCTCCATTCACCAATCGTTACTCTTGGTTAATAAAATTAGCATTTATTGATATAATCCAGAAAATCGTACAAGTTATTCAATCTTGTTGACTTGTTCTCAACACGATTTGACAACTCCTTGTGATATTGTTTTTATCAAATTGGAAGTAAAAAATAAGCAACACATGTCCATTTGGATAATAATCTTGTGTGGAGTTTCACATGCAAACGTGCCTACTCAAGGTCTCATTTCTTTCATCAACCATAACTTTTTTAGAACAATTTCATTCAAGAACTCGAAATCCTCTCACTCCCCTGTATCATTGGTCTCATGGGCTATATATACATCATAATAAAACTCTATCTGTTTGATTTGTAATATATTTCATTAATTTAAAATCGACTTATTGTCTTTTTCAACTTTTTTAGGTAGTTCATTATTAAAATTAACCCAAATCAGCTTCATTCAAAATTTCAAAAAAAATTAAACATTTCAAAAAAAAAAAAAGATTACAAAATTAAACTAAACTTCTCGTCAGTCGCCACAGTCAACATCCATTAGTACGAGTCAGTGTCTTTACTCAGCCGGAAGTGGCATCAGTGTCTTTACTCAGCCGGAAGTGGCATCCTGTTGGCCCAACTTCCGGTTGAGGTTGGCCTATCATCATACATGTCATGGCGAGCCATTGGGCTGACACTGTGGGTGGAATGGGTCTCCCCTGGGTAGGCGGGCGCGGGTATGCGGGCATTAGGACGGGTAGGGGAGTAGGTATTAGCGGGGGCAACGGGTAGCTTAGAGGACTTCACTGTCAGATAGGAGTCATCCCGGAACAGGAAGTCTTCAGCTTGCCAGGGCGTGTTCACGTGACCCAGGTACTTCATGTGTGAGTTGTTGTCTGGAAGTGGACCCAAAACATTATTAGGCATTTTTAATGACAATTCGAGAGATAGAGATAGAGATAGAGATAGAGAGAGATAGAGAGGGAGATAGAGATAGAGATAGAGAGATAGAGAGAGATAGAGAGAGATAGAGATAGAGATAGAGAGAGAAATAGAGATAGAGAGAGAGATGGATGGATGGATGGATGGATGGACGGAGGACCGACGGACGGACAGAGAGAGGTAGAGAGGGATAGAGAGGGGTAGATAGAGAGATAGAGATAGATAGAGAGAGAGAGATAGAGAGATAAAAAATAAAATAACAAACTTACAGGTGTCTGTCTGTGACTTGGGTTTGATGGTAAACTTCCACACAAGGAATCCCACCACAAGAACAACGATGACGACACTAAGAATAATAATGGCCGCCAGAGCACCCGGATGTAGTCGGTAGGGAGTCGGTTTCTGAAATATTACAATGGTCATTATAGTTGGTAATGAAATCTCTGTCACAGCGCCTGTGTCCGGATGCCAAATTCGGTGAGTTCGGACATTAACTTTAAACCCATTGCATATCTACGTGGTGTTGACTGAAAACATTTTATGGTCATTGATAAGTTTTCGAGATGTTTGGTCAATGACAATAAATGAAGATCTATATTGCTTCACTATGTTAGCGTATAAATCCCACCAGGCTCCGGTAATCGAGCCACCAGATTGACATGTGACGTCATTCAAACCAGCCAATCAGCAAGTTCGCCAGGCTAGCCAGCAACCAAAGGTTGTGGGGGTGATTACGCTGATTGGCCGGATTTGACAACTTGATTAACGGAGTGATTTATAAGCTAACGTAGTAAATTTCCGCTTAGATATCAGCGCATTCAATAACCATTGTCAATTAAAATAGTGTCGATGAAGATAGGTACGTATATAGTTTTAGTCTTACCGCTGCTCCACATCCGGTCCCGTAGTAAGACACCCCATCAACCATCATGTATTTAGCCATGGAGATATTCTGACCTCCGATTATGTACCTCTCGTTGCTATCGGTTACGTGAGAACACAGGTCTGAGATCATGGTTGTAACGTTATCAGCGTTACCCTCAAACGTTATGGTGATTACCACGCTTCCTGGAACCCACAAAAAAGACATTTGATGTTTTTGTTTCGATAATGAATGTTGAAACTGTTTGAGAATTATTTTCGTTAGAAATGCTTAAAGGGTTATCAAACGAAACTGATATTTGTTAATTAGGTGAGAACTCCAGTCTAGAAACGTAAATGAGAACATAATGAAACCTAAATGAGAGCATAACTCAAAGCTAGAGACGTCAATGAGAGCATAACTCAAGGCTAGGAACGTAAATGAGAGCATAACTCAAGGCTAGGAACGTAAATGAGAGCATAACTCAAGGCTAGGAACCTAAATGAGAGCATAACTCAAGGCTAGGAACCTAAATGAGAGCATAACTCAAGGCTAGAAACGTAAATGAGAGCATAACTCAAGGCTAGAAACGTAAATGAGAGCATAACTCAAGGCTAGGAACGTAAATGAGAGCATAACTCAAGGCTAGGAACGTATAGAGAGCATAAACTCAAATGTAGAAACGTAAATGAGAGCATAACTCAAGGCTAGAAACGTAAATGAGAGCATAACTCAAGGCTAGGAACGTAAATGAGACCATAACTCAAGGCTAGGAACGTAAATGAGACCATAACTCAAGGCTAGGAACGTAAATGAGACCATAACTCAATGAAAGGAACGTAAATGAGACCATAACTCAAGGCTAGGAACGTAAATGAGACCATAACTCAAGGCTAGGAACGTAAATGAGACCATAACTCAAGGCTAGGAACGTAAATGAGACCATAACTCAAGGCTAGGAACGTAAATGAGAGCATAACTCAAGGCTAGGAACGTAAATGAGAGCATAACTCAAGGCTAAGAACGTAAATGAGAGCATAACTTAAGGCTAGGAACGTAAATGAGAGCATAACTCAAAGCCAGAAACGTAAACGGAGTCCCTAGCTGCAAACGTTGCGTAATGGTAACATTACCTTAACGTGCAGGCATATATTAATGAATTACTTTTAGCTTAAACCGTACATAAAACGTCCACCAAAACATACATTTCTTGCCATCATTTTTAATCTAATATCACATTTTTTCGATTATAGTTATCTTCCCTACCTTCAGTTGCTGTGGAGCCAGTCACTCGCACACCATAGTTTTTGTTCTTGATGGCCCAGAGGTTCGCAAACAACGACGCATCTTTCGGGGACTCCACGGGGTCAAAGGGGACATCGAACTTAAACTGGCAAGTCGAGGATTTCTCTACCACGAGATCCCGGAGGGTCGCGGTTGTGACGTCAACGTACGTCTCGATGGTGAAGTTGTACTCTGACGGAGTGGACAATACTGAGAATGTCAGGTAGTATCTTCCAATCTCTGGCAGCGTCAGGTCGACGAAGTCTACTCTTCGGGTCGCGGGGTTAAAGGTCAAATTATGGGTACCACCCATTTCGACGTCACTTGAGACCGATGCAAAAGCCTCCCAAGTGTGTCCCTGAAAACAAGTCACATTGGTTGATCATTTAGATATTCTGTTAGATTGTAAAAATGGAGTTTAAAAAAGTAATGAAATGAATATAGAAACACGAATGAATCAAGATTAAGAACGGCCAGTCACACTGAAAACGCTGTTAACCTGCTACACTTTGGATCATTGTTTCATACTGAATGTACAACCTTGAATTTTTACATTGTCATATCATAAGGAAATCTTAATATCAACATGCTTGAATTTGATCGTTCATTATAACGAATGCTTATATATCAAAGTACGTTTCATACAAATTAAATTCTTCACAAAAAGAAACCTACTAGTGTTGAGAAAGCAAATCAATGATTGTAAGGTTACAAAATGTTCTTTATAAAACGATGTTGAAACCAGAAAATCGGCATGATAGCAGCTACAATTCAGGACTTGATGAGTTTTACTTAAGGTGAACGCCTATATCCAAAAAGAAAGAAAATTGAACTCACCCTCCACGCAATATCCGGTACAGCATTTCCGGTATCTTCGTCCTTCAGTTCCAAGGTCACGGTAATGAGGTCATCAACCAAAGGATCCGTCGTAGTAGAAACCATTTCCGCCGTGACTTTTTTTGGCAATACTGTCAGAGACAAGACCGAGGATGTGAAGTTTCCCGCCTCGGCAGGTGAAGATATGGAGAAGACAATGGTATAGTCACTCCCTGGCAGGCTGATAGCTAAATCAGTGAAGTTAGCCCAGCCCAGAGAGAACGCGATGGTGGTTGTTCCCAGTAGTGTTGCATTTTCATGGCTGCCCGCTCCCAAGTTCAAGGTGGCTGTCACTTGCCAGGGGTCACTAGTTGAGCCGGCCAGATCAAGAGGTTCAGACTGAAATTGAAATATCGTTAGTATTTTTTCTATAGAATCTGAGGAAAGAACATATCAGTATAGTCAACCTCTATATTTGAATATGTGATGTTTGGTTGTTGATACTTGAATCTTTATCAAGAAATTGATAGCAGGTAGAATATTTGCACTAATACGCAAATTGCAAAAGTGAATTCGAATTTCGATGCAACATCTTTTCCTTCAATGATGTACGCATTTGCTGCTACCTTGGTATCTTTATATTGGCAGATTAGTAATTTAATATTCTATCTGTTTTAATTACCATCCATGTTTTATCATCAGTTTATGCATTTCGGTTAACTTCGCTTCATAACAATTTACAAAAAGATTTTCAAAAGGGTTCATGTTTAGTTAAAGCATAGATAAAGACTTCTATATTTGAAAAAAAGTTCTAGCATACAAATGTATAATGTACATTTTTGTCCGATATAAATTACAGTTAAATCATATATAAATTCCTTACACCTTCATGTAGTCATTTGTCTCAATGCATTTTATACACTCACAGCATCGTTATAGATCCTTAGTCTAATAGGTGTATCAAACGCCACCCCTTCTCGTCCTGGCACGGGTGGTTCAAAGGGCGCCATAGATCCTGCTTGGCTCAACGTATACGACTGCTCATCTTCGCTCGCCTCTGTCCATTCAGGGTTGTCCGCAGGGGTGACTGCAGGGATGAGACCGATGGACAATGGTACCGTGTCGTTAGGAAGGATATTGTTCATCGTTCCGAGAGCAACACCATTTGATATGACAGTCTCAAGACTTTGAACATCAGAAAAGGTCATCGTCGAATCTCCAGGCTCGTCACCGATTTCCACATTTACGGTCGTTGTCGATACAGAACGTTTCTTGCGACCAACAGACTGTTCGTTTACGACGTCGACGATTCTGACCTTGCTGGGGTCAATGTTGAGGAAGGCCGCTAAGTTGTTGACAAGATTTTCTCCAAAAAATTCATCGATTGTCATCGCTGGGAGAGTGTAGGAGACAATAATGACGGACGCTGTTTGGATCTCGACCGGAAACTCTCCAGTGACAATGAAGAAAATCATCCTCTCCTCGCGACTGAGGTAGTTTGATCCAATCGGATCTACTGTTGGGTCCGGAAGATACTGGGTTGGTGTCATGTCCGTCTTCAGGAAGAACTTTCCGTCTTTCATTTCCCCATTTTTGGGCATGACGTTTTCTTTAGTGTTACCCTTTACAATAAAAGTGTCGAGTCGGTTGGGTCGCGCAAAAAATACTCCGATACGCACTGCTTGATCTGGTCGGGCATTTAGCAGGTGGTAGCGGGAGACCTGGGGTGAAGTGCTGGTGAAGTAGATATCGAATGAAACATCTGCAAAAGACAAAAAAAAATATAACTATAAAAACTATCGAAGTTAACAATTTCGAAATGAAGTGTCAATTGGCATATTACAATCGATATTTAGAAATTGCAAACAGGGTTAAGGCTATGTGAAATTCTTTTACTCTGAGTTTCCTTTTCTTAAGGGACGACGGACATGGTTTCAAAATCTGATATTAAAATAACGTCTTACAGTTGAAATCACATTCCTTAAATGTATATGTTTGCTTCGACAGCCACACATGCTACGTTATGTTGGGTTTAGGGTCCTCTTAACACAAAAGTCATCTATGAAAGTTTTTAAACATCGCAAGATTCATACTTTATTACAACAGCTACCTTGTACAAAGACAACATAGGAGAATTGTACATGAATAGTAAAAGAAATCAAATTGTTGGACATTCAACTACAATGTGAAAAAGTAGTTCATGGCATAAAACAAATATTTATGAAATAACAGACAGACAGACAGATAGACAGACAGAATTTATTCAAATTTCAAGACCTCTGGCCCAAACAACAGACATTTAAAGGTTGATCATCGCATGCTAAAATTGTTTACCAGAAACATCATTAAAGTGAAGAGTTATTTGAGTATTTCACTGAGATATGATATGAACTTTCTATGGACTCACTGGAAGCAACGATGGCGTGGAAAGTTGAGACTCGTTTCCTGCAGGTGTAGCCGCTGCACCAGCCGTGATCCTGCGGGCCGTTGATGAGGTCGAGGTAACCTTGACCCAAGATGGCGACGGGAGAGAGACGGCGAGTCTCAGTATCCTTGTCCATGCTCTCTATAGCTAGCATCTCGTAGTCGTGCTCGTGACATTCGTATGCTCGCCATGAGTCGTGGAAGGTGCAGTTGGGGTCCCGGAATATTCCTGGAGGAAGATCAATCGTATTTAATGGGTACTTATTCAGTGATTGGGAAAGACAGGGGCCATGGGCCATTTTGCACATTGGATGAAAAAATGGCCCATTTTAACTTTACTATTGATGAAATGGGCAATGGCCCATTGGAAATTCAGAAAATTACCCAAAACTCTGAAAATGGCCCATTGTCAAAGATGTCTTTCCCAATCCCTGCTTATTGTCACGGAAAATAATCAGAGACGTACATTAAAATCAAAGTATAATTCTTAAGTAGATTTTGAAATTTAGGGTAACGAAATATTACTGTAGGAAAGAGGGAGGGAGGCACTGTTTATTTTTCTTATTGGAGAAGAGTAAGGGCTGGTTGGTAAGTAAAGATTATACCTATCGTCACTGCTTATTGAAAATCGGTGAAGTTACAAATATTCGTTTACTAGTATGTCATCCTTTGATCAGAGATAAAGGTATATTCAAAAATTAACTTTTGATTGCAGACATTAATATTTCAGTCCGTTTTCAACAATATATTTTCCATTTTGTGAATTCCCAAGATTTAAGATACCTAAGTGACATCTGCCGTTTTAACATCTTTTACAGGACACCCGTAATCAAGAATCATTCAATTCTTGAAAAGAAAGCTATTTAAATCCTGAAATTCCCTAAAATGGCCACTATGAATGCGAAATAACCTGATAAAATAATGTAACTAATCAACGGCTGCATTAATTCTACGATTTGCTTTCAGGACTCACCCTTATTTGGAGCAACTGTATTTGCAGGACAAACGTAAACAATAATCATTCAATTCTTCAAAAGAAAGCTATTTAAATCCTGAAATTCCCTTAAATGGCCAATATGAATGCGAAATAACCTGATAAAATAATGTAACTAATCAACGGCTGCATTAATTCTACGATTTGCTTTCAGGACTCACCCTTATTTGGAGCAACTGTATTTGCAGGACAAACGTAAACAATAATCATTCAATTCTTCAAAAGAAAGCTATTTAAATGCTGAAATTCCCTAAAATGGCCAATATTAATGCGAAATAACCTGATAAAATAATGTAACTAATCAACGGTTGCATTAATTCTATGATTTGCTTTCAGGATTAACCCTTATTTGGAGCAACTGTATTTGCAGGACAAACGTAAACAATAATCATTCGATTCTTCAAAAGAAAGCTATTTAAATCCTGAAATTCCCTAAAATGGCCAATATGAATGCGAAATAACCTGATAAAATAATGTAACTAATCAACAGCTGCATTAATTCTACGATTTGCTTCCAGGACTCACCCTTATTTGGAGCAACTGTATCTACGGCCAGTCTGGTTCCATCGAGTGCCGTCTGCATCACTTTGGGCACCCTGTAGTCCCCGAGGCCCCTACTGAGTCCCTTCCTGGTGTCAGAGTTCCACTCGAACTCTGAGAAGGGCAGCACTGTGCCGGGAGTTCCCAGGAATGAGCCGTCCAAATCCTTGAGGAAAGCCTTCTTGAGAGCATCACAGTCCATGTCCACACAATCGGCTGAGTTGATCTTACTGTGAAGAAATAATATAACATAGCGGCTGCCCATTGGTTTCAGAGATGCCTATCATCATTAGTCTACACAGTTCCATCTTCCTACGCAGAGCCTAAAAGGCCAGTTTCCAAACTGTCATTTTATGCCTTGCTGCAGAGACTTTACTTTTCTGTGCTGCTATAGTGCCCCTACCGAGTAGAGAGCAAGCACAGAAAACTCAAGGCTATGCAGCAAGGCATAAAATGATAGTTTGGAAACTGGCCTTTTAGGCTCTGCGTAGGAAGATGACACAGTTCATGTCTATACAAACAGACCGATTGATGTACCTGTAAAGAAAATACCCAACAAGAACTGCCTTATGAAACTTACAGAGAAGCCCCCGTGTATTTTACTTCACTGTCCTTGTCAGCACAAACATATTGCTTGTCTTACTGTGGACAAAATGGTGTATAAAGAGAGAAAAAGAAAAGTAAAGGCTAGAACAGTCCTATCCAATTTTCATAGAAGAACTCAGCGTATCATACTACACAGCCATCGGATTATCTACCTTCTAGTCACATAATGTGATGTTTGAAAGGTTTATCAAATCCATAATCAGCTCTGGACAGGATACGAACAGCCAGAACATCCGACCAAACAAGGTTCGTTTCCTCATAATAGCCATATTATAAATCTATACAACAAAATCATTTAAAATTTAATAAAAGGTTTAAACTAAAAGGTAGAATATTGAAGAAATTCAATAAATCGTGCATGTTTAGGGAAGATGTAGTGTTTATGCTTCAAGTACTATAACAAATGAATCTTTCTCTGTTGTGTCCCTGGGCAAGACACTTAATCCACATTGTACTCAGTTCACCCAGCTGTACAAATGGGTACCTGAACAAGGGGGAAGTATGGACCTATACGGTCGAGCGGAGCGCTTGTTAATCGGCGGCACCGAAAATACTATCCCTCCAGGGTAATAATACTCATGGCGCTTTGAGCAAGCTTTGTCATGGATATATGCGCGGTATATGAAAGCTATTATTATATTATTATTATCTTTTCTTCATTTACCGATAACAAAGGTAAGTAGCAAAACGTACCCAACGTTAGGTTCATGTATGAAGATCTTGGTAGAATTGTCCACATTGAAGAACTGAAGGTTCTCCGACTCGATAGGGTGCTGCAGATCATCGTTCTTAGGGTTTGTGGTGATGGCGAAGTCGGAACTGCCCGAGCAAGTTGTCTCGAAGTTTGCAAAGGTGACATCTGAAAATTCCAAAAAATAGTTTTACAGAAGGTGACATCTGAAAATTCCAAAAAATAGTTTTACAGAAGGTGACATCTGAAAATTCAAAAAAATAGTTTTATAGAAGGTGACATCTGAAAATTCAAAAAAATAGTTTTACAGAAGAAGTGTCTTCAAATTTTACTTTATTAATTTTGACAGTATAGAAATTCAAAATGTTTATAAATAAAGTTAGATCAACAAGTTCTTTATTAGGTCATGAAAGTATCAGCAAATATTGAAACGTCGATCATGCAATATGAGTATCCCCAAAATAACCTCTATAATTTAGCATGATTAAAAAATTATTTTCCACAGGGAGTGTCTTAAGATTTTACGTCTACATATACAAAACTGTAAAAAAAAATACTTGTATTTATAAAATATTGATACGTGTCATTTATGTTATAAGTGTACATAAGAGAACATGATACTATTTCTTCATCACTATTTCTCACTAAGTCTTATACTTTATTTTAAGATATACATGTACCATTAATTATATATTCTTTACTTTCTTAACATTCGTTAATTTATCTGTATGCATCGAAATATACTTCAACCAAATATTTCACACTTAGTTTTTGTTCATTCGCAATGTGATTCAAGACTATTCTTCGAATGGAATACACAGCGATAAATGTATCGTTGAAATGACAATAAAGTCAGATCAAATCCCAATACTACTACATAACCATCCTGTCTAAGGGTACGAACGATGAGCTAACTAATCTGTACCCTGGGCTCAGAAGCTAGATTTGCTCGAGCGACGATTAGCCAATCAAATAATTTTCTCGCCACCTTCTCGATAACATTTTTAAAGAGAAAATGATTTGATTGGATATATCTCAAAGCGGGCCGCGCGAACGAATCTAGCTTCTGAGACCTGGGTACAGATTAGTGGAGTTAGCGTAAGGTTCGTACTCTGAAACAGGATGCTGCATAACATAGTTTTTCACAAAGCGAACAAATGACCAAACCAGATGGAGAATTTAATTGAAGACAGGTATGGGTATTGCCAAATAATGGCAATAGCGCATATTCTATTACATACACTTTCGGGTAGTTTGAAGCAAGTGCTTTGGATCCCTTCATCTCTCAGATGACACTCGAAGACACTGACTTTTTTAGAGAATTTGAATACAACTTCTCTGTTGCATATCCCTTCATAGTGCAACGAATGAAACATGGTATAAATCCAGTATCGTTAAAAGAAGAAGGAACTGTCTATCAAGGTTTGAAGGTTCGTTGTGATTACATTTTCAACGAGGCCAAGAAACAAAACATTTCACTTTCCCGAAGAAAGGAAAAGAGGTACCAGGGGACATCATGAAAAATCTAATAAACAACATATAAAAAAGAAAACATGTCTAATGAGAGACAACTCTTATAGTTAAAACGTATAGAAACCCTAGAAAATCCAAAATGTCAAAAAAACAAATCCAAATAAAGGTTTTGTTTAATTCTCAATGTCACGGTCAAGATTATAATTATATGTTTTTCCGAATAAAGGCACTGGTGTATATATGTTATTCGATACAAATCTAGTAGCCCAACAACGTCAAGAGTTGTTATCCCTGGTCTGTCTCTTATCATCACACCGACTTCAAACAGCCTTTGAAGAACTTTAATTTTTCGTCTTGTTCATCTAAAGCTGGGTTTACATGCCGAACATTTACCCCTGGGGGTAAATTTGCCCCCAGGGGCAAAAGTCAAATATTGCATTGCGTTTATATGAAATGAAATTGCAATACCTAGGGGCATTATTTTCTCTTCATATATTGACTTTTATAAGGATATTCAGTTTTGCCCCCTGGGGTATACAAAGTAAAGTGTTACATGACAGGTTTGCCCCCAGGGGTATTTATACCCCCGAGGGTATCTGATTTGCCCTACCTCCAGACCAGGGGTAAATATTTCGCACTTTGCCCCCGGGGGTAAGTATACCCCTCTTAAAAATTGCGTTTACATGACGAAATTGAGCCACCTGGGGCAAAAAATTGCCTTTACCCCCGGGGGTAACTGCACATATAAACGGGGCTTTAGTCATTATACATAAACTCACCGGTTACGCGCATGATCCCGCTGATTGCGTTGTACGCCATGATGCCCGCCCAAGGTTTCTCCGGAGCGTTGTTACCTCCTGCACAGAAGTTGGGCCAGGAGAGTCCGACCTTCCCGTGACCTCCCTGACCCCAGGATCGAGACTGACTGCTCAGAAGAAAGTTGTCATCCGTTCTGTCGACAACGTCATCATCACAATCATACGATGACGTCTTCCCCACGAAGAGCGAATTCTTGGCATGGACGTATTTATTGGACGTTTGATGACCTACGATACTTGGCCCAATAACGAGTGTAAACAAACCAACTCTGTTTTCTATTGAGATAACATTGTCAACTTCAAAGCTTGGAGTGTTTTGAAGGTAGTATCCAAAGTCAATGCTCTTCCATACGACGAAGTTAGAGAACTTGACACATGTTCCACTTGCAACGGTATCAACCGGAAATACACCCAAACCATGCAGACTGGAATGAGCCTCGTTTCCACTCCAAGCAGAAACGTCAGCACAGTCTTCACCAGGAAGATGATATCCGAGTCGCTCACTTCCGGCGACGACATTGTCTCTCAAAACGAGGTTTGTGGAGTCTATCGCCTCGATCCCGCCCTCGAACTCTATGTTGAAGGGTTCCCGCCGGTCCTGGTAAGCTCCCGGCCAGATGGACAACATTACCAGGTTCCGTATAACACTGCTTGCGTCAGAATTCGTTACTATTCCTGGAAATGAAATAGGTACGAGATGATTATGGTAACATAAGCTGTCATCGACTTATCAAAATACCAAAATATCAAACAATGTTCTATTTATCAAAGTTAGTTTTTCGAAACTCGTGCAAGCGTGTGTATATAGAGAATCTCACCCAAGTGTCTTCTGATATCAAATATATCAACACGAGTTGATTAAAGTTACAAATATCCGAGGCTTGCCGAGGATATTTTTACTTTAATCAACGAGTGTTGATATATTTGATATCAGAAGACACGAGGGTGAGATTTTATTTATCATCCAAATCATTTTTCAACAGTTATTAGCAAAAGAATGAACATATCTGAACACAAAACTGTCATTAGACTACTTGAACAGTGAGGTCATTGCATTGTGACGTCATCAACATTATGACATCATAGCATTGTTACGCCATGAACTTTGTGACGTCATAGTATTGTCATCTGTGTTCTAAGTGATGCCAAAGCCTTGTGATGTCATTTAACTGATGATGTAATATGATTATGACGATTTGATTGTAGCGATATCTACAATGTAGATATCGCTTGTAGATATCGCTTGATCTCAGAAAAGCGATATCTACTGTGGTAGTCACTTTTGGATGATAAAAGACTCGCTCTAGCTCGGAGTATACAAAAAATCGTTACATTTTAGTCATACGACACACTTTACAGGGTGATAATCCCTTTCCATTATACATAAATGAAACTGACCAGGTCCGACTGTATGGTGAACAATGTTGTCCTCGATCAAGAAGTCAGATATACCAAAGGCGCCAATTGCCCTTGAGAAGCCGTTGTGGAAAGTGTTCTGTTTAACATAGGAGCCCCTGTCTGCCTGGTTTGTCACGTCCACAAATGCTATTGAGAATCTCGGGTCGTAGAACTCCGTGTAGCCTTCTTGTCCAGTATGGTAAAATTCAACATGTTGAATCTTGGCAAAGCCTACAAGAAGAAGGTGAGTCAGTGCCTTAGAATACAATTTTACCCGAGGTATGGAATAAAGTGTAATAACAGTATTTACTGTGCGGGTCATAGTGACTTTCGGAGACATGGTAAAATTCCGATATAAGCAAGACCTACAAGATATGAGCGAGTTTAACGTTTTCAACAGCATTGACGTTAAATAAAAGATCTTGAAGAAAGTGTGTTTATCAAATTTCTGTGCGCTATATAGATGCATTAGTGACTTTGAGTGGCATGGCAAACGGAAGAATTCAACGTTCTCGAAGTATGTGATTGCTTGGAATTAAGACGATTTAACAGCATTTACGTTATTCAAGTTCCCTAGAAGGTCCATGTAATACAATATTAATGGTATTTTTTGATAATTTATCTTGAAACAACACATTCATGTTGGACACATATTGCGGAAAACCTTATGTCTCTTGATTATTGATTTCTAACTCAAATGCATCCTGTCTCAGGGTACGAACGTTACGCTTACTCCACCAATCTGTACCCTGGGCTCAGAAGCTAGATTCGCTCGCGCAGCCAGACTTGGCATATAGCCAATCAAATCATTTTCTCGTTGAAATTTATCGAGAAGGTGGCGAGAAAATGATTTGATTGGCTGTATCCAAAGTCGGGCCGCGCGAGCGAATCTAGCTTCTGAGCCCAGGGTACAGATTAGTGGAGTAAGCGTAACGTTCGTACCCTGAGACAGGATGACTCAAATGAGACTCACCACTATAAGACTCCGATGCTTTGGCTGTACGGGCCACAATGACTCGAGCCCCGAATGATTGATCATAAAGATCGTCATAGTCAGCCCCGATGATCTTGATATTGCGTGTTAGAAGGCCCACCTTTCCTGATACACTGTAGTTCCAACCGTTTGCAAATTGTTCACTCGCCACTGAAAAGAAAAATCTTTTCGTCTTTGAAAGATATTTAAGAATATAGGGTGATATAATGGAACAGAACTCTGCATTGGGTCAAAAGTCTCTCTCTAATCATTGCCCTTCGAATAACTTACAAAATCAAATTAAAGAAAATTCATCACTACTGCTATAACGATCTGAAATATGTGCTGTGAATGAATTGTAGTCAAATACGTTTTAATTTAATATTTTGGATACACTTTTTGTTAGAATTTAAAGTTTGATGATTTTTCATATTTTGTATTTTTCAAAGTTCAATCACAAATTGTGCCATGTCTGATAGTTCACACTGAATGATCCAATTGATATAGAATTAAATTTTATATACAGCTGCGTACTTCAAGTTAGTTCACTTACCTGCGATTTATAGCGCAAATATCGTGTTATTTGAAATGTCTTCGAGGCATCTTAGCATTAGCTGTTTGAGTGGCATTCTAGTCTATCTTAGCATTGTAAAAACAAAACGGATAATGTTGTAATTTTACCGCATAAGTTAAGATTACTTTTGTGTAAACATGTTCATATGTCATACCTAACAGTTTACCGTTGAAAGTTTTACCAATTTCGAAAACATTACTTTTTATTTCCTCCACAAAAGTCTACATAAGTTTTGAACAGCTTTTAAGTGATGAACAGCTCATAAGTGATGAACAGCTCATAAGTGATGAACAGCTCATAAGTGATGAACAGCTTATACTTGATGAACAGCTTATGGTCGAAGTCATATTTATTCACTTGTACTACGTCAATGTAATTGTGCTGACTTTATTATCAGAAAGATATTTGGAATTTCTAAATTAAGGCCCGATATGACCATACCGAAATTTTGAATTAGTGAATCCAAAATATGGTCTGAGAATTGTTATGTTACACACGGACAATTGGTGATTCCTTGTCAGTTCTCCTGAAATCTTTTCTGTTATTCAATCAACTGTCGTCCATACGAAACCCAAATCACATTTTATTTGCACTAAGAGAGACTAGCAAGTTAACAAATGCAGCTATATGTCAACTCCTTGACGTATAATAATAAAGGACTGGTGACATACACCTGCACTTTTGAGGATTATATTATACGTGTTATTACTAGATATTCAATACACAAAAAGAAATGCCTTCCATTATTCACTAAGAACTCAAACGATCCGAAATTGAAAAATAACAAATGCACAAATTCAATTTTTTTTCTTTTCTTTCAATACTTACATGAATGGGTATATACAAGACTTCCGTTAAGAGTCAGAGTAACGTTGTCAGCAGCAACCTCGGTGATTTTAAAGGTCTCTGTCGCCCATGCGTTATAAGTTGTAGACGATAGAACTATCTCCATATCAACCTCCCAGCTAACTGGTTCAGCTAGAGTTACCGTTCTTGTTCCCTTAACAGCAGTTGACCCCAAGGACGTCCAAGTCACGCCAGGGTCACGTCCATGAAGGTCAAGGCCACCGTATACCGCTGAAATGATATCTTTCAGATAAGATCATATTCTTTTAAAAATTCTATATGGGATACCGATTTAAAGGAAAACAACAACCTAGCTTGGGAAACCTAATTGACCATCGTGAATAAGAGGTCAAGACAGGTAAGGGGGGTCACGTGACCCAAACTTGGTACTGGCTGTAAGCTGAAAGCGGTTCGTAACTAAACGATTTCTTCCCTACCCAGCATTTATGACTCTTTCTGGGCCCTGCTAATAAAACTCGGGTTGCAGACCCCCTTTAAGTGATTTCTGTTAAACATATTCTCTTCCCACATAAGTAGAAGACATTATATACTTGCAAAAACTTTGTCAAAATACCAGGACCTCTCGGGCTTAGAAATAAGTAGCCTGGTTGAATGTAATCAAAGTCAGTTGTGCTGTCAGCGACTCCGTTTAAACAAAATATCAATTCGAGAAGATCCATACACCCTGTATGTTCCGTGAAAAAGTAAGATCATTTCTGAATAATGAACTGAATAGGTTCATCAACAAGCAACTGCAAGAAGTGTTTTCATTGGCTGAAATTCTGTAGATAGTTTCTATGCAGCTAGCCGCTAGGGGAATATGAGGGAAGCCAGAGAGGTGTTCGTATTTTTACAAAGGTACGTGAGGACCTTATTGCTTAGTGGGGATAATTTTGGGGAGAGGATCCTGTTAGATAGAATATAGAGTATAATTAAAATCAAAGAAAAGATCACTTACCCATGACTTTGGAGCCAAGCGTTGGACCATCGTTAACCGGAAATATCGGTGATTGGTGAGAGCCATACAAGAATATATTAGCAACTCCTAAGAAGGGCGTATGATCCCATCCTATTACCAGTCTTCCAAAGATGATAATGAAATTTGCGTGTATCTCGAAATTTGCATTAGGGTCGTTTTCTATTTCAAGCCCTCCTTCGATTATAAGGGTGTCAAACGTAGGCAGCGCCTCATCGGCAATTATCCAGTACTCTGAAATGACCAAAACGAAACAAAAAGTTAGAATAATCAATTGATTTCATTTGGCCAGCTTGTTCAGGTCAAAACACAACAACGAATTCATAGTACAAGGTCCTTCACTGGAATTCAGAGGACAAAATCGTTAGTCTCAAACACTAAGGCGATTTCACTAGATAATATCGGTCACATCAAAACACTACCTAAAATTCATTGAAGATATCATTTGGGAAAATCATAGCTCAATTGAAAATTAATCACATTTTTAAAGTGACATGACAATAGTTTGAAAAAATTGCTGACATGGCCCTGGTGAAGGAAACTGTAATATCGTACGTTTTGATCTGAGGCTCCTCACAGTTGGGGAAATCGCTTGAGTGAAATGTACTGCAAGCCTACGGCCACAAAGTATTGAAATAAAACTACTTGATTTAATTTACCAAATCTAAATCGACAATAAGAATAACTTCAATTATGATGATGATTGTAAGTGGATTAGCGATGTATTAGTAATGTCCTTTCATTATCCGTTCCAATAAAAAGTCAATAGAACATTCACTTTAAGATGGAATCCTCCTACTTACCAATAGGAATGGTGACATTTTCGCCATTGACAGGCTTCATGAAATCTCTGAACTCCCACGTGGAGTTGCGAGACCAGTTGGAAGCCGTTTCCGGTTTAGCAATCACTGTGTCCGGCTTTGGCGGAGTGATACACTTTCTGTAGTAACAGCGGAACGACTGCATTGCAAAGCTTCTGTCGGAGTCGTACGAAGTTGCGGCCCTTTTGGATCGTTTGAGCCCAGATACTGACGAAAGAGAAATGATTTCATCTATACACAATAATAAAATTGGTATGACAAACAAACTTGTGTCAATAATAATGTCAAAAATAATGTTCAAAACGTCAAAATGACAACAGACCTATCGTTACGTGGGTCGTGTGGTCATTGACAAACACAAAACACTAACCCTTAAATAATGCACTAAGGCAACCGTAGTGACCCAAGTTCATTTCACTCAGTAATTAATCGTCAACATTATACTGATCAATGATTTCAAATCATTATGAATTCTAATTTTAAAACTATCCATTTTTCTCACTCTAGAAATCATTTGTAAAACTGATACTGACCTACGTATTTTACGCGGCTGTTTTCATAAACCCAACTTCCTGTCTTCGCTGTAGCAGGGTTGAATGCTGACACCGTTTCATTTACGATTGTTCCTCCAACAATAAATCGGTCAGGCCGTTCTGCTTTCTGGGCCATCGTGATATACTGGTTGGACTGAAACAGAAAAATGAACAGATAAATATAAGAAGTCGGAGAATAAAGTAATAAATTGTTTGTACAGATTTAAAGGAAGGACATTTATAAGTTTATGTCTTCAAAAATTTCCAAATTTATTAAATTGGTTTAAACGAATACATATCTTGCGCAACGGTTAAACCTCATTTTAATCAAACAGATAATACACAGCTATAGTATTAGATGTCACAAATCAAGCAGAAAGTTATGCCCTCGTTCTTTTTCGGCCATGCTCTGAATATTTTACGGACGATATTTTTTGTTGTGTGACATGAAGAATTGTCTGAAAAAAAAACCATAACGCCTAGAAAAAAGCTTATTTCCGCTCCTTCAATATCAGGTCCTATACCTATACTTATATGTACCTATATTTCCAACCAATACAGGTCATCAAATTTAAATCAAACCAAACGCTCCTATTATATCTTTTTCGGTTGGAGACGATAACATTATTAGCTACTTATATACATTGCTACACGACGCATTAATGATGTCAGGGTATCAAAAGAACACGGATGCTGATGTAACGACGGTATCAACACAAAAACTACTCAAAACAAACCTCAAACTGATAGAAGACTCCAGAAAAGCTGATATTTGTCAGTTGCTCAGCATTCACGAACTCCATAACATACTCCTCTCCATCGACCACCACGACCATCCAGCCCGGTTTGTGACTGATACGCTTCAAGCGGAACTCTCCAATGCTTGTACCGTGCTGGTTGGTCAGGGAGATGTTCTTGCCCTCCAGACTCCGGGGGTTGACATTGTTGAAGGCGAATCTGTGAACAGAAAGGGTAAAGTGATAGTGCTATATATCAACCTTCTAGCCACGCAAGGTCTTCCAAATCGTATCACCTTGTGTGTCCCGCTGGAAGGGTTTACAAGGACAATTGTAAGCCCTTAAAAGAGGGATTGCAACGAAACCAAAACACATGTTTTACAGTTTAAAACTATTCGAAGTTGACATTTTCTCACATACCATAGCGGGACTCGAACCCGCATAACGTTACCATATCCTCGCTTTCCTGGTTTCTCCTCATATATTTTTTTTGCTATATCGAACAGATATGTTGAAAAAGTCATTGATTGTTTCTTTATGAAACTAATATGGAGACATTTTCCTGCTTTGGCACGTAATTCATGAAATAAAGATGATTTGAAAAATAGGCCAAAATAAATTAGCTAAATTTACATTTATGTGTGGTATACACTCATACATGTAAGATACATTTGGTACATCAATTACACAAGACTTGAGTGGGTTTATCCCGAGTCACCTTGCTTTGTTGTATTTATAAATTGTGTAACCATAAGAATATCAACAATTTTAAAAAACGTCATAGTAAGTCTAATCAGCAATACCTCGAAATAACTGTCTTATAATATAAAATTCGCTGTCAATGAAAATGCTTATAAAGATTGAACAGTAGGCCTAGTCTACCTTTAGATTAACAATTTGAAATAAATGAACAAACCTGTGAAACCGGACCGTGTTGTCACACACACTTCCATTGATCCCAAGACTGAATGCCTCAGTGACGCTACATTTGGAAGGAGGAAGTGTAGGCGTTGTGGGAATAACAGACTGTCCGGCACTTCCGGTCAGTGTTCCGTCAATATCTTCAATGACCCCTTCATAATCCCAGGCAAAGAACACCTTCCTATCTGCATTCTGGAACGAAAGAGCCTCTGTTTTGTACAAGAAACCTCCGCATTGGTCGGAACATGTTCCCGATATTCTTGTAAATTCGAATGCAGCACAGCCGTTGCGGTCGAAGTTCTCAAACGTGACATCTTTTACCAAGAATCCGTTCTGGTAAGGCAACACGATCCCGCCCTTGGTACATGACCCGGATGGTCTGAGGTCGTCATGGTAACCAGCTATGAGACCACCTTTCACCAAGGGTCCGTTAGCTTCATCATATTGGGGAACATTGAAGATTTGCTTCCCTTCATACCCTGCCTTCTCGTTGTTTACCAGCACGAAGTCTATGAACTGTAGCGACCCGCTATTGACGGCTTCCGCTCCCTTTTCACAGTTCCAGGCTGTTAGGCTTTCGAATTTTGCGGCAAGGGCGTCGGCGCTGGAAGAACAGCTTCCACCAACCTTTGGGAAATAGTCCTCAAAGATCCAGAGTCCGAACCAACCGAAGGAATGGGCGGTGTTGTTCTTGAACTCTCCCAAGGGCACGTGTTTGCAACATACGGACTTTGTAAACGACGGACCTTCTGGGTGGGTATGCATCCTGTACCAGAATCCAAAATGGCTGCCGCCAGCTGCTGCATTGTGGGAAATGGTATTGTTTGGATTTGTCACCCAGAATGTTGCCGGTGTGATGTCATCATTCAACAGACTTGTGCTTGCCCTGACAAAAACTCCCAGGTTATACCTGATAGCATTCCCAGTCTCTATCCCGTCTTCAAGGAAGAACGCGCCACCCTTGACATCATACAATACGTTGAACTCGACGTTTGTGTTGTGAGTTCCGTGAATGTTGACTGCTCTGTTGAACGCTCGATGTATTGAACAACCCTTAACGTAAGAACTCGACATGTCACCGTTAAGATGGAAGTGGATTGGGTAGCGACCGAGTCTGAACGCTTGACCGGCGTGGGTGACTTCTACAAAGCTTATTCGCGCTATAGCGAGGTCCTCGTCTTTACGAGGTGCGTGGATCATAATCGAAGAGCCGAACTCGTCACTTCCCATTTCAGCACCGAATCGGCCGAGGAAACATGTCTGCGTCGCAAACTCTCCTGTTAAAGGAAGAACATGAAATATTTACATTTTCGTATCCACACAACATACAACTTTCTACACAAAGAATTAGCATTAAAACCAGACAAAAGGTTTATGAAACGTTTCAAAGCCCATTTAAAAACAAATTAGTTATCATGTCTAACAATATTATGAATTCGAACAGTTTATCAAAAATAATAACAAAAAAGGATATTTCATAATCACGCTAATGTTAAAATGTCGAGAATGATATCGCAAAAAATTCCTCATTCCCTATAGTGGGCTCTAACTGGCAATTTTCAGTTCCTTGAAACCCTTAAATCTGAAGGTAACAGAAGCAGATCAAGTAATGTTGATTAAGCCTCTGTTATATTACGCCGAGTTTGTGGGATAGAATGGAAGACGCCTGATTGGAAGCAATCAAAATTTGTTGTGCAATCAGCGACGCTGTTCTTAAATCATCATTTTGGCTTCTGAAACAAGGCAAATGCATTGTGATATGAACCACTCTTTCCATGTGAGAAGCCTTGTAATTTGACATTGTGATGAACGTTTTTTCCGCAAGGGGAAACTGCCGGAACCCACGGATTTCGGCGTAATTGAACAGAGGCTGTATCAACATTGATCTGCCTCTGTGGGGGAGAGAATGAGAAGGACGAGGCGGTCAGGGGAGTGTTTTCATTGGAAAGGTAATTATTAGAGGTTGAGATATCTACCTGTATTAAAGCCTGAAGGACACGCTTCGATCTGGTCATCCCACTGTATATCTCTCGCCCCTCGCACGACCACATTGTGAGTCAGCAGACCAACCTCTGCTCGGAAGTCGACATCGAATCCGTTGCTGAAGCTTCGGGTGATACCAATATGGGTGTAAGTCAAGGCCGAATCTAAGGTCAAGGTCACGTTATCAGCATAAATGCCGGTGATCCTGCGAACCTCGTTTTCGCGTTGGCTATGACGCGGACCAGTGGTTGCTATGACGATCTCGTCACCTATTTCCCAGTTGACCGGATGTTGAAGAACGATCGTATCGGTCTTGTCGGCAGTTTGGGCCAGACGAGTCCATGTGACTGGAGTGATTCGACCTGAAAGAAGGGCAATAAGTATAAGAATAACGTTAGGTATCATTTAAAGGTTTTTATGTTTCAGTCACTGAATTAGAAGCAGTCATTAGTTAATAAATGCAGTGGCACGTTTTATAAGGAGCTAAGGCATCTCACAAAATGTAAACAAATGAAAACTGATTTTAAGGAAATCAATTTGAAACAACAAAAGGAGCCATCAACCTTAGGTAACATAATGGTTAAACTACAAGAATGTATATTTCCCTAACACGGATGATTATAAAAAAGTTACACATTCATAGCTACCAGCAGGGAAAAATACCATTATATAAACTAATATTCATTTGAGAAAATTACAATTACTAAAGCCAACCCCCAATCAAGGGAGGCAGAGTATTTGGGGTATTTTTTGGCAAAGGAAATTCGAGGGCACAATTTCTGTTTATTCACATGCCTGTAATTGATTATTACTTCATAGTACCCATAAAGTATGTTATTTTAAGGATTGTTTTACATGTTTTGTGCCTCTATCGATGTATAACAGCAACAAATTGTATAAAATCGTTAAAGGGATCTGTCTGATCGGTGTCTATCTGTAAGGCGGAGTACACTAGAAGACGATAAAGAATGTTTACATAATCGTAATCTTGAAACTTTCAGATGACAGTAACTTAGTAACATGTTTATAATGGTTACCATGGAGATCCAGGATTCCCTCTCGCACTGCCAGAGTTTTAGTTCCATATATGGGCAATTCAGGGGACCGGAAGTTCCCATGCATTGTGATGATAGCTTTGTGTTCGAATGGCTTTTCTTCCGTGCCGACCTGTAAAACAAAAAAGACACAATGCCGATTAAAATGTCCAGGACCTTTTGATTCTTCCTTTTCACCACACTGTCGTCGATAATGCTTAATTTCTGTACAAATAGAAGACCAAATTATTATTAATGTCATTTTGCTAGTTCGTGACTTTTTAGATTTTAGTAATTAAAACAGAAGCTCGTTACGTATCCTACCTGTAATTTGGTGTGTATTGAAAAGTGTTTAAATGTTGTATTTACTGATGGATAAAATGCCATAATTACACACATTTTGGTCAGGATTTTTGCAAATCGCAAGTAAATCATGTTCCCAATATTCACCTGTAATCTGCCCCCGTCAGTAAATGCCATATTTACACAAATTTTGGTCAGGATTTTTGCAAATCGTAAGTAAATCATGTTCCCGATATTCACCTGTAATCTGCCCCCGTCAGTAATGAGGATGTTCTGTGCTTGTAGTTCTACGTCCACCTCATCAAATATTAACCAGCCACCTGGGGGAAAAAATGTATTACCTTGAATTCCAAAAATAAATAGATTATCACCTTGGATCAGAAGCATTTTGAGGACAGGTATTTTACAATATGGCATCATTATGAGAAATGATTCTCACTTCTTACTTTGGATAAGAAGCATTTTGAGGACAGGTATTGTACAATATGACATCATAATGAGAAATGATTCTAACGTCTTTGGATAAGAAGCATTTTGAGGACAGGTTTTGTACAGTATGGCATCATTATGAGAAATGATTCTCATTTCTTACTTTGGATAAGAAGAATTTCGAGGGCAGGTTTTTATAACTATACAATAAGAAATCATTATGGGGATAAGTTATTACTTTGAATAAAAAGCATTTTGAGGACAGTTTTTTTTTAAACTATACAATATGAAATCCAAGTGATGATTGCTTATTGCCTTGGACAAGAAACATTTTGAGGACAGGTATACAAAATATAATAATTTTCATAGTTAGTCCTCATCTTGAATAAGAAGCATCTTGAGGACAGAGCTAGACATTTCTAACTATGATACTTAGTCCTCATCCTCAACGAAAAGTATCTTTAGAACGGATATTTCTTAGTCCTTACCATCAATGAGAATTACCTAGAGGACAGGTATTTCTAACTATGATAATTAGTCCTCACCTTGAATAAGAAGCATCTTAAGGACAGGTGTGTCCACGTCCAGTAGAAGAATCTGACCCTTTGGAACCACAACCAGATCCCCTTCAGTGGGGGGATCAAGTCCTCCCCACGTATACCTTGAAGACCATACGTCGATGTACTCGAAATCTGCACCATCCTGGAAGAGAAGTTTACAAGGCTAAAATTCTGGGTTTGTGCTGATTTCCTAACATAAATCTCTTTTACGCCAGTACCAGATAATATTGCAAAACAAATATAGAATATAGTTTTTTTTAAATTTCTCACCTGCTTTGCTTTACCGTTACCGCTAACTTCAACCACGACTTTAGTTTTCTGTGACTTGGATGCGCCGGTGGTACATTCGATTGAATTTGAGTTGACATTAGTGACAGCACAACTTGACCCGCCAATGGTTACCGTCACTTGGGAAGGGTCACTCCTGGAAAGAAATCGGTAACAATAAGTGTTGGTGTAACAATCATCAGGGCAAGTTTGAGAAATATCAATGTCAACATGGACGTCGTGCCGGGATGACGCGTTGTGTACCTGGAATAATGCATTTATCGTAATGCAGAATCATGATTGGCAAAAGATTTCTATTATATACATGTGTATGTTGGTTACTTTTGAGTTCAATCTGTAAATTGAACAATTTGCCATAGAGGCAACATGCCAGAGAGGGGTTGTTACAGTTAATGCTGAACTTGTTTCGTAATTAGGGAACTCTAATTCGTTTTGGCTTTTTTTCCAATTCTGAGATTTTGAAGTTCATACTGCTGTAACTACCGACTTTTGTTAAGGGGTGGTCAGAGAAGGTATTTGTTCATTTCCCTTGTAAGAATCGACTTACTCACATTACATACAATAATATTGATTTTCCTTACTGAGCAAAACTAAACATAATTTTGGACATTGGATTTTATTAATGCAAATATCCCCAAATGTAGATAAGTCAATATATGTTTATTAATGAAGTTTGAAGGCCACAGGCCCAATGACCACATCAATACCAAATATACACAAATATACATAGTTAATGTTAATTAAGAAAAACAGGTCGTTGAATAAAAGCTCCTTTCTGATGATGATTAGAACATATCATTTCATTACTTTTGCTGTGGTCTTCTTTCTTAAAAGACAATATTTGCTTGAAGAGTAATTTGGAGTGCTTATTTTTCTTTATCATTATATCGTACAACGCCTGTGCCCTACCCGAACCCGGGGCGCGTTGCCTGAACTTGTACACTGTATCCCTTGATATGTAAAATCAGTTTATAAAACGTCTGTGTCTTCACCGAAGTAGTTGATTGATAATGAAATGAGTATTCTCTGGCCTGGTACCCCTCCTTCGGCTGTAGCAGCCAGTATATAACTCTATCGCTCGGGAAATCAAATTTTACAGTGACTCGCGTTTTTAAACAAAACAAAATGTCTCCTTGGGTATTTATCTCAACGGCTATGGCTTACCCCAAGTGGTCGATTGATATTGAAATGAAAATTCCTCGACCTGTCCCCCTTCGATAGACTTAGCAGTTTATACACTCTATCGCTCTCGCTCGAGAAATATCATTTTACAGTCACTCGTGTTTTAAAAACAACATGACATCTCTTCTTGCATATAAACCTCTATCTAAACCACAACTTGTGTCCTACCCGAAGCTGGTGCCTGAAATCGTTAGAGTGGTCCCTCCCCCTGTTCCTCCTCGGGCTGGCGTTACATCACTGACACTGGCTGTCAGCGACCTCTTGTAGGTGTAAGCCTGGCTTAAAGTGTCCTCAATGCCGTTGACAGTGATTACCACGTCACACATTCGGGATTTTGTCACTGAAACTGTGTAAAAATTCACGTATTAAGATAAATTCTAATTTGCATGATTTTTCTCGTTTCTATGGCCTTGACAAAATTATATGATCTATCTAATGAGGCAAAAAATGTCTTTTAAAACTGCTTAAGTCTGTCCATACAGTTATAACACTTGATTGTTATAGAAGAACTTCTCGAAGGAATTATGAAGATACTCTTTTATCTTAGATTATTCTACATTTTCAAACTAGTTAAAGTCATATTAACCACCTTAAAATGCGTTTCCAAATATTTAGTCAGTAGAAGAAAAATTAAATAATTTTCAGACACCAAGAACCGATTTGTTTTTATCACGGACAAAGTCGCTAAAACTATTCTTAAGGAAACCACCCCCTTTAACTTGCCGTAGCTAAAAACAAACCCATCGTCAAATTCGTCATCGTTATTTGTAATTTCCCTTATCTATTTGGACGTTCAAAAATTTCGAATGGAAAATTTAAAGTCTGTTACACTTTGTAATCTGTAAACGATCATCGAAATAATAATTTTATATTTTTTTAATATATATCCAATACATAATTTTATAAAATATTGAATATCTCATATGATTTAAAAAAATCTAATTCTTGATAATTCTCAGTTACTTGTTGAAAGTCCCTCGCGCGGGTTAAAAATGACTATCCCTTTCATTCACGACTACCCTTGTTGCTGGGACTGAAAAGAACCAACAAATGCAATATTTTCTCTAGATAAAGAAAACCTTTCCTTCATCAGTAACTGAAATTTGAAATTGAAACTAATGGAAAACCCACTTGAAACTGAAATCCAAAAAAAATAAACATTTACCAAAATGTTCATGTCCAAACGTTCATGTTTTAATATTATGAACACAGCTGAATTTCGAACGCGAAAGTTGTACCTAATGGCAAACACATTTGAAACATGTTACAATCTTACATCTCAAAAGAATTATGCATGTTCTATACACTTGGTTCATGTAAATGACAGTCTGATTAAAATCGGCCTAGTTCCGAGGAATAAAATATTCAAAATATTAACTGCACGGAGACATTGAATCCTCTACACTAGGTCTGACCGCACCCTTGTAGCTTGCCTGTTTAATACCAGTAAAGCGCAGCCGAAACCCAGTCGTTAGCAGACCAATCACATCAACTCGTTTAAAACACCGCTGGCAGCGATCATATTCAAAGCATGGTTAACAGGAGTTACTTGCCCCTAGCTTGATACCGAAGGCTTTTGCCGGCGGCTTATGATTGGTTAGCTCTGTAAACGTCAGAACATGCGACTTACTGGGCTGCCGTCTGACTCAGTGGAGAGGATACCATATCGAAATAACATGTTCAATTCCCATAGAGTCAATTTTTTCAAACTTTTACTCGTCGGAACTAGGCAGATTTTAATCAGACTGATGTAAATGATAATGACAAGCAGATGAAACTTACGCTTCTCCGGAGTAATACAGATGAACTCCGTGGCCGACTGGGCCGTCCCTTCAGCTGGTAGGCAGAAGTCTCCACATATTGTAGCGTTTGTTGCGTTCACGGCAAACCCAGTACCAGCAATGGTAACCGTTTGTCCGCCGGCTATTCCTCCTGGAAATAAGTGAGTGAGTGAGTGAGTTATTGTTTTAAGCCGCTTTGACAATATTTCAGCCTTTAGCGGCGTCCTGAAAATAAGAAATCGATTTGTGTTTATTCACAAATATTTTCGTTTTTTTAAATGTTATATATGTACTTTAAGACCATGCGTGAAAATGTTACAAAAACGCTGTACCTTTATCAAAATTTTCTTTTGAGTATCAAAACTTGGATAAGTCGCAAAGTTTAGAACTTATATCACGGTG
The DNA here is from genome assembly GCA_916613615.1 of Steromphala cineraria. Classification (NCBI taxonomy): domain Eukaryota; kingdom Metazoa; phylum Mollusca; class Gastropoda; order Trochida; family Trochidae; genus Steromphala; species Steromphala cineraria. The sequence goes on from OU744737.1 coordinate 19,960,022, forward strand.
TCTATCAACTAGATATATCAGGACAAAAATACTCGACTCAACCACAGCATTTCTCACTACAGTTTCAAAAACATTATTTGGTGTTACTTATATTTTTCAATTATTTGAAAAATAGTGATTTTGATAGAAAAGCCTTACAACTCGAAAGAATCTTCACTTACCCATGTTTGGAGAGATTCCCGTGGCTTTCATGCTGTAGGTAACAACAACGTTGTTGTCCGACGCCCCCTTCCCTGTCACGACTACTTTGATGGCGTGGTTTCCGGTTTCCTTGTCGCCAAGCGTGCAAGTGATTGACACAGTGGTTGCCGCGGTGACGCCACAAGAGACACCTCCAATGGTGACTGTATTTTCTTCATCTACGTCACTGAACTGTGTACCCGTAATCGTCACAGAGTCGCCTCCGACTCCGTTAGTAGGCGATACAGATACAGTTGTCGGCGTTGCTGCTGAAGAATATTCGAACGATTCTACCGCATACGTTGTCGACGATGACGTTACAACAACGTCAATGACACCAGCAGAGTGGGCCGGGAACGTACATGTTATATTTCGTGGATGAACACTCACGATATCGCAAGTTTGGCCATCGACTGTCACGGATGTCGAAGCAGGGACAAAGCCATTACCTTCAATTACGACGTCCACTTCTCCAAAGGTGCTTCCAAGAGAAGGGTTGATCGACGTTATGTTCGGCAAGCTTTCAATTGTTTCTGTCGTGTAGGCTCGTCCCATGCCGGCTACACGGACATCCGGTTTGTGCGATCCTACAGGGACGTCTCCTACGTCACATTCGATTGACGTATCTGTCAGATCCGTGACATCGCATGGCGTACCGCCGATCGTTACCATTACGTCAGCTGTCGTGGTTCCAAAATTTGTTCCGTTGATGGTTATGGTTGTCTCAGGCAAAGAGACAACATCAGGAGAAACAAGTGTCACAGTAGGAGTAAGTGTTTCTGAGTAGGTGAAATTACTAGAAGATGTTGCCGGAATGTTCGTACCTCCAGCACTAACCGTTAACGAAATCGGATAATCTCCCGCAATACCCGGAGGTGTAGAGCATATCACTTGAGTATAGTTCATGTTCTCTATCACACATTCATATCCGTCTATCAACACTGTCACGTCATCTCCCGTGCCCTGGAAACCAGAACCGGAAATGGTGAGACTAGATCCGCCGGCAGTGGAACCGGAAGTTGGATCAATGGACTCGACTACGGGTAGGAGAACAAAGCGTCTGGCGAGATCTCCGAGAAGAGCGATAGCTGCGTAGCCCCTGTTGTCCACTCTTATTGACCATTCTTGAGGCACAGCAATGACTGGAGAGGTCGAGGGGTCCATAGTGACTGTCAGGGATGTTTCACTGCTCGGCGCTCCTACACTTCCTTTGGCGTCTCCAACTGTCACCTGGTTAAAGAACTTACATTTTAGATCATAATGTACAGACATTTGACAAGGTTTACGTTTATGTTTATTAAGAATTGGCATTTAAAATACACGACTTTCAGACCACAACTTAATCAAAATGAATCATCACTAGTAATAGTTGTTATGCAGAAAAATCTTAGAAAGTTAAAGATTTATCTTTAAATGTATATCAGTGGCCAAAGAATTTTAACTTTGTCATACATCATAACTATCAATTTCCATCTTTTCGCCAAAATCATTAAAAGACAATTTCACATATCTTTATAGGATACTCCTAGATTAGACTGACGCTGCATGTTGGCTGTCGGGGCCACACACACAAACAGAATGTTTGAATCTATTTGCACGTAGGGAGAAATAATTATTTAAGCTATAAAGACCTTATTCTGACAGCTTGTAGAACTGAACCCAGTTCCGTTGATCATGATCTGGTCGGCTGATGTTCCATCCCTGTGGCTGATGGACATCACAATGGGAGAGCTGCAGTTCAGGAACTTGAAGTTGAACAATGCGTTGTCTATAATTTCCGGTTCCGTTTCAGAACAACCGTCGACCGGTTCTACTGTTCCAGGACAGGACGCATCGGGTGAGGGGTCACTTCCGCCTGAAAAAGATGTCATCTTATGATACAGTCTAATTAAAATCGACTGTGATTCGAGGCAAAAAGTGTAAAAATATTATCTCTAGCGGGGTTCGAACCTCACCCAGCCCGGCTTTCCTCTCACTCACAGTCTAAAGGCACCCCTATTACCCACATGTTCTGACACAAGCTCTCTAGTCAATCGAAAGGAGCAGAGTGAAAGCTTTCGATATCATACTACGGGCAGGTAACTCCAGTGTAGCATTCGTTATACATAATCGTCGCTAAACGCTATTTAAAAACGAGGATGTGATTGGATAGCTTACGACTGGGTTTGTCTGCGCTAAACTGGTTATAACGACACGCGATAGAGGTGGGTTCATTCAGACCGAGACGGAAAGGATATCCCGAATGGTTCGAGCCCCAATAGAGACAATATTTTTGATATTTTATTCCTCGGAGCACGGCAGATTTTAATCAGACTGTCTTATTATATTGCTCGAAAATGGTTTTCAATTCCTGTTATTCGTTGAGACATTGAAAAATTTTACTTTTTCATTCAGCAAAATCATTGTTACTACTCCTGCCAAACCTTATCAATTAAGATCTCATTTTGGGCTGTTCTTTGTTGTCAGCTAAGGCCCTAGAACTATGGACTAAACTAAATGAGATCCAATCTTTCTCAAATGAACTAACATTTCGAGTCTACACAATTATGTAAAATGGACACGGAAGAATGTCCCAACAAAATGAAAATGTTATACACTGTTATACAACAAAACATCTAGCATTTACTTTATTATACGTTAGATATGGTTGCAAAATGAGGCATGGTCAGATCACAAAGCATCATTACTAAATGCAAGGAAGGTAGAACCGGTTTTTTTTCATATTAGAAATATCATTTGAATAAATATTGTAAAATTGGAATTCACATCAACAAAAGTTTTGTGCACTAACGTCCGCTATTTTAACTCACCGGGTATATACTGTGCCTCCTGGCCCGCTACAACTAGTTTCAAGACTTGAGTGTGTGACGTCATATCCGTTACAGTGACCTTGCCCTTCATTGAAAAGTCGTCTTCATCAACGTAACCGCTCCAGTATGGGAACTCTCCTTCCTTCCAGAATGTATACTTGTACTGGCCTGAAGACACAATATGATCACTGGTCGTAGAATGTTAAACACAAAGCAGTTCAAACTTTCATGAGGATACCGAATATATGTTTCTTTAAATATTTTGAAATACAGGGCAATACTACATTTCTAAATCACTCTTACAATGAACATATGCAAAGGATAACATTTTGGTGGGAAATCGGCATATATCCAAATGATTTCTTGATCTATATGCTTTCAAAAATGTCAAAATATTAAATACATTTATGACAATTAGAATTAGATAGATAGAGAATCCATTTGCTGGTGAAGAAAATATGCTGTAACTTTCTGTTGAGATTTAATCATTACACTTATTTTAATTATTATAGAGAAATGATAATTATCAAACAATAAATCAATAGAAAAATACTATTCACGTAAACAGAATACTTCAATCACCCTGTCCTTTTCCCCCCTTTTATTTCGAGGTATTTGAGTTATTGCTTTCACGAAAGAGGTTTTCCACATACCATTCCTAGTTTTAGTAGGACCTGAGCTGAACCCGTTGACCTTTGGGTCGATGGAGCTGGCACTCACGGTCTCTTCGACCCTGTACCCAATGTTGGCAACAAATTTGGGCGTGGTCCATGAAAACGTGATAACGTCCCCAACATTGATTTCAACACTGCTAGGATACCAGGCGTACCCCTTTCCGTAATCTGAAACATCATAATGTTATTAATATCCTTTTTGATTACATGTATATTCTGATTAAGTCCTAGGTTCTATTTGAAGACGTATTCCGTATTGCACATTTGTATTACTATCCTAAGTGTTCACTAAGGGTACATATATATGATGATTAACTTGACAAAGGTTCACACGAATAGTTTGCAAACTGTTCGCAGGCAATGGGTACTTTATTTTAAACAGTACTGTACTCACACGTATGCGAGCCACTATTGTCCACTTTAATGTCCCGTCCGGTTCTCTCTATGGTACACACAATCTTCGTGCTGAGGATGGTCTCTGGCACACATTCATGTGGTCCGAACTTGACCTTGGTCAGCTGAGCGTCGTTCACAAAGCCTTCCCCTGTTATGGTCACCTTTGTCCCTCCAAAGAGTGACCCTTTCGTAGGGTAGATATTGGTGACCTTCAGGTTATAGTCGATATTCGCAATTGTGTTGGTCCTGAGGATGTGAGGAAGATAAGAAATTAAGCATGTGGTGAATACGTAGTTTGACATTGAACAGTTCTTAGATGTTTGTATAGGTACAGATCCGTGCCAGTTATATTAGGACAGTGATGTTTTTCCATAGAGTTGCATGTTAAATTAGTGTAGCAAAAATAATGTTCATGAAAAAGGTTCTTGTTGTATTATAATCAAACTTGGCAGGTTGAATTTAAATCATCTCAGCTTTAAGTACATAGTTTATATTTCATTATCAGATTATTACTTATGTAACGTCACCAGATTTACTGATTTATGTACAAAACTAAGACACCTGTCCCATAGATCGCCATCATAAACCTATTCACAATTATGTACATAATTTGATTGAATTACTGTCATTCCTTAGATAATCGATTGAACATTAAACAAAAATTATGTTACAAATGTGCATACAAGAACAAAATCCGACGGAAATTAAATGAGTGAAAATTATTTATGCTACACCAATTTTACATGCAAGTCTATGGAAATAACGTCACTGTCCAAATATAACTGGCACGGGTGTTGGTAAGATATTGGTGGAATATTGTATTGTGTAAATTACACTAGAATTTATGATAGTGATCACGCTTCTGTCGAAGTTGACAATTACCTTAGTTCGGCATATCCGACGTCTTCAGAGACCCTGAGTAGCAGGGGGTAGGAACCTGGTTTGTTAGGTGGCAGGGTGGCGCGGATGACGGTGTCAGAGTAAGTGGAGATGTTCACCACCACACCGCCTAGTGTCAGTGGATCAGATACTCCCGCGGATGCACCGAAGGACGTTCCAGTGATTGTGATAGAGTCTCCTCCTGGTTCACAATGAAATGATGATTAGAAAATATGATAATGACGATTTAAATGATAATGGTAATGATGATTTAAATGATAATGGTAATGATGCTTAAATGATAATGGTGATGATTTAAATGATAATGGTAATGATGATTTAAATGATAATGGTAATGATGATTTAAATGATAATGGTAATGATGATTTTAATGATAATGGTAATGACGATTTAAATGATAATGGAAATGATTATTTAAATGATAATGGTAATGATGATTGTTATGATAGCTGTGGTGATTACAGCAATAACGTTCCTTGAATATTGAAAACAAAGGTGATCTTTCAACTTCACCTTTCTTATGCACCGTGCATTTTCAAACTCTGAACTTTCAAATACATACATATCAAAAGTTGAGGTGACCCATAACCTTTTATGCACAGTGCATATCTATACCTGAGCTTTCAAATACTTAAATATCGAAATTGAGGGGATCCTTAACTTTTTCTACTGAGTAATTATATCTTAAATCTATATAATTTTATATTCTAAATTGTTCACTGATAATTGAACGTTAATGCTTAATGTGTTATTTTGAAAGTGTCAAAAATCTCATTACACAAGCCAATCATACATAGTCAGAGGATAAAGTATTAAGATTGACATAAAATCCATTGGCGGGAATTTTGTTTGAACACCTTTAATTCATTTTGTGCCCCTTTAAGGTACGCAGCTGTATATCATTGTATGCCAGTGGCATCATGTGAGTCTTACCAGCTACAGAGCTAGCGGTGGCTGACAGGAAGGAGATGACAGGGGTTATCTTAGAGATGTAGGTGAAGCTGTCCGAGCTGGTCACGTCTCCCCCGGGCTGGGAGATCACCACCGATGCTGCACCCCCTGCGGTCGAGTCCTGAAAGAGCATCAAGTGTTCATCACCACTGTGAAATACACCATTTTCAAAGCAAAACAATTTGGTTTGAAACCAAACTTCACATACATTCAAAATGATCTGAAGAAAATATATAACATTGACAAATAAACTGTTATTCGAATTGCAACAACTCAAAATATATGAAATTTTGGTCATCCTGCCCTTTACTATTCAAACACTAATCACTTCTTCTTTATATGCCTTTTTACCATTGTAATTGGAAATTTGATAATATTATAACCTGTGCATATTTGTATGTATGCAAAATTCGGCGATATGTAAATGTTGCTATGTAAAATGTCACTTTCTTTGTAGTTTGAACCTAAATGTACATGTACCTCAAAAAGAAATAGAATAATAAATTGGTTTCATTTGGTAGAGCAACTTGCTTTCATACAATGCATATTACTGAAAATACTAATTTATCCAAACAGTAACCTCTGCTTCATAAATTTTATACGGTAATGTTTTGCCAAAAGCAAAATGTTTCTTTCATCAACCTGAAAGTCAAGTTGTAAAACCACTTAAGCTAAAGACAAATTAACTTCGTTATGAAAATACAAAAATAAAGATACGATATTGCTTCAAACGTTTTGAGTACAAATTGTGCTCTTCCTTTCACATCAGTGACCTTTAAACCTTTACATTTGCCCCAGTGATAGTTGATACAATGAGAGAGGGACATAACAGTATTAAACAACTGTCAAATCGTGAATTGTTATATTTTTGAAAAAAAGACATCACTTGACGTTGATATGTTAAAAATAAAGACAAGACAAGACAACAAATAGAGTATCCCTTTGAAGACGCTAAAGGGCTAATTGATATAAAATATATACAGCACTTGTGTTATTCGTCACAAGAAAGAACAGATTATACAGTAAAAATGAAGGAAAGTAATAATGTCTAATAATTCTACAACAATGATTATTATTGGGTATAAACTCACGGCAAGGGGTGTGAGACAGACAATCTGATTGGAGGAGATGCTTGTCTCCAAGCAAGGGTTCCCTCCGATACTGGTAGTTCCGTTTGGGCTGAACCCACGACCGGTGATTGTTAGAGAAGTTCCTCCTGAAATATCAATGACATTAATGATACAGCGCTATCACAGAAGTATACATTCAAACCTACACTGCTGTGCAAAATTAAGTACATCGTTTTTACGAACATATTCCGAAATATTTTTGTAAAAACAATAAACAAGGGGGTTATTTCAGAAATACACGTTTAAAACTTGTTTAACAAAATTCAGTATATTCTACGCCTTAAAATGAAACAATATAAAGGCAGAAGTACGAACACACCAAATACCTACAATGTTGTGCCGAATAAAGTATACCCCTTTAACGAATATTTTGCAAATTTTTACAAACATTCTGCAAAATTTTCAGAACCTTTAAAAGAACAGGTTGTCTGAAATTTGTCAAAAAACGATCGTTCATTGTTATCACCAACCAAGACCACGTGATCCGGAGGTTGTCGAGTCGTCATAACAATACAGCCCGGTAAAAAACACAAAATCTAATTGTGACTAGTTTTACTTGTGTAGCGAATATACACGTCTGTTGCCATTTCTAGGTTCTTACGTTGTGATTTTGGTGCCATATTTGAAATATCTGCGAAAGTGCAGAAGATATGTCATATGTTGCTTACAAACTATTCATAGTGATGCGAGGATTAATCATAATGAAATGAATAAATGATTTAATCAAAGTTTAGTGATACACAGGAACGTTTTAATCAGCCGGTAATTTATAGCAGCGGAGGTTCAGCAATGCAGAGGAAAATGCTTCAATTCAAACTATTCACTAAAGAAGGCATAACGTTTGTGTAACGAACCTGCAGTACTTCCGGTGGTTGGCTTAATCCCATCGACCTGAGCTGTGAAAGAAAAGGTAACAGATCCAGTTGCTTCCCCTTTTCCGAGCACGACGACCTTGACCTCATGACTTCCGGCAGGGCCAGTTCCGATGTCGCACGTGATAGTGGTTTCTGTTGAATCTGTGACATTGCACTCGGAGCCAGCGATAATAACACGGACGTTTGTCATATTAGTATCGAATCCTGTCCCAGTGATTGTAGCGGTTACATCTTCACCTGGAATATATGTTCAATCTGGTTATTTTATGAATGTCTTGTAATATTTTTTCTAATAATGAAGGTACATTTTGACATGCACAATTGCAAAGAACACTTCACCTCATTGCGTCAAACACTGTCATTTATTACAAGTACTAATCAAATTATTTACCTGACGTTGGACTTATTCCGACAATAGTGGGCGTGGCATCATCTGACCATTCAAAACTGCAGTCTGTACGACATTCGCTTGGTATACCATTGATGGACAGTTGTACCTTGAAATAAACGCATCTTCATAAGATAAATGATGAATAAAAAGATAGCCAAATGAAATCCAAATAATTCCATCAATGCGTTGCACACTGCACATGCATAAGGTTTTCTTTTCTTTAGGCAAATGGTTCTTGATTTCAAGTATTTGGAAATAATACTGACTGATAATGTTTGAAGTGTTATTCAAATTGCTTAGATGCTTATATTAGAAATGATTCGATACTTTGGTTCATACTTATCACCTTATGTATATAATTAAATGATTAACATAACATGAGTTTCATCATGTTAAATTACACTTGTGACGTCATCCTATTGTTCTCTCGCTCCATTATTTTTCAGTAATGGAGCGTTGTATTTTACATAGGAATTGAGCGTTACTCGAACATTAACCTATACGTAAGGTTGTATGGATAATTGAGGGGAAAGAATGAATGTCCGAACATCGGGTCGATCAGTTTGCATGATAATATTCATTCGTACCTGTGGGTTATCATGGTGCGTGCGCAGCATGTCGCCAGGAATCGGGTCATAATAGAGACTCCCATCATCAAGGGTGGTAACTGTTGCATCAACTGAACTTCCGGTCAGAAGCGATGTGTCAATCTTTGGAACAAAGGAGAAGAAACCTCAATTTCAAGGAAATGTAATTGATTAACTTCATCAATATCGTTGTCGTCATTAGCAAAAAAATATTATTATCATCGCTATCAATATTTTAACTATTAATTACCTCGAATTCGTCCTTGTCCCCACCCTCATCAAGCCACGTGACCTCGTAGTTGAAACCCGAGCAAATTTCGCTTCTTGTCACATGCATGTTTCCAAGGGATTTAAGTGATTGTAACTGATCTTTAAGTTCCTCAGCTGAAGCCGTTGGTGGAATGTCTGAAACAAAATGGTGGCTTAATGGTTAAATGGTAGAAATGTTAAATATTCCAAACCACAGTTCCAAAACTCATTTGAAGTCACTTAGAGAAGAGATTATGTTTTACTATGTTCTTCTCAATCCTATATGCAGTATAAGAATACAGTTGGGATGCAGGCGGTATGGATGATGCACAGTGGTCCGACGTTAATACCATTGGTTGCATTCAAGAAAAATGTACATTGAACACAAGTAATTAAGATATGAAAACGGTACAACGGTAAGCCTTTCAAGAATGAGGTTGGTTTTAACAATAGTGTTACATAAACCACAAGATATTTAATACAAAATTCCGTAAAGCATTTTTTTTAAAAACATGAGGTTGTTTAAGAGAAAAATTTACAAACTATTTACAAAACCACAAGATATTTAATACAAAATTCCGTAAAACGGTAAAGTATATAAAAAAAAACATGTGGTTGTTGAAACGAAAAATTTACAAACTATCTAAATAAGAATTCGATTTAAGCTTTTCAAAAAGTTACCTTCAGTAGTTTTTCCCCTGTATGTAACTGAAAAGAGTCCACCTATTGGTGGGGAGGCCTTCACGTCGCTGGTGATGTCGATCTGGAGGTTGGAGCCTCCGTTAGTGACTGTGAACACTGCCTTACTACTCTCACTTCCTGTGTCCCCGCTACTCATCTGATGGGTAACGAAATGAATACATCAAATGAAAATACGTTTAATAATAATAATAATAATGTGCATACTTATATTGCTCCTTTTCCACGTCCTAAGACATGCTCAAAGCGCTACATTATTACCCCGAAGGAGTGTACTTTCACAGCTGCTACTAAGCGCTAATCACGACCAAGTAGGTCAGTACATCCAATTTTCAGGTACCCATTTTAACAGCTGGGTGGACTGAGTGCAATGTCGATGAAGTGCCTTGCCCAGGGACACAACACAGAATGAGACCCAAGTCAGAAATTTTTGGTGTCTCCACCGGGATTCGAACCCGGGTCTCTGGCGTGGGAGGCCAGCATGCTAACCACTACACCACTGTGCTCCACATTTCGAAGCAGCCAACAAACAACATAACTTCTTTGAGAGGCATTTTAGAAGTTGGAATGACAATAATGCTGAGGAATATATGGATGAAAATGAACAAAGAAGAACAAAGAAGTTGTCATCTATAGATTCCTCAGCATTATAAACAAACAACATAGATTCCTTACTCATCTTTCGAGAATGATACCAGAAAAATATCAACTACAAATTGGTTTTGAATTTGCCATTAAAAACAACATGGATTCGCTATTCATCTGTCGTGTAAGATAAATAAATTAAAATGAAAGTTGGATTTGATAGTTTTGACGTTTTTGATAATTTTATATTTTAAAAATTTCACTGATAATTGTACGTTAATGCTTAATGTAATAATTTGAAAGTGTCAAAAATCTCAATACACAAGCCAATCATCCATAGTCAGAGGACAAAGTATGAAGATGCACATAAAATCCATTGGCGGCCATTTTGTGTGAACACCTTTAATTCATTTTGTGTAAGAAAAAGGAATCACATGGCTAAACTTTTCGTTACATATTTGAATTATTACTGCTCCATTTAGTTTAAATACATTGTCTTTCAATTGGAACCATTAATTTTCATTTTCCTGACATCACCTTATATTCCCCCCAAAAACGTGCTACTGCCCCGTTAAGATAGTGCTTATCTACTTATGTGTATACATGCATAAATTATATATCTAAAATCACATGTTTTTATAATGATGTAGCCAACAAACAACATAGATTCCCGTACTCATTTTTTTGAGAATGATATCAGAAAAATATCAAATACAAATTGGTTTTGAATTTGCCATAAAAAACAACAGTCATGGATTCGCTACTCATCTGTCGTGTAAGATAAACATGAAATTTTTTTTTTTTTTAAATTAAATAAAATTAGATTAAAATGAAAGTTGGATTTGAATCTGCCCTTAAGATGGTGTTTATCTACGTTTGTATACATGCATAAATTTATATATATAAAATTACATGTTTTTATGATGATGTATGTGATGTTCAAATGCATATCAACGTATGAACACTGACGTGAAATTAATGCAAAAAAATTGAGATAAATATGAAACTAGGAGGCCATGAAATTAAAACAAATACAAACATTGTCGCATTGTGACGATATTTTTTATTTATGTTTTGCAATTGACCTCTGCTATGCAATCACTATCGTCGGATAAACCTTGTTCATATAAAAGCTGCGAACATAAAATACACTCGTTTAAGATAAAGAAAATGATTTTCCATAAGCGTATTCACTGTCGTTCAGAATTCGAATCCATAATACAAAAGTTTCATATTCTACAGCTGTTGTGATAACATGTAACTAGACAAAAATGAAGCAAAAATACACTATACAAATGCTACAAATTTAGCTTACCTTTGCATATTCGGCTCCAATTAGAGGGAAGTTGAATCCACAATCGTAAGGCGTAAGTTTTACTGTGTAAATTCCAGCTTCATCGCTAATCACTTCAACCTTTTCGATGAAGGTGCCGTTAGGTTGGGCGGGGGGTAGACGTCGCAGATTGACACCAGCTTGACAAGAAGTGGGTAGAATTTGATGAAATACATTTTTCAGATTTAGTTTTATAATATCATGCAGTAGTGTATTATAAATGTCCTCCGCGCTGTTAAGCAGGTAACTGATTATCTTGGTTGCCTTTGTGTAATACAATACGAGTGTTCGCGTTCTTTTCTATACAAATATGACATAGTTTGTTGTCTTATCTTTCCTCAACCTAATAATGAGATTTTCAAACAAAACCAAATGAAAACTTTATATCCTTTACATAACCCACTTTAAAAAAGACGTTGCACGTTTATGCCCTCGCTCTTCAAAGGTATTCTAGCTGTTTAACCCCAAACCATCCTCCGAGCCCCTTTCATCCTACCTTACTTACTTACTCTCAATCTCTCTATTATCCTCTCAAATGAATGCATATTACAAACACGGTGTTCTTGTTTTTGCACGGTAGTGTGAGCTCCCACTCTTTAAACTCCATCGTGCCTTTTCATCCCAAACCCCTCTCAGTCTCTTGCCAATCCACCCGGTCTAGCTTTCTCTCACCCCTTCGTCTCTCTATTTCGTGTTGACAACCCGAAGACGGTTTACTTCATTTTGCTACATATTGTTTCAAAGTTTCACTGGTCCCTTCACCCTCCCCAAGTCCTAACATCAAACGTTAAGTCGCCTCGCAACACAATACCCCTTCCCCACGTGCTAACATCAGCCCCCCTCACCATATGCCAATCTGACCTCCTCCTCTTTACCTCACTCTCTTATACATATTTCACAAACAATTAATTACATGACTAAGGATTGGAACAACAAGCTTTGAGCTAATATACACGTGCCGCACCAATAGATTTGACAAAACACAAACAACAATCACGATTCTTCTTGCATGACCATACACAATGATAAAATAATCTTAATAACTCTCCAGCAACTGACCGATGTCTGTAGTTGATGGTTTCCGGACAATCGCAACCACGTCTACATAGATGTCTCTTGACCGTGATGCACGGACTATGTCCACTCTGTCCACTCGATGGTCAGACCCGGACGGACGGTTTTTGCGTGCAGCATCGTACATGTCGTAGCATCCATAGGTCCAACTGCAATGTTAAACATTAAAATTTTATTGAAAATATTTGAAGGGAATGTACAGACATGAGGATTTCTTGATTAAGAACACTGTTGACAGCATATAGGCCTTGTTCGAAACATCAAGTATATTTAATATTTTAGTAAATTCCCTGAGGTTCACACCTTGGAGTGAAATCGTTAATCAACTAACATATTTTATTTGAAAAAAAAACGAGAGAGAGAAAAATCCGACCTCATTAACTACAATTGCATAGTGTGTAACCAATATGGAAAAAAGGTCATTTGTTTAATTTCAAGTTGTTACGAATTCAAGGTTACATTATGGCATTGGTTCGTTTAGTATCATCTCCTGGCTTGATTCCAAGTTAAACAGTGACACAGATTATCTTTCTTAATTTTCTTATTTGGTTTTGATAAGCTACAAAATATCTAATATGCTGTTTGAAGTTCATATCTCATCACTGGACTTGCAAATATATCCATTTATGCATAATATCTCTAAATTGCTTGATTTTATGAAATTCGGTGAGCACATTCGTGAGCCTTGATATATCAGTAAGATGTCCTCCGATTTATTCCTTATCAATTCGATAAGTAAGATTCAAAAGATAAACTGGAAATTTGAAGAATGACTCCGATTCACTCTCTGTCGAAATTCGAAAGTTGTGAATGAAATCACGTTCGTTTTATGAATGAATAAAAAAGTACGGACAATGTTAAAGTTCGACGCTAGCCAATCAAATCGCTCAATGTATTATGACCAATATGTGTCAAAACAAATTGTTATGAAACCCCTTTACGAAGTACCACGTGGGTAATAGATATATATATCCTTTGTAACTCACCTCTCTGACAACAAATGGTAATATTGGGATAAAAATATATATATCCTCTGTAACTCACCTCTCTGACAACATATGGTAATAGTGTGATATATATATCCTCTTTAACTCACCTCTCTGACAACAAATGGTAATATTGTGACATATATATCATCTGTAACTCACCTCTGACAACAAATGGTAATATTGTGACATATATATCATCTGTAACTCACCTCTCTGACAACAAATGGTAATATTGTGACATATATATATTATCTGTAACTCACCTCTCTGACAACAAATGGTAATATTGGGATAAAAATATATATATCCTCTGTAACTCACCTCTCTGACAACATATGGTAATATTGTGATATATATATCCTCTGTCACTCACCTCTCTGACAACAAATGATAATATTGTGATATATATATATATATATATATATATATATCATCTGTAACTCACCTCTCTTACAACAATTGGTAATATTGTGATATATATATCATCTGTAACTCACCTCTCTGTGTTCTCCGTGTCATCCATGTTGATGTTGACTCCAGAATTCTGCTTTTCTCTGTCGGAGTCCTCATACGAGAATCTCACGTATATTTTCGTGACCTCACCACGGTAGGCAAAACAGATCTGTCGAGACAATAACATTATTTATTCTTTTGGAAATGAGATCTTCAAGCAAAACTGAATTTCAAGGTTTCAGAGCTACGTTTACACCAGTTTTTTATTCAAATTGGCCAAACCATCACAAACTTAATTTACTCCTTAAAAGTAACAAATTCCGAATTTTAAACAACATATCTCTCTTCATCAAAAGCATTTTTTCACATATGTAATAGTATATATGCTGTTGTATGTTATTCTTTATGTTACGCATGCGCAATCCGCATCTTTATTTCTCTACATGTAAAATTGCTCATGTACCACCGTGCGTGGTTTTAGAGAATAAAGAATCTTGAATGTTGATAATCAATTGGTATAAAAATACAACAATGACAATCAGCTGATAAATTTGGATTAATCTTGGCCCTTAATACGATATAACATTACAATAAGAAAGTGTTGTTTTAATCAGGAGATTTCTACATACGAGAGAGCTAGGGATACATGGGTATAAAAAATAAACTTTATATCTAATTTATAATAAGCATCTAGTGACACAATGATTTGATATAGGTTACTCTAATTTTGACAATTAAGCACGTTTTTGATACCGCTTGCACGAGCATTTTTCGATAAACTTCAATCGTGTTATGAAATAAGGTAGGAGTCAAAACGTTTTAGAGCAAAGAACATGACGGGATTTTACGATAAGGCAAACATATTTAAGAAGAAAATGTTTTAATCAATAGAAGAGTCCTTTAATGAACATAAAATTACCTGATTCAAATGGTTCTAAACACTTTGCACGTTACATTTTGCGTAAAATAATATTAATTCGGGAAACTTTAAAGGGTAAGGCGCGACCATGCCTTTTAGAGAGTTGGACAAGGCCTGTACCGTTCCATGCTGAGACAAGGAGATGCCCAGGATATCGCTTCCCCCTTTGTTGTAGAGGTAACTGGGGTTCAGGGACGAGGCTCGACCACAGAACGGTTCAGCGTTTGATCGGACGGCGCCATATTTTGACGATACGCTTCCCTCAAAGTCCTCAAAGTACTTCCTGTCCGATGGATCTCCGAAATCACTCGGACATCGGGCGCTGAACATTGCAAGGAGGGCCGTCTTTACCTGGAATAATTAGAATATATGACATTATTGTACGAGGATAAAAGGAACAGTTCTATCGGTTGTTGTTTTTAGGAAACAAAATTCAAGAGAACATGAATGATATTCTTTGTCAAATTGTTAAATCTATAACAACTAAAATGTTAACCCGACTAACATATTTGAAAATAAGTTTGAAAAAATCATGTTATAATCATATATAAGTATAAACATGGAAATACGCTTGAATTTTATTTCAACACAAATAACCCGAAATGACTGTCCCTTTAAAAGCCGTTCCAGGATTTTCAGCAACAAAGCTTTTTACAAGACAGTGTTATCAAACCAAAAGTTACCAAAACGAAAATACCATGTTGTGTTGAGGTACGCGAACACTTCACCCTCAAGCAAATGGTTAAAAGGTAAACACTTGCAAATGACTTCAAAGACTTTTTTTTACATTCTGCATATAATACTTTTTTGACGTGAGCTAATATCCATTGTGGAAAATCTGAGGAAGCTACTGTGCTACTTTCAACTTAAGATGTTTCTTGGTCACAAGAGTTATGGTGTACGGGATAGCTCAGTCGGCAAGAGCGCCGAGTTCACGTTGCTGAGTTTCGGGGTTCGAATCCCATCCAGGCCAAGGTGTAAAAACCTAGAGTTCACCTCTGTTACAACTCTAAAAGTGTCACCCTGGACCCCTTGTGTGTAGTGCAACAAAAAGTGCGCACTTAAAACATCCCACGAATTCATGTCAGTGGCTGAATGGTGGATACATGAACACCTGCATACGCCGAGCTGTCGGTTATCAGAGTTCAGCAGTGTTGGACAAACTGCTGTGACTATGTGTCTCAGTTCACCCAGCTGTGAATGGGTACCCTGTGAGGCATAGAATGGTCCCTAACCTGAGCGCCACATATGGATGCCGGGTGAATACTCCCAAGGGAGTTGAATTGGAAAAATGATCGGATGGTGAAAGAATGCCATTGACCAAACAACAAGCGCCTTGATCAACCACGATTGGATGGATATGCGCGCTATATAAATATTCATATAATAATAATTGAGGGATGTAGCGAACTTGTAATTGCAATGTTTTATACAGTTTTAGGTCTCTCTCCTTCATTCCTTTGTAAATACTCAATGCTTACTCAATATTTGTGTTTCACATATAACTCCTACAGCTTCATCAGCATTTATGTCATTTATTCATTTCTCTGATTCCAATAACAGGATTACCTCGTCAACGCCCACTAAGCCTCGTTTCAATAAATAGTTTCCAGTAAACTATTACTCGATATATGTCAATTTATTGGCTGGTTCCAAACTGGCTAGTGCTAGAAGCTTCGTGGATAAAATTTGCAGATGCAGACATAAAATAACTTCGTTATTTTAGATTAAATTTGTATCCTTTGATGATGATGCTGATTATGAAGTTGTTGAGCATCATGCTCTGATGACAATGAAAACGCCAACGACAACGATGATGATGACTTACATCGTCACCGGAAGCAGTCACGCTGATACTTGGAGAAGGAACGTCGGCCATCTTGAGACTGAAGGTGTCCAAACTGGACGCTCCTTGGGTTGTCTCGGTCACTGTGATGGTCAGTCCTGTTGCGTTCGCGTTGACCATTCGGTACTCGAGGTCCGGCAGGTCACCTGTTTAACATAAATGAAGTAGGATATTATTTTTTTTTAAAAACGATTACGACTTTTGCATGCATTCGATTAGACGAACATCCTACCAACTCCTCACCTTCAAGTTATCATTCTTATATGGTTTCAGAGCCACAGCCTTAAAGTGACACAGAGTATCTTTCTTTAAATTTTATTTGGTTTTGATAAGCTACAAAATCTCTAATATGCTGATTGAAGTTCATATCTCATCACTGGACTTGCAAATATATCCATTTATGCCTAATATCTCTTAAATGCTTGATTTTATAGAAAAATCAAGAAAACATCTCAATTACGTTTAATATTCGAAATTATGCATCCAATTAATCTACCTATTAGTTAAAATACCTAATTAACACTATCGAATCGAATATATCTTCCTGTCAGTTTATGACAAGGTTTCAAAATTACGTTTGGCGAATTTGCGCTCGACACTCGAGCCAAATTGTCCGGTTTTCGATCAAAATCCCGACTTTGAACGGCCGTATTTTCGCTCTAATTTACTGATTGACCTTTAACTTGTTATTTTCAGTAACAGTTAGTGGTTCCCGATGTAATAACATCGATTTTTAAAATTTGACATATATGATACTATCAACATACTTTGTGTCTCTTTAAACAGGTGCTACTGACAGGTGCAGTCAATGCATTTAGGTCACATTTACATAAAGGTTATCCAGAATAACCTTATGGTGCGTCTTCAAAATATGTCATTCCCTCCCGGTCTGGTGTGGTTAGCGACTGACAACATTTGAAAGTATATTTTTCTTTGAACGATTTTAAGAAATAGATAAGCTTTAGTATTACTTTATATTAGGGTATGTTCAAAGGTTATCAAAATGTCACCTTCATTTGTTAGAACAGTAATCATCCCCTTCTTCGAAAACCATGACCAAAGACTATTAATCTCTTTTTTTTAATTTCAAAGGCATTGGAAGGCATTAAATTGATTGACATGCATTAACTTGACCAACTTCGGGCTCTCTACAGTTCAGGGTAGTTTCATAAGGTTATCTTTAACTCATCCCTGTCAGTCTTCAGAAAATATAACCCATAGACACATTTTCATCTTTACATGTACAGCGCTTTGAGCATGTGGATAAGGCTCTTTATAAATATTCATTTATCATTATTATAGCATTATCACAAAAGACGAACCTCCCTTCTTAGGAGAACACGACCAAGGCCTATCAATCCCTCATTTTGTTTATACATGCATTATATTGAGTAACGTCGAACTTGCTTCATTACATTTTCATAAAGGTTATCTTCAACTCACCCCTGTCATTCTCGAAGGTGATCACAAAATACGAACTTCCCGTCTTAGGAAAACACGGCCAAGGCCTATCAATCCCTCATTGTGTTTATACATGCATTATATTGAGTAACGTCGGACTTGCTTCAATACATTTTCATAAAGGTTATCTTCAACTCACCCCTGTCAGACTGAAAGGTGATCACAAAGGACGAACCTCCCTTCTTAGGAGAACACGACCAAGGCCTATCAATCCCTCATTGTGTTTATACATGCATTATATTGAGTAACGTCGGACTTGCTTCATTACATTTTCATAAAGGTTATCTTCAACTCACCCCTGTCAGTCTCGAAGGTGATCACAAATGACGTGACTTCCCCTTGAATACTCGAGGAGACTGACACAGTGTCGGGGCTGATGGTCGGGAGTTTGTTCAGAGCTGCAGTCATGTCGCCATCGCTTGTCGTTGTCTGGAGAGGTTCTGGAAAATAATTGACATTTTTGTGTGTTTTTTTGTCAACAAATAAATGTGATACGTGAACTCATATTTTTATATATCGAATAAATCTTATGAATAATACGACACAGTGTGACTCATTACTTGCGATTTCTACGCATCATCTTTATGTAAAGTATCTTTATATCGTATTTATTCACAATGTTATATTTGGGATCACACTATCTAAGTCAGGCTCAGTCTACCTCATAGTCAGGCAACACCTGAGGGTGTGGGTTCGAATCCCGCATGGGACTCGGCCCGAAAAAGTACAAGAATCTGTACTGTATAAGATAGTGTGATCCCAAATATAACATTGTTACATTTGTTCGCTATCTAAATGGCATTTATCTCTAATAGTATGTATTCACACATAAAGTCAATAGTGAAGTAATCAAGTGAATACGACAAAGTAATATGGATTGCAGCAAAGTCTCAACTGTTGACGTTTACTAACACGTAACAAACAAATCCACAATAGCAATCAGTTACCCACTAACTCAAGAACACATTTTAATTGTTTTATAATAACGTTTAATCGAAATTCTCCTTATCAAAGGACCGACCTTAGTGAAATGATTAGTTGGAATTTAAAAACGTTACGTTAATTGTTTCAGAAAACACTAAACGTTCCAATCATGTAGAAACGTTTATAATTCGTTCCGAAACATGTTCCTCTGTTCACTGGGTTAGTACCAAGTTTATATATTTTTATTGAATACCAATTCAATTCAATAAAAATAGAGTCATTGGCATTGTAGCTCATCAGGCTTCATTATCAATTATGCTGTAGAGTGTGGCTTATGCTGTAGAGTGTGGCCAATGTGATTCCCCATTTGTAGGGGTCACAGAGTCACCAATCATAAAATTAACTATATAAGTTTCAGTTTTCTAGGCCTTATACTTCAGGATAAGAAGATGAAATAGATTTTAAGGATGTTCCTGTTGCCTTTAATATGAGCAACGGGGTCACCAAACCTACAATTCATAACCCTCACTAGTCAAGAAGTCTGACATAATATTTCAGCTTTTAAGGCCTCATGGTTCTGGAGAAGAAGATGAAAACACCATGCCATGCCTTATAGGCCAGATGAGCTAAAAATAAACATTGACCGGAAGTGCCTTACCGGTAAAAACACCCATCATGCCCAACCGGAACTTGATGTCAGTGTCTCCTTCCAGAGCAACTGTCTGGACCTCCTGAGTGGCGCTCTTCGAACTTGGCGTACTCAACGTTACTGTCTGCAAGTGAATTATATATATTCGATTTGTTTTTCTAAATACTGCTTCTTGTTCATCAAGGGACACGGAGTATGTTTTATGATATTTTCATGAGGTTTGTGTAAGATTCATGATATTTTCATCAGGTTTGAGTAAGATTCGTGATATTTTCATCAGGTTTGAGTAAGATTCGTGATATTTTCATCAGGTTTGAGTAAGATTCGTGATATTTTCATCAGGTTTCAGTAAGATTCATGATATTTTCATCAGGTTTGAGTAAGATTCATGATATTAGGTTTGAGTAAGATTCATGATATTTTCATCAGGTTTGAGTAAGATTCAATATATTAGGTTTGAGTAAGATTCATGATATTTTCATTAGGTTTGTGTAAGATTCATGATATTTTCTTCAGGTTTGAGTAAGATTCATGATATTAGGTGTGAGTAAGATTCATGATATTTTTATCCGGTTTGAGTAAGATTCATGATATTTTCATCAGGTTTGAGTAAGATTCATGATATTTTCATCAGGTTTGAATAAGAGTCAAATTGCAAATACCATTTACTTCAGCTATGTTCAAATCATTTCGCTAAACTTATAAGTTCACCCCTTAATTTGAATAACTGTTTTTGATGAAAATCTTATTTAAGAAGTTTTAATTTAGGATAATAACCAGAACCTCATTTTCCATTTCGATCCGCCACTGACATTAACAATACTTTGCTGAGATGGAAGCTGGGATGATAAGGGTTTACATCACATATGTTCGAATCGCGGAGTGGACCCTATAATTATTTTTTCAAACTTTTGCACTCGTACATATGTTGAGATAAACCTACATTTCAAATGTGCACGAAATCGGTCAAGAAATAAACATTTTAGCGTAATTCCTATCTGTTATATAGAATACAGAAGGGGAGACACTGAAACCTGATCGAAAACTGGACACCCGATTATTTAACGTGCGGTGCAATTAAAACTAAATTTTATCTCAAATTATACATTGGAATTGTAGATCATTCTTTTGGCTTGCTGAACATCTCGCCCAAACTATCAATCTTCTTCAAACTTTTGACCACTGACCCTCGCATTAACACCACCCCCTCTTTGAACAAATGCAGGTCTTTACATAAAGAAAGTGAGATAGCCGCGTCAATGCAATTCAACTTACAAACTCTTCTTTCAGCACAGTGGAGGTGAAGACAATCTTTTGTTTCTCGTTTACCGCCTGTCCTGTCATTGAGTTTGTCAAATCTGTTGAGAATGCGCGCGCAGCCACCTTGACGAACGATCTACTAGACGCCTCCTTGTGTAGAACCTTGATATAGTAGCTGGAAATACAAAGAATTGTCCATATTGGTGTCTTATTTGGAACATCCAATGATTTTCAACTTTTAATACACGACTGTGAACAATGAAGTTTATCGTCTTGGCGAACAAATCATCAACATTTCGTGGGCAAGTTTCAGTTATATTTGGTACGGTTTATCAACTGTTTAAAACATGATAGAACAGAATAAAACCTGCTTGAATTCATGATATGTAAAATATGCATGATGACCCAGTTCAAGCCAATTCAACTCACCTTTGACCTTCGGTTAGATTGAACTTGTCGGATCGCTGAGACCCCGATTTGAAATAGGTATCTTGGTTGTTGGTTTCGCAAATCTTTGTCTTAAAAGAGAAAGTAAAACATATTATTCGGAATGGTATGAACGTTCCTGTCATATGCTGTATAGAAATTGTCATGCGTTGTCATTACAGACACTACACAATATAAGAATAATCAACGAGTTGCGAATGATTACGGATTATCTGTCCTGAGTTAATTATTGTGATAAACTCTGAGCTTCACCGAGGAGTTTGACACAATAATTCACGAGGGACAGATAATCCGTAATTCCGAGCATCGAGTTGGTTATTCTTTTTCTTACCCAAGATAATTTTGATGCATAAAAACGGGGGGAAAAGAAACATAAATAAAACTACGCTCGGCCGGTAAAGTACAAATTGTACTCATACGCCATTCATACTTTTGCTCACTATTTCAGGATGGGCGGCTCTAAGTAGTTCGCAACTCACGATCTAATTTGAAATAATTTGTTATATCGATGTCTCATTATATTAAAAACATTATTGTCTCATATCATAAAAAATAGTTTTTATTGACTGCGTTCAACCGGGGAGAAAAAGTAAAACGTCGCTAGCTTTCGTTACGTTTGACAAACCAAGTGAGGAATTTATGACGTCACTGTTTGAGGTCATGTTTAATGCGTCATAGAGCTATGACGTAACAACAGTTAGGCCGGCGACTCTCAAAACTAGTGCCGCCTTGAAGATTTAAACTTGTGTTTACGGCAAAGAAACCACCAGAAGGTCTTGATTTCCGATTACAAATGTTGTAGTACTGTGTGACTTTTGTAATTCAAGTATAAGAATTTTCATCAATATCTCTCAACTGAAATAGAAGATCCAAGCGAATAATGAATGGATGCAAAATAGTTCCGTCAACCAATCAAAATGCGAGTTATATTTAGAAAAACTGTACCATTATGCAAACTTTAATACCCGGCATATCCTTGCCCGCTTGGGTAAGAAAGTCCAATCATTTACTGAACCGTCAATATGTTTGGTATAATGTTAATACGAATTAGAACAATCGTCTGTGAAATAACAATGGACTGTCGTCATTATCAAAATCACTAATCCTGTCTCAGGGTATGAATGTTAGCATACACCACTAATCTGTACCCTGGGAACATACGCTAGATTCGCATACGCGGCCTGACTTGGGATGTAGCCAATCAAATAATTTTTCTCGCGATCTTCTCGATAAAAATTCAACGAGAAACTGATATCATTGGCTGTATCCCAAGTCGGGCCGCTCGAGCGAATCTAGCTTCTGAGCCCAGGGTACAGTTCGTTCCCTGAGACAGGATGACATGATGATCAAAATCAACAACATTATGATCATCAGTATCATCATCAACATCATCATCATCATCATCATCATCATCATCATCATTACCGCTTTGCTGGGGTCATCATCGGGACTGAGGTGGAGCTCGGCCTTGTCGTCGCCCATGATGTAGAAGACGTAGGCTGATGTCTTGGGAGCGACGAAGAATCCGGACAGTCTGTCCAAGTAGTTGTCCATGCCACTCTCCGAGTAGTGGGCACTGTCCACTCTGGACAGGCTGTAGTCACTGGCACTGGTGGACAGACCGGAAATACTGGACAGCTCACCTGACGTCTCGTTCCAAATCTCGAATACGAGACCTCGGTTTCCTGAGATCAAAGATGGCACATTTAGGAGTAGGATTCTTTAATCTTGACATGGTTTATAAAGTATATTATTAAAGGGGCAGTAGCACGTTTTTAGGGGGAATATAAGGTGATGTCAGGAAAATGAAAATTAGTGGTTCCAACTGAAAGATAATGCATTTAAACTAAATGGAGCGGTAATAATTCAAATTGATAATGTAAAATTTAGCCATGCGATTCCTTTTTCTTACACAAAATGAATTAAAGGTGTTCACAAAAAATGGCCGCCAATGGATTTTAGGTGAATCTTCATACTTTGTTCTCTGACTATGGAAGATTGGCTTGTGTAATGAGATTTTTGACACTATCAACATAATACATTTAGCGTTAATGTACAATTATCAGTGAAAATTTTAAAATATAAAGTTATCAAAAAACGTGCTACTGCCCCTTTAAGCTATCATTAAACTCGCTAAACATACACATCAAGCTAGGACATAGTTATAGAACTTATTCCTCGCAAGCAAGAACGTACTTTTGTATGATATATTACAGGTAAAACTACACATATTGCTGAGTATGTTGACAGGTTATTTTAAGGAGTCTCGCCACTAAAGATACCCCGATAGAGCAATATGATATTTTTATTGCTAGTTTGTTTGCAAACGTAAAGCCCGGAATAAGAAATAATTTAATTGGTGATTTCATTGAACCCATATTAACGAACCAAACTGTCAAACGAATCTAGGTGACTGCATAACTAAAAGACCTATCTGGTTACCTAGGTAACGTGTTTTGGTGACGTCAGGGTCCGGTTCAGTCTCACACACAATCTGTGTATCTGTGATCTTTTCAACCACGTGGCAATCTGTGCCTGAAATTCAAAAGAGTCGAATTGGTGACATATAAAAACAGTACCGGAATCCCAAATCAAAATGAGAATGCCATTAAGGGCACGGATTAGCGACGTGAGTTTTGAAATACAACCGTGTATCATTGCCTTAACCGATTTCTATTTAACTGCTTGTCCTGCAGGCTGATGGACTATTGCTTAAACCTATAGTCACATGATGTGGGAAACTTACCTCCTATTTTGACTTGAACTGGTTCGTCGGTCTCGTCGAAATGTTTTCCAGTGATTGTTATTCTCGTTTTGCCCCCTTTGCTTCCGGCGGAGGGAGTGATTGTTTCAATATCTAAACAAATATTGAATATCAAGGTCTGCATTTAAATCAATCAAACAGAAGATCTGATTACATATTTGGTCGATATGCCAAGACTTATTTATTATAATACATACCATATTAAACATTTAAGTTTATAGATAATGTTATTATACCTCACACTTTGAAGAAATGTCATGAGGACAATCTGCTTGAGAACGACACAAGAATCTGTGTCGAAACGTCGCATACAATGAACAAAGAAGTTGTCATCCATATATTCCTCAGCATTATTAGGACAATCTGCACTGACATTACCCGTCCATGAACCTTCTTATGACACAATGCGGAGAGCTTGTCGTTATATGATGGCAAAAAACGTATGTTGGTATGCTACCTTGTTTATTAGAACTAAGAACACGAAATCGCATTGGCGTATCTAAATGAAAGGGAGGGGGGAATGGGGGAAGGTGGTACTTTCAGAACAGAGTTGGCCCTTGGTAATCAAGGTTATTATTCGTTATTACTATTGGCTTGGTCTCTTGACAAATATCTTGACCAAATATCCCAGGTATAGGCCGACCCCCTCTTTGATCCCCTAATTTCTGGTATCAAATTCTCGGCTTATATCCGGTCATATACGGTACATATCAACTCTTCGTGAACTTCAGTTTGTTGTCAAAGTAAGTAAGGAAGAACACACAGTTTTAGGTTTGGGTTTGCCCGCCAAGAAGGGTTTATTCCTATGGTATTCGTGTGAAAAACTCGGGTACTTGTTTATAGATATATTGAGAATGATAAGAAACAAAATCAAGTACCGAACTATCATGGGAATCCCTGATATTTACTCCGGTGGTTCTTTTCGATAGAGAAGAACCCATGAGAACAATTGAATGACACTTTAGGAGATTAAATTTAAGATTTAAGAGTAGCTCAGCTTTGCTTATTCTGCCCCTGAACTTCAAAGTACACTTGACTCATTCTATAAATACTGTAACATGTGGCATTTAGAAGTAAACCTGGAAAAAAACAAAGGTACTTATATTTGGGAGTGGCCCTGCAAAATCCTCCAAGCTAAAGTTTCTTTATGGTAATAAAGTGATTGAAATTGTAGATGAATACACATATCTTGGGGTGACTTTTACCAGAAACCGAAAATTTAATAAAGCAATTAAAAGACTTTCTGAGAGTGCATCTAAAGCTATGTTCTGCCTTCTGAAAAAATCTAGAAATCTCAATATACCATTAGATTGTTTATTAAAAGCATTTGATATCATGATCTCTCCGATTTTGCTTTATGGTTGCGAAACTTGGGCATATGAAAACCTGCAAATTATTGAGAAAACCCATCTGAAATTTCTAAAATTAGCCAGCGGTTTACGAAACTCTACACCAAACTACATGGTGTATGGAGAATTAGGAAGAGCCCCTCTTAATATACTAGTTGCCAAAAGAGTACTCTGCTACTGGTATAAATTACATTCTTTTGGAACTACCCCCAAATTGTCAAAAATGATTTATAATTATATGCTTATCAAAGGCACTAGAGACAATGAATATGATATCTGGACTAAATATGTTAAAGACATACTTGACAAATGTGGATTGACTTATATATTTCACAACCCTGTAAATGTCTCATGCCAATGGCTAACGGCGCAGGTAGAAACTGTTCTTAAAGATCAATTTTACCAATGCTGGAAAGCGGAGATCGTTGAAAGCCCCAAAGGGTTCTACTATAAATACATTAAAACCATCCCGAATTTGGAAAATTATTTACTCCTTCCCACTTATCTGCATTTACCAATTCTGAAATACAGAACCTGTAATCATAACTTACCTGTTGAAGTGGGCCGTTGGCAGGGCATTGACCGTGAAAAAAGAACATGCAATCTGTGTAAATCGCCTGCCATAGCAGACGAATTTCATTATCTCTTTAAATGTCAAGCTTTTACAGATGAAAGAAGTAAATTTATCCCAAATAATCTCTTAACATTCCCCAATTTAATAGCCTACAAGAAAATATTTGCGAACCAAACTTTTGTACATTTAAAAAATCTATCTTGTTATCTCAATGTTATTGATAAAGTTATTAAAACCCATAACTGAATGATAACAATTTGGAATTTGTATGTATGAAAATGTACATTTTAGCCTGCTATCTTGCTTTTGTTTATAATGTATAATTGTTACTGTATCTCTTGTACCACTAAGCGTGGTTTTTGAGAATAAAAGAGTTTGAGTTTGAGGGTAGAGTATCCGCTCGTCACCCGGAAGACCGGGGCTCGATTCCTGATCGCGTCATACCAAAAGACGTAAACAGATGGGAGATGTTACTGTCTTGCTTGACACTCAGCATTGTAGAGGCAGAACAACGCATTAACTGGCGCTGCACTGTGGCTGCCGGGTGCTAAGGCACAACTTGAATTTCCTTGTACTTAGGATTATAAAGTGTTATTATTATTATTATAAAATTCAAAGTTGTTGATGAAGAATACCTATGGACGAAGCTATCTACCATTTGACTATCATCAGGAAGCGCATATACTTACATGTGTATGTCTGGAACATGTACAATTTGTTCTTACTGCTGACACGAAGAATGTTCTTGTTTGGCAAAGATCTGGAAAGAAATAATTTGGAAGAAAAAGATTATAAAATATTTACAAAGGGTGCGAGTTTTGGAAAACTGGTAGGTGACCAACTGTGCCTGCGATCGTAAATCTTTGCACATAGATGCAATTGACCAAATGTGATAAGCGACGAAATAAGTTTGTTGTAAGTCAAAGGCTATTTCTCTTACTATTTTTTTAAAAATCTGTTTTATTCTATTTCAAACATGAGCATTACAGAGTTGCATTTATGTTGTGGCAGTAAACAATTTTATAAAGGAACAACTATACATTTGGGTTCATACAGTAGTCATAATGCAATCTTTAAGGCTTAAGAGAATATTTGTCTGTAAAATGAACAGCATTTCAGGGATTTTATGGGTGCTTCGTGAACATATTATATTATATACTTTACCTTAATTATTCAACGTTCTAATTAATATACTGGACAAGAATGTTATTCATAATGATTTATTCATTCACTGATTTGAACTACCAAGCATACAAATATATATCATTTGAACATAATACAATTTTACCCCAAAATTGGAGTACTGGTAAGTACTGGTAAGATTGTTTTTAACAGTGAATTGTCAAGTGAAATAGTTTGTCATACCTTCCATATCCCCCTTCCACGATAAAACTTCCATTGACAGAGCCTGAAGTAACAAAAAATAGATTAAACCTGAGTCAGTTCAAAATGATTTAATGACTAAATGTTAAAGGGGCAGTAGCTCGTTTTAGGGGAAATATAAGGTGATGTCAGGAAAATGAAAATTAATGGTTCCAATTGAAAGACAACGTATTTAAACTAAATGACGCAGTAATAATTCAATAATATAATGTAAAATTTAGCCATGCGATTCCATTTTCTTAGACAAAATGAATTAAAAGTGTTCACACAAAATGGCCGCCAGTGTATTTTATGTGAATCTTAATACTTTGTCCTCTGACTGTGGATGTTGGCTAGTGTAATGAGATTTTTTATGACACTGTCAAAATAATACATTTAGCATTAACTTACAATTATC
Organism: Steromphala cineraria; assembly: GCA_916613615.1. NCBI lineage: Eukaryota > Metazoa > Mollusca > Gastropoda > Trochida > Trochidae > Steromphala > Steromphala cineraria. The sequence continues at coordinate 19,988,271 of OU744737.1, forward strand.
AGTGAAAATTTTTAATATAAAATTGTCAAAAAACGTGCTACTGCCCCTTTAAGATAAATGAGATAGATTACAATCAAACTATAACATTTCAAAGTATCTTATTTCAACTGTAAAACGTGTGCAGATCCACATATATTTTGGAATAATATCTTACATTTTTCTTAGTCAATGTCATAACATAAATGCGCATTTATTCAAACATCATACATGTATTTAAGATAAGAAAATATATACTTACTGACATATGTATCCTCGTGTTTACAGATCATCTTGCCAGTCTGACTACTTCCGCCATTATCGAGAGTAATTCCAAAACTGTGTAATAAAGATATAAAATCTAAATACATGCTGCCATACCAATGATGACGTGACGTCTTTGTCAAATAAAAAGTGCCATGGTTATTTGAAGGCATTAAAGTAAAACATTATTTCAAAGAGCCACTCCGTACGTTGTTTTGGGGTCACAAATGCCAAACTTTATCAATAGTGTCATTTCATAAAACAATATTGACTGTTGAAAAGTGACATAAAAGCTAGTCCAAGCAATATAATGGCAAAAAGAGATTTGAAATCGCAAATATGATCAAAAACCGGACACACGTACTAGGTGGGCGTCAATCAGCGAAACGTAATTTTGGAAACGTATCTAAAGCCACAATGACAATGACGAATTGATAATTTGGGATAGGTTTAATAATAAGTATGTAAATTGGATATTTGAATTTGGCTTCACTAAATATATATGACGATTTAGTATTTTCATTGAAAAAGAGTATCTATCCAAAGAAATGCAATTCGGGGATGAATATGTGAGATTTTAAAAATCTATATGATATATTTTGCAATGTACGTTCTTATCAAAGCAAAATGATATGTGATGGAAATCACGGAGTGGCTCTTTAAAGTGACACAGAGTATCTTTCTTAAAATTTTATTTGGTTTTGATAATCTACAAAATATCTAATATGCTGATTGAAGTTCATATCTCATCACTGGACTTGCAAAAATATCCATTTATGCATAATATCTCTAACATGCTTGATTTTATGGAAAAATCAAGAAAACATCACAAATACGTTAAATATTCGAAATTATGCATCCAATTAATCTACCTATTAGTTACAATAACTAATAAACACTAACTAATCGAATATTAACTTCCTGACTTCCTGTCAGCTTATGACAAGGTTTCAAAATTACGTTTAGCGAATTTGCGCGCGCCACTCGAGCCCCATTGTCCGGTTTTCGATCAAAATCCCGATCTAATATACTGATTGACCTTTAACTTGTTAATTTCAGTAACAGTTAGTATTCCCCGATGTAATAACATCGATTTCAAAATTTGACATATGTGATCCTATCAACATACTCTGTGTCTCTTTAAGACAGGCGCATGGTTAAACACATAATATCATTTAATTTGACCGATACCATGTTGATAACAGGAATTACATTACAAAATAAATAGTGTAGATCAATCTAGTGTACAAAAATGCGATTCGGGGTAACTTAAATTTGTATCAAATAATATTCGTGCCAGAGTCAGGAAGAAACCAGCGTTAACTTACAGGGTATCTGCCTCAAGATCTTTCAGCTCGCAGTTGCTGCCGCCCAGGTATACTCTGAAACAAAAAAGAAACAAACACGTATCAAATGATATATGAGTGTTAATCATTTCTATCAATCAATCTTTTTCAAGAAATAGAGAAAGATGAGGTGATCTGGGGTTTAACGCCGCTTTCAAGAGTATTTCAATGATATCGCGGCTGCTAATATTATTGCAGGGAGAAAGCCCGCAACACAATCGTTGGTATGCATTGCGGTGGAACCTGCGAACCATGGGTGTTACTGCGCTGAACTTCAGTGTAGCATTGCACCCAAACCCTGACTACGTGTGGAACAGTTCTCTACTGCAGACAAAGTTGTCGAGCCCCTGTCGGGATTCGAACCACGAATCTCTTGATCCGAAGCCGAACGCGCTAACCACTGCGCTCTTCCGCCCAGAAATAGATTAAGTGAATCGTGAAGATTTCCTGTGAATAATTCTCTGTATAAAGTCGATTCAGATTGTTTTGGCACAAATTTCTATGTTTGACTTATCTGTTGTTTGTTAACATGTAACACAGCAACACAAATTGAAGTCATTAATTATTAGTGATAAACGTATGTATCAAATACGAACGTTGATTAACAGAAAAGTAATTCGGAGCATATCTTCCAAAAACTACTAACGTGTACGTAGTAGGAATAAATTATCTATTCCGAAACATCATGATTTCACAAAAAAGAAATTGGCATCCTTAAAATCTGACGTGTTTTACTTTTAGATGCCCATAAAGACTTTGTCAAAGCAACATTTAACATCATATGGTACTGATTTCTGTCCGGTAGTGTATTTTCTTTCCTGGACATTTCACCTGAGGACGTTGTAAAGATTTATTCCGAAACATCGTGTTTTTTCACAACAAAGAAGTTGTAATCCAGAAAATCTTGCTGCTCCTACCTGTGTCACTTCTTAATGCCCGTTAAGGACTTCTCCAATCTAGTTAAAACTAGCTTTAATGTTATCGTCCCCTAAGTCCTCACGTTACATCTAGCTACTAACCGACCTGGTCCGTATCGAGCATGCGCGGAAATCATCCAATGGAAAAAGAACTGGCTGATCTCTTTGAATCGGGCGTCGTTAGGATTTATATTGCATTTTACACATGCACTATGAGCATACATATATATAATTTAATGTATGACTTATTGGACATAATCATTGCAGCTAGTTTTAACTAGATTGCCCAATTCTAACAGCTTGTGTCTAACAAGATTTCCGATTCAAAGAGATCAGCCAGTTCTTTTTTCATTGGCTGATTTCCGCGCATGCTCGGTACGGACCAGGTGGGTTAGTAGCTAGATGTAACGTGAGGACTTAGGGGACGTATACATTACAGCTAGTTTTAACTAGATTGAACATTTCTCATAACAACATTTAACACCAAAGGGTACTGACTTTTGTCCGGTAGTGTAGTTTCTTACCTCAGCATTTTCTCCGTTCTCCCGTTAGTGCTCTCGGGAATGTTACTTCCATAGCGATCAGAAACAAGTTTCCCAGAAAATGTCACCATAGTTCCTGTAAGAGTGAGAGTTCATTTTTGTAAACAAAAAACATTATCATGAGAATTTTGAATGAAATTACCATTTCAATAGGAACAAATGATTATTTATTACTTTTGAAGTTGTTGAACGGTTTCTTCAACGGAACTGAATATTGTTTTTCGCTAACAACTATATTTGACGACAGTAGTAAACCAAAGGTCGATATGTTCTAAATCAATTTCAGGAAAGCAAAGTACTTAGATGTATATGATATGCATATGAATAGCATACATGAGCAATTTTGGCAGTCCCCGCATAACGAACTGTTTTGTTCAAGCTATTTTGTTTCAAAGGAAAACATATGAACTGTTACTTATACGAATCATTTGCCTTGTAAGCTATCTAGGTAAAGCAGATACAAATACGCTAATGTTTCATCGGGTGAAACAAGGGCTATGAAAATGTTTCGATTAAGCAGAACATGCTAGTCAAACCTACGCTTGTACGGGTAAAACAAATTTTCAATGGATAGTACCGATCTAGCTTTCAAATCGTCTCTAAAACCTCGTCACAATGCATGGAGAACGCGAGCCTAGTGTCTCGATAATATAACAGGTTACAAGTATATATTATTCCGGATTCGAACACCGGATAACGCCGAGGTTGTACAACTTACCCGGCGGGCCACTGAAGGGTTCGATGTTCTCAATTGTCGGGGTGTGAGACCAGGACGTCTGAAAATAAAATTGATTTCTAAAAAAATGGCATGTGCTCTCTTTAAGCTAAATTCACAGATGTCATATGTAGCAATGACATCACATCAGATTCTTACTCGACGGCATCTGCCAACCTTTACTCTAAATTACTAATAACATATATATAACGAAAATTGACATCATAATTTTCATAACAAAAAGGCATCCTGTCTCAGGAAACGAACGTTACGCTAACTCCACTAATCCTTGTACCCTGGGCTCAGAAGCTAGATTCGTTCGCGCGGCCCGACTTGGGATATAGCCAATCAAATCATTTTTTCGTTGAAATTTTATCGGGAAGGTGGCGATAAAATGATTTGATTGGCTACATCTCAAGTCAGGCCGCTCGAGCAAATCTAGCTTCTGAGCCCAGGGTACAGATTAGTGGAGTTTGCGTAACGTTCGTACTCTGAGACAGGATGAACAAAAAGGATTCTAAAACGTAAAGAAGTTGTTATTCATAAAATCTTGTTGCTACACTTGTATGAAGCCTACCTCTTCAAAATTCCTTGATCCGCACCTTGAAATTTAAAAAAAATTCTGACCCACCTTAAAGACACAACAGGAACTATCCGATGCGCAGTGGTCCTCTTCCGGTATATCGACTCCGTCAACAGCAACGCGCACTGTGTACTCATCTTCCGGAAGTTTCCTGAGGACACACAGACAGACGAATGACAAATGGCGCCCTTTTTCTTTACTCTATAACATTCCTTTTATTTCATTCTTGCATTTAGATTACCCATTTATCAGATAACCTCATGCAAGACGCAATAAAAACCGCATTTATACTTTATCAGGGGTTGGCTACAACCATCCCGCCTAGAGGAATAATAAATATGTGCATACTTATATCTCGCCTTTTCCCCGTCCTAAGACATGCTGAAAGCGCTACTTTATTACCCCGAAGGTGTGTACTTTCACAGCTGCTACTAAGCGCTAATCACGACCACGTAGGTCAGTACATCCTAATTTTAGGTACCATTTAAACAGCTGGGTGGACTGAGTGCAATGTTGATGAAGGGCCTTGCCCAGGGACGCCAACACAGGATGAGACCCTAGACGATGTATGCTCGCCGTGACTATCCCCGGTAAACCTACGTATACGTTTCCTCGGTAACTGCGTAGCGTAGCACGGCGTAGGGGAGCTACCGAGGCGAGCATGATCGTCTAGATGAGACCCAAACACCCTTTTTATTATCTATTTTAATCTTTATTTATTTGTTAATTAAATATATCATTTTTATAATTATGCTCATACTTGTTGTGTAACTTTTTAGTTTACGATTTTTGTGCGAGTATTTTTGTTTAAAAAGCATATTTTGTTTGAAAAGTTTACCAAAACATTTAGTATTTCAAAAAGTCAAAGGCTTCCCATGTATAAAATTACTGATATTATTTGTTATAAATATTTCATAAAATATTTTCACAGAACGACTTAGTTTTACATCATAGATTCAAAACATATTCCTCACGACTTTACTTTCAAGAAAATAGATATTAAAGAAATATTTTCACATAAAAGATAAAGAACATCAAGTATTCATTTTTTCCATTGTTCTAACCGCTAGGCATCTTAGAAATATTATTACATGTATTAAATTAATAAAAAAAATAAATGGATAGTTTTCTTTATCATTATATAAACTTTTCCAATGAATATTCATAAATGATGAAAGTTACTGTATGTCAACATGCTATAAATATGTTTTCTGGCAGGGATTTTATGTAATCTGCTAGTCTTGTTCTGTTTTCTTTGAAACTCCTAAAATGTATGTTGTTGTTTATTATGTATTTATTTACGTTAATGTAATCAAGTGTTACAATATTATTGAATACAAGTAGTGCCAAAAACACCATTGTTATATATGTTTTTATAGCAAACAGTTCTAGATAAACACTTATATTCAACATGTAACAGCAGTTCTCAATTCAAGTCAAAACAAGTAGGGCACAATAAATGAGAAACAACAATAGATCTGACATCAAAACAAAATTCTGTATTTTGGTAGATGTAAACATAATGCTGGTTGCTTAGCGAAGCTTGACCACCCGTTGCGTTGGTCACCTCGACTGGTCACTTGCTGGTCAAGGATATCACATTACCTATTCCATTTGACTGGTCAGTGTTGTTCTTAATTAGGTGCATTGAGCGTCAGGGGGTTAATGTTAACATTAAACATTGATGTCCTTCACGTTAGAATGAACCGAAGATTGACGACGTTTTGTGGACAATGCAACTTATAATAAGTCAATTTTGCTAAACTCCACATCAGTCTCATTAGGATACGTGTAGTATTGGTCCTAATAGTGCTTGAAAACCAAGGTCATTTGTATAAGTCCTGAATATTGGTGATCTTTTGAACTCTTCGGATGAGACTACCGGGGAAATCTGGTCAAGTCAAGTCGACAAATACGTTTCTAACAACGCATTAACTAGATTTGTCTAAAGGTATTTACATAACATTAAGATGGATGATAATACAGCTGCGTACCTTAAGTTTGTTCACATGCTGGTGTATCTAAGTGCAAATATCATGTAAATTGGGTTTCATTTTGACGTCCATAAAATAACTCCAGGTGCACCTACAAGCGACATCCAATTATCAATTTGTAAAATAATCATTCCCAAACCATATTTCGAAATCGTCTTTTCACTGGTACTGAATTTAGATGTTTGGCATAATTAAATAGACAGATGGGGTCAGATTTGTGAAATTCGTATTTTCTTAGATTTCGATTTAAATATTACATGTAATCTTTGTAAGAAAGAAATCAGTACAATTACATTGCATTAATGCAAATGAATAAATATGACTTAGGTCTAAAGCTATTGATCACTAATGAAGGATTTTGTAGAGAAAAATACAAAATAGTGCTTCGAAATTTTGACCCCGGGTCATTTCAATGCCCTGTCAAATTAGTTACGGTTACGGTAAGGTATGACATACGAATAATATTATGTTAACGCAAACTGAATGGTAACTTATGCAGTGAAATTCAACATTATCCGTTTCGTTTTCACAATGCTAGGATGCCTCAGAGACATTCCAAATTACATGATATTTGCACTAAAAACGCAGGTAAGTGAACAAACTTAAGATACGCAGCTGTAGTTTGTCACCCAGACCCTACAGCAAAAATATTTAATTGACGACCAACCAAGTCTACAAAAGTATAACAAGTCTAGATCACTCAGCTCAGACGTTATAGCATCTTCTGGGCTCCATTTTGCATTTAATATTTAAATTGATTAAAATATTGTCAATATTGAAAAAATATATCTGAGACTAAATGTTAGTTTAGTATGATAACTGTACTCCGACTAATTGGTACTTTTGCTCGATATAACGCAGGAGAATAATGATAGCGCGATGATCGGCACTGAAAATCTTACAGGCAACAAGTAACAGCACTTCAATCTTAGTGAAGCAACATTATGATCTCTAACAGATGTCCGGGGGATATAAGAGTTGCCGGTCGTTACACTTATAGTTATAGTACTACCAATACTAATTTAATGGGACAGTAAGAATTTTTGAGAGGCTGGACATTTCAGTTACAAAGTTCATATTTTTCGTAACAAGCAACAATCAATGCTTCTTATGTAAAAACCTTAGATGAATATATTATTTATTTTCTTATATGCCTTGAAAAGAAAAGAGTAAATGTGAAAATCGTGACTAAATTGGCAAGAATAAATCTTGTGTGTCATGTGCGTACTTGGAAACTCATATGATAAATGTGTTTGTTTGTCAACATATAACAACTCTGACGAATATTTCACGCACGATTATACAGAAAACATACTTTGAGACAAAGACAATGACACGTCTAACGTGACATATGGTAAAACATAAGGTTAGGTCAATGCGACCCAGGGGTGTTGGCAAAGGCCATTCTCAAAAACCTAAGTTGTTATTGTCTAAACCATAAATTGAATTGCTGACCAGCCAAACATTTTGTTGATTATCCAAAGAAACAGGGACTTTGTTATAACCTTGAATCATTGGATATATAGTTAGTCTTTATGACATCTTCACAACACTCTAATCTCCTTAGGGATCACACAAGGCGTTCATAACTTCGTCACAACAGGTTATTCTATTAAAATTATTAAAGTTATTCGATGATATGATGGTTAATTTGATCTTGCTAATTTCAAGAAATTATTCAGGTCATGATACCTCGCGGTAGAGCGCTGAACTCGAGTCATATTTACACCTCACAAACAACACATAAGCAATGTCATGTTTTGAACTCATTCACATGTGTTCTTATATGCGAGTTTTAGTGTGACGTGTTCACTCGATTAGTTGAATGATCTAAGGTTTATGATAAGTTGTCTGCCTACAGTATGCCCCATTATAAGTTTGTAAGAAGATGTCATGATCTGATTGTAGATGAATAGATGCACAAATGCTCCTATTGTCTTAGAGTTGTGGCATTGTCGTTGACTTGGACATTTCTTGCCAGGAGTGTACACGCCCATGAGAGAACCGGGCAGAAACGAGTTATACCTTGCAAGGAGTGTAAACGCCTATAAGAGAACCGGACAGAAACGAGTTATACCTAGCTAGGAGTGTACACGCCCATGAGAGAACCGGGCAGAAGCGAGTTATACCTTGCAAAGAGTGTACACGCCAATGACAGAACCGGGGCAGAAACGAGTTATACCTAGCTAGGAAATTGTGAAAACGTTTGCTTCGTTAGCAATTAACGTACACTTTGATAAGTGCATGCGAACTATCTAGACTCGACAGTTCATTTACTTCATGCAAAATTGATAATATTGTGATGACGTCACTTACGGCGTGTAGTCATGCAAAATTGATAATAATGTGATGACGTCACTTACGGAGTGTAGCACGTGATCTGCTCCTCGTGGGTGCCATCAGGATGAAATCGACACTCGAATGAGGATTTGCTTGACACCAGTTCTATCGTGTTGCCAAGGTGACCGAATCCTGCTCCGAAGTTAAAATGAGTTCTTGCAAAATCTGAAAGAAAACGATAAATTTGACAACATTTTGTATACGAATCAAAATATGTTTCGATACGCTGGTAAGTATGATTCTAATGATTCTATCGATTGTGATAAGTGTACATTACATCGATCAAGATGAATATCATTTTTGAACTTGTTTGTCCATTTTATTCACAGCAACGATCATTGTTTATTCCTGATTTCTATACTGCAAACCCAACCAAAATTAAATTCAAGCAATTGCTTGAAACAACAAATGTAAGATTACTACAAATATTTCTCTTTACCTGAAAAGAAATTTACCTGTATGATAAATAACGTATCTCCGCCTGTACATGTGCAAAAAATGTGTTTTATCGATTTGTACTTTTGGTCATGTGGCCACATATACTGAATAAAGCTCCTCTTCTCCTCTTCTAAGTCCCCTACAAGCTTATTAAAATTCATAGCCCTAAATATGAGATAACCAAAACCAGAAAGACACTGCATACTTTCAATGCCGCTCTTTGATGATAAAAAGAGCATTTGTTATTCATATTTAGATGAATTTTGCGAAGATTGAGAAGACAAAACTGTTAAGCACATACGGTTATTAGAACACGCAAACAAATACTATGTCTACGATATTTCCGATGCCAATGGTGTTTTATGTAATTAAAAGTACTAAAACACATTTTTTTGCGTTCCAATTGGCAGGTTAGAGCACTCACTCATTTTTCCTTTTATGCAATAAAATATCCCTTTACAATTGGCTATCAAAGGTCACTCGGACTTAGGAGTGGGATTGCACATTCTTTGAAAATCGTGATTGTCGAAATTATGGCTGAATTAAAGAAATGTTTGCAGTTTTGATTTTATCTTAATCTCTCATAAACAGAGAACTATAACTCTGCACTGATATACGTCATTCAGTTGAATTGCTTTAAAAGATCGTTAAAAGAAAACAGTTAAAATTACAATTTGTTCCAAAATGAAATCACACAATCTAAACTCTAAATTGTCCGACAAGCAATACATGACACTTTGGCTTGAATAGAAAGGAAGAATGCTCGTGTCTTTGTAAATTTACGATACTTTCGAATCACAAGCAAATCAAATATAATCATTAGTCATATTCTTAGCTGGATATAGAAAAAATGATGCATTATACATACGAATGCCCCGTCAAAATTACTCAATAGGAATCTTTCAACCAGTGGAGGCCTCACCTGTCCAATACCTCATTACGGAGGTAATCTAGAATCGCCAGGTACAAGGTTAATTAGCTGTTTATTATTTATTATGTCGGTCGTGTACAGGTGAAACAACCGTATTGCTTCTATAAAACGATCGATTCAAATATATTTCATCTTTTGACACAACACTACAAAATATACGTGTATTTAATAAACGTTACGATAGCATATCTTCAGGAACAATCGTTGAGTTTTGGAATTGGCGTTGATTATAAAAAACGCTTCCTTCTCTAAGAATGTCTTATATAATAATATGAAATCAATTTGATGATGACCTCAGCTTATGGTTTTTCATACGTTTAAACCACGGGAAAGCGTTTTCCTGTTTTAAGATTTGATGATCTATGTAAAATTTAAATTTAAATATAACTAGTCTCTGTTATGCTTTAGATTGTCAATATTCCAATATTCCAAATGTAATTGAATGTACCGTACGTTTTTCCTTATTATAACCTTATTGTAATAGTTTCAAAAACAAATGAAGAATAATTACAGATTTATTTTGGTGACATTCAGTAGATACATAACAAAACAGTGTTAATGATTCTCTACAATCTCTAGATCAGTACAACAAATCCATATATCCATTGTATGCTCCCTCGGGAGTCGAGATGGTTAAAGAATCATGAAGATTGATATCCAATGATCGAGGGAAAGCCAAAGCGCCTTTGAGCAGCGCTCTCTGGGCTGGATATAAGCGCTATACAAATATTTAGTAGATAGATAGATAAACGTTGTTTTCTTAAATTATCATTCTCCTTAGCTCAGGTTGAAGCTTTTTGGATTATAATAGAGTTCCTCTTAATCTGTACTTACTATTAAATTTTATACATTAAAAATTCTTTTATCATTTTCAAAAAAGTAAATATAAAAATGATAAAAAAGTGTAATAACAATAATTATTCTAGGAATTACAATGTACGCATATCATTTAATATTATTAAGGAAATCAGTAAACTGTTTGATTAGGTACCCATTTATTTTTGCTGAAGAGTATTGATTTAATAAAATCGATTAAATTGATCTACTCAGTTTGATAAAGTTTAGAAATTTTAGTTTTCTTTTAATATGTCAAAATATATATTTGAAAGATTTTGTCTTTTAAGTTGACAGAAATTATATGTCAAAATTTAAACTGTATGTTTATTTACAATTACTAGTTAACTCAAACAATGAAATGAAATTAATCATAAAAAAGGTTTAATACCGGGCCCAAATATTCCAGGTGGTTTATTTTTTTGATATAATTTCGTTTTTTTGTATGGTATATTCCAACTATCAATTTGTTTTGGGAAACTACGAATGTTAGGTTAACAACCTGCATCATATGTATTGGAATAACGTGCACTATATAAAACACAATCCGGATTATTTCATAGTAGTCTTCTTAGATCAAATACGGTTAAGAAAATAATCCTTCTGCTTATTGTTTACATATATCGCGGAATAAGTTACAAGACAATAGTTCATTTCACAGGCGGGACCACCAGGGCTTACAACAACAATTGCCCTAATAGGAATCAACAGCTTTAGCTTTTCGGTATTGTTTCTTTAGAAGATTTATTATCGAAAGTAACTTACGTGACCTTCTTAGATCGGATCTCGTTGTAAAATGGGCTAACAATTAATAATACCTTCATTTGTTATACAGTCATGTAGTTTTGGTTACAAAACAGAATACTTACATGATTGTTTGTTACAATGCTTTACAACAGACTCTTTTTTTTCTCATTGGAAAGTTTGGTTGTAATGTTTTAAAAAGTGTTTCAAAATAAAGATTTTTTTTGCTCTTGGCAGACAATTAACAGTACCATCATTTGGATTACAGTCATGGTGATTAATTTACGAAAATCATAATTATTTTACCATGTCTTACAATGTTTGAAACCGTTTATTATTGGTAAACGAAAATATGTTTATAATAACTTAAACACTTTTGATGCATTGCAATATGCAATAGACACCGGGATACGATTTTTGTTGATCGCTTAAAAATGAGTGGTCCCGAAATTATTTTGATACCTTTTAAGAAAGAACTGAGAACTTTGATAATATATAATAGTATATAATATATATATAATTCATCAATGGCAGTAATAAGTTCAAAATGCAACAATAACCTAATCAGTGGTAGAATAAGTAACGTTGAGTTTCTAAGGAGCTTAGAGGAAGGTAGAAAATCTTATGTTATTTTAACATCTTACTGGACAAATCTGGTTCAAATAACTTAGAATTCGTTTGTTTATGTACCGTAGGAGACTAACGCAGGATCACTTCTCACTACAATACCTTTAACAATGTGTACAGCGGAATCGAAACATTGCAAATTAGGTTACGAAACATAAGTCTTCTTTAGTTGTCCAAAGCTGACTGAGATCTGTGATATTTGAACAGCTTTTTGCACATGATTTGACTTGAGAATGTGGTATTTGGATAAGTGAACGCATAAACTTTGGTTACGAAACATAATTCTTCTTTGGTTGCCAAAAGTTGACTGAGATCTGTGATATTTGAACAGCTTTTTGCACATGATTTGACTTGAGAATGTGGTATTTGGATAAGTGAACGCATAAACTTCGGTTACGAAACATAATTCTTCTTTAGTTGCCCAAAGCTGACTGAGATCTGTGATATTTGAACAGCTTTTTGCACATGATTTGACTTGAGAATGTGGTATTTGGATAAATGAACGCATAAACTTTGGTTACGAAACATATATCTCAGACAAAAGAAGTTTGTCGCAGGTGAACTGTTGCATAAGAACTCTCCAGTAACTCAGTTTTGTGTCACTCTGATATTTTGAAAAGACAAATCCAACTAGAAATTGGTTTTGTTATGCTAAAGACTAATGTTAGAAGGTATATGAAGGAAATCATCTACATTTCTAACCGAAGTATAACGTGATTAAGTTTAAAGGAAGTTGTTATCTTTCATTTGAGATGTATTGAAGTAAACGTGTCCAAGTGGCTTAAGGTTTCCCTATAGTATTTGGTCAGTATATATATAACATTATTAATTCAGCCATCCTCAGTTTGATGTTATTTACAGTTCAGATTGAAATTATGCTTTATCACAAATCACAAAAGTGTTTCCAACCAATGAACTTTGAAATATAAAAGTAAAAATTGCTATGCATACAAATATAAATCCGCAATCAAGTTCGCCTTTATGGTCATATAATCTTAGAGAAACATAATGAGTAGGCTGAACTAACATGTCTAAGGTATGATGATTTGTTTTGTAAACATTTCTCCCTGATAATATTTCTCACAGTAACATCAAACATAGTGCAATTCTAATTATGATGATTTGTTTTGTAAACATTTCTCCCTGATAATATTTCTCACAGTAACATCAAACATAGTGCAATCCTAAGAACGATGATATGTTTTGTACTAGCATCTCCCTAATAACGTGACTTTAGTAACATATAAGCAGGGGAACATCTGACAGGATAACGTCTAAGCTTACAAGATACCATTCTAGGTATGATGACATGTTTTGTACTAGCATCTCCCTAATAACGTGACTTTAGTAACATACAAGCTGAGAAACATCTGACAGGATAACGTCTAAGCTTACAAGATACCATTCTAGGTATGATGATATGTTTTGTACTCACTTCTCCCTGATATGGTGACTCTGGTCTCTCCGTTTAAGCTTCCTTGTCGTGGAGAGATACAGTCTACGGTAGACTCTGAAATAAAAGACAAAAAATCATTTAAAATATATACGGGACAAAATTACAAAATTTATAACTGCGGAGAAACATAGACAGGTTAGAAAGAAAAAGAAAGAAAACCCAATGCGTCCACACAGAATTATTTGCTTTTACCATGTTAAGGTAGATGAAGTATTCATGACTTGTGAACTAAACTATATACAAATTTCAAACAAGTTATATTCAGTTGTTTTGAAATGATCTAAAGGTGTCTTTGATAAGCAATTTGCAATACTTGAAAACTTTTTTTAAAGAAAAATGTCTATGTGTCAATTAATGTAATACAACTCACGGAGGCTGTTTGCATAAACACATCTAACACGTTAATAATTTACCACGAGATGGAAATGTTATAATTATCTCGGTTTGCTTTTAACCGAACACTTGGACTATAAGCGTATGGCTAGAGCTGCAGCGTCGTCTGCTAGTAGAGCTCTAGGCTTACTCATTGTTAAGTACAAACAGCTCGGAGGTATGAATTATAGTACTTTTACTAAGCTGTATAATGCGATGGTGTGGTCTACTCTTGACTATGGTGCATGTATATGGGGTGTGTATGAATTGTCATGTGTGAATGCCGTGCAATGCGCTTCTTCTTAGGGCTACGTAAATATGCACCAACTAATGCTGTAATTGGTGACATGGGTTGGACGCCTTCACCTATTATGCAATGGTGTAGTGTTATTAGATTTTATAGACGTTTGTGTAATGTAAACCCTGATCGAATAACATCAAAAATATTTGTTTGGAGTTATAACAAGGCTCATGTCAACAAACGAAATTTGACTTTTAGAGTAAATAAGAAATTATCCGATCTTGGTCTTAATCATTTTAGTAATATTACCAATATGTATTGTTCTAAGCATGTTATATCATCTGTTAAGAATGTAATGTTTGATAATTTTTGTACCAAATGGTGTGAAAACGTGTGCCGACCTACAAGCATTAACGGTACAGGGGGTAATAAGCTTAGATTATATTCTAAGTTTAAGTTCTTTCCAGATAGTGAATTTTATGTGACATGTTTTATGCCCCGTCCGTACAGACGAGCTCTTGCCAATTTTAGATGTGGAACTGCCCCTTTAAGGATGGAAACGGGACGATATGATGGCACAGTGGTGAATGAAAGATTTTGTTTACATTGTTCAAATTTGATAGAAGATGAATGTCATGTTTTAATTAACTGTCCTCTGTACAAGGATGAAAGGTCGCAACTTTTACATGTTTGTCGTGATAAATGTTTTAATTTTGATTATTTATCAGATATGGAAAAAGTTTGTTTTATATTGTCCAGGCATGAAATGTGTTTTTTATCTGCCAAAACCTGCCACTTAATTTTATTGAAAAGGAGGTCTCATTTTTATGGTCGTTAAGAACATGTCTTAACCAATGTACATATGTATTTACTGTGTTTTATCTTATGTAAATAATATATTTTTATAGTCTCTCATAACTCCGCACGGAGTGTCTCAATTTTTACCAAGATGTTGTATTTTACTCTGTAATTATGAGGTGAGACTGAAATAAATTATCTGTCTGTCTGTCTGTCTGTCTGTCTGGGAATGTATGACAGGCTTTTCTCGTGTTACGACAACATGATAATCCATTATTAAGTATGATGTGCTTTCCTAATAAATCAAGCAAGTCAAATTTAATATAATTTATTCTAAAATCATTCATTTGAGTGTGAATATTGGGTTACGTTGAAGGGTGTGAACATTTTGAGTTAGGGAAATGAATTCCAATATCTTTTCCACTCTGGGTGCATTTGTTTGAAGAATTCTTTTATCAATAACTATAGCATCTTGAGAGGTGGGATGCCTATAATTAGAGGAATATATGGATGACAACTTCTTTATATAGTGTGACGTTTTCACACGGGTTCTTTGTGTCGGTACTTCTGCTTTGGAACAATAGCCAAAGCCGAAACGTTGCATACCCTGGATAAAGAAGTTGTCATCCATAGATACATCTACATCATTGTTATAAATTATTATTATTAACTACTTGGTTGCTAAAATTATTATAGACTACTTCAACAATTCACTATTCCATACAAAACTACTATAAAAGTTCTCCTTTTTCCTTTTTCCTACTTCTGATACTGTTACTACTACTACTACTACTACTACTACTACTACCTACTACTAACTACTACTAACTACTACTAACTACTACTAACTACACATACTACACATACTAATACTACACATACTACTACTACTACTACTACTACTACACATACTACTACTACTACTACTACTACTACTACTACTACTGCTACTACTACTACTACTACTACTACTACTACTACTGCTGCTGCTATTACTATTACACGCCTGCTACTACTTAGTCAATAATGATCATAATGTTACTAATGATTATAATATCAATGACAATGGTACTTATATAATATTAAATGTATCTAAAATGTTTAATTCAATTGTAAATTAAACCCCCAAAGTAACAACTATAAAGTTCGGATATTTTTATGAGATTAAAATCATTACAAATTAAACCGTGATATATTGCTATACATGTTTATCATAAATGTACTTACCCCCTGCGTCTGTGTAGCACCATCCTTCTAATACTATTAACACAAAGAACCACGCGGCAATATTCATTGTACGAAATTACTTTCATTCTCACGACCGACCTTTTATAGCTTTGATCACGTGACCTAGAACTGATCATGTGACCCAATGGTCACGTGACATGATTAATGGTAATGGATTATCGTTCATTAAACCGGTTTGTGGTGTATGTTTCTGAACCAAACAAATCGGTTCATTGGATTAGCGTTAATTCGCAAGGTTGTTGTTCACTAGTTTACATATTATATATACTAGACAGGTCAAAAGTAGGGAAAGTTCACATTCCGTGATCTATATTGCATGCTGGGCCTTGACTTGTTTATCATACCATTGCACATAACAAAATGTGTTACATAAAATAAACTAATTAAAATAAATCAATTGTACAATTTACTTAGAATTTGATATTGTCCAATTTGTCGGTATTAATTTATGATCTGAATTCAGATGTTATGTAACAAATTATAATTTATATGAAGAAAGTGACACATTATAATTTATATGAAGAAAGTTGCAAATTATAATTAATATGAAGAAAGTTACAAATTATAATTTATATAAAGAATGTTAAGGTGCTTAGTTTATTTACGTCAACAGAAAGGAAAAAGTTGTTGAATTTTAAATATAACTAAATAACAAATATACAGTTATGTAGACTATTTCATAACAAGATACTAAACAGTGAATATGTTTGCTATTGCCTAGGCGAAACTGATTGCAAAAGTAAGTTATAACGAGTTTCGCTAAAATCGTTTGATTTAATTCCATAGAGGATTTGAAATGTCCATTTTTTTATAATTGAACGTTAATTCTAAATGTATTTTGTTAACAGTGTCAAACTCTCATTACACAAACCAATCACCCATAGTCAGAGGAAAAATAATAAAGGATCACATTATTCCATTGTCGACCATTTTTGTGTGAACACTTTTAATTCATTTTGTGTAAGAAAGAGGAATCGCATGGCTGAACTGAAAATATTTGATTTGTTACTGCTTCATTAGGCTTAAATACATTGTAGGAAACAATTATTTTTATTTTCCCGTCATCACCTTATGTTCCTACTTTTGTGTGGATGAATGGATTTATTCTCATCTATTTGTTTGATGTAATAAGTCCGTTTTTATTCGCCGTTGTTTTCACCGATGTTATCTTCGCAATATATGCATTATAAGTTATTACATTGCATAGCGGGTTATATAGGTATTTATTATTCCCTTGAAAATGTTTATGCAACGAGCGCAACGCGAATTTATCTTACGGAATGTTTAAACACAACGGATATTTAAAAAGGCTAAAAACTGCTGAGGCACATGACAAAGGTCAGGGTCACAAACCGGAAGTGTTGTTTTGAAAACTATATCATCAATCGTGTCAGTGCCTCGCTTAGTCAGAGACATTTCTTTTTATGAACACAGTTCCTGAAGCATTACTTCGATGTTAAACAACTTCCCTTACAAGACGCACAAGGAAACAGTGAGTGAATACTGATATTTCGAATAAATGTGAACCGATTCTCATATGCAATGATCAAGAAAGCCGCGACACAATATTGACATTTTTTTCGACGAGAAACATTATAGACACCAAAAAAGCTAATTATGGCAATATACACGTATGCCTTTTTGCATTTATATAGCTTGCAATTACTTTGACTTTAGTTTGTATAAAGCTACATATCATTTGAGCCAAGGTTACATCAATGTTTTCCACGTAACATATTTTTCAAGGAGCTCAATCTGCACGCTTTTTTCATTGCGGGGTATAAATAATTTCAATTTGCACGCTTTTTTCGTGATTGGTTCATGGCGGGATTTAAATAATTTATCCTCCCGCTCAAGAGGGTGATATCAGTAGTTATCCAGGGTCACGTGAACCAATCAGAGATTCTTACATGAGGTAGGATAATTTTTCTTGTAGGTCTTCTTATTAGGGCGGCAATAAATGTTTGGACGGAATCTCACCAGTTTTATCCCAAATATGGGATTGTTAACCCTCACGCAGTGTCGTTAATGACACCTCCTTTGCGATTATGTGGGCCTCAGAGGCCCAGGCACATTCATATACAACTCAGGAACGCTGCGAGGGAAAAGGGTCAATATTATTTATGATGTTATGTATAACATGTCACCAATGTGTTCCAATCCCCACAAACTGATCGGTGATATGTTTATTTGAGGCTTTTTTGGTAAAACATTATTTGTAAGTGTAAAACAGAATTCACGTACATGTAAGAGTAAACGCTAGATCATGTGATACCTATTGTTTCAAATTTCGTTGTTTAATTTTACATGGAACAAAGGTCACCATGCATCGACATAGTGTCAGATGTTTAAACGTTGTCGAACTTGAAATTGAAACCGATTTGTCATGGTTCACAGTTGTATGACATTATAATATTGATTATCGGCATATTTGTTGCAATTGGTTCGTTCCAACAGGCCAATTCCTGCCAAAAGAGCGTAAGATGCACGTATGCATTGAATTAAGAGTTGCCAACGAAACCTAAAATCTCTACATCCAGGTTGCATTTTTTTCTTCATTCTCTTGCCACAGGGATACAGATAATTCACAACATCATCTCCACCAAATTTAAACTTTACGAAAGCGATTGCATGAATGGGATATTTGACCATAAAGGGCAGTTATCGCTCCTGTTTTTTGGTGGTTTCAAATAACTCAATCACAACAACTGTTGTTTGCGATCATGATCTTGAACCTTAAACGTTGGTTTGGTTTACCAAAAACTCACATGTTCGTCATACAAAAATAACGTAACGTTACTTTGGATAGTTTACAGTAAGAAAAAGGAACATGTTGCCAATAGTTTATATCACAAGACATGAGGTTGGAATAGTGTGATTGAGTTAGATACACTATTAAGCACACAAAGATGTAGTTGATTGATTGTATTGAAGAAGTTTAGACAAAGATAGTGCTTAAATCGTGATAATTTAAACGTACTTGCAGAATTTCAGATAGCCCATTACACTGCCTCTTAGAGTAAAGAAGTTATCAATGCCTTCTCAAACACTATATTTCAACCAAATAAAATATCAACGGTTAGAATTCAATAAACGTGTACTTCAACATCACAACACGCCCGAGACACACCAGCAACTGGCCATTGCATTGCAGAAGTAGTGTGGTAGAACTGAATGGGGACTCCATCAATGTGTCCATTAATTTCCAAAGGGAGGTCAAGCGAGAACTTTTGCAAATTCCAGGATTTCATAAGACTGACTTCATCGCCATCTTGTGATTAACAGAATACGGAATCAAACCTAAAACTAGTGTTCTTGTTTTCGCTTACTCTTTTACTTTTGGCATTATTGTTTTGGTATCATTGAAATCATGAAAAAACTTGTTTGTGTTTTAAGGCGAAGAAATTGATTCTCTGAAAAATTACATAAGCGTTTCAGTTTGAGAGTATATTATTTTTGCTATGTTAGTTTCTTTGGATATTGGTATATCTACATCTGGAAGTAATCTCAAGGGGTATTATTTATTTATTATTTTATTGCGATTATCTATATTTTGTACTGAAACAAGGGTTTAATTTACCCTGGGCCTTCGAGGCCCGTGTTTACAGCAAACGTATGTATTTTCTTAAAACGTCAATTAAAAAAGCAGTATCTTGTCTACAGTTATGACGTCAGACGTAGCCTTAGAAAACATACTAATGGAGGAATACATGAAGTAAGAAGTCGCTTAGTTCAAATGTGTTGATTCTGGGTAATGTCAAACATGTGACCGGGCCTCAAAGGCCCCACGACACTGCGTGAGGGTTAAAGGGCATTTAAGGTGATCTTTGGGAGCCGACATGCCTGTTTGTGTAGTCTGCAAAGATAGTTTGGGGCGTTGCCACTTTTGTGAAGATAGAACCCGTTACATACACTATTTAGCTTAAGTTAAGTTCTGGCTACATGGTCTAAAATATTCAGAAATAATATATTAGTCGGAATATAGGGATACAGGAAAGTTTTAGAATTATGAAGAATGATATATTACCATATTGACCACTTCATGTAATACGAATAAATTATAGTATGTTGAACGTAGTTTGCCAAGTATATAACGACGTTTTTACCAAACGGTTGTATGGAAATACCCTACCAAAAGCGTCTTAGAAGAATTTAAACGGTATAAACTTTATTTCAACAACATATCAGTCCTACATTTTGTACTGTAATCTCCCGTTGTTCTCCATTTAAGTACGTATTTAGGTGTTAAGGCGATCAGTTATAAATTCACGTCAAATGGATTTTAAGATATATTGATAATGACATTTGTCTGGCATTGTATCAATAAAAACAAATGAATACGTCAGCTCCTTGGTTTATTAGGTGAGGTAATTTCGTCTTATGTTGGGACAAAGTAGTGATGGTAACACAGTACAAGGTTATCGTTTCTGAGTTCGTGAGGCTTTCTAAAATTCGCGGGTAACAAAATATCAAAAATGAAAATTGAGATTCAAATCAATAAGTGTTTATGTTTTTCGATTGCATTAGCCTCAACATATGATATTTCAAAACGTTTGTATCAACGCAACTTTTGAAATTTAATATTACAAATATTTAAAAACCTGAATCCACGGGGCCACCAAAGCTACAATTTTCAGCAGTCAAGGAGCCTATACACCAAGTTTCAACTATCTATGCCTTATGCTTCTGGAGAAGAAAATGAAAATACACAAAGTTTACGGAAGGACGGACGCCGGACATCATGCCATGCCATAAGCCTATCGGACCTTTCAGGCCACATGAGCTAAAATGTAAATCTGCCTTTTTATTTGATGGTGTGATAAAAGAAAAAAATGATACTACATTTATAAGGTTAGGTTAAACCATATCCGAATACATATTAACCATTAAACTCTTCGATACTTAGTTCACCATTTTAACTAATTTTTATATATAAATCTTTTTTTTCCCAAGTTTAATCCAGTGCGATCACAATCTCATTCAAATCAGATCGAAACTACTCCTACGTCGCTACCTTTCAAGAAACGTAGCGACGTAGGGGTAGTTTCGATCTGATTTGAATGAGATTACTACTCCTACGTCGCTACGTTTCAAGAAACGTAGCGACGTAGGGGTAGTTTCGATCTGATTTGAATGAGATTGGTGCGATCAAAGAAAAAGTTACAAAAACCTGTGGAACAAACCTAAACTGGTTGCCGCAAAACGTATCTTTACTTGAACTAGACACAAAGTTGGGTCCATATGTTTTTCAGCACATGGCTTTACGCAACATGCTACGTAAATGTTCTAATTCTTTCATAACGTACTTGCTGAAGCGCCCGAGAACAACATCATTACGAAATATATTTCTTAAATTGAAAAACACAAACAAGAGCAATCCTAATGTAGAGAAATGTCTTTACCACACAAAAATAGGGGAAAATTAAAATCCCCTTTTCAAGAAGCCCGAAAGCATTTCAGTCCATCTCTAATTCATTATCCAAGAGGGGTCGCTTAAAGTTATACTAGGCTGACAAATTATTACTGTTACAAGAAGTTAACTAAACAACTCAGAACAATATCCTTTTTAATGACTCGAATTTATGTATCAATGATCGTTTTTACAGTTAAAGGTCCATTTCTTTTCGTTACATTTGGATTATAAGTACTTCAATATTGACACCACAAAGTCTTATACATATTTATTTCCCCAAAGAAGGAACCGAAATCGTAAACAAGCAAATGCTTAAATTAATACCACAAAGTCGGTACAGTAGCCCTAGCGCAAATGTTCATCATAAGTAATCTTGTATTTAGGATTTACAGGGGTGGTCATTCATAGACTTATCGATCCAAAACAAAATTAACCCGCGGGGGTCAAACGTTCATTAGTACTGCTGTACTAAGGGACTTCTTGATTGTTGCACAAGCTTACATGGTTGTCATAGAAACAGTAAACAAACTTCATCCGGGGTCTATTATTACACCAAACACTCTGTCTGCTTGACACATGCACATTATGTAATATATTTTGACCAAAGTTGGCTCAAAGATATTCTGATGTGTTGTCTTTCTTCTGGTTTAAATCTATTTTCGCCCAGATTTATAGTTGTACACCCCATTTGATTGAAATTGAATTAATGCCAGCTAGATTTAACAAGCGTCGCGGTCAGATTCAAGGGTTTATATATGCTTTTTATAGTAGCAGTTTTTATTGATCAATGTATTTTGACCAAAGTTGGATCAAAGGTACTCCGATGTTCTAATTTTCGGCCAGATTTAACATTTTTGCTCTCTATTTGATTGAAATAAATTAACACAAACGCCTATCCCTCTAAAAGAGAAAGAACAAAATCCAATCTGTCCCCCCAACAATAAATTTCTTAACGAATTTTGAAAATAATAATAGTAATAATTCTCTGGTTATGTCCCCCGCAAATACTTTTTTACTAAACTTCCAGCAGCCGCAATGCTTGAGTATAGATGTAGTGGTGGATCGTTGCCTTTTTCTACTTTGATTATTCGAAAATGATCATTTTTCTAGTTTCCACGAAAACAATTTGAACTTAGTACCTATGTGGTAACTAAAATATCAGCATTGAAATAACAACCCTGAAACCGCACTCTGTGTGTTGTGTTATACACTTGCATGCTGAATGGATATATGTTTTTTAAATATATAATAATTCAACTATCGTCAATACTAAAACTAGGAATCGTTATATATTCAGGGAAAGCAGAGAACATGGACGTGGTTTCTAGCAGTCTTTTATGTTTATGAAATATTTCAGTAACAGAAAATAAGGTTGGAAAGGACCATCACAGGGCCTTCCGAGTTTTTAAGAAGACTGCTATATTCATGAAGACGAACAACAAAATTATTTTTGAATACAACGAAAAGGGGACTTGGTTTGCTCAATCTCATTAAAATAAGATCAAAATTGTCTTTACTGCGTTACGCTGCTAATAGATCTCACAAAGCCTCGTTAGTTTAGCCGTCAGGGCAACCTTCGACCGTTTGATCTGAGGTAGATTTCGTCCACAATCAAATTGTAAGTTATTTAAAGGCAAATTCTAGAGGTTCGAGTTTTTCAACAAAGTGCAGTGGAAAATGATCTTTCGATTTTCCAAAAATCGAGGATAAGTCATTAATTTTTACTAGGTTTAATGCCTCTCTGTAGTTATAGCATAGATTTTTTGTCAAAATGAGCGATATAACTGCAGCATTTATTTTTGAGGGAAGATGATACGGGAAATGGTCTATATAATTGAGTTTCCTGTTACGACTTTCTCTCGCCTTGAATCAAAATAATTTTGGTGTGTCAAAAATCCCAAAAATTCAATAAAGACATATAATTATGCCTTCAATATGTTTTGCTCTCTTAGAGTAAACACCTCAGAAATTTCATTAATTCATGTAAAATATATTAAATTGAGCATTTTAATTGTTCAACACTGCCTCACAAATCGTTCTTCGCTCCATAACCTCCACACGCTTCCATGTCATTACAGTGATTGAGTAATTGGGTTTAACGTGTTGTCAGGAGTTTTCATCCATTTCAACCTATTTAACGCGTGGACGCCGTCCAAAGGAGAGTCGACATATCCGAAATAGAGAGGATGAACAGGATGAGAAAGAAATAGATAGAGATATCAATAGATAGAAAGAACAGCATAGAGAGAGATATTGATAGTAGGTTTTAGAACAATCAAATTTGGTTTAGAATATGCCTATTGACCTGTACAGCTTGGATGGCCCTACCTGGAGCATTTAAGTGCTACTAACATAATTCTCAGGGTCACCGAAGCACACAAACCACCACACAACAGTAAGGTATTGTATTCACACCACAGTAAGCTGAATTCCCAGGCTCACAGAAGCGCACAAACTACCACACCACAGTAAGGTAATGAATTCTCAGGGTCACCGAAGCACACAAACCACCACACAACAGTAAGGTATTGTATTCACACCACAGTAAGGTAATGAATTCTCAGGGTCACAGAAGCAAACAAACCACCACACCACAGTAAGGTAATGAATGTTCAGGGTCACCGAGGCACACAAACCACCACACCACAATAAGGTAATGAATTCTCAGGGTCACAGAAGCACACAAACCACCACACCACAGTATGGTATTGAATTCTCAGGGTCACCGAGGCACATAAACCACTACACCACAGTAAGGTAATGAATTCTCAGGGTCACTGAGGCACACAAACCACCACACCACAATAAGGTAATGAATTCTCAGGGTCACCGAGGCACACAAACCACCACACCACAATAAGGTAATGAATTCTCAGGGTCACAGAAGCAAACAAACCACCACACCACAGTATGGTATTGAATTCTCAGGGTCACCGAGGCACATAAACCACTACACCACAGTAAGGTAATGAATTCTCAGGGTCACCGAGGCACACAAACCACCACACCACAATAAGGTAATGAATTCTCAGCGTCCCAGAAGCACAAAAACCACCACACCACAGTAAGGTAATGAATTCTCAGCGTCACAGAAGCACACAAACCACCACACCACAGTAAGGTTTTAAATTCTCAGGGTCACCGAAGTTAAAAAACCACCACACCGCAATTAGGTAATTAATTCTCAGGGTCAACGAAGCACACAAACCACCACACCACAGTAAGGTAATTAATTCTCAGGGTCACAGAAGCAAACAATCCACCACACCACAGTAAGGTAATGAATTCTCAGGGTCACCGAGGCACACAAACCACCACACCACAATAAGGTAATGAATTCTCAGGGTCACAGAAGCAAACAAACCACCACACCACAGTATGGTATTGAATTCTCAGGGTCACCGAGGCACATAAACCACTACACCACAGTAAGGTAATGAATTCTCAGGGTCACCGAGGCACACAAACCACCACACCACAATAAGGTAATGAATTCTCAGGGTCACCGAGGCACACAAACCACCACACCACAATAAGGTAATGAATTCTCAGGGTCACAGAAGCAAACAAACTACCACACCACAGTATGGTTTTGAATTCTCAGGGTCACCGAGGCACAAAAACCACCACACCACAGTAAGGTAATGAATTCTCAGCGTCACAGAAGCACACAAACCACCACACCACAGTAAGGTTTTAAATTCTCAGGGTCACCGAAGTTAAAAAACCACCACACCGCAATTAGGTAATTAATTCTCAGGGTCAACGAAGCACACAAACCACCACACCACAGTAAGGTAATTAATTCTCAGGGTCACCGAGGCACACAAACCACCACACCACAATAAGATAATTAATTCTCAGGGTCACCGAAGCACACAAACCACCACACCATAGTAAGGTATTAAGTCAAGTGGTGATGTTGGACACTCAAAAGATACAATAGTGCAATAAAACACATAACATAAAGACAAATTGGAAACTTTTTGCCTTAAAGATTAGATAAATTCGAAATTGCAAGAATAAAACCAAATTGTAGACAACTTTGAAAATGTCGGATAAATGCGAATATAAAAAAAACACATTCTACACACTCTAAAATCGCGTGAAACAAATTGCATCTTACTACAGAGCTTCATAGCATCAAAAAAGGTTTGTTTCATATGACCTGTAAATTCACATTAGTTTTTCTCAAATGAATGGTAAACTTTTCCAATAAGATCACAAAGTTTGACATTCGATGATTTTATTTCAAAGTCGCATGGCCATAATTGAAATTATCCTAAGAGTACAAAAGTTTCAGCCTTCACATATGGCCATGAATGTAAAACTATGCTTTACGTAACCAAAATATGACTAATTTATCAAAATTCCTTGAAAACTTTTGTTAAAAAAGAAATTGCGCCTAAAACACAGCTCTTTTACAGAGAGGTTTAATTCTAATTAACCTTAAGATTCACATTATTTTATTTTAATTGGAGATGGATGAATGTGGAACTATTTACATAACAACACAAAGTTTGACATTTGATGATTTTATTTAAAAGTTGCATGGCCATAATTGAAATTACCCTAAGAGAACAAGAGTTTCAGCCTTTGGAACTATTTCCTTATTGCATCCGTTGGTTTCACAGCAGTAGATGCACTCCATGGCTTGAGGGTAGATTTCAGAGGGGTCAAAGTTCACACAGGCATCGTTGACCTTTCTTTGACACTCTTCTCTCTTAGCACACCTGCATTGAAAATAGATAGCATTGAATTCGAAAAGGTAAGGGATCTCTGGTTAATCCATGGTGATGAAAAACAACTCTATCGTTTTATTTTTTTTAAGAAACCAGTACTCAATGACATATCTAAACCTCTCAAATTTAAGATAAACTTTGAAAAGAAAGTGAGCAGAGACCCCTTAAGTTTGTGATATATCTTTATTGATTTCCTTTGGACAGTACTCTTTTTTACACTGAATCTGTTTTCTTTTAATTAAGGGACAATGAAAGGGTATCAATAAAGAACGAGCTATCCCTGTCAATTGAAGTTATTTACAGGCGATTTATACGCAATTGGAATTTCCCTTAATATTTTTACAATGGTTATCAATATCATCATAAATGGCTTACTATCAATGTTTTTTTCGAAAATTTAGGAAATGGGAAAATACTTTTAACTCATTGTCAAAAGGGTTACCTCTTTGTCACAAGCTTATTCCCTGAAGCCTCATTCAGCACAACGTTCATACAGTGGGGGAACTCGTCCGGACATTTTATCACTGGATCATCTCCCTTCACTCCACATGTGGGACCACTGCACACTTGACACTCGACTGGAGAGCGGGAAAAGCATGGATAGGTTCAGGAATAGCAATCACAAAGATTGATAACAATGTTCCGAGGTAAAAAATTCAGAAATATTTACTCCATCGAGATACAAACGTGTTGTAATTGTGGAAACACTTGCTCTTAGCTTCTGGTGTCAAAATCTGTTGCCCAAATCCCTAAAATGGTCAAGCTGAGCTTTGGTCAGAGCATAGAACTTTGTGATACTGTCAGAAGTTACATTTGTGATATGTTACCTTTGAGAGAATGAGGTCAAATCCAGTTGCAGTCGAAAGTTTGCATTAAACGTAACACCTTATGTAACACGTAACTATGGATAATCCGGTTGAAACCTGCCACGTTTTACAATCTGAAGAGATATCTACAAAAACTTTGATTTAAAGAACAATTTTGAAGTTAAACATAAAATTTCGGTTTCATTGTCATTAATATAATCTTTGACTTGAACTGCTACTTGTTATCTTGATAAATACTTACTTCCTTCAGTGAGCTGGAAAGGGGGAGGCGTTGTAGTTTTATCTGTTGCTGTAAAAGAAAACATCATAATCGTTATCATCGTATCATCTTCACAATCATAATAATCACCACCACCACACCACCACACCATCACCATAACCATCACCATCAACATCATCATCAACATCCTCTGCTACTCGCTATCATGATAAACACTTACTTTCTTTAGTGAGCTGAGGCGTTGTAGTTTTAACTGTTGCTGTAAAAGAAAACATCATTATCATTATCATTGTTATCATATTCACAATCGTAATCATCATCATCACCACCACAATCACCATTACCATCATCATCACCAGCATCATCATCACCATCATCACCATCATCATCACCACCATCATCATCATCATCATCATCACCATCATCATCAACATCATCATCACCACCATCATCATCACCATCATCATCACCACCATCATCACCACCATCATCATCACCATCATCATCATCACCATCATCATCACCACCATCATCACCACCATCATCACCACCATCATCATCACCATCATCACTATCATCATCATCATCATCATCATCATCACCAACATCATCACAACCATCATCATCACCATCATCATCATCATCATCATCATCACCATCATACTCACCACCATCATCATCACCATCATCACCACCATCATCATCACCATCATCACTATCATCATCATCATCATCATCATCATCACCAACATCATCACAACCATCATCATCACCATCATCATCATCATCATCATCATCACCATCATACTCACCACCATCATCATCACCATCACCATCACCATCACCATCACCATCACCATCACCATCACCATCACCATCACCATCATCATCATCATCATAATCATCATCCTCTGCTACTCGCTACCATGATAAATACTTACTTTCTTTAGTAAACTGCACATGGGGAGACGTTGTAGTTGTATCTGTTGCTGTTAAAGAAAACCTCATTATAGTTATCATCGTTATCATCCTTCTCAATATCATCATCATCATCATCATCATCATCATTATCATCATCATCATCATCCTCTGCTACTCGCTACCATGATAAACACTTACCTTCTTTAGTAAGCTGGAAATGGGGAGGCGTTGTAATTGTATCTGTTGCTGTAAAAGAAAACATCATAATAGTTATTATCATTATCATCCTCCTCAATATCACCATCACATTATCATCACAACCATCACCATCAACATCAACATCAACATCATCATCCTCAAAACCACCACCATCATCATCCTTGTTGTTGTTCATAATCCTCATCGTCATTATCTTCCTTATCATTATCTAATTTATTCATCTCATCATCATTTATCAAAATATCTATAAATGTTTGACCTACATGTAAGATGTTTTGTGTTCAGCAAATACAAAATATAAATCTTCCACCAATCTGTAGTTTGTAATATGTTTTATTATATGATCAGCGATGAAATACTGGGTTTTATCAGTGAAATAAACTGTCTATCAGGCAACAGTGACGATATATGATATTTTCACTGTAACCAGTGACGATATATGATATCGTCACTGGTCAGGTGCCGGAACTGCTTTCAGCCATGTGAAGAAAAGAGGGTAACTTTCCAGTTTTAAAGTCATTTTAATTGCGTATTTCATTTAAAAAAATCATATAATAAATAGAATACTTAATGTAGTTTTCCAAATACCAGGTTTATTTCATCGAGTGTCATGGGTAAAGTTAATATTTCACTCGTGGCTGCGCCATTCGTGAAATATCAACTTTACCCATGACGCTCGATGGAATAAACCTGGTATTTTGAAAACAACATAATGTATCCTCTATGTCTTTAAAACTCTCTCGATAAGCTATATCTGCAATGAAATCTGAAATAACAATTTGTTTGAGGCTCCTTTCTTATCATGAATAAATTATTTATATAGAATTATTTTTCCGAGACTGAATATTGGTCTATAAAAAGCTGTGCCCTATTAACTCATACCTTATTATTTTAACAAATTTCTTTCAATAATGAAAAAAACATGAAAGATATATTTTTAACACAAATTACTACTTTTAGTTCAGAAAATTGGTATTGATTATACCATGATACAAGTGCCCAATTTCACTGACATTGACGGGATTAGATGAATAAGTGAAGACACAGGCTAGAAAAGGGTATTTGGTGGAACCCCAATGAGCAGAACTGGTTAAGGCAAATAGGCACGTTTTACCAAACAACATGCAACAACAACTTACAATATACAACCTATTATATCCATTTCTATATATTCCATTATTAACTTACAGAAAGCTAGGGGTGTATTGCACATGTCACTGCTATCACAACACTTGGTCTCCTGATCTGAACCCGAGTTCAACAAGCTTCCGTGGGACCAACTGTGGCTACTGTGACTGGAGCGATGACTGTGATCGCCACAATGCTGAAACCAGGAGAAAATTTAAAATGATGTTTTTTTAGATTTTCTACACGGATATGTTTTATGTGGAAGTCACTACTTTATGGACTTTTAAACTTTTCTTATTACAAATATAGTGAAACATAACAAGTGAAATATATATCATATGTGTACATGGTCACATGTTAATTATGCCTCACAATGGCAGTTGAAGAAGGAGTGACGTTTGTGACGTCATACAGAAATTGTTTATTATCCATCAACAATCAATCTATCAACCATTCTCCATCTGATATCTATCCATCACAGTATCCCTCATCATTATTTTTATTTAATACATCACCATAAATTTATCATCATTCATTGCAATTTCATTTGTAATATTGACAGAATAGTTTTCATAAAATTGTAACAAATGATAATGATTAACAATAATTAACAGGATAATAAGAATAGGTCTTCAAAGCTGAGACCAAGTAACATCAGGTCCTTAATACTATTGACTGAAGACATTATATTAACTATACACACCCTTTCCCTAGATCCACATCCTGATTCGTATGTATATCCTCTCGAATGGTGCCTTTCTTTAGTTATGTAGCATACCTGCAAAATAATATCTTCGTTCATTTTTTATACAAAGTTTTTTCAAATCATTGGTTATTATTCTGTACACTCTGTGTTAGGCTCATCCAGCCTTAAATAACAACCATGTGAGTTGTTGGGTGGTCACATATTGAAAACTTCATCAAGATAACTTTTAAAAGATTTTATATCATTATCTTATTTTATTTTAAGAAGTAAACTAGTAATTTTGCTAATTTGAGGTGTGGCTGATTTGTTTTCAATGATAACAAGTTTTTGTCATAAAATTGCCAGAAGGGGATGAATATGTGTGATTTTTTAACAATATATGATGAAAAACACTGAGTGGCTCTATAAAGGATTACTACTGAAGGGTTTCATAAAGGGTACCCTGCACATAAAGAGCCAAGCGTATTTTTTTTTCATTCCAAATGACAAATATATGATAAATGTTTGTTTTCAACAGCCTATGCATGCGCTGAGATCATAATTAACATGCATTCTTTGTAATGCAACCAATTTACAATATGAAATGTCAATCTGGCTGCTTTAGATAGTTCTCCAAGCTAACCTTTCACCAAATGGTGCTCATCATTGAGCAGGTTCAGATACAATCTTGAATTTCTACCAATGGTTCGACACAACAGCCAATAACATGCTGCTCTATAGTCAACAATCTATAGATTTGGATCACATAACACCTTTGATAGTTTGGCAAATATGACTCTAAGTGACTCTTTAAAGGAGCAATAGCACGTTTTTTAAAAATTTCATATTTATTGTTTTCGCTGATAATTGTACGTTAATCCTAAATGTATAATTTTGACAGTTTTAAAAATCTCAATACACAAGCCAATCATCTATAGAAAGAGGACAAAGTATTAAGATGCACATACAATCCATTGGCGGCCATTTTGTGTGAACACCTTTAATTCAATTTGTGTAAGAAAAAGGAATCGCATGGCTAAACTTTACATCATATATTTGAAATATTACTGCTCCATTTAGTTTCAATGCATTGTCTTTCAATTGGAACCATTAATTTTCATAATTATAATGAGGAATATATGGATGACAACTTCTTTGTTCATTGTATGCGACGTTTCCACACAGATTCTTGTGTCGTTCTCTCGTGAATAAAATTCATTTTAATTTGTTTGCCTTTTATCTCGTAATTTTCATTTTCCTGACATCACGTTTTAGTCCCCCTAAAAATGTGCTACTGTCCCATTAATCTCATCAAACCTGAAAAAACTTTTTACAAAAGGGCACTTGTTATGTAGGATGTGCGTAAATCAAGCTTGGATACATCCAACTGCTACTGCTACTTTGACAACTACTACTACTACTACTACTACTACTACTATTTCAACTACTACTTCAACTGCTACTACTACTACTACTACTTCTACTACTACTGCTACTACTACTGCTACTACTACTACTGCTTCTACTGCTGCTACTACTACTACTACTACTACTTCTACTACTACTCCTATAACTACTACTACTACTACTTCTACTACTACTGCTACTACTACTGCTACTACTACTACTACTACTGCTACTGCTACTACTACTACTACTTCTACTACTACTACTATAACTACTACTACTACTACTTCTACTACTACTACTATAACTACTACTACTACTACTGCTACCGCTACTACTACTACTACTTCTACTACTACTCCTATAACTACTACTACTACTACTTCTACTACTACTGCTACTACTACTGCTACTACTACTACTACTACTGCTACTGCTACTACTACTACTACTTCTACTACTACTACTATAACTACTACTACTACTACTTCTACTACTACTACTATAACTACTACTACTACTACTGCTACCGCTACTACTACTACTACTTCTACTACTACTACTACTATAACTACTACTACTACTACTTCTACTACTACTACTACTACTATAACTACTATTATTATTATTATCATTATTACTACTACAACTCATATTACTACTACTAGTACTACTATAACTGCTACTACTACTTACTCTGCCTTCTCGACAGTCGACCTCTCTGTCACAGGTTGTCTCAGAGTTGGAACAATCAGCACACTTCAGGGATAAGGAAACATCTATCAGTGCTGCAAACAGAGGTGAAATGGGCGATTGATTCCATGAAAGTACCTCGTTTTTTCATAAAGATGGTCTTCCAACATTATTTTTTTTAGCTTAAGTAGAAAATAGATTTTTTTACAAACCTGACAAGATAAAGGATCCAATGATGCTTTCTGAAAATCAAATAAAGAGATCATTTTTGGACATAAGGCTATGCTAGGTGGATTAGGATAAGGTGGTAGGATTATACCTTATATATGGTCGGTGTAACAAAGATAGACACATATCAAGGTGAAACAAGGATAAAAATTACAAATGATACGGCATGTTATGTAAAATAAGATTAAACCTAATACAATACTTTACTAACAAGTATGATACATGTAAGGAGGTAGATGCTTTGAGACAAGGATAAACTAAACAAACAATATGTAATGTGAAATAAGATTAAATCTAATATATTATTTCATTAGCAAGTATGAAATTATATAAGGAGGCGGATTCTGTGAAAAAAGGATAAAACCAAATGATACGGTATGTAATGTGATAAGATTAAGACTAATATGTTACTTTATTAACAAGTATGAACACTTAGTAAGAGGTAGATTCTTTGAAACGAGGATAAAACCAAATGATACGGTATGTTGTGCGAAAGACGATTAAGCTTATTATGTTACTTTATTAACAAGTATGAACACTTATTAAGAGGTATATTCTTTGAAACTAGGATAAAACCAAATGATACGGTATGTTATGCGAAAGAAAATTAAGACTAATATGTTACTTTATTAACAACTATGAACACTTATTAAGAGGTAGATTCTTTAGGATAAAACACAATGATACGGTATGTTATGCGAAAGAAGATTAAGACTAATATGTTACTTTATTAACAAAATTGAAGACATATAATGAGGTAGAATATGTGCAAAGAGGATAAAACTAAACGATACGGTATGTAAAGTAAGATTTATGCTTATTTCATAGTTCTTTGAGAGGCATTTAGAAGTTGTAGGATAAATGGGGATATAAATATATAGTTATTACAAAGCTTAAAAACATATAGGAAGGAAGATTCTGTTAAAGACGAATAAAACCAAATTAAGACTTTTGTGCACTAAAACAAGGATAAAATAACATAACATATGTTCTCTAAACTAAATATAAAACCAAATGAGAACATATGTTCTCTAAACCAAACAAGACAAAATGAAAACATATGTTCTTTTACCAAATAAAAAAAACAAAAAAGAAGATATTTTGTCAAAACCAAATATAAAACCAAATGAAAACATATGTTCTCTTAACAAAAAATAAAACCAAATGAGAACATATGTTCTCTAAACCAAATATAAATCCAAAAGAGAACATATGTTCCGTTAAACAAGAATAAAATGGAATGAACAGATTAACAGGTTAAATAAAGATAAAACAAACAAGATGATTTTTGTAACACAAGACTTAAACGAAATAAGAAGATATAATTTGTGTGACAAGGGAATTACTTAATATATATTTCGGTAAATAAATATGGAAATTTAATCTTAAGGTTTAACATCTAGTTTCTTTTCTAAATCAAATGATTTTCCAATTCTAAAGTTGTTACTTGATGTGTGATGGGCAATTTTGTATTTAAACTCAGACCTACCGTATAGCTTCATGACTTACTGCAGAGAACAATATTCTGACCACTTTTAGCACATTTATGTTATTATATCGGGAGACAGATGACCTATTCCGTGATCTAAGAGATAACAGTGTAAGGAATACAACATATTGCTACATTTAAAAATCACCTTCGTTGCACAATCTACTATGTGTTTCTGCAATTTTGTTTTGATGTCCTATTTTCTTAGCTCCTCGCGAAAACAAGGAAAAGCAGTGAGACCTGAAATGGTATGTTGGTTTTATTACGACAAAGTTTCATGTCAAAAGATGGTTGTACCGTAAACTTTAGGCTGCTGTCAAAAATTGGTTGCTGTCATTAGGTTCTGCTGGTTAACTAAATCAATTTATAAGTTTACTTCAGACATCATCCATCGCACCTCAGGGACAGCTGAGAATTGAATACTAAATCATAGCAACATGATGTGAAAATCAACCTTTATTGGACTTGCGTTGTGTACTTTTATTTTAATGTGAATCTTTCCAGGCTGACTTGATGCTTATTAATTCTCAGTTCCAGTTCATGAATGAGGAATAAAGTTCATGCACCTTGCGTATGGATATACCAATTACAATTCAGTTGATTGCTTGAGTCAAAGTTAGGAACCATATTTCATCACACAGAACAACTCTAAGACCCAGGGCTTATATGTGACAATGTGTTTGCAGGTTTGGCATGCTTTGGGATGCTGGTTTAGGGGGCGAACTTGCTGATTGGCTGGATTTGAACGATATCGAGGACGGGTCGATTAACGGAGCCTGGTTAGATCTATACACAAACGTACTGAATATCTTGAAATATAGATCTTCACTTCTTGAGATTACAGAAACGAGTTTAAGTTTTAAGATAGAAATCGTGGCGATCGCAACAGATCTTAATGATCGTAAGGCATCGCAATTTTCGTGGCAAAATATTAAACATGTTTAATATTTTGCCGCGATTATGCCGAAAACTAACGTGATCGCTTCAAATCTTATTATTGTGTAGTGGAGTGTGACCATGGGGAAAGAGTGTATTAGAGCGTACAAAAGCGCAATGGAGCTTATCGGGATAGTCGTAACACATCGTGTGACGTCCAGATATGTCACGAATCAACCTACATCTACTGAGCTCTAATACGATTGTTTAACGATCTCCTGCGTTGCGTCACATTGTAGACATTCTGTTGCAAACATTCACCGTATTCTATTGGCCTCGAGGACGCTTTAACAAGATGTACTACGAATTACTTATACGCTCTGCCTTGTTCTACAACGATGTGTCACAATCTATTACGTTCAAAAATTTACACCGTCTTTCGTTGCGTTTGGACCTGTTAAAAGAATTGCATCACGCTGCCAGAAAATATTCATTGTGATCCAACTGTCCGCAGTGTAACACTATCTTCTCTTAAGTCATCAAGTTAACAACACATAGATGTACACAAAAATATAGATTCTTATCTACTGTTGATATATTTACGTAATTTTCATAGAATAGCATGTTTTTATCGTTACATTAATAGGTTTTGTCAGATGAATTCTAGTTGAATGTTTGTAAAACATTTGTCAGGAATCATCCTACAGTAGTTTTGTTAAATTGACAGCGTCTGTTATTAAAAGGGTAAAATAATTTAATCAACGAATGTACATTGATGTATAAGAAATAATCAACACGTCGGTTCACGGTATACATCTGTTACAAACCTACATTTTCACATAAACCTTAAAATCGCTAGTTCATAAATTGAATGATTTAAAAACTAGCTTAATTTCAATAAAAATAAAAGTTACATACGTCAAATACATTAACAAGTTAAGTTAACAAGTAAGTCTATGAAATAATGTCAAATATGCGAACGTATGGTACACACTGTAAATTACAAGTGTCCATAATCCCTTTTGGACCCACCTGAAGAAAAGAGAATATGTCTAAGTTGCCACCATCTCCAATCGTAGCAATCGTGTCATTCGTGCTATTTATTGTCAATCAAAAGGCAACAAAACGTAACAGATCATTTATGAACGTCTGAAAGCGTGAGAAATCGCAATAGATCGTAAAGTGACATCGTACGGGTCGTTAACGCTCGTTAGAGATCGTGAAAACATTTGTAAATGAATCGTAATAGTGATTGATACATAGATCAGAGAGAATGGAAACATAACAGAACGGTCAAAACGGAAAACATTTAATAAATAGTGACACAATCGCAAAGATTCACTGCAAAATTTGCTTCGTGTTCGATCGGCATAATCATATCGTTACTCAGTCGTGCTCTAGTGTAACCGTAGCATTACGATATTTATTTAATGTGGTCATGACTGATAAAACTATGCATTACTTAACAAAAAGATGACTTATTTATCTAAATTCCATGGAAACCACAACAACAAATTTCACTTAAAAACACAGCTCAATTACACAAGAGAGGTTTGATTCTAATTAACCTATAAATTCAAATTAGATTTATTTCAATTTGAGATGGCTGGATGTGGAACTATTTCAACTAGATTAGCGTTTGCGGCATACCGCAAAAGCAGAGCAGCCCGAAACTTGGGGTTTCGCCTTACCCTGTTCCGCCTTTTACAGGCCTCACCAAATTGGGAATTTTCTCGTGACTTGACCTTTTACACTCAAGGTCACACAATCAATGAACACATTTTATTGAGTATAACATTATTGTAATGAAATAAAGTGTTAAAAATTACATTAGTCCATTTTCTCCATATATGTTGACCTTGCTGTGACCTTGACCTTCGACAGTTCGTACCCAAAACTTTTTGAAAATTTTGTACTTCTCAAGAGATAATATATACAAAATCTAAACTTCATAGCACAAAAACTTTTCAAGTTATTGTGTTTACAAGGAATTGCAATAACTCATATCTCATGACCTTGACCTTTGACCTTCAAGGTCACATAATAATGGAACACTTTTTATTGAGTATAACAATCATGTATTGATTAAAAGTGATCATAGTTAAAATTAAGCATTTTCGCTAAACCATGCTTAAGTCATGACCTTGCTGTGACCTTGACCTTTGACGGACCAAGCCGAAACCTTTTCAATTTTTTTTACTTTTCCAAGGATGATGTATACCAAGTTAGAGCTTCATAGCACAAAAAGTTTTCAAGTTATCGCGTTTACAAGGACTTCTTAGAGTGAATACATAGATAGTGACCTTGACCTTTGACCTTGAAAGTGAACGTGTCAAAATCGTTCCTCCGAGGTATGAGTAGTAAGGTATGAATAAGAGTTCTGGAAAGCTTAGTGGAAAAAAATTATAGCTAGTAGTACGAGTGCGGCGGCGGCGGCGGCGATGGAAACTTCACAAAAACTGATAGCAGCCCCGTCCAAAGACATTTGAAGATTTTATTTCAAAGTTGCATGGGCACATTTGGAATTACCCTAATACAAGAGTTTCAGCCTTTGGAACTATTTCTTTATTGCATCCGTTGGTTTCACAGCAGTAGATGCACTCCATGACTTGAGGGTAGATTTCAGAGGGGTCAAAGTTCACACAGGCATCGTTGACCTTTCTTTGACACTCTTCTCTCTTAGCACATCTGATTCAAGAAAAGAGAGACGCCAATAAAGGTTGAAATATTGCCAAAACAAAAACTCCCTCAAGAAAAGAGCATGGAATTTAAAAAATTAAGACATCTATGGTTAATCCATGATAATGACCATATTTGGGAAAACTATTCATCCGATTGTTTTCAAATTTTGCATGTCTTCTAGCCTACTAGGAAGAGGGCAATGCGAAATTACAATAAATTTTATTAATATTTGAATTTTAAATTTTTTCCATATTTTGAACTTAGTCATTTTTCAAAATCAGAATTTGTCCGACATATCGTGGAAAAACTATTAATCCAATTGTTGTCAGATTTTGAACTAGGAAGGGTGCAGTGTGAAATAACAACAAATTTCGTTAATATTTGATATATTTTTTTTAATTTCCATGTTTTTTACTTAGTCATTTTCCATCAGATTTGTCTGCCCTATAGCAGAAAAACTATTCATCTATTTTTGTACATGCACTCTACTCAACTAGGAAGGGTGAAGTGCTTTCTTTTTAAAAATAAATGTTCATGTTTTGTCCTTAATTGTAGTCATTGTCCAATATCAGAATTTGTCTGACTGATTGCGGAAAACTATTTATCCTAATAATCTTTTCAAATTCTGTACATTTCTTTTACCTTATGGAGAGATGAAAAGATGCAGAGTTACAAGACATAGCAATGTACATTTTATGAGAAAATACTTTGACTGACCAATAGCAGAAAAAACTTCAATATGGAATGTATAATGGGCCGGTGCCCCCCATACAGAAATAAACACATTTACACATTTAATTGCAGAAAAAAATGCACAGTCGGGGGTATTAGTGAGCCACACTGACTTTTGTTGCTTTTTTATAAAGAAACCAGTATTAATTGACAATCTAAAACCTCTTAAATTTGAAAATATACTTTTAAAAGGAAGTGAGCAGAATCATCCAATGTTTGTGACATATCTTCGAGGATTTCCTTTTGATAGTACCCATAAGCTGATTTCAGCACTGAGTTCCTCAATTTTAAAATAATATAAGGGTATCATTAAAGAACGATCTATCCCTGGCAATTGAAGTGATTTGCAGGCCATTTACATGCAATTTGAGTGTTCTTCATAAATTGGACACAGCTTGTGTATCATGAACAGAGATTTCTGTAAATCCTTTATAATGATTATCATGATGGCTTCGCTATCAAATTTTTGGAAAATTAAGGAATTGCGAGAACATTTTTTACTTATTGTCATAGCGTTACCTCTTTGTCACAAGCTTATTCCCTGAAGCCTCATTCAGCACGACGTTCATACAGTGAGGGAACTCGTCCGGACATTTAATCACTGGATCATCACCCTTCACTCCACATGTGGGACCACTGCACACTTGACACTCGACTGAAGGACAGAAATAGCATGGATTGGTTCAGGAATAGCAAATACACAGACTGATTAAAATCCCAGGAATAAGCATCACGATATATTGATTCAACCGAGATACGAACCACCTTCATCTAGCTGCTGATACCACACACTTTCGCCTTGGTGAAGCCAATTGCAAAATTATTTGTTATAACCAATACACTATGATTTCTCAAACTAAGATACAAAGTTAGGTTGAGCTAACCAAATCCATTGCCTCAATTTGAATTACTTAAACTAATTCCCACTAATATATACGCGAGTAGTTTTCTTATTATATACGTGACACCTTTTCTCTAAATAGGGAAAATCCGGTTGAGAACTCGAGAGTTTTGCATTCTGAAGAAAAATATTTTGCATCAAATGTGACGTAAAGAACAACTGTAAACAAATTAAACATTAACATTACAGCTTCATTATCACAAGAACGAGCTGCAGTAGTTTTAAATGGAGCGTTTCTATTATGAAGCTCAACACTTACGTCCTTCAGAAAGCTGGAAAGGGGGAGGCGTTGTAGTTGTATCTGTTGCTGTAAAAGAGAAGATCATAGTTGTTACCCCCTTTCTCCTTCTCATAATCATCTTCGCCATCATCATAATCATCATTTAATTATGTGAAACCTCAGGACTACTGAAGTGTCATAGTAGTCTAGGCAGTCACGCTTCAGTGACCACAGATTCTCTTTGCAGGGGCTAATAAGGCAGTGTATTTTAAAAGTCATTTTAGGCAGGCAACTGTCCGACTTAAGAAGTACAAAGCGGAGTGTATGTCTAATTGCAAATTCTTCATGAATCCAGAAAGTAGCTAGAGACCATTTCAGTTCATCTTTAAAGAACAATTTCGAAAGTTAAACATAAAAATTGTAATTAAAATAAATGTGGTGACTTAAACTGCTACTCGCTTTCATAATAAACACTTCCTTCCTTTAGTAAACTGAAAAGGAGGAGGCGTTGAAGTTGTATCTGTAGCTGTAAAAGAAAAGATCATAATCGTTACCACCTTCATCAATCATCATCATCATCATTGTCGTCATCATTAAAATCTTCATTGTCATCATCATTGTCGTCGTCATCATTCTCATCATTTTCGTATTTATTCATCATCGTCAAATTCGTAGTTATAAACCATCATCAGCATCATTTTCATCATATGTGTAGATATAAATCAAAGTCATTATTGTGATCACCGCATTCATGATATAAATCATCGTCGTTATCATCATCATCATTTTCGTAGTCATTCATAATCATAATCGTCATCATCAACATCATTGTCATTGAAGAGTAACCTTCTTTCTGTGAGGAATATCAACTACATGACGAAGGAAAAAGTATGAAATTCAGACATCTTGTACTGCGTTTTGTCACTAATGAGCTAATAAAGGCCTTAGCTGTGATAAAGTCACGAGCTTTTTCCGTGAAGCCACGTTCAGCACGACGTTCATACATGTGGGACCACTGCACACTTCACACTCGATCATCATCATCATCATCATCATCATCATCATCAACACCTCGTTTTTGTTCATTATCCTCATCGACGTTATCGTCCTTATCATTTTCTTATTTATTCATCTTATCATCGTTTATCAAAATATCTTTGACCTAAGAGTTATTGTTTTCAGCAAAAATATTCCACCCATACTGTAGTTTGTAATATGTTGTCCTTAAAACTCTCTCTGGGTAAGCTAGATCTGCAGTGAAATCAGAAATAACAATCTGTTCGACGCTCCTTTCTTATCATAAATCAAATATTCATTATGTAGAATTATTTTTCAGAGACTGGATAATCGTCTTAAAAATGGTGTGTACTACTTACTCATACCCTGTTATTTTTAACAAAAATCTTTCAATAATTCATAATCACAGAAAAAATATCTTAACACAAATATGGTGGTCAAATTTGCCTCATGGTTATACAAGCATTGGGAGTCTTCGGTTCTAGTACATTTATGAGTTGTGCCTTACTTATCATTGGTTAAATGCCTTGATATATTGTTCTTATAAATGAATATATATATATATATATATGTACTCCTGGAAAAGTATTGTAACACCTAATTTTCAATGGCTGTCATTATTAACACTATTGAAACTAGATTATAGTCACATTTGAGTGTTTATAAAAACATACTTTCCAAAATTATCAGTTATTATTCGGAAAACAGGCATTGACGTAAGCCTGATACAAGAGCTCAATTTCAAAGTGGAAAATGTGTTTGCCATCAGCAATGCCTGTTTAGAAAAGATTGATGTAGTCATTGACGGAATTAGAAGTAAAAATGGTTCAGCAAATTTTTCGTATTTATTCATCATCGTCAAATTCATAGTTATATACCATCATCAGCATCATTTTCATCATATTTGTAGATATGAATCATGGTCATTATTGTGATCATTGCATTCATGATATAAATCATCGTCGTTATCATCATCATCATTTTCGTAGTCATTCATAACCATAATCGTCATCATCAACATCATCAGCAATATCATTAAAGAGTAAACTTCTTTCTGTGAGGAATATCAACTACATGAAGAAGGAAAAAGTATGAAATTCAGACATCTTGTGCTGCGTTTTGTCACTAATGAGCTAATATAACGTTAAAGTCCTCAGAACAAGGCGTTAGCTGTGATATAGTCACGAGCTTATTCCCTGAAGCCACGTTCAGCACGACGTTCATACAGTGAGGGAAATCGTCCAGACATTTAATCACTGGATCATC
Organism: Steromphala cineraria; assembly: GCA_916613615.1. Lineage (NCBI taxonomy): Eukaryota > Metazoa > Mollusca > Gastropoda > Trochida > Trochidae > Steromphala > Steromphala cineraria. The sequence goes on from OU744737.1 coordinate 20,030,303, forward strand.
TCCCTTAACTCCACATGTGAGACCACTGCACACGTTTTACCAATCAAGATGCTTAACTGTACCCACTCGTGGTAGTCCCATTGTTAACTTATGGTATCCATTTGTACATATTCCATTGTTTACTTACAGAAAGTTAGGTGTGTATTGCACATGTCACCGCTATCACAACACTTGGTCTCCCGACCTGAACCCAACAAGCTTCCGTGGGACCAACTGTGACTACCGTGACTGGAGTGATGACTTTGTACGCCACAATGCTGAAACCAGGGGAAAATTGAAGGGATGGTTCTTTAGATTTTCTATCGGGATTTTTGTGGGTGTCAGTCATTATTATTTGGACTTTTCTGCTATTGAGGTTACTATTGCTGTAGTGATGGTGGCCATATTAATTCTGTAGTAATACAGGAAAACCCTATCAGATTTTGTTTTAGATATTACATTTAAGGAGACACATCTGATCTAATGACACATATAGTGAAACATAACAAGTGAAATAGTTATCATATGTTTCCATGTTCACATATCGCTTTTGTCTCGCAATGTCAGTTGAAGGAGATTCCTTATCGTTTGTGACGTCATAAAGCAATTGTTTATTATTCATCAATGATCCACCCATCATCCATTCTTCATCCGCCATCCATTCATAAGTATTCCTCATCATCAACTATCATCTATCCATCATCCATCATCTTTATCAATACATCACCATAAATTTATCATTCATTGCAATTTTATTTGTAGTATTGGCACAATAGCATTCATAAAATTGTAACAAATAATAACGAATAACAAAAGTGAACATGATAATAAGAACAGATCTCACAGTCTTCCATCTTGAGACGAAATATCAGCATAATAATTTTATACATTATACATTGACATACCCGTACCCCACATCCTGATTCGTATGTATATCCTCTCGAATGGTGCCTTTCCTTAGTTGTGTAGCATACCTGCAAAATAATATCTTTGTGAATATTTTTATACAAATACTGTTCAAATCATAGGCGACTCTTACGTCTTATGCTAATCCAGCCTTAAAGAGCCACTCCATGAGCTGTTTGGGTGCGGGGGTTCAGAGAGGAAGGCGGGTTCAATAGAGCTGTTTGGGTGCGGGGTTCAAAGAGGAAGAGAGATTCAATAGAGCTGTTTGGGTGCGGGGGTTCAGAGAGGAAAGCGGGTTCAATAGAGCTGTTTGGGTGCGGGGGTTCAGAGAGGAAAGCGGGTTCAATAGAGCTGTTTGGGTGCGGGGGTTCAGAGAGGAAGAGAGGTTCAATAGAGTCATTTGATTGAAAAGTATGGGTTGTTGCAGGAAAGTGTCAAAGTGGAAATTGTAAAAGTATGTTTTTTGCAAACATGAAAAGAGAAAAGTTTCAAAATTATTAATTAAGTCAGTTTCCCCAGTGAAATTTATATAACTCTTACACAGTCGTATCAGTCATCCGTGCTTTAAGTTATCTTACGATATGATTAGTAGAGTTCCTTTTAGACACAAGTCTATGACTCGTTGAGTGGCTCCTTAAAGGGGCAGTAGCACGTTTTGAAAATTGATATTTTCAATTTTTCACTCATAATTGTACGGTAATGCTAAACGTATTATTTTGATTGTGTCAAAAATCTCATAACACAAACCAATCATCTATAGTCATAGAAAAAATTATGAGGCTTCACATAAAGTCCATTGGCTGCCATTTTTATGTCAACATCTTTAAATCATTTTGTGTAAGAAAACGGAATCGCATGGCTAAAGCCATGAAAGAATTATGCACTAACCTTTGGGGATACGGAAACATTGTGGTCTTAACAGGTAGACAAAAAGTGATTGATGAATTTGTTAACTATTTTTCTTTTTTGTAAATCTTATCATAAATATACAGACTAACCAAACGACTTTAAAATTCATATGACCTCATAACTTCGTATCACTGTATCATTGTGAACATCATCAGAGCTTTCACAAACTGAAAGTTGCATTTGCAAATTCATGTTTCATTATTGTTCTAGGCTGTGTACGGGAATTTAACGACTGAACCATTATTGTTAGAGATGTTCACAGCTATCAACAAAAGGGAATTCCCAATGTTATAAACATAAACAAAGTGTACTGCAAACCAGATGCACTGGTAACGATGATATCTTCTAATTTTCACTATGAAATTTATAAAACAGTTATATTATTCATCAACCAACAGGAACAAACCCGAGTGAACAAATATCTTAAACTCGCCCAGACCATTGTGACGGTGACCCGATCATTATGACGTCATAACCGTTGGCCATTGTGACGTCGTGTCATGGGAACGGCATTGGAAAGAAGCCGACCGCATAGCACAAGGCGGCAAATTAGGAGAAAATTAGCCAATTAAGAAAGGTTTAGTTACAAAAACCTAGAGCAAATATAAACAGTTTTTTTACATTTACGGGAATGCGCAAGTTAGAAAATTACAACAACAGTATTATTTGAATCGGGCACGAATATTGGAAAATCAGAACAATTTAATGTTGAGGCGAAAATAAAGAATTGAATTGAATCAAATGTTCAGCCGGACCAAAATAATGTATCCTATTGCGGTGATTCGCCTCAGCCAATTTGCGGGTGTTCATTGCCATTCAACACTCGGATATCCTTTAAATCTACCAATCAGAAACGAGTATTTACCGAAGTCATGGTACAATACTGCTTTTACTACTTCAACTACTTCTGCTACTTCAACTACTACTATACTCCTTCAAATGCTACTGCTACTTCTTCTACTTATTCCACTACTACTACTTCTACAACTACTACACTACAACTTCAACTATACTAAATAATAATACTTCTCAGATTATTACTTCTTCTAGCTCTACTACTACTACTGCTCCTACTGCTGCTACTACTACTACTTCTACTACTATTAATACTACTAATACCACTTCTTCTACAACTACTACTGCTGCTACTACTACTACTACTACTTCTACTGCTACTACAACAGCAACATGTACTACTACTTGTACTTCTACTACTACCACTACTACTACTACTACTACTACTACTTACATTACACCTACAATCACTGCTTACCTGGCCTTGTCGACAGTCGACCTCTGTGGCACAGATTGTCTCAGAACCGGAACAATCAGCACACTTCAGGGATAAGGAAACATCTATCAGTACTGCAAACAACGGTAAAATGGGCGATTGATTCCATAAAATTGGTAAAATATTTTGTAAAGATTGTCTCCAAGCGTTCATTTTTTAAAGTAAAGTAGAAAATAGTACGTTTTTGATTAAACGTCATTAGTTTAATTACATTAGACAAGTGACCATAGCCTGTTAGCCATATAATCGACTCATTCCCACTGATGTAATGAAACATCATTACCCAGAACAATCAGAGTTATCCGCCAAGTCACTAGTCCACTAGGTGGCGTGACCTGTCATCCAATGAGATTCATTCACATTACCTAGGAGTCCCAATTAACGACGGATACGTAAGAGGGGAGGCGGGCGGGAGTGACGACGGTCACTTGTCTACGGTAAGTAAAAATAATGACGTTTAATCAAAAACGTACTATTATCTAGTTACTAACCTCCGACAAGTGACCTTAGCCTGATACCACTGTAGGCGGCGGATAGAATTTGTCGCGTCCAGTGATAACTCTCAAGATTGATCTAAAGTTCTGATATCCTGGCCGCTGACCCCATTGCTACCAAAAAGCATGTCTTAATGGTAAGACGCAGCAGCGTCGTGTCCGTCAGCGGCTCATAGTGCTCAGACTTAAGGTGATTTAGAACTATCGCTAAGTCCCATTCCGGTGGACTTAGCTTGTGGCGGCCATCCACGTTCCTGTACGTCCTTATGAGCTCCTTCAAAATGGAAATGTCCAGACCGGCGGCGTCCTGTGTAGGTGTCCATCCCCTCCCACCCTAATGCTAGAGTATACTGGTGACACGTAGACTGGCAACTGGTGATTGAGCCGTGTCGCAAAGAGGTCGACATGTGCTCTCCCAAACTGGAGACAAATCGCCTTGAACACTCGAGGGTGCAACATCCACTCCGTGGAAGGAGGCTTTTCCGGGCAAGAGAGAGCGTCCGCTAGGACGTTCTTTGCTCCCGGGATGTGCACCGAATGATGCATCTGATGATCGAGATGTTGAGGCTGGCCACTAGTCAAAACAGCTCCATCACCAGTTGCAATAGTGACAAAGGCTTTGTCCTGCGCCGTGTCCACGAAGACGCCTAGAAAGACGAGTGATGTTGTTGGTACTAGGTCCGATTTGTCCAGGTTGACTAGCCAACCCAGACGCCTGAACAGAGCAATCACAAAATGTCTTTGCCTGGGGGCAATGGCTCCCGAACCCGTTGTCCAGGTACATCGCGAATTGGATGTCGTGCCTGTGTAGGAACTGGACGATAGGTTGGGTCACCCGAGTGAACAGCCATGACGCTGTCGAAATCCTGAACGGCAAGACATTCCACTGGAAGTGACGACCCGCCAGGACGATTCGGAGGTACTTGCAATCCGCGAGGCAGATTGGGACCTGCAAGTACGCGCCCTGGAGGTCCAACGACACCATGCGGCTGTATGGTTGTAGCAACCGCATGATAGACCGCACGGTCAAGAGCAGAAAATATGGTGGCCGCTCGAGGTAGGAGCGGTTGAACTGCTTCATGTCGTGAATCAGCCGCCATTTTGTCGGGTCTTTCTTCAACATAGTCCTGACGGACTCAAGGACGTCGTCTTTAAACGCCTTGTGGTTAGAGGGAGGAGGCGTGGGCACCTTGGGCACTTCTTGGCCTTCTTAGCCTTCTTCCGGCGCCCACCGCGCCGTGGGGAGGCAACCATGAAGGAGTTGAGACGAACCCCGCGGGGGGGAAGCGTATGACACACGTTCAAGACCCAGAGGGTCGCGTAGAGACATGTCTGAGTGCACGGACCCCACGTCCGACGCCAGGGTGGGCAAAGCGTCCAACTCGCCGGCGTCCTCTGAAATGATGAGGTCCGTCGCTCAGGCGACACTCGCGCGGTGCCTATGGCTGAAGATGAACCCGGGGTGGGTCGCCTGCCCGTCCTCGAGCGCTGCTGCAACTCACTCTTCCAGATTGAAGAGCGGTGAGGTCGGCGCATTCTACGCACCGATTATCCTCCGGGCAAGTATTCCTACACAGGCGGCAGACCACGTGAGGGTCATAGCTTGCCGACTTGCGCGATCCGCAGTGACCGCAGAACCCCTCGTACGGGGACGCAGTATCGCATGGGCTCATGTCCATACCGCTCGAGCCTTGGATACAGGCGAGAAACAACAAGAGAAGGGGAGAGCGTCTGGAGAGCCTCGACGCTAAGTCCAAGTTAAGCGCTGATCAATCAGCGTCACGCGTCAGTCACCTCTCCACTCAGGCGCTTCCCATGGAGGGAAATTCCCTTGAGTTAAGAGCGAGAGACACCCACGCACACAAGCACACGTCCAACTAAGCGCCAGCCGCTAAGCAAGCGCCGATCCACCAAGTGCGAGACAACCACAAGTGCCTGTCCAATCCAAGCGCTAGCAAGCGCACGAGTTCTCAAGCGCGAGAGAAGCGCAAGCACCTGTCCAATGCAAGCGCGAGAGAAGCGCAAGCGCCTGTCCAACCCTAGCGCCAGCAAGCGCGAGACAAGCGAAGCACCTGTCCAATCCAATTGCCAGCAAGCACACGAGACACCAAGCGCTAGGGTAGCGCAAGCGCCTGTCCAACTGTGTACGACAACGAGAGAGAGAGAGAGCGACGGGTCGCCGCTCGCCTTTCAGGTGCTGCAGGACCGAAATCGACACCACGTGCTACAGCCTGCCTCTAAGTTGACACGTAGTCAACAGAAACCTCTCAAACACAGTACTCAACCACAAGGACTGAATACTCTGTTGGGAAGCAGAAAGACAGTCCAAGAAGGACTTCAAAGAGAAAAAGTTAGTCAAGAACAACAAAAAACGTTAAATACAATCGGGAGAGATACGGGAAAACGTCTGCACACTACCGACTCTGTACTGTGAATGAATCTAATTGGATGACAGGTCACGCCACCTAGTGGACTAGTGACTGGGCGGATAACTCTGATTGTTCTGGGTAATGATTACATGTTATATGGCTAACAGGCTATGGTCACTTGTCGGAGGTTAGTAACTAAATAATAGAAAATTGTAACACACCTGACAGGAGAAAGACTCCAACCACAGTTTCTGTGGGAAAAAAATCATTTATGGACGTAAGGTTATGTTGAGACAAAAACAAGGATTAAACCTAATGAATTTTCGGCTTTACAAAGGTAGAAACAAATAAGGAGGAAGATTACCGAAAACAAGGATAAAACCAAATGAGAACATATGTTTTGTGCAAACAAGCATGAAATGAAATGAAAAGGTTAGGTTAACAAAGGATAATACAAAAGAGGAGAATATTTGATTAAGACAAGATTAAACGAACTAAGAAGATACTATCTGTGGCAAGGATAAAACATTTTTTGTTTCCATTGGCTGATTTCCGCGCATGCGTGACACGGACCAGGTGGGTTAGTAGCTAGATGTAACGTAAGGACTTAGGGGACGATAACATTACAGCTAGTTTTAACTAGATTGTACACCATGTCACAACTAGCGTATTTGCGTTCGATGGGTATCAACTTTGGCAGCAACGAATACCTTATTCGGAGAAAAAGAAAAGAAAATCTAGTCCTACGCGACAAAGACAAAGCGTATATTTAGAGACCGGAAGTTGTGACATGGCCACACTTGATTCGCCTTTATGTTGGCTGCCGTTTCCGTAATTTTGGTAAAGTATCTCATATTTAATGAATTTTTGTCCGATTTTCCCTAGGTTGGTCGCTTAATTTTTCTAAAAATACAACGAATACATTAAAAATACTTTTTTTAATATTGCAAGTATGATACAACATCTTTAAATGATTAAATGTTTGATTAAGTTTTAGATAGCCACACAAAGTGTTTTCTTGATATGTGACAAATATTTGTTCATATGAACTCATTTTTTTTCTTTCTTTTTGAGGTACATGTACATTAAGGTTCAAATTACAAAGAAAGTGACATTTTACATTGAAACATTTACATATAGGCGAATTTTGCATACATATGAACTCATACCTACCGTATAGCTTCATGACTTACTGTTAAAAACAATAACAAGGCCTCGGTTAGCACATTTATAATAGTGTTCTATCGAGAGACAGATGGTCTGTTCTCTGATCTCAGAGATAACGGTGTAAGAAATTCAACATGTTTTATTGGTTATTTTTTTTCCATTTTTTTTTATTTCACAGTTTATACACAATTAACATCAGATAACATCAGAGAGCAGTCAATACTTTATTCAATACTTAAAGGCCATAGGCCTGTAGTACATTTGTGAAATACATTATTTACATATCTGTACAATGAACGGAACGTTAAATCATTATAAACAAAGTTCATCATACCATATTATAGTATTTGTATAAACATGAGTACAATTCATTCTAATCTAAGTATTCATCATATGATGTCTATATAAAGAGGCATAGAATATATACATAAAAAACATTCTGAACAATATTACTATTTGAACTTGACAACAATGCAACGAATTTATTTAGGATATCTGAAATAATATGCTTTCAAGTATTTGTCCCTAAGGTGTAAATAAACAGGACAAACAAGTAAGAAATGGTATTCAAGTGACAAAGATTACATTTTCTTTCTTCACGGGATTTGTTTACATAGCGTCCCGTCTCAATACATAGATCATGTGAGGAACATCTGAAACGTGAAAGGGCCATTCGGAGTGTTTTAACACAAACTTTTGTTAAATAATCCTCAAGGATTATTTCAAACTTAATCATTCTATAATAGAAGCATTTATGTGTTAGAGTCATCGATGCTGTCCATGTCTGCAAATAAATATATTTCAAACACTGCTTTAATGAAGATATAAAAATTGCTTTTGAGTACACATTTTGTTTGTTCCAAATGTTACCAAAACCGCATTTGAAAAGTAGTTCTCTTATACCTGTTACCCAATTTCTCTTACCATTGTTGTCATAAACTATCATCATTTCATAAACCTTTTTTGGTAATCTGTATGAAGGCATCTTTATAAGTCTAAGCCAATATTTAATAACTTGAACATTTGAATGTACATAAATAGGAAAGCTTCCACATTCTCCTTATACCATTAGACTAGATGTGTTTATTTTCACACCTAAATTCTTTTTACAGACATATAAATGAATCTTTTCTATAACATCAAAGTGTTGTAATCCCCATATCTCTGCCCCATACAGTAGAATTGGGAGTATTTTTAAATTAAATATTTTAAAAAATAAATGGTATTAAACATTCCCTAAGGCCTTTAGATTCTTATATATACATATAAACACTTTCTTTGCTTGTATATCAGCTTGGTTTGAATGTCTATGCCATGAGAGATTTCTGCTGAAATGAACACCAAGATATTTGTAGTAACCTGTAGTTTCAATTTTTTCTTCTCTAAAATAATATTTTTCATTACCTGATAGCTGACTTCTATTTTTGAATACAAGGACCTTTGTTTTATTCATGTTTACTGATAATTTCCATTTGTCACAATAACAGCTTAGTTCATTAATTTGGCTCTGTAATCCTTTGATTGTTGATGAGAAAAGGATAATGTCATCTGCAAACAATAATAAAAATATTTGAGTAATATCAGGATGTAGTTGAATGCCATGTGTATAGTTGGCATTGATTTGAACTGCTAATTCATGTATGAAAAAGGTAATCAGAAATGGGCTTAAAATGCACCCTTGCCTCACTCCTAGTTGACTAATAAAAGTCTCTGAAATCTCATTATTATTTCGCACACATACCTTTACATTTTCATAAATGCTGCCCAATAGTTTATTCATTTTGGTGTTAAGGCCATGAGATCCTAAAAGTTTCCAAAGTTTATCCCCCTGTACAGAATCAAATGCCTTAGCAAAGTCAACAAAGAGCACATAACATCTCCCTCCTTTGACACTCAGGTATCTGTTGACCGAAGCTTGAAGTATAAATATATTGTCAATAGTTGAATATCCCTCCCTAAAGCTTGCTTGTTCTTCATTGATTTTATTGAGAGCATCTGCCCAAAATACAAGCCTTTTATTGATTATGTATGTGAACAATTTACCAAATATACTAAGAGATGCCTCTATAATTGTTTACATTGTTGAGATCACCTTGTCTATGAATTGGCACAATGATCCCTACTGACCAAGCCTCTGGAAATGATCCATTTTCTAAGATAACATTGAATACAAGTTCAAGATAAGGCACAATAATACCTGAAGAGTGTTTAAAAAACTCAGGAATAATCTGATCTACCCCTGGAGACTTATTACATTTTAGGTGCTGTATACTTTCTAGAATCTCATCTTTAGTAATGGGGGAATCTAGTATATCATTTGCTAATTCAATGTCTGGTTCTGAACAAGTATTGGCTTGTGAATCAGGCTGCCTATCCAAGTTGATGTCAGGTTTGGTGAACGTAAAGTCATCTTTGAAATAACTGTACCAATTTTTAATGTTGATATTATTTATCTTTTGATCTTTACCTAAGCTGTTTATCTCTGACCAGAATAATTTTGAGTCATGAATGTTTTTCTCTATTAATTTCTTTTGTGGTATTCTCTGAGTGAATCCTTACATCTCCTAAATTTAATAAGTGATCTGCATCTCTTCTTTTTCAGATTATCACACTCTGCATCATATCATTTACATATTTGTTTACGCTTTCTATTTCCAAATATCTTTTGCATGTCTCAGCCAGCTAATTTAAGTGCATCTACTAAGTAATTAATACTTTCATCAATATTTGACAATGCTGTATTGACTGATTTGTCAAGTAAATTCTGAACTTGGTCAGAAAATAAATTGTCTCTGTCACCGCCAATCTTTTAGTACATTATTCAGGAAAATATATTCCAAATCTTTATTCCAATTATACGTTAAATTTTCAATGAATAAATCATCTCTGTTAAGATACTGCCGACGAGCAGGTGTCCATTCTTGGATATCTACTTAGCTAACCACACGCTGGCCTGTGATCTCTCCTTTCCCTCTGACCTCTATATTTGGTCATCGCTTGCGTAACATGCATGTGCAAGTTGTTATATCGCAGTAGCAGCGCTCTCTCGACAGATTCACCCGAGACAAGCCGACTGACCGGTCACATCACCATGTAGATTTTAGAAGTCACCTCTCTCGAGTCGGTCCAGCTCAGGTAGACGACGGGGATGGGGAAACCCTGGCGTCTACACTGATCTGTGAATGTACCACCGGCTCGGGTATAATTAATGTACCGTTTGTACCAGCTACCAAACAAGAATAAAATAATGGTCGACCATCACAAGAACTCTCCAGTCGTCATTTCCAACATCATCAACGTCACACCGTAACGTTGCCTTCATCGTCCCTCGTCGAAGTCGTTCACTCCCGGTCACATCTCTAAAGATATGAGATTTGTCATTATGCCAAACAAACTTGAATGATTTTCTTTCTTGATTAGTGTTCTGTCTTGAAGGTTGTTCTATTGAATGAGCTCTTAATGTCAGAGTAACAGGGAGATGAGTTGATTATGAGCGAGAATCTACAGTGAAGTCTACAACATTGTCAAATAATGGAGACGAAGCTATAATGTAGTCCATAACACTTGTGCCATTGACACCAATAAAAGTAAAATCACCAACATTCATATCACTACCACATCTTCCATTCATAATATGGATATTCAGAACTGAACATAAATCTATTAAACATTTCCCAAATTTATTCACAATTTTATCAAGTGAAAAGCGTTTAAGATTAAAGTAATCAGATATGAGATTGGACAAGAAGTAATTATGATTTTCAGTGTACTCTACTATATCATCTTCCACAAAATCAGATTTAGTTTCAGTTCTTGCATTGACATCATCACCACATAATAAACAAAGATAATTATATTCTTGTACTATTTCAAATAATTTCTCCTGAAAAAAAGTTATGCCGTTCTTACAATGTGAGCTGAATTTATCATACCATGATGAGGTCTCTGGGTGGATATGCACACATGAGTAAAGCAAATCAAATTGTGTTCCAAAAAGTTGTTTGTTAAATAATGCAAAATAGCATTTTCTGAAATTTTAGTCCATTTTACATATTTGTACAATTCTTTCCTTACAAAGACTGTGATACCACCTGATAACCTGCCATGAGATGATATTTTATCCGCATTTTTGTTAATGATTTCATACTCATGAAAAATATTACATAAATCTAGATCTTTGCTCCATCAAAAGATTTAATATAACTGCAGAAGTCAGAGTCACTTAATTTGTTCCATATTCCAGAAATATTCCAGAAAATCAATTTTAATTCACTGTCTATTACATGAGGTTGGTTGTTGTTTGCATCTTCAGTGATTCCATGAAGCGTCCTAAAATCACTATAGCTAGGCAAACAGTCACTCACTAAGCCTCATTCTCGATTATCCAGAGTTTAATTACGTTCCGATTATATATCCACTAACCTCTGGAACCAATATAGGCTCAATGCGATTCACAAATTACCTGCCCTTAGTGGCATATTGTCCAATGAGGTATCTACGCTGCCTTCAGCAGCGTACCAATCGCATGGCTTCTTTCATGACACACCCCCACTTCGTCAATAAACAGAAATGACATCCAAAGAGATGGATTTCACGACTGTATTTTAGTGTTTTTGTCTGTCAAAACGGGTGGGGTATATCAATTGTTACCTAGCATTCCCAGTTCTCGTCAAGATAATACACCTGGACTGTAATATTTTTATCGCATGGCCTTTGTTTTTATTTATGAAATAGTGAGTGTGTTGGGGTTTAACTGTCAGCAGTATTCCAGCTATAAAACATGCTGCCAACTCAATTTAAGAGAGTTGACAGATCCGAGAGAAAAAAACTGTGTAAGGAAAATTACAACAAAAATTTGGCATAAATAACCGATGGTAGGTAGATATAGTAATTTCATGTACTATGGAATATTTTTGACTTGATTATATGCCATCCCACTTGACTCAAAACGTTATTGCGGTGTGATGGCTTGTGTGCTTCCCCGAGCCTTGAGCTATGCCAAATGGAGCTGGTATGCTCCTGGTAGGGTCACCCAAGCTTTAAAAGTCAATTGGAAAAAATCAGACCAAATTTGTGTCGTTCTAAAACCTGCTTTCTATCCCTCTTTTTCTCTCATCCTGTCGAACTTCTTTCTCACCGATCTTCTGTCTTTTGGATGGCAAATCCACATGTTTAATAGCTAAAAAAATTGCTGATTGTATGTTAAACCCCAACTCACTCATTCGCCGTCTATCTACCTCTATGATTTCTTTCCTATTTCTGACTCTGACTAAAGGCCTATCTGATTGGCTAATGAAAGGCGGTAATGTAACTAAGGGGAGGTAATTTATGAATCGCATTGAGCCCATATTGGTTCCAGAGGTTAGTGGAGATATTATCGGAACGTAATCTCTGGATAATCGAAAATGGTGACCGTCAGGACTATTAAAACTATGTATCAATGCGCAGTGATGACACCACCATAACATACTGTTTTCAAAGATATCTGCTTGAAAGTCAAAGTAAAATAATACTAGATGTCCATTATGAAGTATTAGATTTGATGATATAATTTATAAGAACAATCACTTAGATATATAAAAAAATATTTTTTGAGCTATTTTTACTCAGTGCTCACATACAAAAGTGGCTTTAATGTTGGATAAGCTTAGGGTCAGTGTCTTGGAAGTCAAACATTTTTTGTTTTGAAATAATACTTTTTTCAAAGTCAGACATGATAAGAAACCATTTTTCATAATGTGTCTTTACAGTTCCAAACCGGTCATAACCGTGTGGACAAACGAATTTCTTTTCTAAACAACATGACAACGCATAAGAAAACGGTTTGAGGTTGTTTACATCAAATGTTACTTTAAGCGCTTATAATTATATTAATCTCAAACTGTTTAATAAATATTATATTAAGATCAATACGAGAGAAGGTTACTACGGTGAGAGGGAGTGTTAAGAAATTATGTTTGAGGGTAAATATTTTTTCTAAGATGATTTATTTAGAAGTTGTGTTGATAAGTACCGGGAATCCTCGTATTTAAGCCCTGGGCTTATTTTCGAATTTCACCCATTTCATATGAGAAATATATTTTCTGAAATTAAGCCCTGGGCTTAAATTCGAAGGAGATAAATTACAACAAAACTTAGGTTTTCTTTTTACTTTCAATCTAAGTTTTCCCTGTAGTAGTCGAGGATATGTGTGTTAAGGACTCCACCTATATAATGCTGCAATGGCGAAGGAAAAAAAAAGACTTATTTTTCTTTTAAAACTCGATTATAACCAACATCAATGGTTTTACCCTATCAGTTCCTGATTGTTTATTATGAAACGAATTTAAACTGTTACGTTTGGTGTTTAAAATGACACTTGCATTTAGAGACCAATGCATTTTCTACGTTTGAAACTCTATTGATTATCGTATAGTGATTCCATCGAAATAATTGTTTTTTACATTTTGATGGGAGAATATATTATATCAAATTTACGCCCATTGACTAAAATTCGAAAATCAAACCTTTAATAAGCCCATGGGATGTCGAAACGGGCGAGTTGGTTAGCTGTTGGTATGGTTATTGCTGGCGGTGTGGGTTTGAATCCCGCATGGAACTCGGCCCGAAAAAGTACAAGAATCTGTACTATTCAAGATAGTGTGATCCCAAATATAACATTGTTACATTTGTTCACTATCTAAATGGCATTTATCTCTAACTCTAAACGAGTCAAAAACTTGTTATACCACAATATATTTTGTGACTTCGGGTTGAAAAGAAACTGCTCAAACAATATTCCAAATTTTATTTCAACTTGGAAAATCAGGGTTTTACAAACATCTCTTGTTATTTCTATATAACGTACCGACGTGGGTGTACGAAGTTCTTATTGCACGATTGTCTCCCTTTGTGGCACCACCATTCTGTTACAGAAAGAAGTTTGGCAGCAGTATTTGCACTCCATGATCTTAGTGTATATCTGGGAGGGGTCAAAGGTCAGACATCCGGGTTGTTGAACTCGGGTTTTACACTCATCGTATCTTGCACACCTGCAGTTAATAAACATGTTCTTCTTTAATCGCAAGTTGAAGATAGTTCTGACAATAAGGTTACAAAGTTTTTACAAAATAATTATTGATTCATGTTGACAAATTGACATGACAGATAGTTCCTACATGTCGGTCGTTGATCTGTGGATAGTGCATCACTAAATATCATACCTGTTATTGGTTTCGCATTTTAAATAGACCAAGTTTCGTTTAGCATTTTCAATATCTCAAACATGCAACTATATAAAGGGTATTAATCTCTCCCTAGGTTTTGGTTGAATATGTAAACATTCGGTGTCGGGGAAACCCTTGGGCGAACCTTCTAGTTTACATTTTCAACGAACACCAAGGATGAGGTTTTATATCGTTTACAAAGTTGCCAAACTTGCAAAACATATTGAACCCGCCTTGCATATTCAGAGAGACGTAACATATGTCGAGTGATTTGTAAGAGTACAGACCGTTTTGTGACGAATTTATTGCCCTCCGAGTCGTTATTCACCGTGTTGAGGCAGTACGGGAAGTCATCTGGGCATGTCATGGTGGGGCCATCTTCGTACAAGCCACAAGTCGGACCGCTACAAACCTGGCACTCGACTGGGGAAAATAACAATGATTATTACTTGCACTCAACGCCGAAATTCAGCGCAGTAACGCCCAGGGTTTGCTAGTTACAGTCATTGTTCACGTTTCTTTAAGAATTAACTGTTTGTTGTTCAAAGTGAATGTTTTCATTTATGAATGATTTATAAGCCAACATTTTTTTAAGATTTAAATGAACTTTTTTAACATATTACCTTCATAAATTACATAATAAAACAGTAATTGACTTCAGTATTCGGTGAATCAAATGGTTTATCGATGAACATAACTGTTTCGATGTCAATATAGCACCTGAATCACCTCAACTGAGATCCTTTTCCAAGGACCAGGTTTAGTTTCATCATTTATCAGATTTACCTATGTCACGAGTTTTCTATTTTTATATGACAACTTATGGAAATTAAATTTATTAAAACTACTTAAAAGCTGCCCATATTTTAATGTTATGTCAATGTTTCAATGTTATTTCAATGTTATTTCAATGTTATTTCAATGATATTTCATTGCTGATCATATGATAAAAAGTTTACATGCACGTTACTATGTTATATGTTAAATTGGACCGTTACTTATTGAACCAAATAATATAAGTTATCACATTGCATAGCGGGTTACATCGGTATTTATTATTCCCGCGAAAGGTTTTATGCAACGAGCGGAACGCGAGTTGCATAAAACCTTTCAAGGGAATAATAAATACCGATGTAACTCGCTATGCAATGTGATAACGAATTTATCTTACCGAATGTCTAAAGCTATTGTTAAAAACAATATCAGAAGTGAACAAAACCTTTATTTCAAAACAACGAGGTCCGAGTCACGGCATACTGGTTGACCTATGACCTTATCACGTGACTTTGAATGATTGACGTGAAAGCACGCTTTACTCGCGGGGTATAAGGGATTTATTCTCCCTCGGTGAAGGTGTATATGGGAATTTGTTAAGGGTCACGTGAACCAATCGGAGATCGAGATTCTTACATGAGGTAGGATAATTAATATTGTAGAAGAAAAACATCGGTACATTGAGACCTCAAATCTGTTTTGGTATCGACCTTACCATGCTTCAAAGGGTTTTCTAAGGAGAAACTAAACATTGAGACCCTGGATAAAAACTGCATTGTATCTCTAAGCAGGGCACTTAATCAGTCCGCATAGCTATATGTAAAATGATACCAAAAATATGATACAATGACCCCCAAGAAATAGAAGTAGCTTTAAAAGTATAATTCTGTTACGCTAATGTAATGATGTGATATATTTTATTTATAATCGGTCTTAATTTGGTATCTGTGTTTTCATAAACATGAAAAGACAGTGTTTCAAAATGTGTTAAATAATTATAAATGAATCTGTAAATTGGCTTCCTTGTTTTTGACATATCAAGCACCCTTGGATTAAAATTCCTATTGGCGATTTTGAGGGTAGCATTTCTTTTAGACAGTCTAGTTCAGTAGCATGTAAAGGGAAGTTTTGTTCCTTTAATAATGAGATGTTTGACCACCTGAAGAAAATACATTTGTCATTCAACAGTTATTGACTTCAAGTGAGGTTGATCAAAGGAAAGGTCAACCTTGCACACGTGGTATTCACCGGGGCAACGCCGAGGTGAATGTCATGTATCAAGAGTCGACAAATCATTTGATCAAACGAGTCTGAAGTCCATACACGTTTCGTCATATAAAAAACCCTTGAAGTAGTGTATTACTCTTAGGGCCCTGTCACACTTAAGCGTATAGCAAGTGCGTTTGAGTTGCGTATGGAAAAATTTTCATACGCAACCAGTTCGCTCAAACATTTACCGTTTTTTGCCTTACTTGTACCGCACATGGAGCGATTGATTTACGAACTTTGCGTTTGGGTTGCGTTGGGGTTGCGTTGGAGATGCATATGACTTGCGTATCCCCAATTTATTGTGGCAGATGATTGCATATGCAGAGCGCATACATACCATTCTCTAGATGCTCACAACTTATGTCAACCGCATGCCTTGCGCAAACAAAGCGAGTATTTTCCGAGCACGTTGCATCTTCACATAATTGTCAATGCTTTCTGTCTTTGTAGTACGTTTTCGTTGGTAATATATATACTCGTGAAAATATTTAACTTGTCTACCTCACGAGATGAGATAAACATGGTATTTGTCAAGAATTGACAGATATTCTATTTATTATATGATTAAATCCTTCTAATTACGTCAAAAAAGGCCAATTTCATGTTGAGCGGCCGCTTGGAAGAGCCCGTCACCGCGGTAACAGTGTGACGTCATATGAGAATTCATGACGTCAGACCATTGTTACATGACGTCAAAGTCTTGAACTTGACGTCACTCCAGTGGTGATAAAGTTTATCACCACTCAGTAGAGTGACGATAAAGGTTAGATAGAGGGTTTATTTCACTGATAGAACAGAGTATCTCACCCTCAATCATTTAATAAATAGAGGGTATTAATGTTGTTTTCCAAATACCAGGTTTATTTCATCGAGTGTCATGGGTAAAGTTGATATTTCACGAGTGGCGCAGCCACGAGTGAAATATTAACTTTACCCATGTCATAGTTTTGAGCATGAAGATACAAGAATCGACCTTAACACAACCAAGGTGCGTATGAGTTGCGTGTTCTGCGTTCAGCTGCGTATTGCTGCGTATGAGAGAAATTACCATACGCAACTCGTACGCAGGGAGTATACACTGAAGTGTGACAGGGGCTTAAGGGACTTAACTCTTGTCCTGGAAAGATAAGGGACATAACTCTCAATCATTACAGTCACAGCAACAAAGCGATGCATATCACCATTTTGAGACATGTCATGTGACAAAGTGGACCAATCAGAAAGACGAGATATAGTCGATATAGTGCATTCGTATAATATCAACTAATATCAATAAGGGAAGCTTTGAAGAAAAACGTGCCACTTCCCCCCTTATAAAGAATTAAATATTCTAACACAATCTTCTTAATACTCACCTCCTTTGGGTAGGATCAAAGATGGCGGCGTTGGAGCTTCAGTAGATGTAGTTGTTGTTGGTGTAGTTATCGCTGTTTTCGTTGTTGCTAGTTGAACTGGTTTAGTTGTTGCAATTGTCGTTGGATGTTCGTCTTTTCATGAAAGGCATCAAAATTAGATTTTTTTTATAAACATAAACATTCTTGGTAAATAAACAGATAAGTACACTCATAGTAAAAAGAAACGATACAGAATTTTCAAGAGTGTAAATAAAAAGTATACCATTGGTATAGAGAGGCGACTTTAAATGCCTTTGAAATACAAATGACAAATTATGTTTTCACAATTTCAAACACTTGAAGAACAATTCTTTTATTTTTATGTCTTTCAAATACCATTTTTTGTATCAGATAGCTCTTCAAAATAATGTTGGGTAGGTAAAGGTGAACAGTTACTGCTTTCAAATGTTTAAGTAAGTTGCTTTAGTTTCTGAAACTATAAAGTAACCCTGTTTCAATCATTGATTAAAATGTCTTGCATTTTAAAAGGTAGCGTTTCTTTTGCCCATTAGTGTATTAAGCTTGGTATTAAAATCGCAATCGCCTCTAAGCTGAAAACATGGTTCATGATTGATAAAAACAGTCAGACCTTTTATTCGCAAATCACATAACACTTTTTAAGTGCAAATATTATTGCATCATTACAAAATTATTGATCCAATCTCCGTTGGTTGAAGTCGAGAGGTTGCGATTTCATGTGTAAATTTCATACCGTAAATATGTTCCTTATACTAAAAAGGTTTACAGTAAATTAGAATATATATATATTACACTCTATTGAAATTTATAACAATTACATTGCTTATGAATAGATGAACATTTTGATCACATGGATTCCTGTTATATCTACCAATCTCTCGACAAGGTTTAGATTTACAACATCGTAATTCAACAAATATTTTCTTGGCTTTGGGGAAAAAGGTAAGGGGTTCGAACCCCGCCAGGGTATGACAACTTAATCTGCAGTAGAGAATTGTTTTACACATTACAGCACTATTCACCCATGGTGGGCCAGCTCCAGTCGATGCTTTTCATAGTAATGTAGAGACATAATAGTGTTGAGGGAATAATCCCTGAAAAAAAACTGGCAGCCATGATATAGGTTATATACTCTTCGAAGCGGAGTTTAAACTCGAAATAACCTTACCAAACGTTATCCGAACATTGCAGGGAGCGACGATTAAGCCCCAAATTACCTAGCCGAATTTTTGGCGAACATTGCAGGAAGTGTTCTTTAAACCGCAAATAACCATACCAAATTTTAGGCGAACATTGCAGGAAGTTGCGCTTAAACTGCAAATAACCTTACCGAATACTAGATTAGTGTTTGCGGGACACCGCAAAAACAGAGCAGCCCCGAAACTTGGGGTTTCGCCTTACCCTGTTCCGCCTTCTACAAGCCTCAGCATATTGGGCATTTTCTTGTGACCTTGACGTTTGACACTCAAGGTCACGCAATCAATGAACACATTTCATTGAAAATAACATTAATGTATCGAATTAAAGTGTTCAAAGTTAAAATAATCCATTTTCTCAATATTTGTTGACCTTCCTGTGACCTTGACCTTTGAAAGTTCGTACCCAAAACCTTTCCAAAATTTTGTACTTCTCAAGAGATAATATATACAAAATTTAAACTTCATAGCACAAAAACTTTTCAAATTAACGTGTTTTCAAGGAATTTTTTTGTGATTTTATAGCTCATGACCTTGACCTTTGACCTTGAAAGTGAACATGTCATTTTAAATCCCCAGAGGTGTCAACACTTATACATGTTTATGAGTTCTGAAAAGCTTAACGGGATTAAGTTATATCCAAATTAGTTGCACATTGTAATAACACAAATGTCATGACTTTGACCTTTGACCTTCAAGGTTACACGATCAATGAAGACTTTTCATTGAGTATAACAATCATCTATTGATTAAAAGTGTTCATAGTTAAAATAAAGCATTTTCGCAAAATCATGCTAAAATCGTGACCTTGCTGTGACCTTGACCTTGAACAGATTGTAGCGAAAACCTTTTCAAAATTTTTTACTCTTCCAAGGATGATACATACCAAGTTAGAGCTTCATAGCACAAAAACTTTTAAAGTTATCGCGTTAACAAGGAATTTTTAAGTGATTTTATAGCTTGTGACCTTGACCTTTGACCTTGAAAGTGAACATGTCAAAATCGTTCCCCCGAGGTATAAGCAGTAAGTTATAAATACAAGTTCTGGAAAGTTAAGTAGAAAAAAGTTATAGCCATTAGTATGTGCGCGGCGGACGCGGCGGTTGCGGCGGAAACTGCACAAAACCTGATATGCGAACATTGCAGGGAGCAACGATTAAGCCCCAATTTACCTAGCCGAATTTTAGGCGAACATTGCAGGAAGTGGTCTTTAAACCACAAATAACCTTATCGAATGTTAGGCGAACATTGCAGGAAGTGGTCTTTAAACCACAAATAACCTTATCGAATGTTAGGCGAACATGCAGGAAGTGGTCTTTAAACCGCAAATAACCTTATCGAATGTTAGGCGAACATTGCAGGAAGTGGTCTTTAAACCACAAATAACCTTATCGAATGTTAGGCGAACATGCAGGAAGTGGTCTTTAAACCGCAAATAACCTTATCGAATGTTAGGCGAACATTGCAGGAAGTGGTCTTTAAACCGCAAATAACCTTATCGAATGTTAGGCGAACATTACAGGAAGTGGTCTTTAAACCGCAAATAACCTTTCCGAATTTTAGGCGAACACTGCAGGAAGTGGTCTTTAAACCGCAAATAACCTTACCGAATGTTAGGCGAACATTGCAGCAAGCAGAGCTAAAACCCAAAATAACCTTACCAAATGTTAGGAGAATATTGCAGAGATATCCAGAGCTACAACATTTGGTTTGAAGTACACCCGAGTTGGGGAAGGTCAGGAAGCGACGTCTGGCGGCCTTGTAGCATTGCTGACAGGAAACAGGAAACAGTTAACATATACTACTCAAAAAAGCTTTGTATAATGTCCCCTAAATACTTAATACCTCAACGCACGGTGAACGTTATGTATTTTAAGGAATAATCTTAATGACATATTGGAATCAACTACTGGGAGTGCCGTAGTTTCTGTATAGTGATGTCAGAAACAAGGCAGGGGTCGAAAATGAAAGATTCAATACATTGCAGTCTGGTCTTAGGTGACTTTTTGTTTTGAAAAGGATATATCTGGTAGTAAAAAGCTTGATGAAGACATTTTCCCGAAAGGATGTGATTAAAAAAATCCAATTTTGAAAATTAATAACATATTTCCACACAAAAAAGTTTAAAAATCAGTAGCCCAAAGTCAGAAATGCATGTGGATATGAACAAAACTTCTAACAAAAAACTTCTCTTTGAGCTGCAGGCATTTAAAGTTGGTGCAAGTGATATAACTATTTGAGTGTTCCTTTACTTCTTTTCAGTCTTATATATTACTCATTATTATTAGCTAATGAGTTACTTACAAACTTTTGAACATACATTACAATAATTATTCAGCTTAAATGGTATAGGTATAAGAAGGCAAATATTTACATAAGAGGGCCTATCCGTGTATTAGATAATTATATACTCCTCCCAAAAGAAAGCGTCAAGAATATTTGTTGATAAAATATGTTCACATTCTAGGTAACTTACATTAAGGAATATTGTAGGAATAATAGATTTAAGAAATCATAAAAATAAGTTCGAAATTTTACATTTTGCTTAATTGAGGAGCTTGTAATGTAAGTTATTTTAAAACATCGTAATAAAAAGTACCTTACTAATATTTTTCCTATATCAAATGTATCAAAAATATATTTATGACATTGAAATGGATTTGAAGAATATGTTTTGTTTAATTAGTAAGTATCTCCTACGTAGGAGATAGTTTTACAGATATTTATTTTTTGTGACACTAATCACTTCCATTTAATTAGAAAGTATCTCCTACGTAGGACATAGTTTTACAGATATTTATTTTTTGTGAGACTAATCACTTCCATTTAATTAGTAAGTATCTCCTACGTAGGACATAGTTTTACAGATATGTATTTTTCATCGTGACACTTATCACTTCCATTTAATTAGAAAGTATCTCATACGTAGGAGATAGTTTTACAGATATGTATTTTTCATCGCGACACTTATCACTTCCATTTAATTAGTAAGTATCTCCTACGTAGGAGATAGTTTTACAGATATGTATTTTTCATCGTGACACTGATCACTTCCATTTAATAAGAAAGTATCTCATACGTAGGAGATAGTTTTACAGATATGTATTTTTCATCGTGACACTGATCACTTCCATTTAATTAGAAAGTATCTCCTACGTAGGAGATAGTTTTACAGATATTTATTTTTCATCGTGACACTAATCGCTTCCATTTAATAAGAAAGTATCTCATACGTAGGAGATAGTTTTACAGATATTTATTTTTTGTGACACTAATCACTTCCATTTAATTAGAAAGTATCTCCTACGTAGGAGATAGTTTTACAGATATTTATTTTTTGTGACACTAATCACTTCCATTTAATTAGAAAGTATCTCCTACGTAGGAGATAGTTTTACAGATATTTATTTTTAACAGATATTTATTTTTTACAGATATTTATGTTTCATCGTGACACTTATCACTTCCATTTAATAAGAAAAGTATCTCATACGTAGGAGATAGTTTTACAGATATGTATTTTTCATCGTGACACTTATCACTTCCATTTAATTAGTAAGTATCTCCTACGTAGGAGATAGTTTTACAGATATTTATTTTTCATCGTGACACTAATCGCTTCCATTTAATTAGAAAGTATCTCCTACGTAGGAGATAGTTTTACAGATATTTATTTTTCATCGTGACACTGATCACTTCCATTTAATTAGAAAGTATCTCCTACGTAGGAGATAGTTTTACAGATATGTATTTTTCATCGTGACACTTATCACTTCCGTTGTGAGTACCAGGTAGGTTATGAACGTGTTTTACCTGTCTTGAACCACATCCACCGGTGTAAACCACCCCGTGGTGTGACGGCGAAGGGTGGACAGTCATATAGCAACTGGACTGTTCAATCAAATACAGTTTTTAGTTAGTCTTACATGTGGAATCATCATTAATAATAATACTAATACTTTATTGGAATTCTTACTACAGCAGTGACGCAACATATGACAGTTAAAGGGGCAGTAGCACGTTTTAGGGAGAAAATAAGGTGATGTCAGAAAAATGAAAATAAATGGTTCCAATTGAAAGACAATGTATTTAAACTAAATTGAGCAGTAATAATTTAAATATATGATGTAAAGTTTAGCTATGCGATTCCTTTTTCTTACACAAAATGAATTAAAGGTGTTCACAAAAAATGGCCGCCAATGGATTTTATGTGAATCTTCACACTTTGTCCTCTCACTATGGATGATTGACTTGTGTAATGAGATTTTTGACACTGTCAACATAATACATTTAACATTAACCTACAATTATCAGTGAAAAATGTAAAATATAAAATCATCAAAAAACGTGCTACTGTCCCTTTAAGACAAAGACATATAAACCTTATAGATATTCAACACAGAGTATATTATGCAAGTTACTAGAAGCATAATACTGTAAGAGTATATCTAAAAGCATAATGATTTAAGTTGAAAGCGTGATCATAAGTAAAGGCTCATTTAAGAGTTTTATACTTGTGGGTAAAAACGATACACGTGCCCTTATCTTCCTTAATTTAGGGATAAAATATCATCGTTCAGAAGGTAGAAGATTGTAACAAATGTACAAGTTATGGGTGGGGTCAGATAGGATGTTGTGGGTCGATTTTCAAACGCAATTTTCATAAAGTTGTGGGCCGATTTTAAAACGTAATTTTCATAAAGTTGTGGGCCGATTTTAAAACGCAATTTTCATAAAGTTGAAAAAAAGAAGTATTCACGGATTTAACTCAATAATGTTAGTAAAGGACCAAACAGATTTTAAGGACAACATTTTTGGATAAAATCAAATAAGCTGTAATATTATACCCCAAACAGTCCTTTCTTATTCATGAAATAATACAGGTAGTGTTAACTAGATTGATATGGAACATAACATAAACAACAAACATGATTACCAAGCTTAGTTATAATGCAGTTAAGATATACTGAGCGAAAGAAGATTCGGAACCGTCGCATATTATTCTCTCTTTTTTTACTACGTGTTAACTACGTAATTTTATGAAAAACCTGAAAAACTAGATTAGCGTTTGCGGGATAGCGCAAAAGCAGAGCAGCCCCGGAACTTGGGGTTTCGCCTTACCCTGTTCCGCCTTTTACAGGCCTCACCAAATTGGGAATTTTCTCGTGACCTTGACCTTTGACACTCAAGGTCACACAATCAATGAACACATTTCATTTAATAGAACATTATTGTAATGAAATAAAGTGTTAAAAATTAAATTAATCCATTTTCTCCATATATGTTGACCTTACTGTGACCTTGACCTTCGACAGTTCGTACCCAAAACTTTTTGAAAATGTTGTACTTCTCAAGAGATAATATATACAAAATCTAAACTTCATAGCACAAAAACTTTTCAAGTTATTGTGTTTACAAGGTATTGCAATAACTCATATCTCATGACCTTGACCTTTGACCTTCAAGGTCACACAATAATTGAACACTTTTTATTGAGTATAACAATCACGTATTGATTAAAAGTCATCATAGGTAAAATTAACCATTTTCGCTAAATCATGCTTAAGTCATGACCTTGCTGTGACCTTGACCTTTGACGGATTGTAGCCGAAACCTTTTCAAAAATTTTTACTTTTCCAAGGATGATATATACCAATTTAAAGCTTCATAGCACAAAAACTTTTCAAGTTATCGCGTTTACAAGGAATTTTGCGGTGATTTTATAACACGTGACCTTGACCTTTGAACTTGAAAGTGAACATGTCATAATGATTCCCTGGAAGTATTAACATTTAGACATGTTCATGAGTTCTGAAAAGCTAAATGGGATAAAGTTATACCCAAATTTAGTGCATTTTGTAATAACTCATATCTCATGACCTTGACCTTTGACCTTCAAGGTCACACAATCATTGAACACTTTTTATTGAGTATAACAATCATGTATTGATTAAAAGTGTTCATAGTTAAAATAAAGCATTTTCGCTAAAACATGCTTACGTCATGACCTTGCTGTGACCTTGACCTTTGACGGATTGTAGCCAAAACCTTTTCAAAAATTTTTACTTTTCCAAGGATGATATATACCAAGTTAGAGCTTCATAGCACAAAAACTTTTAAAGTAATCGCGTTTACAAGGAATTCTTAGAGTGAATACATATCTCGTGACCTTGACCTTTGACCTTGAAAGTGAACGTGTCAAAATCGTTCCCCCAAGGTATGAGTAATAAGGTATGAATAAGAGTTCTGGAAAGCTTAGTGGAAAAAAGTTATAGCTAGTAGTACGAGTGCGGCGGCGGCGGCGGCGGCGGCGGCGGCGGCGGCGGCGGCGGCGGCGGCGGCGATGGAAACTTCACAAAAACTGATAGCAGCCCAGTCCTTAGACGGGGCTGCTAATAACCATCAGCGAATTAAAATGCAAAGTATCAGAAAGGTAAAGTTCGTATTTAAGTCTCAGAGTTACCAAGCTTAGTTATAATGCAGTTAAGATATACTTTGCTAAAAAAAGTCAAGGGCCATTGAATTTTGAAAAAAAATGGTTTGTTTCACTACATGCCCGGTAATATCGTTAAAAATCCTAATTGTCATGAAATAAACATCCGAGAATCAAAATGCAATTGTAACATGACTTCGGTAAATACTCGTTTCTGATTGGTTGATTTGAAGGATTTGCTAGTGTTAAATGGCAATGAACACCCGCAAATTGGCTGAGGCGAATCACCGCGAAAGGATACATTATTTGGTCCGCCTCAACACTAAAATGTTCTGATTCTCCCAATATCCGTGACCGATTCACATTTTACTGTTGTTACTGCCATTTTCTATCTTGCGCATTCCCGTAGATGCCAAATATCCTTTTCTATTTGCTTTAGTTTTATGTAACCAAACTTTCTTAATTGGCTAAGTTTCTCCTAATTTGCCGCCTTGTGCCATGCGGCCGATTTCTTTCGAATGCCGTTCCCATGGCACGACGTCACAAAGGCTAACGGTTATGACGTCATAATGATCGCGTCACCGTTACAATGGTCTGGGCGAGTTTAAGATATTTGTTCAGTCGGGTTTGTTCCTGTTAGTTTATGAATTATATAACTGTTTTCTCTCTCATAAATTTCACAGTGAAAACTATAAGATCTCATCGTTATGAGTGCAACTGGTTTGCAATATTAGAACACTATTTTAATGTCTATAACAATGGGAATTCCTTCTTCTTTATAGCTGCGAACACCTATAAAATTAATGGATCAGTCGTTAGATCCTTTCAACTCAGAGTTCCCTACGCAAAAATAGAGTTCGCTCTTAAAATGCTTATAACTAACGGTCATGTTACAATATCGATAAATAGTTGCGTTTGTAAAATTTCCGGGATTCATCGCTATTCAAAACCCGCAAATTTAAGCGTTTAAAACCTCCGGCTAACGCCGTCGATTTTAAACTAAATTTGCGGGTGTTGAATAACAATGAATCCCGGAAATTTTACAAACGCAACTATTTATCTTCTAAATGTGTATTATCAGAAAGGAACAGAGGGTATTTAAGTCTCAGAGGCCAGGGCTTCGAAATGAAATGGACTTAAAGATGTCTGAAAAACTTGGAAAAGGACTTCGTAGTAGTCGATTTTATATTTATGAAAAATAACATCATAATTTGATCATTGACATACCAAATCCAAATTTCTTAAAATGACACGATGAATGCAGGAAAATTTAAGTTGAGAATGACAGCCATGGGTCAGTTGATAGAGATAAAACCTCACAAAACAATTTGTAAATTAATGATAACTTAGGGCCCCTAGTTTTTTGCTCTGAATAATAAGGAGTCAGTGAGTTGTGGTTTAACGTGTTGCAAGCAATATTTCAGCTATTTAACACGTACAGTATTAAAAGGAACGCAGCCATGACACCAAGTAGTCTACAGTGATGAACTGAATGTCTATTTTGTAAATTAAAGATAATTTAGGGCCCTTAACATTTTTGCTCAGTATAATAAGGAGTGAGTGAGTTGGGGTTTAACGTGTTGTAAGCACTCTTTCAGTTATTAAACACCTGCAGTATTAAAAGGCACCCAACCATGCCACCAAATAGTCTTAG
The DNA here is from genome assembly GCA_916613615.1 of Steromphala cineraria. Taxonomy (NCBI): domain Eukaryota; kingdom Metazoa; phylum Mollusca; class Gastropoda; order Trochida; family Trochidae; genus Steromphala; species Steromphala cineraria. The sequence goes on from OU744737.1 coordinate 20,057,322, forward strand.
TTAATAAACTGATTGTCAATGCTACTACAAAAGTCCCTTGCTTGCTAGAAACATGTTGAATCACTTATAGGATTTTCGTTTTTTTAAAGTAGCATATACAATGCTCGGTAATGATTTTGGCTAATGTTATTTGAGCATTAACAGTATATAACTATACACTCTCTCTCTCAACAGATGTACATCATAAGAGTGAGACAAGCAAAAATTAAAAATAGTAATATTTACTCTGTGGTAAATTTCATATAAATAGTATTTAAAACAATAAAGATTATCTTCAGGACATGCAGTCACGACACATGATCAGTGTGTGCAGGTCTGTTTGACTTCATTCCTGTTGTACAGAAATCCATCTAGAAAAACTTGAGGTGTGTCCTTCTGTGAATACTAACAGTTACAACAGTTACTTTGCTTATACGAATATACTTTCAAATGAAAGCAACTCAACAGTTGACACGAACTGTTCTGTTTTCATAATTAAAACATCTCATTACCTCAAAATTAATCCGATCAGTGTCTGTTAGGGCACCTATTTGGACTGTTCCATTTCAGCCATGGGTGTTGTGTAAATTAATCCCCTACTCAAGTGTCTAAAATATGGCTGTCTAAGTTTTGGGATATAATAATAATGTTAGAAAGAACATACCTCATCGCAATCTTTGTCCTCACAGGCCAACATTGAGTAAGCACCTGAACATTTGGCACAAGTGATTTGCTTCGACTGCCGTATCAATACTGTTATGGAAAGTAAGCACAGGAAATTGAAAAATATCAATATTTCAAATGGTAATACAAAATAGGTAACAGCACCCCCTCCCATTTACAAAAGGCTTAAGGAGAGACTGTCGCCATGTTCTTCAGCCACTGTTAAAGGTGTCATCGCAGAAAAGGCTTAGGGAGAGACTGCCGCCATGTTCTTCAGCCTTTGTTAAAGGTGTCATCGCAGAAAAGGCTTAAGGAGAGACTGCCGCCATGTTCTTCAGCCACTGTTAAAGGTGTCATCGCTCCATTCGTGACATAAAAGAATCTACACAATGTCATTAGCTAGGACATAATGCCGATTCTTTAAAACGTGTCTACTAGTAGTAAATGGATAAGGATGCTCGCTAGTATAACAAAAAAAAATCGATCATATGAATAAATGAACAATATCTTTGTTAGATAGCTACCCTGCACATGACTCAGCAGAAGTTGAAATTATGTCTCCTTAAGCATGTTGATTGTCAAAAAGACACGTTTTTATATTCATATTTTAGATTTTGCTAATCAGAGTCACTTCCGTTTAAAGGTTTCGGTCTAGCCAGACTTTTTGCAATGTTGAGCTTATTGTAGAAGGGAGGGGTATTTTCATATTTTAACGTTGTTAATACTAATAACTTCGTTATCTATGTATGTTTAAATACTGATAATGTAAAATTCCTGTGAAAGTGAGTGCTACTTATGTTAAGGAGAATCGATGATAACGAGGTTTTCAGAGATTGTGAACCCCGAGAGGCGGGAACAACCCGAGAACCCGAGGGTACACCATCATTGGTAAGTCTGGGTAGTACATATCGACCAACTTACCTAAATTATCTCTAAAAACAGTAAAACATCGATAAAAACTAACTATTGTGCCTTATAATTATGAGACTCCATTGAATGCATGTAAATTAAATGATATAAATAATGTACTCAAAAGGCCCTCTGACTTTCATGGAGATCAGTTTATTCCATGCAATACAGGGTGTTTCTTATTGTCAATATGCTTATTATTAGGGCTTAAGAGTCTGAGAATTTATTGTATGACATAGTCAGCTCCTGTATCGCCTTCGTTCTGGAGTGATAAAACCATTGATATGTTCGATGGGTATTCAGTAAATATTTTAAAAACAAAATAAGTTTGTTTACTACGAAAAATATTTTTTGAAAATTTTATCTGACCTACCTGTCAAAATACAAATGACAAGGATTTTATCTGTGAAAAAAAGAAAATAGTGGAAATATGACAAGGGAATGTACATCTAACTGATGTCAAAAGTACTATCATTCGAGGTAACAGCAGACCATAAAGTCCTTTAGAATACAGGCCATCTGCCCATACAGAAAACACACAATTGGTTGTCACCATGTTCGAGCCACAGGCCCCCCCCCCCCCCCCCCCCCCCGGGTCATTGAGCAATCATCCCTTTAAAACTTTTTTTTTTTAAATGAGATGACACCCAGATTTGACAGCCTTCGTAGATACATATGAGATGACCCCCAGATTTGACAGCCTTCGTAGATACATATTGTACATATTGTATCTACGAAGGCTGTCAAATCTGGGGGTCATCTCATTTTATTTTAAAGTTTAAAAGGGATGATTGCTCAATGACCCGGGGGCCTGTGGTTCGAGCTCGAGCACATGTTATGGCAGACGGGATAGTTTTAGGGGCTATAAAATCGAGGTATCAGTACACCATAAAGCCCTTTGAGAATCCAGCCCAATCCTCCTCCCCCATAATTGCTTATCACCCCCTTTCAAATAAATATTGAAGTGTTGTGAAGTGAAGTGAGTTTTACCGTCTACGATGGTGTGAGTCAAGTGGTGTCTTACACAAGGGAATTACTCGGTCATTGTGTCATTGACCTCATTTCGACAATATTCCTATGGAATCATTTTTTTTTAGTTTGACAATTTTGACTTCATTTCCTTGTTTTCAACTCCACCTTGTCACTTTAAACCCCCTTAAAATATCATAGAAGGTAACATGACAAAGGTTTCATAGAAATCGTCATTTTGATGCGTATTATGACTCATTGAAATACAATTATGTAAATCTCTCTATATACATGTATTACATATGTAATATTTTATCTATATCTTATATCAAATTTCATGGTGAAATGCTTCTAACAAGAGTGGCAGTAAATAACATTTCATATTTGATACACTTATTTCGGCTCGTAGGAGTATTTTAAGAGTACTGTCATAGCAAAATCTAAATTAGCATTGGTGGAAATCCTTTGTCGCACTTTCGCGCATCTGTGAGGCGTATTGCTGCACGAAAAAAGTATATACATTATGTCTTTACACTTATGCCTACACGTACGCCCCGTTTTGGATTTGAATTTATTCAGTAATTTAACAGTTAAACGAGACTTACCTGGTAAGTAGAAGTTGGACTGTAATTCTACCAATCAGTCTTTAGTGATGAGGAGGGAACATGAGATTGCAGATTGCGCATGCGTATCAGTCTTTAAAGTATGCGAGGCAGATACCCAGCTAAGAAGGGAGGGTTCAAGGGAGGGCATGTTACCTCCTCATCACTAAAGACTGATTGGTAGAATTACAGTCCAACTTCACCCGGTAAGTCTCGTTTAACTGTTAAATTCTACTCAATCAGTCACGTGATTCAGAGGTCCCATGAGATTTCAAAGCCGTATCTGCCAAGCATAACTCATACCTAAAACCAGGAAACTGCAAGTTCGGCAAGAGAACATCAGTAAAATCAACAAAAAATATTCAAAATCAATATGATTTTAATCCAAACTGAAAATAAAAATAGAGCCATTGGCTCTGTAGCTCATCAGGCATCATATCAAGTTTGCTTTATACAGGCCAGATGAGCTAAAAATGAAACTGATGTTAACTATTGCAAGAAAACCTATAAAAAAATTACAAAACAAATGTATTATTATTCAACACTTTCTAGATCGCCAATATCAGACAGTGAAAGAAGTCCACACTAAAATATCCAAGGAGAAATAAATTTGCCATAGACTGTCATCTTATGGAGAAAAATAGGTTTTTAAGATTGTGACCCCTGTGACCCTATTTGGGGTCATGGGATCACAAAACCTACAGTTTAGAATCCCAATTGGCCAAGGAGTCTACATGCAGTCTTTCAGCTCAATAGACCTTTAGGAGCTAAAGATGATGATGAAAATAAGTTTTTAAGGTTGTGACCCCTGTGACCCTATTTGGGGTCATGGGGTCACGAAATCTACAATTAAGAATCCTGATTGGCCAAGGAGTCTGCACATATCATTTTCAACTCTCTAGTCCTTTTAGAACTGGAGAAGAAGATGAAAATAGGTTTTTAAGGTTGTGACCCCTGTGACCCTATTTGGGGTCATGGGGTCACGAAATCTACAATTAAGAATCCTGATTGGCCAAGGAGTCTGCACATATCATTTTCAACTCTCTAGTCCTTTTAGAACTGGAGAAGAAGATGAAAATAGGTTTTTAAGGTTGTGACCCCTGTGACCCTATTTGGGGTCATGGGGTCACGAAATCTACAATTAAGAATCCCGATTGGCCAAGGAGTCTGCACATATCATTTTCAACTCTATAGTCCTTTTAGTACTGGAGAAGAAGATGAAAATAGGTTTTTAAGGTTGTGACCCCTGTGACCCTATTTGGGGTCACAGGTTCACTAAAGTTACAAATTAGAATCCCCATTGTCCAAGGAGTCTGCACATATCACTTTCAACTCTCTAGTCCTTTTAGAACTTGAGAAGAAAATGAAAATAGGTTTTTAAGGTTGTGACCCCTGTGACCCTATTTGGGGTCATGGGGTCACGAAATCTACAATTTAGAATCCCCATTGGCCAAGGAGTCTGCACATATCGTTTTTAACTCTCTAGTCCTTTTAGAACTGGAGAAGAAGATGAAAATAGCTTTTGAAGGTTGTGACCCCTGTGACCCTATTTGGGGTCATGGGGTCACGAAATCTACAATTAAGAATCCCGATTGGCCAAGGAGTCTGCACATATCATTTTCAACTCTCTAGTCCTTTTAGAACTGGAGAAGAAGATGAAAATAGGTTTTTAAGGTTGTGACCCCTGTGACCCTATTTGGGGTCACAGGGTCACCAAAGTTACAAATTAGAATCTCCATTGTCCAAGGAGTCTGCACATATAATTTTTAACTCTCTACTCCTTTTGGAACTGGAGAAGAAGATGAAAATAGGTTTTTAAGGTTGTGACCCCTGTGACCCTATTTGGGATCACAGGGTCACCAAAGTTACAAATTAGAATCCCCATTGGCCAAGGAGTCTGCACATATCATTTTAAACTCTCTAGTCCTTCTGGAACTGGAGAAGAAGATGAAAATAGGTTTTTAAAGTTGTGACCCCTGTGACCCTATTTGGGGTCACAGGGTCACCAAAGTTACAAATTAGAATCTCCATTGTCCAAGGAGTCTGCACATATAATTTTTAACTCTCTACTCCTTTTGGAACTGGAGAAGAAGATGAAAATAGGTTTTTAAGGTTGTGACCCCTGTGACCCTATTTGGGATCACAGGGTCACCAAAGTTACAAATTAGAATCCCCATTGGCCAAGGAGTCTGCACATATCATTTTAAACTCTCTAGTCCTTCTGGAACTGGAGAAGAAGATGAAAATAGGTTTTTAAAGTTGTGACCCCTGTGACCCTATTTGGGGTCACAGGGTCACCAAAGTTACAAATTAGAATCTCCATATGCTAAGGTACTTGTACACAAAATTTCAGCTCTCTAATGTGTATGGTTCATGAGGAGAAGTCGAAAGTGTCAAAAGTTTACGGACGGACGGACGACGGACGACGGACGGACGACGGACGACGGACGGACGGACGCCGGACGACGGGCCATGCCATAAGCCCATCTGGACTTTCAGTCCTGATGAGCTAAAAATAGACTCAAAACGAGTATAAAATCAGAAAATCAGCAGAAAAAACATTAAAAACTTCAATAAGCACTTAAATACAACATACTAAGTGCAAAATCCCTGCCTACAGTGTACATGAGCAACTGAAGCTACATCTCGGGGGTAACCATCCCACATCATACATACTGGGCCCCGTTAGGAGTAGAAGTACAAACCCATCATACATTTGCCGCCCCCCCCCCCCCCCCCCCCTCCTTTTTCAAACAGAAAGGAGTGTAGTTGAGAAGTCCTTAGTCTCACGGAGGGGTTTATTGTAAAATTTTGCAAATGTTTTTTCAGAAGCCCAGCCCGCCTTATCTAAAATGTCAGACACTTGAACTTTAAGAGAATGAGCAGCTGAAGTCGCTGCTGCTCTGGTGCTATGAGCAGAAAATCTATTAGTGTCTATCCCTGCCCCAATCTGAGCCATCGGCTTAAAGTGTCTCTCGAAACCCTATGATGGGGTTTAATGATCTGAATGAAAAGTTTAGACTCATCGCCTCTCAATGAATCCGTCCGAGCCACATACTCGTTTAGAACGGTAACTGGACAAAGCCTCCTGTCTGGAGGATATGCTTTCACTTTCACCTGATCAAAAGTATTATTTGGTCTGGATTGTTTGACATGTTCTTTTAAATAAAATATAACTTTCCCACAGTTTTGAGAAATATTCATGTTATTCAAATAAAAAACCCAAAGAGTCTGTCCTCTTTGGGCTGTGATAATAGCCAATAATAATACAAGCTTGATTGACAATTGCTTTAGGGACAACTTCCTAACAGGAGATCATTTCCTCAACATGTGCAAAACTTGCTTAACGTCCCAAATTTCTGAATACTTTGGTGTAACTGGTTTAAGGAGAAAAACACCTTTCAAGAATCTGGTAACCAATGGATGCTCTCCAATAGTTCGATTTCAACATTGCACAATAACAGAAATGGCACTTCGTGCCGTATTTAAAGCACTGTAACTCAATCCAGTCTGAAAGAGTGATAAAAGAAAATCTAGAACAATGTTCACGCCAGCAAAAACTGGATCAGTCTGTCTCTCAACACAAAAATGGAACCATCTGTCCCAATAGCACTGGTACTGTTTCCTCGTACTGGGCTTACAGGAAGCCCAGAGAATCTTGGCAGCGTCCGCTGAAATGCCAGTCTTCTCCCAGGTGTCCCAGATACTGGATATACTCCGAGTCGGAGGCTCTTCATGCTGGGATGTGTCGTCTTGTCCCATGGTAGGTGGAGAACTGCTCGAGCCCGAGTGATCTCCCTTGGCCTGTCAACAAGAAGGTTAATAAGTTCAGTAAACCAAGGCTGGGTAGGCCAAATGGGGCCTACAATCACCCCAAATGCTTCATCATAAATGATTTTCGTACAACTCTTCCTACCAAACAAAATGGTGGAAAGGCATAGATCACTTCATTACCCCAGTGTATAGAGAACGAGTCTATATGACATGCTCCTGGATCTCTTTTCCAGCTACAATATCTTTCTAGCTTAGCATTCAGTCTAGAGGCAAATAAATCTATTGTCATTGTTACAGGGTACATTGCTTTAATTGTCTGAAACATATCATCAGATAATGTCCTTTCTGTTCTATCACAGAAACTTCTTGATGCTTTATCAGCATTGACATTTTGTATACCTGGTATGTGTGATGCCTGAAGATCTATGTTTCTATCAATACACCATTTCCATATAGCAGAAGCCAACTTGTCACATTTATGGGATCGAATCCCGCCCATTTCATTAATGTAACTAACAGCAGTCGAGTTGTCGGACTGCACTGAAACTATTTTGTTAGTCAAAACTGAGGAAAAAGATCTTAGACCCAAATCAATGGCTTTAATCTCTAAAACATGAATATGTACTCTTTTCTCTTCCGGTGACCATCTCCCATTGGTCATATTGCCAAGGCAACAAACACCCCAACCCTGGGTGCTAGCGTCAGTTTGAATCTGAACTTCGGGCAAAGGTGTCATGATATCTCTAACACTACCATGGATATGAGTAATCCACCACTTAATCTCGAAAAAAGAGGAGAAGGAGAAGGCTATATATTGACTGCAAGCAGTCTTGGCTGCTCCCGGATATAAAATATCAAACCTTTTCTCAAAAATGATTGAGGGTACCCACCTTGCGGCATTCATATCTCACGAACCATTAGAGATAATTCTATAATTTTTACATCATCGTGTAGAAGAAAGAATTGTCTTTATTACCATGTATCATATGTTTATGCGCGCACAGAAACACAGAAACGGCAAGCGTTGCGACAAGTGCCGCACATTTTATTTTTTACCTCAAAATGATTGAGGGTACCCACCTTGCGGCATTTATATCTCACGAACCATTAGAGATAATTTTATAATTTTTACGTCATCGTATAGAAGAGAGAATTGTCTTTATTTCCATGTATCATATGTTTATCCGCGCACAAAAATAAAGAAGCGGTTAATCAGGATATAACGGTGGCTGGCACCGGACAAAACAATTCCGCCACGTGGGCTTGTAGAGCAAAAATATATACCCGCATCGTAAGGGTTAACTGCTGGCATGGACGCAACTATCATTCCAATGAACTGTGCTAGTTTTCTGATTTGAATAGCCTGGCCCTTTTTTGAGATTAACTCTCTCCCTAAATTCTGAATTCCAATAGATTTGTCACTGTCCATCATAATAGACATGGTTTTTTAATTTAACCAGAATCCAAGAAATTTCATACACTGTGTTGGATCTAATTGAGATTTTGCTCTGTTGACAGTAAAGCCAAGCTTTTCCATGTGTTTAACCCCAAACTCTGTGTGTTCTCTAAGTAGGTCAGCACTCTCATTAGTGAAAAAACTATCATTAACGTACCCTAGACAGGTTATTCCTGCAATTCTCAATGAGGAAAGCACTGGCTTCATGACCTTAGTGAAAATTCGTGGCCCTGAACTCAAACCATTCGGAAGGCAGGTGAATTGAAACAATTTATTTTCCCATCTGAATTTTAAATATTTTCTGTGTTCTGGTTTAACATTCACAGTGTAGTAGGCATCTTTGAGATCAATACTCGTCATGTAAGAGTCTTTCATAGCCATTTCCAAATTATCCATTTTAAAATGTTTGTATTCAACCTCAAGATTGAGTTTTGACAGATTTAGAATTAATCTGTAACTACCTGATTTCTTTTCTCTAATAAAAATTGTCCAGATTCTTCATCGCAAAGTTCTACAATGTTCCGATTGAGAAAATCATGGATAATATCTGCGACAATGTCATTTTCGGACTCAGAAAATTGTATAGGTTTTGGCTCAAATAATTGAGTTAACTGATTGACAAATTCTATCTTCATTCCTGCGATTGTTTCAAGTATATGAGGATCAGACGTAATTTCACGCCAATATTCAACACATTGTTTCAATTTACCTGCCTGACAAATGTTGTATTTGAGGAAGATAATGTAAACAACTCACCCACCAGGTTTACTGTTTTGCCCGGCCTCGGCCTGGCTTCTGTTCGAAGTGGACCCGTCTCTGTCGGTTCCATGGTCTCCCTAAAAAAACTCTCGGTCCACGGGATCTCCATCCACGAAACGTGCTGTAGGGGTGATAGCGGTTTCCGTACTGTGCCTGGAAATATCCTCCACGTGACACACGTGTTCCCATTCGGTTCACTGCCCCGATTTCTTTCATGTTTTTGACAACGTCCTCTCCAAACAAGAATTCGGGAGTCGAGTTAGACGAGGCCGAACAGAGTGCTCGGAATTCATGCTTCATCTCGCTTCTCAAAGCGTCTTTTCGTCTAGTGACAATGTCCATGTTAGCATGCCCCAACATTGACAAAGCATCTCCAAGTAGTTTTTTCACTTCCTGCGTAGGGATCTCGTCCTTATCTTTTCGAAAGAGAAAGTTCAAAGCACGTCCGACGGCCACAGAACTCTTGATAATTCCAGTTTCAATTCGCTGTAAAGATTTGTCAATATTTCGTGCTCTCCCCGAAATGTTATCCCACATTACTTTATTTAGTTCCGGGACATTCAAAGTCGAACAGTTCTGTGGTTACTTGTACTGTTTGACTCGCTCTTCAAAATGTCTGTCAGAATCTCGTGACAGTTTCAGACCAAAAATGTCGTTAAGAATTCCAGCTAACTTGTCGTCAAAGGGGTCGCCATGTCCCGCTGACATACCCAGACTTTCTCTGAAGTTATCAAATTAATCATCTTCGAGGTTCACATTACTCTCGTTAGGCCTATTCCCGTCTTCGACATCATTAAATGGGTCGACAGTGGACAAGATATCCTCCTCGGAAAAGTCACAAGTTTAGATTCAAGTTTGCCAAACGACGAGGTGACATTTGCAAAACTTTGGGTAATTCCATCGTTCATTTTCTTGAGTTCGTTAATCATCACGGACATGTCAGAACTATTGTCACTCGAAGTCGAAGAACTAGCGCTACCAGACTTCGTGCTAGATTTTGAAGTTTTACGTGTCTTCGCCATGTCCACCTCAGGGACGGGTTGTTCGTCAGCCATAATTTAGGCAGATATAGCAAAGCAAAGAACAGTTAATGTGAATAGCAACACCGCAGGTTGACCAATGTTCAATTAAAACACTGTAAATAGTAATTCCGTAACTTTCCGTAATATAAAGTTTCCGAGAGCTCACAACACGTGTGATCTCTGCACGCGCTAATCATGCACTGATACGCATGCGCAATCTGCAATCTCATGGGACCTCTGAATAACGTGACTGATTGAGTAGAATTAGTACTTGCAAGCCATTTAAAAATTCAGTCGATCTCTCGATAGTGGCAGCGGCCATTTTAGATCACGTGATCTATGACTCATCGGGGATTCCCTCTATAAATAGTAACACACATGTCACTGAGTTTGCATGTTGTTTACTTCAGTTTTCACGGGTTACAATACATTTCTAGGCAATAGATGAGTCATAGATCACGTGATCTAAAATGGCCGCTGCCACTATCGAGAGATCGACTGAATTTTTAAATGGCTTGCAAGTACTAATTACTGAGTAAATTCAAATCCAAAACGGGGCGTACATGTAGGCATAAGTCTTAACACATTATGTATATACTTTTCGTGCGCAATACGCCTCATAGATGCGCGAAAGTACGACAAAGGATTTCCACCATTGCGGCTATAGGGACCGTCCCATAGCTCTGACGAGGTCAGCTATGCATACTTAGCTAAACCTAAATTCATCTAAACTAAGATTCAATTTATGTTAACATATATCTATTTCACACGAAACCATTTCCCTTAACGTTTTTTGCAGGTCTTTTGAGTGACCAGAGGTCAAAATTTCGAACACACTAGTTTTTCTTTTTTTATATCCCCCTTCCAAAATTTGAAACTTGGCACCAGAGACCAAACGACCCACATATCAAGTTTAAGGACGGTTATTTTCCACGTGGACAATTGCTGACCCCTTTGTCAGATAAATAATTTATAAGACGTCCATGTTAACCCTAATTACATTATATTTGCACAAAGATTCACCCGCAAGTGAACATAGTTAAGGTACGCATAGCTTTCTTCTATTACTTAAATATTTAATTCCTATGTCACACAAAAAGCAGGTAATAACCACGAGCCTACCTGCAGACGCCATGGCCATGACTTGTCAGAGATAGACTAGTTTAAATTTTTATCTAAAGTAGGACAGAAAATTACTTTTAGTTCATAAGTGACAAAACTTTCTTATCAGTCCCTTTATCTTTTGTTTTCATGTGTTACGTTTTCTTGTACATAATAACTTAAATATTTTAGTGTCACAGGGTATAAAGATATACTGAACATCTTTGAAAACGCACCATCTGTAAATTTTGAATTATGGTAATATTATTATTTTTAGAGCATAAATGAAGGTTGGAAATGTTGCTAATAACACAAAAGACCATACAAAACGACATATAGCCGAGAACGGATTGCCCGAACACATCATCGAACAATTTACATGAAAACAACAAAATGCATGCACAACACACAGGAACAGCACAAATTGCGTGTGGAAAACATACTGAGTCGGGGTATAAATAACCGTTAGCTGTACCTGTAAAAGTAAAGTTTATTTTGCAATGCCAAGATTGTCAGCAGAGGAACGAGAACGCGCCTTGGGCATGTTGCAGGTTGGCACATCAATGTGACAATGCTTTGCAACAAGAGTTGAATGGAATTCCTCAGAACATTATTCAGAGGCTTATCCGCTCAATGAGGAGACAGTACACAGCCTGTGTTGCTGTTAACGGTGGTCATACACGTTACTGACTTTCCATTTGGACATCACCTTTCTTTCATGGTCAACTAAATTAAAACTTCACCGTTTTGTTTGAATTGTTCTTGTTTCTTTTCTTTACCAAACATCTACAAACGTGTGGCCAATATACACGGATTGCTCGCTTATGCTCTTGGAAATCCAAACTATTAAAGGTGGTGCGTTTTCAAAGATGTTCATATATAGATGAAATAAAATATAATTATAGAATTGGAGACATTATAACATTCATAATATGAATATATATAAGAATAGGTATAAAGATGAATTAAATTCAGATATGAAAAATGAAAAACTGCAGACGACTCTTGCTGTGAGTATCATTTTAATGATGTCTGGATGCGTCGCATTTAGACTTATTTACAGTTCTTTTCAACAGTGTTGAGTCTTAAAAACATGGCAAATACCCAGGTACATGCTTAACAATGTAACAATTTACAATGGACTTAAAGACTCAAATATCAAACTGCAATATGAGAAGATCGGACCAAAGTTCATTGAAAAGGAGACAGTCTACCAAAATCACCGAAACGTAAGCCCGGTCATAATTAAGAAATAAAGTTCGCTCTACCCCAATGTGTTTTGTAATAAAGTATAGTTTTGCCCTGAACTATTATAGCTAAAGCACGAGGACGGTAGTTGATGGTTTATACCTAATATTACCTGACTGTGTACACCATGAAAATGAGTACAAACTGTATTGGTTGAGCTATATAGCACGTTGCTTGGCAAAGACGGTTGACGCGTGTTAACGTCACAAATGCTACGGGGCGCCGTGACCTGACGTGGAATGTCAACGTGGTCACTCGACAAGCATGTCGGAGGCAGAGCATTGCTCGCACCGTTGTTCCCCTGTAAGCTTTTTAAGGACTGCTCATTTCTGTGACCAGTGACGGACATGATACCAAGGGCCCCAACCCCGGCTTCGGAAAGTGTGGTTGCTGCCGTGATAGGGATGCGCTATGTTGATTGATAAAACCGAGATCAAAGGTTACCATGGACACGCGTGATTACGAGGGGGCAGCGGGGAAGAGCGGATAGCGTCATTCAATTGTTACGTCATGTAAAAACTATACCTTTATTGTCTGAAAAAGTACCTTTTTTTCGATTGTTCTAGCCTATAGGCATCTTAGAAAGGCGAATCAACAATCAAGTGTGGCCATCTCACAATTTCCGGTTCATAAATATTCACTAATACACCATCTTTGTCGGGCACGACTAGATTTTCTTTCTTTTTTTCTCCGAATAAGGCATAAGTTGCCGCCCACGGTTTATACCTTTTGGACGCAATTGCGGAAACCGAGACGCGGTGTAAAACCAAAACGGGTTCATTAAAAGCTATGGCACTTTTGCAAAGGGTACTGTACTTTGGACGTCGAATTAAAGGGACACTATACTCAGGGCTGACAACACTAATCACCTATGGTAATGAGAGTGCGAGGACCTTTTTTTAGTTGCGTAACGCGGTCACGTGACACGAACTGGGCGCCGCACGGCAGCTGTAGATGATTTCGTAACCTCGGTGCAAGCGTGATCGCACCCATAACAAAATATGATTTTTACCCCAATATCATAAGGAATAAGCGAAAGCACTATTATTTGATAAAGCCTTTAGCATAGTCAAAGCCTCGTCGTAACACACAAAATTTTATTCTCAATGGTCAGTTGGGCTAATAAAATGATTTATTACAAAGAGGATAAACGTAGAGAATGAAACTTTTTATGTATGTTAGAGATATACCCATTGAGCGATACACCGAGGGAAGTGTGGGTATATCTGACTTATACCCCACTCCGGTCGAGTCATATTTGACAAAAAAGAGCATTCCATCATTTTTTAAGTATACAGCCCTTGACCTAACTAGATCAATAGAATATTAATAATACTCTTTTAAATTGCGGTTTAAAACGATAAACTACATTCATTTCATTAAAATTGGTACATACTAGTAATTATATACATAGGTTTATATATATAGAATATATATATACATGAAACAACAGAAAATACCTCTGCTTGTATCAATTCTCATTAGCTCAGCCAATAGAGTGGCTGCTCAACACAATAAAGGTCCCTGGTTCGATTCCCACCATCTTTGATCATAATTCTCAAAATTTAAAATCCTAAATTTTACAAGTCCGTTTATTTGGCAACGTTGAAGATCTCTAAGTGTAGACTAACAATAAAGTGTTGGTGTATCAGAAAAGTAGAGGTGTATCAGTGGATAACCTACAGCTACAACATAGAAAGGCGAGGTGTATCCGTCAATACACCTACAGTAAGAACAAAGGAAACCATAGCAACGAGACCGGAAGTGGGGTATAAGTTCAGATGAATAGCATCATAATTGCATTTACGTTCCGTCTATGTACTATGTACTTTTCACCATATATGATAAATACAACGTCTTGGTTTTGAAAAAGTATTATCTTTATAACGTTAGTAGGTTTATTCGCTAATGCATGAATGCGTGGCTAAAATTTTCTCATTTTGTCAATCTTATTTTTCGAAATATATCATTTCCATACAGCCTCAATTTAAGCCTTAATGATATGAAAACAACGTTTTAATCCCCGTTCTAAGTACAGTGCTTTTACCAAACCCTTTCAAAAAGAAAAATAATTTCTATCTTCTATGATTTGTTGAAAATAGTGTACATCGTTTTCAATTTCGTGACCGCATCTGACACGGTAATCGGAAAAAAGTCACAAATGTGCCTCGGGAAAAAAGTCACAATATTTTATGATAGCAATGCTTATTGAATTGTTTGGTATTTCAAATAAGTTATGTGTGTTGAAATTAAGTTGACTGATGATAGCCCACATGATGTGACTTATCTTATGTTGTCTTTGTTAAAAATATTTATCATTTTATAATTTAATAAATATTGAATATCATAGTTGTCCGCAATTTGTATTTTTGAAACCGTGTTATGTATATCTTTACTTTGGATATCAGGATATAACGAATTTTATACTTTTATTGCACCATATAAAACTACCAAGCATTTGTCCCCTTTCTTCATGTCATTGTCCGAAAGGATGGATTTTCTCTGAGCTTTTAGTGGTTTAAATGTTGATAGCGCTCGGGGATACAACAGTTATGTTACAGTTGATGGATGGTGATCCACAAGAAAAGGAAGTTTATATAGAAATACAATAATGCTTTCATTACAGAGCTTTTAGTCAGTTGTTTTAGGTAGTTTAGGTGAATGAAGGACTGTGACTTTTTCCCCGATCACCGTTGAAGCAGCAGTGCATACAGATATTTAGATGCGATATTATTCTTCATTTTATGAATATGAATAAGTATGAATAGTTTGTGATCTAATAATGATATAACAAAATATGAACAAAAAATATGCTCCTATCATCCTATCTGTTACATTTCTTCAAAAATAATTATACTGGAACGGATTTGAAATAATTTTTGAACTTTTGATCAATCCATTCATTAGCTTATTTTTTTCACGAATAAAATATGATTAATCATATGACTATTTTTTCCCTAAATCTTCTAAAAAGAACATATTATTTCTCACAGTTTAAGTAGATAAAGTATTAAATCAAAGAGTGAAATATGATATCAATGTTTGCTTATTGCCTAAAAAAGTTATGTAATATAGATAAACATATATGTTTGTCTAATTATTCAGTGAAATCATATAACTGAGTGATAGGTAATGGGGTTTACAAAAAAAGCAATTTTCTCATCTAATTATTTTGTATCTATCATTTTTCGTTGTTAAATAACATTGTTTTAAATTTCTATAATAAATTTAACAATAATGCAGAGGAATATATGGATGACAACGTCTTTGTCATTCCAATTTCTAAAATGCCTCTCAAAGAAGTTATAAATTTAACAGCCGGCAGTTACATCTAATACACGTTAAAAGTGCCTTGAAGACGACGAGGAATCTGCCATTTGAAGTTGTGTATCAAAGAGCCGGGTGTAACAGATAACAGGTGTGATGTGTCAGTTTATTGATGTCCAGTGACTCTAGTCATATGTCGTAACAGGTCATATAACTGCCGGCCCATTGCTTGATGGCGCCGTCGTGTCTGGCTTTTTGACAAGAAATATGTACAACACAATTACCGCTAATTATTGTGTAATTTAATGTTATTTCTTTCTCCGGCACAATGTCTAGTTTAATGAACCAATGAAGTTGTAGAACATTTAATCTTAATGAATGGAAGCCCATCGCCAGGAACCACTCCAAAACTGTAAGATTATACATTATGAACATAGATTATCTACATGGATCATCTGAGCAGGTTCGTCATTAGCCCTGCTGGAGGCGCTAGCTAAATCTCAAAGTAAGCAGGTTCGTTGTTTTCTTTCACTGAACATGTTTTATATGGTACCAGGTACCGATATAAATTAACCTGGTTCTATGTTTATTTTACCATTGTTTCATTGAAAGCATTTTAACTCTTTCTTCCCAATTTTGCTATGGTCTCTGTCTTTGAGTAATAAATCCTAACTCGAAAACTTTTCGTTTAGAAATTTATCTTATCTTTATGAAAAATGAGTTTTAAAGTTATCCCATAAGATTTCGTCTGACCCAGTTCATTTGTTACACTGTGAGTTTGTAAAGCTGCTTTCTTGAAAAAGGTATTTATAACCGCTGGTTTCAAACCCATAGTGGTAAATATGCGTTTATTCCCTATAGCATTCAATGATCCGTTGAGCAGAAGAGCGTTTAATTCCAGCGCGTTGTAGTCGTATAACCAATCGAAATTGTTCCCAACATGCAACTGCAAAACAATAGAAATTTACTAAATCCCGAAATTTACTAAATATTATGATTTGCCACAGGAGGGTATGGTGTCCCTTTAAATGGGCAGTAGCACGTTTTTAGGGGGAATATGAGGTGATGTCAGGAAAATTAAAACTAATGGTTCCAATTAAAAGACAATGTATTTGAACTAAATGGAGCAGTAATAATTCAAATATATAACGTAAAGTTTAGCCATGCGATTCCTTTTTCTTACACAAAATAAATTAAAGGTGTTCACACAAAATGGCCGCCAATGAATCTTCATACTTTGTCCTCTGACTTTGGATGACTGGTGTGTGTAATGAGATTTTTGACATTGTCAAAATAATACATTTAGCAATAACGTAACATTTTCAGTGAAAATTTTAAAATACAAAATTATCAAAAAACGTGCTACTGCCCCTTTAAGTATTTTATTGTTGATCAAAACATGTAAATATGATATCAAACTTTCGACAAATGATTTGTCTACTGGGTATTGTTTTTTTCTTTTCTAAATAGTTTAATTGCATCACGAACCGCATGAAAGTATGACAATGGGGCTTTAATTGATTAGTTGATTAATTGGTATGTGGCAAGTGTCAGAGTAGGGTGGGAGGGCGAGTTGTTAGGAGAAGAGGATGTCAAGGGTTCACCTTAGGGTTGAATCTTTTTTATACGTCAAATATAGCAAACCTATTTCAAAAACAATTCCAACTTCAATAAAACAGAACATTCGGTTTGCAACCATTTGATAGACTTGAGTATAGAGTATTGAGACTTGTGCATTTGTTTTTCTCAGCACAGATTTACGGTAAGTGAATTCTATTCACAGGGCCAATGCACCCGATAGATGTGGCCTAGAACCGTGGGAAAACACGAGGTGACGAGCATATGTGGCATATCTATATTGCAGCTCTAACTGTTAGAGAGAACAGAATTTAGACGCCATGTACAGATGTACAGATAAGCTTAGGAATATCATCCAATATTAATTATTGTAATATTCTACATTCATGAGTCGAGTTCTTCATTATAACTTTTATTCCAAACTTAGTGTGATTACCTTGAGCCCCTCATTACCTTGACTCTCATAGTGTGATTACCTTGAGCCCCTCATTACCTTGACTCTCATAGTGTGATTACCTTGAGCCCCTCATTATCTTGACTCTCATAGTGTGATTAGTTTGAGCCTCTCATTACCTTGACTCTCATGGTGTGATTACCTTGAGCCCCTCATTACCTTGACTCTCATAGCGTGATTACCTTGAGCCCCTCATTACCTTGACTCTCATAGTGTGATTACCTTGAGCCCCTCATTACCTTGACTCTCATAGTGTGATTACCTTGAGCCTCTCATTACCTTGACTCTCATAGTGTGATTACCTTGAGCCCCTCATTACCTTGACTCTCATAGTGTGATTAACTTGAGCCCCTCATTACCTTGACTCTCATAGTGTGATTACCTTGAGCCCCTCATTACCTTGACTCTCATAGTGTGATTACCTTGAGCCCCTCATTACCTTGACTCTCATGGTGTGATTACCTTGAGCCTCTCATTACCTTGACTCTCATAGTGTGATTACCTTGAGCCCCTCATTACCTTGACTCTCATAGTGTGATTAACTTGAGCCCCTCATTACCTTGACTCTCACAGTGTGATTAACTTGAGCCCCTCATTACCTTGACTCTCATGGTGTGATTACCTTGAGCCCCTCATTACCTTGACTCTCATAGTGTGATTACCTTGAGCCCCCATTACCTTGACTCTCATAGTGTGATTACCGTGAGCCCCTCATTACCTTGACTCTCATAGTGTGATTACCTTGAGCCCCTCATTACATTGACTCTCATAGTGTGATTACCTTGAGCCCCTCATTACCTTGACTCTCATAGTGTGATTACCTTGAGCCCCTTATTACCTTGACTCTCATAGTGTGATTACCTTAAGCCCCTCATTACCTTGACTCTCATAGTGTGATTAACTTGAGCCCCTCATTACCTTGACTCTCATAGTGTGATTACCTTGAGCCTCTCATTACCTTGACTCTCATAGTGTGATTACCTTGAGCCTCTCATTACCTTGACTCTCATAGTGTGATTACCTTGAGCCCATCATTACCTTGACTCTCATAGTGTGATTACCTTGAGCCCCTCATTACCTTGACTCTCACGGTGTGATTACCTTGGGCCCCTCTTAACCTTGACTCTCATACTGTGATTACCTTGAGCCCCTCATTACCTTGACTCTCATAGTGAGATTACCTTGAGCCCCTCATTACCTTGACTCTCATAGTGTGATTACCTTGGGCCCCGTATTACCCTGACTCTCACTGTGTGATTACCTTGAGCCCCTCTTTACCTTGACTCTCATAGTGTGATTACCTTGAGCCCCTCATTACCTTGACTCTCATGGTGTGATTACCTTAAAAACCTCAATACCTTGACTCTCATGGTGTGATTACCTTGAGCCCCTCATTACCTTGACTCTCATAGTGTGATTAGTTTGAGCCCCTCATTACCTTGACTCTCATGGCGTGATTACCTTGAGCCCCTCATTACCTTGACTCTCATAGTGTGATTACCTTGAGCCCCTCATTACCTTGACTCTCATAGTGTGATTATCTTGAGCCCCTCATTACCTTGACTCTCATAGTGTGATAACCTTGAACCCCTCATTACCTTTACTCTCATAGCGTGATTACCTTGAGCCCCACATTACCTTGACTCTCATGGTGTGATTACCTTGAGCCCCTCATTACCTTGACTCTCACGGTGTGATTACCTTGAGCCCCTCATTACCTTGACTCTCATAGCGTGATTACCTTGAGCTCCTCATTACCTTGACTCTCATAGTGTGATAACCTTGAGCCCCTCTTTACCTTGACTCTCATACTGTGATTACCTTGAGCCCCTCATTACATTGACTCTCATAGTGTGATTACCTTGAGCCCCTCATTACCTTGACTCTCATAGCGTGATTACCTTGAGCCCCTCATTACCTTTACTCTCATAGCGTGATTACCTTGAGCCCCTCATTACCTTGATTCTCATAGCGTGATTACCTTGAGCCCCTCATTACCTTGACTCTCATAGTGTGATAACCTTGAGCCCCTCTTTACCTTGACTCTCATAGTGTGATTACCTTGAGCCCCTCATTACCTTGACTCTCATGGTGTGATTACCTTGAGCTCCTCAATACCTTGACTCTCATGGTAAGATTACCTTGAGCCCCTCATTACCTTTACTCTCATAGCGTGATGACCTTGAGCCCCTCATTACCTTGACTCTCATAGCGTGATTACCTTGAGCCCCTCATTACCTTGACTCTCATAGTGTGATTATCTTGAGCCCCTCATTACCTTGACTCTCATAGTGTGATTAGTTTGAGCCCCTCATTACCTTGACTCTCATAGTGTGATTATCTTGAACCCCTCATTACATTGACTATTATAGTGTGATTACCTTGAGCCCCTCATTACCTTGACTCTCATAGTGTGATTACCTTGAGCCCCTCATTACCTTGACTCTCATAGCGTGATTACCTTGAGCCCCTCATTACCTTGACTCTCATAGCGTGATTACCTTGAGCCCCTCTTTACCTTGACTCTCATAGTGTGATTATCTTGAGCCCCTCATTACCTTGACTCTCATAGTGTGATTAGTTTGAGCCCCTCATTACCTTGACTCTCATAGCGTGATTACCTTGAGCCCCTCATTACCTTGACTCTCATAGTGTGATTACCTTGAGCCCCTCATTACCTTGACTCCCATAGTGTGATTATCTTGAACCCCTCATTACCTTGACTCTCATAGTGTGATTACCTTGAGCCCCTCATTACCCTGACTCTCGTAGTGTGATTACCTTGAGCCCCACATTACATTGACTCTCATAGTGTGATTACCTTGGGCCCCTCATTACCTTGACTCTCATAGTGTGATTAGTTTGAGCCCCTCATTACCTTGACTCTCATAGTGTGATTACCTTGAGCCCCTCATTACCTTGACTCTCATAGTGTGATTAGTTTGAGCCCCTCATTACCTTGACTCTCATAGTGTGATTACCTTGAGCCCCTCATTACCTTGACTCTCATGGTGCGATTACCTTGAGCCCCTCATTACCTTGACTCTCATAGTGTGATTACCTTGAGCCCCTCATTACCTTGACTCTCATAGTGTGATTAACTTGAGCCCCTCATTACCTTGACTCTCATAGTGTGATTAACTTGAGCCCCTCATTACCTTGACTCTCATGGTGTGATTACCTTGAGCCCCTCATTACCTTGACTCTCATAGTGTGATTACCTTGAGCCCCAATTACCTTGACTCTCATAGTGTGATTACCTTGAGCCCCTCATTACCTTGACTCTCATAGTGTGATTACCTTGAGCCCCTCATTACATTGACTCTCATAGTGTGATTACCTTGAGCCCCTCATTACCTTGACTCTCATAGTGTGATTACCTTGAGCCCCTCATTACCTTGACTCTCATAGTGTGATTACCTTAAGCCCCTCATTACCTTGACTCTCATAGTGTGATTAACTTGAGCCCCTCATTACCTTGACTCTCATAGTGTGATTACCTTGAGCCTCTCATTACCTTGACTCTCATAGTGTGATTACCTTGAGCCTCTCATTACCTTGACTCTCATAGTGTGATTACCTTGAGCCCCTCATTACCTTGACTCTCATAGTGTGATTACCTTGAGCCCCTCATTACCTTGACTCTCACGGTGTGATTACCTTGGGCCCCTCTTAACCTTGACTCTCATACTGTGATTACCTTGAGCCCCTCATTACCTTGACTCTCATAGTGAGATTACCTTGAGCCCCTCATTACCTTGACTCTCATAGTGTGATTACCTTGGGCCCCGTATTACCCTGACTCTCACGGTGTGATTACCTTGAGCCCCTCTTTACCTTGACTCTCATAGTGTGATTACCTTGAGCCCCTCATTACCTTGACTCTCATGGTGTGATTACCTTGAGCTCCTAAATACCTTGACTCTCATGGTGTGATTACCTTGAGCCCCTCATTACCTTGACTCTCATAGTGTGATTAGTTTGAGCCCCTCATTACCTTGACTCTCATGGCGTGATTACCTTGAGCCCCTCATTACCTTGACTCTCATAGTGTGATTATCTTGAGCCCCTCATTACCTTGACTCTCATAGTGTGATGACTTGAGCCCCTCATTACCTTGACTCTCACGGTGTGATTACCTTGAGCCCCTCATTACCTTGACTCTCATAGTGTGATTACCTTGAGCCCCTCATTACCTTGACTCTCATAGTGTGATTATCTTGAGCCCCTCATTACCTTGACTCTCATAGTGTGATAACCTTGAACCCCTCATTACCTTTACTCTCATAGCGTGATTACCTTGAGCCCCACATTACCTTGACTCTCATGGTGTGATTACCTTGAGCCCCTCATTACCTTGACTCTCACGGTGTGATTACCTTGAGCCCCTCATTACCTTGACTCTCATAGCGTGATTACCTTGAGCCCCTCATTACCTTGACTCTCATAGTGTGATAACCTTGAGCCCCTCTTTACCTTGACTCTCATACTGTGATTACCTTGAGCCCCTCATTACATTGACTCTCATAGTGTGATTACCTTGAGCCCCTCATTACCTTGACTCTCATAGTGTGATTACCTTGAGCCCCTCATTACCTTTACTCTCATAGCGTGATTACCTTGAGCCCCTCATTACCTTGATTCTCATAGCGTGATTACCTTGAGCCCCTCATTACCTTGACTCTCATAGTGTGATTACCTTGAGCCCCTCTTTACCTTGACTCTCATAGTGTGATTACCTTGAGCCCCTCATTACCTTGACTCTCATGGTGTGATTACCTTGAGCTCCTCAAAACCTTGACTCTCATGGTGTGATTACCTTGAGCCCCTCATTACCTTTACTCTCATAGCGTGATGACCTTGAGCCCCTCATTACCTTGACTCTTATAGCGTGATTACCTTGAGCCCCTCATTACCTTGACTCTCATAGTGTGATTATCTTGAGCCCCTCATTACCTTGACTCTCATAGTGTGATTACCTTGAGCCCCTCATTACCTTTACTCTCATAGCGTGATGACCTTGAGCCCCTCATTACCTTGACTCTCATAGCGTGATTACCTTGAGCCCCTCATTACCTTTACTCTCATAGCGTGATGACCTTGAGCCCCTCATTACCTTGACTCTCATAGCGTGATTACCTTGAGCCCCTCATTACCTTGACTCTCATAGTGTGATTAGTTTGAGCCCCTCATTACCTTGACTCTCATAGTGTGATTATCTTGAACCCCTCATTACATTGACTATTATAGTGTGATTACCTTGAGCCCCTCATTACCTTGACTCTCATAGTGTGATTACCTTGAGCCCCTCATTACCTTGACTCTCATAGCGTGATTACCTTGAGCCCCTCATTACCTTGACTCTCATAGTGTGATTACCTTGAGCCCCTCTTTACCTTGACTCTCATAGTGTGATTATCTTGAGCCTCTCATTACCTTGACTCTCATAGTGTGATTAGTTTGAGCCCCTCATTACCTTGACTCTCATAGCGTGATTACCTTGAGCCCCTCATTACCTTGACTCTCATAGTGTGATTACCTTGAGCCCCTCATAACCTTGACTCCCATAGTGTGATTATCTTGAGCCCCTCATTACCTTGACTCTCGTAGTGTGATAACCTTGAGCCCCTCATTACCTTGACTCTCATAGTGTGATTACCTTGAGCCCCTCTTTACCTTGACTCTCATAGTGTGATTACCTTGAGCCCCTCATTACCTTGACTCTCATGGTGTGATTACCTTGAGCTCCTCAAAACCTTGACTCTCATGGTGTGATTACCTTGAGCCCCTCATTACCTTTACTCTCATAGCGTGATGACCTTGAGCCCCTCATTACCTTGACTCTCATAGCGTGATTACCTTGAGCCCCTCATTACCTTGACTCTCATAGTGTGATTATCTTGAGCCCCTCATTACCTTGACTCTCATAGTGTGATTACCTTGAGCCCCTCATTACCTTTACTCTCATAGCGTGATGACCTTGAGCCCCTCATTACCTTGACTCTCATAGCGTGATTACCTTGAGCCCCTCATTACCTTTACTCTCATAGCGTGATGACCTTGAGCCCCTCATTACCTTGACTCTCATAGCGTGATTACCTTGAGCCCCTCATTACCTTGACTCTCATAGTGTGATTAGTTTGAGCCCCTCATTACCTTGACTCTCATAGTGTGATTATCTTGAACCCCTCATTACATTGACTATTATAGTGTGATTACCTTGAGCCCCTCATTACCTTGACTCTCATAGTGTGATTACCTTGAGCCCCTCATTACCTTGACTCTCATAGCGTGATTACCTTGAGCCCCTCATTACCTTGACTCTCATAGTGTGATTACCTTGAGCCCCTCTTTACCTTGACTCTCATAGTGTGATTATCTTGAGCCTCTCATTACCTTGACTCTCATAGTGTGATTAGTTTGAGCCCCTCATTACCTTGACTCTCATAGCGTGATTACCTTGAGCCCCTCATTACCTTGACTCTCATAGTGTGATTACCTTGAGCCCCTCATTACCTTGACTCCCATAGTGTGATTATCTTGAACCCCTCATTACCTTGACTCTCGTAGTGTGATTACCTTGAGCCCCACATTACATTGACTCTCATAGTGTGATTACCTTGGGCCCCTCATTACCTTGACTCTCATAGTGTGATTAGTTTGAGCCCCTCATTACCTTGACTCTCATAGTGTGATTACCTTGAGCCTCCATTACCTTGACTCTCATAGTGTGATTACCTTGAGCCCCTCATTACCTTGACTCTCATGGTGCGATTACCTTGAGCCCCTCATTACCTTGACTCTCATAGTGTGATTACCTTGAGCCCCTCATTACCTTGACTCTCGTAGTGTGATTACCTTGAGCCCCTCATTACCTTGACTCTCACGGTGTGATTACCTTGAGCCCCTCATTACCTTGACTCTCATGGTGTGATTACCTTGAGCCCCTCATTACCTTGACTCTCATAGTGTGATTACCTTGAGCCCCTCATTACCTTGACTCTCATAGTGTGATTACCTTGAGCCCCTCATTACCTTGACTCTCATAGTGTGATTATCTTGAGCCCCTCATTACCTTTACTCTCATAGTGTGATTACCTTGAGCCCCTCATTACCTTGACTCTCATGGTGTGATTACCTTGAGCCCCTCATTACCTTGACTCTCATAGTGTGATTATCTTGAGCCCCTCATTACCTTGACTCTCATAGTGTGATTACCTTGAGCCCCTCATTACCTTTACTCTCATAGCGTGATTACCTTGAGCCCCTCATTACCTTGACTCTCATAGAGTGATTACCTTGAGCCCCTCATAACCTTGACTCTCATAGCGTGATTACCTTGAGCCCCTCATTACCTTGACTCTCATAGTGTGATTAGTTTGAGCCCCTCATTACCTTGACTCTCATAGTGTGATTATCTTGAACCCCTCATTACATTGACTATTATAGTGTGATTACCTTGAGCCCCTCATTACCTTGACTCTCATAGTGTGATTATCTTGAGCCCCTCATTACCTTGACTCTCATAGCGTGATTACCTTGAGCCCCTCATTACCTTGACTCTCATAGTGTGATTACCTTGAGCCCCTCTTTACCTTGACTCTCATAGTGTGATTATCTTGAGCCCCTCATTACCTTGACTCTCATAGTGTGATTAGTTTGAGCCCCTCATTACCTTGACTCTCATAGCGTGATTACCTTGAGCCCCTCATTACCTTGACTCTCATAGTGTGATTACCTTGAGCCCCTCATTACCTTGACTCCCATAGTGTGATTATCTTGAACCCCTCATTACCTTGACTCTCATAGTGTGATTACCTTGAGCCCCTCATTACCTTGACTCTCGTAGTGTGATTACCTTGAGCCCCACATTACATTGACTCTCATAGTGTGATTACCTTGGGCCCCTCATTACCTTGACTCTCATAGTGTGATTAGTTTGAGCCCCTCATTACCTTGACTCTCATAGTGTGATTACCTTGAGCCCCTCATTACCTTGACTCTCATAGTGTGATTAGTTTGAGCCCCTCATTACCTTGACTCTCATAGTGTGATTACCTTGAGCCCCTCATTACCTTGACTCTCATAGTGTGATTACCTTGAGCCCCTCATTACCTTGACTCTCATGGTGCGATTACCTTGAGCCCCTCATTACCTTGACTCTCATGGTGTGATTACCTTGAGCCCCTCATTACCTTGACTCTCATAGTGTGATTACCTTGAGCCCCTCATTACCTTGACTCTCATGGTGTGATTACCTTGAGCCCCTCATTACCTTAACTCTCATAGTGGGATTATCTTGAGCCCCTCATTACCTTTACTCTCATAGTGTGATTACCTTGAGCCCCTCATTACCTTGACTCTCATGGTGTGATTACCTTGAGCCCCTCATTACCTTGACTCTCATAGTGTGATTACCTTGAGCCCCTCATTACCTTGACTCTCATAGTGTGATTACCTTGAGCCCCTCATTACCTTTACTCTCATAGCGTGATTACCTTGAGCCCCTCATTACCTTGACTCTCATAGTGTGATTACCTTGAGCCCCTCATTACCTTGACTCTCATGGTGTGATTATCTTGAGCCCCTCATTACCTTGACTCTCATAGTGTGATTACCTTGAGCCCCTCATTACCTTGACTCTCATAGTGTGATTACCTTGAACCCCTCATTAACTTGACTCTCATAGTGTGATTACCTTGAGCCCCTCATTACCTTGATTCTCATAGTGTGATTAACTTGAGCCCCTCATTACCTTGACTCTCATAGTGTGATTAGTTTGAGCCTCTCATTACCTTGACTCTTATAGTGTGATTACAATATGCAGTATGAAAACTCATCTCCTCATACCCATAATATGCAATGTGCAACACAATTTCAAGGCCCAAACCAACATATGCATAATGACCCTACCGCACCCCTACCCTGGGCGCTGCATTTAATGCGTAAAGTTGATGATATAAGTAGCCGACTCAACAAGCTAGATGTAATAGAATACTCTGTTAATCAGCTGAAGGAAGAAATGAAAACAGTTGTAGACAACGCTATAATGTTTGATTTTGAGAGATGGAGATACCACCTCAATATAGTTAAAACTATGTCACTTACGTTCGTGGAAAGGCGGAGTCCAAAAAACCTTCTGTATATGTTTGTATTCAAGATGTTCTTTTTATATCATGTTTTTATTTGTTGCATGAAAATACTATTTAACAGAAATGCAATTTGCATACCAAAATTCACACTGAATATATCCCTGTCAACGTATTTCATATCTCACCTACAATATGGCTGAAACAGTAAAGATAATTTCACAAAATTGTAGAGGCATTCATGATAAGAACAAACGCAAGGAACTATTTACTTTCTTGAAACGAAAACGAGCACAAATATACTGTCTTCAAGATGTACACTTCACTAAAGATATGGAACAAGGCATACGGGAAGAATGGGGTTGTAGTAATTGCTATTTTAGTCCTTTTAAAAGTAACTCAAGGGGTGTAGCTATTTTCGGATCTAAAAACTTTGACTTCCAAGTCGAAAGGGAACAGAGAGATGCCACTGGAAATAAATTGACCTTAGAAATAAAGATTGAAGATTTTCGGTTAGCTATGATTACTGTATATGGACCTAACACAGACACTCCTAAATTTATCGAAGACATTTCGTCTACCATTAAAGCAGTTAAAAGCGATTATGTTATCCTTTGTGGTGATTGGAATATCATACAAAACTATTACCTTGATGCATATAATTATAATAACATTAACAACCCAAACGCAAGGCAAGAACTATTATATTTAAAAGATGAATTAGACTTAGTCGACCCTTGGAGAGACCAAAACCCATTTGCTAAACGCTTTACATGGAGACAACCAACACCAATAAAGCAGTCAAGGTTAGACTACTTTCTCGTATCCCATAACTTAATCCCCTCTATAACTAAAACTGAAATAGAACCAAGCTATAAATCTGACCATTCACTTATTTCACTGACTTTTAGACCATCAGAAATGAAGCGAGGAAAAGGTTTCTGGAAATTTAATAACTCACTCTTAAAGGATCACGATTATGTACAGCTTGTTAAAGAAACAATACATGAAACAATTGATCAATATAAGTGTAATGAGTTAGAACAAACAAATACTTTTAAGATAAATGATCAACTTTTATTTGAAATGATAACCTTAGGTATCAGAGGTAAAACAATTGAATACTCGGCGAATAAAAAAAGACAACGTGAAAAACTTGAAAACGACATTCAAAATAAATTAGAGGTAGCACTAAAAGACTTAGACACAGAAGAAAATGAAGATAAGAAAACTGAGATTTTTACTAGTGTAGATAAACTTGAAAAAGACCTTGAAGATTTAATAAAACAAAAAACTCAAGGAATTATAGTACGATCAAAAGCAGATTGGTTAGAACATGGAGAGAAACCCACAAAATATTTCTTAAGTTTAGAAACAAGAAATTACTTGAACAAATCTATAACTCGTTTAGAGGATAACCAGGGTGATATTCTTAATGAACAAGGCGCGATTATTGAAGAAGTAAATACTTTCTACAAGAAACTTTATTCAAAACATGATGTATCCAACATAGACCTAAACATATTGCTTGACAACTTTGATACACCTATATTATCGAAAACTGTATCTCAGAAATTAGAAGGCGACCTTTCCTATGATGAAGTACTAAAAGCTGTAAAAAATCTAAAAAATGGTAAAAGTCCGGGATCGGACGGATTTACTGCAGAATTTGTAAAGTTCTTTTGGTATGACATTGGAAAATACCTGATCAAATCACTTAATTACGCATATAAAAGCGGCCAGCTCTCTATTTCCCAAAGACGAGGTGTCATAACATGTATTCCAAAGGAAAACAAACCAAAACAATTCTTAAAAAATTGGAGACCTATCTCTCTATTATCGATCTTTTATAAAATTGCTTCTCTGGCTATTTCCAACAGAATAAAATCTGTGTTAGATATGCTAATCAATGATGACCAAAAAGGATTTATGTCAGGCCGATATATCGGAGAAATTACACGACAGATATATGACCTTATCCAACACACTGAAGACTATCAGATTCCTGGCCTTTTATTAATGGTTGACTTCGAAAAAGCTTTCGATACCGTTGATTGGACTTTTATTGAAAAAACACTCTCTTTCTTTGGATTTGGAGAATCAATCAAGAAATGGATCAATACGTTCTATAATGGAATTGAATCTTGTGTAATTGTAAATGGTTTTGGGTCTCAATTCTTTAAAGTCTTAAGGGGCTGTCGCCAGGGAGATCCACTATCCCCCTATTTGTTTCTTCTATGTGTAGAAATATTGGCAATACTTATTCGAAATAACAATGACATTAAAGGTATCAAAGTAGGAAACATTGAATATCTTCTTTCGCAATATGCTGATGACACTACTTGTACCCTTGATGGTTCTGAGAGATGCCTCTACGCTGTACTTCAAACTTTGAACTTTTACGCACGTTTTTCTGGCTTAAGAGTGAACACAGACAAAACAAAACTCATTTGGATGGGCTCAAAGAAAAGATCAAAAATGAAATTATGCCAAAAATGGAACTTGGATTGGAAACAAGAGCCTTTTAAATTACTTGGTATTACGTTTTCTATGGATTTGGAAGAAATGGTTGAATTGAACTACGATAATAAATTAAGACAATGTGAAACATTAATGGCAATATGGTCAGCCCGAAACTTAACACCTATTGGGAAAAATACAATCCTTAAATCACTGATACTTCCAAAACTGAATCACTTATTTACAGCACTTCCTAACCCACCAGATACAGTTATTGAAAAGTTCCAAAAAAAGTGTTTCAGTTTTATTTGGGGTAATAAACCCGATAAAATAAAGCGATCTCAAATAATATGTGACAAAGAAAATGGTGGAATAAAATGCCCAAAAATAAGAGAGATTATTAATTCCCAGAAAATGACTATGATAAGGAGAGCCTTCACCTCAAAGTCGAAGTGGCGAAATCTATTTTTTAGAAATACCCCAACAATCAAAAATCATAGTATATATGAAATAATGAGTAAAGAACATAAGACACAAAATTTTTCTTGTATAACCAATCAGTTTTACAGAGATATTGTACAATGCTGGTGGATGTTTATGGATGGATTGAACAAAGGTGATTTAACTAACGTTGATGTAATGTCCCAATCAGTATGGCTAAACGACAACATACAAGTGGGTTCAAAAACTGTCTTTATGAAAAAACTTTACGACAAAGGCGTAAAATTCGTAAATGACTTCGTTGATGACAAAGGGCAATTTTATACCCACAAGGATTTCTGTGCGATATACTCCACAAATGTTAACTTCTTAGAATATTTAGGTATTCTACATTCAATCAAAACATATTGCCGGAAACAGAATATCACAAATATGTACAAGATTACCAATCCATTGATTCCCTTTCATCTAGCTAATTTGTTAAAATTCCCGAAAGGCTCGAAACACTTTTATGACATATTCATGCAAAAACATACACATACTAATCAACATTTCACAAAATGGGAACATATATTTGGTCACGACATCAATAAACAAGAACGGGAAAGTTATAATCTAGTACCATTTAAGTGCACCAAAGCCACCAAATTTCAATGGTTCCAGTATCAAATCCTACATCATATTTTACCTACAAATTCGCGCCTATATAAAATGGGATACGTTGACAGCGATTTATGCAGTTACTGCAGTAAAGACACAGAGTCTATTGTTCACTTATTTTGGGAATGCACCAGTGTAAGCCCCGTTTGGAATGATCTGAAAGATTGGCTGTTTTCTGAAGCTCAGATAAATATTAATATAGCCATGGAAATGGTGTTTCTTGGTTACACCCAACGAAATAACAATCCTTTAAACGTTATCATAACTATCATTAAATACCACATTTTTAACAGGAGAGCGCAACACAAAAGACCAAATTTCAAGGAGATCAAACGGGAGCTTGCAAACTACTATGAATTAACAAAATATGCAGCAACTTTGAATTCAGATGTAAATTCGTTTAACAAGTTTTGGTCAAGCTGTCACCTACTTTTCAGATGATTGTTCACAATTGTAATATGTATGCGCAAATAATGTAAAATGCAACAAAAATAAAAAATTAAAAAAAAAAAAAAGTTGTAGACAGAATGAATGATGTTGAAACTAGCCAACAAACTTTGAGTAAATTTTGGGACGAAGATAAAGTGAAAAATGAAAAACTATTTAAAAAGTTAGATGCTTGTATTTGTGACTTAAAGAAAACTGTGGAAGAAACGAAAATGATAAATGAAAAGTTGAAAGATGAGGTATTAGATCTTCAATGTCGATCGATGAGGGACAACCTGAGGTTCTTCAATGTGCAGGAGGGTGGGGAATCTGAAAACTGTGTGGCCAGGATACAACAGTTCTGTACAGGACATCTACAGCTCACAGACACACTGGAACTGTACAGGGCTCACAGGATCGGTAGAGCACAGTCAGGCAAAACAAGACCCATCGTTGCAAAGTTTAGAATATCTCAACAACGTGAACTGGTCAGAAGAAATAGCAACAAACTGAAGAATTCACATTTCTCCATATCGGAACAATATCCTTAAGAAATTCAAGAGAGAAGAAAGGCGTTGATACCTACTTTCAAGAAGGCCAGGTCACAAGACAAGAGAGCAGTGTTTGTCCGGGATAGACTGCACATCGACGGCAAGTTACACCTGGGTCCGGCAGAGAACAGTGTCAGGTAGGAGTCACTGGAGGATGTGCTCTCCCACAAGATAAGTCTCATTTCATTGAACATTAATGGTGGTTTTCAAAATAAATGGAGTGATAAGGCATTTAGTAATTTTCTTTGCACTTATGACATTATCTTTTTATCTGAATGCTGGATAACGATTCGTTTGAAATTGATGTACCTAATTATAAATCATATGTGGCCAGAACAAAGACCAAGTTTAAGCATTATAGTGTTGAGTAAAGAATAGTTGTGCAAAGTAGTCGCTGTTACAGAAATATGCCATGATTCAATTGTGTGGTTAAAGATAGTGTTGTGCAATGAAGAAGTGTTCTGTGCACTAGTGTATCTACCACCTTCGTGATCAACCTTCTACAAGCACTTTGATTCTGATCTATTCCAGGAGCTGGAAGATCAGATATCAAAATATGTGTCAATTGGTAAAGCCTTCCTAGTTGGAGATTTCAACAGCAGAACTCAATCCAAATCAGATTATATTAGCGATGATAACTTGCATTTTACTGTAACAGATCAATTAGCAAATGTAGCACCCTACACTAGTGACTGTGTAGTCCAAACCCGTGTAAATCCTGACACTGGTCACAACGAATTTGGTAGAAAACTGTTAATTCTGTACCAATCAACTTAGAATAATAAATGGAAGACACCCTAACAACATGGCAAATGATTTTACATTTAACTGTCACCGAGGTTTGACCGTAATTGATTACCTGATAAGTGACCCGCTCTTATTCGAAATGTTTCCTACATTCATTGTAAACAACTTCACCGTGTATTCGGACCACGCCCCCCTGCACGTCGAAATGTCAATAAAACTCCGACCTACATCTGAAATGGACAACACCGGCAAAGTTCAAGGTCAACGTTTTCCTCACGTCAGTCATCGCTGGCGAGCCGAATACCTAACGGGGAGTAAGTCAGCTCTTCTTTCAAACATTGACAGATTGGAAAAATGTTTTGTTGAACATAACATCACATCCCAGCAGTGCATGGATAGGAGTATCGATAATTTCACATCTATTTTCACGGACGTTATGTCACCATTTTTCGAAAATTGTACTAGACAAGGGTAAAGTGACACCAATCAATTACGTGCAGCATGTACACGACACAAGAAAGCCACGCCCCGTGCCCGGATCGACGACAAACCGTGGTTTAATGAATCTCTAAAAACCTGCTGCATGGACTACGTTCGTTCATTAAATACATTTAATAGATGTAAAACTTATGATAATCACTCTGATTTACATACGAAGAAGAAGAATTATAAAATATTAGAAAACGATGTAAAAGGCGATACTTTAGATCTGAGGGTAATAGACTTGAGCAGCTGAAGAAAACAAACCCTAAACAATTTCATGCAAAGTTCTCAAAGCGAAAGAAAACGAACATTGACGTTCCGCTATCTGAAATGTGTATGCATTTTGAAAACATTGCAGGTAATGCTGAACATAACCCTGCCACTGACACTATCATTGATGATTCGGTGGTACCCGAACTTGATAATGAAATAACATTAAATGAATAAAACAAGCATAAACTGTTTGAAACGTGATAAATCCCATAGACTTGATTGCATTATCAATGAGTATTTTATTGAATTTGAATTATATCTTCTGCCAATGTTATATAAAATATAAAAATACTCAGTCATAGACATGATTATGTCGGTAATTCGTAAGCTTGTTCACATTGCTGCCCCATGTAATATTCTTCATCCGTGACTGACTCGAGTTCTTCATTATAACTTTTATTCCAAACTGAGTTCTGTTATGTCTATGTGACAGGGTGAGATATAAGCATTCTTACTGGCTTTTGCTAGAAGAATATCTCTTTGGCCGAACAGGTAGAGTGTAGGACTCTCAACCCAGAGGTCCCGCTGGTCTCAAAACAAGAAAAGCCTTTAAAAAGGCATGCTTGGTGTCACATAGATGAAGGGGGTTGTGATTATTTGACCAATTTGGGTGATTAGTGAAATATACAACACTGGATAACAGCACTAATATCAGCACGAGTACAGTATGTATCCATCAATCAAAGTTAATTTCAAAAAATTATTTTCTATCAACACGAGTTAATGAAAGTTATGAATATTTTTACATTTATCAACGATTGTTGGTATATTTCATATCAAAAGACACGAGGGTGATATTCTATTTATCATCCGAATTCACTCGTTTTGACATCTCAGAGAAAAAAATTTACATCTCTGAACACAACGTACAATGTGATTGATGTTATGGCATTGTGATGTAGTTACTTGATGACGTAGAAGCACTGTGTTTCCATGTAGCGTTGACAATGACAGGATATTGTGCAAAACGTACTGCCAAAACGATATCTCCTAGGCGCTATCGGTTGATAACGCACAATAATGATGGTTAATTAGTAACAGGAGTATTACAGTCATCACCTATGACGTCACAATCTATACGGGCCGGCGGCGGGTAGCCGCCAATGCTGAGAAGTAGGCTTGGAGTATTTTCTTTATTTTGGGACAACTGTAATAAACAGAATATTATACTCGTGCCCATGACATACTATGTTTACGACACTCGTTCCTTTATTCCAGTATATCCCTCGCTCTCGCTCGGGAAATATTTATATTTAGTCACTCGTGTAATAAGCATATATGTCTTGGACACTCATATAATAGCTTCTACATGCAGAATTTTAGTCTTGCTTATGGTAGTTCATCTTGATTTTATGCAACTTTGCAACAATAACTCTCGGTCTTTTCGAATCAACTTTATCATCTGAAGACCTAACTATTTATATTATATAGGTGGTGTAACAGATTGCCCCAAAAAACTAATCTGGACGCATTTGTAGCGGGCCCCTGATTGTTTGATTTTTTGAAAGCTGAAGGTCACAGAAAAGGTCATTTGACTCAATCAGACTCCGAGTTTAATTTGTTTACCAGAGACATTTTTGTATTTACAGGTTGTTGTAACTTTACGGAAATCGTTATAAACAAATAATACTAATAATAACTAACTAGGACTGTCGCGGCAGTATTTAGGTCTTCAAGACTTCCTCTTTGACCTTCACATAGTGTTTGACCTTCACATGCATGTTTACAGAAGAGGTATACAGAAAGTAATACATTATCAAAATGACCAAATCTCACATGATATTCAATATTTAGGGCTGTGTAGAAAAGTTACTATGGTGACCAACGTCAGATTCTAATTTATTTTAGCTGTCTGATGATCTAAAAAACATTGCCTTATGCTTTTTTGCTTTTAAGCTACGACTTTTCAAACATACATATATAATATTCATTCAAAAGAAAGTATGATTGACCATATTTCAATGGTCCGAATTTCAATGTCAATGAGCTATCTGAATTTAATGAGATTCATCCAAGATTATATGTTCTTTTGGCTATCTATTGATATGATTTATCGTCTGGCGTTAATTAGTAACGATTCTTCAAACATACCCACCAAAACACCACTTTTGACGCTTCCTTGTAACCGGAAGTGACTGTTCGCGTGCGATTTTAATCGTTTATCTTGAAGACGTTTCTAATGTCTAACTCTCATGCAAAAATCATTAAATTTTACCGTCTGGGTTTTGAGTTAACTGTCCTTGAAGTTGGCATTTTTTTTAAATTTTTGGTCAACTTTGAAAGGTCAGAGCAACAAAAGTATTACCATTTGGACTTTCAAAAGTCCAAATGCTAAAGGACAATTCTTCAGCTACTTCAGTATGAATTTCAAGAGAAGAAGATTCTCAAAGGCGGGCGGGGTCAGAAATCGGCAAAAATGTACTAAAAGCAAAATGGCGGCCAAACCACGTGAATAGCGAATTTGTCATGATTTACTTTTTTTTTCATTATTTTTATTGCGCATCTTTTAAAAAATTGCATTATGTAAAATAAATCAATGTTAAATTTTCGATTTTGGATTCGACCTGGACCTTTAATGTTCGGGTCGATTTGGCCCAAAAGCTTCGCACGTATATAAAGGCTAGCAGCATGCCAAGTTTCGTCGAATTTGGAGCAGCTGTTTGGGCTGTAGCTCGTTCACAAAAAAAAGTACAAATAATAATAATAAGAAACTTTAAGAAATCGGATAAAAACAATGTCTTCCAGATTTTGTCTTGAAGACCTAATAATTTATGGAGTTCTGGTACCCAGCTAGTTAAAAAAACAGAGTCACTGCTCAAAAGCGCTGCGTTTTCAGCATCGATCGAACCCTGGAGACAACATTACTATTTCAGATTTCCTAATAAATTATTTTAAAATAAATATCCTGTTCTGTTTACCTGCTGAGCCTGTAAATAAAGTATAAGGTGTCTCCATTCTGTTCTTTCCAAAGGTGAGGGCTAAATGTAGATAATACCGGTTTACCACCACGAATGCTCGTTACCTCTTGTTTTCCCACGTTACTTGGCCACATATTTTTCTCACGTTACTTGGCCGCATTTTTTTCTCACGTTATTTGACCACATTTAACAGCTTCATTTGTGAAGACAACTTTATCTAATTCTGTTCAGAGCGTAGACGCAAGAAATCACAAGTCCAAAGCTCACATCAACAGGGATTTATTAGTTTGGTTGGAGGATACGTATTTCAGATGTTGGGTTAAATGGACAAAGTCGTTTATTTATCAATGTTGTACAACAGGTTGATATGACCGTTGAAACGTTATAAGTTGATGAGTGGATGAGTTTGGGAAAACTAGAATGAATAGAACATAGCTTATTATAGTATGATGTATGAAAAACAAAAGCGTTGAGAAAATATATGAAACAACATTTAGCATTTTAGACGTTAGTAGTCAACATTATGTAGCAATATTGAATAAAGTTATGTTCAGCAAGTAGCAAAGAAAAATCCATGGAAATATCAAACATTCATATATTGGTGAAAGTTCTCAGATGACGAAATTCAGATTCACTCTTCACTTTTTCGTGAGGTTGTTGATTTGGAAGTTGATACGGTTCCAAATTTCGATCTTGAAATATGGGATTTATATATATATAAGACAATATTCTTTAACCTGACATGATCGAGTTTGAGTATATCCGACACACACATATGTCTTTAACTAAAGTATCTATATATAATTACAAAATTGTTTTGTTACATTTTATGTAGCGATTCTGGGAGCGCTACACAATGTTATAGAGTTTGTTGCTGTTATACATCGATAGAGGCACAAAAGATGTAAAACAATCCTTAAACATTATTCACATATATGATAGAAGCAGTTTCTACATAAGTAAATGGACATAGTTAGGTAATAAAAATGCTAATCGTGGATAATATTTCTGTGCTGTAAAAGAAAATGTAACATAAGGAAAGAAAAGATAGGAGGGCTGATAAGAGTGTATTGTCACTCCTGATGGGAAAAGTTGTCATTCTTTAGTCCTAGTTTTGATAAAAACTTTGGACTAGTCCTACTGTCACATTGGTAGCAATGGGATCTACAGGTAAGTGTAGGTAAATCCGTGCTTTTAGTTTGACAAAGGAATTGAATATATAAGTAATGGAAGCAGATTAGAAAAAATAATTGAAAACCATATAATGACCATATCATTTTCTTAACTAGTGTCCAAAAGAACATTACCAAGTTTTCAAAGTCGTCTAAAACAAAATTCTTAAAAGGGGCAGTAGCACGTTTTTAGGGGGTGATGTCAGGATATTGAAAATTGATGGTTCCAATTGAATGACAATGTATTTAAACTAAATGGAGCAGTAATGATTCAAATATATAACGTAAAGTTAAGCCATGCGATTCCTTTGTCTTACACAAAATGAATTAAAGGTGTTCACACAAAAATGGCCGCCAATGGATTTTATGTGAATCTTTATACTTTGTCCTCTTGTTATGGATGATTGGCTTGTGTAATGAGATTTTTGACACTGTCAAAATAATACATTTCAACGTACATGGGGTGCATGAATCGCAATTTCAAATTGTTTTTTGCGCAGAATCTTCGTAATTTCGGTTAAGAAATGGTAGAGTATGGAGTTTAGGTAAGACAAAAATGTTGTAGTTATAATGTACTTTATTTGACATAAATTTGTTGACGCGTCATTGCTCTAGAATGTTTTAAATAAGCAAAAGTGTCAAATTTCTCTCTGCTATCTCGCCTAGTTAAGGAGATTCCAAATCGATGATTTTTTTTAAAAAGCGGGTTTCTCGCAAACATGAATAGATAATGTTTCAATTTTTTTCATGGGAGTAATTAAGTTGACTCCTGGAAAAATTATAAAAATATGTTTTAGTCGTTTTATTCTGAATTTTCTTGTGAATTGTATGGAAGCGTTTCTTTTGGACATTAGTTTATTTACAACTACAATTGTTGCAGTCCATCATAATTCTTGAAAAATAACATAAATATCAATATGAGAAACAAATGACCATAAATATTTACACGATGATTATTTTTGAAAACACTATCAATGAATAGAAAAAAGCAAAGCAAGTATAAAACTGGTAACTAAATCTAACTATTAAAATAGACTAATGAAAAATTGGGACTTTTAAACAAAAATACATTTAATGCAGATTTTTACAATTAACATTGAAAGGAGCCAACTGGTCATTGGTAAACTGCAGTCATCTAGACTTGCTTCAAGTACATTGACCGGCATGGGTCTATATAGATATTTTGTTTCAGGGGTTGTTAGACGGACTACAAATGGTACTATTTTACTTCAAATAGTTGATGTAAATCGTTTCCGTATAATTTGAGAATATTTACGAAACATGTTGAACTTGAAACGAAGAAATAAAAACAAATTCGTCAAAGTATATTTTTTTCCATAAGAATACGGTCACAAAATACTGTCGTGAGTTTCATCATCTGTGCAGAGTTGCTTACGATAAGTATAAAACAATATATAAAAAATATATAAAATTAACGGTATCAATGTAAATGGAGTGGAATATTGTATTTTTCAATATGAAGATGACACAAACTTCACGCTTGATGGCTCAAATACTAGTCTATCAGAACTAATTGACATTCTAAAAAAAATTGCGACATGCTCAGGTTTAAACAATAATTATGACAAAACTATGCTTATCTGGATTGGATCCATGAAAAATAGTACTGAACAAAAATGTCAACATATTCCTTTACGCTGGTCGAAAGAGCCTTTCAAAATACTTGGTAGTGTCGATCTTTCAGATATGACTGAATCGAATTTCGAAAAGCAATTTGAGAAAGCAAGAAAACTCTTATTATTATGGTCTTCGAGAATACTCACTCTAAGAGGAAATGTTACAATAATAAAATCCCAAATACTCCCATTGTTCACACATCTCTTTACATCTCTTCCAGACCCAGATACCTCCTTCTTTAAAAGATTGGATACTTTAATTTAGAAATGTATATGGTCCGGAAAACGAGATAAAATAAAGAGAAAAATGCTCACCAAAGACTATTTGAACGGGGGTCTAAAAATGGTTGATTTTTGCAATTTCAACAAATACTTAAAAATCAAATGGATCAAAAGAATATCAACAAATGGCCTCTGGCAAAATTTATCAAAATTGTCTCTATATCAATGTAATGATCCATCTCTTTTTAATTTCCAAAAACGAGAGTTACTCAGAGCAAAGAGACAAATTAAAAATTACGTTTGGAGAATTGTTGTCAGTAGCTATGCAGAACTGCGAAGCGACGATATATCTGATATCAATGGGAGAAAGTGGGGAGTTACCTCCCTTGAGAGAGCTTGTAGGTGGCGCGTCGAATGTATTGGTCCTCGTTTACTTCCGCATTCAAAGTTTTGCGATGTGAAACTATGAAATTTGACCTCGTATCTGCACTGCGTCACATTAAGAATTTTTATTGACGACAGTGTTTTCATCAATATTATGTATAGATTTATAAAAGATAAACAAACTATGTCTATGGGATTTTTTAAGATTACCGAAATGATTAAACTAGATTGGTGTGCATGAAGTTTTTGTTACGGTCGATGCATGTTTCAATCTTATTTCCTCGAATGTTCGAAGTTCGTGATCCTAACCATCAAAGTTGAATTTCTCTTCAATGATTGAATGTCAATCAAGTTTTAAGCTTTACCAAAAGATCATAACATGTTGAAATAATTGACAAATTCAAATTGATATTTACACACATTTTGATAATATATATAGGCCTATAATTGGAGATGGTACCTGGTGATTGATGCTTTATGAATAAATAAAAATACGATTCGGGTAAGTATGACAATATTTAATGTTTACCATTAATTAGCTGATAATTGCTTATTCCTACATTTTAAGGTCTATTTCGTCTAATTTACTGCCAATTCTTAACATCATATGAGACTGCTTTGATA
Organism: Steromphala cineraria; assembly: GCA_916613615.1. Classification (NCBI taxonomy): domain Eukaryota; kingdom Metazoa; phylum Mollusca; class Gastropoda; order Trochida; family Trochidae; genus Steromphala; species Steromphala cineraria. The sequence continues at coordinate 20,097,190 of OU744737.1, forward strand.
ACGGACGTCGGTTGATGCAGAAAGAATGGTTAATTTATCATTTCTATTTTAGAGTTTTAATATATTTATTTAGGTTACCGGGAAAGGGACAATTCAAACAGGTTTGGCAGATAATCTTCCAACTATTCAAAATAGACCGTTTTATGCTAATTTATTGACAATGTTAAGAAATATATAGATAGATTGATAGATGGTTGATAGATTATGAGCATATTAACAAATAATGAAATGAGCATATATTTCATATTAACAAATAATGAAATGAGCATATTAACAAAGTAATCAATTATGACACTTATATGCCGTTGTAGATTTGAAGTTCATCCATTCGCCGCTGATTTGCTTTACTTCACACTCTAAATCATTTTGAGCGTTCTATTCATTGTCAAATTGTTAAAACATGAACACGAACATATTGGAATTAAGTGAGAAATAATCCTGTACTTATCACATTCATTTATATTTGAGAAAGTCCTCTTGAATGTCGCTTCCACAATAAAATATCCAGATAGGATTGACCTTTTTACAGTTGCACAGGAAACCATTCTTACCAGAATCTTTATTTATTTATATTAACAACAGAAAGTAACAAAATATAAAAAATGAAAATTAGAAACGTAACATCGAAAAAAATTAAGATAAAATAGAGCTCACTTTCAACAAGAGTCGTATCTTTGCAAACAAGAAACAACTTTTTGTTTATGCAATGATACAAACTCTCTGTTCTATATATTTATATTATATATTTTTCCGTTCCGTTTTGAGCTTTGCCATGGTAAAAAGAGTATTTGTAACCGTAAAAAGGTTGAAGTTGAAAGTAAGGCAATATTTTACAGCTCATGATTGTATATAGAAAGTTATATAATTTTATGTAATACAGTGGTAAGTAAGTATATAAGTCACCAACATATTTTGATTGAAAAAGTAAAAACATCGTTTGACACTTAATATAAACTATTTGAATAACATTTTTCAGTTATAAATTTTTTTTTTGAGCAAAACGGATGTTTAATTGCATAATTTCTACTAATAGAAACCCATTAAAACGGCAACTCTATGATATCTTTCGCGGAAGACTGAAAAACAAGTCACGTGGGATTGAAAGATCAACATCCAATTTATTTGTTTGAATTTCAAAATATTCGTTAAATTGCATGCATTGATAAATAACTCAAGCATAGCTGCAATAGTATTGCATGTAATAGTTGTCATACACACACAGGTTGAGGAATAATGTCAAAATTTAATTACAACCAAGGTAAAAATACCATATAATATATTTCTAAAGCTTGAACAAACTCGTAATAGCGTTTGAAGAGTTGACCAATGAAAATAACATGTCAATGATATAAGTCAGTGATTTGGATGAGTTTATTGTGGTAAAAAAATAATCACTTTCTATACAACTCCTCAATAGAATGTAATTTACTGTCCCCATCAATGTGCAAAATATTTAAAATTCTGTCTTTATTTTGTTGATTGTGTTCAAATTTAGTTTTACAATATCCGTGGTTGTGTAAATATTAGATATTAAAAGTATATAGTATCATTATCGCAATTCAAAATACTCGTTTCATGCGACAAAACTTTATTCCCAACATTTAAAAAGTAAACATCCTTTGATCAACGAAAAAGTCAAATTTTACTCTATTTGATAGAGGTTTGTCAGAAAACCGTGCCTGTTCATCTGGTAAAATTCGGGAGGATCGTTTTCATTACTTCCTTCAGTCTCCTCTATATAATTGATTCAGATTGAACCAACACATTTTTTCAAAATAATATTAGTTTGAAAGCTATTCATAGCGGCGACGAATCTATGTCATGAAGTGAAAACGAATCCATTGTAAAATCTGTGTATTATTTCATTGCCGATACCAGACGTTTTCGTTTCAGTACCAAAGGCAATTTATTGGCACTTATTTACTGAAGGGGATTTACTGTATTTCCTGACCTCTTATGAATTTACAAATTTGATTTTTGTTTGTTTTGATTATTTTGAAAGAGAAGCATTGATATAGACCGTTTAGCCTGTTTGCTCATCATTTTCCTGTGTATTGTAATAAATGTATTCTGTAATCTTGTCTTGATAATAGAAAAAATACTGTTTAAATCAATAGTTTCTTCTATTCAAAAACAGCAAATTAAATTATATGAAAACTGTTGCCATTCATATTTTTGGTAGTAAAATGGGTCTTTCTTCGACCTGTTTACAAACACAAATTAGCTAACAGGTTTTCTTACTTCTGGTTTATAAGACATAGTCGTTATTTAAGTTATTCAGACGTAAATACGTTTTCGCCAAAATACATTTATATAGTGAAAAAATCATATCATTTTCAAATATGTCAACATGAGGTACAAAAACAATACTGTACATAAACACACTGCCGTCTCAACTGGCACTGTTTGCCAGCCACGACAGAATACTTTTCGTAAATATCCTTTACAAAGACACTCACTCACTTTGTCATTCCTCGCGAATGTTCCAATGTAATCGTACAGTACTGTCACATTTTGATCGTTGTTTTATTGTTTTTTTCTCTAATTCATATCTACGCGGTAATGCAAGTTGATAACCCGGAAGTAAGTAAAGGACCAATGCATTCGACGCGCCCTCTATTTTGGCAGGGGAAGATAACTCGCTACTGTTTCCCATTCTTTCCTTGAAATGCCGCTAAGGAATTTTGTCTCCGATAAAGATGTACCTGTTTTTGCCCGATGGCATGACAAAAGATTAAAATATGTCTACCAAATATTTCAAGGAACAGGTGATATAAAAGATTTTAAACTCATTCAAAATGAATTCAATATACGCGATACATATTTATCATAATTCAAATCGATAAAATATCTTTCAAATAAGCAGCTTTTTACATTGAGAAATCAATGTCCAACCTTAACCATAATCCCCCCTATGAGAAATTGTGACATATTGGAACGTCTTATTTGTTCCAAAGATTGTAAATTTATCTACCAACTTTTATGTGATCAAAACCAGACCTCACTGGAACAATTATGTCATAAATGGGAAAGCAAGGTAGACAGCACTATTACGCAAGACCATTTTTCAAAATGCTTCGAAATTAATCATAAATCAATTATCGACAACCAAATCCGAAATTTTCAATATCGACTTCTTCACCGAATAATTACAACTATCAGACCGTATTACCCGAGGGAGAAGCATACAACGTATTTATCTTACCATCATGTCAGAAGAAAATATATCCATTTTAGTCTGCCGTTAACGGATGAACCATCACCGGCCTTGACCCTAAATGTAAACAAAATGGCGTCGTCCAACCCGACTGCAATGTTATGAATCGTGTTACGTAAAACTATTACATTTAACATGCTGAAAAATTATTTGATTTTAACCCTATAGCATGTGCAAGTAATGCAATGCAGAATTTGGTTCCAAACAAAACTTAAAACAAATCTATAATTAATAATCACGAAAACAGCTGATCGAACGTATGTAAACTCTGGACACCACGTGCGTCATTTGTTAACGTCATCTTAATGCTAAGAGACACCTTTTCTCGGAGAGGAGCTGTTGCTATGGCAGCGGGGTACATGAAATTTGTACACCGTGAGAGTTGAGACTCGCGGTGAACATGAGATAAAACGAGTCGGGCGTCAGCCAATTAAAACCGAGTATTTTACTGTAAGGTAAAATAATTATAAATGTAAGTGTACGATTAAGGAATAAAACTTTAACCATTTAAAGAAAATTATAAAATTCCACTATGGACTGACTGCTTCACAACATAAATCTCCTCCCCCCTCTCTCTTTCTCTCTCTCATTTATTTTCCCTGTTTTTTTCTCTCTCCTTTCTTTTTTGTATAATTAAACTTAAATTAGATTTAATATACTGACACAGATTTAAGACGCCACAATATTTGTTACTTATTTTCAAAAATATGTAATGCGATTCCGCACCACGTAGGATCGTATCCACTCTTCAAATCGTGGTTACTTCTGTTCAATAATAAAAGAATAGTCTTTAAAAAAATATATTAAAAAAATATATGACCTAAGCAATGTAAATTTACATGTACGTATTTTTACACACTATGTCAATACTTTTTTTAATTTAAAAAAAAAAATTCAAAATGAGGTCAGTGACCCACTTACCAACTGTGTTATTCCCTGATGTAAGCAAATTTGACGGCTGCGTGCAAAAAGTTCATGAGATAACTTGTCAGAAACCATCATGGCGTCGTTGTTATCTTGAAAATAAGGTCAACATTGTAATGCCATTATACGAAATGTCGACTTTAAATCAAGCAAATGAAAATATGTTTGTTCATTGTTTTTAATTTGGAGAAATAAAATAACATTTTTTTTATCTCAAATTGCATAATTGGTATTTTAGTTTTTCGAACGAGACATTACATAAATAGAGAATACTAAACGTCGTCTCATTTCATAACATATTTATGAAACGAGTGAATGGGTTGGTATTTAACGAGGGAAAGCGAGTTGAATACCGATACCAATCACGAGTTTCATAAACATGTTATGAAACGGGACCGAGTTTAGTATTTTATTTATGACTGGCTTAATTACATCGTAAAAATACGAAGAAAGTCGCCGACATGCCTGGCGCGGCCGGGCCGCTGACATCTTGACGTCATACTTAAGAATTGTGACGTCATCATTACGTCATGTTATTCAGTCAGCACGCGATGTTATGACACATATGTGTAATAACATGGTAGATTTATTAAACAGCAATATCTTCAACGGGAGAGTAATAACAACATTTATTACCCATACGGTTGAAAGTAAGTGGTGACATATTTTCAATATCAGCACTAGTGCACATATCACTTTGGCCTAGCAACGAATTTTTTAAAGCGAGTTCCCGTATTTTTTCGCCTGTGACGTCATAACATCAATGTTCGTGACGTCACTTAGCCAGCCGTCGCAAGGGAAGCGGCCCGTTTCTTGGATATTTCTAAGATGGTAAAATGGAATAGAAACGGTAATAAAGAAATTATTAACCTCGTAAGTGTGTCATATGACTTTTACGAAACACGTGCAAATTTGTGTATAACCCTCGCTCTAGCTTGGGTAATACAAAAATTCGCACTCGTTTCGTAAAAATCATATGACACATTTCCTCGGGTAATAATCTTTATTTACCCATTTGATTTATTTCACTTTTGACACGATCGATACAATTTTATAACATATTTTGATTTAACTGAAAGCAGATAAAATCTTTCACTCGAACCTTCCTGCGTTTCTGATCTGGTTACCTTAAAGGGTTCGTTAAATGTGGCAATTCTCTCATTCTCTTACTAGCGATGACTTAAAGACCTTCTGTCCGATTTGATGCTTAAATTGTCTTATTCAACCCATGGCAGATGAAAAGTCACAAACAAGGCTAGGAAACACAAACTCTGTGGAGAGGTACTCAGTTCAGAATCACAGCTCGGTACGATTGTCAGGTACTTTTGACATCAATGATATGCCCTTGTCACATTTCCATTCTTTTCTTTTTTCACAGAGAAAATCCTTGTCATTTTAACTTTGACAGGTAAGATATATACATATTTTTTTTCTGTAAAATTGCCATTGAAAAGAGTATTCGTTATGATTTTTCAAGAATATTCTACATTCTCGATATAATGCTAATGAAGGGGAATGCGGGACGCATGAGAGTCTCCGGCTGCTTGATAACCCGATGGAGTTAAAAAGGCATAATGATCTGTTATTATTCAGACTCAGACTCAGACTCAGACTCTTTATTTCGTAAATGATGGCCTGTGAGGCCTATATAGTACATTAGCATAAATACAGATTGATCATTGGTTTGTTACGAGAGCGCGAGATGTTCACATCGCATATTAAACGTTTTTGATATATAAAGTGCTAAATTATTTATGATTGTAGGATTTTGACTTGACAGCAATTGAATAAACTTTTGGTTTGATGGATACTTGTGAAAATACATTGGTATATATTTATTTCGTATGGTAATGTATAATGGGCAAACTAATAGAGTATGGTATTCATCTTCAAGGTCATCCCCACAACACGGGCACATAGCGTCAGTAATAGTTGTCGAAATGGAGCGTCTATAAGATACAATCTTTAGTTCAGAAGCTGAGCAGCGAAATTTGGAAAGAGTGCGACGCAATTTAATTGATTTAATTTCCGTTAAGTATGGCTCGTATCGAAGGATGGTCTTAAAGGTGCAATAAACTTGTAAAGTGGAAGATTCACTCACACGGGCAAACCAATCTTGCATACATACATCTTTCGTTCTTAATTTAAATATTCTAATAAATTGTTTTACATCGCCGACGTCCTGGGCTTGCCAAACATATGCAAAGCCATACGAAAATAATATGGATCTAACACAAGATGCCCAATTATAATAGCCTTGACAATCAAAAGTTTTAAGCATATAGTAACAATGTTTTGTTAAACGATTTTCTGACATTCTTACAATTCTTAGCCAGAAATTTATTACACGAAAATAAATGCTAACAAGAAGAGGCGTGCGCCCACATTCACCTAATACTGCGGCATTGGAAGATCTATAACCTAATCTCAAAACATATTTACAAAATTTTGTATGAACCCTCTCAATTTGTTTATTTACAAAAACACCCCATAATTCTGACCCATATAGAAGGATAGGCTGTATTTTTGAATCAACTATCTTAAAGTAAGTGTTAAATGAAAGATCATGGAATCGATTAAACAATTTCCGAACGGGCCCTAAAGCTTTATCTGCTTGTTTTGCCAAAGTGCTACATGCATTTGAAAAGTTATTTCTGCATGAAAAGACTACCCCCAGGTATTTGAAATGAGAAACTACTTCTATGGGTTTGCCGTTTAATGACCATTTTTCATGTTTTGATAATTTGCCACCATTTTTAAAAACAACTATTTTACTCTTATCTATATTTACCGTTAATCCCCATTGTATACAATAACGGGAGAGAATATCAATCTTACGTTGTAAGTTAACTACAGTGTCTGCGAATAATGTAACATCATCGGCAAATAACAGAAGATATATTTCCTCGATATCACAGTCAATAAATATTCCGTGGGTATCTTCCGCCAGCATCGTATGAACTAACTCGTCAATGTACATAAGGAACAGAATTGGTGATAACAAACACCCTTGTCTCACGCCTGCATTTGAGGAAAACATGTCTGTAAAATCTGTTCTGTTATTATTTTTATTTATAATATTTTCTTATTGAGATTTAAGCTAGCTAAGTCGGTCCTTGAGTAAGATAACCGCGCCTACTCAATTTTTCCAGAGATTGTAAACCCTCTGGTTCTCGGTGCTCGGCCTATTCCCGCCCTTCGGGGATTAACAGTCTCTTGAAATCCTCGTTATCTTGGTTTCTCCTATACATTATGAACTGCTTATTTTCTATCACAGTGCTGATACCGCAGTCGATGCAAAACACTTGTGCGAAATGTGAGGGGGTACACTCAACGGTGTCCTGTGTGGAAGACGACTGCGATGGGGTATATACTTACTATACTTACTTACTTGACAACTCTTCCCATAGACAGTGCTTGAAATAAGCGTAGGCCTGTGGGCACGTCACCGACAGTTATTCACAAGGGCCCACACTTTTCAATATTTGCAGGTCCTTACAGGCTCACAGTTTTTATATGATGCTATGCCTTTCTAACAATACTTGCTAATAAGACATATGTCCCTGCCAAACTCTAAACTGATAACAGTGTTGTGTATTTATAACATACTGATACTAATAATATCATTATTTAAGAATAAGTCAAATCAGTACTTAAAGTGAATGCCGACTGTTTCGGAGTTGGGAAGTTTTTCTTATCTGCGGTTCCTTATTGACAGTTTTTGGATGCTTATTTCAAGGTATAGACCCGTGCCAGTTATATTCGTCAATTGACGTTTTTTCTCAAAGACTCCCTTGTCAATTTGGTGATGCATTATTAATATTTATCGGGTGAATTCTAGTTGGATCTTCGTTTAACTTTGTAGGTTGAATTCAAATTGAAAGACGTACTTTGAATGTTTGGATTGCTATTTGACTATTGTTATCAAGTGTACCTACATATGAACATAAACGAAAAACGTTTCCAATAGAGCGTCATGTTAACGTTTGACAACGTTTTACATGTCAATCAAATCATTCTAATTCCTATGATACCTAATGGAGATTATTTCTGAAATTATGTGGCTGTAGCAAATGTGATTTGAAAAACCAAAATATAAATAGTATACAATGAAAACTAATTAAATGAAAATTATCTGTGCAAAGCCAAATTAACATGAAAGTCAAGTGACGAATACTTTTGGCACGGGTGATTAACCTCTGTTCGGATTTGCTTGGGAAGAAGTTTAATTGGATACAAAGAAAGTTTCTTGTCCAAACAGCGACCTGATTCAAAGTTTTTCGTGTCAGGATATCGGAAAGGGTTTGGTTTCACTGTGGCCCATCACATAGTGGACCGGGTGTTTTCACACCCTCTTAACGAGCTCTCCCAGAGGGGGCCGCGGACATTTAAGCTGAACCATAGTGGCCCACATAGGAGTGATTACCTTGTTAAGAGGTGTCAAGTGATTAACCATTGATAGAACAACTTATGGAAAAAAATATAACAAAAAGTAAGAAAATTAGGCAGCATCAATTATTTACATGGCATCTTTTGTTAAGTCTCAGATTATATACACAGGATTTTTCAGTTCAGTTGACACAGTTCATTTACATGAAAGCATGGATCCACAGGTGAACAGGTAGCTGGCCAGGTCTCTCTCACATGTCATGTACTCATTACCAGCTATTAGAGTCAGTTTCTGAAATTATCTGCCCTTATCTCGTTAAGCAGTCGAGTGTGACGGATGACCTGCCCTCGAAGACACTGCATGAGCTTTGACCGTGTTGCGTCATTGAAACTAAGTAAACACACATGGCTATCACCATGTAACAGGTCAAGCTGAGCTACTGATTTCGGCCAGTGAAAGTCTGAAATTTGGCCCTCTTCCATGACCGTGGAAAAACAAGGACCCTTATACAGTCTAGCTCCTCGATTAGCAAGTCTAGAGTTGACAACTAAGTATACACAACTAAAATATGAAGAACCAAAAAAAAAACTAGAAAAAGCATTCAATTATTTAAAGAAATATTTGATATAAATAATACGTCGATAAGGGTGGTTTCTTCTACATCCGTGCAAGTAACAGAACAGTGATATTAGAACGTAGAAAATAAAAGATGAACAAAAGATGAATGATCATGACAAACTGAGCGCGTCACTACTTGAGTGTGTGAGCAAATCTATATCAATAGTAACATTTACAGAAAATTTTAAAAGGTAGCCTACGTTGCAATGTGACAATAGGGAGGTTTGAACTCGGGGCTAGGACCGAAAACCCGAAAGTTATCAATAAAACGTAATGTTGAAAACTTTATATTACTAGTTTCTATGTAAATTTGATCTGTGAATTAGCTTCCGAATTCGTTTGACTTATATATTTTCAAGTTTCAACAAGTATTTATCACCTGCCATTTTAGGATGAATATTGGAGATGTTTTGAGTTTCTATAATGAATCGAGCTTTACTTTTGAAATTTTCATGTTCATATCAAAGCAAAACAATAAAGGATGAATATCATGAAATTGCTCTTTAATCACATCTCTTATTGACAGAGATACGTAGTTAACTACCAATTTCTAAAATCACTTTATTCAGTGCCTAATAAATGGTAACATATATTAAAAAGTAAGAAAAAGATTTCTAAATATTAGAGATGTAACGATACAGGAGGGTTGCGATACGATACGTATCCCGATATGGGGGTCATGATACGATACGTATCCCAATAATATAATCTAACATAATGATCTTTTCACAAACTTTTGGAGTCAGTTAATCTTGAGTAAGAATTTACTTGAAGCATTTTGATGTAATTGTAATATGAACTTCCACATGTTAGAAGAGGTTCTTGTGTGCATAATGAAGCATCTTTTTAATATATATCTCATTTTTGAGTACCTATACATCGAGAATTTATCATTATTTTATGTATCTCGATACACATCCTACGATATGATACGATCTATTGTGGCCCATGTATCACAATACGATAATGTATTGCCGTATCGTTACACCTCTACTAAATATATCAATAAATACTGCAAACTGATGTAAAGACAGTTCAGGAAGTAGCACACCCTGTGTTATTCAAGCAGGTACATTTTGAGCGGTATAGATTTATCATATTATTCTTCTCTTTTCACATGAACTCAAAAAGGATTCACATGACAGTTCCGCAGGTCTTTGTTTTATTAACAGACACGTGTTCCAATAAGCTTAATCTTGGCGATGCAACAGTGCACTTGTGTATCGATGTAATCTAGTTGTGGGATTTTTGCTTTGTATGCTCATAGAATGCAACCGACATTTTTATATTTCAATGAACAAAACGCTACTAAGTATGTCGAAAATGTTAATCATGTTCTATCACTAAAATTTATGAAAGAATCGACTAGAATCACAAGCGTTGTTACAGTTGTTATTGCTATGAACTTCCTTGGTTGCACAATATCAAACTGATATATTCTTTCATTTAATAAAAATAGAGCCATTGGCTCTGTAGCTCATCAGGCTGTATATTTGATTTTGCTTTAGGGTGTGGCCAATGTAGGGGCTACAGGGTCACCAAAATCTACAATTATTAATCTTCACTAGTCAAGGAGTCTGTACACTTAGTCTAAGGTTTCTAGGCCTTATGGTTCTGGAGAAGAAGATGAAAATAGGTTTTTAGGGCGTGGCCCCTGTGGCCCTTATTAGGGGTCACAGGGCCACCAAAGCTACAATTTATAATCCTAACTAGTCAAGGAGTCTGTACACAAAGTTTCAGCTTTCTAGGCCTTATTGTTCTGGAGAAGAAGGTGAAAAAAGCTTTTTAGGGCGTGGCCCCTGTGGCCCTTATTAGGAGCCACAGGGCCACCAAAGCTACAATTTATAATCATCACTAGTCAAGGAGTCTGTACACTTAGTCTAAGGTTTCTAGGCCTAATGCTTCTAGAGAAGAAGATGAAAATAGGTTTTTAGGGCGTGGCCCCTGTGGCCCTTATTAGGGGTCACAGGGCCACCGAAGCTACAATTTATAATCCTCACTAGTCAAGGAGTCTGTACACAAAGTTTCAGCTTTCTAGGCCTTATTGTTCTGGAGAAGAAGATGAAAATAGCTTTTTAGGGCGTGGCCCCTGTGACCCTTATTAGGGGCCACAGGGCCACCAAAGCTAAAAATTTTAATCCTCACTAGTCAAGGAGTCTGTACACCAAGTTTAAGTTTTCTAGGCCTTATGGTTCTGGAGAAGAAGTCGAAATTCCACAAAGTTTACGGACGGACGGACGGACACCGGACACCGGACACCATGCTATGCCATAAGCCCATCGGGCCTTACAGGCCAGATGAGCTAAAAAGGGATATTTATTCAGATTTTGAGTTGGCACTGGGTCGACGTCTTATTCCATTCTTAAATATATACACAAATTAAGGTTAACGCAAGTTTTATTTCATTTGACATTTTTAAACCTCTTGATGCTCAGATTGTCTCTCTTACTGTTGTCATAGAAGTTTCAAAATAAGTTTTGTAATGCTGTATTAATGACTTAGTAACTCTCTGTTCAGCAGAAAAGTAATGTGTATTTTACATCATACACCATTTGCGGATCAACAGGTGGTGGGGGAGTTCCAAATAAAGTAAACGTTGAGAGTCGTAATTTTCTCTTATATAATATTCGTTTAACTTCTCAATCCATTCAATATGATAATTTTCCTGTGTACACTTTTTTGTTTCCAAGGTTTGTTCAAAAGTTGTTTAGTTGGCTGTTAGAGCTCAGCATCAATAAGAACATTTTGTAACAGCCCTTTACAAATTTTAGTAAAGAATTAATTAATTAAAATTAAAATTGCAAATAAAAACCAGTAATGCTTTAGCAACTTAGTTAATGAAGGCTAATGAAGGGAATCATTTCATGCATTACAATGCAAACATAATTAAAGACCTCCCACTGTTACCAATTACCAACATTTAAGCAGAAACTCGTGATCAGCGAAGCATGTCACATAATTCCTCAGTTTTTCGCTATTTTCAAATGTTGCAGGAACAATGGGTAATTGTGTTAAAGTAATTTTGAATATATTTCTGCAAAGAAGAGAATTTAGTCTCTTTATCGCGAACCTTGAATTTTGGAACACATAAGTAGAAATATTTTATTTTACCTGTGAAAAATACCCTGTTCAGCAAGATCTGATCATGATATACATGTTTGGCAGAAATGTATTTGGAAATGCAATTTTTAAAACGACCAGGAACAAACACATTTTAATTTAAATTAAAATGGAAAATATCATCGTAATGAGCATATATTTATCTTTATACTTTGAACCTTGAATTTTGGGTAGTTGCAAGGGTTATTTAGTGAGATGAGTCTAAAGACCAACTCCTACAGTAATCATCTACAAACTTATTTCTCTATCCGGAAAGATTCTCGCGCATGCGCTAAAGGAGGTGAGTATAATAGCTGGTAATGCTAGTCCAAGCTTGTACAGTTGTGTCCTCCCTCGAGCTGGAGAATGTAGGCGGCCAGGTTGGAATGTTCATCTTTGAACAGAAGGATGAGTTCGTACAGGTTTAGATGGGGCTTCAGAGCTCGGCTGTTGTAACCCTCGCAGTTGTTGTTCGTCCCATAGTGGCCCGCCGGTCTGCTCATTACGTAATCTACTCGTGGCCCACTATGGGATAATACCACGGAAAGGTCTCGTTGAAAACAATCACCCTTTCAATACGAGAAGTATTTTCATTGGTTGCTTGTTGCCGACTTTTGTCTGTGAAGTAATCTGCCGCAAACCCGTACACTCTTCCTCTTTTTGCTCAAATACAATTCTAGTTGTGAAATGATTACCAGGCATTTGATATGCTAATTTTTTAAAAATAAAAATCTAGTTCAAACTTGGTGTCATGTTTACGTCTCATACGTTATAAAGAACTTTCGGGATAGCCGTTTTAGCTAGATTTCATCCACATGATCGCTTTGTACTAAATAATTTGTTTGATCTAATATTGTTTAGTTATTCCCGTGCTTAATGCTGATTTCACGTGTAAGACTAACTGCAAATTGTTTGATCCAATATTGTTTAGTTATTCCCATGCTTAATGCTGATTCCACGAGTGAGACTAACTACAAAATGTGTTTGGTTGAACTACAGGATTGCTATATGACTGTCCACATGTCACACAGGGGGTTGGTCTACGACGGCGGATGTAACGAAGACGAGGTAACGATACTTCCAAACAACAAATAAATGATATAGACTGGTATACTCATACCTTAAATATCTTTAGAATACGATAGGAGGGTTTGAATAAGACCGGACAATGTTTAGACAGTACGTTATTGTCTGAAGCAATGCTGCATATGTCTACGTCTGCTTTCGCCTCAGACCTTGCCGTATCATCCCTCGGAAAAAAACTTTCCCTTGATGTGATATAAAAACACATCTCAAAATGATTGCTCAAAGTTATTATATTATTGTCAATTGTTACCTCCAATAATCATTTAACATACAGTCCAATTCACAAAATTGCAAGGAGCACAATTGAAAGAGCTGATGATACTTTACGATAAAATCCACCTTAAGTCGTCATTAGAGTACCAAAAACACAGATAAAACATTTTTGAAGCAGGAGAGAGCTCTAATTTCCCCACCTCTTTGAACACCATGTACTTACGATGTTGTGCTGCATCGAGAGTATGAACGATAAATTAATGAATTCCGTGCAGCTCAAGGTGAAATGAACAACATTCTCGCAGCCTCATGTAAATTTGTTTGTTACAGACTGATACAGTTCATAGGCTGAATGTCGGTTTAATTAAGAAATATCCTGAGACATTAAACAGATTTTCCGTGGCCTTTTGACAATGTGTTTTGGACATATTTCATTCTATTTCAAGGTGGAGAATGTTAGTATTTTTAGAACTCGCTCAAGACAGTTAGTTAGTAGAAGTTACTGTTTTAGAAATGTCTGACAACCAAGTCAGGACACTCTCAATTTATCAAATGCGTGTTTCGTGAGTATGCAAACGACAATGTAGCTAAGTATGCATAGCTCATAGCTCATAGCTCAGAGCTATGCATACTTAGCTAACGATAATGAAGAAATGTTAAACCACTACACCTTATTAAATCTTTTTTATTTGATTTACACTAAAACTTATTATGAAAGGAACAAACTTTCAACAATTGTCATGTGGAAAACCGCATATATGATATAATTACCTTGACTTCGTGAATATCTGTGATATCTGATCGCTCGATAGTTATCAAAGACATTCACTCAGTCAGAGGTCATTATTTCAACCAAAGTTGTGTTGGAGGTAGTTTGGATTAGACCAAGGTAATGATTCAGGGAGCGCCTCGAGCATGCATTCGGTGTGGATATGTGCGCTATATAAATACCCTTATCATTATTTATTATTTATCAAATTACCATATTGACTGCGAATCTTTTCTGTGTCAGTACTGCCATTCTTCAAGACGTCGATTTCTGAGAAGACAGCAGCATACCAAATGTTGCTACGGATATCTATGCAATCTTCGCCTCAAATTTGGTAAGGTTTGTTAGAGTTTAAAGGGACAATATATAACACGTTTTTTTAACAAAATAACAACAATTAAGTAAAGTAAAAAAAGAAGCTACTCTAAAATCAAACCGAATTTGAAAAATGTTTTTGTTCGCATTTTACAAGGAAGAGAAACACTTGATACATTAAATATGCTGTATCATACTTGCAATATTTTTTAAAGTACTTTAATGTCTTCGTTGTATTTTTAGAAAAATGTAGCGACCAACCTTGAGAAAATCGGACCAAAATTCATTAAATAGGAGATAATTTACCAAAAAATACCGAAACGACAGTCGACATAAGGGCGAATCAAGTGTGGCCATTCACAACTTCCGGTTTCTAAATGTGCGCTTGAAAACCGTCTTTGTCGTGCTCAACTAGATTTGATTATATTTTTCTCCGAATTAGGTATTCGTTGCTGTCATAGTTGATACCCATCGAACGCAATTACGGTTGTTGAGACAAAGTGTAAATCCTACACGCATAATGATTACGTCACCGAAAGCGGGTTCGTTAAATGCTATGCCCTTTCTACAAGGGGTACTGTGCTTTGAGCGTCGAAATAAGAATGTTATTGTTGATTAAACAATCTAAATATGATATCAAAATTTCGACGAAAGATTTTTCTACAAAGTGATGTATTTATTTTCTCAATAGCTAAATGTCATCTTGAACCGCTTGCAAGTATGAAACAGCATCTTCAATCTGTAATTTAATAATCTAATAATTCTAGGTGCTCATTAAAACATGAAAAAATTCAGCGAACTGAAAGCGGTTTGATATCAAATTTCACTCTGATAGTTTTCAAAAGATTGTCTGTTATTATTTAGAATTTGTTCCGAATCTGAACGGTGATTTCATTGGCTATTCTTGAAAGAGCTTGTAAGGGGCTTAACTCGTGATCACGACAGATGTCGGTGCTTCGTTTCACAGTGTTTTATGCTGTGAGGGCAAGGTCGAAAACGAGGAGAATACCTCTTGCTGTGGGAAGATGGTCATCAACAAAAATAGATTTGATTAATAATCTTGCAATCAAGCCACTGAATTTTGCACTTTAAATGTATTGGGAGCTTTTGGAATAAAATATATGTCTGTCTGCTTTCTTTTATCAATCCTGCCCGTGTTTTCAGTTTAAGATTTTAGCAAACTAAATACACTAATGGGCAAAAGAAACAATTCTTTTAAAATGCAAGCTATTTGAACCCACTAGGTGAAATCATGATTGAAACAGGGTTAGGCTCATAGCTTCAGAAACCAAAAGTTTAAAATTTCTAAGCAGTTTCTTTTTACGTTTCTGAAAACACGTCTATTCTTACCGAAAGCATTAAGAAAAGCTATTTCATCACCAAAAGTGTATTAGGACATAAAGGTGAAAAGGTAAGTCATGTCATGTGTCTATCACAAGGATTCAAAGTCGCCTGTCTCTGTCAACATTATACTTTCTGTTTTACTCTCTTGAATCTGTTTCGTTTCTTTTGTATTTGAGTGCACCAATCTGTTTTGTTTATGTCGTTCATGAAAAGATGAGACTCCAACGACTACTGCACCATACAAGCCAGTTCAACTAGCAACAACGAAAACAGCAATAACAACACCACCAACAACTACCTCAACTACAGCTCCAACGCCGCCATCTTTGATCCTACCCAAAGGAGGTGAGTTTGGAGTGATATTGTTCGATTATTTAGGGAAATGGCACGTTTTTGCTCTTCAAATCTTCCCTTATTGATATCAATTGATATCAAATGAATGGACTATACATCCGTGTCTCTGATTGGCCCACTTGGTCCAATTTCAACCTGTGCAAGTCGGAAAATTTTGCAACCCAAGCACCTTAGGCTACAGTCTAAGTAAACCTAGCCTCAATAATACTCGCTATACCCCCATATTGAGTCTAGCGAGATACAGTAAGAGGTCGCGTCAGCCGACCTTTTGGCGACCTATTGCCCTTCAACGTTATATGCGCATGGTATGCCGAGTCCTGATTGGTCGGCTGACACGAGCCCTTACTACAACTAGCTAGACTCAATATGGGAGTATAACGAGTATTATTGAGGCTATGCTTATTTAAACTGCTTAGGCTAAAAAAAAGCGAAAATTGTTTGTCTCGAACTCCGAACATCGCGAATAATACTGGAAGTAAGGCGATAGGCATCGTTTTGTTTCTGTAACTGTAATGAGTGAGAATTATGTCCCTTTTATCTCAGCGTTGCCTAGGTGAATACCACGTGTGCAAGGTCGCCTATCCTTGGATCAACCTCATTGGGAGTTAAAAAATTGTTGAATGAGAAATTATTTTTGTTTAAATGATCAAACAACTCATTACTCAACCTGGTTATTGAAAGAACAAAACTTCACTTTAGATGCTGTTGTCTCCTAAGAAAAGCTCTGTACCAGACTAGTATAAAAAGGTCGACAACATAACTAGACTACCGCCCCGAAAAAAGCTGCCAACCAAGTACCCCATAGATAATTTAAATCACCGATGGTTAAATATATAAATATACGGGTGATAGGACTAAAATAAAGATCCTTCTTCTTTATTATTCATAATTTTGAAACATATTTTCATATTTGCGGACAACACGTCGATTGGAAGAGATATTGAAAACTTCTGGAGTTTTTTCAATTAAAACAGAACACTCGTCTGCGCTGAAATTCAGCGTTGAACTCAAGTAATAATAATTGTTATTTTCCCCAGTCGAGTGCCAGGTTTGTAGCGGTCCGACTTGTGGCTTGTACGAAGATGGCCCCACCATGACATGCCCAGATGACTTCCCGTACTGCCTCAACACGGTTAATAACGACTCGGAGGGCAATAAATTCGTCACAAAACGGTCTGTACTCTTACAAGTCACTCGACATATGTTACATCTTCCATCACTTGCCCGTTGAATATACAAGGCAGGTTAAAAAATGTGTTACTTTGCGTGATACTTCTCTACCACTTGCCCGTTAAAGATACAAAGCGGGTTGAATAAGTTTGGGTTTTTTTTTGGTTTTGTTTAACACTTTATTGTCCTCAGTTCAAGTACATGTTTGGGAATTTGTTTCGTGCCCAGGCACCCGGCAGCCACGCTGCAGCGCCAGTTAAATCGTTGTTCTGCCTTTATAATGCTGAGTGTCAAGCAAGACAGCAACAACTCTCACCTTTTAACGTCTTTTGGTATGACGCGACCGGGAATCGAACTCCGGTCTTCGGGGTGACGAGCGGAAACTCTACCACTGAGCTTCGTTCCCGGTTTTGCAAAGCTGGGCATTTTTGTTTACATAAGCAGTGTCAGCTTTTAGGAGGCATTACTTTAGTCAAAATATAGTATTGACACATGTCAAAACAATTTCTAGACACAACACTTATCAAGATATAATAGCTGCATTAACCAAGGGGTCTCCTTATTCATGGATTCTACCAAACCTGAACAACACGCTGTGAACAAGTTCCTTACAAAGGAGGGATGCAAAGATCAAGTTATTCCATACTCGCATGTCATTGGTAAAGATGATCCTAACCATTCAACAGATTGTCGCTGGTCTCTTCAGATTAAAGAGACACAGCGTATGTTGATAGGATCGCATATGTCAACTTTTTAAATCGATGTTATTACATCGGGAACCACTAACTGTTACTGAAAATAACAAGTTAAAGGTCAATCAGTACATTATAGCGAAAATACGGTCATTCAAAGTCGGGATTTTGATCGAAAACCGGACAATGTGGCATGAGTGGCACGCGCAAATTCGCCAAACGTTATTTTGAAACCTTGTCATTTATAAGCTGACAGCAAGATATATTCGATTCGATATTGTTTATAAGGTATTGTAAATAATAGGTAAATTAACAAACCACTATCCAACAAACTCTCAAGAATTGTCAACACAGCTTCAAAAAATATACCGTCTGGACGTAGGCTGCGCATGCCGACTTGCAGAACAAACAAGTTTCGCCAATCATTTGTAGCGAATAGTATACGTTATTGTAAGGGGAAATTCTTTGAAAACTTTAAGTATATCTAAGTGTCAACAATGAAGTGTGATGGAAATGTAGCAAATTTATGTGTTTATGTATTTGATTATTTTCTCAATTTCTCAAGTAATAGTGATTATATGTGATGTGAATAGTGTATATATGTGTTATTATATTATGTTATTATTGTTTATTCACTTGAGAACTGAATAAGATGTAAAACAAAATAATAAAGTCAGTATATATCTTACTTACAAACAATAGTTTATATTACCTATGTCATCCTGTCAGTACATCACAATGTGTAAATACTTTGTAAACATATTGACAGCATCATCTTCAACTTGTGATTAACAGAATAAATATGTATTTACTGCAGGTGTGCAAGATACGATGAGTGTAAAACACGAGTTCAACAACCCGGATGTCTGACCTTTGACCCCTCCCAGATCTACACTGAGGTCATGGAGTGCAAATACTGCTGCCAAACTTCTTTCTGTAACAGAATGGTGGTGCCACAAAGGGAGACAATCGTGCAATAAGCACAAATACTTCTTTTAGTCTCGTTTGTATGTTATATAAATATATTTATGTTACATACAAGATGTGTTTGTGAAATACTCATGTTTCAAGTTTTAATAAACTTTGGAATTTGATTTTGGTATTTTCATTTTAATCCGATATCACACAAAAAAAAGAATTGTGCTCATATAGATTTGCGCTCGGGGTATACCAAATTTTTGACACGTTTAGAGTTCCTCCTTAATTCATCTAACTTACCAGCAAAATATTTACAGCACCTCATTCTGAATCACTTCAATCACCTTAGCCTATGATTGAACGAACTTCTTTTTAATTTGATTATCTTTATTCTATCTCTGTTTTTATTATCATCATGAAACTTCCTTAACTGAAAGAAAAAAGAAAAGGAATTGTAAGTAAAAAGAACGTTTTGCATCTGTTTCATTTGAATATATATTATATGTTGGGTGCTTGAGATAAAGAATTGCGGATTTTGTTTAACCCCGAGCGAGAGCGACAATTTTGATTGTATACTTCGAGTGAAATTACTTCGGTCAATCCAAGTACAAGTATAATATTTTTGCATAGATATAACCAAGAAACAGTCTGTTTAAAGGGGCAGTAGCACGTTTTTAGGGGGAATATAAGATGATGTCATGAAAATGAAAATTAATGGTTCCAAATGAAAGACAATGTATTTAAAATAAATGGAGCAGTAATAATTCAAATATAAAATGTAAACTTTAGCCATGAATTAAAGGTGTTCACAAAAAAATGGCCGCCAATGGATTTTGTGTAAATCTTCATACTTTGTCCTCTGACTATGGGTGATTGACTTGTGTGATGCGATTTTTTACACTGTCAAAATAATTCATTGAACATTAACTTACAATTATCAGTGAAAATTTTAAAATATAAAATTATCAAAAAACGTGCTACTGCCCCTTTAAGTGACCCCCATTAACAATAATTATTAATTTATGACATCACAAGCGAACTACTTGAACTAAACCAAAGTGGCACATGTGCAGGTATGATAGATATGTCGCAAGGAAAGCCGTTTTCTGGCATTTCTTAGAGAGGACTTTTGGAGTTGGAAATGAATCGATGAACTGAATATATAATTATGTAAAGAAAGTATTTAGCTTGGAGGTGGAGATACGAATGGGTAATACACAATCTATCACTCTTTTCGTAAAAGTCATTTATCCTACTTCATGTAAGAATCTCGGCCCACGTGACCCTGGATAAATGGGGATATATAAGCCTCTCCCTTGGTGTTATGCAACTCGCCTTCGGCTCGTCGCATAACACCAATCTAACGGCTGATATATCCCCAATCCCCTGCGTCTGTATGGTATAACTTATAACGACACCCTTTATCAGGTAATAATCTCTATTCAACAAAGATGCATATAAAATACTCTACGTCGATTGTTTGATGATGTTTTCAAGAAATAAAAAACAATCTGCATTTATTACGTATACTTAACAGTTGTAACTGCCACAGTGACTAGCGTATTGTTTTTTTCGTTAATGAGAAATAACGTTTCTCAATTCAAGTTGAAGCCGGCTTGAAACCAAAAAAACATGACTTGCATTCATTAGTTGTCATTTGTGTTTTATTTTAAAGTTACGTAAACTAGTTTAAGGATACGTACAAGGTACATTCCAACTTGAAACGGTGTGGAACTTTGATGACACGAAAAAACATGACTTACAATCGTAATGTGTAATTTGAATTCTGTTTTAAAGTTACGTAAACTAGGTTAAGGACACATTTAAGGAACATACACACTTGAACGGGTGCTTAAAGAGACACAGAGTATGTTGATAGGATCACATATGTCAAATTTTGAAATCGATGTTATTACATCGGGAACCACTAACTGTTACTGAAAATAACAAGTTAAAGGTCAATCAGTACATTAGAGCGAAACTAGATTAGTGTTTGCGGGAAACCGCAAAAACAGAGCAGCCCCGAAACTTGGGGTTTCGCCTTACCCTGTTCCGCCTTCTACAAGCCTCACCATATTGGGCATTTTCTTGTGAACTTGACCTTTGACCTTCAAGGTTACACGATCAATGAACACTCTTTTTTGAGTATAAGAATATTCTATTGATTAAAAGTGTTCATAGTTAAAATAAAGCATTTCCGCAAAACCATGCTAAAGTCGTGACCTTGCTGTGACCTTGACCTTGGACAGATTGTAGCGAAAACCTTTTCAATTTTTTTTACTCTTCCAAGGATGATACATACCAAGTTAGAGCTTCATAGCACACAAACTTTTCAAGTTATCGCGAATTTTTTTAGTGATTTTATAGCTCGTGACCTTGACCTTTGACCTTGAAATGACATGTCAAAATCGTTCCCCCGAGGTATAAGCAGTAAGTTATGAGTACAAGTTCTGGAAAGCTTAGTAGAAAAAAGTTATAGCCATTAGTATGTGCGTGGCTGACGCGGCGGCGGCGGACGCGGCGGCGGCGGCGGAAACTACACAAAACCTGATAGCAGCCCCGTCCTCAGACGAGGCTGCTAAATACGGCCATTCAAAGTCGGGATTTTGATCGAAAACCGGACTATATGGCTCGAGTGGCGCGCGCAAATTCGCCAAACGTAATTTTGAAACCTTGTCATAAGCTGACAGGAAGATATATTCGATTCGATAGTGTTTATTAGGTATTGTAACTATTAGGTAGGTTAATTGGATGCATAATTTCGAATATTAAACGTATTTGAGATGTTTTCTCGATTTTTTTCATAAAATCAAGCATTTAAGAGATATTATGCATAAATGGATATATTTGCAAGTCCAATGATGAGATATGAACTTCAATCAGCATAATAGATATTTTGTAGCTTATCAAAACCAAATAAAATTTTAAGAAAGATACTCTGTGTCACTTTAAAGGGACAAACATTTTTGGGGGAAATAATATTATAGAATAATCAACAGAAAGTACCTCTGCTTGTATCAATCCTCTTTAAGTGGTAGAGTTGTTGCTCTGTAACATCACAGGTTCGACCTCTACTATCGCTATTTATAGCACTTAGTATGGTGGAAACTGAACCATACAACACTCATTTATAGCACCGGCGGGCATTGTAAAATTGAATCACACTACACTCATTTAGCACCGGCGGGCATTGTAAAACTGAATCATACAACACTCATTTTTAGCACTGGTGGGCATTGTAAAACTGAATCACACTACACTTATATAGCACCGGCGGGCATTGTAAAACTGAATCATACAACACTCATTTATAGCACCAGCGGGCATTGTAAAACTGAATCATACAACACTCATTTTTAGCACTGGTGGGCATTGTAAAACTGAATCACACTACACTTATATAGCACCGGCGGGCATTGT
Organism: Steromphala cineraria; assembly: GCA_916613615.1. Lineage (NCBI taxonomy): Eukaryota > Metazoa > Mollusca > Gastropoda > Trochida > Trochidae > Steromphala > Steromphala cineraria. The sequence goes on from OU744737.1 coordinate 20,119,719, forward strand.
AAAACTGAATCATACAACACTCATTTATAGCACCAGCGGGCATTGTAAAACTGAACCATACAACAGTCATTTATAGCACCGGCGGGCATTGTAAAATTGAATCACACTACACTCATATAGCACCGGCGGGCATTGTAAAACTGAATCATACAACACTAATTTTTAGCACTGGTGGGCATTGTAAAACTGAATCACACTACACTTATATAGCAGCGGCGGGCATTGTAAAACTGAATCATACAACACTCATTTATAGCACCGGCGGGCATTGTAAAACTGAATCATACTGGACTCATATATAGCACTGGAGGGCATTTTAAAACTGAATCCCAAAGAGACCTCATCTTGAAACCAATGTGTCATGCCTTTCTACGTTATCAAGACCTCTTGTTTATGGGACAGTATTTCATCAGTTGGATCGGATGAAATGTTAAAGCTTTGTTTTCATGGTTAATGCATTTGTGCTCAAAAATGTTGACAAGAGTCGTTTTTAGGGGGAATATAAGGTGATGTCAGGAAAATGAAAATAAATGGTTCCAATTGAAAGACAATGTATTAAAAGTAAATGGAGCAGTAATAAATCAAATATGTAATGTAAAGTTAAGCCATGCGATTCCTTTTCTTACAAAAAATGAATTAAAGGTGTTCACACAAAAATGGCTGCCAATGGATTTTATGTGAATCTTTATAATTTGTTCTCTGTTTATGGATGATTGTTTTGTGTAATGAAATTTTTGACACTTTCAAAGAATTACATCAAGTATTAACTAACAATTATCAGTGAAAAATTGAAATAATAAAATTGTCAAAAAACGTGCTATTTGCGCTGTAAACTATGACATGACATCTAGAACAGAGTCTAAAAGAATTTCGAGCTTTATAAAACAAGACTGGATAAGTGCTACAGTGATTTTCAGGGATGTACATTCTATGTTTTCTGACTTCCACATACTGAAACATTATTATGATAATATTAACTCAAAACATCTCATACATTCATCCAAAATGTGAGAAAAAAAGTATTTAAAATCCAAAAGTAGCCCATAATGTATGTTTGTGTCGTTGGGTATAATTTATATATATACCCGTTATATAACGTTTCAAACACTTACGAGTTATATCTTATCCTGTTCTTTCTATCGATTAGTTTCGAGAATTAAGTTTAACAAATTGACGGTCATCAGTGTTCAGTTTTCGAATAGAATAGAATACAGATGTAACTGAACTGATGAGGCCTATTTGGAAATTGTTCAGTGACATCAAGTACGCCTTGGTGAAATGACATCGTTCAATATTAAGGCATATATTGACTTCAACTTCATTTGGGCGGTCAGCTGTGGACTCACCCTACTAGTCCCATCCTCGAAAATCCAGGGCTTTCGTTAATGCAGTGTAGATTTATCGGCACGAAAGCGCTGGATTAACGAGGAAGAACCTGTCCAGACTTGTACCGAACAGCATTAAAGCGTCACCTGTGATTAATTGTAGCTTTTCTCGTTTCTACAAACCAATCATCAATTCCTGAACAGACAATGAAGACAGAACGCAAAGAAGCCTTATGCGGTCAACGGTTGAGTGAATTATTGATATACTTAGTGGAAGATGTACATAGATTTTGCTCACTGGTGAGCAGAGCAAAAACGTTTGATCTCTCCAGCTTCACATTCCTTCTACTGGCGAGCGGAGCCACAGACCATAAACCACTTGTCAACCTGTCATAGCTTGTTACCAGATGGCTCTTTCACTGATAGTGGACCCCTGAATCTAAACATTTTGTTTAGGAAATTTAATAGACTAGCTCCTAGTCCACTTTACGACACTGTATACTATAGTTTCATGGGCGTGATTTTCAGATGATTCAGAGGGTTTCATGGTTTTCTTAATTAACAGAAATCCATTCTAAGTATGAAAAAATATTAAGAACAGAAACAAATTGATAAAAAAAATCACCAAATGCGTTAAACTACTAGCGCTTTTTGGTCACTAAAACAAGCCTTTTATTATTGCAAATTTGAAAAGAATGCATTTCCAAGTAAAGGACAAGATCCTTCAACATGCCACAGAAACTATTTCATAAAATTACTTCTATTCAGCAGAATGAAGTCAAGATCTCTACCCTATCTTCTTGTCTTGTGATTTGTTACAGGTAGGATAATAGCAATGCAATGAAATATACAAATCATGGAAGTCAACATGAACATGTTTGTGACAAAGCCTCAGCAAGTCTAATCTGTCCCACGGCTGGGTTAGAGAGAGGGAGTTGACAAGTCTGGTATGACGGACGGAGAGCGGGCTTGGGCTGAGGGCAGCAGAGTTGATCTTAAGGTGGGTTTACATGCCGCACATTTACCCCCGAGGGTAAATTTGCCCCCAGGGGCAAAAGTCAAAAATTGCATTGCGTTTATATGAAATGAAATTGTAATACCTAGGGGCATAATTTTCTCTTCATATATTGACTTTTATAAGGATATTCAGTTTTGCCCCCTGGGGTATACAAAGTAAAGTGTTTACATGACAGGTTTGCCCCCAGGGGTATTTATACCCCCGAGGGTATCTGATTTGCCCTACCTCCAGACCAGGGGCAAATATTTCGCACTTTGCCCCCGGGGATAAGTATACCCCTCTTATAAATTGCGTTTACATGACTAAATTTACCCCCCTGGGGCAAAAAATTTCCTTTACCCCCGGGGGTAACCGCACATATAAACGGGGAGAGATAATGAGTATCATTTTACACCCCAAAAACACATCTTCCACAAAGTAGATAAGACAAGATCTTAGTCTGGTCAAGGCATGTTGACCGTCAATGCAAATGTGTTGATCAATAGTTCATTTTTTGAAGGATAATCCTTTGAAAGCACTGGTGCATTTCAAAACGCCTACCGTCAGAACAGAAATAATTACACCTGAAATTTATCTAAGATATAAAAGGGAGGGATGTTAGAAGGAAGAGGGTTAAAACCCGATTGTTTCAAGTTGCCGACTTTTTACAACTATTTACAATCTCTCAAAGATAACGATCGTAGCACAAGGGGTTTTATATGGATCGCGTGGCTTACAAACTAAATAATCCAAGGAGGCCTGGAGCTACGTCCCCGGTATATCACCCTTGTACACAAAGTACATCGTCGATAATCTAAAGTCAACGTTCCGATATACTCCAACAGAGTATTGGATGTTCACAAATTTTCGCTTTTCATTTGCTTTTATTAAACGGCGGGACCAGCGAAGTCAATTAATTAAAGTCCCACCATCATACTTAAATGCAGTTCGTGATGAAATTTAGCTATTGTGAAAAAAAATACATCAATCGGTAGAAAAATCGTTCGTTGATATCATATTTACATGTTTTTATCAACAATAACATTCTTAATTCGACGTCCAAAGTACAGAACCCTCTGCAAAAGTGTCTCAGGATTTAACGAACCCGCTTTCTGTGATGTCATTGGCATGTAATATGTTTAACCTAATCTTGTGTCTACGAAAACTCGAGCTCAGTAAAGATATCTTAACTTCCGAAGAGCATATATTTTAAATAATCTGGAATTAAAATAAATTGAACCAATATCTTAAAAAATCGTGCGTTAGCGCCTTTAATGGGACAGAAACAATTATTTTTTAAATTTCATATTTTCATATTTTCTCTGATAATTGAACATTAATGATAAATGTATTATTTTGAAAATTTTCCGAACATCACCTTACATTCCCCCTAAAAATGTGCTACTGGCCCTTTAAATACATTGTCTTTCAATTGGGAGCATTTATTTTAATTTTTCCGGACATCCCCTTATATTTCCCCTAAAACGTGCTACTGCCCCTTTAAAGGGGCAGTAGCACGTTTTTAGGGGGAATATAAGGTGATGTCGGGAAAATGAAAATTAATGGTTCCAATTGAAAAACAATGTATTTAAACTAAATGGAGTAGTAATAATTCAAATATATAACGTAAAGGTTAGCCATGCGATTCCTTTTCTTACACAAAATGAATTATAGGTGTTCACAAAAAAATGGCCGCCAATGGATTTTGTGTGAATCTTCATACTTTGTCCTTTGACTATGGATGATTGGCTTGTGTAATGACATTTTTGACACTGTCAAAATAGTACATTTAGCATTAACTAACAATTATCAGTGAAAACTTTAAAATATAAAATTATCAAAAAACGTGCTACTGCCCCTTTAAATACATTGTCTTTCAATTGGGAGCATTTATTTTCATTTTTCCGGACATCCCCTTATATTTCCCCTAAAACGTGCTACTGCCCCTTTAAATACATTGTCTTTCAATTGGGAGCATTTATTTTCATTTTCCGGACATCTCCTTATATTTCCCCTAAAACGTGCTACTGTCCCTATATATACATTGTCTTTCAATTGGGAGCATTTATTTTCATTTTCGGAAATGCCCTTTTATTTCCCCTAAAACGTGCTAATGTCGCTAAAAGCGTTGAACAAATATTTAAAAAACGTGCGTGTGTGCCTTTAACTACACGAGTAATACCGGTCGATGAAATGCACGCCGATCGGATTGTCACGCTAAGATTTGAATTTTAGGGAAGTAAGCGACGAATGGCTACAGTCGGTAAGTTGACCGGTCTCGATCTGTTACCCTATGATAGACTAACACGCAGTTCCTTCAAACAATTTTCCTTATATTATAGAAATTGTATCTGTAAGGAAGTCAATTTCTTCAAAAATAGAACTTATATCTAAAATGGAGTCAATTTCTTTAAATAATAGAACTTATATCTAAAATGGAGTCAATTTCTTTGAATTATAGCCCTTCTATCTAAAAACGATGTCAATTTCTTTGAAATATAGAACTTTAATTTTAGTCGGAATCTTAGGGGAAATATGAGAATATTTTCTTTCAAGGGGGTATTTCCGGCCAAGGGCGAATTCAAGGTAAAATGTACTAAACTATATATTGTGTTAGACTACATCCCTTTACCCATGTTCAGTTAAATATGTTGCTAACAAATTGTCATTGAAAGTAAACAATTCTTGACATAGTGTTAAACTTGCCACAGACCTATTACCGTGACATGGTCTCGTTTGTCGTGGAGTGTTAACCCTAACGCCGCCATTGTCAACTAAATGGGCAACAATAGAACTTGAAACATGCGGAGTCAAGTACTGAATGTTTGCAATCGAGGCTGCCTTTCCAAGCTGTTAAATGATTTATGTGATAGGAGTTGTTATGTTTTCAGATTGATAACATCCACGCAGTGAGTATAGATTTTCAGTGTAGATATCAGTTACTTAAATGTCGGCTAGGTCAGATACAAGCCGCTGTGCATGTCAATATGTAGACTATAATATGCTGTCTCTGAAACATAATTAAATATAACGATTATTTTGTTTATAACGGAATACGAGAATCTGACGAAATTGCAGTTTCTGTTTAGATTGTAGTTCATACATTCATTTCGAGATCGTTATTTAGGACAAAATACTATGAACTACAGCCTGGTGGTTTAAGTTAGCAATACCTTTCTGTACCTTGTGCTTGATGAACAAAGCATTGCCGAACCTACCGTAAATCCTTGAATAAAAGTCCGGCGAATGATATTTCAAATACTGGTTATTCTGATCTTTCAAGACATGCGATTTTATCGAAGCCATCACAGATGTTTCATTCGTTTAAAGAACTGAAAAATTCCTAAGGAATAAAAATTATACATGAATATTATAATAGAAGGTTTTAATTTAGGGAAAACGTCAATTAAATATCTTAATTGTTAATTATTCAGTGTTTAAAATTCCGTCCCGCATAAGGTTAGCCATCTCTTTTTCCCTAACTGAAACTCTACCGTATATACTTGAATAATCGCTTACCTTGTCAATTTCGCTTGCCTTGAATAATTGTAATATGTTGTCCCTGGTTAAATTAAAACAATCGTGTCTTTAAGAATCGCAGGGTTAAATTCAGAAAACCTGCTTATATCTTATTTTCACACAATCTAAAACATGCTTAATGCGACCTTAAAGAGGGTGAATATAAGGTGATGTCAAGAAAACGAAAATGAATGGTTCCAATTGAAAGACAAAATATTTAAACTAAATAAAGCAGTAATAAATCAAATAAACTATGTTCAGACATGCGATTCCTTTTTCTTACACAAAATGAATTAAAGGTGTTCACACAAAAATAGCCGCCAAAGGACTTTATGTTAATCTATATAATATGTTCTTTGACTATGGAAGTTCGGTTTGATTAATGAGTTTTTTGACACTTTCAAAATAATACAATTAGTATTAACGTACAATAATCAGTGAAAACTGAAAATTTTAAATTTTCAAAAAACGTGCTACTGCCCCTTTAACCCTCTCCTGACTGCAGGCCGCACCTGCGGCCCAGACTTTAATTACTAATTGACACGTCATTGAAATTTGACCCTTTGACATACAAACGACAAACGTGTGTGACGAAGTTCCATAAATGTTGACAAAGTTTATATTTTGTGAATCACAAATCAATAGCCTTTCTCGTGGTGAAATAATTATAATGATAAAGTTTTCCGTTATCAAGAAGTGACAAATTAAAAATATCGAATGTATTTTCAATTAGAAAAGTGACGTGCAGGTGCGTGTTTTTCTTACTAACAGCGAATTCACCTATCTTGTTGAATGTGGCAAAGTTCGTTTCAAAGTGCTTTTAACATACTCAAGTATTCCATGTTCTGCATTAAAGGGACAGTAGCGCGTTTTTTGATAATTTTATCTTCTAAATATTTCACTGATAATTGTAAGCTAATGCTTAATGTATTAATTTGACAGTGTCAAAAATCACATTACACAAGCCAATCATCCATAGTCGGAGGACAAAGTATGGAGATTCACATAAAATCCATTGGCGGCCATTTCGTGTGAACACCTTTACTCATTTTGTGTAAGAAAAAGGATTCGCATGGCTAAAGTTTACGTTATATATTTGAATTAGTACTGCTTCATTTAGTTTAAATACTTTGTCTTCAATTTGAAACATTAATTTTCATTTTCCTGACATCACCTTATATTCCCCATAAAAAACGTGCTACTGTCCCTTTAAAGCCTATATTAAGGCCTTTTGATAATCGCAATTAGGAATTTCCGAAAAGGGGGTTTTGAATGATTTCCCCTTCAATAATCGCTGGGGCATATAGGTTCTTGAGATCATTCGAATACAATGAAAGATTAGTTCGAGATTTATATTCACTAATGATGTTAATTATTTGTAGAGGTACATTCATCTGTCATATTCATAATCTTTCACTGAACCTGAACCGAAACTATTAACTGTTGGCGAGCTATGAGCGTCTACATGGTTCAGTTGCGAATGTTTCTAAGTGACCATTATGTACTTGAATATAGGGTCACATCTATGTGTTTTCATTTAAGCATCAATAAAAATAGGGCCACACGTTAATAATTTCTTTAGTCAGAATTTGACCCGGTTTTTTTCATTGGCTTATTTGGGTTCTCTTTACAGGAATTGAATGGAGAGACTACTTCGATAAATCGACCGCATATTTTACATCTTTTGAAAAGGATCGGCCTCTGCAGTATTTGGATTTTGGACTTCATATTCCAAGCTTGAAAGTTATATCAGAAAGAAACTGTAAGTACACTTTAAACCGAGGAAATGTGATGTAGTAGACGTTACATGAATCTAATCAAATGTGATGACGTCACTTATGTTTAAAAAGTTGATTATTTTAAAAAGTCAACTGCTCTTTGACTGTCTCGGTCATGTCTGTGTTACGTTGTGTTTTATTCTTAACAAAACAGAGTCTACTCATTGGCCATTTTTTCTGAATGACAAATCTTAAAGGTTTCAAATATGACAGTCTAAGTAAACCTAGCCTCACTGCTATACTGAGTCTAGAAAGGCTTGGTGGGAGTCGCGTCAGCTCAAGTGACCAAGTTGACCAATCAGAACTCAGCTTACCAAGCCACAATAGTCTGCCTTCGCACGTATAACGTTGGAGGGTCATAGGTCGCAGAAAGGTCGACTGACGCGACCCTCAACCAGACCTTTCTTGACTCAGTATAGCAGTGTAACGGATAATAGTGAGGCTAGGTTTACTTAGACTGCAAATATGATAACCAAAATTATGTTAGTTAGAGAATCGATATTCCAACATGCAACTCCCCAATTGTATACGCCGCGCTTTTTTTTATCTATGCATCGAAGTAAAAGGTATAATAAAGCCTTTCTACATTTCAGAAGTCATATCGAGTTAATCGGAGAGAGAAAACGTTTTGGGCCATCAACTAAAATGGAGGAACCTTTAACGAATACCAACAGTTCGGCAAAAGAGGTATCGACAAAGTCCCCGGATGAGGAAAGGGAGACAACTCGCAAGTCAGGCTACTGGAAAAGATTTGCATATACCTTGTGTCTTCTCTTCGGAAACTTTATGTCGGTACGGATATCTTTTTGTAAAAAGTACTTATATTAAAGAAGCAGTAGCACGTTTTAGGGAGAATAAAATGTGATGTCAGAAAAATATATAGTTCCAATTGAAAGACAATGTATTTGAACTAAGTGAGCAGAAATATATAATCAGGCATGCGATTCCCTTTTCTAACACAAATGAATTAAAGGTGTTCACACTAAAATGGCCCCAATGGACTTTATGTGAATCTTTATAATGTGTTCTCTTGCTATGGATGATTGGATTGTGCAATGAGATTTTTGACACTTTCAAAATAATACATATAGTCAGATCTTTCATTTGTACCATCACATGTCACAAAAAAGTGTTTACAAGTTGTTGTTTTTTTAAATTATCCACTAGGGACTACTTTGTCTCTGAATTGCTTCCGGGTTGTGGTAAAAGTTAGTCAATGTAATTGTGGGCTATGTCAACATATGGACTTTCAAACACCACTGTATTTCTCAGTAAGGGAGTGGTAAATGGACACCTAGCTCGCGCTCCCAACATAGGAGTTTCTAACACCCCTGTATCTCTTCACCAGGGCTGGTTCAATGGTCCACTGACAAGACTAACTTAGTGTTCCTTGTATGATATTGTTTTAACAACACTTTACTTATCCACCAGGGCCTCATTTCACAAAGCAACCTTAACAAAAGATTACCTTACTCCTATTCTTTAACATTGCACTACGGTTACCTTAAAGACTTAAGATCAACTAAGAGCTGTGTTAAATGAGGTCCTGGACTGGATAAAGGGTTACCTAGCACTCGTTCCCTCTATAGAAACTTCTTAACACCACTGTATCTCTACGTCAGGGCTGGGTCAACATTCGGCTAGCACGCGTTCCAAATATAGGAACTTTTAACACCACTGTTCTTCTCCACCAGAGCTGGATCAACATTCGGCTAGCACACGTTCCACTTAAGAAACTATTTTAACGACAATGTACTTTTCCTCCAGGGTTGGATCAACGGTCAGCGCGGCCCCTCCCTCCTTGACCTCCAGCAGATCACGGGTTCGGACATGTCCAAGGGCTCAGCCTTCTTCACCGCGGCCGCCACCGGATCAGTTGTCGGGGCTGTAGCTGGGGGAGCCATATACGACCGCTTCAACAAGTACATGTCTCTCTTCATCTCTATGGCGGGACATGGGATCACTGTGGCTGTTATACCGCTCTGTACCCAGTATTGGCTTATGGTCACCATGTTTGTGGCTCACGAGTTCTTCCTTGGGATCTTCAAAACGGGTTAGTATTATTTTTTAGACATTTTACGAGCGCTTCAATGAGAAAAAGTCTTTCTTCATGGCGGGTCACGGGGTGACTGAAGCTTGCATACCACTCTGCCCACAGTATTGGCTTATTATCACCATGTTTGTGGCTCATAAGTTCTTCCTTTGGAACTTCAAAACGGGTTGGTATTATTTTCAGAATTTTACGAGTTCTTCAATAAGGATAAGTCTTTCTTCATGTCGGGTCAAGGGGTCACTTAATCTGTCAGCGGGTGAGTATTTCAGATATTCTACGAACGCTTATACCAAATTCCAAATGGTAAACCAGGATCATGGCCCATGGAAATTTCAAAATTGGTAATTCGAAGATTGTAGGTATTTTACGAGCACTTGCTACAGCTTCAATGGGTAGAATAGCTTGTGGTTCATAAGTTGTTGTTGATTTTGTTTTTTTATTTGTTCCAATTGGTTACAAGGTCAGTGCATATGTAAAATTAATAATAGACAGAGTAAATGTATTATAACATTTATGTACTTTTCAATTTCATTGTTGCTCTGCGATATAAAATTTTCCACTAGGAATATGTGGTTCATAAGTTCATGGTCACGATTTCTTTTTATGAAGTTATATGTATGTTGTAAATATCATTTTCCGATTTATATGTTATATATGCAAATTAGACTATGTGTTCGTACATCGAAATTGAATTGAATTGAGATAACATCATCACGGTTTTGTTTCTGTCGTGTACGCTAATCACAAATTGCATGATATCTCCACTAAGATATGGAGGTTATGAACAATCTAAAGGGATAATATCGTAGATACTTTTAGTGTATGTGTTGCTAGTCTTGAAGATCAATCACCGTTCAATCAGATCGAACCTACCACTCGTACATAGTTGCATTGCTAATCTGAATATTGTTTCATTGTGGCCGTTTGGGCTAGTAAAGATTGTATCTTTGGCCCTTTCATTGAAGTATATGATAATAGTTTGTCCGACCATGCCAAGCAATAGAATACAGCTCATATATTGTTAACAAATTGCGCATATAATGCATCAATGGCAATAAATGTACTTTATCGTCATTATTACACGATTTTTTTTTACCCACCAAAAACATTTTTTTTCTTAAAAAATTCGCCCATGAATCAATGCGGTCCTTGCTGAAGATGTCATAACACACTTAGTTAACATGTTAAGGGCCATTCGTGCAGATCCTAAGGTCTAATTCTGCATACGGTGAACTTCGCCTACGGTCAAGTTAGTATGACTTTGCCGACACTTGAATGGATCAATCTAGTGATGTTAATTATGTAATGGATTAAGTAACTATGGATAGCGCTTTTGTTTAGATTATTTCAGAGATCAAGTAAATATCACCTCTTTTGCAGTAAAGGTGCGGGCGACGCGTTTGGTCTTGATAAAGTTATTGTTAAAACGTACAAATAAACAATTGATATAACTTAATTTCACCAAAAAAATGTTTCTCTTTCAGGCGCCAATGTGGAACTAATACGGGTCTGGGGAGTTGAAAGTAAACCATACATGCAAGCTCTTCATTTCCTTTGGTCGCTTGGGGGAATTATCTCCCCTTTCGTCCTTGAACCTTTCCTGTCCGTGAAGACCCTAGTAAACTGCAGCAGTTCAATCAACGGAACTTTGAATGTGACTTTTCTACCTGGGCGAGAAAACACAACAAACTGCCCTGAAGTTTTTACAGAGTCGCGTATATTTTGGGCCTTTCTAATGACAGGCATTTTAACAGTTTTATCATCCCTACCATTCTTCATGGTGGGGTTATACGCCAAGTCGGAGAAACATGAAGAAATTGCAAAAACATTATCAAGTAAAAGACAAGGGAAATCACTCTCGACGAAGCTCCTTGTCCTGACACTAGGGGCGCTGGCTATATTTTATTTCTTCCTCGACGAAGTGGAAGACTCCTCCGTGTCATTTCTTGCAGCTTACGTCGTTAAACAACTCGACTGGACCAAAGTCAAAGCAGCCCGGATAACATCAACCTTCTGGGGTCTATACGCATTCGGACGTCTCGCCGCCATTTTTTTCATCCGCTACGTGTCTCATACGAAAATATGTGGTCTCTTCTTTGTTCTGCTCGTGATCTCACAGGTCGCCATGACCTTATCAGGATACTTCCAATCGGAAGTTGGAATCTGGATCACGACATGCGCAGTAGGATTCTCAATCTCCATCAGCTTCCCCGCCATGTTGACCTGGATTGAGAAGGACTTTGTGCAGCTCTCTGGGAAGATCATGTCCGTCATCTTCATCGCTGTCGGGTTCGGAGGAATGGTGAACCCGCTCATCATCGGTCCTCTAATGGAGGAATACAGTCCTCTGTGGTACAACTATGTCCTCACCACGGAGAGTGTCCTCCTCCTGATCAGCTTCCTCGGGCTCGTGGTCCTTGTGAAGAAGGTCCTCAGTAGGTTCCACAGGGCTCAGGCGGAAGAGGAAGAGGTTGAGAAAGATATCACAAGCCTGAAGCCAGAGGATTAGAGGCACTGTAGAATTTTGTAATGGAAATAAGGGATGTTTATGGAGAGACAAATATTGCCAATTGCAAAAAGGAATATTTTTTGTCATAAAGTCGTCAACAAGGTCTTCAGCAGAGCTCAGAATCAAGCTTAAGATCTCACAAATAAGAAGCGAGAGCATTTAAGATACTGTAGCATATATTGATAGAAACAAGCTATGTACAAGTGGAGGTCAACTTTGTCAGTTGATAAAATAATATACTTTTTGTCAAGTAAGGTATCCGGTAGAACTCCCACGGAGGTGGTGATGGAGAAAAATGTCAGATAACAGAAGCAGAGGATAAGAGACACTGTTGCACTTGCAAGAGGATTAAAGGCACTGTAGAACTTTCTAATGATAAGAAGGGATGTTTAAGTGGAGACAACAATCGCCAATTGCGATAAAGAAATTCATTAATAATTTATCAAAAATTTATCTCAGAATAACTCAGGCGGAGGTGGTTGTGGAGAAAGAGCTCAGGAGTATGACACCTAAGCATAAAGCCATCAGTATTAATATGGGTTCTCATCTCCTAAGTCCTTACGCCAGTGAGCGGGCGCTCGAATAACATAGGGGCGTGTATTAGAAGATAGATGGTTATGTCATGATAAGGACAATGTGAAGTGAAAAGCCAAATGAGAAAAGAGACTTCCTGGTTGAGATAACCTCTGAAGTTTTTATGGATGTCATAAAACATTTTTTTATTCAGAGCGGGATGATTTTTAATATGGCGGCGGACAATTGACAATAAAACACTGTTTAATCATACGTCCGGAGGGTTAATCAGGTCAGCGGGAGATAAGAAGCAAAGAAACAAATATGGACGGCCTCAGAGTAGTGTTGCACCAAAGTGCTGATAACGAGAGTTTTAATTTGAAAGAATAGATTAGTCAACAGGACAGTCAGGAAGCCCCTTTGTATGTTCTCGATGGGAAAAGATCTCAGAAATCTCACATTTTGCTCACATGCTCATCAATTTTAGCGATCAGTTAGTTCGACAGGATATATCAAAAGAGTTGGAGAAGGATCTCACAATATCAGAAGCAATAGGGTTAAAGGCACTTTAGCACGGTTTCAATGGAAATAAAGGTATATTTAAAAGGACAGTCCTATCGGGTATTTTTTTTGTTGAAACGAAATTCAAGATGACATTCCAGGTTGTATATTTATGTTATTAGAAGATGATCATAACACCACCCAGTTGAGAAATGGCAACATGGGTAACATTTTGGTTGATTTGGACTTACAAACCTTTAGAGAGCACAGTCGGCACTTTCAATGAAGACAAGAATTGCATGTTATGAAAAAATCCTTTGAATAATAAATTAGTAAAAAAGTTCACCAATAAGTTCAATAGATTAAAGTGACACAGAGTATCTTTCTTAAAAATTTATTTGATTTTGATAAGCTACAAAATATCTAATATGCTGATTGAAGTTCATATCTCATCACTGGACTTGCAAATATATCCATTAATGCATAATATCTCTAACATGCTTGATTTTATGGAAACATCAAGAAAACATCTCAAAAACGTTTAATATTCGAAATTATGCATCCAATTAATCTACCTATTAGTTACAATAACTAATAAAAACTATCGAATCGAATATATCTTCCTGTCAGCTTATGACAAGGTTTCAAAATTACGTTTGGCGAATTTGCGCGCGCCACTCGAGCCACATTGTCCGGTTTCCGATCAAGATCAAGACTTTGAATGGCCTTATTTTCGCTCTTATGTACTTATTGACCTTTAACTTGTTATTTTCAGTAACTATTAGTGGATTTCAAAATTTGACATATGTGATCCTATCAACATACTCTGTGTCTCTTAATGGAAGAGGATACGATGGAAAAAAGATCATGCAAGTCACAAGCAAGAGGATTGATATCCTGCTACATCAGCATATATTTCTCCTTGCTATGCTCCAACTGATACCCTAATATCCATCGAAACAAAACCCTCGTTTCCACGTGCGCTCGTGTTGTCATTTCAAATTGCTTTGCAACCGTTGCCAACAGGTATCAATTTGAAATGACACACTGGCGAACGTGGAAATTTACCAATGAGAGGCGTTTTCTATTTCCGATTCATTCACGGCAGTGTGTTTGAATTACGGACATTGTCGTTATTTTCCCGCAGTCGTCCAGGCATTTGTTCAAAGATAGGGGTGGTGTTAATGCAAAGGTCAGTGGTCAAAAGTTGGATGGAACTCGAAAAATTGGGCGTGATGTTCAGCAAGTAAAAAGATTGATCTTCGATCACAATGCATTGTTTTGCGATAAAATTTAGTATTAATTGCACCGCACCGCAAATAGTCGATGTGTCCTGTTTTCGATCAGGTTATAGCGACTGGAGTGTCCCCTTGTGTTTTCTATATACTATATCGAGAATTACACTAAAATCTTTATTTCTAGGCCGATTTCGTTCAAATTTGAAACGTAGCTTCATCTAAACATATGAAAACGATATATGTGTGCAAAAAAAATATTTTTATCATATTGTTCACTACGAGATTCGAACCACTATGCTCCCAGATTTGCGAAACGAGGGTTTTGCCATGATGGATATCAGGGTATAAGTTGGAGCATTACGCGGAAACATATAGGCTGATGTAGCAGGAAGGAGGATTGAGGGAATATCTTTATAAAATATATACTCCCAGGCAAAAGAAACAATACCATATAAAACTCAAGATAGGTAATACCACGAGCGACAAGCACGACTGAAACAGGGTCCTTCATAAGCTTGTAGTCAAATGAACTAAGTTATGAACTTGAAAACAATATCTGTTTACGTTTCCGAAAAATCACGCCTTCTAAGAAATGTCGTTTTAAAATCTAGACCAAATGCTAGACGTGTCTGCCTGATATAGACATCTTTAGGAATTTAAATTCGGAAAGATGTCTATATCAGGCAGACACGTCTAGCATGAACCTCTCGTGCTGCACGTGCCATGTGCTGCACGTGCTCTCCGTTGATATGTTATCCAATGCAATAACTAAAACATTAGCAATCGATAAACAAAATCATCATGTAATTCTAACTGGCAAGTTATTTCGGCTAGATATCAACAATTCACAGGTTCTATTCCATGTTTCGATTCATACATTTATCAATGTCTCATGTTTTGTTTTGCTTGATACGAGTGTATTTTGTTGGTTTTTAGGAAGATATAAGGTGATGTTAGGAAAATGAAAATAAATGGTTCCATTTGAAAGACAATGTATTTAAACTAAATGGAGCAGTAATAATTCAAATATATAACGTAAAGTTTAGCCAGGCGATTGCTTTTTCTTACACAAAATGAATTAAAGGTGTTCACATAAAAATGGCCGCCAATGGATTTTAGGTGAATCTTCATACTTTGTCCTCTGACAATGGATAATTGGTTTGTGTTATGAGATTTTCGATACTATCAAAATAATACATTTATCATTAAGAAAAAATTATAAGTGAAAATTTTATAATATAAAATTGTCAAAAAACGTGCTACTGCCCCTTTAAAGGAATAGTACTTCGCACATTTTTAGGGGGAATATAAGGTGATGTTAGGAAAATGAAAATTAATAGTTCCGATTGAAAGACATGTTCAGTGTACTTAAACTAAATGAAGCAGTTATAAATCAAATATATAATGAGAATTTTAGCCATCAATTCCTTTTCTTACACAAAATGAATTAAAGTTGTTCACTCAAAAATTGCCCCGAATGGACTTTATAATTTGTTCTCTGACTATGTATTACTGGTTTGTGCAATGAGATATGTTAACACGATCAAAATAATGCAGTATACATTAACGTACAAGTATCATTGAAAAATTGAAATTTCAAAATTTCAAAAAACGTGCTACTGTCCCTTTAATTCCGCACTGAAATAGTTAAAAACTTAGCGGAATATGGGACATGATAAGGCGATGTCGAACAAGTTCAAGTTGTTCTAAGGTGTTATTTTCGGTGCACATGTTGTCTTAATACTCAAATAATCATTATAACATGACCGATATCTTACAATAAGTCGAGCCAATGTTTATTTAGTATAAGTGAGGGAATTTGGAATTAACGTCGTAAAGATGAACTGAAGTACAAAAAAAGAAAGAGTTAAAGCGGATTTACGCCAAGTTTGCACAGAGGTTTTTAAGTTTATACCTCCATGAACTTAATAAATTTTGAAGTCAATTCTTAATTATTCAATATCTAAAAGACATGTGATGCATTTGATTATCTCATATATCACAATAACATAAATCTCAAATAGTTCAGACGCATATTTTTGTGTCTGGTTATTTTATCTATTTGATATCTTTGTTCAATGTTCAATGTTGGCAGGGTTGAAAAATAAAAACTATACTAACATGACCCCCACCATGTTAAAATGTTGTCAACGTGTAAAGAATGGTTCTCATTTTAGATTTTTACATAAATCTTATCTTTAATGTCGATAAAACAATTGTGTTTTCTCTATATACATATTTTTAAAAAAGATTAAATTAAAATTGGACTTTTTTTAAGCGTTCGACTTCGAAAACGTGAAATATTTCAATTCGAAAATCATATGTGCGATAAAAAAGGCCCGTAGCAAGTGGGGGGCATATTCACGCATAAGCATAAGACCTAGAAAGCAGAAACTTTGTGTATAGGTTCATTGACAAGTGTGGATTATAATCAATAGCTCCGATGACCCCTTATTCATCATCTTCTCCAGAAGCACAAGGTATAGAATGCTGAAATGTTTTCATTAGGTAATGGGGAATCTAAAATGCACATTTTGTGACCCTGTGCAACCACATTGCCGACACCCTCAAGCAAATATGAAATATGAAGCCAATCAAGCTACAGAGTCAAAAGCTCTATTTTTTCTACCTTTGACGGGATTAGAATACGGTTTGAAGTAATAGTGTTATCAGTGACAATTTACTAGACAAAATGACCATTACATGTTGGTATCAATTTTCGCTGTATATGTTATCTGTCTCAATCAGATAAAATTCGTCAAACAATTTGATAGGAACACAATGCTGTCTGAATTATGATAAAATCAATGACAACTTACTGAACATATCAACCATGTACACGAAAATTTGATACAAAAATATGTTTTTACTTTTTAAAACTTTTGAATGGGATAATGGTAGAAGCAGGTGATAGATTTTACATAATACAATTACTGATAAAATTACATATAACATGACAAATAACATATTTCATATCAACATTGTCGATTATTTGACAGAAGTATTTAAATATAAGCTACAAAATACTTACCCAGTACAGTAAAGTCTGTGTGTAACGACGACATGGCTTCATTCTCGTTCTTGTTGGTTCTAGTTGGTAAGTATAGATAAATGTTTTAAAGGGGCAGTAGCACGTTTTTTGATAATTTTATAATGACATAAGTAAAGTAGTATGTGGTCGAATTATTTGAGCTGTCGAATTAATGGAGAAACGACAGTAGTCACAAACTATCAAGCATCAACATCTGAATGACTCATTTTTCAGGGACACTCTGCGCATCCGCCATGGTAAGGAACATTTATTTAATCTGCGTGTATATACAGCGAAAACAATATTGTGACGATGAACACTTAATACTCATTGAACCCAAAATGGTTCTGTTTTAATTAAACAGAGGACTCAGAAAAGGCTGTGTGTTCGACACAAAATGACCACGGATGAAGTAATGATCGATATGTAATTAACATGCCTTTTGGCGTGGATTTCGTGTTTTTGAAAGTAGTTAAGATTTATTACTTAGTTGCCATTTACCAGCCTTTTCATAATTAACTTACGATTAATTTTTGCTGTTAGCTATTAAGGAAAATATATAACATGTAGCAAATATAAACAAAGAACGTTGTTTTAAGTTGAAATGTAAAACATTGTGTTCCTTTATTGGTCATTAACTCTTTCAGGCGGAGGACGGTTACACGAAAAGTCGAAGGTATGAACTTTAACTGTGTTGAGAAAAAATGGGAGAGACGGAAGGGCGAGAGAGATAGAGACAAACAGAAAAATAGATGATCCATTTAACAGTTTAGGTCTTAATTCTGCAATTCTATTTTGACTAAACACACAAACATGAAATGAAAACCCTAAAGAAATAAAGTAAAATGAATCAAGGTAAAGTTATCATTTTGAATATTTCAAAGACTAAATTTTAGTCGAAGATGGAAAGAAATTTTCATTATTTGAATCTTCTTGCGGTGGTATATGCAACATCACAGGGACAGTCTATAGAATAAACTAGGGACATTCCATAAAATATCCCGGAGACATTTTATACAATTCTCAATATAATATATATAAGAGCGAAGGACCTCTCGGGTTTGCTTTCCATCAAAGAATGTCCATTTCCCAAGGTAGCGGCAAAGGGGGAGGGTTTATAGCCGATACCGAGGACAGGGGCATTATTTGACGTAAAGGCCCGAGGGAGAGGTCCTTCTCTTTCTTATATACCGAATGTATCACAAATTATCATTTCTAGATCGCTCTCCTAGCTCTGTCTTAAATGGAAAAGAATCACCCATAAAATCTCGCTTTAATCCTTCAAGTCGTAGGTTTAAGAGAATCTACGAATTCATCTCATTATGTGAAGCCGTTGTGACGCAGTGGTATAATCGTTAGGTCTAACTAGCTCTTGTACATACGTTCGAGTTCGAAACCCTCTATTGCCAAACACATTTGCATAATAGAATTTGACTTTGCGGTTATTTTTTCATACACTTACTTTTATACTTGAGTTAACACCTCAACTTAATGATATGGATATTATTTACAAGAAGGAAATGGGATAAGTGGGCTTTGTAAGCGTTCAAAGCCCTCTTGCCCGGGTAATATCCGGGCGTATAAAGCCCTCCCGTTCACACCTTCCAAGGGGATAAAGACTGACTTAAAAGTGTGTTAACACATTCGGGAGGAATATGATAATAGATATTCCGGAACAGACAAATGGACTTTTAAAATTTGGAAATTTTATTACATGTGTTTGTGCGATATTGTTAAGTGTTTATATATTTCGTGATTTTTTACTTATTTTGTTGGCCTTTTCATCGCTCTATGTGACAGATATAAACCGCTCCCTCAATTTTGTAAATGTTAACATTCGGGGTCGGGGAAACTCTTTTTCCACCGGCCCGCGGGTTTAATTTCCCTTTACCCTCATGTTTATATTTTCAACCAAAACATAGAGAGGGGTTAATATCCTTTACAAAAAGCTAGGAGGCGTATTTTATCCTTCATCTTTCTTTCCAGAGCGCTGAGTGACAAGGACATGAAGGAGCTGACGAAGGTGTATAACATAGTCGATGAACAACATCTGAAAGTGAAAGTTGCCCCCACATGGGTATCCAAAAAAAACATGTATGTACAGCTGACCAACAAAGAAACTCACTCTGTTCAGAAACGCCGAATTGGCATCACAACAAGTATTTGTTCAATTGGCCAATTAAAAAAGATATTCCACTTGCGATGTATCCCCTTCACAAAACAGTTGAATGTAATTTCATGAAAGTTCATACCAAAAGATGTTAAAAGATGGGAGTTGTTACTATATTGATAGACACAAAGCCTTGTAAAGCCTTGCACAGAGGCTGCCGGGTGCTTCGGCACAAAACAAATTTCCAATATGTATCTATGTACTGAGGACAATAAAGTGTTATTATATTATATCATTATGTATTATCATATTAAATATCTGTTTTACTATTTTTGTCTTTATAGTGGAACTGACCCTGAGGCAAGTGCCTACTTCCTGGTTCTCAACAACGTGTGCTCCTCTTGGACCTGGTTCAACAGGGATAGGCTAATGCTGTGGCACGGGGGCAGAGCTAATGTAGGTTATAGAGATTCTCGCCCAAGTGTCTTCTGATATCAAATATATAACAACACAAGTTGATAAAAGTAACAAATATCCGAGGCTTGCTGATGATGCAAAACGTCTGTGATGTCATGTCCCTTCCTAGGAATTATCTCTTGATCTTCCATAAGCGATTTCTCCTGTGGGACACAGTTTTTTATGATAAATAGAGAATCTTACCCAAGTGTCTTCTGATATGAAGTTGATAAAAGTAGCAAATATCTGAGGCTTGCCGAGGATGTTCTTCTTTTAACAACGAGTGTTGATATATTTAATATCAGAAGACACGAGGGTTAGATTCTATTTATCATCCAAAATCATTTTACATCATATTTTGGAAAAATGTACATCTTTAACCACTGGAAAGCTCTAAAACTCCTAAACAAGTGATGTCATAACATTGTTACGACGTCGTGTGATGACGTCATAGTATTGTGATGTCATTGTGTTTGTGATGTTTTAGCATTATGACGTCATTATTGATGATGCAAAATGTCTGTGATGTCATGTCCCTTCCTAGGAGATATCTCTTGATCTTCCATAAGCAATATCTCCTATTTTCCTACACCCAAAATTTGCTAACTGGCAAAAATCATACATATAATAAGTATAATCATTTAAAAGATAAATAGTTGCGTTTGTAAAATTTCCGGGATTCATTGTTATTCAACACCCGCAAATTTAGTTTAAAACCGACGGCGTTAGCCGGAGGTTTTAAACGCTTAAATTTGCGGGTGTTGAATAACAATGAATCCCGGAAATTTTACAAACGCAACTATTTATCGATATTGTAACATGACCGTTAGTTATAAGCATTTTAAGAGCGAACTCTATTTTTGCGTAGGGAACTCTGAGTAGAAAGGATCTAAAGACTGATCCATTATTGTTATAGGTGTTCGCAGCTATAAAGAAGAAGGAATTCCCAGTGTTATAGACATAAAAATAGTGTTCTAATATTGCAAACCAGTTGCACTCATAACGGTGAGATCATATAGCTTCACTGTGAAATTTACGATAGAGAAAACAGTTATATAATTCATGAACCAACAGGAACAAACCCGACTGAACAAATATCTTAAACTCGCCCAGACCATTGTGACGGTGACGCGATCATTATGACGTCATAACCGTTGGCCTTTGTGACGTCGTGCCATGGGAACGGCATTCGAAAGAAACCGGCCGCATGGCTCAAGGCGGCAATTTAGGAGAAACTTAGCCAATTAAGAAAGTTTGGTTACATAAAACTAAAGCAAATAGAAAAGATTCTTTGGCATCTACGGGAATGCGCAAGTTAGAAAATGACAGCAACAACAGTAAAATGTGAATCGGTCACGAATATTGGGAGAATCAGAACATTTTAATGTTGAGGTTGACCAAATAATGTATCCTTTCGCGGTGATTCGCCTCAGCCAATTTGCGGGTGTTCATTGCCATTTAACACTGGCAAATTCTTCAAATCAACCAATCAGAAACGAGTAGTTACCGAAGTCATGTTACAATTAGAAGATAAATAGTTGCGTTTGTAAAATTTCCGGGATTCATTGTTATTCAACACCCGCAAATTTAGTTTAAAACCGACGGCGTTAGCCGGAGGTTTTAAACGCTTAAATTTGCGGGTGTTGAATAACAATGAATCCCGGAAATTTTACAATCGCAACTATTTATCGATATTGTAACATGACCGTTAGTTATAAGCATTTTAAGAGCGAACTCTATTTTTGCGTTGGGAACTTTGAGTTGAAAGGATCTAACGACTGATCCATTATTGTTATAGGTGTTCGCAGCTATAAAGAAGAAGGAATTCCCAGTGTTATAGACATTAAAATAGTGTTCTAATATTGCAAACCAGTTGCACTCATAACGGTGAGATCATATAGTTTTCACTGTGAAATTTACGATAGAGAAAACAGTTATATAATTCATGAACCAACAGGAACAAACCCGACTGAACAAATATCTTAAACTCGCCCAGACCATTGTGACGGTGACGCGATCATTATGACGTCATAGCCGTTGGCCTTTGTGACGTCGTGCCATGGGAACGGCATTCGAAAGAAACCGGCCGCATGGCTCAAGGCGGCAAATTAGGAGAAACTTAGCCAATTAAGAAAGTTTGGTTACATAAAACTAAAGCAAATAGAAAAGGATTTTTGGCATCTACGGGAATGCGCAAGTTAGAAAATGACAGCAACAACAGTAAAATGTGAATCGGTCACGAATATTGGGAGAATCAGAACATTTTAATGTTGAGGTGGACCAAATAATGTATCCTTTCGCGGTGATTCGCCTCAGCCAATTTGCGGTTGTTCATTGCCATTTAACACTGGCAAATTCTTCAAATCAACCAATCAGAAACGAGTATTTACCGAAGTCATGTTACAATTTATGTATGACAGTTGTCACTGAGCGTTATATTATCAACAATACCAGTACCTATGATGCGCCCCATTGGTGAGAATAGTAGGCCCTATAATAATCAAATGATGACTTTAGATCGAAGTTATTGCCGATTATATAGCGTCCAAGGTCCAATATTCGTCTACTGACAACTTTGCCAGTCCTTATGGTGCATCCTGGGTGTCTATCGTGATAAGAGCTTTCAGATGAGGTCATAATGTTTTACCTTGTGACCTTGACCTTGGCAAGCAATTTTCAAAAACTTTAACCTTGGCCTTAACTTGAAATTGAATAGGGATATACCTTTGATATTTCATCTTTGCATCTATCATGATAAGACCTTTCAGATGAGGTCATATCCTATGAACTCGAAACCTTGACCTTAGAGTTAGGGGCATCAGTGTTTCACAAACACAGCTTGTTTTATCATTTAAACTGTAAATAAAGTAGTAGACAAGAAAAAAAACTATGTTGTTCCTTAAAAAAATAAAATTTCATCCAAAATGAATGTAATTTAGTTAACCTGCTAATGCTTTCTTCAGGTAGACATAATCGACCCGAAAGGTGACCTGGTAACGAAGTGTTTGGGAGACAGTCTGAAGTACAAGGGTTGTCGTTACGTAGTTGTCGTCCCAGCCAATCACAAGTCGGATATTATGCCTGTCAGCCATCTTTATTTCTCAGACATCGTAGTGAAAGGAACAGCCCCCTCGTCAGGTAAGAGCAATTTAAATTTTGGTTTTATCAACCTTTGGCACCAAGCTTCTTGCAAAGAGGAGGACTGAAATCAAGTCTAAAAAACCATTGTTATGTAAAATTGCATAGGTTTGTCATGTAAGGTATGCCAGGAGGGGGTTGCTTAATGTTTTTTTAGTTAAAAGCACCGTTAGGGGGCGCTTATAGGGAAAAGGCGCTTAATACGTCGAATACGGTACACATAAAACATATCGCGTACAAGTTAAGAGAAAGTGCTTATTGATATAAATCATCTCGCTCAAATCATGAAAAAGGTGATAATCGTGTTTGAAGCCATTCCTTCCCCACTGAGGTAGTTCAAGTCATCATGACCAACCTTTGTTCCAATTCCAATTAGCCCAGTTAACTCCCGGGAGTTTTTCTAAAAGGAAACAATAGGCGCCACAAATCATTTGACAAATTCCAGTAAATGAAATACACTTAGAAAAGTTGTTATCACAGAGTCCTCCCTACGATTCCGTAGCCTAAGTAAACCTAGCTTCAATATTATCCGTTTCACTTCTATAATGAGTCTAGAAATGTCTAGTAGAGGGTTGCGTCAGCTGACCTTTCTGCGACCTATGACCCTCCAACGTTATAAGTGCGAAAGCAGACTATTGTGGCTTGGTAAGCTGAGTTCTGATTGGTCAATTCGCTACGTGGGTTGACGCGACTCTCTACTAGACCTTTCTAGACTTAGTATAGGAGTGAAACGGATAATATTGAGGCTAGGTTTACTTAGACTGATGATTCCGTAGCCTAAAGGATGATTTTTTAACAGCATCAATGACGACACACCGAACTGTGGCTGCATCCAATCGGGCTTCTCCTTTTCTAGCCCGCAAACAGGGCTTATCAGAACAGAGGTTTGATCAAGGATTGTGGTTTTGGCTTCTATCGATAACGTTTACATTAGATAAGATAAGATAAAATTTTACTTTTTTTTATTTTTTTATTTTTTTTTATATTTGTTCCAATTGGCTACAAGGTCAGTGCATATGTAAATAATAGACATAGTAAATGTATAATAACATTTATGTACTGAAGACTGGAATGAGTGAGAACCATTTTTCTTGAACTTTCATTTCCATTGTTTCTCTGCGATATAAAATTTTCCACTAGAAGTATCTGTTTTAATTTTTTATTTAATTAATAAATTTAAGAATAAGATAAAACTTTATTATCCCGGAGGAAATTCTTTTGACATCAAAACGGCATACATGGCTGACATTGTACAACTATTAACAAAACATCACGTGACATATCAATAAAAGCATATGAAACATCAATAAAAGCAAGATTTAGCTTACACCAAATTTAAACTCCATTAAAAATGACATTAAGAAAACATACAATATTGATAAGTATAATGCTTTCTCAACATGCAGTTACTCAAAATTTATGAAATTTTGGTCAACCTGCCACTTGCTGTTTATTGACTAACAAAACTCTCTTCGCATATACCTTGTTTTCATATACCTTTGTTTTCACTGAATTATGAAAAAAAACAAGTTTGGAAGTTCATACCTTTTTCCTATGTTACCAATTCTATCAAGTTGTCCATATCAAACTATCAAGTTGTCCATATCAAACTGTATACTGTATCCTGTTACTACTATCATGTTGTATGTGTAGGATCTAAACCGAGCCAGAGGTGTTGTTGATAATGTAAGCCCGCGGCAGAGGGAAATTGGGAAGGGCCGACAGGCCCGCCCCAATTTCCCGAGGCTGAGGGCTTACATTATCAAACGACAGGCCCGCCCCAATTTCCCGAGGCTGAGGGCTTACATTATCAAACAACACCGAGGGCGAGGTTTAGATCTAACTTATGAACCGAGATAAACCGTAGTAACAAAATTATTTCAATAATAAGTATAAAAATGGATTCATTGATTTTTACTGGTAGGGAATCACCATGAGCAAACGGAGAGCACATCCGCGCCCCGCACGTGCTTTGCGCTCGCTACCCAAGCCGTGAACGTGAAATGCATGCGCTATCTGCCTCGTGAAGTTCACATGATTGTCACTGTGGAAAATACATCATTGTTCTCGTGGGCCTTTATAGCCGAGTTGTCAAAGGCGCCAGTTTAGTAAGTGAGTGGTGCAGAGTTCGAAACCAGGCATGCGAACATTATGTTTGTGATTTGTCAAAATTGTGATATTTTGTGATGGTATTTATTCGAAGAAGGACTTTGAAACAAAGTATTTCAAAACGTGTATAATCCCTATCAAAATAAATTTCCGATAAATTCTACAGTAGGCCCCGGGCTTTCCTAGAGAAAGCCCTGGGCATTCTTCAAGAAAGCCCTGGACATTCTTGGAGAATGCCCGGCAAAGAGGTTTATCCGGTAAAAGAAGAACCTAATAGAACAATAGAGTGACGTCACTGGAGGTTTATAAGTAAACGAAAATCGCATGTAACCATATGTACCACACACAAAAAGAGTAAAAAAAAAAGATTTAGCTTACAGTAGCATTCATATTGAATAACAGACTGAATGGCGTTAATATTTACAACTCGAAATATGTAAACATTTCACGGATACGTGCTGGTATGAAGGCTTGACGGGCTCTGCTCATATGAAAAGAATGTAACCGAAAGCGGCGGAAGAAGTTCGAATGATGTGATAGAGTATGGGAGGTATCAGTTCTAATTTTTTAAAATACCAATGCTTTAACTAGATGTTTGTGTAATATGTTTCTAACACAATATACAGAGTTTCGTAAGTGACGTTAATTGTATTCATTGTTATGTTTTTTTTCACTGTATAAACATTGACCTCATTTATTGATGACATGCGCACTTTATTTTAAATGACGTCACTGGATTAACAGGGAAACTTACCGAACACCATTTTTAGTTCTCTTAGTGGTTTGAATAACTGATTAATGTTGTATTTGTTTAATTGTTGCAGGAATGGAAATTTCCTACGATGATATGATGAAAGATTATCCGAAACATGCCACGACCATCAAGAACACTAACAAGTGCTACAAGAAATCAACCTAGTTAGAAAAGAAGGATCTTTAAATATCTGATGAAATAAAATATGATATTCATTTTGTGGTCATTTTGTTCTTAAGCTTAAGAACGAGCTTAGTCGGAGCTTGAGAGATTTGAGGTGAGGTGAGATGCTTTGGGGTTTAGCGCGGCTTTAAAAGAATTTCACTTATATCACGGCTGCTAGTATTATTGCATGGAGAAAGCCTGCAACACTTTTATGGCTAGGTATTGCGATGAAACCTGCGAGCATCGGCTGGAGCCAGCGAACCATGGGGTTGAAGTGTGCTGAAATTTAGTTTGGCATAGCACCCAAACCTGACTGCGTGTAACAGTTCTCTACTGCAGACAAATTTCCAAGCCCCTTGTGGGATTCGAACCACGGACCTTACCACTGCGCTATCCCACCCCCTTGAGTGGTTCGAACATACTTCTTTTATAGAGTGTAACGCGTATTAGTTTTTAATGAAGAAGATAAATTGTGGGAGATTTCTTTTGAAAATTATAATTGTCGCAACAGTAACAGGAACGAAATGGGTGAATAAAAAGGAAACATTTGATTTTTCAGTAGTTTTTCCCAAAACGTTTTTTTTTAATTAAAATAGGCCAAGACTTCAATCCTTAGAAAGAGGAAATGAAAGAGGGAAAGGTTGGAAGGAGAGGTTTGGGAAATTATCAAAAGATAATTTTGTATTTGATTGGACATAATAGTAAGCAACGTGTTCTATTGCTACGGTATGGACAATGAAATGGAAAACTGTTCTTAAACCAACACCCGTGCAAAATCTGTTTTAAAAACACTTAAGCATGTAATTTGATTATATGTAATAATTAAAGTTAATCATTATTAAAATTCGTGCTTATTCCCAAAACATTTTTTATAATTAATTGTTTACGGATTTGTTCAAAGTATGTAAAAAACAGTAGCAATAAAAAAGATGCAATCATTTGCTATTTCAAACAAAAATATACTTATATACAGATCTGTTTCACGTCATTCCTGTAATAATAGGCCTATAAGTTATATTGCATTTTCAACGATATACATGGACATATACTGAGCATTGGTCAGTTAGGTTTCAATATGCACATGTTTATCAAAGTCAATTAGTGACAAATGCATGCCATTTTGGTAATAAGTTGAGGTTTGAGCAAGCATACATCAGTCAAAATGCCTGCCAATACTACAAATTTATAGCATCTTTTAGCATCTTCGGCACCACCAGGAAGGTTTTAAAGTGTGTTTTCATTTTTGACTTATTATAGAAAAATAAAAGAATACTTAGAGGATATTTGTCTATAACTTTCATTTATAGATTTTCATTTATTCATTTATTTCACCGTAACTTATGACACGGCTCTCTACTACATACAATGCATGATGGGCGGCGACTTTGATCTTGATCGAATTGATGAGATTAATGAACTGATTATGACGTTTGGCTACGATTGTAACCACATATTTATTCAATAATAAACAATCATAATAGACAACCATCAGATTGTATAAATGGCTTTAGATTAAAAAATTAACGGAACATGGGTATCTCATATAAAACAAATTTTTATAATAATAATAATAATAACACTTTATTGTCCTCAGTAAATACATACATTGGAAATTTTGTTTGTGCCGAAGCACCCGGCAGCCACAGTGCAGCGCCAGTTAAATCGTTGTTCTGCCTTTACAATGCTGAGTGTCAAGCAAGACAGCAACAACTCCCAACTTTTAACGGACACTCTACCACTGAGCTACGCCAAATTGTAATACTTTGGGTCAGATTTATTCTCCTGTTTTATTCGCACGTATTTATTCATAATTATTCAAAACCCGACAAAATAACATTTTGAAAAAAGTTACAATAAATCAATTATAATTTTTATTTACACATACTCAATGTTGAAAACGGAAACTTTATAACACAGAGTTTATTTGCCAAACTAACAGAATATAAAAACCAAAAGTAGTTTTTGTATTCGTTTTTTTTTATGAACGTGTCAATGTTCTCTTTTCCCTCCTCATTTTATTTATTTTAAAAAATTGCATCATGTATCATTTATTGCTTTGGGGTCCAGAGACCCCAAAGTTATGTAACATCTGATATTGAAAACTAATGGCAGAAGTTTCTCTCTATATTACTCTTGGAAACTTCAAAGAGAAGTTTCAGCCAATGATATTTGTTTTAAGCATATCCTGGTATTTCAACGACCAATGGACCGTGCTGTAGCAAATTTATACCCACGTGACCATGTGGGTGGTACGAAATAATTGGCAAGCTTTAATTTGGAAACTGATTATTATAATAATGCTATGATGTAAAATATATCGTAAATTTTCCAAAATATATAGATGAGCGTTAACACCATTAATAAATATCAATTTTGCATATGCATGTGAGCTGTTTTGTAGTTATTCGGGCTATTTTTTGCATTCCACATTCGGAAACGACATTCCATTTTTGAATCAACTAGGAATTCGGTTCCTCCAATTCTTTTTACTAAAACGCGAGCGCTGAATGTCCCGCCTTGTCAATGACTGATCATTCACTCAATGCATCTCACGTTTAACGGAAAAAATTATACTGAACAGGCAATTTTCAAATTTCATGTTTCAAAACAAACTTTATGGATGATTTATTTACGATTAAAGGTGTCTTTCGAAGAAAGTATTAATATAGAGCCTAAAGTATGACAAAATATTCTTAAATGTCATCCTATAATATAATGAAAATTATGAACTTGTAGCTGAGATCATTTCTTATTTTTTCAGCAACTTTCGGCTGTAATTCGATCAACACTCAATTAAGGAAAATTATTCTTGCAACATGTAATTAACCTGAAAGTCAATAGCACAACTATTTATCTTCTAGTTAATCACTGGTTCTTGTATTAAACTCAAAACTAAATTTGAATAACCGTATTAATGTTTAAAAATGTATATCATAATTGAGATAGGAGACGTATCTATCATTGTTGAAATTTAAACGGAACGAACGAGTCGTTTAACTATGTACATAACTATCAAAACAAAGAGCAAAGAACATGCGTCTCCGATTGGAAAAATTTATTCAAGTAAAAGTCCCCGTCCCCGTCCCCGTCCTCCCCTAAATCTCCTGGTTCTATATAGTGATACATAACCGGGTGCACCAAAGCTTGCCTTTTTAAAGGCTTTTCTTGTTTTATAAGTGGCGTCCTGACATAACCGCCGTCTTGGGCCTTCCACGCTTCCGTACTATTTAACGTTCGGATACATTCGCGTTTTCCCGTCTCTTTCCGATGTCTTCCGATTGCTTTAGTAAGATTCGTTTGGTTCAACTGTTTTCTTTATAGAACGTAAACAATTATTTTTAAAACGCAGATAAACTGTGTCTTTTTATGCATATGATATGGAATTTTTAAAGACGACATAATGCAAATTTACTGCGGTGTTGTAAATTTAGTGCGAGCCTATTGTCAAAAGTAGTACCAAAATAATCTCGCGTAGTACTACAAATTAAAAATAGTGCAAGTCTTAGATTTATACTAAAAGCGAAAATCGTTTCTAAATAATAACAATCTCATTGTTATAACTGTCAAAATAAGTAATGTTAAATACTTATTTTAAAGAAATAGTTTTTACCGCTAAAAGTCAGAGATGAGTGATACGGACATAGGTTGGATTTCGGGCAATTTTCCTTGAACGATAAGAGTAGATTTGACAGTTGTTATTATTGTCATATTTTCATCATTGTTGATATTTACGAACATGTATCGAAGCAGGTGCAAAAAGAAGTAGTTTGCAAAAGCTGAGGAAGTCTTTGTGTCGCAGAATTATTGTTTTAGTGCTTTTGAAGATACTGAAACTATCGGTCAGCGAGATACTTCACAACGTCTAGAATGTAACTAAATACATTCACGAGTTTTACCCGCTTAGTTTCGCAGGAGAAACCCATGCTACCAAATTCAACAGCCAATACTGTCCAAAATGTCCTTCCCAGAAAGGTAAGTGCTATTTTGATAAATTGGTCAAGTTATTATCAATTTTGCACAGGTGGTTCAGATCATCACATTCAGTGAGTTCATGCTTCCTGTTTCTTATACATTATATGATTGTGCAGCTATCACCAACTAAATTATCTGATAACTTATTATATCATACCTAGAATCCTCCCAGATCTATACAGATGTCATACATGGGACTTTCATGGATATAAATAATGGCATGCCTATGTTTTTGTCACTCATGACAATTGTACCCACTTGACTGTTGCTAATTCAAGTGTATCATCGTCTAGTTTGTATAAGGAAATAAAAAATTCTTACATATTATTTCTGATATAAATAACTGGTATAGGATTGCTTTGAGATATTATTGATATATCAAAGGGTTTCATGAATGACATGCTATTTGTAGGGCTCTCCTGGGTTGAAACTTGAGTTTTTGGGCAGGGCTGGGTTGACATGACCTACTTTTGTGACATTTTGTTCGGGTACATTCCTTAAGTAGCTATCTCGGTGTAACAATACTTTCATTCAAAGGATGAAAATAGCAGACGTGTCTCCGCCGCTACTTGGATGCCTGCTCTCATTTATATAAGGAAAGTTATATTGAACAAGTAACATAACATTTTATAGTAAATATTTTGCATTTTTATTTTCATGAACCATGATTTGTGAATATAAAGTAACTTTGATAAATAAAGTTGTCATGGCTCTTTTTACATCACCTCCTTTAAACATGTTGATTTGTACAATTATTGTCTCTACATTTTAGTGTCTCTACATTGAAGTGTCATTTCATCAAGACTTCTAATTAAAGAGCTGTGTTGTGAGTTGTCGGGGGTAAAATATGCCAAACATAAATCTAACAGTAGTTAAATCTGATTGAGAAGTATTGACTGTTGCATAATGTATCATTTTGAAGCTTGTATGATGACATTAAGAAGGTTAATTCATGATTCTGATCGAATACTGGACAATGGTGCGTGTCATTCACTCGGACATAATTTGGAAACTCTTCTGAAACAGACAGAATGAGAGTTTTCAGGCTATGTCCCTAATATTTAGAGGTGTAACGATACAGGAGGGTTGCGATACAATACCTATCCCGATATAGGGGGCGCGATACAATATGTATCCCGATACATATTATCTCGACATTATGTTCTTCTCACAAAATATATGAGTCAGTTTTTCTTGAGAAAGAATTTACTTGTAGCTTTTTTGATGTAATTGTTATATTATCCAACTTCAAAATTTAAGGAGAGGTTTTTGTGTGCATAATGAAGTATCTTTTTAATGCATATCTCAGTTTTGAGCAACTACATTGAAAGTTTATTATTATTTTATGTATCCCGATACGCATCCTGCGATACGATACAATATATTGTGGCCCATGTATCACGATACGATAATGTATTGCTGTATCGTTACACCTCTACTAATATTCATGTAATTTTCATGTGTGAAGTTGGCTTTAGTGAATAATTATGACTGTTTTAAGAATTTGATTAAAAACAAATTTTTAGCTTATATATTTGGCATTTGGGAATGTATATGAGAGATATTTTGAATTCATATCATGAATTATGCCATTTATGTTCGTATCTAAGGCTCTAAGCAAAAAAGTATGTGGTGAAAATCAAGGAGTGGCTTTTTTAAAGTTAGGTAATCTAGCAACTGCATTGAAAATAAGGAAACGGATCATTACATTGTTAGTATGGAAAAGGATGACCAGAAAAAAGATCCATAACAGCATAGATTGGAAAAGGGAATTGCTGGTTGAGATGATGTAGAAATTTTAATAGAGGTGTCATAATATAAGTTATACCATTTTATTTAGAGGCGGGGTACACAGGGAGATATCCGCCTCGAGCTTGGTGTTATGCGACGACACTCAATCTGCATGCTTTTTTCATGTGCCGGGGTATAATGATTTATTACCCCGCTCAAGAGGGTGATATCAGTGTTTATTCAGGGTTACGTGGACCAATCAGAGATTGAGATTCTTACATGAGGTAGGATAAAACAGATTACATGTATTCACTGTCATATAAAGAAGTAAAGCCTTTTGGGGAAAGGAAAATCAAAGGAAAACAGATTATTTTATCAGAGCGAGGTGACTTTAAATATGGCGCCAGACAAATAATAGATAAAAACAATTATTTTAATTTTACTTTTGGAAAGGTAAATCAGGGTGGGCAGGACATGAGAAACACAGAAATATATATGGTCCACCTAATTGTGATGTCTTTGTTATTATTATAAGGATATTTATATAGCGCACATATCCATCCACTAGTGGTTGCTCAAGGCGCTTACATTGTTTCCCCTGGTCAATGGGCATTCTTTCACCGTCCAATCATTTTTCCAATTCAACTCCCTGGGGAGTATTCAACCGGCATCCATATGTGGCGCTCAGTTTAGGGACCATTCTATGCCTCACAGGGTACCCATTTACAGCTGGGTGAACTGAGAAATATAGTCACAGCAGTTTGTCCAACACTGCTGAACGCTGATAACCGACAGCTCGGCATATGCACGTGTTCATGTATCCACCATTCAGCCACTGACATGAATTTGTGGGATCTTTTAAGTGCGTAGTTTTTGTTGCACTACACACTAGGGCTCGAGGGTGACACTTATAGAGTTCTAACAGAGGTGAACTCTAGGTTTTTACACCTTGGCCTGGATGGGATTCGAACCCCGGACCTCAGCAACGTGAGACCGGCTCTCTTGCCGACTGAGCTATCCCGTACCCCGTACATATAACATTCATAAGGGACCCTTTGCAATGTAGAAGGACCCCACTTCTCAAAATTCTAAGGAACGCCAAGCCAAAATGGTGGGAAAATTCCCCACCCTGTTCACAGCATATATGCTATTTTTGCATGTATCATCTTCATTCATGACAGCTGAAGCATTGTACAGTTTACCATGTTTGCAGATCTTGAATATCACTTCCTTGTATATTTGGTATCACTTGCACTTCTACTGTTTCATTACAAGCAGTTTCATGAATATATCATATCCAACCTCATATGATGTATATTGTAGTAAGACTTCAAATTATGAGAACATTTATGTGCCCCCCAAAAAAAATCAATTATTCAGGCACTAGTACCTTCTCAAAGCGCTTCCTACATTATTTCCTGGAAGGCAATGTTGTTCCTGGAGGCAGTCCGATTAAAATCGACTGTGATTCGAGGAAAAAAGTGTAAAAATATTGTCTCTAGCGGGATTCGAACCTCACCCAGCCCGGCTTTCCTCTCATTCACAGTCTGAAGGCACCCCTATTACCCGCTTGTTCTAAAAAAAGGCTCATCTAGCCAATTGAAAGGAGCGCAGTAAAAGCTTCGATATCATACTAGGGGCAGGTAACTCCAGTGTACCATTCGTTATACATAATCGCAGCTAAACGCTATTTAAAAACGTGGATGTGATTGACTAATTGGATAGCTTACGACTGGGTTTGTCTGCGCTAAACTGGTTACAGAAACATGCGATAGAGGTGGCCGCATTCAGACCGAGACGGAGAGGAAATCCTGAATGTTTCGAGCCCCGATAGAGACAATATTTTTTATATTTTATTCCTCGGAGCTCGGTCGATTTTAATCAGACTGTTCCTGGA
This sequence comes from Steromphala cineraria, assembly GCA_916613615.1. Classification (NCBI taxonomy): domain Eukaryota; kingdom Metazoa; phylum Mollusca; class Gastropoda; order Trochida; family Trochidae; genus Steromphala; species Steromphala cineraria. The sequence goes on from OU744737.1 coordinate 20,153,515, forward strand.
GGAGGCCCTGGGAAATTTGCCCACCCTTTAAGCTTGTTATTCTTTAACATTTTGAGAAGTAGGATACTGCTTCCATTGCACAGCGTCCAATAAGATCAGAATAGGCCCTCTGTGTAACCACCTAAGAACCTGAGAAGGAATTGTTGTTTCTAAGGAACCATCAATCGCCAAATGCGACCAAGTAGGTCCTTACATCCAGTTTTCAAGTGCCTATTTTAACAGCTGAGTGCAATGTGAATGAAGTGCCGTGCCCAGGGACACAGTTTGTAATCAAGGTCACAAATATTTGATGTCTCCACATAATTGACTCAAAATCTTTTTTACATGAGCTCAAAGATTGTGAAGAGCTGTTTGATTACTTACTGCATGAAGGAAAAGCTTTTTCTTGCTGAAAATGTTGTTTGAGCTTAGCTTGAGCAGAACATTATGTTTTCATATATTTTATTTATGATTGCAATATTTTTTTTCATTGGAGTTGAGAAAAGTTTATTTCTTAGGGATTTTATTTTCTTTAGTGCTTCAAAAAGTGCAAAGTTCTCTCCCTTTGAACACTATTGGAGGGGTAGGATGTATGAGTGACAACCATTTTGTTTATATCATACTTTTTTTGTTAATCATTTTTACCTTTTTAATTAATTATCATTCTTAAAAAATTTGATTATATGATTAAGAAAATAACAGTGAATCTTGATATTTAATTGATTTGAAAATACTTAAATATATCACATTATTTTGTACACCAGTTGTGATATCTTCATTGATGAATTACCTCCCTTGCTCCATGGTAGTATAAAGTAACAGACCGTAACAAACAGTAAACAAAGTTAACAAATAGTAAACAAAGTTTTCAGTGGTGGATGAACTAGAAATTCATGAATTTTAAGACCAATGGCTTGATAGAAATTTATTAATTTGAGCGTGTTCTGGGTCATCGCCTTGTTGTTCCTCCGCGTCTATGACATCTACTCGTTCAATACAAACGACCTCAATGCACACGTATGACGTTCTGTATATGAGTAAGAGTTTCTATAAATGTTCAATTTGGAAAAAAAAAAATGATATTCACCGTCTTTTTAAAATAATACATTCTGATCAGCAAGAATATTGTGTTTACTGTATTGTGATCGTACTGTTAGGAACCTGTATAGTGACATCCATTTTGTTTAACTGTACGACTTGACAACAAAATGAGGGGAAATCGCCCCGATGTCCAATCTTCGATGCCATTTCCGCAATATCGACCAAGTAACTTACTCGTTAAAATTATTGAATTTCTGTAGGTAAGTTATTTTTCTGTTGGATACTGGTTGTTTATTGACAAAATCTTTTTGAGAAATACATTTGCTTCTTGAGGAAAGATTTTGATTTAGTATTTTGCCTTGAAAGCGACCAGGTTTTGATAATAAATACCGAATGTTGGTTTCAAGACGATTTTTCCAACATAAATTCAAAAATATTTTCCAACATATTACACTGGCGATATTGTGGAAATCAGTTTGAAAATTGATGTACACGTAATTTTTAGGGTCACCATAGCGTAAAAATTATGTCATCCTTGCGCTTTGCATCTGCAATGAATTTATATTTTCACACAAGAACTACGATAAACAAAAGAAATATATAACTAAGTGAAAACATGTTCAGTAGTGATAATAAAGTTTATTACCAAGTTTACAAAGTTGTACCTGTAACAGAAAGCAGTCAAATGAGAAATTAGAAAAGGTGATATTTTAGGAAAAACTGTCTACATTAGCCATGACGTCATGCACCTCCCTAAAAAATTGAATGATAAAAAAATTCTTAATGTTCATATTATGGCTTTTAAGAAGTTTATAAATTCAGCATTGGAGCACGGTGGTGTAGTGGTTAGCATATTAGCCTGTCACCCCAAATGCCTAGGCTCAAATCCTGTTGGAGACACCCAAAATTTGTAACACTGTGTTGTGTTCATTTCACCCAGTTCACCCAGCTGTACAACTGGGTACCTGGACATTTGCATCCTGTCTCAGGGTACGAATGTTACGTTAACTCCACTAATCTGTACCCTGGGCTCAGAAGCTAGATGCCTGAGCCCAACTTGGGACATAGTCAATCAAATCATTTTCTCGCCACATTCTTGATTAAATTTCAACGAGTCGGGCCGCTTGAGCGAATCTACATTGAGAGAGTACCGACCCTAATGGTTGTGCGAGGCTCTTAGTAGCTGACTTAGTATTATTATTCAGTGATCAATCTACAGATATGACTCTCTGAGTCAAGGGACTGGCTACCAAAAGGTCTTGTGAGTCCAATAAGTAAGCACATAGTATCATAAAAAAGCTATGCATCCCAGGACTGAGCTTAAATTTCTATGAGTCCCTTCTAAATTTTATGAGTATTTGAAGCAGGACTCGCAGGTAAATTTATCACTGATTAGTAGTAATGTTTGACAGCAATGTTATGACCGTGTTGACATGATTGATGTCATAACTAACGATATATATCCTGTTATGATAAGAACCCTTCTTCATCCGGAAATACGATTCAAGGATGCTTATCGACAGTACCGCCTTGTTAGTTGAAACATGGCTCCCTTTTGGGTCGAAGCTGCTGTTTCAAGCTCCTCGAATTGAACCGTTGAATTTTTCACTCGTTACCCCTTTTGGATGTTTGAAGTTGAATATGCTGGGATGTGATTCTGAAAATAAGTTAATATTTTTGACTTATGGATTGGAAGGATCTATAAATATTTTTGCACTTTTGTTCTTCCTTACATCCCTCTTGGTGCGGAGAAATTTAGAGTTTTGGATGCTTGGATGTCAAGCTTGAGTATGGACAAGTTTTGACTTGTGGAGCTTGTCAAGCTTGCATATGTTAAGAAATTTGACTTGTGGATTGGAAGTTTCTGAAAAATGTTTTTGCACTTGTGTTTTTCCATTAATCCATTTTGGTGACTTGGACTTAGCTGAAGGGAAGCTCATACATTGAAGCATTAAACTTGTGGATAGGAAGTTTGTGAAAAATATCTATCTAATATTTGCAAATATGTTCTGCAGTGATATAAGCCTCTGGTATAAGAGTCGGATAATAAGACTATCTCAGAATATAGTGCCAGTTTCCATGTCATGGACCGGAAGTTTTGCCAATGACATGTTTCCATGTGCATTCTTTTATGATGTGGTCCCTTTTTAGATCTGAAGTTTTTTTGACCAAACAACAAGGAAATCAACTTAGAATTTTGAACATTTGCTCTTGTTTCTTCGTTTGGAAGACTTCAGTTGGAACCTGAGTTGTTTTTTTGTTTCAATACTGTTTTGAGTACAGTTGTACAAGTAAAAAGATAGAGGAAAAAAGGTACAAGATACAAGAATACAAGGTACAGTGTACAAAATTCAAGATACAAGATACAGGACACCAAATGCCAAGAGCAAATACAAGGAACAAATTAAAAGGTACAAAATTCAAGGCACAAGATACTTGGTACAAGATACAAGGCACAAGATACTTGGTACAAGATACAAGGCACAAGATACAAGATACAAGATACACGGTGAAGATCCACTTATAATGTGCTCATGCATTCAGTGTGCTTGCAGTAGGTAAACCTTTTATTTTTCTTATTCAAATAAAAGATTATTTGACACTTCCAAAATCCAGCAAACATGATCATGTTGCTCAATTCTGAACAGATTAGTCCCTCGCAAATGATATTGATATTCTATATTCAAAAGGAACACCACGCGACAAAGGTAGAAAATTTTTCAAACGACCCCCTCTGAGCAAGACAGCATAATTGAAAGAAGTGACTTATTCTTTTTGTAATGCATTGCTTAGATTCATGTGGAATAATTGGAAGTTTTTGAAAAACAACATTTTTCAAAGTTTTAAATAAGATTTTGAAGTCAACACTCACGCAATAGACCACAATATTATAAGTTAGGGAAACAGTCCGGCTATTGTAGTAAAGATTTGATACTTTCATGCATCAAAAAACTCAACAACAATCAACTTATGTTCAGAACCATAGGCGAACTGAGAAGTATTTCATGCATCACAAATTTTAAACTTTTGAAGAAGAACAGCTTTTGAATTTTAAAATCACATTTAGAATTAAGTGAATGCAACAAACCTTTGTGCTAATTTGAAACAGACTTTATTTAATGCATCAAAATCTATAAGTATTTAAGAAAGAAAGAGTTTTTTAAATTAAAAATATTGAGGATTAAGAAGAAAAAAACAAGACATCAGGGGACTGCCAAGCTTTATGGAAACAAACTATGAATTTATGTATTGCAAATTTTTAAAGTCTGAGATATGACTTTGAAGAAAATAATTTTAGAAGGATAGAATCAAAAGTAGGATGGGCAACAAACTGGATGTTAAAGGAAACTAATACAAACCAATGCTCATCTGCTAAAGACATAGTTGTATTATTGTGTTATAGGCTATAATTGTGTCAAGAACTCATGCAAATTCTGTTTAAATTGTATGACTTAAAAAAAAAATAGCTCTGAAGATCTAAAATTAAATCGCGAATTAAGAAAACAAGTAACAAACCACTGCTCTTCCTTAATGAGAATGTAAAGCAAATGTGAAACAGACTTTAGCTGTACATCAGGCATCAAAATTCTTCATGTCTAGATATGTGGCTTAAAAGAAATCATTTTTGAAGATAAAGATCATTTTGAGGATTAGGAAAACTCCAGCAACAACGACTGCTCATCTTATAAGGAGACAATCATGCTAATGTGAAACAGACTATACCTGTACATCAGGCATCAAAATACTTTTAGTCTAGATATATTGCTTAAAAGAAATAGTTAACATCAAAATGAGGATTAAGAATATACTCCAGCAACAAACCAGTGCTCATCTTCTAAGGAGACAGTCAAGCTATTGTGAAACAGACTATAGAAATATTTCATGTATGGCTACACATGCTTAGTGCAGTGACAAAGGCAGAATAGCAGAGCTGTATACTGCTGTGTGTTGTGAGTGTCTATATGGGTCACACCGCAACAGGAGAGAGGGCGGAGAGAGAGAGTGAGAGAGAGACAGCGAGAGAGGGAGAGTGAGAGAGAGTTGTGAACCACCCTCAGTGTCTATGAACCCTCCAACATGAAGGAGTGAACCTTGGATATATACCGTGACAGTGCTAGAAGGATTATGCCACTTGGGAAGAAATGGCGCTCTTTGGATTTATTCGGCTCCCACGAGAATCTTTTTCTCAATCATCACCGCAAAGAACACCATCTCAATCCATTCCGTAGCAGGTACAGATAGCTATTTCTATTGTATCAGGTCCATTGGACCGTGACGAGGGTTACTTTTGCCACATGTTGAATATTTCCTCGTGGCAGAGTCACAGGGTTGGTTTTATGTCTCAGATGTCGTGTGGCTGGATGCCCCACCCATCTGAGTGTAGCTACTGCCACTGTAAACATGTAGTTTATGCAGGGAGCACAAGTGTTTATAGATGTGGTGGTGTAGTGCCAGCAGGAGTAAGGTCGAACACAGGGCATCAGCAGGGAGGTGTCATCTCTCCAGTCCTTTTACTTGTCTTAGCTTACAGATGTTCTAGCAGGTTAACCTGCTGAGTAATGGATACTTCTCATCCAGGCTGCTGAACAGATGGATTTATTTATCTTTATCAGTGGTTATTTATGTCAGTTTATATGGTTCAATGTCCTTGTTTGTTTCATCTGATTCTGTTGATAGTGGATGTCACATTATTAATAAGTAAATGGCTCAACTCTAACTTAAAAACTTTTTGAATGTTAAAAAGATGTTTCAGATGAAGGAATTTTGAAATCAGGGTTCATCTATCGAAAATTGTAGCATTAGTGTGCCTAGGTGATCAGCCAAGGGGGTCATTTTGGCCAATTCTGAGTACATATGGCACCCTTCGCAATGATAGAAGTAACCAACTTTTTAAGTGACAGCAAGCCAAAAGGGTGGGCAAATATCTGCAGGACCCCTTTTAGAAACAAAACTGTTGTTGGATTTTTCCTTTTTACATACAGGCAATTCCAAAAAATGGATGAGGTTTTTGAGGGATTTACTCGTTTGAGACACGAATACTGAGTATTCACGTGATACCAAGACAATATGGTCCTGAGATAAAAAGTCAGTAACTTGCTATAGAGGTGTGATGATACAGATTTTTCACAATACAACATTTATCTTGAATCTCATAGCGATTTGATACGATACACTATTTCGAGATTTTTAACAAAGTAGAACATTAACTTATGATAAATACTCTGATTTTAGGACAAAATAAGTCATTTTAAAGTCATTGTTACACACTTCACGAATACCACAGCATATCGTCACATTCCTTCTTGCTAGATACTCAATTACTTTTGAAATATATAAGACATATATAGTATTTATTAAATGAACCAAAATTTCCTCTCCATCAACTAGAACATTGAACAAATAGTCCCATCCCACTGACTACTGGAACTACCAACAACATTCCCTTATTATTGAAAACAAGGAAGGGATCGATAGTTATTTTTGAAAACAATGATTCAAAAATCAATAACCATCTTTGCATCGCATCATACAGCAAGCACATTGCCTGTGAAGCAAATAATCTATATCTCAGCTTCTCTTCTAAAAGATACACCTTCGGGAACAAGAATAAAAAAACAAATCTTTAAGATATGGAGATCCAATAAATGATGATGATCTTTAAGGTTGATGAACCCTTTATATGTTATAGATATTTTCAGTATGTCAAGGGTTAAAAAAAACAGAATCTTTAGAAAATGTATGTTCAATAAGCGATAATGATCTTTAGGTCGAGGACCCTTTATATGCTATAAATATTTTCAGTATGTAAAGGGTTAAAAAAGGAGAACCTTTTGAAAATGTAGATTCAATAATCAATAATGATCTTTGGGTCAATTTTTATACCATAAATATTTTCAATATGTAAAGGGTTAAAAAACAGAATGTTTAGAAAATGTAGATTCAATAATCGACTATCATCTTTAGGTCAATGGACCCTATATATGCCATAAATATTTTCATGATATAAAGGGTTAAAAATTTCAATTTTCACTTGATAATACGCACATAAATCATATTTTTCATACATTAGTCAAGGGCTGTCATTTGGAGAAATTTAGGGGAAAATTATGCAATTTTTCTGTTTGATATCTAACAGCAATTAAATCCAGTTTTGTGAGTTAAAAATAGATTATAATAATTAAAACTCTCCATAACTTTTAAAACTGAAGAAGACAAGGAGTTTTTGGATTATCAACTTCTTTATTGTAGAATGTAGTGGTATTTCGGTATAGATCCTTTTCCTCATGCTTGAAAATGGAATAATTATCTTTACCAAACGTCTCTACAATTCTACATTCTACAATAAAGAAGTTGATAATCCATAAACTCCTTGTCGTCTTGATATTTCCAACTTCTAAAAATGCCTCTCAAACGACTCTCAAGGTGAATAAAAAAAATAAAATACTTATTGAAATTATTTTCTGGCAAACATCTTTTGTGTATTAAATATTTATCTAGGTTTAATACACAAAAACCTAAAAAATTAAGATTAATGAAGGCTCCGTTATGACTTTTAATATTTCACTGACTAAATGTTTGTGTAGTTACTTCCTGTTGTATTTTTGTATTCATCACCTGGGGTTATGCTAGATGAGTATCTAGGTTACGAACACTTCAGGTGGAAAACTTCTTCTTCAACAAGCTTTGTCATAAAAAGGGGGGCTCTTTTGGGCATAACTATTTGACCCCCCTCTGGGATTGTTTCTATGAGTGTTTATTTGGTGTTAACTATCAGAGGTGATTGCAAATATGTTTTATATCTGCTTAGTTGAAGATTGGGTGTAGGGGAAGTTTGGGTTTAGATTTGGATTTGGGGGGGGGGGGCTATTTGATATCCCTCTCGGACTGTTATTTGGTGTTCATCATATGCAAATATGTTGTTTATCTGCTTAGTTGAAACTTGAAGGTAGGGGGTGGAAGGAATTGGTGAAATTGGGGGTGATTTGGTGTTAACGATCAGAGGTGATTGCAAATATGTTTTCTATCTGCTTAGTTGGAGGGAGGGGGATTGGGTTGGTTAAAGTGTGGATATTAAGTTTTGAGGTGTTTGCTCCCTATCTGCGTCTGTTGTCATTTTAGTCTGAGAGTTTTTTTTTATCGTTTTTACCATCTCTTGGTCTGGTGTTGTTTCATCGTTTTATAGTGTGGATGTCTGTTATGTTTTTCAAATATCATGAATTAATCTGTCTGGTGGAAGGGAACGGATTGTTGGTTGGACAACAAGTTTGAAATAAACTGGATGAGAGATAACCAAAAGTACAAGTGCTCAGTGATAAATTTACAAACTAGTCCAGCTTCAAATACTCGCAAAACTTTGAAAGGACTCATAAAAAATAAAAATGTGAGTCATGGTATGCATGTTTTTCTCATGGTACTATTATATACAAATAGAAAGACTCATTTAAATCTGCATAGACTCACAAGACATTGTGCTAGCGAGTCCCTGAACTCAGCAGGTCATATTTGTAGATTGATCACTGAGGACTTGATTCTTGACGATAGGTAATTATCATGTAGGCTGAGTTAAAGATAGATAGAATAACATGAATAATGGTTGATATCATTAACTTGGAAATGGCAACTTGCAATCCAGATTGTGGTTATGTCAAATATAAATATCTGGGTAATAAGCTGTGTTGTTAAATAATAGGTGATCGATTCAATGGTATCACAAAGATCTTATTGTAACTACGCAGTTTGTCAGCTGTTATATTCATTTCAAAGTTATTAAGCATGAAGCCATGTAACATCTGGCCCGGTTCATCTTCTTCATGTCATGTCAAACTACAAATCATATCTAATGAAGACAAGATTTGCCAACCAATTCAACCATCTGTTGAAGAATTTACCTAGAATATTACTTGTTAGCTTAGTCTGTCAGCTTGACCCAAAAATATGATGAAATCAAGTATCTATCTTAGACCAAAATATGTGATATATGTCCATGTAAATCTATCATAGACTGGAGAGTTTAATTTTCTGGGCATCTGGTGCAGAATTGGCCTAGAATATTTCTTGTCAGTTGTCAGCTAGACCCAAAAATGTGATGTAAGTCTGAGTAAGTCTATCATAGACTTGAAAGTTGAATTTTTTGGCAACATCTCAGTCTTCTTTTCCTTAAACATCTGTTGAAGAATTTTACCTAGAATATTGCTCATTAGCTTTGTCAGTCGCCTCGGCCATAAAAATGTTTATGTAAGTCTATCTTAGACTGGAAAGTTTAACTTTTTGGCGAAATCTTCTTTTCTTGAACCATCTGTTGATGGATTTACCCAGAATATGGCTCGTTAGCTTAGCCAGTCAGCTTGACCCAAAAATATGATGAAATCAGAAGTATCTATCTTAAGACTGGAGATGTTATTTTCTGGCGAAATTTCAGTGTTTTCTTTTCTTTAACCATCTGTTGAAGAGTTTACCTAGAATGTTGCTTGTTAGTCGGTCAGCTTGACTCAAAAATGTGATATAAGTCATAGTAAGTCTATCATAGACTTGAAAGTTTAATTTTTTGGCAACATTTCAGTCTTTTCCTCAAACATCTGTTGAAGAATTTACCTAGAATATTCCTCATTTGTAAGTCAGTTAGACCTAAAAATGTGATGTAAGTCTAAGTTAGTGGAGAGTTTATATATAATATTTGTTTGTTTGTTTGTTTTATTTTTGAGATTGATAATACGTAGTTTATGATAAATATTTGTTGAAGGGGCTCATTAGTTTACAATGAAGATGACGATTTGGCTCTGTAGTGAACCATCTTCTCAAAATTTAGCTAGAGAGTTGCTCGTTAGTTTCAAGGTCTATTGTTTGGGCAGGGTTTTGACAGATACTCTGTTGTTAATGTCCGGTAAAGTCGTTTTCTAGGAATCAAGGAGTTGTATTCAACAGTCATTTTGAGCTTTGAATCATTATAAATCAGAGCAGGGGAGAGAGAATGGGTCCTCGCTCCCTCATAATAACTTTCTTCTGTATACTTGGATTCTAAGTCTGTTATCCTAAAGGAAAAGATTTAAAGGAGCCTTCTGAAGTCTAGAAATGTTTGCAAGTCTAGCTGCCTCAGCTTTAAGTTTTGTTCAAGATTCCTTTTTCTCCTCAAAAGTCAATTTTGAAACTAAGGAATTCAGGTAAACACAAAACAAGCTAACTCAATTATGAATATCATATTTTAATTTTCAAAATTGAAAATTTTCAGAAACTCCTTTTTCAAAGAGTATTTTCAAAATTCACTTAAATTTGAATCGATAATGACATAAATTTGTTTGATTAACTTATCTGTATCGTTTTGTTACGTGAACCGTGACAATGCACCAATGTATCTTTTATCATAACATGCCTACATTGTACTAGTCTGTCCAGAAGCTTGAAGTGCTAAGTGATATTCAAAGATTTTGTGAAAGCAGGAATGCAGTGATCGGACAAGATGTCTTTGAAAATGTGTTTTTGAAATTCTCTATATTTCATAAGGGCCATTGTGACTAGATCAGTGGTAAAGTTGTGCCATTATTTCATGCCAAAATGGCCCATGGCCCCTGACTTTCCAAATCTCTGATGGATTTATTCTGAGGACTTTAACTGATCTGGAAAAGGACATTAGCATTTGTTTGACACCCTCAAGAGTCCAACATCAACTCAAGTTAATCTCAAAGTCACTCAATTTTCAAAAATATTGCAAATGTTCCCTAGAGACCCTTAAAGGGGCAGTAGCACGTTTTTAGGGGAATATAAAGTAATGTCAGGATAATGAAAATAAATGGTTCCAATTATAAGACAATGTATTTAAACTAAATGAAGCAGTAATAAATCAAATATATAATGAAAAGTTCAGCCATGTGATTCCTTTTTCTTACACAAAACTAATTAAAGGTGTTCACACAAAAATGGCTGCCACTGGTCATTATGTGAATCTTTTTAATTTGTTCTCTGACTATGGATTATTGGTTTATGTTGTGAGATTTATGACACACAAATAATACATTTAGCATTAATGTTCAATGTTCAGTGAATATTTGAAAATATAAAATTTTCAAAAAACGTGCTTTGCCCCGTTAACACATTTATCATGAAACTAAACCATTGCATTACCATTGTGTCAGAATATGTCATAAAATTATAATTTCATACCCCTCAGACCTTGGACTACTGAAAAAAAGTCTAAATTTCACATATCACAATTGTTGAATAACTGTTTGAGATGCGATAAGGATCGTATTGACACATTTGTCACTCAACATTGCTGTGTAGCCAACCGTCACATTTTCAATGCAATATAGATGATATCACATCCAGTGTTATTACCTCCATCAGTGCCGTTATTGGGGTCAACCCTAAGGTCACCAGCCCAGCTGCTTACTAATAAGGCTTGTATGCAGTCAAGGAGAAACACATTTGGACTGAGAAAGCTCACTTGGGATAGATCGACCAAGGAAATGGGAAAAGCCCTTCCTTTGCTCTATGTTGAAATGTAAAATGTGAATTTCTTGGTAGAGATCATGAAAATGGGGGGGAAAAGTTTTCTTCTGTTTTAAATGTATAATGTGAATTTCATGGAAAAGCCTTCTTTTGCATAATGTTGAAATGTAAAATGTAAATTTCATGGTGAAGACCATGAAAATGGGAAAACCCTTTCATTGATTTAATGTTAAAATGTAAAATGTGAATTGCATGAAAATGGGGAAAAAAGCCTTCTTTTGCCTTATGTAAAATGAAAAATGTGAATTTCATTGTGAAGACTATGAAAATTGGAAAAAACCTTCCTTTGCCTTATGTTGAAATGTATAATATGAATTTCTTGGTGAAGATATTGAAAATTGAAAGAAACTTTCCATTGGTTTATGTAAATGTGAATGTAGAATGTAGAATGTGAATTTCAAAAGGTATTGAACAGATGACTGAATTTTCCATTTAGGTGTTAAATATATGTGTCCCAAACCTCAACAAATAAGTAAGATGATTGTAAAATCCTGTATTATATAACTTTAAATAATATCTTTTCCGATGAGGCTGAAGGCAATTATGAAATATTTAGTCATCAAAGAACAAAATGTTTAGGATACATGTAAGACTATATCTGAAAATTTTCTCAAGGTACAATAAACCAACCAGTTTTAACATTTTTTAATTTGGTCAAGCCATTGACCATTCAAAGTAGTCGAACAGAATATGTTGAGCCACTATAAGACAAAAACGATCAGATAAAATGATGTCTCGGAAAAGTTTAAAAGGGTATTTGGTCGAACGCGACAAACTACTGACCATTCAAAGTAGTCGAACAGAGTTGATAAGCCACTTTCAGACAAAAATGATCAGATAAAATGATGTCTCGGATAAGTGAAAAAGGATATTTGGTCGAACGCGACAAACTACTGACCATTCAAAGTAGTCAAATATATTGAGCCACTGTAAGACAAAAACAATCAGATAAAATGATGTCTCGGAAAAGTGAAAAAGGATATTTGGTCGAACGCGACAAACTACTGACCATTCAAAGTAGTCGAACAGAGTTGATAAGCCACTATAAGACACTTTGGAGAAGATAAAATGAAATCAGAGAAAATTACAAACATGACAAACTACTGACCATTTAAAGTAGTAGAACAGAAAGTTGATTAGTCACTATAAGACAAAAAAGAGAAGATAAGATGTTGTCCGGGAAAATCATAAAGGTTATTTGGTCAAACTGGACAAATTACTGACCACTCAATGAAGTCAAACAGAATTTATTGAACAACAATAAACCAAGGAAAAATAGAGACACTTGATGTCTTGATAAAGGTTTCTGAGCCAGGAGAGCTACAAAGAAGTTCCGTCCATTTGCGTGTGAATCCAGAGAGTCTGGCAGTAAACATACACCTGATAAGAGGTTGATAATGGGCAGCCCAGACAGAATACTATCCCTCTAGTTCCATTACACGTGTAAACATAGCCCATACAGAAGTGGCCATTATCAGCAATATATATATATATATAGATACCTACATACATATGTTTCTTCCCCTTGTAGATAGATACATGTAGAGTTTGTTGCAGACAGACTTGAAGGCCATGTAGAATATTTTTATTGAATGTTTTATCTCACAAATACTGAAATAAAAGATACCAAATGAGAGACAATCTATTTTAGAAAAATTAAAGGATTTAGATAATATACATAGTTTTGTTAAGCTACAATCAAATTCCCCATTAGAAATTTTCAGAATGAGAATTTTGTTGGTGAAAATATATTCAACAAATCAAAGAATGTGATTGAAACAGAGTTTACTCCCATTTGAAAAACCTTAATCAGGGCGAATATGAAATATGATGAAATCCTCATCCCAAAACTTATCTTTTTGAGTATTTCATGTAATTTATAATCTAGATTCCACCAGGGGCTTGGCAACTTTGTCTGCAGTTGAGAACAGACATGCAGGTTTGGGTGCAATGCTACACTGAATTTCAGCGCAGTACAAGACGATGCTCGCAGGTTTCACGGCAATGCAGAGACACTATAGTGTTGCAGGCTTTCTTCCTGCAATAGTACTAGCAGCCGTGACATAAGTGAAATACTATTTAAAGGGGCAGATCACCTCACCTCATTTAATCTTGACATATTTCTGTATGAAATTCTCGTCCTAAAACATTGTCTCTATTGGAATATTTCATGTTTCATCTAGACATGTTTGTATGAAATCCTTATCAACAAATTTCTCAATTTGAGTATTTCATGTTTTATTTAATCCTGACATATCTGTACAAAAAACGTATGACAGGAACACTGTATTCTTTCTACTCGTAATTCTGGGCATGTTTCAATAAGGCTGAGATTTGTCAGAATGACAGAGTGCTCTGTCCTGAAGGAACTCTCCTCTTTTATCAAAGGAGGTAGAAAAAACACGAGCCTCATCAGAGCTGTGTCAGTTTAGCCCAGTGAATCATACATGTTGAAAACATACAGCGCAGTTGTATACGCGCCTTGTATGCAAAGCTTATTTTGTCAACATCCAACTTTTGCCTTTATTTTAGTAGTTTGTTCACTTTTAACCTATTTTGGTTTGATTTAAGATTTTTTAAGGAATAGTAGCAAGATTGTGTCGTTTGTTATATCCAATGCTTGCTAAGTTTAATGTTTTCAAATGAGTTTAAAAATATTTGTCTCGGCTGGTTAAATAGGTTACACTTTTTATCGTTAAATAAAGTTAGCATGCTTGCCTCTCACGCCAGAGACCCGGGTTCGAATCCAGGTGGAGACACCAAAAATTTGTGACTTGGGTCTCATCCTGTGTTGTGTCCCTGGGCAAGGCACTTCATCCACATTGCACTCAGTCCACCAAGATGTTCAAATGGGTACCTGAAAATTGGATGTACTGACCTACGTGGTCGTGATTAGCGCTTAGTAGCAGCTGTGAAAGTACACTCCATCGGGGTAATAATGTAGCGCTTTGAGCATGTCTTAGGACGTGGAAAAAGCGCAATATAAGTATGCACATTATTATTATTATTATTAAATTAAGTTAGGGTTGGTTCCTTGCCTCACACTGATATATCTGTTGTATAGCTTTATTTGTTGTAGATTCAGCTGTGCTGCCATATGACTTTAATTTGGTTTTAGACTCTTTTCGAAACAAGGTTGATATTGTGATGGTATATATCCTTTTCATTGCTCAGTTAACAATTATCACAGAGTTCAGACCCTAGAGCAAAAATAATCAATTGACGACCAACCAAGACTGTCCCATAAAATATCCTTTGTAAAAATACAATGATTCCTGTAAGTTGGCCCTTAAAAATAGTGTGGCAAACTCAAATCTGCAGTTCTGTGTTTATCTTCGGACCAGGAGGTCTGTGCTTTGAACCCCGCCAGGAACTCAGCAACTTTGTCTGCAGTAGAGAACTGTTCTACACGCAGTCAGTTTTGGGTGCAATGCTACACTTACTTTCAGCGTAGTACCACCCATGGTTCGATAGTTCCAGGTTTCACTGCATTGCATAGCCACAATAGTGTTGCAGGATTTCTCCCTGCAATGATACTGGCAGCCGTGATATAAGTGAAATACTCTTGAAAGAAGCATGAAACCCTGAATCACCTCACCTAGATACTGCAGTGTCAAAAGTTTGTAGTGTGAGTGCTCAAAATGCATTGAGAGAATAGACTGTATATAGTTGAAGCCTGTGAGTCACTTGACTGTTTGTGTAGGGATGATTGTGATTGCTCTTGGTCTGCCATTATCTCTCTCTGATGACCTTATTGAGATTTATTTGTCATCCGACTCATGGGGCGATAGTTCAAATGGAGGGAAAACATTTACAAAATAACTATAAATTGTTTTGTCACTCTCCATGGTGAAAATTTATGATTAAGCCATTTTTTCAACAGGCAAATTATCAGTCTGATAAAACCGTTTTATGATGATTGCTAATGATATTGCTCTCTCAGAATATAAAGTTATTTAGTGGATTCCATTCTGCAAGGTCTGACAATGCCCCGTATGGGTGTGTG
Organism: Steromphala cineraria; assembly: GCA_916613615.1. Taxonomy (NCBI): domain Eukaryota; kingdom Metazoa; phylum Mollusca; class Gastropoda; order Trochida; family Trochidae; genus Steromphala; species Steromphala cineraria. The sequence goes on from OU744737.1 coordinate 20,169,044, forward strand.
TTCTGTTAACAAATTCGTCCAGACAAACCTTGTTATTTGATAAATCACATTATCACTGAAGGAAAAACAATTTTTCAACAGGCAAGTTATCAAGAATCAAATCAAATAATCATTATATGAAGTGGAATTTAGAAACAACAAAGAAAAACATTTTAAGGACAACAATATGTATATATAGAGAGAATATATCATGATGTCATCACGATTCACGAATTCAACGATATATCGTCACCCCTCCAGTCCCTACCACATAACCCATGTAGAGAAGCCCCTTTATTGACTACTGTTGGCAAGGTATTGTCTACATGTAGGAGTCCTGAGCCAGTTGGCTGCTTGCCTTGAGTCTGTTCCTTAGATCAGCAGCTGTATATATACACATATAGATGTAGCCGAGTTCGCTCCCTAAACTTAGAAATCACAACACCTTTTAGCACTAATTAGGTGGTTCACTTTCAAGGACAGCAAGGCGGGAAAGCGCAGTGGTTAGGGCATTTGGCTTTGGATCAGGAGGTCTGTGGTTCGAATCCCACCAGGGCTCAGTAACCTTGGCTGCCGTCAGGTTTGGGTGGAACGTCATACTGAATTTCAGCACAGTACCACCCATGGTTCGCTCATTCCAGCCGATGCTCACAGGTTTCACTGCAATGCATGACCACAATTTAGTTGCAGGCTGTCTCCCTGCAATTTTACTATAAGCTGTGATCTTAGGGAAATACTCTTGCAAGCGGTGTTATATCCCATATCACCTTAACTTTAAGGATAGCAGATAAAAAGTCAACTTAAATTTTCTAATAAGATGATTTTTATGCTCCCGAATCAGAGATTCCGGGGGTATATTGTTTTTCACCTGTCCGTCGTTTGTCCACAAAAACTTTAACCTTGGTCATAACTTTTGATTGGTCAGAGCTAGGTCTTTGATACTTGACATATTGATCCCTTGTGATGAGACCTTTCAGAGGACACCATGACATTTGACCTTGTGACCTTGACCTTGACACAGCGAGCAGGATGCATCCGGGGGCATTCGTGTTTCACAAACACATCTTTTTTTAGAAAGTTGTACATGGGCCTATAGTATTGAGAAGGTCGTACATGCAGTATGATTTACCCTAAACTATTTTGAGAAAACTGAACTGACGGAGAGAAGGATTTTTGCCCACTTATGTTTTGTCAATTCCATTCACACACCTGCACAGTTGCACCTGATTTTAAACGGTTTTCGAATTTCACAAACAAAACATTTTCTCGTCTGATGGTTATATCTACTGCTATATCTGCAGTAATGATTGAATTAGCAGGGAACCTGTTGATTCCAATCCAAGAACCTGATTCCTGAGTACGTTTGTTGTTGAAGGATGTCAATGCTAGTATAAGCAGGTGCCCTGATCAATTTAATTTCTATCTTTATTAATATGGCAATTACCCTGATCAATTTTGTTTATCTCTTTATCAATCTGACGAGCGTGTTCTTTTTGAAAGACTTCTATTCCCAGTGACACTCAATTCTGATATGATTTTCAAACTTCAGAAACAAAACAATTCCTTGCCTGATTATCATTTCTACTGTTATTTATCATCATCATCATCATCAGCCTAAATGATCGAGCTAGCAGATAACCAGATAAAATCATTTTGAAGCATGTTTGTATTCTGTGTGTGTTGCTTGTTACAGGGTACAAGCTTATCATATTTTGAATAGGCCAATTTTTGGCGTGTCTTGTCTGATTAACATTTCTACTGATATAACTGCATCATCAGCATCAATGGAAGAACTAGCAGAAAACCTCAAAATAAATTCATCCCAATGTACAATTCTGAAGTGTAAATTTCTTGTTACACCCTACAAGCTAATTAATAATATTTTCAATAGGCCAATGACTAATGCGTGTTTCTTGTTACAGGCTACAAGCTTATCATATTTTCAATAGACCAAATTCTAATGAGTGTTTTTTTTTACAGGCTGGCCAGTTTGTCTGGTATGCGGGAGGAGGTCAAGGCACCAAAACGAGAGGACTCGCCAGACGGTACGTACATTCAGAATCAAAGTTGTCACACCCTTTGCTCAAACAAAAGTTGTGTCATATTAGTCATATGTGCATTTTATATGTAGTTTGCTTCTCACGAGGGTACTACTGTCTGATGGACCATCTTTGTACCAGTGTTCATGGTGACAGCCTTATGATGACACTGGTACACATCGTTGGTACAGTTGGCAATGCCCCATGCTGAAGCATAAGTTGTGTCATACTAGTCATATGTGCATATTATATGCAACTTGCTTCTCACGAGGGTACTATGGTCTGATGGACCATCTTTGTACCAGTGTTCATGGTGACAGCCTATTAATGACCTCTAAGATATTGATAATTATAAGAACTTTTTCAACTCTAGTGCAATAATCCTGCAAGTAAAAAATATTTTGATTGTGAACATTTACTTCATATCATTTGGTTCTGACAAAACATTACTTTTGCCTTGTAATGTTCATAATATTTTGCAAAATAAATTCTAATTTTCCATCGTTGTTTATGTTCAGAGATATTGATGACATTTTCCGTTCCACCCACGCATGTCAAATTTCATGGAAAATAGAAACTCATTATATGTATTGAAATTGATTTGCTATTTTTATAAAAAACATCAACGTCCTGGAATGAATCGGTAAACATGTTTATGCAATTTATAAGATGATTCATGAATATTCGACTCCTGACTAATAACGGAAATGACAAGCTTTGATAGATTCCGTTTGACGAGATGGATTGAAAACTAACTCTTATTATATATCTGTTTGGTGACACAAAGAAGTCAATCCAACTGCAATTGAATGGGTGTAAGGTTAACAAGTAGGTCAGTGTAAGTGATCCACAAAGCGGGTCCTGGCAGATGAAGGTGTTCTATTCAATTGCCCGTAATCAATACATATCCTTTACCAACCTTCCCTACCTGCTCTTTTATTGGTTATGGTCTGTTTCAGACAAGCTCCCAGTGAAGTTAATTGATTAATTGTATCAGGATCTGAATTTATTTGATTAACCTTCTTACCCTAAGATTCAAGTATCAAATTCGTTGCTTATTTTTTTAGTCAGGAGTAGGCCTATTATAAGTATAAGTACCTTTGTCATAGATACTTTAAAATATTAGATGTTGGAATAACTGTAGGTACAAATATGTAGATGAAGGTGTTTTTATAAGATCTACATTGGTAATATCCCCTTTTTTATGCTGGGGGGCGCAGGATAGCGCAGTGCTTCTTCTTCGGATCGACAGGTCCTTGGTTCAAATCCTGCCAGGGGCTCGGTAACTTTGTCTGTAGTAAAGAACTGTCCTACATGCAGTAAGGTTTGGGTGCAATGGTACACTTTCAGCGCAGTACCATGGTTTTATAAATAGTTCCAGTCAATGCTCACAGGTTTCAACTCAATGCATAACCACAATAGTGTTGCAAGCTTTCTCCCTGCAATAATGCTTGCAGTCATTAAATAAGTGAAATCAGTGTTTAAAATATATTCCGGCCGCCAGTCCTTGACTGGCTACTTTTTGTCAGGACTGGTTATTTTTCGGTCAGGACTGGCAACTTTTCAAAATAATTCTTTATAATCCCGTAAGGAATTGACAAATTAATTTTCAGGACAGGCTAGGTTTTCAATCTATTTTATACTCTTGAAAGCGGCTTTAAACCACCTCTTGTATTCTGTTGAAAATCCCCATCCATGGACAGTTATATATGCAGTAAGAATCGGTGAGGGTATTTAGTAGTGAGTTGATTACTACCCAGCTAATCTCATACTTAACCTGGTATTAGCAGATCGTAGGCCAAATAATTCCCGCCATAATCCTGTTAGCAGACGACATTGTTTCTGTAGTGTGCTGTTGATTTGCCTAGTGAACAACCTATAACGATTTCTTGTTAACAAATGATTCTTTGACATGAGAGATGGTCAGATTGGGAACAGATTTCTATTCCAAAATATATTTTTGTGAAAGAATTCAGGCAGTCTGATTAGAATTAGCTTAGTTCTGATGCTGATTGAGAATTGTTCCAAAGGTATTATCCTCTCATGTTGTTGAATGGATCCATCTTTCTGAATCATTTCTTAACCCCAAAAGCTTTGATCAATGACTTATTATTGAGGGTTTACGACTGATGCAGATTTTTTATAAGACTGAAGATCAAAGAACAAATCTAAGGTCAACTCCATGTAATTTATGATAAGCCAGCTTAGGCAAATAGCAGCTTGTGCTATTTTTGGTCTTTACTTTTGGTAAGTTATTTACAAGTAAGTAAACCATTTAGTTGTGTAATCAAAAAGGGTTGTCTAATTTGATTAGGCCAGTACAGCGATTGTGGTCCAAATCATTCTAAATTCAATATGATGACTATCCCTAGGAGACTAAGTTTTAACTCTAAAACCCCCATGTCTCTGACACAAGCTCATATAACCAATTACAAGCTTTTGATATCATACTAGGGGCAGGTAACTCCAATGTACCATTCCTTATACATGATCACTGCAAAAACTATTTATGATTGATGTGACTTGGTTTTGTTTGTGCTAAACTGGTTACAGCAACATGCGATAAGGCTGACTGCATTCAGACAGTGGTGGAGAAGATATCCTGACTGGATTAAGATAGAGATCATATTTTTGAAATTGTTCCTTGGAGCACTGTCACTTTTATCAAACTGAAGGCTGAAATTTACAAGTTGATGTAGATATGTCCTCCCACCTGTGTTAACGACCCTCCACAGGTGTGACAATATATATAAGTATATGAAGTACATGTATACAGGTGCCAGATGCAGATCAATAGCTATGAATCACTCGCTACTTACTGTTCAATGCAAAGTCTGTCAACAGCTGATCCAAAAACTTAGAAGTGTTGATAAATTGTACATTACAGTGCAGTGTTGTTCCTAGGTGTTCAGCTAAGGGGGTCATTTTGTCATATTGAGAGCATATGGGACCCTTTGCAATGGTAAAAGTACCCTACTTCTCAATATTTTAAGGGACACCAAGCCAAAAGGGTCGGCAAATATCCGGAGGACCCCCTCTAGGAACAACATTACAGTGTATAAGGCTAGTTTAATGATCTCATGCTTTGGGAGGGGATCAGTTCATCAGTTTGCCTGCTACAGTACAGATTTTGATGTATGAGGTGTTGTTTATTTGCAGGCAGTTTGCCTTCTGTGGTCCTTGTTATACAGTAGCCCAAAAAGGATATTATATGAGTGTCCATGACCTATGTTTATGAAACAAGTGTCTTGATATAATTATTTCCATCGAGAACGAGATATACTGATTTTTAGGGACAAGTTTCATAAACGTATGTTATGGGCATGGATATACTAATCATATTCCGTAATTGCAAAATTAAAGAAAATACTCAAAATCTACTTCTCAGCGTAGGTGGAATAGCTACCACTGACCTGTATAGAAGAACCCTCATAGGCAAAACGTGACGTCAAAGCACTGTTTATAACGTGACGTCACGATGAAAAGTGGTATGTTGCCAGAGGGCATCATAGGAAAAATATGAACGCAGACTGATATTTAGGCTTGAGTGTCATAATCTCAGTATTTCATTGGCACAAATATGATATATTGCTATGGTTGTAAAATTTAGGAATTGCTCTAAATCTATTTCTTTGAAAGGTGGAATAGTTGCCATGATATTAAGGAACGTCATAGGCAAACCATGGCATAAAAGTAAATAGAGGTTATAGTATGACCGCACAATGAAAAAGTGTTAATTTGCCCCAGGACATCTTAAAAAAATTTCAACCCCAATATGACTGCCCTAGCTTGTAGGTAATTAAATATCAATGAGATGATGTGTATATTTTATGTATTATTTTTTGTGTGTAGAGGTTCCCTGTTGTAGAATATCTAATAAGTTGACGTTTTTATGTTATGTACAGGCAGTTCTCTGGTTCAGCGCTGTGTCATTATACAGAGAGATGAGAAGGGATACGGTCTCACCGTCAGCGGGGATAATCCTGTCTTCGTACAGTCCGTCAAAACTGGTGAGTACATCTTCATCACCATCATCAAATATTTATATTTTGCATGTCTACAAACACTGTGGAGCACATTGGTTAGTATGCTGGCTTCTTAAGTCAGAGACCTGGGTTCAAATCCCGATGGAGAAATATAAACATTTGTGACCTGGGTCTCATCCAATGTTGTGTCTGGTCAAGGCACTTCATCCACATTGCACTCAGTCCACCTAGCTCTTAAAATGGTACCTCAAAACAGGATGTATGGAGCTACATGGTTGTGACTAGTTCTCGATCCGTACCAGTTGCATAAGTACTCACTTTATTGTTATTTTACGTCTTCAGACATAATGATCAATATGTTGAGGGTAGGGATGTCATGATACAGACATGTCACAACACGATACATGTATGGATATCAAAGATCCATACAAATCTATACTTTACATGTCACAATACATATTTCAGGGTATTTTAATAAAGAAAACCCCCCCAATACTTTTGACAGCATCTTGAGCGTTAGGTTAAGTGGGTAAATTTAACGACTGTTATATATATTACCATACAGTTTGACCAACCGTTTTCAATAGTTGTGGGTCCTTTCTGACAAGCATTTTTTCGATGCTTATTTCAAACACTGACGATCATCCAAAAATAGAAAGAAATTCAACGACACATCTCACCTACAATAAGGCTATCCTACAAAGTGGTTACAGCGCACAAGTTTATGGCATATTGTGGATGGGCAACCATCTGTATCAAGGCTTTAGTTCAGTGATGGATGGGCTGTCTATTTGTCGGGAGGATTGGAGGTCCTTGTTGCTGGTTTCCAGCTTGTGATACCATCTTCGTCCTTTTATTTGTTCAAATGCCCATTTTAACGCTTCAAATATTATTGTCAAGTGGCGTATCATCCTTGGGTTTGATATCATCTATGTTCTATCGATTTGAGGGTCCTTATCATGAGGCATATCAACCTAAGTGTTTTATATTTTAGAGTTCGAATATTATTGTCAATTAGCGTATCATCCTTGGGTTTGATATCATCTATGTTCTATCGATTTGAGGGCCCTTATCATGAGGCAGATCAACCTAAGCGTTTTATATCATAAGGTTTCAAATATGTCAAGTAGCATATCTTCTTAGGGCTTGATATCGTCTATGTTCTATTGATTCTAAGGTCCTTACAAGGAGTTACATCTATATATATGCGTTTTATATTTTAAGGTTGCAAATATCATTGTCAAGAAGTGTATCTTCTTAGGATTTGATATCTAAGTTTTATCAATTCTAATGTCTTTACTAAGAGTCATATCAGCCTAAGGGTTAAAGATTATAAGGCTTCAAATATAATCGTCAAGAGCATATCTTCTTATGGTTTCGATATAATCTTAGTTCTATCTATTCAAAGGTCCTTATCAAGAAGCATATCAACCTAAACATTTTATGATTTAGGCCTGAAATATTACTCTCAAGAAACTTATCATCCTAAGGGTTTGATATCATCTTAGTTCTATAAATTTGAAGGTCCAAACCAAGAAGGGTATCAACTTAAACATTTGTGTTGTGAAAGCATCAGTTCATTTATTCAAAACTAGCAAAAGTAAAGAAAGTAGTCAAAATCTATTTCCCAGAATTGGCGGAGTAGCTGGCTGCCGCGCTTTTGGCAAACTGTCAAGCATTGTTTATGATATGACATCAAAACAAAAAAGTCATATTTTCCCTTAGGCATCATATGAAAAATATGAACCCTGATATGCTTTTGTAGGTGTTAATCCCTAATATCTGTTTTTAACATTATGTTACATAAGATATTACAATAGAAAGACGAAATACAATTAATCTGAAGTACATTGGGTACAAACTTTGCAAAAAGACCCATCAATTGGGTTGATACACTATAGAATTATGTTTGTACATCGATGCTTTACAATACTGCAGACTGTTATGCATGGTTGCACATGCTAATTAAAGTCATGCTTGTGTCACGTTTTATAATAAACAACATGCGACTCCTAGTCATGAAACCAGCTTAATGGCGTATTAAAATTTTGTATTAATCCAGGTCAAAGAATATTGATGAAATACAGTAGAACTCGGATATATAACGAACTCCATGGGACCAGAGAATTTAGTTCGCTATATCCGGTGTTCGCTACTCGCGCTTGGCTGCCATGCATAGGGCTTTTGATGGGACTTAAAACATTGTTCACTACATCCGATGGTTCGCTATTTCCAAGTTCGTTATATCCGTGTTCTACTGTATGACTTATTAGTGAAAAGATGATTTTGTACATTGATGATATTTTTTTATTGTCCATCCTTTTCTGCAAAAACCTATACGGGTAACTGACACTATAACATATCTTGTAAAATCACCAAAGATGTACTGCAATGAAATTGCCCCCCACCTTAACCTAAGTTTTCTTTTATTACAAATTCCCTTATAAAACTATATAGCTCAATACGTTTCCCTTACAAATAACAGCCGAAGGCAGTACATTGGCGATCCTCTTAAACAATTAGCAATAAGAAATAGTAAGCAAGGAACTTTTGGGAAACTGACTATAATTACAGTGTTGTTTGTTTTGCAACCTACACCAATGATTCAACATGTGATCTGTTGTTGAAACAGACTATAGATTAAGAGATAATTTACACCTACTCTTGTTTTCAAATTATTTTGGAATCATGTACTATGAATGAGCATGTAAAATAAATAAATAACTACAGACAACACATTTATTAATTAACATCAGCGCTCGTTTCTTTTTGTGGAACAGGGATTGGTAAAGGCATGGGCCTGCAGTAATATGCAAATTGGATGAAACATTTTGATTTTGATTTGGATTTTTACTATTGATATTATGGGCAATGGCAAATTTGAAATTCAGAAAATTATTTAACCCTGAAACTTGCCCATTGTCAAAGATGTCTTTCCCTTTCCCTTATGGAGACCTTACATGGGTAAATTTTTATTTTTCCTTAATTGTAATCTTTGGTATAAGCATGTGATTTGTTGGGTCTGCATGTGTCTTAAGATCAAAATCAGCTGTAGTCTGAATTATCTAGCTTGTGAATCTGGTATGAATAATTCAATTCACGATTGCGAGGTCGTGACATCAAGAGGTTGACCCTATGGATTGTTGTCTAACAAGGTCACAAGACAATGATACAACAAGTACAGGTGTATTCTCCACCTGGCTTTTAGCTCATCAGGCTTTTAGTTATCAGTCAGTAGATTTTGGGGTGTAATAATTTGATATTCTCTGTTGTATGTAATTGTGGCTGTTTTGATGTCAAATGTTTATCGTCATTGGTGTATAAGATATCATATCTTTTGATTTAAAAAATTATGTTTTTCCTCCTTCCTTTACCTGTTGTAATGCTATGCTTGTTAGCTCTTCATAGTTTTGAGTTAACAGTCCTTTGGAGTGTAGAATTTTTATATCTACCCTCTTGAAGGCCAAATATTTTTGTTGTTACAGTACCAAGCTTTGATTAATAATTTTTGAGGAAATATAGAATTGACTACAGAGCTCTATTTTTATGTGAGAAATATGTCCACTCTCCTACCCATTGGCCTCTAAGAATGGTTGTTGATTTGTTACCCTCTGCTTTCAAATTCCTAAGAATTGACCATAGAAAAAAATGCATATTGTAAACCTCATTTTCCTGTTCGCTAGTGTCAAATTGTACCTAAACCCTTTTATTTAGGGTGGGAAATAAGTAGGGACATATTTTCAATATGGACGCATGTGCACATATCATTTTGCCAAGCAATGATTGTTGTATCGCTACTCCTCTTATTATTACGTCTCTGACGTCACAAAGTCATTGTTTGGAATGTCACTTTAGCCGGCCATCGCAAGGGAAGCAGGCTGTTTTCTGAATACTTCTATAAGAATAAAATGGCATAGAATATGATCTCGCTCAGGTTTTAAAAAAATTCACACTTGTTTCATGAAAGGCACATGACATACTCCCTAGCGATTTAATCTCTTATGTCCTTTTGAAGGGTTTATTATTCCAACTATTAACCAACAATACAATTTAAAAGGATAGTCTTAATACAAAATATGCTCCATATTCAATGTAATTTGATTGAAAGGATGTTGCTCTAAAAACATTCTTACTTATATAACATTGTGGCATATAGAAAAGCAGCTCTTTTCAACGGTTTCAGAAATTTTACAGACCAACAAGTCTTACAGTATGAAATTTATTTTTAGCCAATGTTATTTTACCAGCTTGAGGCTAAACTAATAAAGAACATTTTTAACACTGATATGTACAAAAATCAACTGAATAACTGAGCCTTATATTATAGTATATGTCTAGAGAGTAGTTGAAATGAATAAAGATAGACTAAGATTTAAATTTTAAAATATTATACATCTTTTCAGACAATCTGGTAAATTATTAGTCATTCTTCCTACATGTAACGAGATGAATACACCCTTGTAGAGGGCTGAGACTGACATACATGTCAGATGATAAACTTTTGCCTGCGGTGGTAGAACATAGTCATGCTCTGATGAATCCTATTGTAGGACAAACTCACAAGGGAGGTAACTCTTGTAGCTTTGATGGCAAGCACTGGTGATCAGAAAAGGGGGTCAATATTTAAGCAGATGGGCCCCTTTGCAATGGTAAAAGTGTCCTACATCTTCAAATTTTAAGGGACACCAAGCCAAAAGGGTGGGCAAATTTCCCCAGGACCCCCTCTAGGAACAACACTGGCAAGGGCTTCATGATATTAGTTAGCTGATTTCTGTTGAAGATTTCCTGTTGAATCATCTTATACTCAATTACAGTGTATGAAATAAGGCCGGACTGACAGCTGGTTACTTTTGGTCAGGTCTGGCAACTTCCCTAGGTTTTTCTTCTATTTTACCATTAAAACATACAAAATGCCACTTGTGGGCTGGTTCCTTTCAGGATTATTTCATACATTGAAAGGGAGCTTACTCTTCTAGCATTGATGCAAACTCCTCACATTGCTGTTACATCTCCCAAAATCCAAAAAACCCTTCCTTATTGATTGAGCCTTTCTCAACCCTACATCCCAACCTGTTATTTCAAACCACTTGCGTTGACCCAGCGATGTGCTTTGGCATATAGTTTTCTCAAGCCGTATATCATATATCTCGGTTATTAAATCATGTCAGTTCAAACACTGGTTGTCAATTTTCATATGGGAAAGGATAAACAAGGCATTAAAACAACTCACCTTTAATGCATGCGTATCGATTTGCCTCGTTTATTTCAGTCATTCTACAGCATGTTACATTTTTGTGGAAGTGTATATGGATATATTTCAGAAACATTAACAAGAATATTTTCAATAAAATAAAATGTAAAATAGTCAATTGTGACTTTTCTTCAGAAATAACAGTGAAATTTTCGTTTCTCTAAGGCTTTTCTTTTTTAATTTTTGATCAACATTGCATTTACTTGTGAATATATTAAAGTCTCAGTTGAGGTTGAAAAATTGACCTTGAAATAGGATTTTCTTTATATTGCTAAGCAACATGCTAACAAATGATTAACTTTTGATAAAAAAGGGAATAATACATTCAAAACTGACAAACAATGATTAAGTAAGATTAGAACATTTATGATGATTCAATGCATTTCTTCATTCTGTAATTTTGTTTGAGAGGAAATTAGTTTTTTCTTTGATATTTACTAATAACCATCTGCTGAATTGAGATACCATTTTAAAACATAACTGCCAAAACAATTCTATGGCAAATAACTCTGACAACGCAGAAAAGGTTACTTACAATCTCAGCCTTGACAAGATAGAGTTTACATGCTTCATGTTATGCCGACCACTGTCATGAATAATGAATTGTTATGAAATCCTCTTTTGCCAAAAGTTGTTATACTATTTTTATCATAGATTCTAAAACTACACATTCTTTCAAAATTTACCTTCAATCCAGCAAAACTTAACTTAAATCATCTCTTGCACCAAATTGAAAACATTGTTTCACTTTGTCCTCAGATTATTATATTAGTTACTTTAACGGTAACTTAATTCATATAACAGTGTTGTTCCTAGAGGGAGTCCTGGGGATATTTGCCCACCCTTTTGGCTTAGTGTCCCTAAAACAATTGAGAATTACTATCGCAAGGGTCCATAAACTCAGATCAATGCCAAAATTACCCCCTCAGCTGAAGAACACTGTCAGATAAAGTGTAAAACCCTGCCAATGCAGCAAATATATATCTGACCTGGATATGTGAGCAAAAAATAAATATGCTTAAAGTTAAAACCACTTATGATTTCCTCCAAGTACAAACTGACTGAAGCGGCATAAAATCTCTCTCCTCCTTGCCCCGCTGATGCTAACAAGATGCCAGATACTGAAAACATAAATCAGGATCAAGTGCAAAATTACACCATGAAATTAATTCCGCATCAATGGCTTCACAAGATTCATTAGTGGTATCTGTCACACCTTTATCTCATAAATTATCTCCCCATTAACTAACTCTGTTTCTCTCCTGCAGATGGCGCCGCAGCCCGAGCTGGAGTACAGCAGCATGATCGAATCATTAAGGTAAGAGCCAGTGTACCGTTCAACACAAGACGAGAGTTCTGGACTAAGCTAGCCAACATATTAGTGAGCACACTAGCACACGAGTTGTGTTTTGTGAGAAATTTTCTGAAACATTTTTGTGGATTTTGCCCTAGATTTGTTGATCTTGGCCACAAATTGGTAAGTATTAATGATAATCATCTGCTGAAAGGCTTGATATTTTCAGAGTGCACCTGATCTAGCTTGTGCTATGATTCATAAAGTGTAGATATGTTATCTTTTAGCCTGATGAAGAACAAGGTTCTCTATATTTCTGTGAGCACTCAGTGCTTCAGGCTACTCAATAAATAAGAAGGGTCAGAGCATACAGCCCAGATGCAGACTACCTTACAAAAAGTCTATCATCTGTCTGATTGTTTATTTTTTCAACTTTTGTAAAATTTTGAGAGGCAGAGCTACCAGCCCTGCCTCAGACTAATGCAAATAATCATCAACTAACCTTCACAGTTATCATTAAATACTTTTACATTATGCACCTTAATATTTTTGACCAAAGAACAAATTTGATGATACAGTGGGATACTTACATGAGATCTGTCTAATCTTAATATGTCTGATCCTTGATTTGATATCATAGATATTTTTCTTAGGTTTAGACATGATTTAAGTTAACCGCTGATAAATAAGTTCTTAGAAAAACTTATTTTAGTAAAAGTGTAGTAAGATAAAACAAGGGTTCAGAATAATATCATAATTATACAATGCTTTTTCTATCAAAAATTATCTTTTGTAAAATCTTTTGAAAAAAGTTATTAATTTTTGTAGAAGCCTTTATTTAGATTAAGAGCACATAAAAAATCAGATTGTGATTAAAGAAAATATGTCTTATAAATTTGATTTTTTTTTTCTAAAATGCCTCTTCCACATTTGAAATTCTTAAGTTTTTCCATTTGCAAATTATGTGTTTTAAAAACTTCTGTTTCCTACAGTTAAATTAACAGAAGTACTAGAAGCAGGAGGTTTTGTTTGTAGAAAGTTTAGATCAGGAAAGAGCTGGTAACAATATTGAACAAGAATTGGATCACTATAAACAAGCTATCAGCTCATATATATCTCAACTCCCTGGGCAATATACAACTCATTTCCATCTAGGTGAAGCAGGGTGATGTTCTTTTGCCCACTCTTTTCATGAAATCAGTGGATAAAAATCACCATGGGTCAAACAAATAGTGAAACTAATTCAGCAGATTGTTTAGACATGAAATAGACTCCACATTTAAGGCCCTGGATATTTTTTGAATATGGGGTAGGATTTTATTTCAAACCTTACGATCAAAGCTAGGTTACCCCAGGATGCTTTTGAGAAAAGGGGTCATGGCTCATAATTCGTTAAAGATCACCATGGGTCATTCTAGTGGTGAAAGCCCTGGGAAAGTTTTTGAGATTAGGGTAGAATTTTATTTTAAACTTTAGGATATCATTGGGTTATGATGCTTTTGAGAACAGGATAGGATTTTATTTTAAACCAAAGAATCAAAGAAAGTATATCCTAGGGGTATGATGTTTTGAGAATAGGGGCCCTGGCTCATAATTCAATAAAATCACCATGGGTCATACAAACAGTTAATCCAATTCAGTAAGTTTGTTAAGACACAAAATGGGCTCAAAATCAAGGACCTTGCTCTTAACTTTTTCTTGACAGTTGTGTATTTGTTTCTGAAATATTTTGCATTTACTACAGTAGATGAGTAGTACCTGGCATTCCGCAGTCAAGTGGTAGCGTTTGCTCCATTCTCTTCAACGCCAAATATAAGCACAGTCCTAATGGGTTGGCTCCAAAACCTTTCCAACTCTTCTTGTTTGACATCTCCGTCACAACCAGAAAATAAAATCAAGGTTATATATTCCTTTGTTTTGTTGTTGACAGTTTTGTTTGCAAGTAAATTTGAGGAATCTCGAGCTATCTTTTCGTTTCAAATAAGTGAATTTGTAGTCTTACATAAGATATTTTGATAATGATCTTCCCTGATTTTGGAGAAAACTAGAGTTTTCTTGGGCTTCAATTAAATGAATTTGTAGTACATAAGGATATTTTGATAAACGAACTTTCCTGATTTTGGAGAAACTAGAACCCCCTTTTCACTTCAAATAAATGAATTTGAAATCTTACGTAAAGGATATTTTGATAAATGATCTTTTCTGATTTTGGAGAAACTAGAACCCCCTTTTCATTCAAATAAAGGAATGTGTAGTCTTACGTAAGGATATTTTGATAAATGATCTTTGCTGATTTTGGAGAAAACTAGAGTGGCCTTTTCACTTTAAATAAATGAATTTGTAGTCTTACATAAGGATAGTTTGATAAATTATCTTTCCTGATTTTGGAGAAACTAGAACCCCTTTTCACTTCAAATAAATGAATTTGTAGTCTTACATAAGGATAGTTTGATAAATTATCTTTCCTGATTTTGGAGAAACTAGAACCCCTTTTCACTTCAAATAAATGAATTTGTAGTCTTACATAAAGGATATTTTGATGAATAATCTTTCCTGTAGGATTATGGATTTACAGATGTTTTGATAAAACTCTAAATTTGAGAAACCTTTTACAATTTGATCAAATCTATAGATTCTATTTGATTTACAAACTCATAGGAGTTATAACTTCCAACAGAATAGTTTGGACACTTTGGTTTTACATTGCAGAATATGCAAGAGGGGTTTGAGTATTATCACCTTATGAGAAGAATAGTTAGAATAATTGCTGCTTAACTTTGTCTACATCTGTTGCATGCATTCATCTACTTTGTATAAAAACAGACAGAGAAACAATATTTTTGATCTATTTTAGGTAGCGATTATATCATTGAAGTATATCGTAATGAGACAGAGGAACATTATTTCAAATCTATTTGAGGTTAAGATTATATCATTGAGGTATGTTATAACAAGACTTAGGAACAATCTATTTGAGCTTAAGATATTATCAGTTTAGAAGAAAGTATAAGCGCAATATTTTCTTGCCATCAAAAGAAGCAGAACTAAAATAGAGATTCAGTTAGAGGCAATTTTAACCAGCAAAACTTGAGTCATTCATCATTGCTTTGCTTCGGGGAGCAACACAGGGATTAGTTTTGATCTATGAATTATTACATTCCTGTAAAATATCATTACACTTTATTATATTGTATAATGTTTAGTACTCTTGGGGGGGCAGTAGGTTTTGGGTGCAATGCTACAGTGAATTTTAGCGCACTACCACCCATGGTTGCTAGTTCCAGCCCATGCTCGCAGGTTTCACTGCAATGCATAACCACATTCGTGTTGCTGGCTTTCTCCCTGAAATAATACTAGAAGCTGTGATGTAAGTGAAATACTTTTGTTATTGATCCTAGGTCACAGTATAATCTATCCTAGAATGAACACTGTTATTATCACTAATCTGAACAAATTTAGGCTGTATTCACATAAAACGTCACCTGAAAATAACAAAATAAAGCAATTTTACATAAAACTTTAAAATTAAGTTAATAACTACACGAAAAATTAAAATTAAATTGAAAAAAATAATGTAAGGAATCTAAAATTTAAAAATTCAGGCATTATCACCAAAAATTGTGAACCTTTATTCAACATATTTCGCACAAATCAATCCAAAACGAAATCAATTTGCAGAATATTTCTAATTACGAAAGCTATTTCAGTCTTTAGGAAGTGAGCCTCTTGCCGTGCTAATCCTAACACAAGTTTGGTGGAGCTGCGAGTTATTTCAGGGAAATGTGAAAGGTTTCAAGTGCATGTGCTGTTGATGAGGCCTCGCCGAGTTGTAGTCAATCCTAAACAAACACCTCAAAGTTCTTCGGCTTGAAATGAGGTAAAAAATCTGAAATTTCAATATTTATCTTTTCAATTGGACAGATGAATGGATAAGAAGTCAAAAGGATGAGAAGAAGTGGTGGATTTGATTGTTTGTTTTTGCAGGTTGTAATTTGAAAATGTCAATACGGATATCTGTGGATGTAGGTCAACTGTAAAATTGGATTATTTAGTTTTTTCAAGCTTGATTTTTGAAATTATAATATGTTGCAAGTCTAAAATTCATAAAAAGTTGCTGAGAATACCTCAAGATAACGGGGAATGAAGGTCAAGTATAAAATTGGATTATTCTGAGATAAACTTTCCAAATTATTCTTTATTGGATGTCCAAAAATTCATTAAGAAGTTGCCTTAGGACATTATCTGAGTTAGAAATATAAATTTTCTTGAAGATTTAATCCATCCATAATTGGTTTATTGGAACAACACCCAGGGTTGAGAAATGATGAGAGAAGACTTGGTAAGAAGCTGGAGATAGCGCTGACATTTCCAAACTCTGGCCCTAATGAATCTCACACTTTCTCTTGCCTACAATAGGCCACATGTCTGGAGCTATTACCTTTACACCTCGCCTTGCATCAGTCGGGAGATTCTGATTCAGAGTCTATCTGTCTGTCTGTCTGTCTGTCTCTGTCTCTGTCTCTCTGTCCCTGTCGTCTGTTGTCTGTTTCTGTCTCTGTCTGTCTGTCTGTGTATGTCTCTCTGTCTCTCTGTTTCTGCCTCTGTCCACGTCTCTGCCTCTGTCTCTGTCCCCGTCTCTGGCTCTGCCTGTGTCTATGTCTCTGCCTCTGTCTCTGTCCCTGTCTCTGGCTCTGCCTGTGTCTATGTCTCTGCCTCTGTCCCCGTCTCTGTCTCTGCCTCTGTCTCTGTCCCCGTCTCTGGCTCTGCCTCTGCCTCTGTCCCCGTCTCTGCCTCTGCCTCTGTCTCTGTCCCCGTCTCTGGCTCTGCCTGTGTCTATGTCTCTGCCTCTGCCTCTGTCTCTGTCCCCGTCTCTGGCTCTGCCTCTGCCTCTGTCCCCGTCTCTGCCTCTGCCTCTGCCTCTGTCTCTGTCCCCGTCTGTCTGTCTTAGATTCTATATTTGTATTAAAACTAAACCCTAGCCATTCTGTCATCCACATCCTCAACTCCTTGGGAAGTATAGACACTGTCTTCTCAGTCATTCCTTATTAAGACCACATCATAACCGTAACCATTCTTTCTCTACTCCTTGGGAAGTATACAACTGGTCTTCTCAGTTAGGCCAGTGGTGTTTTTAGAGGTGGTCCTGAGGTATTTTGCCCACCCTTTTGGCTTGATGCCCACTTAAAAGAAAGATACTTTTGCCATTTCAAAGGATCCTGCCTGGTCAGAAAAGGCCAAATGACCCTCTCAACTGAACACCAAGTACAACACTGCAGGCCTATTAAGACCACAACATAACCATTCTTTCATCCACGTAGGTCTTCTTTCATAACATTTTAATAGGACTGTAAGCCCAAGAAGGCCACATAAACACTCCAAACCTTCTTAAAATGATTAGAGTCGTCATCTTCAGGTTTAACGACCAGATTCTGTAAAACTATTTTGAATATTACAAAGAATGCGTTCCAAATATTTTCTTTGAACGCTGCAGAAAATGAGGGGAGAGAGTGTGTTAAACTTTCTGGCAGTGTTTAAAAAAAGTTTGGCAGATATCTTTTTGTACCTTACACCTGTCGTAATGAAGAGATAAGCACCAAGGGAGATAACTCTAGTATCCTGGAATTCAATACATGTGCAGTGATGACTTCCGAGCTGTCTGTTTTTGTCGTAGGCACTGAAACGTGAACAATAAAACATACGCTCTGTGATTCTTTCTTTTAGAATTGGAATTCTTTCCTTGCATGAAATATTTGTAAGACACTAACTGGGGCGGCGCTTATCCATGGAGGGTTATGAAGGGAGTGATTTACTGTAAATTACATGGATCCACTAAGCGAACACTGCTAATGCGGTGAAACCTTAGTTAAAATAGCGATCACTCTCCCTACTTCTATAAAGTATTTGTTACAAGGCTCTGAAAGATACAGTGCCCGGACAAAATGAAGACTCACTTTGGTCCGCTACTGTACATATACAAAGTCAGGTTGATGGAATTAAAGCATTGAATTGACATTCTCTTTGACCTGATGTCATCAATGACTGGCTACTACAAAGTCTTGGGAGTCCCAGCAGATTTAAATGAGTCCTTTATAAGTTAGCTTATAGTACCACAAAAAAACCTTTGCAGTGATCAATCTATAAATATGGCATGCTGATTTTAGTGAATAGCTACCACAAGTTTTGGTTTCCAGCAGATTTAAATGAGTCCCTTTATAAGAAAGCAAATAGTACCACCAAAAAAATTTGTTGATCCCAAGACTCACAGCTAAAAATTTTCAGGTGTTTTCCAAATCTTTTGAGTATTTATCACTGTTTTCTCTTCAATTAAGTCTGTTCATTTAAGCTGTTGGTTTTTCATCAGTGTTAAGAGTGAAATAGTAGCTATATCAAAACAAACAACTTCTACATTAACAGTCTCTAGTAAGAAATTCAGTTGAAAATAATCACTGGACGAAGCTTTTGTAGGATAAGATTATTACGTTTGAGTTTCTGTTAGTTTGTATTGGATTGTCGACCAGACACATTTCATACGTTTAAAATACTTCATAAGTCGTTTAAATCTAATCATGATTTCTTCTTTTGCAGGTGAATGGAACGCTGGTTACGTCTCGGAATCACATTGATGTCGTCAAACTTATAAAATGTGAGTACTCTTTTCCTTGAACAATTACACTTCAACCAAATAATACATCGACATACACTTCAAGACTGAAGTCATATGTCCAACAAAAGGCATATGTATGCGTCCATCCACACAAGCTTCATCACATGCATCCAAACATGTCTCTACACTTGAATCCAAACATTGAAACATAACATCAAATAGGTTGACTTTTAATTTCAGAGGGATGGGATAGCAAAGTAACTAGCGCATTCGGGTAGGGATCAAGAGGTCCGGATCTCACCAGGGCCTTATGAACCTTTTCTTAAGTAGAGAACTTTTCTACACACAGTAAGCTTTTGGTACAATGCTACACTGAATTTCAGCGCAGTACCACCCATGGTTCACTAGTTCCAGCAGATGCCCGCAGGTTTCACCACAATGGATAGCCACAATAGTATTGCAAGCTATCTCTCAAGTCACACATCAATTCTTGTCAGAAGTGAAGAATAACAGTATTGAGCTTTTACCAGCAGTGATTGGGAAAGGCAGGGGCCATGGCCATTTTGCACAAAGGTTGAACAAATCCTAAATTTTGAAGTTAACTATTGATATTTGAAATTCAGAAAATTACCAAAAACCCTGCAAATGGCCCATTGTCAAAGATGTCTTTCCCAATCCCTGGACTTGATATCAGTGTTTTGAGTAATTTGTTCGTTTTCTCAAGAGGACAGAGAAGTAAGGCTATACTCCATGGATTGAAGCTATTACAGCCTTTGCTTTTTGATCTCACCATATAACTTAGCCGCTATGATACAGTAAGCCTTCTCCCTTCACTTACACAAGTGTACATGAAATTGAAAGTATGTTCAACCTAACGTTCAGCTAACTCTTCCTATTGAAGCTGCCAAGTAAAATGTTCTCGTGATACTTCATATAGTTTATTCATTATGGTTTATTTATTACAGTTTATATTTATACATCTGCGACATGTGCAAGTTATGAATATATTGGATTTTGTTTACTTTCACACCAGGGTGGCATGATTAAAAATGAAATGTTTATAAAGAGTGTTTATGATTGCTCAAGGTGAGTTGCAGCTTCACTCTGATTGGTCCATATTGTGCTGCTGTTCATGTGAAAGGTCAGAGGTCACAAGGTCACTGGGTTATATCATACCTCCTCAAGGACGATGCAACCATATTTTTTTCGTAGAACATGTTGGAAAAAGCCATTGAATCTTCTTCAAAAGAATGTCCACGTTTTTTTTTTTTTTGATAAATAAACATAAACAACTGAATTTTAATTGTATTCGAGGATGTGTGCAGGTCCTTAGTGTAGGTCACACTCACAGTCATATTATCTAGTAAATAATCACTAGAAAGTTGGATACCCTAAAGTTGTGATCCAAATTTCAACACAACCATACATCAAAACAACTCTTTTGAAGCCAAGTGCAAGTTAAAATTTTGAATTATGTCGAAAGTTAAAAATATAATGTTGGAGTTATCTCCCTTCTTCATGCCTGACTGACCTACTTCCTTGAGAATAGCTTTCACTAAACCAGCCACCTGCAATGGTGTGACTTTATCTAATTTGCAGGTGATATTGATGCAATTATTCCCGGCCAGTAAAAATCAATGTGTTTTGGATCATCTCATTGATGTGGAGGATTCAATGAAGTTATCTACCACCGGACTTGATGTGAATCCCCACCAGAGGGAAATATGCAGCAGGCCTTTAATAGATTAACCTTGATAGATGCCAAAACATGACAGGCTCCTTCATCGGGTTATTGCTGGAGAGAATATAACATGTCGGCCATGCATTGATTCCCTGCCTGCCTCTTGGTTAAAGGTTCACCATCATGTAGACTTACCTCTGTATTCCATTTTGGGGGTTGGATGGCGTAGTGGTAATGTGTTCAGCTTTGGATAATGAGGTCAGGGTTCACATCATGCAAGGGTCTCGGCAACTTTGAGAACTTTTCTATATGCAGTAAGGTATCGGTGCAATGTTACGCTGAATTTCAGCACAGTACCACCCATGGTTCCTTAGCTCCAGCCGATGTTCACTGGTTTCACTGCAATGAATAGCCACAATGGTGTTGCAGGTTAACCCTGCAATAAAACCAGCAGCCATGATAGAAGTAAAATAATCTTGAAAGGGGATTTAACCCCGAATCACCTCACCTCACCTCACCTCACCTCACCTCACCTCACCTCTTCAATTTTGTAATGGATGAAGTGGCATCAAGCCTCCTTAAGTCTTGGCAACATTGCTTTATGAATTGTTATTATGGAGTAGGTTTTAAGTTCAATGCTACACTTTATTTCAGTGCAGGAGCACATTTGTTCATGGGATGCTTTGCAGGTTTACAGTGTTGGAGATTATTAGGTAACTAGAGCTTAAAGGACAGGGATTTGAAAAACTTGGTTTTCTTGGACTTAGCTTACAATACTTGTTCACAGAGTATTTTTAGTTGAATCTTTATGGTCCTTCCAAATATAAAACAGTTTCTTGGGAACTGATTGCAATATAAAGCTAAGTTTTAGGGGTCATTTGGACTGTAAAGCCAAAGAGAACAATGACTCAGAAAAAGGTGTTCCTGATTATGACTTGAGGTTCTAATTTAGTTTAATACTGTTCATCTTGTATTGGTGCGATGAATACAGCTGATACAGGAACAACGAGTACAGCTAAAGATAAAATGTATACAGCAACAAGCTTCCCTTCCACTCAGTCACTTGCCCACTCTACATGAGAGGTTGTCTGCCGTAGAGGTCGACATGTAATCAGATTGGGAAGTTTCTTCTTTGAGGCTAGCTGTTGTGTTCCTGACAACCTCCCAAGTAGTTATCAGAATTGGACTGTGAGGGATGAGCTTCCATATTGGCCAGTCGGGAGGGGATGGGATGTAGAGAGGTTGTTGAAAACCTGAAGTTAACTCTTTACCTACAGATCTCTGGAGGGGGTCGGATATAGAGAGGTTGATGAAATATTGTAGTTAAATCTTTACCTACAGAGTTGGTGGTTGTGGAGGTATTCTGTTATACTGAAGTTAACTCTTTACCTACAAAATTGTCGTGGTTGTGGAGGTATTCTGTTGAGAACTGTGCTGGGCTATTGGGCAGAGTAAGGTGGTTGGAATATAGAGAAGTTGTTGAAATATTTGAAGTTAACTCTTAACCTCCCAATCTAAAGTATTACATTGATTGTGGAGGGTCACTTTTGTGTATTTGTGTTGTTGAGGAGGGTCATTTAAAGGAGATATATGTAGTGGTTGAATAAGCCCTGTCCTGTGTGATTGTTGAGATGTGTGAGGGTGAATATAGATTTTTGTTGGGCACGGTTTGTCAATGGTAGAGATGGTTTCTGGATGAGAAGTGGATGGGTAAGGTGACTGTCTTGTAAACATGACTTCTAGCTGAGTCTTGTGGCTCTTTTAGTAACTTGGTTGGAGTCTCATTATGAACTCGTGTAGTTATCAACTAGAGGATGCTAGCTCCCTCCAGTTGAAAAGGCAAGTTTTGAGGTTGGAAATGGGCTCTACTACTCCCTGCAATGATAAGGTCTTGCAAGCTCTCTCCAATTGTATAGGAAAGTTTTGAGTCTTGCAAGCTCTCTTCAGTTGTTGAGGAAAGTTTTGAGTCTTGCAAGCTCTCTCCAGTTGTTAAGGAAAGTTTTGAGTCTTGCAAGTTCTCTCCAGTTGTAAAGGAAAGTTTTGAGGTTGGAAATGGGCTCTACTAGTACTACTCTCTGCAATAATAAGGCCTTGCAAGCTCTATCCATTTGTAAAGGAAAGTCCTGAATCTTGCAAGCTCTATCCAGTTGTTTTGAAGAAAGTTTTGAGTCTTGCAAGCTCTCTCCAGTTGTAAAGGAAAGTTTTGAGGTTGGAAATGGGCTCTACTACTCCCTGCAATAATAAGGCCTTGCAAGCTCTCTCCATTTGTAAAGGAAAGTCCTGAATCTTGCAAGCTCTATCCAGTTGTTTTGAAGAAAGTTTTGAGTCTTGCAAGCTCTCTCCAGTTGTAAAGGAAAGTTTTGAGGTTGGAAATGGGCTCTACTACTCCCTGCAATAATAAGGCCTTGCAAGCTCTCTCCATTTGTAAAGGAAAGTCCTGAATCTTGCAAGCTCTCTCCAGTTGTTAAGGAAAGTTTTGAGTCTTGCAAGTTCTCTCCAGTTGTAAAGGAAAGTTTTGAGGTTGGAAATGGGCTCTACTACTCCCTGCAATAATAAGGCCTTGCAAGCTCTCTCCATTTGTAAAGGAAAGTCCTGAATCTCGCAAGCTCTATCCAGTTGTTTTGAAGAAAGTTTTGAGTCTTGCAAGCTCTCTCCAGTTGTTAAGGATAGTTTTGAGATTTGAAATGGGCTCTTTTTCATACTCCCTGCAATAATAAGGCCCTGCAAGCTCTATCCAGTTGTTTTGAAGAAAGTTTTGAAGATGGAAATGAGCTCTACTCTTTCATTGTTTGTTATCTGATTGATGAATGAGCAGTGTGCTGGTCCAGACAGTAGAGATTAAAGAGTCCGAGATTCCTACTTAGAGATAAGAGCCTCTAGGTCAGTAGGGCAGAAACTAGGTGGGTGACCAGCCTTGTTGTGATAGACATACATGTATCAGGTGCTGGATTCTTCTTGTAAAGCATGTTAATGGTACCCTACCCAAGACATGTGGTATGAGGAGTGGTGGGAGATTTGGTTAACAAATGATGGGAGATTGGGCCCAATGGAGGGAGATTTTGCAAAGACAACAATGGGTATAATTGAATGGGGAATAAAATCATCATTTTGGTGACCAGCATTGTTGTGATAGACTTGATTCTTCTTGGAAAGCATGTTCATTGTACCCTACCCCCAGTCCTTTTTGTCAATGCTAGCTGTGCCATTTGGTTAGCATATATGATATAAGTACATCTTGTACATAAGTACATCTCATCTTGTGTATTTTATGAAAATGATTGTAGCCAACAAACATAGTGTTATCTCTTGTTGTTTTGTTTGTGTTTCAATGATAATTAAGTCAAAGCTTTCTGATTATTAAGTAACTTTGTTACTCTTGTAGAATTGAAATTGGTTTTGGACCTTGGTAATATGATTTCTTGTCTGCAATTTAGGTAGTCCGCTTGATTACTCCACAGTTTGTCAAATCCCAACCTTTTCTTGATTCATCACTTTGTATCTTCTCATCACCCATCCCTCCCTTCTTACTTTGTCCCCCAAATTCCCCCTCCCCTTACAAAATTTCCCCTCCCCCTTCTTTCTTCCTCTTTCCCCTTAAATTGCAATCTCCTCCTTTAGAAAGATATCTAATTCTGCATGATTCAGAAAATATAATTATCAAACAGGAAACAGTAATGAAACCCAAGACATCATGTCTGACTTGGTAGGCAATGCAATTTTACAAGTAGAGCGTGTTAACACGAACCCGTAGGTAAAGAATTCACTGTGAACAACTCACAACAGGGTGCCGTGCTTATTTACCTCCTGGTAAAGAGAGGGACAGACAGGGGAGATAACCATCACTGATTAGGCTAATTGCTGATCACTAGTGAAACAAACTTGAAGGTTTCACTGTAGATGTTTGAGAACCCCCACAAGCGTCCAATCTTTCACCAGCAACTCATCTGCCAAGAAATGTAACTCAGTTTGTGAGAACTGACCCCTGCTGTAGCAAAACCTTCATCAGATGTGAAGTTTTGTAGTCTTACCTTTTTGCAGATCTGATTTTAGTCTGTTGGTCCTGTCTCAGTATTGGTGATCAATCTAGAAAAATGACCTGAGTTCAGGGACACGCTAGCTCAATGTCTTGTGAGTTCTTTCAAATTTTGACTGAGTCCTTGAATGTGTAAGCAATAGCAACAGTGAAAAAACCATTTCATCTTGTGACACAGCTTGAATTTTTATGAATCTTTTAAAAATTTTGTGAGTATTTGAAGCAGGAATCAGGGGTAATTTTATCACTGAGTATCCTTACATACCATAATTTAGACAAGTCGTTAAGCTTGGACTTTCAATACACTTCTGTTATCCTGATGAGGTTTTGAAGTAGTCCAAACCTAAATGTTCCAATGTGAAGTAGAAGAAATACTTACCAAAATATTTTAACTTTGGTAAAGGTTCTGGTCCAGCAGATGTATCATGCAAGCCATGTTTTGCTTTGTTGCCGTCTAACTGGTGCTCTTTACATAATAATGATGAGATTTTGAAGGAGCTGACCAAATTCTGATATCAAAATATATATCAAAATCTAATCTTTAATTTGGGGGGGGGAGGAGATAATTTTTATTTCAAACATAAATTGAAGATCTTTATTTCATTTTAATTAGGGAAAGGGGATTACATCTTAAATATCGAATGTTTTCATTTCAAATGTGAATCGAAGATCTCTATGTCATGTAGTTGAAACTGAGACTTTTCAACCATACATTAAGAATATTTTGTCTTCTTGTGTTACATCATATTTTAACCATTTTTTTAAATTCAAATTCAAAAACTAAATATGTTGATAAACATTCAAGACTTTACACATGCAGCTGAATGTCTCTATTGACCAATAACCATGAAGTGATATGAGCCCAGATCACCTCGGTGTGATACAGCCACGCTAGGACGGATTCACTGTATTGGTAATAATCACGTTACTTCTCCTCGGCCATATCCCTGCCCTCGCTCCCAACAGATTCACACTGATACGCTAAGTCTGTCAGAACTAATCATTATAGCCAATACCCTTAATCACAACGCTTTTGCATTTTCATGGTCGTTTTATTCCAAATTACTCTTCTAATAATATCAGGAAGTGTTCCATCGGTGTTAATGCTCCACAGAAGCCGCGAGTCAATCAGTTTTTATCGGCGGCCGGCCAAATACAGTTGGGATCGATGGCTGCTGGTTGTTTATGGCGGATGAATTCATTCATTCCTCCATTCCCTGATACTACGCAGTGAACTTTGATTTAGAAGATGTCCCTTGGATAACTCTTTGCTTTGAGGAGGTAAGAAGTTCATGAAGTGATATGTGTGGTATTACTGTAAGGGGTTCATTCCTCTTTATTTGTTCATTCATTCACTCATTCTTGCATGATTAGATAAATTGCGATATGTGATGATACAGAGGAGAAATACATTCATTCCTTCGTATCTGATACTTCGTCGTTTAGAACTCTTTGTGTTGAGGAGGTAAGAAGTTCATGAAGTGATATGTGTGGTATTACTGTAAGGGGTTCATTCCTCTTTATTTGTTCATTCATTCACTTATTCTTGCATGATTTAATAAATTGCGGTATTAAACAATATGGAGGAGGATTTCATTCATTCCTTCGTTGCCTGTATCTGATACTACGCAGTGAACTTTGATTTAGAAGATGTCTCTTGGATAACTCTAAGTGTTGAGGAGGTAAGAAGTTTATGAAGGGATATGTGTAGTGTTACTATGAAGGGTTCATTCCTCTTTATTTGTTCATTCATTCACTCATTCTTGCATGATTAGATAAATTGCGGTATGTGACGATACAGAGGAGAAATACATTCATTCCTTCGTATCTGATACTTCGTTGTTTAGAACTCTTTGTGTTGAGGAGGTAAGAAGTTCATGAAGTGATATGTGTGGTATTACTGTAAAGGGTTCTTTCCTCTTTATTTGTTCATTCATTCACTCATTCTTGCATGATTTGATAAATTGCGGTATGTGATGATACAGAGGAGGATTTCATTCATTCCTCCATTCCCTGTATCTGATACTACGCAGTGAACTTTGATTTAGAAGATGTCCCTTGGATAACTCTTGGTGTTGAGGAGGTAAGAAGTTCATGAAGGGATATGTGTAGTGTTACGGTTAAAGGGTCATTCCTCTTTATTTGTTCATTCATTCACTCACTCATGCATGATTTGAAGGCACGTGCCATTCGTTATTCATTCTGTATGTGATAAAATGATACAAATCCACATCTGTTAGCTCTGGAGTTCTTTTACCAGGCTACGCACATATATCTTTTAGCTTGACAAACCAGTAGTTTTCTAAATATTTATTTTAATAAATGTTTATCTCAGTAGAGTGACAATAAAGGTTATCGCCACTGAAGCCAGATATAGGATTTATTTCACTGAAAGCATCAGTCATGGTGTAAAGCTGGCAATTCATAACAAATAAGTCCATCTGATTATCTCTGTCTATTATTCACTGGAGGGCGACTCCAGTCTTTGCCTTTAGAAGCAGGATCGAGATCTCTCATGTCAATATCAGTATTATCCTCCTAATTATTAGACGTCTCCTTGTCTCGATGTGTCACTCGTTTATTTCTCATTGGTCAAAGGGACGAGGACCAGTTAATTGACCACTTTATCTTCATGACCCGGGGTTCTTTGGGTCAATCGTCATGGAAACGAAATAGGGGAAAGGGACCAATTCTACTTGTGGAGATGATCTGATGTGATAGGTTTATATTGGGGTCCTGATTTTACTTGAGTCATCATCTACAATGAAGCTGATCAATACATTTTCTGGGATGAATACACTATTGAGGATGGATACACTATTGAGGATAAATACACTATCAAGGATAAATACACTATCAAGGATAAATACACTATTGATGATGAATACACTATTGAGAGTGAATACACTATGGGGGAAAAACACTATTTAGGTTGAATACACTATTGAGGTTGAATAGACTTTTTGATGATAAATACACTATTGATGATGAATACGCTATCGTGGATTAATACACTATTGAGGATGAATACACTATTGAGTAGTGTTGGGAATCGGCTGAAATTTTGTAATCGATCATCAGTTGGGGGTAACCAATTGATGATCGATTAATAATCGGTTACATGTAGTTGCATTTTGGTGTCTAAGATTGATTCCTTCATAAGGGTAGAAAAGTTTAAAAAATAAGTTTTCTACCTTTTTGCTTGCATTTTCACTTGATCATATATTTGGAAAACAAAAATAACATGTTTTAGTATTGAAATCAATCAGAATCATTCTTTTAGTAATATTACTGACAATTACTGCAAAAATATCTTGATTTTTATCAGTAATCGATTAAATCGATTACAGAAAGTTGTAATCGATTATGTGGTCAAATGGGTCAACCGACCGATGCTCGACCAAATCGATTAATCGGAACACCACTACTATTGAGGATGAATAATACACTATTGAGGATGAATACACTATTGAGGGTGAATACACTATTGAGGATAACTACACTATTGAGGATAAATACACTATCAAGGATGAATACACTATTGAGGATGAATAATACACTATTGAGGATGAATACACTATTGAGGGTGAATACACTATTGAGGATAAATACACTATCAAGGATAAATACACTATTGATGATGCATACACTATTGATGATGAATACACTATCGATGATGAATACACTATCAAAGATGAATACACTATCAATGTTGAATACTAAGGTTATGTTTGTCCCAAACAAGTTCCAGTCATTGAATGGCCCTATTTAGCCTGTGTCAAACAGCACTGCATTTCTTGAAAATCTGAATTCATAACCGGTGATATTAGGTAAGGAGAGAGGAAAAAAGTTTGATTTACAGTAACAGATTCACCCTTTTAACAGATATCTTCCATTTTGAAATTACCAAAGGTGGGAGGATATTCAAGATTGCCTTAAAAAAATGCAAGATAGTCCTCAGAAAGGATCATCATCGAACTATGTATACCAAGATAGTGCCTTTAAAGGGGCAGTAGCACGTTTTTAGGAGGAATATAAGGTGATGTCAGGAAAATGAAAATTAATGGTTCCAATTAGAAGAAAATGTATTTAAACTAAATGGAGCAGTAATAATTCAGATATATAATTTAAAGTTTAACCATGCGATTCCTTTTTCTTACACAAAATGAATTAAAGGTGTTCACACAAAATGGCCGCCAATGGATTTTTTGTGAATCTTCATACTTTGTCCTCTGACTATGGATGATTGGCTTGTGTAATGAGATTTTTGACACTGTCAAGATAATACATTGAGCATTAACGTACACTTATCAGTGAAAATTTTAAAATATATAATTATTAAAAAACATGCTACTGCCCCTTGAGACAGCATTTTGAAGAAGAAATGTAAATAACCCTCTCAGAAACTATCACACAGAGCCAACTACCTAGCAGCCCTACAAAATGATGTGATATTGCTTTTGATATGAACTGTCACTGATATGCCTCGCTGGTGTCTTCATATTGCGAAAACGGACTAAATCATAAATGCCTGTCTGCTGATAAATGTTAATATACTTTCTGCGGACCTTGGATTATCAGAAGCGATGACTATGTAAGGGTAGATGACGTATCGTCTATAGTTCACATAGGCTTTCAGCTTTAACCTTTCTATCTAACACCGAGAAGCAATGGTGCATCTTATTTCTTGGGGGATTTCTGAAATCTTAACTCTTTTCCTGTCGAAAAATGCAAACCCTGTAACATATAGTTCTAGTCTGGGTGTCTTTTATTTTATTGTTTTCAAATTTTAATGAGAAATGAAAATATCAAACTTTGTAAGCTTTCTCAGTAAAATGATGACGAAATAATTGATTTCAATGGTGGCTTCCTTAGATATATTCTATGCTCAAATATATTGCATCAGCAGTACAGGGGTTAAAATTGTTTTCTTGGAGATATAACCTACCAGACCAAGAAATACATATTCCAAGTTCCCACATCGAGAAAGAGGCAGGAAAAAAGACTTAAGAAACTTTGAAAGTCTACAATACTACATGTGCCCCCCATCCCCTGACATTTCTCTGCAGGGTGGAACCTGTTTCAGGAAAACAATGGCCTATTCCCCTCCCCCTTGCTCCCTGCCTTCCCCTCATCCATCTCTCCCCCCTCCCTCTCTGACACAGCATACCCCCTCCTTAGCTGGTACCTATTTTGACCCTTAAGCCACGGAATAGCATTTAGACTTTAAAAATAATTTTTGAAAACCAACATCATGTCATATGCAATTGAGGAGTCTCTCTTTCAGTTGATTGACTTCATCTAGACTTGCTATACAAAATGCTCAGATGAGGTCGAGATATTATTCACAGTCTGTGTTTGACTTACTGATTTCTGAAAGGTTCAGGTGTTCTAAAGTATTGTCCAAGGCTCTGAACAATCATTGACTCACTGTTATCTTAAATAAGTGATTTGAGGACAAATTCTGCAGAATCTAGACTTAATAGATTGCTCCTAACCTTGACTAGTTAAGCAACTCCATTGCATTAAAAGACTAGGGTCTTTTAGGGTCTTCAATCTATGCACAGTCATTGAGTAGAATCTAGACTTTATAGATTTCTCCTATCCTCCTATAGTGAAGGACTGATTCTAGCAAGACCCTGGTCAATGGTCACATGAAGCAGAAAAAAATTAACATAAGGCAGAATTATCTTCACATGAAGCTGAGCAACATTCACATGAAGCAGAACAACATTCACGTGAAGCAGGCCATTGAAGTTAGATACTCTGTATCAAATCTGGATACCAAAGTCACAAGATGATAGAAGAATATTTTTACCAAGGCAATCACAAACCTAAAACTTCAGAACATCCAGAAATGAAAGGCCAGGTTTTATGTTCTGAACGAGATATGTATTAATGCAGTCCATATTGTAGGAAAAGGCTAAAATCGTGTTCCATAGATGTATTATTAATGCCATGTGCTTGACCCCCTATCACAAGAACACCCCAAATGCAACAGCAAGACTACCAGACGTCTGCTTCTGATTGTGTATTGTAGTTTTATTATTGATGGAGTCTCGCTGAATTTCAATCTTGTTTTGTAGGAGAATAGTCACATTGAGTCTGTTGAAATGTCTCAATGACATTGTAATTAAAAATATAACGCGATTGACCACCATCACAAACACACCCCAAATGCAACAGCAGCACTACCAGACGTCTGCTTCTGATTGTGCAATGTAGTCTTATTATTAATAGAGTCTTGTGGAGTTTCAATCATATTTTGTGACATAGAGGGAGAATAGTCACAGGGAGTCTGTTGAAATGTCTCAATGACATTGTAATTAAAAATATAACGTGATTGACCCCCAATCACAAACACACCTCAAACACAATAACTGTTCTACCAGACTTGACGTTAGGACGCTCTTCCCCCTTGAAAGCCGGGGCCTATTTTATGAAAGTCTTTCTGCTATGATATCTCAGACCTAGGAGACTTTCATAAGCTGAGATACAAATTCTTGAAATTGCCTAATACCATGAAAGTCTCTCTGCTAAAATATCTCAGATGTAAGAAAGTTTCATGAAGACTAACTCTCACCTCAGTAGCTGTTCAGCAGATATGGAGCACAGACTACTGATAAACTTGAGCTCATTACCTACACTGATGAGAAAACTAACGAAGCCGGGCCGTGTAATAGCTTTACCTCCTCTCATTGCCTCCCTGTAGATTTATACTTATACGCGAATTTTGGGGAGGGGAAAGGGGATCGCCATTGTTGTTGTTGTATAACTGAACTATGTATAATATCTTTCATTCTTGAATCCTTGATTGTTTTTTTAATCACCTTTTTTTGTTCATCAGGGCTGAAAGGCCCGATTGACTAACATGGCATTGTGTCCGGCGTCACAGCAATCATCTAACAATCATGATGTCATAACAAAAACCTGATTATTACGTAGCTTTATGTTTTATTGAACAGATCATCTCTTATCATTTGAGTCCAAAGAACAGATCATCTCAAACCGTTATGATGGCATAACACATCAAGATCATGTCACATGTATCAAAGCATTTTTAGCCAAATCATATTTTCAAATCATCCACAGATCATGTCAAGCAGTCGTGATGACATCGAGGAGATGTCTTTTTGCAAATTCAAACATTATCAACATCACTTGATCTACTGTAAGACACTTTTAAGATTAGATCTCTAAAGTCCCGAGAGAGGTATAAAAATTTATTTGGATGTGATAGATATACAAAATTTCAAATCATCTACAGATCATGTCAAGCAATCATGATGACATCAAGAAGATGACTATTATCATTATCCAAGTTCTACCAAGAGCCAGTTTATAAGATAAGGTCTCTAAACCCCGAGAGAGGTGTATAAATTGAGTGGGAGGTGATCGATATAACAATTTTTCAAATCATCTACAGATCATGTCAAGCAATCATGATGACATCAAGAAGATGACCATTATCATTATCCAAGTTCTACCAAGAGCCAGTTTATAAGATAAGGTCTCTAAACGCAGAGAGAGGTGTATAAATTGAGTGGGAGGTGATCGATATAACAATTTTTCAAATCATCTACAGATCATGTCAAGCAATCATGATGACATCAAGAAGATGACCATTATCATTATCCAAGATCTACCAAGAGCCAGTTTATAAGATAAGATCTCTAAACTCCGAGAGAGGTGTATAAATTGAGTGGGAGGTGATAGATATAACATCCAGCACCTACCTCTGTATATATGTACAGTGAGCGGCAAGTACCTAGACCGCCGACACCTCCCGACACCCTCAGACACCTGCCCAACACATGTTGGCAGGCTACGTGTAGAATATTCCTCCCAACTCAATTATAAGACATTGATTGAAACTATCTCTTATAAAACACTCCAACAGAATATTTTATTGGAATAATGTGTTTATGAGGATATGCATTATCTTGTTTATGTTCTTCATGTTTCAGTTATAGAGTTTATTTCCTATTAATGTGGAGGTTAATTTGAAGCTGTTTATATGTTTTTTACATTTTCGTAAAATCTTCATTTGTTTAGTTTATTACCTTTCTTTTACAAAGAAAAAACTAACAAAATGTTGCAGAAAGTTGTTCAAATATTTTTTAAGGAAACAGTTATTGAAAAAGAATGCTTATGTATCCCAAAGCTGCAATTTTGAGTTAGCTGCCCTTGATTAGCAGGTTTGAGTTATCTACCCTTGATCAGCAGTTTGAAGATATATTTACTTTTCAGTATAAGCTTGGAGTTATCTGCCCCTGATCAGCCAGTTGATTATCACTTGTGATCAGCAAAAGCTTTGACTTATCTCCCCTAATTAGTTTTATGTTATCCACACCTGAGTAGCAATTGTTGGTCAAAAGATGCCAATTACTAGGTTAATAGGACAAAATGGCAATCTTCGATCTCGATCTTCCCGAAGAGATTTTTTCACCAGTTTATTTATGGTCTACTTCCGTTATCCTTTGAAACACCGGCCATTGTTTCTTTGATAGATCTATAAATTGCAGGGAATATTTATGGATGGCCTCTCTTGATATTGTGGAAAATTTGGTAATTATTCTCTTTTTTTTTGACACTAAGAATGACTGGACTAATTGTTAGACCACCATTTATTGCTAAGGTCATCCTAGTAATGCTAAACGTAGGAGGTGAGGTACGATTTGGTCGTGATCTGCATTCCCCAAAAATCCTCTGCGTTTAGTAAATTTATGACTTTATAGATCCCCATTCAAATCCTCTCAATTTATTTTAGGTAGATGAACCTCACCTTTAAAAATTCTTCCTTTTGCCACTTTCAAAGGGTTGTTATCTATTGTTTTGAAGGTGGAATCTATAAAATCTCACTCCCCTCACCTTCTCCCCTTCTTTGCCCCCTTTCTCCCCTTCTTTCCCCCCTTTCTCCCCTTCTTTCCCCCCCTTCCAAATTCTCGGTCTATTCCCCAAATCAGGTGTAAAGGAAAACCTGCCACACTCACATGGCACCCATCTGGCAACTCTTTACTAATGCCTGTAGTCCAAGACCTGGGTCGATGCTATTGTTTCACTTGTTTGCGAAAGGGTTTGTGTGTTTTCCTGACCTAGACACAAATTGCCTATAATCAAAATGGAAAATATAACTAAATACCCGTAAGCAACATTTTCTCTGTGTTTTAAGAAATTTCGTAGATTGAAGTAAAAGTCAATGGATATCAAATTATACCCTTCATATAAAATAATTATGAATCAAGGCTATAAAGATTTTTCACTCAAAAGATCCTTTGAATCAAAATGTTTTAAAAATTTGCAATTATGTTATGACCAATTCATGCCACAAAATAATTTTTATATTAAAATTCATAATAAATTTGCAACAACGTTAAGATAAATTTAAGCAACGAACAATTTTTAATCAAAATGCTTAATAAATTTGCAACAATGTTATAACAAAATTTAGCAACCAACAAAATACAGTAGCATCTTGTTACCAAATATTTTCAAAATATCTATCCAAAAATGTATCTAATCAAATATAAGTACTTTGCTGATAGGTCTGTAAGAGAACCCTAAATATCAAGTGTTTTATTTATTCATAGTTTAATTTTTGTGGAAGATATTCTTGCATGCATGAAAAATATTTTTGTAAAAAAACAAACCAAATATTCTCATGACCCAGTTCATGTTTGTTTACAAACATTCTTTGAAATTACCTGGCGAGGTATCCTGATTGGCAGATGAGTATTTTTACCTGCGAGATTGGCAAGTTTATGATGAAAGCTCAGCAAGATAGACAGGTCCGTGGCGATGTTTGATTAAGTCAAGGGGTAGAGGAAATGCACTTGGGAAACACTTCAAACTTAAGAAATACAACCTTGGGTCATAAATCCTTTCATGTACATCGGCATTTTAGTTTAACTGTTAACCTGAATCTCCTAAAATATTTAGCAGCCCCGACTCAAGCTCTAAATATATTAACCTTTTACATGCTACATTATGACCTACCACATAGTCTTGGAAGTAAGAGGGTTAAGAATTTGTTTTGTATTTACCCTTCTCTTTTAACTGTTAACCTGAAAATCTCCTGAAATATCTGGCAATTAGGGCCACAGGGGCCACGCCCTAAAAACCTTTTTTCAACTTCTTCTTCAGAACCAAAAGGTGTGGAAAGCTGAAATCTTGTGTACAGACTCCTTGGTTAGTGGGGATTAAAAACTGGTGGCCCTGTTTTGTCAAAAAATATTTGTTAAGCTCCTGTTAAATATTGTAACTAAACGCAAAGAACACTGGACACAAAATTATATTCAAAATACGATACAGAGATCTAATTATAGCTTTATCAGTCTTAACCAGGAAAACAAATTGAACAAATGAAAACATAATTTAACGGTTTCACTGAAGTTATGTATCTATTGTTATATGTTGGGCGTACAATAACTACAAATTTTGTCCTTATGAGGAAAGTATTGACATAAATATGACATGATTTTTAAGGCCCAATCAGAAATATTTTCCTTCTGATTATGGTGGTATTACACGGAGATAGATCGCTCTTTCCTGTGGATCAGTCATATTGTCAGATTTACCGTATTTTCTCTAATTAACAGTTCACAGCTTAATTACAGTTGCCAGAGTACTACATGATTACTACCGGTCTGTGTCATACGACATGGAGAATTTTCATAATGTTAGAGCAGAATTTTTTTATATTTTTACCTCAAAATAAACATGTAGTAAATAAGACTCGGCTGTAAATTGAAAATCCTCTACCAGGGCTTTATTAATGATGTCATAACGCTTTTGATAATGATGCTATTGACAATTTTTTTGTCACTCAAAAACATATTTTCATTATAAAAAGTGACGCCTTTGATCTTTGTTGAAATTATCGAGAATAATAGATATGGGTTTATGAAAGGCATAATGTTTAATTTGAGTGTCATAATTTCTTTTATTAATTCTATGCAATTTAAAAAAAAATAATTGGCGTATTTTCTGTGTAATTGCCCGGTGATATCATGAACAATTTGCTCCTTGACATCGAATACTACAATGATCTTCTACTGATTATGTGTTAGATGAAAGAAGTATGTGTGTGCACATATGAAAAATATTACATCACTTATTTTTCACCATATGGAAAAATCAAAGTACCTTATTGTCAGAAACAAATTAATAATGCACTATTCTTATGTCATTTTATTTTCAAAATTGATATATTTTTTCTGAAGCAATCTTTTATTACAAAATTCTGTTACATGAATGATGTTTGTATGTTTGGGTATTTTCTGTTGCTCTTTCACATTGCAGATTTCAAAGAGGTCAACTTGACATTGTTTACTATGTTGCAGTCATATCTTGATTTATGAATATGCTTGTTCAAAAAGTACACTTGCGTCATTAGCAAGGTCTTGGAATGTCATAGACTCCGCCCTCAATTGCTAAAACATTGCCAATGTAGTGCTAAACAATAAATCACTCAATTAGAGAACATTTAGTTTGAAATATTTTGGTCAAATTTCAACAAACTGATACTCACCTGAAATCTAATTTCAACCAACTGAATAATTTAAGTTTTAAGCAACGTTATGAAAACTTTTTTTGCGATTAAGCGATCCTTTACCTGTGTCAAATCAAGTTGCACAAATCTCTATGGTAATCAAACTTAATGTCCAAATATGATTCTCAGGGGTAAAGAAAAGGGTCTATTGGTCATTATATTTTTGCATTAAGAAACAGAACTATAGGCCTAGAACTTTAAAATCAAGTCACGTAACTAGTAGAAAAACAGGCAAGATTTACGGTGATTGTTTTTTAATCTTAGGTAATAGTGACTTGGACTTCAAGATTTGTATACAGTAAACCCAGGTCCAGTGATTTGGAAAGGCAGGGGCCATAGACCATTTTGCACATGGCCTAAATAAATGACCCATTAGGATAATGGCCTTTTTCAAATTCAGAAAATTAATGAAGACCCTGAAAATGGCCCGTTGTCAAAGGTATTTTTCCCAATACCTGTAGACTGAAACAAATCTACACAACCTGTTCCCACAGCCATGAATTTGATGAAGATGTACGGTAGAAGATTAATAAACTTCCTCATGAATCATGGCACACATAACTAGTGTGGCCAGACCAAGTATTTGCCCTGCAGTGGAGTAAGTGCATGTTAGAGATACACCTCGACTTCTTGCCCTCAGCTTGTGTCGATACCAGTTTCCTGCTGATAATATTACGTGGCCTTCTTTCAATATGTACGTATTTACAACTTCATCTTGATCGAGGTCGATTTGTGTTGCAACATGTGTTTTTATATCTTTATTTATATATCTATAGTGTCCAGTTTCATAATTATATGCACCTCGACTTCTTGCCCTCGGCCAGTGTTGATACCAGTTCCTGCCGATAATATTACGTGGCCTTCTTTCAATATGTACGTATTTACAACTTCATCTTGATCGAGGTCGATTTGTGTTGCAACATGTGTTTTTATATCTTTATTTATATATCTATAGTGTCCAGTTTCATAATTATATGCACCTCGACTTCTTGCCCTCGGCTTGTGTCGATACCAGTTTCCTGCCGATAATATTACGTGGCCTTCTTTCAATATGTACGTATTTACAACTTCATCTTGATCGAAGTCGATTTGTGTTGCAACATGTGTTTTTAATCTTTATTTATATATCTATAGTGTCCAGTTTCATAATTATATGCACCTCGACTTCTTGCCCTCGGCTAGTGTTGATACCAGTTCCTGCCGATAATATTACGTGGCCTTCTTTCAATATGTACGTATTTACAACTTCATCTTGATCGAGGTCGATTTGTGTTGCAACATGTGTTTTTATATCTTTATTTATATATCTATAGTGTCCAGTTTCATAATTATATGCACCTCGACTTCTTGCCCTCGGCCAGTGTTGATACCAGTTCCTGCCGATAATATTACGTGGCCTTCTTTCAATATGTACGTATTAACAACTTCATCTGAATCGAGGTAGATTTGTGTTGAAACATGTACATATAGATTTTATATCTATATTTATATATCTATAGTGTCCAGTTTCATAATTATATGCACCTCGACTTCTTGCCCTCGGCTAGTGTTGATACCAGTGCCTGCCGATAATATAACGTGGCCTTCTTTCAATATGTACGTATTGACAGTTTCATCTGAATCGAGGTAGATTTGTGTTGCAACATGTACATTTTATATTTTATATCTATATTTATATATCTATAGTGTCCAGTTTCATGTACACCTCCATTTCTTGCCCTCGGCTAGTGTTGATACCAGTTCCTGCCGATAATATTACGTGGCCTTCTTTCAATATGTACGTATTTACAACTTCATCTGAATCGAGGTCGATTTGTGTTGAAACATGTACATATAGATTTTTATCTATATTTATATATCTATAGTGTCCAGTTTCATGTATACCTCCATTTCTTGCCCTCGGCTAGTGTTGATACCAGTTTCCTGCCGATAATCTTACGTGGCCTTCATTTAAATATGTACGTATTTATTAATTGGGGAATAAAAGGATGTATATAAATTAATGTATATTCATTTGTGATAACTGTTTCATTATAACCTCTTGCCCTCGGCTTGTGTTGATATCAGTTTCTAGGCAATTACTAATTACGTGGCCTTCGTTTCAATATGTTTGTATTGACAGTTTCATCTTAATTGGGGAATAGATATATGGTGAAGGATGTATATAAATTAATGGATGTTCTCATTTGTGATAAATGTTTCATTATAACTTCTAGCCCTTGGTTAGTGTTGATACCACTTTCTTGGCAATTACTAATTATGTCGCCTTCATTTCAATATGTATGTATTTAGAACTTCATTTTAATTGGGGACTAGATATAAACATACAAAAATCCATATATACATTCTTCACCATAGTTATAACAACTATGGTGAAGAATGTATATATGGATTTTTGTATGTTTATTGTAGATAACTGTTTTCATTATGACACTTAAACTTCTCACACTTGCTTGGTATTGTAACCAGTTTCCTGTCAATAACTTATTACGTTGCCTTCATTTCAAAATGTGCAAATTCCATTGGTCTTTAAATGAGGAATACATCTGTTTTAACTGTGGTGTATATGTACTTATTACTCGCCCGTGTAAGATACCGCAGTGTAATATTTATACGGCAATATTAAACTAGTGAAATAACACAATTGAAGTATGACGTCACAGTAGTGTGTGGTTGTGACGTCACAATGTAAGCGCTTCGTCACAATGGATGCCGAGTCGCGGAACTGTTAGTTTCAGCACATTTTCGGCAAGTTTGCGTGATTTTTAGGGCAAGTAATAAACAGAATACTAAACTTCCTTTCGCTCGTCTTATACAAAATCATTAACTCGTTTAATAAAAATAGTATTAAACGGAAGGTCGTTTAGTATCCTCTATATATACATTTAAGCATGTTCATTGTAGATAACTGTTTTCATTATGACACCTCAATTTATCGCACTTGGTAAGTTATGTTACTATAGTTTCCTGTCAAGAACTTACCACATCACCATACTTCTAATATGTGCGTATTTACTGTTTAATACCATTAGGGAGTGCATCTGGTGTCTTGATTCTAGCTCATTGAGAATAATATCACTTTGAAATGTTGGAAAAATATCAATGTTACAAAATTGTTATTCCTTTAATTTTGCTGTATGACATAAAAGTTCTGACTTCTGGTTGATAAGGGGGACAGGATAGCACAGTGGTTGATGCGTTTGGCTTCTGATCAAGACAGTTGAGGTTTGAATCCCACCAGGGCCTCGGCAACTTTGTTTGCAGTAGAGAACTGTTCTACATGCAGTGAGATTTGAGGTGCAATGCTTCACTAAACTTCAAAGTAGTACCACCCATTGTTTGCCAGTTCGAGCCAATGCTCGCAGGTTTTACCACAATGCATTACCGGAATAGTTTTGCCAGATTTCTCCCTGCAAACATTCTAGCAGCCATGATGTAAGTGAAATTATCTTGAAAACCGCATGAGCTTGTTCAGCCTCAGATCAAGAGGTCCAGGGTTCAAATTCTGCCAGGACCTCAGCAACTTTGTCTGCAGTAGAGATCTCTACATGCAGTAAGGTTTGGGTACAATGCTACACTGAATTTCAACGCAGTACCACCCATGGTTCGCTAGTTCCAGGCAATGCTCGCAGATTTTACCACAATGCATAACCACAATAGCATTGCAGGCTTTCTCCCTGCAAATATACTAGCAGCTGTGATACAAGCGAAATAAACACCTCACCTCACCTCTTGTTGATGAGCTACACGGCCAAATAGAGTACTGACAAACATGATAGGTGCACTAACAGATTTCACATGTTTATTGCACTTATAGGTGTATTTTGTCACTCTGCTCATCATCAACCTTTACCGAATTAAAGAGCAAGCATGATAGATGTATGAAGTTTTCAGAGATAGGGACTATATTAAAAATACAAGGTTTTGCCTTTCTTTACTAACAAGGTGTAACGTGTCACCTTTTATGAGGGGTTTATCTTTAGGTGCTGCCTCTTTGGAGTTGAATTGTATCATATGTTGTTTAATGATGATTTATGGATTTCATGATGTAAATAAATCTACACCATATCCATGTTTTTGCAAGTTGGAATGTTTGTTTCATCTGTTCATTCACCTTTATTTCTTGAATAAGATGCTGTTCTATGTTCTATATTATTATTTGTGGATGATACATGTGATTGGTACATGTTATGCATTATACATGTGGATGATACATTGATACATGTTCATGGTACATGTGCAAGATGCATATGATACATGTGAGTGGTACATGTGGACGGTACTTGGCTGGTACATGGTACATATATATAAGATGAATCTGAATATACGAGCGTGATACATGTTAATGGTTCATGGATGTTACTTGGTTGATGATAATATTGGTACACAAGGAAGATACATCCGATACATGTCAGTGGTACATGTGGATGGTACTTATGGCTGATACATGGTACATATATATATTTAAGATGAATCTAAATATACGAGCGTGATACATGTTAATGGTTCATGGATGTTACTTGGTTGATGATAATATTGGTACACAAGGAAGATACATCTGATACATGTAATTGTTACATGTTCATGGTACACATGGACAAAACATGTGGTACATGTTGACAATACATGTACATAATACATGTGATACATGTGGATGATACATGTGATATATGTGGACTATGCATGTTGACAACTACATGTTCATTATACATGTGGATAATACATGTGATAATATATGGACGATACATGTGATACATGTTGACAAGACATGTTCATGGTACAAATGGACGATACATATGATACATGTTGATGGTACATGTAACTGATATGTTGGTTGATAATTCAATGTTTTGATAATAAATGTTCATAGTACATGTGGACAATACACATGATACATGTTGACAATACATGTTCATAGTACACTTTAATGATACATATGATACATGTTGATGATACACATGATACATGTTGATGAGACAAGTGAGTGGCAGTGTTCTATACTAGGAACAGATGTTTCTCCTGATGTTGTTACTCTTGGCTTATCTTTCATCACGGCTATACCACAACTGCACCCGATGACTGCTATACTGCATGGGAGTCTACGCACTAGAAAGATAACTGTGTAGTCCACTGCACTTGGTAACTATAGCACTCACTAAGCATCGTCATTCTGATATACAGAAATATTACTTTGTAAAGTCAAACCATTGAACATTGTGCTGTGGTTGGGAAAGGCAGGATCCTCTAGAACTGTGAAGTTTTATATCTTTTACACTGTACTTGATAACTAGCAGCCACAGAGTCTGATACAGAAATATTACTTTGACAACTTGACAACTGCCATTGAGCATCTGGAGTCTGGAACAGAAATATCAAATTGTGAAGTCAAAGAAGACCACAGCCATTGAGCATTGTGGGTGTCAGTGCCTTCAAAGTTGATCAAATTGGGGTCCATTGTAAGGGACATCGAGCCAAAATGGTGGACAAATTTCCAAAGGAACAACACAGGATGTTATACAGGAACGTATGATTCCTAGCCGTTGATAACACAACAAGAATATATTCTGTATATATGTTTAGAAGCACACAAATCCACTCCCTGTTTGTTGCAAATCACAACTGGAACTTCAAATGTGATATGGCAGTTGTGGGATCTGCCTTATATTGCTGAGGATATATTCTGTGTTTGTCGACTCTATCAATGGATGTGGCTTGTACTCTCTGTGAGGAAACATACTAGCAACACCTGAATGACATCAACAGGTAGGAAGATCATTGTTTCCTCACCTGAATTATTCTACTTAAAGATGTAATAA
Organism: Steromphala cineraria; assembly: GCA_916613615.1. NCBI lineage: Eukaryota > Metazoa > Mollusca > Gastropoda > Trochida > Trochidae > Steromphala > Steromphala cineraria. The sequence goes on from OU744737.1 coordinate 20,211,278, forward strand.
GTAAGTACAACACCATTCTTGATTGGCTTGCTTTCAGGAAAATCGTCTGTAATTATGCCTCATTTATGTCAAGTCGCTTCCTTGTCCATATTGTTTGAAAACTACATTCGCTGCTTTGACAATGAGTTATTGGCCTTTATTACCCATATGGTTTAAAATAAGTAGTGACATATTTTCAATATGAGCACATGTGCACATATCACTTTTGCCTAGCAACGATTGTTGTAGCGCGAGTACCCGTATTTTTTCACCTGTGACGTCATGAAACCATTGTTCGTGACGTCACTGTTACTGGCCGCCGCAAGGGAAGCGGTCTGTTTCCTTGACATATTTAAGAGATTAAATTAGTATAGAATCAGTAATAAAGAAATAATTACCCTCGGAAGTGTGTCATATGACTTTTACGAAACTCGTGCACATTTGTATATAACCCTCGCTCTTGCTCGGACAATACAAAAATTCACACTCGTTTCGTAAAAGTCATATGACACACTTACTCGGGTAATAATCTCTATTTATAACATAGAAATTTATATAGTTTTGTATATTTCAGAAGTGCAAGAGATTGCTCACCTGGCTTAGCTTTTGTTTAAGGTCTCAGCATGTGGTTTGCACTTCTTCCGTAATTTTTTAAAGTACATAATTATGGACTTTTTTTGCTCTTGATTGTACAGTAAAGTAGGCTAAGTGATTGTGCAAGAAGTTAAATCTCTCTATGAAGATGACAAAAGTATTTGACATTTATGGTAAAGTGGAATAATGAAGCTCAGATGATTATTCTGATTTGTTTTTAGGTATATTAGTTCAAGACAGGGCTCGATTTTGTACTTGGCTTGATTTATGTATATATCTTTCATGAACAATTCATGAAATATCTTCATGATCCAAGATCATATAACTGATTTTCTCAAACAATTCATGAATTCATGCAAGATCAGATATAACTGATTTTCATATGCATATCTTCATGACAAAAAGATCAGATTTTCATATACAATTCATGAAATATCTTCATGATCCAAGATCATATAACTGATTTTCATATTCAATTCATAAATTCATGCAAGATCAGATATAACTGATTTTCATATACAATTCATGAATTCATGCAATATGAAGCTAAAGAAGATCTTAGGCTTTGTACCTCTGTGTGAAGATGAAAGAAGTATTTGAAGTTCATTGTAAAGTGGAATAAGGAAGCTCGGACATAAGGAAGTGTGTGAGATAGGAAGACAGCTTAGACAGCAGGACAAGACATAGTGTGGACAGAGGGAAGGTCCTTAGTGACTTGGTCTTGCTCTTGGACATAGGACTTGTATAGTGGTCGGACATGAGAAACAAGAGTCACTCAAGTAGGTAGAAGTGATTATTATAATTATTAAGTTTCTATGCTTACCTCTGCCAACTTTCTGTTGGACATTAGCGACTTGGTCTTGCTCTTGGACATAGGACTTGTATAGTGGTCGGACATGAGAAACAAGAGTCACTCAAGTAGGTAGAAGTGATTGTTATAATTCATAAAATCCTATATATGCTAACTTTCTGTTGGACATTGGGAAGGTCACTTTGTGGCTTGGTCTTGCTCTTGGACATCGGATTTGTTGTAGTGGATTTGATCTGACATGAGAAACAAGACTCACTCAAGTAGGTAGAAGTGATTGTTATAATTCATAAATCCTATATGCTTTGACGTAAGTTTCGCCTATGATGTTGTGTTCTATATGGGCAGGTTGCAGCTAGTCAACCTATGCGTAAAAGATTTTGAGTATTTTCTTTAATTTCACGACTATGGTTAATACCCTTGGAAAATACTGATATAAGGCACTTGTGTTGTTATCAAAGTATGTCATGGACACTCATATAATATCCTTTATATATCCCAAAACGAATGTCCTTTTTAAACAACTGTTTACCTACTTTTACTTATGAATTCAAATAAAGTTTCATTGATATACCAAAGAAAAAAGATGATATGATATTTAATGATAGCCATCCATGGAAATGCATAGTTAACAGAAATAGATCCTTTCTGTCAAGGCAGAAAAGTTTGATGTTTGTAATCCTCTCTGAAAAGAATAGAGTTGTAGAGCTTTGTTCTAATGGTCTCCCACTCAAAGAGCAGCATTCCTGGAACCAAAACACTAGCCAGCCAGGCCCTGACCTTGAAGTGATGCTGATGGGTTATGAGTGCACAGGGAGTACAGTTGATGTAGCCAGGTTATCATAGGGCACCTGTTGGGTATGTTTAGAAAGGGAAGGGGGAAGGGGGAGGGGGGATATTGGTGAGGTGGACTCTGATCTGAAATACACCAGGACAGACTTTGTCCAACAATTAGACTCTGAAAATGTGATGAATAGATCCTTGATAGACTAACATTTGCAAAAAAAGAGTTCTTTACTAATTTTATTTTTTTATTTTTTTTAAATAAAAAGGAGCTCTGAACAGTAGTTAGTTTCAGCCTAACGCTTGCCAATATTTTCTAGACTTAAGAAGGCTCCTTTAAAAATTTTTGCTTTAGGGTCTGGATAACAGACTAGATCTTTGATTAATTATTTCAAACAACCCGAGTTAGAACTTAAAATCATTTGGCCAGAGAATATTGGAATATGCAGCAGCAAATGCCTAGGCATCTGATGTGTACATATGTGTATATGAGGTTGGGTGGATTGTGACTTATACCAAGAGAAACTGAGAATGGCTTGATGGAGCATTATTTGTATACAGGGGAAAAGGACAGATAAGGTACGAAGAGGAAGAGAAATTGCCATAGAAACAGTTAGAGAGAATGACAAAGTACAGACAGAACTGAGAAGTGATGTCAAAAGGGATACAAAGTTAGATAAACTGTAATTTTGGAGGGAGGAGGAAAGAAGACATTCAGGAACTTTGAAAGACTGAGAGGAACAGTGGACATGTTTATAGATAAGTAAGTATAAAGCCTCAGATCTTGGATCTTGTGGAGAATTAGAAGGATGAGAGAAAAGAAGTAGCACATTGAATCTTGAACATCGGGAGTATAAGTGAGAGAGAGAGACAGGGTACTCAAGTGAAGTTTGTGGTAATTGGACTGATGTTCGCTGCAGCTGTTGTTTCATCTCAAGAATCCTTGAAGTGCATTGTCCACCAGTCTCCTAGTTGAACCCCTGTGAGTCCTTGTCTCGGTTCAATGGGGCAGTAAGACCAGAGTTCTGTGAACATCACATTCTTCAAGTGAATGATAATGTGTAAAAGTTTTCTTTTTAATAAAAAACTGTGATTTTTTTATTCATGGAGATTTTTGGACAATGTCATCACTTTGTGAGAGAGGGGGAGGGGATCATAAACACCAAGTGAATAGTGCTTCTGTATTTTCTTGGATTTATGTGGAGCACATTGGTGTAGTGGTTAGCATGCTTGCCTCTTGCACCGACATCCTCGGTTTGATTTGTGTCCTGATCCATATGCTGTGTTGTGTCCTTGGGCAAGGCACTTCATTCACATTGTACTCAGTTCATCCAGCTGTATAAATGGGTACCTGAACAAGGGGGAAATATGGACCTATACAGTCGCTCATGTTAATCACTTGTTAGCATGCTGTTATGATATATGCCCCGTATTAGAAAGCTATTATTATTATTATTGTTTGAACCTGGGCCTTTGGCATGAGACGCCAGCATTCAACCACTTCATTGTTATGCCACAGTATTACTTGAATATAGATAGAGTATATGTGCAGAGTCATAAATTATTCAAATATCATTCCAATAAAGCTTCCAAGCTATATTCAAATGTAAACCAACCAGAAACTATCTGTTAATACACTAAACTATTTCCATCGTGATTATTTTGGAATCTTGCACCCAAGCATGTAGCTGTAGATAGATAGCAAGGAAAACCTATGCCGATCTATCCCCTGCTGCTAAACCTAGGAACCTTGGTTCATCTTATCAGCTCTATCAGTGAGGGGGAGATATGTTTGTGTATACCTCTGGAACACCATGTTCCTTGGGGAGAGTTGGTAGACTTAAACACATCAACACCTCCCCAGCCATGTGGATCAAAGTTGCGATGTATCAACATGATATTACTTCTGCGACATGAAAGAGGCAGACGGTAAGATTAAATTGCTGCTCACTGCTTGATAGTGAGGGTAGCTTAGTTGTGTGAGTGTTTGACTTTTGACTTGGATTGAGTCTTTGGTTTAGATACCGCAATGGAATGATGTCCTTGCTTTGGGTCCTGTCATGGAAGTGTACTCTTTGTTTTAAAATTGGATATTATATAAATCTAGCAACATGATAGATGCTGCTCACTGCTTGATAGTGAGGGTAGCTTAGTTGTGTAAGTGTTTGACTTTTGAATTGATTCTTGGGTTTACATACTGCCATTGAAGTGTTATTCATGTTGCAAAGTATCAACATGATATTACTTCTGCGACATGAAAGAGGCAGACGGTTGGATTAAATTGCTGTTCACTGCTTGGTAGGGAGAGTGGGTTAGTTATGAATTTGTTTAACTTTTGATTTGAATTGAGTCTTTGGTTTAGATACCCCAATGGAATTGTGTCCTTGCTTTATGTCCTGAAGTGTAATCTTTGTTTAAAATGGATCAAAGTTGCGATGTATCAACATGATATTACTTCTGCGACATGAAAGAGGCAGACGGTTAGATTTAATTGCTGCTCACTGCTTGATAGGGAGGGTAGCTTAGTTGTGTGAGTGTTTGACTTTTGACTTGGATTGAGTCTTTCGTTTAGATACCGCAATGGAATGATGACCTTGCTTTGGGTCCTGTCATGGAAGTGTATTCTTTGTTTAAAAGAATGGATATTATATGAATCTAGCAACATGATGGAGACTGCTAACTGCTTGATAGTGAGGGCTGCCTAGTTGTGTGAGTGTTTGACTTTCCAATGGAATCTTTGGTTTAGATAACTCCATGGAAGTGTAATCTTTGTTTAAAAGAATGGATATTATATGAATCTAGCAACATGAAAGAGGCAGACGGTTGGATTAAATTGCTCCGCAGTGTTGAATGAGAATAGAATGTCTAGTTGTTAGTTGCGAATTTGAATGGAGTCCTGGGTTTGTATCCTGTCATGGCATTGTAATTCATGTTGCAAAGTATCAACATGATATTATTTCTGAGACTTGAAAGAGGCAGACGGTTTGATTAAATTGCTAATAACTGCTTGATTCTTCCTGTCTGTTTAGTAGGATAGGCAAATTGTCAGTTTCTTTGACCTTGGAAAAGAATTCCTTGGGTTACATTCTGTCATTCATAAGACAGGGAGTTCAGTGATCAGAGGTTTAGCCTTCAAAGTTTGTCACACCCTGAGACAGGAAGCGGTGCTCGGAACCAAACAGAAAAAAGTCAAGTACAATCCAAGATGGCCGACACTATTTTTTCCTATAAGATAGACTGTTTATGTACAGTATCTGACAATGTCACACCCCGAGACAGTTACTGTGTCCAGAATCTATCAGGGTTAAGAGTTAAACTGTATTCTCTAGCCAGCAAAGTATGTTATCTCCTACCTTGTGAAGACTGCAGGTATTCGCAGACCATTATTCCCAACCTGCACCTAGTTAGCAATCTGGTCTTTCTTTGATGTGCGGAATATCCCAAAATACACCGACATTATGTTTGTAGGATTTTCTCTTGGACTTCTAATGGTTTTCTGAGGATGAGCAACTGTTCAAGATTCTCTTTCTGATGTCTTACCCCTCAGAATAGTCTTGTTTAGTGATAAAGAAATATTATTTCAAGTATAATATTTGGTGATGAAGATGAAATTCACTTATTAAACGCCTAACTCACTGCCTTCTCATTGCACTTTAGGGGTTAAAAAACAAACAAATAACTGCAGTACAAATTCTTGATTAAACAAGAGTGATAAATCAGTTTTGATATCTGGTAATTTGACCCTAAGAAGTAGCCTGCCATCATAGCAAAACAAATATGAAAATAAAAGGAAAAAACAATTATTGGAGAAAAAAAATATTTGCAGTCAGTATGTCTTGTGTACAGTTGTGTTTACAAACCCTCAAGTTGCGCCATGCCTCACCATTATCAATAACAGCAGGCAAACATTCAAATGAACTACTTAACCTTGATCTGATGTTAACTCTGTGGAAGAACAGAGAAGATATTTCCGTCCCCTTCCAAATGACTTCCCCTTGCTCCAGATTACACAGCCAGATCCCATCTGTGAGGCAACTGGGAGGTGGGACCCGGCCAACTACACAATAGTCCAGAGAAGGGCATTTTGTTTTGATTCTAGAATCTAGTGGGGTTGATATTTGGTGAGATTGATGTTTGGTTAAATATATCATAGGCTGGGAGGTGGGACCTGGCAAACTGCACAATAGTCCAAAGACTTTAATCCAGTGCGATTGATATTTGATGAAATTGATATTTGGTGAAATTTATTATTTATATCATCAAAAGTCCAAAGAAGGGCATTTTGATATTTGGTTCTTGAATCTAGTGAGATTGATATTTGGCGGGATTAATATTTGGTTGAATATATCATTGCCTGGGAGATGGTACCCGGCCAAATGCAGAATAGTCCAGAGAAGGGATTTTTGATATTTGGTTCCACATAGTTTGAGATATTAGGTTCCCTGAGAGGTTGAGATTGTTACACTAAGGGTTTGGTTGTTTTTTCTTCTTATACCAACAAAGAGGGAGTTTCAGGATTGCATGGCCACCGACTGTTCTCAGTGATTGTATTCTGGACTGTTGGTAAAGAGTTAACAGGCATCAGTTTGACTTGATTCAAGACGTAAAACTTTTCATTCAACCCGAGCAAGTTAACCTTAATGTTGAAGTCACGACCAAAGAATAAAAATTGTAACCCATTCGGTAACAAAATCATCTACAAGCAATCCATTTTTCATTCTATTCTAAATGAAGTACCTCAAAGTGTCACAGAAGAGTTCCGCTTCATTACAAGCTAATTCTGATGTGGAACAAGATAACTTTGTATCTATTCAAGGAACATCCAAGCTATGCACCCAAGCTATTTCATCCTTGCAGCGTGTTATGTATGAGCAAGTTAAAACAGGTTTGAAGGACTACTAGCCAGCTCCTACCTGAGTTTTACCTCAAGAACCTGCACCTGTTACCTGTATGTATATTGAGGTAAGCGTACAAGCATTCACGCTTAGTTCCTCCCCCGACATGAAAGAGCCGTGCAAATTTCTTTGACATCTAGTAGCAATTTTGCAAGTGGTCCATGAGTCCTATGTTAAATCTAGAATGCTGCATTATTTACCAGGTCATATGTTCATCTTTGGATCATTGCTGTATATTAACCCTTTACCTGAGGTTTGAAATCATTCCAGCTACTTAGTGGTCCATGAGGCTTATTTTAAATCAAGAATGCTGCATTATTTACAAGGTCATATGTTCATCTTTGGATCATTGCTGTTCATGTTAACCCTTTACCTTAGGGTTTGAAATCGCTTCAGCTACATAGTTGCAAGTTGCAAATGGTCCATGAAACCCGTGTTAAATCTAGAATGCATGAACCAAGCAAACAAGATTTAGAAGGGAAATATGTCACTTTAGGTTCAGTACTCCATATGAGCATCTTGAATGCATATGGTAACCTTGTTAGTCTACCCATGTGATAGCAATGTTCCTTTCCAGTATAAGAACTGATTGACCAATCCTTGATCTTCGGAATGGCTGACAATGGGTTAATCAAATGTTATGAGTCGAAGTAATGAAGTGTTAAGGTTTTACCTTTTTGTGTGGTTATGTGATATATATATATATCTCCATGTTCCTTTTCAGTAAAATAGTTGGTTGACCAATCCTTGATCTTCTGAATGGCTGGTGAGGGGTTAATCAAGTGTTGTGAATTAGGAGTTAACCATATGCAGATGAAAGTGGCCAGGCTCCCTTCCAGTGTGTGGGTTGGTTGACCAATCCTTGATCTTCTGAATGGCTGGTGAGGGGTTAATCAAGTGTTGTGAATTAGGGGTTAACCATGTGCAGATGAAAGTGGCCAGGCTCCCTTCCAGTGTGTGGGTTGGTTGACCAATCCTTGATCTTCTGAATGGCTGGTGAGGGGTTAATCAAGTGTTGTGAATTAGGGGTTAACCATGTGCAGATGCAAGTGGCCAGGCTCCCTTCCAGTGTGTGGGTTGGTTGACCAATTCTTGATCTTCTGAATGGCTGGTGAGGGGTTAATCAAGTGTTATGAATTAGGGGTTAACCATGTACAGATGCAAGTGTCCAGGCTCCCTTCCAGTGTGTGGGTTGGTTGACCTATGTATGTTTGTGAAGGGAGAACAATACCCTGTCACTGCCCTACATGGCCCAGAAATATCAAGTCTGCAAGTGTTCCAGCATGTCGGCCTGCTCCCACTAACAGTCCACAGGGCTTGGTGTAGACTTGAGACCTGCTGTTATCTGCCTCAGCAACACCCGGTCTCACAGTGGCAGTGTCTCAGGGTTTGGTGTAGACTTGAGACTTGCTGTTACCTGCCTCGACAACACCCGGTCTCACAGTGGCAGAGTTTCAGGGTTTGGTGTAGACTTGAGACCTGCTGTTATCTGCCTCAGCAACACCCGGTTTCACAGTGGCAGAGTCTCAGGGTTTGGTGTAGACTTGAGACTTGCTGTTATCTGCCTCAGCAACACCCGGTCTCATAGTGGCATGGTCTCCGGCTTGGTGTAGACTTGAGACCTGCTGTTATCTGCCTCAGCAACACCCGGTCTCACGGTGGCAGAGTCTCAGGGCGTAATTTGGTGTAGACTTGAGACTTGCTGTTACCTGCCTCGACAACACTCGGTCTCACAGTGGCAGAGTTTCAGGGTTTGGTGTAGACGTGAGACCTGCTGTTATCTGCCTCAACAACATCCGGTCTCACGGTGGCAGAGTCTCAGGGCTTGGTGTAGACTTGAGAATTGCTGTTATCTGCCTCAGCAACACCCGGTCTCACAGTGGCAGAGTCTCAGGGTTTGGTGTAGACTTGAGACTTGCTGTTATCTGCCTCAGCAACACCAGGTCTCATAGTGGCATGGTCTCAGGGCTTGGTGAAGACTTGAGACCTGCTGTTATCTGCCTCAGCAACACCCGGTCTCACAGTGGCAGAGTTTCAGGGCTTGGTGTAGACTTGAGACCTGCTGTTACCTGCCTCAGCAACACCCGGTCTTACAGTGGAAGAGTCTCAGGGTTTGGTGTAAACTTGAGACTTGCTGTTATCTGCCTTGACAACACAGTCTCACAGTGGCATGGTCTCAGGGTGTGATGTTTACTTTAGTTTGAGTCTTCAGTCTTACATTGAGATCTAGTTTTCTCTAGACTCACCGTTCCCAAGGTTTTAACCTTACCTAAGGATTTTGGGATTTTATATCTCAAATTCCTTGCCTTAACTTAAAAGAACTTGAATTTATGTATATGTCCAGATATTATAACATATTAGGATGGTTGTATATAAATAATTTATACATCAATGTCTATAAATGTTTATGTTGATCTCCTGTCTTCACACATCACAGACAAACAGACTGAAATAACTTTAAGAATTAACAATGATATCCACTTTTCAAGTCCTCAAGTCAAGGAAAATACTGTATGATATATTACAATAAAACCTCTATGTTATTTTGTCAAGTGATATTTGCAATGTGTTATGAAAGAAGATTATTTATAGCTCCTCTGTTTGCTCAAGCAACCAAGTATGCATTCAGTGTGTCTGTTGTAGACAACAAAAGATATCACTTTGAACAAAGAGAATAGTCAGTATATTGTACATGAAGCTCAGAAGCTTCTTTCACCTTCTTCAATCAAGGAAGTTTACTCTCAGCATGTACACAACAAGTGGTCTCCGCTCAACATGCTCAAGAGACTTATTATGTACGTGGCTTTACAATTATAATCCTAAACATGTCTTTCCCTGTGGACGTAGCTGGGAAGCTTGTCTTATGGTATACAAACAGTCTAACACAGAAATAGCTTGAGCGTGACGTCACCGTCAACTTGGTCCTCCGATAAGTCATCTGTCACCCTCGTTAGTATCAGTTACCTCCCTTTGTTGAATTGCCCTATGATAATTTGTAGAGGTTGTGGGATAATGCAGGATCCCAACAAAAAACGGGGATTTGTGGTCGTCTGACGGGTTTATTTGTAGAAAAAAGTTTCACATTAATGAGTCATATTATTCACTTAATCTGCTTGTATGTTTGGTTTACTTGATTAAGGTGTATGAATTAGTGCATTATCATTGGAATGAAGTGTCACATTGTGACATGTAATAGTATCTCTTCATATTTTGTCTTTGGTACAATATTAGTTACTGAGAATTATGACAATTAAGATTTAATAAACATTTATGACATTTCTATATTCTACTAATTTTTCCCCCGAAATTTCACAGATTAGTTCCTTACTCAAACAATACCTAAACAGGCCCCCAAGTCAATTTTATACTTCTAGCCTCTCAAGCTTTTCTCTGTCTCTTTCAAATCTTTTCAAATCTCCTCAAAATCCTGCAAATAACTCACAGATTAAGTGCACAGGTACATGTGTACTAAAGCAGGCCGAAGAAAATATGATGCTTTCCAGGGATTTGGAGTCCATGGGCAATTTCGCTCATATGAAGAATAAATGGCCCATACACATTTTGATGTTAATGTTGAAGAAAGGTTAATTTCAAGTTCCACAAATTTCTGAAAGTATTCCACTGTCAATGATGTCTTTCCAAATCCCTAGCTTTCAACCTCATTGACAGTGCCCTACAATTTGCTTCTTCCTAAGATAGCTTAGAAAATCTAAGCCCAGTGTTAAAACGTGGAATCAGACAAGGAGTGTCGGTATGCACTCTGTCCATGTTTGTTTTACCTCGCTCTGTCACAGTTAGCCCTGATTGTAGAGCTGAATGTGACTTGAGTTCAGGCTATCTGAAGCAGGTGTGGGCTAGTCACTGATGGGGACAGACATTTTAGTGCTGTGGATTCACTCTGAAAAACAACTGCAGCTAAGGATAGATGAAACTGTTGTTTTCAGCATTGACTGAAGTTTAGTGCTGAAAATTCACTCTGAAAAACAATCAGAGCTAAGGAAGGACAAAGTTTTTGGTTTCAGCATTGACTGAAGTTTAGTGCTGAAAATTTCATCTGAAAAACAAATGGAGTTAAAGAAGAATATTTAGCATTGACTGAAATTTTAGTGCTGCAAATTGATAAAACAACTTGAGCTAAGGCAGGAAGATACTGGTGTTTTCAGAATTGACTAATATTTTGATGCTGAAATTCACTCTGAAAATAGATGAACAGTGTTATGTAGTTATCAATCATGGAAGCCCTCAAGTACAAACACCTGACCAATTGAATTTGTCTTGACTACTTCAATCCCAGGCTGGGATTTTACTAATTTGATACAGAGAGTTTATGGTGTAGATAAAGAGAGTTGTGGTGTGATCAAGGTTGATGATAACCGACCAACACCTGTATGGTTGAAGGTTGAACTAACCTGTATTGTGACACTTGCCAACTCCTTCACTCTCCCTGACACATGTGTCAACACACCTCTCAACATGGGAATAAAACAGTCTGTTCTAGCTGTGTTCATATGAGGGAAGCACTTTTTGGAGTATCAAACCATATCAACTCATGAAGGGCATGTGATGCTTTTGCGGATTCAGCTCACTCTCTATTGGAATAAAACAGCCTTTTCTAGCTGAATGCATTTAAAGAAATCCACATGAACACATGAGTATCAAAGGGTTGTGGTAATACAGTTTTTCCAGATACAGCTCTCTCCATGAGAATCCAAGGGCAGGAGTAATACAGTTTTTGCAGATACAGCTCTCTCCATGAGAATCGAAGGGCAGGAGTAATACAGTTTTTGCAGATACAGCTCTCTCCATTAGAATCCAAGGGCAGGAGTAATACAGTTTTTGCAGATACAGCTCTCTCCATTGGAATATAGAAGCCTGTTCTAGCTGTATTCATTTGAGAGAAATCCACATCCACACATGAGGATCAAAGGGTTGGAGTGATACAGTTTGTGGATTCAGGTTTTTGAATAAACAAGTCTGTTCTAGCTGTTTTCATTTTGAGAGAAGTGCTTATTGGAGTATTAAGCCATATCTACACATCGGGCAGGAGTGATACAGATTTTGCGGTTTCAGCTCTCTCCATTGGAATAAACTAGTCTGTGTAAGGCCTACGAATTTCAAGAGAAGTTTGGAAATCAACATCCTTACATATGCGATATATCTTTGGTGGACACAGCAAATGTACAACATTGGACTTAAGGAATAAACCAAGGCAGTGCCCTAATTCAAGTAATACATGTTTCTAAAAATAACAACTAAGCGATTTCTTAGTAACAATTGTGAATTGAGGAATGTTTATGAGTGGATCAACCATTTTTCCAGCATTTTACTAGAAAAATCATAACCTGACGCTAAGTGCTCTATTTACTTGTATTGTAAGAGGAATAATTAACCTTTGACAACAACAAAAATCATTGTATATTTATAAGGATTAATTAATATTCATATATACCTGGATTTTATGGGGAAAATACTATAGCTTTCTATATTTACCTTTGAATAACAATCATGGACTAGAAAGATAGACTTCAACACCAGTGAATTGTTTCCTTAAAAGGATATTTCCAGGAAAACTCTGGTGCATTTTTGTCGGTGATTACATTGCAGCACGTGACAAACAGTTGTTGTAAGTAGCACATCTCTGAATGGATTATCAGCCTGACCTCTCAGCTGTGGGCAAACGATTAATCTGCTCGCACAATACGTACTGACAGACCTAAACCCCACGGAAACGAGATCCTCGTACATTGAAATATCGCAACCTCATTGAAATATATATATCAAGGTGTCTCGAGGACAAAAAAGGCATTGGAGGAAAAATCTTTTCATGGCCAGCGAAGCATGTCCCAGCTTACAGCATATACTCGGAATGTGTGACGTACATTATTTTATATGGTTGAGTCACGGTTACCTGCTCGGAGAACTCTGACAAGTCGACCTCTCATCACCAGTTAGGAGATTGCAAGAAACTCATTAAGTGGTCGCCACTATGGTTAGTGTGGCCTCCGGCAGGATGAATGCATGTGTTATTGGACGCTACTAAATATAACTGGATTGAGAGTGTTGTTCAGTGGTATGAGGGCTCTGACATGGATGTTATAGTTTACGACAACCTGTTTTCATAATATGGCGACAACTCCTCTTCTGACATTTCGGGATCATGGGATATATGCTGTGCAAAGTGTTACGACTCAATTAAGTGTATTTTCTCAATTCTGGATTTGACATAAGTGGATAACCTGGATACTGTAATTGGATTATCATATTTCTCCAAAGATGAGTAAGAAAGGTAAGGGTGAGTAAGTTTTTAATCGATTAGAAAAGATATGAAGACATGATGATGACTAGAAATGTCAACTTAGTCTAGATGTCCCATGTGCCTGTTTTCACCTTGAAAGTGCAGGTTTATAGCTCTTGACTGCTGCAAGGTCCTTTACTCTCTCCTTACCTTTTATTTTTGTGTGCACACAAGTGTCACTTTCTTAGAAATTTATTCATTCTAACTGTGTAGTGTGGTTGTTTATTTTCTAGTCTACAGCTTTGTACACTACAAAGATACTCTCTTTGCCCCTATGTTTTATGGATTTGTACACAGAATTGTTACTTGCATATCTTTAACAGAGTAAGGCAGTTGTTTATTCTAAATCTATAAATATTTGTCTCCTTTAAGGTCCTTCGCTTTGAACCTCTGTTTTTATGTTTATGTGCACATGAGTATCAATTTGTTCAAGGTATGTTTTCTAAATAAGGCTTTTGTAAGACAATGACTGTTTTGGCATCTTCCAAACTAGAGCATATTTTCCTATTTGTGTCCCCTTTTTTTTTGTCTTTGTGTATATTATTACTCGATTGCACCTTCAAAAATCTGAAGCCAATGATAATAGTTATTTTGTATCAGATTGCATATCAAAAAAGAAAACCTCTTCTCTAATCAAAATGACTTTATTAAAAATATTTAAGGCAATATAAATGTTAACTTTAATATGCATTAAAAGCACATTGGGTTTTCACTTATTAACTCATGCATGATATTCTGTTGAAATCCGTTAAATGAAACTGTTTTTATAAGGTAGACGAAACTTTGCGTATCTTTCAACTAATAACCATAACCTTCCACCTAGGATTTTCTTTTAATCTTGCCTGCAACAAGGAAGTTGTCTTACACCTCACCTTTTACTTGTATGTGCATAATTAGGTTGTATCTTCAGCGAGTCTGGAAATAGACAGTTATTTATCTAAATTGCAGGTAAATTGATAAGTCATCTGCTACAAGGTTGTAACCTTACTCCTTATCTTTTAAATGAATTTGCATATTTTTAATCAATTCACCCGTTTCCATATTTATTTTGTGTTATGCTACAGACTTTTAAAGTTTTTGAAAATTATCATATGTTTACTTTGTCTCTAAGTCCTTACTTTATGCTCTATTTGCATTTCTATGATGTTTGTTTATTAAGTATAAATTTCTGAATCCAGTTGATTGCAATAATTAACTTTATATCATATATAAAAATTCCAGACTGTATAATTACAAAATGATAATTGAGTGCAATTTTAAGAAAATTGATGACATGTGCACATGTGTATTTACATTTTCATACTTTTAAAAAGCTAAGAATCATTGAAGCAAAAGACATTTCTATGCACTTGTTGTCTGCTTGCAAGTTAAGTACTCAATTTGAAAACTGCAGATATGGGTTAATGGGACATTGGTATGCAGTTAAGACATTCATAATAGGATTTGCCCAATTTTTGACAATTGCACATGTGCTTTTTAAAGTAATTATGAGCATTATTCAATTCTTTCAAGTTTAAGATAAGATTTTGCAAATTTCCTGACACATGAAAAGTTAACTAAATCAATGTTAGGTCGGGAAAAAATTGTTGCCAAAGAATTAAAATCAAATTACACATGAAAGTTTGGATTGGATTCAATAGTCTTGTTAACATTCAAAAGTCTTGTAGAAATTTAAGATTCTAGATGACATTGAAAAGTGTGGTTGACATATAAAACACTTGATGACATCTGAAAGTATGATGACATTCAAATGTTTAGATGACCTGATATGATATGAAAGTTTGATGACATGAAATTCTTGTCTGGATGACACATACAAATTTCATGAACTTATATCAAGGGTTGGTGACACAATGGTATGCTAGCAAGAAGACAAGGATTTTATGGATTATCAACTTCTTTATTGAAGAAAGTAGCTTTGTTTCAGTAAGATCCTTGTACTGATCTCAAGCCATAAAGTTCTTGATATTTCCAACTTCTAAAATGCCGCTGACGCTCACAGAACTAGTATTCTAGCACCGCTTGGTTCATTGTCGGTGTCTGATTCTAATTCTTACAAATCAGCCACACAGGTTTTGAAGGGTTAAATTGTTAGGTTAAGAGAGGTAATCCTAAATATTTTTTAAAATGGTCAATTTGTTAAGATTTTACGTAGTCTATTATTACTCTTTCCTTCAACATGAAAGGCCATGATGTTAAGATGTTATTGAGTATATCCTTAGTATTGTATGCAGCATTAAGGGTAAGGGAATAAATAAGATCTTGTAAAGTATTTAGATCTTGAAATCTATGCAGTACTCACAAAGCACATGTTGTTACAGATATAACTCTAGTTCACTCAGTAGAATAAACCACAGCCTTATTTGCCATCAAGAGATTGCTATTTACATTAGAGATAAAGGTTGTGTACACTCTCACATTTTATGTGGGTTACAGAAACTTTATTTGAACGAGCAAAGTTGTCTCTTGTAAGATAAGTGGGGACGTTTTCCTTGATGATAATAATAGTAGTTCACTAATATCCATAGGCTCAACAGTTGCTCAAAGCACTACATATTATTACTCTGTTATTTTCGGTGCTGTCGAGGCGCAGACGAATCAATGTACATCGACATTTCAGGTTCCCAGTTATACAGCTGGGTTGACTGAGTGCAATGTGGATAAAGTGCCTTGCCCAGGGACACAACACAGAATGAGACCTATGTCACAAATTTGAACATAACTTTTGTTTTTGGGAGAGATTCTTTGAGCATGCAAAATCATTTGGTACATTGTTATACAGTGCAATAATGCAAGCAATGTGGTTGGCTAGTTTTGAAGTTGAATATTATTGTTGAGGTCTTGGTGGATGAATTGATAAGCTGAATGGATAGTCAGGGCTGAAATTTTCTGATAGGGGAGACATTTTCCTTTTAACATGTCTTTTTGAGAAATGCTTTATATGGAAGGCGAATGTTCAATTTGATGATATTGCACATTATTATTATAAAGTCTTGGTGGCTATTTTATAGTTTGGAAAGTCAATGCTTAGAATTGAGGATAAGTGAAACATGTTTTTGTTAGGGTTGCTCATGACATAGATTCCTTTATCATATAAAATAATTTGTATGCAAAGATTAATTATTTTGTCAGTGTGGAAGTATTGGCAAAAGAGGCATTTTGCACAAGATTTATATTTCTGTTAGTTTTGGTAGCTGAGTGGAAAAGCTCATTTGATAATCAGTGACAATTGGTGCATAACTATTGGTTGTATGGGTTCTTACACATTTATGTTCGTTTAATATCATTCTTTAATAATGTGATATTGTTTGTGTATTGTCACAAATCTATTTGGTAATGATGTGGTTGGCATATTGAGATTTTGAAGGTTTTGCACAAGAGTTTTATTTCTCTTTTGTCCCCCTCTTGAAGACATTAACTTTTAATGTTAACAGAAAAAGAGGACTCTTTAGTTCTGTGTATCAGATATATGGATACAGACTTGCTAAACCACAGCTAATGGCAGAAAAAACGGTATTATACTTCCGCTCACTTGCAACATGCTCCACAAACCTTCACACTGACACAATGACTCAACTTTCCATCTCCTGTAAATAAACATCAAGTCACTATACAAATCATACTGAAACAAGAATTTTGCAATCATACAGACAACAATACATTCATTCAAATAATATCCATCTTTTCTTTGTCCTTTCCTTTTATTATTAAATCACTTTTTACAGGTCTTAATTGTTATAATGAGAGTTACTTTCATTCTGATTAATATATCAATTAAAGATACAAAATTTGTTTTAAAGTAAAAATCCTTGTCTGAAGAGTATATTGTATTTTTGAGCTATCTCAACCAAAGAGAGATAACTCTGAATAAGTGTTTTGACAATGTTGATGTTTTGTATGATTTCCCCATGTTTCATAGAACTTTATATAAGATGTGCTCACTTGCATGAGGAAAATCTAGATATTTCTTAAGTGATCAACTTCTTTACTTTTCAACATATCAATGTGCTATTCTTATGTTTTTGATAGAATATATATATTCTCTGTTCACGCATATCTCATTGAATAAAGAATCTACTTTGCATTGATCTTAGGAAAGTAAGGAAGTTGGTGATTTCTAGAATATCCATGTCATCCCCAATGATTTAACCTAGCATTATTGTGGGGTCATACGTGTTGCTCACACAATAAGGCAAACCTATTTGGTATATAAAATCACTTCTATAATGTAAACCAAACATTTAGTTGATGATTTTCCTTTATGTTTCAGCGGGGTCATACGTGGCGCTCACACTACTAGGTAAACCTCCGCCCACCGGACCTCCGGGATCAGCCGTCAAACACCAGTCTTTCCGGGACTCGGCCGGGGGCAGGATTACAGCACCTCAACCTGTAGATGTGAGTACCACTCTAGTTAACTCTTAACCTGCTCCTATCGGTGTGAGTAAATCTAAATAGATAACTATTACCTGCCTCTGAACCTGTAAGTATTTGAAATCTCATTAAAAGCAGTTCAAATATGTCACATGCACTCTCACTAGTGTTGTTCCTGGAGGGGGTCCTTGGGAAATTTGCCAACCCTTTGCATTGGGTCCCATAAAATTTTGAGAAGTTGGATTCTTTTATTGTTGCAAATGATCCCAATAGCTCAGAATAGGCCAAAATATCGCCTCAGGTGATCACCTCGATGAAATCCCTGTTATCCCTAACTTTGTTACTAAGGCACTTGGAGGCTTTACCTAGGACGAGTTTTCAAGATAAGTGACATTTCACAAGATCTATAAAGTTAACACAAAGCATGTCCTGGCAACCAAATAATGCCCCACTTACCGAGGGACAGATGACTCAAACTTGTGCAAGGATAAATCAGTTTTGAGTGTTTTACATGGACACAGTTAGGAATGCTTTGAAAGGTATTAAGAAGTGTTACAGAACAGAAAGGTTTTCTGGATAACAACTTCTTTATTGTGAAAAACGTGAGTTTTGGAATGTATAATTGCTTTTCATCTACTGGGATGAAGTGAAAGGATTATGCTCTGAAACTTCATAAGATGTTTCCAGAAAATTTTGCCGTTCTGACAATTAAGATGTTGACTTTGTGATGAGATCGTTAAACTTAATCTGACACTGACTTTTCTCTCTTCAGCCTGAAAAAGACTGGCAGCTATGGCAACAGAAAGATCATTCGTTGTAGGCCATGTACAATTGAGATGTTTATTTTGTGATGAGATTGTTGAACTTTTTTCTAAAATGACTTTTCTCTCTTCAGCCTGAAAAAGACCGGCAGCTATGGCAACAGAAAGTTCATACGATGCAGGCCATGTACGAACAAGCCAAGGATGACTATGGGGTTTGTTGCTCAATCGATTTTATCAACCCATGGAAATTTTGCACGAAAAGGGATGGAAATTTTAAAGTTTACTTTTAATAGGCGTCTTTAAGATTCAAAATATTAACCAAAAACCCTGAAAATGGCCCATTGTCAAAGATGTCTTTCCCAATCCCTGGATATCCCCATCAGCTTTTCCTGCAGTTTGCACCATGTCAGTTAATTATGTAGTACATGCTGAAAAGGAGGTCGGCTAATACACGAGGTATTAGGTTTTTACTGGAATGAAGAGGTTGAGAAAGAGGGTCGGCTTATATCCAGTCAGATACAGTGATCAAAAATAAAATACTTTTATTGCATAATTCAGAGTTTGATAGGGTCATTGCCAACTTTTCTGAAGGTTCAACACTTCATCTAATTTATTTTTGATGTCTTCAAATACAGTAAAGCTCCGATTTTGATTTGGTCATAGTCGATTCTTTCTGAATGTTCGACTTCACCTAATTTATTTTTGTCGTCCTAACAGAAAATACAGAAGGCATTCCTGAAACACTCGTCGGAGAAACTACATGCTCAGCTGATAGATAAGGAGAAGACAGTTAAGAAGCTTGAGACAGAACTCAAACAGCTCGGGGGCTCCGTCGTTCTAGATTCTATGGTGAGTGGTTAGAACAGGTCCTGCAGATTACGTAGCAGGCAAAATCAGGGGTATATAGAGGATATTATATGAGTGTCCATGACATACTATGTTTACAACACGAGTGCCTAAATATTAGTATTTGCCAAGTGAGAGCAAGAGCTATACTGATATTTAGGTTTGAGTGTCGTTTTCTAAGTATGTCATGGGTATGAATATAATATTCTGTTTATTACCATATTTGTAAAATTAAAGAAATTACTCAAAACCTATTTCTCAGCATAGGCGGACTAGCCGCTGTCTGCCCACATAGAACAAAACATCATAGGCAAACCTTTACGTCAACCATTGCTTGTAGCATGAAGTCACAATGAAAAAATGATATATTGCCCAAGGGCATCATATGAAAAATATGAACCCCGATATGACTGCCTTGTAGGTGATAAAACAATACATTGCAGGGTTCAAAATTACAACTAGTCCACTAGCCCATGGCTAGGGTGAAAAATGCTTGGAAACTTAAAGAAATGACTGGTAGTCGGACGGACTACTTGAATTCAAGGAAAATATGATCATGTGATATAAATAGTGAATGTGCCTGTTGGCTCATATGTTTACTACATACCAAATTGTTTTCCTTTCTGTCAAATGTATTTACATCTATTATTATAAGTCCCGTGTATTTACACCACTGATGGCTGCGTTATCGTTGAAGCCGCTTTAACAGTAACTCACCCTTTACAATAACTCACGCATTATATACAATGTTTTCAGACCCCTGGCCCCTCCCCAGGTCATCCGTCAGTCTCCGACCCCGACAGTATGGACCCTGCCCCCTCCTCCTGGGTAGGTACCTCTATACCTATATCACATATACACATATACATATACACAAAGTTCACAATCATAGATTGTCAGGTCCAACATGGGGTGATATATACATATACATATACATATGTTGTCAATCTGTAGATTGTTGTTCAGCTCTCGGGTATTAAACATTGAAAAGTATGTTCTCAGAAGTCGAAATAATCCAATTTACATCCTCTTGATGTGTCATATGCTTTACGTGATGTTTTGTTTATAGTAGTACAATGTGAGCCATGTATGTATGAGGCCGTTTTGATGTAGAAAGAATTTCCTCCAGGATAATAAAGTATTATCTTATCTTATCTTATCTTATCTCAGTGCTTTCCAGCTTGTTATTTGAGCTGAAACAACTAGCCTGTGAAATTATCATTTCTGCCTCTGATCACATATTTTTTCTAGATATGTGTAATGTATTTATATAGAATGGTATATTGGTATAAGGTTATCTGATTTTATTGTATTTGATGTTTCTGAATTAAAGGGACAGTCCTATCAGAGTATTTTTGTGGAAATGGCATCCAAGAGTATCTCCCTGTATATACTTCTATATGGTTATCACATGATTATTTCACACAAATATGCTAAGGAGGGTAAAATTTTAGTTTTTCTTGATCTAAGAATTTGACAAACAATAGAATGAGTCACTGTATCCTTGAATTTCGTTTCCACAAAAATACCATGATTGGACTGCCCCTTTAAGTAGGGATATATAAAGATAGATAGATAATTTTTATTATCTTCAAATAATGAATTCTGATTCCTTTCTTCATGTTCTACCCAAAGAAATATCAGTTGTAAATATTACCATAAATTGTTTTAGTCAATATGTAAGGTTTAGCTGATATTAGGTATATTAGATATTAGGATTGTCTGTTCGTCTGATATAAGGATATCTGTTTAGTAGCATGGGGGGATAATCTTATATTTATGAAACAATATTGTCGAGATACTTATCACAGTCAGCTATGAGTGGTAGATCATCCTTGCGGGAAAAATAGAAAGAGATTGATGTTTATATTAGCATGACAATGATTTATTTTTATCATGTGTGATTTCTTGAGATATTTAGTTGCAAACCAACATCAGTGAATGGCAGAATATTTTCACGGGAATGTCACATAAGCATGTTTCATTTGATCACTATGATCACAATCCACTGAATGTACTATTCAAAGTCACTGAACGACACTGAAATATAATGAATTATGAATATATATCATATATTAGTTTGAGTGCATGCCATAAGTTGATACATGTATATATATTCAAAAGTGGAAGAATCCGAACTGATTTCTTTCATAGCACAAATGAGTTGATGAATGATCAAGGAAAATCACAATTTATTTTTTTGCATTCTTTTTTCAAATTTTTTCAATGTATTTGGTTTTAGGTGCAAATCATTTAGTTGAGCTTGATTTCTAGTTGCATGGTCTCATTATCATTTATTAAGTTTGCTTGATAACTTTTAGTGCTGCATTAGTGGTAGCTAGGATATATTTCTGACGCTGTCTATTGCAATTAGATTTTGTTCTAGGTGGGGGTTTATCTACTTTATAGGAAGACTTTTGGTGGTTGGATCTCATACTTTCCATTTTTAGAAGCTGGAAACTTGTTTCAAACTCCAATTTTCAAAAATTTCAACCTGAAAAAAATCTTTGTCGGGAGCATTTAATTTCAAATGGTTTCCATTTGGCATAAGGTTAAAAATATAAACAGATTTTCATTGTACTTAAGGAAAAAGACCTTAAGTAAAAATGTAAAAAGTAAAAATATTCAAAAAAAATGAGAAAAGCAAAATACATTAAAACATTGTGTTAATTTTGGATAAGTATTAAATTTGCGTTGTCTAAATTTGAAAAAAAATATCAATCTTTATCTGATTCGATGATAAACTCCAACTAATATTCCCTTTCTTTATGAAATTCAAAGAGTTTGAGACAAGCTCCTAAAAAGTCAAAGAGTTTGAGCCAAGCTCCTTAGGCCTCCAAACCAACCCCTTAATTTTTGGTGGGCATCAAGCCTGAGGAACCCTTTAACCTTGAGTTGTCTCCCTTTCCTTGTACCAGCAGCAGGGCCTGATGTCGCGGGGCGGTGCGTCGAGACACCAGAAGCAGGCCTCTGTGCCTGTTGCTCTGTACAAGAGTACGGAGACTAAAGAGACACACCGATCAAGCCAAGTCTCAAGGTCCAAGTCTGACGTGACGTCACGCCGCGTTGTGTCTCACTCCACGCATATCATGGGTTTCTCTTCTTCCTCACATAGGGAGAACTTGTCCGAGGTATCATCCCACGCCATTCCACGTCTCTAACACCCTCACGCACTCACTCACACACTCACTTGTCTGTCTGTCCGTCCGTCTGCTTCTGTTGATTAACTCATCTTTTCATTTGAACAATCATACATCCATTATCTATCTTTCACATCATATCTTTCCGTCCAACACTTGTCTGATCATCCCTCTGTTTTGTCTGTTAATCTATACATCTTTCACTTAATAAATGTCATCCAATCTTATCCACAGATGTAAGTCGGTAATAACTCAGTAAAAATTTTGTTTTCGACCATAACTACAAAGCTATTAGACGTAGTTCAGTGAAACTATGTATGTAGGTCAATCAGCATGTATAGATCTGCCTTTTGTAGGATTTTAATCTTTGAATTTTTAATTTTGAAACTTAGAATTTGGACAGGTGACTTTGTCCTTTACATTTAAATATTTGAATGATTTTAAGAAAGAAATTCTGATTTTTTTTTAGAACCATGAGAGAAATCATCCTCTGATGAATCTTGCAACAATTGTCTGTTCAACCATCTGTCCATTCGTCTGTCATTCTTCCCTCCCTTGTGTTTATCTTTTCTATCTGTTTGTTTGATTATCCATCCATCGTTCTAACCACCTGTCACCTTTCCAATCACACACCTTAATGCATCACAATATACCTTTATACAATCAGACCACATTTCTTACTGTCCTCAATCAGTCCTGAATCTATTTTTCCATCCTCCCCGGTCTCAATCTAAGCTTTATCTCTATGATCATCAATACATCAGTATATGTCCACTCTCATAAGTCCTTTGGGCTTTGTTGTTGTAAGGACTTATTGCCAGAAATGAGGTTGATTCTCCTTATGACTGTCCAAATTTTCATCTTTCTTCCTTTATTCATCCGTCCAGCCAAATTCTGTCTATCCAACAACAAACATTTGTCTATCTAACAATGTTTCTGTGCACTCATCCTGTTTGTCCCTTGTCCAGTTCCCTAATCATCCAATCCAATCATCATCATCATCATCATCATCTTCAATTGCTGTCCATGTTTCTAATTAACACGCATCAAAGTCATTTGCTAACACAAACTTTGCACACATCGAGGCCCTATTTCAGAAATATTTATCAAATTGTACTATATTATATCCATCTAGATGATTTTTGAAAAGGTTGAATCCAGCTTTTGATTATTTCTTGAAATTTCTGAAATAGATTTGTGATGGATGTGTGCAAAGTCAATTCATTAACACTTCGCAAGCCTCAGAATGCTTCACAGCCTATGATATGATTATCAGTTACAAACAGTTCTAATCTCAGTATGCCTGCTGTAACAAGATTTCTTTTGAAACTTTTGAATTAACCTTCAGAAATAATTCGCATTTTCTGTGTATCCAAGTAACAAGTTTTAAGCCAATACCTTCCCATACATATTTGATTCAATTTTGTTTCTACCAATTTCCTGACCATCCAAAATTTAAATTATCTTCTCTTCCCCTAACGCTTTCAAGACCACCATCTAGCTTCCATATTTAACTTTGACTTTTTTTACTGATTTTGCTTTGATTTGCTTTGGGAAAGAATGCATTTATGATTACTCTTTGTCTGAAAATTGAGTGTGAACTGAATGTAAGTAAGATAAGTATCTTCTCGATGACAATCCTTACGGTTCCTTCCCAGGTTGCACGTTGGGGAAGACGCAAGTTAAAGAGGGTAAACAAACTATTTTGTGGAACATGGTCGGGATTCTTCTACTGTTTTATTGTTTACATTCTTGTCAAAGTCTTCCCAAAATCATAATATAAACTTCATTTACTGAATTCATGATTTCAGTAGGTCAACAATTGATTTGTTTGTAATTTTCAATAACGGTAAATATGTTACCAGTGTTGTTCCAAGGATTTTCCCAATTGCACCACTTTAAATTTTCACCATTGAAAAGGGTTCCAAATGCTTTGAATTAGGTCAAATGACCCTCTTATCTAGGAATCTGCTTGTAACACTTTTGGCGCCAATGGGTATCCTTATCATTTTGGTAGTTCTCTTCTTTGCCAAAATGATTAACAAGGTCCCATGTTGGAACAACACTGGTTATTCAAAAGAACTTGCTTGAAATACCTGGCTTGACAAGCGTGTGTTTATCATCTTGCATGAGGTTGTTGAATTTTCAATTTTGTCCAGTTATGTTAATGTTTATGGATAACATTGTTACTGATGTTCATCACTTGTTATGCTACATCTAGAATGTTGGTACCCTGGTTTTGCTGGATATGGAATAAGGGCCATGCGTATCTTAGATATTGAAGAATGGTACCCTGGTTATGTGTAATCCTGAAATCAGGTTCCCAGGTATCCCAGATAGTTACCTTATCTCTAACTTTAACTGATTTCGAAGGCGGGTATTTTGGGTATCCTTAATCTGGAACATAGGTATCCTTGTTATCCTAGATCTGGAGAGCGGATACCTTTGTTATCCTAGATCTGGAGCATAGGTATCCCTGTTATCCTAGATCTGGAGAGTGGATACCTTTGTTATCCTAGATCTGGAACATAGGTGCCCCTATTATCCCAGATCTGGAGAGTGGATACCTTTGTTATCCTAGATCTGGAACATAGGTACCCCTGTTATCCTAGATCTGGAGAGTGGATATCTTTGTTATCCTAGATCTGGAACATAGGTACCCCTGTTATCCTAGATCTGGAGAGTGGATATCTTTGTTATCCTAGATCTGGAACATAGGTGTCCCTATTATCCTAGATCTGGAGAGTGGATACCTTTGTAAACCCAGATCTGGAACATTGGTACCCTGGTCAGGAAAAGATACTTTCATTTGATAAATTACATGTATGCACAAGCACCTGATTTTTATGAATATTTAATTTGATGTAATTATAAAAAAAATGAGGCTATTGTTATGAAAGATTTCAACTTCATTATAATTCATTTCAGTTAGACTTTTCTTTTGAACTGTATGATTGGTTTAAGTACTACATACATATAAATTTGTACATTTGTGTGTGTATTGTAATAGAAGTACAACAAAAAGGTTAAGACCAATTTAAAATGAAGTTTTAAGAAATTTAGTATTGAAAACTGTAATAGAAGTACAACAAAAAGGTTAAGACCAATTTAAAATGAAGTTTTAAGAAATTTAGTATTGAAAACTGTTCTTATCTTTTGCATGAGGTATAAATCAACATATTCACTTGATAAAATGCAGGGATTACTGTTCAAAAAAGGGCCATGAACAAATATGTGCCTGGATTAAGGTTTTAGCATGTTTTTTTATGAAAATTTTTGTTACTGTAATGTCACTTTTATCTTTTTGCATGAAATTTCTTTCATTCTTTTGTTTTTTGTTCGAGTTTCACTTATTTGCATGAATTTGTTTCTTGATTTCAGATTTGTTATTTTCATTATTCTTCACTAATATCTAATAACAAATATTGTACCAATGTTTATGCTTTTATCGACCTTCATAAATATCTCTATGCAAATCCATCGATAAATAATGATTAGTTTCGTTATGAGGTCAATGTGACCATCTTTTCATATAGAATTATTTGGGCTAGAATAAGATCTTAAGATTGTTTTGTCATTCAACATGGGCAATTCCAGAAAGTTTTCATGTGTAATTGTGGTACTGTATTGTCTATAAAAAAAAATTCATTTAAAAAAATTTTTAACAATAGAATTGATATTGTTTGGGTAAATGAGTATGTGTTACAACAAATGTCAAGGTTTTGACTTAAGGTTCCTTGGGTTAGGGGGCAGGATAGGGCAGTGGTTAGGGCATTCCGTTTCAAATCAAGAGGTCCAGGGTTCGAATCCCGCAAGGGTCTCGTTAAACATTGTCTATAGTAGAGAAAAGTTCTACACGCAGTAAAGTTTGGGTGCAATGCTACACTGAATTTCAGGGCAGTACCACCCATGGTTCATTAGTTCCAGCCAATGCTTGCAGGTTTCACAGCAATGCATGGTCACAATATTATTAAAGGCTTTCTCCCTGCAGTAAAACTTGCAGCCGTGATAAAAGTGAAATATTCTTGAGAGGTGCATTAAACCCCATATCACCTCACCTCACCTCACCTCACCTCACCTTCTATGAGTTAGGTTTACTTTGAGGTAAGGTTAGTGATAAGGTTTTGTGATAAGGACTTGAGGAGTAAGTAAATCTGTGTGATGATAAGCAAAATTGAAGTTAGAAAAAATACTTTGACAGTCAGGATTTATTGTTACTGATGATTCAGGTGTAAAGGGAGCGCTTCAGGTAGGATAAGGTTCATAATAATCAATCATGGTTACTGGTGCCGTGTTGCTTTGGATATTTCTAGTTAAAGTTCATGATTTTTTTCCTGATTATAATGTTAGAGTGAGGGCAAGCAGCAACAGCTTATAGTTTCAGGTTTGTTAGCTTTGTGTCAAGGATGAGTAGTATTTAGAAACTTTGGATCTTTCAAATATCGCTAAAAAAAAATTTCAAGATATGGGTTGTTTTAGATCTAGGAAACTTCTAAGGTTTCATCTAATTAGTCATTTTTTGTCGAGGATGAGGATTGTCATAAATATTTTCACCATCATCGTAAGTTGACAGCTGAGGATAAGCGGTAGTTTTATGTCAGGGCTGAGTATGCCTGTCAGAACAAGTGCTAACCATGTGATGTGTGTTTCAGGCTGCCTCAGTGCCTATCGGTGGGTCGGACGGAGGGAGTGTATCCGACTCCCCCCACACCAGCCCCAGCATCTCCCCCACCCCCACACACCCCGGCAACTGCAACGCTGACGAGGCTAACGGCTCTGTAAGGGGTGACTCTTCTATAGAGGTGGGTAGTCATCTTAATTTACAATGAAATACTCGCTTGCTGTACTGGAAGCTATAGTTTGCCATGACTTGTGTAGAAACCATTCATTTACCAGTCATTGAGGATGCAGGAGATATGACAGGACTTCAAATCCCGGTAGGGGCTCGGCAACTTCGGCTGCAGTAGAGAACTGTTCTACACGCAGTAAGGATTGAGTCGATGCTACACTGAATTTCAACAGCCTTGCGTTCAGTAACAAGTTGTTCACGGCGGGTATGCGTTCTTACATTGAGTGTTCGCGAGCACTCGCGAACATCCCGGGAAATTTTGTGTTACTGAACGCAAGGCTAGTTTCACCTGAATGATTAGCCACAATAGTTGTTGCGAGCTTTCTCCCTGCAATGATACTTGCAGCCGTGATATTATTGAAATGATTTTGAAAGCAGTGTTAACCAGAAATCACCTCACCTCACCTCATCCCTTTGGGCTCAAATTTCACAAAGCCCACTCAGATAAGATAAGACTTCAGAAAAATGGCCTCAACTCAGTCTGATAGTAATGGACCTAGTTCCGAGGAATAAATTTCAAAATATTAACTTTGTGGAGATACAAAATCCTCTCCTCCTTGGGTTAAGGAGCAGCCATATTAGAGATCTTTGGTAGATCTTATGTGCTCCAGAACAAAGAGGATTAGGCTAGTAAGAAAGGAACATCAAGATTAACGAGTAATGTTTATGCTGCAGGATGGAGTGATACCAGCCAGTCAACAGAACATCATCACCATCGACGATGAAGACATCAACTCCGAGGAAGAGCAGGTAACTCTTGGTGGCTTACACGCCAATCTCTCAACTCGTGTTCTTGTCTCGCTTCTGTCTCGTCCTTGTCCTGTAATTTTACATCCTGCTTCAGGGTATATCAAAAAGGTGTATTTGAGACCCTCATACAATTCCTAAAATTCCTGATTGCCTACACTCAATTTCCCTCCCTCAACTTTACTAGTATGATAATCAACAGTACTATCTTACGACAACTGCCAACATTGCTAAAATTGAAGTCATTTCATTGGCTTGGTTGATGAGTGATCAAGGACAAATCAATATTGGAATCATCGGAGCCCTGTTGATATACTCATTAGAAGCAGAATGAAGAACTTAGTGTTTTATAGGTTCTTGTCTCAGTGTGTGATCGTTGTATAGGAAAAAAGGCCCAGGGAACTTGCTGTATGTTAGGGTCCCCTTTCACAAAGCACCTAAGTGATCCTAAGTCCATGAGGTAGCCTTAGTGCAATGTTAAAAAATGGAAGTTAAGGCCCACCTTAGTTATGGTTGTTTTGTGAAAGGAGGCCCAGGCCAGGCCTATGTCCATAGCCCTGCGGTTGCTAAGGCCTTCGCTAGAATAAGCCTTGCACAAATTCAATTATGTCAATTGAATTGTATGTTAATGGGCATTATTGAATAAATATGTTTTCTTTAATAGTGGAACCATCATTGCACACTGATTGCTCATGTGAATGTTACGTAAAGCAATAGTCATGCATTATAGAGTATATATACTGTAGAACCTTAGATATTTAGACATTTGATTTGCATGTCTTTAGTTAAAGAAACTAATGATATTATGAAGATTTATTTATGCACATCACTGAACCATAAAAATCTTGCAAGAATCTGTTTTAAATATTAAATGTTGCAAGAGCTTGATGAAGGACAACCCTGCAAGTCCTTTATCCCTTTAAAATTCCAAGTCCCTGATCTTTGACAATCTTGCAAGTCCTCAATCTTTGACAACCTTGCAAGTCCTCAATCTTTGACAATCTTGCAAGTCCCTGATCTTTGACAATCTTGGAAGTCCTCGATCTTTGACAATCTTGGAAGTCCTCAATCTTTGACAATCTTGCAAGTCCTCAATCATTGACAATCTAGAGAGTACCTGAGCTGTAACAATCAGTCCCTTATCTTTTTAAATTGTTTAAGAGTTGATCTATGACAATCTTATGAGTCTTTTCTCTATGACAATGCTTCAAATTCTAAATCTATGATAATCTTTCAAGTCTTTTCTTTATGACAATCTTTCAAATCCTTGCTCCTGATCTATCGTAATCTTTCGGGTGTTTGATCTTTGACAATCTTACAAGTCCCTATTCAATGACAATCTTGCCAGTCATTGATCTATTACACTTCCTAATAGATGACAATCTTGCAAGACTCTTACCCTGAAATGTAGAAAGTCCCCCATCGACAGCAGTTATCTTCAGCAATGTGGCAAGTCCCAGATCCCTGACAATGTTGCAAATCCTAGATCCCTGACAATGTTGCAAGACACACATCCAAAAATATTTTGCAAGTCCAAGATCCCTGACAATGTTGCAAGACCCAACATTGTTGCAAGTCCTAGATCCCTGACAATCTTGCAAGACCCGACAAGTTCAAGATCCTGTTCAATGTTGCAAGTCCTAGATCCCTGACAATCTTGCAAGACCCGACAAGTCCCAGATCCTGTCCAATGTTGCAAGTACCAGATCCTGTACAATGTTGCAAGTCCCAGATCCCTGACAATCTTGCAATTCTCAGATCCTGTACAATGTTGCAAGTCCCAGATCCCTGACAATCTTGCAAGCCAGGGCAATGTTGCAAGGAGCATGTGACTAGGTGGTGTAGAAGTATGCTGATAGTATGGTCTGTTGTCACGTTTCAGTTGGAGGGACCCAAACCGTGGACCCACAGGTCCCCCTCCCCCCTACTCAGTCGGCTGCAAGCACTGGAGGTCTTCTTTCTTTCTTTTTGTTTATTTTCTCATTTTATCTTTCCATCCTTTCGGCTACAAGGAGAAACATGAACCAGTAGGAGGTCAACCCTGGCTCAGAGTAAAGCTGAAAAGATTTCAAACCCCAGTGAATGTGGGGATATATTTATCCATTTGCTCTTAATCACGTGATTTTGTCGGGAACTTATCTCAAATACTATAACAGGTATTGTTATCCGACACACATTTCAGTCATGAATTCTAATATATCTTTTGAATGGAAGACAAAAATCTGAATGTTCCCACGTTTACATGATTTTGGCAATGAGTAAATCTCTTGAGCATTTCTCTTAAACATTACAAATTAGCTCCTAATATACCCTAATTGTGCCCATTGATTAAAGTTGGAATTTAATTTCTATTGAAATTTGAAAGGTGTGCCTCACTGAGTATGCCATTAAAACATGAAAAATGAATATATAGACATACAAAAAATATATGAAACACAAAAAAAAGAGTACACTGTATGAAGGTAAAGAGTTGACCTCGTGTTCCCGTTTCTCCCTGGTAGCAGAGCGTGGTACGTAGTGAATGCTTCAGCAGGTATTGCTGCACCTGCTAGCTGTTGATGCATGCAGCGACGTGAGGATCACCTCAACATTCTGCAGGCTTGCAGCAGTTATCCACTAATGCTTCTACTCATCTAACACTTTAAATAGCCATGGCACAGATTTTATTTCACGTAATTATTGAAATAGAGAGATGAAAATTCGAGGAATTTCTTTTTTATATTGCGTAAAATTTGATAAATAAACTGGCTCAGTCACTTCAAATTCTGTTTGATTTTTCTGCAGTAACGGTTCAGATCTGATAAATCATGGCCAAAATAATTTCATAGCTTTTTTTGTTGAAATTATGCCACAGACGTTTGTAACCTAAATCTCTCAGACACTAGACAATTCTTTTAGACAATTCTTGGTCAGTATCTACATTTGCATTAACATCAAGTGTTTTCAATTAATGTTTATTAAGATATATCCCTAAGAGGACTTTTGAAAGCAAGACCCTAAAGATAAACTTGTGAATCTCAATACTCTAATTTTTTATGATTATGGTTTTGGGCAACTGGCTGTAGCTGCCTTAGATATAAAATATGAATTAAATTTTAAATAAAAAGTTTAAATCAATCTCAATGTTTTGTTTTTAAACCAGATAAGTATATTTCTGGAAAAGCACAGATCCCTTAGCAAATTATCCAACTACACTAGCGCTTTAAACAGATCCTGCCTCTCACAGTTCGGGTGACAATTATTTCGATAGTTATGAATCTAACAAATGTAATCAAATTAACGGTTATCTAGATATATACAGGTCTCTTGCTTAGGATGATTGGTATATTCTTCTATCAGAAACTAATTCTATGTATATAGATATATGGGTTAAACACATAAAGTGACTAATTCTTTGCATAGATATGTATTCAAAGCATTAACAGCGGGAACAATTATGGCTTTTAGATTCGGGTTAAGTTTAATCATAAGACTATATTTTGGATAATATCCTCGCTTAAGAATGAAAACTTAGAATAAAAGTCTCTGATTGGCCAATCAGCACAAGCGTGGATATCGCCCAAAACAGGTCTATTTTGATGAGGTTGACACCTTATTAAATATCTGGTCGCAAAATATTGTACTTTAAAAAGAATAATTTGAAATTAAATTATGCATATTAATCCTGCTATACTAACCCCACATGCTTCAAATGATAAAAATATTTTTTTAAATTGTTTATTTGTCAAATTTTTATCAATTCTAATAACTTTAATTTTTGTTTTTGTTGTGTTGTTCTGTTTCTGAAAAGCTGCAAGATTTGTTGTGTGTAATATTGAAATTTTTTCCTAAAAATAACTAATTGTTTGACTGAATGCAACTTTCATGTTTTATGGAATGAAATTTTACCATGTTTCATTGAATTTAATTTTACCATGTTTTAAATTTTTGCAGTATGCTGTTGCTGTTGAATTAATCATTTTTCTTTGTATAGAAACCATTTTGCATGTATGTTTACTTTTGAATGAAAGAAGAAAATACATTATCCCTATTTGTCCCCGTTATATTGGATATTTAAATTTTAAATAATATTTGACACAGTCACTATAGATAAATCACAACCTTTTATGGCTAACTATCTAAATGTTACAAAACAAAATTCATTTAAAACTTTAGATACAAAATTCAATACACATGATTAGGATATGCTTCCTCCTGAAAACTTGCATTACAAATTCAGCCTTTTGCCACTTCCCCTGAAAAACAGTTAATCATGAATTTTCATGGTGTCATGTCCCAAAGCAGGCCTATAATTAATTCTTTCCATCGTTTTAGAAAGAACTTTCTGAAGTACACACATCCAAAACATGCATGACAAACAGAAGGACATAGCTCCTTTTCACAACCATGGACCATGTTTTGCTTAGAGACGCTGACATTTGTTTTATAAGTTACAAAGTTTAACCCCTGTATGATTTCAGGGCGGAGACCCCGGACCGTTTGCAAGCATCACAACGCTGGAAAAGCGTCCGGCACATCTGGGAATATTCCTCCACTATTTGATATCAAATAGCGACCCGTCTTGTTTGGTAAACCAATCAAAACCATTTATTTTGATTATACGATAACATAAGATAAGATGATCTTTATTGTCCCAAAAGGGAAATTTTTTTTGTCAACTAATAACATAATATTCAAAACAGTTCCTATCATATATTTATATGTAGTGTACAAGCAATGATATAATGTTCCGCTTACGTATTCATAGGATGTTTGAATTAAATAATTGTAAGTATTATTCAATGAAGTAAAAACAAATAATATCATTATAATACCTGTTGAAGTAATTTTCTCACCTGTCAGCCCAGACAATATTAATTACTTGATTTGTGCAAATCTAGCTGTTGAAGGCAAGAGGTAAAAAATATGTATTTCATTTGTTATGATACATGAATTGTTTAAAATTATTGTCAATACTGAAAAATGATTCTTCTTAATGTTATTCTATTTTATATATCTGTTATTTAGGAAAAGACAGATCAAGAGTTCATCTGTGTTTTGTTGCAGTTTTTCTACGTGCTCCATTTGTTATAATACATAAATTGTTTAAGAATATTGTCAATATTGGAAAACAATTCTTCTGATACTAAATGTTAGTCTATTTTGAATATAAGTAATTTTTAAAAAAGATGGATAAAGAGTGCTGCTGTCTTTTGTTGCAGTTTTTCTACGTGGTAGCAGACATGTACAGTCATGCCCAGGGCAGCGTCAAAGACCTGAGGAAATGGGCTTACGAGATCTACTCCACCTTCCTTGTTCACAAAGCTGTGAGTTATCTCCCCTGCATTATCAAGTTGTAGTAATGAACGTATTGATATATATAGTGTAGGCACTGATGTAGGATTTATTCTCAGTTGAATAAGATTCTGCCGATTTTTAAAGTAATTATGGCTATATATGATATATAAACCACATTTTCCTAAGCACAGTGGTTAGCGCATTCGGGTTAAGATCAAGAGGTCAGTACCACACATGGTTGGCTAGTTCTAGACCATGCTCGCTGGTTTCACCACAATGCATAACCAAGATACTGTTGCTGGCTTTCTCCTTGCAATAATAATGTGATATAAGTGAAATACTCTTGAAAGCGGCATTAAACCCCAAATCACCTCACCTATATTTCGAAGTACGATAACTTTGTTGAAATTTGGTGTAAAGTTAAACCATAGGAAACCATTAGGCCTCTATTTTCCCATTTCTCACCATACAGCCCCTCAAGGTGGAGCTAGACTCGAGCATCGTAACAACGATAGACTGTGTGCTGGCCCAGTCAGCCAATGAGAACAGCATGAGGTCAATCTTCGACCAGGCCAAGACGGCGGTGAAGAGCGACATCGCGGAGCTACTGACAGACTTCTGCAGCAAAAAGGACCTGGGTCTGGGGAGCATCTACGGTGTGCATGAGCTTGATGATGTCATGGACAAGAACAAAGAACATAAGCTCATCGACAAGTACTTGTCACCACATCTTGAGAGATGCACGTGAGTACACTCACTATCAGCGATAAACAATTCTTACTTCCTCTCTAAGAATAATACAGAACCCATTAGTCTGAAAGTACAAGTGACCCCATCTCGAGAGATGCACATAGATACTTTCGCTAGCAGTGGTAAATAACTCTTACTTCCTCTCTAAGGATAATACAGAACCCATTAATGATGATAGTACTAGTGACCCCATCTCGAGAGATGCACGTGAGTGCTTTTGCTAGCAGTGTTATAGAACACGCACCTCCACTCAAAAGATAATACAGAATCCATTGATGATAGCAGTAGTCACTACATCTCAAGAGATGTTCGTGAGTACCTTCGCTAACAGAGCAAACCAACTCTTACTTCCAATCAAAGGATGATACAGAACCCATTAATGATGATAGTACTAGTGACCCCATCTCGTGTACCTCATGTCGGGATATGCACTTATGTAACTTACCTGATGAACTCTAAGGGGTCAACTCTGATGATCTTACTTTACCTGCAATGATAGTAACTTTAATTGGATAGAAAATACATATGCCAATTTTCTTGATATGGTCAATAATAACAACAATAGCACTCAAATGAAATATATAATCTTAAAACAAAACTGGTATGCTATTTTTCATATTGGCACATGTGCACAAATATGTTTTTCAAAGCTGTCATTGCTAAAAGGCTTATGAGGCCTGTTTTCTGACTTAAATTCTATGGGTGAGCTGGGTCATACAGAGATACTAACTCCTCTCAACCCTTAGGAAAGACAACGTGAAGCTTGGAGACCGCGACCAGGCTATCGGATGGGCGCTGGCGACCTTCCTGCGGTACGTTGGAGTCACCAAGATCCCTTCCATCGACCGCACCCAGAGCTTTGTCATGAAGGACAAGCGTGTCATCAAACTGCCAGGAAAATCAAATAAAACTAAGGTTTGTGGAATGTGTTACTTATTTTCATTGTACTGTTTGATGTTGCTCTGGTTCATTCATTGAATCAAAATGTAAGGACACTTTAGCTCATATATGACTTTCTGTTGAATAATCTATATAATGCAAAAAAAAATTGTTTTGAATATAATCTTGATAATATACTCATCTCTCTGAAAAGTTATCATTTTGGGGTATTTTTTATTATCATTTATTTATTTTATCAAATTCATTGCATGTTAAGATAATCCAAGATATTTTTAGTGGTATTCATATTATATTCCACAAAGTTTTACCTCCCTTTCGGCCAGAAAAACTTTTGAATTCTCAATAAGTTGGTTCTTGGGATTTTACAGTTCAAGATGATCAAATTGAATAGATAAACATGATAGAGAATAATATGTATCATTTTCTCACACAGCAATTTCGTGGACATGTGTTCAACTTGACGCACTACATGTCAACAACGTTCTGCACTCAGTGTAATGGACTCATCTGGGGGGTGGGAACACAGGGCTTTCAATGTCAGGGTGAGTGCACAAACTTTATGAGCTATAACTTCTACCTTTCTCATGTCAAAGCCCCTAGCCCAGCACCCTCCCATTCTTGGTCTATGCCCACGACCCCAAGACACTCC
Organism: Steromphala cineraria; assembly: GCA_916613615.1. Taxonomy (NCBI): domain Eukaryota; kingdom Metazoa; phylum Mollusca; class Gastropoda; order Trochida; family Trochidae; genus Steromphala; species Steromphala cineraria. The sequence continues at coordinate 20,246,928 of OU744737.1, forward strand.
TGCTCTTGCTATAATGCTCAATGTGATGAACTGATATGGGGTGTTAGAACCAAGGATTTTCTGTACCAGAGTGAATTTACCAACTTTATGTGATATCACGTTCATCCCAAATGCCCTCCCATCCTGGGTCTATGCCTACAACCGCATTCCACCCCATCCCACCCTCCTCCTCTTGGTCAGTGTAGTGAAATAATCTGGGTTGTGGACACCAAGGGCTTTCGGTACCAGAATGAGAATTTACCTCCACCCCAAGTGCCCTCCCATCCTTCGTCTTTGCCCATGACCCCAAGACAACCACCCCATCTCACCCCGACCCTTCTCTTTCTACAATGTTCAGTGTAGTGAAATAATCTGGGGTGTGGACACCGAGTGCTTTTAGTACAAGAATGAGATTTTATCTCTACCCCAAGTGCCACCCCAATCCTGGCTCTATGCCTACAACCCCAAGATACACAACCACATCCCACCCCCCTCCTCTTTCTTCAATGTTCAGTGTAGTGAAATAATCTGGGGTGTGGACACCGAGTGCTTTCAGTACCAGAATGTGATATAACCTCGACCCCAAGTGCCCTCTGATCCTGGGTCTATGCTCACGACTTAAGACACACCACCCCACCCAAAGACACACCACTCCACCCCATCCAGTCACTCTCTTGCTATGGTGTGAAATCATCTGGAATATGGGCATCAAGGCTTTCAGTACCTTTCAGGCCCCCTTACCCACTCCTTTGCTACACTGTTCAGTGTAGTGAGGTCAGCTTTGGTGTGGGCACCAAGGGTTTAATACCAGAATAAGTTTACCAACTGTATAAGATATAACCTCAACCCAAATGCCCTCCCATCCTGGGCCTATGCCTACGACCCCAATATGCCCCCAACTCTTGCTACAATGTTCAGTGCAGTGAAATCATCTGGAAATTTGCAAATTTCTTTTCATAATTGTAATAATTGATGATTATGTTAGTTTGTGAATTCATATTCAAGGCGATTGTCAATGTCAATTTACATATTGTGACTTAAATATTTAATAATACTGTTTGTCTTTGTGAAATATTCAATAATTGTGATCGTCATCACATGTTCCAGTTTGTGAGATTAACGTCCACCGGCAGTGTTCAGAAGATGTGGACCAGTGCGGAGGCAAACAGAAGAAGGACAAGAAGCGGCCGATGTCTGTGATACCCATGGTGCCCACCTTCGGGGGACGCAAACAGAGCAACCCCCGCGACTCAGGTAGGCCTCGCTCAATTGCGATGTACAGGGGTAACAGCAGTGTCGCTCCTATCTGATAAGCTGAGGGGGTCACCTTGGCATATTCATAATATTGCAATGGCAAAAGAATCCTGCTTCTCAATTTTCTAAGGGACAGCAAGCCAAAAGGATTGGCAAATATCCCTCTTGGAACAACACTGCCTGGGTTTGCTTTTGACACAACAATCTTTTTTCTACAGAATGTTTAAATCACATATATACAGAGAATACTATTTGAGTTCATTGAATATTAGAAAATTTCGAATTACACTTGCACGCTTTAGGTGCTCATCTCACGATTTGGCCATAGAGACAGGACGATATTTTAATATACCAAAGGAAATGAGAATTTGTAAATTCTGTAATCTTAATCTCGTTGAAGACGAATATCATTTCCTTTTGATTTGCCCGTTTTATACTGACCTCAGAACAAACTATATTCCCCAATACTATCATTTTCATCCAAATTGGTTAAAATTTTCTTTACTGTTAAGTACTGACAATACTGTTCTTGTGCGTAAGTTGTCAACATTTATTTATCATGCCATGTTACTAAGAAAGAACAATGTATGAACTAGTATGAATTGATTGTATATTCTATTGTTTGATTTTTGGGGGGGTTGATTTTCTGATTTTCTGTGATATGATGTCTATTTTATAATATAGTATAGTATAGTATAATATTTCACTATATATGATATGTTTAAAAATTATAATTATCACCATAATATGATCCCTGCGAAGGAGGTAAATGTATCTTTTGTACTATAGGCCTGTGGCCTTTAAGTATTGAAATAAATTGAATTGAATTGACACAACTGATATTTTGACGCAGTTTTCAAAATAGTACCTGCCAATTGCTGGTTACTTTAACATTGGGCTAGTTGTAGAAGAGGTCAGCAAGCCCTGCCGGCTTGTGTGATTTTAGAGATATCTGTTCAGAGACCTTGTCAAATGTTTGGGAGGGTTAGTTGATTTTTCAAACCACAACCCTGATTGACTGTAGGGATTAAAATATATTTCGAACACGGTCATGTTTTGGTCATGTTTTGTACATAAAAAAAGGGGGGGATAACCATCATCAACCCATGAAGTCTGGAACAGGAGGGACTGAATTTTGCAGTTACATGTTTCGGGGGTTAGACCCCCTTCATCAGACTTCTCTGCATCCTTAAATGGATCCATGCTGTCATCCCTACCAGAACTTTTTTTAGACAGGACGTCAAGCGCCTCATGAAACAACGTTTTGTACATGTTCACTTTGATATTGATATTTGATATGTTTGACAGGCCAAGATCAGGTGAAGGACATTCCCGGGGAAACGAAAGCGGAGTTGAACATCGTCACTCAGCCAGCGAAGAGGGACGATGAGCCAGATTACTGTACGTACCCCAATCAACCATATTTATTATTCGGAGCCCTGGTTGCTAAAGATGTCTATGATTTTGATGATCAGTATATTGTGTGTAGAATAACAATTGGCTGTGGCGAAAATAGGTTTGGAATCAAAATTAGTGTTTCAATGGCAACCAGGGGCGAATATGAAGATGGATTTTTCAATTATTATTTTTTTAATTAACATTTTGATTCAAATTTTACGCAAAATAAAATATAATTTTAATAATAACTCTTTTGATTATTTCATGCCTTTGTTGTGGTTATTATTTTATTGCATATCCTTGTAATTTAATTCTAATCAACAAATATTTATTATTTAACTAAAAATAACTAAAATGTTTATATATCACTATGTAAGTGTGCAGTGGTTTTTATATTAGAGAGCCCAGTTTTACTAGTTTTGTTTTCAAGTGTCTTCGTTGTGCTTACCTATGCCTCTGTTTATTCATTTATCTCTTTATTTACGATTGCCTTGCCAGCATGTTGCTAATCAAGCCCAATACCACATCAACCATCATGTCTTGTCAACGCACGCGTTCATTTCAGAGTTGTAGCTTTCGTTGTCAATTGCAACCTTCATTTGTCAAACTCAGGTTTGTGTCAAATATTGAAGATGATTTCGAATGCCTACATTACGTATATGGTATTGTCTTAGTAACTTTTCGTTATTATCATTTTCTTTTGTACTTGAGGGCTTATAAATGATAATCCCTATATCTTTTCATGTTAGATTTTATTTTCCTATATCATCAAAATTAATAACAGAAAAAAATAAGTTTTTACTATTTTATGATGAAGTTAAATATCTCTTGAGTTTGATTGGTTGAAGGTTGCTACATTCAAAAGGGACTATACGTAGACATGGATAAAAGAATTTACCAAGATATCTTTTATCCAGTCTGTATAGTCCCTTGATGTGTTTGTATGTATATGATATCTTGATGTGTTTGTATGTATATGATATCTTGATGTGTTTGTATGTATATGTAAATATTTTGATTTCAAAGTGATGTCTCGTATATATTTTTTCTTGGTAATTTTTTATTGATGTTAAAAAAGCCTGTAAAGTCTTAAATTACTTTTGCTTTTTCTCTTGAATATAAATTATAAATTTAAATCAATAAACTTTTTTTTTTAAATATTCTTTAACATTATAATCACAGGAAACTGACACAATACCTTCACATTTTGCTAAGGGTTTTATAATTTTGGGAAAAAATGAATTAAATATTTATGTTGAACATGTTTTTAAAAATTGTCCAGCTGGAATGCCTATGCATTTGTTTTGACCCTAATAGAAATCACTTGGTTAGGTTTTGTGTCAGTTTCAATTCATTTATTCTTGAAGATCCCAACATATATTCTCTTAATGCCAGTACATAAGCAGTTGCACAGCTAAGATCATTTTTATTTCCAACTTTGTAAAATAACAGTAGTCTATTTGTTATTTGTTCTGAAAAGGTGCAACACAACGCAAGTGTCAAAGTTTATGAAAGATTCATATCAGCTATCACTTCATGAAAATATACGAAAATATGAAACATGTTTAAATGTGAAATGATTTTTATCACCTTTTGTGTTTTAACCAAAATGTCTTGGACACAATTTAAACTTTCTTTAATGCCTCTTACATCTCAATCTAACTCTTTTTCTATTTTGGATTACCGGTATGTCAATTGGTTTGTTCCTAATTTGTGAACACAAGAGCCAAACAGTCAGTATTGCCTGAAATTTTACCAAAGTGGCACTGTACAAAAACTTGCTCAATCAAACACAGCCTAAAGTTGGCAAAGAATGATCATAGCTGCTTAAGAACCACTGGAATATTTGTTGCTGAGATGAAATCAAAGGAGATAAATGTTGTATTGTTTATCATGATCATATTGTTTAGATTCTTTCACGACATTGAAGTTTAAGTGATTTCTTTAATGCCATCTCAACCAAATATTCCAGTCTCTGATATGTACTGGTACCAAGAACTCATTATCAAACCTTGAAAGAAATGCAATGGATCAAAAGAAGGATTTAATCCAAAAAAATAATTTGTTTTGGCATTTATAAGCATCAGATGTGAAAATAATGACACAATTGTTTTTCTTTTATATGTCATTGATATGATTTTAACCTATATAGTTCTGTTTTCCATTGCATTTCTTTTTAAAATGAATGTATCTCATAAAGATGCCACGACAAAATATGCAAGACCTAAATATCAAAGATTTGATCATAATGCCTCAACATTCAGTGGAGCTCTGTAAAAATATTTCTGCATACTCCTTTCAATGATTTCAACCCTGGCCCTGATACTGTTTGACAAGAGTTTATTGCAAATGTCGGGTAACCTTACCATGGGGTGATATGTACAAGTTTGCTAAGGCCTGTAAGGCCAAATGGTCTCTTCCTCAGTTTTTTTTAAAATTTTCTTCAAGAAATTGAGTCATGAAACCTTAGTCACCTTATCTTAGCGCTCTCTGAGCAATTTTGCTCTTGCCCTATTTCACAAAACTTTATAGTCATGACATTTGGGTACCTTAGCCTAAGAATGCTAAGCCAAGGTCTAACGGCCAAATTGGCATCCTTTTTCTTTCTCAAGTTCTGTGGTGACATTTACTCATTTCCATAATCCAAGGGTCCTCTAAGGAAGTTGGTGTAGGTCCCATTTCACAGAACTCAAAAGTCATAAATTTGGTTGCCATAGTCTGAGAAAGCTTGGAACTGGCAAAAACATCAGACCAAATATATTTGTGACGGTCAACAGTAAAATTTGGGGGTTTTACCTCTGGGTTGACCTTTGGTGGAGATAGAGGGGGAGTTAAGTTTAGACCTAATGAACTCCTTGGATCCCCTACAGTATCGTCTGCCCCGGCCCGGATCTTTTCCTGTAAAACTCAAAACTCACGACACAAGTTCACATCAGTCTAAGTATAAATTGTTACTGACCTCTGTCAGTTGTCTGTCTGTCTGTCGTGGCATCTGTCAGTGTTCTGTGCTTGCCGCTTGCCATGTTTCTGTGTGTCCGTGTGTCTGCATGTGGTGTCTGGGCTTATAGCACACCGTACCTACTTCACTTCACAGTACTGCTTTCCAAAATAGCGGGGCTGCCGGCGGGTCACGGAGTGAAGAGCATCATCGAGCGGTACGAGAGTCCACGCAGTCCAACTGACGGGGTCGACTCTTCTGTTGACATGAACGCTGGGTAAGATTGGCTTGGTCTTGAACCTTAATTTTCAGTGGTATTCAATGATGGAATGACAACTGTTTAGTTTTACTCTCCTGTGACAATGGTTGAACACTGAGGATTGATAGCCTTTATAGTTATACTTTTATGATGTGACCCCTAAATATCAATGTTGGTTGAAAATCTCTGTCTTGTGTGCAGTGCTAAAAACAACGACTGTTGATGAGAGTCACATATGACAGATTCCTCAATGGTGTCCTTGATCAAGAGAACTGATTGTTTGTGCCTAAACATCATTTCAAAGCCATTTTTTTAACAGTGACAATATGAAAATACGTTTATAACAAAAATCAAAATGACTCATGTCAATTAGTCAAAGATGTTTTTGTTAACTTGTCCTATGCAGCTTTAAGGACAGTTATGTGTTGATAGTGTCTTATTATTGTATATTGTAGGCATAATTACGGATTCTGCACATGATTTGTTATCATCCATGTTATTTTAGGATGAATGGTTGAGATATTTTGAATATACAAGATTCAAATTTGTATCAAAAAACAAACATTTTAATCTTTAATATCATGGGTTTGTAATGTAGCATAAATTCTTAAGAACTCAATAATTATTACACAAAGTCTATAGGGTTTCAATATGAGCTTTGTCAAACAAATTTTTCATTCAATGGCTTTAATTATTGTGTTTCAACAGGGGCCGAGATCTGGGTCGCTCAGAGAGTATGAAGGGTCGCGGAGAGGTAACCAAAACAAAAGTAATACAACAACCAAGTACTAAGCATGCAGCCCTGGCGAACACCAGCTTTGATTTTGTGTCTCGTGTTGTCGTTTCACACTTAGAATAAAAGCCAGGCCAACCACAGAGCTGCTTACATTTTTAGCTCATCTGGCCTGTAAGGCCCGATGGGCTTATGGCATGGCATGGTGTCTGGCGTCCGTCCGTCCGTCCGTCCATCCGTCCGTCCGTCTGTAAACTTTGTGGAATTTCGACTTCTTCTTCAGAACCATAAGGCCTAGAAAGCTGAAGCTTTGTGTACAGACTCCTTGGCTAGTGAGGATTATAAATTGTAGCTTTGGTGGCCCTGTGACCCCTAATAAGGGTCACAGGGGCCACACCCTAAAAATCTATTTTCATCTTCTTCTCCAGAACCATAAGTCCTAGAAAGCTGAAACTTTGTGTACAGACTCCTTGGCTAGTGAGGATTATAAATTGTAGCTTTGGTGGCCCTGTGACCCCTAATAAGGGCCACAGGGGCCACGCCCAAAAAGCCTATTTTCATCTTCTTCACCAGAACCATGAGGCCTAGAAAGCTGTAACTTTGTGTACAGACTCCTTGGCTAGTGAGGATTATAAATTGTAGCTTAAGTGGCCCTGTGACCCCTAATAAGGGCCACAGGGGCCACGCCCTAAAAGGCTATTTTCATCTTCTTCTCCAGAACCATGAGGCCTATAAAGCTGATACTTTGTGTATAGCCTCTTTGAAGAGTGAGGATTATAAATTGTAGCTTTGGTGGCCCTGTGACCCCTAATAAAGGCCACAGGGGCCACACCCTAAAAACCTATTTTCATCTTCTTCTCCAGAAGCATAAGGCCTAGAAAGCTGAAACTTTGTGTACAGACTCCTTGACTAGTGAGGATGATGTATTGTAGTTCTGGTGACCCTGTTGCCCCTAATAAAGGCAACAGGAACTTCCTTCAAATCTATTTTCATCTTCTCCTGAAGTATAAGGTCTAGAAAACTGAGACTTGTCGCCTATATACTTAATTTTATGATTGGTGACCCTGTGGCCTCTACAAAGGGGGAATCACATTGGCCACACTCTACAGCATAATTGATGATGAAGCCTGATGAGCTACAGAGCCAATGGCTCTATTTTTAAGGGAAGGTTTATGATTTCTCGGGGAAATTTTAACGTCATATTTCACATTTCCTCAGGTAAACATAATATGTGCACATATGGTAAGTCTGAACTTCTTGTGTTGAACTGTAAAGGATTTAAAGCAGTGACATTTAGTTTTTTTGTCTTTCGTTGTGGTTTCTCACTCAGAATAGTAACACTATTATCATCTGAAGGAGGGGGGTACAGACATATTTTGGGGGGTAAGGATAAATCACCTATAAACTGGACTGTGAACCATGATTGAAAAAAAGCCTTAAAAATTAATTCATTATATTTGGGGAAAGGATATATATGAATAGGTAGATATTATAACATGAAAGCCTTTTTAAAAATATGTCAAGTTGTAAAGGTCACAATTTATTTTTGCTAAACACAAAATGGGAGATTCCTTTTATAAAAGTGTTGTCCTGGCTTTTATATCAATTGAAAATCTCTTGAAAAGAAATTATTTCACGCCTCACTTTACAAAACACTGCATGATTTGGTCTGATTCAGAACAATTTCTTGGATAATTTTTGTTATGTATCTTTGTCCTGCATGGTAAAGGTGACTTTGATGTAGGAATAATTTGTTTTCAGTCTTTTAATTTCATGCATGCTTAACACTTTTGTTGTTGTAGTGATCTTGTTTTCTTATTTGTTAATGTCATTGTTTGGTTTTCCTTTATCTTAAATTTCAGAATCTCTCTGCTTGAAATATGTTTTATGTTAAATAATGTGTAATTACTCATAATATTAATTAATGATTGAAATCAATAGTAACCTCTTCGACAATCTAAATCATTTCTACTATTTAAATTTGGGGTTAAAAAAACTAATTTAATTATTGTGATTTTTTGGAAATCTTTGTATGCAAGCTATGTAGTATTCTTGACCCTTCAACCCTAAGAAACAAATACACTTTTGACACTTAACTAGTCGACAATGATAATAATGGCCATTTTCCTCTGTAATAATGGGTCCTGTGGCAGGGACTCTAAAAAGCCATGTCTGGGCACATTTTTTGTTTTCAAGAGACAAAATCTTTGAATCGTATCGAAATGAAATCGAATCGAGGAGCTAAAATGGTAAATGGAATTGAATCGGCTGATATCTGAATGGTCACCCCTCCAGACTGGCAAGTATGAGCAATGTTAACTGTAAGCTATCTTCCAGAAGAGTGACCGCCCAGCCCGACGTGCGAAGAGTGATGTTGAGATGGACGACAACACAATGAAAGCTCTCAACCAATCAGAGAGCTCCTCACAATCAAGTCTGTCCAATCGGTGAGTAGGGATCGACCCTTGCAATAGCAAACTGTCAGGTTTTCGTTTGCAAGTTTGTCAAATTGGTGAGCAGAACCTATCAATAACGGCCAACCATTGCAATATTACAGGAATAGGTTGTCCATCCTCTCTACAGGGACCAGTGGTGGATTCAGGGAGGGGGCAGTCTGATTAAAATCGACCGTACTCCGAGGAATAAAATATCAAAAATATTGTCTCTATCGGGGCTCGAACCAGCCAGAACATCCTCTCGGTCTGAATGCACCCACCTCTATCGTATGTTCCTATGACCAGTTTAGCGCAGACAAACCCAGTCATAAGCTATCCAATCACATCCTCGTTTTTAAATAGCGTTTAGCAGCGATTATGTATAACGAATGGTACACTGGAGTTACTTGCCCATGCATGATATCGAAGCTTTTACTGCACCCCTTGCGAAAGGCTAGATGAGCTTGCGTCAGAACATGCGGGTAATAGGGGTGCCTTCAGACTGTGAATGAGAGGAAAGCCCGGCTGGTTGAAGTTCAAACCCCACTAGAGACAATATTTTTACACTTTTTTTCCTCGAATCAGAGTCGATTTTAATCAGACTGAGGGAGGGGGTTTAGGGGTTTGAACCCCAAGTTCAAAACCTCCATCCCCCTTCAAAATTTCTGAAATTCCACTAGGGACACCAATACAATACAATTTTTCATGAAGACAAGATTTTCCTGTATCTGTTTATCTTGGTGTTATAAGTTCATAAGTCTTGCTAAAACATGATTATCAATTCATGGCTCAAATGATAAAAATAATCTATTTGTCCTTTCAGGACATTCATTAATGAAAAGAAAGGTTTTTACTTCAACTCAAAAGACTTTTAAGGTACTAAGGGTTTAATATAATGTTGTTCATGTCAGCTTTCACAATAGAGTTCATGGTCTTGTCAGAGTATCTTTTATTAATATGTGTCATGTTTTTCTTGAAAGTCGTTAATTTTGCCTCAACAGAAGTGTTGAAAGTCCCTTAAGTTCGTCTGAAATCAGCGTGAACGAGATCATCGCAGCAGATTCAGATCTGGACGTGGAAGCAGAGCTGCCATCTTTAAAAAGCATTCTGGGAGATGACACAGTCAAGAAGTTAAAACCCAAGGAGAAGAAACGACAAGAAGTATTAAATGGTGAGATTTTGTTTAAATTTTTTTTTTTAAATTCATATTAAAATAAGTGTGAAATAATCATGTACTAATCATATATAAGTATATATAGAGGAAGTTTTCATGAATTTTGTTTCCACAAAAAATACCCCTATAAGACTGTCACTTTAAGAGATATTGTTATGAACACATTCATAGGTTAATTGAACAATCTACACATGGGCAGATTCCTGCATCAAATACTACAAAAATTTGGAAAGGTCTCATAGAAATTGAAGTTGTGATTGCGGGATGCAAATTTTCCATTCCATTGTGCTGTTTGTTTATACTTATTGAGGGACTTAAATCTGTTTGTACTCGAAATACTATGTGGTACGTAGCAAGTCCCTGAACTCAGCAGGTCATGTTGTAGATTTATCAATGTTGTCCTGATTGCAAAAATATATAAATGAAACAATTTAGGTAGAGGGTCTATTTGACCTTATCATAGCAAGTGCTTCAACTCAGCAGGTCATATTTATAGTTTTATCGATTCATTGGCATTTCATATGATTAACATGCACCTTGAAATGTTTGCCTTGGAATATTCAGACAAAGTCTCTCGAATATTTCAGAGTTGATGTACACAGAGCGGTCTCATCTAAGATCGTTGAAGATCCTCGATCAGCTCTTCAACCGGCCAATGATAATGCAGCAAGAGGGCACGCACTATGACCTCGCCAGGTCACTCTTCCCCAACCTCAAGCAGATGATCGAGCTTCACAGTACGTATACAAATCAGCGATGGTGATATATGGCTCCCTGATTTTATCATTCATAAAGCTCCTTATATCTACTAAGGCAATGCCCTGTTACCCACAGATGATTTCAATGGCAATTTATTGCATGAAATTTGAACCTAAATGCATTGGTCCTTTCAGCTGGGTCCTGCTTATTTTGTGCGAGACAAAGCCTCCTGGCCTAATCCAACCCTCATCCCAACCATATCCATACCTCCTTCCACCCTCGTTCCACCGAGTCTTCTGTCGTATCGCTATATATAGCAAGCCAATCAAATGATGCCCTTTGCTCACCTCGTGATTCAAATTAACCAATAGGAGTGCTATTAGATAATAAATCTGATTCTCATTGCAGTCTCCCGCTAAGCTCCAAATCGCGCGCTCTTAAATTTCCACGTGCGACATCACTAGACAACAGTGTATGGATTTCGAAATAGTTTGATTGAAAAGAGACAGGCTATAAATAGCGCTGAGCAACCCGTCAGCGATACGACAGAAGACTATAGGAGGATATCAGGGGATAGGTTGTAGCATTAGCGGAGACATATACGCTGATGTAGCAGGATGCCTCTATCCAGCCTTCATTCAGCTCTCATCCAACCCTCATCCCATCCTCATCCAACTCTCATCCCACCTCTATCCAGCCTTCATTCAGCTCTCATTCCACCCTCATCTCTCACCACCTGACCTTGTTACCATTTACACCCCAATTTCACCCTCATTCCACCCTTGTACAACCCTCATCCCAGCATTCCTCTCCACCTGACCTTGTACCTTGTTATTACAGAGGAGATGAATGGTCAGATGAAGAAGAGGAGGCAAGACAACCCTGTCATCCCCAAAGTTGGAGACATCCTCTTGTCAAGGGTAAGTGTGACCACAACCTTTTGGGCTTATTGAAATACCAATTTGGAGAGATATAGACCTAAGATACATATAACACTGTCATCCCCAAAGTTGGAGACATCCTCTTGTCAAGGGTTAGTGTGACCACAACCTTTTGGGCTTATTATCTCCCGCCGCGCATTTAGCGCGAAGCAGGGGATATAGTATTCAGCTCCGTAAGTCCGTACGTCCGTCCCGCTTCTTGTTAGCGCGATATCTAATGAACCGCTCAACCTAGAATCTTCAAACTTGGTACCAGTCTTCATCTTGGGAATACGCAGACCTGAAAAGTTTTTGGTGACCGTGACCTCATTTTCAAAGTCACGGCTAGACTTTGACCAGTTTTGAAAATGTTGTTAGCGCCATATCTCATGAACCCATTAACCTTGAGTCTTCACGGGGGACATAGTATTCAGCTCTGTATGTCCATCCCGCTTCTTGTTGTTAACATCAATTTGCGGCGGGGGATCTTGTCACCTTTGTGACAAATACTTGTTGAAATACCAATTTGGAGAGATATCAACCTAAGATACATATAACACTGTCATCCCCAAAGTTGGAGACATCCTCTTGTCATGGGTAAGTGTGACCACATTTTCCCATTGTAAGGTTCCAAAATGTTAAACTTGAGTACTCAAGCGGTCACACTCGACTCAGACCAGAGTACCTGACATTCTTATATTTACTCAAGAAATAATAATTATTATTCAGCCCAGATAACATCCACACGTATTTTGACTGGGTCATACAGAGTAGTTTGACAACAATTAATGTCTTGAAATTGTCATTTTGTTCATCTAACTTCTCACATCACAGAAACACGGTTTTAAAAAAAATTAAATATGTAACCTTGACCTCCCCTTTTCGAGTCCTCGAGTCAAAGTATGTAGACTTGATCCAGTTTGACCTGACTCGGGCTCAAGTACTCAAATACCTGTGGAAGGATTTTGCTCATTGAAATACCAATTAAGAGATATAGACCTAAGATCCATATCAGTTAAGGTTTCATTTTGCAGCTTAATGATAGTATCCAGAATTTTATCCAGTCTTTGATTTAATTATTCATGTGATGTAAGACTTAAATAATAATCAGTTGCAAGGACAACCAAATATATATAAATTTCTCAAATTATAGCCTGTGCATTAAGTCCGATCTTAACGCACATGTTTCTATAAAGCGGATGAATATTTATACGTTTTTGTTGACAGTTTGACGGGCAGAACGGGGAGATATTCCGACAAGCGTGCGCGGAGTACTGTCGGAACCAGACGCACGCCCTGGAAATGCTGAAGAAACACCAGCGGAAAGAACAGCGCTTGTCACAGTTCCTCAATGTGGGTCATAGTAATAATCATCATAATAATACCATATTTGAAGCACCAGGCATCCCCGCCTTTAAACATCCTCTCAAAATGTTATCAACTCATAAGTTGGAGTATCAGGAGACAACAAGTTTTATGGATGATCAACTTCTTTATTGTAGAATGTAGCGACGTTTCGGTATAGATTCTTATACCGTTTTCAAGCATAAAACGTCGCTGCATTCTACAATAAAGAAGTTGATCATCCATTCAACTCCTTGTCTTCTTAACAACTCCTGAATAACTTCCTTGAATGGCATTTTAGGAGTTGAAACAATAAGGATTGACAAGTATTTTGATATACAGTTTCCTTATTCTTATGTAGCTTACGTTTAGAAATAGATGCTTATTGTTGTCAGGCAGTGATACATGAGGAGAGATTAGTAAAAATATTTATTATGTGAACGTAATTTTCCGGCAATCCGACCGGTCACGTGACAGTCGACAGAAAGTGATATTGACTTGACCCCTGTGACCCCGAGTCCGACCAAAAGTGATATTGACTTAAGTTACTAAAAATAGAGCGGATGACGTCAAGCCGTTGTTTCATGACGTCATGCTATTGTTATCATGACGTCATGAAGAAGTTGATTAAGGTTACAATTATCAGATGAAACAAGGGTGAGATTCTATTTATCATTCTTCATAAATTTTTAATGAAAAATGAACATCTCTGGTCACAATACTAACATTTGGCTTTCAGTGCTGTGATGTAGCATTGTGACGTCATTATGTTTATGACATCATAGCATTGTGATGTCATTACTTGATAATGCAAAAGTATTGTGATCTACTGTAAAAATGATATCAAGATATCGATTAATCTCATACAAGAAGTTGAACCCAGTTTGGATGATAACATATACATATCCTTGACATGCCTCAGATATTTGCTACTTTGTGTGGATAAATTTCATGTCAGAAGACAATTGGGTGAGATTCTCTTGTTGTTGACCATGTGATCATAATGATGATTATGTTGCAGGAAGCGGAGAGCAGTCCACTGTGTCGAAGGTTACAACTGAAAGATCTCATGCCGGTACAGATGCAGCGACTGACTAAATACCCTCTACTCATCGATAACCTTATGAAATACACACAAGGTAAAATAGCGAAATTGGTGATTATAAGGGAACTGTCATTGAAGCTTACTGTTTTTATTTTGTACATGGTGTCAAAAGTTTAAATAGGTTTTATTCCCAGGTTAAAAGTCCCCAAAACTACTTTTAAAAAATGACAGAATTGAAGACTTTAAGGTAATCCAATTGTAATTGAAGCAAACTGTTTTCATTCTGTGAAGGATATCAAAAGTGTAACTAATTTAACTGACTGTTAAAAAGTACTCTCAACAATAACCAGCTTTCTACTTCTCTATATTCCTGTTAGCTGCAATAAGGCAACTTTTAAGGCCTACAAAAACAGAAAAAGGGTTGCATTTTAAAGTTTCTGATCATTTTCAAGGCTAAGGGTATAGAGTTTGATTCCTTTTCCCATGTCAATTTCTGTAAAAAAAGGCTTGATGCTTCGGATTAACTTTGAAACATGAAAGAGACTTGATCTTGGTCTCATGCCAATTGAAATTATCCCCTAACATCCAGTTCCTTCTATATTTCTAATATGTATTCGTTTGATTACTGATGTAATTTTTGTTTACAGCGAGCTCAGAGGAGCATTGTTTATTACAAACAGCCCGAGAAAGAAGTAAACAAATTTTAGCCTTCGTCAACCAGGCGGTCACAGACTGCGAGAACTTCCATCGGTTACGAATTCTACAGAAGAAATTAGATAAACGTCCTATAGAAAATCTAGCAAATCATCATTCTTATGAAGAAATGAAGGTAATTTTTTATTTAAATTTTGTTCTCTTTTTTCGCATTCTTTAAAAAAAATCATCCACATATTGTTAAAAGCCACTTTCCATATAAGCAGTTACCAACTTTTTTTAAACGTGTATTCCATTTTCTTGTCAAGACTTAATAAATCAAAGCTTAACTTGAGTAAGATAACAAAGAATTTTTCGCTCTCTCAATCTCTTTTTCAGTCTTCATGCCCCCTTCTCTCTTTCAATCCCTCCTCCTTGCTCATTGCCCTTCAACCTATAAACAACACAAATTATCTCTCTCTCTGCTATCAAAACACAACAGAACACAAGCTGGTGCACGATGGGAACCGGTCTCCTTTCTCTTAGTCTCTCAATCTTTCACCTACCTTGAGTCCCTTCTCACTCCAAACTCATATCTCACATCACATCTTCCTCTCTCTCTCTCTCCCTAGAGAACCTTGAGCTAACGGAACAAGCTTGCATATAACGGGAACGTGTCTATCTTACTTTCTCTCTCTTACTCTCTCAATCTGTTCCTTTTCTCTTTCAAGACCCACATAACTGAGCCACGATACAAGATCTCCCTCTCTCTCTCTACAGAAGGTGGAGCTAACAGAACACGCTTGCATATAACGGGAACCTGTCTCCCTTCCTTTCTCTCTTTTACTCTCTCAATCTGTCCCACATAACTGAGCCATGATACAAGATCTCCCCCTCTCTCTCTCTCTACAGAAGGTGGAGCTAACAGAACACGCTTGCATATAACGGGAACCTATCTCCCTTCCTTTCTCTCTCTAACTCTCCCAATCTGTCCCACATAACTGAGCCACCATACAAGATCTCCCTCTCTCTCTCTACAGAAGGTGGAGCTAACAGAACACGCTTGCATATAACGGGAACCTATCTCCCTTCCTTTCTCTCCCAATCTGTCCCACATAACTGAGCACCATACAAGATCTCCCCCTCTCTCTCTCCCTACAGAAGCTGGAGCTAACAGAACACAAGCTGGTGTACGACGGGAACCTGTCGATGAAGCTGCGGACTCACCGGATGATGGAGGTGCACGTGGTCCTCCTGGAGGATATCATGGTGCTGCTGCAGAAGACGGACGACAAGTTGGTGCTCTGTCAGTCCGTGGGACAGTCCCGGGGGGGCACAGACGACCGGGACAAGTACGTCAACACTCACAGCCCCCTCCTCAAGCTGCAGAACTTGCTGGCCAGGAATGTAGCTACAGGTCAGTGATGATATCGAAATTATATATCTTGTATTATTATATGAAAGGATTATATCCGTCTTTCTGATTGGCCAACTTAGTCACATGACAGTATTGACGCAAGCAATGTTAACCTATGTGAGTCGTGAGAGGTTGGAATAACAATCCAAGCATCTCTGGTGCCTAAAAATAGATTTGAGAATTACTTCTCTATTTATTTACGAATTGTAAAACAATTTTAGGACTCTCCCTGCATATGTGCTCTTCTGGAGGATTTGAATATTTTGCATTTGTTTTGTTTTCAGATAAGAAGGCATTTTTTGTTGTGAATACTGAAAACAGTGGACCACAGATTTATGAGTTTATTGCGCCCACACAAGATGAAAGGAAAAAGTAAGTAAAAGGATGAATATCATGAAACGTTTTCGCAAGATTTATTGAAAACATTCACCGAATTATTTCTCAGTCAACTATGGTTATGGATTAATTCAACTGGTTTACTTGTGATTATTCTATGATCGTATCCGCTGTAATCAACAGAAATCATCACTTTCTACCATACATACAGTGTTACCCTAACCTCTTGAGAACCCATCTGGTTCGCTGATAATGGCTTCCATACTGACAAAGCAGTGCTAAACAATAACTCACTTGTTCGACCCAACCCCGCTAACTATAATGTCAGATATCATGAAAATATAATCTGTCCATCAATAGCAGATTTATCACACAAGAAAATTCATGTTGTTAAAAAATATTAAGTCCTTTATATTTCTCTATGATATCGTTGTGGACAAATTCTTATTTTCTGATTGCTCATTGCAGGTGGATGTTACAAAATATTATGTCCTTGATATTTCTCCTATGATATCGTTCTGGACAAATTCTTATTTTCTGATTGCTCATTTCAGGTGGATGAAGTATATTAATGATTCGGTGGAGTCTGTAAAACAGAGTAAAGGTTTCAAGACAAATACGTTCGTTCCTCCCATCGCCACCCCGCCCGTCCCTGTCACAGCACCCCCAGGCAGCGAGTCTGACACCATCTCACTCCGGAGAGAACAAATAAGGTCAACTTGTTATTCAGATTTTGCCTTTACAGGGACAGTCCTATCAGGGTATTTTTGTAGAAATTCAAGGTGACATTCTAATTGGTACATTCTAAAATACCTATCTTTCACAGTATAAATCATTTGTATTGTTTTCCAACAAGGCAACATTTCCCCCGTCCCTCTGGAAATAGCAATAATCTGTATCTTTTTCTTTCATTCTAGTTGGTACATTCAAAGTACATGATTATAATTCCAGTTGGTGCCACAAGCACTTGGGGCATGGGTATTGCTCATATATGATATATAAAAAGGATTTTCAACCAGAATTTTCATCTCCGAAATATATATAATTCCAACGAATTCTTTTGGTGACATCAATTACTTATCACTTATAATGTGTTCCCAAATGCCTTATCTTTCAATTGGCATCAATCTTACATATATGTCACCCCCATGGCTAATTAGTGCCCAAAATTGCATCATGAGGTCAAGATCTTCTCTCTCATTGGTCAAAAAAGCCAAAACAAACCAAGAACCACATGGAAGATGACCAATGAGAAATGACTTCTCTGATGGGCATTCTAGAAGTTGCGATGATGAAGAAGATGAAGGCAATATTATGGATATGTACAACTTCTTTATTCAAGTTTCGACATAGGTACTAAATCACTTGCTTGATAACGACATTAGTACCTATGTCGAAACGTCGCAAACTTGAATAAAGAAGTTGTATATCTATAATATTGCCTTCATCTTCTTCAATGAGAAATGCACAGCAAATACATGACCTTAAATCCTTCAGATTTGAATTTCTAAGATTATCGATCATCAACCTTCAATCTTTCAAACATGAATATCTTCCGATCTAAATAATTATCAATCATTATATTCTATGTCCAGAGTGTCGACGACGCCGCCCCCCCATGAGGCAGCAAGATCCAATGCACAGATCGGCTCGGAAACTGCGGACATGTCGCAAACATCGGAGTCGACGTTCGTTCAACCGGACGAGGTTCACATATCAGGTCCTGTAGTCGGTCAAGCGGAACAGATCCTTACGCCGATAGGTAGGTCGTGTTGTGTAGTCAGTGTATATACGTCCCTACACATATATATATATATACGCATCTCAACTGTGTAATCTGAGTTCATTTGCAGGGGTACGTCAGGGTTTGATAATAGAGGCATATGTTTTTATGATAAAGTCACATTTCTATTGAACTAAAATGTTTTGAAAGTTTTTATTGGTTTTTTGAAGAAAAAACAATTTAATTAGTTTAATCTGATGATATTATATATATTTAGATTTCTTACAGTCATCTATTCTTCTATATTCAAACTTTGACTTGTAAATCATACATATATGATCATTTATACAAAATTTAAATTTGTGAATTATTTTCTATTTCCTAATGTTAATTGAGGATTATGAGTAATATATGATGTAACATAAATGATTAAATGAAATTTTAATATAAAGTAACTTCTGCTTCATTACTGCATTCTGTTAAAACTAACTGGAATGTATTGACTAACTGTCGGTATCGTCTTCATTTATTTGCCTTGCTGTTTAAAAATAGGCTTGTTCAAGAGTGGAATGTTTCTGAACGTTCACTTGTACGGTTCGACCTAAATGTACAAAGGTCTTTATGCTGAAAAATTTACATTATTTAAGAATTGACGTTCATCATTACAAGTGTTATTTTAATTTTTAAAACAATTTCTATGAGAAATTTAAAAAGTACATGTGTTCGTCCGCGTTACCGTTCGGCTCTTGAACAGGCCTGATCACAAGCTTCATAGCAACACTCTAACCAAACTCCATACACCATCAGTCCTAGCAAACAGTGTAGCGAGCTCAACTGGCAATAGCTGAAAACTGCTATATGTTTCCTAGTTCTTTAATTTCCTGTGTTTTTAGTTGATATTTAAATTTTGTTAAAATTTCATTAGTCCCTCACCATTGAGGGGAGTTACACACTTGGTATCGGTGCTGGAACCTAATAATGCATTTTGTCACTTTCAACTGTTTTCAAATTATAAGAATTTTTTTCTTAAAATGAATGGTAGTTATTTGTTTAATACGGTTCAACTTTTACATAGATGGTTTATTTTTGTCTACAAGGGTTACGTTAAAGTAATATATTCATAAAATGTATGTTTTCTTTGTATATAAGTGTTTAGGCCTGTATGTTAAGTGTTCAATATCAATATTTACAAATGTCTGTGTTGTCAGTCAAGAGAATTCCATTATGTGTAATGTTTGTCGGGAATATTAGAAAAGAATCATGTGTTTTGAACATGGTTGAAATGAGTTTAGTTTTTAAAAATATAGTCCTAGATATTTGTTTTGAAAAACCTTACAAAATTCGCTTCAGTAAGAAAATATAAATCGACACAGAATCATGACAATATTACTATATATATATGTGTTTGTATAATGTTTGTGATGTGCATCGTTTGTATTTGACGGTATATCTGTTTGTCTGTACTGTTTGTTGCAAAACATACAATATTCAAAATTTACTTTGAAAAAGACAATTAAAAGGAATACACTTAAGTTTTTGGACATTAAGTAATTGTAAACACATTTGGATTGAAATAGAATATTTTTTTAATTTGATTGAAATAGACATTCTTTTTTCATTTGGACAATTAATTTTCACTGAGCATGTATTATTCAAAAAGTTTCTACTGGTTTTTGTAAGGCACAATTTCTACCCTACATAGCGGCACAGGATTACCATATGCACTTTGCATGAACTTATAAATACTTCACTTTTTGACACTCTGATTATTTAATTAAATGCAATTTTGGCGTAAAAGTGTGAATTTCAAAAAGTTTCTTTTGACTCTTCACAATTTCGAAACAACATTTGACTTTCAAAAAAAGATTTTAACCACAAAATAGATATTTAGATCAAGTAAGGTTGTTTTCACCATTTTGTCTAAATTTTTGGCGACACTTACATACCTTTTATCTTCAAAAATCTTTGTTGAAAATAGAATTGAAATTTTGTTTATGGTTTCTTTGAACTTAAGGTGATGGGAGTAACTATACAAAAGCATTATTCACATGCATTATTTCATTATTGTAACACCTTTGATTTTATGTTGCTCTGCTTGTGGTGAGTAGAAAATATATCATTTGCAGGCTTTCGCTACGTAGATGACTTTGTCGTCAAAATGTTGAAAGCTGACAATTTTGTTTATTTTTTATTATGATTATTTTTGGTCCGAAGGTAAACATTCAACAGTTTTGTGTGCTATTGCCATTAAGCCGTTAGCTGCATCACTAATAGACTGTCCTTGACCCTTTGACCTTGACCTTTCTTTATCTGACCTTGATGATTTGCATGCCGATCAATCCACTCATGTGTTTCCATTCCTTCATGTGCGATACAGAAAAACTTCGACGGAACGACGATACACTCGAGGCTACGTTGGAAGAACGGAAAAAAATAATCGATGAGATTCATGGCACGACACAAGATGAGAGTAGGGTAGAAGGAGAGGTCAGTTTGATCAAATTAAATGACTTAGGGTGTCAGTTTTTCTCTTATCCTCCTTTTGGATCTGTCCATTTTGGAAAAGGGGAATTTTAAAAAGTTTTCCTTGTCTGTGGATTCTCCTTATTATTATCCCATTGAAGCTTTTCATGTAGGAAACCCATGACATTTTGTTCACCTTTAATTCACTTTCCTTGTGTTGAATTTATTTGTATTAAAAAAGTATCACATTTAAACTATTTAAGAGGGAAATCTATGACGTTTTCTTCAGTTTCATGAATCTGACCTATTGTTATGTGTTATTCAGAATGTTTAAGCCTTTTCAAATTTGCCATTCAACAACTGGCATTTGCAATTTCAAGATGAAGAGATAAAAATCTGTTTTAAATATTTCCTCATTTATTCTATTGCTTTAGTTAATATCCTGGGATTGTGCAATTGAAGTTAGATTAAAAAAAATAATTCAGATTGTTATTATTGTACCCAAGAGTCAAATTGTGAAAAGGAAATTTTGAGGTTGGAAAAAAGCAGTATACGCTATAAAATGTCTTCCTTCCTTCAAATTGTACAGTGCTATAGAATAAGGAAATGTTTTTGACTTTACAAAAAATAAGTATGGATTCAGCAATCACCCCTGTTGAACTCTCTTTTCATTAAAGGCAACTTTTGTTATTTTGTGGTAATCAAATCTGGTAGCTTTGGGTAGATATTCAAAGAAAGACATTAATTTGAAAACAATTTGTCATGGGTTTATTGATCAAAGGTGAAAACATTTCTCTAAAAAATTGCCAAAGACAATAGTTAATGTTCTGTTACACAAGAATTGATAAGGAAACAATAAAGTTTTTTTTAAGAAATTACAGTGAATTAGAAATGCCCTAAATGTCTTGAGTAACTTCTAAGCTAACCCAAGAATTACAAAAATTAGAAATAAACACGCTTTTGTTTAAGGATGATTTTTGGAGAGATCAAAGTTCTAGTATTTCCAATTGTATACTTGAAAGGGCTCTTGATGTAAAGTTCTAATCCACCAAAAGTTGTAGGGCTGACAAAGTAAGAAATTTATGCCATGAAATATGAGATAAATCCGAGCCGAAAATCCTGACAAAATGGGGAGATCAAGATGTTTGCTGTATTACCAGGTGGACGGTTTGGACGAGTCAGAGGAAAGGAGCGTCAGTCTCATCACATTGCTGGAAGAAATCTCACGAGAGTTCGCCCAACTTGTGAAAAACTCGAGCAGTCACGAGGCCCTAATGGCCTCCTCGCCTACAACACAATCTCATTGTATGTTTTTCTAACAGTCTTGTCCTCGTGTCTTGTCTGACAGCAATGGGTTGCAGGTCCAGGTTCTAATCCCCGATATCCCACATTAACACATGGAGTATCCTTGGGTGTTGTTTCACATGGCAATTGTAGCCGACAATTATTGACTTATGAAGTGAATTTATCAAAAAAAAAGATGTAAAAATTATCCAGGCAAATTAACACATTGAATAGTTTCACATGGCAATTGTCGCCGACAATTATTGACTCATGAAGTGAATTTGTCGAAAAAATAGTTGTAGAAATTATCGAGGCAAATTAACACATTGAGTACACATGGTGGTGTTTCACATGACAAAAAATTCTAGCCGACAATTATTTAATGATGAAGTGAATTTGTCGCAAAAATGGATGTACAAATCTGTAATTTATTCAGGAAACATAACATGTTGCGTACACATGGTATTGTTTTATATGATAACTATACCCTCTGATCATAATTTGTGTTGAAAAGATAAAAAAGGAATTCTCTAGAACAATTAAATTTATCTATAATCTGTTATTTAGAAGGCCAAATTGTCAGTTTTCATTTGTACCAAAAAAGATTAGATTACTATGATCTGTAAAATCAAACATTTCCAAAAAGCTAAGGCTAAGGGGAAAGTTTTGGCTATCAAATATTATATAATGATATGACATAATGTAATGGCTTTTGAATATAGACTTATAATCCTGTACCAGCTTTGCATTATATATCAAATAAAAAGTGTATTTATTCAAGTAATTGATGCAGTATCATCCATGGATGCTAGTTTCATCAGGTGCTGGCAGGTTTCACTGCAATACTTAGCCACACTAGCGTTGCCGGTTTTCTCCCTGTAATAATACTAGCAGCCGTGATATAAGTGAAATACTCTTGAAATCGGTTTTAAACGCCATATCACCTTAAAAGAAAATGAGTGGTTGATTTACTTCATATGAAATTCCTTTTATCCCTATGTATTGCAAAAATAAACCAAGCTCTTTGGTTTAAGTTAAAATAAGGTGTTGCCCTATGCTTGAGAACACACACTGCATTGTCTTGTCCTCGCTATGATTGCATTGCTTAAACTCCAACTCGCTCACTCAAAATGTTGAATTTGCAATCAGTATGAACAACATGAAAGCAAAAATGAGTAAGCGTTTCTTTTCTATTTTACTCTTGTAAACATGCATAAATATTATGATATTCAGAAACCTAAGATTAACCATACCAAACATCTCTATTCCTAGTAATGTTTCTGTAAAAACATGTAAAAATTATGTTTTTGAGTGATGTCACAAAACAGGTGCTTGATGTCAATAATAATTGTGCTATGACGTCATTAGCAATGGCCCTGTTTGAGGATTTTAAGTTCACCGGGGAATTTGATTTTATAAGTAAATGTTTATTTTTGAGTAAAAATAGCTTTTACAAGTTAAAATTTACATACGAGTAATTTATAAAGTAGTCCTAACTAGGGCCCATGTGCTTAAAAGGGACAATTCTATCTGGGTATTTTTTCTTGAAACAAAATTCAAGAGGATGCAGTGATGCATTTTTTTGTGGTCAAAATGTTTAATCTTAAATAACTAAAATGTTAACCACACAAACATATGTGAAAATAAGTGAATTTTCATATAATAATATATAAGTATATAAACATTGAAGTATATGTAAATATTGTTCCCCCAAAAAATACCTCGATAGGACTGACCCTTTTACTGTTCAGTGCAAAACTATACTTTATTACAAACCACATGGTAGGGGCTACTCTATATTAAAATGATCAGTTTGGTACAATTGCCTGTTGAAAATATCCCCATGATGCTACTGCCTGTTACATAAATTATACCAAAGATATATATATTAGGATGGATAATATATACAATATATTTTGTTTAGCTCTGCTTCTAACCATAATAAGCCATAATATCAAATCCATTTTCCCGAACGCTTGTTTCAGGTTTCTGGTAATATATGTGTCATTTGATTTACTCTTAAACTCTGTTTTTCTAGAACTTTCAATAATTTTCAAATTTTAGTTTTTAAGAACATTCTTTAAAGGGACCTGCAACTATTGTTGTCAAGTATTCTTCTAAAAGAAAATGTTTAACGTGTAAAGTCTAAAGTTAATGTTTCGTCCATCATGGTTTGTTTATGAAAGTTTGAAAACCCACTCATACGTGACTTTGCAGTTAGAAAACCATTTATGATAGGCTCCTTCAGACTGCGGCAGGGTTTGAAAGATTCATTATTTTTTTAACTTCCTTTCGTATCAGCTCAACTTTTCACGTTTCTTGCTTTTTGCTCACCCTATTTAAATCGATAGCCATAAAAAAATATAGGTATTAACTGCTTTTATTACTATTAGTATTAAAGAATATTACACCATTAATGAAGGCTACACAGGAGTAATGTGTGTGCTTTCCACAAGCTGGAAGACATTCTTTCCAAATGGTAAGAGGCATCTTTCCTAACTCTCAGTCAGGAAAGACTCATCTTTCCAAATCAACCTCAATCCAATTTATAAGAAATGATAAAATTCATGCTGTGATTTTATAAGCACTTCAATTATAATGTTGATTTCAGAAATATAGGTAAGATTGCTTTCAGTTCTTTGAAAGGATTCCTTTCAGTTTTTGAGTAGGATTCCTTTCACTTTTCGGAAAACTTTGGAAAGGATGGACAGCTGTGTTGGTTCAGTATTGATTTTCATTAAATTTTGATGTTTTTTCTTAGAAAATAGAATTCTCTCAAACTTGCCTGCAGTTCTTAAAGTTCATTGTTATCATTGTCTAACAACATGCATGATGATCATGATTTCATTGTTGTTAATCAAGGTTTTGGTTGAAAATTGTCCAAATTAATTTTGTTTCATGCTTTTCAAGCCAGATGGTTGAGGGGGCATTGCATGAATTTTTCAATGTAACGTTTACTTTTATGTTAATCTTGATCAAATTTAATATTTTCTTTTCTTTTTTACAGATTTTTTTCTAGATTTTCAAATCACACCTTTCCCCATTATACTCATATTTGAGATATAAGTTGATCATTTTATGTTGATTTTAAGAATGTCAGTATTTGTTTTCATGATAACCAATTTTGAATGTTTGAACTTTGTTATAAACAAATTGACATGCAAAAAAATCTGAAAATTAGAAATCATAGAAATCTTGTTCAAAAATAATTATGAATTTGATTAAAATTATGATTAAATTTCCACTTTCAAAAATCCTGTATTTGGCATTCAAAAAGCTCCTCAACTTTGACATGGAAAGTCTTGATTCAGCAATCTGTGGTTGACCAACTGTAATGATCATGTAGATGGGTGTATGTTTTCAAACCACTTTGTTACAATGACTTAAATCAATGTTGATCAACAGATCAGTGTAGAGCATTCAAAACAGCTTGTTCATTCCAATCTCATTAAAACCTGATCATCTTAACACTTTTACCTCGTTGCATTTCTGACCTGAGTAATGCTCCAAAGAGGTCGTTCTCAGTGACATCCACCAGGTAAAGAAATCCAACCGTATGTCTAAGCCAGTCTGTGATTGGTATTTACTAAGGAAGGTGAAAGGTCACAGGCATGGTCATTTGACTTGACCCCTGAGGAACAGTACTCAAGTCAGAAATACCGCCAGGTATAAGTGTAGAGGTTGATCAGATTTTGAGAGCATTGTGTTCATTCATGTTTACGACTTTGAAAAAACCTGTTTAACAGCCATGCTGCATGTGACTGAAATGATTGGACGCTTGTCGATTTGTGCTACAATCTGTTGGTTAAGATTGAATGGTCATTCAAGCTAGTTTAAGAATTTTTGATAACACCTAAATGGCATGTGTTAACATTGATTTCTATGAAACTGTTCGTCAGGGCCTGTCCATTCACTGGATAATTCAAGCCTTGCTCGTAATTCATAGTTTGACTGCTGCGGCCTGTGAAAACTTGGACTTTTGAGCTAAATCATTTTAGCCATGAGACCTAGCACTAAAAATAATGGAAGTGTTGCAAGGCTTCAATTAGCCAGTAAACAGGGCTGACGTAGGTTGGACCTTGTGGGGTAGATGTCCTCCCTCAAGATCAGCCATCTTTATGAGATCAAGATTAGCACATCCTTATCTTCGTTCTTCTGAACCTGCGTAACCCAGACAATTCTGTTTGTCAACAGCAGGGGCAGCTAAGGCTGAACCTCCGAAGGTGACCATTCCCATCCCGATGACTCAGCTCCGTGACATGGCTATTCGCATGAACCAGATCCTAACAAAGCTGCTGGTACGATTATCTGTGGTTTTATGAACATTTGATTCTAACATAAATTTAATGCAAATACTTTTTTGCAATATCAATTATTGGGCCTCTCATCTTTGCATTGAATCTATTAAGAATTTGATATTTGGATGACCCTCAACTTGTTTTGATAAGATGTCAACATTTCTAAACTATTAACCCTCTGTGTGCCACAGGCTGCCGTGAACAACAATGATGAGGAGAAGGAGGGTTTGAGGGAAGAGTTACGTCAGGCTCAGGAGAAACTGGACTCCCTGAAGCAGATCCAGCGAGCAGTGATGGGGGGCACGTTGCCCCCCTCTCCCCAGTCTCGCCCCGCCAGTATCGTCTCGGCCGGTTCCTCAAACAACGAGGATAGTCCTGGGGACATGGACGGAGGAGCAGCACAAGTTCCTTCCGTGCATGGTGAGTTCATGATGTTTGACTTTCTATAAGCTTCTAGCTCTTTTTCTCTCCTTTTCATTTACCCTTTGATGCCTATTTACACTTTTCTCCTCCTTTTGTTACAGAAGTGGCTGACAGTCTACGAGAACAGGCACAGGAAGTGATGACTGCTGTCGGTCTAACCCAGCAAGAGGACGACCCAGGCATGAAGACCCCGACCCCCCAGACCCCGAGCAAGTCCCCGTTCTCCTCATCCACAGGGCCACAGTTTACCAGTGAAGGTCAAGGCCAGGTGAAGAAGGTCGTCGAGAGTGACAGTGAACCCGAATACGAGGAAATACCCAATGATATCACACCTCCACCCATGCAAGAAATACCTGTGCAGCATATAACCCAACAGCAGTCACCATCAAACAATAACATGTATGACGACTCGCTAAACCCCTTCAGGGAAGAAAACTCCAAGAATGAGATTCTCATGGCTAGCGAACAGTTTGTGGACAAGCTTGAGATCGAGTCAGTCATGTCACAGGAGATGATGAGCTCGACGCTGACAACAGATTTAGACGAAGGTGCTAACGATTCTGACTCCGACGTCACCATGACGACGGTGCCAAACTTGGGGGACTTGGGAGAAACGGACACAGACTCTGTACAGAAACTGGAAGGTGTTGTGCTACCAGGCGGAATCTCCTCCGAGGAGTTGGTTGAGGAGTCCAAGACATCGACGGAGGACAGTGCAGTGACTTCCTCACCCAGAGACACAGAGTCCAATGTGGATCCTATTGAAATATAGCATTAAATGTGATTCAACATTCACAAATACATTCAATGAGACGAGTGCACACAACTTCACATCAGTGGCTTCCAAGAGTGGAACAATTGTGGATTATGAGGGGCAGCCAAGGCAGCAAGATACACAAGATTCAAAGAAAGCAGGAAACTTCTGTGTTTGGATACTGATACACAGTGGTCGATACACAGTGGTCGATACTGATACCCAGTGGTCGAAAATGATACACGGTGGTCGAAATTGATACACAGTGGTCGGAAATGATACACGGTGGTTGAAACTGATACACGGTGGGCGAAACTGATACACGGTGGTCAAGTTGCACATACTGTGGTGAACTGGCCACGTAAAGATTTTGAGCTGAATCGGGTTATGCAAAATGGAGATTATACATGGAGCCTAGAACTAAAGTTTGTGCCAAATTGTGATATTTGTGTACAATAACAAACTGGTAAGGTTGAGTAGATTCTGTTGTCGAGTAAAAGTAGTTTTGAATTTTGTCTAAGATTTCGACAGCTTATCCTTGCAATACAAATGAAGTAATAAGCCAAGTTTGTACATAATAATCCTGGGAATCCTATCTGCTTGGGATTCTGATCAACCTTGACCTTGATCAAGGGAGGTAACCAGACAAGAGTTATCTTCCTTGAAGGATCTTTACTGACCTTGACCTTCTGCCTTTGCTGCCTATGTATTAAATGTGAATGGTTTGCAAACGTTCTGATTTCCTTAGTTTGGCTAAAACAGAAGCGGAAACAGAACAAGCAAGTGTAAAGTGCTGAAATTCCTTGCGGTAGCTTTGTATAAAAACTGTTTATATGTAAATATATGTATCAATAATTTTGTCCGACAGGAACCTGATTTGTATAGCTGGACACTGTTCAATATGTGTATTGTTTATAGACTAACATTATTATTATAGTTATTATTATTATATTATTATTATCATTATTACAACAATATGATGATGATGACATACACTATCATCTTGTACCCTAACCAGTTGGCTGTCGTAACTGCCAGAATCGCAAAAGAAAAATCAAGGAGATTTTTATATGAATATATCAATATCAAAATAAATATTCTTACACAGACTTAAGCTGTCGCTTAAATTGAACAGGCTTCATCTTGAGCGTTCATAATTTCATAAACTCAAAATTCGTACCAAGTCGCTCCGAAATGGCTAGAGAGTTTCACTTGTTGGTTTGTATTTTCATTTTAAATTGTGTTTTTGCTGTCGTATTTTTATGCTTCAACCAGGATCAAGTTCTAATTTGTTGAATTGTGGCTTTGGTTTCTTTGATTTCATTTTAACCTGTCAACCTTAAAATCCCAAACCTCTGTATTTTTATTTAAAGTCATTCTTTCCCATTTCAGTACCAATTCTCAAAAGTTTAGGAATAAGGCATGGCATCATCCGTAACTTAAGCACAATTGACA
The DNA here is from genome assembly GCA_916613615.1 of Steromphala cineraria. Taxonomy (NCBI): domain Eukaryota; kingdom Metazoa; phylum Mollusca; class Gastropoda; order Trochida; family Trochidae; genus Steromphala; species Steromphala cineraria. The sequence goes on from OU744737.1 coordinate 20,275,892, forward strand.
AGGAAATGTTAAACTACCAACTGTATCATCAAGGTTGTAATGTTTAGAAATGATGGAATATTATGAAATCATATCATCTTCAAAATTAATGAAAATTGCTTCGTGACCATTTTTGCCAATGAACATTTTATGAAATTCCTTTGTCAGTGTCGCCCAATCAGACGCCAGCCTTTTCCTAACAGTCCATAGTTTTGTTATTAATTCGTGGAGTGACCTAACTTGGAGTACGATCAACTTATGCAAACCATCAGAGATGTGTATGATATAACAACATCCTCATTTTGCAGCCATAAAATATCCACATGTCATCCTAAACTCTGTTCATCAGTCTGTCCATTTAAAGAGACGGTTTGACCAGGGTTTTTTGCGAGGACAATTCGGGGATGAAATATGTGTACTTGCATTCTAACATTCAAATCGAACATGTTTATAACCATGGAAGCAACTTCTGGAATAACAAATTGAATTCTTCTTTCGCAAAACAAGATCCTGGTCTTGTCGTCCATCATTCTATATCCTCAGGAAACAATCCACTGTATCGTGTACGATCATGCTTAGCTGCGCTAGTTTGAATGTGCATAAATGTACACAACGTGAGAGTCTTTTGTAGCCATAATCTTGAATACTTAAAGCCTCATTATCATACAAGTGCTTGTTGATCTAGCTTGTGGAAGCTCTATTTGAGAGATTTTCACGTTCATTACCCTACGCCAGTAAGTCTCGTGAAAGGACAGTGCATGGTATTTCTGTGGAGATGAAACTTTAAGGATTTCCAAGTTATGCTATGGAAGGTGTCATTTTGTTTGGTGTTGATATCTTCAAAGTTCAATTTATGATGAATGAAGGTAAAACATGTCACCACTTATAATCAACGTAAAGATTTGCTCTTTTTAAAAGCAGAAACAGAAATCACATTTCCCAAACATATATATCAATAATTATTGATTTGATTTTTTAAAGATGCATAATCACACGAATATCCTTGAATTTCCTCTCCACAAACTTACCATTTTGACGCTAGACCCTTAAGTAATTCATTAGTTCAAGATTGGAAAAGAGAAAAGATTGAAATCATCCCAAACTGCAAGAGGTTTGTTTACCTATAATGCCTTCTAACTTTGTTATGTTAGACAATAGAAACTTGTGGTCATAGACATAGGAATTCAAAACTATGCATTATTTGAATTTTGTATGTTACTTCATGCATGAAATAGTGTGAATCATTTTTGCGAGGAAATGTTTGAAAAAGTTCATTTTCAAAAGAATGTGCAAGAACAATGGGTGGATTTTTCTGACTTGTGCAAACAGTAAACTGTGATCAAATATCATTGTGAGTTTTCTTTAGTTTTGTCAATTCATACTTTCATTTCATTATTGCCATGGAAACCTGTATTCAGATGTAGCTTCATTTATGTGAAAGGAAAAGCAAAACCATGAATAATTCATCTTAAAGTTTATTTGATAAAAAGTACCAGAAATTGCCAGTTTTGTTTAAATGCAGTGATTGCACTTATCAAAAACGAAACACAAATTTTTTGAATGATTGAGGTATCAAAATTATTATGATAAAAAACTATTGACATCAAATTGAAATATATGATTGATTTGAACTTTAATCAGTGCTGTAGGTGCTTCCTTCTCTGCTAAAACCTTCCATGGCTACTAACAGTTCCAGCTGTTTGGGTGGGTACCTGGTAGTTTCTGACCCACAATTTGCCTGTGTCTTTACTTCCTGTTAGGGGATGCTCTGTGTAATAAAGAGTTATCTCCCCTCTACAACCCAAATGAATGCAGATATTAACAAGTCACAAATGGAATAAACCGCATATTTCAACTATGAACAAGTGTTTTGTTCTGTTTTTGTGTGGTGTTTTTACAAACCTTGTTGCTTCTCTTGAGAGAGTAATTTCTCAGATGATATCTGGTGGAATGGTACCTCACGACCTTGAAAATGATACCAAGGTGACCAAAATGAGCTGGCTACAACCTTCTATTCATTTGGAAAATATGTCCAAGACAAAGAATGCAGGGCACATAGTCATCAATACTAGATTATGAGAGGCGCCCATTGATACTTTACCCATGAATGATGTCAAGGTCACCAATCTGGACTGGATGTGTTCAAACTTTCATGAGTAGGATCAACGTGGTCGACAAGTATTGGACTTGAGTACTCAATGGCCAGACTTGACTCGAGCAGAGTACTTGAAAATCTTACATTGACCAGAGATGGTGTTCGGTAAAAAAGTCCTCAGTAAAAAAGACCAGAGATGTCATGTTATTGTTGTTCAGCCCAGATCCCAGATGTTATATCCACACATATGATTACTTATAGATGGTCAGAATATTTTGGCACAAATTTCATAAAATGATCATTTTGATAATTAGCATCACATTACACACACATGGTCTAAAATATCTTGAATAAGTAAACGTGGCCTCCCTTTTAGGAGTCCCTTATTCAGAGTAGAGTATTCGAGTACCAGTGGAAATCCTCATCTTCCTCACAATCAGATTCCAAATTTAATCATTTAAACCTTGCTGCCGACACTTGAAGTTTCTGTCCTTGCTCTCCAGCTTACTATTAAAGGGGCAGTAGCACGTTTTAGCGGGAATATGTGATATCAGGAAATGAAAATCAATGGTTCCAATTGAAAGACAATGTATTTAAGCTAAATAAAGCAGTAATAATTCAAATATTTAATGTAAAGTTTAGCCATGCGATTCCATTTTCTAACTTAAACTGAATTAAAGGTTTTCACACAAAATGGCCGCCTATGGATTTTATGTGTATCTTTTTACTATTTACTCTAACTGTGGATGCTTGATTTGTGTTATGAGATTTTTGACACTTTCAAAATAATACATGTAGCATAAACGTACAATTATCAGTGAAAATTTTGAAATATAAAATTTTCAAAAAACGTGCTACTGCCCCTTTAAGAAAAGCCCTTCTCCAATCAGAAAGCTCAACACAAACTGAAAGACGTCCCATTTTACCGGACAGTCCGTTGGTTCCATTCCGTTTTTTGTAAATCATCACTCAGTAGATCTACGAATAATTACATAGAGAAACTAGGACTGCCGCGGCAGTACTTAGGTCTTCAAGACTTCCTGTTTGACCTTCACACACTGTTTGACCTTCACATGACTTTTTGTCTAAGAGGTTAAGAGTAACTAATACATTATCATAATGACCAAATTCCACTTGATATTCAGTGTTTAAGACTTTTTAGAAAAATTCATCATGGTGGCCAATGTCAGCTATGACATCATTCTTCAGAGAATTTTATTCCTAGAAGCAGAAAAAAAGTTGGTTGAATTATCTGTCACCGTTTTCGAGATACATGTGATTCAATGGTGTAATGTAAAGTTGACTGTTTCAGACCCCTGTATAATGCAATGAAACCTAACACTTGAACTATTAGTATTTTACTGATAAGGTATATCAGTAACAATGTTGGTCTTGTATATACACACACAAACATGTATGTTTTGTTTTGATAGCTTAAATAGTAATGGAGTAATGAATTTTGAAACTTTATTGAAAACACTGAAATTTGAAGATTTTTAGACCCCTACTCCATGTTGGTCCTTCTAGCTCCTTTACTATCAACATTTTTATGATAAAGTACAACACAGTAAAAGTTGTGCTTGGAATAGCGCATGTGAAAATATAATCAATTTAAAGATATCTTTCTTAATAAAGAAACTGTGTAACTTTGAAATGTGCTAAAAATGAGAATTTTCAAAAAATCGTGATTTTCAAGGACTGATCGTGGACAGAAAACAATTTATCATGACTTGTTGATATTTTTGGCTGTCTACCCATTACATCTGCTTCACAAAACATCAACGATTAAATGTCTATCTGTAACAGTTTTGAAACTAAAATTCTCAAAGTAAAATAACCCTCGAAAATGTTAAAATCGCCGGAAAATGTAAAAAATCTCTTTATGTCCACATATTTCCTTTAATATCAACTTTTATATAATAATGACCTGTACTGAACTTGTTAAACTATCATTGTCGAACAGAATGCATCAAACAGATTTCATTTTTGACATTTCCTTACAGAGTGGTGCCCCTTTGAACGTGACGCAGAAATTTTTTTTTTTTCGAAAGATCGGTTTTGAAAGTGCTGTAGCTCAAAAACCGCTAAAAATAGATGCCTTAAAGGGGAGCATCGATTAAACAGTATTCATTCAGCTTTCAAATGAGCTATAGCATGCGTCTGTAAGTATTGCCGTTAGTGAGAAGAAGATTTTCAAAGACGCGTACTGTCAAAACCGGAAAATTTCGCCAAAATTTCAGTTTTTCGATAATAGAAAAAAATCTATTTATACGGCCGAAAACCGCTATGGGCTTAATCAATGGGGAATGTTGTTGCTCACATTTTTGTGAAAGTTTTATGAAATTATCTCCCTTAGTTACCGTGAAATTGAGGTTTGAAGTTTTTCCTTTAAAGGGAGGTAACTCAAAACCAAAATCGAAATTCAAAAATCTGGCTCGAGGATAATCTAAGTTGGGATACAGGCTACAATCCCTGAAAATTTCAAGAAATTCGGTTGAGTCGTTTGGGCCGTAGAGCGTTCACAAAATCGGTACAATAATAAAAAATAATAACTAGGACTGCCGCGGCAGTACTTAGGTCTTCAAGACTTCCTGTTTGACCTTCACACACTGTTTGACCTTCACATGACTTTTTGTCTAAGAGGTTAAGAGTAACTAATACATAATCAAAATGACCAAATTCCACTTGATATTCAGTGTTTAAGACTTTTTAGAAAAATTCATCATGGTGGCCAATGTTAGCTATGACATCATTCTTCAGAGAATTTTATTCCTAGAAGCAGAAAAAAAGTTGGTTGAATTATCTGTCACCGTTTTCGAGATACATGTGATTCAATGCTGTAATGTAAAGTTGACTGTTTCAGACCCCTGTATAATGCAATGAAACCTAACACTTGAACTATTGGTATTTTACTGATAAGGTATATCAGAAACAATGTTGGTCTTGTATATACACACACAAACATGTATGTTTTGTTTTGATAGCTTAAATAGTAATGGAGTAATGAATTTTGAAACTTTATTGAAAACACTGAAATTTGAAGATTTTTAGACCCCTACTCCATGTTGGTCCTTCTAGCTCCTTAACTATCAACATTTTTATGATAAAGTACAACACAGTAAAAGTTGTGCTTGGAATAGCGCATGTGAAAATATAATCAATTTAAAGATATCTTTGTTAATAAAGAAACTGTGTAACTTTGAAATGTGCTAAAAATGAGGATTTTCCAAAAATCGTGAATTTCAAGGACTGATCGTGGACAGAAAACAATTTATCATGACTTGTTGATATTTTTTGCTGTCTACCCATAACATCTGCTTCACAAAACATCAACGATTAAATTTCTATCTCTAACAGTTTTGAAACTAAAATTCTCAAAGTAAAATAACCCTCGAAAATGTAAAAAAACGCCGGAAAATGTAAAAAATCTCTTTATGTCCACATATTTCCTTTAATATCAACTTTTATATAATAATGACCTGTACTGAACTTGTTAAACTATCATTGTCGAACAGAATGCATCAAACAGATTTTATTTTTGACATTTCCTTACAGAGTGGTGCCCCTTTGAACGTGACGCATAAAAATTCTTTATTTCAAAAGATCTTTTTTGAAACTGCTGTAGCTCAAAAACCGATGAAAATGGATGCCTAAAAGGGGAGTATCTATTAAAAAGCATTCATTCAGCTTTCAAATGAGCTATAGCATGCGTCTGTATGTATTGCCGTTAGTGAGGAGAAGATTTTCAAAGACGCGTACCGTCAGAACCGCGAAATGTCGCCAAAATTTCAGTTTTTCGAAAAGAGAAAAAAATCTTTTTATACGGCCGAAAACCGCTATGGGCTTAATCGATGGGGAATGTTGTTGTCCACATTTTGGTGAAAATTTTATGAAATTATCTCCCTTAGTTACCGAGAAATTGAGGTTTGAAGTTTTTCCTTTAAAGGGAGGTAACTCAAAACCAAAATCGAAATTAAAAAATCTGGTTCGAGGATAATCTAAGTTGGGATACAGGCTACAATCCCTGAAAATTTCAAGAAATTCGGTTGAGTCGTTTGGGCCGTAGAGCGTTCACAAAATCGGTACAAATAATAAAAAATAATAACTAGGACTGCCGCGGCAGTACTTAGGTCTTCAAGACTTCCTGTTTGACCTTCACACACTGTTTGACCTTCACATGACTTTTTGTCTAAGAGGTTAAGAGTAACTAATACATAATCAAAATGACCAAATTCCACTTGATATTCAGTGTTTAAGACTTTTTAGAAAAATTCATCATGGTGGCCAATGTTAGCTATGACATCATTCTTCAGAGAATTTTATTCCTAGAAGCAGAAAAAAAGTTGGTTGAATTATCTGTCACCGTTTTCGAGATACATGTGATTCAATGCTGTAATGTAAAGTTGACTGTTTCAGACCCCTGTATAATGCAATGAAACCTAACACTTGAACTATTGGTATTTTACTGATAAGGTATATCAGAAACAATGTTGGTCTTGTATATACACACACAAACATGTATGTTTTGTTTTGATAGCTTAAATAGTAATGGAGTAATGAATTTTGAAACTTTATTGAAAACACTGAAATTTGAAGATTTTTAGACCCCTACTCCATGTTGGTCCTTCTAGCTCCTTAACTATCAACATTTTTATGATAAAGTACAACACAGTAAAAGTTGTGCTTGGAATAGCGCATGTGAAAATATAATCAATTTAAAGATATCTTTGTTAATAAAGAAACTGTGTAACTTTGAAATGTGCTAAAAATGAGGATTTTCCAAAAATCGTGAATTTCAAGGACTGATCGTGGACAGAAAACAATTTATCATGACTTGTTGATATTTTTTGCTGTCTACCCATAACATCTGCTTCACAAAACATCAACGATTAAATTTCTATCTCTAACAGTTTTGAAACTAAAATTCTCAAAGTAAAATAACCCTCGAAAATGTAAAAAAACGCCGGAAAATGTAAAAAATCTCTTTATGTCCACATATTTCCTTTAATATCAACTTTTATATAATAATGACCTGTACTGAACTTGTTAAACTATCATTGTCGAACAGAATGCATCAAACAGATTTTATTTTTGACATTTCCTTACAGAGTGGTGCCCCTTTGAACGTGACGCATAAAAATTCTTTATTTCAAAAGATCTTTTTTGAAACTGCTGTAGCTCAAAAACCGATGAAAATGGATGCCTAAAAGGGGAGTATCTATTAAAAAGCATTCATTCAGCTTTCAAATGAGCTATAGCATGCGTCTGTATGTATTGCCGTTAGTGAGGAGAAGATTTTCAAAGACGCGTACCGTCAGAACCGCGAAATGTCGCCAAAATTTCAGTTTTTCGAAAATAGAAAAAAATCTTTTTATACGGCCGAAAACCGCTATGGGCTTAATCGATGGGGAATGTTGTTGTCCACATTTTGGTGAAAATTTTATGAAATTATCTCCCTTAGTTACCGAGAAATTGAGGTTTGAAGTTTTTCCTTTAAAGGGAGGTAACTCAAAACCAAAATCGAAATTAAAAAATCTGGTTCGAGGATAATCTAAGTTGGGATACAGGCTACAATCCCTGAAAATTTCAAGAAATTCGGTTGAGTCGTTTGGGCTGTAGAGCGTTCACAAAATCGGTACAAATAATAAAAATAAATATAGCCGCAAGCGGCGACAACAGGATTCAGCCGCATAAACAGCGTGTTCAGTTCAAAGATAAATATGTCAGGAGTCATTCCTGAAAGTTTCATCAAATTCTGTCGACACGTATAGCTTCAGGAGCCTTTTTAGCATTTTTCTTTTTTTCCGACATTATTTCTATCGACTTTGATCAAACATTTTGAACGAATATGATTGTTCGCGATCGATGTTTTGACAGATTCCTGTTGTATATAAACTCGTCTTACATTCATGAAAAAATTGCATATTTCTGAGTCCAACTTTTTGAGTTACCGCCCTTTGAAAATGACACCTTGTCCTAAGTCACCCAACTTTGAACACGTATAGCGCAAAAACTATTTTAGGTAGAGTCTTGTTCGAGGGTATCCTTTAATGTCCAATGCCTTAGCTACAACATACCAAAGATTCAGCTCTCTGTTGCAAGTATCTTCAGAGGAGTTGATCCTCAAAGGTGCAAGGGGTCCGGAAATTCTGAAAAGTGGAAAAATCCAATATGGCGGCCAAACCACGTGACCTACGACTTCGTCCTGATTGCCTTTTTTGCTTAGAAAATCATTGTCCATCTCTATGTAAAATTTCAAATCTTTAGCTGCATTTTGAAAAAATATCCCATGTTAATTTTTCGAACTTGGATTCGACCTTGACCTTTTACTTGTCGACCGATTTCGCCCAAAAGCTTATTAGAGCCTCTTCTCATAGAGGGCTATCAGTGTACAAAATTTCATTGTCCTAGCATCAGCCGTATTGGCTTAATCGAGGTCACAAAATCGCTGGAATAAAAAAAAAAAAAAAAAAATAATAAAACACGCCAATAACAATAAGGATTCAGCCTTAAGGCTGAATCCTTAATAACTAGGATTGACGCGTCAATACTTAGGTCTTCAAGATTCCTCTTTGACCTTCACACAGTGTTTGACCTTCACATGACTTTTTGTCTAAGAGGTAAACAGTAGCTAATAAATTATCAAAATGACCAAATTCCACTTGATATTCAGTGTTAAAGACTTTTCAGAAAAATTCATCATGGTGGCCAATGTCAGCTTTGACACCATTCTTCAGAGAATATTATTGCTAGTAGCAGAACAAAATTTGGTTAAATTATCTCTCACCGTTTTCGAGATACATGTGATTTAATGTTGTAATGTAAAGAAAACACTGAAATTTGAAGATTGTTTTACCCCTACTCCATGTTGGTCCTTCTATCTCCTTAACTATCAACATTTTTATGATAAAGTACAACATAGCAAAAGTTGTGCTTGGAATGGCGTATGTGAAAATACAATCAATTAAAATATATCTTTCTTACTAAAGAAACTGTGGAACCTTGAAATGTGGTAAAAATGAGGATTTTCACAAAATCGCAATATTCAAGGACCGGTCATGGACAGAATTTTGTTTATCACCACTTGTTGATATTTTTTTCCGTCTACTCCTTACATCTGCTTCACAAAACATCAATGATAAAATTTATATCTGTAACAGTTTTGAAACTAAAATTCTCAAAGTAAAATAACCCTCGAAAGATGTTAAAATCGACGAAAAATGTAAAAAATCTCTTTATGTCCACATATTTCCTTTAATATCAACTTTTATATGACAAAGACCTGTTGTGAACTTGTTCACCTATCATTGTAGAACAGAATGCATCAAACAGATGTCATTTTTGACATTTCCTTACAGAGTGGTGCCCCTTTTAACGTGACGCATAAAAATCCTTTATTTCAAAAGATCATTTTTGAAACTGCTGTAGCTCAAAAACCGATGACAATAGATGCCTAAAAGGAAGTATCGATTAAACAGTATTCATTTAGCTTTTAAATGAGCTATAGCATGCGTCTGTATGTATTACCGTTAGTTAGAAGAAGATTTTCAAAGACGCGTACCGTCAGAACCGCGAAATTCCACCAAAATTTCAGTTTTTCGAAAATAGAAAAAAATATATTTATACGGCCGTAAACCGCTATGGGCTTCATCAATGGGGAATTGTGTTGCCCACATTTTGGTGAAAGTTTCATGCAATTATCTCCCATAGTTACCGAGAAATTGAGGTTTGAAGTTTTGACTTTAAGGGGAGATAACTCAAAAAGAAATTCGAAATTCAAAAATCGCCCACGTTATGCAATAAATTAGGTCATACTCTACCATCCCTGAAAGTTTCATGAAAATCGGTTCGTAAATAAGGTCAGAAACGCTGACAGAAAAAACGTCCAAATAATAATAATAATCCGGATAATAACAATAGGTCTTCAGACTTTCGTCTTGAAGACCTAATAACTAGGATTGACGCGTCAATACTTAGGTCTTCAAGATTCCTGTTTGACCTTCACACAGTGTTTGACCTTCACATGACTTTTTGTCTAAGAGGTAAACAGTAGCTAATACATTATCAAAAAATGTTTAGACCCCTACTCCATGTTGGTCCTTCTAGCTCCTTAACTATCAACATTTTTATGATAAAGTACATCATAGCAAAAGTTGTGCTTGGAATGGCGTATGTGAAAATACAATCAATTAAAAGATATCTTTCTTAATAAAGAAACTGTGAAACGTTGAAATGTGCTAAAAATGAGGATTTTCCCAAAATCGCAATATTCAAGGACAGGTCATGGACAGAAAAAAAATTATCATCACTTGTTGATATTTTTTTCCGTCTACTCATTACATCTGCTTCAAAAAACATCAATGATAAAATTTCTATCTGTAACAGTTTTGAAACTAAAATTCTCAAAGTAAAATAACCCTCGAAAAATGTTAAAATGGTCGAAAAATGTAAAAAATCTCTTTATGTCCACATATTTCCTTTAATATCAACTTTTATATAATATAGACCTGTAGTGAACTTGTTCAACTATCATTGTAGAACAGAATGCAGCAAACAGATCTTTTAAATTACATTTCCTAACAGAGTAGTGCCCCTTTGAACTTGACGCAGAAAAATCTTTTTTTTTTCAAAAGTTCATTTTTGAAATTGATGTAGCAGTTTTGGAACTAAAATTCTCAAAGTAAACTAACCCTCGAAAACTGTTGAAATCATCGAAAAATGTAAAAAACCTTTTTATGTCCACATATTACCTTTAATATCAACTTTTATATAATATAGACCTGTAGTGAACTTGTTCAACTATCATTGTAGAACAGAATGCAGCAAACAGATCTTTTAAATTCCATTTCCTAACAGAGTAGTGCCCCTTTGAACTTGACGCAGAAAAATCTTTTTTTTTCAAAAGTTCATTTTTGAAATTGATGTAGCTCTAAAACCGCTCAAAATAGAGGGCAGGTTTGGGGGATTACTTTTTGCAGCGTTCATCTGGCTTTAAAATGAGCTATAGCATGCGTCTGTATGTATTGCCGTTAGTGAGGAGAAGATTTTCAAAGACGCGTACCGATAAAACCCCGAAATTTCAGAAAATTTTCAGTTTTTCGAAAATAGCAAAAAATCTATTTATACGGCCGAAAACCGCATAGAGTGCATTCGATGGGGAATGATGTTGCCCACATTTTGGTGAAAGTTTTATGAAATTATCTTCCATAGTTACCGAGAAATCGAGGTTTGAAGTTTTTCATTTAAGGGGAGATAACTCGAAAACAAAATGGAAATTCAAAAATCGGGCTCGACACAAAACGAGTTCATAATATGGGCTACAATCCCTGAAAATGTCATGAAATTCGATCGAACCGTTTCTTCAGAATACTTGCCACAAAAAACGTGCAAATAATAATAAGAAAAACACGGATAATAACAATAGGTCTTCAGACCTTGTCTTGAAGACCAACTTGTTCAACTATCATTGTAGAACAGAATGCAGCAAACAGATCTTTTAAATTCCATTTCCTAACAGAGTAGTGCCCCTTTGAACTTGACGCAGAAAAATCTTTTTTTTTCAAAAGTTCATTTTTGAAATTGATGTAGCTCTAAAACCGCTCAAAATAGAGGGCAGGTTTGGGGGATTACTTTTTGCAGCGTTCATCTGGCTTTAAAATGAGCTATAGCATGCGTCTGTATGTATTGCCGTTAGTGAGGAGAAGATTTTCAAAGACGCGTACCGATAAAACCCCGAAATTTCAGAAAATTTTCAGTTTTTCGAAAATAGCAAAAAATCTATTTATACGGCCGAAAACCGCATAGAGTGCATTCGATGGGGAATGATGTTGCCCACATTTTGGTGAAAGTTTTATGAAATTATCTTCCATAGTTACCGAGAAATCGAGGTTTGAAGTTTTTCATTTAAGGGGAGATAACTCGAAAACAAAATGGAAATTCAAAAATCGGGCTCGACACAAAACGAGTTCATAATATGGGCTACAATCCCTGAAAATGTCATGAAATTCGATCGAACCGTTTCTTCAGAATACTTGCCACAAAAAACGTGCAAATAATAATAAGAAAAACACGGATAATAACAATAGGTCTTCAGACCTTGTCTTGAAGACCAACTTGTTCAACTATCATTGTAGAACAGAATGCAGCAAACAGATCTTTTAAATTCCATTTCCTAACAGAGTAGTGCCCCTTTGAACTTGACGCAGAAAAATCTTTTTTTTTCAAAAGTTCATTTTTGAAATTGATGTAGCTCTAAAACCGCTCAAAATAGAGGGCAGGTTTGGGGGATTACTTTTTGCAGCGTTCATCTGGCTTTAAAATGAGCTATAGCATGCGTCTGTATGTATTGCCGTTAGTGAGGAGAAGATTTTCAAAGACGCGTACCGATAAAACCCCGAAATTTCAGAAAATTTTCAGTTTTTCGAAAATAGCAAAAAATCTATTTATACGGCCGAAAACCGCATAGAGTGCATTCGATGGGGAATGATGTTGCCCACATTTTGGTGAAAGTTTTATGAAATTATCTTCCATAGTTACCGAGAAATCGAGGTTTGAAGTTTTTCATTTAAGGGGAGATAACTCGAAAACAAAATGGAAATTCAAAAATCGGGCTCGACACAAAACGAGTTCATAATATGGGCTACAATCCCTGAAAATGTCATGAAATTCGATCGAACCGTTTCTTCAGAATACTTGCCACAAAAAACGTGCAAATAATAATAAGAAAAACACGGATAATAACAATAGGTCTTCAGACCTTGTCTTGAAGACCAACTTGTTCAACTATCATTGTAGAACAGAATGCAGCAAACAGATCTTTTAAATTCCATTTCCTAACAGAGTAGTGCCCCTTTGAACTTGACGCAGAAAAATCTTTTTTTTTCAAAAGTTCATTTTTGAAATTGATGTAGCTCTAAAACCGCTCAAAATAGAGGGCAGGTTTGGGGGATTACTTTTTGCAGCGTTCATCTGGCTTTAAAATGAGCTATAGCATGCGTCTGTATGTATTGCCGTTAGTGAGGAGAAGATTTTCAAAGACGCGTACCGATAAAACCCCGAAATTTCAGAAAATTTTCAGTTTTTCGAAAATAGCAAAAAATCTATTTATACGGCCGAAAACCGCATAGAGTGCATTCGATGGGGAATGATGTTGCCCACATTTTGGTGAAAGTTTTATGAAATTATCTTCCATAGTTACCGAGAAATCGAGGTTTGAAGTTTTTCATTTAAGGGGAGATAACTCGAAAACAAAATGGAAATTCAAAAATCGGGCTCGACACAAAACGAGTTCATAATATGGGCTACAATCCCTGAAAATGTCATGAAATTCGATCGAACCGTTTCTTCAGAATACTTGCCACAAAAAACGTGCAAATAATAATAAGAAAAACACGGATAATAACAATAGGTCTTCAGACCTTGTCTTGAAGACCTAATAATAATAATAATAATTCGGATAAAAACAATAGGTCTTCAGACTTTCGTCTTGAAGACCTAATAATCACGATAATAACAATAGGTCTTCTAGACTTTCGTCTTGAAGACCTAACTAGGATTGACGCGTCAATACTTAGGTCTTCAAGATTCCTCTTTGACCTTCACAAAGTGTTTGACCTTCACATGACTTTTTGTCTAAGAGGTAAACAGTAACTAATACATTATCAACATGACCAAATTCCACTTGACATTCAGTGTTAAAGACTTTTCCGAAAAATTCATCATGGTGGCCAATGTCAGCTATGACATCATTCTTCAGAGAATATTATTCCTAGAAGCAGAGAAAAATTGGTTGAATTATCTGTCACCGTTTTCGAAATACATGTGATTTAACAATATACCAGAGTAGGTAAAAAAATGCGTAGTCTAGCAATGGGGAGTTGGAAATGGCCCTTTGTAGCGTCAATCTCTCAAATGAAAGATATGGCCAAGACATATTCCAAGACCAAATTCATGTACATGCACGTACACGTACATGAAAGGTGTCCAAGTCAGATCAGAAGAGAGGCAGGAGGTCTAGCAATAAAGACCAGACCAGACCGACCCGACCGACCGACTAATTTAATCATAGAGGGTAGAGTCCTGATTTTGACTTATACATGGTAGCAGATTCCACTCAGCTTGGTGTGAAGGTATTGATTGAATTAACTCTGTTTTAAAAAGCCCTATCACCTCTGTGGAACTTTAAAATATACCTTTCCCTCCAACTCAATGTTTTTAACTTTGTGAAATTGTTGTTTTCTTGCAAACTATGCGATATGTCATGAAAATTAGACTTTTCTCACCTTTTTTTTTACAAATCCCTTATCTGTCACCGTTTTCGAGATACATGTGATTTAACGTTTTTACCGTCTACTCATTACATCTGCTTCACAAAACATCAATGATAAAATTTCTATCTGTAACAGTTTTGAAACTAAAATTCTCAAAGTAAAATAACCCTCGAAAAATGTTAAAATTGCCGAAAAATGTAAAAAATCTCTTTATGTCCACATATTTCCTTAAATAAAAACTTTTATATTATAATGACCTGTAGTGAACTTGTTCACCTATTATTGTAGAACAGAATGCATCAAACAGATTTCATTTTTGACATTTCCTTACAGAGTGGTGCCCCTTTGAACGTAACACGAAAAATGACACTTCAAAAAAATGTCGAACTCCAACGGCAGATAACTCGAGTAACAGGTCAAAAATTAAAAATTCGTTTCGATAACTTTTTTACACACTCAATAAGCTTTCCAACGAGCTATCACACTGGTCTGTATGTATTGCAGTTAGTGAGGAGAAGATTTTCAAAGACGCGTACCGTCAGAACAGCGAAATTTCACAAAATATTCAGTTTTTCAAAAATAGCAAAAAATCTATTTATACGGCCGAAAACGGCTTAGGGTGCAATCGATGGGGAATGTTGTTGCCCACATTTTGGTGAAAGTTTTATAAAATTATCTCCCTTAGTTACCGAGTAATTGAGGTTTGAAGTTTTTCCTTTAAAGGGAGGTAACTCAAAACCAAAATCGAAATTTAAAAATCTGGCTCGAGGATAATCTAAGTTGAGATACAGGCTACAATCTCTGAAAATTTCAAGAAATTCGGTTGAGTCGTTTAGGCTGTAGAGCGTTCACAAAATCGGTACAAATAATAAAAAATAATAATAATAAATATAGTCGCAAGCGACGACAAACGGATTCAGCGCTGTATGGTGTTAATGTAATTCACAAAGGTAATGATTTCAGTCAAAAGCTTATGGGTTATAGTCTTTTGTTCATGGTTAACGCATTTTGCAAACATACAGTTATCAAATGCATTTAAAACGCATGCAGGGTTGACAATATTCAGAGGTCCGTAACTCAATGTAAATGAAGTAACTAAATTTATTGTTAATTGTTAAAAGATTCTGTATTCTTCTAGCTTTCAAATGATATATGGAACAACGATTTATCGTCTATCACTGATGACTAACAACTTTTTTCACATACCTGTATCCTAAGAAATCAAAACGAAAGCAGAATTGACAATATTCAAAGGGCCATAACTCAATGTAAAACAAATATAGGAATTTACTGTTAAATTTCAAAAAAATCTATAGACTTTTGGCTTTCATATGATGTATAGAACAAAGAGTTATCGTACGCCTTTGATTCGCTACGATATTTCAAACATACCCACCAAAACACCACATGTCCAAAATGGAAAGTTTGACCTCTGACCCTGACCGGAAATGACTGTTCGCGAGCGATTTTATTCTTTTATTTTTAGGACCTTGCCAATGTCTAACTCTCATGCAAAAATCATAAAATTCTATGGTCTGGTTTTTGAGTTATCTGCCCTTGAAGTTTGCGATTTTTAGATTTTGGTCAACTTTGAAAAATCACAGCAAAAAAAGTATTAAAGTTAGGACTTTCTAAAGAACAAACTAAGAACTACAATGCTTCAGCTACCTTGAGTGTAAGTTTTAGATCTCTAGTGCAAGTATCTTCAGAGGAGAAGATTCTCAAAGGTGGGTGGGGTCGGCAATGGTAAAAAATGCACTAAATCCAAGATGGCGGCCAAACCACGTGACCTACGAATTTTCCATGATTTGTTTTTTTGGAAAAAAGAGTTAATCGAGGACGTCACACCCTTGCGAGTGGAATCTGCCGAGCATTTAGGCAGGAATCAGGACGGCTTCCTATATATCTATTGACCAAGAGCCCAAGAGCCCAAAAGCTGATAGTGGCCGTCATTATGCCCTTTTCATTAAGGGAAGGTACACTTGCTTGTACCTACCTACGCACGCACCCACCCGTGCCTTTGGTCTTGCAAATAAATCTTGACCATAAAGGCTTTCAAAGTGTGTTTAGTCCACTTGCACAATTTATTGTCAGTCCCAAACAAAGAGTTTAATTGACAATGTGATCTATCAGTGTAAAGTTTTTCTATTTTTCCCCAAAATTAACCGACGGCACTCACCGTACAGCATTCCTATCTGCCGAACCGTTAGAGACATTTCAAAATTGATTTTACCATTGTTTAGAGGAGAGATTTGTCTTTATTTGCATACATTATTTCTTTATGAGCATGGAAAAGTAAAGAAACGGTGAGCGATGCGACATCTGCCGCAAATAACACATTTTCCATCCAAATTAGCAATCCCCTTGCGCCCTCTATGCATGTACCTCCCGAACCATTAAAGATATCTTCATATTTTTTTCACCAGTGAATAGAGGAGAGATTTGTCTTTTTTTGCATACATTATTTGTTTATGAGCACGAAAAAGTAAAGAAACGGTGAGCGATGCGACATCTGCCGCAAATATCAAGCTTTATCTCAAGATATAGATAATTTAGCTTATGAGTCATTTACTGTGAACAATTCGAGCTCCTTGGTGTTGTTTTAGTTGGAAAATACGATGTCTAGCGAGGTTAGCGCTATTCTTAGTACACTTCCTGTGTCCCGTGGCGAAATGCAAGGAAATGGCACCTTGTCCTCAGTCACCCGACTTTGAACGCTTATAGAAACAAAACTATTTGAGATACAGTCTTCGACGGAACCAAACTTTAATGTCCAATGCCTCAGCTACAACATATGTGAATTTCGGCTCTCAGGTGCGAGTATCTTCAGAGGAGTTGATTCTCAAAGGTGCATGGGGTCCGGTTGAAAAATCCAATATGGCGGCCAAACCACGTGACCTACGACTTCGTCCTGATTGTTTTTTTTGCTAAGAATGTCATTGTCCATCTCCATGTAAAATTTCAAATCTCTAGCTGCATTTTGAAAAAAAATCCTATGTTAATTTTTCGATTTTGGATTCGACCTTGACCTTTTACTTGTCGACCGATTTCACCCAAAAGCTTATTAGAGCCTCTTTTAATAGAGGGCTATCAGTGTACCAAAATTTACTGTTATAGCATTAGCCGTTTTGGCTGAATCGCGGGCACAAAAATCGGGGGAAGACAAAAAAAATAATAAAACACGCCAATAACAATAAGGATTCAGCCTGAAAGGCTGAATCCTTAATAATCTCGATAAAAACAATAGGTCTTCAGACATTCGTCTTGAAGACCTAATAATAATAGGTCTTCAGACATTCGTCTTGAAGACCTAATAATAATAATCTGGATAAAAACAATAGGTCTTCTAGACTTTCGTCTTGAAGACCTAATTACCCAAGTTATTCTGATATCACAAATACCTACACGAGTCGATAACAGTTGCAAACTTCTGAGGCTATTTCTTTTACTTCTATCATACAAAATTGTTTTATGGTAAATATTTAAACATTGCACTACCCATAGGCTTTAAAGTCGGTTGTAAGGTATTAGTACTTTCTTAAGTGTAGTTATATGTTGAATAACTTACTTTAACGTCAATGTGTTAAAATGAAACCTAATAAAAATAGTTTACCGTATTTCCTCGAATAGACGCCGGTCTCGAATACACGCCGGGTCTCGAATAGAGGGCGGGGGTATGGCTGTTGTAAGTAAATATACGCCGGGTCTCGAATAGACGCCGGGACTCGAATAAACGCCGGGTGATAAGATTAATTAATGCTCCCGTAGTTGAATTGAAATAAAGTATTCCCCTTAACACCATCTAGATTATTTGTTTCCTACTAAAAAATAAATAGACGCCAGATCTCGAATACGGGTAAAGGGGGTCTGGGGGCGTCTATTCGAGGAAATACGGTACATAACGTAGGCTGACGTAGATCGGACTAGTTGTTTGAGGACAAGGTTTACTACGTTTTAGTACTTTCATAACTAGGTTTAACTTCACTGCAATACGTTCACATTTACGATCCACTCCTCGCAACTACATTAACTACGTTACTTTAAACGTACTTCATCTGCTAAATCTACTAAATCTGACTTTTTAACATGTTCAAAATTTAAATCTCAAACTACGTTCTTCTCAAGTCTATGTCTACGTTTTGAATACGGATAACTACGGAGAAAAATATAACTAACAACTACAGCTTACTACGCTAAGATACGTTCTGATTCACTACGATTATAGTGTGACTGACATAATGATGACGTCACCGAAAACGGGTTGGTTAAAAGCTACGGCACTTTTGCAGAGGGTACTGTAATTCGGACGCCAAAAGAAGTATTTTATTGTTGATTAAGTCATGTGAATATGATATCAAACTTTCGACGGAATATTTGTCTACCGAGTGATATATTTCTTTTCTCCAAAGCTAAATTCCTTCAAGAACCGCATGCAACTATGACGATCGGGCTTCACCAACAGTTTTACCAACAGCATAATAAGAGGAGAGAGAAAATATTTGTTTATTTTTGTCTCATCTAGAATATTAAAATTAAAAACATTCGCATATACATACATAAAACCTGTACATGTCGCCAAGAGGCTATAAGAGACAATACTGGTACATTAAAATAAATGTTGCAATACATATTAATGAACTAGACAATGAATTAAGAAGTAGGACAGACACTAAAAATATTGAAAATACAAACAACCAACATAATTATATAATGCAGTAGAACGCGAATAGCGATTCAGCGAACTCTGATACAGCGAACAATCGGATATAGACTAGTGAACAAATGTTTAAGTCCCTCAAAAGCCCTATGTATGACGGCTAAGCGCGAGTAGCGAACACCGGATATTAGCGAACTAAATTCGTTGGTCCCTTGGAGTTCGTTATATCAGTGTTCTACTGTATCTAACTTGGGGCAATCAGGCTGAGTTTTATGTATGCGAATAGTTTCATAGTGTATGATAGATCGCTAGAATTAAAGAAACCACTTTATTATCCACATGGTTGTAAATATGAAGTGACATATTTTCAATATGAGCACTAGTGCACATTTCAATTATGCCTAGCAACGATTGTTAGAGCGCGAGTTCCCCAATGTTTTCGCTTGTGACGTCAAAAGATAGTGTTCGTTACGTCACCACCGTCACTGTAGCCGACCGTAGCAAGGGAAGCGGCCCGTTCCTTGGATATTTCTTAGATGTTAGAATCTGTGATAAAGAAATTATTACCCTCGGAAGAGTGTCGTATTGCTTTTAAGAAACTCACGCAAATTTTTGCATAACCCTCGCTCTCGCTCGGGTAATACAAAATGCACACTCGTTCCGTAACAATCATATGGCACATTTCCTCGGGTAATAATCCCTATTTATCAAATAGCTTGATTGAACCGTCCTTGATTAACGTCCTTCACATTACATGGATATGTTCCTTATGACCTGTTGTTTGTATACGTTTACACCCGATATGAATGAAGCGATACGCTCTAAAAGCTCAACGTTTACCTCCGCGAAGGCAGGTGATCAAGCAGTCTGATTAAAATCGACCGAACTCTAAGTTGCTAAAATAGTGTCTCTATCGGGGTTCTATCCAACCGGGACAAAGACGGAGATATTCCTCGGAGCTCGGTCGATTTTAATCAAACTGGGTGATCAAGGTGATATATGTAGGGTAGACGGCTCACCTTTCAGCTCAGTGTGTGAAACTATTAAGATTAACATTTAGTAAAGATCAGCAACTGATCAATATGTCCCTTTATCTCAGACGTATATACAAATGTTATACAATGACCAGCCTAGCAAAATATCCACTTATGATGATCATTACTTGTAAGTGAATTTAAGTTGATAACAAGCATTAAAGGGGCAGTAGCACGTTTTTTGATAATTTTATATTTCAAAATTTTCACTGATAATTGTAAGTTAATGCTAAATGTATTATTTTGATAGTGTCAAAAATCTCATTACACAAACCAATCATCCATAGTCAGAGGACAAAGTATGAAGATTCACATAAAATCCATTGGCGGCCATTTTGTGTTAAGACCTTTAATTCATTTTGTGTAAGAAAAAGGAATCGCATGGCTACGTTATATATTTGAATTCTTACTGCTACATTTAGTTCAAATACATTGTCTTTCAATTGAAACCATTACTTTTCATTTTCCTGACATCATCTTATATCCCTCCTAAAAACGTGCTACTGCCCCTTTAAAATGTATGGATTCAACAAGGTTTAGGAAAGATAGTTCACAGTATATGATATATTTTTATGTCTATGATCGTACAGCCATTACTTCATATGTTAGAGATGCACTATGTTTAAC
The DNA here is from genome assembly GCA_916613615.1 of Steromphala cineraria. Classification (NCBI taxonomy): domain Eukaryota; kingdom Metazoa; phylum Mollusca; class Gastropoda; order Trochida; family Trochidae; genus Steromphala; species Steromphala cineraria. Next base: position 20,296,553 of record OU744737.1, read on the forward strand.
CGTACACCGGAACTAGCGAGGTGTACGTCGGGGAAATGTTTCTAGCGAGGAGGTTGATAGCAAAATGGATACCATAGAAAGCGGTTTTTTGCTGTTTTGTCAACTTTTTCCATTTGATTAGATGTCAATTGCTTCCGGAAACATATATAACTATATATTATGTCATATCATTTTCAAATCTAGATTTGGTAAATATGTTACTAACAATAACGCTTGCGTGTTATTCTACATGATTTATTATTTCCTAGTTATTTCTCCTGGTATACGGAACGATAAGAACCATACATTTTACTATTGATTATGACATTGTGTCCTTAAAAATCTACTTGGTGTTTTTGGGAGCTTAGAAGTAAAACCTAACCTACCTTTCGATTTTGACTCCTCACTCCACATATTTCTCCGTCGTACACCTCGTTAGTTCCGGTGTACGGTTATGATAAAAGAAAACTATTGGAAGGAGATTTATCAATATCCTATACCATTTTAATCAGAAAAATCGGAAAATTCAACTTATTCCATTTCAGTGTTCTGGCTCTGATATACAAAATCATTTAAATATCACAAGATTACACATACTGAGGAACTTTTACGGGATTGATTAACGTACACTTCTGGCTGGAATGCTGGTGTAGGTTGATGTACAGTTATTTCTTCTCCGCTTATGGCAAGGTCTAGGAAGTTAGATGTCATGGTATCGTTCGAACAAACTGACAAGTTCGTGGAACTTGTGTTAAGCGGGTCTGGCTTGTCCGAATCTTTGAACGATATTGACTCTGAATCGGTCATATCTGAGTTCAGTGGCCTATTTGCAGGGTGAGAAGAACAGCCATCATCGACGTTAGAGGGGTCCAGAATCGGAGTTGAATCTTCAGAGAGTTCAATGTCTATTGAGGAACAAACCTCTGGTTCGGACGAATCGATGCACTTCCGGTTTGTTCCAACGACTGGCCCAGTTGGGTGTAGATCTACGAGATGCGACTTTGGCCATCTCATTTGAGCTCGTTTGTCGTTTTTGGCCTTTTTAAGAACGTGAAATAATTTACAAGCAAGCCAATGAGGAAGGTTAGAGGACGAAGCGTGTCCTTTGTCAGAATATGTATTACAATGTACAGGAGCTGAAATCGGCCTATTGGTCACCTGATTTAAAATATCCGCCAGATCTTCGTGATGTGGATGGTAGCAGACATCATAATTTGATGGTGGATCGTTGCTCACAATGTTTAATAAATCTTCTTTCCAGGTTCCATGATCTAAAGAAAGGAATGAAGTGCCCTTTGAGGAATATTTATCATTTCCAATATATAACACATTATTTAATTTCCTGTTAAACGCCACATCCATAGCCATTGCTTCTTCGTGTTTCAATTCATCTGTTCTCGGGTCAGCCGTCTTTAATATAATCGTCCATGATGCCGCCTCTATCAAACGTTGTCTCTCGTGAATTACGGGGGCTCCTGGCTTCCCGTCAAAATTAATATCTGTCACATGGAAGCCTCCTAAAGTTAAAACTTCTTTAATGTTGGTAGCAATAACACAATTGTCTGTGGATTCTGACTCGTAACTAATGTATACCGTTTTCCTTTTAGAGGTCATTATTCTGGTAAAGCTAACACATTTGACTCCTTCCAGAACAACTAATTCTGAATAGCTTAACACGCAACCACGGCTATGTGTAGCTTTGGTGAGTTTTAAAATGTGGGCCTATTTATAGATAAACATAACAATGTTCGTTGCTGTCGCTATGCAGAGACAGTTCATTATTTTCGAGTTCTCCAGTTCAGTTATATTGTATAAGTGCAATTTGTCGGTCTATTTACCATTATGAATGTCTCGCTGAATAAAGTCATTAGATGAACTTGAAGTCGCAAAAAAAATATAAAAAATTTAAAGATCCATATTCAAAATATATTGAAGTTCAGTATTTTTCTGTAATCGTTTTATTTTTCACAAAATTTTGCGAGCAACCTATAGATAATGGGACCATAATTCATTGAATAGGAGACAGTTTACCAAAAAATAGAAACGGCAGCCCCGGCGCGTCGACGATTTTCTTTTCTTTTTATCCGAATCAGGTACTCGTTGCGCCTAAGATGACACCCATAGAACGCATAATGCGGTAACTGAGACGCGGTGTAAATCTTACACACATATTGATGACGTCACCGAAAGCGGGTTCGTTTAATATGCTTCGACAAATTTGCAGAGGGTACTGCACTTCTGACGTCGAAATAAGTAGTTTTAATATTATTATTAAAACATGTGAATATGATATCAGAGTTTAGACGAGTGATTTTTCTTCCGAGTGATGTATTTCTTTTCTCGATAGCTAAATTTCACCATGAACCGCATGCAAATATGACGATGGATCTTTAGGGAAGGCTCATTATTTGAGTATGTGAACCGAACTACAATGTGCTCATTAAAAACACTGTCCTATCGACTTCCGGTATGCGATATGGTTAGTTTGGGAAAATGATTCACATGTAAGACGCTATACTTGATTAGTTTTACTTTAAAGAGACACAGAGTATGTTGATAGGATCACATATGTCAAATTTTTAAATCGATGTTATAACATCAGGAACCACTAACTGTTACTGAAAATAACAAGTTAAAGGTCACTCAGTAAATTAGAGCGAAATACGGCCATTCAAAGTCGGGATTTTGATCGAAAACCGGACAATGTGGCTCGAGTGCATGGCGCGCGCAAATTCGCCAACGCAATTTTGAAACCATGTCATAAGCTGACAGGAATATTTATTCGATTCGATAGTGCTTATTAGGTATTGTAACTAATAGGTAGTTAATCGTAAATATCCTGCATTAGGAATAAACATTGTATTTTGCGAGTCTTTGTAGCTCATCAAAACCAAATAAAATTTTAAGAAAGATACTCTATGTCACTGTAATATTCAAAATAAGCAAATATGTATTCAAGGGATATATTCACAGATTTGCATTGATTGGTGAGTAGACTAAACCTCATGCCTTGTATGGTTTTTCACACTGTATTTCCGATGAATATGGTTTCACTTTTCAATGTTGTGGTTTTTGACAGAGTGTGCGCTTTTCAAATTGTCAAATAAAACATTCTACACAAATGTTGACTCAAGTTTTGGTTCTACCCCGGACACGATATCGTGACGGAGCCAATCTTCGTTGATTGGGGTTACAATCCTGAGCTAACTTCTGTTGTAATACGTGCAGTTCTCGGAATATAAATAGATGTAAAGCCCTATTGGCATACTTGCATGCGGTTCGTGACGACATTTAGATATTGAGAAAAGAAATACATCACTCGGTAGAAAATCTTTTGTTGAAAGTTTGATATCATACATGCTTTAATCAACAATAAAATACTTAATTCGACGCCCGAAGGACAGTATCCTCTGCAAATTCTATAGCTTTTAACGAACCCGCTTTTGGTAACATCATCGTTATTTGCGTAGGTTTTACACCACGTCTCAGTTACCGCAAAATTTTGTGTCCGATGGGAATCAACTTGGGCGGCAATGTTCTAGTGCCTGATTCAGAAATTCGGAGATGACCACATTTGATTCGCCTTCATTCCGACATGCCGGGACTTACGTTTCGGTCATTTTGGTAAACTGTCTCCTATTTTGGTATGATTTTCTCATATTTGGTCGCAAAATATTGCTAAAAACTACCACGAATACAGTAAAATACTTTTTGGATTAGTGCAGTTTGAAAATGGGTCTTTAATCAAAATCACACAAATGTTAAAGCTTCAGTTAAACTTAATTCCAAACAATTTACAGATCTATTTCATACAACATGTGGAGTTAGGCAAGGTTGTATGCTGTCTCCATTATTGTTTCTTATCTATATTGATGAATTAGTAAATGCTATGGTAACTGAAAATCAAAAAGGAATATTTATAGATTGTGATATTGATGATGTTATCTTGCTTTTATTTGCAGATGATGTTGCTATATTTTCTGATTCAGTTGCTGATTTGCAAAAGAAAATTCTTTGTTTAGAAAATTACTGTAAAAAGTGGGGCTTAACTGTTAATATTGATAAAAGTAAAATAATTGTATTCAAAAATGGGGGTACACTTTCTCAACATGAGAAATGGTTTATAAATGGTAAAAATATAGAGGTTGTGTCATATTATAAATATCTTGGTATAGTTTTTTCATGTAGAAATCTTTTCTCTCAAGCATGTATAACTCTAGCTAATCAAGCAAACAAGGCACTTGTTCCTATTAAAAGGATGTTGTATAAATTTCCCAACTTGAATGTTAGTGTCTTTATGAAAATATTTGATTGTAAAATTTTACCTATTTTATTATATGGTGCTGAAATATGGTGTACTGAAATAAGAAGAAATATTGAAGTTGTACATACAAAATATTGTAAATATGTGTTGAGAATAGCATACAGATCTTCCAATAATGCTGTACTGGGTGAACTGGGAAGAATGAGAATGTATGAGCATGGCATTGTCAAGGTTATTAAATTTTGGATCAGATTGTTAAGAATGCCAACAGGTAAACACCCCAGACATTGTTATTTAATGCTTTGTAAATATGATGAATTAGGGTATAATAACTGGGTTTCTTTTGTTAGATATACTTTATTTAGTTTTGGATTTGGTTCTACATGGATAATGCAGGACATTGGGGATTATAAGATTTTTATGAAAACTTTTGAATTGAGATTAAGGGATATGTTTACTCAAAATTGGTTAACTGCTATTTCTACATCATCTACTTTAACAAGGTACTGCACTTTTAAATCTCTCCTGCAACCTGAAAAATATTTAACTTCAATTCAACCATCAAATTTAAGAAGGGCTTTAACGAAACTTAGATGTTCAAATGATTTTAAAGTAAATGGAAGTGGTAAAGATTTTATTGACGCTTTATGCGGTTTTTGTGGAAATGGGGAAGAAGATGAATACCATATTTTGTTGATATGTCCATCTTATCACCATCTTCGTACAAGGTATCTACCTGTATATTATCATAACTTCCCATCAAAGTTTAAGTTTATGTCACTTATAAATACACAAAATGATCAATTGTTATTTAAATTAGCTCTTTTTTGTGAAAAAATGTTTAAGTTACGAAACACCTTAAAGATTTAAGCGCTCTTGTATATATATATTTATTTATCACAGACTTCACGACCACTGTAATATTGGTCTCATGGCCATATATACGAAATAAATTCTGTTCTGTTCTGTTCTGATCAAACAAATCAGGGGGCTACGGACAGTCGGAAGGTGTACGCAACTACCTGAGTGGCAATCATGATTTACATACAAGTGACTAATTCCCATATACTTAAAATTATCAAAAATCTAGATAAAATCTGTAATATTTTGAAGGCAGTTAGGAAATAATCTCAGCAACAAACACATAATTTCCATTTACGTTTTGACAAAGATTTTCATTGCTATTAAAATCCTTGGTTTTGATTATTATTATTAAGAAAACTACATGTCTGTCAATTTGACATTCGAATCACAAAGTTGTACATGTATGCGTTCTTTTAACAAGGGTCATTCGATGGATATGGGGAATGTAGTCATGTACGTATCAGGCCCGTAGCACCAATTTCAGTTGTGGGGGGGGGGGGGGGGGGGGGGGGCGAGATATTGAAATTCTCTGCTCAGGGGGGGGGGGGGGGGGGTGTTAATTTCCTTAGGGCAGAGACTTTTCTGAAAATAATTTTCCTCGCTCAGTAGGGGGGCCGAGGTTTCGAACTTTCGTGCTCAGTGGGGAGGCGGGGGGGGGGGGGGGGGGGGACTTGAACCATGTTGTAGGTCATATCAGGGTCTTCTAGAATTAGAATTTATCCAGCAGAATCATTTACAAAATGCACAAACACATTTGAGATACGAGTTACGCTAAACCCGAATTATGACCTTTCCAGGCCTCCGTATTTTAGATCGGCAACAGGTTTCGAGATAGTCATCCTCCTCGCCACTTTTCCGAATGTAAACTAGCAAACAGAAGTCACATGATTGAGTGCTGTCAAAATGGCCAAAATTCCATTTGGAATAATCTTACTACCGAGAATAACTTCGGGATCTAGAGATCTAATGTGAGTACGGAATTACAAACAAATTTTGTTGAGAAATAGTTTGATACGAAGTCCATTCTGATGACAATTGGGTGCGATATGTCAGGCAAAAGTTCACTGACAGATATCAATTTTGGACTCGTTGAGATAAAAAAAGAGAACTATCACATGATGATATGATATTTTTTAATAATTTGCTTTCATAGGAAACTATTATCAACACTATTCAGTATGTAAAATATGTTATTATTATTAGAAATTTAATTCATTTGTTTAGGAACAACATTTAAATTGAAAACAAAGTTAAGGTCAGTGCCTGTCAAATTGTAGCCTATCAAAGTTCAAACTTCGATATTATGAATTAAATCTAGGCCTACTTGATTTGATTTCTTACTTACTGGACAATATAAATATTGGTGTTCAAATGTTCCACATGAATACTGCTAGGTAATCTACTCATAAGATTTAATTTTATTTGAAATTTTTGAAATTGTTTACTGTGTCTTCCCTTGTGTATCAAACAACAGTGTAATATATTTGAGCAGAAGCCAAAAATAAACATCCCATTATTGGGATAAATATACAAATATACATACATGGCAAAGACATTGAGACTTAAGGTACCCTCTTAGATAATTCAACCAAAGAAATGCATTAATAGAAGTATCCAAAACATTATTTCCTATGAATATTTTGGTAATTTTGGGATATGATTTTAATTTTTTTAAAGTTAGAAATCTTTAGAATGCCAATCACAAGTTCAAAATCAAATAGTTGCAAATACGTAATAAAACACACAAACAAACTTGTCTTCAAAAAGAATGCATGCTCAAATTAGGTGATAACCCTACTGCGTTTTTCAATTTTCGTGGTCTAACGTAGATTCAATACCTGTTGATGTCATTCTGAGCCGACACGTTACGGTGAATTGCCCGTCATAAAAATCATGTTCAAATGTAGGTTTACCCATAAAAAAAACCCAATGAAATTGGTGGATTTTTTAAATGTCATAGTAGAATAATAGATAAGATATCAGGAGTAACGGTAAAAATTTCCACTGCCTTTCATTTCTCTTTTCCTAAAATTTTAAACACAATTGAAAAATCTACATCCTTCTTCGTAAGTTTATATTATAGGAAGCTGACAATGACATAGCAGGATGTAAAATCTATATAAGTCATACAATTTTGGATGTTTATCATAGGCATATTCAAAACTTCAATACATGGGAACTTTGATTGTTTCTGACAAAAGCATTGAACGAATAAATTTGCTATCAGTGTTGTTCCTAGGTGATAAACTAAGTGGGTCATTTTGGCATATTCTAAACATATATAACCCTTTGCAATGGAAAAAGTATCTTACCTCTAAATATTTTAAGGGATATCAAGCCAAAAGGGTGGGCAAGTATCCCCATGACCCCCTCTAGGACAGTGGCTATGTTTATATTATCAACAGTTTTTAAATTGAAAAAGTATCTGACAAATCTTGATGTCCTATTGGTAAGAAAGTCATGTATCTCCAACATTTGCAACTTTACACAACAGCACTGAATGCTTTGTATATCTGTTGTTTTAAAGAGACTGTTCTATTGACAACCCGTCCGCACCCGTACCACATGGGAAATCATTATTTTACAATTTTCATTATATGTAATGTATCAAGTTTGAAACGCCACCTACTACAATATCACAATGAATAATGGATTTTATGCGTGCAAAGCAAATATTACTTGAACATTGTCCAATATTTCCAGATATAATATAAACTCAATGTATATACATGTATATAATAATAATAATAATAATAATGTGTTCTTCTATAGCGCTATCCTCCATACACCAAGTGCATGCTCAAAGCGCTTACAAACTAAATGTTATAAAAATGTCTGAACAAATGGGTCTTGAGCTGGGATTTGAATAAATCATATAATGGAACATGTTTTAAGTCAAAGGGCAGTTCATTCCACAATTTTGAAGCAAGAACGGGAAACGATTTTCCTCCAAAAGTTGACAAGTTAAACGTTGGAACTTCAAAAAGGCACTGGGTTTGTGATCGAAGTGATCTAGCTGGTTTGTAGCTTTGGAGCAGACTGGATAGGTAAGAAGGAGCTTGATCATGGCGGGTTTTGTAGACAAGACACAGAGCCTTATATTGAATCCGAGCTTCAACTGGGAGCCAGTGTAAGGACACCATTTATATATATTTATCATTGTGTCTTGATTCATGTATTTGTATCAAATATAAATGTATGTTTTTGATCTTCGGTTAGAAACTGGAGGAAATAAAGAATCTCTCTCTCTCTCTCATTAAAGATGCTATATCATAGTGCAATAATTTTTTAAGTATTTTTAATGTTTACGTTGTATTTTTAGAAAAATTTAGCGACCAACCTTGAGAAAATCGGACCAAAATTCATCAAATAGGAGATAATTTACCAAATAATACCGAAACGGCAGTCGACATAAGGGCGAATCAAGTGTGGCCATTTCACAACTTCCGGTTTCTAAATGTACGCTTGAAAACCGTCTTTGTCGCGCTCAACTAGATTTTATATTCTTTTTCTCCGAATTAGGTATTCCTAGCTGTCAAAGTTGATACCCATCGAACGCAATTACGATAGTTGAGACACGGTGTAAATCCTACAAGCATAATGATTACGTCACCGAAAGCGGGTTCACAAAATGACATGCCCTTTCTAAGAGGGGTACTGTGCTTGAAGCGTCGGAATAAGTATGTTATTGTTGATTAAACAATTTGAAGCTCTGCGAGTGCTGTTTATGATGAATCACAACATAGTCCTATCATTAATTAAACACATTTAGTTACGTAAATACCTTTTAGTATTACATGTTTTCAATTTAGATTTATTCAATGTCATTTAATACATCATAGGTTGATCCTTGTCAAAGATGCACATATTGTAAGTTTGCCATATGTATATGCAATTCGTTTTTATTGCCGTCTAGTTTATTCCATTTTCGTAGATTCTGTAGTCTGTACATAGCGACCGAGCATGCGCAAGACTTCTGAGCATGCGCAGTAGTGATCTTGAAATCCTTTGTTTCAGTTGCCTTTCATCATATGTAACAGTTTGGCCTTTTACCATACAAAACTATCTTTTTGTAAACTATCTTTTTGTGCCATTAATTGGCTTACCGTCACGCCATGTCTTCCTGTCGATCTACTCCGCAAACTCGACAATCAGCTGCAGTTCAGAACATCGAAGAGTCAAGCAGTGAAGACGAGCAGGAAGCCAACAGTGCTGCATCGAACACCGAAGACCTGCGGGCGCGTTACGTGACAAACAACCCTGGGGTGTTTGACAGCAACCCTCGCAACTGGTATGCGGCCGAGCTACGTCGCCGTATATCTGATGAGTTGGGACTATCCGTGCCGTCAACCCTCACCAAGGCACAGCTATTGAGTATCTACACCAAGAGCAAGAAGAGGGTCGTAAACAACGCAAGCCAACAATCAACTCCGCCATCAGAAACTCGGCCACAGGCGACCAATTCCCACAGTGATGAGTCTTCCCCCACGCCGAGCGGGGTCACGCTTCAGGGCCTCGGGGAGACAGTACACACTCTCACAGCGATGGTCTCGTCACTGAAGGACCAACTGGCGGTACCATCGGCGACAATGACCAGTGGCAGTACTACTACTATCGCCGCTCCATCGCAATCGACATTCCACCTCGGCACTGCAATGGACAGTCAAACATCGACGCATGGAATCAACCCAAACAACGTTCCAAGGCTTGACAGTACATCCTCAAACCTCCGGAAGCAGATAGTCGAAGGTAGAGATGTTAATTTGGCTTTGCTTTTAATGCCTGATGACATACAGACAAATCCTCGTACTATTCAAATAGGGAATGGGGAGTTTCAACTGAAAACGAATGCAGACCCCAGGTTGCACAAGACATTGACCTTACAACAATTTATTGTTGCCTTCAACAGATACAAGAGAATAATGTTGCCTCAATGGCCCACCAGACAGGAGGAACTTGACAGGTACCTGGAGCAGATTATTCAGCTGAGTAATGAAGGGGGTAACCTCTTCTACTCGTACCACAAAATGTTCAGTGCCAAATCAGCTACAGCACTGCAACAGCTGAACGTTAAGATTGATTGGAGTAGACTCGACCAAGAGATTTATCTCACAATATTCAATGCAAACAATAGCCGGTGCCGCCAATGTCATGAAGGGACTCACACTACAGAGTTCTGTCCCTTGTCGGCAGACGGATTCCGAGCGGACAAACCAGAACGACGGCAAGGATGGAACAGGGCCAGTTATCAGCCAGGTCCGAGTCGTCCAAAAGACTGTGATTCACTTGGCAGAAAGATTTACCATCATCAAGGTCGCCCACTCTGCAACAATTATAACGATCGTGGATGTTCACACGACCTCTGCAGATTCCTTCATGTGTGCTCAGAATGTAAGGGTGAACATCCCCTTAACCGCTGCCCCAAAGTGTCTAACAAGAAGAAACACAAGTGACAGAGTTTAGGCGCAACTCCGTCTCCTATCAACGTAGACGAATTACACGAGTTGTTACTTCCACATCCAGATAGACAATTTGTGCATGAACTCGTAACTGGATTATCTGAGGGATATCATACGGGTATCGAGAATCCACCTATTCATTCCTGTGAGTGTAGAAATCTGTTGTCTACCAGAGGAGCAGCCAATGTCAAGGCGGTAGACGAACTGATCACTAAAGAGAAAACCAAAGGATACCTCATTGGTCCATTCACTAATTCACCGTTTCCAGTTCATAGAGTCAATCCAATAGGTTTAGTGGAGGGGAAATACTCCAAGAAACAGAGACTTATTGTCGACATGTCTGCCCCTCATGATGATAACGTACATCCTAGTCTGAACTCTCTTATTGACAAGGACAAGTTTTCGTTGTGTTATGTTAAAATTGATGACGCAATTGACATTATCAAACGCCGTGGTAGAGGTACTTTTATGTGCAAAACTGACATAACGGATGCGTTTAAACTTATTCCAATTCATCCTACGATATGGCATCTGCATGGTGTTCAATGGAAGCATCAACTCTTCTATTATACGCGACTGGTATTTGGGTGTAGATCCAGTCCAAAGATATTTGACAATCTCTCCAGGGCAGTATGTTGGATTGCAGAACATCAATTTGGTATTAAAGACATCTTACATTTATTGGATGACTTTATATGTTTTGAGAATGGTACCGAAGAAGCGGAAAGTACTATGTTCAAATTCCTGAAAGTCTTCAATGTGCTATCTATACCTCTTTCTACCCACAAAACAGCTGGTCCATCAGTATGCATTGAATACCTCGGGGTGATTTTGGATTCAGTCAACCTGGAAGCAAGACTACCAGAGAACAAAATTGAGAGAATTGTGGATACTATCGAGAAGTTGAAAGGGAAATCAAGAGTGACGAAGAGAGAGCTCTTAGTGGTGTTGGGGCATATGAACTTTGCAATGCGAGTTATACGTCCAGGTCGTAGCTTCATCGCCTACCTACTTCGAGTGGCGCACTCTGTGCCCCACCTCAAAGATAAAGTTACGATTTCAAAAGAGTGCCATCTCGACTTCGACATGTGGAAATACTTCCTAAGGAATTGGAATGGTATTTCAATGTTCACTACAGAGTTTGTGCAATCTCCAGACTATGAACTATACACTGATGCCGCAGGATCAATCGGCTATGGGGGCTACTTCCAAGGTTTATGGTTCTCTAGTGTGTGGCCTGAGGAGTTGTTTGTTTTAGCAGAAGACAGCATGTCCATAGCTCTCATGGAACTGTTTCCTATCGTTACAGCCGCTGTTGTGTGGGGTCATATGTGGATGAGGAAGTCTGTGTGTTTTCATTGTGACAATAAGGCAACAGTCGCAATGATCAACAAAGGAAGGTCAAAAATTCCAGTTATCATGAGGTTTCTTCGATGTTTAACATTACAAGCTGTGAAGAATAACTTTGTGATTTGTGCCAAACATGTTCCCGGTATAAATAACTCTATAAGTGATGCATTATCTCGTTTGCAGATGCACAAGTTCCGAGGATTGGTACCAGATGCCAGCCCAACACCCACCCCTTGCCCTCCAGTTCACCGACTGATGTTCCCGTGACGGCCGCCGTAGACACCGGATTGGAGCAGTTGTGGACCGCGGCAATCTCTAAACAGACTCATGCTGTGTACATGACGGGGTACCAAGCATTCCTCACCTTCATGCTGATGACTGGATGTGTGTGGCAAACAGAGCTGCCACCAATATCTGAAGATATTCTGCTCAAGTTTGTGGCACATACTTACCATCACCTGAAACTCAAATTTGCAACGATCAAATCTTACTTGTGTGGAATTCGCTTTGTGTATCTTAAAGCTGGTGTAGATAATCCATGGACAAGTGGATCTCTGTTGAGACTGCACACTATCCTAAATGCAGTCAAAAAATCCCAGGGACTCTCCGTGAAGCAACGTTTGCCTATCACCAATGTCGTTCTAACAAGGATGTGTACAGTGTTAGATAATGGTGTGTTTTGTGGTGAGATTACCATGCTGATGAAGGCTGTGTGTTGTTTAGCTTTTTTCGGTTTTCTCAGATGTGGAGAATTCGCATGCGATACATTCAACCCACATTATAATCTATGTGTTGATTCCATTGTGTTCTCCAAAGATAGATCCAATTTGCAACTTCGTTTAGCATCTTCCAAAGTTGATATATTTCGAAAAGGTGTTGTGATTACTTTGTATGCTACAGGGACTATCATTTGTCCAGTGAGAAATATGTCTACATATATGGCCTTTCGAGGTCGACAAAGTTGTGCCCCCAAAGACCCTCTGTTCCTCACCCTGGAGAAGCAAGCCTTATCACGTGCTGTGTTCCTCAAGTATCTCGATACTGTTCTCACTCAAGCTGGATACGAGGCCAAAGCCTATAGTGGTCATTCCTTCAGGATAGGTGCAGCTACATCTGCTGCCAAAGCAGACGTACCAGACCACCTCATTCAAGTGTTAGGCAGATGGTCCTCACAGTGCTACACTAGATACATTCGCACTCCGCAACAACAAATAGCCCAAGCACTCAACAAGATGGCTACCCTGTAGACTAAGTGCTGAGACACACTATTACTTGGACTCCCAACCAGCTTGAGTTGAGCCATATCTAGCTGATTATGACACTGGGAGAGATCTGCTTGCAGTGTTTGGGGACAGTGTATTGTATTACGCTTATCATTTGTCATGCATTATATTTTGTTTTCAATTTCATTTTGGGGGATTCTCAGTGCAGTATTCTGCACTGATCATTTGGAGGATGTCCGCATCTGCGTGCGGATCCTTCCCAAAATTTCAATTTATAATAGCACTCAGTATGTAACCCAGCAATTCATTGCTTTAAGAGTGACTATTACAGTATTCTTGTTTATATCGTATTCTCGTTAATATTGTACTGGGAATCCCCAACCCCAATATTCAATAAATGTATTATTGACTTAGTTTTTGTTGTGTTGTGTTTCATCATAAATTGAAGCTCTGCGAGTGCTGTTTATGATGAATCACAACATAGTCCTATCATTAATTAAACACATTTAGTTACGTAAATACCTTTTAGTATTACATGTTTTCAATTTGGATTTATTCAATGTCATTTAATACATCATAGGTTGATCCTTGTCAAAGATGCACATATTGTAAGTTTGCCATATGTATATGCAATTCGTTTTTATTGCCGTCTAGTTTATTCCATTTTCGTAGATTCTGTAGTCTGTACATAGCGACCGAGCATGCGCAAGACTTCTGAGCATGCGCAGTAGTGATCTTGAAATCCTTTGTTTCAGTTGCCTTTCATCATATGTAACAGTTTGGCCTTTTACCATACAAAACTATCTTTTTGCCCACCACCATCCCCTTGCTCCTCCTATAATTTCAATCAGTATTGAGCACTTATGTATATGTGTACCAACATTAACTATCACCTCACACGGGGGATTCTCTCTTTGTACAACTATTTCTTTTGCTATCAGTATGTTCATTTCATTTAATACACATAGACAAGTAATGGCTGGTTATCTTCGGTAGTGAAGATCTCATGCAGTTTCCAATCCATGCTTCTGTTTTCCTACAACAAAGAAATATGGGTTATAACATGGTAATATATCTGTTGGTATATAATTCCTGTACCCCTCTGCCCGTTGCCGCAGTGGTACTAGTCAAGTCAAACCCCTGCCTGTTGTCGCGGGGAGACAGTCATCTGTATGCATACCCTACAATTCTGCCCGTTGTCGCAGAGACCCTAAATCATGTCACCCTTCGTCTTATTGTCCTTGAACCTCTCTGCCCGTTGTCGCAGAGTTAGTTTCATACCGTGTGTATCCTGATCTCTATCTGCCCGTTGTCGCAGAGTTAGTTTCATACCGTGTGTATCCTGGTCTCTATCTGCCCGTTGTCGCAGAGTTAGTTACATACATGTGTATCCTGGTATCTCTCTGCTCGTTGTCGCAGAGTTGGTTTCCTACAACGTCTATCCGGGGATCTCTCTGCCCGTTGTCGCAGAGTTGTTTCATACAGTATATATTTTGTAGTCACCCTGCCTAGGAGGATGTCCGCATCTGCGTGCGGATCCTTCCCAAAATTTCAATTTATAATAGCACTCAGTATGTAACCCAGCAATTCATTGCTTTAAGAGTGACTATTACAGTATATTTGTTTATATCGTATTCTCGTTAATATTGTACTGGGAATCCCCCAACCCCCCCCCCGCATCTGCGTGCGGATCCTTCCCAAAATTTCAATTTATAATAGCACTCAGTATGTAACCCAGCAATTCATTGCTTTAAGAGTGACTATTACAGTATTCTTGTTTATATCGTATTCTCGTTAATATTGTACTGGGAATCCCCCAACCCTGAACCGCTTGTAAGTATGATACAGCATCTTTAAAGTCTGTGACAAACATTTAAAACATATTCAGGTGGATGTATTTTGAGATGACAAACATTTATAATCTAGCAATATTATAAAAACTCATTCACTTGTCATATGGTCTGTACCTGTACTATTACATAGTTCAGGATATACACATATAAATGGCTAAGTGATCCCAGACGAACGTTAACGAGATAGAATAACTCATATATATTGATTTGTTTGCTTACATGCCATATGCTACAAAGAGTATATATATGTAAATAATCCAGATGTTTAATGAAAGTTTGTAATGAATATAATATTGCGTTACAAATATAAAATACAATAGAACATTTTCTATTGAATTGAACATTTGATGTGTTTTGAAATATGTATTAATAAACAATTGAGCTTTTAGTTGGTTATAAGCTAGCTATTTTTAAAAGCCTTGCATGAAAAGTGTGGACATTAGAATAGAGAATTTTATTTAGTTACGGTACATAACCCTCGAAAATTGTTTAATTTGATAATAATAATAATAGTGTTGATATTTATATGGTGCCTTTTCCATGTCATCATGTCTCATATAAGTATCCAGACATAGCAGAATAATTTAACCTCTCTGTTTGAAACTCCTTATTATTTGTCCATAGAATATGTAATAGAATTTGAAAAATATTATTTAATATAGATGCACTCAAGTACAGAATTGCACCTACGAGGTTTCGGCTTAGTTCTCACACACTAATGATTGAAAGAGGTCGCTTGGCAAAGCCTAAGTCAAATTTGAAAGATAGAAAATGTCCAGTATGTATTTTGGATGTAGAGGTTTAATATGTGATTTGCCCAAAATATAATAATATCTTGATAAAAATATTTATGATATTACAAGTATGTACAAATTTACTAAACTTCTACAGAGTAATTGTAATGATACCATCTCAATTTATCTAAATGTATTAATCATATCTTTAAGGAAAGAAATAGCTTAGACTTGTAATTTTTTATTTAAGGCAAAAATTATTGTCATTATGTATAACCTTTAATTGGCCAGCACACCAAAATATTTCCCTGTTTTTAAAATAGAGGCTAATAAAAGAAAAGCAAAAAATTCAAAAAATTCAATTCAGTAAAGATAATGAAATATGGTAGACAAACATCACGCCCGATGGTTTGTAACTATACCATATCATAGTTGAACTAATGTGGTTGTGAACAATTACAGAAATGCATGCATACAAACCCATATTGTCCAACATCGATAATTACCCTATCTGACAACCATCTGGTGCATTTGGCCTCCAGGGGGTTAATAAAATCTCACCCAGGGGTGTGAATACCGGTTATTTGGCTCAACTACCAATGGAGATTTAATCTAGTTATCACTTTGGGGGAAGGGGGTGTTTGAAATCGTAATATAACAGTTTATATGCTTGGAATATTCATCTCGTCATGACGTGGAGTACTATTCGAGTTGCAAGGGTATACAGTTTAAGAACGTAAGTTTTTTTGTTTTTCTTGGAATACAGTCTATTCCTAACAGTTTTATAGGTATAATGAATATTTACTGGTTTTATGATTTAATAGCATATATGCATAAACTTTGAAAACCTCAAACTATGTTTCTACAAACAATAATCAAATTATCAAATCCAATGAAATTCAAGAGAAAGCAGTAATATTAAATTGTAAAATCTAGAACAACAATAAATGTTACCCTCACTAATATTTATGAAGATAAGTATGTCCAGTGAACGTTTGTAGTGCCTAGAGAATTAAGTGACTTGATTTGTGCGCGTTACAAGAACACTTATTATTATTATTAATCATATAACAATTATATAAAAGAATAAACAGGGCAGTACTCTTGAATTTTGTTTCCACACAAAAAAATACTTTGATAAGACTGTCCATATTATGTGGATCAAGGAAACGCCAATAATTGGCTTAACTTCTCAATGTTGTTTTTTACTGAGGGTCTTTATCAAATTGTCAAATATGAATAAACGAATAGGTTACCTCCAGTATTGTGTCACTTGAATAATCACATGCTTTATATATACAACATTATTTGTAGAAACTGGGTTATTCCCTTGAAATTCATTTCCACGGTATATGCCATCAGTCTGTTAGGGCTGTTCCTTTAAATGGAAGACATAGATATATACTTCTTCTTTGAGATATTGTTTTTTCATGTTTAATGTGATTATTTTTTAAGGCAAATCTGTATCTATTTGGGTTTTTTTTTTATTCAATAATTTAAGAGTTAAATTTCCATGTAAAGTTTGATGATAAATTTGTTGGAGTGATTATTCAAGAAATCTATTGACATTTACTGTTTAAAGGGGCAGTAACACGTTTTTGTGGGGAATATTTAAGGATTGTTTTACATGTTTTGTGCCTCTATCGATGTATAACAGCAACAAATTGTATAAAATCGCGTAGCGTAGCGATTTTATACCAAATTTGTTGCTGTTCTACATCGATAGAGGCACAAAACATGTAAAACAATCCTTATAATTACAAAATAAACATTTTAACAAAGATTTTCCTAATTATTTTCAAAAAATCTGTCATCAATGTCGTGAGATTGTGGTTTGTTACACGAAACAATACAAAGTTGAATCAAAATTGAGAACTCCATACACTAAAACGGCCGAAGATTTAATTTCGTTTTCGCAACCATTGAAACCAATGCAATCACAATTCGTCTTAACCGGAATCCGCATTTTCGAAATAACCCTAATTAGCATATCACACGACGTTCAAAATGTCCGCCGTTTGCGAGACGCTCAAAACGAACAAGCTTGAGGACTCGTAGTTATTAAAATGCAGTCTTTCCGGTGAATGTATGGATTGTGTTAGGGAGAGGAATGTATTTACTTGTTACAAACGCAGGTAGGAAGTGATAAGATATGTTATATCTGTCTTTGCAACAGAACGTAAACCGCAACTGTCAAAACCGGACTATTGCGTCAGGTGATTGTGACGTCACAAGGAATGAATGCACATGGTATGGTTGCAAATTTTTCTGCATTCATCGAGAAATGGCAGCAGGTTTTTGAGCGCTCTCGTCCAATCAGAACCGCGGAAATTAGTGTAACAAAACCATTTTGTAATTATAAGGTGATGTCAGGAAAATGAAAATAAATGGTTCCAATTGAAAGACAATGTATTTGAACTAAATGGAGCAGCAATAATTCAATTATATAACGTAAAGGTTAGCCATGTGATTCCTTTTTCTTACACAAAATGAATTAAAGGTGTTCTCACAAAATGGCCGCCAATGGATTTTATGTGAATCTTCATACTTTGTTCTCTGACTATGGATGAATAGCTTGTGTCATGAGATGACAATATCAGAATAATACATTAACCATTAATTTACAATTATCAGTGAAAAATTTAAAATATAAAATATTAAAAATATTAAGCTGGCCCATTATGTATAATGAGGAAACAAAAGCAGCTCAAGTGTTTGAAAGCGATCCCATCCCATTTTCATGAGTGTTAATCATATATGACCACTCAAGCGCTAACTCCATTCCGTTCTGTCAGTTTTAGATGATTATATTCAATATAAGGTAAACTTATCTCACAAAATAACTAATTATTTTAACATGAAGTTTTATTGTATGAAGTGACATAAAACATCTGTTTTCAACCAAATTTAGCACTTAATATTTGACACTTGTATTCATCATTTTTAAGACCATAGAAGTAGATGTTTGCGCAAACTCCAAAAGTTATGATCAAAGTTGAGGAGTTTGGCGCTATCAAAAAACTATTTTCTATTGTCATCAAAGAGTGACATATTTCCTCTTATTAAAAAATGATTTGCCCTGAATCAGCATTCTAATTATTTCCGACTTTTTATTTCCTCATAATTTCCTCATAATTTCCTAGAAACCAGAATTATATCACCGAAAATATGTAATATCATCAGTACAATTTTGTTTCTGCATTATATAACTGTACATATATATATATCATTACAAATAGCCATGAACTCAATGATAACTTATATCCATGTTATCATATGGTGTGTTATCAATACTTATCATGTGTTTCCTGTTATCATATGCTGCACCTATGTGATATAAGCTAGGCAAAAATAAGAACAATGTTTCAGGTCACAAACCATAGAAGACCTGTGGAAAAGTTTTATTTCATTTTTATTTTTCTATTACCGGTATTCTAAAGTGTTAATCAAGGGCTTCAAATGTACTAGTGTTAAAAACATTTTTTAATGTAAATTGGTTATCAATTTAAAAAATAATTCACTTCAAAGAGGGAGTTTTTTTAAAGTAATAAAGACGAATATATGGATGTCAACTTCTTTATTCATGGTATGCGACGTTTCGACACATGTTCCTATGTTGCATATCATGAATAAAGAAGTTGTCATCCATATATTCCTCTTCATTATTGTCAATACCAACTTCTCAAATAAGTTGTCTTGAAACATCGTTAATTGTTTTGACATTTAGACACAGGTTCTTATGTTGCATACCATGAATAAAGAAGTTGCCATCCTCTTCATTATTGTCATTCCAGCTTCTAAAATGCTTCTCAAAGGAGTTGTCTTGAAATATATTTGTTTGATTCGACATTTTGGCAAATGTTCTTGTGTTGCATCCCATGAATAAAGAAGTTGTCATCCATATATTCCTCTTCATTATTGTCATTCCAACTTCTCAAATGCCTCTCAAAGAAGATGTCTTGAAAGAGAGTTTTTGTTGAACATTTTGAAATCTGATAATAAACTTTCAGTTGCCCTTGAAATCATATATTAGTAGGGTTACATGAAACACAATATTTTTGTTTTGGCCTTATGCTGATAAGCCACTGAGGGTCAGTAATAATGTTTTGACCTTTGAATCAGACACCAAACAGGATATTGTCACTGAAAATCACTTCAAAGCTAGTTTTTCCTTCATCAGAGAATCTACTTACCATAACCAATACAGCAAACCCTATAACATCAATAATCCCAGTTTGAATTTGAAGAGGAACTCTGTTTGTTTGGGGTTCATTTACAAAACTTTATCAGTAGGATCACTTGATCAAGTAGTCTAACACTTAGTCTAAATAAATCTGAAATTTGAAAAAAAAAAAGAGTTTTCTTCATTTTTACCTAAATTGAGCTTTTAAATCTTCTTATAGACTTGCTAAGGCTTTTATCTTATTCAAGGGGTCTGGCTAACAAACTAATTCAGCTGAGAATTTAAAAAAAAAAAATATTTTCTCATTCTTTTGCACCAAGTATGGTTAAGCTATGTTAATCAAATTTCCCATGTTGAATGATAGCAAAGAGTTCACATGAAAATAGTTGCATGCAGTTTTGGCTTGAAACATGACCCTTATTTACAAATATGGATAAGTGGATTGAATAATAAGATGTTGTAAAATTAATTTGCATTAATAAATAATGATATTTTCTAAACCCTTAAGAAGATATATTTTGCAGAAAATTAATATTCAATGAATGAAATGCATAACCTGAGACAGGGCAGAGATAACCAATATTTTACCACAGATTTTGTGTCCAGCAGCAGTAATGGATGTGCTATGTGTGAACTGCAATATCTAGTATTACTGTACTTTCTAAAGATACATTTCCAACACACTGGTGAATAACTCTGCAATGAAACAAAAACCCAATTTCCTTCATTAAGAAACATGCTCTCAAAAAGTTAAAAAGAATTGAATGAAAGTTAATAATGATTAAAAAAGCAGTATTGTTTAGTAACTCATTTAACTTGCTGATACTATAGAAAAGAAATACAGTTGCTTACACGCCGAGTAAAAGTAAATATACTTTTGTTTATCAGTTGACCTCGATTTCTTTGTACATCATCTGTTTGTAGCTAATAAACCCTGGTAGCTTGGAGGCAAAATAAGGATTAACCCAGAGGGTTCACAAGTCCTGCAAAAGTACAAAACCTCCTTCAGGCTAAGAGATACCTTAACCTAAAGTGATACCATTGTTATTTGAGTTTTATCTCGTGAAGCCTATCTGATTCCTTTTTTGCGAGAATCTATGAAACTTGAAATTTCTACATATCAAAAATAAATTCCCCAACACCCTTAGTTAATTTGCATTTTTGAAGAGAATTATAGGGAAAAAAAATTTAAAAATATTTTTGCATCAGAATAAATGCTCCCAGTTATATTATTTAGTTCGTTATTTATCATCAAGATCCAATGTTTTTGCATCAGAGTAAAAGCTCCAAGTAATAGTCAGTTGTAGATTAGTCATCAAGATACACTTTTGTTGATAAGAATAATAAAAAGTTAAGGACTCAGCTCACACCCCTGTCTGGATCCCTCATTGCAAGTGAAATATTGAGAGAGGTTACTAATAGTATGCTATACATTGGATATAGAATTTGTTTAGGACGGGGCTGCTATCAGGTTTTGTGCAGTTTCCGCCGCCGCCGCGTCCGCCGTGCACATACTAATGGCTATAACTTTTTTCTACTAAGCTTTCCAGAACTTGTATTCATAACTTACTGCTTATACCTCGGGGGAACAATTTTGACATGTTCACTTTCAAGGTCAAAGGTCAAGGTCACGAGCTATAAAATCACTAAAAAATTCCTTGTAAACGCATTAACTTGAAAAGTTTTTGTGCTATGAAGCTCTAACTTGGTATGTATCATCCTTGGAAGAGTAAAAAATTTTGAAAAGGTTTTCGCTACAATCTGTTCAAGTTCAAGGTCACAGCAAGGTCACGATTTTAGCATGGTTTTGCGAAAATGCTTTATTTTAACTATGAACACTTTTCATCAATAGAACATTATTATACTCAATAACGAGTGTTCATTGATCGTGTAACCTTGAAGGTCAAAGGTCAAGGTCATCACATTTGTGTTATTACAATGTGCAACTAATTTGGATATAACTTAATCCTGTTAAGCTTTTCAGAACTCATAAACATGTGTAATTGTTTACACCTCTGGGGACTTAAAGTGACATGTTCACTTTCAAGGTCAAAGGTCAAGGTCATGAGCTATACAATCACACAAAAATTCCTTGTAAACGCGTTAACTTGAAAAAAATTTGTGCTATGAAGTTTAAATTTTGTATATATTATCTCTTGAGAAGTACAAAATTTTGGAAAGGTTTTGGGTACGAACTGTCAAGGTCAAGGTCACAGCAAGGTCAACAAATATTGAGAAATTGGATTATTTTAACTTTAAACATTTTAATTCGATACATTAATGTTATTTTCAATGAAATGTGTTCATTGATTGCGTGACCTTGAGTGTCAAACGTCAAGGTCACAAGAAAATGCCCAATATGCTGAGGCTTGTAGAAGGCGGAACAGGGTAAGGCGAAACCCCAAGTTTCGGGGCTGCTCTGTTTTTGCGGTGTCCCGCAAACACTAATCTAGTTTGTAACTGTGTCTTTTGGGATTTTCAGCTTCATTGGATATTTTTAAAATGCAAAATCGAATTTCAACTCTGGCTAAAATAAGATTAAATAAAACTTGGTTGTGCATTGGTAATCATGTGATGTTGACTGGTTGGATGACGTCATCTTCTCATGGTTCTTGTTTAAGAGAGTTGAATGTACTTGAGAAATAGAGTAGCCCTAAACGTCATGTGTTTTGCAATAAAGTATAGTTTTGCCCTGAACTGTTATAGTTAAAGAACGAGTATGTCAATTTTAACTTGTTTAAGTTATTTCTACTCCAAAATGAACCTATTTTATAAATCACATTAATGGCCTCAAATTGAAAATCCTTGATCAGGGCCAAGACTATAGTGACGTCATAGTCGACATTCTTGAAGTCATGGGCCATTGTTTCGTGACGTCACTCAAAAACTATTCTTTATTGCGGAATAAAGCATGGGGGCCCCTTTGATCTTTACAGGAACAATACTAGAAAATGTATCAAACGTTTTATTTATAAACATTTCCAGCTCCCTATCAATATTTATTGAGTCAAACAATAGCAAAATAATAAACCTTCTGTGGATATACAGGGCTGACAGACGGATATAGTGGACCTCATTAAGATTGTTTAATTAGAATTTATGATGAATGTTAAGGGAGTAACAGGTGTTAGAGCTGTGCTGTATTTCTATAGTTCTTCAAGATCCATAATCATGATAATAAGGGACAGCTTTGTATTGCTAATTCTTCACTTTAGAACTAAAAGCTATCCATATCTTGGTCTAAGCTGATATGTAAGTCACTAGAAGGTCACCATCAACACAACTCTTTACCGGGTACCCATTTTCTGGGTGAACAGGGGCACTTATGAATAAAGTCTACTTCAAAAGGTGACACCATAAGTCTCTCAACTTGTATCTGAGTGAAGGCAAGGATTCACCTTTCAAACTTGCAGTTTATCTAGCAATGATTTGGTTGCCCATCCATTCGGCAAGCTGTGCCTGATGTTGCTGAACTTTACTAAAAGTGAGCAACTGAGCGCTGCACAGGATCACGTACCACCGCAAAAAATTGCTGAATAAGCAGGATCCTTAGTTATTGAAATTTCCAATGATATATAACCCCTCAGATTTTTATCAGGGAAATAAGATGCCCATGAGCATTGTAATGAAATAGTAAATCAATTAAACAGCTGGAAATAGATGTTTCAGAACGCTGATTTTAAGGTCTTATTTCCTGCATGCTAAAGATTTTACATTTGGATATTCACATGAAAACTTTCCTCTTGATTGGCTTTGAACACAAAAGTATGAGCTAAGATCTGGAATTGGACACCATTTTCCTCAAAATAAGACTTAAAGTGACACAGAGTATCTTTCTTAAATTTTTATTTGTTTTGATAAGCTACAAAATATGTAATATGCTGATTGTAGTTCATATCTCATCACTGGACATGCAAATATATCCATTTATGCATAATATCTCTAAAATGCTTGATTTTATGGAAAAATCAATAAAACATCACAAATACGTTTAATATTCGAAATTATGCATCCAAATAATCTACCCATTAGTTAAAATACCTTATAAACACTATCGAATCCAATATATCTTCCTGTCAGCTTATGACAAGGTTTAAAAATTACGTTTGGCGAATTTGCGCGCGCCACTCGGACCACATTGTCCGGTTTTCGATCAAAATCCCGACTTTGAATGGCCGTATTTTCGCTCTAATGTACTGATTTACCTTTGACTTGTTATTTTCAGTAACAGTTAGTGGTTCCCGATGTAATAACATCGATTTCAAAATTTGACATATGTGATCCTATCAACAAACTCTGTGTCTCTTTAAGAGTTTTGTAACAAGTCCGTTGCTTGATACACCAGAACATTGTTGTTCCCTGCTGATTAGCTGAGGAGGTAATTTTCGCCTATTCTGAGTCTTTGGGACCCTTTGCAAAGGTAGAAGTGCGCTTCTTATCAAAAATTTTAATGACACCAAGCTGTGGGGAAATGTCCATAGAACAACACTGCCAGGAGTTGAAAGTTGCTATTGCTATTCAATTAAAATATTTGGTCACTCTGCAGTTTTCAATGCAATGTGTATCATATTTATGTTGCAGCCTTTCCTCCTTGTGAACCTTTAATAACCTTTGATAATTAGTGAAATAATCTTGCTTTCGAAAATTTTATCCTTAAATCACATCTTCCACATTAAAGGGGCAGTAGGGGAAATATAAGGTGATGTCAGGAAAATGAAAATTAAGGGTTCCAATAGAAAGACAATGTATTTAAACTAAATGGGGCAGTAATAATTCAAATATATAACGTAAACTTTTTGTTACACAAAATGAATTAAAGGTGTTCACATAAAATGGCCGCCAATGGATTTTATGTGAATCTTCATACTTTGTCCTCTGACTATGGATGATTGGCTTGTGTAATGAGATTTCTGACACTGTCAAAATAATACATTTAGCATTTACTTACAATAATCAGTTAAAAAATTTGAAATATAAAATTATCAAAAAATGTGCTACTTCCCCTTTAACCTACTGTAAGTTAAAACTTTCTGCTAATAAGGAATCAGTTTTTGGGTTTGCAGGATCTAGAAATTCTTCCTTTTTTAAAGATTTATAATGACAAATATACAAAACATCATAATTTGGGCCTCCAACCATAAAGCTGGTCGAAGACAGGTTTGCAAGCATTAACATTTGAAATGCGTATTACAGCAATTTCAATTCTGGAAAAATTTCCTGTGCAAGCTGTTCTCATATAGTTAATTAGTGTTTTGTTAGTCAGCCATTGAATCAAACACACACCTGATGTTCTAAATTGCCAGGGCAGGAATTACTTGTGGTATGCAGTAGCTGGATGTTGGTTTCAAGACATTGAAAATCCTCTGTTGAATTTATTGAATGATATATTCTGTTGGATGTTTTGGATTTGATCTTCTGTTTTTCTAGAAGAAATGTGCTTTCGACATTGAGATTTGGAGTCAGTTAAACTTAGAGTAGCGTGGATGTCAGTTTTAAGATTATGAAATCCTGTGTAGTAAATACTGGTTATCATAGAAAAACCTTCCGATGGATGTTTTGGATTTGTGTTTCAAGAAGAAATGTGCTTTCATCATCGAAATGCAGCAGGAGCAGGATCTTGATCTCAAGAAATTTTGGAATAATGTTCTGATTTCGGAATCATAAGCTAGATCATAGATTATCTGAGATCATCATGTCGAGAAAATATTTGATACATAATTAAAAATGTTTTTTTATAATCCATTTTGGGAATTTGCTGTTGATTTCCCGATTTTCATCTGAGTGTTGAAAATGTTGCTCTTTTTGGTGTACATTCCTTTCATATTTTGGAATGTTTTATATTTATATCCATTCATTCATTTTGGGCAAAAATGTTGTTTCTAATGTAAAATTAAACTATCTCAGTGTTCTTAGTGGTTGCTGTAGAAATTGTAACCATAAAAAAGATTTGAGTAGAAAATAATCTACATTTGGGCCATAAATAATATTGAGCCTCAGTTTCATTATCAGTGGTTGCTTTTGAGATAACACAGTATTTAAGAACAATGTTTTTTGTGTGGCTTGAGGAAAAACTTCATGTTTCTAAGGATTTTAGGGATAAAGGGTAAGTGTTATATTTTGATTTTGCTTGAAATAATCTGCATCAGCTTATACATGTTTTCTCGTTAAGCTTCTACGCATACCCTGATACCCTTTGGTCAAATCAGTGGTACAATCTCAAATATTTTGTTTAGATTTTGCATGTCAGCCATGGTGCATTGTTGATTTTCAATAATGAACATGATTAATTTGCATCTTTTACACATTTACTGAATTACACTGATGTTATGCAATCAGTCTGAATCAGTACTTTGTCGCATATTTCTGACGTAAGCTTATCTAACCAATCGCAAGGTTGGCGGCGACAAACCCTTTGATATCATGCTAGGGGCAGGTAACTATGTATAAATGTTTTTTGATAGCTTATGCCTGGGTTTTGTCTGCCCTAAACTGTTTTTTTAAAACAACATGGGGCAAGGATGGATGCATTCAGAACATGACGGAGAGGATATCTCGGCTGGTTTGAACCCTGGTAGAGATAATATTTTTACTATTTTATTCCTCAGAGCACTGTCAATTTCAATCAGACTGGCTGTATGATTACCTAAATAACATGTATCATAGAAAATGATAAGGGATTTATGAACTTTTTGAAATTAGGATAACATTTTTGTTCTTCATTGACTATCTGACGTTATATTGTATGCAAATTAAAATACCAATTAAAAAAAAGTAAATTTCAAACAAAAACATGTTGATTTTAATTTGGAAAAATACTAGAACACATAAAATAAATTGCTGAGAGCTAAAAGTAGGAACACGAAGATACAACAGATAACCTTCTTCACCGCCAATTTAAAATTAAAACTTTCACAAGTGTGACCAAGTTTGAAATAATCACAAACAAAGCAGCATATCTGCCTTCTTTTATTAATTAACTATTGCAATAGTCCCCTGCAATGACTATATTGCAATAACAATGTTTTATGAGACGCTTGACGTCCTGTCTAAAAAAATTCTGGTGGGGATGACAGCTTGAGGATCCACAAAAGCAATATGCGGCTCTTCCACTTACAGGAAGTCAACCACGAAGTACCGCGATCTATGAAACATCGTACTGACTGAAAGAAACATTGTTATAAATAATTTCACAGGACTGCAGTACGATCTTAGCAGATAATAACTCGATTGCAGAAAGAACTTAAACCGTGTTTATTACGAACTCTTCACAACATCAGTACGAATCGCGTAGGAAGCAGCACGATTAATAAAAGCATGGCAGGTCACCGATAAGAGCTTGTTATGACTTCACCACGAATATTTATTTTCAATGTTGAAGTATATTGGCGCGAAAATTTGGTGTATATGTACTGTCTTAACGATCATTAGGTGTAATATTGTCACAGCGATAAGTGAAGGAAACATAAATCTTACACATCCACCTGTCACCAATACTTCTTACCTGTCAATATAGTCATGTAGGTAAAAACATACTTACATCCTTCATTCTGCCAGGTATGACAGGTGTTTCTGACGAGGTTTTGTATCAAACACGTTGTACTGACAGCTTTATGAGATTCTGTCAGTTTGTGATGAAATAATTCTTTTTTCCCAGTTATTAAAGAATAATCGGGAATTCAAATGGATCTGCCCTCGAAAACATGGTTCATTTCGGTCTGACGTATTTAAGTCTTTGACGTTCACCTATACATGGATATGTTCCTAGAAATTATTTCTTGAAATTTCAAAATTTTACAAGACTTCTTTGAGTGGCATTTTAGAAGTTGAAGGTCAAATAAGAACCATATTTAATATATGGATTACAACTTTTTATTCATAGAGTGCGACGTTTCTATACTCTATTCAGATTTCGACGTTTCAGATTCGGTATCGAAACGTCGCACTCAATGAATAAAGAAGTTGTAATCCATAGATATTGTCAAATCTGTATCGAAACGTCGCACTCTGTGAATAAATAAGTTGTCATCCATAGATAGTGTCCTTATTTTACAAGACTGTTTGCATTGTTCAGTTGAACAACCATCAATATGACACTGAGAAGAAACATCTAACGGATTCTGCCCATCAGGCTCCATTGTAGTGTGATCATTGTTTATCTGTTCTGTCTTCTTTCCTTCTGCTTTATTCTTCTTTATCTTTCTCCTAGGCATCGTGCTTGAAAAGGAAGGTGCTGTAATTTTGGTGCCTTTATATACTGTCAGCAATATTCGCACGTGACTGTGTAGCAAACTTGAATAATCGTGATAAGATCGTCTTCAAATCTTGACTATCGTGATAAACTCCAGCTATGTTCATAACGAACTCTTAGTTAACTCCTGTAAGTTCGTACCGCACTCGTAGCGATGTCGTCATGTACTCTTAGCAATCGTACTCAGGTCATCATTGTTGTGGGGGGGTAAATCACTACGAAGTCTCACGATATACGAGAACTCAATACGAACAGTGCGGAGTAGAACACGACTATAACACGATTAACTGTAATTTCGCACGAGCACGTCACGAAAATTGAACATGTTCAATTTTCGGGACAACATCGTAGATCACCCAGGATATATGAAGAAGTACACCGAACACTGCAAGACCTAATCCCGACTTCACCACGACATTAACATGAACTAAGAAATATGAAGAGCACTAAAGCTCTTGACGTTCGGCATAGACTTCCTGTAAGTGGAAGAGCCGCAATAGTTCCTCACAATAGACTATCGTTATCGCAATAGTCCCTGGGGGGTCAATAGTCACCCCTATTTGCCATGGATACTTTATGTAGTTATCAAGCAAGTGGCATTTTTGTCTATGTTAATTCCATACCAATCTTGAATAAAGAAGTTGTATATAATAATATTTTTACTTTTATTTTTTTTCAGATACCGGTTATTCATAATCATCTTCACATTCCTCTGCTATGCCAGTTACCATTTATCACGGAAGCCGATCAGTGTTGTCAAGGTACGTCAATATATTTCTTTGAAAAATTTGATACTTTTTCCTCAGCAATGTTTTTCTCTGTCCCATCAGAGGCTAGCTCTTTACTTCTGTTAGTTACCAAACTTGAAATTTGTTTTACCAATGTGTATTTCTTTATTTGCTTTAAACATGTTTATTCATGAAAACGTACATTGGCCAACATGCTCAAAAGAGCTTATTTTAAGGCAGCTCCAATATTATTATATGTGTAAATATATACAAATTCAAGTGAGTGACGTATGACGAATCGTTATTTTATTTCGAAGAAATATATAGTGATAGAGATTCTCTCTTTCAAATTAAAACTCTGAAAATGGCTCATTTCATAATTTTTTGATCAAGGAAACTTGATGATTGAAATCAAACTATTAGATATCTTATATAAAAATCTCAGAAATCTCATAGAAATTCAGTGTATAGTATAATAAATACTACTGGGGACGTATAGCTCAGTGGTAGAGTGTCTGCTCGTCACATATCAAAAGACGATAAAAGATGGGAGTTGATGCTGCCTTGCTTGACACTCAGCATTGTAAAGGCAGAACAACGATTTAACTGGCGCTGCACCGTGGCTGCCGGGGGCAAAATACACAAAATGAATTTCCAATGTACATTGTATTGCGGACAATTAAGAATTATTATTATTATTATCATTATTCTTTCGTCTTCTGCCATATCCCATTAACCGAACTATAACAAGATATTGTCTTCTATAAAGTTGTTGATTTTACCCTGTTGTTTGTTCTCTGTTTTAATTGTATGAAAGATATATAGGTTGTTCAAATATATATAGTAAATGGTTTCTTGAATGCTTAAATGTTTTTAATTTGATAAAGTAAAAGGGGTATTTCTAACTGTATTCATTAAAATAAGAGTTGATTAGATTTTATTAAAAAGAAATTTGATATATGTAAATGGAAATAGTTTACTTTGAAAATAACTGCCATGATGAATAGGTCTAGTTTTAAAGCTTATTAATGTTGACAGGTTCCTTCATTTATTTATCAATTTAATTATTTATAGTAGAGAGAATTTGATCATGAATTGAAAGTTTTATAAGTATTGCAATACGTATCATATCCCTGGGACTCGCTTCCACCAGTTTTATTTAAAGGGGCAGAAGCACGTTTTTTGATAATTTTATATTCTTAATTTGTCACTGATAATTGTAAGGGAATGCTAAATGTATTATTTTGACAGTGTGAAAAATTTCATTAGACAAGCCAATCATCCATAGTCAGAGGACAAAGTATGAAAATTCACATAAAATCCATTGGCAACCATTTTGTGTGAACACCTTTAATTCATTTGTTCGCAAATCGCATGGCTAAACTTTACGTTATATATTTGAATTATTACTGCTCCATTTAGTTCAAATACATTGTCTTTCAATCGGAACCATTTATTTTCATTTTGCTGACATCATCTTATATTCCTCCTAAAACAGGCTACTGCCCCTTTAAGGATTGTTTTGTGCCTCTATCGATGGATAACAACAACAAATTGTATCAAATCCAGTAGCGTGATTGTGACGTCACAAGGAAGGAATGCATGGGGTATGGTTGCAGATTTTTCTGCATTCATCGAGAAATGGTTGCATGTTTTTGAGAGCTCTCAACCAATCAGAATTGCCGAAAAAAAGTGTAATAAAACCATTTTGTAATTATTGGTATTCATTGCGGGACTCAGGAGTTAAATTTATCACTGTATTATGGATTCCTTTGTTCCAGAGTGTTTTACACAGAAACTGCAGCCATTTTATCAGACCAATTGATGAAACTGGAAATAACGTAACATGGTGTGACTGGGCCCCATTTGGTGAGTATAAAGAAGTTGATCATCAAGTATTTCCCATTTTCAGATAGAGATGAGAAAGACACAAAAGCATGTATGGATGTCAAATTACAGATTACTAAAGATACGGATACCTCACGATACGATATAATGGCGATACTTACAATAGATACATATCACAATAAAGTAAACGTGACATCATGAAAAAAAACCCCAAACATTTCACTGAGTGAAAGAGGTTTTTTAGTAACATTAATTATGTCCCCCGAAATATTTTTCGGGAGACATAATGTTTTCACCTCCGTCCGTGATTCCGTCATTCCGTGATTCCGTCATTCCGTCATTCCGAAATGCTTTCTTTTCCGGGCCATATCTCAAAAACCGTTCAATATTTTTTCACGAAACTTGGTATGTGCTTAGACCTAGTGATGGAGTGGTGCCTTTTGCTATTTTGGTCATTCTGAATTTTTTATTTTTTCTGGTTTCCATGGAAACAATTTTAACTTAGTGCATATTGGGGGTAGGAACCTTTTCCGGCCTCTATTTCAAAAACCGTTCAATATTTTTTCACGAAACTTGGTATGTGCTTAGACCTAGTGATGGAGTGGTGCCTTTTGCTATTTTGGTTATTCTGAATTTTTTTTTTTTTCTGGTTTCCATGGAAACAATTTTAACTTAGTGCATATTGGGGGTAGGAACCTTTTCCGGCCTCTATTTCAAAAACCGTTCAATATTTTTTCACTAAACTTGGTATGTGCTTAGACCTAGTGATGGAGTGGTGCCTTTTGCTATTTTGGTTATTCTGAATTTTTTATTTTTTATGGTTTCCATGGAAACAATTTTAACTTAGTGCATATTGGGGGTAGGAACCTTTTCCGGCCTCAATCTCCAAAACCGTTAATATTTTTTCACTAAACTTGGTATGTGCTTAGACCTAGTGATAGAGTGGTGCCTTTTGCTATTTTGGTTATTCTGAATTTTTTATTTTTTCTGGTTTTCATGGAAACATTTTGAACTTAGTGCATATTGGGGGTAGGAACCTTTTCCGGCCTCAATCTCCAAAACCGTTCAATATTTTTTCACTAAACTTGGTATTTGCTTAGACCTAGTGATAGAGTGGTGCCTTTTGCTATTTTGGTTTTTCTAAATGTTTTATTTTCCTGGTTTCCATGGAAACAGTTTGTACTTAGTGCATATTTGGGTAGGGACTGTTTCCCAGCCATATCTCAAAAGGTATTCAATATTTTTTTACGAAACTTGGTATGTGGTTAGACCTAGTGGTGGAGTGGTGCCTTTTGCTATTTAGGTCATTCTGAATTATATGATTTTTCCTGGTTTCCATGGCAACAGTTTCAACTTAGAACATATGGTGTGAGGACCATTTCCGGGCCATATCGCAAAAACTATTTAATATGATTTTACGAAACTTGGTATGTGGTTAGACCTAGTGGTGGAGTGGTGCCTTTTTCCATTTTAGTTATTCTGAATTATTTTTCTGGTTTCTATAGAAACAAGTTGAACTAGGTGTATATGGGGGGTAGGGTCTGTTTCTGTACTTTAGCTTAAAAACTATTCAAAATATTTTTACTAGACTTGATATGTGGTTAGAACTACTGGGGGAGTGGTGCCTTTTGCTACTTTGGTTATTCTGAATTGTTGTTTTGCTGGTTTCCATGGAAATTTGTACATAATGGGGGTAGGGTCACTTTCGGATTAAATGTTAGCGGGGGACATCACAGTGCATCACATGCACATATTTCTAGTTTATACTAAAAACAATCAAAGTTAAAGGGACATAATGTGAGGGATACAATTTCACTGATTTTCAATGAATATTTCTGATGAGAATTTTTTGAGTAACCAGCACAAAAAGAATCCGACTTTTTCATTAAAATCTCATAATTTCTTGTTTTTCTTAACTTGAACATTAAAGGGGCAGTAGCACGTTTTTTCATAATTTTATATTTTAAAATTTTCACTGATAATTGTTAGTTAATGCTAAATGTGTTATTTTGACAGTGTCAAAAATCTCATTAGACAAGCCAATCATCCATAGTCAGAGGACAAAGTATGAAGATTCACATAAAATCCATTGGCGGCCATTTTTTGTGAACACCTTTAATTCATTTTGTGTAAGAAAAGGGAATCACATGGCTAAACTTTACGTTATATATTTGACTTATTACTGCTTCATTTAGTTAAAATACATTATCTTTCAATTAGAACCATTTATTTTCATTTTCCTGACATCACCTTATATTCCCCCTAAAAACGTGCTACAGCTCCTTTAAAGAGAACACATATAACCTTGATTTCTGAATTTATATGGACTATCATTTGTGATGATATCAACAAAAATCTTTTTCCTGATTTAGTAAACATTATCATTTATTATATATGATACAGAGTGAGATTCTTTGTTCTATCAGTGAAATAAACCCTCTATCTGGCTACAGCTAACCTTTATTGTCACTCTACTGAGTGGTGTTTAACTTTATCACCACTCGAGTGACGTCAAGTTCATGAATGTGACGTCATTTAATAATGGTCTGACGTCATGAATTCTCATATGACGTCACACTGTTACTGCGGCGATGGGCTCTTCAAAGATACCGCTGAAACATGAAATTGACCGTTTTAGGTGCAATTAGAAGGATTTAATCATATGATAAATATAACATCCACGGTTTGCTAGTTTCAGCCTATGCTCACAGGTTTCACAACAATACATAGTCACAATAGTGTTGCAGGCTTTCTCCCTGCAATAATACTAGCACAATGATATAAGTGAAATACTCTTGAAACAGTGTTAAAGCCCACATCACCTCACCTCTCTTACCTAACACTGTTTTGTCTTTTTTCTTACTGAATATTTCTTTTATCTACAGACAAAGACAACTATGAAGAATTACTTGGAACACTGGACTATGCATTTTTGTTTTCATACGCAATATGCATGTTCATCAGGTAAACTATAATATCTTTTAACAAATAAAAGTAGTAAATATGATTGAAATGAATTATTTCATATTGTCATGAATTAACATGAGATTATCAGTACTCCAGCTTATATGTCATATTGCTTTTACAACAATCAGATTTGAGATTAAGAGTATGTTTTCAATATGATTGGATGAGGATGCATCAACTTTATATAACATTTATTCAGGAATCTAACTAGGCATAAACTCATTAACAGTTACCATATATGATTGGGTATATGCTGAGAATTTGATACCAGAAATTAGGGGGTCAAAGAGGGGGGTCAACCTATACCCAGGATATATTGCAGTGTATAAAACAGATTGGAAACCTAGCCTGTCCTGAAGATTAGTTGGTCATTTCCTTAGGGGAAAATAAAGAAAATTTGTGAAAAGTTACCAGTCCTGACCAAAAAGTAACCAGTCCTGGCAAAAAGTAACCAGTTCAAGGACTGGCAGATGGGCTATATTTTAAACATTGATATATGATGAAAAAATCTAGAAAGCACAAGTATCTGTTAGCCCAGCAATTTAGGGGGTCAGCTTATAGGCGGGGTCAGCTAATACTTGGTCATATACAGTTTCAAAAGAACATGATTGTTAGGGATGTAATGTTAGATCAAACTATCCACATATTGCGATAGTTTCTGTGCTGATAGTACTTAATCGATAGTCATTTTTGAAACTATCAATACACAAGATATCATTCTAGTTGTTAGAATGCCAAGTTAAAAAAGGCAACTTCCACAATTGCCGACTATGTGACAAACAAAGCATCGAATTCTGCCTTTTCAATCTGCTTTCAAATCCTTGGGCAGGAATCAGAGGTCAAGCCTACATTTCCAAAAAAAGCTCTAAAATTCTAAATTTTACATGAAGTACAAAAATGATTAACGTTTTTCTCTTCCTTACAGCGGCCATATTGCTGAGCGAGTCAACCTTCGCATCTTCCTGACCATAGGGATGCTGGGTACTGGTTTCGCAACGGCGATGTTTGGTCTCGGCTACTTTTGGAAGATTCATTCCTTGTACTATTACATCATTGTTCAGGTGAGAAAACTTAAAATTTTTAAACTCATACATGTTATGAACAGTATGCCATGGGAACTCTTGTAATATCTTCTAAGAATGTATATATATATATATGCATATAAACGCATATGCATAGGTGATGAGTTCTCATATGCATTCGCTGAACAAAAACCTTCGAATATCAAG
Source organism: Steromphala cineraria (assembly GCA_916613615.1). NCBI lineage: Eukaryota > Metazoa > Mollusca > Gastropoda > Trochida > Trochidae > Steromphala > Steromphala cineraria. The sequence goes on from OU744737.1 coordinate 20,331,482, forward strand.
GCCCTCATGTTATAAACATTATGCAATGGGAACTCATGTAATATTCTCTATTTGCTGACAATGTATATGTAAATGTATATGCATATGACATATATATTCATAGGTGATGAGTTCTCATATGCATTCGCTGAACAAAAACCTTCGAATATCAAGGCCCTCATGTTATAAACATTATGCAATGGGAACTCATGTAATATTCTCTATTTGCTGACAATGTATATGTAAATGTATATGCATATGACATATATATTCATAGGTGATGAGTTCTCATATGCATTCGCTGAACAAAAACCTTCGAATATCAAGGCCCTCATGTTATAAACATTATGCAATGGGAACTCATGTAATATTCTCTATTTGCTGACAATGTATATGTAAATGTATATGCATATGACATATATATTCATAGGTGATGAGTTCTCATATGCATTCGCTGAACAAAAACCTTCGAATATCAAGGCCCTCATGTTATAAACATTATGCAATGGGAACTCATGTAATATTCTCTATTTGCTGACAATGTATATGTAAATGTATATGCATATGACATATATATTCATAGGTGATGAGTTCTCATATGCATTCGCTGAACAAAAACCTTCGAATATCAAGGCCCTCATGTTATAAACATTATGCAATGGGAACTCATGTAATATTCTCTATTTGCTGACAATGTATATGTAAATGTATATGCATATGACATATATATGCATAGGTGATGAGTTCTCATATGCATTCGCTGAACAAAAACCTTCGAATATCAAGGCCCTCATGTTATAAACATTATGCAATGGGAACTCATGTAATATTCTCTATTTGCTGACAATGTATATGTAAATGTATATGCATATGACATATATATTCATAGGTGATGAGTTCTCATATGCATTCGCTGAACAAAAACCTTCGAATATCAAGGCCCTCATGTTATAAACATTATGCAATGGGAACTCATGTAATATTCTCTATTTACAGGTGGTTGCCGGTGGTCTTCAGTCGACAGGATGGCCCAGTGTGGTGGCTTGTATGGGAAACTGGTACGGGAAGGGCAAGTGAGTGTTCGGCTTTGTGAAAAAACATGACAATCCTAACAAAAATAATAATTAAAGCTAAAAACAACAATCTTGTAAATTTTGCAAGCTTAAAGCAGACAAATTTGAAAGATACTGCTATACAGCTAACTTGCAGTTGTAATTTTGCCAAGAACTGAAAGCTACTCTTTCTATTGAATTACTTATGAAAAACCACAAGATTTTCAAATTTATTTGTAGCAAGGGCCTGTCATTGAAAGAAAATGAAATAAATGAAATAAAAGAATATTAATAACCAGTTTTGTTCCTATAGAGGGGTTCTTTGGGAACTTGCTTGGTGTCCCCTAAATTTTACAGAAGTAGGATACTGCTACAATTACAAAGGTTCTAAATAGCTCAGAATAGGCCAAAATGACCCCCCAGCTGATCACCAAGGAACAACACTGAATAACTACTAGTATAGTATATACAAAGAAAAAAGAAATATCCCTCCCCTATATGAATTATCTGAAAGATTGACATGCAATTTTGTCAAAATTCAAATACTCAAATGACAAACTTGCTCAATTTTCAATTTCAATTTATCTCTCCCAGACGAGGTCTAATCATGGGAATATGGAACTCTCACACGTCTGTGGGGAATATTCTCGGCTCCGTTATCCCCGGAGTGTTCGCTGACAACAGCTGGGGCTGGTCCTTCATCGTGCCAGGAATCATCATCGGAAGTCTTGGCATTCTAGTCTTCTTCTTCCTGGTGCCAAGTGAGTAGCCATTTTTTTGCCTCCATTTTTAACCGCCATTTTGTTTTTTTAAGTAAGCAGAGGAGTCAGTCATTTATGTCATTATCACTTGATAACCATGCAAATAACTTTGAAATCTTACTGTTGGTAATGCCAAATGAGTAGCCAATTTGTTTTTGCCTCCATTTTTTACCGCCATTTTGGTTTTTCTTTCTTGCAAACCGCCATTTTTAGCTCATCTGGCCTGTAAGGCCCGATGGGCTTATGGCATGGCATGGTGTCCGGCGTCCGTCCGTCCATCCGTCCGTCCGTAAACTTTGTGGAATTTCGACTTCTTCTCCAGAACCATAAGGCCTAGAAAGCTGAAACTTTGTGTACAGACTCCTTAGCTAGTGAGGATTATAAATTGTAGCTTTGGTTGCCCTGTGACCCCTAATAAGGGCCACAGGGGCCACACCCTAAAAACCTATTTTCATCTTCTTCTCCAGAACCATAAGGCCTAGAAAGCTGAAACTTTGTGTACAGACTCCTTAGCTAGTGAGGATTATAATTTGTAGCTTTGGTTGCCCTGTGACCCCTAATAAGGGCCACAGGGGCCACACCCTAAAAACCTATTTTCATCTTCTTCTCCAGAACCATAAGGCCTAGAAAGCTGAAACCTTGTGTACAGACTCCTTGGCTAGTGAGGATTATAAATTGTAGCTTTGGTAGCCCTGTGACCCCTAATAAGGGCCACAGGGGCCACACCCTAAAAACCTATTTTCATCTTCTTCTCCAGAACCATAAGGCCTAGAAAGCTGAAACTTTGTGTACAGACTCCTTAGCTAGTGAGGATTATAAATTGTAGCTTTGGTTGCCCTGTGACCCCTAATAAGGGCCACAGGGGCCACACCCTAAAAACCTATTTTCATCTTCTTCTCCAGAACCATAAGGCCTAGAAAGCTGAAACTTTGTCTATAGCCTCTTTGAAGAGTGAGGATTATAAATTGTAGCTTTGGTGACCCTGTGACCTCTAATAAGGGCCACAGGGGCCACGCCCTAAAAACCTATTTTCATCTTCTTTTCCAGAACCATGAGGCCTAGAAAGCTGAAACTTTTTGTACAGACTCCTTGGCTAGTGAAGATTATAAATTGTAGCTTTGGTAGCCCTGTAACCCCTAATAAGGGCCACAGCGGCCACGCCCTAAAATCCTATTTTCATCTTCTTCTCCAGAACCATGAGGCCTAGAAAGCTGAAACTTTGTGTACAGACTCCTTGGCTAGTGAGGATTATAAATTGTAGCTTTGGTTGCCCTGTGACCCCTAATAAAGGCAACAGGAACGTCCTTCAAATCTATTTTCATCTTCTTCTCCTGAAGTATAAGGCCTAGAAAACTGAAACTTGTCGCCTATATATACTTAATTTTATGATTGGTGCCCCTGTGGCCTCTACAAAGGGGGTATCATTGGCCACACTCTACAGCATAATTGATGATGAAGCCTGATGAGCTACAGAGCCAATGGCTCTATTTTTGTTTTGAAGAGTAAGTGGAGGGGTCAGTTCTTATGTCCTTATCATTATAAGTAGAATAGGTAATGTTTTGTTTTCTTTTATGTGAAATGTAACCAAACTTCATCAGATTATGTACAAAGTAAGTAAATGCTAAGTAAGATGTTTTGGTCCTTTAAAGTGTCATTTCGGTTTTCTTTCTTTTCTATCACCCTTTTGTTTTTGTCTCCATTGAAACAGCATAACTTTTGAATTTTGTTGAGAAGTAACTGGAGTGGTTATGAATGTTATGTCACTTGATAATCATATAAACAAATTTGAAAATGCTACTGAGGGTTAAGTTTTGTTTCCTTTTATTTGAAATGTTTTTCAAATTTGGCAATTTATTTGAAAAAAAGAAATTATGAATTGAAAATGGTATCACATGAGCAGCCATTTTGGTTTTGCTTCCTTCTTTAACTGCCATTTTGGTTTTATATTTTGGAATAAGATAATAATGCTTATGTGTTTTGTTTTATTTTCAAGGGCCAGAGGATGTTGGGTGTAGTTTGCCTGATCACCAAGGGACGGTAAGATTTGTCACTCAGTGATGTCATAGTTATAGTCTACTTTTCCTTACTCAAGGGCACAATATTAGCACATTCGGCTTGGGGGTTTGGGGTTCGAATCCCACCAGGGGCTTGCCAACTTTGTCTTCAGTAGAGAACTATTACACTCAGTAAGGTTTTGCTACACTTAATTTGAGCGCAGTAGCACCCATGGTTCGCTAGCTCAGCTGATGCTCACAGGTTTCCTTTCAATGCATAGTCACAATAGTGTAGCAGTCTTTCTCCCTACAATAATACTAGCAGCCATGATATAAGTGCAATACTCTTGAAAGCGGTGATAAACTCCATACCTCATCTCCTTACTTAAATGATAATTCCTGTGGGCCAAATATTTATGGTGAATGAGACAAAAAAAATCGGTTACTGTTAGTTAATTATGACTTCAGGCGGATATTTTAATCGAGCTGTCTGCCCAACTGTCTGTCTGGCTGTCTTTCAGTAATCCTTTCATTTATGGTGAAGAACTTAAAACCTGTTAGACCAAGCTCAATGAAACTTGATATGTTGATTTGTCAACATGTGTAGATGTCCCTTTCGGATTTCAAATTCTAGAGCTTTTTGTATTCATCAATTTCTGATACACATACTGTCAACCGGTTGGATACATATCATCTTCTGATGACTCTTGTTATCTCAGCTCAACAGTATTTCACCATAAGTAGTGTTTATTTCTTCAGAGTGTTGTTGCGAAGAACGTGGAGGTGACAGTAGAAATTGAACGTCCGATCGCCAATGAAGCTGGAAGTGACAGGGATGATCAGGTAAGAATTACCATAAGAAGTCCCCTCGCCCCCAAAAATAACCTCTTAATTTGTTCATTGTCTTAATTATAACACTAAATTCAAATCAAAATCAAACTTGTTTTGGACACACAGGTGAGGATAGATGATTTTTGCTGCATCATACGATTATCAGAATCACAACTACTGGAATGATAATTGTGAAAAAATATGTATCTATCAACAGTTAAAACTTGCCTCTTTGCCAAATTGCCAAGTTCTCTGCTCTCAGTTTTCTCTTTGACTTAAAGTGTTATGAAAAATATGACTCTCAGAATTATTATGACACATGACATGTATGTATTATATTAGATACGTAATACTGATGAAAATGTACTTCAGAATGCAAATTGATAAATAAAAATATCAAGATGAACACAAATGAGACAAACAATTGAATATTATATTCAAAATTACCTCTGATAGTGTTCATTATACTATAGATATTTACTAAGAATAAAAACTATATTTCATTGATGCATAAGCTATTATCAATAAAATCACTATTGTTTCTATAGTATAAGCTACACCTCTGCCAAATTTCATGCATATTGTGTGAAAATTTTAGATTTTGTGTGGTAAAAAAGTCTCTGACAGTGTAATTTAGGTCAGAAAATGGTGGCCATCTTAAATAATGGCGGCCATCTTGAAGTTTGAGTGCCTCCTTATCTGCATCAAATTTCCTAAGTATAAGAATCACTTCTACCAAAGTTTATGCTTGTAACATGAAAATGCATAAATATACCATTATCCGCTGAACTATAATGTTGTCACCTGCTTTCTCTACAGCCATTGTTGAGAAAAAGATCTAACGACAAAGCTATCAGTCTCATCGGAGCTATGAGGATACCGGTAAGTAGATTTATAGTATACATGGCAACGTATAATTTGCCATTTCAACAAGTATATCTAGTAAAAAGTATAAACTTTGACATCATCCTTATGTATTTTGCACAGCTTTGCAGAATTGTGCATGTTTCACTCACGGAACAACTGTAATCATAAATTCCCATTTGACCTCTGTTTCGAGTGTGCTTTTAAAATTTTTAATGTTGGAGATTTTTAACATTGTATATAAAGTCCATGATTTCATTCAATCAGATAGTTATTATGAACTTGCATGTTCAGGGTTGGATTTAGCTATTTTACAAGTTGTACCTGTGCAAGTTATTTCAACAAGTGCAAGTAAAATTTACAAGATGGTCGCAAATGTCAATGATTTTATTATTGACTTTGATTACAACCCTTTAGGAGTCTGTATTGCTAAGTCAGAAAGTACTCCACCTGTTACAGAGGTGACTGTGGAAAAACAATTTGAGTTCCTTCTATTGATAGACCATTGAATTTTTAGGACTCCCCAAATTGTTTATTCATGATAATTTTGACACTGAAGAATTTAATCATCATTTGGTGAAGGGCCAAAACTGCCTAAAATGTGTTATCATATTACAATGTATGAATTTAATCAATTTTGAACCAGTTCTTGAATCTTTACCAAAAACAAGACCCTGGGCACACACTGGAACTGAAACTGGATCTAGAATGACAACCAGAAGTGAAACCCAAATTGGATGAAAAACCTGATTCCAAACTGAATTCTCAACTTGAATCAATAATCAAATCGGCCTGGAACTGGATTTCAAAATTTGTCAAACCGCAACCAGAAAAATTGCCAGAATTAAACTGAAAATTTGATCTTGAACTGAAATAAAACTGAAACTAGAAGGTATTTATCTCTGGGCAGGCAACTTTTGCCATATTGAATTAAAAAAACACTTTTAAACAGTGATGTATAAACCAATATCATATACAAATTTTGAATTTGTTTCAGGGTGTACTTGAATTTGCCATGTGTCTTTTCTTCGCCAAACTTGTCAGCTACACATTTCTCTTCTGGCTTCCAAAATACATCAATGCAAAGAGTGAGTATTAAGAATTATCAAATCCCTCAGGTAAAGCCCTCTCCCTTTGCCAATACCTTTGGCAGTGATGAGCATTCTTTGATAGAAATCCCTCGCAACAGGTCCTTCTCTATTACATAAAGTTTACAGATAAAGCCCTCCCCCTTAGCCAATACCCTTGGCAGTGAGCATGCTATGACACATATCCCTCAGGGGAGTTCCTTCTCTATTACATGAAGTTCAGCAACAATGGAAATGTCTTTCCTCCGCTTTAGCCAATACCTTCGGCGGTGAGCATCTTTAGACAGAATCCCTCGCTGGAGTTCCTTCTCTATGATATAAATTGCAGCAACAATGGGAATGTCTTTCTCCCCATTAGCCAATACCTTCGGCGGTGAGCATCTTTAGACAGAAATCCCTTGTGAGAGGAGCTTCTCTATTACATAAAGACATGATAAAGTTCACAGATAAGGCCCTCACACTTAGCCAATACCCTTCAGCAGTGAGCATCCTTTGATAGAAATCCCTCGCAACAGGTCCTTCTCCTTTACATAAAGTTCAGCAATGATGGGACAGTCTTTTGATTGGATGGTAACACATTGCATATTTACCTTTTTGAGGCTGGTTTCCTTTCTTGAAACTGAGACATGAGCTGTAAAACGTTTGTTTGATATAAAAATTGTGCCATTGTTCAATCAGCAGTAACCTGGGTACCTGGTAGAAATCTGTCAAAGCACCATGTTGAGAGTATGAAAAATCAACTAAAATGAAAAGACACTTTGCTTTTACCAACAGGTATCTATATGTTATACTTGAAGTAAACCTACTTTATATCATAATGTTTGGTAAGGTGTATTATTATTGAAAAAGACAAGTTCCTTCATCTGTACAGTTCATCTTATAAGTATGCAAAAGGCCATGTTTTTCTTAAATATCACTTTGAATTTAAACAATTGTAAAAATATATTCCTTCAGGACATGCTGATGCGCAGACTTCAGCGGATCTTTCAACCTTCTTTGACGTTGGTGGGATCGTAGGTAGGTATTTATAGAGTCTCATTGTTGAACTGCTGATATCTGAGATATAACAAGATGAAAATATTATGCATAAACAAGATGTAGCTTTGAAAAATGTTCCATGCAAAAAGGATATTTTGAAGATTTCAGAGACTTAGGTTGTAGAGAACTGCTCTTCACACAGTAAGGTTTGGGTGCAATGCTACACTGAATTTCAGCTCAGTACCACTCATGATTCGCTAGTTCTGGCCAATGCTCTCAGGTTTCACCGAAATGCATTTAACCACATTAGTATTGCAGGCCTTCTCCCTGCAATAATCCTAGCAGCCGTGATATAAAAAACATTTTCTAGAAAAAAGGTGTTAAACGCCAAACCCCAAATCATCACCTCATTATTTATGTATTCATCAATTCATTTAAATGAAAAATATTTACAGGTGGTATAGTTGCCGGAGTCGTGTCTGATTATACCGGAGCCAGAGCCTCAACCTGCGTAGTAATGTTGGCCCTTGCTGCACCTATGGTGAGTTATCCTCTCACATCATTTTTAAATAGCTTTTAAGATGAATGAACAATGAAAATGTACCAAAAGGTTTTCATTACAATCGATCAAAGGTCAAGGTCACAGCGATCTGCTATGCTATGAAGTGTTGTCTGTATACCCTAATCAAGTAAATAATAGTAATAGTAATCAAGTAAATGGTTGAAATTTGTTCTTTCAGATGTTTGTGTACGACACATTTGGAAGTCTTAGCCAAGCTCACACAATTGGTAAGAGTCTACATCACTTGACTTTATCATGAGTCGATCTTTATCTTTAGTCAGTCTGATTAAAATCGACCGTACTCCGAGGAATAAAATGGGAAAAATATTGTCTCTACTGGGGTTCGAACCAGCCTGGATATCCTCTCCGTCTCGGTCTGAATGCACCCAACTCTGTCGTATGTTTATGCTCGTTTAACCAATTGCAAATTAAAAATTTGAAAAAAAAAAAAAAAAAATTCGCCTCACTTATTAATTTCATGATATTTTCAGGTTTACTACTGCTGGTTGGAGCGTTAGTCAACGGTCCGTACGCACTAATAACGACAGCTGTAAGTGCGGATCTCGGCACTCACAAGAGTCTCCAGGGGAACGCCAAAGCCTTGGCAACAGTCACTGCTTTTATTGATGGAACCGGCAGCATTGGTAAGTGTTAGGTCAATTCCTCTTGAATTCTGCGGAGCAGTGTTTAATAGCATTCTAAAACTGCTTGTCAATAAGGTCCTGCAGATAGGAAAAACTGTGGGCCCAACTCCGAAACTGTGGGCATTCATTATCAGTACTGATTTGACTTATTCCAAAATAAAAATATTCTAGTTATCAGTATGTTTTAGATACACAACGCTGTTTTGAGTTTAAAGAGATAGTTATGAGGGTTTGGCAGTGAAATATGTCTTACAAAAAGTATTGTTAGAAAACAGGTTCTGTGACCTTGTAAGGACCTGAAGATATTGAAAAGTGTGGGCCCTTGTGAATAACTGTCGGCGTCGGGCCTACGCTCATTTCAAACACTGCTGCAGAGGATTTGAAGATATCTGCCACAATTTTAGTTAAAAATTATCTGTATCTTATTTTTCTCATCCTGCTACATCAGCGTGTATGTCTCCGCATGATATCCTTCCAGTAAATAGTCTTGTTAGCATTTCCAATACAACTAGAATTCCACTAAAACAACATAATCCCATTCCTGAACTTTTCTCCAGGTGCCGCTGTTGGGCCTCTGCTAACAGGACTGATCTCCCCGACCGGGTGGAATAACGTATTCTACATGCTGATAGCGGCCGACATTATAGCACTCTTTGTGAGTATCAGTATCGCCTGTCGTAAAGAACTCAATATATCCTGCCGTCCTTTCTATAACATATCTCCATGCACCATTTTCCTCAGGGTCGCCATTTTCCTGGCAGTGTTTGCCGTGATTATGTATTATTTGTTTGCGCCTGTACCCCTAAGTTGATCGTATTTGTTGACATCTTGCTTCATCACTGTTTGTATCTTCAGAACTCCTTCCCTGTCTGATTAAATCTACCTAGTTATAAGGAATAAATTTTTTCTAGAAATAATATCTATCAAGATATTTACTTAGCTCCATCAGGAGGTTTTCCTTCACAAGGTCTGACTACATCCCCATAGGTCGCATGTTCTGAAGCTTTACAATCACAAATCCTCTGCCACAAGACTTGGGTATCGGTAGCTAAGGGCTTGCAGTCCTATGAACCATGCTTTCAGCATAAGTTTCTTCATTTTCTAAAACGGATTGGTCCGCTCATTACTAGGTATTGCCGGCACAAACTAGTAACAGACACTATGATTTACGAGCTAATAAATAAAATAACTTAAATAAGTAACGATGACCTCCCCTTTTCGAGTTCTCGAGTCCAGCTCTGGCTCGACTACTCGAGTACCCGTGAAGCCCTAGTTACAAAGTATTTGGTCTGAAAGATATCAAGATATTGTAGGAGTTCTGTAGATACAAATATGCCAATGTATTAGAATGGAAGACTGTCAAAAGCTTTTTTAACTGATGTTGTTATTTGGACAATATTGTGAGTGTATTAAGAGTGTGATGTATATCTTGGTTTATTTGACATTATTTATTTGGTGAGCTTATCAATCAAGTTGTTTGTTTTAATTGTCCATAGAATTTACATTTAAGTTTTTTATTGAAAGATCATGTACAAATCAAACTTTTTGTGATACTGAACAAATTGTTATGGAAAAATTGAAAATGTTATTGTTGATATTTTTAATATTATTTATCTTTCCATAGAGTATTACATTCCTTTGAAACAATTTGAATTTTGAAGTCTGAGTATTCATTGTCAGGTGCAAACACAAAAATATTATCATTACACTTCCAAATGAAATACATTAGACTAAGAATTTTTTTTAAGTGTTTCTGGTCCTTTTAGACATGCATTTTATAAAATTACAATATATTTTTTAGTAAATGAAAATTAAATATTTTCAACAAATTTTAACTGATTATCACTTATCACCGTGAAATTGTTGAAGGCCTTTAAGAACAGATATGATTTGCATTTGAAAAGTCCATATTTTTAGGCAAGGGAAATAAAATTTCATTTTTACCTTGTGAACACTGGCTTTTGAAGCCGACAGAAACCCGATTTTTTGGGGGTCTTATTTTGCATAATCAAAATCAACCAATGAAATCTTGCCTCTATTGATCCCGTGAAAGATACCAAATAACATGTAACTATTTGGTAGTTTCTAGTCAGAAAGTTTTCTTCTTGTTGTGGTTATCAGTATTTGTCATTACATTTTTAAAAGTTCACATATCATAACAGTGTTTATCAAGCAAGCTCATTTTTCTTGCAATCCAATTGGTCAAGAGCCGATCATGTTGGACCGGAGAGAAAGTGATAATGACTTGACACAGAGTCGGTCTCAAAGGGATATTGAGTTGAGTTACAAAAAATAGACCCTTTGACGTCAAAACGTTGTTATAGTTGTCATAAAGTCTCTTGCCTGTCATGGTAAACAATCATACCAAACTTTCATTCATTTCCATTGTTCTACTTTAATTATACAATCTTGCCATTTTAAAACAGTTATAGACTGGTGAATTCAGTCAATACCTGTTTTTCTAGACCTTAAGAAAAGCAATATTGACCTTGTACATCGCCCCCTTGGTTAATATTGTTTTTCTTGTGTCTATAGAAACAGGTATTGACTTCATCACCAGTAATTGTATATGTTGAACATTGGATTGGTCTTGTGGTTTTGTTTACCAAGTGGTGTTTCATGTTTATTATATATTTTATTATTAAGATGTATGGTATTGTTATTGTTTATTGTAGTTTATTAAACTGCTGATCTGTGGAAGGTTATTGGTATTCTTATTGTTTTTGTTGTTTTGAAAAGTTTTATTTCTATTCTGCCTCTGAGGAAAAAATCTCACCTTTTGTTTGTAGATTTTACCTTACTGTGATGACTATACAACATTTCCACCAGTGACATAATCAAATATTTATTTTTTAAGAAATTCATGTTGAGATGGGAGATGATATCTGTCATTATGGAAACTTTATCATTATTTAACAAACAAATGAAATGAGGAAATATTCTTTTTTTCAAGAAATTCCAACAAGAGATGACAAAATGTTACATTCATTATGGAAACTTTATTATTTGATGCCAACAAATTTTAATGAGGAAATGTTCATTTTTTAAGAAATTATGTATTGGTATATATATTATAATGTTACCAATTCTTGTTGAAACCCAATGATTTTTTTAACCAACAAATGAAATAAGGAAATATTCATTTTTTAAAGAAATTCATGTTGAGGTTGGAAAATGCTACCAATCATCCTTAAAACTCTATCATTAAAAGTATTATTAGTATTATACTGTTATCAAAGAGTTTGTTTTCTATTTGTAAACTAAGTAAAAAAGACTTGTCATTTGATTGAATTTATGTTTAATGTACCATTCATAAAATATTTCTTCCATCCTTTGATTAAATAAATGTTTAAGCAGCTATAAAAATCTCAGACTTGATCTTGAAGCCACTGAAAGAAACGTTAACCTTTGTTGGCATAGATATTTTTATTGTACTTACAAGATGTGTCTTTTAACATATGTTGACCTCAATGATATTTACATTCCATGTTAGAAAAAGTCAAGTCGTAATTTTTGTAGCAAGTTGCACAATTTTACATAAGAAATATCACATTTTTTTCGATGATGATAAATTTTTATAAATGTTTTAATTTTATAAAGGCAGTAGCACGTTTTAGGGGAAATATAAGGTGAAAGACAATGTATTTACACTAAATAAAGCAGTAATATTTCAAATATATACCAGTAATGTAATTCAGCCTTGCGATTTCTTTTTTTACACAAAATGAATCAAAGGTGTTCTGCTTCACACAAAAATTGCCACAAATGGACTTTATGTGAATCTTTATCATTTGTTCTCTGACTATGGATGATTGGTTTGTGTAATGAGATTTTTGACTCTTATCAAAATAATACATTTAGCATTAACATACAATTTTCAGATAAAAATTGAAAATATAATTTTTTTTTAAAACGTGCTACTACCCCTTTAATAAAAACAATTTTGAAATGTAATGTGATACTCTTATGATGAAAAGTTTTGCATTCCACTGTAATCTTATAAAGAAATGTTTCCATACTGATTTATGATCAAATATATTACTCTCTTACACTTTTATTCATCATCTAAGTAATTTTAACAACTCTGTCAAGAGTTTTTTGTTTCCAATTTCATTTTAATCAAAATTTTGATTTGTGAGTGCTGTATTATTTTCAATATTTCAATTTATTAGGCGACCTCGTGAATAAGGCGTATTAGGCGACCTCGTGAATAAGGCGTATTAGGCGACCCCCTTCTTTGACCCCCGAATTTCTGGTATAAAAAACTCGCCTTATAGACTGTAATATACGGCTCATGGGAAATATAATTTTTCAATCTTTGATAAGGTTTGAGAATTAAATATGAGTGGAAGTCAATAAGGTCATAGATTCTATATGACACACACACACTATTTGCATCTATCTATAAACTTATTGAGCTCTCCTCTTATTTTACCAAATATTAAATAGATAGACAAGAGAATGATATTTCCTGATTATACACGTTTAGAATTTTTGCACATATCAAATAATTCTGTCATGTCTTTTGAGACCAGACAAACTGATATTCAAATATCTTATCAATTGTTTTGTCAAATGTTTTGTTATACAAAATATATGATTCAAAATGTGCCTTGGCGTAAGCCTGTTCTTGTATATCAAATTATGGTGCAGCATTTTCCATACCATTTAGCTCATCAGGCCCATAAGACAAGATGGGTTTATGGCATGGGCATTGTGGCATGGGCCGTTGTTACCTTTAATGACCCGTGTTGTTGATACCATTTTTTCTACTTTTAAAAGACTGTCGCACAACTTAGCTTTAATTTTGTTGGGAGTTATATTATTTTATGGTTTTCTTAAGAAAACATGCTTTGTGTGTATTATTTTTACTGGTTGTCAAGAAACTTTGACTGGGAAGACAGCAACTGGGTCAATACAGAAAAAAATTTGATTTGTAGAAATCTTTATTATAACCAAGCACTGATATGCGCGACAACATGTATGAGATTCAAGGTCGTTAAGGGCATGAAAAAAGGCATTTAAAAGTCTCCCCTCCGCTTCGAAAATGAAAGTGAGATAAACATCAACTTGACATCTTAAATACGCACATTTCTTGCAGTTTGTGAACCAAAACTCATAGGGAATGTATTCAAGATTCTATTCCTGACTACCACAGTTAAAGGTGACCATCTAAACCTCGTCGATTAGAAGAAGGGAGCACTGAAAGCAGACACCTACCTCTGTTGACCTGTCCCGTCCGCCATTGCTATTAGTCCACTCCATACCTGGTACACGACAGTGATATTATGACCTGCCTACAAATTATGAATGACATTGTGTTCTAATCAAAAAGTGGAAGAGACTGCTTGTTAAGCTCATAGAGATAAGATCTCAAATATGCTAAATCAAATATTGACAAGTCTTGCATTCATTTTTGAGTAATTATCCTGATCACCCAAAAGTGATTGTTTTGTTTGCCTTTGTGAGATCTACAGTTTCCTATATTCAAATGATCTAAAATTAACACTTGCTTGACAACGACATTAGGATCTATTTGAAAACACTTTAGCAGAATAGAGAAGTTGATTATGCATGAAATAATCTTCCTTATTGATCATCACAAAAACTTCTAGACTGCTCCTTAAAAAGTAACACGCCTTACGTTTGTATTGTGGAAACTCAAAATGTTAGCGAATCTAGATCTTATTTCAATGAGATTTCACATATTGTTGTTGAATTTTTTTCTTTGTGGGACATTAAAACTTTTTCACACCCTCTTTCATCAAAAAAGAAAAACTTGTGATTTCATTTTTCAAAATTTGTAAAATTTTGTAAAATTCTTTGTTGACATGAAAATAAAATTGAGCTTTTAAAAAATCAAACAAGTTTTTTGTCGTGTTTTCATGAGGGTCTGAATCAGTTTTGGTCACTTTTGTTGCTTCAATGTTAAAGAGCCACTCCATGATTTTCATCATGATGGGTTTTTTTTGCTTTGATGCGAACGTAAATGGCATAATTAATGATATAAATTCGAAACATCTCACACACTCATCTCAAAATAGTATATTTACGATTAATAATTGTTTTCATTTATGTTCGCAAAAGGTAAACTATCGTTAAAATTATATGACCTATTGAAAAACTCATAGCTGTTATTCTGAATGCCTTCGATAAGTTTCCAAAATTACGTTTGACTGATTGATGTGTGTCATTGTTCAGTTTTCGATCACAGTCAAGACTTCAAACCTTCCAATTGTCAATATACAATGTCATTTAGCTTTAAAATGATACTTACTAGCAACAGTTGAATTAATGACACTATTGACAAAGTTTGTCATATGTGACCCCAAACAACTAACGAAGTGGCTCTTTAAAGTTCAAAGTACATTTGCTAGACTGAAAATGACGTATGAATTCTGACATCGGAGTAATGGAAAAGATTCATCAGCAGATCCATGGTCCTATACATTCCATATTCTACTCTTGCTCATGGTGGACTTTTTCCTATTGAATAGAATAACATGGTGACAATAGTGACATATTTTCAATATTAGCACGTGCTCATGTATAACGAATGGTACACTGGAGTTACCTGCCCCTGCCGTCTACATATTGTGCAAAGTGTAGTTAAAGGGACAGTCCTATCGTTTTGTTTTTTTTGGAAACGAAATTCAAGAGGATGCCATATAATTGTTATCAAATTGTAAAATCTAGAACAACTAAAATTTTACCAACGCTAACGTATATGAAATAAGTGTAAATTAACCTTGCAATAATAATATATAAGCATCAACAGGGACGTACTCATGAATTTTGTTTCCACAAAAAAAATACTTCGATAGGACTGTCCCTTTAAAGGGGCAGTAGCACGTTTTTTCATAATTTTATATTTCAAAATTGTCACTTATGATTGTATGTTATTGCTAAATATATTATGTTGATTGTGTAATTAATCTCATTACACAGGCCAATCAGCCACAGTCAGAGGACAAAGTATGAAGATTCACATAAAATCCATTGGCGGCCATTTTTTGTGAACACCTTTAATTCATTTTCTGTAAGAAAAAGGAATCACATGAATAAACGTTACATTATATATTTGAATTATTACTGCTCCATTTAGTTTAAATACATTGTCTTTCAATTGGAACCATTCATTTTCATTTTCCTGAAATCACCTAATATTCCCCCTAAAAACGTGCTACTGCCCCTTTAAGAGTTGAATAAAGTATCTTAGTTATGACTTCTTTGCCTGAAGGATTCAATATGGCTGATATAACGCCCTTGATTTGTTAGCTGAAGGTCATCAGGGGAGATTATATATGTCTTATAAATTAAGCTTGCTACCAGGGTACTATATATATTTACTATTGGCAGTCATATCAGGGTTCATATTTTTCATACGAAAACCTAGTGCAAAAAGTTACTCTTGCTTTGCCTAGGACATATGTTCTTTAAGCACTGGTAGTGCAGTTTGGATGTTTTAGAGTAGAATTTAAGTTACTTAAACAGCTATACGACATACTATGTTTACAACATTCGTTCCTGAATATCATTTAATATCTTGCTCACACTCTTGCTTTAGAAATACAATCATTAAGGCACACATGACTTAAACAAAGTATGTCAGCCCTTCTTGAATCCTGAATATCTGCAAATTCCAGGAATTGTGGATCCATAAATTATTATTTTAAGTGTCATGATTCCAAGATATTAGTATGTTATAACCATAATAACATTTAACTGTCCTAAGTAGAAGTATACATGTTGGAAATTTGGGTTGTGAAGCATCCAGCAGCCACGGTGCAGCGCCAGTTAATGAGTTGTTCTGCCATAACAATGCTGAGTGTCAAGCAAGACAGCAACAACTTCCATCTTTTAACGTCTTTTTGGTATTATGTGACCGGAAATTGAACCCTGGTCTTCTGGGTGACGAGCAGACACTATACCAACTGAGCTACGTTCCTGGTCCCATCTCATCTTTATGAGGAAATGTTGATGATTGATGTTAGAAATGCCTTCAAAAGTTTTCTAGACTGACTCTTGTTAAGTGACACTATAGCGCCACTGAGCAGCTTCAGCTGGAAGATAGGCGCTCTATAAATGCATTATTATTATTATTATCCCCCGCCACGAAGTGGAAGGGGGATGTAGGTTTGGGCTCCTTCCGTGCGTCCATCCGTCCGAGTTAAAGGGGACAGCTTTTCTCAGAAGTTATTTAAGATAAGCTAACCAAATTTGCTGTGTGTCTTCAGGGTATCAATATCTTGATGGAGTTCGAAAATCAGAACCGCAAAATTATTTTTTATTGAGTTATTGCCCTTTTTCGGTCTCTGTTTGAGGGTGTCATCAAAGGGGACAACTTTTCTCAAAAACTATATAAGATAGGTTAACCAAACTTGCTGTGTGTCTTCATTGTATCAATACCTTGATGGAGTTCGAAAATCAGAACCGCAAAATTATTTTTTACAAATTTATTGCCCTTGTTTCGAGATTTTGGACTCTGTTCGAGGGAGTCGTCAAAGGGGACAACTTTTCTCGAAAAGATAGGTTCACCAAACTTGCTGTGTGTCTTCATTGTATCAATACCTTGATGGAGTTCGAAAATCAGATCCACAAAATTATTTTTTGCAGAGTAATTTCCTGTGTTTCGTGTTTTGGACTCTGTTTGAGGATGTCCTCAAAGGGGACAACTTTTCTCAAAAACTATTTAAGATAAGATAAGATAAGATAAGGAAGGGAATTTGGATTGTCATAAATTGAGCACAGTAGTAATACAGAATATATAACAGGATATAAAAAGGCTAAAATATACAATAATGATAGAATAACAACATTTGCACTGTGTCTTTAGGGTATCAATACCTTGATGGAGTTCAAAAATGAGGTAAATGCAATTACTTATTACAGAGTTACAGCTCATTTAGGAAAATATTGGGAGCTTTGATGAAAACTTATTTGGCGAGGGATGTTGATGACCATGTCTTCTTGTTATTGTTGATAAACATTTAAGTACATTTATTTGTTTACAGATGTTGACAAGGCTGTTCACAAAGGAAGCTATCGTGCCATTAATACGGAGATTCCGGGGTATACAGGATGCCGAACCAGAAATAATACAGTGACAAAACTAGACTCAGAAGACTTTTGGAGATACTATTTTCAACACCAATGGAACCAGAAATCATACAGTGGTGAATCTAGCTGCTTGAAAAGGACTTTTTTACATGTCATCTTATTGAAAATATTAAGGGCTAGCCGTTGGACGTCTTACAACGATCCAAGAATTTTTACCTTTAGCTGTATTACGGATGACCCTGATCTTATAATGCTCATTTAATGAAATATTATTAATTAACTATCAATGATATGGCACTTATACAATTTATACGGTCTTCACAAAACGAATCCACAACTGGGCCATGCAATACAGGATAGCTGAGCCAATATGAGCAAAACAGGGCCAATACGAGCTGACTGGGCCAATACGACTCTGAGCATGCGCATACACACAAATGGCGAGAGTCCGAAGCTATCGCTTCAAAACTTTCAACATATATGACAGTTCATCAATCTAATTGATAATTTTGATTTCGGTAAAAATTAACTCTCTAATGTTGTGCAAGTAAATTACGAAGAAGTTAATTAATAAAAACGTCATTAATCAAGTTTTCCGTATTGGCCCAGTTACAGGTCCTCGGTCTTCTGTATTGGCCCTTGGCTTCGCCTCGGGCCAATACAGCAGACCTCGAACTTGTAACTGGACCAATACGGAAGAACTTGATTAATAACATTATATTAAAATACTCAAAATATACCAAGAATTTCATGCAGAGTTAAGCCAACATGAAAATAACTAACGATAAATAGAGGCATTCAAAGGATTGCTGATATTATTGTAACAGATGATTGAAAAAAAACATGTCAACGAATATAATTAAACAACGATGAAATAGTTTTAGATTTTTCTGTTATATAATGGTAGAAAGCTGCCATCTATACATGATCAACGATAATCTATGCAACGATGCTGTTTCAATTGTAGGGCATTCATAAATATGCATCAACAACACTTGTGCAAAAATGACTTTTCTTGAATGATTTTTATTTAAAGGAGCAGTAGCGCATTTTTTTTAAAATCTTTAAATTTAGTTGAATCACCATAAATCAATGCCACACATAAATCTATTTTAAGTCAAACATCTCGCTACTCAAGCTGATGATGTGTAGTCTAAGAAGAAAATTATTAAATTGTATGACACACTTACTCATGAAATAATTCCTTACCACTGAGCAAATTTTAAAGGCACTACAACAAATGGCATTGTGAATTGCAACTGGGCGCTTGAACCAACTCAACATATATATAAGATAAGATACTATAGGCAGGTGGCCTTTCAGTATTGAATAAAGATTGATTGATTGAAGATAAGATAACAAAAGATAATTTTTATTGACCCAAAAGTGAAATTCATTTTGTATGATTACAATTCTTTCGCAATATGATGGTAACTTATAAATACAAGCTGATTTCGATGAAAATTCAAACGTTTATCATGATATATAGAAAGTTTGTGTTTTTTGGACAAATACCATATTTAACCCATATCGTAAATATTTTCACTTTAGGATAAGCCACTTATTATGATATAAACTTTCTGAATCACCGATGACAAACAATGTATTTTGTCAAAAATTACAAATTCCCCTAAGTATTTACTTTACTGGTGCAATATTATCATTCGATCTATGTCTCGGGTCTTGTAAAGACCATACAGATCAATATTTGTCCTGCTCAAAGTATTCTGCTGAATTTGATTATTGTAATGATTGTTTGTTCCCTTTCTACTTTTTAGGAAGAAAATATTTGATTAAACACTAAATAAGTTGTATGTGATATTTTCACTTTGAACCAACTGTTTTAGTGGCATTCTAGTAGTTGGTAGTATAAGAAAGACAAAGGGAATCTTTTTGGATGAGCAACTTGTTTATTTTCAGAGAAGCGGCAGTCCTTATACCGTTTTCATCCTTGAATATATTGAATGTTAGAATATTGAACGGTTAGAAGAATATTGTTTATGTTAATTTGAGGTATAAATCAATAATATGATATTTTTAACTGTATGCTTACATCAAATGTTGAATATAAATCTATTTAAAAAAATTATAATGTTAATTCAATTGTTTAAATCAATAATATATTATTTTTAACATGTCATGATTCATTTATTGCTAAGAACTGTATGATTATTTCATATGTTGAATATAAATCTATTTTAATCATTCTATGGTTACATAAATTACATATATGTTTATTTTGCTCTTTTTCGTGGTGTTTTTTTGTTGAAAAATCTAAAAAAAAATTATTTGTTTTTGTGGCTTTCAAAGCAATATTTTTCATTTTTTGCAGGTATTTAACATTGAATTTTTGGCCAATATGTATATTAGATGATCACTATTTTTGTGTTTGAGAATTAGAAAATACATGCATGTAAAAATCAAAGATTTAAACATGCTCCGTTTGTCATTTCATCATTCATTTGAAAATCTTTGATCATTACCTAAAGTTTTGTTTAAAGTCAATTATGTGTATTTCGATGTTGATATCATTTTCACATGTCATCTTGCATTCCATATAGGCTACTGTAGAACATGTTTTAAAAACTAACATAAAATTTTGAACATGTTTCAAAACCTTGTCAACCGAATAATAACCTTGATGTATCAATTGGTTTAATTATTTGGATAAAAAAATACAATCAAAACAATCTAGAATTTTTTTCTGTTATGCACGTCAAAAACAAGCATACAAAGAAATTTAAGGTTTGTTACGAGCTCTTTGAAAATTGCATTCCCAAAACAGAAAACAATTATTTATCTTCTGTACACTCATTACATTTTCAATCCTTGTCTAAATGTTGTGTGCAATATTTGTACTGTGTTTCCTCTTACAAATAACCACGAAAATCTGTCAGTCTGTGTCGAAATTTATAAAACTAAGTGCCAAATTTTCAATTAACAACAGATATTATAGATAATATTTTATAGATATTTATATTTTCAATATTATGATCTTTAATTTTTAATTATGTTCAGAAATTTTTCCAAAACATAATAATTTTATTTTGTTTCTAAAGTGATAAAGACCTCCTTCTTTTATAGTGAAGATATTGCATTTTGAAAGTTATTGATTTCGATAATTTATTCTACAAATGATAACAAATTTATAATCAAAAGTCTTGTCAGGGATTTCCAATCAATTGTCGTTCAGTTAAAAATGTAGAAATTCATTTTTTAAATTTACAATTTGTCTTCCATACATTTGCTATATCTTGCCAGCTTTTATTTGGCAAAATCATGTTATTTTTTAGCTTCCTAACAAAATTGTTTGTTAACAAAATCAAAATATGAAAATTTCTTCCATGTATCTGCGATGATTGTAAATTATCTCCTTTTCCGACCCAGAATGGCTAAGAAACCAATCAGAAACAATTATTGCAAGGACTCTTATATTTGCTTTATAAGATAATTGATTCTTATATTTACTTATATCATTGATTCTACCTCTTTTCTGTTCAACAGATGTATGATTTCCTGTGACATGTTTTAAATAATGTAAAAAAGTTCAAATGTATATATTGCAAAATTATTTCTTGAAATCCATTAATCTGATTATGTTTTATGCTATTATGTATATTATGATGTGTTTATAAAAAGAATTTAAGTACATGTTATGTGTATTTTTACTTTTTCACCCATGACAAACAGCTATAGAAGATTAAAAAGTTGTTTTTATTAAATATTGGTGATCCTGTCTGTTTTAATAATGGTTATTATAAAGGTTTATGACCTTAAGAATGGTAAAATGGCTCTTATTTTTCAAAATTAATGTCTTAAAACTTGTTTGGTGAGGTAATCAAACTATAAATAATTACAAATACATTTGATTTCTTAATGAAACTTTGTAAAAGGAAAACATTTCCTTATACCAAAAGTGCCTGATACTGTATTTACTAAGACTTTCTTGTCTATGAAAAATATTTGTTCAATAAAATTTGACTGTAAATGACTGTAAATAATTCTTGTCTCATTTTAATGTGAAATTATTTGACATTATTAATAATCTACCGGTATTTTTTCATATGAATATTCACAAAGTTAGTTTAAACTTTTTCTAACTCATATGAATACAGACTAAAAAATTCAGAGCTAAAAGAGTTCTTAAATGATAATGGCAATTATTTTCATCTGTAAAACGATAAAACATCTTCACCCTTTTGGACTGACTGTTCTGCAGAGGTTAAGTGACCGGTTGACTGCCTGAATGGGAAATGATAATATACCATAATTTCTCTATTAGGCCAAAAAAACAAAAAAATAGAGCCATTGGCTCTGTAGCTCATCAGGCATCATATCAAGTTTGCTTTATACAGGCAAGATGAGCTAAAAATGAAACTGATGTTACCTATTGCAAGAAAACCTATAAAAATATTACAAAACAAATGTATTATTATTCAACACTTTTTAGATCGCCAAAATCAGACACTGAAAGAAGTCAACACTAAAATATCCAAGGAGAAATAAATTTGCCATAGACTGTCATCTAATGGAGAAAAATAGGTTTTTAAGATTGTGACCCCTGTGACCCTATTTGGGGTCATGGGGTCACAAAAACCTACAGTTTAGAATCCCAATTGGCCAAGGAGTCTACATGCAGTCTTTCAGCTCAATAGACCTTTAGGAGCTAAAGATGATGAAAATAGGTTTTTAAGGTTGTGACCCCTGTGACCCTATTTGGGGTCATGGGGTCACGAAATCTACAATTTAGAATCCCCATTGGCCAAGGAGTCTGCACATATTATTTCAGCTCTCTAGACCTTTTAGAACTGGAGAAGAAGATGAAAATAGGTTTTTAAGGTTGTGACCCCTGTGACCCTATTTGGGGTCACAGGTTCACCAAAGTTACAAATTAGAATCCCCATTGTCCAAGGAGTCTGCACATATCACTATCAACTCTCTAGTCCTTTTAGAACTGGAGAAGAAGATGAAATAGGTTTTTAAGGTTGTGACCCTATTTGGGGTCATGGAGTCACGAAATCTATAATTTAGAATCCCCATTGGCCAAGGAGTCTGCACATATCGTTTTTAACTCTCTAGTCCTTTTAGAACTGGAGAAGAAGATGAAAATAGGTTTTTAAGGTTGTGACCCCTGTGACCCTATTTGGGGTCACAGGGTCACCAAAGTTACAAATTAGAATCCCTATTGTCCAAGGAGTCTGCACATATAATTTTTAACTCTCTACTCCTTTTGGAACTGGAGAAGAAGATGAAAATAGGTATTTAAGGTTGTGACCCCTGTGACTCTATTTGGGGTCACAGGGTCACCAAAGTTACAAATTGGAATCCCCATTGGCCAAGGAGTCTGCACATATAATTTTTAACTCTCTAGTCCTTCTGGAACTGGAGAAGAAGATGAAAATAGGTTTTTAAAGTTGTGACCCCTGTGACCCTATTTGGGGTCACAGGGTCACCAAAGTTACAAATTAGAATCTCCATTGTCCAAGGAGTCTGCACATATAATTTTTAACTCTCTACTCCTTTTGGAACTGGAGAAGAAGATGAAAATAGGTATTTAAGGTTGTGACCCCTGTGACCCTATTTGGGGTCACAGGGTCACCAAAGTTACAAATTGGAATCCCCATTGGCCAAGGAGTCTGCACATATCATTTTTAACTCTCTAGTCCTTTTGGAACTGGAGAAGAAGATGAAAATAGGTATTTAAGGTTGTGACCCCTGTGACCCTATTTGGGGTCACAGGGTCACCAAAGTTACAAATTGGAATCCCCATTGGCCAAGGAGTCTGCACATATCATTTTTAACTCTCTAGTCCTTCTGGAACTGGAGAAGAAGATGAAAATAGGTTTTTAAAGTTGTGACCCCTGTGACCCTATTTGGGATCACAGGGTCACCAAAGTTACAAATTAGAATCTCCATATGCTAAGGTACTTGTACACAAAATTTCAGCTCTCTAATGTGTATGGTTCATGAGGAGAAGTCGAACGTGTCAAAAGTTTACGGACGGACGGACGACGGACGACGGACGGACGCCTGACGACGGGCCATGCCATAAGCCCATCTGGACTTTCAGTCCTGATGAGCTAAAAATTGGACCGTTTTTGGTCAAAATTTCAAAAATTATTCAGAACATTGAGCTGAAACCCCTAAAAGGCACAACAGCACCATATAGGCTACTTCCATACCAAATTTGTAGTTTCTAAGTGGTATATTATTTTAGTAATGCTCCTGAAACGAGACAAAGTCCAAAAATCGGACCGTTTTTGGTCAAAATTTCAAAAATTATTTGGACCATTGAGCTGAAACCCCTAAAAGGCACCACAGCACCATATAGGCTACTTCCATACCAAATTTGAAGTTTCTAAGTGGTACAGTTTTTGAGTTATGCTCCGGAAACGAGACAAAGTCCAAAAATCAGACAGTTTTTGGTCAAAATTTCAAAAATTATTTGGACCATTGAGCTGAAACCCCTAAAAGGCACCACAGCACCATATAGGCTACTTCCATACCAAATTTGAAGTTTCTAAGTGGTACAGTTTTTGAGTTATGCTCCGGAAACGAGACAAAGTCCAAAAATCTGACCGTTTTTTGTCAAAATTTCAAAAATTAATTGGACCATTGAGCTGAAACCCCTAAAAGGCACCACAGCACCATATAGGCTACTTCCATACCAAATTTGAAGTTTCTAAGTGGTATAGTTTTTGAGTAATGCTCCGGAAACGATTTCGGACGGACGCACGCACGCACGCACGGACGCACGGACGGACACGCGGAGCGCTATATACCCCCGACTACGTCGTAGCGGGGGTATAACCAGTGGTTCAGGAGAAAAAGAGAAAAATAGGTTTTTAGGTCATAACCCCGGTGACCCCTTAGGTGGGGCCATTGGGTCAAATAATCTACAATTTAGAATCTTCATTGGCCAAAGAGTCTGCACATTACATTTCAACTCTCTTAACCTTATGGAACTTGAGAAGGAGACGAAAATAGGTTTTTAAAGATTGTGACCCCTGTGACCCTATTTGGAGGTCACAGGGTCACCAAAGTTACAAATTAGAATCCCCATTGTCCAAGGAGTCTGCACATATCATTTTCAACTCTCTAGTCCTTTTAGAACTGGAGAAGAAGATGAAAATAGGTTTTTAAGGTTGTGACCCCTGTGACCCTATTTGGCGTCACAGGGTCACCAAAGTTACAAATTGGAATCCCCATTGTCCAAGGAGTCTGCACATATCATTTTCAACTCTCTACTCCTTTTGGAACTGGAGAAGAAGATGAGAATT
Source organism: Steromphala cineraria (assembly GCA_916613615.1). Taxonomy (NCBI): domain Eukaryota; kingdom Metazoa; phylum Mollusca; class Gastropoda; order Trochida; family Trochidae; genus Steromphala; species Steromphala cineraria. The sequence continues at coordinate 20,356,575 of OU744737.1, forward strand.
GTTTTTTAAGGTTGTGACCCCTGTGACCCTTTTTGGGGTCACAGGGTCACCAAAGTTTTACAAATTAGAATCCCCATTGTCCAAGGAGTCTGCACATATAGTTTTTAACTCTCTAGTCCTTTTGGAACTGGAGAAGAAGATGAGAATTGGTTTTTAAGGTTGTGATCCCTGTGACCCTATTTGAGTCATGAGGGTCACGAAATCTACAAATTAGAATCACCATTGTCCAAGGAGTCTGCACATATAGTTTTTAACTCTCTAGTCCTTTTGGAACTGGAGAAGAAGATGAGAATTGGTTTTTAAGGTTGTGACCCCTGTGACCCTTTTTGGGGTCACAGGGTCACCAAAGTTACAAATTAGAATCCCCATTGTCCAAGGAGTCTGCACATATAGTTTTTAACTCTCTAGTCCTTTTGGAACTGGAGAAGAAGATGAGAATTGGTTTTTAAGGTTGTGACCCCTGTGACCCTATTTGAGTCATGAGGGTCACCAAAGTTACAAATTAGAATCCCCATTGTCCAAGGAGTCTGCACATATCATTTTCAACTCTCTATTCCTTTTAGAACTGGAGAAGAAGATGAAAATAGGTTTTTAAGGTTGTGACCCCTGTGACCCTATTTGGCGTCACAGGGTCACCAAAGTTACAAATTAGAATCACCATTGTCCAAAGAGTCTGCGCATATAAATTTTAACTCTCTAGTCCTTTTGGAACTGGAGAAGAAGATGAGAATTGGTTTTTAAGGTTGTGACCCCTGTGACCCTATTTGAGTCATGAGGGTCACCAAAGTTACAAATTAGAATCCCCATTGTCCAAGGAGTCTGCACATATCATTTTCAACTCTCTAGTCCTTTTAGAACTGGAGAAGAAGATGAAAATAGGTTTTTAAGGTTGTGACCCCTGTGACCCTATTTGGCGTCACAGGGTCACCAAAGTTACAAATTGGAATCCCCATTGTCCAAGGAGTCTGCACATATAATTTTTAACTCTCTAGTCCTTTTGGAACTGGAGAAGAAGATGAGAATTGGTTTTTAAGGTTGTGACCCCTGTGACCCTATTTGAGTCATGAGGGTCACCAAAGTTACAAATTAGAATCCCCATTGTCCAAGGAGTCTGCACATATCATTTTCAACTCTCTAGTCCTTTTAGAACTGGAGAAGAAGATGAAAATAGGTTTTTAAGGTTGTGACCCCTGTGACCCTATTTTGGGTCACAGGGTCACCAAGGTTACAAATTAGAATTTCCATATGCTAAGGTACCTGTACACAAAATATCAGCTCTCTAGTGTGTATGGTTCATGAGGAGAAGGCGAAAGTGTCAAAAGTTTACGGACGGACGGACGGACGGACGACGGACGGACGCCGGACGACGGGCCATGCCATAAGCCCATCTGGACTTTCAGTCCTGATGAGCTAAAAATAGAGGATATCTTTTGTTTTGAGTGTGATATCACTTATCTCTCATCAAGTGACGGGGTAGAGCCAGTGCGCCACGAGTGAAAATATAGGCTTTACCCCGTCACTAGATGAGAGATAAGTGATATCACACTCAAAACAAAAGATATTCTGTTTATTATATGCCTCCGTGGTCGAAAATTTGGTAATTTATGTCAAAAAGGCTTTGACTCGAGAGTTTTCTGGCGACGTCATGCCATTGTTGGGCGTAACTTAGCGACGGCGATGACGTCGCGTTGATTGTAGAAGTGACGTCAAACCATTGTACACATGACGTCATCCCCTCTGTGATATTTTCACTGACTTGAAAAAGAGATATCACACTCAGTGGCGAGAACACTTTTCTAGAACTGAGAAAACTCAGTCTCTCACCCCTTAGCATATAGTAAAAAAGTTTCTGGTATAGAGAAAAACGGTAAGTGTTTTGATTTTGTTATCATGAAAACTGCTGATATTCTCTTGTAACACTTCAGCTTGAATCTATATCTATGATAACCATAAAATTTGTATAATGATGGTATGCGACATGCTATTATTTTATATCTGATATATAAGAATAAGAATATATATATATGATTTTGGCAACAATTTGGGGTGCTGAGAAAAGAGTCGCCTTATAGATTAAAATCTACGGCAACTTCTTATTTTCAAATTATGAACCAATTTCAAACATCGAATCCTTACACAGAGTTAAAGAGACACAGAGTATGTTGATAGGATCACATATGTCAAATTTTGAAATCAATTACATCGGGAACCACTAACTGTTACTGAAAATAACAAGTTAAAGGTCAATCAGTACATAAGAGCGAAAATACGGCCATTCAAAGTCGAGATTTTGATTGAAAACCGGACAATGTGGCTCGAGTGGCGCTCGAAAATTCGCCAAACATAATTTTGAAACCTTGTCATAAGCTGACGGGAAGATATATTCAATTCGATATTGTTTATTAGGTATTGTAACTAATAGGTAGATTTATTGGATGCATAATTTCGAATATTAAACGTATTTAAGATGTTTTCTTGATTTTTCCATAAAATCAAGCATTTTAGAGATATTATGCATAAATGGATATATTTGCAAGTCAAGTGATGAGATATGAACTTCAATCAGCATATTAGATATTTTGTAGCTTATCAAAACAAATACAATTTTAAGAAAGATACTCTGTGTCACTTTAATCACTTCACCTTTGCAGAGCAGGGGTGATATTGTTTGGTTAATGTTATATGCATACTTAATGTTTATCTTAATTCATTGTAAAAATGGTGAGTGAGTTATTGGTTTACACTGCTTGGGCAATATGTCAGCCATTAGTGGCGTAAAAATGGTAAAATCTAATTAAAATTGAAAAAAAAAGAAGATATATTTTCTACTTTCATAGTAAAAGTGATTGTATCAAATTTCAGTTGACCGTTTTAAGAACTTGTAAAGTAAATATCAATTGGTTGCATTGATTTTGAATGAAAAATAAACAGCTTTTAAAATAATAAGTCTGTTATTTTATTTGTAAATGATTAGAAAATGAGTTCCCATATCCTGTTTGCCTTTAGGGCACGACAGCTCCTGCAGTGTGCCTTAATGAGGGAAAAAGGAATGTCATAAAAACATAAATGTGGTCTTTAAAAATATCTATGCATTTTCCATGAATAGTCTGAGCACAAACATCATTATTAAGATGATGAAGATGCTTTCATGAGAAATATTGTCTTTGTCACACATAAGCAAAACGATTTTGTTAAGAGAAGAAATCGTTTTGTAACTCCTGGGTTGTTCAGAGAAGTTCAGGGTTCAGCGAGGGTTCATCTAACTTGAACCCGAAGTCGAGGTCGGTAACTATTTCACACACTAGCTCAAAGCTAAATCAATCCAAATTCAACATGACATCAGTTTTTATATTGTGGATAAGTTGGGTAAAGCATAATTGTCTTAGATATGGTGAGAAGATAAAACATTGACTCTAATTGGAGGAACAATGTCTATTTCAAGTAGCTGACATTGGCATGAGCCTGTCATGCTGCACATGCAATACATGCGGAACCGTACAACCTACAACAATAGATTGTATACCCACATTGATATGAGAACAGCTTACAAAAACTTTAACATGCACACATTTGGTAGCAATGTTTTTTTCATTATAATTGATAAAATAGTGACAATAATTCACGGTTATGTTTCTTCTCAGGAAAAATGTGAAACTTAATCATGTGGTCATGGAAAACTTGCTTTATTTTCAACTGGCTTCCGTGGTCTAATGGTTAAGTCACTGGACTTGAACTCAACAGGTCACAGGTTCGAACCCATGTTGGAAGTGCAAAATTTGTAAATGTATTGTATTTGAATATTGCAATTTTAATGATTGTATTTAATTTGCAAAGCAAACTTTGAACTTAGACAAATATCCGAAATACAAAAAATAATTGTTTCACATCAGGTGTTCATGGCAATAAAACAAAGGAGCTAGTGTGTAAGATGGGCTAACTACCTACTCTAAATCACACAAGCAAGTCCCGCTGCAAATGGCTGAAATATTGCCCATGCGGCGTTAATCATTAACTCACTCACTCAAGATTGGCTTGCCATCTACTTTAAATCACACAAGCTAGATCGGCTTGCTGCCAATGTCTTTAATTAATTTAACCAATCTCATCTGAATTTGGCAATTTACTTGAAGTCAGGAAGCTATTAAGAACACTGGCTTTTAGTAGTGTCTTCCAAAAAATTCAAACAACATGTAAAAATGCCCTTTCAATCAATTTGTCAAAACAAATTGGAAAAAATAAACATTTTTTTTCAAACTATTTATTTACAATATGGACGGAATGTGTTACAATTGAAATAACTCATAAATAAACAACATTTGCCTATACATATTTCAGATCTGAAATATTTACAACTTACCATTTGTAGTTAAATTTCTTACTTTTACATACAACTGAGTCAAATATTTAATTTTAAAAACATTCAAACCTTCAAAAGATGTCAAGAGGTTTCAATATTTATTTTCAAAATGGATATAAAAGAACTGACAAATGAAGAATGAAGATAAATTTTATGGATGATGATCAACTTCTTCGTTTCAATTTTCAATTGCTTTAAACAGCTAAGTTATCACAATATATATTTTTACTCATAATTCTATTTAGATGCTGGTCACTAGGTCTTAGTAATTCCACTGCCTTCACTTTAAAACCCAAGGGATTTATCACAATAGAACTTGGTTATTGAAAAATCCATAACATTAATTGTCAAATTATCCAGTCCAAGTAAACCTAGCCTCAATATTATCCGTTTCACTCCTATACTGAGTCTAAAAAGGCCTAGTGGAGAGTCGCGTCAGCCCACGTATCAATTGACCAATCAGAACTCAGCTTACCAAGCCACAACAGTGTGCCTTCGCACATATATTGTTGGAAGGTCATAGGTCGCAGAAAGGTCAGCTGACACGACCCTCAACCAGACCTTTTTAAGACTCAGTATAGGAGTGTAACAAATATTATTGAGGCTAGGTTTACTTAGACTGCAAATTATCTACCATTGATGCTATGTCACTTTGATCTTACAAGCCAAACCGCATCTTATCATCTGTTAATGATATACACCATTTTGAACACATGAATTGGAATTTTATCCATCCAGATGGCTATTTTGCAATCAAAATAAATTTGTCCATAACAAGGCCCTTACAATTCACACTACCCAGCCAACAATTTTCCAATAAACATCCTTCATCGCTCTTGGCAGGATATAGAGAATCTTACCCATGTGATATTTCTGTTTTCAAGTTATCAACACAAATATCTGTCATTCATATCATGGATGAGAGTAATAATGAGTAATTAATGTTCCTCATTAAAAATCCCAGGGGTGATAAAGAGAAGCTGTTTAGGTCGGCCATACACAAAAATAACCTAATTTCCTAAAAGAATGATTTCAAGTTATCCTTATGATAAAAGCTCTAAGTGACATAGGGGAGCATTATAGTGTATGTCAATACATCAGATTTCATAAATGGTGTCATCTTATCGAAAAGTACTGATTGTTTCTGAAAAAGATTTTTCAACGTTGCTATTCTCCCTTCCCCAATGTTAAAGCCCCTTAAACTCATTGAAGGTGTCATGAACCCCGGACCCCACTACCCCGCCACCCCCGTGAGCCTGTTTGTTCTGCGTCGTCTTGTCCTTCAACTTGGCCTGTAGCAACACGTGTTCCACGACCCCGGTCCGGATATCCATCTGCGTATTCTCCTTCTTCAGTTGTTGGATTGCTTGCTTTACTTTCACTAAGGGAGCTGTAGGGAAAAGATAAATAACATAAGACCAAGTCAGCAATACTCCCACATGATTGGTAATACAGAACAAGAGCAATAACTATAAAACTAAACTGTGCACATCTTATTTTTCAACCCTATCAAGGTTTTGATACCCTGTATCTTTTCTTTCTTAAATAGTTTCTGAGAAAAATTTCCCCCTTAAAGATATGCATGAGCAGAATCCAAAAGCATGAAACAAGGGCCATAACTCTGTAAAACATAATGTCAGTGATTGAAACTTCAGCAAGAATATCGACGCCCTCAAGCCTTCAAGCAAATTTAGCTTTGTCTATCGGAAATGGTATCGACGTAAAGCAATGTCAACATTTGATTTTGAAAAATGGATATAAGCAATTCTGGTCTCAAACTCCGTAAATCATTTGTAATACTGTAAATTAAGTAATAGGCACCGCTTTGCCTCTGTGACTGTGCTGAATTAGACTGATGTTGATTGAATATCAAGAAAAAGATTGTTTTTCCTTATATTCAAAGAGGGAAAGTTATCTAAGACTATTTTTCATATGATAAAACAATTATGTACATCACATTGGTCGACCTTGGACATGTGATATTCACAAAATCAGTACGTCACATGAAGTCAGTAATTGTTTATTATATTTTAGAGAGTTACCAACATGATCTACTAAAAAGATAGAATCGATAGATGTATTGATGTGACGACAACCCACCTCCATCTGTCATACTGTTGCCTCGCTCGTCCATTTCCTGTTTGACTTTCTCCAACTCCTCCGTTACCTGCAACAAAAAATTATCATATGAAAAAATTCAGAATGTGTAAAAAAGTGAGATAAAACCTTCCCTCCTAGGGCTAAGGCAAAAGCAAAAACTTTAAATATCTTCAGGTCCTTACAGTCTCACAGTATTTTACATGATAAACTCTTCAGTGTTCTTTATTCTCATCTTACTTGCAGTAACACATTCTAAGGCAAATCTTCAACACCATCACTCTAAACTGACCAGTGTATTGATAACTCACTAATATGGGAATTATTAATATTACTATTACTGATTGATAATAATTATAATTAATATGCAGACATGTTTAGAGTTTGTTTCACAGTTTTTCATATGTGTGGGTTCTTATTGACAAGCAGAATTTGGATGTGTATTTCAAACACTAGCTATAAGCATAAACTCTTTTATTGATATTTCGACCACCTTAGCCTCAATATACCTTGGCAACTAAAAATTATACGGAGCCAGTAGTGCAGAACTAGTCAATTTTCAGACAATTTGTTCATTTAAATGAGTTTAGCTATCTGGAATGAGTGTTAAGTGAGGCACTTTTAGTTAATAATTTGATAAGACTAATTTCAACCCCTGCATAAAGTGTAAACCTGACCTCAGCCACAGCCCGAAATTTTCTGTGATTTTACTGAGTGCAATGTGGATGAAGTGCCTTGCCCAAGGACACAACACAGCATATGACCAAGGTCACAAATTGTTGGTGTCTCCACCGGGATTCGAACCCGTAAGAGGTAAGCATGCTAACCACTACATCACTTTGCTCCACAAATAAACAGTAAAACTAACCTCAGCCAATGCCCGAGATCGTTCCGTGACTCCGCCGCTAGCCTGTCGATACCGCTCCTTCGTCTCTGCTAGCTGATCCTGACAGGCTCGGAACTCGTGGAGCGAGTGCTCTAGCTGATTGTTGATGTACTTCTCTCGACTTGAGATCTTCTCTAGCGTACGGCTTATCTCATCATGGAGTTTGTCAAGATACGTTTTCGTCTCTGTCAGTGAAGTTTGGATTCCGTCTCTGTGTTGGTGCATCTGCTCCAAGTGGATTCGCCAGTCCTAAAGGTTGAGAGAAAAATGATTTACTTGACATCAAGGTTCGAAATTAGCTCTAGTCACATAGCCCAAGTGGATTCGCCAGTCCTGAAGGTTTAGTGAAGAAATGATTATCTTCAAAACTAGATTAGCGTTTGCGGGATACCGCAAAAGCAGAGCAGCCCCGGAACTTGGGGTTTCGCCTTACCCTGTTCCGCCTTTTACAGGCCTCACCAAATTGGGAATTTTCTCGTGACCTTGACCTTTGACACTCAAGGTCACACAATCAATGAACACATTTCATTGAGTATAAAATTATTGTAATGAAATAAAGTGTTAAAAATTAAATTAATCCATTTTCTCCATATATGTTGACCTTGCTGTGACCTTGACCTTCGACAGTTCGTACCCAAAACTTTTTGAAAATGTTGTACTTCTCAAGAGATAATATATACAAAATCTAAACTTCATAGCACAAAAACTGTTCAAGTTATTGTGTTTACAAGGTATTGCAATAACTCATATCTCATGACCTTGACCTTTGACCTTCAAGGTCACACAATAATAGAACACTTTTTATTGAGTATAACAATCATGTATTGATTAAAAGTGATCATAGTTAAAATAAAGCATTTTCGCTAAACCATGCTTAAGTCATGACCTTGCTGTGACCTTGACCTTTGACGGATTGTAGCCGAAACCTTTTCAAAATTTTTTACTTTTGCAAGGATGATATATACCAAGTTAGAGCTTCATAGCACAAAAAATTTTCAAGTTATCGCGTTTACAAGGAATTTTTTAGTGATTTTATAACTCGTGACCTTGACCTTTGAACTTGAAAGTGAACATGTCATAATGATTCCCTGGAAGTGTTAACATTAAGACATGTTGATGAGTTCTGAAAAGCTAAATGGGATAAAGTTATACCCAAATTTAGTGCATTTTGTAATAACTCATATCTCATGACCTTGACCTTTGACCTTCAAGGTCACACGATCATTGAACACTTTTTATTGAGTATAACAATCATGTATTGATTAAAAGTGTTCATAGTTAAAATAAAGCATTTTTCGCTAAAACATGCTTACGTCATGACCTTGCTGTGACCTTGACCTTTGACGGATTGTAGCCAAAACCTTTTCAAAATTTTTTACTTTTCCAAGGATGATATATACCAAGTTAGAGCTTCATAGCACAAAAACTTTTCAAGTTATCGCGTTTACAAGGAATTCTTAGAGTGAATACATATCTCGTGACCTTGACCTTTGACCTTGAAAGTGAACGTGTCAAAATCGTTCCCCCAAGGTATGAGTAATAAGGTATGAATAAGAGTTCTGGAAAGCTTAGTGGAAAAAAGTTATAGCTAGTAGTACGAGTGCGGCGGCGGCGATGGAAACTTCACAAAAACTGATAGCAGCCCCGTCCTTAGACGGGGCTGCTAATTAGCACTTGTTGGTAGCCCATGATTAGCAGCAAATTTTGCTGGGCGAGTAAAACATATTTATTGGTAGTCAGAATAGATATTGGAGTTATGATGATCATTTCAATGTCTTGGGCTAGTTGGAATGGGTTTGGGCTATCAGTTTTACAAATCCAGTAGTCTGAATGGCTGGAAGTGTGATAAGACTAATATGGGCCACTGGACACGTGTATGATATGTGCAGGTTTGGATTCTGTCACTTGTGACTCATCTGTATGGTGTTGTCTGAAAGTTGCCTTCACTGAACTAAGAAAGATAGGAAAATGCTTACCTTATTGTCGGTCCTGATGGTAACTTTTAGCTGAGGCAGAACTCTCTCCACTTCCAGTCTCCAATCAGCTGCGTCTGTCGTAGACTCCATTATCTCCTCGGGTTTGGAGCTCTCCTGCATCTGAGGAGAAAAAGTCACCTTGTGATTACGGTCTTTACGTTTTTATCATTTCAAAAGGCAAAAAGTTCCATTTTCAGAAAGTAAATACAGGTTAAGATAAGATAAGATAATGGCTTTATTATCCCAAAGGGAAATTTGTTTTACATCTTATACAGTGTTCCAGTAAATAAACAATAAACAATAACAAATATGAAAACAGATATATACACTATTCACATCACATATCATCACTATAACTTGTATATGGCAATTGAGAAAATAATCTATAAACATAGATTTCCATTACACAGTGTTTTACTTCAAACAGGGATGCCATATGAGAAGTGAGAATAAGTCTTTAGATATAGCTATGAGCTCCGTGCATTCTCCTGCAAGCGCTACATGGATGTTTGCTAAAGCAGGACAATTTGTTAGATGGTGTGTAAAAAAATCCCAGCATGGCAGAACTTTTTTATAGCAATGGTTCTTTAAAATTAAAAAAATTTCTTTATGCCTTTGACTTTAATATTTGGTTTCATTTTGCGTTATAAAGGTCACCGATCCAGTAGTAAAGTGTTGCTGAACCTCACATGAAAGTGTAGTAAGACAGTAACAGTAAGACCTACCTTCTTCTGATTGAGATTCTTCAGTCCCTCCAGATCCATCATTGGTTCATCGTCTTCAAAATCATCCTCGTCTTCTGCCGCCTGTAATATGACACGATTACATTCATCATTGAAACCTACAAGTTGCCATTATAAAGCATAAAATACCAGTCACCAAGCCCAAAATAGACTAACATTTAGTCTCAGAAGTATTTTTTCAATATTGACAATATTTTAAACAAATCATGTATTATAACAAATTCTACCATAAATGTGCAAAATACTCGTTTCTGATTGGCTGCTGTGAAAATTCAGAGGGCGTATAATTTGGTTATACGGTGCTCTGTTTACTTCGTCTAATGCGCAAGAATTCATTTGTTGCCTAGCAACATGTAGTTCTGAAATATTGCTGTTGTGTCGAAACTTTCACAAAATATGCAATTATTGCGTTGTATGTACATTATTTATAGAATTTATTATTATAGAATTTATTCAAACTTTCTACAAGCTTAATGCTTGCGGTCTGTCAAAACCGGTAAAATACACGACACTAAAAACAGTTCAGATTTCCCGTTCGCACGGTCCATCATTCTGTAGCGTTAGACCAAAACAGGCTCGACAAAGTTTAAGCGGCCAGAATTTCATACGAATATGAATCGAAATGCGGTATACACTTACGCGTTCAACTTTAAATTAAATTTAGAGCTATAATAATTCCGTTATATGCCGCTGATTTCCAAACACAGTATGTTTATCTCCTAAATGGAGCCCAGAAGAAGCTTTAACTTCAGACTAAAGCTGAGCCATCTACACTTGCTATACTTTTCAAGACTTGGTTGGTCATCAATCAAATATTTTTGCTTTAGGGTCTGGATGACAGACTAAGCCCAAAGCTGCTTCTATTATGGTCAAATTGATTGGTGAAAATGATTGTCATCGACAGTCTGTAATACCAAACATTTATTATTCAATGTTATTGTCAGATAGAATCCATTAAAGAGACCATACTTCACTCAACTTGAATCTGAAATCTACACTCCATGCTGACTGATTTAAATGAAACATTACAAACCCCAAATATCGGGTCCTCCACTTTGTTGAGTGTTAGCTCGGCGTCTTCATCCTCTATCACGTTCTCTTCATCCATTTCTTCCTCAGGGTAGCTCGGCCTGATAAAATAGTTCATTCCTTTATTCAATATTATTATATGCTAAGTGTTGAAGACTGAGTTTTATTACTCGCCCGTTAAAGATATCACTGTTTAATAAAATCTACAAAGTTATTACACACTGTTTAATAAAATTGTGTGCTGACTAAATGACGTGACATCATGATGACTTCATAATTGTTAGCGCGGCAGTAGCGAAGGTCGTATCAGCAAATTTCTTAAATATCTGCCTATGTAATTCAGCGATTAATGAATAAAATACTAAACTGGGTCCCGTTCAATAGCATTTTTATGCAATTCGTGAATGGTATCGGTATTTAACTCACCTTTGCTCGTTAAATACCAAACCACTTGCTCGTTTCATTATTTTCAAATTTTATTCAACGAGACATCATTTAGTATTCTCTTTTTCTCAGTTCTAAAAAATAGAGCCATGAGCTCTGTAGCTCATCAGACTTTTTATGGAAATACGTTTGGGGTCATGGGGTCACCAAACCTAAAATTTAGAATCCTCATTGGCCAAGGAGTCGACATTCAACTTTTCAGCTCTCTAGACCTTTTGGAACTGAAGAAGAAGATGAAAATAGGACACAACACAGAATGAGACCCAGGTCAAAATTATTTGGTTATCTATCGTAAATATTGAATCTTGTACCTACCGTGACCATTTGAAGTGACTATTTTTCAGGGCTTCGTCAGCGAGTCTATCCAACACGTAGATGGCGTGTTCTCCGCAGCCTTGCTTCAACTTGGATGGAGGGAAGTCTATCGTGTGACCCTTGAAATAAACAGTAAACAACAGATGAAGATGTGTTCATGAATGCTTTTCATTATCAGTCTCATAAATCATAGGAACTGATTGTTAAGTTGTATTTTGCAAATGACATGTTATGTATGTCCAATGGACCAGTGGACTCTTTGACAGAAATAAACTATCTACCGTAAATTCTTGAATAATCGCCCAGCGATTATCAATTTCAAACACTGATTTGACCTGGGCGATAAATCAAATAAAATATAAATGCAAGGATTGGTAAATGGTCAGGGCCACAGTCATTTTGCACATTGGATAAAAAAATGGCCCATTAATTTTTTCAACTTTTCTATTAATAGGCAATGGCCAATTCAAAAATTACTAATAAGCCTGAACATGGTTCATTGTCAATTATGTCTTTCCCAAACCCTGCATAAGTAATTGATTATTCCCTAAAACTGCCTTTCTAAAATCTTAACAGCTCTCTAGATAAATTTACAAGAAATGGAATTCTCTTAAAAAATCAATAGGCAATGCAACTCACATATTTTCTCACTTCCTCTAGAATACTGGATATAGTTGAGTTGGGATCGTCATACTGAAAACATATAAAACTTAACAATAATAATATTCACTCACTTGTGTGGCGAGTCATAACCAGTGACATATTTTCAATATCAATTTTGCCTAACAACTATTGTTCAGTGCAAGTTCCATATTGCGTCGTAAATGTTGTCATAAATCTTCTGTCGTGACGTCACTATCATAAGGTAAGCATTCAATTTTCAGGATATCTAAATGGAATTAATATGGGATAGAATTGGTAATAAAGAAATAAGTACACTCAAAGAATGTTAGGACATTTACAAAACTTTTCAAATTTATGTTTAACTCTCACTCTCCCTCAGAGATAAAAAAATGTCACTTGTTTAATAATATCATATGACACACTTTCTCGGTAATAATCTCTATTTATGAAATAGGCAGGTACAAAGGGGGCACTTTTATGATTACTCTACAAATGAAGCAAGCAAACACTCTAAAGCGTCATGATTTCCTCAATTAAGAAACTCTTATCCTGTATTTTTGCTTCTGTTATGTATAAAACTTCTTAAAACGCTTCAAAGACATACTTCTTGTGGCTGTTCGAAATTCTTGCCTGCTGTTCTTAGAAGCCAAGCTGATAGAGAAGTAAACATGAAGAACTGTTCTCCTGGGTTTGTAGCGATTGCAAAGTAATGTCTGTGGAAGAAAAAGTAACAAAATTAAATCATGTACAAGAGTTAGAATTAGGTGAGTTATTGTTTAGCATCGCTTGGTCAGTATTGCAGCCATAAGTATTGTGTTAAATTGAGACGAGACATTTGTTAGGAATGGCATTTGCTGGCCTAATTCACTGCTGTTCCTAATGTTAAACAAGATTTCAGTGTCCTGCAGAAACTATTACCTTAAACATTCATATTGTCATTGTTCAATACTGATTAACTTAAAAAATACAGTTATTTAAAATTCAAATAAATATTTTCTCTGTACAAAACTGATATTTTTTACAAACAGTTGATACAGTCAATCAAATGTGTCATTGATAAAATATTAGACTCAAATCAATTCAAGGTGTTGCTCTTCAATGACCTGAGAAAAACACTCTACCTTGAGATAGGTTTGAGATTCATCTTGCGGGAGAAGTCCTTCTCGTAGTTGAGGAGGCGTAGTTTATCAAGCAGCTCCTCCATCACCACGAAGGGCATGTAGGCCAGACCTGGTCCCCCCTCGTCCACATCGTCTCCTCGCCGCCGGTCTTCACTCATTGTCTGAAATATACAAGTCTTAATTATTTCTATAATTGTATGCATGTGAGAATGTATTGTGTGGTATTTTTCATATTTAAGATTGTGAATGCTCTCTTGACTTAATAACAAAGACCAATTTTTGGGGTTATGAATACATTTTATTTCAAACAGATTTTGTTCATTTTTAACTGTCTGATGTGATAGATATTTCCAAAAGGGTGAATTGCTTTGTATCATGTTGTTTCAGTATTGCAATACACTGATAAAGCTATACTTCACTGCACCCATTTATAAGTATTTGTAATGTCAGATGATCATTTAAAATTATTCTTTAGTAATTCTGCACAGTAGTAATTCTTTTATGTTAGTAGCATATTGAGATTATATATCCAAGTTTTGCTAATGGTAAATCATCATATCCCAAACAACGAAGACAAGTTTTATATGCAATTTTTAGCATTTGTATCATCGAGTACTCAGTTTTCGGACGGTTGACACTCACGTAGATTCTCGCGCTATTTTTAGCGCTATTACGTCATTGATGCTTGTGAGGGTAGAGCTATGTTCCCCACTGAAGCTCTGAACTAAAATGTTCATGTTGAGAGACACAATGTCAAAAATATAATCAACAAGCTGATTTTAGTTTTAAAATGTCTGTTTTCCTTTTCTTTGTTTGACATGTAAGGTAAAGATCCAAAATATGGTAGCCAACAGCAGTCATACTGTCACCCGATAGATCGTCTGCTTCCTTACACTCCAGTAGACGTGGTCATGTGACAAAGGGGGCAAGTTTAGCCGTAATAAAAAGTTGTGACCATGTCTACATGATGTGTTTCTTAGCACTGATTAGCGTAAAATTACGAGATTTATTTTTCATGGAACATTCATACTGCTGATTGATAATAAATACAATATTTTCGGCCACAAAAAGCACTTTTCATTTGCAAATATGTTTTGGCAACGATGGGATATTGACATCAATAATTCTGATCACTCTGTCACCTCACAAGGACGTTTTGAATATCACACACCTGTGTCTAATTAAATTTAGTCACTAATGTTTCCAAAACAATTCTCCAGGAGTCTTTTCGAGTTTTCGTTACTTTTTTACCTTAGATGCAAATTGCATTATTTTCTTTGGATTGATGTTTCAAACACTCACCAGTCAAAGGAAACCTGCCGTTAGCCTGATAAAACTGATTCACTCGAGTCAAAATTTCTTTGTTCAATGAAATGGCTGAGAGTCTAAACGCAAATGACAATATTTATCCATCATTATTTAGGGAAAAAAGTAGGGATCTAGCAAAATATGGTCCAGAGTTTCAATGTATTAAAAAACATTCTTTTCCTCTGTAATCAGACGACAGTCGCTTACATAAGTTGATGACATATATATGCCTAATTGAATTTGTTCCAGACAAAATACATTGCATAAACATACTATCACTGTTATTTAAAAAACGAATCTTTGAATTCAATGTCCAATTATTAAAATGAAATACGCACAATTAAAAAAATAAATGAACTTATTTTGATGAACAAGTGGACAAGTGATATGTGGGACACAACATATTATGAAGGGAATCCCCGAGGTCACTTGGGATAGCCTTTTGCGTATCGACCAAATGAGTAAGGGTGAAACGGTTCACAACTACTGTAGTTGAACCGCGGCATTTTGCTTTCAGTTCGGTACACGGTACATTAACTTGAATTTTCGGTACATATACCGAATGCATACTTCATTCAAACAATCAAATAGGACCTTTTATACTCTACAAACGATAGTGTGTGAATGACTTCGCGATTGCCTAATATAAACGAAAGTGTTTGAATGACAGTTGTCTTGATATCGTGAGATCTCGTTCAAAGGTAATCAAAATGGCGACGGACATTATTGGTTTTGTACCGAACAGAAAATGTACCAAACCGAGGTTTCTGTACTGCAATACGTACCGAACCGAACCTCAAGCGTACCGTTTAACCCCTACAAATGAGGTGTCCGAAAACCAAGTCCGTTGGCCTAAAGCCGGGATTCCCGCACCTGTCACTGAACAATCCAATATGGCGTCATTGCAACTTGTTTATCGATAGTTTTTCTAAAAGTTTGCTAAGATGAAACTCAAATATGCAAGTTTTTGATGTTTCTTAGTGGATTTGCAGACTGATTTTATATTGACATCTACGTCATAACCTTCCAAAAACCAATCACTTGAGGTTAAATACGATCACATATTTATCAAAGTTCAAATTGACAGTTATTATTGTAAACACACTTACCAGCAGTGTTACGATTTAAAATCAGATAACTAAATGATTATAATAGTTTCTTTTGATCATTTTAGTTGTTTGTCAATGTTCATGGTCGCCTGTCAAACAATATGATTTCTCCTTTTAAAGTCAATATTATAATTGTAATACAGTCAAATCAAAATTAAGTGATATCAATACAGTATATCACTCACTGTATGGTAACAATCGAAATAGAATAATCTATTATAACGGGATTATAGTCGGAAAACTCACCAAGATTTCTTCGGTCTGCCAAATGCGAGGTTCAGGAATTTGGAATTGCGCATGACCAAACAAATATTTCCTGTTATTTTCAAAGGGACCAGTCATTATGATAATTATTAATATATTCATATAAAAGTAATATGCGATGCAAACATTCTTAAAATTATATGAATATGTGAATGATGCATTTTTTATTTTAACTTTATTTGTTTGAGGTTTGTTGATATTGTTGAAGAATAACTATTTCCAATACCTTTGAAACTACTTGTACATACTGGTCCCTTGACAGGTAACCATCAACAAACAAGATGGCGAACGATAGCAAGAAAGACCTTGATTCCTTTCTAGGAAAAGTTGATGAAATTGGTAATTTATTATCATATTTTTGTCCCGTGATTGTCATAGATGTTTATTCTGTTGATCTATATATAAATGCAGATAACTATACTTTAATTCACGATGTATTACCTTGTCAAAATGTAGTTTATAAAAATCTGAACAGCCAACAAGTGCTCCATAAGTGAAATATGAATACAAATTACAATTTTATCTGTAATATTATATATGTATATATACCTCTATATATTAATCAAGTGAAATGAAATGACTCAATATAAATATTTTATTATTGTTATATAAGAGTCGAAATAATCTTTTCATTGTAGGTTTTCTATTTATCGTGGGTTTTATCATTTTTTTATGTAGTCTTACAGTAGATTTCCATCAAATTCGTACAAAAACAAGTTTAGACTTATTTTATCCAAATATATGTCAAACTAACTCCTATCTGTTGTCTGGACGTAGCATAATGCTGCTTTCAGGGTTCGAAATTACTACAAATTAGCACTATTCTGGTAACCTTGCTATTGAGATGGGTGTAGGTGTTTCGTAGACATGGGGGATTTTTAGACAGAATTATTGTTGCGTTCGTAGACAGATTGATGGTGGGTTCAAAAACACTTAAAAAATAGGCATAGATCTTATTTACAATTTCCAAATTTAAACATAACTAACTAAAAATTTGAAAACCTTGCTACAACATTACAAAGCATTGTTGAATAATCTTGTTGTCATTAATTTGTAAATGAATTATGAAAAGATATGTATACATACAAATACTTCATTTCAATGATAATGTAAGATTTTTGAGTATCCTTCATGGAAGTAACCCTAAATTCAAGATGGTTGACCGAATACCAATAGAACAGAGAGTCTAGCATCCACTGTCGTGAACCAGATAGGGAGTGGATTTTCTCAAGCTCCTTTCATGAAACGGGGCGTCAACGAACCTGAAAGGAAAAAAAGATTTTAAACCAATTGATATGACATCCATAGATCAGTCAATACAATTTTAAAATGGAGTCTCCTTTTTCCCCTATCAAATCCCCTCCCTATCCAAATGTGTCCCCTCCCTACCCTAAAACATGGGTCGGCTTTGCAGATTTTTCGGCAAGTCCACTTAACTGTCATGTTGATTTGTTATTTCATCAATAAGTTCGAGTTCCTGAACCAAATCAGTTTAAGTTGCACAGAAATCTTTATCATAACCAAACACTAATATGCGGTACAATTATATGACTTTAAAGCTCTGTAAGGGCATAAAATAAGGCATTAAAAAATCTCTTCTCAGTGATATAAACTTCAACTTGAAAATTTGTGCACCCAAACTCAACAAGAATGTTTACAGGCGTTAATTCTTTAAAGGTAACCATCAATACCTTGGCGATTACAGGAAAAGAACATTGAAATCAGAGCCCTACCTTTGTTGATCTGTACCCACTGCCATCTTGGTGTGTCCACTTCCTATTGGGTATTTATTCCTATTTTGACAAAGATCCTTCCAATATGCAGCATCATCTCTTTGGAACAGTCTTCCCATTCCCATAAAGAATGCTCCATCTCTCCAAGCTTTCAAGTCAAGTCTCAAAACACACCTCTTCAAATCTTATTATGACTTATAAGCTGCATTCTTGACTGACTTTCCTTTGTTCTCGACATCTGTATTATCCATTTTATTCATTTGTAGCGCTTTGAGCATGCTTTGGATGGACTAGTGCGCACACTAAGTACCCATTTATCATTATTATTATCATTATTACACAACTGTGGTACCACTTCCAATCCTAGCGAAATAATTTATAACCATGCCTACCGTTACTTTTCATGTCATACTTTAAACATGATGGTTTCTTGTAGAGTCCCTTGTAAAGGAGCTCAACTCAACTGACGATGATATCGTCAAGACTGCGATGGCTCAGGCCGACAAACTCATCTCGGCTCATCAGGAAGCCAGTGATGACGTGGAGGAAGTGGAAGGAATCAAAACTAAAACTGGTTTGTACTTTTTGGTTTTTAAGGTGTTAGAGTCACACATGAAAAAATGATGTCAAAGGTGTAATTTTATTGTGAATTACTAAAACTGGTTTGTGCATTTTGGTTTTAAGGTTCATTGAAATTTTTGGACTTGCATTATGTAAAATGATTTTAAAGGTGTTTATTTATTGTAAAATACAAAAACAGGTTTGTGCATTTTGGTTTTTAAGGTGTCAGAGTAACATATGTAAAATGATGTCAAGGGTGTTTATTTATTTAATGTAAAATACTAAAACTGGTTTGTGGTTTTTGGTTTTTAAGGTCTCATATGTAAATGATGTCAAAGCGAAAGGTGTTTATTTATTGTGAAGACTTGCTAAGCGATTTTATGATTTAAGTCAATTAGTTGAATCATTCATATTTGCACGATTTAAAGATTCCGTCAACTCTACCGAAAATTTTGATTGATCACAAACAAAACGTCTAAAAAATGAACCACATCAAAGATATCTTTCCAAATCAATATACATACACCAATATCCTTTGCAAGTCTACATGGCAAAGCTCTATTTTGGATAGAATCTTATGTCCAAAAACTTATGTATTGGGATTTACTTCTTTGATTGGCATTCTAGAGGTTGGTGTGATGATTAATAAGGAATATTATTTAATGGATAATCAACTTGACATAGTGATGACAATAATGCAGAGGAGTATATGAATGACAACTTCCTTGTTCATTGTATGCAATGTTTCGACACAGATTATTGTGTCGTTCTCAAGCAGAACGACACAAGAATCTGTGTCGAAACGTCGTATGCAATGAACAAAGAAGTTGTCATCCGTATATTACTCAGCATTATTGTTATTCCAACTTCTAAAAATGACTCTCAAAGAAATTAAGTGATGACAATGATCCATAAAATAATCATCCTTATTTATCGATTTATTCCAAAATGTTGCTTCTATCTACAATGAAGAAGTTGTTATCCATAAATCTCCATTGTCTTCTTGTTATTTTTGTTGACAGGAAACATATATGATGCGTTTCACTCAATGTCTGTGGACCTTAGAAAGTCCAAATTATCAAGTTAACTTTTACAGGGTTCAGCAAGACCATGATTAACAAGACAAGCGCTGAAGATCCAGGCAATATGGGAATTCCGGATATGGGATCAGAAGCTATAAACCAAGGTATTGATAGATTTTTCTTTACTTGATACTTGAATTTCACAGGATATCCTTGAATAAATCTCATTAAAATCAACTTGAATCTATAAATCCCGAATTTATACTAAATCTGTGAAATAACTGTAAATAATGATAAAATTATTTCAGTTTATGCAATTGATTAATGCAATAGGAATCAAGTAGAAGGTTATCCCTAAAGAAATCTCATTAAACTCAACCCGAATCTATCACTCCTAAATGTATAAAATCTAGAAACAAAATCAAATAATAATTATTATGATAATAATTCGGGATATCCAATGGATTAATGTCTCATAAATTGAGTAGAATTCATCACTCATACCTCTTTAAGTTTCTGACCTGAGTAATGCTCTATGGGGGTTGTGTCATGTTGCTTGTCTGCGACTTTTTACACTCCATGAAATAAAACATTCAGAAGGCCGCTATTTTATTAAATAAAAACTGCCGAATATGTTTAAGGTTGGTTGCTGATAGGCTGAATTACTAAGGTCACATGACACAACATTAATAGAGAATTATGAGCAGCGGAATAAAGACAGTATTTTCAGGAGTGAAATATAGACTTTATTCCCTAACGAGATGAGAAGTAAGTGATATCGCTGAGAACTATATATCACTGACACAAAAATATTCCATTGATTAATAGGATAGAAATCAAGTAGAATCTATCATTCATGTCACACTGAAAACAAAAGAATACTGTTTATCATAAGCCTCTGTGGTCAAAATTGTGGTGAAATACGTCCAAAATTCCTAGACTCAAGAGTTTTCTTGCGACGTCATTCCATCGTTGTATTGTAACGTAGCAACAGCTATAATGCGCGTTGATTGTAGAACTGTCGTCAAACCATTGTACACATGACGTCATCTCTTCTATGATATTTTCACTGACTTGAAAAGGTGATATCACACTCAATCACAAGAACTCTTTTCTAGAATGAATAAAACTCAGTCTCTCACTGCTTGGCATATAATAAACTATTGATAGTTAATTATAAAATTGAAAAATAATATTCAGACCTTTAATTTGTTGTTTTTCAGAGGCGTTCATGGCAGTTTTGGAAGCTGACGCACGAGAAAGAGCTGAGAGACGGAGAGTGAGAGAGACAGAGGCGGGTGTCCTGAAAGACAAGGGCAATATTGAATTTAAGTCTGGAAACTATGAGACTGCTCTTGATTTTTACACTCAGGTAAGTGTCTGATGATAGCGAAATTATGATTAATATTTGTAAGAATTTTGCTACATTAAATGTTCCTTGCCAGTATTTTGTCAAGATTTTATTTGTGTTATCAAGGAAATATTTCTATCTTGATAGTTTTGTGACTGTAAGTGTTGGCATATGGTTTAGATATTTTGATATCTCGTATCATGATTCCATGTTATATACTGGACAGACAGGTCAAGACTCTGAAACTTTCATGATGAGTATTTTTATCAGTGTTGGTGACTTAATAGATCATTATATAAAACTTATGATTACATATGTTCTCAACTAGTTGTGAAATGAAAGTGAAGTTATCATATTGTGATTGTAATTAGTAGAGCCTTCACTAAACACCCGAACAGCCAGGGTTCACAATCCCAAAATGCCAAAAGACATTAAAAGTTGGTAAAAGTTTCTTCTTTGCCAAAGCTCAGCATTGTAAGGATAGAACATTGCCTTAATGCCCCTGCACTATGGCTGTTGAATGCCACAAACTTTGACACTACTTTGTAATTTGCATTTTCTTCATCGTCATCATCATCATCACCACCGCCACCATCATCATCAATCATTATCACCATAATTGTCATTGTCATTGTCACCACCACCACCACCACCATCATCATCATCATCATCTTCATCTTCATCTTCATCTTCATCTTCATCTTTATCTTCAACTTCATCATCATCATCTTCATCATCATCATCTTCATCATTGCTACCCATGTTGCAGGCAATAGACAAGGTGAGAGACAACACGGTACTATACACGAACCGAGCCCAGACTAACATCAAGCTGAGGAAGTACAGGGAAGCACTCACAGACTGTGACTGGGCGCTCAGGGTGAGGAGAGTCATGTTATCATATTTGCATAAAAGTCCTTGAACAGGTATCCCCCTCTAAATATAAGCAAACTAACTGTCGTCAGTGCACATAATAGGCAAATCAAGTGTTTTTTTTGTGATGTCTCAATGAAAATATTATATTTTGCCCTAGGACATTGTATGAAAATATGAACCCGAATATAACCTCCCTGGTATGATTTAAAATCAATTTGTCCTTGCACATACTCAGTAAATCATTCATGCAAAGAAATAGGTTTGACAGCCATTCGCCTCGATGACTTTAGTAGCTATCTGCTACTCATCGTCATTTTGTGCAAATTTGCTAACAAAAGCTATCTGTATACTATACTAGTTGATAAAGGGATTGTTAAAGTTATTGATGATTTAATTGAAACACTAATGATGTCCTCTTGATGCACCAGGTGTCTCCTTCATGTATCAAGGCCTACATCCACGCGGGGCGCGCCCATCTCGGTCTATTGGAGTATGACAAGGCGCGGGCTATGTACAGACAAGCTCTGGAGCACGAACCCAGCAAGGAACATGTCATCAAAGGTTGGTGAACACAGACCTTGTTTTAGTTTTATTAAACCCTTCTTAGTGCCTTTGTAAGCTTTTCATCTAGAAAATTAATGTCTTGTGTGGAAGAATATAAGGGGTAAATAAACTTCTTTCGTTGCAAAAATTGAGGGTAGGGACAGAGGCGATTACTTATCTTGTAGATTCATGATTTATTATACCCCCGCTACGACGGGGGTATATAGCGCTCCGCGTGTCCGTCCGTGCGTCCGTGCGTCCGTCCGAAATCGTTTCCGGAGCATAACTGAAAAACTATACCACTTAGAAACTTCAAATTTGGTATGGAAGTAGCCTATATGATGCTGTGGTGCCTTTTAGGGGTTTCAGCTCAATGGTCCAAATAATTTTTGAAATTTTGACCAAAAACGGTCCGATTTTTGGACTTTGTCTCGTTTCCGGAGCATAACTGAAAAACTATACCACTTAGAAACTTCAAATTTGGTATGGAAGTAGCCTTTATGGTGCTGTTGTGCCTTTTAGGGGTTCCAGCTCAACGGTCCAAATAATTTTTGAAATTTTTACCAAAAACGGTCCAATTTTTTTACTTTGTCTTGTTTCCGGAGCATTACTAAAAAAATATACCACATAGAAACTACAAATTTGGTATGGAAGTAGCCTATATGGTGCTGTTGTGCCTTTTAGGGGTTCCAGCTCAATGGTCCAAATAATTTTTGAAATTTTTACCAAAAACGGTCCGATTTTTGAACTTTGTCTTGTTTCCGGAGCATTACTAAAAAAATATACCACATAGAAACTACAAATTTGGTATGGAAGTAGCCTATATGGTGCTGTTGTGCCTTTTAGGGGTTTCAGCTCAATGTTCTGAATAATTTTTGAAATTTTGACCAAAAACGGTCCAATTTTTGGACTTTGTGTTGTTTCCGGAGCATATGTAAATACCAAATGACTCGACACTTCAAATTTGGTATGGAAGTATACAGTCGAACCTCGGATACCCGGACTCCGTATATCCGTAAATCTCACCTTACGGACAAAGATTTTTCAA
This sequence comes from Steromphala cineraria, assembly GCA_916613615.1. Classification (NCBI taxonomy): domain Eukaryota; kingdom Metazoa; phylum Mollusca; class Gastropoda; order Trochida; family Trochidae; genus Steromphala; species Steromphala cineraria. The sequence continues at coordinate 20,379,982 of OU744737.1, forward strand.
ACAATGTGTCTATATTTCTTAAGAAAAATGACCCAGTTAACCGGACGATTTGCTATCCGGACGATTTTCACCTGTAACCAAAACAAGGTTCAACTGTATAATGCTGTTGTGCCTTTTAATGGTAATTCCAGGGTTTCCAGAATTTTTTTCAAAAACTACATGGCCGGGGATGTTTTGAAGTGAAATAGTTTTTAGGGTTGCAAGATCATTGTGTTCAAAGTCATAATCATTTAAAATTAATGTTACGTGAAGGCGGTCAAACTACAGGCGGGGGTATGTGAGCCGCGCTCACTTTTGCCTTGTCTCTTAATGTTGTAACAATAATATGAGGTGCTTTGCATGTATGATACAGTGTTTCAGATTTACGGTGCGACCACGATATTCTCGCAAAATTTCCCATAATGTCGCATGTATTTTCAACCCTATGCGCCAACCTGTCGCATGTAATTATTTTGCAATCATATTTTGTTTGATTGTTCAATTGAATTTACAAAGCTGTTAATTCAACTTATCTTAATTTGATAATAAACTGTCGGGAAATCGCAAGTAGTCAGTGTAATGTTTGCATGCTGTTACAATACCCTCCCTTCAAGTTTTGGTTAACAAGCTCCATGCATCGACTGTGCATGCAAAACTTCGTAAACACAGTGTTTGGAGCTTGCATCTCTGTAGGGAGGTAAAAGGAACAGCCACCTAAATCGTATGCACTGACAGCAGAACGAAAACCAGACCGATCTGTTTGGAAGTTTAACAGAGTCAAAGAACTTATGTGGTATGTGTCAAATAGTGGATATGCATTATAACTGAATGGAATGGTGTTTAAAACAGCCTTAGGACTTTTATTTTACTCAATGTAATGTATTTTCAGTTTGCAAGTTGGTGAAAGTGTCTATAAATAGATCTGTACATCGTCTGCTCTCCTGTTAAAATTAGATTCTAAGCACCTGGCAGTGATCCACTGAATGACTGACACAATTGAAACTTGATGATTATGCATTGATTTTATAAGTAAAACAATGCTTTAAAAAATTACTGAAAGAGTTGAGTAACTGAAATAATTTATTTCTAGTCACATGCATGGTTTAAAATGTGTAGTCAAATAAAAGACAAAAATATCAGAACAGATACCTTCAATTGAAGGTGAGTAGATTATTTATCATATGTTAAACAAATTATTTGTTAATACTTGACTCATTGTTTTTGAAAATGTCTCATCATTTTTGAGCTTCATGAGACATTTGTCTCACTGTGACTGAACAAAATCTGAAACACTGATGAAAGAGACAAGGACACAGCACCCATATTGCCGCAATTACAGCCATATCAGACCGGTCTGCAAATCCTTATCAATATCAGCCTGGCGGTATGGGGGTATGATATGAAAAATGACATGTTTTGTAACCTCTAATTATCATACAGACTACCTCAGTGAAGTTGACCGAGTGGAACAGAGCAGTACCGATGAACTGAAGGCTCTGGAGCTGTTTGAGGCTGGAGACCGGGGAGTCCAGGGTTTGGTTGAGACTCTACACAAGCTACACAAGACAGACCAACTGCCTCTCTTCTATAGTGGGGGGTGTCGAGTCCTCACCAGCCTTGTCAATACAAGTGAGTACATTGTGTCAAATTAACCCTTTATCTGCCACTCTGGAGCTGTTTGAGGCTGGAGACCGGGGAGTCCAGGGTTTGGTTGAGACTCTACACAAGCTACACAAGACAGACCAACTGCCTCTCTTCTACAGTGGGGGGTGTCGGGTCCTCACTAGCCTTGTCAATACAAGTGAGTACATTGTGTGAAATTAACCCTTTATCTGCCACTCTGGAGCTGTTTGAGGCTGGAGACCGGGGAGTCCAGGGTTTGGTTGAGACTCTACACAAGCTACACAAGACAGACCAACTGCCTCTCTTCTACAGTGGGGGATGTCGGGTCCTCACCAGCCTTGTCAATACGAGTGAGTACATAGTGTCAAATTAACCCTTTATCTGCCACTCTGGAGCTGTTTGAGGTGGGAGACCTCGGATTCAAGGTTTGATGGAGACTTTACACAAGCTACACAAGACAGACCAACTGCCTCTCTTCTATAGTGGGGGTTGTCGGGTCCTCACCAGCCTTGTCAATACGAGTGAGTACATAGTGTCAAGTTAACCCTTAATCTGCCACTCTGGAGCTGTTTGAGGCTGGAGATCGGGGAGTCCAGGGTTTGGTTGAGACTCTACACAAGACAGACCAACTGCCTCTCTTCTATAGTGGGAGGTGTCGGGTCCTCACCAGCCTTGTCAATACAAGTGATTACATTTTGTCAAATTAACCCTTTATCTGTCACTCTGGAGCTGTTTGAGGCTGGAGACCGGGGAGTCCAGGGTTTGATGGAGACTTTACTCAAGGCTGACCAAGTTCTTCTCTTCATAGTCGGAGGACCGGGGGTCAAAAGGCTAACTCTTGCGTCAAATTACACATATACTTGGTGTCTTCTACAATTTGAATCCTTCAGAAATGGGTCGTAATTTTGCATTTGATGACACCATCTCAAGATGTATGAACAAAATTATTTTCTTAATTTTTTGAGGTGCCACGTTTGCTAGCAAGTTGTTCAGAATTTAACATTCTTTTTTTCAGCGGAGGAGAAAGCATTGTTCCGAAGCAACGGTGGTCTATTCCTTTCCCATACCCATCCACATCTCAAAAGGTTAGTTTTGCAGTGAAGTTCATTTAATTGTTTAAGTCAAGAAAGAAGGATCAATCTACATCTTGCAAAAATGTTGTATCTTCAATAAATCTAGCTTTCTTTGTGTCAATTTAAAACTCTGGTTGTGATCGTCTCTGCTGTCCTTTACACATAGTTAGACTTTCCTATAAATTGATATAAAATTTATTTGTACCATTAGAATCGTTCTTCATCTTTCACTATTTCAGATGTTTCTCAGCCTGCCCGGAGAGTTTGTCGAAAGAAGAGAAGGATATGCTAGTAGCAGCTCTCGACCTTTTCACTCATGTCAGTTCAGACAACGGTGAGTCAATCAAATAGCCCTTTAGGAGCGACTTCTTTAATCTTTTTGATAATATAAGTCCCTGTTACCAGATAGTAAGATAATACTAGCTCCACATGAATTTAAAATTGAATAAAACTTAAAAATGTGAATCAGATATCTGTATTTTTCTTCCTAAAAGCAGGCACATCACAGTCACACACTCACTGTTTTAAATAGATTTAAAAAAAGGCTTATTATGGCTCATCATGAAGCTAGCATAAAGAGCCCTTATAATAAGGTCTCAAGATACAAGAAGAAATATTCAAGAAAGATTTCTTTGAATTTCCATATACAGTTTTTGTGTTGAAATCCTTAATCCCTCACGAAATGAATTGCTTTTGTACAATTAAGATGATATACTTGATAACAAGAGAAGTTAAATAAAAAAAGTTTGACATTATGATCTTTTTCATTTCCAGAAGCCAATCAAGAGAAGTTGTTTGAGTGTCCTGAACTAGCCAATCAAATTCTGCGTCTGCTCGAGGTCAAGATGAAAGGTCAAGGTCGAATGTTGAAGTCTGCCTGTACTGGTCTCCTCTTCACCCTCTCAATGACGAATCTCGGACGGAAGGTTGTATGTTCCAAGTTTGATCTGGCAAGGTAACTATTTCTTCACGTTCCAAAATATTCAAATATTGGTAACTAGGTGAAGGAGGTAAACAGTACTATGATGTATATTTGCACTTTGAACTGGCTTTGTTTTGAGCTGTAAGCCACAAAACATCTGTTTTTAGAATTGAATTACCAGTTTTATCTTAAAAAAAAAAGGTCATTTATTGGAACTACAATTGTTTTTGAAGCAAAAAGTCCTTGTGAATACTTGGGAATATCTCTCTAGTACCCCTCTAGAAACAACACTGACTAGACTATTGTTGTGTTTAGGTTGTTACCCAGTATGTTCCGACTGATGCACAAGTCGGGCGCTGTCGCCATCAAGTCTGTGTCCTTCCTCAACAACATGGCTCTCGATAAACTGTGAGTATATCATCATCATCATCATCCCTACCATCATAATCATCATTATCATCATCATCATCATCATCATCATCATCACCATCATAATCATCATCATCATCATCATCATTGTCCACTTCATCATCATCATCATCATCATCATCATCAGAGTAACTTGAGTAATCATTAGAAAATCTCCTATCTTATTTTTTTCCAACTCTAACATTAACAGAAACCCTATTTAATAAGGACTCAATATTCACTAAAATTTAAACAATTTCCACGAAAATTTGTATCACATTTTAGTTATTTGTGTCATATATCATATCGTGAACTGAACCATCATGATTCATCAGTGTATTGAAACATCCCTACATACCTTCAAATACCACCAGGGGCTCGGCAACTTTGTCTGCAGTAGAGAACTGTTCTACACGCAGTCAGGTTTGGGTGCAATGCTACACTGAATTTCAGCTCAGTACAGCCCATGGTTCGCTAGTCCCAGCCGATGCTCACAGGTTTCACCGCAATGGATAACAACAATAGTGTTGCAGGCTTTCTCCCTGCAGTAATAGTAGCAGCCATGATGTAAGTTAAATACTTCTGAAAGTGGCGTTAAGGTCCATTTCAACTCACCTCAATGTCCTCTTAACATTGTTATCAGTGACAGGCAATCACATGATGACGAGAAGTGTTTTGTGCTGAGTTAAAAAATGTTTTTTTTTTAATCGTAGGTTCAGAAGTAAACTGAGAGACATCATGGATTCCAACATCTTCCCCGTCTTCCATAAACTGGTGGTAAGTCTTTCAAATTTGTTCTTGTTTGAAGGATAAACATTGGATACGAATTAATCATTCACATGTTCAATGTATATAGCATAGTATAGTATAAACCCCAGCAGATAAGTGCAATTCTTTAGCTGAATTGTGCACATCATGATATGATGCAAGCATGAAATTTTGCATGATTGTAGTTTATACCTGTCTTATAACATACAGATCGAGAAGCCTCGCAAATTTTCCATATTTTTAAACTTTTGGGGATAAAAGTGAAAAAAGGTGATGTTTTTCACTTGTTTTGTAATAATTTTTCCAAACTCTAAAATGCCTTCAAATCTTTTAAAATTTTGTTGGAAATTCAAAGGCTGATTATTTTTCATTATTGCATTTCTAACTTTAACAGTTAGGGCTGAAGAAGTCATAACATTAAAACTAGGGCTGCCACACAGTACTTAGGTCTTCAAGACTCTGCTTGGCCTACTAACCAATGCTTTATCACCAATACATTCCAGTCAAAAAGATCACCTTTTGAAACTAGTATATAATAAAAGAAATTCACAAAGAGTGGTAGGTTCGAGTTGGTTGATATGAGATTGATCACAGAGTCTTGTCAATTTTTACAGCATTCTACAACCTGCCGGCCGGAGGTCCTTGTTAGCTGTGTGACTACCATGATAAATCTGGCGTCGGATCCGCATGTCCGAGCAAAGATGAAGTCATGTCGTGAAATCTGGGAAGATGGGATTTACTTGCTGGTGGGTGTTTCATTGAGTTCCTAGGGGAATTTGCCGATAGGTGTCCCTTAAAGGGGCAGTATCATGTTTTTTTAAGAAAAAAAAAATTTTCACTCATAATTGTATGTTATCTAAATGTATTATTTTGATAGTGTCAAAATCTCATTACACAAACTAATCATCCATGTTCAGTGAAAAATATGAAGAGATTCACATAATTTCCATTTGCGGCCATTTTTGTGTGAACGCCTTTAATTCATTTTGTGTAAGAAAAATTAATTGCATTGCTGAACGTTACGTTATATTTTTTTCATTTGGTTTAAAAACTTTGTCTTTCAATTGGAAACATTTATTTTCATTTCCCTGACACCGCCTTATTTTCCCCTAAAATCGTGCTACTGCCCCTTTGAACTTTTGAGCTGAGCTGATCACCATGGCCTAGAATTCTTAGTGCTAAGATAGTCATAAGTCAATGTTAATGTATGATACTTACAACAATCTAAACACTCATCCTGTCTCCGCTAATGCTACAACCTATCCCCTGATATCCTCCTATAGTCTTCTGTCGTATTGCTGACGGGTGGTTGCTCAGCGCTATTTATAGCCTGTCTGTTTTCAGTCAAACTATTTCGAACTCCATACACTGTTGTCAAGTGATGTCGCACATGGAAATCTAAGAGCGTGCGATTTGGAGCTTAGCGGGAGACTGCAATGAGAATCAGATTTACTATCTAATAGAACTCCTATTGGTTAATTTGAATCATGAGGTGAGCACGCGGAACGAAGTCAAGAAAGTAGTTTGCCGCTATCGCTGAAAGGGCATCATTTGATTGGCTTGCTATATATAGCGATACGAAAAAAGACTATAGGAGGATATCAGGGGATAGGTTGTAGCATTAGTGGAGACATATACGCTGATGTAGCAGGATGCTAAACACTAAGAGAGCTTTGAAAATCTAATTCCTGGTGTTTATCATTTATTATTTATATGAAACCCGACTTTCTCACTAATGCTTTCAGAGTCACATTGGTCGAAATATTATATAAAACTCCAACTCGCTCACTCTTTCAGAACCAATACCAGCCGAGCTGTCCCACCAACGCTCTTCACCGTGACATGGTACGGGAGGTCCTGGGTCTGCTAATGAACATTGCGGTGGAGATGAGTCCGTTATGTCGAGAGCTCGGTCTCTCAGTGTCTCATCCATGTCTCAAGCTGTGTCTCACGGAGTCTGTGTGTGTGAGACTGGTCGAGAGATCGCTCATCCTACTCAGCTACATCCTCCCCCACCATATCCCGGCCGCTGAGTGGGTGTGTCAGAACGAGGGGCCTCGCGTCTTCCTGGATTGTGTCAAGGTGTGTATGGGTATCAGTCTAAGTAAACCTAGCCTCAATATTACTCTTGCTGACAACACGTGAAACCCCAGCTCACTCTCTCACTCACTCAATATTACTCGCTACACTCCGATATCAAGTTGAACATTCCACGGATTGCTTTATCAACGCTTTTAGATGTAATTATTGATGATGTCAAAATACAGTACATGCCTGTCATTGTTCAAAATCTACTTTCCAAATGATGTCTTCTTTGAAGCAGAGACAAACAGTTTTGGATAATAACCTTTTAGTTTCGAGGAATACATTTTTAGCTAAATTGAGGATCAAAATTGGTCCATGGATCTCCTCAGATCAGACTGTATCCCAGTTGCAACTTGTAATATTAGTGCATTGGTGCGCCAGTACTAGTCAAGGTTGGAGTAACCTCCCCTAGCGATGTCCATGTGGATTACATCACGGGCTGTATCTGCCATTACGCTATGTCATGTCAACATCAGTCTGGCGAGTAAAGTAAATTACAACTAAGCCACATAGTCGTCCCAGACAAATCACAGTTGTAAGTAGAATTGTATGGCTGTACGTGAGCTTGACTTGAGCTTAGAATTTAATTCTTTTCTTGATTTCAGGGAAACAGTGAAGTGAAGTTAAAGGCAGCATTAAAATGTCTAACGGCATGTACCTTTCTAGACAACGATGCTCGCAACTACATCGTCAATAATAAAGGTATTGTGTTCTTATTTGGAATTTTTTTGTTTACATAAAATCAAAATATCTCCCCATTTTAAGGTTTCATTAATATAAGGGTAACGCTGTTTTTCAGGGCATTATCATTTGCAGAAGCCCAAGGTCTTCAATTAACTGCCCGACGAAGGAGGGCAGTTGAAAAGACCGCGGGGTTGTGCAAATGATAATGCCCTGAAAAACTGCGTTACCGTTATTATTGCTAAAATGGATGGAACTGTTCTTCATGTACGCATTTTACTCTTTTACTCTTAGTTACACTTGTACATGAACAAAAACGACAAAATAAGCATTGAGTCACGGCCGACACACACTATGACGTCACAAGTGAAGGATGACGTCATAATCGCGATCGTAATCTGGCTGATTCGAACCCATACGGAATGTAGCCGTTGAATGAGAAAACTGAAGCATGAAACTCTCTAATTGATGCAAACATATGTTTAATAATTAAACTTAATATAAGAACTTTGAATTTTTATTAAAAAATAGTCTTTGACAAATGTTGGATAAAACTAATTTAGGCTACGCAAATTCAACATTAACCCTAGTGGTTGCAACAAAGAATAATAATCCTTTTAAAATTTGTTTAAATCCTCAATAAGTTAATGCCGTTCTATTGTCACATGATATTTAGGATGACATATGCCGAAAGTTCGTGTCCTAAGGTAAAAGAAAGTATTTAAATTGGTTCAAAATATTTGAGTCGATACACTTATACGGTCGCCATCTTTGTTAAGACTTCAAAACTAAATTCTAATGTGACGTCACTTGGCCACGAAGTGATATTGGCCCGTTGTCAAGGTTTAGCGGGCCATTATCATTTGCAGCGGCCCGCTTATTTCTGATAACATGAGGGCGTTTTCATGATAATTCCATCCATTTTAGCTATAAATATAGTTTAATGCAGTTTACATTGAGCCGAATGTTATGTATGATAAAAACTTATGATAAATGGATTTTTTATATGTCAGGGATAGCACAGTGTTTAGCAAGTTCATCTTCAGATCTGTGGTTAGAATTCTGCCGGGGGCTCAGCAATTTTTCTATACCAAGCAAGGTTTTGCTACAATGCTACACTGAATTTCAGCGCAGACCTATGGTTTGCTAGTTTCAGCCGATGCCCCCAAGTTTTACCGCAATACATAGCCACAATGGTGTTGCAGGCTTTCTCCCTGCAATATTACAAGCAGCTGCTACATAAGTGAAATACTCTTGAAAGCTGTGTTAAACCCCCGATCACCTTACTTCACCCCTCTGAATTTGCTCATTACAATGATAACCCTTTATAGGCCTGGGTCCCCTCAAGGACCTTCTGAAGCACGGAGACGAGACGGTGGTTGGTAACTCCGCCCTGTGTCTGAGTCACTGTGTACAAGTGGACAAGGCCGCTAAGGTGCTCACTAAGACCGATGTCATCAAAGATCTGCTAGTCCTGGCTAGAGATGGAAAGAGACCGGCGGTACAGCAGAACTGTGCAATACTGATTGCTAAACTGGCTCAGGGAGATACGAAGTGAGTTTGAGAGTTAAAAGTCCTTAGCTATGTTTATTATATGATTGTCACTAGTCATTCAAGTTACATGTGTTAAACAAGTTTCACTTTTGAAAATTATGTATAAGGAACACCAATGTTGATATTTACTGACTTGGACTAATAAAATTTAATCAGCAAAACAAAGGAAAATCATTATTTGTTTGAACCATAATTAGTAGTAATTGTTGTCACAAAAAGTTCCTCTTTAAAGAACCACATTTCCTTCATATTTCATATGTGTTGCATTACAAAGGAAGAAATCTAGAGAAACTAGGTCAATACTTTCTTCCTGGGCCTAGATTTTTGAAGCTCAGTATGTACCAAGATAACTATAAAGTTATCTAAATGTATGGTAAGAGACCAAACGAGGGGCCCACATTTACCGAAATACATTATTTGGTGATCAATATCTCTAACATGGTCGATATATACGTAGAATCAATGTCACGACCCTTGACCTAGGTCCTGACCTTTGATGTGACCAATGACAGGACATCACTCATTAATATGCATGAGCTGTGTCTTCTTTTCGCGGAGAATTTTAATGTTGTTTCTGATGGGGAAAAAAAACAAGAATAATATTCATTGGTAATGTTTATTTCGTATGAGAACATAATAGTACTGTTTCTAGAATGTTTCCCCTCCAAATAAGTTACTTTTTCTACAGTTACACGCTTGTCAATATGCGAAATCGTCGGTACCGTGATGATAACAAATGTGGGCCCACGACATATAAGCACTAGGAGAGCTTCGAAAATCTAGGTCCAGGTTTTCACATCAAATGTTTGTTAAAAATTGTGGTCTTTCCACAAATGTTTCTTTCACTTTAAAACTCATAGTTATCATTTGTTCAATGCATTAATGAAAACGTCCTAGGTACTTGGTAAAGGATCTATGCTTAACTGAATTAAAATATTGTCATTTTGATATAAGTTTATGTTGATAATCTTTTCCAGGCACCTTGAGCGACTGCGAGAGCTACATGGTATCGAGATACTTCACAGCTGCATGCAGTATATCAAGTAGCCGAGCCAGAGACGTCTCTAAGTTTCTTCACAATGGTTCCAGATTTGTACATTTATTTCAACAGTCTGATTAAAAACTATTCTTATGTTTTAAGGATGCATGATTCAGAATATTGCTTTTATTGGGATACTATTGTTTTTCATCGAAACATGGTCTGCTGACAACACGTTAAACCCCAACTCACTCACTCGCTCGAAACATGGTCTGACACCAGCCCATAAAGTCACATGTTCTTTGACAAGTTTTCAAACTATACTACTCAAAAGAATCTAAGGAACACTTGTATAGTGTCCCCTTTATATTTAATAATATTTAATATGTTATGAAATAAACACCAATCTTATTAAAATATTATCTATTTGCTACACTACGCTACGCATGTAGATCATACCAGGCTCAGTTATAACAGCCGTCAGAGTATCCTTTGACCCAGCCAATCAGCGACTTTGCCCCGTAACTCGGGTTGCTGGCGACAGGTATTCATATCTAATCTTCAGAATTCGAAAAACGAACATTTCCGACTATTTCTAAATGTCGACAACAAATATTTCCTTTCATGTACGAATGAATTACTCAAACTGTGCTTTATATCGCTCCTACCAATTTGTTGGTCCTAAAACGTCCAGGTAAATACTTAAATGTTATCATTATCGAAGAAATCACCGTAAACTTGGCAAATTCAAACAGCAAGCTGTAGATGCTATTTTTGGAACAGTTACGTTATATAAACGTTTCCTTTTAAATCTTATATGCTACGATTTATGCTAAATAAATTCGTTGTATTTTGTAGCCATAAATATACTGACACAAATGAGAAGACCAGAACTGACATAAAAACATTAGATAAAGTCTTGTGGATTTGATATCACACATATTCGATGTACATATGCAAATTAGAAAGAATCTAGTTCTGTGAAATAGTCAAACATTACAACTGAATTAGCGAATTTTACGACATATGCAAATTACCTAACACTGCTTTTTGGGAAAATCGAAAGGTCATAAGTTATCATTTTATCATTTGGGCTGTACTGTGTTAAATTGCTTTAATCTCTTGAATTGTCCTTTAAGAAAGGTACGATTTGATTGGTGGATGAAATCTACCTCACATCCAGCGGTCAAAGGTTACCCTGACGGCTGGACTTACGGGGCCTTGTGAGATCTTTAATCTGCGTAACGTAGTGAAGCAATTAAGATATCATTTTAATGAGATTGAATAAACACTATCTTACTGACATATTCGAATCAATTGTTGAGTGTTATGCAGTTTCTGTCAGAAAGTCACAGGATGTCTGATGGTTCAGGTTCAAACCATTGCGGTCTTGTCTTGGGTGACTTTATCGCTTTGAAAGTGATATCTCTGGAAGTGAAAGCTTGAAGACATCATCCTGAAAAATGTGATTAAAAATTCCAAAATTCCAAAATTAATCTAATTTAAAAAAATTCTTTAAGGTTCATAAATCAGTAGTCCAATGTCAGGTATGCATGTGGGTATGAACAAAACATACAAAAAAAAAAACTCTCTTTGAGATGCTGACATTCAAAGTTTGTGCAAATGATGAAACAACTTGAGTGTTCCTTAACTTCTTTTGAGTAGTATATAACAAAATTGACTTCTTGCTTATCAGAAACCAGAGGGACAAAAGTAAACAAGCGAAGACAATCAGGGCATAATGTTACCTTCTAAAATTAATATATCTTGATTGAATATGATAAACCCTTGACTTGCACGGTTAAACTTTACCCAAGAGTGTAATAAAATGCAAGGCATCTGTAAATTTCGAATGTCCAATTTCGACAAACCATTGTACCAACCTTACTTGAAGTCAATGATTGTTAAATATTATCAAATTTCAGCAATCCTGTTCAAAGGTGCTTACATTTTTACAATCACAAATTATTGATGATAATTCTTTAGACATTAGAGTGTTAAATTGCTAAGTCATCATTGATCGTTACTAAAAGGTTCAAAATCACCCACATTTCCAAAATTGTCTTCCATTGTTCATATCCATTTGATATAAGATCTCAATGACATGCTATGTGTCGTGTTAAAGAGGAATTTTGTGATTTTCATCATATATTTTTGACTTTGATGGGAACGTAAATTGCATAATTCGTTATATGAATTAAAAAAAATCTCACATTTAATCTCAAACTAGCAAATATACGATAAAAACTTGTTTTTAATAAAAGCCTTAAAACAGTCATTTATGTTCATGGATGTCTAATTTACATGGATACTAGTTATATAACCTATGGAACAGTATCAACTCCAAACTGTCATTCTAATTGCTGTTGATAATTTTCCAAATTGTTTGACTCATTAGAACTGTCATTGTCCGTGTTGGATCACAATGGTAACTTTTAACCTTCCTATTGTTACCATGCAATGCCAATTAGCTTAAAATTTTATTTTATTTTTTTATTAATATTTTTTTTTTTTTTTCACAGAAGTTACAACGATTTAACAGTGAATACGATCCTACGTGGTGGGGAACCGTATTACATTTTTTTGACAATAAGTGACAAATATTGTGGCGTTTTTAAAATTATACTTTCTTGCATCAATTGCTACTTCTTGATCAAATGACAGTATTGATAGAGTTTGTCATCTGTGACAACCAACATCTCATGGAGTGGCTCTTGAAGGTTCTGTTGTTGAGAAATTCTTCATTGCAAAGTATTAACTCTGGGGTCTAGCTTTTCAAAGCCCTCGTAGAGCTAACATAACCATAAGCCTAAACTAGATTATGCAGGGATCACTTTGGACAGGGATTTTGGGATATTTACCCATTGATGTATCAAGATATTCCATTATCAATACTAATGAGGGAAGAAAATCTCATTGCAAAAATCAAAACTATTGTTTTTCCTCTCAAATATCCCATTGCCTTCACTGAAAATCCGATTATATTAGGCCAAGGGAAGATTTTTCTCCCATTCATACTTGAACCAGGTGATCTCTGAATAATTGATGTTGTTCACATCTATCTTAGCACTAAGAGAGCTTAAAAAATCTAGCTACTCAAAAACCAAGAATATTGAGAACAGAATCCGCTCTTGTTTATATTGATACCCTTGAAGTTTAAAACTTTATCATTTTTTCAACATTGATCATTATTCTTTAAGGATGGTGCAGCTTTATTTCATGTATTATTATCATTTTATTATATATTATGGTTTGAGTTTTACATTAAACTTGATTGAATAAAAGTGTTTGTTTTTGTTTATTTCTTTGTTATGAAAACATGTGTACTGTCACAAAGCCTTTGAGTGATCGTAAGTCCTTAAAGGGGCAGTAGCACGTTTTTTGAAAATTTTATATTTAAAATTTTTCACTGATAATTGTACATTAATGCTAATTGTATTATCTTGATAGTGTCAAAAATCTCATAGACTAATCAATCATCTATAATCACAGGACAAAGTATGAAGATTCCAATAAAATCCATTGGCGGCCATTTTGTGTGAACACCTTTAATTCATTTTGTGTAAGTAAAAGGAATTGCATGGCTAAACTTATTACTGCTTCCTTTATTTTAAATACATTGTCTTTCAATTGGAACTATTAATTTCATTTTCCTGACATCACCTTATATCCCCTCTAAAACTTGCTACTGCCCCTTTAAAGGTAACCTTAGTGCAATGTTAAAGACATCCTGTCTCAGGAATGGAACATTACGCTAACTCCACTAATCTGTACCCTGGGCTCAGAAGCTAGATTCGCTCGCGCGGCCCGACTAGGGATGTAGCCAATCAAATCATTTTCTCGCCATCTTCTCGATAAAATTTCAAGGAGAAAATGATTTGATTGACTATGTCCCAAGTCGGGCCGCGTGAGCGAATCTTGCTACTGAGCCCAGGGTACAGATTAGATGAGTTAGCGTAATGTTCGTGCTCTGAGACAGGATGTGTTAAAGAATGGAGTTAAGGTTGACTTTAGTAAAGGTTGCTTTGTGAACGTAGACCCAGAACTGGTTACATCAATTGTTCATGAAATATTTAGTAGAAACCTAGTGTGTTTGAAAATACTGGATTGATAGCGAGTAAATTTTAGATTTAAAAGCAACCTGAAATCTACTATGACAATTTTATTTATGAACTCTTTGTCTAAGTAAAACGTAAAAAGTGCCAACTTCCGGCAACAAACATTGTTCGCAGGCAGTAAGCTTTGGGTTCAATGCTACACTGAATTTCACACCCATCTTGACGTTATACATTGTTTAAATTGAGCTAAGTTGTCAGGTGAAATGCTCAGTAAACCACAATTGGAGATGTTCAGCAACAGCGGAAGCAGCTTGAGTTATGGATGGGTGACCTACCCGTTGCTGGATCATCTGAGTGCTTGAAGGTTTGTTCACTGCCCAACAACAAGATTGGTTTTGAAGTAAAGGCAATGTGATAGAGAGTATCAAATGTTCAGCAACAGCGGAAGCAGCTTGAGTTATGGATGGGTGACCTACCCGTTGCTGGATCATCTGAGAGCTTGAAGGTTTGTTCACTGCCCCACAACGAGATTGGTTTTGAAGTAAAGGCAATGTGATAGAGAGAATCAAATCACCGTTATTTGCAGCTAGGTTGCATACTTCATTGGAGTTGAAGATGGAAAAGAAATGTTGTTCCTGGTTATGCATTTTCGACAAGTATTCACCAGTGGCAAAACAATCCCATTCTTTGACCATATTAGAATTGCGCATTAAGAATATTTTTATAAAATTTAATATTTGAACACATTTTTAGCTCATCAGGTCCGTCCGTCCGTCCATCCGTAAACTTTTCACATTTTCGACTTTCTCCAGAACCAATGACTCTAGAGAGCTGAAATTTTATGTGCAGACTCCTTGGCCAATAGGGATTCTAAATTGTAGATTTTGTGACCCCATGACCCCAATTGGGGTCACAGGGGTCAAAACCTTAAAATCCTATTTTCATCTTCTTCTCAAGTTCCAAAAGGTCTAGAGAGCTGAAAAGTTGTGAGTAGACTCCTTGGCCAATAGGGATTCTAAATTGTACATTTCGCGACCCCATGACCCCAAATGGGGTCACAGGGGTTTAAAACATTAAAAACCTATTTTCATCTTCTTCTCCAGTTCCATAAGGTCTAGAGAGCTGAAAAGTTGTGTGTAGACTCTTTGGTCAATTAAGATTCTAAATTTTATATTTGGTTACCCCTCGACCCCAATTGGGGTCAAAGGGGTCAAAACCTTTAAGAACTATTTCCATCAAAATTCTGATGAGCTACAGAGCCCATGGCTCTATTTTTTATTTTTACATTCACGACTGAATCTAAATATCATCTTGAGCTTATTGTTATGAGTTCTTGTCAAACATGCACATGTGCAACTATGAAATATATGCAGGCGTCTATCAGTCGTCTAAACAATCCTTCTCACAGATCATGATACAACAGCGTATCAAAGATATTTCATTATATTTGATATCAGAAACAGAATTTCCTTGATAATTCGAAAATTAGAGACGACTTAAACTTTGCGTCAGTCGTCTAAACAATCGTATCCATACATGTAGATCCAACAAACCAGGAAAGACATTTTATTTAATTTAATATTAGAACACAAGTTGTATGATATATCGAACGTTGCTGATATTCATGACCAAATCATCTTGAGCTGATAGTTCTGACATATGTGCAACTATGGAATATATGCAGGCGTGTATCAGTCGTCTAAACAATCATCCCCACAGATCATGACGCAACAACGCATGTAGGATATCTCATTAAATTTGACATCAGAACCACAATTTCCATGATAGTTCGAAAATTGGAGACTGCGTCATTCATCTAAAAATCGCAAATTTAGATCATATTACAAGAGCATGTGAAGGAAATTTTATTCAGTTTAACATAAGAACACAAGTTCTACGGACGTTGGACGTTGGAACATCCATGGTCAAATGTAAATATCATGAGTTTTGAGAGTACTGAGTTCTCGTCAAACTTGCACATGTGTAACTATGGAATATATGCAGGCGTCTATCAGTCGTCTAAACAATCGTCCCCACAGATCATGACGCAACAACGCATGAAGGCGTTGGGTATGTAGTAATTCTGTCGAGCACACATTTGCACCATCATGTAGTTGCAGTCGCGTCGTTGACGAACTTCTGAAACAATAAAACTATTTCTTTCATTTTCTGTTATTGAAATGTGATTCAAGATTATATAGAGATTGGTAGGGAAGGGAAAGGAAAAATCACAGAAATTATTTGAATGTTGATTAGAAAATATCTAAGCGCACATCTGCGTGAGTTTCATAACAGTATCAACGTTTTTACGTTTAAAATTGAAATAAACAGCGAAATGAAAAAATAGTTAAAAACGAGCAGGCGTTTCCATATGAACTCGTGATTGGAAGTTCCAAGTAATTTGGCAGTAAAGGATAAGCTTGATCAAACGGATTTATTTGAACGTATTCTCTTGGGGAAAAAAGGAAAAGGACAGTGCTTTATCCAACTTATAAACCGAAATAACAAAATGGAAAACCGTTTGAGCGATGGGGTGTTTTGTAGTACCGAATCAAAGTTAAAAGCAATCTGAATTGAAAGGAAACGGGAGTGACGTCATTAAATGTAGAGTAGAAATTGCTTTAAACGATGGAGGTTTATCAAATATACTTTTCTTATGTTTTAACAATTAGAGGTTTAGTTCATACCCAGTCTGACTAAAATCCGCCTAGCTCCAAGGAATAAAAGTTTTAAAATATTAACTCTATAGAGAATCGAACTTGTTGTTTCGATAGGCTTCCTCTCCACTGAGACCTAACGTAGAAGATCTCATATCTCCGTAGAGATATTTTATTCCTCGGTCTAGGCCAATTTTTACAAGACTGAGTTCATACCGATATACATATCTGACATGGGGCTACTAATTTCTAATCATGGTTTTATTTTTCAAATTGTAAAATTTATAAAAATTTTCAACATATTTTGAAGAAATATCTTTATCAAACAATTTTCCTGTCAGGGATATCCCTTTTAAGACAAGACTGTGTCGTTTTGAAGCA
Organism: Steromphala cineraria; assembly: GCA_916613615.1. Taxonomy (NCBI): domain Eukaryota; kingdom Metazoa; phylum Mollusca; class Gastropoda; order Trochida; family Trochidae; genus Steromphala; species Steromphala cineraria. The sequence continues at coordinate 20,397,150 of OU744737.1, forward strand.
CAACCATCTGGTAGTTTCGAAATCGGTGATTTCAATTTACATCCAATACAGAAACTCAGTATTTCATCAAAATATATGAATACATCATTTAATTGCATATTTTAGCCACGCGCTATATGTAAACTCATTTTAGGAGATTATAAATATTCCATCGATTCTTTAGAGTAATATACATCGAAATTGATTCAATTGCAATATTTACTAGCCCGTTGAAGATATTGCTGTTCATAAGTCTACAAAGTTATTACACATGATCGCCACGCAACAAAATCTAACTTACGTATCACACATAGTATTATATAAAATTGAGCGCTGATTGCATAAGATATTAACTTTGAAACCTTTCCTGTGAGGTACGATTCAAGACCCATTATCATAATACACTCGGTAGAATACCTAATTCGGGGAAAAAATCTAGTCGTGCGCGACAAAAACGGTTTTCAAGCGTATATTTTGAGAGACCGGATGTTGTTAGATAACCACACTTGAATCGCCTTCACGTCGGCTGCCGTTTGGTAAATTATCTCATATTTAATGAATTTTGGTCCGAGTTTTCCTAGGTTGGTCGCACAATTTGCAAAAAATACAACGAAACAGTAAAATTACTTTTAAAAATATTGAACTCTGAAAATGGGTCCTTAAAACTTACACAGAAATACCCGGTTATCTTTTTTTTAAACGGCGCTCGCGAGCGCTCACCAGAAACAAAGTAATTCAACACAGACTGGTAAAATCTAAAACAGTACAAACCTGCCAGCGTTGTTTCTGCACAGAGTGCCAGGAATACAACAAACACGAGTACAACACAGAGCTTCATGATGTCGGGATATACAACATAAACTCACTTTCACTTATATACCATTTGATACGATAATGATATCATTGCTTCCTTTAATGTGATGATAACGTCCTTTAATGTGATGATAACATGACGTTATCAACTCGAATGATTGTCATTTTTTATTAATATTTGTGACAGGCGCTTATCAGTAATAATTGACAGTAACTGTTTCCTTTGAAGTGTATATTAAATGCACTTATGAATGTCGTTGACACCGTAATGGTTTAATGCAAATGTCTTTATTCAAAGTTGTAATATATTCTGGCTTGAATAAAAAATCAAAAAGTTTCAATTTTAGTTTACTTTAAATTAAAGTTGAATTAAAAAATGTAACTATTACTGTTTCGTAGTTTTAGGCCTCTTGGTTTGACTAACGCGAAAAGATTATGTAGAATACTATCACTAACCCAATTGTCTAATATATAAACTTTAATTTTCCATCTTCCTACACAGAGCCTAAAACGCCAGTTTCCGAACTGTCAGTTTTATACTTTGCTGCCGACCCTTGAGTTTTCTGTGCTGATGTCAGCGCCCCTACAGGCGATTGTTTGCAACCTCCAATTACTTTCTGATTGGACTATTGCTTTCTCTAATAGTACGATAGAGAGCAAGCACTGGATAATTAGAGAGGTTTAACGTTAGTTTGTCATCTGTTGTTTAAAGGGACAGTAGCACGTTTTTTGACAACTTTAAATTTTCAATTTTTTAATGATAATTGAACGTTAATACTAAATGTATTACTTTGATAGTGTCACAAATCTCATTACACAAACCAATCACCCATAGTCGGAGAACAAATTATAAAGATTCACATTAATCCATTGGCAGCCATTTTTGTATGAACACCTTTAATTCATTTTGTGTAAGAAAAGGAATCGCATGGCTTAACTTTACATTATTTATTTGATTTATTACTGCTTCATTTAGTTTAAATATATTGTCTTTAGATTGGAACCATTTATTTTCATTTTCCTGACATCACCTTATATTCCCCCTAAAAACGTGCTACTGCCCCTTTAAATGACCATGTTCAATCAATCAAACGAAGTTCAGAAGAAAATAACAATTGTTGTATTTCAGTATTTCCATTTTTCATTTAAAGACTAAAAGTATAAGAAATAAGCTTAATTGCCTCTTAAATAAAAGCAAAGGTAGCACTATTTAGGCCGAAATGAAAATGATATAAAATGAAATATATAATGAAATGGAATGATAACATCTTAATTATGATACAACGCAAAATTGTTGTGTTGTAATTAAGATGTTATCATGCCAAATGTATGAATAATGGCCGATTTAAGGACTCCGTTTGCTGTTTTAAAAAATTGCATTGTTTTGGTAAAAAAAGAATTAGAACCTTATTTCTGCTAAAGTGGTGCAGTGCTACTTTTGTTGTCATTTTACCCAATTTTAGCTTTTCTTAAGTGAAAAGGTAATATACAACAAATGTTATTTTCTTCTGAACGTCATTTAACAACAGAATAATGACGAACTAATGACGACCAATAACATAATTTAATGTTGTGAAATGTTGACTTTAAAAGATGCATAGATTTTGATTATATTTTCATATTGAGAAATTAACGTTTTGTCATAATTTTAGTTAGTTGACTTTGAAAGTAGTTTGATTTTGTTTGTTTGTTTGATTAGTAATGTCACCTTGGTGTAATGTTGACTTTATAAGATATTGTAATTAATTAAGATGCTGACTTTGAGAGGTTATGAGTTTTGGGAAAGGTTGACTTTGAAATATACATCAATTTTGGTGATGTGTTCATTTGTTAAGTTATATGATTTTGATGAACTATTAATGATATGTTGTCATTGAAAGATAGTTTGATGTTATTATAAATGAACAAAGTGGGAATTGCAACAATTGCTAGCTGTTCTTGTGGTTATTATATTGAGAATGTATATCATTATTTATTGCAATGTACATTGTATAGCAAACAGAGAGAAAAGCTTATGATTTCTTTACGGCGCATTACTGGACTTACAATAGATCTTAAACTTTTGCTTGAGGGAAGTGCAGACCTGTCAATAAGTCAAGACAAAACTTTATTTATGTTGGTACAAACTTACATTAATGAAACAAACAGATTTCTTTGATGTCAATTAATTGTCAATAATGTTTGTTTCTTTCTGATAGTCTTACTCTACTCTAATCTTGTTCACTGTCTGCTGTCTGTATTCACTATGTATTATGTAAATCAATTTTGTACATACTAGGAGAGGGCATTTTAAGTTGGATAATTTGTCCCCAATCCTTTTCTTGTGAATAAAATATGTTTAAACTAATGAACTTTAATGGATAATTTCACTTTGGTGGTGTAATGTTAACTTAAGTGATATGCTAATTTGTGAAATTGTAATCTTGTTTAAATGTTGACTTTGAAAAGTAATAGGTCTATTAAAATGTTTATACTTTGGCTTCGATGACATGCTCATGTTGTGAAATATGGAATTTGTTAAACTGATGATTTTGAAAGTTTTTTTTTGGATTAAATGTTCACTTTGAAGATTTGTTTGGAAATAAACGTTGTTTAATAATTTCACCTTTGTGTAATGATCATTTTTAAAGATTATGAAACGGAATTCAGTCGGCCAGATCATGATTATAAGTCGGATCGATGGGACTCGATATGACGTTGAACCAATGTTGAAGCAACGTCGTAAATCGAAATTTGATTGACGTTTGATTGGATTTGAAATTTGCCGCGACGTCGAAATCTAACATTGTGTTGACGTAGAAACAACGTTTATAAATACGACGTCCTAACAACGTTGATATAACGTTGCTTTGACGTTTATACGATGTCGTATCAACGTTGATACGACGTTTTAGTGGCGTCTATACAACGCGACACCAACGTCGATACAACATGGCTTTAACGTTGATTCAAAGTTAATAAGACGTTGTTTCAAGAAGAATAAAATCACAATTTAAACAGGATAAAAGTAAAATAATCACCGATGCTAAAAGAATTCTTCCAAATAGCTATACTTCAATCGTTTTTGGATGTACGAGATTCTTGTGTCTTAGAAACTGAACTGACAGGCACAAGAAAGTAAACACTTTTCAAAATGAATTTATGGAAAATTCATGATAAGAATGTTGATAATAAACATCGGATACACAGGGTCAAAACATGAACTTTTTTGTTTTTAAAGTTGACCTAAAACCATAATGAATACATTTTGGAGAAAAATTGGAACGCGTGTCCTTCGTATTGGTGTAAAGTCACGTGACACAGATGTAAATTGCTGAAACGTTGTTAATGTTGAAAAAACACCTGAAACTCGTCAAAAGTCATCCCCAAAGATGTGAATAACCCCTAAAAGTTGACATTATCTGGACAAAAGCCCTTGTTCCTGCATTTCTTATGTCAATGTCATTTCACATCACAGCCGACTTGGGGAGACACTCACGATCCCAAAACACAAAGTGCAATGATCTTTTTCTCTCATGAGGATTGATATCTGTTTGCGTTAGACCGCCGTCAACGCTATATGTAAGTGACGTAATTGACGGCGACCACCATAGATGGACATGTCACTATGTACACATGCACTAGGAGATCTTGAACTGGTAGAGATCGGAATTTATTATATGGCGAGCAGTGAAATACTGGGATATATCAGTGAAATAAACTGTTTATCAAGCTACAGTGAAAATAACTTATATTTTCACTGCGAACGGTGACTGAATTAATTTGACGTCATAAAACAATGGTCTCACGCGGCGAATTGGCTTATGACGTCGGCGTGAAAATGACCCTCTTCGGACGTAATTACAATGGTAAAATCGTATATTAATAGAATATCCGTCAATTCTTGACAAATACCATGTTTATCTCATCTCGTGAGGTAGAAAAGTTATATATTTTCACTCGTGGCTGCGCCACTCGTGAAAATATAACCTTTCTACCTCACTCGATGAGATAAACATGGTATTAGTCAAGAAAAGACTGATATCCTCTATACCTCGACTGCTCAATAAACAGGTACTACTCGCTAAACTTTGATGCATGGCTAATGTCATTATGGTCGTGACAACGTCGGTTTGGCATGCAATATTACCACTTTGCAATGATTTCTATTTTCTCAAGACATGTCGTTGATTGGACAACTGTCAGACGGTCCACAATTGCGCGTTAAAGTTAAACCACACCCTCCAGGTAATGAACAAGCGTCGATGAAAGTTCTACAAGACCACAGAAACACCTGTCAGGTGACGTCACAAGACGTATTTTATTCTCGATCAGACAGTGCATTTTATGATGCCCTGTCACACGAATCGACCACATTCGACACTTATGTGACACATCTTGCAATTTGAAAGGCTTAATGGGATGTTGGTTGTTGTTTACCCCTACATTCTTTCGTTTATTAAACGTGAAAGGTTAGGTTTTTCATGTTTTCCAAAAATAATATACTATCCAATTCACCTTACCTCAAATATCTCCCATCTTTGTTTTTAATCAGAGTGATTTAAAAAGATGTGTTCACTTTGATTTGCCTGGCAGCTGCAATGCAGTGACCATTCCCCCGTTTTTGTTAATATTAATAACTATACATAGTCATCATACATACAAAAGGAAAAAATATGATTATTCTTCAGCGGATAAAAAGGTATAAAAATTAGTGTACCTATAAGATAAATTTCGATACCCTTTTCCTCTATGGACATACATCATATCACTGAAATATCGACATCAGTTAAAATAATGAATAAATATACCCCAACAAACTGTCATCAAACGTACCAAAGATTCTGTATGGGTGTATAATCACATCCCTTATATGCAGTGTTTGAAATAAGCATCCAAAAGCTTGTCAATAAGGATCCGCAGACAGGAAAAACTGTAACCCTCAATATGAAAATTTCGACATTCATTACCAGTACTGATTTGACTTATTCTAAGATAATACTATTACTATATTAGGGGGGTTCTCTATTAATGTACGGTTCATTCAATATTTAACAACAGTTACTGTAAACTATACGTTAATTATTTACATCTCATCAAAGGACCTTTATATAGTTGTATATATATGCAACTGCCTTTAAAGTCAACTATGAAATATGATAGTATTGTGGAATGTGAAATGTAAAAATAGTGTATGCATCATGATTTGAATTATTTTTGTACTTTCCGTTTTCACTCCAATTTCCTTTGACGGACTGAAAATACACAACATCATACATAAAACAGACTTTTCTCGTCTAAAATACGTGTTAAAAGAGGTAGTTGTAAGTTTTATTAAATTAAATTATCTCCCGGAAACGAATAAAAATGACCAATTGCAAGACAATATTTTTCAATCAAAGAATGCAGTTCTATTGAGAACGTACGGTGTTACGTATATTGCTACGTGAACTAATTGAATTAATCCATAATTGAGCACGCTAAAGATGATAATAATAATAGTCAAATTATAATGCGCATATACATATATCCTTCTGCTAGGCAGTTGCTAAAAGCACGACATAGTATTACCCTGACGGAATTGTACTATCGGAGCAGCCGAAACGTAGTGAATCATTGTTCATCCGTTCATTTATGGTACCTATTTATACAGCTTGGTAAACTGGGTGCAATGTGAATAAAGTGCCTTGCCCAGTGACACAACCAAGAGTGACTCCCACGTCACAAAATTTTGCTGTCTCCGCTTGGATTCGAACCTGGGCCTTTGGCGTGAGAGGCCAACACGCTTACAACTACACCACTGTGCTCCGCAAATCGGAATATATTCAGATATAAAAAAACATGAAACCCAAAATAGGACTATGTCGTTCAAGCAAGTGCCGTTATTTCTTGCAAGAAATCAGGGAGTTGCAGGTATATTCTTTAGAGAATATCTCGACCAGTATTTTCAGACCTTGGTATATTCAAACGCTGTATATATCTCTAACTCAGCCTTTTAAAAAAACCAACTCAGTTATCAATAGCAAGGCTACTTTTTTATACTCTTTGAATATTCCTTTCATTTTCCAATACATGATAACGACGGTAGACAAATAGAATTCGGCACCAAAACAAGTTTTTTTTTGCTTTTTGTAGTTGTTAAGCCAAGACATAATGCGAATGTTAATATTTACATGCATATCCCATAATACAAAAACAGTGTACACCGTATCTATACATTTGAGTACATGTGCTATGATGTATGATGTCATTGTATATTTTTATGTCAAAAATATTGTAACAAGAACAAAAAGAGTTTAAATGTTTTAATAATAGTCAACATTCGAGATAAACTTATTTTTTCATTCCACGTCACGCAACTTAAAACGAAATCAAACAAAAAGAATTCGATATTACGAAGTCCTTAACAATACAAAGAAGTCAAAATTTGTTATAAACTTATTTGTTTTATATCACGCAATAAAACTAAAAACGAAAGCTTACAACACCAACTCGGTATTACGATAAGTCTTTAACAATATTTAGAAGTCACAATTAGAGACAAACTTATTTTTTTCATTTCAATAACGCACCTTTAAGGGGCAGTAGCACGTTTTTAGGGGGAATATAAGGTGATGTCAGGAAAATGAAAATTAATGGTTCCAATTGAAAGACAATGTATCTAAACTAAAAGGAGCAGTAATGATTAAAATATATAATGCAAAGTTTAGCCATGCGATACCCTTTTCTTGCAGAAAATGAATTAAAGGTGTTCACACAAAAATGGCCGCCAATGGATATTATGTGAATCTTCATACTTTGTCCTCTGACTATGGCTAATTGGCTTGTGTAATGAAATTTATTACACAATCAAAATAATATATTTAGCAATAACATACAATTATCCGTGAAATTTTTGAAATATAAAATTATGAAAAAACGTGCTACTGCCCCTTTAAAACGAAAGGAGACAAATCATCTGAGAATTCAGTATCAAAGCAAGTCCTAAATAATTTATAAAAGTCACAATTCGTGACAAACTTATTTTTTAAATTTCAATAACGCACTTTAAAACGAAAGCAGACAAATAGAATTCGGTATCAGAGAAAGCCCTAGATTATTTGTAAAAGCCACAGTTCGTGATAATTTTATTTTACGTAACGCTGCTAAGAACGCAAGCCGCGAACAGCCTCATTAAGGCTTATCGCTTGAGGCTCAAACCGAAGAGGTCCAGTAAATACAAATGTTAACCCCTAACCCCAATTGCTTCGGGCACAAATACAACTTACTCTTATCCCCCTATACTTCATGTGATATCTGATGTTATCACATATACATGTAGGTAAACGATGATATCAGAGATATATCCCGCCTTGATCATAAGTCACTATATTAACTAAAAATTCAAAACGCGGTATGAAATTGTTACCTCCGGCAATTATGTTCCTATATTACATATTTTACACATTTATTACCATATTCTATGTAACTTGTGTTATCAGAGAGATAAAAGATGATATTGGGCGATAAACAACCTGTTTTGACCACTGGTCAGTGAATATAAAGCCGTGTATTTCTGGACATAGCATCAGTATAGCTTGACCAAGCATCTAAGTAACATATTCTAGCTGAGCTTTCTTGTTATTTCACCTACAAGAGAAGTTGGACGACGTAGTTAAAGGTGAGAATTGTTTTATGTTCCCTCATCAAGGCAAATCTGAAATTGATGACTGTCATTAAGTATAAACAATATAACTGCCAGAGCTTGTTAGATCATAAGAAAGCTCTTTGTTTACATTGCAACTGAAGGGATGAATATTATTCTATCTACGTTGGTTGATTTTTGATAATGATATAAAAGAAATAGGTTGCTTTATACATATTGATTTATTTATCAAGTCTTCTTATATATTTCTAATGTTCATATTTGATTATTTATAATGTTCATAATTGATTAATTTATAATGTTCATATTTGATTATTTCTAATGTTCATATTTAATTATTTCTAATGTTCATATTTGATTATTTATAATGTTCCTATTTGATTATTTCTAATGTTCATATTTGATTATTTCTAATGTTCATATTTAATTATTTCTAATGTTCATATTTGATTATTTCTAATGTTCATATTTGATTATTTCTAATGTTAATATTTGATTATTTCTAATGTTCGTATTTGATTATTTCTAATGTTCATATTTGATTATTTCTAATGTTCATATTTGATTATTTCTAATGTTCATATTTGACTGTTGACTACAAAGGTTAATGTTCCAATTCAAACATTTTCATTTGTAAGTAGAAACATCAAAAACAAACTATGCATTAAATATAGAAATATTTTTTGATTTTATATTTTTTTTAGATAATCGAAGATATATGGTTCTTATTATGTTGTAAACAATATGACTATGAAAAGTACACCGGTATAAACAAAAATCTGTATTTAAAAAAATACAAAGATGTATAAAAAAATATTGTCTGATATTGCTGTGTTAAAGGGTTAAGACAATCAAACTTAAAGGGGCGGTAGCAAGTTTTTTGGTAATTGTATATTTTCAAATTTTCACTTATGATTGTACATTAATGCTAAATGTATTATTTGGATAGTGTCAAAAATATCATTATGCAAGTCAATCAGCCATAGTCAGAAGACAAAGTATGAAGATTCAAATAAAACTCATTTTGTGAAAGAAAAAGGAATCGCATGGTTAAGCTTAACATCATATATTTGAATTATTACTGCTTCATTTAGTTTAGATACATTGTATTTCAATTGGAATCATTAACTTTCAGTTTCCTGACATCATCTTATATTTCCCCTAAAAACATGCTACTGCTCCTTTAAATCTATATTACTCATGTTAAATTTTCTTTATTTTCAGATGAGTTTTACCATCCGAAGGTTCGCAGGAATAGCTTGTTTGTTTGGATGTGTTCTCATTTCATCGACAAATGCTCAAAGTAGTAAGTTGATCATGTTTACTTGATAACTTCACTAGTGTCCGCAAGAAACGCTCAACATCGTAAGAAACATTCTGTTATCGGATACTGAATTTTCAATATATTTCAAAGGCATTTGTCTCGTTAAGGAGGATTCACCACTTTATTCTCAAGAAAATGACACATTTGATTGTGTGTCGGTTCATTCACTCATGGTGTGCTAAATTCAAATGGAGTGTTCGGCATTCAACTTTTAAACTGATAAAGTATGAAAGTAAAGTAAGAAAACGATGTTGTAGATAAAATTCACTTTATTGGGCATTAATTCGTTGACGCTTCGTTGATTTAGGATTTTAAAAAAAGGCAAACGTGTTCAATTTCTCTGCTCTCTCGCCTAGTTCATTAACTACAATTTCCATTGCAATGTGTTCATGTCAGCCATGAAAAAATAAGGATTCAAAATTATAAAAAAGTAATTTGGCTTCTGAAAAATGGGTTACCTATTCTAAGTCGTTTTAAAAGTGACAAGGTTAATGGTATCTTGCGCTATGGTTGGCAGCGTTGCCATTGGACACTAGTTTAGATGTTATAATATGTTGTTAAAACGGCTTATAAAAGCTTTGAAATTCTCAAAATGCTAAAATAAATGTCTAAGATTTTCGACAAATAAAACATTAAAAAAAATCAAAATGTTTTTAAATTTCAATGCAACAGTATCTAAGCTCTTTAAATGATTTTTACACCACATCGTATCTGTTTTACGACTTTCTTGATGTAATTTGGCCTTCAATACTAAACAAAGTGTCTGTCTGTCTGTCTATATCTGAGCTCCGTCCATAGTTAAAGAAGGACAAACAGGAATTTTCGTCCTTTCATGTACATAAAGTAAAAGAAAATGCTTTTGAACTGGACTATGAAATATGCCAATATATTCGATATGAATTTTTATGCACTTTGTTACTCAAAACGAATTACCAAAAACATGCTCTTTTATCAGTTTGACACTGAATAAATGATTCTATGAATATTTCTGACGTTTCTAATCTCTGTTCCAGACCCGTGTAACATGGCAGATTTCCTGCTGGGCGTGGCCTACCATGCTGTTCCTGGTGACTGCAGTGCTTACGTCATGTGTGACGGTTTGACCAATCACACCATGCAGTGTGGATACGGGACTCTCTGGGACGATACCATCAAGGCTTGTCTCAGACCTAGCCAAGTCAACTGCAGTAAGTTTTTTATATGAAAACCCAGAATCTCGTTTTGCTATCTGATAACAAGACAATTAAATGATAAGGCGAGCTTTCCCTTTCTATCACCACAATCCCAATAATGTGGAACTTATCCGCCACCTGTTTTGTAGAATTCTAGATTTTTTTTATATTTTGTGTGAATCTAAATATCATATTTTTGCATTTTTCCAAGGCTATCTTAAAGCTTCGTCAAAGCACACAGAAAGAAAGATCTGTTTTTTAAGTTGAAGTTGATTCTACCTAAAATAGAATTTAACCTTATTTCTTTTGAAGTTATTTATTGTCCAATATTTGCCCTTGGAACAAACGTTTATTTACAAGGTGCATGAAAACTTTCAAATTCCTATCAGCACATTGTTTGTTTTGGTGCGTAACCAAGCCAAAATATTTTGTAAAAATATGGGGTATCTATTTACCTGTATCTCTCTGTCTACAGGTCTATGTTCTGGAGAGAGTGATGGAACTAAGCTCTCCTACGACTTGTACTGCAACTCCTACTGGGAGTGTCAGGGAGGAATCCCTCAAGCCATGTGCTGTGCAGAGAACGAGACCTTCGACGGATCATCCTGTGTCAGTGGCGTGTGTGGTGACCCCTGTCCAGTTGCTCCGGCCAGTCCTTCTCCCATCCCCTGCGTGTTCAGCGACTCTGTGGACGGTCCAGAATACTACATGGAGAATGTTCCTGGATTCGGACTCATCAGGAGAGATTGTCCACCAGGAACTAACTTCAACAATGTCTCCTGTGGTTGTCACGACTTCGTGGCTGTTGCACCTGCTCCGGGTAAATACACACGTAGTAATGAAGCGCCATAAACTCATTGTGTGTTTAATGCATCATTATTTTTTTGCTTGCAAGATTTTACATATTTCGTCTTAAGTAATTTGGATTAAATTGACTTTGTAGCTGTTGTACCTGCCCCTGGTAAATATACATTTCATAGTATATATATATAAGAAATCATTTGGTTATTTGATTTCGTTATTTTTCATAATGTTTAATAAAAACTTTAAATTGCTTTAAAAAGACCATAACCCTAAAATATGATTTAATCAGTGATGATCAATGCTTACTCTCTGTTAAAGAAAATAACTGCACCTTGAATAGTCTTAATTAAGATCAATCCCTTTCCATCCTATATCAATATACATGATATCACATTTGAATTGATTTGATAAAAACCTGGAAACGATGTCTATTATCTGAAGTCTCTGGTTGTTCATGAAAACAATTGTTTTTTTTATATGCCACCTACGACATATACCTTTATTATCAAGGTTGTCCGACAATGGTCGACATCTACTACGACACCGTCACATCGACCTTCATCGACAACTCGACAAACAAGGCCTGGATCGCCGTCAACAGCGTCACTCTGGGAGCAACTCCGGTATTCTTTGGTTCCAGCAGTCTGATCGTCTTCCTGCTAGCTGGTGCCGACTATGGTAACAGTCTCGAGATCTCATCGGTCTTCTCTGTTACCCCGGCAACTGCTCTGACCAATCAAATCGTTCTTCAGAACGGACTTTGTTCTGAGGGGCCTGCATTCATGGTTTCTGTCACAGACGATTTGTCGAACTCGACCTTGATGGATGTGACATTGACCCTTCAAACAAGAAGCAATGGCGTCGGAGTCAACTCCACCTTGTCTGTTCCGGTAAGATTTCCTCAACCTTGATAATCTAATAACTTTTAAGCATATGAAGTAGAAAGTATAGGGATGTCAAATGCATCTGATATCATGTATGTGTTATTTAGTTTCTGAAAGGCTTTTCAGACTTACTTTTACACTTTCGGCGTAACTTATGATCACATCACATCGAATCGAATCAAATTTGACCCTTTCTTCTTCCAGAAAAGCCTGTTGGCCAACCTGGAGTTCGAGTATCCGTCTGTTGGTGACAGCAGTGTGTGGAGCTTCAGTATCCTGGATGATTCTAATGGAAGCACTGTAGCCTCGGACTCACAGGCCATGCCTGCTGGAGGTAATGTTCTGTTTCTGACCCTTAGGTTCTTGACATGTTACAGCCTTAAAGGGGCAGTAGCACGTTTTAGGGGTAATATAAGGTGATGTCAGGAAAATGAAAATATATGGTTCCAATTGAAAGACACATGTATTTAAACTGAATAAAGCAGCTATAAATCAAATTTATAAAGAAAGTTCAGCCATGCCATTCCTTTTTCTTACACAAAATGATTTCAAGGTGTTCACACAAAAATGGTTGCCAATAGACTTTATATATGTCCTTATAATTTGTTCTCTGACTATGGGTGATTGGTTTGTGTAATGAGATTTTTGACAAATAATACAATTAGCATTAACTTACAATTATCAGTGAAAAATATATTGAATATACAATTTTCAAAAAACGTGCCACTGCCCCTTTAACTTTAGTCTTATACATACATAGTTCCTAAAAACCAGATTCCGTAAAACAATGTTTGATGATGAATTTTCCTTCAAAATGTTAAAATGCCCAACCATATGTAGTATAATGTACTTTGAACCACTGATACTCTTACGAAATACATGCGTCAGACAAGGTGTTCATTTCCTCCCCTCTTCTTTCTCCAGAGACAATCGCCAGAAACCACGGAGCTCTCCAGATCGGGAGTGGTGACTGTTCTGGATCAAATGGATTCACTGGATTCACTGGATCAGTCTACAGCGTAAATTTGATTATTTTTTGTGTGTTTATGAGTATCGAAAGACTCTCTAGGCTTGGCACATATTTTATGATCTGGAGCAGGTTGATATGTTTGATTCACTGGATCATTCTACAGTTTAAGTCCCATTAACCAGTGTTTTTTTAGTGAATATCGATAGTCTCTCAAGGTTTGTCTTGAATTTAATGTTTTAGAGAGGATAAATATACTGAATTCACTTGGTCTGTATTCAAGGAAAATAAAAAAAAACTGTGATAAGGTTAAGGCGAATATCTCATTCATTTGTTTTTTGTGTTTTTTGTGTGTTAATGTACTACCTCAGAACTTGCATCAAACCTACTGCAATCATCATTGTGTTTAACTAATTTTAGACCAAGAACCCACATCTATAGAGCTTTGAGAAACATGTTTTCATTTGACTACAATTATTATGTAATATATATGGTAATTCATTGACATATCTCCATATACATTCTTTGAACTTTTTAAGTTTTGTTATTTATGTTTGTTTCAGACTGCAGTCAGATCGTGTATCTATGGGCGGTAATGAAAATATCTTCTGTCAAGAACCAAGAATACGATTCGGCAACATTATGACGTCATACGATTTTCGCAGTGCACTTTTAACAGAGTCGCATGAAAGATAATTCCTACAACTCATCGCTCCATTTGCAGTAATTGATATTTTTACATTCACTATTCACCAATGATTTCATTTGTCATATTTGGGAAGTTCACTCATTGTGGGAGAAAGTGAAAACAATATGACGTCATATAACCTCTGTATTTTTTATTCATCTATGTATATTTTTTTATTCTATACAATAAATGTTGCATTCTAACACAAAACAATGGAGCTATCTTTCTTTTTCCCTTTTATGGTGTGGCACGCAAAATATGCCTTTGTTAAGAAAACTAAAATTATGAGGTATTATTATGATATGATACACAGTGGTGTAGTGCTTAGCGTGTTGGCCTCTAGAGCACACGGCCCGGGTTCGATTCCCGATGGAGTCTCCTAAAAATATTGACCTGGGCCTCATACTGTTTTTTGTCTATAGGCGATGTACCATATCCACATTGCATTTAGCCTTCCGATAAAAATGAATGTAAAAGGTTTAGGCAACATGCAACTTCTTACGAGAGAAAACACATAGTTCGTTATTTGCTTAGTCGTGGTGATACAATAGGCTAAAAAACGCATCAAGATTCATGTAATACTCAATACAAAAAAATCATGATAAAACATGTTAGAAAACATGAACAGGGGCAATAGCACATTTTTATGAAAATAACATTATTTCATGAAAACGAAAAAATATGTCACCAGTTATCAGACGAGATATGCTTCAAATGCTTCAAATAATACAGTGATTATACGAACGTGCCAAGTATAGTTTAGCTATGTAAAATCATTTCAATACTCAAAATGATTGAAGGGTGTTCACACTAAAATTGCCACATGTAGTTATGCATGTAGCTTGGTTCTTGATTGTTTTCCGACTGCATTTTGGGTCCAGTATTGAGAAGTTTGGCCCTATGAAAATGCAAATCACATAGAACTATGGTAAAAAATGAAAAAAATAAAATTTACCAAAATGCGGTACTGTCCGAGGGCTAATTGTAGCATTTTACTCTGAATTATCAAGTATTGTATCAGCGCCTCCAGCCAATCGCGTTTCTTTAATTTGTTGAAGATGTTTGTGTTTCTGTGAGATGGGCTGTATCGGGTCTATAGCCTCGGGTTTGTACCCTCGGATTCCTATATTGGGGTATAAATAAAGTGCTTTAGTCACTCCGACATTGAGTTTAGCAAGGTCGCGTCAGCCTATCTATCGAATTGACCGATCAGGGCTTGTCTTACCAAGCCGCAGTAGTCTGCATTCACATATAACGTTGAAGGGTCATAGATCGTTGGCACGGCCTTCAACTGCATCTAGCTAGACTTGAACATCAACTAACCTCGACCTTACCACTTCTCGATTTTCGTTCAAAGATTTTTCAAAAAAATATAAGCTGGACTTAATTTTTGTTAATTTGTCCAATAAACACTTTTTATTAGTCTTTTATTTAGACAGCGTAATTATCGGCTGTGAAAACCCCACCTGGGTTAGGGGCCATAAAACTCGCGCGGGTGTGACGTAATAAACAGACTATACAGAGTAACGCATCATTATTTCAACTAAAATACCGCCTAAATAATGGTTTAGTTACCATTGATGTGGATATCCTTTTTACACGAAATGCTTAGTAGTGTTACGTCGTCAAATGATTTATCTAACTAAGTGGAAAACATTTCCTGAAAATCGTTAATTATTAGGTTTTTTTTCCCTGTGGTATTGTTACGATAGATGTATAGATAACGAGGCTGATTCTGTTTATGACGTCACAAAATGGGGGCGTGACCAGTCATGCATTCACTTGTTTGTTGTCAGATAGCTCTAAGCGGCCCATCAAAAGTGGCTTTCAAAAACGGCTTTCATTACCAAACTAAACATACTTGAGTAGCGACCTTTAACGCACTAAACAATATTGTAATCAGACTTTCTATATTCCAAAGAAAATAGTGAAATATGTTTGTGATTATGTGAACTTTCGTGTACATTGCATCTGCATCCGAAAATGTTAAAAGAATCATGATAGATATTTTTATTATGAGCCAAAGTCTGGATTACTAAGCTAATCTTATCAAGATAAGGGGTGGTATATTTAAAAATCTAATTTTAAGATTTGATTTTGAGGAGAAATATAAGGTGATGTCAAGAAAATGAAAATAAATGGTTCCAATTGAAAGACAATGTATTTATATTAATTGAAGCAGTAATAAATCAAATTAAAATGGTAAAGTTCAGGCATGCGATTCCTTTTCCTTTCACAAAATGAATTATAGGTCACAAATGACCGCCAACTTTATGTGAATCTTCATACTTTGTCCTCTGACTGTGGCTGATTGGCTTGTGTAATGAGATTTTTGACACTATAAAAATAATAAATTTAGCATTAACGTACATTTATCAGTGAAAAATTTAAAATATAAAAAAATCCAAAAAAAACGTGCTACTTTCCCTTTAATTATATATTCACAAAGCAACGTAGCTCAGTAGCTCAAACCTTAATTCGATGGTCGATATGTGTGCGCTTTTGTTGTAAAGGGGGAATCTAAACAACAGTCACTTTAAGTGGAACTTTGAGGAAAAAAACAAGAAAAAGGTTTTTAGATTTGAGAACTCTTTCTATTTATAGAAGAATTGGAGATGGGAACAAAAACACTAAATCTGAACCTAGAATAACTACCATTCATTGTTTTGACATTTTGACACATCTTTCAAGATGTTAAATTTGTCGAAATCATTTTATTTGAAATGAAAATTAGTCATTTATGAATTAACTTTAGTCAGGGACTTCTTGTCGCAAGCTTAGAATTTAAAGGAACAGTGCTATCGAGATATTTCTTGTGGAAATTTTAATTATCACATGATTATTTCACACTTTTTTTCAAAATATGTTAGTAAAGATAACATTGTAGTTGTTCTAATTAACATTTTGACAATTAATAGAATGCATCACTGCGTTCTCTTGAATTTAGTTAGGATTTTATAACAAAGGTTGAAACAAATAAAAGGAAAGGTCAAGATCGAATCCAGGTTCGAAACAATAACATGGGATTTATTTTCAAAATGTACTTAGAAACTTGCAAATTGTTTTGATAGAAGCGCAATAATATCTAAGGCATAACAGATCAAGGTCACGTGGGTTTGTTGACTTTTGCACTTTCTCGAAGTTTCGGACCCCATACACCTTTGCGAATATTCTCCTCTCAAAATACTTGCATCTGAGAGCTTATACACTCGCATATTATGGCTGAAGGATTGGACACTGAATGGAACTATTTTTTACGAATGATATCGAAATATTGACTTTTTACAAGGTACCATTTTCAAAGGAAACGATAACAACTGGCCACAGACCACAATTATTTTACAGTAGTTTGATCATCATTGTCTTTCTAATACAGCCTTTTCCCTATATTTCGTTAGGCGTTCAGCTTTTGCACACTGACTTACCTGCCATAGACCACTTTTCAGTCAAACAATGAGCACACCTTTTGCGGCATCGAAGGCCGGTAGAGAGTGTAAACAAATATGACCCCTTCGTCAAGGCCGTTCAGCATGACATGACCTTCAACTTGGGGTCATTTTGCCTGCTCACACCAACACTTTAGCAGTAATTCCAAATCCCAGAAAACATTACACACATACTAGAGAGTCAGATCTTTCATTTGCACCATCACATGTCACAATAAAGTGTCTACAAGTATTTTTTTTAAATTATCCACTAGGGACTACTTTGTCTCTGAATTGTCTCCGGGTTGTTTTCGACAGGACCGATAAACATCTAGCCAGTTTAAAGAAATAAGGAGAGAAAAGGCGGGGAAATCAACTTGAAGAAACAAACAGACCCGACCAAAAAAAATAAAATAAAAAAGTCAAAAAACGTAAAAAGGTCCACCAGATTACATATACATGGATTCATTTGGCCATGTCAAGCGTTTAAAGCATGCTTTTGCGTGAGAAACTTGTTCATTAGCTATATAATGTGTAAGTTTAAGCTCACTTGTTCCAGTAATAACAGAGTAGTGTTCCTTCAAATGTGCAAGAGGTCGACTTTGAAAAAAAACAATATGTGATCTACGACTTCGTCATGATTTTCCTTTTTGTTCGTTTCGTTTTTGCGGATCTTTTAACCCTCACGGAGTATCGTGGGGCCTTTGAGGCCCGGTTACATGTTTGACAGTACCCAGAATCTACACATTTTAAATAAGCGACTTCTTACTCCATGTATTCCTCCCTCAGTATGTTTTCTAAGGCTACGTATGACGTCATAACTGTAGACAAGATATTGCTTTTTTAATTGAAGTTTTAAGAAAATACATATGTTTGCTGTAAGCTCGGGCCTCAAAGACCCAGGATAAACCCTTATTTTTCAGTACAAAATATACAGAATCGCAATAAAATAATAAATAAATAATACCCCTTCAGATTACTTCCTGATGTAGATAAACCAAAATCTGAGAAAAGCTTACATAGCAATAATAATATACTCTCCCAAAACTCAAACGCGTATGTAATTTTTCAGAGAATCTATTTCTTCGCCTTAAAAAACAAAAATGTGACATAATTTCAATGATATCAAAGTGAAAATTTAAATGTCAAAAGTAAAAAGGGTGAGCCAAACAAAGAACTAGTTTTAGGTTTGTTACCGTATTCTGTTAATCACAAAATGCTTGATTTCCCTTTGAAAATTAATGGACAAATTGATGGAGACCCTGTTATGCAATTCTACCCCACTCTTTCAGCAATGCAATGATCAGTTGTTGGTGTGTCTCGGACGTATTGTGACGTTGACGTACACGTTTATTTAATTCATACCGTTGATGTTTTATTTGGCTTTGAATCTAGTGTTTGAGAAGGCATAACAACTTCTTTACTTACAAGGCAGCGTAATGAGCCATCTGACGTTCTGCAAGTACATTCAAGTTATATCGGTAGAAGCACTACCTCTGTCAGTCAATAATCTGATATCATATGCAAGTGACGTTCATGGACGTTATGGAATTGTGATTCTTCAAAACCATCAATAAAGCACATCTTTGTGTGCTAAATATTGTATTCAACCCAATCACACTTTCTCAACCGAATCTGTTGACTTGTGGCATAAACTATGAGCAACATTTTCCTTTTTCAAATTGAAAACTATCCAAAGTAACATTATTTTATTGTTATTGAGGAATTTGTTATAGTGTTTGATAAACCAAATTCTCCTGAAGTTTTAAGATTCATGATCATGAGTTCATATGATTCAGTTCTTTGAGGCCACCAAAAACAGGGAAGATATATTGGTCTTCATGGTCAAATACCCCATTCATGCAAACGCTTTCGTAAAGTTTAAATTTGGTGGACTTTTTAACTTAAATCAGTGGTGATGTGAATAATCAGTATCCCTATGGCAAGAGAATGAAGAAAAAATGTAACCACGATGTTGAGATTTTGGGTTTTGGTGGCCTCTTTAAGTACACATGCATCTTAAAGATGCTATATTATACTTGCAATATTTTAAAAAGTATTTTTAATGTATACGTTGTATTTTTAGAAAAATTTAGCGACCAACCTTGAGAAAATCGGAACAAAATTCATCAAATAGGAGATAATTTACCAAATAATACTGAAACGGCAGTCGACATAAGGGCGAATCAAGTGTGGCCATTTCACAACTTCCGGTTTCTAAATGTACGCTTGAAAACCGTCTTTGTCGCGCTCAACTAGATTTTATATTCTTTTTCTCCAAATTAGGTATTCGTTGCTGTCAAAGTTGATACCCATCGAATTACGGTAGTTGAGACAAAGTGTAAATCCTACAAGCATAATGATTACGTCACCGAAAGCGGGTTCGCTAAATGACATGCTCTTTCTAGGAGGGGTACTGTGCTTCGAGCGTCGAAATAAGTATGTTATTGTTGATTAAACAAAATTTAATATTCTCCCGCTGACTAAAATATTGCCCAAGCAGCGTTAAACGCCAACTCACTCATTTTTAACAGAATGTACTGCATTTTAAACATTGTAATATATTGTAAGTGTTTTGTGGAACTGGAACATGGGATTGAAGTAATAAGCACAAAATATATCATTTAAATACAACATTTATTGTCAAATACAACAGAAATACATACAACAATAATTATAAATATGGATAAAAAACGATGCATCAAAGATTTGCAAAAGATATGACGTCATAACCTTTTCTTGATCTCCGCCAATGAGGGAACAGATCGAAGTATCAACCAATCAGTGAATTGGTTGGTGAGGCCTGTAAGACTGCCAGGTACTTTGAAACATACAAATGCCAAGACATCGCTTCATGAATGTTGGAAGTCCCTTGTAGGATTTGATGGAAACAGTACTGCTTTATCACATGACGTCACAAAGTCCATGACGTCACAAGACTACACTGTCATATTCTTTAGTCGCAAGAAGAGAAATTTTATTTACGTCCGTAGATACAGGATCGGATGGCAGTCTGGAATAGATAGAAAGTAAATGAGAAAAATTAAACGATTAAGTAATTGTGAGTATCATCTTGTGATTTGGTATTCCTTACAGCAAATGGAAAATCTATTTTGATCATCATAGATAGAATGCACATAGTCAAAATTGATAAGTAGTCAAAATGGAATTGAATTTTCTTTTCTGAATTGAATAGCAGAAAGGAAATAAAGAAGAGCATTGAACATAAAGAGCAAATGGTTTACAGAAAATTTCGATTTCAGGAAGATAATTGATTAAAGTTTTTGTGTTAGGAAATTAATGTGTACGATAAAAATTTCAACACCAGTTGATATAGAAATCGTCGCCTTAGCATTATGTACTTAACAAGAACTATAAAACCTGAATACAGATCGAGTGACTCTAGTGTATCAATCCGACACTGAACATTCAATATGTGATAAGCCTTAGGAATCCATCGATTAATGAGATTTACACTGTAGAATGATCTTATAAATGAAGTTTATCAACCTGATCCAGAACATTAAATATGTGACAATTCTTGAGACCAACCAATAAAAGTGACTCAAACTTACGCTGTAGACTGATCCAGTGAATCCAGTGAATCCATTTGATCCAGAACAGTCTCCACTCCCGATCTGGAGAGCTCCGTGGTTTCTGGCAATTGTCTCTGGAAAAGAAGAGGGGAGAAATTGATCACCTTGTCTGACTCGTAAGATTATCAATAGCACAAACTACAAAGTACATTATACTATATATGGTTTGGCATTAATTTTAACATTTTGATTGTTTAGGGGGAAAATTCATCATTAATCTCAAATAATTAATTTTGTTTAAAACATTTTTCTTACGGAATCTGGTTTTAGGAACTTAACATAAAAAACTAGCTATGAGTAAGGTTCGACTAAAGTTAAGATCAACTATAATAACCATTAGTGTGAGAAACAGAACATTACCTCCAGCTGGCATGGCCTGTGAGTCCGAGGCTACAGTGCTTCCATTAGAATCATCCAGGATACTGAAGCTCCACACACTGCTGTCTCCAACAGACGGATACTCGAACTCCAGGTTGGCCAACAGGCTTTTCTGGGGGTGAAAAGATACAATTTAAGTGGGAAGATCACATTTGATTAAAACATGTCAATAAGATTTTAATCCATAAATCTTAAGGTAAGCCTGAAAATCTTTCAGATATTCCATAATCAATTTTCGGGATAGCGAGTTGCATTTGACAACGTTTAGTATATACTTCATATAATAAGGAACTAGAATTATGTGTTCATCAAACTGAGATGCGGTTGATAGCCAAAAGTCTCACTGAGGGAGCAAACTGGAATAAGAATTTGAATGGGAACATACTGTCCTAAAATAGCTTATAAGTCATACCGGAACAGATAAGGTCGAGTTGACTCCGACGCCATTGCTTCTTGTCTGAAGGGTCAAGGTCACATCCATCAAGGTCGAGTTCGACAAATCGTCTGTGACAGAAACCATGAATGCAGGCCCCTCAGAACAAAGTCCGTTCTGAAGAACGATTTGATTGGTCAGAGCAGTTGCCGGGGTAACAGAGAAGACCGATGAGATCTCGAGACTGTTACCATAGTCGGCACCAGCTAGCAGGAAGACGACCAGACTGCTGGAACCAGAGAATACCGGAGTTGCTCCCAGAGTGACGCTGTTGACGGCGATCCAGGCCTTGTTGGTCGAGTTGTCAATGAAGGTCGATGTGACGGTGTCATAGTAGATGTCGACCATTGTTGGACAACCTTGATAATAAAGGTATATGTTGAAGGTGGCATATAAAAAAGCGTTTGCTTTCATGAACAAACCAAGCTTTACATATCAGTTGTATGTAATAGAGGACGTTTCCAATTTTTTTATCGAATCAATTCAAATGGGATATCTTGTATATTGTAATAGGATGGAGAGGGGTTGATCTAATAATGACTAATCAAGGTGCAGATGATTTCTTTTAGAGGTTTTACATCACTTGTTAAATCAGGTATCATGGTTATAATCTTTTAAAACAATACATTGTTTTCTTGAATAAATTATTATGAGATTTAACAATACCTTATTTCCAATAAAAATGTCAAATCACCAAATGATTTTATATATATAGACAATATGAAATATATAGTTACAAGGAGCAGGTGCAACAGCTACCAAGTCAATTTAATCCAAATTACTTAAGACGAAAAATGTAAAATCTTGCAAGCGAATAATTAATGATGCTATAAGCACACACTGATTTTATGGCGCTTCAATACTACGTGTTTATTTACCAGGAGCAGGTGCAACAGCCACAAAGTCATGACAACCACAGGAGACGTTGTTGAAGTTAGTTCCTGGTGGACAATCTCTCCTGATGAGTCCGAATCCAGGAACATTCTCCATGTAGTATTCTGGACCGTCCACAGAGTCGCTGAACACGCAGGGGATGGGAGAAGGACTGGCCGGAGCAACTGGACAGGGGTCACCACACACACCGCTGACACAGGAGGATCCGTCGAAGGTCTCGTTCTCTGCACAGCACATGGCTTGAGGGATTCCTCCCTGACACTCCCAGTAGGAGTTGCAGTACAAGTCGTAGGAGAGCTTGGTTCCATCACTCTCTCCAGAACATAGACCTGTAGACAGAGAGATACAGGTAAATAGATACCCCATATTTTTACAAAATATTTTGGCTTGGTTACGCACCAAAACAAACAATGTGCTGATAGGAATTTAAAAGTTTTCATGCACCTTGTAAATAAACGTTCGTTCCAAGGGTAAATATTGGACAATAAATAACTTCAAAAGAAATAAGGTTAAATTTATTTTAGGTGGAATCAACTTCAACTTAAAAAACAGATATTTCTTTCTGTGTGATTTGACGAAGCTTTAAGATAGCCTTGGAAAAATGCAAAAATATGATATTTAGATTCACAAAAAAAAAAAAAAAATTCTAGAATTCTACAAAACAGGTGGCGGATAAGTTTCACAATATTGGGATTGTGGTGGTCGAAAGGGAAAGCTCGCCTTATCATTTAATTGTCTTGTTATCAGATAGCAAAACGAGATTCTGGGTTTTCATATAAAAAACTCACTGCAGTTGACTTGGCTAGGTCTGAGACAAGCCTTGATGGTATCATCCCAGAGAGTCCCGTATCCACACTGCATGGTGTGATTGGTCAAACCCTCACACATAACGTAAGCACTGCAGTCACCAGGAACAGCATGGTAGGCCACGCCAAGCAGGAAATCTGCCATGTTACACGGGTCTGGAACACAGATGAGAAACGTTAGAAACATATTTTAAGTATTTTTTAAGTTCACTTATCATGGAAAATAATGGCACGGGATATTTATTATTTCCTTATGACTAACAAGGCACAGAAATACGAAACCCCAATACGAGACACTGGCACTAATTTGGATCATATGATCGGTATATAAGTCAGTTTGGGTACCATTTATAAACATTTATAATATGTCTAGCATATATATTAGTATACAAATACCATTTTCTTCAGTTTATGGGATAGTTACTTTGATAACAAGTCATGGATTGGCAATGTCATATTTCGCATTTTGATAATTAGGTCTTCAAGACGAAAGTCTGAAGACCTATTGTTATTATCCGGATTATTATTATTTGTACCGATTTTTGTGAGTATATTTCTGACCAAATTGACAACCCGATTTTCATAAAACTTTCAGCGAATGTAGAGTATGACGTAACTTAGATTAAGACGAGCCAGATTTTTTAATTTCGATTTCGTTTTCCAGTTATCTCCCCTTAAAGTCAAAACTTCAAACCTCAATTTCTCAGTAACTAAGGGAGATAATTGCATGAAACTTTCACCAAAATGTGGGCAACACAATTCCCCATCGATTAAGCCCATAGCGGTGTTCGGCCGTATAAATAGATTTTTTGCTATTTTCGAAAAACTGAAAATTTTCTGAGATTTCGTGGTTCTGAAGGTACGCGTCTTTGAAAATACACTCCTCACTAACGATAATTTATAAAGACGTATGCTATAGCTCATTTCGAAGCTGAGAGATTGCTGCACATAAATAAGTCATATCAAGTATAAGTTTTCAGCGGTTTTTGAGCTACAGCAGTTTCAAAAATGATCTTTTGAAATATAGGATGTTTATGCGTCAAGTTCAAAGGGGCACCACTCTGTAAAGGAAATGTTAAAAATGAAATCTGTTTGATGCATTCTGTTCTACAATGATAGATGAACAAGTTCACTACAGGTCATTATCATATAAAAGTTAATATTAAAGGAAATATGTGGACATAAACAGATTTTTTACATTTTTCGGCGATTTTAACATTTTTCAAGGGTTATTTTACTTCGAGAATTTTAGTTTCAAAACTGTTACAGATAGAAATTTTATCATTGATGTTTTGTGAAGCAGATGTAATGAGTAGACGGAAAAAAATATCAACAAGTGATGATAAACAAATTTCTGTCCATGACCGGTCCTTGAATATTGCGATTTTGGGAAAATCCTCATTTTTAGCACATTTCAAGGTTCCACAGTTTCTTTATTAATAAAGATATCTTTTAATTGATTGTATTTTCACATACGCCATTCCAAGCACAACCTTTGCTATGTTGTACATTATCATACAAATTTTGATAGTTAAGGAGATAGAAGGGCCAACATGGAGTAGGGGTAAAAGAATCTTCAAATTTCAGTGTTTTCTTTACATTACAACGTTAAATCACATGTATCTCGAAAACGGTGAGAGATAATTTAACCAAAAAAAATTCTGCTACTAGGAATAATATTCTCTGAAGAATGGTGTCATAGCTGACATTGACCACCATGATGAATTTTTCTGAAAAGTCTTTTACACTGAATATCAAGTGGAATTTGGTCATTTTGATAATGTATTAGCTACTATTTACCTCTTAGACAAAAAGTCATGTGAAGGTCAAACACTTTGTGAAGGTCAAAGAGGAATCTTGAAGACCTAAGTATTGACGCGTCAATCCTAGTTATAACTATAATTATAACATGTAAAATTTGCGTATCTTACAGAAAGGTTAGAAATAGTTTTGAAAAGCAATTTGTTTCAATACAATTTGAGCAATGTTTAGTTTAAACAAGCATGATACATTGGGTTGAAAAGCGTTGTTTTTGAATGTTCATTTTGTCTTAAGTTTTAGAGGGGTTTTCTTGCCATAAAACATTACATTGCTTGTTTATCATGACATTTCTTGTTTTGGTGCAAACTTACTACTTTGTGCATCTGTTGTTGAAATAAGGGCTGAACCAAGGAGACAGGCGACGACCGCGACACTTCTGATGTGCAAATGCATCTGGAAAAAATACACAACAAGTATGATATGTACATCTGATTATTTCTCATAGATAGATTTAATATCTGAAAAATATATCCAAAAATTGATGATTTCTTGAAATATTAGCCTATAAATTTGAATACGAACAGTAACTTTTTGATGATCTTTATTTTCTTAACTTATCTGGAAAGAGATACACACACACTAGGAATACTTGAAAAAAGGATAATAAATGACCACCATTGTGCATATCTGATCTCATAGGAAACGTTTTCCAAAGTAAACTACTTGGCAGAACAGTCCACATCATAGTTTGTTTCCTATTTTGTATATTTTAGACATGTAATGCATTTGAAATTGACAGTTTAAACTAAAATATATATGCAACAGTTTGGTGTCTGGTTAATGTAATGTATCTAAACTATCTCTAGCAGGGGTATGAAATGAAATAAAACTATCATAATCCCTACGGACTTCCATGAAATGTATATGACCGTTTAACTATGTTCTTTGAAAACATTTACCATATAATTGTCATTTGGAATTGAATATGATTTTTGAAATTTATGTAATGAATTATGCCATTTACGTTAGTTTCACAACAATATATGATAAACACTGATATGTGGTTCTTGAAATATGTCGCCCTTAACAAACCTACCTTAAACTCTGTAAGCCTCTTCAGGAGTCCTAGTGAAATGACTGGTCAACTTTTCTGTTAGTGTGTCCATCATAGTGGTCTTTATATACAGTGACCAATGGTCGAAACAGGTTGTTTATCTTCCTTATCACTAGTTCTTCATCAGATATCATCACTTACCGATGTGATATCATAAGTTATCTGCATATGTGATAACATCAACATTCTACGGGTTATAGCACTAAAGTTGTTGCATAGGTGCCTGGGGTTGTGATGTTGGTGTGTGATTCGATTAAGTAGAGAATGAAGCAAAAGACATTTTGAAATATGTGAGAAATTTCACACAGCGAATGTCGTGATATGTTTAAAATGAACATAACATAACATTAAAAGTCATAAAAATATCAAATGTAATTTGTGAAATAGAATGTGAGCGTTGGAGGTGAGTATAATATTGAAATTATCAAACTGTGGATTTCATGACAAACTTCCCTTATTCCACATGACATACAATATCAATAACAACACAACATGCAACATGCATCATGACATGACATATAGCATGAGATAAAAAATGAAATACATAATGAAATACATATTTATATATTCCTTTATTTCACATGACATTATTGTCTTCCATTTCACATGCCAAGCACATTGTATCAAACTTGGATTTCTTTCAATTTCTGTATCAATTTCATAAAGTCAAACTGTCCATTGACTCACAAGTGAACATCTTTGTTATGTTAAAGCAGAGTTGAGAAACATTAAAAAAATTAATCATTGACAATATAAATTCATTGTGACTAGTTAAAGATTTATTATCGATAATTGGTGTTTATTTGTAAATCTATTCGTGTCTCTTGTATCTTAAATATTAAAAAAAAGATGTTTGTCGTGTAAAGAAGATTTATCACCAAAAAGGTTTGTCAAAATAATAGTGATTTCCCGTATGAGCACGAATGCCCTTGTGCCACTGCATGATTTAAAAATTGCTTTATAGATTTCATCATTGAAACAATTGTGTTGTGTTTATATGTGCTCCGATTTGCATAAATTTGAATCTACCTTATGGAAGCTTTTTGGAGTTTATCATAAGTTATACCTATAAGAATCGCGTATCTTACCGAATGTTTATCATAAACAAAACGCATATAATATGAAAAATAAACATGAAAACTGTATAAGTGCTTTGGCTATAGTTTGTTCACAGCTTCAGATCTGCTCATCATAGGTAACCTTGATGTGTTCGAGGTAACATGCACTGTACATTTAAAGATTTTTTTCATGATTTTTGTATCGGGTATAAATGATTTATCACCCCGCTCAGGAGGGTGATATCAGTATTGATCCAGGGTCACGTGGACCAATCAGAGATGATTGCAGGTAGGATACTCTTCAAAGCGGCCGCTCAACATGACATTGCATGATGGGTCTTTTTTGACGAAATTAGAAGGATTTCATCATATAATAAATAGAATATCTGTCAATTCTTGACAAATACCATGTTAATATCATCTCGTGAGGTAGAAAAGTTAAATAATTTTAAATATAAACTTTCTACCTCACTCGATGAGATAAACATGGTATTAGTCAAGACAAGACAGATATCCTCTATATATCAACCGGTCTCTGAGGCAAGGTCAAATCTACCACACCTAAAATTTGATTTAATAGTTTAACAGTTGCTTGTCCGTTTAACTTATTGATAGATACGAAATAGAGGATAGTTTATGTTGTTTTCCAAATACCAGGTTTATTTCATTATTTAATAATAGCAAACCTCTATATTGATTAAGTCAGTTTAAAATTTACCATCATAGTTGTGAAACTTAAGTCTTGTCTCATATTTTTAACTTTTAGTATCTTTAATCGAAAAGTTGTAATCGTGTCATATGTGGTAATCGTATCATATGCTGCGAGTTATCATGTATTTATCACCCCTCAAGGCAATCTCTACACGTTAATTTGTTCAACATGTTCGATTATCTGTAAGATAAACTGTATCCTTGGGTTAGTCAATCACGTGCAGATGTACTAAACGGGTTCCTTTAGAAGTAATATCTTCAGCGGAATTAAACTGCACCCAGTTACGAAATATTAGAAACAATATTTTAAATAATGAATTAAAAATTGTTGCTTTCAAACTTTGATCCCGGCATTATGACTCACTAAGGGAATTGAATAGACATCCCTTGACCACAGGCCCCCGGGTCATTGAGCAATCATCCCTTTAAAAAAAATACATATAAAAAAATTGAGATGACCCCCAGATTTGACAGCCTTCGTAGATACATAATATGTATCTACGAAGGCTGTCAAATCTGGGGGTCATCTCAATTTTTTTATATGTATCTACGAAGGCTGTCAAATCTGGGGGTCATCTCAATTTTTTTTTTTATGTATCTACGAAGGCTGTCAAATCTGGGGGTCATCTCAATTTGTTTTCAATTTTTTTTTTAATGGGATGATTGCTCAATAACCCGGGGGCCTGTGCCCTTGACCCCTATTGGTTCCACAGAAGAAGCACGGCATCGACCATATTAAAAGCCATATATTTTTAGAACCGATGTATGATTTTAATATTGGATAAAAAGTAGGCCTTGGACAAAGTTCCCGATATGTATCTTGCTGTATAGATAACTGCTTTTGATATTATTAAAACAGACGAATGATTCTTCATAAAAGGATATAACATTTATTTTCATATTTATTGAATAGATTTAATAAGGAGCAGTAGCACGTTGTTGCTTTTTTGAAAATTTTATATTTCAAAATTTACACTGATAATTGTACGTTAATGTTAAATGTATTATTTTGATAGTTTCAGAAATCTCGTAACACAAATAAATCATCCATAGTCAGAGAACATTTACATAAAATCAATTGGCGGTCATTTTGCGTGAATGCCTTTAATTCATCTTGTGTAAGAAAAAAGAATCACAAGGCTAAACTTCACATCATATATTTGAATTAGTACTGCTTCATTTAGTTTAAATACATTGTCTTTCAATTGGAACCATTTATTTTCATTTTCGTTACATCACATTATATTCCGTGCTACTGCCCCTTTAATGCAACATAGATTGATGCTATTGACATTAATACAAAACAGACAAACGATTCTTCATCAAAGGATGAACAATTTCTTTCATATTTTTTTGAATAGATGTTATATCCATGACATCCATTTGCTCTCTGAATCCCCTTGACAGAAAACAACAATGTTGTATGGTGACTATAGCATGTTAATCGACATCGGTGTTATTAAAGGGGCACGTCTACAGTTCTATTGAAGTACAAAATTCAAGAGATCTTTCCCGATTCACTCTTGAGTTCAAATATGTTAGTAAAGTAAACACCTTAGTTGATTAGATTTAACATTTCATCTAGAAAACAGCGCATCGCTCAAAAAACAAAGAAACATTGTGAAATGAAGTCAATCGGAGCTACGAGTATGAACTGCGTATTAACAATGTAACAAATGATAACTTTTATTATTAATAATACATTTATTACTTTGTATATTCCCAAATCAAATGCTCAAAACATTTGATAAAACTTATAAGTTTGCATGATCCTAGGATTCCAGATACCATCCCATAAGGGCATCCCATATAAGAAATCTTTTGTTCTCCCATGGTTTTGGCTTTATCTGGATGAACCAAAACATTGGAAATGTTGATGTCTTTTGATATGTTTCATCAAGATTGGCATTCTTCTGTATATGATAGTTCACGGTATTGATATAGAACGTTCAAAGTTTACTTCAGCCAGAAAAATATTTGTCTATTTTATATTCTAAAGACTTAAGAAACGTTTTCATCAAATTTAGACTTGGTTTGCTTGGTTAACCATAAATGAAGGCAGAAAAATGAATATAGAAAAAACTAAAAGATTATATCCGATTTGTAAATCAGCAGTTGAAAGTGAAATACATTTTATGCTTGTTTGTCCATTATATTCCGACATCAGAAGAAAATATATTCGTGCATTGTTTATATCAAAACCACCTGCTGTTGTCTTTACATCCCTATTGTGTTCTCAAAATGAAAATGATATTCTTAATTTGTCCTTATTTATCAAACATAGTGTAAAACGTAGAAATTAACTTTTGAAAAATGATTATTTACACTATTGAGCAATATTATTTACATTATGTAACTCTTTATATACATATGTATATGGGCCGGAAGCCTTAAATACAATAAACTCTTTGACTTTGACTTGTATGAATGATATGTAAATATGCTACCTATCTATAAGCCGATATGTGGGTCGGCGTCTTAAAGCAAGGTTTAAACCGGAGAACTATTTTCATACTCGTAGGCTGTAGGAGTTTTTAATTGGATAGTGGTTTTAGGGTGTTATTTTTACAAATGTTTCACGTCCATCACAGTGAATTTGGTCACTCCCATCCATCTGTACTTCCGTACGTCCGTACCTGTTTTTGTAAGCGCGAATTCTCATGAACCGCTTAACTTAAATCTCAACAATTGGTTCCAGCTTTCATATGGGGAATACGCTGACATCAGTTTATTTGCGTGACCCTGACCCTTTTTTGAAGGTCATTACGGAATTTTGACCATTTTTTAAAAATGATGCTAGCTCGATCGAATGAATCGCAGCACCTAGAGTCTTTAAATGTGGTACACGTCGTCATGCGCAGACATCAGTTCAACTTTCAACAGTTTTGCTAGCGCAATATTTCATGAACCAATTTACCATGAATCTTCAGACTTGACATCAGTCATCATTGGGGAATAAACAGTCATAAGTCTATTAACGTGACCATGACCTTATTCAAGGTCATTATGGAACTTTGGTCATTTAAAAAAAAATGTTAGCGTGATGTCTCATGAACCAATGAACCTAGAGTCTATACACTTGAAATAAGTCATCTTTGGGGAGTTCGCACACACAAGTCTATCAAGGTGACCATGACCTTATGTTCAAGGTCATTACGTAACTTTGATCATCCCATAAATTCGATAATTTCGATTGATAATTCACGAACCAATGTACCAAGGGTATTCAGACTTGGTACCAGTCCACATTTTGGTAATATATGGATTTGAACTTTCCTCAACGTCATTTTGAGTCTTTGACCAAGTTTTGAGTTGTTGTTCTCATGAACAGCTGCAACTATAGTCTTCAAAACGCACTATTACGCAGACACCAGATGATTTAGGTGCCTTTTACCTTTTTTCAAATTCACTTTTTGGAATGTTTTAATGCAATATTTTTTTAACCTCTGCATCGAACGTCTTCAGAATGTGAGTGCCCATGGAGGCCCAGAAGGAGATTTTGGTGACCTTGACCTGATTTTCTAGGTCCATCGTTTAAGCTCATTTATTGATTGTCACCCCTGTGAAAAATGCTTGTCTGATTTAAAAACCTGTTGCATTGACTTTGTCTTGACCTTTCACCCTTCAAATGTTTAACCAATCATAAACCTGCATTGAACGGTGCCGATGATTGAAAATCATAATAACAATCTAATTGACTGAATGAATGTACATGTCATCATTACACATGATTTGTACTTATTTGCATAATATCACATGCATTTTAGACATCTACGGTTATCATGAGGTTTTAAACAACATCATTTTAACGTTTCTGCTCACTTTTTAAAGTTTATTGTGACAGACAGACATATTTATTTCGTAGAGTGGCCATGAGGCCAATAGTACAAATGACAGTTTTTTGGTATGTTATACCAGAGCGCTGACATGGTTAATACATCAGAATGATCATTATACAATATGTAACTTTTTAACGAATATAGTTAGGCGTAGGATAATATAAGAGTTTTGGGTTTTAAGTAGATTGACAAACTTTGTTAAGCTAGGATTTACATAGTAATATTGAGGGATATATTTACTGCGTAAATCAGAATATAAAGGACATACTAATAAATCATGGTATTCGTTTTCAATAGCGTTGACGCAATAAGAGCAAAGAGCTTGATGTATATTGTCATCTTTCGATCTCCTATATGATTGAACTTTTAGTTTACTAACTCCACATCTGAACTTGGAGAGAGATCTACGAAGTTGCATTGAATCCAATACTTTTAAATAAGTTTCATGTACAATATCAGTTTTATATAATAAATATGTATACAAATATTTGGAGCCGGCTACTTCAGCTGACCATTCCTGAAAATATATATCTTTACAACGCTGTTTAAAGATCTTTAAAAACACATCACAATCTCCAGCAGTTTTTAAAGTTTATAATGATAAGCGTTTTACATTGCCAAACTGAAAAAGGTCCCATTTGGATAGCCATAATTGTTGTCATTGTTTATGATATGGTTATATCCTAAAGGGGCAGTAGCTCATTTTTTGAAATTTGTATATTTTCAATTGTTCACTGATCATTGTACGTTAATGCTAAATGTAATATTTTGATAGTGTCACAAATCTCATTACAAAGCTAATAAGCCACAGCCAGAGAACAAATTATTAAGATTTACATTCAATCCATTGGCGGCCGCTTTTCTATTCATTTTGTGTAAGAAAAGGAATTGCATGGCTGAACTTTACAGTATATATTTGATTTATTACTGCTTCATTGAGTTTTAATACATTATCTTTCAATTCGAACCATTTATTTTCATTTTCCTGAAATCACCTTATATTCCTTCTAAATGGTGCTACTGCCCTTATAAACGTCCCTTTTGATACCTTAATTCAAAATAATGAAAAAATGAAACCAATCAAATGCCATTTTGTTTTTTTATCTCTTAATTCTTCAAATATTAAAAAATATAACTTAAAGTAAATCATCCATTTAAGTACTTTTCATTTTACAAAACGAAAAACTTGAAATTATTAAAAACAAACAATCAAATTACATTTTTTTAATTTCTTTTATTTAATTTCTTCATATGTCCCAAACACTTTAATTTATGCTCAAATGCTTATCATATGAGCGTCAAAAATCTCATTAAGCGAAAACTACGTTCACCATTATAGTGTGAACACCTTTTGATCTTTATGTGAGAGAATCTTAACAATGTAGCTAATCAGTACACCCGAATTCAGTATGCCGTTCAGGAGAACAAATCCTCTTTGATGAAAGAATGTGTCTTGTAATTATAATATTCTTTTTCTTTTAATAATACAAGTCAAATTCATATCCCTGAGTAGGCTTATTCGAGTTTACCTGAATTCAATATAAAAACATAAAACACCAATACTAGATTGCAACTTTTATTGTCAAATAGCAAAAATATACAAACAACAATAAATACAAAGATTGATTGAAAGCAAAGTCGACGCATCAAAGCTTTCATTATATGACGTCATAATATTTTCACCATCACAACCAATGAGTGAACAGATCGATGAGAGTGTGTCAGAATACATCACATGCCCACTGTCAAGGCCAGTATGTCCGGAAAATGCCTGTATGAAGATGTGATTGGTTGCTTTATGAAAACAGAACTGTCAACTCATATGACGTCATAAAGCTGCCTTGCCATGGAAAAACGTTTATTTACGCCCGTAGATGCAAGATCGGATTGCAGTCTGAAATAAACAGAAAAAAAGTTTTAGGAACAATCACAAAGCTTTAAAACATGTATTTAGACAGATGAAATAATAGTTTCTGTGGATATCAGTTCATGAGTTATTATTTGCTACTGGAAAAAACAATACTTTTTTAAATGACAGAAACGTATTTTTCGAAATTTTTACTGTCCCATATCTTAGACACTAATAACTGAACAATTGTTAGTAAGTATAAAAGATTGCCACCCGTCAGATTATTGTTCGCCACATACAGAGCTAATACATTTTTAACTAGTTTATACACATGAAAGGTGACATAAGGAAGACACTTGATTGACTTTCCGGAAATGGATGTTTATGAATGATATGAATAAATAACTGCAAAACAGCCAAATGTTAATGGAGGTTAATCAGACCTACACTGAAAAATATATGAATGGAATGAAGCCAATTGGATCAATCTTCCCAAAAACATTCAATATGTGACAAGCCTTGAGAAACCATCGATATAGCTTACAACAAATGTTAGTGACACTTACGCTGTAGACTGATCCAGTGAATCCAGTGAACCCATTTGATCCAGAACAGTCACCACTCCCGATCTGGAGAGCTCCGTGGTTTCTGGCAATTGTCTCTGGAGAAAGAAGAGGGGAGGAAATGATCACCTTGTCTGAGACATGTTTTTCCGGCAGATTTTCATTGGTACATATTTCAATATTTCCTGTAGCGTTATTGTATATGTCAACCATTTATGAAAACACATGATCTGTGTTGTTCAATTCTATCTTAAGAATGAAGGTCCCAGGTGGACACCTTGCAAAACTTAGACGTATCTTGGTTATATTTTAA
Organism: Steromphala cineraria; assembly: GCA_916613615.1. Classification (NCBI taxonomy): domain Eukaryota; kingdom Metazoa; phylum Mollusca; class Gastropoda; order Trochida; family Trochidae; genus Steromphala; species Steromphala cineraria. Next base: position 20,432,145 of record OU744737.1, read on the forward strand.
TCATTCAATTATACATATTTCAAATATCGAGTGCAGTTGTTGAAAAGGATATTCATGAACTGATCGAGTCTGCCATGACTTACCTGCTGCAATTCGTTATATAAAAATCATGAAAATGATGATCTGTTGAGAATTGGTTGATAGATCTAGAAATAGGAGTTCATAAAGATAATTCTCTAAAGCTTTCGAAACCATTTTATTCACTGCTGGGCAATTAAAAAAATATAAACGTCTAAATTGTATGACTTTTACAATATGACTATATGGAACAATTTGACTTTGGCAATTATGTTATAAGGAATCTCTTCTAAGTTTGATGTCAAAGTTTTCACCAATGTTTTATTAAGTTTTAATTGTGAGAAACAAGACTATACCATTACCTATTTATAATTCATGCTAGGTATGATAAAGTTTATACAAGGACCATGGCCAAATTTAGCAACGGTTTCAGTTTGAGAAACTAGACAAAGTAATTACCTCCAGCAGGCATGGCCTGTGAGTCCGAGGCTACAGTGCTTCCATTAGAATCATCCAGGATACTGAAGCTCCACACACTGCTATCACCAACAGACGGGTACTCGAACTCCAGGTTTGCCAACAGGTTTTTCTGTAAGTGGAAGGGTCACATTTAATGAGATATGATAAGAAAAATGGAATTATAATGTTTCGCCACAAATCTGAATGTAAGCCTGAAAAGCCATTCACATACTCAATTACCCATATGCAGGATATTGAGATGCTTTTGAACTGTTATACATTCCCCATCAGTTAATCAGGAAACAAGTAATCATATCATCAAAGTTTAGTTGTGGTTGATCGCACTACAGTTTCATTAAGGTAGAAAATTTGTAATAATAATTGGAATTGGAAGTTGAACATATTGTTCTGAAAGAACTTATGAAATAAACTTACCGGAACAGACAAGGTCGAGTTGACTCCGACGCCATTGCTTCTTGTTTGAAGGGTCAAGGTCACATCCATTAAGGTCGAGTTAGACAAGTCATCAGTGACCGAAACCATGAATGCAGGGCCTTCAGAGCACAGTCCGTTCTGAAGAACGATTTGATTGGTCAGACTTGTTGCCGGGGTAACAGAGAAGACCGATGAGATCTCGAGACTGTTACCATAGTCGGCACCAGCTAGCAGGAAGACGACCAGACTGCTGGAACCAGAGAATACCGGAGTTGCTCCCAGAGTGACGCTGTTGACGGCGATCCAGGCCTTGTTGGTCGAGTTGTCGATGAAGGTCGATGTGACGGTGTCATAGTAGATGTCGACCATTGTTGGACAACCTTGATAATAAAGGTATATGTTGAAGGTGGCATATAAAAAAGCGTTTGCTTTCATGAACAAACCAAGCTTTACATATCAGTTGTATGTAATAGAGGACGTTTCCAATTTTTTTATCGAATCAATTCAAATGGGATATCTTGTATATTGTAATAGGATGGAGAGGGGTTGATCTAATAATGACTAATCAAGGTGCAGATGATTTCTTTTAGAGGTTTTACATCACTTGTTAAATCAGGTATCATGGTTATAACCTTTTAAAACAATACATTGTTTTCTTGAATAAATTATTATGAGATTTAACAAGACCTTATTTCCAATAAAAATGTCAAATCACCAAATGATTTTATATATATAGACAATATGAAATATATAGTTGCAAGCGAATAATTAATGATGCTATAAGCACACACTGATTTTATGGCGCTTCAATACTACGTGTTTATTTACCAGGAGCAGGTGCAACAGCCACAAAGTCATGACAACCACAGGAGACATTGTTGAAGTTAGTTCCTGGTGGACAATCTCTCCTGATGAGTCCGAATCCAGGAACATTCTCCATGTAGTATTCTGGACCGTTCACAGAGTCGCTGAACACGCAGGGGATGGGAGAAGGACTGGCCGGAGCAACTGGACAGGGGTCAGCACATACACCACTGACACAGGAAGATCCGTCGAAGGTCTCGTTCTCTGCACAGCACATGGCTTGAGGGATTCCTCCCTGACACTCCCAGTAGGAGTTGCAGTACAAGTCGTAGGAGAGCTTAGTTCCATCACTCTCTCCAGAACATAGACCTGTAGACAGAGAGATACAGGTAAATAGATACCCCATATTTTTACAAAATATTTTGGCTTGGTTACGCACCAAAACAAACAATGTGCTGATAGGAATTTAAAAGTTTTCATGCACCTTGTAAATAAACGTTCGTTCCAAGGGTAAATATTGGACAATAAATAACTTCAAAAGAAATAAAGGTTAAATTTATTTAAGGTGGAATCAACTTCAACTTAAAAAACAGATCTTTCTTTCTGTGTGATTTGACGAAGCTTTAAGATAGCCTTGGAAAAATGCAAAAATATGATATTTAGATTCACAAAAAAAATAAAAAAATTCTAGAATTCTACAAAACAGGTGGCGGATAAGTTTCACAATATTGGGATTGTGGTGGTCGAAAGGGAAAGCTCGCCTTATCATTTAATTGTCTTGTTATCAGATAGCAAAACGAGATTCTGGGTTTTCATATAAAAAACTCACTGCAGTTGACTTGGCTAGGTCTGAGACAAGCCTTGATGGTATCATCCCAGAGAGTCCCGTATCCACACTGCATGGTGTGATTGGTCAAACCCTCACACATAACGTAAGCACTGCAGTCACCAGGAACAGCATGGTAGGCCACGCCAAGCAGGAAATCTGCCATGTTACACGGGTCTGGAACACAGATGAGAAACGTTAGAAACATATTTTAAGTATTTTTTAAGTTCACTTATCATGGAAAATAATGGCACGGGATATTTATTATTTCCTTATGACTAACAAGGCACAGAAATACGAAACCCCAATACGAGACACTGGCACTAATTTGGATCATATGATCGGTATATAAGTCAGTTTGGGTACCATTTATAAACATTTATAATATGTCTAGCATATCTATTAGTATACAAATACCATTTTCTTCAGTTTATGGGATAGTTACTTTGATAACAAGTCATGGATTGGCAATGTCATATTTCGCATTTTGATAATTATAACTATAATTATAACATGTAAAATTTGCGTATCTTACAGAAAGGTTAGAAATAGTTTTGAAAAGCAATTTGTTTCAATACAATTTGAGCAATGTTTAGTTTAAACAAGCATGATACATTGGGTTGAAAAGCGTTGTTTTTTAATGTTCATTTTGTCTTAAGTTTTAGAGGGGTTTTCTTGCCATAAAACATTACATTGCTTGTTTATCATGACATTTCTTGTTTTTGTGCAAACTTACTACTTTGTGCATCTGTTGTTGAAATAAGGGCTGAACCAAGGAGACAGGCGACGACCGCGACACTTCTGATGTGCAAATGCATCTGGAAAAAATACACAACAAGTATGATATGTACATCTGATTATTTCTCATAGATAGATTTAATATCTGAAAAATATATTTATAATTTGATGATTTCTTGATCATTATCGCTGCGGACTTCCATGAAATGTATATGACCTTTTAACTATTTTCTTTGAAAACATTTACCATATAATTGTCATTTGGGAATGAATATGATTTTTGAAATCTATGTAATGAATTATGCCATTTACATTTGTTTCACAACAATATATGATAAAAACGGATGAGTGGCTCTTGAAATATGTCGCCCTTAACAAACCTACCTTAAACTCTGTAAGCCTCTTCAGGAGTCCTAGTGAAATGACTGGTCAACTGTTCTGGTGTTGTGTCCATCATAGTGGTCTTTATATACAGTGACCAATGGTCAAAACAGGTTGTTTATCTTCCTTATCACTAGTTCTTCATCAGATATCATCAGTTACCGATGTGATATCATAAGTTATCTGTGTGATAACATCAACATTCTACGAGTATGAGCACTAAAGTTGTTGCATAGGTGCCTGGGGTTGTGATGTTGGTGTGTGATTCGATTAAGTAGAGACTAAAGCAAAAGACATTTTGAAATATGTGAGAAATTTCACACAGCGAATGTCGTGATATGTTTAAAATGAACGTAACATAACATTAAAAGTCATAAAAATATCAAATGTAATTTGTGAAATAGAATGTGAGCGTTGGAGGTGAATATACTATTGAAATTATCAATATTAAAGTTGTGGATTTCATGACAAACTTCCCTTATTCTACATGACATACAATATCAATAACAACACAACATGCAACATGCATCATGACATGACATATAGCATGAGATAAAAAATGAAATACATAATGAAATACATATTTATATATTCCTTTATTTCACATGACATTAATTTGTCTTCCATTTCACATGCCAAGCACATTGTATCAAACTTGGATTTCTTTCAATTTCTGTATCAATTTCATAAAGTCAAACTGTCCATTGACTCACAATTGAACATCTTTCTTATGTTAAAGAAAAAGTTAAGAAACATTAAAAAAAATAATCATTGACAATATAAATTCATTATGACTAGTTAAAGATTTATTATCGATAATTGGTGTTTATTTGTAAATCTATTCGTGTCTCTTGTATCTTAAATATTAAAAAAAAAAAGATGTTTGCCGTGTAAAGAAGATTTATCACCAAAAAGGTTTGTCAAAATAATAGTGATTTCCCGTATGAGCACGAATGCCCTTGTGCCACTGCATGATTTAAAAATTGCTTTATAGATTTCATCATTGAAACAATTGTGTTGTGTTTATATGTGCTCCGATTTGCATAAATTTGAATCTACCTTATGGAAGCTTTTTGGAGTTTATCATAAGTTATACCTATAAGAATCGCGTATCTTACCGAATGTTTATCATAAACAAAACGCATATAATATAAAAAATAAACATGAAAACTGTATAAGTGCTTTGGCTATAGTTTGTTCACAGCTTCAGATCTGCTCATCATAGGTAACCTTGATGTGTTCGAGGTAACATGCATTGTACATTTAAAGATTTTTTTCATGATTTTTGTATCGGGTATAAATGATTTATCACCCCGCTCAGGAGGGTGATATCAGTATTATTCCAGGGTCACGTGATCCAATCAGAGATGATTGAAGGTAACATACTCTTCCAAGCGGCCGCTCAACATGACATTGGTCTTTTTTGACGAAATTAGAAGGATTTCATCATATAATAAATAGAATATCTGTCAATTCTTGACAAATACCATGTTTATCTCATCTCGTGAGGTAGAAAAGTTAAATAATTTTAAATATAAACTTTCTACCTCACGAGATGAGATAAACATGGTATTAGTCAAGACAAGACAGATATCCCTCTACCAACCTATATCAACCGGTCTCTGAGGCAAGGTCAAATCTACCACACCTAAAATTTTTTAATAGTTTAACAGTTGCTTGTCCGTTTAACTTATTGATAGATACGAAATAGAGGATAGTTTATGTTGTTTTCCAAATACCAGTTTATTTCATTATTTAATAATAACAAACCTCTATATTGATTAAGTCAGTTTAAATTTTACCATCATAGTTGTGAAACTTAAGACATATCTCATATTTTTAACTTTTAGTATCTTTAATCGAAAAGTTGTAATCGTGTCATACGTGGTAATCGTATCATATGCTGCGAGTTATCATGTATTTATCACCCCTCAAGGCAATCTCTACACGTTAATTTGTTCAACATGTTCGATTATCTGTAAGATAAACTGTATCCTTGGGTTAGTCAATCACGTGCAGATGTACTAAACGGGTTCCTTTAGAAGTAATAACTTCAGCGGAATTAAACTGCACCCAGTTACGAAATATTAGAAACAATATTTTAAATAATGAATTAAAAATTGTTGCTTTCAAACTTTGATCCCGGCATGAAGACTCACTAAGGGAATTGAATAGACATCCCTTGACCACAGGCCCCCGGGTCATTGAGCATTCATCCCTTTAAAAAAAAAAAAAAAAAAAAAAAATTGAGATGACCCCCAGATTTGACAGCCTTCGTAGATACATAATATTATGGATCTACGAAGGCTTTCAAATCTGGGGGTCATCTCAAATTTTTTTTTTTTATGTATCTACGAAGGCTGTCAAATCTGGGGGTCATCTTAATTTTTTTTCAATTTTTTTTTTTAATGGGATGATTGCTCAATAACCCGGGGGCCTGTGCCCTTGACCCCTATTGGTTCCACAGAAGAAGCACGGCATCGACCATATTAAAGGCCATATATTTTTAGAACCGATGTATGATTTTAATATTGGATAAAAAGTAGGCCTTGGACAAAGCTCCCGCTATGTATCTTGCTGTATAGATTGCTATTATTAAAACAGACGAATGATTCTTCATAAAAGGATGAAACATTTATTTTCATATTTATTGAATAGATTTAATAAGGAGCAGTAGCACGTTGTTGCTTTTTTGAAAATTGTATATTTCAAAATTTACACTGATAATTGTACGTTAATGTTAAATGTATTATTTTGATAGTTTCAGAAATCACGTAACACAAATAAATCATCCATAGTCAGAGAACATTTACATAAAATCAATTGGCGGTCATTTTGCGTGAATGCCTTTAATTCAACTTGTGTAAGAAAAAAGAATCACAAGGCTTAACTTCACATCATATATTTGAATTAGTACTGCTTCATTTAGTTGTCTTTCAATTGGAACCATTTATTTCATTTTCGTGACACCACATTATATTCCGTGCTACTGCCCCTTTAATGCAACATAGATTGATGCTATTGACATTAATTAAAAACAGACAAACGATTCTTCATCAAAGGATGAACAATTACTTTCATATTTTTTTGAATAGATGTAACATCCATGACATCCATTGGCTCTCTGAATCCCCTTGACAGAAAACAACAATGTTGTATGGTGACTATAGCATGTTAATCGGTGTTATTAAAGGGGCACGTCTACAGTTCTATTGAAGTACAAAATTCAAGAGATCTTTCCCGATTCACTCTTGAGTTCAAATATGTTAGTAAAGTAAACACCTTAGTTGATTAGATTTAACATTTTCATCTAGAAAACAGCGCATCGCTCAAAAAACAAAGAAACAACATTGTGAAATGAAGTCAATCGGAGCTACGAGTATGAACTGCGTATTAACAATGTCACAAATGATAACTTTTAGTATGAATAATACATTTATTACTTTGTATATTCCCAAATCAAATGCTCAAAACATTGGATAAAACTAATTGGTTTGCATGATCCTAGGATTCCAGATACCATCCCATAAGGGCATCCCATATGAGAAATCTTTTGTTCTCCCATGGTTTTGGCTTTATCTGGATGAACCAAAACATTGGAAATGTTGATGTTTTTTGATATGTTTCATCAAGATTGGCATTCTTCTGTATATGATAGTTCACGGTATTGATATAGAACGTTCAAAGTTTACTTCAGCCAGAAAAATATTTGTCTATTTTATATTCTAAAGACTTAAGAAACGTTTTCATCAAATTTAGACTTGGTTTGCTGGGTTTAACCATAAATGAAGGCAGAAAAATGAATATAGAAAAAACTATTAAAACGATTATATCCGATTTGTAAATCAGCAGTTGAAAGTGAAATACATTTTATGCTTGTTTGTCCATTATATTCCGACATCAGAAGAAAATATATTCGTGCATTGTTTATATCAAAACCACCTGCTGTTGTCTTTACATCCCTATTGTGTTCTCAAAATGAAAATGATATTCTTAATTTGTCCTTATTTATCAAACATAGTGTAAAACGTAGAAATTAACTTTTGAAAAATGATTATTTACACTATTGAGCAATATTATTTACATTATGTAACTCTTTATATACATATGTATATGGGCCGGAAGCCTTAAATACAATAAACTCTTTGACTTTGACTTGTATGAATGATATGTAAATATGCTACCTATCTATAAGCCGATATGTGGGTCGGCGTCTTAAAGCAAGGTTTAAACCGGAGAACTATTTTCATACTCGTAGGCTGTAGGAGTTTTTAATTGGATAGTGGTTTTAGGGTGTTATTTTTACAAATGTTTCACGTCAATCACAGTGAATTTGGTCACTCCCATCCATCTGTACTTCCGTACGTCCGTACCTGTTTTTGTAAGCGCGAATTCTCATGAACCGCTTAACTTAAATCTCAACAATTTTTTTTTTTTTTTTTTTTTTTTTTTTATTGATCCCATAAACTTCATGTACAGCATAATGTTGGTTACAGGCTCATCTATCTGGATCGAATATTGGGAGTAGAGGAAACCATTTTTTTGTAAAAATATCTAATTTATGATTTCGAATAGCTATGAATTTCTCAACCGTGAATATGTCTTTAAAAATTTTTTCAAAAAGTTTTAAGTTAGGTATGGAATTTTTAAGGTTGCAAATATAAATATGTCTTTTAGCCGAAAGTATTAAGTGATCTAATAAAGGGTCATTATTTGAAGTTCCAAACCAAACAAGAGATTTTGTCAATTGCAAATCCAATGTGTTTTGTTTAATCCAATTTTGAAGTTTATTCCAAAAGTGTTTTGTTTCCTCGCATTCCCAATATACATGACATAAATTTTCATCAGCAGCATGACAGAATGTACATCTGATATTGTCAACAAGTTTCATTTTCATGAGTTCTTTTTTAGTATAAATAATTCCATGCAGAAACTTAAATTGAAAATCAAGCAGTTTGATATCCTTTATGTTTTTTCTATGAACACTAAAAATCAAGTTCCAGTTAAGATCAATATCATGAAACAAATTTTCCCATCGAAGGCAAATAAGAGGCATAGTGTTATCAGAGAGCAGTTTGTCATAGTATTTTCTAGAGCCCCTGTTTGGAGTCATGAAGTCCTTATATAGGGAGTTGACATGGAAATGATTAACATTTATGTGTCTGTAATCTTCTAAAGTCCTTTTCCATGAATTTGGTATAATATGTAAGATATAGTCAAGATCCATATATGTTCCCCTAATCCCAAATCTCATTTTCAAATCTTCAAAACTAATCAAACCTTGTTCATCATATAAGTCCTTAATAGTCCAAATTCCTTTACTTGCCCAGTGTTTGATAATGTGATTTGGATTTTTAAAGTTATGATTTAGCCATATTGGTTGGGATAGGATTTCATTTATGTCATCATCAATCATGAATTTTCGACAGTAGATTTTCCAAGCTCTAGTAACATCCCTCCAAAAAGGATTCTCAGTTTCAACAATATCCTGAATATTTGCCCCAAATTTTAATATATCTTTTAGTGGAAAATTACATGGATTACTTACATTCGGTTTTCGGATATAAAGTTTGAGAGTAGATAATTTCATGGCATTTATAAAAGTTTTAATGTCAATCATACGCAACCCTCCTTCTTTATAATCTTTTTTCAGATTGCTTCGTTTAATCTTGTCAATCTTGCCATTCCAAATGAATTTGAAAAATAATCTTTCAAGGGAGGTAATAAATTCATCAGGTGGGTTAGGTAAACTATTAAAAATGTGCACCAGTTTTGAAAGAGCCAAAGTTTTTATAACAGTAATTTTGCCTGTCAGTGTCAAATGTCTTTTTCTCCATGATCCCAATAATCTTTTTATTTCTTCAAGTCTTTTTCTTGTGTTGATGACCCATAGGTCATTCAAATGGGGGGTAAATTTAATTCCTAAAACTTCAAATTCATTCCTTTGCCATTCTATATCTAAATCTTTACAGAGTACATCTCCACTACCTGCCTTTGAGCCAATCCAGATTGCCTTAGTCTTATCAATATTTATTTTCAAGCCTGACATGTTATAAAATATATTGATAGTATCAATAGCAGCATACAGACTATCCTCTGTTCCATCAAGAAGTAATTCAGTATCATCAGCATATTGGCCTAATTTATATTCCTGATCATCAATTACAATACCTTTTATTTTGTCATTTTGTCTGATCATACAACCCAGGATTTCAGCTACAAATAGAAACAGGTATGGTGATAGAGGGTCTCCTTGCCTGCAGCCTCGTTCATTAGAGAAGAATTCTGATAGATGTCCATTTTTAATAACACATGATGTTGTGTCATAAGTTAATAAATTAATCCAGCGTATAATCTCTGGACCGAAACCAAATTTTAGTAAAACCGCATTGATGAAATCTTTGGAAACAGAGTCAAAAGCTTTTTCAAAGTCTATTAAAATCAATAATCCCTTAATGTTTTTTTTCTTAGTTTCAAACATAATATCATATAATAGTCTGGTATTTTCACTTAGTGTTCTTCCTGGAATAAATCCTGTCTGATTATCATGAATTAAAGTGTCTAAGGTAATCTTCAACCTGTTAGCTATACATGCAGTTACAATTTTATATAATGCATTTAATAAAGTTATTGGCCTCCAGTTCTTTAATAAAGTTCTGTTTTTATCAGTTTTAGGAATACAGGTGATAACTCCTCTCTTCATAGATAGTGTCATCATATTTCTTCTATAAACATCTTTAATAAATCTAAGAACCCAAAACTTTAGTTCTTTCCAAAAGTATTTAAAAAAATCAATTGGAAAACCATCTATTCCAGGGCTTTTATTATTTTTCATATTCTTGACTGCAGATGATAATTCATTCATGTCTATTTCCTTTTCCAATTTATCCCTTAGTTCATCATTCAAGATTGGGGTCACAACACTTTTTAAATGAGAGTCAGTTTCATATTCTTTCCCATCTGAGGAATGCAGTTTTTTTATAAAATCCCTTAACTTCATTTAAAATCAAGTCACCATCTGTAATTTCTTCATCATTATCCGTGATAATTTTGTTTATTGATTTGCTGACAAAGTTTCTATTCTCTAAATGGCAGAAATATTTTGTTGGTTTTTCTCCTTCTTCGTACCAAAGGATTCGGTTTCTCAATTGAATTCCTCTTATTTCTTCTTCCTTAATTTGCTCTAATTCTAATTTTAACTTTGCTAGATCTGAGAGTAGAGATTCTTCTATGTTCTGAAAATTTCTTCTAATTGTATCTTCACAATCTTTTATTTTAATTTCTAATTCCCTGGTTTTATCTTTTTTTGTCTTTTTAAGAAAAGTTGAGAAAGAGATTGATTTACCTCTAACCTTCATCAGAAAAGTTTCCAAGAATAAACTGTCACTAATTTTAAGTTTAGCTTCATAATCCTTTATATTATTGCTATTTATATCATTATATGAATATTCTTCTATAGTTTCCCTCAATATTGATCTGACTAAATCTGCATATTCAGGATGCAATAGTAGGGATGTATTAAATTTCCAGTAGCCCCTTCCTCTTTCTTGGTTTAAGGAGTTGGAGAAAGTAAAGCTAACTGCCGAGTGATCAGTTTTATATCCAGGTAAAATATCTGAATCAAGTGTGAGATTTAATAAATCTTGTGATATTAAAAAGAAATCCAATCTCGCTTGTTGTCTAGGAAGTTTTTTTCCACCATGTAAACTTTCTTAAATCTTGATTAAGCTCCCTCCAAACATCAACAAGGTCAAGTGATTCAATTCTATCTAATACGATATTCCTTGCCTTAGGATTATTTATGTTCTTATAGTTTTCCAAATCAACCGAGGGGTCAATAACCAAATTCCAATCACCAACTATAGCAATAGATTCATTATCAAAGTTACAAATATTTTCAAAAAGGTTTACATAGAAATTTGGATCATCACTGTTTGGTCCACATACATTAGTCAGGGTAAATCTTTTGTCCTCTATGGTTATGTCTGCAATGATATAATTTCCATTTTCATCTTCCAAAGTTCTATGTATAGTAAGATAAATGTTATTATTAAATAGTATTGCCACCCCTCTAGAGTTAGATCTAAAAGGAGCAATTATACTTTGCAATCCCCATTCATTTTTCATAATGTCTACCGATTCTTTGGCTATATGAATATCTTGCAAAAGGATTATAGAAAATTCTTATTTTCTAAATTTTTTCATTACTTCCTTTCTTTTACTTTTATCTGCTAATCCCCTGCAATTTGCTGAAATCATTCTAATTCTTTTTAAATTACCCATAGTCAACATGGAGACAAAGATTTAAGTAAGGTTTAAGTCCAAAGGTAGATAGAAGTTTGTGGTATGCTGCTACTGATACAAGTACACCTATGAATAGTCTTGAAGACAATGTCACATGTGTACAGACATCAAATGGGAAGTTAAGATGGGAACAATTTTTCATTTTGTAAAACATAAAAAAAAGAAAAAGAAAAGAAAACAGAGATAAAAACAAAGAAAATGGTGGCATAATGGTACTGCGCCTACCCAACAAAAAAAAAGAGATACCATAAGAAATAAATAGTCCTCCTTGGATGAAATGTGTCCACTGGTCATATTCTCACTGTGTCAATCTCAGTCAATAAACACTGTCACATGTGATAACACCGCATCAAGTTCACGTGCACCTATCTGTCTCTGATTGATAGTTATTTGTGTTCACCTCCAGCGATAGTAATGTGGGAAAAACACTTGTTTACGTGAAATTTATGTAACTGTCTTTGGGTTATATTGTCAGTACTCACATCCAAAAGGAGTCACCTCGCCATCCGGTTGATTATAAACATTATATTAGCAAGACGTCCTCTGAGCTTCTTCAACGGTACAGGGAGGTCAGTACGAATACTTACCCTCCCCTGTTTCAACTTGGACCATGCTTTGAAAGAAGCATCCAGGACTGACTGTCGGTCATTTGTTCGGACGAACTTAACCACAATAGGCTTAGGCATGTCTGCTCTAAAGTTTTTCGGATCGGTACTGTGACGGGGCAGTCTGTGGATGTTTACAAATAACATGTTTTCGACATTTGGAACGCCAATTAATGTAAACAGGTCTTTCACTCCTTCCATGGGGTCAGTGTCATCACTGATGCCATACACTAGCAAATTATTCTTCCTGGAATACATTTCCTGAGTGAGAAGACGTTTTTCTAAACTTTCTATCGCGTCGGTCATTTCATCTTTGAGGGTCTTAATTTCGTCTGTGTTGCTCTCTATTTGTTCCGCGTTATAGGTAACTGAGGCGAGAATGTTTGACGTTTTGGTATGGAGGTCCACTATCTCGTTATTTATTAAGTCTATTCTACCCACTATCTGTGAAGTCTGTTCCTTCAGGGAGTCCGTTATGAAGCTGAAGAGCTCGTCCTTACCCTGGTCGCCCAATATGGCGGACAACGTGGTCTGTATGGCAGGTGATTTCGTCGGCTTGTCCGGGACGGCACGGGCTGCTCTTGTCTGTACGCCGTCTTCAGTCTGTAAGGGTTCGGGTTCAATAGGTTTATCCGCAGACTGTTTCCCCTTAGAATTCTTCTTGGAGGACATTTTTCATTCAAAACGTTGGGATTTTGGGAGAGCTAAAAGTTAGCAGCTCGCCATGTACGCAGCGCCACCGGAAGTCCTAAATCTCAACAATTGGTTCCAGCTTTCATATGGAGAATACGCTGACATCAGTTTATTTGCGTGACCCTGACCCTTTTTTGAAGGTCATTACGGAATTTTGACCATTTTTTAAAAATGATGCTAGCTCGATCGAATGAATCGCAGCACCTAGAGTCTTCAAATGTGGTACACGTCGTCATGCGAAGACATCAGTTCAACTTTCAACAGTTTTGTTAGCGCAATATTTCATGAACCAATTTACCATGAATCTTCAGACTTGACATCAGTCATCATTGGGGAATAAACAGTCATAAGTCTATTAACGTGACCATGACCTTATTCAAGGTCATTATGGAACTTTGGTCATTTAAAAAAAAATGTTAGCGTGATGTCTCATGAACCAATGAACCTAGAGTCTATACACTTGAAATAAGTCATCTTTGGGGAGTTCGCACACACAAGTCTATCAAGGTGACCATGACCTTATGTTCAAGGTCATTACGTAACTTTGATCATCCCATAAATTCGATAATTTCGATTGATAATTCACGAACCAATGTACCAAGGGTATTCAGACTTGGTACCAGTCCACATTTTGGTAATATATGGATTTGAACTTTCCTCAACGTCATTTTGAGTCTTTGACCAAGTTTTGAGTTGTTGTTCTCATGAACTGCTGCAACTATAGTCTTCAATACGCACTATTACGCAGACACCAGATGATTTAGGTGCCTTTTACCTTTTTTCAAATTCACTTTTTGGAATGTTTTAATGCAATATTTTTTGAACCTCTGCATCGAACGTCTTCAGAATGTGAGTGCCCATGGAGGCCCAGAAGGAGATTTTGGTGACCTTGACCTGATTTTCTAGGTCCATCGTTTAAGCTCATTTATTGATTGTCACCCCTGTGAAAAATGCTTGTCTGATTTAAAAACCTGTTGCATTGACTTTGTCTTGACCTTTCACCCTTCAAATGTTTAACCAATCATAAACCTGCATTGAACGGTGCCGATGATTGAAAATCATTATAACAATCTAATTGACTGAATGAATGTACATGTCATCATTACAAATGATTTGTACTTATTTGCATAATATCACATGCATTTTAGACATCTACGGTTATCATGAGGTTTTAAACAACATCATTTTAACGTTTCTGCTCACTTTTTAAAGTTTATTGTGACAGACAGACAGACAGATTTATTTCGTAGAGTGGCCATGAGGCCAATAGTACAAATGACAGTTTTTTGGTATGTTATACCAGAGCGCTGACATGGTTAATACATCAGAATGATCATTATACAATATGGAACTTTTTAACGAATATAGCTAGGCGTAGGATAATATTAGAGTTTTGAGTTTTAAGTAGATTGACAAACTTTGTTAAGCTAGGATTTACATATAGTAATATTGAGGGATATATTTACTGCGTAAATCAGAATATTAAGGACATACTAATAATACATGGTATTCGTTTTCAATAGCGTTGACGCAATAAGAGCAAAGAGCTTGATGTATATTGTCATCTTTCGATCTCCTATATGATTGAACTTTTAGTTTACTAACTCCACATCTGAACTTGGAGAGAGATCTACGAAGTTGCATTGAATCCAATACTTTTAAATAAGTTTCATGTACAATATCAGTTTTATATAATAAATATGTATACAAATATTTGGAGCCGGCTACTTCAGCTGACCATTCCTGAAAATATATATCTTTACAACGCTGTTTAAAGATCTTTAAAAACACATCACAATCTCCAGCAGTTTTTAAAGTTTATAATGATATGCGTTTTACATTGCCAAACTGAAAAAGGTCCCATTTGGATAGCCATAATTGTTGTCATTGTTTATGATATGGTTATATCCTAAAGGGGCAGTAGCACATTTTTTGAAATTTGTATATTTTCAATTGTTCACTGATCATTGTACGTTAATGCTAAATGTAATATTTTGATAGTGTCACAAATCTCATTACAAAGCTAATAAGCCACAGCCAGAGAACAAATTATTAAGATTTACATTCAATCCATTGGCGGCCGCTTTTCTATTCATTTTGTGTAAGAAAAGGAATTGCATGGCTGAACTTTACAGTATATATTTGATTTATTACTGCTTCATTGAGTTTTAATACATTATCTTTCAATTCGAACCATTTATTTTCATTTTCCTGAAATCACCTTATATTCCTTCTAAATGGTGCTACTGCCCTTATAAACGTCCCTTTTGATACCTTAATTCAAAATAATGAAAAAATGAAACCAATCAAATGCCATTTTGTTTTTTTTATCTCTTAATTCTTCAAATATTAAAAAATATAACTTAAAGCAAATCATCCATTTAAGTACTTTTCATTTTACAAAACGAAAAACTTGAAATTATTAAAAACAAACAATCAAATTACATTTTGTTAATTTCTTTTATTTAATTTCTTCATATGTCCCAAACACTTTAATTTATGCTCAAATGCTTATCATATGAGCGTCAAAAATCTCATTAAGCGAAAACTACGTTCACCATTATAGTGTGAACACCTTTTGATCTTTATGTGAGAGAATCTTAACAATTTAGCTAATCAGTACACCCGAATTCAGTATGCCGTTCAGGAGAACAAATCCTCTTTGATGAAAGAATGTGTCTTGTAATTATAATATTCTTTTTCTTTTAATAATACAAGTCAAATTCATATCCCTGAGTAGGCTTATTCGAGTTTACCTGAATTCAATATAAAAACATAAAACACCAATACTAGATTAGTAGATTGCAACTTTTATTGTCAAATAGCAAAAATATACAAACAACAATAAATACAAAGATTGATTGAAAGCAAAGTCGACGCATCAAAGCTTTCATTATATGACGTCATAATCTTTTCACCATCTCAACTAATTAGTGAACAGATCGATGAGAGTGTGTCAGAATATAGGTATGTTACATCACATGCCCACTGTCAAGGCCAGTATGTCCGGAAAATGCCTGTATGAAGATGTGATTGGTTGCTTTATGAAAACAGAACTGTCAACTCATATGACGTCATAAAGCTGCCTTGCCATGGAAAAACGTTTATTTACGCCCGTAGATGCAAGATCGGATTGCAGTCTGAAATAAACAGAAAAAAAGTTTTAGGAACAATCACAAAGCTTTAAAACATGTATTTAGACAGATGAAATAATAGTTTCTGTGGATATCAGTTCATGAGTTATTATTTGCTACTGGAAAAAACAATACTTTTTTAAATGACAGAAACGTATTTTTCGAAATTTTTACTGTCCCATATCTTAGACACTAATAACTGAACAATTGTTAGTAAGTATAAAAGATTGCCACCCGTCAGATTATTGTTCGCCACATACAGAGCTAATACATTTTTAACTAGTTTATACACATGAAAGGTGACATAAGGAAGACACTTGATTGACTTTCCGGAAATGGATGTTTATGAATGATATGAATAAATAACTGCAAAACAGCCAAATGTTAATGGAGGTTAATCAGACCTACACTGAAAAATATATGAATGGAATGAAGCCAATTGGATCAAGTATATCAATCTTCCCAAAAACATTCAATATGTGACAAGCCTTGAGAAACCATCGATATAGCTTACAACAAATGTTAGTGACACTTACGCTGTAGACTGATCCAGTGAATCCAGTGAATCCATTTGATCCAGAACAGTCACCACTCCCGATCTGGAGAGCTCCGTGGTTTCTGGCGATTGTCTCTGGAGAAAGATGAGGGGAGGAATTGAACACCTTGTCTGAGACATGTTTTTTCGGCAGATTTTCATTTGTACATATTTCAATATTTCCTGTAGCGTTATTGTATATGTCAACCATTTATGAAAACACATGATCTGTGTTGTTCAATTCTATCTTAAGAATGAAGGTCCCAGGTGGACACCTTGCAAAACGTAGACGTAGGTTGGTTATATTTTAATCATTCAATTATACATATTTCAAATATCGAGTGCAGTTGTTAGAAAACTGATCGAGTCTGCCATGATTTACCTGCTGCAATTCGTTATATAAAAATCATAGAAAATGATAATCTGTTGAGAATTGGTTGATAGATCTAGAAATAGGTGTTCATAAAGAGAATTCTCTAAAGCTTTCAGAACCATTTTATTCACAACTGGGCAATTAACAAAATATAAATGTCTAAATTTTATGACTATTACAATATGACTGTATAGAACAATTTGACTTTGGCAATTATGTTATAAGGAATCTCTTCTAAGTTTGATGTCAAAATTTTCACCAATGCTTTATTTATTTCTAATTGTGAGAAACAAGACAATACCATTACCTATTTATAATTCATGCTAGGTATGATAAAGTTTATACAAGGACCATGGCCAAATTTAGAAACGGTTTCAGTTTGAGAAACTAGACAAAGACTTTACCTCCAGCGGGCATGGCCTGTGAGTCCGAGGCTACAGTGCTTCCATTAGAATCATCCAGGATACTGAAGCTCCACACACTGCTGTCTCCAACAGACGGATACTCGAACTCCAGGTTGGCCAACAGGCTTTTCTGTAAGTGGAAGGGTCACATTTAATGAGATAGGATAAGAAGAATGTAATTATAATGTTTCGCCACAAATCTGAAAGGTAAGCCTGAAAAGGCATTCACATACTCAATTACCCATATGCAGGATATTGAGATGCTTTTGAACCGTTATATATTCCCCTTCAATTAATCATGAAACAGGAAATCATATCATCAAAGTTTAGTTGTGGTTGATCGCACTACAGTTTCATTCAGGTAGAAAATGTATAATACTAATTGGAATTGGAAGTTGAACATATTGTTCTGAAAGAACTTAAGAAATAAACTTACTGGAACAGACAAGGTCGAGTTGACTCCGACGCCATTGCTTCTTGTTTGAAGGGTCAAGGTCACATCCATCAAGGTCGAGTTCGACAAATCGTCAGTGACCGAAACCATGAATGCAGGCCCCTCAGAACACAGTCCGTTCTGAAGAACGATTTGATTGGTCAGACTTGTTGCCGGGGTAACAGAGAAGACGGATGAGATCTCGAGACTGTTACCATAGTCGGCACCAGCTAGCAGGAAGACGACCAGACTGCTGGAACCAGAGAATACCGGAGTTGCTCCCAGAGTGACGCTGTTGACGGCGATCCAGGCCTTGTTGGTCGAGTTGTCAATGAAGGTCGATGTGACGGTGTCATAGTAGATGTCGACCATTGTTGGACAACCTTGATAATAAAGGTATATGTTGAAGGTGGCATATAAAAAAGCGTTTGCTTTCATGAACAAACCAAGCTTTACATATCAGTTGTATGTAATAGAGGACGTTTCCATTTTTTTTATCAAATCAATTCAAATGGGATATCTTGTATATTGTAATAGGATGGAGAGGGGTTGATCTAATGATGACTAATCAAGGTGCAAATGATTTCTTTTAGAGGTTTTACATCACTTGTTAAATCAGGTATCATGGTTATAATCTTTTATTTATAAAATTATTATGAGATTTAACAAGACCTTATTTCCAATAAATATGTCAAATCACCAAATGATTTAATATATATAGACAATATGAAATATATAGTTACAAGGAGCAGGTGCAACAGCTACCAAGTCAATTTAATCCAAATTACTTAAGACGAAATATATAAAAACTTGCAAGCGAATAATTAATAGTGCTATAAGCACACAATGATTTTATGGCGCTTCAATACTACGTGTTCATTTACCTGGAGCAGGTGCAACAGCCACAAAGTCGTGACAACCACAGGAGACGTTGTTGAAGTTAGTTCCTGGTGGACAATCTCTCCTGATGAGTCCGAATCCAGGAACATTCTCCATGTAGTATTCTGGACCGTCAACAGAGTCGCTGAACACGCACGGGAAGGGAGAAGGACTGGCCGGAGCAACTGGACAGGGGTCAGCACACACGCCACTGACACAGGAAGATCCGTCGAAGGTCTGGTTCTCTGCACAGCACATGGCTTGAGGGATTCCTCCCTGACACTCCCAGTAGGAGTTGCAGTACAAGTCGTAGGAGAGCTTAGTTCCATCACTCTCTCCAGAACATAGACCTGTAGGCAGAGAGATGACGGGTTACAGTTCAAATAGATATCCCAACTTTTTTTGCTTGACTATGTACCAAACAAAATGTGCTGATTTGAGTTTTATTCACCTTGTAAATAGTGTTCCGAAGGCAAATATAGGACATTTAACAACATCAAAAGACACCAGGATTAAAAATCTCTTTCAATGTGGAATCAACCTCTACTAAGAGAGCTATCAAAACCCAGATCTTTCTTTCTGAAGAAGTTTTGATATAGTGTTAGAAAAAAATGCAAAAATATGATATTTAGATTCACACAAAATAAAATTATTCTAGAATAGTAATTAACAGATGACGAATAATTTTTACAATATGGGGATTGTGGTGGTCGAAAGTGAAACCTCGCCTTATCATTAAATCATCTTGTTATCAGATAGCAAAAAGAGTTTCTGGGCCGTCATAGAGAAGAACTCACTGCAGTTGACTTGGCTAGGTCTGAGACAAGCCTTGATGGTATCGTCCCAGAGAGTCCCGTATCCACACTGCATGGTGTGATTGGTCAAACCGTCACACATGACGTAAGCACTGCAGTCACCAGGAACAGCATGGTAGGCAACGCCCAGCAGGAAGTCTGCCATGTTACACGGGTCTGGAACAAAGATTGGAAACGTAAGAAAAAGGTATTAAGAATACGTTAAAAGTATTTAGAAATTTAGATGGCACTGGGTAAAACGTTACAAACGTTAACAAAGACTGTTGTATTGGGTAGTATGTAAAATGCAACTGTAATAAAACTGTTGCAATCCCATTTCAAAATGCAACATTGCAAAAAATTGTGAAAGCGATAGCCTTGTACAAATACAAGGTGACTAATGGTGTCGATTGATATATTTCTCTGCTTTTGCCGTTCCATCAAGTCAAGAATGAATTTTCAACTTACTGCTTTGTGCATCTGTTGAATATATTAAGGTTGAACCCAGGAGACAGACGAATACCGTGACACCTTTAATATTCAAATTCATCTGGAAGCAAAAACAATAAATATAACATGTAGATCAGAAATTATGTCTGTAATAAACATTACTTTTATATAAGCTTTATCTCTTTTACTCGTCATCTTTAATTTGAATTGTTCCTTTTGTTTACATATATTATTTTTTCAGCTTGTCAGAAACAAAAACCTCTGTAAAAAGTACTCTATAAAAATATTTGCATTTACCTCGAAAAGTTAACGAGTGACGTAATATATACCGAAGAGGGGAACTCTTTCATATATTTTACTTTAAAGAGACTGACTCCTTGGTTTTGAATATAATTTACATTTCCATGTTTAAATTTACAAATAACATAAGATTTCCTAAAAAATGGCGTCCTTAACAACATACCTTTCACTATGTTAGCTCCAAATCTGTTTTGTAACCCGTATGAAATGAGTGATCAACTGTTCTGGTGTTGTGTCCATCATACTGGTCTCTATATATACAGTGACCAGTGGTCAAAACAGGTTGTTTATCTTTCATATCACAATTTCTTCATCAGATATCATCACTTACCCATGTTATAACATTAGTTATCTATGAGATAACATCAATTTCCCCAATTTCCACAGGGATACAGCACTCGCTTATTGCATGGATGCCTGGGGTTAAGTGTGTGAAACGATTAAGTGAAGATTGCAAATATAACTTTATAATTTGAAACAAATCTTATTTAGAGTATGTGCATAAACACGATAAAATACATAAGTTTGCGTGACATCATTTTTTTATGTTAAAAGCATATTTTTGAGAGTGATATAAAATTGCAGAATCTTAAAATAAAAATTGACAACAATATAGATGCGTCTTTACCAAGTTTACCAAAAATATTTGCAAACAGAAAATACAAAATGCTGTTCTACCAGGCACTCGCTCGTTTTAAGGGGAATATAAGGTGATGTCAGGAAAATGAAAATAAATGGTTCCAGTACAATTTATGTTTTTAATATGTAATGTTTTTAAATTAAACTAAATGAAGCAGTAATAAATCTAATATATAATGTAAAGTTCTTCCATTTAATTCCTTTCTTACAAAAAATGAATGAAAGGTGTTCACACAAAAAAGGTCGCGAGTGGACTTTGTGTGAGTCTTTACAATTTGTTCTCTGACTATGGATGACTGGTTTGTGTAATGAGATGTACTGCCCCTTTAGAAGAGCTTATGAATGGGTAAATTAGTTACTGTTCTTGGACATTCTAATCTTTAAGGGGCAGTAGCACGTTTTTGATAATTTTATATTTTAAAATTTTCACTGATAATTGTATGTTATTGCTAAATGTATTATTTTGATAGCGTCATAAAGCTCATAACACAAGTCAATCAGTCATAGTTAGAGGACAAAGTATGAAGATTCGTGTAAAATCCATTGGCGGTCATTTTGTGTGAACACCTTTAATTCATTTTTTTAAAGAAAAGGGAATCGCATGGCTAAACTTTACATCATATATTTGAATTTTTACTGCTCCATTTAGTTTCAATACTTTGTCTTTCAATTGGAACCATGAATAATCGTTTTCCTGACATCACCTTATATTACCCATAAAAACGCGCTACTGCCCCTTTTATGATTATATTTAGTAGGTGTTCTCTACAATCGATGTATATATGTATGTATTTTGTTGTTGTATTGGTTGATTGTTAAAAGTATTTTATTGTCTGACATTCCGATGCTCAACGTTGTCCGTTCAGTCGGAATCCATTTCACTCAATTGAGGCTGTCACCGGATAGCACGTGAAAAACGTGCAGCACGTGCAGTAAGAAATCCGTGAGATAAGGTCGATCCAAATAGTAATTTTTTTCTATTCTTTACATTCAGTCAAATGTGAAGCGATGGCGTGGATATTGTTATAATCGAGAATAAAGTTCCCTTTTTAAAGTGACACAGAGTATCTTTCTTAAAATTTTATTTGGTTTTGATAAGCTACAAAATATCTGATATGCTGATTGAAGTTCATATCTCATCACTGGACTTGCAAGTATATCCCTGTTTAATGCATAATATCTCTAAAATGCTTGATTTTATGGGAAAATCAAGAAAACATCTCAAATATGTTTATTATTCGAAATTATGCGTCCAATTAATCTACCTATTAGTTACAATACCTAATAAACACTATCGAATCGAATATATCTTCCTGTCAGCTTATGACAAGGTTTCGAAATTTCGTTTGGCGAATTTGCGCGCGCCACTCGAGCCACATTGTCCGGTTTTCGATCAAAATTCCGACTTTGAATGGCCGTACTTTCGCTCTAGTGTACTGATTGACCTTTAACTTGTTATTTTCAGTAACAGTAATTGTTTTCCGATGTAATAACATCGATTTCAAAATTTGACATATGTGATCCTATCAACATACTCTGTGCCTCTTTAACATCTTGCAAAAAGCTTGTACGTGGGTTTGAAACTAACGCGCGGGGAATTTCTAGGAATTTACTTTAATAAATGATTATCCCTTGTTTCCAGTTAAGGGAAATCTTAATTAGGCATATTGGAAAGTTATTCATATTTTTATATATATCCACATGATGAAATAAAAATCATAAAATCCAAATATCCCTGACTTACGGATAAGTCCAGTTTTTATTGCATATATGGAACTTTCATAAAAAGCAGTCTGTATTTTTCAAAAACAAGATTCGAAAAATCTGCGACAATTCTACAGTTTAAGTTGTAGAATATTTTTGATGTCTATTATCTTTATTCTTGATGTTACAAGTATATTACTAACCCGAGGTAATCGTTTCATATGGTCCGAGTTATCAAGTATTGTATCGACGCCTCCAGCCAATCACAACACGTTAATTTGTTGAACATGTTTGTGTATCTGTAAGATAAGCTGTATCCTCGGGGTACATAATGAAGTGCAGATGTACTAAACATCGTCTAACGTTATCACTGGACTATAAAATGTTACATAATAATTATGATATTCTATTTAAAAAATCTCAGAGAAAACACAGAGCTGTGTAGTTTATTTGTTTACAAAAATACGGACCTTTTAACGAAATTGGTGAGCATACAAATATGGTTATTTTGTACATGAACATTTAGTGGTCCTTTGTCAGTGGTTATGAGGTAGCTTGAATCGCACCAAAACGAAAACAAAATTACTAGTACATGATATTTGCTCTACGTTGCTATAGTTACAAAAATAACACCACAACACTAGGTACCAAATCACACCCAATTGAGTGATATCCTTTTATGCTGAAAGATATTATACTAAAGCATATTTACACACTGATGTTGTGACACAAACTTTTTATTGATTTCTGGAGCGTGGGTTTATTCGTAGAAGAAACGGGTTCGTAGATGGGATTCTTTACAGGTTCGTAGATGAAATGAAAAACAGTTTCGTAAAGAGTAAAAATATAGTGAAATAAGTTCATATAAGCAACTGATTTTCATTGTAAATGATAATATTGTGTATTAAAATGTATTTAAAGAAGAATAATTGTACATCAAAGGTATTAGATGGTATACGATTGATGTAATGCCGTGTATAAATAAACTGAGTAGATACTTTGTTGTGTTGTTATTTTGTGTTTGATTTTTTAATTAAAGAATAAAGGAAACAGGTAAGTATGATTGGTTTGCAAGATTATTGTTTATCTACGAAACCACTGGTTCCCGATTTCTGCATATTATAATATTCTAGCTATATAAATTGGATGGTACGTGTTTTAGGTGAAAAGCGTGATCTCAGAATGATTAATGTTTCCCATTCGAGAGGGATGTTTTCGAATTAAATGTCACAGTTATATAACGAATGTTACATGTTAGGTTAAGTTTCCCTTATTTGTTCTCTAACTCAAATGAAAGTTTTCTTTGATAAGTAAAGGTAGAAAATGTACATGGAATTGATAAATATTTTTTACATAGTCCCTAATCACATTTCATTAGTCGCAATAACGTTACTTAACTAAATAACTATACTCTTTTAAATCTAATCTAAAGCAACGACATGCCCGTAGTTCGATAGTATAATTAATTGAAATGGTATCAGCGTCCGTCACAAATAGCATCATAACGTTATATTGGAAATGCTATGTGTATTGACAGCAATGGTTGTTAATGTGTATGTAATTATTTGCTTAAACTTCATGATCATATTCTGTTATGACAAGACTATCAAACACCATTTCCAATATTGACTTTCGACGTATTGTCAGTGCATATTTGCATTTGTGCCTTTAACTGAGAATGAGTGCATTGTCATTGCCATTGTCACTTGCATTGTCATTGTCACTTTCATAACACGGTGTATAAACATTGACTAGTGCATGGGAATTATAACTTTTTGTCTATAATATTTCGCCCATTAGTAACTGGTTGTAACAAAGTACATCTGCATAGTTTGTTCACTAACCTGCGTACATGTATTCTAGTGAATGGCTGATGGGTATCCTAGCATTGCGAAAACGAAATGCATAACGTTGAAATTTCACTACATAAAGAGGATATCTGTCTTTTCTTGACTAATACCATGTTTATCTCATCTAGTGAGGTTTCGAGAAAGTTTATATTTAAATATGAAAATATTTAACTTTTCTAGCTCAGGAGATGAGATGAACATGGTATTAGTCAAGAATTGACAGATATTCTATTTATTATATGATGAAATCCTAATTACATTTTCCTGAGCGGCCGCTTGGAAGAGCCCGTCACCGCGGTAACAGTGTGACGTCATATGATAATTCATGACGTCAGACCATTGTTACGTGACGTCAAACTCTTGAACTTGACGTCACTCGATGGGTGATAAAGTTTATCAGCACTCAGTAGAGTGACGATAAAAGTTATCGCCACTGTAGCCAGATAGAGGGTTTATTACATTGATAGAACAGAGTATCTCACCCTCATTCATATATAAATAAAGTCGGTATTCATTCATAAGATAAATAGTTGCTTTTGCAAAATTTTCGGGATTCATTGTTATTAAACATCCGCAAATTTAGTTTAAACCCGACGGCATTACTAATTATTATTTTGTAGTATGGTCCCTTTGCTTTCATATTTTGAAAACTACTTGGATATCATATCAGCTTAACGAACATAAAATATTTCCCCCGTTGATTAGTTATCGAATGTCATTTGTTTAATCATCGTATGTTCAATGTGTGGCTCCAATGTCCCTTTTGAAGGCTACATGTTAAACGTAACCAGTATGCTGCATAAATGTTGTTAAATAAGAAACAGTTTTTTTTTAAACATCAGAAAAGTTTAAAAGCAGCTGGCATTTCATGTGTACGTATTCCTGCATGATGCGTGATGCGTGTTGCGTGTTGTGTAATGCGTAATGCGTGTTGCGTGACGCGTAATGTCTGATCCCATGTATCCGTATTAATGTGGCGTGAGGAACCAATTTGACATTCAATGCGTGATGCGTATTTTACACTTTGCACTAAAATGGTAGAAGATGATTCCATGTACGCGTGATGCGTTATGCGTAATACGTAATGCATTACGTACCCAAGGTATTCAATAAATGACTAGTCAATTGAGACATGAAGCGGTCACCATTCCCAACACCAACTCTTTATGTTCCCTATATCCAGTGGTTCGCGCGTACGGCTTTGGATCAAGAGGTCCGTGGCTCGAATCCCGCAAGGGGTTTGGCAACTCTGTCTGCACTAGAGAACTACTCTACACGCCGACAGGTTTCAGCGCAGTACCACCCTTTCGGTCGGTAGGTCCAGCCGATGCTTGCAGGTTTCACCGCAATGCATAGCCACAATGGTGTTGCGGGCTTCTTCCCTGCAATAATACTAGTAGCGATATAGCTATATATACATCACCTGATGAAGCAGGTACAGGATGTACCTGCTGAAAACGTTTGCCAAACTTAATTCAACTTTATCTTCTTCTTTTTAATATGTACTGCCATAGAGTTTGAACATTCTTTGTGATATTTCTATACATATACATATATATATATAGACTTACGATAAAAGTGAAACACTCTTGAAAGCAGCGTTAAACCCCAGATCATCTCACCTTTTATCCAACTGACACAAAATGCAAGTTAGGACACGTCTAGCTTTCATGAATGTCGTTAATGGACTTGTCATCAAAGCCAACAATAGCAGACGTACGTAAAGCAAATTCTGATTGTAAAATGTGTAATATAAGTTTTGCGGAGCGCAAAATCGTCAACAATGTAAAGGCTGTTTACTGACCGTCCATTCACCCATGACCACCCCTATTAGACATTTTGCGAACAATGTAACAGTAATCGTGTTGGAAGTGTACCCGAAACATTTGGATATTGTTGCTGAAATCAAATAAAGGTGAGCGTTAAGTTTTTAAATCAAACTATTTCTTGTCAAAATAAACTCAGCAAAATAAGTTATGATCACCTCTTTTTCAATAATCAGACATTCTATTGTTCGCATAATATTGGACATTTGGTTATCTTTAACGAGATTCCGTATTGGTAAAACATGTGGTTATATGTAATGTAATTTGATGAAAACGTCATGTGATATATTTTGTTTAAAATCAATAAATCAAGTATATATACACACTGGTAAAAAGTATTGCAAAACCTGCTTTCTCCATTAATGTCGTGATATTATGATTCGATCTATAACGATTTAATCAATAGAATAGTGTTTGTTGTAGATTCAACATATCTGAACAAACAAACTCTTAATATTGTGTTATAAAACTAAAATACAATGTTATGATTTTGCTTTTAGACGGTTAAATCCCTCGTGATAAATAATTTATTTTGATAGAAACCAGAACTCTGGTGAATGCGTTGTTTACAATACCAGCGAAGTATTTGACCGTGAACTTTTGTTGACATGGGATTTTATGTAAAATCGATATATATTCCTGAACAAAGTTTGATTATGGTATCTGGCGTTATAAAGCCTAACTGATGATAATTGTTGCATAAATGGGCTTCACACCATATTCCATCAAATGGTTCGAGCGATAAATATCATAATTTATATTGTCGGATGATATAGTTCGTAGATAAGAGTATTTGTTTGCTCACCTTGACCAAAACAAATTAACAACACTACTGAGAACCAATCACAAATTATATTTTAATGTAGGATTTACAAAAATAGTAACAAGCTTACATGTTGCTACGTAGGTATTTATCCTTTTCAGAATGGGTTACCTATCCAAATCATTGTTTGTGCATTGATGTTATGAATCAAGCCTTACTATGACATACATGCACAAACTGTAATCCATTCTTGTACCAATCACCCATAGGCAAATTGCTGATGGACAAATAGTTGAGGTTGACACGTACTCAAACTGAATAGGTGTTAATGTCTGAAGCGTTTATCGAATTGTTCTGTTTGTCCGTGCTTACAGTCAACAATCAAGGACAGAGTATACTAACTTGTGGGCGACCAATAGTCGTTAGTTGCTGCAGCATACCTGTAATCGATAGATACCCGCTATCACCAATCAGCGTGACTAACGGCACATGCTTTTATTTTAGATCTTTGTTAAATGGGCTTGCAGAAAAGACTTCAACGTCATATAGGACTCATGGAGCAAATGATACCGTACAAATCTTCGATGAAAGTCTGTCGCAAGTGATAAATCAGGTACTTTGAGAACCGAATGAAACTCCTTGAGGATAACTGTCACAATTATCGCGAAAACGAATAGCAAACTGTCAAGGAAATTTGTTCCTGTCACTTAAAGGATTTCCTTTGTTTCAAGAACAGCAAGCAATTAAATACCCTTGCTGGCAACTATATTGGATAAATTTGATTTCTAGCTGAAACTGGACAACTGTACTCTCCTTGTTCCACAGGTACTGACAATTCTGGATATATTGTGAGAGGTTTCTATTCTCTATTGATAATTACATATTTGACTGAGTGAAATTCAGCTATTCTGCTATTACAAGTGTACCAGTGTGTTTCTTCACTCGTAAGAGACTCGCGTTGAATTTTGCATTTGGACTTTGGAATTCACGTTTGCCGTTTCCTAGAACCCGAAAGTCTGAGAAAGAGATTGTAGAGACAGAGACACAGAAAGACACGAGGAGACAGAGACACCAAATAGTTACACAGAGACACAAGAAGGGACGAAGCGAAAGAAGAAGATAGAGAAAGTGAGGAGATGTAAAGGACGAAGGGGAAAAGTGCCGATCGGTGGAAGACATTACCCTTTATTTACATTATTGACACCTTCTGAGAAATATTAACTAAATATATTGGAAATAGTAAAGCTCCTTGTCTGGTCCACAGTTTGAAAGACTTACACATCAGTTCATCGGTTTCAACATTCATTCAGAAAAGAAAGGGACATAACATTTCCCCCTGTCTAATCCCTTCTTCCAGAATGGATCTTACG
This sequence comes from Steromphala cineraria, assembly GCA_916613615.1. NCBI lineage: Eukaryota > Metazoa > Mollusca > Gastropoda > Trochida > Trochidae > Steromphala > Steromphala cineraria. The sequence goes on from OU744737.1 coordinate 20,460,862, forward strand.
ACGATTTTTCTTTTGATCGCTGTTTCATGTGGAAGCTGTTTTGGTAAGTAAATAATTTTTATCAATCTTTTTTTTCTAAAATGACAAATATGTCATGACGTACTGTCTCTTTGATTTGTTTTGATTCTTCAACTTAACGTATATGTAACAAAATATATGTAACTCAAATATTGAACATTGTAGAATTTCGTAAACTTTTTGACGATACTTTAAGTTTTATTCAATGTGAAAATTCAATGAAAACATAATCTGTATATTTTAGTTTTGTTATCAGAATTAAAGCAATCAAATATATTATCGCTACTTATGGCGAGTCAATAATTACGAAAATAAGGTATATATATTTTTATTTTCCCTATAATAAAATATTCTCTTGTTAATTGATAAAATATTAATGATCTAAGTTGGACTTCAAACATTCGTTTAATCACTTTTTGTTTTTTTAACCTTATTAAACACTTTGAATATTCAGAGGTTTAAGGCTACGTTAAAATAAAATTGCTGATAAAGGAATCAATACTATTAGAAAGTCTTAAAAGCTGATGTCATAATGATCTTTACCCGTATTTATTAACCTGAAATTCTGGAAATTGTTTGTCTGATACTTACTTATAGTATATCGCGGCTATAAGTGGATATGTTCACAATTAAACGATTCTTTTTTTATTATTATTGTACATTCTACATTATATTCTTGTTCAAGAATCATTTAAAAAGTAATTTCTGATAAACAACATTTGATCATGATTTCCTACAAAGAAGTTTCACATGTGAAAACAACTTCACATTATTTTAGGATTCAAATAACCCTTTAATTTGCACATTTGTCATACATAAAACATTCCGTTTCGATATTTCGACTTTAATGTTGAAGATTGACATGAAATCGAAACTTTTTTGAAGTTTTACAAATTTGAATATTCCAAAGCAAACATTTCTAAGAGTTTATAACTGTTCCATTACGTTTGTTTTTCCTAAATATGTTACATCGAAAAGATATGACATTTCCATTCAATATTTATACACACAATATTTGCATGAAGTTTTCTATCCATATCAATATCGATCGATAAATACTTTTTATTATTCATGATGTCATATTTACTTGTCATCGATGGAAACATATTTTTGATACAAAGGTTATTAATTATTGATAAACATTTTTCTTTCATTCTTATTTTTCATGTTACGTTTGTATGTATAAACGCAAAAGGATAAACATATGCAACGATTTATATCGTATATATATCTTAATATAACTTCAGATTGTATTCCCCTACAACTGTTCTTTAGAATTATTCAATGTTTTCGTGGACAGGTTATCGATATATTTGCCAAATGTCTTCGGACATCGTTTTTATTATAGTGTTCACAATAACATATATCACGGACCAGTTGATAGTAAGGCCTTCGGCAATTTTCTGCTGGTGAAAGGGCCGACGCCGGCGACCTCAATCTATGCCAAACAGAACATGTTTTTACAGAAGTGTACGGCTGGTCATTTGTCCGCCATTTTATATTTTGACATCACGTGAACAAGCCTTGGCTTTCTGTCGACATTACGACGAGTTTATTATATATATATTATGTATGTTTTTAAAGATTGTTCACAAAAATACAAATTCTCAATTGTAAAACAAGTATAAAATATTTGTATTTCCGACTATTAATCCATGGCTTCATTTCCTATTCGTTATCATCTACTACTACTACTACCACTACTACTACTACTACTACTACTACTACTACTACTACTACTACTACTACTACTACTACTACTACTACTACTGATACTACTACTACTACCACTACTACTACTACTACTACTACTACTACTACTACAACTATTACTACTGATACTACTACTACTACTACTACTACTACTACTACTACTACTACTACAACAACTATTACTACTACAACTACTACTACTACTGATACCTCTACTACTACTACTACTACTACTACTACAACAACTATTACTACTATTACTACTACTACTACTACTATTGCTACAACTATTACTACTACTACTACTACTACTACTTCTACTACTACTTCTACTACTACTACTACTACTACTACTTCTACTACAATTACTACTACTACTACTACTATTACTATTGCTGCAACTATTACTACTACTACTACTACTACTTCTACTACAATTACTACTACTACTGTTACTACTACAACAACTATTACTACTACTACTACTACTACTATTACTATTGCTGCAACTATTACTACTACTACTACTACTACTACTACTTCTACTACAATTACTACTACTACTGTTACTACTACAACAACTATTACTACTACTAATACTACTACTACTACTACTACTAATACTTCTACTACAATTACTACTACTACTGTTACTACTACAACAACTATTACTACTACTACAACTATTACTTCTACTACTACTACTACTACTACTACAACAACTATTACTACTATTACTACTACTACTACTACTACTATTGCTACAACTATTACTACTACTACTACTACTACTACTACTACTACTACTACTTCTACTACAATTACTAACACTACTGCTACTACTACTACTACTACTACTACTACTTCTACTACTACTACTACTGCTACTATTACTACTACTTCTATTGCTACAACTACTACTTCCTCTAGTATACTACTACTTATTATATTAATAATGATAATCGTCCTTTTAAAATGTGTATTTATCCATCTGCTTAGCAGTTGCTCAAAGCGTAACATATCATTACCCATTGAACTATCGGTGCTACCGGAGTTCAGACGAATCTCTGAACGCCTGATATTCCAGATACCTGTTTATATAACTTGGTGGACTGAGTTTCATGTGAATAAAGTGCCTTGCCCAGGCACACAACACATTATGCACACAACAGTATTAAGGTCACAAATACTTGATGTCTACCCGGGATTCTACCCGGGCCTTTCGCGTAAAAACACTACACCACAGTGACAATATATAAAGTAGTGTCCAGAGGAAACGCTATTAAGTTTTCAACGTCGTCAAAAAGCTTAATTAAGTTGATTTTGAATGTATTTGACAGGCATATGTTTTGTGAAGAAATATGCACATTTTCATTCCTAAGTAAAACATAATTTGGATTTTGTGTCTCCTTTTACGCACATAGGGTGCATAAATCGCTATTTCAAATTTTTTTGTGGCAAAGAATGTTCGACCTTTCAGCTTAAAATGTAGGTAAGAAAACAATGCTGTCGATACAATGCACTTTATTAGACACAATTTCGTTGACGAGTCATTGTTATAGAACGTTTTAAAACAGCAAAAGTGTTTAATTTCTCTCTGTTTTCTCGCCTAGGAAGGGGGTTCCAAATCTATAATCTTTTAAGAAGCTTGTTACTCGCAAACAGGAAAAGAGAATGTTTCAAAAATGTTACATTAAGGTCAGTTGACTTCTGGATAAGGATAAAACTATGTTTTAGTCGTATCAATTACGAGTTGATTGAATTATCTTGCGATGTGTATGGTAGCGTTTCTTTTGGACTCTAGTTTAGTACTATAACTGTAAATGCTCGGGGTTCGTGCTAAGAATCGATTCAGAGTGTCAAATATATTATGTTTTAAAAAAACCTGATAAAACAAATATCGATGTGCATCGCCTTAGCTTTTAATGGCAATAATGTCAACAAAGATACGAAGCCAAGTAAGTTGTTTAGTAACTCGGTTTCAATTAATCCCGGTTTCAATAAATAAAATCGTTTTAAAAAATCTGTATCGATTTAACAACACCTTTTGTTATGTAATGTTCGTCTATCTCATGTAAAGGACTTCATAGCTGCATCCCAAAAGTTGTGTCATCATTATTAATTACTGATTATGCATTTTGCATGTTCTTTGAAAGATAATTCGTAACTTCGAGCTCCTTGAAAAATAATCGATGAAAATGAAACGAAAAATATAAAGGAAGTATTTTGGACATGAATGTTGTCTTCAAATTTCACCAATGATACAATTTATCAACCAATTAGTCAACCATTAAATTTCTTTCGGGAGGTCGGTCTTATGGGAATATATCATCGTTGGGCAATTTTTTCTTATCCAAACTGTTGAAACGCTATTCTTAATCTTAAAAGATAAAATATAAAAATGAGTGAAGATTCCTTATAGCAGAGGTAAAGACCTGACACTAGTTTGGCAATGCATTGCGATGAAACCTGCATCTGCTGGAACTAGCAAAACATGGGTGGTACTGCGCTTAAATTCAGTGTAGCAAACCAAACCTTACAGCATGTAGAACAATTCTCTACTTCAGAAAAAGGTTGTCTTGCTGGATTCGAACGCAATAACAACTATGCTACTCCGCCCCGTAGAGTAAGTGAAACCTTTAGGATGCAGCGGTATATACTTAGTTAACATTGTTAATAAACGATCGTGAATAACTAGAGCATACCGTTCTTCATCAAGGTGAATTATTCAAGTCACTTATGAAGTACATGTAGTTCAAACAAAAGAAACACGAAGATGAGATAATTCATTTACTTAATTACGCTGCAATTGTTCAAGTATTGACTCTGTAAACTTGTTAAACAAAATTCAATTTTGGCCTAACCATATTCGTGTCAATTTACCAGTCATTGATTTCTTTTTATACACCGAAGCAATGGTTAAGCACCACCTATTTTTTACCTTAAAATGCCAAATAAGAAAGATGATAATGTGTAAGAAAACATAATTGTATTTCATAGGAGAATAATTATGTAACAGCTTTATAAAGAAATTTATTCAAAAATCGTATCACTACTTTTTAGATATTGCATCTATTAAATCCTGTTATTTTGGGGTTCAATGCAATCTTTAGGAAAGTCGTTTTGCTTGTTTTAAAGGGACAGTAGCACGTTTTAAGAGGAATATAAGGTGATGTCAGGAAAATGAAAATAAATGGTTCCAGTTGAAAGACAATGTATTTAGACTAATCGAAGCAGTAATAAATCAGATATATAATGTTACGTTCAGCCATGCGATTCCCTTTTCCTACAAAATGAATTAAAGGTGTTCACACGAAAATGGCCGCCAATGGATTTTATGTGAATCTCCATACTTTGTGCTGTGACTATGGATGATTGGCTTGTGTAATGTGATTTTTGACATTGTCAAATTAAAACATTTAGCGATAACTTACAATTATCAGTGACAAAAAATAGAATATAAAATTATCAAAAAAAGTGCTACTGCCCCTTTAAACCTTTAGTTGATGTAATAAGTTAAAAGTTGCCTTATTACATTATTTCCATTATTAACAATTATCATCACTTTTTATCAGAGAGATTTTGAAATTAACGGATAAACACCCGAAAGGAGCCAATAAGTATTCACATATCGCATGAACAGGATCTTATCGATAATTGATTGAAATTTTAAAAAAAAATCAATTTCAATTGGATTGCTTGTCAAGTATGTTAAATAGAGAATAATATATGAGTATCCATGACATACTATGACACGAATGCCTAATATTAGTATTCCCCGGGCGAAAACGAGAGATATACATATTCCGATATTTAAGCACGAGTGTGAAGTATGTCATGGGAACAAATATGATATTCTGTTTATTACCGTAGTCGTAAAATTGGAGAAAAATACTTAACATCTGTTTCTCAGCATAGGCGGACTAGCCGTCACCAGCCCTATTGAACGCACTAGCGAACCGTGACGTGTTTACATCACGATGTGACAAGGAAAAGTGATATGTTGCCTTAGGGCATCATATGAAAAATATGAACCCCGATTTGACTGCCCTCGAAGGTTATGAATTTTTTTGGGTCTTTGAACGTCAACTTTGTTAGAACAATCCTTTCTCCCAAAAAAACACTTTATCACAACGTTTTAATACAAACACAGTAGTTATTTCTTGCCAAAAAAGTACAGTTACAACTAAAGTTGTAATTCATTGTGATGACAACAGTACGCTGTCATGTGATGTTTATATCACTTTAACATATAATTGTAGTAGTTTATATGAGATAATTGGTGTTTAAAGTTTTGTTAAAATATATTTGTTTAAGAAGGCAGGGGTAAGAAATAGAATTTACACTATCATAACCTCTTCCATGTTTAAAATGTTGTCAATTTGTAAAATATAGACACGTTTATTGATTTTCACATATGACATTTCTTCTTTTAGATGAACATTTGTGTTATATCAAACTTGATTTTGTATTTATATAAAAGTTCATTTTTGAAAAAAAGAAAAAAACACTTATAAGTTCTCTTTGAAAATTGTTGTAACTCATGTTGGAGAATATATAAAAAAAACCTCGCAATATATGTAATTGAAAATATTACCTATGATAAAATCAACTTAAGTGAGCATTTATTTTGCCTGTAAGTTTAGTTTTTAATATAGGATATGCTTAAATTCTAACGTGGTGTATATATGATATAATTGACACGGGATCAAATTCAGTTTCAAAATCAGTCAATCGTAATTTTAGAGACATATTGAAAGAAGTCAGAATGAAAACTACGATTCGATAATTTTTGATAGGTTATATACTTTATATATTTAATATGGAAGTGTGAAATTTGGCTACCATGAGTAGATATGACTGTTTTAATATTTTAATTGAAAACAAGTTTTTATCTTATAATTGCCATTTGATGATAAATGTGTGACGTTTTGTGAGTTCATATAATGAATTCACCATTAACGTTTTCATCAAAGCATAACATTATATGATGAAAAGCATGGCCCTTTAAAGGGGCAGTAGCACGTTTTTAGGGGGACTACAAGGTGATGTCAGGAAAATGAAAATTAATGGTTCCAATGTATTTAAACTAAATGGAGCAGTACTAATTAAAATATATTAGGTAAAGTTTAGCCATGCGATTCCTTTTTCTTACACAAAATTAATAAAAGGTGTTCACACAAAATGGCCGCCAATGGATTTTATGTGAATCTTCATACTTTGTCCTCTGACTATTGATGATTGGCTTGTGTAATGAGATTTTTGACTCTGTCAAAATAATACATTTAGCATTTACTTACAATTATCAGTGAAAATTTTCGAATATAACATTATAAAAAAACGTGCTACTGCCCTTTTAACGAATCATTTGGTGTTAACATGGAATCTCGTTGAATATTTAGAGCAGGCATTTAACAGAATAACGATCTGGACTATTTGCTTGGCTTTTAGATTCATTTGTATAGCTTCGAAGTGAAATACGTATATGTGGGTAAACTCTTTTGAACCACACAACACCTCAACAGTTCAAACAGGTTGTTGATTTCAGGTGTTCATTTCACGCATGATTGACAACTGACAAGTCACCGTTCATTGCACATCTACATCGGGATACGTTTCATGATTGAAACACACTTCACTTTTAGATTAGATTCTTGTTCATAAGCATATACGTATAGTATGTGTAAACATGCCATATCCTTTATAACTACTGGTACAATATAGGGTATTCAATTGTTGCGATTAATTTGTGCATACGATTCTATCAGATTGAGTCTCTAAGCGATGAATGTATTCACTCAGTCGTGTATAATTGTTTTGTGTGGACTCTAGATGACTTTTACAAATGTTTCATAACTACCTAGGATTGGCACATGTAAATATTCCTTCTGACAAAGGAATGTCTACATATTTTGTGTTAATTGGTTCATTTGAAAGCTTCCTTATATTTATTTACATGTACGTTGTAACGTTCGTTGTCATGAGTATGTATATTTTCTGTATGGCTTTCAGGGGCTTTATTCAGGTGTTTAGATATGTCTGTTGGGATGCAACTAAAAATAGAGAGAAACAGAAAAAAAGAGAATATCTCCTAATTATAAGCGTCTCTGGTATTAAAGTGACACAGAGTATCTTTCTTAAAATTTTATTTGGTTTTGATAAGCTACAAAATATCAAATATCCTGATTGAAGTTCATATCTCATCACTGGACTTGCAAAGATATCCATTTATGCATAATATTCCAAAAATGCTTGATTTTATGTAAAAATCAAGAAAACGTTTTAAATACGTTTAATATTCGAAATTATGCATCCAATTAATCTACCTATTAGTTACAATACCTAATTAACACTATCGAATCAAATATATCTTCCTGTCAGCTTATGACAAGGTTTCAAAATTACGTTTGGCGAATTTGCGCGTGCCACTCGAGCCACATTGTCCGGTTTTCGATCAAAATCCCAACTTTGAATGGCCGAATTTTCGCTCTAATGTACTGATTGACCTTTAACTTGTTATTTTCAGTAACATTTATTGGTTCCCGATGTCATAACATCGATTTCAAAATTTAACATATGTGATCCTATCAACATACTCTGTGTCTCTTTAAATATAGCAGAGTGATTTGTTAAATGGCTTCAATAAACCGATAAATAGTTTTTTTATTAACTCCTTCAGTAACTGCTCGTGGACTTTTACAATCTAGTTAAAACTAGCTGTAATGTATACGTCCTATAAGCACAACTAGGTCTAATATACTTTACTACTGAAATGTAGTTAATCAAACCAAGTATATTCATAATGGAAAATATGCAATGATCCCTATTCATAAGTATATAAAATGAATATTAAAAATCAGATGTTCCTCTTAAATAGTTCATTTTCAATCTCTCCTTATTTCAAGTACTACTAGGTATATACAATCCATGTACGTTTCTCATATCAATAATCATGTATATATTTTTTAAAGAAAATGGGTGTTACTGTAAGGAGAAAATTCCACAAAACAGTGGGTTAATAATCAATCAAATCAACTGATTTCGTAAGACCCAAACGAATTTGTCCTCTTAAATATTTTATTTTGCAATCTCTCCTTAACATAAGGCGACATTGGTACAAGCACTCCATGCACGTATTGTATTTCATATCAATAATTATTGAATGTTTCGTTAAAAACAATTAAGAAATGGGAGTAACCGTTAGGATAGAAAATTCAACAAAACAATGGGACAATAATCAATTTAATCAACTCATTTAGGAACAATTAAAACTTTCGATTGGTACCAAGTGCTAGTTCATACTGTTAAATGTTTAAAGCATTTACATTTACTTGTCGTTGTTTTTAGTAAAAGTTGATTAGCGAAACAATCATGATGTTTCCTTGTCATATGTATATACGATCATTAGTCAAGGGGGTGTAAAATACGCCATTAAATATTGGCTTTATCATTATTTTACTGAAAAACTAATCACCGAGAAAATCTTGTGTAAAGAAAAGACTCAGTGACTACAAAGTGTCGATCAATCTCATTAAAATCAAACCAAACACTTTCAACTCGCTGTGACATGGGTCATGTTTGATGAAATTAATGTGACGTTACCGTTTGCGGTTTTCATCACTACAATCTTTATTTCTAGGCGAATTTTATTGAATTTCAGATTTATTTTGTTCAGTTCCAAGACAACTACTATGCTTTGCGCAGGAACATCATTAACTTCATCTCTAATTAGTCCTTGACTAATTAGTGTTTTGGGGTCGAAGTTTTTCATGTGTTTATCATTCCATGAGATTGAGTTTGGGCAATTGTTCTTTTAAAAGAGACTTCGATTTTAACTAGAAGGGGGCGGGTAAAAAAAGAGGCGTCCGGTTAGTTAGTTAATAAGTGATCGACTGATGTTTTTGAGAAATACTTTTGGCAAAGCAGTCTTTTATCAACCATGATTTTAATTAGTTCAGTTAGGAGTGATCAGGTTCAAGCTCGCGTATGTTTTGTTTTACTTCGTTCAAAGATTTTAGAAATCGAATTTTTACTTACTTGAACCCGTATTTTACTAATAAACCTGTCCTTTAATTATTGACCAGAATGGAGACATATACACTAACAAAAAGCTATGATTATCACCCCGTGATTTGAAAAAGTTAATTTATGGAACAATGTCGTTGTAAATAATGACTTGAATCATTACGTTCAACAATTAAGGACATGGACATAAGCAAACATAACTATGAATTGACGAACTGTCACCATCATCTTCATTATCATTATCATTATCATTATTATCAGTTGTTTTAGTACCTGTTATAACTCCTCCCAGTTATAACATGCTACTGGACATAACATTTTTGTTGCTTTAAATTTGACAAATCTATAAAATAGAACGCACAGTCGGTGACAAAACAACAGCAATGAGAAGTGAAGCAATTCACTGGCGCTATGAGTGTTAAACGCCTTGCTACGGCATAACAAGTTCTTGTTGCAAGTTTTATCATAAATAATTGATAAATATTTGCACATGCTATCGAAAAAAAATAAAAAAATTGGATGCAGCCCCTTAGGATAGAATATCACTTAAAATGGCACTGCACTGTGACTGCCGGGTGTCATGGACACAAGCAAATCTACGTATTTACTTTGTAACGAGGACATAAATTATAACTATCATTAACCCTTTGCAGGGGGATCTGCGCCCGTGGACCCGGCCTCAAACGTCACAGGGCCGATCTCCAACGACTCGGCTCTCGAGACGGGGTTCACAAAAAAATCTCCGTGTTTACTTTGTAACGAGGACATATCGTATAACTATCATTAACCCTTTGCAGGGGGATATGCGCCCGCAGACCCGTCCTCCAACAAGTCGGCTACTGAGACTTGGTCATAAAAACAAATCTCCGTGTTTACTTTGTAACGAGGACATATAGTATATTACTATCATTAACCCTTTGCAGGGGGATCTGCGCCCGTTGACCCGGCCTCAAACATCACAGGGCCGATCTCCAACGTCTCAGCTCCCGAGACGGGTTTCACATACGGGAAGGACAATGAACTAAGGAACAATCTCCTCACCGGGTACTCGCCAAAGTCCAGGCCCACCGAGGTCACCATTATAAACCTCAACTTCAAGATCTTCACCATCAATAGTCTGGTGTAGGTGATAGATGTATAGGCCCCGGTCTCTTAAAACCTTAAAGATCCGCAATCAAAATGTAGTGAAGTTCAATATTTTAAATGTTCAATGTATTTAAACTAAATGTAGCAGGAATGAATCAAACGTATATGTAAAGATCGGCAATTCGATTAATTTTCTTACACAAAATAAATAAAAGCTGTTTACACAAAAATGGCCGCCAATTGACTGATTTGAATCTTAATTATTTTTTTCTGACTATGGATGATTGGTTTGTGTATTGAGATTTTTGACACTATCAAAATAATTCATTTAGCATTAACGTACAATTTTAAGTGAATTTTTTTTAAAGTTAAAAAAAACCCCTGATTCTGCCCCTTTAATCGTTGAAATCAGTAAGGAAGTAGGTAAGTATCAATGTTGAATTCAGTGTAATAATTTCTTAATGTTTTCTTCATTTCACAGGAAACGAGAACGCAAGCATTTTCGGTCTCGGGAGTCTTCACTGTGGTGAGTTAATACATGATATGATAATAATTATTCTAATTGATTCATTATTAAATAAAGGTATTTTAAATAAAACATCACTGAAACTGGTATGCAAAGGTTGAATAATATCCAAGTAGATTGTTCCAAGACACATTCAATGTGCAACAGTTCTAATACTCTCCTAAAATAATATACTCACGGCAAATAAATATCTTCCTAAGTGAGTGCAACTATGTACAATATAAAAGCACTTTGTACTTGAGCTTTGATACCGTAACTGTTGACAAAACTAGAGTTATTGCCCTTTGCGGTGCGCACCGTATAGGTTTTTTCTTTCGAGTGGTACAAACAGAATATTCTTCAAGAAACTTTATGACGTTTTATAAAACCTGTTGATCTAAATCTATATTTGGAAACTTCTGATATGAAACTCATCAAAATGAGTTTATAAAAATGTCAGATATTCGAGGATTGCTTGTTTAAAACCAAACCACTCACATTCGCAATATGTTATTAAACTGAACGTGCTAATCTTTATGTCTTACTGTTATTGGTTATTACTCAAGGTTTGGTTCGACCCAAGACTGAAGTGGGATAAAGATTCATACCGAGGGATTCGCTTCATCTTCTCCGACGAAACTGAAATTTGGCGTCCCGCTTTGGTGGTGAAAAACGCGTACGTAGCCACAATCTAAATACATTTAGATGAACAGATTTTATATGATCTTATATAAACCTGTTGATCCAAATTTATTTAGATTGACGTAGCCACAAATGCAATTCGTATGATCCAATAACCGTTTCTAATGACTGCGTCTACTTTGATACGAAATCGCTTAACTGTTCAGTTTTACACGGTCTGACAACAATGCGTTTAGGCGCATGTTCTCTAACGGGTTTAACCAAATCCTTGGCGGACAAATTACAGAATCATTTAAAGGAGAAGAAAATGGCGAGCTTTTAAATAACTGGAGTCCAGCCTCATTGGTAACGCATATTATTTTTGGTTGACCTTGTGATTAGTTAAGTCAGCAGAACATGCGCATTGAGTCAGAACATGCAACTATACACAGTGTTCTCAGACCGTTTTACAAAGAAAACTCTTGATTGATCGGATTCGTTTTTTGAAGGAAACAATGTTTTAGTCGATTTATTTCGATTTGGAGTGTGATGTTATATCCACGTTCCCATTTGGCTAGATTATTTTAAAATATACCAATTGACTAATAAATGTTAATAATGTTAATAAATGGCCCATATATATTATCGATTCATCTTAAAACTTCGCCGTAAGAGTTTGTTTGGTTACTTTTGAACAAAGAGAAATTGATTTAAAAAGGTGTTCGTTTAATTTGGACTCCTGCCATATGCTTGCTTTGTTTGATTTGTTTTTAGATATGAGAACTTTCTACTTTCTACTGATTTATATCAATTGTGGTATTTCGATGCTTACGTGATCATTATATTGGCTATGTGTATTGATGTGATCTAATGTCCCAATATACACATAAACAAATGTTTTGCACACTCTTATCCGAAACTATAATAACCTTCCTTGTTAGAGCAATGATCTTTTGAGAGTCCCACACAAATGTATTTTGATATCATTTCAGAGTTGATGATCTTAGCGTTATTTCGGACAAGGACATTCCATTCCGGATCACGGACGGCGGTATCGTCTTCTGGAACCCTCCGGGAATCTACGAGACCAACTGCGACATCGACACGACCTACTACCCCTTCGATACCCAGACATGCGCAGTGACGGTCCAAAGCTGGGGGTACAACCTTCGTGAGCTCGACCTTGCAAAACGGGGCAAAGGGATAGACACGAGAGAGTTACAAGAAAATGGCGAATGGGACCTCATACATGAGGAAAGCAGACGAGCAGAGAAGGTGGACGACACAGACGAAGTTACGTACGCTACGGTTACGTTCGAGTTTACGCTGAAGAGACGGTCGACGTACTACGGTCTGAATGTCATTCTTCCTGTGGTTGTCCTCTCCCTCCTGTCGACTCTCGTCTTCATCCTGCCGCCCGACTCCGGCGAGAAGATGGGGTACTCGCTCACCGTCCTGTTGGCCTTCGCTGTCTTCCTCACCCTCATTTCGGACAGGATGCCAACCACCTCCAAGAACACTTCCTACATGGGTGAGTACAGTCTCACTCTGTTGAAAATATATTTATTTGATATTTAAACTTTTACGACACTTCATCTGGCCTGTCTGGTCCAAGGGAGCCCACTCTACTTTTTAATTTGGTAAGGGGCCATTTGGAACACCTCGACCCTCTCCGTTACTCTCGTTACACTCACAAGTGGCTCTCGTAGTTTCGATTGGCTATATATTAAAGAGACACTCCGCGAGTTCTTGGGGGTCATAATTGACAGACTCTACAAATAGTATCATCTGATCGAGAAATAGGCCTATCCATTATTACAGGAAAGAATCATTTTAAAGCTAATCGATGTTGTCTATTGACAAGAAGAAGGTTTGAAGTCGCGATTATGATCGAAAACCGGACAGTGACGCGCGCTAATCAGTCAAACGTATTTTTGGAAACGTATGTAAAGCAGTCAGAATTACAGCTACGAGTTTGATTTGTTTCATAGGTTATATAACAAGTATTCGTGGAAATTATACTTGTAATTTTGATTTCCACGAACTTATATTACTGTTTTAAGATTTTCGTTGAAAACAAGTATTTGTCATATATTTGTCATTTGGGAATGAATACATGAGATGTTTTGAATTTATATAACAAATTTTACCATTAAGGTTCGTATCAAAGCAAAACACTACGTGATGAAACTCACGGAGTGTCTCTTTAAGGGGTATGTAGGTCAATCTACAAAGGTTAGACAAAACGACACTGACGGTAGTAAAGATGCAGTAAAAAAACATCTTTGATTGATAAAACTTCCTTTCCTGAGTCGGTTCAAAATTCGCCAAAGGTCAAGTAAACAGGACCTCACTTAATACTTCACTAGATTTGTTTTTACGAATCATTAAAGCCAGCTTATTAGATTGTCAATATATAACATTTCGTTATAAATCAGTAGTCGTTTTATAACTCTTGTTCATAGTTTATTTAAGTGGTGAAGGAAATAATTTTGGTAAGAGGAAAAAAAGTATACGATCATAGAGTGGTGATTAGGTCAATACCTGTTTTTATAGACCCGAGTAAAACAATATTGACCGAGGACTTTGACTTTCTGTCGACTCTCATGCGACCGGTTCTCGACCATTCAGATTGCCGGAAAAATACACTCACATAATAACATAAAATATCAATAGATTAATGTGTTCATTTAATCTAAGTGATGTCATTTCCTTTTCAGCTGTCTATCTATCGATTGTTCTCTGCTTCGGAGGCTTGTCCGTGGTCCTTTCCATGCTAACCCTTCATATCCATCATCGGACCGACAAGGTCAAAGGTTGGATTGTACATTTCACGCGCTTGTTTCTCATGCCGCTTGTCTGTGCACGTGGTTGCTGTGGCAACGCAGTAAGCGATGTGTCGTCACTTCCGGAATCCAACGAGTATCAGGAAAAGGGAAGCAACGGCAATGAAATGAAGTCGACGGAAAAGCCCATAGAGGAGAAAGATATAACATGGAAAGACATTTCATGTTATCTCGATTCTCTGTTCTTTCGATTTTTCATTTTTGCGACTGTGGGAGTTTCCGTGGTGTTTTTCACCATTTTGGGCCTTGGTCTGTAATCGCCATTGCGTAGGCCTACTGTGCAACATAGAGATTGTGTATCTCACAAGAATATGAATATACGAAATGTGTTTGAAATTTGACTTAACCAAAAGACCGCAAGAATTGTACAATCTTAAATGTGTGGTTCGTAAAGGTTTAAACCTGTGTCCAAAAGAAACGCTACCGCACAAATCGCAAGATTATTTAATCAAAGAGCGATTAAAACACCTTTTGATTTGGAATTTCCTTCACTTGGTGAGATAGCAGAGAGAAATTGAACACTTTTTTGTACAAAAAGATCCTACAATTATGACTCGTAACTATTTGATATTAGATAAATAATATTTAATCTACAGAAGACATATACTTATTAAATATATTTAAAAACTCTAAAGAACTTTTTCCACACCATTTTGAAAATTCAATATGGTAGCATTTGTTTCATGAGTTTATTTAATTCGCGTAGTCTCTGTCACAAATACGCCATATTTCTATGGCTCAGTTAAGTCAAATAATGAAATGTACAAGCAGATCCATTTTGATGTTGATATAGACCTATTATTGTTTTCGTTTTCATTTAGAGATTTTCCTTTGATGTAGCAAAAAATGATACTAAAACCGAACAAGTTATCCTTTAGAATATTCATCTCCAGATGTGCCTTTTGGTATTTTCAACTTCTTTTTGAAAACGAAACTTAACTTTGTTGGGGGTCGGTGCGATATGTCATCTTCTGATGTCTCGTGTTGTGACTTGTTGTGACTTGTTGAGACTTGTTTTGACTACAACACTGTAGTCATTACAACACGATGATGCAATATCTTGTTTGATGCTTTATGAAATTTTAAATGTATTTTTAAATGAACATTTTACCTATGTAAGTTTCATTTTTACGTTTAAATATTCTATTAAACTTGACTGAATATTAAGATATTTGGTGTTGTTATTTGTTATTCTCATTTTATTTAGTTTGTTCATGTGTTTATATTATCATCTTTGACAACGCATTGAAGTATTTCATGAGACTACTCCAATGGGAATAACCGGACAAAGACGCGCGGTTTAATCAGATAAACGTTATTTTTTTTAAACTTATCGAAAGTCCTATCCAACCACCGACAATTACCTTAGAATATGTTCATGTCGATTACAATCTAAACAAATTTAAATCGACAGTTCCGTATTTACAACATCTTCCTACGCAGAGCCTAAAAGGCCAGTTTCCAAACTGTCAGTTTTATGCCTTGCTGCATAGCCTTGAGTTTTCTGTGCTTGCTCTCTAGTCTGGGGCACTATAGCAGCACAGAAAAGTAGAGTCTCTGCAGCAAGGCATAAAATGACAGTTTGGAAACTGGCCTTTTAGGCTCTGCGTAGGAAGATGTATTTACACTATTATCCTAATAAAAAAAAACGTTTATCAACATTTTCAAGATTGCTTCGCTTTTACCAAAATTATTGAGCTATTTTTTTTTCTCGAGTTAACAAAGTGTTGATACATAGTCTGATGAGCTACAGAGCAGCCTGACATGGCGTACTCGTCCGTCCTCGTCTCACTCGCTAATCAAAAGTAAACGTTCACTCCCGAGTACACGTGCACTTAAATTTCAAACGTGAGTAATTATCGGATCGTTTACTCTCAGACTGTAATACCTAGTTCACACCAACGGCGAATGCCGCGCTTTAAATCGGCGAGCAAAGCGCTGTCATTTTTGTTTACTTTTCCAAAAATATCACGATCTCCTAAGTAATGTTACGCTCAGATAAGCTCTGATACGCTCTGATACGAATTGGTTGCCGCTTTGGGACGAATTATTTCCCGACTTGTTACGGTTCCTCACGCTTTAATCCCGCTTTGGTCAGGCTTTGTTACGCTTGAAATCACGCTTTGATAAGCTTTGATAAGCTTTATTACGTTTTGATGCGATTATGACGCTTTAAATCAGGCTCTGATACGATTATCAAGTTCTGTTGTGCATTGTTACGCTCTGTTAATGCACCGTTTACACTACGTCCACGGTCTCCACGTTCGCCACGTTTGTATCAAAACGGCAAGTACGTAACGGAGCGCAAGGGAACGTGAAGGGGTACCGTGACATAACTTGATAAACGGGGCTACCGTGGCAGTACTTGAAAGATGCGTTTTCTGCAAAACATTTTCCCACGTTCGTCCCGTTTGAGGACAGAAACGTAACAGAACGTGTTAGAACGGGGGTAACGTAATAGAACGTAACACAACTTAACACAACTTAACACAACCTAACACAACTTGGAGGCTTCCGTAAGGGAACGTCTAATAATTATAATCTAGGTCAGTATCACGTTTCTGTGAACGAACATTCTTTGAATTGATAAATTTAAACTTATGAAAGGACCCATTTTTTATTTAGTTTCCACTTAATTTAAGTTATCAAAAGGACCCATTTTGTATGAAGTTTCTACTTTTTAAATTTTGTTTATTTTTGTTCAGTTCAAAGAACTCTGTTACACAGGCTTTACATAATAGTGTAATGCTCATGTTATGTATGTATTTCTTGGCTAGGAAATCGGGTGTTTCGTATTTTAAGAATATTTCTAATTGAGACCAGAAGGTTTTTTTATATGTTTACAATAATAATACACTTTATCTCCTTTACAGAACGAACATATACCATCTTTAAAAAATTTCATTTACACTAACTTACGCTTGCTGTAACTTATCTTATGAATGAATCTGTATTGGAAATCGTACTGGTTCCTCTTAAGTTTAAGATATCATTACAACAAAAAAGCTCTTATCTCCTTCAGTTTTGCGCAAAATGCCTTTTATGTAAAGTTTATAAACTTGGTGTTTTTACTTGCAAAATAAAACTTTTGACTATCTCTTGAAGTTTTTATATTTTAATAATCAACGATTCGAAATATATCTTGGTTGATGGCCTTTATTAAAGGTATGTGTAATATATGTAACTATTACACATTGTAAACAACATAATCTTCATCAACAGTATATTGACATTATTGTTTGAACTTTAAAAACAAGTTGGCAATAACATTTACAGAAAACCTCTTTGACTTGTGTTTCTACTTCAAGCAAGGATAAACCGCATCTTCTAATAATCTAGATCATGTAATATTACACAATTCAGATAGTGATGCTAGGCACAATCATCCTGTCCTGCCATTCAATAGCACCTGCAGGGGAATGAAATAGTTCTTCAAGTATTCTCTCTGTTGCTTGGAATCTAGAGTGTACCTGTTGGTGTTCCTTTCATGTGGTGTATCCACATCCATCCAGACGACATTATCCCTCCAATTCCCAGGTATAAGGTTGTGTTGCTCATCCTCATGGTCAACATCTTGAGCAGGGATGACAGGAATCCTAGGCGAGATGTCTGAGTGTAATTAATGCCAGCTTAAGTCCAGGTGACAAGACACAGTGGAATCTGGTATCTAGTCTTGCAATTGCCGGTGTTATCCTTTCCCTGATTTCATCAAATAACTCAAGAGGCATCCTGACATAGTTGCTGAAGGTGTCAGCATCCTCAAATCGGAGTTCTCTCAGAAGAGTGTTGTATTGGCCAATTTGTCTTCTTCTAGTTTCACTCATCCATTCTCTTACCCAGGTTCTTCTTAATCTTCTTCTTCTTCTCCTACGTGCGCCTCCCTGGTCTAGTCGGACCTGGTCCATTTGATATGGTGTTCTTCTTCTTGCGTTGCTTGCATGTAATAGTAATAGTAATAGTCAATTTGTATAGCGCTTTATCCATACTAATAGCGTGCTCAAAGCGCTTCGATGGTATTGTCTATGAAAAGGCGGCCAAGAATAAGTGTGTTTTTAGAGTCTGTCTGAAGGTCATGTAGCACTGGCATTGGCGTGTTTCCAAAGGTAGCTTGTTCCATTCCACCGCAGCAGAGTAGGCAAAGGATCTTCCGCCGTACCTGTCAAGCTTCACTCTAGGTACTTGAAGCAGCATCTGCTGCTCGGAGCATACAACATACACGCAAATGCCACGTCCTCCTCATCTTGCGTGAACATCTTTCTCTCTTTATACATTAGAGAATAGTGAATAATACTCGTTGTGCCTCAAGTATGTACCAACCGGGACAAGAAACGTGCTCCAAGAGAACACGTTCCCTCACGTTTATGCGTAACAGACCGTAATAAAACTTATTGAGACTTTGGCAACGTAGGGTAACGTGCATAAAACGTAATGAACGTGAAGGAACCTAATGATTCGCAAGGGAACGCAATACAACGTGATGACATTCGTGGCAAAACGTGACAGACCCTGCTCCTTCCGTAGTGAACCTTTGCTTGACTTGGAGATATCAAACCCCCGTTTCTCCCGTAACTACACGTTCACCGTGATAGGCCGTCACACACCGTATTAGAACGTGGCAGAACATAATCAGAATGACAAAACAAACTGAAATGTCACGATTCATTACGTTTCAGACAAACGTGGCGAACGTGGAGACCGTGGACGTAGTGTAAACGTAGCATAAGCTTTGTTACGCATTGGAAAATGTCGAGATCGCCGATTTCATGCCGCTTTTGATCCAGAGCCTATATAAAGATGCAGAAGATCCACAAAATCATTGCATCTTTGACTCCAGAACACGATGGCAGAACAACAAGATCCAAAAGTTCCAGATGTACCAGAGCATGATCTATCTGAAGAAAACATGATATTTGTATCCCTGTTGTTTAACTACATCCTTGAGCGTGGGTATCGTAGGAGAGCGTGAGAGAGCGTGAGGAAGCTTGCCAAGCGTAACAAAGCCTCTCAATTCGTGGGAAAGCATGAGAGTCCTTCATCAAAGCGTAACAAAGCGTAACAAAGCGTGTCAGAGCTTGATGAAAGCGTCTGACCTCGTGTCAGATCTTCATGCCAGATCGTAGCAAATCGTGAGACATCTTAACGAAGCGTGTCAAGTGGTGACAGACCATGAAGACTGGGGTCCCCGCTTTGAACCAAGCTCTGTTAAGCTTTCCTACGCATTGAGTCAAGCTTTGCTGAGATTTGTTACGCTTTGTTAAGCTTTGATACGCTCTCGGCGCTTTGATCAATTCGTGACAGAGCGCCAAACATTTTTAAACAGTTTAAAATTTTTTGGCGCTCTTGCCGAATGTCCCGCTTTACTCCAAGCTTTACCACGATATGTTACGACCCTGACGCTTTAATCAAGCTTTGTTACGCTTTGGTGCCGCTTTAAAGCGCCATCAAAGCGCCGTTGGTGTGAACTTAGCATAAGCTAGAACGCCATTGTCGTACACATTAGCGTAGTCGAAATGGTAGTCATTATTGAACGATAAGTATATTTATCCTCGTTTTGTATATAATGGACTGGCTGCTACCAATCGACAAATCATTGTGCTGGAATGCCTCGTTCATTGCATTAGAAGTCACGTGACAAATCAGTAACAACGAACTATTGCCTAACCACTGCTGTAGGCCTAATGGCACGGTTGTTATGTTATATAGAACTGTTGTTGAAAATGAAATCATAATGAATAGAAACTGCAATTATAATAACATTTAAATCAAATTAACAATATCCTTCGTCGGGCAGTTAATTGAAGACCAAATGAAAAAAAAACAGCGTTACCCTTATAGTAATATTATTTCATGGTCCAGTGTTGTTATAAGAGTCAATTTGTTCACAAGTACTCGATTTATCCTTTCAAAC
This sequence comes from Steromphala cineraria, assembly GCA_916613615.1. Lineage (NCBI taxonomy): Eukaryota > Metazoa > Mollusca > Gastropoda > Trochida > Trochidae > Steromphala > Steromphala cineraria. The sequence goes on from OU744737.1 coordinate 20,481,584, forward strand.
GGCGACTCCCATGTGTGATTCGAAGGCAAACACAAAATGCTATATACACACCGCATAACTGCTGCTTAAAAATATACCGTATTTCCTCGAAAGTTGTCCGGTGTGTACTTTTCCAGACCAATCTAATTTAGTTCCGGCGTCTTAAGGCCCAGCGTCATTTCGACCTCTACTAATTTTCGCTATGTTAATCACCAAAGAATATAAAAATATAGGTATTAAACTAGTATACAAGTTGATTGTTATGGGTAATGATGCAATCAAAATTGAATGAGAAAACATTGAACATTTTGGTAAACTATTTCTCCAAAGTGGAGATAAAAATCTATTTTTGTTTTCGAAAGTTCCGTTTGATATTTTGTCAGCCGGCGTCCATTAGGGACCTGACGTTTATAATTCCAAACAATTGTGCCCTGGCGTGAATTTGAGACATGGATCCTATATCGGGGTTTGAACCAGACGGGATACCATCTTTCCACGGTCTGAATGCACCTGGCTTTGTCGCATGTTTCTGACGTAAGCCCTTAATTTAACCAATCGCAAGGACGGCGGCAAAAACTTCAAATATCATGTTAGGGGCAGGTAACTGCAGTGTACCAGTCGTTTTTGATGGCCGCTAAACGCTATTTGAAAACAACGATGTGATTGGATAGCTTATGGCTGTTTTTTTTTCTTTCTGCGCTAACTATACAGCAACATGCGATTAGGCCGGTTGCATTCAGACCGTTGCGGAGTGGATATCCTGACTGGTTTGAACCATGAGAGAGGCAATATTTTAACTATTTTACTCCTCGGAGGAAGATGGAATTTAATTAGACTATTCGAGACGCTCTATTAGAGGACATACGGTACTGCATGGAAGTAGCCTGACGTAACACAAAAAATTCGATTATGCGAGATGTATCACACTGACAGGTTTTCAAATAACTGTTTGCCTATTAATTATTTCCATTGATTGATTGTTTTCCTGGGTAAATGTTTGTTTGCGTCGTGCAAATAGTCGATCAAATACTCAAAGACAAAAAATTCATCCATGGGGATGACGTCAATATATTGCGTTACACCACTAGAGAAAGTTATGTCCATTGTTCTGACGAGTCGTTTTTCTGAATAACCGAACCTCACCTCGGTTATTTCCATGTATCGAGGTCGGTTATTGTGGCAATGCGAACGACCGCGGTGGTTATTTAGAGGTTTTTGTATTTGACCCGACATTTTTCTCACGGGCAGATACCTTACATCCTCGGCTACGCCTCGGACTTGGTATCTTCCCTAGAGAATTAAACATTCGGAATTTACGAATATTGCCTCTCGGCTTCGCCTCGAGTCAATATTCGAAAATTCCGAATGTAAGTTGGTTTTTCTGAATTTATGAAGCAACCTCTAAATTACTACCTCATTCGTACGCATAACCAACATAACCATCCCAACCAAATTAACTTAAAGGAATACACAACAAACATTTGAAGAATTTTATTGAATTGAAGGTCTTTCAAAGAACATGTTTCGACAATTGTATCTGATTCGGTCGCGATTGTGCTCCATCCTGCATGAGAGGGGCGATGTTGGTAGTCATCACTGCTTCTCAGATAGGCGGTCACACCTGAAATATGAACAAAATAGAATATAACGTCACCTGATTAAATAGTTTCGAAAACATTTTATTAGTTGTGTGCGTAGATTCAAAGACTTATTCGGGACAAATATTCAAATTATTTAGTTTGACTTGACCTTTTTTCAATTTTTAAAAAATAAAGATATATTATCCGATATCGTTTCAAGGAAAATTTCACCTTTTATATTTTAATTATTGAAAATGAACCTTAATTAATACTATATTTAAGCCGTGAGACGGATAATCCCGTGTATATGACTATCATGGTTCTCAATTTCTTGTTTAAGTGACAAATCATGTTAGACGTTAATATTTTGAATATACATCATTATACTCCGTCTGCCGATTGACAGATATAAATAAAATTGTTTTATTTACATGTCGACTAATTATTGAAATTTTCGTTTTGTTTAGGTTAATAAAAGTCTAAAACGTTAGAATCAATTGACTCGCTACATTATCCGGTTTTCTATCTATAATTTGTAACTATATATATTACCAGCAATTCGCAACAATACTAACCTTTATTGTTGTTTTCTGTGTTGGTAGACGTTGTCAAAAATGTCAACACAATGCAAGATCTGCTTCGTCATTCAGTTTCACAAGATCATTAAAACAATGCCAGTATTGAAATCCTACTTCTCATTAACTCCACTTCCATGAGCTCTTGTTCACAATTTCTTCACCTGAATCGAAAAGCCGGTACCAACAGTCCCAAATGAATTGCGTCGAATGACTGTCGTGTGGCCACGTGTTGAGAGACAATCTTGCACGAGAATCGCGTGCGCTGTTTCGTCACGTGAGCGCTAAGTGGTACGTTTCGGCGCACTCTCAGTTTTGGTGCAAACAATAATCGACCTAGGGAAGTTATTTATTAGAAAAAATGAATAATTTTGTTGTAGATGATTTTTTATCATTCAAAATATGTTACACACGTCAAATATAAGTATGTCAACGTGGTGTAAGTCGTTTAATCACCCTTACTGCGGTAGTTAATTAAAAAAACGTTTTTAAAAGTTTTTTTAAATAACTACCTTGTAAGGGTAATTAACCTTAACTTAACAGTGGATTATTTTCAAAAATAAGATTCCACTGCTTTTCCACTGTCCTGGCCACAGGGAGAGAAACCTCTCAAAATTTAGTGGCCATAGGGTGCGGGGAGGGGATGGTTTGGAGGAAAGTAGGTTTTCAAGATTTTCTCATAATACAGAGAGGAGGAAAGTAGGTTTTCAAGATTTGTTCATAATACAGAGTGGGGGAAAGTAGGTTTTCAAGTTTTTTTCATAATACAGAGTGGAGGAAAGTAGGTTTTAAAGATTTTCTCATAATACAGAGTGGAGGAAAGTAGGTTTTTAAGATTTTCTCATAATACGGAGTGGAGGAAAGTAGGTTTTAAAGATTTTCTCATAATACAGAGTGGAGGAAAGTAGGTTTTAAAGATTTTCTCATAATACAGAGCGGAGGAAAGTAGGATTTAAAGATTTTCTCATAATACGGAGTGGAGGAAAGTAGGTTTTAAAGATTTTTTCATAATACGGAGTGGAGGAAAGTAGGTTTTCAAGATCTTCTCATAATACGGAGTGGAGGAAAGTAGATTTTGAAGATCTTCTCATAATACGGAGTGGAGGAAAGTAGGTTTTCGAGATCTTCTCATAATACGGAGTGGGGGAAAGTAGGTTTTCAAGATTTTCTCATAATACGGAGTGGAGGAAAGTAGGTTTTGAAGATCTTCTCATAATACGGAGTGGAGGAAAGTAGGTTTTCGAGATCTGCTCATAATACGGAGTGGAGGAAAGTAGGTTTTAAAGATTTTCTCATGATACGGAGTGGGGGAAAGTAGGTTTTAAAGATTTTCTCATAATACGGATTGGGGGAAAGTAGGTTTTCAAGATTTTTTCATAATACGGAGTGGGGGAAAGTAGGTTTTCAAGATTTCCTCATAATACGGAGTGCAGGAAAGTAGGTTTTCAAGATTTCCTCATGATACGGAGTGGGGGAAAGTAGGTTTTCAAGATTTCCTCATAATACGGAGTGGGGGAAAGTAGGTTTTCAAGATTTCCTCATAATACGGAGTGTACTGGAGAACAGGTTTCCATGGCATGTCCGAATATATTAGAAAACCGTTTCTACTTTCAAGCATAATTTTTGGAAGCGTCGGAGTCACGACTCGAACATGCCAAGTCTTATAATTGAGTCAGCGATGTCGTCCACATCTTCCTACGCAAAGCCTAAAACGCCGATTTCCGAACTGTCGGTTTTATGCCTTGCTGCCGACCCTTGAGTTTTCTGTGCTGATATCAGCATCCCTACAGGCGATTGTTAACAACCACCATTTACTTTCTGATTGGACTATTGCTTTCTCTCATAGTAAGCTAGAGAGCAAGCACAAAAAACTAAAGGGTCGGCAGCAAGGCATAAAACTGACAGTTCGGAAACTGGGGTTTTAAAGCTTTGCGTAGGAAGACGTGTTGTCCAACGAGCTTCGGATGATTCACACACATTCTATGTTTGTTTGTCAATAACAGGTCCAATTTCACATTGACAACTTCTTTAACGATCAACCCTTCATTACGAACATCTGTTTAAGGAGAGTTGGGATGTAGCATTTTCAACGTCTGCGCATCATAGTTTTACAAGAACGTATTTCGTGTTGTTAGAAATTTCGCGTTGTTTTTTTTAATAAACTAAATATAAGCATTTTTAATTATATATTTAAGTACATTTAGCATGAAATGCCAGTTTACTGGAACTAAATTCATACATCATTTTCCCATCATTTTTTTCTCATTTTTCACCTGAACACCAATTTCAATTGGCTGTAGCTCCGAAATTCGTTCTGTGACACCTATCTTTTATTTCGTCTGTGCAATCTACACAAAGAAAAAACCAATGTACCAAGAATGGAAAAATTCAAAAATATTATATTTGTTCTTACCATCTCTCCTTAAGAGGCCACCTCTGTATTACGGACTTCTGATGTAATGGACACTACTATGTAACGGACATCTGTTTTAGTGATCACCTCAATATTACGAACACCTGCTTGGTGCCCGACTGTATCATGTTATAGTGAAAAGTTCTAAAAGAATGTTTCTCCGGCTTTTTTTGGTAGATATGTGAAAGATATGTTAGTTACCAAAAACAAGATGTACTCAGTGAGTTATAAGAGGTTCGAAATCATGATACAGATTCACACAGCTTATCATTTTCTCGCCATCTTCTCGATAAAATTTCAACGAGAAAATGATTTGATATATATATATATATATATCTCAAGTCGGGCCGCGTGATCGAATCTAGCTGCTGAGCCCAGATTGGTGGAGTTAGCGTAACGTTCGTACCCTGAGACAGGATGACAGCTTCTTTGAATATTGATAAGGAGTAAACGGTTTTCCAAGAAAGAATGTTTTTTTTTAAACAAGAGGAAACTATTTGATGTTTTGACTCGTATTATGGTCTAGTTAACATGTTTAAGAACGATACTGTAGAATTTTCTGCACATGCATCATATGATCACGGCCTCAATAAAGAACCTGTATGAGGAAAGAGGGAAGTATCAGCCATGCGATAGACAAAACACTAGACAATATCTATAAGTGGGCCTAAAGAATTTGAAAATTTAGTTTAAACAATCCGCCATTTAAGAAATATTTTTGCATCTCCTTTTGGATGGTAAATCATATCTCTGCACAAATGTCATTATTTAAATATCTGGAAATTTAATTGAAGCAATCAAAAAAATCATGTACCTCAAACTGAGATAGTTTCTTACTGTTCTACAATCAAAGTTTGACAAGGCCGTAAGCAGATTTCAACTCAAATGTAACATAAAATGTGAAACCACCGTATGGTAGCCGCACTGTGAATCTAATTATTTTATGAATGCTTCAAGCAAATCAAACTTGCGTCTTATTTTTTTTTTAAAGTTTGTCTGATAGCGGTATGTTGTCATGATTGATACATATGGCACTTCCGATTGCGGAATTTCTTTGTGAAACAAAGTCAACTTCGCGAATTATTAAAATAATAAAAATACAAAGAGTTTAATGACAACATGCAACCGAGAACATAAAGAATCAAATTGTGTTTTCTTGCCATTCATTATAAGAACTCATCCGAACTCATTTCGTTTCAACACATTTCACTCAACATACTTCAGTCTGTCATATTTTTAACACACATCCAACGCAATAACGTAAAAATATGATGTACAGCTATACGAGTTTGTTTGGTAACGAAATAACCGGAAGTTGTAAGTTAGAACCAGTCAGCTGCGCTTTCGCTGAAGCGTGGACTCAAAAAGGTCGAAAATGTTACGATTTGGAGTAAGAACACGTCCACGAAAACTGTCTTCCATTGAATATCCTGGTTCTGGACCAGAAGGCAGACTAAATCGTTTGAGGAAGATCGTCACAGGACTTTTGAGGCATGAGAGAATCGAACTACCCCACGGTCAAGCTGACGAGGCGAGAGGTTATGCAGAGAGGGTGAGATTTTGTCAAATGAGTTTATAATTTACGACTATATATTCATCATCAGTCATTCTTAAAATTAATGAGGTATCCTTATAATCAGATGGCTCCTCAATTCCTAGATCACCGTAAACAGGGAAGTATATGTTCTAACATCCCTGCCGTAAATAAGATATTTCGAACTCAATCGGTGTTAGAGTTACCTCCCTTTCATTATGGCATGTCCGGTTTTCGATCATGACAGATGCTGTTTCAGAAATGTTAAACTTGGTAACTAACGCACTAGCAGTGTATAAAATAGACTGGAAACCTAGCCTGTCCTGAAAATTATTTGGTCAATTCCTTATGGGAAAATAAAGAAAAGTTTGAAAAGTAACCAGTCCTGACCAAAATTATAAAGTAGCCAGTCCTGACAGAAAGTAGCCAGTCAAGGACTGGTGGACGGGCTATATTTTAAACACTGCCACTAGAAGTACTGCATTAGGGACAATTCTTTATCAAATACACCAGCATAGAGAAAAAGTATTACCCTAGTAAATATAGAGGTGTGATGATACAGATTTGTTTAATGATACCTCCTAGCGATATGATTCGATACGATACCCATCACAACATGCTATTTCAAGGTTTTTGACTTTATTAACATTATTTTTCATAAATCCTCTGATTTTTAGATTTAAATAAAAGTCAACAATACATATCACGATACAGTGAATGTATCATGTTACGTGTACCGTCAGATTATGTATCACAAATCATGAATACCACGATATATTTGTCACACCTCTACTGGTAAACCAGCTAACTGATTTTTTAAATGTTATTTAACTTACATGGTAATGATTGTGCTGATGGAAAAATTCTAATTAGACGAAATTAGAAGAATTGAGTCGTCAGTCAGACTCAGTCTGTACACAAAGTTAGATTTGAGAAAATTATCTGTTCTGCTTGTACCTAATTAATCTTCATTTTTCTATTGACAACTCATTTTCAACTTTTTGTGTCACTCCCTCATTCTGGTAGATAGTTCAGATAACCTAAACTTCGCTTTATGAGCGATAAATGCGAAGGAAACATGCTTGATGATAGACTGCAATGTTGAATCAGATGTTTTGTCATGAATGTCTTGTTTGAATTGCTGCATTTTTACACAACCATCTAATTGTTTGATGAAAGTTAGGTTTTTTTTGTAACGGAGATAATTTCTATAACTGTCATTATGCATAACATCACTTGATGAGATGACGTAATATTTTTCGTTTCAGTTAATCCAAATTGCCATGAAGAATGGAGATCAACACAAACACACTATGGAGATGGCAAACTACTGGCTCCTGGTGAATATCTTTTCAATTGTAAAAATTATACAAAAATATAGAGATATAACTACGTAATGGCCCTCATTGAATCAATTTCATGAGTGGGGTTTCGAACATCTCAATTTTATAGCTCAGTGAGGGGGGGAACGGTTGTGTAAGAGGGGTGTGATGGGGGTTAGGGGGATGTCATTCTGTACAAAAGTGGTAGAGGGGGGTGGGCAGATTTGGGATTTCTTTGCTCAGTGGGGAGTTGGGGAGGGTTGAATATGTACACATGGACAGAAACAAATTTTTTAGCGAAATTGCATATTTATTGCTTTTTTTAAGCATGATTTAGCCATCATCACTTCAATTTTGTTAGCCTGATGAGCTACATTTGCTCCAATGTTTGAAATATAAAATCTATTTTCATGAAATTAGAGGGGGGGGGGGGGGGGGGGGGGGGGGAAGGGGGGAATGCATCCTTAGGCCCCGCCCTGCACTCAGCTATATAAATGGGTACCTGAAATAACGGGTTGACATTGATGTGTGTGCGCTTCAGCAGCACTGGTAATATGTAAATAATACTGATATCATGTATAATATAGCCTGGAGTAACCAGCCATCAGCGATACGACTGTTTATGTTGGAAGGATATCAGGTGATAGGTTGGAGACATATCCGCTGATGTAGTAGGATGTGTTCCTATTATCCTGACATGTCTGTAACATCAGAACTAACTACTCTATCTGCAGGAGAAGGACCTGATCCACAAGCTGTTCAAGGTCCTGGTACCGAGGTACTCTCAGGTCACCTCAAGCTTCACACAGCTCTACAACCTGCCCACACGATACCCCGGGCCGGGGGGCAAGATGGCGCTTCTTGAACTGAAAGGTATGGTAGCTCAAATTATTATGAGAACGTAATTTTCCGGCAATCCGATTGGTCGAGAACCGGTCACATGACAGTCGATATTGACTTAACCCCCGTGACCCCGAGTCCGACCAAAAGTGATATTGACTTGAGTTACTGAAAATAGAGCCGATGACGTCAAACCGTTGTTTCATGACGTCATGCTATTGTTATCATGATGTCATGCTATTGTTATCATGATGTAATGCTATTGTTATCATGACGTCATTGACCCGTCCTTGCCAACAACCAAACCAAAAATGCCACTCATTGCTGTAGATTTCTATTATCTTTTCGTTTTTTGACCGAGACATAATAAAGCAATTATGGACTGGTGAATTCGTCCTCGGTCAATATTGTTTTCCTCGATCCTATAAGAACAGGTATGACCTCATCACCAGTCTATAATTGTATATTATCAACCTTCTGGCCATTTAATGTCGTCTGATGAAGCCGCCCTCACGGGTGGCAAAACGTTAAAATTTAAACCTTGAAGTTGTCACTCACCTGGTTTTCAATGTAGTTGGTAGCTGCCCCCCCCCTTATTTTCAGCCATATACTGTGGTGTTTGAAACAACATTTCTACTCTGTTTTCTAACACTGGTTCCAGGCACTTTCAATCTTTTAAGTCCTTCAGGAGGGTTTACAAAGACAGTTTAGAACTCTGTCTGGAGGATTTACATACTTTTAACTTGATCCTGTTGCCCAACTTTTTGTCTTACCTCAACCATAAGAAGCTCAATTATCAATTGTTGAATTTTTCACATACAGCCCTGCAGTACTTTTCTTTAGATTTAGATTCACATACCGCATTTCCTCTAATAAGCGCCGGGGGTTATTGGTAGTTGAGAAAATAACTCTAAATAGCACCGGGTCTCTAATAAGGGTCCGACCTCTTATAAGTGCTGGGTCCTAACCATTGAATTAATGTCCCTTGGTAACATTTTATTAATTTTCACTTTAAAAGATGACTTTAAACAAACTTCAATTTTCTTGAAAGAAATAAGAACCGGGCCTCTAAAAAGGCTAAAACTCCGGTGGGTACAGGAGTGCTAAAAAAATAAGTGCCCAGGCGCTTATTAAAGGAAATACGGTACACTACCACAACTATTGTAGCCTACATAGCCTATTTAGAACTAGTCTTGTTATTTGTTTCTCATTATAAGGCAAGTGGAAGAGATAAACTCCTTTATCCTACCTCATGTAAGAATCTCGATCTCTGATTGGTCCACGTGACCCTGGATAAATACTGATATCACCCTCTTCAGCGGGGTGATAAATCATTTATACCCTGGCACATAAAAGCATGGAAAAAGCGTGCAAATTGAGCGTCTTGAAATGTACAATGTATGTTACCTTCGAACACATGATCAAGCTGGTTACTTTTAAACAACCGGTAAGCTTTGAACAAACAATCGTAAAGGACTTACTCAGTTAATGTTTTTCTTACTCTTTATCTTCATATTATATCCGTTTTGTTGAAATATTTGGTAAGATAAATTTGTTATTCCATTCAGAGGCGAAGTACATGGGGAGATAATCGCCTCGAGCTTGGTCTTATGCAACTCCCCATGTAACCCGCCTCTGAATGGTATAACTTATATTATTACTTGCCAGTTAAGATACCGCAGTGTAATATTTATACAGCCTTGTCAAACTAGTGTGGAGCACAGTGGTGTAGTTGTTAGCAAGCTGGCCTCTCACCCCAAAAGCCCGGGTTCAAATCCCGTTTGAGACGCACAAAAATTTGACGTTGGTCTCAGTCTGTATTGTGTCCCTTGGCAAGGCACTTCATCCACATTGCCATTTAGAGTTGTGACGATATATCGATACTAAACTTATTGACTTCAAGTGACATTGATCGAATTATTTGCCTTGGTGAATATCCTGTGTACAAGGTTGACAAATCATTGGATCAACCAAATCTGAAGTCTATAATTGAAAAAAAGGTCTTGAATTACTTTTCTTCTCTGAATATAAGGGACATCACTATCATTCTGGTAATGTAATGAACATCACTCTAATATTCAGGAAAATAAGAAAAATCACTCTCATTCTGTTAAAATAAGTGACATCACTATCATTCTGTTAAAATATGTCAAGCCAAGAGCCAGCAGTTTATTAGGTTAAAAACCAAAACACTACAAACTCAATATCTTCTTTGCACATGGTGGGGTACATATCATGATGACAATATTTGAAGTAGTACATGATAAATAAGGGACATCTCTATCATTCTGTTAAAATAAGGGACATCACTCTTATTTCCTGGAAATATATGGGACGTAACTCTAATTCAGCACAATTACAAAACCCTCTTTGCTCACAAGAATTTGATCAAAAATCTTAAAGAAGAAGACATCGCATTCACGCATCACTGGAGAATGCAGTCTATAAAAATTATGTTGTGTTTTTTTGCATTCACGAAAAATTGGATGTAGTATGCTCCCAGCCTTAGTCCCATTTGATTTGTTTTGCAGACAACCCCTGGCCACCTATCAAACCAAGATCACGAGACACAAGGCACCTGCTGTCCAATGTGCTCCTTGAAGCTGCCAGAAAAGACTATTACTTTGAGAAAAAACAAAATAAGAGGTTAGCAGAAGACAGAGATTCACCCTCTGATGTTCAAAAGGATGAAGGAGAGGATTCATTGGACGCAGGCGACAGTTCGTTGAAATTTTCTTCAGAAAACATGGACAATAGTGATATGAACAATATTGAAGAGAAGGTGGACGACCTTAGGATTAAACCAACATAGCTTTGTGTGATATCTTGTATTATTAGAATAAACCATGTGAAAATATTATCATGATTTTTACTTTCTCATGACAGAGGCAGCTCAGTGCGAGCAATAGATATGCCTATACTGTATACATACCCTACCGTATATAAAGAGTTTCAGCTCTAGAGAGACAGATATGCCTATATAACCCACCCTATAGTACTGTACATGCCTATATAACCCACCCTATAGTATATGCCTATATAACCCACCCTATAGTGTAAGCCTATATAACCCATCCTTTAGTATATAAAGAGTATACTCTTTATATACTATTGAGTGGGTTATATAGGCATATCTGTCTCTCTAGCGCTGTATATAAGCGATACACGCCACTGTTGCCTTAATTACATCTCCATTTTTCATGAATGATAGTTATCAAACACATCAACCTCTGATAATTTGCATTGTCATTGTCCGGTTTTCGATCATAATCCCGACTTCATATCTTAAATTTCTATTGTCAAAAGGTCGATAGTCTTTATAATGGCACTTTTCAGTTGGTTCTTCCACAGGAACCCGATATCGTAAATAAAATGTAGGTAAAATGTGGGCAAGGAATAAAGGAATTGTAATGGTCGGCTTCACCATGGCCACCATGCAACTCTTTAAACGAGAAAGATGAATGAGGTTTTTGGAATGTATTCCTCAAATTTGCTATATCTGAAACTGCAATATGTATTTACTTTAGAGGAAAGAATCAAATTGAACACCCAATTATCCTTAGATTTAGCATTTTCAGCTAAAACTGATGGCGGCCATTTTAGCATGAACACCTTTTGTATTTCGAGGCAAGTAAATGGATTCACCTTGTTTAACCAATATATATACATTCGTATAACATCTTAATAGATTGATGAGAGTTATGATACAATTTGTGAAGATTTTTCACAATTTTTGGAGAAACATGCTTCGGCCCTTTAAATCGACATGGAACACAAACATTCTATTATCAACAGAGGAGATTTTGGTATCCATCGTTCATGTGGTTATTTCGGATTAAACAAAGGAATAAACACATCCTCTATTATTGGACGGGTCTTTCTAGGCCACGTTTTACCTACATTTTATTTACGATATCGGGTTCCTGTGATCGGCACTATTGACAAAATTTGGCCTGTTTGACAACAATACGTGGAGTGACAATTCCCTGACTGAGGTTTCACAGTCGGTGTTTGTTTGGGGTACTGTCATTCTACACTATTTTGATATATTCTCTTACAGTTTGGTAAACTTTGCAATGCATACCAACTTTTATCATGGATTTATCAAGTGTTTTGTTAGAATGTGTTATTGAGGGAGAGAAATTTCTTTCAGTAAGGGGGCTTCGAGCCCATTATACATAGTATACAATGTGCTGATTTGAAGCGCCAATAAAATATTTTACAATTGAACAACTGGAACATGTTATGGCTGTATTTCCATTTTCCAAGTAATTGCAGATTTTGGTAATAATTCACATTTCTCGTAAAAATTTAAAAATTCCTGGTAAATGAAAATTGCGGAAATATCAGATTCGAGTATTGCTCTTTTCGTAGAATTTTCCCAACAAATTATTTATAATTGTTTCATTTCCTCGAAATCACTTATTCGTGTAAGTGAATTTCAATGGCAAGATACATTTGTGGTAATTGTATGGTTAATGTTTGTTGAACTTCCAGGAAAAAGAAAGTGCACAACCCAGTTGAATTTATCATACTTAAGATTTTCAATTTGGTTTTTGGTTTCGTATTCTCAAAGTGATAAGAGTTTAATCATCCTTTAAAGAATACTTTTATATGTTTTTATTTAAAAAAAGTTTATGTTAACTAATTGTTCCCAAATTAAATTTTAAAACGACACAATGTGTATCATTGTCTACATGTATGTGTAAATCAATTAACGTGCCTATTTTTTCACATATAAAAAATGAGGTAGGAATCAAATTTCATTTCTTACTCCTGCTTACATTAAATAAACATTGACCAGACACCAAATGTTTTTGTTGAAACAACTGCAAATATGTGTTATTATTAACGTGACATAACTTACTACATCACATGTCTCTTAAGGACATACCCTACGCATCAAAACGTTGTTACTGCGCAGAACCGTGCGCATCGCACATCGAAACGATGAGAAATTTGCGACAATGCTGAAATTTACAAACTCGTATAAAAAGCATACTGATAACTATTATTTATGTAAGTTGTAAGATAATTTAGATTTTGAAAGGTCCACTTTGTTTATTTAAGTCTGAAATAAAAAGATTACTTCACATTAACGACAAGAAACCGATGTACGGTAGCGTTGAAAAACAAGTCATGCTGTCATCAGCTGATCGGTGTCAATCAGTCAAGCAGCCGGTAAAATGCGAAATCTGTCGCTTAAAGTTGCCAAAGTCGAAGCAAAAAAGAAGAAAATCTGAAAAGGATGAAAGACTTCAGCGAAGTTTTCTTCGTTTCATTGAAAAATCAAAGCGAAATTTTCTTCGTTTCATTGAAAAATCAAAAATATGCAACGAAATATTTTGCCAACCATCGTGAATGCAAAGGCAGCGCGACGACGACAGTCAGCTGACCATGTTGTTTTTCTTACTGCGGTGCGGTAATCATAACAACTTGAAATAGGGAAATCCGCCCCTGTGACTGCATGCGCAGCCCGGAATGACCTCGATCAACAGTCAACACTTCTTATGTGGCAGCGATAATGGCAGCACAGCACTTTTCAGGTAGGCAACTTTCAAATTATAGGCCTATACTTGCTAAATAACTTTTGAGGTGAAAATAGACTAACATTCAGCCATGAATATAAAAATAATTCAAACTTATTACTCATTTACGTTTATTTTGATAATTTAAACAAATGTGAGAAAGCTAGAGCCTCAGCCTCAGCTAGGGTATATATTGAGATTCAGCTAAGATCTAGACTTGATTTTCAAGAATTTTAAAGCATTTTAAAAAAAACTATAGTCTCAGTGTTAAACTACTAGTGAAGCCTGCAGCAAGTTGTGTATACTATCTTCAACAATAATTTCTAAAGAAAATATTTTAATCTGACTCACTCAAAATAAATTTACTCAATTGTTTTAATTTTTTCAAAAAAAAAAATAAAATAAAAATCTGAAAACATGGAGATGAAATTGATGGTTAATATTAAATATTCTTCAGTAAAACTTATGTTTTGTTTGTTTGTTTTTTTCAGATTTGCAGTCAGAGGAAATGATGTTTAGGTGAATTATATCCTGATTCCTGAACATATATTTTGGAGATGTTGAGAGTTATTGAACAACTCAACAAGTGAATTTTTGGATTCAGAAGGGAATTACCTCTGTGGAAAGACAAAGACTTCATGTCTAAGCAGGTGAGATACCAATTTAGTATGTCAGTTAGACCCTACTTGAAAATAAGATAAAGGATTGAGCATAAAAGATTATGCAAGTCTATAAGAAGACTTGAGAGCTCAATTTTAGGTTGAAAATAAAGAACACTCAGTCTCCTTTTTTTTCTCCAAAGTTAAGATTGATGCCAATGTCTTATTTTCAGATTTGGGATAGCAAAATTTCTCATATTACAGTTTATAGAAATAAATTATAAAATTGATGTGCATGGTGTGTTGTGATTATCTTCTATTTATCATTTTGATTTTTTTCTGATTTCATATTTTTTCAGTATGTTTCAATTTCATGATTTAAAGTCAATATTAACTTCAGAGATTGAAATGCAATCAAATTATGTTGGAAGGGTGACATGAAAATGATAGAATAATTTTATGCAGTTAATTATTAAACACATTATCCCCCACTGGAGAACTGAGATAATTATATAACACATTATCCCCCACTGGATAACTGAGATAAAAGTTGATTTATTTTCAATATTACCAAAATTATCATGATATTTTATTGTATATATAAATATTAATATCAATGAACACTGTCTGACTATCATCATTACAATATGTCTATCAATTACCCATTTAAAAAAACAACCTAGTATACCAAATTAACCCAGTGTGAAAGAAACAAAATGTAATTAGATCTGATCAAATGTTTATATCTAAGTTTTCAGGATTACAGATATAGTTATAAATAGGTTAAGAAATTTTCAGTTTCTCCCAAGGAATATAAGTTCTGAATTTACAAATCACATGAAAAGATGTTTCTCTTGGATTGAAAGTGGCATTGCTTTATGATTCAGAACATGTTTTCTGTTTCTATTTCCTTTTACCTTTATTTTGGAAAAGCAAATGTTTCAAAATCATATTTGTAACTGCAGTATCTCTTCTTATTACATACTGTCATAAGTGTATCAAACTAATATATTGTGTTAAAAATATTTTAAAAAAGAATAAAAAAAGGTGTGATTGATATGTTTTTATCCTATGTTTTTATTATTGCAGATTATGATGCAGCAGCAGTGGTGTGATTGTTCCTGCCCATTGTGCACTTTCCTGGAACTTGAAACACATAATCTAACAGACTTTCCATCTGCAACATGGTCCATGATCTTTTTAATAGTGCCACAGTGCCAGTAGTTAATTTGAATTGAATCCCTATCATGGCTACTTGGCTAAGACCTATAAGTAGTCTTATTTTAGAAATTTAAAGGAAAAATTTGAATAAAGTTAATGACAAGGATACATGTGAAAAAATTAAAGGTATGTGAAACATGCTGATATTCAGGAATAGATATGTATTATGGCATATGGCACTGAGTTCAATTATACAAGGCTACATAAATATTAAAAAATTTTGCTGAAATAAAATATATAATTGAAATAGACTTCTTTGATTTATTTTGTTGGGAAATTGAGACCTACCGGTAAGCTAAGAAAAATATAGAAACATATATCCATTGATTAAATAAATAATTATATAAAGTTTACAACATGTCAAAGTATGCAACCTGTAGATTAAATTATCACATATATATATATATAGTCCATTTTTATGAATATTTGCCTCATAAAAACTCTTTGGACGATAGTCTATTCGAAGGTAGAATTTTGTGTGTGACCTGATTGAACAACGATGTGGTTGACCACCTACGTTTGATGTCAACTAGACTTGCTGCGGGATCCAATCTTATCAAGACAAAGATATGTTTTTATTCCAAGTTTCCAAACAAAAGTTTTCAGAAGATAATAACATTTTATTAGCGAATGAAACTGACATCCACCGTAATTTTTGCAAAGTTGATCTAAACATGAGAGTAACGAAAATGTAGTCAAGGACGAAATACAGTCTAAGCGGAAGTTTACATGTGTCGTCGATCGTCCGTATGCAGATTTGTCTGCAGTGCTCATGAAATAATGCTTCTTTGGTAGATTTGGATAGTGAAAATTACTTGAATATAACGGGTAATTCATAGATTTGTGAAGAACACGGAAAGGCATGCATGCTCATTGCAGTGGGTGATGTTTAATGCAAATTGCAATCCATGATGCGAATGTTCACACTTGATTCGTTGCTCATTGACTTCAAATGTCGCATGATACCCCGGATACTTTGTTGTTCTTTTTAGTCTTTTTTATAAATTTGTGGAAAATTAAAGAGATTAAGAGGTTAACTTGTGTGTCTTTTAGATTAAAATATATAATTTTGAACGATATTGCACAAGCCGTCAACAAACTGTTGCTTGTAAAGGAAAGCCGACGGCATTCTAGACTCGCTCCGGCTGCAGTAGGCAATTTTTCACTCCCTATATTCATTTTCAACAGGAAAAAGTTCGCGATTTTTCGACGGTGACCCCCATTTTTTTCTTCAAATTTCAGTTTCTTATATTGTCAAGTTCATATATTGAGAATTTAAAAAAATTCTAAATTTTGAAAAGTTATTTATTAAGAAAATCTATTCATTTTTTGGGGTGAAAAATATGATTTCGTGTGACAAAAAACTGAAAAAAATTATTAAAATGATTTTTTTATCAAACATTTTTGTTTTTAAAATGTACAAATGTTTCATTTCTCACTTTAAGCATTAATATTTTTTGATATTTCATGCTTACACAAAAATTGTGGTCAAATACAAAATTTGATATTTTTTGGCTTTTTTCACAAAAATATCATTTTTTAAATCGATTTTACTCAAAAACGAGCACGGTGACCCCCTTTTTTTATTTGATTTTTGAAATCAGCACATTCATTTGAACAAACATGCTTATTTTCAGAAAAATCTAAATATTTTTATTTCTGGGTAGGGTATGTCCTTAAGGGGCAGTAGCACGTTTTTGGATTTTTTTTTTACATTTTCACTGATAATTGTACGTTAATGCTAAATGTATTATTTTGATAGTGTCAAAAATCTCATACACAAATCAATCATCCATAGCCAGAGGACAAAGTATAAAGATTCACATGAAATTCTTTGGCGGCCATTTTGTGTGAACACCTTCAATTCATTTTGTGTAAGAAACAGGAATTGCATTGCTAAACTTTCCATTATATTTTTGAATTATTATTGCTCCATTTAGTTTGAATACATTGTCTTTCAATTGGAACCAATTATTTTCATTTTCCTGACATCACCTTATTTCCCCTTAAAACGTGCTACTGCCCCTTTAAGCCTCTTTAGACACAATTCACTAATATAAGCAATTTACTTACAAGAATAAATATTCTCACATACGTGAAAGTAAATTTACATCATGTTCACATGTTGTTTTCGCCAGGTATAAGTAAACATAAAACTGTCATTAGAATAATAAAATCTTTATAACCATAGAAAATGTCGTTTAGAAAGCTGCTTATGCTTAAACGGAGGAGAGATTTCCATTACTTATTGGTTAGGCCCTGGTTTTTTTTCGTTGGAGTCTGGAGACGGGAACGGCCTCAACATTGGTGGACTCAAACCATGAACATGTCCCTTGATGACGAGAATTGGATAGACAACTTTCGTGTGACCAGAAAGACTTAATGTTTTTTTTTTCAGCGAACTGCAGCCATGTTTCCCTACAACGGATTTTTGTGACATCAATCAATGATATCTTATGATTGTTTGAAATACTCACCTAAGTAAACATGAAACTCTGTTCACATGACCACAAATACTCCAGGAGTATTTATACTTAAAAGTAAATTTATTATTATTAGACCTCTGTGGTCTAGTAAATTTACTTACATGAGCAATTTACTCACATAAACAAATGTGTCCATGTGAAAAGGGCTTTACATAATAAGTTATTTTGAACAAACTGTGGTATGTACGTTCTTTTCCCTGGCGGTTTATATACCGGCACTCGGGGACAAAAGAAACGATACCATGTAAATTGAAGGATAGTTTAAGTCAATGTTGATAATTACGACGGAAACAGGGTTATTTCATATCTTCAGCAGCCACCTGAACTACATCTTCCTACGCAGAGCCTAAAAGGCCAGTTTCCAAACTGTCATTTTATGCCTTGCTGCAGAGACTTTACTTTTCTGTGCTGCTATAGTGCCCCTACAGAGTAGAGAGCAGGCACAGAAAACTCAAGGCTATGCAGCAAGGCATAAAATGACAGTTTGGAAACTGGCCTTTTAGGCTCTGCGTAGGAAGATGCCTGAACTACGTAATTTAATTTTAAAATGTCGATTTACGTTTTTGAAAAACACGCCTTTCAACTGAATATGTCGTCTGACTTGATAGGATAGTTGAAACTGGCTTTTATGAATCTTTTTGCATTTCTAATCTTACCGTAAATATGCATAAACAAATTAATTCCCATCAAGGTTATTTATATTTCATTTTTTAAATTCAGACATTCTCTGTGAGAACCTCTTCTAAACTCGCGTGCCTGTACCTGTATTTCACAGCAATTTGCTTTATATCCTCTTGAAAATTAGTATCGTTTCTTTTGACCCTGAGTGTATCCGTGGTGTCTCGACATATTTGTAATAAAACAGTCACAAGTTGAGAAGGGTTAGATAATTTATTCAACAACATGTGAGTTATTCACATTAAAATGTTATTGAAACAGTTATGCTCATTTCAAGCATTAAAATTATTGTTTGACTTCTACTGCATTTTGTACACAACTCAAAACATACACAACATAATTTGCTGTAGATGTATACATATCGTAAAACAAACATTACAACTTTGATGAGCACAGTGAAAACACAATCACCGACATTACAATATGTTGATAAATACCAAATATATAATCAATACTATCCGTGTAAAATGTACTTCAATTAGAAATGGAATAGTACTACTCAAATGATACATGCATGCCTAAAGTGACGTCGCTAATTACTGAAATATAACCTAAGTGGCGTAAAACAATAACTCACTCATGCTTTAAAGGGGCAGTAGCACGTTTTTTGATAATTTCATATTTTAAATTTTTCACTGTTAATCGTAAGTTAATGCTAAATGTATTACTTTGACAGTGTCAAAAATCTCATTACACAAGCCAATCATCCATAGTCAGAGTACAAAGTATGAAGATTCACATAAAATCCATTGGCGGCCATTTTGTGTGAACACCTTTAATTCATTTTGTGTAAGAAAAAGCAATTGCATGGCTAAACTTTACGTTAAATATTTGAATTATTACTGCTCCATTTAGTTTAAGTACATTGTCTTTCAATTGGAACCATTTATTTTCATTTTCTTGACATCACTTTATATTCCCCCTTCATACGTGCTACTGCCCCTTTAAGTAAGCTTGAACTTCTAGAACCTCAATTACACTTTATACATTAATGTTTAACAAGTCCTTTATGAAAAAACACCACCTGAAGCAAACCGTAGGACTAAAAAACAACAATATACATACAACTCATTAACATCGGTGACAAAAAAACGTCAACGAGAATACTTTCAGAAGTCACAAATGGTATATCAATATGGTAACGTATTTCCTTTTAATATGTGCAAGGACGTTAAATATGAGGCCCGGCGCTTATTTCATAATAGAAATTTGGAGTTTTTTTTATAGTGAGTAAATTTAAAATCTTTGATAAGGAAGAATTTATATAATGGTTTAGATCCGGTGCTTATAGGGGACACGGCGCTCATTAGAGAAACGGCGTCTATTTTCCCTAATACATTGCACTTGACCCCGGGGTTTAATTACTGGAGACCCGGCGCCTATGAGAGGAAATGCTCTAAATCAGTTGCAAAATCGGAATGTTTAAGTAGTGTTCAGGTTATAGGTGTTTAGATTAATTCAATATTATTGACTTCAGTTCACCTCGTATTCTAAATTTTAAAAAATAGAGCCATTGGCTCTGTAGCTCATCAGGCTTCATCATCAACTATGATGTAGAGAGTGGCCAACGTGATTCCCCCTTTGTAGAGGCGGCCACAGGGTCACCAATCATAAAATTAAGTATATAGCAGTGTATAAAATAGATTGGAAATCTAGCATGTCCTGAAAATTCATTGGTCAATTCCTTTGGGAAATTTAAGAAAAAATTTGAAAAGTTACCAGTCCTGACCAAAAAGTTACCAGTCCTGACCAAAAAGTAACCAGTCCTGCCAAAAAGTAGCCAGTTCAAGGACTGGCTGACGGGCAATATTTTAAACACTGTATATAGGCGACAAGTTTCAGTTTTCTAGGCCTTATACTTCAGGAGAAGATGAAAATAGATTTGAAGGACGTTCCTGTTGCCTTTATTATTATTATAAAGCTACAATTCATCATCCTCACTAGCCAAGGAGTCTGTACACAAAGTTTCAGCTTTCTAGGCCTCATGGTTCTGGAGAAGAAGATGAAAATAGATTTATAAGGTGTGGCCCCTGTGGCCCTTATTAGGGGTCACAGGGCTACCAAAGCTACAATTTATAATCCTCACTAGCCAAAGAGTCTGTACACAAAGTTTCAGCTTTCTAGGCCTCATGGTTCTGGAGAAGAAGATTAAAATATGTTTTTATGGTGTGGCATATGTGGCCCTTATTAGAGGTCACAGGGCCACCAAAGCTACAATTTATAATCCTCACTAGCCAAGGAGTCTGTACAAAAAGTTTCAGCTTTCTAGGCCTCATGGTTCTGGAGAAGAAGATGAAAATAGGTTTTTAGCGCGCGGCATATGTGGCCCTTATTAGGGGTCACAGGGCCACCAAAGCTACAATTTATAATCTTCACTAGTCAAGGAGTCTGTACACAAAGTATCAGCTTTCTAGGCCTCATGGTTCTGGAGAAGAAGATGAAAATAGGTTTTTAGGGTGTGGCCCCTGTGGCCCTTATTAGGGGTCACAGGGCGCCCAAAGCTACAATTTATAATCCTCACTAGCCAAGGAGTCTGTACACAAGGTTTCAGCTTTCTAGGCCTTATGGTTCTGGAGAAGAAGTCGAAATTCCACAAAGTTTACGGACGGATGGACGGACGGACGGACGCCGGACACCATGCCATGCCATAAGCCCATCGGGCCTTACAGGCAAGATGAGCTAAAAATGAGAATAAAATCATCAACGAAAAAAAAAGAGAAAACAATCAATAACGTAGGCAAAATTGTAGCGCTGGAGCACATCGCAACCTTTACAGTAATCTTGAAATAACCAGATGATTACACTTAAGATATTATACATTGCTTTTTTGCATGCAAACAATTTACATCGACAAAACAAGATATATATTAATAAACAATATATATGTTTGCGTAAAGAGGGTTTTGTTTAAAGTATCGTGACATATTTAAAGGGACCTTTATATCGGGACAGACAAAAGGAAACTGTACTCATTGGTAAATTTCAAATAATTTTCATTCATTTTAAGAGTATTTTTAATAAGTATAGCAAAACATATTCCCGATGACACATCAAAATCAAGTTGAAACATATTACAATTGAAAAGTTTTGCTTTAACTTTAAAGTTTCGACAAACGAAAACATATATTCCTCCAATGGAAAATCAATACGAGGTGAAGTGATTATATTCCTTTTACTCAATAATAACAATCGGTCCAATTGGTCATATTTTGTACATTTTCACGGAGTTGTTCCCAGAGGGGTCCAGGTTTCAATTATGACTTGGTGTCCGTTTAAGTTTACCGATTAAGAAAACCATTACCATTGAAAGCTGCTTTATGTCACCATCGGTTGCCTGTTACACAATGTGTGTTATTCAAGGTGCTGTACTACACGCACCATTGTTTGTCAGGAACTGCGTCCAAGTACCTTCGAGATCTCCGAAACGAAAACTCCGATCTGAACAAGGCTACCTCACAGTACCTAAATCAAACTATGCAGATTTGGAGGTAGATCTTTTCACACTGCGCATGCGCAGAAATGAACAAATTACCCCTCACCCTGAGACTGTGCACAGACTATCAAAACTTAAAACGGACATTAAAACTCACCTCTTCTTACCTGTACAGTGTGATATCCGCCTTTAGTAAGTTATTGAGCACAGAAAGTGCGCTAAAGAAATAGAGTATTAATTGATCAATATCAAAAGGGTACACCCTCTTCAGAATCAAATAAAAATTTCCCCTAATTTGATCACTTAGTTACAAAACTAACATAATTTTTAACTTTTTAAACAAATAAATGAAAACTTTTGTTATTGGTGTTATTCATGGCGAAATAACCACATGAACGATGGATACCAAAATCTCCTTCTCTGTTGATAATAGAATGTTTGTCTTCCATGTCGATTTAAAGGGCCGAAGCATGTTTCTCCCAAAATTGTGAAAAATCTTCACAAATTGTATCATGACTCTCATCAATCTATTAAGATGTTATACGAATGTAGCTATATCGGTTAAACAAGGTGAATCCATTTACTTGCCTTGAAATACAAAAGGTGTTCGTGCTAAAATGGCCGCCAGCAGTTTTAGCTGAAAATGCTAAATCTAAGGATAATTGGGTGTTCAATTTGATTCTTTCCTCTAAAGTAAATACATATTGCAGTGTCAGATATAGCAAATTTGAGGAATACATTCCAAAAACCTCATTCATCTTTCTCGTTTAAAGAGTTGCATGGTGGCCATGGTGAAGCCAACCCTTACAATAATGAGGGCCATCAGCGCAAACAGGAAGCTGTAATGGTGGGCGGAACTGACGTCATTGATGTCCCTGCAGATCTCTGCCAATTGGTCCCCTGGTTTTCCCGCTTGCGCTCGACAGATACCTTTAATTCGTCCCATATCAACTTGTGGCTTTGTTACGAAATACAGAATGAAAGCTACAAGGAGTGCCTCGAATGAAATCATCATGAACGAGACAAAAGTTTCGCCAAAGTTTTCCACGAAAGGGTTAGGTTTTGGGTCAACTCGCTTTCGTTCACGTTCCGCCGACTTCCTGACTTGCGTAGTCGGCACATATGCCACTTCCGGCGATGGTTCCGGTTGATCTACTTCCTGCTTGTGTGTATCAGTGAACTTCTCGTTAGCGTTGATCACTTCGAAAACAGGGTCAGTGACCTAAAACATAATAATAATAATGATAATCGTAAGTCGTAAATGCAGTTCGATTTTAGCAAAAAATATATTTTTACTCTCGTGTTCACATGACGGTCACTGAAGTTGGGATCAAATTTAGTACTTTTAGTTTAGTTATCTGCCTCTCTATGAAATAGCCGCTTGAACTAAGTTAATATAAGTTATAACATTGCATAGCGGGTTAAAAGGTATTTGTTATTCCCGCGAAAGGTTTTATGCAACGAGCAGAACGGTTTAATAAGTAGCTATGCAACCCGCTATGCAATGTTATAACGAATTTATCTTACCGAATGTTTAAACATAACGCATATTTAAAAAGGTTAAAAACTGCTGAGGCACATGACAAAGGTCAGGGTCACAAACAGGAAGATTTGTTTTGAAAACTACATCATCAATCGTGTCAGTGCCTCGCTTAGTTAGATGAATTTCTTTTTATGAACACAGTACTTGAAGCACACTTTCGATGTTAAACAACTTCCCTTCCAAGACACACAAGGAAACAGTGAGTGAATACTGATATTTCGAATAAATGTGAACCGATTCTCATATGCAATGATCAAGAAAGCCGCGACACAATATTGGCATTTTTTTTCGACTTGAAACATTTTTAACACCAAATCTTAGATTAATAAGGTAATTATGGCAATATACATGTATGTTTATTTGCATTTATATAGCTTGCAATTACTTTGACTTTAGTTTGTATTAAGTTACATATTATTTGAGCAAAGGTTACATCAATGTATTCCACGAAACATACTTTTCAAGGAGCTCAATCTGCACGCCTTTTTCATGGCAGGGTATAAATAAGTTCAATTTGCACGCTTTTTTCGTGATTGGTTCATGGCGGGGTATAAATAATTTATCCTCCCGCTCAAGAGGATGATATCAGTAGTTATCCAGGGTCACGTGAACCAATCAGAGATCGAGATTCTTACATGAGGTAGGATAAACGTTTTTATAGGGTACCTTCTTCATTGTAGTATGTATTTCTCTCTATAAACTTCCAGTGTGTAATAACTGACAACTGTCATCACAACTCCCAACTATAATGATAGTTGTAAGTGTAAATTTGTTAACTAGAACATATTTAAATCGACAATAGTGTAACAGAAGTGCGGGTTCCGACGAGTTGAGACCGGGATTCGAACCCGAGACCTCCGGATTGAGAGTCCTACACTCTACCTGTTGGCCCAAAGAGATATCCCCTAGCCAAAAGCCAGTAGACATGGGTATATCTCCCCCTGTCACAATAGCAGTCCCTGCGACGAGAGAGAACATTGGTGAAGTACGGATCGATATCTTTTAAAGGGTGAAAATGATATCAGACTTCGAACCTTCAAACACTTTCATCAAAGCGAGAAAGCTGTCTCTCAACACTAAGCATGTTCTAAATATTTGGCCACAGCACATAACCGCCATAAAACGGAAGTAGAACTTATATATATATATATTCAAATATTAAAGACCCATTTTCATACTTGCATGTTCGGAATGAAATTTAGCTATAGACAAAAAATTCGGTAGATAAGTCTTTCGTCGAAATTTTGATATCACATTTACATTTTTTATCAACAATCACATACTTATTTCGACGCCCAAAGCACAGTACCCCTGCAAACAGGCCATAGCATTTAACGAACCCGCTTTTGGTAACATAATTATTATGCTGTAGGATTTAAACCGTGTATCAAATAGGTGTGTTTTATGGGTATCAACTTTGACAACAACGAATACCTCATTAAGACAAGAAAAAAATTAAATCTAGTCGTGTGCGACAAAGACGGTTTTCATCGTGTATTTAGAAACAGGAAACTGTGAGATGGTCAGACTTGGTTTGCCTTCATGTCGGCTGCCGTTTCGGTCATTTTGGGAAATTATCTCCTTTTCAATGAATTTTGGTCCGATTTTCCCTAGGTTGGTCGCAAAATTTTGCAAAAAATACAAGGAAAACAGTCAAATTACTTTAAAAAATATTCAACTCTGAAAAATGGGCTCTTAAACAGATGGATCAAGATCTGAATGAATCTATTCAAATATCTATCAAATGGGTCCGACTCTAAGAAAAGAGTGATGGCACATCGCCATATAACAGAAATTCGACGTTTTTAAAGAGTACACTCAGGGGCTAAAGAAACGATACCAAGTTTTCAAGAGGGTAAAAAAGAACATCCTGTCACCAGTGAAATGCGACTTGCGAAAGGCACATGTGTTGTGAAGAAGTCCTCACTATTCATTCATCAGATAATGTTCTTCAACATTTAATAACCTTGTCTATTGAAGTACATTTTTGGTCCATAATAGCTTTTCAAATAGATTTTATTTTGGGTCAAAATGTTTGGTATTAAAATTAAACAACATGAAATGTAGAAAAATGATAAATATGAATAACCCTCATAGAAATGAATTTGCTAACGCATATTCACTGCAGGCGTTAAATCCAGAAAATCCATTTTCACGATGTTTCCTCGCCTAATGAAGGAGGTTACAAAACGACCTTTTTTCAAGGGCTTGTTTTAATAAAATGTGAACAGATATTGTTCTGAAATTCATAACCTAGATCAGTTAAAGTAACCCTGTTACAGTCGTATTCATCACTCGTGCAGTGTTGTTCCGAGAGGGCCAAGGTCACCAAAGAGTGAACTCCTACTAAGTGTTTACCTGTACGAAGAACTTCAGAACAGGAAGGTCTAGGTCACCAATTCAAAGAATGAACTCTTACTAAGTGTTTACCTGGACGAAGAACTTTAGAACGGGGAGGCCAAGGTCACCTAAGAGTGAACTCTTACTAAGTGTTTACCTGTACCAAGAACTTCAGAACAGGAAGGCTACGTCACCAAAGAATGAACTCTTACTAAGTGTTTACCTGGACGAAGAACTTCAGAACGGGAAGGTCAAGGTCAGGTATGACGGTTTCAACTCGCCGATTCTCCTTGTCAACGTCATTGCAGTAGTTGGAACAACGGAGAAAGCGATGTTCGGAGCCCACGAGTCCCAGGGAGCTGATGAAATGGTACTCCCGTTCCTTGTAACTCTCTTCATCGACCACGTCAAGTTTTTTACCCTCTGTCCTCCGTCTCTCGAACTCGCTCTTGGAGACTACCTTGTCGTGTTTCAGCATGACTCCGTAGATTGGAATTGCTGAAATGGGACATTTTGATTTTTGATATTTGATATTTTTTATATGAATTATGTTATTTGTATAATAGTAGTGTTGAATCTTGCAGTATGTCTTTCTTGACCACAAATTGCAGTCTTGCTCTCTAAGACTACTTTGCCTTGTTTCAGACTCGAAATGATTAAGAGTTTGCAGTATGTCTTTCTTGACCACTAAACTCGATCTTTAAGACTACTTTGTCGTGTTTCAGAATGCTTCGAAATGGTTATGACATGTGATTTTTAAACAAAGTATGATGTTGGAAATACCAAAAGGTATATCTGCACATGCTGAAGATTCTGACCCATAGGAAGTTTAATTTAGCTATGTCATACAGTTTTGAGAACTGCTCCGAAAACGAAATGATTACAGAGAAATGATTGTTCATGATTTCATTTAAACGCGATTATATTTTCGAACTAAGTTTCCGAAATCAATATTTCTGTTACGATAAATTCCATCAAGTAAGTGTACAACCTCGACAAGCCAGGGCTGTTCGACTCTCTACGCTAAATCACCCCAGGGATTTTTCAAGAGAAAGGTCTATACAAAGCAATTACTGATGTAAGGTTTAAAACTCACTCCTCTTTGGTTTCCCCTTAGTCCCAGAGGGTCTCGCTGCATCAAGGACACAGTGGATGAGGTTGTCTGGTGCTTCCGTGAGAGCAGACGATAAAACGATTACCCGATCTACTTTTAGGGCCTCGTTGTTCTGGCTGTATTTACTGCGCAGTCCTTCGAGTCCCTTCTCTCTGTACCACTGTTCAGCCTCCGCCAATGATTCGCCCACCGGAAGTCGACCGTAGAACACAATGCGAAGTAGTTCCGTCCATCCCTCATCATGTTGATCGTCAAACCCGGCAATGTCGATTAAGGTGGGGAGGAGTTGTTCCTTGAATTGCTGGGACTTGCAGCATTTGGGGAAACTGGACGAAAGGGGAATTTGAATTAAAATAGGAAATTGAATTTTAAGATCTTACTCGTAGTGTCTTATTCGGTTTTTGCAAAAATATGAAAACATATCATAGTGGTACGACGATCCAATGATAATTTGATTTTGCTTACTTTAAATTGCATGATCTTTGTCATATAACTTTATTGGTGGATTCTCTAGACGTTTAGTAGAAGACAACCTGCAAGCGAACAATCTTCTGGGAAGGGGCAGTGCATTACATGGACTCTTAAACTGGTAGCCTTGAGACCTGGAGTGAACAAACGTTTTGGATGGGTCAGTGAACATCATTGACCATTCCCCTTCTAGTGAAGACAGTGATGCGCTCCATCCATAGACCCATGTGACTCGGACTAAATTAGCCAACTTGTGGGTGGGAAATATCATGGCCAATTTACCTGCAAAGACTGTGGAGGGCTCGCCCATAGAGCCTTGGGACCCTGGCTGAGTGAACTAACCTTTGGAAGGGAAGGTACTCTTAACATGGTCGTGAAGAGATTCCTCCGCCATTAGGGGTGTTAAACCAAGATTTAGTGAAACAAACTTTGGGGAAAGGAACAGTGCATAATCATGGTTTGTTTTTCTAGTCGTGAAGCCACTGATGCCCCCGCCAATAACCCCTGACACCAAGACTAAGTGAACAAACTTTTGGGATGAGGTATTGCATATCATGGACTCTTTATCTGGTCGTGAAGACAGTGATGCCCCCGCCAATAACCCCTGACACCCAGAATAAGTGAACAAACTTTTGGGATGGGGTATTGCATATCATGGACCCTGGTCGTGAAGACAGTGATGCCCCCGCCAATAACCCCTGACACCCAGAATGAGTGAACAAACTTTTGGGATGGGGTATTGCATATCATGGACCCTGGTCGTGAAGACAGTGATGCCCCCGCCAATAACCCCTGACACCCAGAATGAGTGAACAAACTTTTGGGATGGGGTATTGCATATCATGGACTCTGGTCGTGAAGACAGTGATACCCCCGCCAATAACCCCTGACACCCAGAATAAGTGAACAAACTTTTGGGATGGGGTTTGCATATCATGAACTCTGATCGTGAAGACAGTGATGCCCCCACCAATAACCCCTGACACCCAGAATAAGTGAACAAACTTTTGGGATGGGGTATTGCATATATTGGACTCTGGTCGTGAAGACAGTGATTCCCCCGCCAATAACCCCTGACATCCATAATAAGTGAACAAACTTTTGGAATGGGGTATAGCATATCATGGACTCTTTACCTGGTCGTGAAGACAGTGATGCCCCCCGTGCCAGAGCCATAAGACCCGGAGTACGCGTACTCCCTCCATCTGTCTCCCCCGAGCGCAGCGGCTATGGTGTTCACGAACGCTGACTTTCCAACGCCATGGGTTCCTGTTAAACAAGAATTTGTTACAGGCGAGGTCATGAAATAAATTTATAAAAATGTCTAAGATTTCATTCTATCGAAAATAACCGATCGTGGCTGAAGGTATGATTTAAAGCTTATTGAATTCTGTCGTGATTATGATCGAAAGCCGGACAATGATGAACGTCAATCAGTCTGTTATCCAAACTCTAAAACCAAAAACAATTAAGGAGCCTTCTTAAGTCTAGAAAATATTAGCAAGTCTAGTTGACTCAAGTATTGTTCAGGATTTCTTTTCATTTGTTTCTAATACAAAATTAAATGATAGAATTTTTTTTAAAACTTACCTATAATGGCGACATGAAGGGGCCTTGAGTTGCCGTCATCACGTCCACAGTTTGCCAAGATCCTCTTTACGTACTCTTTCTTGGTCTGGTTCTTCCGGAAGTCAGGAGTCCAGTCCTCGGTTATCTCCCCTTCCGATTCTTCCTCCTCAAGCACGTGGAACGATTCTGAAGTCTCCATCTTGTGTTAGTCTTTCAAAGAAAAAAATAAAATAAAATGAATGAATCCGTTTCGTGGGTTATCTCCATCTTTGACATTTGAAAGAAATAATTACCAAACTGTAAAATAAAATATTGAAAATTAATGAATCCGTTGCGTGGGCTTTCTTATATATATATTTGAGAGTTTTAGATAACTCTTTGGCTTGATAGAATACTGATAGAATATTATTTCCTTTATGTTTAATGCAATGTAATTAAACAATGCCTTGCATGGACTTTGTTATCCCGATGAACTTCTCGTTTATGTTTTGTTTTTGATCGAGAGTGGCTTTTGGTTTACAGGTCGTCAAACTTAAATCGACTCAACAATTACCCTCACTTAGATGTCTCAACTAGGTAGTGTTATGATCATGTACTTTAACATGGAATGTACCACTGAATTTTATTTCCACAAAAAAACCCCGATAGGACTGTCCCTTTAGAGGGGCAGCCGCACGTCTTTTGAATATTTTTCACTGATAATTGTACGTTATGCTAAATGTATTCTTTTGAAAGTGTCAAAAATCTCATTACAAGATTCACAAATCACTATTTGTCAGAGAATAAATTATAAAGATTCACATAAAATCCATTGGCGCCCTTTTTTTTTTCAACATTTTAATTCATTTTGTGTAAGAAAAGGGAATCGCATAGCTGAACTTTAAATTATATATTTAGGTTTTTAGAACAGTTAGTTTAAATACACTATTTTTCAATTGGAACAATTTATCTTAATTTACCTAACATTACCTTATATTCCCCCTAAAACGTGCTACTGCCCCTTTAAGGCATTCAGAGCCTGTCACTGAATTTGATCACTCATAAGTTAGTTAACTAAACTCGTTGGTGCTGAAATGTGGTATTCGGTGCATGGAATAGGCAAAAACGTCGCACCATTGAGATTAATTACATGACAGCTCAGGCGTGAAATATTAAATAATTTATGCAAAATGTGATACCAGGAAGTGATATGAACGTTTAATGATGGGAACACACGTAGAAAAGTTTTTTAGTTGCATAAGATCCGAAATAAGTTGGTAATGTATACAGATAATATTGGAATCCTATTGCAGATGCCACAGGGCATTAAGAGGATGGTAACCTTTGACCCCTCAACCCTTCAAAAATATATTAGATGGCAAGTCAAGCGTGAAATCATCCATGTCAAGCTTTTGACTCGCTTCACTAACCAAGCAATGACCATGTAGGTTTTGTTGTATTGGTTATCTATAAAAATAAATAGTAGATTATTTCTATGTCATACTTCTCAATACCCTCTTAAAGAGCCACTCCGTGAATTGTCGGGAATCACCTTTGTCAAACTCTATTAATAGTGTCATTTGATTGAGACTTAAAAGTTTCAATAAAAAAATAAAAAAGAATCATTCAAGAGCCAAAAGACGTTGTATAACCACATGAGGAAGGTTTGAAGTCGTGAAAATGTCTCAAAAATAGAATTCAAAAACGTTATAATAGCAAGATTATCCTTATTTTTTTCTGAAATGAGACATTTGTGGAAAAAAATTATAAAAATAAAAATTATTATATTAATGAAAAAATATGCCATTGTTATATTTCTAATAATTATGTAAACTGGACGTGTAAACTTAAGCTTCCATGAATATATATTATGGCTGATTCATTGAAGGCAATAATTTGTCATGTTGAGGATGAAGGTCGATATTTTAAATTATATAATTAATTATTCCATTCCGCATTCTTTCAAACCAAAACAAAATGCAATGAAAGTCATGGAGTGGCTCTAATATATTTCTTATCTTGTACCTTGCTTATCAGCTAAGAAGATATAATGACTTTAGTGGTCTCCTTAAAAACAGGAATAAAGGAATGCTCATATAAAATATAATGCCACGAAGGCGATTTTAACTTTCATGATTGCGGAGTGTCAACATCGTTCAGAGAAATTAATTATTAGGTAATAACTGAGATTGATTGCTATAGAGGCATGGTGTATGTGTTATCAATCAATAACACTCATTTCGTATTTATAAATAAAAAGCGAGTTCCTATTTCGTTACGAAGTTCAGGTTTTAGAATAACCCACCTTAAAAGGGATTTCACTGTTACTGCAAATGCCACCTTACAGGTACCGCAACCCTCTTTATATATAAAGAATGTAATACAACCCTATGTATACAGTATACAGAACGACATATATTTGTGTAATAGAGCCTCTCCCGGCAACGAAGCGTAAAATGACTATAGGGCCCTTATCGAGTATAATCTATTGCACGTCTAGCTGGCTTTATTTTTATATTCTAGGTTGATAAAATATGTATAATTCTTTTTGGTGAGTCGTTTTTTTGCCATGAAAGTTGAAAGGGTTTGAAATAAGAACATTTATTTTTAGTGTATTAAAAAAAAAATTGTTTACTGTGTTTAAGAAAATCTACATTTATTTTCATCGTGTATTTTTAATATTGTTTGAAAAATGAAACATATATTTATAGACGTATCATCATTCAAAGATTGAAAATACTAATTGTGCAAATATATCATTTAAATATATATTTTGAATAGGTAAATATACACTGTACTACTCAAAATACATGTCAAAGTGAACTACAACTGTATAACAAAAATCGTTTTGGACCACCAACACAAATTTTCAGGGATGTACCTAACTATAACAGCGAATAGCGTATAAGTGATATCTATGAAAATGATTAAAATACTTGTCGATTACAAATTATAATGGTATAATACATTTATAGCTTGTGTGCACAAAGCTAAAAACTGTATAATCAGACACGCTATATACAGATGTAAATACAATCTCTTCCAGAACTTGATTAAAAGTAGGCCTATCTACGATAAGAACGATTGTCAGACATAATGGGCCATGCAATATGGATTAAATCATAACAAAATATAAATCTTGTCTTGTAAAGATGATATCTAAAGGCAATAAAACATCATCCATTTTACATTATATACACACGTTCATTACCCCCCCCCCCCCAAAAAAAAACAACCCCAAAAGAACAACACAAAGTTGGAAAAAGGAAATATTGCAGTGATATCTAAAAAAACATAATTCTAAAACGAAAGCTCATCTTTTTTTTGGAAAAGACATGCGGAATTTTATTTTTGAAATGCGATATCTCCAAATATATTAATATCGAAAATAAGCCATATGCCTTTAACAAAAGTCGGAAGTAAACTGTAGGGCGGCAGAGCGATGTAAAACACCATACCAGTGGACCGCCCATGTCGTTGAATAAAACCTCACATATTCTTTAATTCACAAACGATGTAGTTAAATCTTAGAGGACATATATTTTAAAAACTTACCGGCTGTTGAGCTTGAAATTGCTTAATATTGTGCTCCAGGTATACGATCTGGCCAGTGTTGAATGACGTCACTTGTTGTTATAATATACAGAGTCTTGCATATCCCTACGCCGTTGTCACGTGTGTAGACACAAACCTATTCGATTGTGACATCGTGAAACTAAATGACATGCATGAATTGATACACGATGTTATCATGCCACAGTGTCAGTGATTAAAAATAGGCTCAAATTATCAATCACATAGCTATTTATGTTTGTTATATAGTGTAATTGGGGAACTATATTTCTTTGCGGATGTTTACATCGTAGTAAATCAATGGGGATTTCCCGGAACCCGACAAAGCGAGTCTTGCTTCGAAGGTCGGGTCTTTCCGACCTGCATACTTAATATTCTTATGACACGGAAGGATTTATCGACGTACTCTCTCTATAGATTTCTTGGAATTATGCCAGCTCATTATTGCGCAGAATCTAGCTTCTGAACGCAACATCGCTGGCGTTAGCATTTTAACATAGGATATATTCGATTTCCGCATTGGCCCTGAGTTAAAGTGATTCCAAACTATATCTGAAGGACCAGTTTTCCAGCGGAGGTGTGATTGACATTTTGACAGGTTTTACGTCAGTTGGTAGTGCTAATTTATTATCGTCACGCTTGAGTGACCATGAGCTTAGCAGTTGAGCCGACCTTGAACTCTGAAACTCAAAGGGAGGCAACCGCCGGTGTCAGTGAGAAAGACTTTCAAATTTTGAAAGCGAAGTTTGAAGATACAGAAAAGAAATTTGAAGAGCGCATAATATCTTTGAAACAATCGTTTAAGTCGGAACTCTTGAATTTCATGGCGTGGGCTACTTTCACGTAAGTACTATATACTCTATACTCATTTTACCAAACAAAACAATACTTAGCCTACTGTTTATATGTACGATGTAGCCCATATTTATCACAGGCTACATATTAGCATGTAAGGCGACCAAACATATGGGGATGTGCTAATATGTTATCAAACGGTACTAATTTAAGAACAACGTTTATTCTCTGACTTTGTCTCGAGGTGGTATGTTTAACGTTAACCAATCTCATTTAAATCTGATAAAACACCCATACCACGCTGTGGTCCGAGTGACAGAACTTTTGATCCGATTTCAATGTGGTTGTTAGAATCACAGTATGAAGGTTGTCTGCGAATTTATGAAATTCGAACATGATTTACAGTGGTTATTTCAACCGATTGCAATGAGATTTGGGGCTAGAACATTCTGAATTTTTTTTAATCAATCTAAACTCAATATCTTTGCTTATACCTCCGTATTTACTTTGCGTTCACATGACGTTCAAGACCAGGAATAATTTCATACTTGTCTTGTCTTGTGGTCGTCTGGTTAAAAATTGAAGTGATGCAATAACGAACTGCACGAAATTTTAGCTAGATACATATTTTTATATATAAGTAAACATCAGACCAGTTTACAAGGAACAAATGCAAATGGAGTAAGATACTTACGTGAGCAAAAATGCAAATTAACTCCATATTTATATTAACTTACATACATGTCTGCAGGTGCGTTCACATGACTGCTTTACTTACCTTAAATACTTTTTCACATGTGAGAAACATAAAAATAGGTAAGTAAACGTAAACATGTAAACGGGGCTTTAGATACATAAGCAAATTTCGATAATAAATTTTCTTTTTAATAAGTTTTCTTTACAAATTAATAATACTTATACTTTTACATATGAGCAGTTTCTTGAATTATGTGATCTTTTTAAAACTTCTATCGAGATGACATGATTATTTGTTGTATGTGTGTAAATATTCACAATCAAAACATAATATCGAAATCATCGTCAACACGTACATGCAAGGCATGCATACAACGCAAGTTACATATTCAGAAAAGCGTACTGGCAGTGGTTAGCTTGCTAGCCTTTACGCCAGAGATCAGGGTTCGATTCCGGATATTTACACCATAAAATTGGTACTCTGGCCTCATCCTATGTTTTGTCCCTTGGCAAGGCACTTCATCAACATTGCACTCAGTCCAACCAGCTGCATACAACACAAGATACATATTCACACAGATTTTGTTACCCTTGTAGGTTTTTAAAGAGGAATAATCTACTTACCCTATATAGTATAAAGTTTTTCCTTTTTCAATTGTTTTCGGCACAGGGGTTCCAATCTCGGAGTGGACTGTATAACGATACACATTTAATTAAAGAAAGCTTGGACTTTTGTACTCACATATCGTTTTTATGTCGAGATAAACCTACATTTCAAATTTGAATATATTAAAGGCCTATAGAAAACACAATGGTGGACACTCCAGTCTCTAAAACTTGATCGAAAACCGGACACGCCGACTTGTTTTAAAGTGCGGTTCAATTAAATACCAACTTTATTCACATATGCATTGAAATCGTAGTTATTTTTTTAACCTTGCTGTATCCCTTGCCCAATTCTTCTGACATCTTCTCACTTTTGAAAACTGACCCTTCAACCAGCACCAGCCAAATTGAAATTGAGGATTAGGTCTTTAGGGCCCAATCCGAGATTCGAACCTCTGTGGTGTTCGGGTAAATGGCGGCATGGAATTAGAAACATTGCCTTTAATGCAAACAAATAATTCCCATTTTCAGGACCGTAGCAGCTGGGATCTGTGGGGCGTTCATTGGAACTTTTGTAACAAATCGAATCCAGACAGTAAACATTGACCAAACAACACCATCAACTCCAACTACGCCATGTTCTCAGTCGCCATGGCAACCGGATCCAGAAATGAACCAATCGCTGATCAAGATGAAAAACACACTCGACCAATGTCTTGTACGACAGAAGAAAGACAATAAAGTTATTGAAAGTTTGAACTCAAGTATCTTCCATATCGAGCAAGACGTGAAGAAGAAATACGAAGATCTGATAGACAACGCCACCTTGCGGGAGTTTATTATGGAAGCTCAGATGAATGACATGAGGGATGTGTTCGTTGCTAAAGGTGGGTTCCCAAATTGGCGTGTTCGTTTCTGAGGTACATTTTCTCGTTCAAATCCATATCAATTATAAGGGATGTTTGGTTTTGCAGCACCAATGGTAAATATGTTGTATATGACTTTCGGTATGACAACCATAAAAATAATAAAATTCCCAAATTAGAGCCATGATTTTGATTTGAAACGAATGGATCTTCACGGGTTTTGCGTAATAATTGATAATTGTTTCTACGGCAAGCATTAGTGGAGATATTTGACTTCTGAAGAAGACACACGTGGCATAAGGTAATATTTATTCATGAAGTTTGAAATATAAAATTTAAGAAAAGCGTACTGGTAGTGGTTAGCTTGCTAGCCTTTACGCCAGAGATCAGGGTTCGATTCCGGATATTTACACCATAATATTGATACTTTGGTCTCATCCTATATGTCACTGGGCAAGGCACTTCATCCACATTGCACTCAGTCCACCCAGCTTTTAGAATAGGTACCCAATAACAAGATGCACTGACCTACATGGTTGCGATAAGGACTTTTTTGTTGATATTTTTTATTCAGTTCAAGGGTTCAATGTTACATTGTCTTTATACGAGAAGGACATCTTTGAAAGTACAATCCTTTAGCTTAATTATGTAGGTAGCGCTTTGAGAATGTCTTAGGTTGGGCGCCATATAAACATCCACTATATCATTTATCATCATTATGTGAAATGTTACCCTATATATTCCTTGTTCGCATTCCAGAATGGTTATTCCTTATTCTTCTGATGGGACTCTTTGAGGTAGCAGTTGTGGGTATTGTTTGGGTCATGTGGCAGAAACTCACCGATACCTTACGTCAGAAAATACGTCAGCATTCGGCCGGAAGTGTCGACACTAATGGCGTCAAATACACCGGAAGTTTGTCATCTAACAGAGAATCAAATGAAATTAAGGTATTTATCAGCCAGTGACCTTATGACCTTTAAAGGGGCAGTAGCACGTTTTTTGACAATTTTATATTTTAAAAATTGCACTTATAATTGTAAGTAAATGCCTAATGTATTATATTGACAGTGTCAACAATCTCATTACACAAGCCAATCACCCATAGTCAGAGGACAAAGTATCAGGATTCACATAAAATCCATTGGCGGCCATTTTTGTGTGAACACCTTTAATTCATTTTTGTAAGAAAAAGGAATCGCATGGCTGAACCTTACGTTTTATATTTGAATTATTACTGCTCCATTTAGTTTAAATACATTGTCTTTCATTTGGAACCATTTATTTTCATTTTCCTGACATCACCTTATATTCCCCATTAAAACGTGCTACTGCCCCTTTAAACCTTGACAATTGTAATAAATTAAGATATTTTATCAGCCAGAGACCTTATGACCTTTAAACCTTGACAATTGTAAAAAAAACTTGAAATTGTTTTTAAAAACAAAACTGTAAATTGGTGCTTCACGTTCACTATGCTTCAATGGCACCGTTGGTCGTCCCTCACTAACTAAATATTAATCTCATTCTTACATGTATAGTTTATTTGTCTGAAATGATTCGTATTTGTTTCGATCAAAAGCAAATGGCCAAGTCACTTAAGTTTATCTTGTAAAGGTAAAAAGAAATCACGGGTATACTCTGCACATTTGTTAAATTGTTGTTCTTTAATATTCCTTAAATATATTTTTACAAAGAAAAGTCGGGGTAACGAATATGTAAAAATATTTTGTTGTATGAACGATTTGAAAACTTTATTTTCAATTTAGATTAAAAGTCAACTTTAAAAGCATGACTTTTAACAGGATCTTCATGTGAACACTTTTTAGCTCATCAGGACTGAAAGTCCAGATGGGCTTATGGCATGGCCCGTCGTCCGGCGTCCGTCCGTCCGTCGTCCGTCGTCCGTCCGTCGTCCGTCCGTAAACTTTTGACACTTTCGACTTCTCCTCATGAACCATACATATTAGAGAGCTGAAATTTTTTGTACAGGTACCTTAGCATATGGAGATTCTAATTTGTAACTTTGGTGACCCTGTGACCCCAAATAGGGTCACAGGGGTCACAACTTTAAAAACCTATTTTCATCTTCTTCTCCAGTTCCAGAAGGACTAGAGAGTTAAAAATGATATGAGCAGACTCCTTGGCCAATGGGGATTCTAATTTGTAACTTTGGTGACCCTGTGACCCCAAATAGGGTCACAGGGGTCACAACCTTAAAAACCTATTTTCATCTTCTTCTCCTGTTCCAAAAGGAGTAGAGAGTTAAAAATGATATGTGCAGACTCCTTGGACAATGGGTATTCTAATTTGTAACTTTGGTGACCCTGTGACCCCAAATAGGGTCACAGAGGTCACAACCTTAAAAACCAATTCTCATCTTCTTCTCCAGTTCCAAAAGGTCTAGAGAGTTAATATTGATATGTGCAGACTCCTTGGACAATGGGGATTCTAATTTGTAACTTTGTTGACCCTGTGACCCCAAATAGGGTCACAGGGGTCACAACCTTAAAAAACTATTTTCATCTTCTTCTCAAGTTCCAAAAGGTCTAGAGAGCTGAAATTATATGTGCAGACCCCTTGGCCAATGGGTATTCTAAATTGAGGATTTCATGACCCCATGACCCCAAATAGGGTCACAGGGGTCACAACCGTAAAAACTTATTTTCATCATCATCTTTAGCTCCTAAAGGTCTATTGAGCTGAAAGACTGCATGTAGACTCCTTGGCCAATTGGGATTCTAAACTGTAGGTTTTGTGACCCCATGACCCCAAATAGGGTCGCAGGGGTCACAATCTTAAAAACCTATTTTTCTCCATTAGATGACAGTCTTTGGCAAATGTATTTCTCCTTGGATATTTTAGTGTGGACTTCTTTCACTGTCTGATATTGGCGATCTAGAAAGTGTTGAAAAATAATAAATCATTTGGGTAAGGAAATTTATTCCGAAATCGTTACATTTGTTTTGTAATTCTTTTATAGGTTTTCTTGCAATCGGTAACATCAGTTTCATTTTTAGCTCATCTTGCCTGTATAAAGCAAACTTGATATGATGTCTGATGAGCTACAGAGCCAATGGCTCTATTTTTAATTTTTGATTTACCAATCATTAAAACTTCATCATAAAATGTTGCATTAATGGCAGTACATTTTAACTACCATTTCAGGGAAAAGCAAAAATATTGAATCAAGTCAGTAAAGCGCAACTAGAGAAACGAATATGCATTGTAGCATTCCATTCAGAGACTGTTGGCAAACATACGAAGATGGTAAAAGACCTTCTATCCCAGAATTCCCCTGGAGGTCACGTGACCGTATGTCAGTTCTGCGTGTCGAAACATGATGATATTCTCCAACTCCCACCAAGTAAACTCTACATGGTGTTTGTGGACTTCAATGAGCGTAATGTGATCTTGGAGGATCCTAACAAAGGTCTTGGAAATCTCCGTTTGACCACTGTCCAGGCAATAGGTTTGATGGGAGGTGAGTTGCGGGTTCGAACCCCGAAATATCCCCTTGTAACTCATCAACACAGGACTTAATAATATGACCATCGTCGTTTGTCGTCTGTTGTCTCACGTCTGTCATCAGTTTTGTATCGTCTGTTGTCCCAAGTCCGCCGTCTGTGGCTTATCAACACTGTAAGACCCAAACTTTATGATGTGGCCATTTTCGTTTGTCGTCTGTTGTCTTACGTCTGTCGTAAGTTTTCTATCCTCTGTTGTCCCAAATCTGTCGTCTGTAGCACTGTAAGACCCTAAATTTATGATATAGCCATTTTCGTTTGCCGTCTGCTTTCTGTCGTCTGTTGTCCCAAATCTATCGTCTGTTTTCTGTCGTTCCGTGTGCATAATCAGTCGTCTGTTTCTCCAAGTCTGTTGTCTTTGTAATGTCGTCTGTCGTATGCAGTTCCTAACTTTACGTTGTTTATCAATATAGTCATTTCAATATAATGTTCATTGCTTATCTCTAAGCATACAGACATTTAGGATAACACATGTCATTATCTTCGTTAGTGTTTCCAGTTTGTATGAGCCAATACAACATCGAACTACTGTGTATATATTTCGTTGTTAAAAACGTACGAAAATGAACATATAAGTAAACCAAAAATCACTATTATTTTCATATTTCTTTTTTTTTGCAGCCGAGGTTGTGCTTACATACGCACGTGACAACGGGTCTCACAATCTCACTTCCGGTGACCTCTACAACACCGATCTCACTTCCGTTAAACAACATTCTGAACTCCAGAAGCTTGAAAGGTCACGGTGCATGCTCAGTATATTTGATAAGTTTAACAAGTCCCAGAGTGACCATATCATTGGCATCGTGAAGAAAGTGACGTAGAAACAATATAAGCTGGTTTCGAATGGGATGAAAAAAATATTTATTGTGTTTTTCAAACCTACTAGGCTACCCAATGTATATATTTGGAAAAAGTGTTTTTGACTGAAATTTAACTAATCTAATACATTTTTATCGTTTCTGTTACTTTAACAGCTAATTTTTTTAATTCTTGGGCATGTTTCTGATTTTATAACCTAAATTCATCGTAACTGTTTGATGCATGATGACATATTTTAGTCTTTCATCCAGACCCTAAAACAGAAATATTCAATTGACGACCAACCCAGTCTAGATCGCTCAACTCATGCTCAGAAGTTAAAGCCTCTTCTGGTCTCCATTTTGGTATAATACATAAACTGTTTAACAATGTCAATATTGAAAAGATACTTTTGAGACAAAATGTAAGTCTAGACAGGTTTAAGCGTATATCATTAACTATATATTTACTTTGCGCTCAATTTTGTCTTTTTATGTTTCTGAATATTTTGTGATGAAATGTGAAGCTTTTAAATATCCGATGAAAATTTAGACTGCTTCAAGGGTCCCGTTGCACAAAACACTAAGGTGACCTTAGTCACTCAGGTAGCCTTAGTGCAAGGGATGGCACTTAGGTTAAACCTTAGACGCAATTATTAGTCGTTCTGTGCAAACCTTCAATTCGATATCTCTTAGATATCAGCAGAGTTTAACAGTGATGCCACCGAGATATTTGAGATTAGTTATTCGTACCACTTTCTTCTAGAAAGTGAGCATTTCAATGTAGTACTTTTTATCTATTACACCTAAATGTGATATACACATTTTCATTTATGTTTTAATCTTCCGGCTAGAGTACGTTTACCTTTGTTGCATCATGTAACATACTGTAAAATGATTTTGGTATGATAAAAAGAAAGATAAACTTCGTGTTTCAAATCTCAATACTAGGAATGTTTTTCTCAATATCAGTAAATTGTAAAAAAGTTGTTTACAAAATAATTTTATTAAACAAAATACTGTATGCCTATTTCAATTTTGTATTGTCTTTTATGGAACATCATACTGTAAAACGCTTTGGGTATCATACAATTAAAGAGAAATTTCTTGTTTCAAATCCCAACACTAGGAATGTTTTCTCCATATCAGCACATTGTAACGGAGTTAACGCGGGTAATTTTGAGTTTTGTAACTTCCGTCACGATTGAACTGTAAACCTTGCTTGTAAATCATATCTTCACATCGCACAAACAGTATCATGTGTTTAAAATTTGTTAACCAATAAATAACGTTATTTATCCGATTTATATTTTGTCTTTTTAGCTCATCTGGCCTGTAGGGCCCGATGGGCTTATGACACCGCATGCTGTCCGGCGTCCGTCCGTCCATCCGTAAACTTTGTGGAATTTTGACTTCTTCTCCAGAAACTTAAGGCCTAGAAAGTTGACTCCTCAGTGGCTAGTGAGGATTGTAAAGTGTAGTTTTGGCGGCCCTGTGGCCCCTAATAAGGACCCCAGGGGCCACACCCTTGAAATAAATTTTATCTTCTTCTCCAAAGCCATAAGGTCTAGAAAGCTGAAACTTGGTGTAGAGACTCCTTGGCTGGTGAGGATTATAAAGTCTAGCTTTGGTGGCCCTGTGACCTCTAATAAGGGTCAGAGAGGCCACACCCTTACAACCTATTGTCATTTCTTCTCCAGAACCATAAGGATTAGAAAGCTGACATATTGTGTACAAACTCATTGATTTTGAGGATTATGAATTGTAGCTTTGGTGGCATGCACTGTGGCCCCTAATAAGGGCCACAGGAGCACACCCTAACAACTTATTTCCATATTCTGCTCCAGAAGCATATGCCTAAAAAGCTGTTATTCTGTATGGCTAATGAGGATTAATAAGTGTAGACTTTAGCCACACCCTATTGCAAAAAAATCAAATGTAAAGCCTGATGAGCTACAGAGCCAATGGCTCTAATTTTCCAAATTGGCTTTTTAGATCATCAGGTGTCCATAAGTGCACTATCGACTTTCGACTTTCTTAGGTATAAGGCTAAGAAAGTTGAGACCTTTTGTACAGACTCCTTTACAAGTGTGGATAATAATTTCAATTTTGGTGACCCTATTGCCCCAAAAAGGGCTTTGTGAACCTTTGGATTCTATAGCCTAGCCTTAATTATCAATTGCATATTTGGTAGCCTTCTTACTCAATTTAGGGATAGTCCATTACAACTTTTTCCATATTTTAAAATGTTTGAGCAATTTCCATTTCTGAATTGAAAACTGGTATCTGAAATTCTAAATTCTTAATTTTAGAATTGGTGACCTTGAAGCCCCTACGGAGTCAATGGTTCTATTTTTAAAATTAATTATAAATTTTCAGTTATTCATAAAAACTACTGCAGAAAAATGAAATATTGTGTACATATTGACAGATGGGAATAAGTACTGTAGAGTTTATTTTGGATGCCCGATATAATCGGCATATCAGTATATTACAATACAGGAACGTGGTACGAATCGGTACACCCTTCTGAAAATATCCAATATATCGAACGTTTAAAAAGGAACAATTTCCATCTGAAATTACCAAAATTCATAACTTGATTTTACCGAAAATTCTTTTAAAAATAATAAAGTGTATTATTAGGGAAATAAACAGTGATTGAAAAATATCACTTTTCAAAATGGCTCATGTAGCTGAACAATAATGATCGTTCTTAACGCCTATATTAAGACAAGATAGCATGCAAATTCTTGAATTTGAAAAGCATTACCCCATTCCCTCCCCACAGAGGCAGATCGACACAGCCTCTGTTCTATTACGCCGACTTTGTGGGG
The DNA here is from genome assembly GCA_916613615.1 of Steromphala cineraria. Lineage (NCBI taxonomy): Eukaryota > Metazoa > Mollusca > Gastropoda > Trochida > Trochidae > Steromphala > Steromphala cineraria. The sequence goes on from OU744737.1 coordinate 20,524,485, forward strand.
TAGAATGGGAGAAATGCCTGATTGGAGCCAATCAAAGTTAGTCGTGCAATCAGCGACGCTCTTGTTAAGACATCAGTTTGGTTACTGAATCATGGCAGGAGAATTGGATATGAACCACCCTTTTCATGCGAGAAGCGTTGTCATTTGATAAAGAAAATCAGATGGAAAGTGGTGCATTTTTTTCCGCCAGGGGAAACTACCGTAACCTCCTACGGATTTTGGCGAGTTAAAACAGAGGTTGTATCAACATTTCATGACTTGATCTGGCTCTGTGGGGAGAGAATGGTATTACCCATCCTTAGAGTTTATGACCCTTGTCTTCTATTCGCATTGACCGCTGACCATTTGCCTATATATTACCAAGGCAGCGATTATAATTATTCACCATCTCTTTCGGACCAAGTATAACAATACTAAATGTAACAAGAACGTAAACAGTATGTGATATAAATATTTATTAAATATACAAATCGATTAAATCGCAAATTAATAGCCATGTCGATGTACACTTGCTGTCATTATTCAATCTATATTCAGAACATTTAGAAGAATAAAAGTACTTTTAAAAACATACATCCTAGATAATCCAGCTCTTTCGTTCCGATAAATCTACACTACAAGCCCTGGTTTACCAATTACCTCCCTTTGCAATGACTCAGCAAAACGCTTACTTTCATAAAACCAAAACCAGCTTTCTATCTCTCACTATGCCTTTCTTTCCGTCTTTTCCCTCATCCATTCGATCCCTTTCTCCCTGATCTGTCTCGATTTTTTTATGGCAACATCCACGTGTTAAATAGCCGAAAAATTGCTGACAACATGTTAAACCCCAGCTCACTCACTAACGATGTCGCGAACGGTTGAGTTGGTTACGCACTTGGTGTCTGCGTTTCGTCTCTGATTGGATAACATGTACGCAAAGGGAGGTAATTTGGTTTCCAGTTTTTCAGGGCTTGTAGTGTAGATTTATCGGAACGAAAGCGCTGGGTTATCGAGGCTGAATAACATAGTGTTAAAACGTATATTCTTAATTTTCAAGTTGTAGCTTACATTTAAATACATTTCAATTCAAAATTGAAAACCTGAAAATTGGCATATAATTTTATAATGTTCGATGAGATAGCAAATGTGAAAAGCTGTTAATCGAATTTCATTTACTAATAAATGCCCTCGAAGGCAGTGAATTTCTATTTGAATAAATAAATAAATAATATCTAAATATACTAAAATACACACAACATACAAACGTGACCTATGTTTTTCTTCAAAATGTTTTGATTTTGCTTTCTTTTTGAAAAAATATGTCAACGGTGTTGATTGAGCGAGACATCATCACAAATAATTTGCATATTCATTACAAAGTTCAATTTGATAGGAAAATTGAGCAAACACCCAATAGAAGTTTATACTGATGGTACCGTATGACTATATATTTAAATGACCTATATGAAACTTTGGTTGAATAAGAAGGAAGATTTCAAAATAACGTTAGTCATTAGCGCGCATCGATCGCGGTACAAAGTCTGTAAGCATGACAATCATAATGATAATGTATGTTTCGTTTGAAAAAAAAAAGCATTGGCGATAACGTTTGGCAAATTTGACTCCAACCACACTATATCACTATAATTCGAGTCGTGGGTACTCAAAATAATAAAATGTATAAAACAACAATACCAATTAGTAAAACAAGCTGTAATGATTCTTAAAGGGACAGTAGCACGTTTTAGTGGGAATATAAGGTGATATCAGGAAAATGAAAATAAATGGATCCAATTAAAAGAAAATGTATTTGAACAAATGAAGCAGTAGTAAATCAAATACATGTATATATAACGTAAAGTTGAGCCATGCGATTACCCTTTCCTACACTGAGTGAATTAATGGTGTTCACACAAAAATGGCCGACTTTCAATTCTTAAAACACAAGAATTCTATTCAGTGACGGATTTATTACTTTAAATTCATGAATCATATCCAGAAGGATTAAAGTAATGTTGACATATTACACGTCATAACTAGGTCAGAAACAAGAGTAACATGTAATTCAATGCACAGATAGACTAAGTCTTATAATCAAAGGGGCAGAAGCACGTTTTTAGGGGGAATATAAGATGATGTCAGGAAACTTAAAAAATGGTTCCAATTGAAAGACAATGTATTTAAACTAAATGAATCAGTAATAAATCAAATATATGATGTCAAGTTCAGCAATGCGATTCATTTTACTACATAAAATGAACGAAAGGTGTTCACATAAAAATGTCTGCCAATAGACATTTTGTGAATCTTTATAATATGTTCTCTTACTATCGATGATTGGTTAGTGAAATGAGATTTTTGACACTATCAAAGAAATACATTTAGCATTAACGTACAATTACCAGCGAAAAAAAGGGTACTGTCCCTTTAAATGGTAAATCAAACACAGACACACCAATAACAAACAAATACAGCTGTAAAGGCGATGTTGCAAAATACATGCATGAGACTTGCGGATTGAGCAAACACATTCTGAAATAATCATCTCAAATACATACATGTACATATTGACAAATACTAAACTTCCCAGCACAATTCATGAAAATATACTCCTGAAAAAGACGATTCTAAGAAATGTCCTTTATAAATATCCATCATGTATATTTCTCAATTTATTAAAAAATGTAACACAGTGCTTAAATAGAAATCTTCCTCATAAACGCTTTTATACGAAAAAGATATATATTTAGTTTCATCCACTTCTTTCATAATTACAATTTATTTCAACAATCTCTATTACCAATGAAATAAAACTTGGATGATGATGACATGACTTTTTCATGACTCTTTGCTTTCAAAGGTAAAATCTTGTTTACAACATTATAAAAATACTTACTATCCAAAAAATCTCCAAGAAAGCAAATATACTTATACCGACTGATCTATATACAACGTTTCAATTAACTAAGTCACATAGTTTTGGAGTTATGCATCGGAAACGAAATTTAAGTTAGGATCCTATGGATACCATCAAAAATGACAATCCAAAGAAAATGAAAATCCCACATTTATACAGACTGATTGATCCATATACAAAGTTTCAATGATATAGGTCAAATAGTTTTGGAGTTATGTACCGGAAACAAAATTCAAACATAAAAATCCGAGAAAGTTGAACATTCAATAAGACACAATTATATATCATGTTGCCTGATCCATGTATCAAGTTTAAATGAACTAGGTCAGATAGTTTTGGAGTTATGTACCGGACACAAAATGATTACGGACATGCATAATGAATAATTCACGATCATTTTTCTACTCAAGACAAACATTTACCTTGATCTTTATGTCATGAAAGACAATATGAGTTGATATGAATAACGAATACCCGAAGAAAATGAGCTAATGTGTTAGTACCTATATTCCGAACAAAGGAATGTGCAAGAAGTAATGTCTCAACAAAAATATATACCATGATAATTCCGATGAAATGGCTTCTACATTTATCAACTCACAAACAAGGTGAAACGTTCATAAAATATATGTCTGTCTATCACAAAATCATCCAGATAAGTGAGTTTGCGTTGAACTCTGCATGGGCAATATTTTAGCCACAATCGGCCCATCCGGATAGGCAATTCATTACAGGATTATACAAAAGAAGACAAAAATAAAAGCCAGAAAACAGAGAACGCAAAGGATCTGAACACTTTTTTCCTTCATTGCATACCAAAAGGGAAACGCTCTATCCGCGTTAACCACTCCGATGGCAGGATCGCAAACCTGGGTCATCAGTTTGAGAACAGGAACATCTAACGATGGGTAGTTGACTCGGATACGATTGTTATCCGGATCTATATCGGAGCAGTAGTTAATACAGCGGAGGTACCGGTTTCCTGCCCCTCGCAACCCGAGGATGTCCTTGAATACTTCCTCCCGCCGCCGGAAGGTGTCATCATTTTCCGGGTCAACGAGGTCGATCTTCGTCATCACTCCGAACACTGGGATAGCTGGAATAACGATACAACTTGCATATAAGGAATTAGAAGACAAATAGTTGCGTTTGCATCATTTCTCTTCGACGCCTGAACATTTAGTGATCCAAAAATTTGACATAAGTTAAATCTCCCAATCCAATCTAGAATTCAACAGTGATATGACAATAGCGTCATTAACATGGAATGGCGTAATATTATGGGTTATAACATGAGTAGATATATAATATGGTTTTTAGTAAACTGGGGTGTTTATTGTAAGCAATATTCACTCAGTATATACTCAGTAGCAGGCCAAATTTAGAAACCCAAATAGTATTTTGATTTAAACAATTAACATAACTCACTGGGCTTCAGATAGGCCTGGCAGCATTCATGACATTATGTTGAAAGATCTAAGCAGACCATGATTTTCCAATCCTGTTTACCAGCCTTTAATGTGGATTTCTTAGTATCAGACCAAAAACAACACAAACAGTATTTCAACTTAAACAATCACTATAACTCACACCTCTCAGTGGGGCTCTGGATTGGCCTTGCAGCTGGTAGCAATCAGTACAATCTGAAGGATTCATGACAATTAAAGGGGGTTTGCAACCGAATTTTTAACTTCCAGAGTGTTATTAGCAGGGCCCCGAAAGAGTCGCAAATGCTCGGTAGGGACGAAATCAATTGGTTACGAACCGCTTACAGCTGACAACCAGTACCAAGTTTGTGCCCCCCAACCCCTTACCCGTCTAGACGCTCTCATTAACGATGGTCAATTAGGTTTCACAAGCTAGGTTGTTGATTCCCTTTAAGATAATTCACATCTCTCACGCGGGCCCTTGATTGGTCTTGCGGCTGGTCGCAATCAGTACAGTCTGAAGGATCTATGACAATTAAGATAACTCACATCTCTCACTCGGGCCCTGGATTGGTCTTGCAGCGTTGAGGATGAGCTGCAGAAGGTTCTCCGCGATGTCCTCAGTTGCAGCTCCAATAACCACAACTCTATCCACCACGAGTTTGGGGTCAGTGCACAGGTAGCGAGGGGGGAAGTGGATGTCTCCTCGGTCCCTGGACACGATGTAGTCGTACACATCCAGAAGGTTTGTGCCCAGAGGGACTCGGCCGTACAACACCATGTTGATGACCTTCTCCCATACCTCGTCCAGCTGGTCCGGTAGTCCGCCGATATCCACCAAAGTTGGCATTTTGGTGTTGTCATGTTCTTCTGGTCGACAGCATTGTGGGTATCTGTGAGTCGACATATTGAGTTATTTAGTCTCTGGTCTTATCATCTAAAGGTTGTCTAATAAATAGTCTTAAAATCTACCTATATACACCAAAGTTGACAATTTGGTGTTTTTGTGTTCCTCTGGTCGACAAAATTGCGGGTATCTGTTGGTCGACATATTGAGTTATTTAGTCTCTGGTCTTATCATCTGATGTAGTCTAATATATAGTCTTTAAATCTACCTATATACACCAAAGTTGACAATTTGGTGTTTTTGTGTTCCTCTGGTCGACAAAATTGCGGGTATCTGTAGGTCGACATATTAAGTTATTTAGTCTCTGGTCTTGTCATCTGATGGTTGTCTAATCTACCGATATCCGTCAAAGTGTGCAATTTGGTGTTTTTGTGTTCCTCTGGTCGACAAAATTGCGGGTATCTGTGGGTCGACATATTGAGTTATTTAGTCTATTGTCTTATCATCTGATGGTGTCTAATATATAGTCTTAGAATCTACTGATATCAAACGAGTAGGCATTCCGGTATTGTCGTGTTCTTCTGGTTGACAGAATTGCGGGTATCTGTGGGTCGACATATTGAGTTATTTAGTCTCTGGTCTTATCATCTAATGGTTGTCTAATATATAGTCTTAAATTCTACCGATATCAACCCAGTAGGCATTTTGGTGTTGTCGTGTTCGTCTGATCGGCAGCATTTGAGGTATCTGTTGGTCGACAAAGAGTTATTTAATCTTAAAGTCTACCAATATTCACTAGGGTGGGCATTTTGGGGTTCTTGTGTTTGTTTGGTCGACAGCATTGGGGTTATCTGTGGGTCGACATTAAGATATCTTATCAATGGTTTACAATCTATCGATATCAGCTAGAGTTGACATATTGGTGGTGTTGTGCTCGTTTGGTCGACGGCATTTGGGGTCTCTATGGGTTGTCATATTGAGTTATTTAATCTATGGTCTTATTATCTACTGATATCAACCAGAGTTGGCAGTTTGGTGTTGTCATGTTCGTCTGGTTGACAGCATTGCGGGTATCTGAGGGTCGACATCAAGATATTTAATCTATGGTCTTATAATCTACTGATATCAACCAGAGTTGGCATTTTGGTGTTGTCATGTTCGTCTGGTTGACAGCATTGCGGGTATCTGAGGGTCGACATCAAGATATTTAATCTATGGTCTTATAATCTACTGACATCAACCAGAGTTGGCAGTTTGGTGTTGTCATGTTCGTCTGGTTGACAGCATTGCGGGTATCTGAGGGTCGACATCAAGATATTTAATCTATGGTCTTATAATCTACTGACATCAACCAGAGTTGGCAGTTTGGTGTTGTCATGTTCGTCTGGTCGACAGCATTGCGGGTATCTGAGGGTCGACATCAAGATATTTAATCTATGGTCTTATAATCTACTGATATCAACTAGAGTTGGCATTTCGGTGGTGTTGTGCTCGTTTTGTCGACAGCATTGAGGGTATCTAAAGGGTCGACATAATGACTAAGTAGAATATGAATATTGAAAAGGTGAAACACCGCCGTACAATTAACTTTTATCCAACAGTGTATAAAATAGGTATTTTAGTGTCGTGAGAGTTTGATCGACACTATCGAGCTTATCTGAGGGTTGAGGGAGACATTCAGACAACTCTTGTCCAGGAATAAAAATAGTTTACAAAATTCTTAAAATCTACCGATATCCATCATGATTGGCATTTTTGAATAGCCGTGCTCGTTTGGTCGACAACATTGCAGATATTTGAGGGATGAGGGAGATAGTCAGAATGAATCTAAATAGAGAAAATGATGCAACACCGGGGTTTGCATTTTGGTGTAATCATGCTTGTTTCGATCAAAAGCATTGATGATATCTGAGGGCTGATCTATTTTTATTTGAAAATGATGATTTTCGAAATGTTGTTTAAACGGTCGTGTTAACACACCAGTCAACCTACATCCATCTGGGTATAAACATTTTGATATTGTCGATCTCGTTTGGTCGCAGCATTGAAGGTATATGTGGGTCCATCCTGTCTCCAGGTACGAACGTTACGCTAACTCCACTAATCTGTACCCTGGGATCAGAGGCTAGATTTACTCGCACAGACCGAGTTGAGATATTAGCCAATCAAATCATTTTCTATTTGAAATTTTATCGAGAAGGTCGCGAGAAAATGATTTGATTGGCTATATCCCAAGTCGGGCCGCGCGAGCGAATCTAGCTTGTGATCCCAGGGTATAGATTAGTGGAGTTTGCGTAACGTTCGTACCCTGAGACAGGATGATGTGGGTCAGTCTAAGTAAACGTAACTAGCCTCAATTATACTCGCTTCACTCCCGGTTTATTATCGGGAAATAAGGGAGTACTGTTGAGGCTAGGTTTACTTGGACTGATGATCGGGAGTGAAGGGGGTATAAAAGAGGCTAGGTTTACTTAGACTGATGTGAGTCGACATAATAGTTATTTAATGTATGATTCTAAATCTGAAATGTTGCAACACCTTGCTGGCAATCTATATCCCTCGCGAATGAGACAAGAATTCGAGATCCCGAGGAATGCAGTCTAAGTAAATCCAGCCTCAATATTACTCGCTAAACTCCGATATTGAGTCTAGATAGATTCAGCAAAATGTCACGTCAGAAACTAAGACTGCGAATAATGATGCAAATGAACATTTCAAGGCGAAAACTTTTAGTTCTATACTTAGCTTTCACATTTCGTTATGACATCTTAACATGTAAAGATGAAATTAAAGAGGTAAAAGAAATTATTGTTGAACTTTGTAACACTGCTCGAGAGGGGGTATAATGAAGTACCATGGATTTTCAATCTAAACTGTCAATGCATGAAATAATCACAAAATACCAAAGCACGAACATACGGGAACTTTGCAACTAGTTTTCCTGAAGTGTAAATTTTTTTTTTAAGTTTAACGAATCAGATATTTTTATGTGTGTTGTATCGCAACAGAGAAATGATCGAAGTTATTTTTTATTTAAATTCGTCCATTTATTCTATACTTCAGTTACTTGAAATTCTTCATATTTATAAAAAATAATTTTCTGATAATTTTCATTAAGTCTTTAATAATGTTAGAATAATCATTTATTCATGTAGGACAAATTAGCTATTTAGATTGACAATTAGACACCAACCTTTGGGTGAAGGCAGTAACCGGCTCAGCGCGGTTGCCATGGTGACCAGTGAAGGCGTGTTCACGCCACGCCCCGTTTCCCATAGCGCATGCGATTGTGTTGATGAAGGAAGACTTGCCGACGCCCACAGTTCCTATAAGGGCCACTGTCATCGGTTGGTTTCCAAACCTGGTCAGTCTTTGCTTTATACTCGTCTTCAGAATTCTTCTTTCAGCTCGCATGTCTTCCGCCATAGTTGAAATACCCTGCAATGGTTGTGAAGAAACACCTATTATCCTGAAATGTGTTTGTCTGTTTTATCCGGACAAATGAGGTTCGACACTTTTTTTCGATGGCGCTTTTTACAAATAAACAAGATGATTTAGGGGGATTTGAGTGTTTGGGTGTCGTGCTAAAATTTGTTTTAATGCAAATGAGGACAAATGTATTTCCTTTGGCTTTTATCGATGTCATAATATACTTATATTCATTATTGATTACAATTTATCTTCTCAATTAGGATTTAATTAAGGGTTGACTTGGGGGAAGTTACTTAGTGTATACAAAATATTTGAAGCAAATTTTGCACTTTACGGGAAATCAAGTACATATTGAAACGATTGACTCAGGAATTGGTGAAAGTATCTTTTCTCTTAGAGGGCGAAAAGTTCCTTTCAATTAACGAACTGCCAGACACAGAGAGACAGCCAAACATGTACATAGGTCAGCCTCGTATGTATAAACTAAAACTCAGAAAAATTAATAGACGTATTAAAGATGCTGTATCATACTTGCAAGCGGTTCAGGATGAAACTAAGCTATTGAGAAATGAAATACATCACTTTGTAGAAAAATCTTTCGTCGAAATTTTGATATCATATTTAGATTGTTTAATCAACAATAACATACTTATTTCGAAGCTTCAAGCACAGTACCCCTCCTTGGAAAGGGCATGTCATTTAGCGAACCCGCTTTCGGTGACGTAATCATTATGCTTGTAGGATTTACACCGTGTCTCAACTACCGTAATTGCGTTCGATGGGTATCAACTTTGCCACCAACGAATACCTAATTTGGAGAAAAAGATATAAAATCTAGTTGAGCGCGACAAAGACGGTTTTCAAGCGTACATTTAGAAACCGGATGTTGTGAAATGGCCACACTTGATTCGCCCTTATGTCGACTGCCGTTTCGGTATTTTTTGGTAAATTATCTCCTATTTGATGAATTTGGGTCCGATTTTCTTAAGTTTGTCGCTAAATTTTTCTAAAAATACAACGTATACATTAAAAATTAGATTAGCGTTTGCAGGATACCGCAAAAGCAGAGCAGCCCCGGAACTTTGGGTTTCGCCTTACCAAATTGGGAATTTTCTCGTGACCTTGACCTTTGACACTCAAGGCCACACAATCAATGAATTCATTTCATTGAGTATAACATTATTGTAATGAAATAAAGTGTTAAAAATTAAATTAATCCATTTTTTCCACATATGTTGACCTTGCTGTGACCTTGACCTTCGACAGTTCGTACCCCGAACTTTTTGAAAATTTTGTACTTCTCAAGAGATAATATATACAAAATCTAAACTTCATAGCACAAAAACTTTTCAAGTTATTGTGTTTACAAGGAATTGCAATAACTCATATCTCATGACCTTGACCTTTGACCTTCAAGGTCACACAATAATTGAACACTTTTTATTGAGTATAACAATCATGTATTGATTAAAAGTGATCATAGTTAAAATTAAGCATTTTCGCTAAACCATGCTTAAGTCATGACCTTGCTGTGACCTTAACCTTTGCCAGATTGTAGCTGAAACCTTTTCAATTTTTTTAACTTTTCCAAGGATGATATATACCAAGTAAGACCTTCATAGAACAAAAACTTTTCAAGTTACCGTATTTACAAAGAATTTTGTGGTGATTTTATAACTCGTGACCTTGACCTTTGAACTTGAAAGTGAACATGTCATAATGATTCCCTGGAAGTATTAACATTTAGACATGTTCATGAGTTCTGAAAAGCTAAATGGGATAAAGTTATACCACAATTTAGTGCATTTTGTAATAACTCATATCTCGTGACCTTGACCTTTGACCTTCAAGGTCACACAAGCATTGAACACTTTTTATTGAGTATAACAATCATGTATTGATTAAAAGTGTTCATAGTTAAAATAAAGCTTTTCCGCTAAAACATGCTTACGTCATGACCTTGCTGTGACCTTGACCTTTGACGGATTGTAGCCAAAACCTTTTCAAATTTTTTTACTTTTCCAAGGATGATAAATACAAAGTTAGAGCTTCATAGCACAAAAACTTTTCAAGTTATCGCGTTTACAAGGAATTCTTAGAGTGAATACATAGCTCGTGACCTTGACCTTTGACCTTGAAAGTGAACGTGTCAAAATCGTTCCCCCGAGGTATGAGTAGTAAGGTATGAATAAGAGTTCTGGAAAGCTTAGGGGAAAACAAGTTATAGCTAGTAGTACGAGTGCGGCGGCGGCGGCGGCGATGGAAACTTCACAAAAACTGATAGCAGCCCCGTCCTTAGAAGGGGCTGCTAAATATTGCAAGTATGATATAGCATCTTTAATACTTCGAAATGAATAATCGCCTGCCTCGAATAATTGCCTGCCCTTAATAATCTCCGGGTCAAATCGGTGTTCGAAATAAATAATCGTCTGTTGAAATTGCACACTAATAGGCAGCTGATTATCTATTTCAACGAGGCCTATAAGCACGGAGTTAATTTGAGGGTGACGTTTATTAGAGGTAGGCGATTATTCAAGGATTTACGGTATGAGCCTCAGACGAATTGTTTGTTTTATGTTTATTATGTATGTAATTCACTGCATATCTAGACTTGCTTCTCAAGAGGCTATTTTAAGACAAACGATTATTACCTACAAACTCATGTTAGACTCGTCATTATAAAACAAGAAGGAAAGGGAGAACGGCAGACAGACGAATAAACATCTAGACTTGCTTAGGTCAAGATATATTTAGAGACGTCGTACGAATAAAACAGTACATTATTAACCAAAAAACTAGAAAACATACCTTGGAGCCCACGATTTTCGTCAAATACAACCTCTGACGTGGCTATAATTCAATAACATACGAATCTTAGTTTCGCTTTCGCCTTTTCTAAGAAAAAGAGGACTGATTATAACGCTCGATACAGGGCTGCGGTCAGAGGTCAAACGCGGCATAGTTCCCGTAATTCCCGGAGCCGTAGTTTCTGTTTATAGATACTAAACGTGGCGTCTTTCTGTTTGTCCACGATTGTGTTCGGCAAGTTTTGGACTACAGTCATTATCACAACAGTACAGATTGTAAGTTTGAATGTGAATTTGTGATTTCTGTTGTTTCCCAAGCAACACGGAAGTGAAGCCGGCAACGAACTGTTATAACAAGCAACATTCAAGGGAGGTAACCCGCGATGTCGACATTACCAGAGTCACCAACGAATTCATCAGATAATAGTAATGACTTGGAAGATGACCAGAACTTGAAAAAGCTGAAAGCACAAGGCGAACATTATCATAAATCTGTCATATCACCGTAAGTGTAATTATTTGAAATTATGAAAAAAAACGCAGATCGAACTTTAATTAAAATTTTAGATTATCCACGATTGTTGTAGTTTTATAAATGATTAATTTAATATCTGCATATCTTTCCTTAAATCTGGATTTTTACTTAGGTTGAAAATAATATATTTTGAATAATTCTGTTTTATAATCTGTTGTCTAATGTACAATTTTCATCTTATGATACATATCTTAGGTTTCAGAAAACTGACATTATTCATTGAAACAATTTCGGAAATTAATGTTATCTTTACTCATAATTCTTTTAAACGTTTTTATTAATTTCAAAATTATACACACGGATATCTATAAAAGCGATCGACTATTAACTATTTTCGATACATGTAACTTATTATTTATATGTAATAGATATAAGGTAAATAGAGAGATAACATTCGCCCGCTTCGAAATTATAAGTAAACTTCTTCTTCTTAAATAGTTCATGTGCACGATCTTGCGTATATTAAGTATATCTCTCCTAATGAGGACAATGGGTGCATCAGTACGGGATCAGTCGGCAAGAGCGCCGGTCTCACGTTGCTGAGGTCCGGGGTTCGAATCCCATCCAGGCCATGGTGTTAAAACCTAGAGTATATAAATATTCATTAAATAATAATAATCAGATTTATACACAGCTTTTGAACATGAGTATGAACCAGAAGACTCAATCCCTCATTTTTTTTTGTACTGTACAAAAAAAATGTTTCTGGTCTTGGCATAGAGGCAAAAATGACGCGATGATTTTGTTTACTTCTAATTATTTTCTAAAATTTTTGAATCTAAAAAAAATCAACAGATTTTGAAAAATAATTAATTACAAACTTTGGATCACTTTATCACTGTGTCTTGAAGGCCTATACGAACTGAAACGAGTTACATTTCAAAAGTTCACATTTCATTGTTTTTTTCTACCAGGAGACTACATTTCAATTTTTTCCTTGTAAACATCTGCCAAAAATAAGGCTTGATGCGGGGGTTTGAAAGTGACGCGGGCGGAAACCAGAAACAAATTATTTTTGTTTCTTGGCTTAACTGTAACCACAGTTTCGTTTTGATTTTGTTTTGATTCCTCTTTATTCACAAGCTGTTCTTCCTCTCACTCTGTCTCTTTATTCAAACATTGCTTCTTTGTCATAGAAGAAGAAGAGAAAGAAGAAATATTTTTATTAATGTGTCACATGTTGTTCTACATCGTTATGCTGATAGAAGCCAAACAACATCCGGCCGAACGGCCTATGAGACACACTAAATCATATCTTGTCTCCCCCATACGTTCTACACATGAATAAGATTCAAAAGAAATACATATATTATATGACACCAGAGGATAACAGATATTCACAGTCAAATTAGCCTTATCAATGAAATTTAACCTTCAAGGGAGATAACTCTTCATTGCCCTTTTGTTTAGATCTTTCCATTAGTTTTTAATGTTAATAGGTAAAATAAATTTTATCATTAAACAAAGACTTATGTACACAGTTATAATACAGTCATGTTTTTGATTAAACTTAATCATTATTGAATTTTTCAGTTTTTTGGCATTCACACTGTCTCTGAAAAATAAACAAAAAAGTATAAACTTTTCAACAACACAATTTTACAGCTGTGGATGCTAAGGAGCACAGGTATCAACCCCCTGATTATTATGACTCTGCAGGGTGGTACTGACCACGTATAGTCATCCTTTCATGTTGACTTTATATTGTACGCTCGCCTCTCGTTATGCCTTTCACCTCTTTCTATATCTTCACTATCAACTTTTCTTTAGTTTTCCATATATCAGGGTCACCACCCCACCCAACTGTGATATTTCCTCTCAGGGGTAGTGACCACCCAATTCTCTGTCCAGTTTGTACCGGCATTTTATGACTCTGTCTATCTTCGTGTCTCATGGTCAATTCTCTTCACTCTCTTTGAAACTCTCCGCCTTCATCTCGGTGTCTATCTGTCTGTCTGTCTGTCTGTCTGTCTGTCTGTAGATACGACTGTCTCTCTGCGCAGTCTTAGTAAACCTAGCATCAATATTATCCTTTTCACTCCTAGGTACTAAGTCTAGAAAAATCTAGCTGAGGGTCGCGTCAGCCGACCTTTCTGCGACCTATGGTCCTCCAACGTTATACGTGCGAAGGCAGACTATTGTTGCTTGGTAAGATGAGTTCTGATTGATCAATTCGATACGTGGGCTGACGCGACCCTCTACTAGGCCTTTCTAGACTCAGTATAGGAGTGAAACGGATAATATTGAGGCTAGGTTAACTTAGACTGCTTTCTGCGTGTCTAATGATCAATACTTTCTTTCACTCTTTGAATCTCTCCTTCTCCATCTATGTATCTCTCTTTCTGTTTGTCTGTCTCTCTGTCTGTCTGTAAATATGACTGTCTTTCTGCGTGTCTAATGATCAATCCTTTCTTTCACTCTTTGAAACTCTCCGTCTCCATCTATGTATCTATCTTTCTGTTTGTCTTTCTGTCTGTTCCCACGAGTATGTAACAGTCAAATACTCTGCTTGTTTGGCGTACTATTATATTGCAACTTTTTAAAGAATTTAAATATGAATTTTGTTTTCCTTGCAGGAACCACCATCTTATCATTACCGTTATTTTAGTGGTGAGTCAGTTGCTAATGGCAACTGTCTGGGTCTTCTCCCCTGATCAGAAAAACGTGGACAATTCGTTCAATCAGTTCGCAAATCTCTGCAAGAAAAACAAAATGAACCTATCAGGCTGTTTCACAGAGTTACTGAAAGTTAATTTTGTTGCAAAAGTAAAAGAATTAACAACGTTGGCCGAGGATGCAAAATCAAAGGCAACTGCAGCTCTCTCAGTAGCTATGGCAGCAAAATCAACAGCAGACGATATCAAGTCTGAAATGAAATCGGTAAGGGCAACAGCAGATACAGCAAAGAGTACGGCGAATGAAGCAGACGAAAAAGCAGGCAAAGCACTCAAGGCAGCGGAAGAAGCAAAGTCTGAGTCAAGCGAGGCTAAGCGAACGGCATCAGAGGCTAAGGCTACTGCAGACTCTGTTGATGATAAGGCGCAAACAGCATTGGATACTGCAAGGCGGGCTGACACAACAGCACAGGGTGCTAAAGCTACGGCAGGAAATGCTCTTATCACAGCACAGGATGCCGACAGGAAGGCAGAGGCGGCACAGAGCACGGCAGACGGGGCAGAAGAAACAGCAAACAGTGCACTTGAGAAGGCTAAATATGCTCTTACTAAATCTGCCATTGCAGAAGAAACAGCTAATGATGCTCTTAATAAAGCTAAGACTTCGAAAACAAAGGCCGAAAATGCAGAAAATACGGCAAACAATGCTCTAAGTGAGGCTAATGATGCACACAAAAAAGCCGGCAATGCTCTTCATGAGTCTGAAACTGCTTCAAACACGGCAAGAGATGCACAAACTTCAGCTGACAAAGCCCGAACCACCGCTGACGATGCCCTCGGAACGGCAAAGGACAACCAACGAGAACTTTCGGATCAAAACCAAACGTCCGAGAAGAGATACGCTGAGTTACAAAACTACCAAGAAGCAGCCGAGTCGAAACAAGAGAAGTTTCGCTTTAAGATGTCCATATCAGAAGAACTCATCAACCAGATGAGATACAAAGAGCCTATATACGGTAGGTTGAAACCTTTATTAAAATGAAAAAAATAATAAAATGAAATGTATTTTTGAAATTTTGTATGGGGTTAAATCCTATACCAAAATATTTTGTTAACGTTTTGAATAAGGAACAAAGAACCTTTTGACGGTAGAGGGTATAAAGTAATACCAACGATTTCGTTCGTCCGTCTGAGGACATTTATGGTACGACTACTACGGAAAAACTGTTCATCCGATTGTTTTCATTTTCTTCACGTGTTTCTTCTTAACTATGCCGTCCCTCTGAGGACATTTATTCTACGATTATAACGGAAAACTATTCATACCATTGTTTTCATTTTCTTCACGTGTTTCTACTTTACTATGCCGTCGCTCAGAGGACATTTATGGTACGACTACTACGGAAAACTATTAATCCGATTGTTTTCATCTTCTTGTTTCTACGTGTTTCTACTCTACTTGGACGGATGCAGTGCCAAATTAAAACTAAATAAGTTATTTTAAAAAACATTGTGTTGCTTGTGTACTTATTCGTTTCCCAAAATCAGAATTTGTCTGACCGATTGCAGAATATTTTTTTTATCTGATTAATTTCTGTGAGACGTTTACACATGGTCTGGATTATAGCATGTCTATGTTTTAGGAAGTAAACAGTAATCCGGTTGGTCAGAAAAGCATGGTCGGGGATATTAGTGAGCCATGCTCACATTTCTATTTGTAAGAAAAAAGGTATTGATGGAAATCTTTATTAGGTTAAGTCCTATACCAAAAGAGATTGATAGAGATTTGAATGAGGAAACATAAAGTTCTTGATATAACTGAACGTTGGAACTTTTTGAGTTAAAGCACTGATGCAAATCTGTATGGAGTTAAATCCTGTATCAAAATGTTAAATATTTGGATAATGAACAAAGAACCTCTTAACGGTATTAGGGAGCTCTTTACGTGTAAAAGCATTATTGTAAATCTGTATACGTATATATATACTGTAGAGGTGGAGGATTTGTTGAATAGAAAATCTGTATTGGGTAAAAGCATGTCCTCGATGTTCACTGTGTTTACTAAAATATAGTTACAACAACAATTGTAGGTACGCATGTAGAAAAAATCATTTGCATTTCCTTTCAATCAGAAAGAGAGAGCTATTATAAGTTATATTATGAATGCTTTTTCTGTGGAAAACAACTGGTATGCAGGTGGAGATTTTATAGAGATCATTCAAGTCTTTAATTAATATACTACTATATGTAAATATGTATGTAAGAAAACCTCAGATGGTTCGGACTGGATCAATCTTCTTTAAAGGGGCAGTAGCACGTATTTTGATAATTTTATATATTTTTTATAAGTTTTACTGATAATTGTATGATAATGCTAAATGTAATATTTTGATTGTGTCATAAATTTCATTACTCTAGCCAATCAGCCATAGTCAGAGGACAAAGTATGAAGATTCACATAAAATCCAATGGCGGCCATTTTGTGTGAACACCTTATATTCATTTTGTGTAAGAAAAGGAATCGCATGGCTAAACTTTACGTTATATATTTGAATTATTACTCCTCCATTTAGTTTCAATACATTGTTTTTCAATTGGAACAATTAATTTTCATTTTCCTGACATCACCTTACATTCCCCTTAAAAACGTGCTACTACTCCTTAAATACGATAAATTTATTTCAAACATTATTTGGGTATTGTTAAGTATGATTACAAATCGAAGATACACTCAAGGCCTTTAGAAAATTTTATGAGTGCTTCAATAGACTGTAGAAGTCTGTCATATAAAGGGGTTGGTACTTGATTTTCGTTATGAAGGGATGTGACCACCTTTTGGTGTCAATAGTAAAACTATTGCAATTATCAATTAATATAAACAAATATTTATCCAGGAAACTATCATGTTTACTGAAGTAAGATCCCATGACATACGATTAGATTATATATGTGTATCGCGATACGTATCGTATCGTCACCCTAGTATCGTGATACGTATCTAATCGTCACCCTAGTATCGTGATACGTATCTTATCGTCACCCTAGTATCGTGATACGTATCTTATCGTGAGGTTAGTGTATCTTGACATCCCTAATTTTTTATATCCTTTTATCATATATGATAACTACTACTGTTCAACACTGAATGATTTAGGATTTCTTGATAGGGATGTGCATCCTGCATCCCCCTTTATGATCTGTCAATGGTATTATGGAAACACGCCTAACGTTTTAACGACACATAACAACTAAAAGTGTCGGTACCTAATCCCTCCACCGACATGATCTTAGAAGATGTAGAACTTGGTGTTGTGCACACAACGTAAAAAAACTAACTCCTAATTCTTTGCCTCACTCAACCCCACCCATCTTTCGAAAACGTTTTTCCGATAACTACCTTGCCTTTTCATCCGTTATGTCTCGACTCGATTCGTCTTGACCAATCATGCCACCTCACCCACTTTGCCTTGCCTAAACCAATTGCCTTCTTTCACCCCCCTACCTAAACTTACACCTGTATTTTCTGGACTCCACCTCACTCACTTTGCCTCGCCTCAATCCACCCTACAAACTTTGTCTTTCCTCACTCATTCTCACCCACTTTGCCTTAACGTACTTCGCCTCGACTCCCTTTTTCTTGCCTCATCGACTTTTTCTCGCCTAACTCCACCTCACCCACTTTGCTTCGCCTCACTCCACCTCACCAACTTTGCCTGTCCTTACTTCACCTCGACCCCCTTTATCTTGCCTCACCCATCTTGCCTCGACTTACACGCCACGCAATGTCTCGTTCACCTAACCTACCCTGCCTCGATTTAGCTCATGCCTTACCTCACCACATTACCTTCTTCCACCCATCTTGCAACAACTGAACAACCTTGCCTCACCTCACAATGCCCTGCTTCATCATTTATGTCCAACCTGCCTGAACCCTTCCTACCTCACCTCACCCAGTATACCTTGCCTCTCTATCATTCCTTGCCTCACCCAGCATGCTGGCCTCATCAATTTTCCCGAAACAATTCTTTGCTCCTCTTCACCTTTTCTCACCCCACCATGGAATGCAATCTTACCCACTATGCCCTCTCCTTACCCATTCCCTCACATGCCACCATCTTACCATTCCCCAAAAAATTTCCTTGCCCCAACACCTTTCCTCGCCTGACCCCCTCCCAAACTATGCCCTAGCCCGCTCTCTTTCTTGCCTCTACCAACCTCTCCCTGCTCCACCCCCCCCCCCCCAACCCCCCCCCCCCCCCCCCCAAAAAAAACCCCACACAAACAAACACTCCCTTGCCTCCACGCCCCTTCTCACCTCATCACCCTCCCCCCTCACCTCCCCCGCCACGCCTCTTAAGATACGTATTTTATAATTAAAATGTACACATCACGTATACGGGTTATATTTCAGACGCTGGGCTATATCTCAGTCTTTTCAGTATCTTGTGCACGGTGATGTTGCTTTTTCTTATCCTAAAGAAGGGACACATTCAACAGGACAAGACGCCACTTGCTGTACAGGGAAGAACCGCGGTAAGTTTCGTCTTAAAGGGGCAGTAGCACGTTTTTCGGAAAACATATTTCTTTAAATTGTCAACAATAGATATAAGTAAGATGTTTTATATATTATCTTCAGAGACGTCATTACTCTATCCAATCATACCTAGGTACAAAGGAAATAATCAGGTATCAAGCAAATACCATTTGCGGCCATTTTTGTGTAAACACCTTTTATTCATTTGAGGTTGGGAACTTGATTCTGATACCTTTAGGGACCATTGTTTTGTCTTTTCAGAACTGCATTCTGTTATTTAAAAACATTGTTTTGTAATAGGTAACACATTTTGGTTTAAGTGAGATCTGATTATCTAACTAATAAACGTGCTACTTTTGTAGATCTCATTAAAACGAAAATATGTTATACCAATAACAAGCATTGATTGTTTTTTTCAAATACATTATATCACAATGTTTATCAAAAACCATTGCATAAACAGCGAATATGATTTTTTTTACAAGTGTGTAACCTCTCTCTATTATTTGCATACTTGCAATATTTTCACAATATTATTTTATAATTCATCATGATAAAACATACCTTGTGGCAGACCTTATATTGTCAATCGGGTGAATACTCGTGAATAAATCATTTGTTATTTTCTCATATTTTCCTCTGAAATTAAAATTCAATTTGTTAACGTTAACGAAGTGGCGCCCACCCCTTTTTCGATCGTTATTTCG
Source organism: Steromphala cineraria (assembly GCA_916613615.1). NCBI lineage: Eukaryota > Metazoa > Mollusca > Gastropoda > Trochida > Trochidae > Steromphala > Steromphala cineraria. The sequence goes on from OU744737.1 coordinate 20,544,288, forward strand.
GCTTATACCCTGAAAACTGGCTTTGAGATGATATTTCATTAACAGTCTAAACTTGTCGATCACATGCCAAAATTGATGGAAATTAGTATATGTGACGGCAATCAAAATTTTTAAATCCAAACTGACTCCCAAAATCATGGGGTGGCTCTTTGAACATTTGTCGAACATTTGATGAATCCCAACTCACTCACCAACTCACAGAGTGGCTCTTTAAGCAGCTGAAATAGACTGAAAACATGCTGACATGCGAGTGGCGACTGGGGTATTCTCAAAATCACGTTAAATCCCAACTCACTCACTAAGACCTCTCCATAGTCTCTTGTTGTCGATTCCCTAGCCACCGCGCCCAATAGACCAAGAAGAAAAGTACAAGTTAAAGTGGCAATGGCCGATGGAGAACTCGGTGTGTGTGGTGGCCTTCCATTCGGAGACAGAGCGCCGACATCTACAGGAGACGAGGTCGGTGTTCGAATCTGCTGGAGAGAACCCACCACGGATCCAGTCTAGAGTTGTCAAACAACACTCAGACATTGAGGACCTTCCGGGCTCCAAGGTGTTCCTTGTCTTCGTGGACTTCAATGAGAGGAATGTTATTCTGGAAGATCCGGCAAAAGGTCTTGGAAATCTACGGGTCACTACAGTTCGGAGTCTTTGGAAGTTTGGAGGTAAGGCATAAACGTTTATTCAGGGGAAGAGGTTAAAAGTAGTGTCCTCCACCAGATATATTTTTCCAGATATATTTTTCTAGGCAAATAACTCGGTTTGTTAATATTACTTAAGCAATAACCTTAATGAGATTAATTAGGGGATAAATCCATTCTGTTTTTGATTTTGGGGTTGTATGTCGTGCATTCTTTACCCCTAAATATAATTTCAAACCGAGCTTGCGAGGTTTGAAATGTTTATTTAGGGGTAAAGAATGCACGACATACAACCCCAAAATCAAAAACAGAATGGATTTATCACCATTCTAACATGACTAATTAGTAAAAAAAGGTGGAACTATTTTGACTTGCGCAAAAGCAATGTGATTAGGTCAAACCGGTGCAGACCGGTTCCACTCACTCGCAAAACAACGGTACAGTCCACTTTCATAAAGAACACATAACAATAAAAATGTCATTACATACAGAACAAAAAAATGTTTAAATACACTCATCTTTTTCTATTGAGAATATTATCAATAGAAAACAGATTTCAATGTCGTCAAAGTGACGATTTTTTACCTAAATATATGGGTCGACCCATCACCCCTACAAGAGCGACAAGGACTTACCTAATCAAGGGACGTTACTCTGAAAATAGTTGTTCACTATGTGTCCGTGAACTGTTTCAAACTTAGTGGAAGCTGTCAAGAAAGTTATATTTTGTGTCATGGTTGGGGACACTGTCACAGGGAAAGTGGTCACTTGTAAATTAGAAATTAAAGAATAAAGTCGCTTCCGTTCATTTGACGAATCGCTGTATGAGAGGTGTGCGATCGTTGATTTTGTTTATAGATCTGTGGACTGGTTAATTTACATCGCAAAGCAGTTAGAAACACTTCAAACAGGAACCAAAAACCTCGCTAGTATTACATTAAAATTTGTTGATGTTTCAAAATGTCGACAAGTTTCTGATATTGAAATTAAAGTGTCGTCGCAAAAATGTCTATTGTAAACAGAAAGTCGCAGAGTGCAGATTGTATACGCGTGCGCGGAGGAATGTGAAGCGGTCGTAAATATTTAGAGGTGATTATCGGCGAAATAATTACTCCAAAATGTTTATGAGTAACCAATCAGAAGGCAGTATTTTCAAACTAGTTTTCGTGTCATGTTAGAATGTTAAATGATCTGCTTCCAAATTGTATTTTTACAAATTTTGAGGTTAGGATAAATCACGAGTTAGGAGTCTTTGGAAGTTTGGAGGTAAGGTATAAACTTTTAGTCAGTATCTTCCTACTCATAGCCTTAAAACAGTGTCCACCACCCGATATATTTTTCTAGGCAGAATTACTTTGTTAATATTCCTTGATAAATAACCTTAACGTCACATTGATGTTAAATGATCTGCATCCTTTTTTTTGACAGTTTTATTTCTTCAAATTTTTAGTTTAGGATAAAACATGATCAACATACGTTATTTAAAAGTAAGCTCGATGTTAACGGGAAATGTCCAATGGCCGTAGGACTAAGGGGATTTTTGTGCTTGAACATCGAAGATTGGAGATAAACCTTTACGTTATGGCTCTGTCTGACTGTGTTTTATTTCTCAATTTATCCTCCTCCTCCTCCCCCTCCCCAGCCGACGTAACGCTACTCTACTGCAAGGACCAGGGGTCACGGCACCTCGGCATGAATCTGTTCAACCGTGACCTCAGCTCTATCTTCAGTCATTCGGAACTCTCCAATCTCAAGAACCAGGAACGGATGCTGAGTATATTTGACGGACTGTCGGACAGACAGAAGAAACACTGCAGGGACGTCATCAATCAACAACTGAAGAGAGCGTGATCATTAAACCAGTAATTATTTCTCATTACCCATCATACAAAGAACATTCCATTGGCTGGTTTAAATAGGGAAACATGAGTATGCTTATAGGAAAAAAAGAGGGGTTTTTGGGTAATCAGAAATTCTCTGTTAATATTATTAAGAGGAAATAAGGGTTTGTGATTATGTTACTAAAAAACCCCCCAAAACAACCAAAAAGTCCTCCATTTGTGGATATGACTTTATTTATATATGACATCACGTACGAACAGCTACTTTGCAGCAAATGGTAAAGAATTGTCTTGAGCGCTAAACAGAGGAACTAACTATAGTTGTATTATCATATAATACTTTTATGAATCGCATCTGTGCGTTACAACATCATAAGATACCTCTTTACAAACTGAGCTACATCTTTAGACACCGGGATACATTTAAATTAAAAACTTACCTCTGACACTTTAAAGAGTTATCTCCCATGAGGGTATCGATTGAGAGTTATCTCCCTTTATATTCAGGGTCACCTCACCTTAGCATCAAAGATGAAGTCAATCACGTCACAGTACCAAATATTACGGAAATTAGGAAATCTCATACTAAATGTTTTTTTTATAATTCCCACTAAACAGTGATCAATATGTATATTGAAATATATTTCCTACTCTTATGCTTTTTGTTCATACTGTTTCTGAGAAATTAATTGCATTTCACACAAAAATTTGATACGAGAAATTATTATTGTTTTCTTATCTGCGCCAATCTAATATTTTCAATTTCATATCTATTTATGCATAAACAGGGTAGGAACATTACGCTAACTCCACTAATCTGTACCCTTGGCTCAGAAGTTAGATTCGTTCGCGCGGCCCGACATGGATACAGCCAATCAAATCATTTTCTCGTTAAAATTTTGTCGAGAAGGTGACTAGATAATGATTTGATTGGCTATACCCCAGGACCCAGTTTCACAAAAATCGTAAATTTACGTTTACGTGTGAAAGTTACACGTAACTTAAGTTACGATTTTTTGTGAACCTGGGTCCAGGTCTGGCCGCGCGAGTGAATCTAGCTTCTGAGCCCAGGGTACAGATTTGTGGAGTTCGCGCAACGTTCGTACCCTGAGACAGGATAAAACAGCGTGAAGGGATATGTTAATGTTTTGATGGTTATTCAAGTATAGTATTTTATCATATAATGGAGGGTGTTATCTATGCAATAAAGCTATCTGATAAACTTGGTATCCGATTGCCTCAAAATCTGATAAAGATGCAAATTAGGTCACAACACGAACTATTTTCTCAAAACTCCATGCATGTCATGCGAGTCCTAAAACGGTCGCTAACCATTGATAACGTAATCGGGAGTTTTCAGGTTGTGTATTTGATCGAATAAAAAAAATTTAAACAAAATCCGTCAGGGTAAACTTATCACGCATTCGTATTTTAGAAATAGCTTGGTAATAGAAGCGTTTCAAATCGTTTTCATCGTGCGTTTAACACCAAAATAATAACGATTTGCAGCTTACAATATACCGGCTATCGAACAAAATATGTGCTTGAATATTTTCGTGAGTAACATAGGGAGGCCTAGACAGCTTTGACCGTGTCAGTTTTCAACTTAACAGCAAAGCAAATCATATTCTAGTGATAGTACACATTATCTAGTAGCATAGTAACAAACAATTAACAATCCCACCTTCGAAATAATCGGCGTTTAGTCTAAGGATACCGTCACTGAACTGGCGAAACTGCAATGACAATGCAGCTTTTCAAAGTGCAGTTAGAGTTACTTCCCCTGTTGTAGCGACGTTGACAAGTGGTTTGTACCAATTTTGTGTTGTATAGAAGAAACAAATGTTTGCTTGTGCATAAACCATATATACTAACTTCACTTAAGATGTTGATAGATTGTAGGAGACGTATCTATCACTATGAAAAGATCATTTCATGAAGGAATATTTCTAGACTGTTCACAACTGTATATCGCCGGCAATATGACCTTCACCTTGGTGTACTGTGAAATAAATTACTCCGCGAAATCTAGGTCAAACATATTTTTAGAAGCAATCATATTTTCGTTTAAACCCTTTTCTTTCAAAATGACATTATATGATAAAGAAATTATTAACCTCGTGTGTTTCCGTATCATTAATATCATATAGGAATAAAAATATATGTATTATGCTCGCTAAAGGCTCGCATAATACAAATTTTATTCCTATTATATGATATTAATGATACGGAAACACTCTCGGCTAATAATCTCTATGTACAATAAGTATGAATACAAGAAATATTTATATTAATTATAAAATATTCCATAAGGTATTGCTTGTACCATGGTAATATATTTACAAACATTCTCTTGTTATGTTCTTCTATTTTTTGTTACAAGTATTTTTTTATAAGAAATTGTATCATATGTACAGATACGGATGTATGTATTGATTTGATTATGATAATTATTTCATGAGTATATACCTTCTATTTATTATTCAGATAAGCATTGCTATTGTCATTATGTTTATTATTTCGATGAACATTGTTACAAGTATTCAAAAATGAAGTAAGATAAGATACGATAAGTATTAATTTGTTATGAACATTCTTTCGTGGGATTTGGCATTATGTGTATTATTTCTATAAGCGTTGTTACAAGTATTCTTGATCCAAAATGAAATATGATAAGATACGATAGGTAGTAATTTGTTATGAACATTCTTTCGTGGGATTTGGCATTATGTGTATTATTTCGATGAACATTGTTACAAGTATTCTTGATCCAAAATGAAACATGATAAGATACGATAGGTATTAATTCGTTATGAACATTCTTTCATGGGATTTGGCATTATGTGTATTATTTCGATGAGCGTTGTTACAAGTATTCTTGATCCAAAATGAAACATGATAAGATACGATAAGTAGTAATTTAATCATGAACATTATATTATGGCTAATGCAATATGTGTATTATTTCGATGAACATTGGTACAACAGGTATTGTTGGATCCAAAATGAAATAATAAAAGATTCGAAAGGTTTTAATTTGATCATGGATATTATTTCATGGGTATTGTCTATATGTAAATTTCCGATGTTACAACAAATATTGTTTTCATAAGAAATGTCATCATAATTAAAAATACGATAGGTTGCCTATTATTTTGATTGGTAATAACTCTTGTTGGGAGTATTGTCATTCAGTTGATTATTTCGATAAGCATTGTGTCAACAAGTATTTGTTTATCAGAAATGATATTTGTAGTGGTGATTTGATGAGTTATAAGGTATATTTCAAAAATAGTATAGATTTGTCAAGCATTTCAATTACCAGGAAAGTTACTTCTTTATTTGTTTCCGCGACGTTTCAGGGCTAGTTGTGTCCCTTCTTCAGGTGGTAATGACCAGACAGACAGACAGATTGTTTTATTTTTGTCTCACTTGTATATACAATCAATCGCTCAGCGATTTATGAGAGACACTGATATAAATAAAGCTAATAAAGGCGTGAACATTAAAAGGTATAAACGGATACCAAAAACATAGTGAGCATAGTGGTAGGTTCTTTGATGATGGGCCAGGGGGTAGCTATAGTACGTAAACCCCTTGATATCTGTTAAAGAGACACAGAGTATGTTGATAGGATCACATATGTCAGATTTTGAAATCGATGTTATTACATCGGGAACCACTAACTGTTACTGTTAATATCAAGTTAAAGGTCAATCAGTACATTAGAGCGAAAATACGGACATTCGAAGTCGAGATTTTGATCGAAAACCGGACAATGTGGCTCGAGTGGCGCGCGCAAATTCGCCAAACGTAATTTTGAAACCTTGTCATAAGCTGACAGGAAGATATATTCGATTCGATAGTGTTTATTAGGTATTGTAACTAATAGGTAGATTAATTGGATGCATAATTTCGAATATTAAACGTATTTGAGATGTTTTCTTGATTTTTCCATAAAATCAAGCATATTAGAGATTCTATGCATAAATGGATATATTTGCAAGTCAAGTGATGAGATATGAACTTCAATCAGCATATTAGATATTTTGTAGTTTATCAAAACCAAATAAAATTTTAAGAAAGATACTCTGTGTCACTTTAATCTCAGGGGCTAATCTTGACTCACGGAGTTAACTCCTTAGAAAGAACCAATTCTCTTTGCAAAATTGGCTCTTCTATTATGAACTTACCAGGGAAAATATAGGTATGACCCTAAACTTCGTTAGAGTAAATAGAAAATCATGCTTGTTCTTTGTTTTATAAGGTTTGGACTGTAATTTAACTTAGAAAATAAGGACAATTACGGTAGATTGTGTTCATGAGCGAAAATCAAAATATCATGCTGAAGATTCATCACAATAGGGTTCAACAATGAATCTTTATTAATATAGTTTCTGTCGCAACGGCTCACAAATCCATTACAATTCAAATGGTAACAAACTCATGACATTCCAGGAAACATGATTGATTACAACAGCCTATTACATTTAGTTGGCCGCCATTTTATCAGTCCCGTTAGGCAATGGTACTTCCGGTTCATTCGGATAAGTTCATTCGGAAGGTACTATTCAATATTGTCAATCAATCAATCTTGATCTTTTTATTTTCAGCTTTTTTTAAATTTTTATTTGTCACTGCCATGACCATTGGTAAATGTAGAGGATGTTGTATACGTGTCCATGACATTCAATGTTACACGAGTGCCTAGATTTTACTATGTCCCGAGCGAGAGCGAGGGATATACTGATATTTAGACACAACTGTCTTAAAACATAGTATGTCATGGGCACGAATATAATAATCTATTTAATACAGTAGTCGTAAATAAAAGAAATTGTCCGTCTGTCTGTCCGTCCGTAAACTTTCAGGAAAAAGACTACTCCTCCTAAACGAATCCATATATCATTCTGAAATTGTAGTATGTTATACCCATGGTGATTCCTCACAGAAAGGTAGACGTTTCAGTTTTGAGAATCCAAGATGGCCGCCATGGCAGCCATATTGAATTTTCAATTAGATTTCAGGAAAAAGACTACTCCTCCTAAACGAATGCAGATATCATTCTGAAATTGTAGTATGTTATACCCATGGTGATTCCTCACAGAAAGGTAGACGTTTCAGTTTTGAGAATCCATGATGGCCGCCATGGCAGCCATATTGAATTTTCAATTAGATTTCAGGAAAAAGACTACTCCTCCTAAACGAATCCAGATATCATTCTGAAATGGTAGTATGTTATACCCATGGTGATTCCTCACAGAAAGGTAGACGTTTCAGTTTTGAGAATCCAAGATGGCCGCCATGGCAGCCATATTGAATTTTCAATTAGATTTCAGGAAAAAGACTACTCCTCCTAAACGAATGCAGATATCATGCTGAAATTGTAGTATTTTATACCCATGGTGATTCCTCCCACAAAGGTAGACGTTTCAGTTTTGAGAATCCAAGATGGCCGCCATGGCAGCCATATTGAATTTTCAATTAGATTTCAGGAAAAAGACTACTCTTTCTAAACCAATCTAGATATCATTCTGAAATTGTAGTATTATATAATTATGGTGATTCCGCACAGAAAGGTAGACGTTTCAGTTTTGAGAATCCAATATGGCCGCCATGGCAGCCATATTGAATTTTCAATTAGATTTTATGAAAATGACTCCTTCTCCTAAACCAATCTAGATATCATTTTCATATTGTAGTATGTTATACCTATAGTGATTCCTCCCACAAAGGTAGACGTTTCAGTTCTGAGAATCCAAGATGGCCACGATAGCAGCCATATTGACTTTTCAGCTGCAGATGACACATCATTATCACTAAATTTTAAGCTTTCATCAAGTGATCACTCGCACCATATAAATTCTCTAATTTGAACTTACTAATCAGAATATTATCTTGAATATGGAATATTTAAGATTGTCATGCAAGTTGTTCTATATTTTTAAGTGTTTCTAAAACATTAAGATGAAAGACAAACATAATTAATTAATTTGTTTAAAATATTTTTGGCAACTAGCTGCAAAAACCCAATGACATTAAACATCATGTTGAATTTTAAACAATGGTATCTCCCTTATATTCCTTTAAATACCACACAAAAGGGGTCAACCAGAGTTCAGATATTCCTGCTGAGTCCACTATGCATTTCTAATACACATCCCAATACAGGCTGCTAGCATCACAGTCTCAGCTGCTAGTCTGTTGCATAATCAACCTGACCCAATTGATATGGTAGAGCATTATGCTATATGACCATGTGTATGCAATAAGAGTTATGGAAATTAGACTTGTATTCTCATGACAGTGAAATGTTCTTTCTAAGAAAAACAACTTACACAAAATTTGTCAACAATAAGCTTTGTGTTTAGCAATCTACATGATAAGTTGATGTGGAAAGAGTTATTTTGCATCAGGTTCCAGTTCCTGTGTTTTACTCATATTTGTACCATTTCTATATCTAACAGAAGTTCTTCTTGACACAAAATCAATTTAGGACATAAGCTAACTATATTTTGTGAAATTATATATATTTTTCACAACAATTCATGTTCTCTCCCGTCAAGTCTTTTAATGCCACACATAAGGGCTTAGCCAGAGTTCAGGTTTACATGCTCAGCACACTAGGGTGCTTCTCCAAATATACGTACACAAAGCCAAATACACAAATTGCTACAATCTCCTTAAGGATCTGGGGCTAGCAGCCCTGCCTGCTTGTATATTGCATAGTAATCCTGACCTAATTGATAAATAGAACATAATGGACTTTATGGAAAGTATATAAATTGTCTTTATGAAAAGTATACTTGTATTCCAATAATAGTAATACTTTTTACAAATAACAATTTAAACAAGTCAAGAATCAGCTTTTGTGTACAACAATCTGCACGACAAGTCAAGAATCTGCTTTTATGTACAGTAATCTACATGATAAGTTAATAATAGAGGTATTTTGTATCAGGTTCTAGTTCCAATACCATGTGTTTTATAAATACCTGTAAAACTAAATGATAATTGTATCATGCTGAAGGGGTTCTGGGAACAACATGTCATCATAGAAGTCATTATTTTTCAATTAGATTTCAGGCCAAGTACTACTCCTACTAAATCAATTAAGATATCATTCTGAAAAGTGAGTATTTTTTTATATAGTGATTCCTGACAAAGACGCATTTATTTTATTATCAAGAATCCAAGATGATCAATATGTCAATTATATTGAATTTTCAATTAGATTTCATGAAATTCATTGAAAAGAATACATTTCCTGATCAATCAAATCAATGTCATTATATTTGTATTGATACGCTTGTTGTAATATTTATCAACACTATAAATACAGTTACAAACAAATGTATGAATCATCTTTATCTGCGAACAGCCTGAAGCATGACTGTTTAAATAAATCCTTTTTAATAAAACATAAAATGATAAAAGTTGTTCACTCCATCAGTGGGTTACATAATTCCTGACACTTCATATATGGCAAATAACATAGCCAGTGAGGGATTTATATAATTTTTTTAATCATCTATATCTGATTACGGTCTGAACAATGATTATCTAGATAATTTAATAATGATCATTCAATTCAAACAAATCCTTTTCAAAAGCATTTAAAATGATTAAATTTGTTCACTCCCAACACTGACTGCAAGGTTTTTTACTCCTTTGTTCCTATGCAATTAATTTATTCCAAATTGAAAATTTTGGTTAATGAATAACTAATTATCTTTTATTTTGTTTGTCATGCTAATAACAGATATAATATTCATCTTCAAAACAGCATTCATTGAACAGCTGTCTGAACAATTCTTTTTTTACAAAGTCTTTCTCACCAATTCTCTCTGTTAGTTAAGATACTTCAATAAACATATTACTGAGTTGACCTCCAGATTATTTCCATTGCAAACCTCTCTTTTACCCCCACCCCTTCTACCCCCCCTAACAGTAACTTACATAAGAGGATAAGTTACATAAGCTACATGCAGGTGCAAGAGGTCATCATAGGTCATCATTTCTAGTAATTAGCATAAACCCCCATGTTGCTAGCCTATTCTGACCAATCAGATTGCACTAACATATGTCAAGATTTAAGATATTCAGAAATCTTCAGTTAGAATTACATGAGACATTGACCTGGACAGTTTACTTTGGCAATTGGACTTATCACTAGCTGAGTTTGTGATTTGTGTCAGAGGGATATATTCCAAATGTTTATGTGCATCATCTTTTTAGTTCTTTGGAAGTTGAGAGTGTGACTAAATGAATACTCCTAAACCAATCAAGATATCATAATGAAATTAATACAGATGCCCACATAAAAGTACCATTTTGAAGATTAAAAAGTCCAAGATGGTCACCAATTCAGCCATAGATATACAAAAAAGTTATACAAAAACCTACTGCTTGTTAACAAATCATGATTATATCATTCTTGTATTAATGTTTGTTCAAGCTCTAGTGGTTTCCAACAGAAGAATAGCATTTTAAAAGATAAAAAAATCACGATGGCAGCCATAATCAATTATCATATAAAAGATGGTTACACAATTAAACCATATTACCACATCATTCATTTTAAGGTGAGCTTCTGTACCCTCGGTACTTTATTTATTGTACTTTATAGAATTTTTTAGATGAAATTATGGTGGATTGTGAGTGTGTGTTTGTTTTATATTAAAGATGATAACTTTTGTCAGCCTGGGTTGTTTGAATGTTTTGAATGTATTTTACACCTTTACAATTTTAGCATAATTTGTTGAAAATTTGACGCTTTGATATCATTTCTTTTTCTTTTTTTTTTGTCATGAATATTTGATTTGTTGAAAAGACAGATGTATTCAAACTCTGACTAATAAATATTTTGTTTATAACGACTTCTTGTGCTCTGTGATTTGCAAAAATAAACAAAAAATTAATCTAATTGTATATTATGAAGTTTATGTACAGTAAGACCACAAACAGCGATAGCCCGAATTCCGGTTTCCAAACGATAGAAAGCTATAGCAAGGGTTTTCATAGCTAAGCTATAAAAAACATTGGCTTAACCAATACATAGGGCATGAATAGATATCCCCAAATATCCGAGGTGTATCGATCAATATACAATGTACCTCCTGTTTGAATCGTGGGTCCCCGAGGCGTAGCGTAGCAGGGGCGAGGATCACGATTCAAACAGGAGGCATATTGAGTGATGCACCGAGGGAAGGGTGGGTATATCTGACTTATACCCCACTCTGGTGCTGGTAGAGTTATATTTGACGAAAAAGAGTTGTCCACCATCCTCTCTAAGTATATTTTTCTTGACCTAACTAGATTAACAAAATATTAACATTACTCTTTTTACGTTTTTAAAAACATAAACTGACTTCATTACATTAAAATTTTGTACAAACTAGTACCTATATATGGTTTATATAGGAAAATACAACAATCCAGACATGGCACAACAAAATGTACCGCTAACTGTATCAAGCCTCAGTCAATAGAGGCGTTGCGTCTCAACATTTAAGGCCTCTGGTTCGATTCCCGGTTTCTCCGTTAACGTTTCTCAAAAATTCAAAATTTTACAACTCCGTTGATTTGCCAAAGTTGTAAATCTCTACACCTGACTTAATGTGGGTGTGCAAAAAAGAATAGGTGTACCAGAAAAGTTGTGGTGTATCGGTCAATATACCTACGGTTAGAACAAAGGAAATCATAGCCACGTGACCGGAAGTGGGGTATAAGTTCCCAATACGCATATAGCTGGGTTCCCTACCCTACCTCACGCACGCCGCTATGTGGCTCCGCTTGTATGGAAATCTGTCGCCATCTAGCAGCAAATATTGGAATCAGGGACAGGGAACCCGGGTAAATACGCATACAGCTCAGTTTGCCTACCCTGCAATCAAAACAAATCCACGCATGAGTGGTTTATGTATCGGGTTCCTCCAATCTATGTTAAATAATGGACTCTTCCACTTAAAGTAAAATGAACTTGCTTGAACAGAAGTTTTATAATGTGAAATTTAATAACTTAATTCATAACCATAATTATTAATAAATGTGGCTTTACACATGTCATATTGCCTGAGATTCAACACCACAAATCAGTGGAAATTGCAGTGCAAGACTATCATTATTCTCTCTGAAAATCAGTAAGTTTTTGAAAAAAGGCCATGTTAACTCTTTAAGACCGTGTCCCATCGACTTCCCAATCCGCTCTGCGATCTTCATAATTTGGGAAAATGTTAAACAAAACTGTAATTTCATCATATTTATTTTTTATTGAAAATAATGCTTATTAACTGATAGGATATCAACTCATTTACTTTGCCTCATAATGAAACTAAGGAGCCTTGTAGTGCTGTTGCGAGGATTTCCACACTCGAGGCACCGATGAAAGGCTCATTTATGTTTTACGATCTTTTGTTCGCTCATCTTTATCAAAGTGTCAAATATAAATTAAAAAAAAATTAACCTCAAAAGCAAACCAAAGTAATTCCTACATTTCGAAGCATTATTCTGTTTTTTAACAATTGTTTGGAAAAGTCTTTTCAGAATACTTCATTTACGAAATTATTTGAACAGTCCTATCTGGTTATTTTTTGTGAAAACGAAATTCAAGATGACGCAGTGATTCGTTCTATTCTTTGTCAAATTGTTAATCTAGAACAACTTTAACGAAACACTTACTAAAATACATGAAACAAAATATAAACATTAAAAGGGGAGTACTCTTGAATTTTATTTTCACAAAAAATACCCCGAAAGGAATGTCCCTTTAAAGGGGCAGTAGCACGTTTTTTGATAATTTTACATTTTAAATATTTCACTTATAATTGTAAGTAAATGTTAAATGTATCATATTGACAGTGTCAACAATCTCATTACACAAGCCAATCACCCATAGTCAGAGGACAAAGTATGAAGATTAACATAAAATTCATTGGCGGCCATTTTTGTGTGAACACCTTTAATTCATTTTTGTAAGAAAAATGAATCTCATGGCTGAACTTTACGTTATATATTTGAATTATTACTGCTTCATTTAGTTTGAATACATTGTCTTTCAATTGGAACTATTTATTTTCATTTTCCTGACATCACCTGATATTCCCCCTAAAACGTACTACTGCCCCTTTAAAGCAAAGAAGGTTCATTTAAACTAATTAATTCATCAGTATTGTCAATATTTACAGCACCAAGAATGAACTAAAGTATTGACAACAAATTTGAATGTGTAATGATTTATATATAAGTGTCTAAAGTGAACGACAGATTTGAGGGTATTTTTAACAATCTTGGGAATCAAAATAATATGCGTTTGTTATATAATAATTATTAATTGTATCATTTTTCAATACTTACAACAAATTTGCCTATCATAGATAACCACAATACGTAGAATCACATGAAACGACATTATTTATAACATGCAGTATTCACTATCTTGAATTTTTTTAATACATAATTTCAATTTCAAATTTAGCAAATGACGAGGCACGGACTGACGGACATAAGGCGGACAGGGTGATGACTATATCCCACGGTATTACATACCGCTGGGATAAAAAATGATGTATACACGCATATTGACGGCCATTTTGAAAATGGCGGTCATCTTGGAAAAACTAAAGTTTAATTAATTATCATATCACATTGCTACCAAATATAGAACTTTTTACCCAAAATGCACGATAGATGTCATATTTTGCACCATTCTGCAGGACTATGTATGACGAATCTGCCATTATGTATTATGAAAACGCAAACAATGAATGACATTCTGTAATTGTTTTGTAAAATGTGAAGCGCTTATAAAATATAAACATTTTCCTACAGCTGAGTGGCATATCATACAGTCCAAAGTTATCTCTGTTATGTAAAAGAGGAATCGTTTTATCGCAGTGAAAATATACGATACCAGCTATCGATACTAAGATGTTTTTGATTTTTAGCTCATCTGGCCTGTAAGGCCCGATGGGCTTATGGCATGGCATGGTGTCCGGCGTCCGTCCGTCCGTCCGTCCGTCCGTCCATCCGTCCGTCCGTAAACTTTGTGGAATTTCGACTTCTTCTCCAGAACCATAAGGCCTAGAAAGCTGAAACTTTGTGTACAGACTCCTTGGCTAGTGAGGATTATAAATTGTAGCTTTGGTCGCCCTGTGACCCCTAATAAGGGCCACAAGGGCCACAGCCTAAAAACATATTTTCATCTTCTCCTCCTGAACCATAAGGCCTAGAAAGCTGAAACTTTGTGTACAGACTCCTTGGCTAGTGAGGATTATAAATTGTAGCTTTAGTGGCCCTGTGACCCCTAATAAGGGCCACATATGCCACGCCCTAAAAAGCTATTTTCATCTTCTTCTCCTGAACCATAAGGCCTAGAAAGCTGAAACTTTGTGTATAGCCTCTTTGAAGAGTGAGGAATATAAATTGTAGCTTTGGTGGCCCTGTGACCCCTAATAAGGGCCACAGGGGCCACACACTAAAAACCTATTTTCATCTTCTTCTCCTGAACCATAAGGCCTAGAAAACTGAAACCTTGTGTACAGACTCCCCTAATAAAGGCAACATGAACGTCTTTCAAATCTATTTTCATCTACTTTTTCTGAAGTATAAGGCCTAGAAAACTGAAACTTGTCGCCTATACATATACTTAATTTTATGATTGGTGCCCCTGTGGCCTCTACAAAGGGGGAATCACATTGGCCACACTCTACAGCATAATTGATGATGAAGCCTGATGAGCTACAGAGCCAATGGCTCAATTTTTGATATTTTAAAATAGATATTTTTTTATGAAAGTTATATGACAAAATTTCCTTGGGTTACATTTCAACGGTTGTAAAACCGTTAGTCGAGGTAAAACACAAACTTGTTAGCAAAAATGAAGTATGGTGAGGTGATATGGTGTCTACCTCCGGTTTCAAGAGTATTTCACTTATTTCACGGGTGTCAGCATTTTAGTAGGGAAAAATCCGGCAACACCATTGCAGTGAAACTTGCGAGCATCGGATGAAACTAGCGGAACATGGTTGGTACTGCACTGAAATTCAAATAGAAAATGAAATTGTTTTTAGAAACCTTAAAGGTTAAACAAATTCCCAGTGGGTTTAATCACCAAATGATTTTTTAAATGTTTAATATCAAAAATATAAAAACGGGTTTGTAAATTTCAATATTTGATTAAAGGGTAAAACTTTACAATAACTCAATTCCCAGCTCCTTTTTTTTCGTCTTTTTCTAAAAAACCCTTTTTAAAAACTTGTTATTAAAAATCGTTTCATGGCATATTCTTTGCTTTTTAAATAGAAAAAAAGGTTAATGAAGAAATTATTGCCTTTATAATCTGTGCATGTGTAACCCTCGCTCTCGCTCAGCTAATGCAAAAATAGACACGTAAAAGTCACATGAAACATGGCGACGCGAGCCTTACTACACCTAGCTAGACTCAATATGGGAGTATTATAGTGAGTATTATTGAGGCTAGGTTTACTTAGACTGAAAATATTCAAAACACAGTTATCTCATAATTAAGAGCATTTTGTTCAGTTAAGATTAAACATTGTAGATGTTCTATAATCTAATGAAGTCATATTCTTACTCGGATAAAAGGTCCTATAGTGTGTGTAGAAATATTTTAAATGCTATATAAATTATAAAGTTGTACAGTCGGTATAGCCCGAGAGCTATCCTGTCAAATGATGGGATAGCATCCATAGTTAGGATGCAACAGTTATCATATTAATTTTATTTATGTCAGGTAAAAGAAAAACATTCCGGAATAGAATGTTTCCTCAAAATGACAAAGGCAATTAAAGATAGTAGAATTCCTCTACAATTGTTGGTGAGTCACAGAGCAATATGCAATGAGTAATATTTCTATTTCCAGGTGCCATGTTTTGCCTTTTGCCCTTTTCAATATATAGATAATTATCACTTTGTCTCAAAAGCAATTGAAGGTAGGCTAACGATTTAGACAGTAAAAGTTAAGGTCCAAAAGAAAGTGTAACTTTAGATTTATAGTTAAATTCTTTAGAACTGCTAGAGACATCGTATTGCCAGGTTTGTATGATATGATCCTTTAAAGAGGCAGAAGCACGTTTTTTTTTGAAAATTTCAAATTTTTAATTTTTCACTGATAATTGTACGTTAATGCTAAATGTTTTACTTTCACAGTGTCAAAACTTTCTTTACAAAAACCTATAATCCGTAGTCAATTGGCGGTCATTAAAAAAAAGTTATTTTGTGTAAGAAAAATGAATTGCATGGCTGAACTTATATTATTTATTACTGCTTTATTAAGACTAAATACATTGTCTTTCAATTGGAACAATTTATGTTCATTTTCCTGACATTACCTTTTACACCTAAAGAAAATTAAATCATGCATCTTTCATATACACCAGGATTTGATTTACGTTAGGTATATTACTGCACGCGGAGCTTATAATTCTCATCTTGTGCGCTTTTAAAGGTTTCTACATATGCCACTTTGGAAATTAAATATGATGTATAAAGCCAGAACTGTCAACATAAAGTTGCATATCTTTTATTTGTCTCACGTACGTCACAATTACGTATTAAAATTTGAAAAAATAGGGGCCATAATTTTAACCCGGGCAAAGATATTATAATTTCATGTACACGAGACAGGGCAGACATGATTGAAAAGAGAAAAATACTATTTGAGTTCCTGAATTCATGCATTCTCTCCCCCACAGAAGCAGATCAAGTCATGAAATGTTAATCGAGTCTCAGTTATTATCAGACCAAATCCGTGGTTCCGGCAGTTTCCCCTAGCGAAAATATTTTGCACCACAATCCATTTGAATTTTATTTAGCAAATGACAACGCTTCTCGTATGGAAAGGGTGGTTTATATCGCAATGTCTCTGCCATGAATCATGATGATTGTAGAACAGCGTCCCTGATTGCACGACTTATTTTGATTACGTCCAATCAGGTATCTCCAATTCTACCCAACAAACTCGCGAATCTGAACAGAGGCTCGGTCAAAACACTACATGACTTGTTCTGCCTTATCCTTTCCGATTCCTTTTTTTACCGCTTCATTGGTTTTATTATGATACATTTCAACATACATGTAGTCTTGATTATATAAAATATGTGAAATAAAATGCTAGAAATATATTAGCGCAATCATTTATACTTTCATGACGACCATAATCTTCTTTCCGTTCACATAAATCCTGAATCGTCCATTGACTTCATGTATGGGCTTAGATGTACCTGTTCAAAGCAACAGACGTTACCTTTATATTTTTATTGTCCGACCAATCAATGATGGCCTCCTTTTTGTCCCTCAAGCACAGTCGTCTCTACTTTCAGACCTTTGTTACTGAAAATCCAGAACGGTCAGATTATGAAATTGAAAAGTTTATACCGTATTTGTTTATTTTTCAACTGTGAGGGCAAAAGAATTAAAAACTGAAAAATCGATCACTTTAATAAAGAAATAATGACTGAATTTTAATTTGTACATACGTTTTTGTTTTATGATAAAAGTATTGTACTAATTAACTTTCAAAACTAATGAAAAAATCGAAGAGTTATCACCCCTGAAAGTTGAATTTCACTGATAAGGCTTATTTTACTATGAAAACTATGGTGACATATATTTATTTCTTTGGAATTTTATTCAAGTGTGTAATATCTATAAAATATATAATTTTCACAAATAAAATAAAATCGTAATACGAGAAATTATTCTTTTTTTTTATAAAAAGATAATTATTTCACAAAAATCCTAATTTTTACAAAACGTAAATTGTATGGATTTACTTCATATTACGTTCAAATCCCTCTTTTCTGGATTAGTTAAGTTTAGTTTAGTTTAGATACATTAGTTTATTTCTATACTGCAATAGAAGTTAACAATTATATTCAAAAACTAACTTTAAAAAGAGTTTTTAATTTATTCTATCTTCATCATTGGGTGACCTAATTGGAGGACTCTTCTTAAAAATGCAGTGGTGACATGGTATTTTTATGGTATAATTTTATTCAAGACATATTTTTCAACAAAATAAAACCAAATATAGCTATTATTTAAAGCCTTGGTGTTTAGTATCCAACATCGTAAAAGGGGCAGAAACTAGTCTTTTGAAAATTTAATATTTTCAAATTTTCACTTATGACTGTACGTTGATATTAAATGTATTATTTTGATAATGTCACAAATCTCATTACACTAACCAATCATCCTTAGTGAGAAAACAAATTATAACAACTCACATAAAGTCCTTTGTCGGCCATTTTGGTGTGAACACCTTTAATCTATGTTGTGTAAGAAGAAGGAATCGCATGGCTGAACTCATTATATATTTGATTAATTATTGCTTCAGTTATTAAAATACATTGTCTTTCAATCGGAACCATTATTTTTATTTTCATGACTTCAACTTATATTCCCCTTAAAAACGTGCTACGGCCCCTTTAAAGGGACGCTGTAACAGTCAGAGCCAGTATCTGAGTGAAGAATGCATCTTAGTTCACCTATCTTAGTTCACGAAAGGGGTCACGATCACCTCTGCTTTCTCCTCTGTTGAATGAAACATAATGGTGAAAGGAATTTACTCTATCATATGATTGAGGGTCAGTTACTCTGTTCTACTACTGTAATAAAAAGAAAAGAATTAGCTAGAAAATCGTAAGGTATTTTGTAGTTTGACCATTGTGCTCTTTCATAGTTCCAAAATGTCGACAAAACTTCCCCAAAATAAATTAAGCATTTTTTTTATTTGAAAAAAATATTCATATATCTCACTAAAGCTTAACTAAAATCTTTATAACTAAAATAAATAATTTTCGAAACATAATTACAAGTATTAATCGAGTTTTAAAAGTAATTAACATCAAAATAAATTTTACCTCTATCTATGTGTTTAATTTGACATTGACAAGACTGGTGCCAAAACACACAAACAAGTCATTCAGTATTATACAAAGGTACACTAGCAGTTTCGGTTTCTCAATGACAGCCTTTGAAAACGTGAATTTTTTTTATTTTTTATGAATTTGATTTATAAAAGATGCATCATATTCGATGAATGTGTTTCTAATTGTTGTGCATCGTTTATCGTTGATAACATACCGCATCCTTTTAACACATTTAATGATCTTCCATAAAATAACTGGTTGTTCGAAAGCGACACAGAGAATATTTATTAGCGCCGTTGTCAGATTTTGATCATCAATCAGGACATGCAACTATTTATGGTCACTATACTTTACTGAAAAATATGAATATGGTACTTTTAAGAAACAACAATCTTTAAAAATTGGCATTTTGTACTAAATCAACATATATGTAGGCCTACTCAAAGTTTTTTAGTTAGCAAATGTCAACACAGGTTTTGAGTTCCACATAAGCAAGAAAAGCATTCAAAATGTCAAATGCGTATAATCGTTCATTAATTTGAATTATAGGTTCAAAGTAAAATAAGAGTAAGTAAATTAATTACATTAGAAATTTAGAGATTATGTATCGAATTTCCTTGAAAAGATGATGTTTTTTTCTTAACCACAAACATATTTTACTATTTTCTATTTTATGAAGAATTTCAAGTAACTGAAGTATAGAAAATATGAACGAATTTAAATACAAAAACGCAACTTCGATCATTTCTCTGTTGTGATACAACACACATAAACATATCTGATTCGTTAAAGTTCACATAACCACAAACATATTTCACTATTTCACTGGAATATATGAAAGTCTGATTACAATATTTTATAGTGCCTCAAAGGTCGCAACTCAAATATGTTCAGTTTGGTAATGAAAGCCGTTTTTGATAGCCACTTAGACCTATCTGGCCACAAACCAGTGAATGCATGACTGGTCATGCCCCCTTTTTGTGACGTCATAAACAGAATCAACCTCGTTATCTATACATCTATTGTAACAGTACCACGGAAAAAAGCCTATAATTAACGATTTTCAGTAAATGTTTTCCACTCAGATAGATAAATCATTTGACAATGTAACACTACTAAGCATTTGGTGTATAAAAGATATCCACATCAATGTTAATTAAACAATTATTTAGGCGGTATTTCAGTTGAAATAACGATGCGTTACTCTGTATAGTCTGCTTATTACGTCACACCCGCTCGAGTTTTATGGCCCCTAACCGAGGTGGGTTTTTCACAGCCGAAAATTACGCTGGCTGAATGAAAGGCTAATCAAAGGTGTTTATTGGACAAATTAACAAAAATCAAGTCCAGTTTTTATTTTGTTGAGAAATCTTTGAATGAAAATCGAGAAATATTAAAGTCGAGGTAAGTGGATGTTTAACGGTGATGTAATGAATTGCTCTCTACACTTGCAAACACAGTTTTTATCAAAGTTCTCTTAAAACGTCATTTTCTATTATTGCCAAACATTTCTTAGATTGATAGATTCATATGGGTACCAGATTTTGTGAACTTGCACATGAAATTAATGTTTATGAGAAAAGATCAGTGTCACAAGAACTTTTGTCGCTGAGTATATGAATGTTTGTTAAATTTGGAGTTGAATATATGTTATGTGTACTTATGTTATCAAATGTGAAAAGTGCTATCTATATTTACAATATTAATGTATGAAGTGACTACAATATCAAAAAAGCATGTACTAAATATAATGAAGTATCTAAAATATTGTGAATTATTTACTATATGTTATGAAATGTGTCAAATATATTACATCATGTACTAAAAGTTATGAAGTGACTAAAATATCGTTAATCATTTTCTGAATGTTATGCAGTGACCAAAATATTATTCATCATGTACTAAATGCTATGAAGTGACTAAATTATTGTACATCATGTACTTAATGTTATGAACTGACTAAAATATTGTTCATTATGTACTAAATATTGTACATCATGTACCAAATGTTATGAAGTGACTACGTTTATCATAAACTGAATTTTATGAAGTGTCTAAAATATCGTCCCATGTGTTATGTGAAATGTTGACCAAGTTCACTATTAAACTTTTTACTTAATGTGACCTGTGACTTCTTTGGAACAGACTATAGTCCATTCCCCCATTGTTTTGTTTTAAAACTTGTTTATTCATCCAATAACATATACATAAATCACAAACAGTTGACTTGGTTCCCCCCAGTGTTCGAGTGGCCCAGTGAACCTGAACGCTGAATGTGGGACACGTGAGGTAAACACATACATGTCACACCTTGCACATCATGAATAAGACCATTAAATGTCATTCACATTGAGTGACAAAAGAGGATTTTTTTATAAGAGTTACTTAAACAGACAATACGATGTACATTCATAACATTAATAATTTGTTCTTGTCAGCCACTAAAAGTATATGATACAAACAGTATTTTATTTCCACAAAACATGTAATTCACAACATTCAGAACCCATATACATAAAGGATAAAGGCAGCAAATGCCCTTATAAATGCTTCTCCTGAAACAAACATTTATATCATGAATATTCTGTATATAAATTCTAAAAAAGGCGTTCACTACTTTAGGATTCATAATCCGAGTAAAATTTGTAAAAGTATTTGTTACACATTCTTTGACATGCATATTTAAAAACATAGTCTACCAACCAAACATAATAAGGAAGATTATCAACAAGGATACAGACAACTAACAAAATGGCATCCCCACACCGGTTAATTGCTATAAATTTAGAGGTGGTATTATTTTCAGGGTCGCGCAAACGATTCTGGGACGAAAAACACATTGAGAACCATGTTTTCAGTTACAACGAGAAGGCAACAGTGGTTAAACGTAAACAAACGAATATGCACGTTTGTTGCCACAGCAACATTGAAATTGACATCCCCTTCCATACATTTGTAGATACACTTGCGGTAACTTGATGCTTGCTGCAGATATCATTCAATAGGCATTAAGGTTTAAAATCATCTTTTTCAATATTTGTTTGCTTAGGAACAGATCACTTTAAAAAAGTATATCTCTGGATCTCTGACGCCATTACCAAAGGAACGATATGATGAACTTTTCAAGATAACTGGAATCGACACTGGCATCCGCTAGATTATGATAAGGATGTTTGCACAATGAAGTCTGAAAGAAGAAAAGTAAGTACGTTCTAGATTTCCGGATGCTATCCCATCATGATCAAGTTAATCTCATAAAAGGTAGGTTGCAATACGTGGATATGTGCACAGCTGCGTACCTGCAGTTTATTCACATTTAACATTACACCGCCCCTTGAACATATTATCGAGAATGCCTTGAACATAGAGTCGGGAAAAATTAAAACATACACTCAGGGTCCAAAGAAACGATACGATATCAAATGCATGCTAGGTATAGCAACGATTGATAGTTACGACTGATTTAGGTCCTCAAGAGCCAACTGAAATACATTTTTTATTTCAAAGCTATATCTGTTTTGACCCTTTTGAAAAGCACGCCTTTTAAAAAACTCCTTAAATGGACGAGATACATGTAGCCCTATTGCTTGTTTTAACACAAACTTACAGACAAAATGCATGGAATTTATTTTATCATTATCCATCCTGTCTTAGGATACGAATGTTAGCTAACTAATCTGTACTTGGGCTCAGAAGCTAGATTCGCTCGCGCCGCCCGACTTAGGATAAAGCCAATCAAATTATTTTCTCGCTGAAATTTTATCGAGAAGGTGGCGAGAAAATGATTTGATTGTCTCTGTTCAAAGTTGCCCCGCGCGAGCAAATCCAGCCTCTGAGCCCAGTGTACAGATTAGTGGAGTTAGCGTAACGTTCGTACTCTGAGACAGGATGTATCATTATCATAATACAGATGCCACACCTTGTGTCATTTCATGACCCCTCCTCAGGTTTCCTGGACACTTTTCTTGCGACGAGTGAGAAGTTGGTGTAGAATCCTTGGAACCCAGCTGAGGCGCAGAGTCTTCTCGTCATTCCTGCCAAGTGTTGACATCCAATAGGCACGTTGGAAAACCAAACTCCGTCATCTTTTAACACTCGGATGGGTCGAAGATAGAAAGAAGGTCTAAAAATCTTCGGCCTGAAACATTCGATTGTCATCCTTTCTTAAATGTCGAGGTCATAATTACATGTTTTCCATGATAACTCCTCATGGAGAAGCTTTCACATTGAGAACTAACGGCTCATTCTCTCCCCACAGAGGCAGATCAAGTCATGAAATGTCGATACAGCCTCTGTTATATTACAGCGAGTTTGTGGGATAGAATGGGAGATGCCTGATTGGAGGCAATCAAAGTTAGTCATGCAATCAGCGAAGCTGTCCTTAAATCATCATTTTGGCTACTGAATCATGGCAAAGGTATTGTGATATGAACCACCCTTTCCATGCGAGAAGCGTTGTCATTTGATAAAAAAAATTCAAATGGATTGTGGTGCAATTTTTTCCGCCAGGGGCAACTGCCGGAACCCAAGGATTTCGGCGTAATATAACAGAGGCTGTATCAACATTTCATGACTTGATCTGCCTCTGTGGGGAGAGAATGCAAACGGCTATGCATTCACATGTAAGACCTTAATTGCAAAGTTGGCGGTATGCAGTGCGAACCGGATATAGCTCGCTGTACGCTCGGGGAACGGTTCATAGCTCTGTCAATTTGAATGATAGGTTAGATCAAAAGTGGTAACTTAAAGTTAAAATACAGAATAACAACTCATGCGAACGGGCTTCTTTGTATCATTATGTCACCAACAGACACTCAGTGCATTAGAAATCTGAAAAAATAGTATGTGAATGAAACGAATATGTTTTTCGTCATAAACGCATCGAACGAAATTTGACCACTCTACGCATTTTAAATCTTTTTTGCGATAAACATAATGATAGCTCGATTATATTTGCGTTTAACATAATGTTAGATTAAAGTGACTTAATTGTGAAAATTTTTCACGATATGTTTTAAATTTCAAGTAACAAAGTTACCTATTTTGGATACAATACAGGTGTTAAGTAGCTGAGTAAACTTGGCTTGATTACGTTCTCTCTATCGTTTCCACTACATCAGAGATAAGACGCACCTCTTAAGACGGCAGTGAAGAAATCCCTTGGCGCACCTATTACGTCTTTCGCGCATAAACAATTAAATATATTTATTTTACAAATGGCTGTCCATAAGACTCATTTTCGCCCTACAAAAGTGAAGACGTTGATATTTTAAAAACTATCAACCATTTCAGTCGGAGCTTCGAAATGAGAAGCGCAATTTTGACCAGCGTGATGGACGCAAACTGAATGTCAATTCAAAGGAAGACTAGAACTTTATTTGACAATTTTTTTTAATGCTTGATAAACTTTGTAATTGTTTCAAAGGAACTTTTACCGGCATCAAAGCCATTAAAATTGTATACACTTGATCAATATTTCCAAATGTATTCATTCTACTATACAATGGTTTAAAACGATTTGGAGTGTAGAGGTACTGTGCATAATCAAGTATTAGTCAAAACCCCCTTGATACAATTGTCTAGAAGATCTTAAGTTAACTCCTACTTACTCTTCCAGACCGCTTTTATCATCAATAAAAGAATATTTATATTTATGCTCTATTTAATGTTGACAAAATTTGACAAACTTGAGAGACACTCAGACGTTTATGCAGCCATAGTCAACGATTTATATAAAGCGATCAGTACTTAGTACTCTCAATCAATTGATTCCTAAACATAAACAATCGCATGACTCTTTCGTCAAATGCAATCAGAAAAATTATTTTAACAGAAAAAAAGATTGATGTAATATTTCAACCTTCGATGCAAAAGGAATGATTGTGTATATCGAACAATTAGAAATGCATTTCCATTTGAGGTATACAACGTGCCATACAGTGTTGATTTAATGAAAGACAAATTATTGAAAACAGTTATACTTTGTTAAAACATTATTATCTAAACGTATCCTAAGTAAATTAAATTTTCCCTACAATAAACGTAGAGTAAAATGAATATCAACCATGAAAGTTAATAAAAAACGACCATGTTTTGCGTCTAGAATCATTATTTTCCCAATCTACAACAACATTTTATTTCTAGTAATGGCATTCAAAGAAGAGAGTATTTAAAAATTGATGTCAGATTTTTTTTGCAATTAATAGAATTAAATTAATTTAATTGCAATTTTATTGATAATTTAATTAATTTATCCGAGTTGTCTTACCTGTCCGCCACAATGAATGTAGCAGGTATACTTGACGGAATTTCATAACGAATTGCAGTTCGCTAGAACAAAGTTCTAAAACTTAAAATTGTTATTATGAATTGAAATGAGCATATTATACTCTTATACTCTTATACTCTTATAAAAACTTTCTAATGCCTTATAGTTCTTCTGAAAATTGATATATGTATAGGTTAATGTACGAGTAACTCTCCATTCCTATAAAAATAATGGAGCAGCGGGCCCGAAGGCCCGAGGCTCATTATTTTTCAGGAAGGAGAGTTACGAGGATATTAACCGACTTTAATTACACTCAACTTAATGCCTATTCAAAAACAAAATTTTAAAATAAAAATAAAAATTAAAGTGAAAAACGTGATGTAAAATACAACGCTCCATTACTGAAAATAATGGCGCAAGAGAACAATAGGCTGACATCACAAGTGTAATTTAATCAACAAAAGACTACATCAAACTCGTTGACTTCCTTCAGTAATGATAACTAGGCATTATATATATTACACACGTTCCTATGGCGTGCATTGCAACCAAATATTTTAATGATACAACCAGGAGCAAAAGAAACGATACCATATAAAATACATGATAGGTTAAGCTATGAGTGATAGTTACGGCTGAAACTGGATTAATTCGTGTCTCAAGAGCTAACTGAACTAAGTTTTTAATTTCGAAGCTATATCTGTTAACACTTTTGAAATATAGGCCTTTCAAAAAACGCCGTTTAAAATCTCCTTTACTAGAGGAGATAGGAAAGCGAAAATGACCCTTTTGTGTGTTTTTAAACCAACATATAGGCAAAATGCGTGAACAAATTAACTTCTACCCGAGTTATTTATATTGATAACATCTTATATTTATAAGATTTTTACATTTCATATTTTTTAAATTCCAATTCAAAAGAAAATGACAAAAAATAACATTGAAAAAACTTTTTTCTGACCCCTCGTGTATTTGAACAGTCATACAGTTATAAATATCATACTTTTATGTTTGAAATTGTGAGTACTTCTTCACAACTAATGTGCCTATCACAAAGGTTCGTAGTCGCATTTCATTCTAAACAGGATTTTGTTCTGTACTCTTTTGAAAAGTTGGTATCGTTTCTTTTGCCCCTGAGTGTACAGTTGTTTTTCAGCCTCTGACTGAATTCCGAAACATCTAAAATGTTACCATAAAATGTTATTTGTAACCATTCCAATTTGTACAGAAACAAAAGTTTATTTAACGAAAGGAAATACTTGATTAAGTTAGTTATTGAATAACCAAATATCAACAATTAAATCTGACATGCATACAAGTTTTAGAAGCGATCTTAAATTTGATTCATCCATTTACGTCCTTAACATGTCACCAATATTGATGAGTTCACATTTTTAATTGAATCATAATATCATGGTATCATGGTTAGAACCATAGATGGAATGTACCTAATTTACTCTTTTCCTACGTATTTCGTTTTAAGTCGATTATTTTCTAAAATATTAACCTTTATGGATTGCCTGTGGCTAAACTGGCAAATAAGGCTAAGATAAAGAGGTTTGATCAAAATAAGGCGCGGAACATCACAAAGCATAACATGCACATACACTCAGGGGCAAAAGAAATGATACCAACTTTTCAAAAGAGTACAAAACAAAATCCTGTTGTAAATGAAATGCGACTATGAACCCTGGTGATAGGTACAACAGTTGTGAATAAATATTCACAAGTTCAAACCACAAAGGATTATACTTATATTATACACAAGGGGTCCCACAACAGCTTTCCAATGTTATTCTTTGTCATAATCTTTGGAATACAACATCACGAAATTTATAAATTTGATAAATTAAAGATGTTATTAATAAAACAAAATTTGATAAAAATTATTTTGTTCTTGCATTTTGTTTGTAAAGTGGTTTAAAACAAGCGAAAGGGCGATTTTCACTATCTCGTCTAGTTAAGTAGATTTTTATACGGCGTATTTCGAAAGGCGTGGTTTTAAAAAGCGTTGACAGATCAAGCTTAGAAATTACAAAATAGTTCATTTAGCTCTTGAAGACATGAAACCCCCCTGTTTCAGCCCTAACTTTCATTCGTGGCTTAATCTACCATGCATTTTATAGTGGTATCGTTTCTTTAGCCCCTGAGTGTATTACTAGTTAATATTAAAAATTGTTATTTGGGGCTTCATGACCAAGAGAACAAATAATCCCCTTCCCATTTAGCCAAATTATGTCATTGGGCTTTTTTGATAGTGCCCTTTGGATCATGTTTCGTCCTACAGTTAGCCCTGGGAATTCCTAGAGAAATTCACTGACATTTCTTGAAGACGCGCGACCAGTTGACAATACAGGTTCATCGGGTAAATTAACCTGATTGAACAAAAGAGTAAGGCAAATGGATTGACAAGGCGAGCAGCCAATTCAATCTTCCTGTGTGAATATAATTAAGCGTTCACATTGAATTAATGCCTACAATGAAGTAAATAGTAAATAATGACAAACAAACTTAAAGGTAATTTTACACATTAACGGGATTACCTTAAATCCAAGTATTTCTCATGAAGACGGACAGGACAGCGCTCAGGTTGATCAAGATTTGGTCCTACTATAATACTCTGA
The DNA here is from genome assembly GCA_916613615.1 of Steromphala cineraria. Classification (NCBI taxonomy): domain Eukaryota; kingdom Metazoa; phylum Mollusca; class Gastropoda; order Trochida; family Trochidae; genus Steromphala; species Steromphala cineraria. Next base: position 20,572,554 of record OU744737.1, read on the forward strand.
TCTCTCGATCCACCTCGAGGTTCTGTTGTGGTCCTGCCCACAATTGGATTGTACTTCAGGTGCTTGGTTCCATTTATTACTTCAAACGAGACATTTCCATCTTCTCCAAGTTTCAATGCGTGATGCTCCTTAGCTCCTTTCAAGCCAAAGCAAATAGAGTTCAGAAAGAACAGAGTGTTCAGGAGCTGTTGAGGTGAATCTTCTCCAAGGATGCCATTCTGCCAGAGAAGTTCTTCTTGTTCGCTGGTCAGAGGAAGTGCCTTCCTCTTCTTTACTTCATATCCCATGGCAGTTTGTGTTTCAGTTTTCACTTGCAACCTCGTTTTAAGCCCCTCAAATGCAGAGTCACTAGAGAACTGGACAGATCTGCCATTTTGTTTCAGGAAGTATTGTAGAGAGATGAGAATTTCACGAAGAGTTTCAACTTTATAGTCCTCCCCCTTTGAATTTCTAACTTCTGTGATAAATCTCATTAAAAGTTTGTTCAACAAATTGTTATCAAACAGCAAAAGTGTAGTTTTCACAAATGTATATTGTTTATTACTATTCAAATACCATGATTTGAACAATCTCAAAGCCCACAAAACCTTTTTTTCAGTGTTTTTATTTCTTCTCATTACAGGCTTTTCCCCCGATATGTGTCCACTGCATTTTGAGGTGCCGTTTTCTGGAGAACATTTAGCCATAGAGTCTGGGTCTCTTTCTCCATAATTAATTTGTCGATTGTCTTCAGTCATGAGAGTGTCAAATGAACTGTTTTCCATGCTAGGTTGATTTTGCGAAAGGCAGTGTTTATTATATGCAGAAGTAACATTAGAGGTGAAAGGTTCATCACTTTCAGGGACCTTTCTTCGTATGGCTGTGAAACTGCGTCCATCTGCAAGCGAAACTGTGTCGTTATGGCTAATGTGATGATCGAACCTACTTTTTGCCACACCATTTCTCTCTCGAAAGATCATTCCTGGGTTTTTTCCTTCTGCATTTTCTTTGATTTGATTGGTTCTGAAATTGCGGTAATGAGAAATATCATTTTCTCTCGACTCATCATCAATTTTCTTGAAGTCGTATTGCATTTTGGAGGTCCTGCTATCTATTTCATGGGTTCCTATCAAATTACATTCAAATTTTGGAGGGATTCTGTAACCATCCGAAAATGCAGTATTCAGGAGGTTGTGTTCCAGTTGTCCAGAGCGTGTTTGACTAGACCTTTCAAACATCGAGACGTTATTTTCTGAAGTAGCCTTGTAGTAAGAATGTTTGGATATACAAATGTTTGAATCCTGGCAACTATGGTTGACACACCAAGGTGAAGTAGCTTCTGTCAGTGTGTCGTGTTTCACGATATGACTGCAAGAATCTTGTATAGGAAAGACACCTCTTATGTCTTCAAATTCAGATTGTTTTGTCATAAAAGCATGATTTTCATATGCAGGCAAAACTTCATTCACTTGGTCAGCGGTAAGATGTGTTGAAACGACTCGACCAATTTCTGAAGAAAATTCTTGTTCTGGATCCAAACCATTTATATTTCCATAATTCAAAGCTTCTTCAAACTCTGGAAATATATCTTGAGCGCACATCTGAAACGGATGGACGTCAGTGATTACCTTCAGGATATTACCGTCCATGATGGCAGTTTCAAATGGAAGTCGACTTGTAAATCCTTTCTCAAGTTGTCATAATTCGTCTCTTATCCATACCCTTCCAAGTTGTAATCTACATGATATTAAAATCCAGACAAGACATAAATTCTGAACTTATTTTACTTAATTTGATACTGTGTCAGGTTGCTCTGAACATTCATTATAGTAATGCAGACATAAATTAAATTTTTGTTAACATCAATTCTTTTCGGTTCGGGTTCATACAATCTTCGAATTGTAACTACAAAAGTCAACTATTTGAAATGTGTCACATAGAAAAATTAAACATAAATTATGAGGTTGTAGCCAAGATAATTCGTCACAACTCAAACATGTGCAAAATTTGAAAAGGATCCGACGAAAAGTAAATGCATGAAAATGATTTATGCTATACTAATTTAAAAACGTAAGACTATAGACAAAACGCCACCGTAGGAATATATTGTGTCACATGAAGACTTACTAATTCAGAAACGAAAATAGAATAATCACAAAAAGCATGACATTGAGTCATTATTGGTTTTTAAAAATATATTTTTGTTTTGTTTTGTTTTAACGGTTACAGATTCCCATTTCGGGAATTATATCTTATATATATATATATATATATATATATTTGAAAAATTAAATACTTTAGACGACACTTGCTGTAGATATCATTTTAATGATGACTGGATGCGTCGCATTTCGACTTATTAACAAGTCTTTTCAACAGTCGACACTATATATATATATATATAGGTATAACGATGAAGGGGGTCTCACATGAAGTAAATGTAAATTTGAAAATAAAATACTTCAGACAACACTTGCTGTAGATATCATTTTAATGATGACTGGATGCGTCTCATTTCGACTTGTTAACAAGTCTTTTCAACAGTCGACACTGTTGAAAAGACTTGTTAACAAGTTGAAATGAGACGCATCCAGTCATCATTAAAATGATATCTACAGCAAGTATTTTATTTTCAAATATATATATATATATATATATATATATATATATATATATATATATATATATATATATATATATATATATATATATATATATATATATATATATATATAAGAAAGAGTAAACATCAGATGGTTCGGACTGGATCAATCTTCTTTAATACGATGAATTCATTTCGACCATTATGTGGGTCTTGTCAAGTTGACAAGACCCACATAATGGTCGAAATGAATTCATCGTATTAAAGAAGATTGTACTTGACAAGACCCCCCCATAATGGTCGAAATGAATTCATCGTATTAAAGAAGATTGATCCAGTCCGAACCATCTGATGTTTGACAAGACCCACATAATGGTCGAAATGAATTCATCGTATTAAAGAAGATTGTACTTGACAAGACCCCCATAATGGTCGAAATGAATTCATCGTATTAAAGAAGATTGATCCAGTCCGAACCATCTGATGTTTGACAAGACCCACATAATGGTCGAAATGAATTCATCGTATTAAAGAAAATTGATCCAGTCCGAACCATCTGATGTTTACTCTTTCTTATATACAACCTTTCTTCACGTGAGAAACAAACTCTCCGTATTCAAAATATATATATATATATATATATATTAAAAAGAAGAAGATGAAGTTATATAATACTATGTACTGTGTGTCAGTTACTGCATTAAACGGCCTGATGAAGCAGGTACAGGATGTACCTGCTGAAAACGTTTGCCAAACTTAATTCAACTTCATCTTCTTCTTTTTAATATGTACTACCATAGAGTTTGAACATTTTTTTTATGATATTTCTATATATATATATATATATATATACTTCACAGAAGAAAAAGAGTACAATGCGTTACATACATGCAGATGACGTTTATAACATATTCACGTCAAGTATAAGCAGTTTGACAATATGATAATACAACTTTCTATGCAAAAGTAATGCTATTTAATTGTGGTCTAGACAGCTTGATGAAGTAATTTTTTTTAACTTTCCGTCTTTCGTCTCTCTATATGCTCGCTGAGCGGAATGCAGCGGTAGGAATTTGCTGTTTATGGACCCTCACTCGTGATCTGCGTGTATCTCCAGTTTGTCCTATGTAATCCTCGCCACATCCACTACACTTGATAACATATAGTATTTTTTTAGATGCGCATGTCCTTTTCTCCAGTACATATAATAGGTGTCCACTTTAAAACTTAAAGTCATTTCCTTGTAATAAGTACGGACAAGTTCCACAATTGGGTTTACCACACTTGTTTATTGATTTTTCCCCAGAATCTGACTGATCAAATTTAGCCTTTGTTAATATATCTTTAATATTTTTACCCTGTCTTTACTTTTGATGAGAGTAACCTGTGTGAGTTTGTCCTTTAAGGTATCACACCTTTGTAAGGGTTGAAGCTTTTCTCTAAGTTTGGGTTTCTGGGATGACATGTTGACACAAATGGTAAGACGTTTTCTTGTACCTGTTCCTTTAATTCAACATATTAACATGGGTAAACACTATGTTTAGTCAAAGCTTAACAATTTTGAATACTTGAAATAAGGGTAACCATTTGCTAGAATTGTTTTATAGTTATTATGTCTTGTGGTTATGAACCATTCCACAATATAAATGTCTTTCAAATGTGCAATAAAGTTATTTAATTTTGCAATAAATTTGTTTAAAGTGCATGAATATATATATCTATATCTACATGTACTTTACAAAATCTACATAATTCATTGTCAAACAGTTTCATGCTTAAGAGTTCTCTTTTGTGTGTTAATAAGTCTGTGCAAAAACATTGAAAATCGAGGATTTTACATCCTTGAAATTCCTTCTACTTATATTTACTCTGTATCCTGAAATAAATTTTGCCATGTTTGGCAGATGTGAGGCACAACATTGTCAGACTAAAGTTTATCATTTAAAATATATATTGAGCCTTTTCTTAAAATCATAAAATCCATATTTAAGTAATTTAAATCTACATTAAAGGGCATCACAATATCTTTGATGTCTTAAAGTCATCTTCCATGTCTCGGGCAAAATATACACTAAATAACCATGGTCCATATATGTACATGTACCTCTTATATCAAAATTATGCTTCAGCTCTTCAAAAGACATAAAATCATGTTCATCACAAAGGTCAAATATTGACACAATTCCCCTTTTAGCCAAGTGTTTAATAAAGTGGGATTGATTTTTGAAATTACTATTCAACCACAAGGGCTGTGCTAAAATGCTACCACATTGTCTTCATCTGTGATTTTTTAAACACAATATAGCTTCCATGCTGTTAAAACCTCTTTCCAAAATAGTACGTTTTTGATTAAACGTCATTATTTTTACTTACCTTTTACTAACCGTAGACAAGTGACCTTAGCCTGTTAGCCATATAACATGTAATAGACTCATTCCCACTGATGTAATGAAACATCATTACCCAGAACAATCAGAGTTATCCGCCCCGTCACTAGTCCACTGGGTGGAGTGACCTGTCATCCAATTAGATTCATTCATATTACCTAGGAGTCCCAATTAACGACGGATACTTAAGAGGGGAGGCGGGCGGGAGTGACGACGGTCACTTGTCTACGGTAAGTAAAAATAATGACGTTTAATAAAAAACATACTATTCTTTTGTTACTAACCTCTGACAAGTGACCTTAGCCTGATACCACTGTAGGCGGCGGGTAGAATTCGTCCCGTCCAGCGATAACTCTCAAGATTGATCTGAGGGTCTGCGACGTAGCGAGTGACTGTTCTAAAAGGAACATGGTCTGACCTCTCGCGGCCGACGACCCCTAATTAAAACACCGCAAAACACTATAAACCGTTAAAATAACAAAATTTATTTGTCAATGTCGAGAAGCCACCTCGACGAGTGAGGCGTCATCATCGTGGATGGTTGCGCCCCCTGCCCGGGGGAGCCCCCATGGTCCTCTGCTTTGCGAATACCTGCGCCCCTAGACGGGCTGCGTCCTCCAGGTCGTCCGTGGAGACATCGCGCAGCTAGTGGTTGGCGAACACCAAGCCCGACTTCCAGAAGCAGCCGGCCATGATCTCCCCCACTGATAGGTTGCTGTGAAAGGCCATCGTCGCCGATATGGCCCGAATCTCATGCGGGTTGGTTCGCGCTGGCGCGCATAATCCTGCTGCCTTGTAGGCGTCTACCACTGCAGACCTGAGGTAGACCCCCAACTGCCTTTTGTCAATCTCCTTCGAACTCGTTTGGGAGAGGGGCAGAAAAAGTCTGCGCCTCCCTTGCCTCAGTGTCCGCGTCTTCTCCACGGGACAAAGGAGACGCTCCTGGTTGTCCGTCGGCTCGATGGACGGGAAGATTGACATGAAGGTCCTCCAGCGTTCATCAGCGCCTTGGTTCTTGCACAAAAAGTCTGCGTGCAGAGCCTTCGTAGGGGCACGTACCATGGCCTCACTGGCCACTTCGGAGCGACCAGGAGAAGTCTCAAGACCTTGGCCACCACCTGAGTCAGGATGGCACGAAGGGGGGGGGGGGGGGGGGGGGAGGGGGGGGGGGGAAGCATAGACGTCCACCCCTTCCCACCCTAACGCGAGTGCGTCTAATCCCCATGCGAGGGGGTCGGGTACTGGTGACACATAGATCGGCAACTGGTGATTGAGCCGTGTCGCGAAGAGGTCGACATGCGGTCTTGCGAACTGGAGACAAATCGCCTCGAACACTTGAGGGTGCAACATCCAGTCCGTGGAAGGAGGCTTGTCCTGGCGAGAGAGAGCGTCCGCTAGGACGTTCTATGCTCCCGGGATGTTCACTGCTCTTATCGAGATGGTGGGGGCGCGGTGGCAGAGTCGGCAAGCCTGATGTGACGGGTTCGAGCCCCGCCTGTGACCGGGTGTAAAAACCTTGGAGTCAACTTTCTGTGCAGACTCTTTCATTGAGGTCACAACCCCTAGTGTACAGTACACAACCCTGTGCACTTAAAAGAACCCACGAATTCGTTGGTAAATGACCAGATGGTGGCAACATGAAAACGTGCAGACACCTAGTTGGGGGTAGAGCAACGTGCAGTATACTTGGACAAAATGCTGTGACTACATGTCCCAGTCCACCCAGCTGTAAATGGGTACCTCGTTAGGATCGAGAGTGACATTAACGCTGTGCGTCACATGACTGCACGTGTTGTATGCTCCCTCCGGAGTCGAGATGGTAAAAGATGTGTCATGAAGACTGATATCCAATGATCGAGGGAAAACCAAAGCGCCTTGGAGCAGCGCTCTCTGAGCTGGATATTGGCGCTATACAAATGTTTAGTAATAATAGTAGTAGTAGTTGAGGCTGTCCACCAGTCGAAACAGCTCCATCACCAGTTGCAATAGTGATCCCGCCTTGGTCGATCCTTGCTTGTTGATTGACCAAGCTGCCGTCGAGCTGTCCGTGTGTACACACAGCACCTAGTTCTCCAGACGGCCTGACCAATGGTCAATCGCCAGGCGTATGGCGTCCAACTCCAAGAAATTGATGTGACGTTGGGCTTGCACCGGCGATCACACGACTGCCGTCTGATCGGTCCCCAGATGCGCGCCCCACCCCTGAGTGGAGGCATCCACGTACAACTGGCTCCTGGCGGGGGGTTGCCGGAGGTGAATGAGGTCCTGCGAAAACCTGATGTGATGGCCGCACGATACCTCCCCAATGTGTCCGTTCAGCACTACCTGAAGAGGACAGAGATGGAGCCTCCCTCTCTTCCTGTAGTCTTGAGCTGAGGTCAAGAATCCTAGGAGGCGTTGCCACTGTCGGAGTGAGAGAGGCCCACGACACGCCTGCGCTATGAGCTCCCTGTAACGCCCCATCCGCTCCAGCAAGACGAGTGACGTCGTCGGTACTAGGTCCGATTTGTCCAGGTTGACTAGCCAACCCAGACGCCTGAACAGAGCGATCAAAAAGTCTCTTTGCCTGGAAAATAATGACGGGGAACAATGGCTCCCGAACCAGTCGTCCAGGTACATCACGAATTGGATGTCGTGCCTGTGTAGGAACTGGACGATAGGTTGAGTCACCCGAGTGAACAGCCATGGCGCTGTCGAAATGACGAATGGCAAGACATTCCACTGGAAGTGACGACCTGCCTGGACGAATCGGAGGTACTTTCAATCCGCAGGGCAGATTGGGACGTGCAAGTACGCGTCCTGGAGGTCAAACAACACAATGCGTTGTATGGTTATAGTAACCGCATGATAGACCACACAGTCAAGAGCCGAAAATATGGCGGCCGCTCAAGATAGGAGTGGTTGAACTGCTGCATGTCATGAATCAGCCGCCATTTTTCGGGTCTTTCTTCGGTCTAACGAATACTGGGGAGTAAAACCCCGACGTTAGATCCTGGAGCGGGAGCTCGCTCACCGCCTCCTTGGAGATCAGGATCTCAACTTGTTCCAGTGTCAGCGCGAGCCGTTCCGACTCTAGCGGGCGCTCCACTGGCGAACAAGTTAAGGGGGGGCGGGTATGCACGGGTATACGAAACCCGCGCTCAAGGATCTGACAGACATACTTGTCCAAGCCCAACTGCCTCCAGTTGGCGACAAACATTGAAAGACGGCCTCCCACTGGCCCGTCCTGTTCCGACACTACTGCTGGCGACAGGCGACGAGGCTCCCAGAAGTCACCGCTTCTTGGGAGTGCCTCCATAGCCGCGTCCTTTACCAAGCTGTGACTTGTTGGGTTTCCTTTTGGCGAGGGACCGGCGTTGAAGTTGCTGCGACTCCTGCCTGGCCAGCCCCCATCCCAAAAGGAAACCCCGCCGGTCTTAGAGCCGGCGGGAGATTGCGGGGCGCCACCCTTGCGCTTCTTCGGCGTGGTTACTGCCTAAGAGACTCTGCCACCTCCCGCGTCCAGGCGGTTGGTTAGCACCTGTTGCTGAGTCTCCTGGCGGTGTCGCAGAGCTTCTGCCACCTGCCCATCGAAGAGCATCGCCGACGCTCCCGGAGCGTTCCTAAGACGGGTGCGCATCTCCGACAGGAGATTAGTGCGCGAGAGGAAACCGTCCCGCCTGAGGTTGGTGACTCCCGCCGAAATGCGGGAGTAACTCAGCATAATTTGGGCTACGTTCCCTTCCACGGAATTAAATTATTTTTGGTAACCGTCATTATTCATTTTTTCCGTTGACAACCCACCAATCTTTACTTTCAACCCTTGCCCTCTATTTTGAATGGCCGCCATTTTTGTTCTAGGAATAAATTTAAATGTCCCTATATCTCAAAATCTTAATATGAGAATACTCTATCAGTATACCAAGTTACATGCTTGTATCACAAATAGCACAACTTCCCCACTATGATGAATGGGGCTGACTGCTGACGGGGTTGTTTTTCTCTAGGTTTCAGGGTGGTATTGATGACCTTGTTGACCAGCTCCGTAGGATACTGGTTATTGTTGATGAAGACATGTCGTAAATGTTGTAGCTCAGCTTCTAAGGCGTTGGTGGGGGAACAGATGTTCTTAGCTCTACGGGCGAGGGTGGAGATGATGCCTTTCTTAACTTGCAGGGGGTGGTTTGAGGAGAAAGAGTTGGTATACGCTGGTGGTGAGTCTGTTGTTTTCATCTTAAGATTTCAAATAAACTAGTGTCCAAAAGAAACGCTTCCGCGTGTTTGCATCGACATAAAATAAAACAACCCAATAAAGAAATATCATTTTGGTTTAACTTTTTAGAGTGTCCTTTTCACACAATGTGTATAAAGTTTCATTTTAATCAAGTCAGAATTACCGTTAGGACAAGCCTGTAAAGATGGGTGGGGTCGAATATTTGAAAAATCATGTAAGCACTGATCACGAAAGCATGGAGAAATGTCACAAAACATGTTACAATGTGATGTTACAAAGTGATGACGGGTAAGTCAACCATTAGAGTCTATACACGCAAGAACATGTCTATGGATTGACGTTGTCAAACGTCTGATGACGTCTAGGATAATCCGTTGTCATTAGTCGAGGAGGAATTGTTCAACATCTTGGAGGTTGGCTGGAGGCACAGTCTGGTTCCTCAGTCTGTTCTCCCGTGTCCAGCGATTTACGATAGATGGTGGTAAGGATCGGTGCAATCTCTTTTGCTTGCTCTTTTAGTACTCTTGTTTTATGTTGTCGGGTCCTGCTGCTTTGTTTGGGTTCAGCTTTTAAAAGAGAAATTTCAAAAATCCATTCTGAGCCCTGTAGGCTTTCGTAATTACCAGAGGTGAATCATCAATTGTGCTAGACCGTTTGTCGCTTAAGGTATGTTTCTGTTCCTCAGAGACTAACGATGATTTACAATTGTATACTTTGGGGTTATGCACCAGTACCGATATCTGCTCATTTAATTTGTTTAGGTTTTTTGTTTGAATAAATGCTTCAGGTATGTCATTGCAAATGTAACTGACAACATTAAACTAATAAAGCATTCGAGTTTAAATGATAAAAAGTTTTAGATTTCTTTCAAACAACAGTTTAGTGTTGTCATCAATGTTCCTGCAATATTCACACCATAAGTGGTGCTTGCTATCTGCTTATTGTATAGAAACAATATCAAAACTTTGAATTAAAAAAATACATCTTGTGCAGTTATTGATAAGTTGACTTATGGGCAAATTTATTAACAAAAAAGGTCAAAACGCTAAAAACGCCGACGATGTCTTATCACAACCCATTTGGCAAAATTAAAATGTCAAGATAGGTGGAAGACCTATCAATTATAAACATTACATTACATAAACAGACATCCTTGATAGCCATGGTTATTTCCTATCCATGGAACAATTAAGAAATACGTTTGGTTGCAAGACAGATTTTCTTGATTGCCAAGGAATAATAGAAGCTATAAAATATTACTGCAAGTCAATAAACGTTCAAAGTGAAAAGAAAATACCACTGCCAATTTTACCCTTCTTTTTACAAAATATAACTGGCGATCCAAAAGGCTGTAGATATTATAAGTTATCACATTGCATAGCGGGTTACATCGGTATTTATTATTCCCGCGAAAGGTTTTATGCAACGAGCGGAACGCGAGTTGCATAAAACCTTTCAAGGGAATAATAAATACCGATGTAACCCGCTATGTGATGTGATAACGAATTTATCTTACCGAATGTTTAAAACTATTGTTAAAAACACAATCAGAAGTGAACAAAACCTTTATTTCAAAACAACAACAAAGGTCCGAGTCACGGCATACTGGTTGACCTATGACCTTATCACGTGACTTTGAATGATTGACGTGGAAGCACGCTTTACTCGCGGGGTATAAGGGATTTATTCTCCCTCGGTGAAGGTGTATATGGGAATTTGTTAAGGGTCACGTGAACCAATCAGAGATCGAGATTCTTACATGAGGTAGGATAAATATATATAACATACTCATAACCAGAAAAAACCCACAAAAACTCTCAAATATCGAAATAAATGGCAAAAAGATCTAAATGAATTTATTAACGAAAATACATGGGAAACCATAGAAAGATTAACATTAAATCCTACAATATTGCCCCGAAATAGTATATTGCACAGATTTCTTCCAACAAATGAGCCTCTAACAAAAATGAGATATAAAGAATTAAACAAATGCACATTTTGCAAAACAGAAAACGAGTCAATTCTACGTATATTTTATGATTGTTAGTTTACCAAAACTATATGGAAAAAATTGGAAGAATGGATACTTGAAAAAAACAGGAACTTATATCATATTTTCTAAAAACAATATCATCTTAGGATATACCGAAAAACGAAACTATGTCCTGAATTTTCTGACAACCATTGTGAAATACAATATATTTAAAATGAAACAACAGGAGAAAATCCCAAATTTTAAACATGTACAAGAGGAAATTAAATCTGCATATTTTGTTAGTAGTATTGTTATGTTGCTTGGATGCAAAAAAACCTATGTTAAAGCAATGAGGCTCTGTCACGATAAACTTGCCTCTTTTTCCTTCTCGCCCGGCCACACCCGTGTTGACACGGAGACGACAGTAATGTTTACACGAGGACGACAATATATTTACACAAGGACTAATTAACACCGTCCTCGTCCCACTAATTTGATGTATAGAGAATACTAAACGACGTCCCGTTTCATAACATATTTATTAAACGAGTGAATGGGTTGTATTTAACGAGCGAAAGCGAGTTAAATACCTATACCATTCACGAGTTTCATAAAAATGTTATGAAACGGGACCGAGTTTAGTATTTTATTTATTACTTGCTTAATGTCATCGTAAAAATACAAAGAAAGTCGCCAACATGACTGTCGCGGCCGGCCCGCTGACATTATGACGTCATACTTAACAACTGTGACGTCATCATTACGTCCCGCCATTCGGTCAGCGCGCGATGTTATGACACATAGTCTAATAACATGGCTGATTAGCAATATCTTCAACGGGAGAGTAATAAAAGTTATTATTACCCACGTGGTACTTCGTAAAGGTGTTTCATAATAATTTGTTATGACACATATGGGTCATAACACCTAAAAGTGATTTGATTGGCTTGCGGTGAACTTTGACCTTGTCCGGACTACTTTATTCATTCATAAAACGAACGAGTTTTCATTCACAAATTCGAATGGCACTGAGTGAGTCGGAGTCATTCTTCAAACTTTAAGTTTATCTTTTAAATCTTCCTTACCGAAATGTTAAGGAATAAATCGGAGGACAAAAGAATTACAACTAAACATCTTACTGATAACTCAAGGCTCATATAGACACTAAAGGGTTTAAATTCAGCACAATTTGATCATTTTATTAATTTGATCCATGTCGCTCCAAAATGACACAGACAGACATTGTTTGTTATCTATAAAATATAAAGACAACTGAATATTCTTTAGACAACATTTCTTAGAAACAAAACGCGTTTGAACAATGATAAGCATCTTAAACTTACTTTGAAGGCGGTTGTTTACACAATTTGACGAAAAGATACAGGCAAATGGCGGCCGTCATGTCATGCCGTTGATCAAAGAAAGATAACTCTGACTGTTCTCGCGCAGTGAGATTTTATTTTCACGTACGCTTCGTTCATGACTAAAGTGCTTATTACTTACATTTCACCAGACACTACGAATTAACGTAGGGTAGAATTTAGAAATGTGAATATTTGACGTCGTAATAGTATAATATTTGAGGCTGTGACGTGGTTTGATATTCATCCGCCGTTTCGTCTCTTTATAGGCATAATAAAAAGTTATTTAAAAAAGCAATCAATCGTCTGAAATGCAAGTTGGTAATAAATAGGATACATAACTCGTTCCCCTTTCATATCAAGTTTATGTCCCTCGTGAAATAATTTTGTTTTGTCACTCGCCAAGGCTCGTGACAAAGCAAAATTATTTCACTAGGAACATAAACTTGATATGAAAGGGGAAGCTCGTTAGATATCCTATAAATATTACACAACACTTTGAAATCGTTTTAGAGAAACTTCGATATTGTGCAACATTTAGAACTTTTTTTTGGTGAGAGTAATAATTTTCACAACATTTTGAAATCGCTATTAAGTATATCACAACATTTGAAATCGCTAATTTTAAAGGATAAAGAGTAAGTCATTATAATGATATTTTACGTGAGCATCACGATTGATTCTCAATTGAGCGTAATATGTAGTCCTATTCTTCCTCTTGTATGAAAAGTACCTATACACCATTCATTTAAGAATACGTATAAAACTTCCATATTGCACAACTTTTTAAAATTTGTAGGTGAGAGTAATAATTTTCACCACATTTTGAAATAGCTATTAAGTATATGTATATATTGACACGTTTCAAGTTTAATAATTTGTTTTGCACAACATTAGAAATAGCTAATTAGAAAGGATAAAGAGTAAGTCATATAATGATATTTACGTGTGCAACACGATTGATTCTCAATCGAGCGTAAGTTTTAGTCCCATTCTTTCTTAAAACGTGTCATTATATGTAAAAAATTACCAGGAGGACTTATTTGCTTGTATGTAAGAACAAAGACGTGCTTCAATTTGAACCACAGAGTTTCTTACTAGTTGAAAGCACTCTGATGATTTTATCTTCACCAACGTCACACTGCTTCCTGTGTAGATCTTGACCAAGTTCTATCAAGATTTAATGTGACATTCCACACACTCAGAATAACACGTCGGGAATTAACAGCAAAATTTGAGAGATGTGTATTTTTCGCAGTATGAGCCAGTGAAGAGTGGTCAAGAGAATAGGCTATATAATGATATTTTACGTGCGCATCATATTGATTTACTCGTCTATTTCGACTATGAGAATAAATCTCCTCTCCTGATACACAGTGAATCTCGTTATCCTCAGAGACATTGTGTTCATTTAGTGGCTTAAGATAATGAAATAAAATTTTGAACATGAAAGCTAGGATAGTTCCAAAATATATTGTATAATTGTATTTAATCACATATCTGACTTTTATAAAAAGAATAAACGACACATTACGTCCCGAGGTAACGTATGTATGTCTCAGTATATAGCAATGTACAAACCATCCCTCCTCGAACAGTTCTCCCCTTAAACCATGAGTTAGACTCCCAATCTGTCTCTCTGTTTAACGTATGGCACCATTCTGTAAGACTTGTCTATTTTGAACTCTGTTTTAGCCATCATACAGGGAGTAAAATACATATTACGTATTGATATAATGGATACTTACGTTACTGTGATAGAAATGTCACAAAATTATCTAGTTACTCTTTTTTGGAATTTCACAAATTAAGCTTTCAAAAAACAAACATTCTCTTTATTTAAATATTCCGAAGTTATCATGCAAAAGCTCTGCAGTTGAAATGTATTGTTCAATATATCTTTAGAACTACTGTAGATAAATACCATTTTTGTTTTATTATAAATTTGTTCACATATATTAATTGCATTATGAAAAACTCATCGTTTTCACAGCTGAGTCAATGTTCTTACATCTAATTAGTTGTAATGTGTTAAAATTCATACCAAGGACTTGGCTTGAAGGGTCAGGTGAAATGCTGATGAGATCTACAGTCGAATCGTTTATCCGGACAACTTCGTTACAGCTGAAAATCGTCCGGATAGCGAGTCATCCGGTTATATGAATCACAAGAAAAAAACGAAATTGCTTGGCCCATCATGAAAGTTTATTTCATTCAAATTTAACAATGTTATATAATACATCAATAATAAATAATAATACAAGATTATGTGATACACGAAACACGAAACATAGTCCGTCACCTTACAGAAAATCTGTGATCACAGTTTGCTTCTGTTTTATATCAGGTATTTTTCGCAGTAACATTTACGCCATTTATCTTTAGATTTCAAAATGTCCCCAATCGTAGATTTTCCAAGGGCATGTCCGAAAGATTCCTCAAAATGTTTACTGATATGATCTTAGGGGCTGAAGGGTTGCTTTTTTTAAAATTACAAATTTCACGCTTCTCGGATGCAGTCACACAGTGACGTTTGCGTTTAGCAGGTTGACTTGCCATTTTGCTCAAATGCCTGACAGCAGCTAGGTGATGAGACAATTTATTGTATATGTCACTGTGAAAGAATTCTAAACTTGATAGAATGTCGTAGAAATATGACACCCCAATTCAGTAAAGGAATTTTTGATACAGAAAGGGCAAAGGGTTACATCTGGAGGCAAGACAATTTATCAGACAAACTCCTTACCCACTGTTTCGTACATCACTGTAACGTTAACCTATGTATTTTTGACTATAAATATCAACCAAAGTAGGGAAATGTGAAATGGGATTGCACCAATATCAGTGTGTAGCTAATGCTACTACTATTGTAAATGCGCCTATTAGTTTCATGTTTAAGTTATCATGCCAATACAGGCGTAGTTACGTAGGCAGTCTGATAAAAATCGACCGTACCCTGAGGAATTAAATATCAAAAGTATTGTCTCTATCTGGACTCGAACAAGTCGGGATATCCTCTCCGTCTCGGTCTGAATGCACCCACCTCTATCGCATGTCGCTATAACCAGTTTAGCGCAGACAAACCCAGTCATAAGCTATCCAATCACATCAGCGTTTTTGAATAGCGTTTAGCGGCGATTATGTATAACGAATGGTACACCGGAGTTACCTGCCCCCAGTATGATATCGAAGCTTTTACTGCGCTCCTTGCGATTTGCTAGATGAGCTTGCGTCAGAACATGCGGATAGTAGGGGTGCCTTCAGACTGTTTATGAGAGGAAAGCCGGGCTTGGTGTGGTTCGAACCCCACTACAGATAATATTTTTACACTTATATTCCTCGAATCACAGTCGATTTTAATCAGACTGGTAGACTCACAAATAAATATGTTGCATTCTATCAATAGTGATACAAATAAATACCAATAAGTATGATCACATTTATGTGGATATGTTTGAAAATGTTTTGGTTCATCATCCTTTACATCCCACTTAGACCTCGTCGTCCATGGCAACCATTCATAAAAGAGTCCTGTTCATTATCGATATCGGGAACTCTTAGACCAAAGAGTCCTGACATCTGATGCAAGGACACTTTTGTAAACCTTTCCTACACACGGTTTAAAACAATCAATCAACAACATAGACATAGACGTGACCTGAAAGTATCAATAATCAAATAAAACAAGCTGGAAAACAATCATAATCCTTACACATTTTGCGTGAATCAAAATAATAAAATCACTTAATAACACTGTAGACTTTAGTTTGCACTAGAAAATAAACGATACCAAGAATTAAACATATGATATGTGTTGCACCAAAACTTTTGTTATGTTAGGAAAATAAGTCTAGAAATATCCAAAATAATTTGATAATGATACATAATTAATTTATTCCATAGATAAGAAAATTATTTTTTTGGCTAAACTTGTTATGGGAATGATTAAGGAACCTTTTTATTAGAAATCCAAGAGAACCGTTTTATAAGTAGAAACCACTGTCAAAATTTAGCTGTCTATAAGGAATCTAATAACGCGTCTTCTACCTTCAAAATCGAAACAGAAATGAACAACATGTGAAACTTTGTCTTGAAACAGGCTCATATTCGTTTCTGAAAGTATTATAATATATATACTTTGATGTTTGAAATTGTGAGTACTTCTTCGCAACTGATGTGCCTATCACAAGGGCTCGAAGTCGCATTTCATTTACAACAGGATTTTGTTTTGTACTCTTTTGAAAAGTTGGTATCGTTTATTTTGCCCCTGAGTGTATTGCATGGTGAAAAGAGAGGTAGGATTACTTTACCTAAGGTTTCTTCCTTTTTTCCTCCTAGTAGTGTACGCCTAGAGTTCTTCTGTGCGAAGTGAAACACAATGAATAACGTCTTGATATATATCGAATCACATACTGATCGTTACTACTAAGACTTGTTAAAGAAAATGGACGTAAAATTTCATTCATTGAAAATCCTCTCAATCGTAAATGTAAAAGGTATAAGACCCAATGTCCACATGATCGGGACGAATCGTCTTGTACTGCGTAATCATTGACTACTTCATTAGATGAGGACCTCCCATTAATGTTGATCTTACGTAAAAAACGATTCAATTTCTCTATTAATTCCTTTCATATTGTTTTTACCTAGACTGTCGAATATCTCCAGTGAATTCTTATTTTTATCAAGTACAATACACATCCAATGTCCCGATTTATGACATATCCGATTAACAAATAAATGACTCCAGTCAATAATTTAAAGACACGTTTCATGTTGTTCTTTACTAGTATATACATATTTACAATAAAGTTGTATTACTCACTAGGATGGATCAGTATTGACAATTATGACAGATATAGATCCTTCACCATCATACAACATACGACGTGCTAATCCCTTATCCAGTTCATTTACTGCATATACGCCTATAACCTTTGATTGTAATATGCAATTGCAATGTATAGCACATTCCAACTGCTTAGTATACATCACGATGGCACCACAACGTTTCTACTCTGATTTATTTCAAAAATGCTTCCGAACTCTGCATAACACATACACACCACTGTCTCTGGTAATGCACTCCCAAACTGAGCTTCCAAGCGAAGACTGCTTTGATGTTGTAAGTCTAAAATTAACCCTTTATCGTTAACGCCGAAAACTGGTTCCAGACTGTAGGAGAATAAAGCATAGCAATCTGTCGTTTTAATAGGAATAGGTCCTGATTGATGTGCTTCCCTTATCCAGGTCCCATTGGTTTGAAACAATTTAGCATATGCCGAAATAAACTTCTGTCCTTATGTTTTTGTGAAGTTGAACTTCTTCACACCGGATTCTCCAACTATGAGTCCGCCTGAAAACAATGCAAATTGCTTCAGTCCAAAGTTTGTAAAACAAAAAGGGTTCTTTTTCGGGTTTCCAGATACGGCTTCAGATTCTATAAAGGCAAAGATAACCTTATTCGGTCTAATACCTGAAACTATGTTATCCCATGTGAAAGAATTCTGTCCCTTTTGAATGGTGTACAACTTGACTTCTGTTCTCTTGTACGAATATTTAACCGTGGTTTTCGATAGTGCCTCTCCATGACCGAATATCACACCAGGATTCAAACAAACCTTGTTGATATTAAGAACAATATCTTCGAAATGAACCTTGTAGGATTTAGTGACATCTTCAACCATTAAGTGAAATGCAGGACTCGATCTTTCACGTTTATATCCACCTGATTGAGTAGGTATCGTCTTAACTGAAAAAGATCATGGAAAAGAGGTCCTTCCATGTCAAAAGTCTTGGATCCGTTGGTAAGAGCAAATCGTTTGCATTAACCATCATTAGATCCTAAAGGATCTGTCTCATCAAAATGCTCTTGCTTATCCTTGTAAAACATCTGTGAAGATAACTTTGTGACAACATCTGTTTCGTTTGTATTCGTCAGTCTGTATCATAGCTTTATAAGGATAGTAATTATTCGTCGAAATGATAAGTTTACCTGATGATATATATCAAGTTAGAGCTTCATAGCACAAAAACTTTTCAAGTTATCGCGTTTACAAGGAATTCTTAGAGTGATTACATAGCTCGTGACCTTTGACCTTGAACGTGTCAAAATCGTTCCCCCGAGGTATGAGTAGTAAGTTATGAATAAGAGTTCTGGAAAGCTTAGTGGAAAAAAGTTAAAGCTAGTAGTACGAGTGCGGCGGCGGCGACGGCGGCGGTGGAAACTTCACAAAAAACCTTAGACGGGGCTGCTCATGATGAATATAACTTCTGTACTCCTGAGAAAGCTCCGGGCTTTCGTGGTACATAGTACTCGTTTTCGTAAGAATCAATATCAGCCATTTCAATTGGAACTGAATCTCTGATGCAGTTTAACCATATTGCGAATCCTCTCAGACAATTTGTTAATCCAGGTCTGCGTCTTTATTCTTGTCTCCCTAAAATATCTACATTGATACTTGAGATAGTACAACGGTGAAATGTTCTGTAAATATTTGTCTTCACCTATATAGTCCCTCCATTTGCAGATTACTACACTTTCATCTACCTTTAAGTGAAAATATTACCTATCAATTTCCAAATGTTGTGCAATATCCAAGCTGTATGTAAATAATGATCTACTTGTGTCAACACATGAAGCGGCCAGGACGTCTTCGTGTAAACATTAATGTTGTCTCCGTGTCAACACAGGTGTGGCCGGCCGAGGAGGAAAAAGAGGCAATTTTATCGTGACAGAGCCTCATTGCTTTAACATAGGGGTTTTTTTTTTGCATCAAAGCAACATAACAATACTACTTTTGTTGACCGATTTAACGCCTACACATACTATATATCTACACAACCAAGTGTCTGATATCATATCATTGACAATCATGATTTAGATCATCTCTCCTATGCAGACGATGTCCAGCTCAGGGACACCTTTACGATCGACAACTGTCAGAGCACGCTGCAGCGAGTGGCAACATGCACATCTTCCTTGAAGTCTTGGATGACAAGTCATATGTTAAAGCTCAATGATAACAAAACGGAAGCCATCTTATTCAACACAAAAAGGAACTCAGGCAGACATAATCTGGATGCAATCCAAATTGCTGATTCTACTATTGATCTGTCGAACGTGGTTAAGGATCTCGGAGTTTTCCTTGATACTGAACTTTGCATGGAGGCCCAGATTACTCAGTTATGTAAAACATGTTACTTCCACCTGAGAACCATAGGCAATGTCAGGCACCTAATACAGATGTTGCCAAAAACCTTGTCCACAGTCTGGTAACAACAAGACTAGACTATTGCAGTTTCTGAGGCTAGCCCGAAATGACTCTATCATAGTTTCATGATCAAGTTTGGAAAATGTTGAATTTGAGGTGGAGTCATTTGAGACTGGGCGTTTCCCTGGGCCCATATGACTCTAGAGTGAGTTGAGCCTAGGCCCAGAGCACTCGAGAGTTATTTCGGATGACTCTAGAGTTATCTGAGGCCAGCCTGAAAATTGCATATCAAATACAAAAGTATTTAAGGTTTTCATATTTGAAACTTAGAGTAGTAAGATTGACATATGACACATATCACTGAAGAATTTCAGATACGTAGTTGCATCCTTTCCAACTGAATTTCACTGTCTTTGTCAGAGCTCATTTAAGGTGCAGCCAGTTCGGGCGCTCTACTCTTATAAATGTACTAATTGACACGTCAATAAAAGCTGGCCATTTGACATACAAACGACAAACGTGTGTGATGTGTCTTAACAAACAGCAAAGTTAATATTTTCCGAATCAGAAATTAACAAGCGGTATAATGGTGTAGAAATGAAAAGGATGATATTGTCTGTTATCAAGAAGTGACGAATAAAAAGGCGCAAACGTTGTTACAAATTTCTTGAAAAGTAAACAAGTGTTATAACATTCTGTTCAGATAATACTATCCTAAATTTAAAATCGATTTAAAGTGAAATGAATACGAATATATTTCAAGAGACATCCAAATTAACTCTTTCATATTGAAAATTAGTTTTTCACTGATTATTTTTCCGTTTTCTATAAAAATCCCAAAGAAAAGAACCTTGTACCTCAAAGCAATAATTGGATACTAGGACGGCTTTTGACACACATTATAGAGATAGTTAAAAATTATATTTACGAAACTGCTTGGTGCTGAAAAGCCTTTGACACATGTGAATGGGTACCCTGTGAGGCATAGAATGGTCCCTAACCTGAGCGCCATTAATATGGATGCCGGTTGAAAATCCACAGGGAGTTGAATTAGAAAATTGATCGGAGGGTGAAAAAATGCCTTTGACCAGGGGAAACAACAAGCGCCTTGAGAAACCACGAGTTGATGGATATGCGCGCTATATAAATATTCATATACTAATAATGTATCTTCCAATGTACTAGAGTAAATTCAAATTAAATATGTTAACAAAGAAATTTATCGTGCACAGGGTTGGCATCAAGGAACAGTTTCTCATGAATGGTAGTTGTTTATGAGCTCACGAAGATTGATTTCTGTCAGCTAGGAAAATTTGCTCTGTCTGGTAAGTGCTTAATGTAGGAACAGTTAAGAGCATGAGTGAATCCTCATAGATCAGGGAATGTTTAAACAGACACTTTTAATAGTCAGTGAAAGATCCTTTACTTCAAACAATATTTTTGTTTGTACAAATAGCATATACAAGGGGAACAAGTGGATCTACAATGTTTTACAGATTTATTCATTAATTTATTCAGCAGGCAATTTGACACTAATCAAAATTAAAATACATTGCAGATTTACATTAAAACGTAATAAACCATAACATAAACTTTACTTTGTTGACCAAATCTTCTCCAAGTTGATGAATGTGTCATTGTCACACTTCATTATAGTTTATTTTGACAAGTATCATTTATCACTTTAATGTTAAAATTTCTTTCCGTTGTTTGTTTTTATAGAATAAGAAAATAATCCTACTTCGGGCCACATCTTTCTTTTAACACCTTAATAAAAACAGTAACAATATGTTGTAAAGTGAGCGTGGCTCCCTTATGCCCCCGACCTTGCATCCCTTGCCAACAAAATTATTTTTCACTTTCACATGTAGAGGTCTCTTGCTCAGCATTTGACCCCCAAAAAGGGGAATTGAGAAGAATGAATGAATTTTTAGCACGTAGTCGGAGGTATATAGCGCTCCGCGTGTACGTCCATCCATGCGTCCGTGCGTCCGACATCGTTTCCGGAGCATAACTTGAAAACTGTTTGACTCAGAAACTTCAAATATGGTATGGATGTTACCTATGTAGTGAAGATGTGCCTTTTGGTGGTTTGAGTTCAAGGGTATCAAAACATTGTGAAATGTTGGCCCTTAAAAGGCCAAATTTCTTACTTTGTTCAATTTCCGGAGCATAACTTGAAATCTATTTCACCCTGGAACTTCAAATTTAGTATGGGTGTTACCTATGTGGTGCAGATGTGCCTTTTGGTTGTTTCATTTCCAGGATACCAAATATTTGGAAATTTTGGCCCTAAAACGAACATTTCTGACTTTTTGAGGTGCCCATAGCATAACAGAAGCTCTTTAGCTTCACACCAAATGTGAGATTTCCATTTCCTGCTGATTTGCCTTCAATGGATATATATATATTCTTGTTGGCCATAACATTTTCAAAGTTTGACCAAAAATCATCGAAAGTCCTGCCTTCTTCAAATTATTAAAGCAATGACTTCTAGACTTCAGTTGTTATTATCCCCCGCCACGAAGTGGAAGGGGGATATAGGTTTGGGCTCCGTCCGTGCGTCCGTCCGGCAGAGTTAAAGGGGACAGCTTTTCTCAGAAACTATTTAAGATAGGCTAACCAAATTTGCTGTGTGTCTTCAGGGTATCAATACCTTGATGGACTTCGATAATCAGAACCGCAAAAATATTTTTTACGGAGTTATTGCCCCTTTTCCGTGTTTTTGGACTCTGTTCGAGGGTGTCGTCAAAGGGGACAACTTTTCTCAGAAATCATTTAAGATAAGTTCACCAAACTTGCTGTGTGTCTTCATTGTATCAATACCTTGATGGAGTTCGAAAATCAGAACCGCAAAAATATTTTTTACGGAGTAATTGCCCTTGTTTCGACCCTTTTCTGTGTTTTTGGACTCTGTTCGAGGGTGTTGTCAAAGGGGACAACATTTCTTAGAAACTAGTTAAGATAGGTTCACCAAACTTGCTGTGTGTCTTAATTTTATCAATACCTTGATGGAATTCGAAAATCAGAACCGCAAAATTATTTTTTACGGAGTTATTGCCCTTGTTTCGAGATTTTCGACTCTGTTTGAGGGAGTCGTCAAAGAGGACACATTTTCTCAGAAACTATTTAAGATAGGTTAACCATACTTGCTGTGTGTCTTCATTGTATCAATACCTTGATTGAGTTCGAAAATCAGAACCGCAAAATTATTTTTACGGAGTTATTCCCCTTGTTTCGAGATTTTGGACTTTGTTTGAGGGAGTCGTCAAAGGGGACAACTATTCTCAGAAACTATTTAAGATAGGTTAACCAAACTTGCTGTGTGTCTTCATGTATCAATACCTTGATGGAGTTCGAAAATCAGAACCGCAAAATTACTTTTCACGGAGTAATTGCCTGTGTGGGTATGCGGGGGTATGTGAACTGTGCTCACGTTTGCCTTGTTCTTTCTGCAATTGGTTGGTCAAAGTCTTTATCTCATACAATTTAACTATGTCTTGTAACTTTAAATCCTTACCTTTCATCTCTCCTAATAAGGTAACAGAAATATGCAAAATTTGAAAAACATAGGATGAATAGTAATTCGCAATCGGTCAGAAATATTCTGATATTGGAAAAGTTCAAAACATTGAAATTTGTAACAAATTCAAATTTGATGTAATTTCACACTGCACCGCTCCGAATAGGGTAGAAAACATGCGCAAGACATGGACGAGTTTTAACGTAATGACTTATAAAAGGCAATTACGTGAGCTTAACAGCTTCGCTCAAGAAACAACATTGTGAAAATGTGCTCCCAGCTAAGCTGAAAATTCATGATGTGGAACAAGTGGGACATTTGTAAGTTAATATAAGTGTCACGATATAGTTAGCATTTGTATAATGAGTTTTCCAACACTTTGCTCAGAGGCGCCCAGGCAAAGGCAATATCCAAAGGATGAGTCTTCAATGTTCTGAATGTTTGATGGTAAGTCATTCAGCTGACAAGGTCCTGGCTTAACAGAAAGCCCTGTCACAAAATATTGTTTTTTTTTGGTAAGGAATGTCTAGTGCTCGGCAGATAATGTGTGAAACTGCTCATCTTGGGTGGTACACTTCAAAACACTGATATATACAGGAACTTGATGATTGACAGCTTTGAATACACGAATGAGTATTTCATACCAGATTCTGTATTGAAGAGGGAGCCAGTGGAAGATCTTGAGCACTGAGCACGTTCGGTCCAAGTGATGAGGCAAGCAGCACATTTCTGAGCTCGTTCCAAAGTTTAATGTGTTATATGTGGCAAAATTTCAGTTGTTCCCCCTTCTACGGGCCTAAGCAAATTGGGTATTTACTCGTGACCTTGGCCTTTGACATTCAAGGTCACTTTTCATTGAATATGATATATAATATAATGATTAAGTGTTAATAGTTAAAATAAGCAATTTTGTTATATCATGCTTATGTCAGGATCTTGCTGTAACCTTGACCTGTGTCATCCCTCAATGTAGGCTGTGATCAAATTTGAGGACATTCCATGAATCGGTTCATAAGATATAAGATGTTTCAAAAGTGTTCACAAGACTGTGGTGACCTTGAATAATAAGGTCAAGGTCATTCAAAGTATTTGGTATCTGCGTAGTCCCACAATGTGACTAAATTTGAAGACATTTTGTAAAACGGTTCAAGGGATATTGTGTTAACAGGAGATAAAAGTGGCCAAAGTGCTGTAGTGACCTTGAAAATATATACTATACAAAAAAAGAAACGCATAGCTGGATATTTCAAGGTGTGGTTACAGTCAATTTTGAATTGACACTGTCTTTGAGTAAATGCGTATAACAAACTGAAATTTCTCACTGAGATAACAGGATCATTGCTCTTTATGATATCATACACGCCATATGACTTTAACTTCCTTTAGCTAATCAGAGGTCACTTGAATGTCATTGTCTGTTTTTACCACCACGTGAACGCTTAACAATTTTTAAACGCCTTGGCATAGACAGTATAAGTCGCTACATTGATGATTGGATTATGGTCTCCAACTTGTCCTGCATAAACCGAGCCAGGTTTGGAAGCATTTGACGTAAAACGTTAACGCTGCCAGAGAGGTCAATCCAGTTCATCTCAAAAGTGTTCAATCAGGTTAAGATCCTGATTACGTAAGTGATAGGGGATCCCATTGATGTTGTTACATGTCAGAAATGATCTTGTGACACCAACAGTCTGGCTCTTTCGATGTAGTGGACAACGTTACGCTACATCATTTATCGGAAGCACGTGTCGTTTGATGGTAGTGTGTTATGAACATAAGCCCATTAGACTGCCTTGAAAATGAATGAAACCAGAAATAAATGTGTAGCATATGGCCGCCCACATCATCAGGTTACCCTTTCCAAAATCTAACGACTTGACTTTGGCAGTTTGGAGCGTATCTTTCATTTGTACACGTCTGTATACCCAATTCTTTTTCATCTCCTCTTTGCAAAAGAAATCCTGATGCATCGCTAAGACTTACACATTTCCCATGTCTTAGGTTCCAGACCTGAACGTTGTTACAGCACAGAACACGTTGCGAGCAATTATGACGTCATAACATATTGCCAAAGTAGCGTCTCCTGACTCTCAATCTGATCTGTTGCAAACGATTCCGTATTGTTTGTGGCGAAATTCTGTGTACTATAGGCACCCTGTCAGCTGTGTACACAGCATTGACAATGCAGTAACATGGATGAAGGAACCAAATTTAGCGATCTTGACCCTCTGTGATGACCCAAGGTGTTCCAGAACGTGGACAATCATTGGTGGAACCAAATTGTTGGAAGCGTTCTAAAAGACAAGTGTTTGTGCTCTTTTAGACGTTATGACCTCTGGCAAGGAATGTTTGCGACTCTCCAGTCTGAATTTTGCCAATGGCGGTGATTCTAGTTGCAGTGCCAAAACCTGGAATTTGCATTTACTCTTCATATGGTTAAACTTCTAATGCAATTCGTGATCGGTGAAAGCCTTTTGTGGAGAATGTGAATACACGCATGTTTCCAATAGTTTCAACTTCAAAGTGCTTATGGTTCCGTTTTGCGATGTTTTTTTCATTTTGGTCAAAAACGCGTTCAAATTCACAATTTTGAAATCAGTGACAGATTCGAACATTCAAAACTGTCACAATCAAAATGTTTCTACAACCAAATGTGTTTCACAGTTTTTATGGACATATTTCGTTTTGAAAACTCATTTATCCGGAAAATATTCACCTATGCGTTTCTTTTTTTGTATAGTATATCACCTGAAGTGCCTGGTGTCTTCGTAATCCTCCAATGTAGGCTGTGACTAAATTTGAAGACACTAGATGCAGCAGTTATAAGATAACGCATTAACAAGAGTTATTTTGAAAAGTCCCCTCCTTACCGGGTACACGACAGTGGAAGAGTAACTGGTGTCTGCGTAATACCCCAAGGTAGGCTGTGATAAAATGGGAAGACCTTGGGTGCAACGGTTCATGAGCTATCGCGTTAACAAGTGTTTCAAGACAGGTCAAAGTGCTGTTGTGACCTTGACAATAAGTCGGTTTCATTTACTAATCACTACTACAAGAAACTATAAAGCAAGCGACTTAAAGAATCTATAAAGTAGACGTGTATTACACAATTTACTTATTTTATCTTGATTGTACTACACAGGGTGATGTGGTATGTTATTATGATACCATATCCAAAACCCTGTGCATTAAATCAAGTGAACATTGATTCCTCAAATATTCAAGATGGAATCGGATGCTCATCTTCAGAATATATAACCAGATGTAACAAGTAGACTCTGACATAAGCTTGCTCTGGGAGTGGTTGCACAAGATATCCCTCCCACGGACGCGGATCTGCAACTTGCCAGTCCTGCCAGTAAATCTTACTGGATCTCAGTTCAGGTAACTCAAAAAGTGTAATCGTAAGGACCATTCCAGACCAATCTGACGAGTCTATACTGATTCAGCTCAGATCAAATAGGATATCCTTTCAGCCCTTCATGATATTCCCACACGAGGACATGGAGGCATCGCCAAAAACCAAACAGAAGGAAAAACGACAATTATATTCGTACAAATGCAATCAAAATGTTGCCGAATTTGTGAAATAATGTAGCACATGCAACCGAAGTAAGGAAAGCAGGATCAAAGTTAACAACCTTCTATGCAGGTGCAATGGAACGAGTTCTTCTTGATTTTGTCGAACCGCTCCTAGAAAATAGCCAGTATGCTTTTAACGTAATGACTTATAAAAGGCAATTACGTGAGCTTAACAGCTTCGCTCAAGAAACAACATTGTGAAAATGCCAATTCATGATGTGGAACAAGTGGGACATTTGTAAGTTAATATAAGTGTCACGATATAGTTAGCATTTGTATAATGAGTTTTCCAACACTTTGCTCAGAGGCGCTCAGGCAAAGGCAATATCCAAAGGATGAGTCTTCAATGTTCTGAATGTTTGATGGTAAGTCATTCAGCAGACAAGGTCCTGGCTTAACAGAAAGCCCTGTCACAAAATATTGTTTTTTTTTGGTAAGGAATGTCTAGTGCTCGGCAGATAATGTGTGAAACTGCTCATCTTGGGTGGTACACTTCAAAACACTGTTATATACAGGAACTTGATGATTGACAGCTTTGAATACACGAATGAGTATTTCATACCAGATTCTGTATTGAAGAGGGAGCCAGTGGAAGATCTTGAGCACTGAGCACGTTCGGTCCAAGTGATGAGGCAAGCAGCACATTTCTGAGCTCGTTCCAAAGTTTAATGTGTTATATGTGGCAAAATTTCAGTTGTTCCCCTTCTACGGGCCTAAGCAAATTGGGTATTTACTCGTGACCTTGGCCTTTGACATTCAAGGTCACTTTTCATTTAATATAATATGTAATATAATGATTAAGTGTTAATAGTTAAAATAAGCAATTTTGTTATATCATGCTTATGTCGGGATCTTGCTGTAACCTTGACCTGTGTCATCCCTCAATGTAGGCTTCGATCAAATTTGAGGACATTCCATGAATCGGTTCATAAGATATAAGATGTTTCAAAAGTGTTCACAAGACTGTGGTGACCTTGAATAATAAGGTCAAGGTCATTCAAAGTATTTGGTATCTGCGTAGTCCCACAATGTGACTAAATTTGAAGACATTTTGTAAAACGGTTCAAGAGATATTGTGTTAACAGGAGTTTCAAAAGTGGCTAAAGTGCTGTAGTGACCTTGAAAATATATACTATACAAAAAAAGGAACGCATAGCTGGATATTTCAAGGTGTGGTTACAGTCAATTTTGAATTGACACTGTGCTTTGAGTAAATGCGTATAACAAACTGAAATTTCTCACTGAGATAACAGGATCATTGCTCTTTATGATATCATACACGCCATATGACTTTAACTTCCTTTAGCTAATCAGAGGTCACTTGAATGTCATTGTCTGTTTTTACCACCACGTGAACGCTTAACAATTTTCAAACGCCTTGGCATAGACAGTATAAGTCGCTACATTGATGATTGGATTATGGTCTCCAACTTGTCCTGCATAAACCGAGCCAGGTTTGGAAGCATTTGACGTAAAACGTTAACGCTGCCAGAGAGGTCAATCCAGTTCATCTCAAAAGTGTTCAATCAGGTTAAGATCCTGATTACGTAAGTGATAGGGGATCCCATTGATGTTGTTACATGTCAGAAATGATCTTGTGACACCAACAGTATGTGCTCTTTCGATGTAGTGGACAACGTTACGCTACGTCATTTATCGGAAGCACGTGTCGTTTGATGGCAGTGTGTTATGAACATAAGCCCATTAGACTGCCTTGAAAATGAATGAAACCAGAAATAAATGTGTAGCATATGGCCGCCCACATCATCAGGTTACCCTTTCCAAAATCTAACGACTTGACTTTGGCAGTTTGGAGCGTATCTTTCATTTGTACACGTCTGTATACCCAATTCTTTTTCATCTCCTCTTTGCAAAAGAAATCCTGATGCATCGCTAAGACTTACACATTTCCCATGTCTTAGGTTCCAGACCTGAACGTTGTTACAGCACAGAACACGTTGCGAGCGATTATGACGTCATAACATATTGCCAAAGTAGCGTCTCCTGACTCTCAATCTGATCTGTTGCAAACGATTCCGTATTGTTTGTGGCGAAATTCTGTGTACTATAGGCACCCTGTCAGCTGTGTACACAGCATTGACAATGCAGTAACATGGATGAAGGAACCAAATTTAGCGATCTTGACCCTCTGTGATGACCCAAGGTGTTCCAGAACGTGGACAATCATTGGTGGAACCAAATTGTTGGAAGCGTTCTAAAAGACAAGTGTTTGTGCTCTTTTAGACGTTATGACCTCTGGCAAGGAATGTTTGCGACTCTCCAGTCTGAATTTTGCCAATGGCGGTGATTCGAGTTGCAGTGCCAAAACCTGGAATTTGCATTTACTCTTCATATGGTTAAACTTCTATTGCAATTCGTGATCGGTGAAAGCCTTTTGTGGAGAATGTGAATACATGAATGTTTCCAATAGTTTCAACTTCAAAGTGCTTATGGTTCCGTTTTGCGATGTTTTTTTCATTTTGGTCAAAAACGCGTTCAAATTCACAATTTTGAAATCAGTGACAGATTCGAACATTCAAAACTGTCACATTCAAAATGTTTCTACAACCAAATGTGTTTCACAGTTTTTATGGACATATTTCGTTTTGAAAACTCATTTATCCGGAAAACATTCACCTATGCGTTTCTTTTTTTGTATAGTATATCACCTGAAGTGCCTGGTGTCTTCGTAATCCTCCAATGTAGGCTGTGACTAAATTTGAAGACACTAGATGCAGCAGTTATAAGATAACGCATTAACAAGAGTTATTTTGAAAAGTCCCCTCCTTACCGGGTACACGACAGTGGAAGAGTAACTGGTGTCTGCGTAATACCCCAAGGTAGGCTGTGATAAAATGGGAAGACCTTGGGTGCAACGGTTCATGAGCTATCGCGTTAACAAGTGTTTCAAGACAGGTCAAAGTGCTGTTGTGACCTTGACAATAAGTCGGTTTCATTTACTAATCACTACTACAAGAAACTATAAAGCAAGCCACTTAAAGAATCTATAAAGTAGACGTGTATTACACAATTTACTTATTTTATCTTGATTGTACTACACAGGGTGATGTGGTATGTTATTATGATACCATACCCAAAACCCTGTGCATTAAATCAAGTGAACATTGATTCCTCAAATATTCAAGATGGAATCGGATGCTCATCTTCAGAATATATAACCAGATGTAACAAGTAGACTCTGACATAAGCTTGCTCTGGGAGTGGTTGCGTTTCTTTTTTTGTATAGTATATCACCTGAAGTGCCTGGTGTCTTCGTAATCCTCCAATGTAGGCTGTGACTAAATTTGACGACACTAGATGCAGCAGTTATAAGATAACGCATTAACAAGAGTTATTAAAGTGGCCAAAGTGCCGCAGTGACCTTGAAAATAATGTCAAGATCACGAGGACACTGTCGTGTACCTGGTAAGAAGGGGACTTTTCAAAATGGTGGACGTGACAGGTCAACAGAGGTAGGTGTCTGCTTTCAGTGCTCCCTTCTCCTAATCGACGAGGTTTAGATGGTCAACTTTAATTTGTGGTAATCAGAAATAGAATTTCGAATACATTCCTTACGAGTTTTGGTTCACAAACTGCAAGAAATTTGCGTATTTTAGATGTCAAGTTGATGTTTATCTCACTTTCATTTTCGAAGCGGAGAGGAGACTTTTAAATGCCTTTTTTCATGCTCTTAACGACCTTGAATATCATACATATTGTCGCGCATATCAGTGTTTGGTTATAATAAAGATTTCTGTGCAACTTGAACTGATTTGGTTCAGAAACTACGAAGTTATTGACAAAATAACAAATCAACATGGCAGCGGAGTGGACTCGCCGAATAATCAGCGGAGCGGACCCAGAAGGTCGGATAGGGAGAGGACATTTTTGGATATGGAGGGGACACATTTGGATATGAAGTGGACATCACTTTCAAATTGTACTGTAGTTGAGACAATCCCCATGATAATACACAAACTCCTAGTTTCATAAGAACTATCATCAACCTTTTCATCTACAAATGATTGAAATAGAGGTTTCTCTTTTCTTTTGCAGAACTTACCTGAAAACGTTTCCGTTGCTGCCGTTGTCACACATCATGGATCACTGCATTCGTTACCACCCATTACAAACATTGAAATTGGAAATAGAATGTTTAGAGCCGTCAAGTGAAAAATGGACACTTAACAAAAAATACTATCAAATAGTTCCTTATGATATATTAGGCATCGATGAGATTTTCAATGTTGATGATAAGTTACTTGTTTGTGCATCACCAAGTCCGAAGATGCATTAAAGGAATCTTTGCTCAATCTCTCATTAGACCCGGTATGCCTTTTTGCTAAAACAATTTAAATGTTCAACGTCGCCATCAGCAAAAGGGCTTTCTGCGTCTAATGAGAGATTGAGAACAGATTCCTTTATTGCATCTATATAATATGTGTTTCGGCTGTTTTGCATTGATTTGACAACGGCAGCAACGGAAACGTTCTCCAGGTAAGTTCTGCAAAAGAAAAGAGAAACCTCTATTTCAATCATTTGTACATGAAAAGGTTGATGATAAAACTTATGAAACTAGATTACGTCTTCTGTGGATTTAATTTGGCGAACTTTACAAAGGAGTTTGTGTATTACCATGGATATTGTCTCAACTACAGTACAATTTGAAAATGATGTCCACTCCATATCCAAAAATGTCCTCTCCCTACCCGACCTCCTGGGTCCGCTCCGCCGATTATTCGGCGAGTCCACTCCGCTGCCAAGTTAATTTGTTATTTTGTCAATAACTTCGTAGTTTCTGAACGAAATCAGTTCAAGTTGCACAGAAATCTTTATTATAACCAAACACTGATATGCGCGACAATATGTATGATATTCAAGGTCGTTAAGGGCATGAAAAAAGGCATTTTAAGGTCTCCTCTCCGCTTCGAAAATGAAAGTGAGATAAACATCAACTTGACATCTGAAATACGCAAATTTCTTGCAGTTTGTGAACCAAAACTCGTAAGGAATGTATTCGAAATTCTATTCCTGATTACCACAGTTAAAGTTGACCATCTAAACCTCGTCGATTAGGAGAAGGGAGCACCTGAAAGCAGACACCTACCTCTGTTGACCTGTCACGTCCACCATTTTGAAAAGTCCCCTCCTTACCGGGTACACGACAGTGGAAGAGTAACTGGTGTCTGCGTAATACCCCAAGGTAGGCTGTGATAAAATGGGAAGACCTTGGGTGCAACGGTTCATGAGCTATCGCGTTAACAAGTGTTTCAAGACAGGTCAAAGTGCTGTTGTGACCTTGACAATAAGTCGGTTTCATTTACTAATCACTACTACAAGAAACTATAAAGCAAGCGACTTAAAGAATCTATAAAGTAGACGTGTATTACACAATTTACTTATTTTATCTTGATTGTACTACACAGGGTGATGTGGTATGTTATTATGATACCATACCCAAAACCCTGTGCATTAAATCAAGTGAACATTGATTCCTCAAATATTCAAGATGGAATCGGATGCTCATCTTCAGAATATATAACCAGATGTAACAAGCAGACTCTGACATAAGCTTGCTCTGGGAGTGGTTGCACAAGATATCCCTCCCACGGACGCGGATCTGCAACTTGCCAGTCCTGCCAGTAAATCTTACTGGATCTCAGTTCAGGTAACTCAAAAAGTGTAATCGTAAGGACCATTCCAGACCAATCTGACGAGTCTATACTGATTCAGCTCAGATCAAATAGGATATCCTTTCAGCCCTTCATGATATTCCCACAAGAGGACATGGAGGCATCGCCAAAAACCAAACAGAAGGAAAAACGACAATTATATTCGTACAAATGCAATCAAAATGTTGCCGAATTTGTGAAATAATGTAGCACATGCAACCGAAGTAAGGAAAGCAGGATCAAAGTTAACAACCTTCTATGCAGGTGCAATGGAACGAGTTCTTCTTGATTTTGTCGAACCGCTCCTAGAAAATAGCCAGTATGCTTATGATTTTGGGTTAATTTAGCCAGTGGGTTGAATGTACGGCACCTCCTCATCAAAACGCACAGCTCACGGCGAGAACCGCTGTTAGTAAGTTTTTCTCAAGGTTTCGATTTCCCTTGCAAATTCACAACGATCAAGGTAGAAACTTCGAGAGTTATTTGTCGCTTAAGCCTGAAATATTGCCACTAATAACTCACTCACTCGAGATTAATCTGTTCAAGGCCATTTATGAAATGTTACAAATCACGAAAACCCGTACCCTTGTTGGTTTCCACTTGAACCCAACAATCTCCCCCACATGTTCCTGTCACTGGCGAGTGGCCCTGCATATTCTAAACCTCAACGCCAGAACAACGCACATTCCTGATGCCTATATCAAGGCCATGGGGCCCGCTGGCAGATACCCCTACCTATACTTTAATAGACAGGGGAACCCATCATTCATTTTAGCTGGATTATTTTCCTTTCCTTTCCCGGAAGTATACAAAAGTTACCTCGCTTCCATAAGTCTCTATTGATTGAGGTAGTAAAGACCCTCATAGTTATCTCCCTTCGACCCCATTGGACAAAGGGAGGTAACTTTGTAATCATATCCGGGACAGGTAAATTGAACCGTCCGACTCAAATTTGTATCGTCTTCTACAGAATAAATTGGCGTGAAAAAAACTTTAAGATGGGTGGCGGAGGTATCATAAGAACTGCGCCTAACATAATATGTGATGTTTATTATCATCTTTTAATTGGAATTGCGTTTAACGAAAACATTAAATGGATGGTGAGTTCCCCCGTCTCTATTAGTACAGTGAGGGCTATCTGCCAGCGGGGCCCCATGATCAAGGGCATACATGTGGCCTCAGGTCACAGTTATTTTGACCCGGTAGTGGTTGTGGTTGTGGTTGTTGGTGAGGAAGAAATGATGAAATAGTACATGTAGGGTGTTGTGGGATATTATTTTCTTGGTTTGTTTACATTGGAGACATATGTTTCCGGATTTCATTGAGAGGTAAGATTTGGTCCTTTCAGCTGTAAATTTAAAAAGAAAATTGAGTGAATATTTTTGGATTGGTGGGGGTCATAGATTTTGCAAATAGGTTTTGATATGGACCTGATAGTGATATGGACCCGAAGACATAGATCATGTTTATGACAATCAATGCACGAGAGATTAGCTCCTGGAACCTGCAATCTATCATTTATCTTTAATGGATGCATATGTGAATTGCATATATATTCATAATTCTGTTGTATATCCTCGAATGTTCGAAGATCGTGACTCTAACCCTCAAAGTGGAATTTATATTCAATGAATGCATGTCACTCAAGTTTGAAGGTTTACAAAACGAGTTTAACATTTATTTCAATGTATTGACAACATCAAATTGATATTTACATACATTTTGGAAGCTTGAACCGAAGAGAAAAAAGTCTTGTCGAAAAACGAGTGAGGTGGCCTTGATGTTGCAAGTTCGTGACCTTGACTATGATGCTATTTTCTTGCAGACTAATTCGATGGGTTTAATGAAGTGTGGTCATCTGTTGAATTGGCAACATTTTCTATCAGAATAAAAGACAATTGTTTCAAATCAATTAAAGTTTATGTATTTTTTTCTGAAAAAAATCATTAAAACCTGTTTTTAAAATAGTTCATTCAGAAGTAACTTCACAAATTCATTTACTCATAAAACATGTAAATACATAACCAGTGGTTAGATAAACAACTTTGAGGTGAATGATGGTGTTACAAAATTATTAAAACTTCTTGTTTTGAAATATAAAACATTTTAATTCTTAAGTTTTATGACAATCGAACAGCAGTCATCTCAGGCCTCATGAGATTAGTTTTGTGACAAACAGTACTTGCTAGTTGGCATACTGGCAGACAACCTACAAAGCAATGCAGACGACAGAAAATAAGTTTGAAGTAGAATTTAGAAATCTTTTAAGCTGACTTTAAACAATAAGGAGATTTGGAGTTAGTATACAATGTACTTTTAGGCGAATATGTTTATTAAAATGGCATGGTGACAATAAACTTGATAAAATACTAATGAAAGGTGCATCAATGGATTTCGAAATCATGATCAACACGATTCAGATTTTGTACTCGAGTATTGTGCGTGCACGCACGTGTGTAAATGACGTCACGAACTTACAACACTCACGAACTTAGAGAACCAAGTGTAACTAGTTATTGATTTTTGCTTTATTTCATATTATAAGAATATTCGCATATTGTACTCTTCATTACCATGGCGGAAATAATTTTCATTCATGCATTCATTGTATACGAACAGAATGAAATGAATTTTCCAATCTGTCATCCAAACACTATGTAAATGTCATCAGCGAAAGTACGATGCAATTTAAAACATGAATAAAGACAATTCAAATGCTGACATGTTTTATAGTATTGTTTTGTTAGTCGTATATCAAAATGACTTTAAATGTTTTATATCCTCGTATATGTAAAATTTAAAAGTGCATCAAATGTAAAAATGTATTCAGATTGAATTTTAATGGAGACGGATTTACATTAATAAACTCAAAACTTAGTATCCCAAATATAGAAAACTGTTTTGCATATTCTAGAAAAATGGATACTCTTGTACTTTACACTATAAAAGCCTTAAACCTCCGGGGTCTCCATGTTCATTGGACCAGTCAAAGGGAGGTTAGTCTTATTTCGTTACGTTTCGGCAATGTGTTTTCCAATATCTTACCATTCTCTCCCCCAGAGAATGGGAGATGCCTGATTGGAGGCAATCAAAGTTAGTTGTGCAATCACCGACGCTGTCCTTAAATCATCATTTTGGCTACTGAATCATGGCAAAGGTGTCATGATATGAACCACCCTTTCTATGCGAGAAGTGTTGTCATTTGATAAAAATATTTCAAATGGATTGTGGTGCAATTTTCTTCCGCCAGGGGAAACTGCCGGAACTCAAGGATTTCGACGTAATACAACAGAGAAATTCAATGTATCAACATTTCATGACTTGATCTGCCTCTGTGGGAGAGAATGATATCTTACAAGAGCTTGCCAAGGATCGTTATTAGCTTTCTTTTCGGTTATATAGCCTTCTATTGTAAATACATTTTCTCCCCACAGAGGCAGCTCAGTCATACCCGAGTTAGCCTCTGTTCTATTACGCCAAGATCCTGGAGTTCCGGCGGATCACCCTAGCGACAAAAAGTTGTAATTTGAGATAGCTCCCTTATTTGCAGCCTTTTGGATATCTACGACTTGGGGAATTCTCAACGGTCGTATAGTGACTTGCAAAAGCATCATGGCTTTAGGTTTATTTTTCATTAACAGTTTGAGAGGGAAGCTATTTGAAAATCAAATATTGATAGGGTTTTCATTAGAAACATTCTGTTTTATAATTGTGTAAATTGTTATTTGTTTAATGATAAAGTTTATTTTAATAAATTACCTAATACAAACTAATGAGAAGGTAAAACGCGATCTTTTGTAGAAGGGTGTTTAAATTTCAACGAAAGCTTTGCCGAACCACACGGGAATAGCCGAGTTTTTGCGAATGACCACAAACGGCGTCGCTGATTGCACGACTAACTTCGATTGCCTCCAATCAGATTTCTACCTTTCTGTCCCATGTATTAGCCGTAATAGAACAGAGGCTAACTCAAGTATGACTGAGCTGTCTCTGTGGGGAGAGAATGTTGTAAATAATAATAAGTGAAAGAGTAAAGTGAACATTTTATCATATATTTTCCCTCATAAGTTTTTGTTACGCTGAAAATTTGGTGTACGTGTATAAAATTGATGGTTGTGTACTAATTGTGTACTCCATTCAACTGTGAGTGACAGGATTGAAATGTTAGTTTTGCATTTTGGACTTGTCTTTTCGAGAATTGCATTGTTGAGAATGACATGTGACATCTTGCGAGTTGCGAGTCTACATAATTTCATTTTTGGCACACATCCCTTTACATAATGGCGTAAATTCTACAACTGTAAATGTTCATTACGTATGACTATTGTTAGTAAATGTTAACAGTTATAATTTTCACAAACGACCAGAATTTGTATCAGAGAGTATCGGGGAGTTTTCGTTTATGTATTTTTTTGTTTGGGGGGTTGTAAGGCGTCCGTCCGTAAACTTTGTGCATTTTATACTTCTTCTCCAGAAGCATATGGCCTAGGAAGCTGAACTTTGTGTAGAGACTCTTTGACTAGTGAGGATTATAAATTGTAGCTTTGGTGACCCTGTGACACAGCGGCCGTGCTTTAAAAACCCTTTTTGTCATCTTCTCCAGAACCAAAAAGCTTAGAAAGCTGAAATGTTATGTATAGATTCCTTGACTAGTGAGGATTATACTTTGTTACTTTGGTGACCCTGTGACACCTATTAAGGGCCACAGGGGCCACGCCCTATAAACCAATTTTTGCTTCTTCTCCAGAACAAAAGCTTAGAAATCTTGTGTTTATTAGCGTAGTCCCAAAATTAAAGAAAATACCCAAATCCTACTTCTCAGCATAGGCGGATTAGCCGGCGACGGCCGGTACAGATTGTGACGTCATAGGTGAACCACGACGTCAAAGCATTGTTTATAACGTGATGTCACAATAAAAAAGTGATATTTTGCCCTAGGGCAACATACGAAAAATATGACCCTCGGTTAGACTGCCCTCGTAGGTAATAATACGGGTTATTGTTTAATGAATGTTTAGTATAAGTATTAGTATTGTTTATTAAATTGAGAGAGATATTTTTAGAGGGTGGTATTTGGAATGGAATTGTGAATGATAATATAATGGATATTATAATAAGATTGTTGGGGTGGATTATGTTTATAGTATATTGTAGTGATCTATCATTGATGTTTGAATTTATAGTTAATGTGACATAGAGTATCTTTCTGAAATTTTTATATGGTTTTAATAAGCTACAAAGTATCTAATATGCTGATTGAAGTTCTTATCTCATCACGTGACTTGCAAATATATCCATTTATGCATAATATCTCTAAAATGCTTGATTTTATGGAAAAATCAAGAAACATCTCAAAAACGTTTAATATTCGAAATTATGCATCCAATTAATCAATCTATTAGTAACAATACCTAATAAACACTATCAAATCGAATATATCTTCCTGTCAGCTTATGACAAGGTTTTAAAATTACGCAAATTTGCGCGCGCCACTCGAGCAACATTATCTGTTTTCGATCAAAATCCCGACTTTGAATGGCCGTATTTTCGCTCTAATGTACTGATTGACCTTTAACTTGTTATTTTCAGTAACAGTAACGTGGTTCCCGATGTAATAACATCGATTTCAAAATTTGACATATGTGATCGTATCAACATACTCTGTGTCTCTTCAAGAGGATGAATGGAGTAATACTGTATTTGTTTGATATACTTAAACCAGTACTATTCGCCGTTGTTTCCCTTGTTGGTATCTTCGCAATGTGCGTTTTTCTTTTTTGTAGGTCATCGTTTAGTGTTGGCATTGATAATTTGGATGGAATTTGGTACCTTTGTAACATGCCGTTAGTACTCAAACTGTACACTTTAGGTTCAATCCCTTCCTCCCAACTGCAGACATTTTAAAATCAGGCAGTGAGGGTTTTGAAGTTTGTATGGAGAAAACTTACAATTTGTACTAGGTTAGTCCTTGGGGTAGTCACATTTTGCACTTACAGTACATTTCCCTGTACCAGTTATATCCCGAACATGGGGATGGTATATGTTATTAAAGGCGAAAGGTGGAAATCTACAATTGGAAACGTACATGCCTGTTTGTATAGGCTTGCGTCTCACCCCAGCTCCGGTCGCAGGTCGCCATTACCACACTTTCCAGGAGAAGGAGGTTTTAGAGATCAGTATTGCTCATGTAGAGTCCTTTTAGGAGTTTACCTGTGGGATGTTTGTTGTGGTGGGGTTATCGTTTAATGGAGTATGGGGATATAGAGTTGGTAGGAAGGAGTTTGAATGCAAGGCCAAGTGGTTATTCATGATAAAAATTTGAATAATTTAGTTAGTAGAAGGAATAGTGATAGGTACTGGTAATTTTTGGTGTTTGCTAACAGTTCTTGCGTGGTATTAGTGCTTCTTTCCTAGGATTTGTTTCCTGTGTTTAAGTATTTAGACCATCAAAAATAATGTGATGTATGGTGTCTTGGACCTTACATTGTTTACATAGATTCTTTGGTGCTTTTCCACTTTGTGGAGATAAACTCCATTACAAACATTGTGGACAGTTTGGTTGGTTGTACTTGATAATAGTATTGTCGTGTATAAAGCTCTAGTTAATCTGTGAAATGTAGATTCGCCATTGTTGAGAACAATAAGTTTATGAAATCGTCTAACCATTTATGTACGAGTGTACCTCTTGTATTTGTTCTTTCGTCTGCCTCACCGAGGCTATGGTGTGCGTTAAAATAACCTCTCAGATAGGCTGAGGTTGTGAAATAAGGTAGGAATTTGTTGAGTATTTAATTTATGCGCTGTTGGTTAGATAGACATTGATAATATTTGTTGGTTTATCACAATAAATGTTACTTTTACGCTATTGGTGTCTTCAATAGAGAATACTACACGAGGCCTTTTTACCTACTAATTATACGAAAAGAGTGTCCTTCCGAGGGTATCTGACGGAGCCAAAGCGAGGAAGGTCACGAGTTGCGTATAATATCGTATGTAATGAGATAAAGTGTGTTATTTTATTTATTACCACGTTCTAAATGCAATAAATACAATAATGTTATTGTGTTGTTTTCATGTCTTCAAACTTTTTGTTTCGTAAAATGTTGCTGAGGAATTTAACTTGACATGTGACCACTGCATTTCTTTTAACCTTGGTGGGAATGCGCAACAAGATACAGTTTATTTCAATTTAAAGAAAAAAAACCAAGAGGCAACTTCAAAATTTTAATAAAAACAAACTCAAGCTTCAAAAAGCATATTTCAATTTCTCAAAAGTGATTAACTTACAACTATTGTTTTTTTCATTTCGCCCCGCACCAGCATCTACCGTCAACAGCAAATTGAAGGACACTTCGTACGTGTGACCTAGTTCAGTTAAGTTTGAGTCTGCTCGATCGTTGGACTTGTAACGGAATTCTAGCGCTTTTCCTCATACTGACAGTGGTTGCTACAGAAGTTAATGTTTATTGTACAACCATAAATGGGCAGAGAATATCGAATTGGCAAACCCAGGACGAGATTGAGTTGGAGCTATTGTTGGTCGGGTAGTACCCCAAAACCCCAACAACTCATTTCCCCTACAGCTTATAACAACAAAGTTATGGTCCATTGCACTGCTAATCTCAAGCCTGATACCTCTGAAAATAATGGACTGGCCCAGAACGTAACATGAACATGACAAAGGGACAGTTGGCAGTTTGATGTTGTAATGACATATACATAGCAATAGAGAGACATATATTAGGGGAACTGGGCTGTAGAGGTAATGGGTCGTAGGTGTTTTGGGATATAATCGTTGGTCGCAATGCGCTGACAGTGACTACGTTTGATTGAGACGGCATGGTTTGCTGAAGGGCATGGTCATCGTCACAGGAAATGATGTCACTAAGCTGGCGGTGCTGAACAATTGTAATGCTTATTCACGATGTGAAATGAAAGCGAACGAATATCTGTTTTATTTCTAAAGAGGAAATTGAAAGAAGATATACCATTTAGATTTCACGTGAAATTTTTGTTATAATCCCTGGCACTTACTTTTATTACCAAGTAATTAGTCACGGTTTGTTACTGATTAGGGTCAGTAGTGTAAGTGCCAAAAGAAGACTTATGATCATGTGACGAAGCGGGTCATGTGACCTGGGATTGCTCGTGCATTGAGTGCACTGTTGTACCAGTCTGAAAATAATTGTTGGCTTGTAGTGTATTGGTAGGGAACGGTTTTTAACCGTTTCTTTAAAGTTTAAAGAAATTGAACGGAAAGTGTTGACCAGATAACCTTGCCAGCCCATACAATTAGTCTAGAAGAAATGTTGAATTCTACAAACAAGATAAGGTATTCACAATGGGATAGGTCAATAAGGTTACATCGTTTGATTTATTTTTCCATGTATATATGAAACTTTTGACAAACTACTATATCTTGTTATATTTTACTACTAAGTTTTTCTAAAGCTTCTTAAATCATTAAGGTTGAGAGGTTCTTGAAAACTAATGATTCAGTCATTATTCGAAAATAGTGCCGTTACTGTGGTTCATGCGTAGTTAATAAAATGTTGCATTATATCACATAACGCTATAGCCTGAATACACAAAAATAATCTATATGATAAGATAACCTGAATGCAGATCGTTTGTGATAGCAAAAGAAATGTAGTTTCGTGTTTGCGAAATATAAGTCAACATAAATAAAGCAAAGACGTTCACTAGAAAAATAATGTCATTTGCATTTTATTTTCACTACAAAAACATTAATAAAGCAGTTGCCGTCTTTGATCTTCGATATTGCATGCAAAGTTATGACATTGATAATATGGTTTTCATGAAATTTTATTGCAATGTTGCATTAATGTTGCATGGAATTCGACCCGAAAAAGTAGAAGAGTCTGTACTATTCAAGATAGTGTGATCCCAAATATATCATTGTTACATTTGTTCACTATCTAAATGACATTGACTTCCAATGTTCGTCAGGGCAGAAATGCCATCTGTAAAAAGGTCCGTTACAAGGACAAATCAAATTAAATCATAATGAAGTATGTCATCGTAAAGTGCATATATTAATGTTTATACATCGAACCTTGAAGTTTGGATAGTTGCAGGGGTTATTTAGTTTCATGAGTCTAAAGACCACCTCCAACAGAAATCATCTACAAAATTATTTTTCCAGAAAAGGAGAGATTCTCACGCAAAAGATGGATTTGTTTTTTTATCTGGTAATGTCACTCTTAGACATTGTAATCGATACATTTTTTTCACACTGTAACCTTCAATGGTCAACATAATTAGAATGTAGGAACAGAAGTCACCAAGTCACGGTAACTAAGTCACAGAAAATAGTCACAGTATTTTAGTCACAGTATTTTAGTCACAGTAATTTAGTCAAAAATAATGTTATATCAGTGCTGATTCATAAAATGTGTGATTTTTTAATTTAGTTGTTAGTTTTAAGTTAAATAAATGTTTTTAATGAATTTTAGTCACTTATTCTAGGTTTTGGTCCAAACTTTATGAATGTGTGTGTTGACAATAAACCTCCTGGTCAAGACAAACTTGTCCAAACACATAAAACATATATATATAGAATCGCCTGCATTTTCATACATACATTGTACATTAACAAACGTGCATGCCAGATTTCCGCATATAATCTTCTACGGAGACAAAAATACTCCCGCAAAAACAGTCACTCATGCATCCTTGCTCATTTACCTGCATTTACATACTTATATATATATATGACCAAATATGTAATAACCATGAGTGAACAGAATGGTGCACTTCTTTGTGAAAGCAATTAAAATGCAGAAATGTTTAATAGGACGATTTTGTTATCAACTCGTTAATCAAAATGACTGAAGTGTTGAATTTATCCTCGTATAAAATAAATGTGAATTAATTTTCAGTAGAGACGGATTTAGATTTTCCTTGGCTCTCATAAATAAAATCCACATTTATGAATTATATATACACAACTTTTTTGTATATTCAAG
This sequence comes from Steromphala cineraria, assembly GCA_916613615.1. Lineage (NCBI taxonomy): Eukaryota > Metazoa > Mollusca > Gastropoda > Trochida > Trochidae > Steromphala > Steromphala cineraria. Next base: position 20,615,054 of record OU744737.1, read on the forward strand.
AAAAGTAAATTTTGTACCTAACGCTGTAAAAGTAAAGATAGACTATTACTATGTATTATATGTAAACCTGCTCAGATCTCCATGGCCGTTTAACAAGGCAAAGACTGGTTAGTCAGTTTGTGTACGTTTAGGCCACGTGTCTTGAAATGTCCTTCGGTCGCTTAGCCCGCATCATACTAGTGTAGACTTCTTCCTCGGTGATATTGCATTCTGTTGTTAATAATATTTAGTGAAAAGGGTAATTAAAAGTTTACAAGTACATAAATAATTAGGAGGGATGCAGGGGGCGATTTGTTCAGGGAAGTGTCAGAAAAAAATACAGCGGATGGTCAGGAAACATTTACAAAGGATTTGTAGAGGGCCATTTAGGAGATAAACCTAGTGTGTTTGAAAATCAGAGAAATGTTATACTGGATTCATAGCGAATATATTTTAAATTGAAACCGAACGCGCACTTTATGAATCAGCACTGATATAACATTATTTGTGACTAAATTACTGTGACTAAAATACTCTGACTATTTTCTGTGACTTAGTGATACTCTCATAAGTTTCCTGAAACTGTCTCTTTGCCTGCACTGAGCATTTTTATAAGCAATTTTGATTTTTTTCATATTCTTTAGAGTGTGTTGTTGATGTCCCTTTGTTTGTATACATGAACCAATGGTTTGCTTGTATCACCTAGAGTTGTATACCGTTTTTTTTCATTTAATTTGTTTTTTCATGTAGACAATTTGTATTATTCCCTAAACACTGCCTAAATATGTTATTTCTCGAGCAGATCACTTCGTTTGATAGTGACTATAATTTTTTTTTTTTTTTAATTTTCAATTTTTCAAAACTATAATTTTGTTAATGTTAATCTCGAGTCTGTCCTTTAAACCATTTGAATACAATGGTCATCTTGCATTATTAGGAGGAAGAATGTTTGCAAAATCTTTGTTCATAATAATGCCAAAGGACCATGTTATAATTTTTAACCGCCAAATAGTTAAAATGACATTGATATTGACGAATTACATACCTCTTTCTCTTTGAACCCCTACCTCCACGTTTGTCTGTCTCTCTGTACATATCTCTCTCCCTCTCTCTGTCATTCCAATCTTCTTTTCTTATAGAATGATGTACCAACCATGTCTAGTTTGCAAACAGGAGGCCACGGGATATCATTATGGCGTCAATGCGTGTGGAGCCTGCAAGGTACCAATCAGGACATTGAAAAAAGCCTCTGTAAAATATAATCTTTGGAGCCAGCTTTGAATTACCCTTCAATTAACTCTTGAAGATCACATTACCAAATTAAAAACAATTGCTCATAGACTGTCATAGGGGTGTTATGTTTTTTTTAATTAAAAAAGTCTACTTTCAAGAATGCTATATTTAAATAATCTTATTACATATACTGTAAGATTTCAAACGTTCTAGGTTAATGTTTGCACCTCAAATCTACTGTACGATCTGAAATTTACTCGTTTATCTGTTTCTGAAGAATTTCTTTCGTCGAGGTCAGTCTAAGAAACACACCTACAAGTGCTCCTGGAATGGCGACTGTGATGTTTCCTCAACATGACGAAATAGTTGCAGGTTCTGTCGCTACCAGAAGTGCTGTGAGGTTGGCATGTCCAACGCAGGTAATGTTTTGTATCTTGACATGTTGTTTCTTGACATGTTGTATCATGACGTGTTGTTTTTGGACGTCTTGTATCTTGACATGTTGTATCTTTACATGTTGTATCTTGACATATTGAATCTTGACATGTTGTATCTTGACATGTTGAAACTTGACATGTTGAATCTTGACATGTTGTATCTTGACGTGTTATATCTTGATGCTTCTATCTTGATATTTTATATCTTATGACTTGTATCTTTTGTATTTTGATTTTTTGTATTGTGACATGTTGTGTCGTGACATGTTGCATTTCAATAGAACGAAGGAGTTGCAGGTTCTGTCGCTACCAGAAGTGCTGTGAGGTTGGCATGTTCAACGCAGGTAATGTTTTGTATCTTGACATGTTGTTTCTTTACATGTTGTATCTTGACATGTTGTATCTTTGCATGTTGTATCTTTACATGTTGTATCTTGACATGTTGTATCTTTGCATGTTGTATCTTTACATGTTGTATCTTGACATGTTGTTTCTTTGCATGTTGTATCTTTACATGTTGTATCTTTACATGTTGTATCTTTACATGTATCTTGACGTGTTATATATTGACGTGTTGTATGTGTTAACATGTTGTATTTTTATGTTTTGTATCTTGACATGTATCTAGATGTTTTGTATCGTAGCGTGTTGTATTTTGACATGTTTTATCTTGACATGTTGTATCTTGACAAGTTTGATTTTGACATGTTATATCGTGACATGTTGCATTTGTTTTTATCTTGACGTCTTGTATCTCAATCTCTTGTAACGTGACATGTTGTATATTGACTTGGCTTATCGTGACATTTTGTATCTAGTTATTTTGTATCGTGACTTGTTGTATCTTTGCAAGTTGGATATTGACATATTGTATCTTGACATGTTTTATTTTGATGTTTTGAATCTTGACGTGTTGTATCTTGACATGTTATATCTTGATGTTTTGTATCGTCATGTGTTGTATCTTGACGTCAAATGAACATTGAAATGGCGCTTTTGACAGCGGGAGAGACTTAAAGGCCTAATCAGTGTTTCACGAAAACAATGCAATTTCTTTGTGTGGAATAGTACAGATCAATAAAAAAATTTGGTATGTAGGTACATGTAAATACGATTGTGTTAATATGTCTTTTTATTGTTGTTATCAGTTGATAAATCTACAATACTCATAATCGCTGCCCCTGATATGATGGAGACGGGTACAAACTAAATATTTAAATATATGGGAATTTATTGATATGTTATGTATTCAACGTCTGCATTAATGTTGTGTGATTGCACAGTTCTGAACATCTAATGTTTTGGCATATACTCTACACTACAAGCCCTGGAAAACGTAACGGGGTTTTACCTCAAACCCAATTACCTCCCTTTGCAATGACTCAGCTAAACGCTTGCATTTTAACAAACAATGGGATCACTTCTAAAACCAGTTTTCTATCTCTTACTATGCCTTCCTTTCCGTCCTTTCCCTCATCCTTTTGATTCCTTTCTCCTTGATCTGTCTACTCTTTTTTGGATGGCACCATCCACGTGTTAAATAGCTGAAAAATTACTGACAACACGTTAAACCCCAACTCACTGACTCATTTGTTCGAGTTGTTTACGCACTCGGTGTCTGCGTTTCGTTTCTGATTGGATAACATGTACGTAAAGGGAGGTAATTGGCTTTGAGATAAACCCCCGTAAAGTTTTCCAGGGCTTGTAGTGTAGATTTATCGGAACGAAAGCGCTGGGTTATCGAGGATGCGTCACGCCCTATTTGGAGATTAATCAGAAAAGGGCCCTAAATCTCATCACCCCACCGTCCTCCCAATGTGCTTTAGTCATTACAAAGTTTCTTGTACTTTCAGCTATCAAACTTGGACGATATCCATACTTCAAACAGTTTGGCAACGTCACGCAAGCTGTGTGCACGAAGGAAGTTCCAAATGTCAAACCGGAGAAGCTGAACTTGAGTTATCCATACTTCAAACAGTTTGGCAACGTCACGCAAGCTGTGTGCACGAAGGAAGTTCCAAGTGTCAAACTGGAGAAGCTGAAGTTACTCAACCAAAACAAAGAACATGACATTGAACATATTACTGCCATTATTCTTGAAGGATACCACACCTGCATTGGAGCCATGGTAAGGTAGAATCTTATGTTGTCTCATCTGTAACAATAAATTAGAACCTTATGATTGAATTGGGGGAGAAGATTACCTAACAACTGATAGAAACCATTTCAAAACGTATTATTTGAGTGTTTAAGATCTTTTTTTTTCTGTTTACCAACAATTGTAGTTCGTGGATCACCTCAAATCAAAAATCGTTAAAGAATGTTTTTAACAGTAAGGGTGATGGTTTGGAACACAATACAAACGTTAATGTTAGCATTTAGTAACTTTTATCTCAAGTTGAATGAGTACAGCTATTCCGTATTTTTTGTGTATATACGCAAGGTCTAACAAAAGTGAAACAAGAAATATCATATCAATATCATCAACTCATTTTAATGGTTGCTTTCTTACAGGATAAAAAACGCTGTCATGAAATGATGACTATAACCCAAAGGGATTATTTTGAGATACTCTGGACAACAGGAATATATCTCAACAAACATCCAGTTAATTTGACATCTGTTGATACAACCATCTCTACCCACCTAAGCTTCTTTGTCAAATTTATTGAAACTATACCAGGAATGAAAGAGATTTCCGTTGAGGACAAAAGAATGCTTGTTGGAAGTAAGAAGTACTTTTTATTCTCTGGCACATAATATTTAGATAACTGTCTGTATGTCCATATATGTTCTGTAACCGTGAAACTTGGTATGTGGTTAACCATCACGCCTAGTTGAACCTTTATGGGGTTCCAGAATTTAAAAGATTTTCGGTTTCCTTTGAAATTTAACACATTCCCGTGTACAATTATTAGAGGGAATGAATGAAAAACAAACTGATATATTTTGAGCAGACCAGACTTACCATAAAATTATAATAAACTATCATGATATAGTCATGTACCTTATGAGGTTTTAATTTTTCTGGATGTTTTAAAACTCGTGCCATTGAAATGCAACTGAGAATTTGATTAACCATAAGAAATATTAAACGGGCTAGCTAGATAAATATAGTTTTATTAAGGATTCTAATTGTAAAAGGTCAGATATCAATGTATATATTATTAAATAATTTTATCTAAATGCAAATTTTCCCGTTTAAACATCCTTTTTGAATCAGAATTGAAACATTGTTATCGTTGTACTCTCAGACTAGTAACACGGGTATAAATGAAACAATGATGAACAGAAAGAAAATGCAGTTAAAACTGTTCATGTTAAATAAAATTTTAAGAGCGTTTTAATATATAGAAATGTTAAGTTATATAGATTGTCTTACATCGGCTATGCAACACAATGGATTACGAGCTTTTGATCGTTCTACATCATCATGATGAATAGACGTACGTAACCCCCTTATACCTGTATACAGGGTATTGTTTATCCACTCAAATTTAATTGAAATCGCACACTTTTAGGCATCCTAAGGGTGTGCATCTCATATTTTGTTTTTCAATTTTTGATTTTTTTCTTCAAATTTCTGATGTGTTGAACTTAGGTGAATTTTGGGGCAAGTGAAAGCTCATATTGGTATGTTAAGGGATGTTGTTTATCCACTTCTCCTCAAAGAGTACTGGATAGACTGCGCTATTCTTCCAAATATGCTTTATAGGTATCCTAAAGGTGTGCATCTTATATTATGTTTTGGGTATTTTTAATTTTCTACATCTTAATGGATGTTTGAACTTAAATGAAGCTAAAGATGTGCATCTCTTATTTTGTTTTAAATTCTATGGTTGAAAACATTGAGGGCTTTTTTATTAGCGGGGGCATCTGTGTCCCATGGACACAAATTTTCTAGTTTAGTTATTTATCACTGGATTGAAAATGTAATAACTTACTTATCTTGAAATAACTATGCTAGCGCCCTCAAACTAAACCTCGTGCACAACTAATGACGAGTCTTCCGAGTCTATTCTTTACATATATGACTGTGAGTGTAGCATGGGCACGGTGTTTACATACACCAAGATAACATTGACACAAACACATAAACACTCGTAAAGTGCCGTTTACAAACTTTCCAAGTTTCTTAATAATTGAATGTTTGTTGCAGGATCTCGCTTTGAGTTCTTCTTCCTGGGAAGTTACCGCAAATACCACAGCCAACTGAAGCTCCTCTATGCAATATCAGGGAAGTGTTATCTTCAGACGGAACTCTGTGACATGTGGGGCAGGGAATTTACAATGTCACTCTTTGAAATGGCTGAATCCTTCAAGAATCTCAACCTGTGCATGGAGGAGGAAATTCTTGTTGCGACCATGTGCATTTGTTCCTCTGGTAAGTTGAAATATCAGTGGTGATTCAAAGGCCAGATAATTAGAGGGCCATATATCTTTCATGAATTCGGAAGTTTTATTAAAAAAAAATCGAATTATTCTGTTGACACAAGTTTTAGTGACATTCTGTTAATCCTTTGTAATTCGAAAGTGAAAAATATATGGCGTATAACAAATAAAACTAGAGTATCAATGAGGTCAGTCAAGGGTAACATAAAACATATATTACACACATCAAATCATAATTACACAATATATCATATTATTTAATCAAACGTCTTGATATATCATACTTTATGATTACCGATAACTGATATGTCATCAAATACATTAGAATATGTCAAAGGAATTATCAAAATGGATAAGTGATAGATCAGTCACAGACCAAATAAGGGAGATAATTCATAGTCAGCTCCATTTCACATAACAACAAATGTAATTGCTACGAAACATGTAAACATTACCCACATAAACTAATTATCACTTTATGATAATTGTTATTGGCCACAGGAACATTACCTCTTGCAATTGATTGCATAATGATAAACTACATAATGCATGAATAAAGATACATGTACATATACAAATAGCATAGCCTGACTGTGGTTCCGGGGTGTTTCATCCAAAACCACAGTTGGATCCACAGACATCATGATGCCATAAAGACAACATCAGTACAATATGTTACATGTTATAAATTGTATGACAGTGCATACTATGACATATTAAAATGGTTAAACGCATGAGCTACCATGAATGACTTATTCACACATGTAAGTTACTTTAAACAATTCTTTCACTCACCTCAATTAACATTCACTCATAATACTTTCATACATAGAGAAGAAAGAAATTCTTTAGATAACTAGTTAATTAGTTACCTTAGGAAAATGGCCCATTACAAATACTAAGTTTAGGTTTACAAAGTTAATGAAATGAATGATTTATGCAGTTTAATATAAATACTTTACACTATCCTACATACTACATTTACATTGATCATTACAGTGATTACTAACCTTAGCTTATCATAATTAAGGATTCAGCCATAAGGCTGAATCCTTATTGTTATTGGCGTGTTTATTATTATTTTTTTTATTGTTCCCAGAATTTTGTGGTAAACTTTCAGCCCAAACGGCTGATGCTATTGAAGCCAAATTTCACAGGCTGGTAGACCTTGTTGAGGAATGGCGACAATAAGCTTTTGGGCCAAATCGGTCCATACATTAAAGGTCCAGTTCGAATCCAAAGTCGAAAATTTAACATTGATTTTTTTTTCAAAATGCACTTAGAGACTTGAATTTTTTTTTAAAAGATGCGCAATCAAAAATGCTGCAAAAAAACGAAATCATGGCAAATTCGTAGGTCACGTGGTTTGGCCGCCATCTTGCTTTTAGTGCATTTTTGACCATTTCTGACCCCACCCACCTTTGAAAATCTTCTTCTCTGAAGATACTTGCACTAGAGAGCTGAAATTTATACTCAATGTAGCTAAAGCATTGTAGTTCTGAATTTGACTTCTACAAAGTCCTAACATTAATACTTTTCTTGCTGTGAATTTTTAAAGTTGACCAAAATGTAAAAATCGCAAAATTCAAGGGCAGATAACTCAAAAACCAGACCATAGAATTTTATGATTTTTGCATGAGAGTTAGACATTGGCAAGATCTTTAAGATAAAAGAATAAAATCGCTCGCGAACAGTCATTTCCGGTCAGGGTCAGAGGTCAAACTTTGCATTTTGGACATTTGGTGTTTTGGTGGGTATGTTTGAAATATCGTAGCGAATCAACGACGTACGATAACGCTTTGTTCTATACATCATATGAAAGCCAAAAGTCTATAGATTTTTTTTAAATTTGACAGTAAATTTCTTTATTTGTTTTACATTGAGTTACGGCCCTTTGAATATTGTCAATTCTGCTTTCGTTTTGAATGCAAAGGATATAGGTATGTTTAAAAAATCGTTACTCATCAGTGACAGGAGACAAATCATTGTTCTATATATCATTAGAAAGCCAAAAGATCATACCATCTGCGATAAATCTCATCAAAATTAGATTAAACATTAAGATTGAAATTCGGAGCATTTATATGTGGTCAATCCTATTTGCGTTTTGAATGATTCTCATATAAGAATGATTGAAAAATTGTACTTCATTGGCAATAAAACACTAGGAAAACATACTATACATCGATGGCTACGCTTGTTGAAGACAAAAACCTTTTGTGTAGTACTTCATTATAAAATTGTTCACAGTAAATGACTCCTAAGCTAAATTATCTAATTTTTTTAGATAAAGCTTCATATTTGCGGCAGATGTCGCATCGCTCACCGTTTCTTTACTTTTCCATGCTCATAAAGAAATAATGTATGCAAATAAAGACAAATCTCTCCTCTTAACAATGGTAAAATCAATTTTGAAATGTCTCTAATGGTTCGGCAGATAGGAATGCTGCACGGTGAGTGCCGTCGGTTAATTTTGGGGAAAAAATAGAAAAACTTTACACTGATAGATCACATTGTCAATTAAACTCTTTGTTTGGGACTGGCAATAAATTGTCTGAGTGCGTCTCATACACTTTGATGTCAAGATTTAGTTTCAAGACCAAAGGCACGGGTGGGTGCGTAGGTAGGTACAAGCAAGTGTACCTTCCCTTAATTGAAAAGGGCATAATGACGGCCACTATCAGATCTTGGGCTCTTGGGCTCTTGGTCATTAGATAAAGGGAGGCCATCCTGATTCCTGCCTAAATGCTCGGCAGATTCCACTGGCAAGGGTGTGACGTCCTCGATTAACTCTCTTTTCCAAAATGCCTGTCGTCCTCCTGAACTTTGAAATATGCATTTCCTCCCGGCCGCATGTTCTACACTTTGTGCTTGTAGACATTTCATGCAAACACGCTGTCCAGTCATGTACACTCGATTTTGGTCACTAAATCCGTGCATACGGCCACGGGACACCGGAAGACGTCGCTACAACGTTCTCTGAACTCAGAACAGCGCTAGCCTCGCTAGACATCGTATTTTCGACCTAAAACAACACACCAAGGAGCTCGAAATGGTCAAAAGCACGCTCTGACCTCAAACAACACATCAAACAGCTCAAAACGCTGAAAAGCACCCCTCCATACAATGAATTCATTCTCGGATGCGAGATTGTTTGTTTTGCCTTCGTGAATCCAAAGTCTTAGTGCTAAAGTTCCATTCAAATCACAGCCGACTCGCTGGTCCAATAGGAAAAGCCTTGGCCTTTGAAACCAAGATGCTAACTTTTAGGGTTCAAGTCCCGCTTGAGCCAACAAACTTTTGCAGATCTAACTTGTTATTTTTTTGCTTAGGTAGAACATATTTTGGTCACATTGGTTAAATGGCATGAAATATATATTTTTATGCAAATTGATTTTGGATTCGAATTTGAAATTAATGTCTATCAAAGTACATACACAAACACAGGCCTAAACGTTGAGTATCAAGTGAATTCTGGTCATTTTGATAATGTATTAGTTACTTTTTAAATCTCAGAAAAATACGTCATGTGAAGGTCAAACACTCTGTGAAGGTCAAACAGGATGTCTTGAAGAGCTAAGTACTGCCGCGGCAGTCCTAGTTCAATATGACATTTACGTTTGCAATTGACAGAGTCTTTTTGGCCTTGGTAATACTGAAATCGTGACTTTTAAAATTCGTCTGAACGAACTATTGACTTCATACATACATGTATTGCATATATTTGTCATACATATCATCACCATACATCGCTGAATCCGTTTGTCGTCGCTTTGCGACTATATTTATTCTTGCAATCGTCTGTCAGTGCTCGAAGTGTAATATGGCAGAAGATTGACAGATTGGGTTAAACTGTGAGAAAATAGATTACATAAAAATGACATAACCCAATTTGCAACCTCCTTTCTATTGATAGATAGATGTACTACAAAACCTAACAAATGCATACTACTCCCTGAACAACTGGAAACTGATAACCAACAACTAAAAACATATGAATAAAACAGAAAGACTTGAAATGAATAACAACTTTATTATAAAATATAATTATACATATTTACAACTGCCTGCCACATACTTCCCCTCACCAACAAATTATGTCCCGTCATTTGATCTTGCCTGCCACAAGATCGAGGAGAGTGTCAGACAGCTCGTTGTGCTGGTTCCTGAATCTGTCATCAGCTAGGAGGGAACTGAGGAAATTGGCCCGAGCTAACCAATCTGGAGATCCGGAATTCACACTAGAATGCACACTTGAATCCACAGCCGGGACAGCGGAACACACATATACAACACTTCTCATCCATGCGGACTGTATCCTTGCTCTGGATGAGCGCCATGGATGATGTGGCTGGTCAACTGACTGTTCCTCTTGGCTGTCATCTTGGTCTTCCCCACCACCTGTAGCCTCAGATCCATCGTCCTCCTGCTGATCGTCATGACCAGCAGTACCAGTTGGCTCCTCTTCCTCCCTCTCCTCAGTAGGAGTACCATCTCCTGCAATTACTTCCATGGGCTCCTCTTCAGCCGGCCGTTCTACTGGCATCTCAGTAGACACTGAAGGTACTGGGGGATGGGCGATCAGCACAACTGAACCGTCATCCGATAAATCATAAACTGATGTTTCTTCTACCATGTTCCTCTGTCTCGGTGGGTGGTAGTAGTCGTCTCCGGTGTTTGAAAATCGGTGGTTGCTTGATGGGCATGGATCCAACTAGAAGCAGGAGGTTCCTATGGAGCACTCTCTTGCATCCCTCTCCACTCTCCTTTCCTACTTGAAATTCAGGAATAGATGGATTCGGCTGGCAGAGCACTTCATAAACATCTTCCTCCCATGTGTTGGCAAATTTATGTCTCCCATCGGAGGCCCAAACTTCCACTAGCACACGATCACCTTTCTCCAACATTGATGCTCTTGCTCGCTTGGCATATACTGTCTTCTGCTTGTTTCTGGATTTCTCTGCCGCTGAGGAAGCCAGGTTGTAAGCCTCTACGAGCCGTTGTCTAAGTGATCTTGTGTACTCTGTCGTCGATTGAGTCTCTTGGCTTTCAAGATCTAGTCCAAACGCTAGATCTATGGGAAGGCGTGGGTGACGTCCGAACATCAAGAAAAATGGTGACACAAATGTTGATTCATGGCGGGTACAATTGTAGGCATGGACAAGTGGACCTACGTAAGCCTTCCAATTTTTCTTCTCTCTTCAAAGGGTCCGATTAAAGCGTTAGGTCATCCCGTTTCCCATAGGGTGGTATGGTGTTGTCCTTGACTTGTCTATCTTGAGAAGCTGGCACAGTTCTTGCATTAGTTTGCTTGTGAAGTTTGCACCCTGATCCGAATGAATCCGTCTTGGAAGACTGTAGTGCACAACAAAGTTGTTGAAGAAGGTTAGGGCAATTGTCTTTGCTGACATGTTCGTGTTTGGGTAAGCCTGAGCATAACGGGTAAATGGTCCATTATCACCAAATCATTCTCAATACCTCCTTTCAACAGTTCCAAGGACAGGAAATCCATACAAACGAGTTCGAGAGGTTCCGAAGTCTTGATGTTATTAAGTGGAGCCTTGACATAGGTTGGGTTTTCCTCTTCAAACAACGTTCACAGTTCTGGAGATGCCTCGTTCTGTCTCGTCCAGGATGTCCAACGTTGTCATCTAGACTTCGTAGAACTGATCTCCGCACTGAAGAGGATAAAACCAGTTGCTCCCGTGATGCTCCATTAACATTGGTGACTCGGTACAGAACTCTCTTGGGCTTAAGATGATTGTAGCTCTTCATGATTGTTGTCATGTCCTTATCCTGAAGGTACTTGGTCCTGTCTGGTCGCAAACCATTCTGCAAGTTCATAATGACTTCTGCTTGAGCTCTTCTCCAAACCCATTCTGGTCACATTTGTTGTCAGTAAGGTCAAAGTTATCTTCATCCACAACATCCGCAAACAGGCACAAAAACCTTTCCACAAAGTTGCTAGAATGAACAGACTGACATATGGCAGAGACAAATTCCATTCCAATCTGTTCCATGTCATCTGTATCTTCTTTGACTGGCAGGCGAGAGAGAGCATCTGCATGCGATACTTGATTGTAAAGTTATAGCTAGATAGTACAGCTAACCAACGGTGTCCTGTCCCATCCAACTTTGACATTAAAGAGATCAGCCAGTTCTTTTTTAATTGGTTGATTTCCGCGCATGCGCGACACGGACCAGGTGGATTATAGCTAGATGTAACATTACAGCTAGTTTTAACTAGATTGTATCAATCACTTGATGTTTTTCATATGTACCCCGGCTTTGCGAAGGAAAATCTAAAACGTATATTGCAACTATTCAACAATTAAAATTTCGTAAACACTTCAACAGTCAGTTAATTAGGGGGAGGGGGATTATAGAAGCCAATTAGGGGGAGGGGCATTATAGAAGCCAGAGTTGGTAGAGTGGATAAATCATGGACGAATTAGGTGTTTGTAAGCTGATGGGATGAAATAACCTTGATCGACGTTCAAAGAGGGCCGAAAGCGGATAATTTGTACTGATTCAGCTAAACTACGCTGAGTGTAATCATGTTTGTTGTTTTTGAGTGTTGTGACAGAGTCCCAGTTGATGTTGTTTTGTGGAAATTTCGTGATGTGTTCAGAAATTGCTGATTAGGAGTCTGGTTTGATGGTGGATGTCTTGTGTTCTTTAATGCGAATGTTGAGTTGTCTAATTGTGACCGTTGAGAAATCAATCTAGTTTAAACTAGCTGTAAGGACTAAGGGGACGATAACATTACAGCTAGTTTAAACTAGATTGTTGAGAAATAGGTGTCTATGCCAGCTTTCTGCTTAAGTAGACGACTGATGTAATGTGATGTCTTGCCAATGTAGGGAAGTGAGATGGGAACGGGGGCAGGAGTGGGTCTGGTTGTAGTTGGTTTATGTGTTTTAAACATATTTATTTCACAAATGATGTACATATTGTGAACGGGATCGGCCAACAAGCTGACAGCGCTTATGTCAAGGCCTCTTCCTAGAACATTTTATCAATACATGTTTAATACATACAAACACAGAAACAAAATATGTAAATATGCGACATTTTTACCAGCATGATAAAATTTCATAATAAGTAGTAACCTATAAGCAAGGCATATTGTTTTAACAGTCTTATTTAAACCGTAAAGTTTCAGCAATGTAGTCGTGTACGGATTGTATAATATGTTGTTTGGGGTTGCTGATTTTTCATTGTTGCCATAAAAGATTTATGGTTTATGTGGTTTAGATGCTTCAAAGCAGACGCCTGATATTTATTTCTTATCAAACCCAATCATTTACTGCTTGTCCTTTTGAGAAACGATTTTGTAACCTTTGAAATATATATACTTTTTATTTTACAGATGGATGTGCACTTATGAGACAGCATGTCATTGAGAATATTCAGTGGAACATTGTGCGTGCGTTACAGCATCAGCTTGCTAAGCGTCACGTAAATCCTGGATTGCAGTTTGCTAGAATAACAAGTAAACTCACAGCCTTGAGATCATTGACGGAATTGAACTGCCAGCTTGAGAAAAAAAATACTGTTTCCTCGGAATAGAATCTTTCTCCTTTGTTACATTAGTGGGTACGAAATTGAAAGTTATTTTAGTATATAGGTTTATGGAAAAATAATGATTTATGATTATTGATTCAGCCTTTTAAGATGAACCCTTATTGTATTTGGTGTTTCACTTTTACTATATATTCCAGCGATATTGTTAACAGAGTTTAGTCAAAATTGCTGATGCTATCAAAGTAAAATAATAATTAACTTCCGGTTGTCCATGGGAAAGACTTCTGGTTGTACATGAAAAAAAAAAGGTCACGTTAAAGACGCGCTCAGCCGTCCGCAGGCTTATCGTACGCAATCCAGACAATTGAGTTCATGAAAACCTTCTTATGAAATAACGAAGTATATAAACTCATATTCTTCACTCAGGTTCTCAAAGAAGACTATTTCGAATATATACATGTACACAATATATATTAGAAGAGAGTTGTAAAATGGCAACATGGGCAAGTGCGCCAAACGCGGAAGAAATTGTCAAAGCTTCATAAAAGATATTGCGCGAACTCATCCTTGAGGTGAAAGGCTATTAAATTGACTCTATCGACGGTGTTAAAAACAACGGTGTTAAAAAAGACGTAACTGTACTAAAAAGTAAAGTTAACAGCATTGAGCACACGGAACTCCGCGCAGAACTATGCCAAATGAAGCATGCCTTACAACAACCTTGAACGCCAATCTACTCTAAAACCCATTCATGATAAAAAAACAAATGTTATATTTTACGGTCTTTCTGAAAATCCAAACGGAAATGTAGAAAACATGCTCTGAAACTTTTTCATTGAAAAACTGAAATTCAGTCAGGCTAGATCATACATGATTCTGATTAATACGGCGGACCGACTTCCAAAGAGTGAATATCAGAGAAATCACAACCCGCCCAGCGTCATCGCTACATTTGTGAAAATGGCGGACCGAGAAGACGTGTACCAGGAACGGAGACTACTGCGAGAACAGGCGGGAAAGTTCAGCATCCAGACGGACCTACCCGGCATGCTGAAGAAGAGACGCGCTATACTGAGTAGGCAAGCTGCAGATATCCGAGAGAACCAGGGTGAGAGTTGTAGGAACGGAGGTCGTGATGGAGACGATAGATCCGAATATCCGACCCTCATAGATGAATAAGTACGAGTGAACATTTCTCATAATCTTACCCATTCTGAGGAACTAAGTTTACTTTTTCCGTAAACAACAACTATAAATAAAAGAAAGAAACGTTTGTCATCTACTTGAAAAACATTTAAGGTAAATTCCCAAAATTTTGTTGATTAATGACAGTGGTCCCTGAGAGACTTTACACCTTTGGGAAGAATTATAGTTTTAAAAAGCTTAATACTACCAAAACTAAATCATCTATATACTTCCCTCGCAAACCCAAAACTAGATACTGTAAGTTATTTGCAACGAAAATGTGTCTCGTTTTTTTGGAACGGTAAACCTGACAAAATAAAACGATGCCTAATGACAAAACCTTACCAGGAGGGTTGTTTGAAAATGACCGCTATCCTTGAAACAATTAAGTTAAAAAATATCATGGATCAGAAGACTATTTGTACAGAATTCAAACATAAAACATATCTTATATACATTTAATCGAAGTATACTTTCTCCTGTAGAAATGGGACAAACTTATCTTCGAATATATATCCCTAAACTTAATTATTAGCTCTTTTTGGAAAGATGTTTTTTATACTTGGTCCGATTTACAAGAACGAAATACATATTGCAGTGACAAACTCAGCAGGCAATACATTTGGGCAAACGATAATGTAATAATTTCGAAGTAAACCTGTGATATACTGCCACTATTTGCAATTCAATATTAGATTTGTAAACGATTTCTATAGGATGACAATACATTTCTATCCTACAATGAATTCGTAAACTTGTAAATAGTTTAATTACATCAATGAAAAACTATTTCAAACGCTATTTAAAGGGGCAGTAGCACGTTTTTAGGGGGAATATAAGGTGATATCAGGAAAATGAAAATCAATGGTTCCAATTGAAAGAAAATATATTTAAACTAAATGGTGCTCAGTAATAATTCAAAATTATAATGTAAAGTTTAGCCATGCGATTCCTTTTTCTAACACAAAATGAATTAACGGTGTTCACACAAAATGGCCGCGCGCCATTGGATTTTAAGTGAATCTTCATACTTTGTCCTCTGACTATGGATGATTGGCTTGTGTAATAACATTTTTGACACTGTCAAGATATTACATTTAGCGTTAACTTACAATTATCAGTGAAAAACTTAAAATTTAAAATTATCAAAATACTGCCCCTATAAATACTATCAAAAAACAGAAAGAACTGCCCTTTATTCCTTCAAACTTTCTCTATAGAACATAGCTTTTAGTGTCAAACACAGTTTGTCATTTACTTTATGAATGTATAATTGTCAAAAGACTGTGGCAAGATTTACTTAAATAGATTGAAAGTAAAACAGATACTTGTTTAAGAATAAATGCGGAAACAAAATTTCTTTGGTTTAAAGAAAGAAGAAAAAACGTTCTCAATTTGATTTTCACGCTGACAAAAGAATATATATACTCACGAAAATTTTCAAATATATTGCCTTCCCTTGATGGACTGAAGCCGAAATTAAGATACAATTACAATTTGCATAAATCTAACTCTTCTCGCTATGTAACTAAGATTCATTTATTTCATTTTTGTCATCTTGCCACTATCTATTTATATAAATACATAATTCGTTATCAATTCCTTTTGTTGTACCAAACAATGTATTACTGGTGAAATGAAAAGCAGCTGTACCCATGAAAAAGATATAAAGTGAAACAAACTTGTTGTTAACTGCTTAATATGTTTTATCACTACTAGCTGGGAATGTGATTTAATATTGTTTTGCGATTTTGTACAATATTGTTACATATACATTTTGAGAATGAACTATAAAGATTTAAGAGAATGATTTGATCGGGATCATTAAAGTTAAAAAGCAGATTTAGATCGTCTGTGTTTTTTCTTCGAATCAAGTTTGAAAAATTATGAATTTGAACAATGATAAGCATCCTAAACTTACTTTTAAGGCAGTTGTTTACACATTTTTACGAAAAGATACAGGCAAATGGCGGCCGCCATAACATTGTCGTTGATCAAAGAAAGATAACTCTGACCTGTTCTCGTGCAGAGGGATTTTATTTTCACTTACGCTTGTTCACGACTAAAGTGCTTTATGACTTACATTTCACCACACATTATGAATTAACGTCGAGTAGAATTTACACATGTGATTATTTAACGTCGTAATGTTATAATATTTGAGGCTGTGACGTGGTTGGATATTCATCTATCGTTCCGCCTCTTTATAGGCACAATAAAAAGTTGCTTAAAAAAGCAATAAATCGTCTGAAATGCAAGTTGGTAATAAATAGGATACATAACTCGTTCCCCTTTCATATCAAGTTTATGTCCCTCGTGAAATAATTTAGTTTTAGTTCGTCAGTTATCAGTGAAAAATTAAAAAAATAAAATTATCAAAAACGTGCTACTGCCCCTTTAAGACAAAATAGTATCTGAATAAAACGCTGTTTAAAAGTATTGTATATTGAAATCTGGTTTGACAAACAATCAAAACTCTGCTTATATCAATACCTCACCAGTACATACATCAAACAAATATATAAACAAAAACAAATGACGAACTAAGACATAACATATTTGCACTCAGTTTTCATGAGTGCTTGTAGACATAACTAATGTGAAACGTTCTCTTCTCTTGATCTCAATAAACCAAATAAATGAAAGAAAGGTTTGTATTATACATTATAATGAATTTGAATGAATTAATAATAAGTTACATAAGGTTGTTGTAGACAGTTATGAATGAAAGAGACATTAAAGAGATATTAATAACTTAAGAAAAATTTAAGACAGACACTTATGTAACAATGACAAGCGCAATTTAACATTTTCCATGACATATTTAAGCAATAAATGTGATTTTTGCGTTATGCAATGTACACTTTGAGCATAAGGGAGATGAATGGGTGAATTCCGACTGAAAATTATTTCTTATAAGGACGTTTTTAGACTGCAACCTTACAACCAAATTTAGCATTGTGTTGTCATTACTTGATAATGCAAAGGTATTGTGATGTGACCATGTCATGTAGGTGACGCCGACAGGGTAGGCCTATTTGCTCAAAATCTACTATCAAAACGATATCTCCGAGGAGATATCACTTAATCTAAATACACGCGATATCTCCCGTGGAACCAACTTGTGGATGAAAAATAAAGGTATCAACATACATATCCATTGTCAAAAATTCGAGTTTTCTGTACAAAATATGTTGATATGTAGGTGGGGGAGAGAGAGGTTCCTTATGTCATAATTTCACACTCTGAAGTTTACACGTATTCTCGAACGTTAATTGGTCTGGGGCATGGTCATGTGACCGAAGTTTCATCGATTCATTTCTCATGAACTCACAAAAAGCGTTTTTACTTGTGTGAACGTTTTCAGGTCGTGTGAACATTCACCGGAACTACTTTAATTCTCCGTTCATCATCAAATCAAACTTTAATAATATTTTTATTAACCAAGAAATATATACTGATGTGAAAATTTTCATTTTATCATTTGCTTTAGATCAGTTGTAAGACTGCAAAATGGATCTGATCGAACGATACGAAATGCATTTCGACAGTTGCTTGATAAATTTAACATGACAATCAATATTGAGTACTGAATGGCGTAAAAAGACAACCTTATACTCACGATGTATACACAAAAGATGAAAGGGTGACGGTAGGGCAGTTATCATAATTAAAACATCACTTAACCACAGTTGTTTACATATTTTGACGAAGACACACCTGCAAATTGCGGCCAGCATGACGTTATGCATATTATGCAAGGCAGATAACTCTGATCTCCTGTCCTTGCGCGAAGGGATTTTATCATAGAATGCGCTTCATTCAGCATATCTTTGTGCAGAGTGTTCTCGCAAGCTCGCTGGGTTCACACGAGTGTGAATGTAGCTTTGACATCGTTCGTTTTCCAGTGCACACACACACACACTGACATATTAAGAATTATTCTTAAGTGAAATCCCTCTAAGTTATTGTTGGTACAAAGACCATGTGTCTTATGTTGGTTCCAAAGTGCCAGGGAGAATCGGCATCACAGTCGATCCAAATATATTTTCAAATGAAAACACACTTTTCTGTTACCCTTAACATAAACAATTATATTTCAAATAAAACATCTCATTACTTAAAAATGTATAACCCCTTTGATCAGTGTAAGCTCAGGGAGCACTCAGATCAACAAAATTGTAATTTATATTATAATAAGATTTAAGCTTTCTTTTCCGGATGGTTCTGGAGAAGACGTCGAGATTTGTAATGGATTTTTTTATAGGATGACAATACATTTCTATCCTACAATGAATTCGAAAACTTGTATGGAGTTTAATTACATCAATGAAAAACTATTTCAAACGCTATTCAAAGGGGCAGTAGCACGTTTTAGGGGAAATATAAGGTGATGTCAGGAAAATGAAAATTAATGGTTCCAATTAAAAGACAATGTATTTAATGGAGCAGTAATAATTCAAATATATAACATTAAGTTTAGCCATGTTATTCCTTTGTTCTTACAAAAAATGAATTTATGGTGTTCACACAAAATGGTCGCCACTGGATTTTCTGTTAATCTCCATACTTTGCCCTCTGACTATGGATGATTGGCTTGTGTAATGAGTTATTTGACACTGTCAAGATAATTCATTTATCATAAACTAACAATTATCAGTGAAAAATTAAAAAAATAAAATTATCAAAAAACGTGCTACTGCCCCTTTAAGACACAATCGTATCTGAATAAAATGCTGTTTAAAAGTATTGTATATTGAAATCTGGTTTGACAAACAATCAAAACTCTGCTTATATCAATGCCTCACAAGTACATACATCAAACAAATATATTAAAAACAACAAATGACGAACTAAGACATAACCTTTTTGCAGTCAGTTTTCATGAGTGCTTGTAGACATAACTATTGCGAAAGGTCATGAGGCCCACTTTCTGGCTTTGACGTTGGTAATAAAACTAAATCGAAGGGTTGCCTCTACATGTAGGTGTTAACAAGTTTAATTAAGAATTCATAGTTCCTTGTGATACACATTTATACTACATTAAGAACGTCTGTTGGGTTAGTCAGTTGACGTAATAAGAATGAAAGAAAGGTTTGTTACCGACATTAAAATTAATTTGAATGAATTAATAATAAATTACATAAGGTATTGTGATGTCATGAAGGTGACGCCAGCAGGGTATGCTCGAAATCTCCGAGGAGATACCGCTTAATCTAAATATACGCTATATTTCCCGTGGAACCAACTTGTGGATGATAAATAAAGGTATCAACATACATATCTATTTTCAAAACTTCGAGATTTATGTACAGTTTGCAACATTTCAAATGTTATTAACCAAAGTATTAACCTCACGAACACTCCAAAGTTCAGCTGGAACAGTTTTTCCAAGATCTGCATTCTCGATTCTCTTGATTTCAATACACCAAAGTATGTTGGTATGTAGGTTGGGGAGAGAGAGGTTCATTATGTTGTGAAATCCCTCTAAGTTATTGTTGGTACATGGACCATGTGTCTTATGTTGGTTCCAAAGTGCCAGGGAGAATCGGCATCATAGTCGATCCAAATATACTTTCAAATGAAAACACACTTTTCTGTTACCCTTAACATAAACAATTATATTTTCAAATAAAACATCTCATTACTTCAAAATGTATAACCCCATAAATTATAATTTATAATCCTCACTAGTCAAGGAGTCTATCCACAAGATTTCAGCTTTCTTTTCCTGTTGGTTCTGAGGAAGACGTCGAGATGTACAAAGTTTACGGACAGACGGATACCATAAGCCCGGCGTGGCTTTCAGACTCATGAGCAAAAAACAACGAACTGCCAGAATGTCCCAGTGTAACAACAGTGGCCATAACGGTATGGACAGTTCCTACTTTAATCATATTTAAAACGACAACTGGTCCATTAATTGAGTACATGTTTTAAGTGAGTTACCTTTCTGTCTAGGTATTGTAGTAACAAAAGGCATCACTCCATCACTAAATCTAACCACATACCAAGGTTGGTACAAACTATTTAATAGTTTTAGAGCAATAGTTTTGGAAAAGGACCTTCCCCCAATATGAACTTAGTTCAAATTGTTTCCATAGAAACCAGCAAAAATAAAATAATCAGAAAAAAATAAAATAGCAAAAAGCCTAATCCATCACTAGGGTAACCTAGTACCAAGTTTTAGTAAAACATTATTGAACAGTGGTTGAGCTAACATGCATGGAGTTCAAAGTGTTTCTATGGAAACCAGAAAAAATGAAAAATCCAGAATAAAAATAGATAAGGAGTCTTTTCATATTAACCATGTAACTTTTGAAGATCATTATTACTGATTCCGTCTGTATTTACAATGTATGCATATCATAATACCCACATGAATTGATAGAAATGACATTTATCAAATTAAAACCATGAATCGTGGAATCCGTTTTACGTCATTTGCGACTAAACTATCGTTATTTTCTCACCGATATTACATGTAAGGACACGATATAGCAGAAAAGGCTTATTGCCATTTCAGCCAAAGTTAATAATCTGAGACAAAGATGCAGCAGGCTTTCAACTGAGGACCAAGAACGCTTCAAGGTTCGAACATTTAACATGGACAAAGTTTCAAAATGATCTTCGAGTTCGAATCTCGGAGTGGATAATAAAACAAAAAATATTCAAAACCTGGACGTTTGCACTCATATATCGTTTTCATATGTTGAGATAAACCTACATCTCAAATTTGAACGGAGTCGGTCAAGAAATAAAGATTTTAGCGTAATCTCTACCTATTATATAGAATACAGAATACAGGGGGTGGGGGGGGGGGGAGGAACCTAAAACCTGATCGAAAACAGGACACATCGATTATTTTAACGTGCGGTGCAATCAATACTAAATTTTATCGCGAAACTATGCACTGGAATCATAGATCAATCTTTTAACTTGCACACCATCTCGCCCAATGTTTCGAAATATTTAAGATGTCACACTTGTGAAAGTATTAGTGAAGGGTGCTCTATTGACATTTCACCAAATCAAACATTTGTTGTTAAGCAAAACATGAATTGTGATACTAAAAATGTTATTTATGTAATCACATGTTCTGGAGGTATTTATATTACATTGAAAATGCCTGTTGGGTAAGTCAGTAGACGTAATAAGCATGATAGAATAGTTTGTTACCGACATTCAAATAAATTTTAATTAATGAATAATAAATTACATAAGGATGTTCTAGACAACTCGTGCATAAACCTGGCTCGGACAATTATCAATATAATCTGAGGAACAGTTGAAAGTTACAAACTATACAATGTATGACTAAACTATATGAAAAATCTTTCCTTCCAGATACGATTAAATTGTGAAATTCGTTACCAGACGAAGTGACGAATGCTGATACAATTGGAGAATTCAAATTCTCCGTCTCAAGTTCGGGTGCAGTGATCTCAACACTGATAAGATTAACAGACATAGTTCAAGTAATGCTGAATGCGCGTGTGGATATTCAAATGAAATTGTTACCCATTGTTTATTTATATGTAAACTTTATACCAATTTACTTCTACATAAATGGCCACAGCCTCCATACTGTTTATTTGGAACACCACCAATGAACAATAATGAAAATTTAAATATAGTAGAATCCTTACACAAATTTATGTGTAAGAGTAAGCGATTTGACACAACTATGTAAATTGTTAAAGAAAACATTACCTAGTGGGCAATAACTGCATGTTTTATGTTACTTAGTCTAAAATTTTAGATTTTCAATTGATGTTATGGTATTTTAACGATGTTGTTTCTTGTTTCTTGTTTAGTTTGTCTATTGATCATTTTTGTACTGGTGCGGTATTCATATAAGCAAAGCTTTGCTTGTTTACCAAACCAGATTCATTTTTTTAAATAAAAATATGTTTAAACCATATAACCTCGCAAATCGTTTAAATAATAAAATTATGTCGCTAGCCTTCAAAGCAAAACGCCTGAATGATCAAAACAACTAGAAGTTTAAATTATATGTTGGTAAGTTGAATAAATTTTGCGATAAGATATTAAGATAATAACACTTCAGCCTAAAGCACTCCGTCAGAATATGCTGGTTCGGCCTATTGCATATAAATTATCACAAATGAATGTGACCCACCTCGCCATTCATAAAGGATTAACTTATCTAGATATAAAACATATATGTTTCTTGCTAATAGCAATGGTAAAGTTAGAATAAATAATCACAGAGTGTATCATTCAAATTGAGACGTCAACAATTCTTTCCTATTAATGATGTTTATTGGCGTGACGTGATATGATATGATGTGATGTAATGAGATGAGTTGATATGATTGACTGAAAAGTATACAAAAACATTGTTCAGTCAATTGCAATATAACACTAGAGATAATGTACACAGACAGGTGTTTACAATGCTACATCATTTAGTTACTTAAATGATGAGCATATGGAATCAGAATTCTTTAAATACATAACATTTGAGTATGATATTATGCAGGTAAAGTTACAATTATTGCCTATGAAAAGCCTATGACCAAAGTGAAGAGATACACATGTTCTCATAAAAAGGGTTAGATATATTGAAATACCAAGCTTACATGTGGAGATATAGGCATAGACACATAAACTAAGCAATTACCTGATTATTGACCTCATTTAGGGATTTAGGACATCATATTAATCTTGAGATTTCGAATTAAACACATAGAACTGATAGAAAACAAAGCCAGTCTAAAACCATGCTGCTTCCTGTTTGCAGCTCCTAACAGCAACCAAAGATAAAGGTGGTGCCAAGAGCACCTAAATAAATTGAGCGAAGCATTCATAAAATGATTGATAGATGCCTATTTAGGCCTTCACACAAAGCGTGAACGTTAAAATGTAAGATGAACTAACCTCATAGTTAATTTTTTAAAGTAATATGAAATGTAAATTTTATGTATGTGACAATCGCCAACTCCTCCAAAGCACATATTCATTTGAAACGTCAGGCGTCATGGAACATGACCTACTGAACACGTTAGCGAGTCCTGAGGTATATTCTATGAGTGTTGAAGATATATTCCCTGAATTTGAAAATGCCTTGAATTCTGAAAGTATTAATGACTATCCTTCTACTCAACCAAATGAAGAATGTTGTGGGTTTTTGACAACACAATTTGAATCGGAACACACGGTAAATGTCTTTACTCCAAAAACAACAGCCGACAACCGCAAATAAATTTTTGTCAATATGACAGCTTGCGATGGTTCTGTTGGTCATCTTGAAAAAGAAGGTAATACAGATAAGACAAATGAAAGGACAACCATTACCACAAACTTTCCCCAAGACAAAACAATCTTAACCAACGAGTTTATCAATTATGGTTACTTTGATCATGAATTGATGAAAGATGTTTCAATGGTAGATGAATTCAATAGCAGAAAGAGACAGTGCCAAGAGAATCATGGAGAAAATTTAGCACAAATGAATATTGCACAGGGAATCATTAGAATTCATAATAGGCCCGAGGAGATCATTGACCATGGCGGTAATTATGACCACGGTACGTTCCCTGTCGGAGACAGATGCATTCAAAACAAGATCCCTCATCCCCATAGGTCTAACACAATAGGAGTGGCACTAAAAACATCTGGACAAACAGAAAATGACCTTAATGTTAACACTGGAAAAAAAGTATTGTGGGCTTTGCGATTGTTCGAAAGATGGTTTTCAAATGCGAATGAAGGATGCAATATTGATGTTAGTCGACTTTTGCTGTTCAATAACAACGAACTGAACCAAAGTTTAACGAGATTCATCTCAGAAATAAGAAATTCCAAAGGGGAGGAATACTCGTTTGAAACCCTTCGGGAAATTCTCATATCACTCCAATTTTTCCTACAACAAAATGGCAGATCTGTCCATTTCTCTTCGGACTCTGCCTTTGACAGGTTGAGAGCTACGTTACAACAGATAATGCATAAAATGTCCTCCATGGGATATGAAGTAAAGAAGAGGAAGGCACTTCTCCTGACCAGAGAACAGGAAGATCTTCTCTGGCAGAATGGCATCCTTGGAGAAGATTCACCTCAACAGCTCTTGAACACTCTGTTCTTTCTGAACTTTCTATTTGCTTTTGTTTGAAAGGAGCTAAGGAACATCACGCATTGAAGATTGGTGAAAACGGTAATTTGTCTTTAAAAACAATAAATGGAAAGAAACATCTGCAGTAGAAGAGGGACCCTCGAAATGGATCGCAAGCTAAAAGTATCACTGTGGAACCAGATCTAGATCAACCTGAACGCTGCCCTGTCCGCCTGCACCAAAAGTTCTTGGCATTAAGGTATTCATGTTGTTTTCTCTTTGCATGGCGATTTTTAATTGCATATTCAGAGTGTAAAAAGTGAAACGCATTAGTTACATTTACTTTATATTTCAACAAACATTAGTCTGTCCAACAGCCTCTGAAACAAAATATCTATATATAGACCCATGCAAGTCTATGTTATTGTAGCAAGTCAAGATCACCACAGTTTCAGGAAAAATTTAAATGAACAGCTTCAGTCATTCTCGATTATCCAGAGTTTACGTTCCGATTATATCTCCACTAACCTCTGGAACCAATATAGGCTGAATGCGATTCACAAATTACCTGCCCGTAGTGGCATATTGTCCAATGAGGTATCTAAATTGCCTTCAGCAGCGTACCAATCGCATGGCGTCTTTCATGACACACCCCCGCTTCGTCAATAAACAGAAATGACTTCCAAAGAGATGGATTTCACGACTGTATTTTAGTGTTTTTGTCTATCAAAACGGGTGGGGTATATCAATTGTTACCTAGCATTCCCAGTTCTCGTCAAGATAATACACCTGGACTGTAATATTTTTATCGCATGGCCTTTGATTTTATTTATGAAATAGTGAGTGAGTTGGGGTTTAACGTGCTGTCAGCAGTATTCCAGCTATAAAACATGCTGCCATCTAAATTTAAGAGAGTTGACAGATCCGAGAGAAAAAACTGCATAAGGAAAATTACAACACAAATTTTGCATAAATACCCGATGGTAGGTAGATATAGTAATTTCATGTACTATGGAATGTTTTTGACTTGATTATATGCCATCCCACTTGACTCAAAACGTTAATGCGGTGTGGTAGCTTGTGTGCTTCCCCGACCCTTGATCTATGCCAAATGGAGCTGGCATGCTCCTGGTAGGGTCACCCAAGCTTTAAAAGTCAATTGGAAGATATCAGACCAAATTTGTGTCGTTCCAAATCCTGCTTTCTATCCCTCTTTTTCTCTCATCCTGTCGAACTTCTTTCTCTCCGATCTTCTGTCTTTTGGATGGCAAATCCACATGTTTAAAAGCTGAAAAAATTGCTGATTGTATGTTAAACTCCAACTCACTCATTCGCCGTTTATCTGCCTCTATGATTTCTTTCCTATTTCTGACTCTGACTAAAGGCCTATCTGATTGGCTAATGAAAGACGGTAATGCAATTAAGGGGAGGTAATTTATGAATCGCATTCAGCCCATATTGGTTCCAGAGGTTAGTGGAGATATTATCGGAACGTAAACTCTGGATTATCGAGAATGAACTTGTGATGGCAAGGTCTAAAGCGAGGAGAGTTGCTCGATACGTTTTCACCTTGCTGTGGGAAGAAGGTTTTTCCCATGCGTTGCCTAAGCAACTGTGCAATTTACACCCATAGTCGCTAATTAACTCCTTAGAATAGTAAAAAACGATGCATATGCTGTTCGCAATTTTGGATGTCGGCCTTTAAGGGGCAGTAGCACGTTTTACGAAAATTTGGGACATAGCCAATCAAATAATTTTCTCTCCAACTCGATAAAATTTTCAACGAGAAAATGATTTGATTGGCTATCGGGTATATAGCCAATCAAATCCTTTTCTCGTTGAAATTTTATCAAGAAAGTGGCGAGAAAATGATTGGATTGGCTATATTCCAAGTCGGGCCGCGCGAGCGAATCTAGCTTCTGAAGTACGGATTAGTGGAGTTAACGTAATGTTCGTAAATCCAAATTCAACATTCCGATAATTCTCCACTAAAGACCCTGGAGTCAACGTGGGCCGGAAGCGATACTTCTTTACATCCAATCAGCTGTCACATCCGCTTCGTCGTTAAACAGTAAAACGTCTGTAGAAATGGATCCTAGAATAGTGTATTTATGTTATCAGTTTGAAATTCGACTAAAACAAGATATATTCATAGAACAAAATTAAACCGATTCCCTCAGAGTCTCTGGTTACGGTGCTTCCCGACGTAGAAATTGATCATTTCCCTTCGTTCGTGCGTTGCCAAGTGGAGGTAACTCTTCATTGGAAATAGCTCCTTTACATTGTATTCATATATTTATTAGTTTTTGAGATTAACGAGAGTTTTTTCATAATAATTTTTATCTCCCTACAGAGACAGCTCATGCAGTTATACCTGAATTAGCCTCTATTCTATTACGCCTAGATCCTTGGTTTCCGGCAGATTGCCTTAACGGCAAAAAGAAAATATCTCCCTTATTTGCAGCCAATGAAAACACCTTTATATCCATGACTTGGGGAGTTCTTAACGGTCGTATAGTGAGATGGAAAGTATAATGTTTTTATTAGCTCATCTGGCCTGTAAGACCCGATGGGCTTATGGCATGGCATGGTGTCCGGCGTCCGTCCGTCCGTCCGTCCGCCCGCCCGTCCGTCCGTAAACGTTGTGGAATTTCGATTTCTTCTCCAGAACCATAAGGCCTAGAAAGCTGACGCTGTGTGTACAGACTCCTTGGCTAGTGACGATTATAAAGTGTAGCTTTGGTGGCCCTGTGACCCCTTATAAAGGCCGCATATGCCACGCCCTAAAAACCTATTTTCATCTTCTCCTCCAGAACCATGAGGCCTAGAAAGCTGAAACTTTGTGTACAGACTCCTTGACTAGTGAGGATTATAAATTGTAGCCCTGTGGTGGCCCTGTGACCCCTAATAAGGGCCACAGGGGCCACACCCTAAAGGGGGAATCACATTGGCCACACTCTACATCATAGTTGATGATGAAGCCTGATGAGCTACTGAGCCAATGACTCTATTTTGTTTATTTTTCATTAACAGTGTGAGAGGGAAACAATTTGAAAATCAGATTTGGATAGGGGTTTTCATTAGAAAGAAAAAACTGTTTTATAATTGTTTTCATTATTATTTGTTTTATGATAGATTTTATTTTACTAATCAACCAAATAAGGAGTAACTAATGAGAAGGGAAAAAGCGATGGTTTGTAATAGGAAGACTTACCTCCCCTGGATGTAAAATTTCAACGTAAACTGTGACGAACCACACGGAGATGGCCGAGGTTTTGCGAATGACCACTTTTGAAACGGCGTCGCTGATTGCACAACTAACTTCGATTGCCTCCAATCAGATTTCTACTTTTTAGCTCATCTGGCCTGTAAGGCCCGATGGGCTTATGGCATGGCATGGTGTCCGGCGTCCGTCCGTCCATCCGTCCGTAAACTTTGTGGAATTTCGATTTCTTCTCCAAAACCATAAGACCTAGAAACCTAAAACTTTGTGTACATACTCCTTGGCTAGTGAGGATTAAAAATTGTAGCTTTGGTGGCCCTGTGACCCCTAATAAGGGCCACAGGGGCCACACCCTAAAACCCTATTTTCATCTTCTTCCCCAGAACCATGAGGCCAAGAAAGCTAAAACTTCGTGTACAGACTCCTTGACTAGTAAGAATATAAATTGTAGCTTTGGTGGCCCTGTGACCCCTAATAAGGGCCCCAGGGACCACACCCTAAAAACCTATTTTCATCTTTGTTCTGTCGAAAACAGGTAATCCTGGCCATGGTATGGCTTCTTAAGGGGTAAAACACTGCAAAGTAAAGAAAATACCCAAATTAGGAAAATATTACACTTAAAATAGCATAATCAAAGATCAAAGAGTTAAAAACTACCAACAGAAGTCACAAGTATCAATTTTAAGAGATATTTTATGTGTGCTTCCCTAGAAAATTTCTGACAAGGAAAGGTTTACTGTTGAAAGATGATATTTTAAGGCAGCTTCAATCAATGTCAAGTGTCTACACAAGTATGGCGAAATAAGTCCTCACATAAAGAACACAATGGGCTTACATTGCAAACTAAGTTTACAATTAAAATATAATCCCAATATCCTGATATGAAATATTTCCATTTCTGTATTGATTACAGGTATCTGAAATCACATCACATATAGTTTAGAATTTGAGACTTTGTGGCCCCTACAAATGGGAAACCACATTGGCCAGCGCAAAATTAAATATGAAGCCTGATGAGCTACAGAGCCAATGGCTCTATTTTCTATCCCGTGTATTAGCCGTAATAGAACAGAGGCTAATTCAAGTATGACTGAGTTGCCTCTGTGGGGAGAGAATGATAATTATAGACACTGTTATATAAAATTCACTAACATTGATCAAAACCAATCACCTTTGAAATTTTAAAAGTTTTGTACTTGACACTGCTGTTGGAATATTGATCTTAAAGAAACGACCTTAACGTCGATTCCAGCGAGAATCGAATGCTCAGAAAGGCATCGCTTATTTGCTGATAAGAGACGGCGGGGCCAGCAAAGGGAGGTGATGAAGTATCGTTTCGAGTCCACGTTGAATCCAGGGTCTTTAGTGGAGAATTATAGGAACGTTGACTCTGGATTATCGAGGATGTTTGGAAGAGAGTGGACGTGAAATTATCATGACAACGTCAAATAAAATGTTAAAAGGGTCTCGATACATAGTAAGGTTTACATAAATCGATATTGTTTCATCGGCTATGCATCACAATGAATACGAACCTTTACTTTCAAACATTAATTTGAACAATGATATATTGATAAGTTATGGACAAGACATGGTCCACGGCCATTATCAATAGTGAAATCAGTGAAAATTTACAAAAATAAAATTATCAAAAAACGTGCTACTGCCCCTTTAAGATTGGTTGACTAAAAGAAAATAGGTAAGCAAAATAAGAAATTTGTCGAAACTTTTAAATATGATATATAGAGGTTGTCATGAGAGTGTGTTTGGGATCGTTAATATCCTGCATTAGGAATAAACATTGTATTTTTGCGAGCCTTGGCAAATCATTCAAAACGTGATGACAGTGTTTTAGCACTGCTTAGTCATACATATGATTAAAATCCATACAGTTTTGTTGTTATTTCTTAGATTAATGTTTATGCAATGTATCATTCATATTGTAATGACTCTCTCCGTTACTAGAGGCGTTCAAAATGTTAACGCTTGTGACGTCATCGGAATTTTCGAAAGAAATTCCGACTTTGACCTTTGAAATTTGCATCGGTATCCGTATATGACCTTTAGTCACGCCCAACGGATATCGAAAATAGAACACTATCCATTGTATGATAAATTCAAACTTGTATACATGTGTATGTAGACGTTGTCAATTCATGGTAATAAAGATGATCGAGTGAAAGAATAATACCCCCATTCATTGTAAATATGATATATATTCATAAAAAACAATCAAATTTTGTTTACATGTATTTGTATTCTTAAACTTTTGGTAATAAAGTTGTTTGAATTAATTAATTATTTCTAAAACAAATATATAATGTCAAATTTATTGTAAATATGACATATATATATTTCTATAAACTACCCAAGGTTGTTTTACATGTATCTGTAAACTATGATTATGAAGTGTGATTGATTGATTGATTTCAAAAGCCAACATAGATCAGTAAATTATGACACATGTCCAAATTTATTATCATTCACTTATCAAACAGATACAAAATTGTTGCAAATGTCTTTGTTGTGTTCACTTTTTATTAAAAATCAAAGAAACAAACATGTCAATAAATGTATTTTGCTGAACTGTTGGCAACCTCTTGACGCTGCGCAGATGTAGGGGTAACTTAAGGTTAAACAAACGCATAGTTCACGTCGGGAGTGAGTTATTGTTAAGCTCCGCTTGGGCAGTATTGCAGTGATTATAGCTGCGATCACTTCAGGGGACTATTTCTTGTACCAAAAGCTGATCTCATGGTTAATATACATCTCTGTTATAATATTCGAATATTTATCAGAATATTTCGATCATTAACAGGAGAGATTGTACGTCATATCGGCTTCAAACATTGGATGCGCGATTAATAAGTTGAAACGGAACGGATTCGTGGATAAACAAAATATATAGTTGTGATTCGAGAGAGAGATACGGATACTGAACTGAATGCGGGAGACTTTCATTGGTTTCATTAGATTAACATCGAGCAAAGAATATATCACTATGATTGTGAGAAGGAAACGTGAGTGAAATATTCGCTGATTGTGAAACAGTACATAGTGTGAATATTCGCTTATTCTATAAGAAAACAGTGTGTGAAATATTTGTGGATTGTAAACTGAACAGTGTGTGAAGTATTCGCTGAATATGAAACAAAATAGAGTGTGAAAAATAGCGCTTAATATAGAACAGAGTGTGAAAAAAAATCGCTTGATATAAAACAGAACAGTGTGTGAACTATTCGCTGAATATAAAATCAAACAGTGTGTGAAAAATTCGCTTAATATATAACAGAACAGTATGTAAAATAATCGCTTGTTTAAAACAATATATAGCGTGAAATATTCACTGACTGATAAACAACAGTGTGAACTATTGGCTGATAGCAAAATCAACCACTGTGTGAAATATTCGCTTATTGTAAAACAGAACAGTGTGTGAACTATTGGCTGATTGATAAACAACAGTGTGAAATATTCGCTGATAGTAAAATCAAACACTGTGTGAAATATTCGCTTATTGTAAAACAGAACAGTGTGTGAACTATTGGCTGATTGATAAACAACTGTGTGAAATATTCGCTGATAGTAAAATCAACCACTGTGTGAAATATTCGCTTATTGTAAAACAGAACAGTGTGTGAACTATTGGCTGATTGATAAACAACTGTGTGAAATATTGTTGATTGATAAACAACAGTGTGAAATATTGTTGATTGATAAACAACAGTGTGAAATATTGTTGATTGATAAACAACAGTGTGAAATATTCGCTGATAGTAAAATCAACCACTGTGTGAAATATTCGCTTATTGTAAAACAGAACAGTGTGTGAACTATTGGCTGATTGATAAACAACTGTGTGAAATATTGTTGATTGATAAACAACAGTGTGAAATATTGTTGATTGATAAACAACAGTGTGAAATATTGTTGATTGATAAACAACAGTGTGAAATATTGTTGATTGATAAACAACAGTGTGAAATATTGTTGATTGACAAACAACAGTGTGAAATATTGTTGATTGATAAACAACAGTGTGAAATATTCACTGACTGATAAACAACAGTGCGAACTATTGGCTGATAGTAGAATCAACCAGTGTGTGAAATATTCGCTTATTGTAAAACAGAACAATGTGAACAATTCGCTGATAGTAAAATCAACCAGTGTGTGAATTTTTCGCTGTCAGTGTAGAACATCAGCTCGGAAATAATTTATTCGAAAAGATAAAGAAAAAACAGCGGTAAAAATGTTCCACAAGGCAGAAATCACCTTCACCGCTCTTACAATTCTTATAACAGGTGAGAAGATTATTCAATTAAAACCAATGTTCTATGTATTATATACCTCACAAATGTCTTAACACCATTTCAAGAAAGGCTTTATCCCAATGGCATATACCGGATTTAAATGAGAGGGCTTTGTAAATCTAAATATTACCCTGCTGGGAGAGACTTGTCAACGCTTATAATGCCCTTGCAGCCGGTTATTATCTTGCCTTACAAAGCCCCCTCATGCCTTAACGCCCCTTTTCGTCAAAATGTTGATATATTAACTTTAACAAGAAAGGAATGGTGTGAAATAACTATCCCTTTCGAAAATTAACTCAAATCAATTACAAATATGCAAATGTACTATAGACCGTTGCTGACTCGAAACCTATGCACTACTGCACGCAATACCCATCGGTTATACCACTGAGCCACAGTGACTTAGACTGAATGAGATGACTTCGGAGGCCCTCTTACACTCACGACCTGAACAATTAAAGCAAGACCTTTTGGGAGTTATTTCCGTTTTAAACAGGGCTCAGAAACAATTCTGAAAAATAAAATCCCGTAATACATTTCGGTATATAAGAAAGAGAAGGACCCCCCTTTCAGCCCCTTTGTCAATTCCTTGGACAGCAGTCATTCTGGGACGGCAATCCCTCTAGAGAGCTCCTTCTCTAGTATTTATGTTGCAGCCCTTGAACGATAAAACTTTGGTTATCGGAGGCTGTTTGATTCCTCTTTCATATATATATTGTTTTGCTTGATACGAACAGAAATGGCATACTTCATTATATAGATAAAAATCTCACATATTCAACTCAAAATATACGTTAAATACTTGTTTTCAATGAACATCTAGATATAGTCATAAATGTTCGCGGAAGGTAAATTCCCACGTCAATTATATATAGGGACTAGTTATATAACCTATCGAACTTATCAGCTCGTGACTATCATCCTGACTGATTTTTTGATAAGTTTCTAAAATGAGTTTTGACTGATTGACGCGCGTCTTTGTCCGGTTTTAGATCACAATCGCGACTTCAAACCTTCCTATACGATAATACAACGTTGATTAACTTTGAAATGATACTTTCTTGCAAATTTTTGTCATATGTTACCCTAAACAACTCACGGAGGGGCTCTTTAAAGGGGCAGTAGCACGTCTTTTTGAAAATTTTATATTTAAAACTTTCACTGATAATTGAAGCTAAATTTATTATTTTGGTAGCGTCAAATATCACGAAACACAAATCAATCATCCATAGTCAAAGGACAAGGTAAGATGATTCACATTAAATCCATCGGCGGCCATTTTGTTTGAACACCTTTAATTCAGTTTGTGTTAGAAAAAGGAATTGCATGGCTTTACATTCTATATTTGAATTATTACTGCTTCATTTAGTTTAAATACACTGTCTTTCAATTGGAACCATTAACTTCATTTTCCTGACATCACCATATATTCCGTGTGCTACTGCCCCTTTAATGTATTAACCTAAATTCTTCAAAATGATAAACTGTATTAAATGTAATTTCAATGCTCATCTTTAACTTATTTTTTAACATTCGATATTAAGGGCGATTTTTGGTGACAAATATAATACTTGAATTATGAAAAATGGTAGTCATAGGTATTTACTACTTCCTATGACTTCTTCTTCTCTATCGGTAACTTCTTGTAAAAATTGCGCTCTTTGTTTCAGGTTGTCAAGGAAATTACTACTTCCGCTTTTTTGGTGCTCCAAGGAATGTTGTTCCATCACCACAAAATCCGAATCGGAATCAACCAGATACGTTTCCTAGCAACGGAGACACACAACGAACAAACAGTCCCGGTTTGTTTACACCTCAAACGTATCCACGCAACACGGACACTCTTCGACCATATTCCCCAGATGTTTATCCACCACAAAGGTATCCAAGCAACAGAGATAAAACTCCACCAAACAATCCTGACGTGTATCCACCACAAGCGTATCCTAGCAACAGAGATACAATTCCACCAAACAATCCTGACGTGTATCCACCACAAACGTATCCTAGCAACAGAGATACAATTCAATCACATAATCCTGACGTGTATCCCCCACAAACGTATCCTAGCAACAGAGATACGATTCCACCAATCAATCCTGACGTGTATCCACCACCAACGTATCCTAGCAACAGAGATACGATTCCACCAAACAATCCTGACGTGTATCCACCACAAACGTATCCTAGCAACAGAGATACGATTCCACCAAACAATCCTGACGTGTATCCACAACCAACGTATCCTAGCAACAGAGATACAATTCAACCAAACAATCCTGACGTGTATCCACCACAAACGTATCCTAGGAACAGAGATACAATTCCATCACATAATCCTGACGTGTATCCACCACAACCGTATCCTAGCAACAGAGATACAATTCCATCACATAATCCTGACGTGTATCCACCACAACCGTATCCTGACAACAGAGATACAATTCCATCACATAATCCTGACGTGTATCCCCCACAATCGTATCCTAGCAACAGAGATACAATTCCATCACATAATCCTGACGTGTATCCACCACAATCGTATCCTAGCAATAGAGATACTTTTCCACCAAACAATCCTGATGTGTATCCACCACAAACGTATCCTGGCAACAGAGATACAAATCCACCAAACAATCCAGGTGTGTATCCACCACAAAGTTATCCTCGAAATAGGGATAGGCATCCTCAAAATTATCCTGATGCATATCCACCAGCGATGTATCCTAACAAAAGAGATTCAATTCCACCAATCAACTCTGATGCCTATCCATCACAAGGAAGAGGTAATTCCTATCCAAGTGGCAATGGACCAGATCGTTACTACCCTCAGGACATCTTCCCTCCGCCATCTAATGACTATCCAACTCCACAGTATCCTCATAGACCAGACGTCGTCGGTGATATTCCACATCCAAAACCAACACACGATCAACATCCACACCCATCACACGATCAACATCCACACTCACCACACGATCCAAATCAACATCCATCACACGATCCTTATTTGCCTAAACATCCCGGTCATACTGACCCAAACAATCCTCACATTCCCCACTACCCACCATCCTTCGTACCTGGTCACCATCTAGGTACCAGACCAGCTCAGCCCCCAGTTCATCATCCAGCTCAACCCCCAGTTCATCGTCCAGCTCAGCCCCCAGTTCACCATCCAGTACATAGTGCAGGGCAACCCCCAGTTCAACCGCCAGTTTACAATTCAGATGACCCCTCTGTTAAAAGTCCAGATAAAACAGGAGCCAACACTCCACCTGAGCCTCGAAATTTGGGACCAACTGAGCCCCCTATCCTTAGTCAGCCGCCTATTCACAGTCCGGATCAGCACCCTTTTCGTGACCCAACTCAGCCCCCAGTTCATCACCCAGTTCAAAGACCAACAGATCCGAATATATCACGTAATGGCACGAGCAATTCCAACCCACCAGGTTCAAATACAACACGAAATGACACCAAGTCCACCCCACAAGCTATCCAACCCAATTCCAGCACAACGTCACCTGAGCCAAATGCTGGAAAGACGAACACAACAGGCGTCCCTCGCCTAGAAGGTCCTGTGGTCAACAGCGAGGGTGTAACCGTGTACTATCCACCCCCAGGGTTTCGGGAGCCCATGGACGACTGGGTGCATCACTACTCACCCGAGAATGTTGATCCTAATCTAGGGAAGCTCTCCCCAACCGTAGAATCTGGAGTGTTAGAAGGTACCTTCTCAAAGAACAGAGGAAGACCGGACTGGGTGTTCCACAGGTCACCAAATACTTTCAACTTTCCATTTCATGATCTTGAACCTTGACTCTTTTATCATTAATCAGACAGCGTACCGAGCCAACAACGTCTACAATGTACGGACGCGTATTAGTGTCATGATGAAAACAAATCTGTAGAACTTTCTCCTGCGCATGACTAAGTATCTCCTTCGTACGAGTTAACTTAGTATATCTTACATAGGACCTGATATCTACTAAGTGTTACTTAGAAACTCCTTAGAGACTTAGTATCTCCTGGGTAGGATGGTATATCTTCTAGGTAGGGCTTAGTATCACCTACGTAAGACTTAGTACATCCTTCGTACGACTTAGTATCTCCTACGTAGTATTATCCTATTGTTGTTGCATCAATCAAAGCACTGGTTTTTTCCCACCGAATGACGTTTGGAGTGTATGTGCAATGTATTAACTTACGCATTCTACAAGAATTTTCAACTGTGAAAAGGTTCCTATATAACATCATTATCTTCGTATTTGTTTAAATCGTCACCATTTTAAAGGGGCAGTCCCACGTGTAAGGGGGAATATAAGGTGATGTCAGAAAAATAAAAATAAATGGTTCCAATTGAAAGACTATGTATTTAAACTAAATTAAGCAGTAATAAATCAAATACAGAATTTAAAATTCAGCCAAATTCAAATTTTAAAATTCAATCCTTTTTCTTACACGAAATGAATTAAAGGTGTTCACACAAAAATGGCAGTCAATGGATTTTATGTGACTCTATATAAATCGTTCTCTGACTATGGTTAATTTGTATGTGTAATTAGATTTTTGACACTTTCAATATAATAAATTCAGCATTAACGTACAATTATCAGTGAAAAATTCAAAATGTAAAAATTTCAAAAAACGTGCTACTGCCCCTTTGAAAAGGTAACTCTATAATCACATATTTTGATTTAAATTGTAGATAGGTCATATATACACAACATATAAAGGAAACAATATGCGACATACCATTTATCGACCTGGCATTCCCTAAAATAGGCCTGGGGTCAAAATTCGAAAACATTTGATTTCTTATTTCTGTAATAATTTATTTTGTAAACATACATTTAGGTCAAAATTGTCACTAATGCTTAACTATATATCATATACCTATGACATATTTCAAAAATAACAGTTTGATAGGGCTGTTAAGAAATTTTTCTTTTTTGAACCAAGTGTTGCATAAATCGTTGTTGCATAAACCTGCCAAACGCGTATGTATGCGATCAGGCAAACATTTTCTTCATCTATTCTACTAAAAATGTTTCTTACAGTGATACTCGAAAGAGAAGAACTCAGTTCAGAAGAAATGAAACAAACTTTTGATAAGTAACTGTATGCATGTAGCAGAAGTGATTTTGTGACCACCTCAACCGGGATTCGAACCCAGGACCTTCCGGGTGAGAACCCTTCACTCTACCTGTTCGGCCAAAGAGATATCCATCTAGCCAAAGCGGGTAGGAATCCAAATCAAAAGTATCTATTTCTATAGAATGAAATTGTGAATGTTCCTTTCAGGACACATTATGCTGGCCAGCTATCTTAAAAAGCGATTAAATCATGTTTTTGACGATGTTGAAAATGTTGTTGCGTTTCTTTTGTAGATTAGTTTATAAAGTGTAAGTGTATGCAACTGTGCCTTCAGATATGACTTCGCTTCTCATACTTCAATGAATTTAATAATTTTGCCATGCAATAAATCAATTTGCCTTATTAAGTCAGACAAGGTTGTGTCCTTATTGTTTTGTTGTTTTTTAATTCACAATTTTACTAAGACACGATTTGACCAAGACAGCTGACGCTAAGGCTTGTTTAAGATAGAGGTCAGTCTGATTAAAATCGACTGTGCTTCGAGAAAATAGAATAAAAATATTATCTCCCTTTGGGTTCGAACCATACCCAGCCTTGCTTTCCTCTCAATCACAGTCTGAAGGCACCCCCATTAACCGCATGTTCTGAAGCAAGCTCATCTAGCCAATCACAAGGACGGCGGCAAACGCTTTCGATATCAGAGCTAGGGGCACGTAACATCTGTAAAATCCATTATCTACATGATCGCTGCCATGCTGGTTTTTGAAAGGGACGATGTGATTGGTCCGATTGTGGCTAGATTTTGTCCACGCTAAACTGGTGTTGAACAAGCGCCTAGCTTGGATGCTAGTCCATTGTGGAGAGGAAAGCCCTGATACATATTTCTTATTTTGTTTGCCTCGAAACACGGTCGATTTTAATCAGACTGAGATAGGAGTATGTATACCCTTATACCTGATACCTGTATATACCCTAATGTATAATTTTTTCTATAATCATAGATTAAGTTGGTACAAATTAAACTACTTGTGTGTTCCCTAACATCTTTTGAGCAGTGTAGTTTTCTAACTAACAATCCATTGGCAAGCCACGAATCATCTGTCAGGTAGATACAACAGATGGAGTGTAATTTGAGTTTTATGTGGGTCTTGTTCTTCATGAAAAATATGTACAATTAGATTCCTTTCTATCACTTTCACAAAATCAATAATGCCAAATGTTTTTAAGAGAACATTCGATTAGAGAGTCCTCATAAAAAATCTAATCATATATGTTTCATCTACATCTATTTTTTTATAAAGAAACTTTTC
This sequence comes from Steromphala cineraria, assembly GCA_916613615.1. Lineage (NCBI taxonomy): Eukaryota > Metazoa > Mollusca > Gastropoda > Trochida > Trochidae > Steromphala > Steromphala cineraria. The sequence continues at coordinate 20,653,822 of OU744737.1, forward strand.
ATGTCATTCGCTTCGAAAAGATTGATAAATTAAGAGTTTTCTATTTGGCATCTGTAATACTAGTATAGTTGTTGTGAAAGTATTAATCAAATCAGATATTGATTTTTAAAAAAGGATGATGTATATATATATATATATATTATACATAACTGGTAAACATCGGCCAAACGCATTTTCGTAGGACCTTTCTTAGATGGTTATGTCCCTTAAAGGGTCAGTAAATTACGTTTTTTGGAAAATTTTATGTTTTCATTTTTTCACTGATAATTGTACATTATTGCTTAATGTATCTGTTTGATAGTGTAAACAATCTGATTTCGCAAACTAATAATCCATAGTCAGAGAACAGATTATAATTATTCACATAAAGTCAATTGACGACCATTTTCGTGTGAAGACCTTTAATTCATATTGTGTAAGAAAAAAAGAATCGGATGGCTGAACTTTACATTGTATATTTGATTAATCACTGCTTTCAATTAAGTGTAATCCATCGTCTTTTAATTGGAACCATTTATTTTCATTTTTTCTGACATCACCTTATATTCGCTCTAAAACGTTTTACTGCCCCTTTAAATACTCATATACATTTTAGTGATCAATTTGAGCACAAAAATCGTTATCAAGATGATGCTGTTTTCAACCGAAATTCCACCGTGGATGCAACCAACTGTATATGCAACATTCATGTGTGTGCAACCAACTGTATGTGCAACACACCTGTGTATGCAACCAACTGTATGTGCAACACACCTGTGTATGCAACCAACTGTATGTGCAACATTCCTGTGTATGCAACCAACTGTATGTGCAACACACCTGTGTATGCAACAAAAACTGTATGTGCAACATTCCTGTGTGCAACCAACTGTATGTGCAACATTCATGTGTGTGCAACATTCATGTGTGTGCAACCAACTGTATGTGCAACATTCCTGTGTGTGCAACCAACTGTATGTGCAACATTCATGTGTGTGCAACATTCATGTGTGTGCAACATTCATGTGTGTGCAACCAACTGTGTGTGCAACATTCATGTGTGTGCAACATTCCTGTGTGTGCAACCAAGTGTATGTGCAACACACCTGTGTATGCAACCAACTGTATGTGCAACACACCTGTGTATGCAACCAACTGTATGTGCGACATTCCTTTGTGTGCAACCAACTGTATGTGCAACATTCCTTTGTGTGCAACCAACTGTATGTGCAACACACCTGTGTATGCAACCAACTGCATGTGCAACATTCCTTTGTGTGCAACCAACTGTATGTGCAACACACCTGTGTATGCAACCAACTGTATGTGCAACACACCTGTGTATGCAACCAACTGTATGTGCAACACACCTGTGTATGCAACCAACTGTATGTGCAACACACCTGTGTATGCAACCAACTGTATGTGCGACATTCCTTTGTGTGCAACCAACTGTATGTGCAACATTCCTTTGTGTGCAACCAACTGTATGTGCAACATACCTGTGTATGCAACCAACTGCATGTGCAACATTCCTTTGTGTGCAACCAACTGTATGTGCAACACACCTGTGTATGCAACCAACTGTATGTGCAACACACCTGTGTATGCAACCAACTGTATGTGCAACACACCTGTGTGTGCAACCAACTGTATGTGCAACAATTATGTGTATGCAACCAACTGTATGTGCAACACACCTGTGTGTGCAACCAACTGTATGTGCAACATTCCTGTGTATGCAACCAACTGTATGTGCAACACACCTGTGTGTGCAACCAACTGTATGTGCGACATTCCTTTGTGTGCAACCAACTTCCTTTAAATAAGCCATTATCTTTGACAAGTACAATTAATGTCTTTGTGCAGTTTTCTTTAAATTCGATATTTGTTAATTTTGCGATTTTGAAGGTTCATACTGCTTTAATGATTGACTTTTGCTGTGGGGTTATTGACTAAAAATTTATCAATTCACTCAAGAGAATGATAATAATCACATTGCAGCAAAAACTATTGACTTTCAGTTTCAATTTTAAGGTAATTTGGATTTTGACTAAAAAATACAAAGTTTTTGTAAAACAAGTTATTCAGTCACAGTAAATCGTAAACCGTATGAATTTTTCGTTTCCACACTGGTAGATTACCATTCTATTAAAACATCCTTATTGTTTGCCTGTACATTTGTTTAGTTTATTATAAGCAGTATATTTCTGTTTGAAAAAGTGGGGGGTGCTTAATTAAGTTCTTTGTGTATAGTTACATTTATCAATCCAGTAAAAAAGAAATAAACGTCAATTATCATTGATTTAAAATTCAAAACTATGTCACTTTACCATGATTATGAAGCACGACCAAAACTCCTTATTCAATGTGTTGTATAGTCGATATATGACAATCCATATAGATTAACTTTTCAATGTATCAAAATGCTTTATTTTATTTGAAGTTGCTATTTATTATTTCGTGTACACTAACTTGCAAATTTCCTGTTCATCAGCTAAATGTGTATGCATTTTACCATTTAATTTGAAAATTGTTTCATGTATAACTGTGTCACTAGTCTGAGAGAATAACGATAATTATGTTTTAATTCTGATATAAAAAGGATGATTGAACGGGAAATTTGCTTTTGAGATTTAAAAATTTAAATTTAAACGAAACTCTGTTATTGGAAAACTGTAAAGATTTAATCTAAACAGAAATCTTCATTGTAATTTCCTCTGAAAAATGAATCTCACCCAAGTGTCTTCTGAGTTGATAAATGTTACAAATATCCTAGGCTTGCTAAGGATATTTATCATATACAGCCAGTTCTTTTTTTCATTGGCTGATTTCCGCGCATGCGTGACACGGACCAGGTGGGTTAGTAGCTAGATGTAACGTAAGGACTTAGGGGACGATAACATTACAGCTAGTTTTAACTAGATTGCTGTCTCCATGACCTCTTAACATATTACGGACATATTGTTTGGCTATAATTGAGGCAAGAGTCTCGCGTTTTGTGTGGTTAATGTATTATTTAATTACTAACCTCCGACAAGTGACCTTAGCGACCATGTAATTGACTCATTCCCACTGATGTAATGAAAACATCATTACCCAGAACAATCAGAGTTACACATTAAGAACGTTATGCACTCAACAACAAAACCACGTGTTACTTGGAAACTGAAATGAACAAGTCAGTTACAATGCACGTGCGCGGCACTTCACGCCACATCACGCCCGAAGCACATCATACCTCGCCGGTAAGACAGCAAAGAGTAAGACACTCTCTATCGCAGTGTTTGCCAATCATCCCAGTGCAGGTAATAACCACACTTTTTAAAATTACTTTACATTCCTTTAATACTTTCATCTCCATAACAGCAAAACATTCTCCATACACAAATCTATATTCGCAGCAACAGCTCGTACATAATACTAACAATCCTTATTCAACATCCACCACGTTCCACAATAATATAATGATATTATCATCAACTTACCAAGGCCTGAATAGCAAACGTAACGTTTTGGAAATCTTAAGAATTAAAAGGCAATTATTTATTGTAGACAGGACACAAATTTAACAGAGGACTTAGCTATAGAAAATAAAATCAATATTGAATGGAGTAGAAATACTGCTATTTTAGCTCTTATAAAAGCAATGTCAGAGACAGCCATACTTTTGAATTATAAATTTGATTTTGTCATTGAGGATTCCAAATTTGATGAAAATGTTGCATTGAAAATAAGCATTATGAATAAGACAATAACTTTGATGACAATATACGGACAATCCAGAATTTCATCTGATAATTATATCTTATTATTAATGAATTGCGGTCTGATAGCTTTTCAATATGTGGCACTTGGAACTTTGTTCAAGATCCTAAAATATTCATACTTCAAAGAATGCTCAATAAAATTGGCTATACTTTTGGGGGAAAATGATCTAGTAGACTGAGTTGGAGAGAAAAAAATAAGAGAGCCAAAGATAAACATTGAGGCAAAAAAGCCTATAAATCAAGCAAGACTTTATCATAACAAAAAAACAAGATATGTTCAGGTAAAGACACTGACATTAAAGGGGCAGTAGCACGTTTTTCGAAAATTTTATATTTTGAATTGTTAACTGATAATTGTACGTTTATGCTAAATGTATTGTTTTGACAGTGTCAAAAATCGCATTACACAAGCCAATCATCCATAGTCAGAGGACAAAGTATGACGATTCACATAAAATCCATTGGCGGACATTATATATGAACACCTTTAATTTAGTTTGTGTAAGAAAAGGAATCGCATGGCTATACTTTACGGTTTTATTTTATTTTATTTTATTTTTTATTCCATTTCAAAAAATTAATACAAGTTACATGATTAGGCAAGTACGTTTGCAAAAGTAACAGAGGTAAGTGTATACAATATCAACATAAGGCTGTATGGACAATGTGGGTAAATATTTTATGATAGCTTCATTCAATGCCTAGTATCATTGGCAACTGGTTCCATTTCCTAATAAATACTTCTAATCTGTAATTCTTCCTAGAAATAATTTTTCCAATTGAACATGTCATTTTATGATATTTTAGAAACTCCTCAAAAGAGAGTACATGTTGTCTTATACTTGAGACATAGATAAATCTTTTGGCTAAAAGTATCATATGATTAAGTATTTTATTGTGAGAGCTAACTCCAAAGGTGATATCAAATTTTGTAAATATGATGTTACAATGAAGATGATTATTATTAAACATCTCCAAGTCTTGCCAAAAGTTCTTTACAAATTCACAGTCAAATTATACATGTGAGATATCTTCTGAGGCATGTTTACAAAATGTGCTTTTATCATTATCAACTAGCTTCATCTTCAGTAATTCTCTCTTTGTATAAATTGTTCTGAAAATGATTTATATAGAAAATCAAGTAACTTACAATCATTGGTACATTGTCTGTATTTCAAATTTATGTTTTGTTGAAAGATATTTTTCCAAAACTCTAGTACCTTTTGGACAGTTTTGCTACCAATCAGTTTATCATAAAATACCCTTGAGCCTTTACTATCAGAAATCATATCATAATGGACAATATTTAAAGTAAGGTGATTCAAACATATAATTCTGTTTCCTTATTTCTGTCTCCAATTATCTGGAATGTTGGTTAACAAATGTTGATAATCTAGAAATCTTCCTTTTATTTTTAACCTCTGTTTAAGAAAATCAAAGTTGTGAACCCCTCTTCAGAAAATATACCGTGATCATACCAGTTCTTTATGATATATGACAATTTAAAGAAATGATTTAGCCAAAGTGGCTGGGCTAAAATTTGGTCTTCATTCTCACTGTCAAAGCTGTGTTTTTTATAAAATGTTTGCCAAGCCAATAAAACATCTCTCCAATAGGGATTATCTTTGTCTGATAAACAATCAACTACATTAGAACCTAGTGAATATAATTGACCTAATGGAAAGATGTTAATTATACTTGAGTTTTTCTTCAAATGACATTTCAATGATGATAATTTTAAAGCATTGATAAAACATTCTATGTCAATCATTCTTAGACCTCCATCTTCAAATGTTCTACTAATATTTTATCTTTTAATCTTATCATTTTTGTCATTCCAAAGAAACTTATATATTATTTTATTGAGTTCATCAATAAATGATTTTGAGCAGAGAAAATATGTACTAAAGATGAGACAGCAAGGGTTTTAATAACAGTGATTTTCCCAATAAGAGTCAAATTTCTTCTTCGCCAAATAGCAAATAATCTTTTTATGTGTTCTAGGCGTTTTCTGGTGTTAATTACTCATAAGTCTTTAAGAGAAGCATTTAGAGTTATTACCAATATTTCAAAGTCCCCACTGTGCCAGTCTAAATACAAGTCATTAGCTAGAGTGATATTACTACCAATCATTGAACCAATCCATATAGCTTTTGTTTTGTTTACATTCATTTTTAGCCCTGACATTTTATAGAATTTGTTGAGTGTTTGTGTTGCAGCATTGAGGCCTTTTTCAGAACCATCTAGATAATATAAAGTTGTGTATCATCAGCATATTGGCCAAGTGTGTGCTCATTGTGCTGAAGTCTTATGCCCTTTATATCAAAATTAGATCTTATCATAATTCCTAATATTTCTACTGCAAGGATGAAGAGATAGGGAGAAAATGGGTCACCCTGTCTACAGCCCCTTTCTTGCTGAAAAAAAGGAGGAGATATGACCCTTTTGTAATACTGCTGCTGTATATTTGCCTGTAAGGATCTTAATCCATTTGATAATATTGGGTCCAAATCCAAATGATTTCATTGCCTGAATTATGAATGGTTTTGAAATAGTATCAAAGGCTTTTCAAAGTCAATTAGTAAAAGAAGGCCAGGTCTGTTTAACCTTCTTGTTTCAAATGTGATGTCATAGAGTAATCTTATGTTTTCACTTATACATCTCCCAGGTATGAAACCTGTTTTATTCTCATGAATAATTGTATCTACTGTGAGCTTGATCCTATTTGCTATACATGAGCTGATAATTTTGTATAGTGAATTTCGTAATGAAATTGGGCGCCAGTTTTTAAGAAGTTTTCGGTCTCTATTTGGTTTGGGCAAGCAAGTAATAATTCCTCTATTCATTGTAATTGTCAACTCATTCTTTGTAAAAGTTTCCTTTATAAATCTATGAACCCATTGGACTAGATCTTTCTAAACTTTGCGTTATTTAATTGAATTATTACTCCTCCATTTAGTTTAAATACATTGTCTTCCAATTGGAACCATTTATTTTCATTTTCCTGACATCACCTTATGTTCCACCTAAAAACGTGCTACTGCCCCTTAAAAGCGGCATATAGATCATTCGATCATTTGGATTGAATTATAAATAAGTGAATCAGGAAGAGGAAGAAGCTATTGGAAATTTCCTTTCTTTTTATAAGGCTTATGTAGGCGAAATTAAAAAATGATAAATGAAAGAAGAAAACATTATGTATTACATTATAAATCTTACACATATGAAACAAGAAAAAACGTCTTAAAATAAATGATCAGCTATACTTTGAAACTCTCTTATCAATGATTAGAGAGCATACCATAAAATATTCATCGTATAATAGAAAAGAAAACCGGAACGTGAGAGAAATTTAATTAAACTTAATTAAGAACCCCCTATTTTGTAAAATGAACTTGGGTGCTCTTGGACTATTTGGATTATATTGATGTATAGACCACTCCAGATATAACAATTGTTTTGTTATTGACTATTTAATTGTACTAAAAATCGCTAATATGCAAAACTAATTAAAATACGAGAAAAACTGTGAGACTACTGAAATTTGGCCAAATATAACTATTGTCACAGGGGGGAAACTACACATTAAACTTTGGATGTTATGAATTAAAAATAACATTTCTGATCCCTAGTTGACATTCATACAATAAAAGTCTTTTTATCATGCATGATAAGAGGCTAGCAAGACATTGAATTTTCGGTACTTTTTTCATCAAAAATTAAAAAAATGCCTACAATCAAATTGTTGATCAAACACTTCTCCTTCTTTTAGATATGCCATTATCTTTGACAAGGACCAATTAATGTCTTTGTGCAGTTTTCTTTAAATTCGATATTTGATAATTTTGTGATTTTGAAGGTTCATACTGCTTTAACGATTGACTTTTGCTATGGTGTTATTTACTAAAAAATCATTAATTCACTCAAGGGAATACAAATAATCACATTGCAGCAAACAATATTGACTTTCATTTTCAATTTTAAGGTAACTTGGATTTTAACTAAAAAATACCAAGTTTTTGTAAAACAAGATATTCATTCACAGTGAATCGTAAACCGTATGAATATTTTGTTTCCACACTGGAAGATGACCATTCTAATAGGAAATCCTTATTGTTTTCCTGTACATTTGTTTTGTTTATTATTAGCAGTGTTTTTCTGTTTGAAAAAGTGGGGGGTGCTTAATTAAGTTCTTTGTGTATAGATAACTTAGAAAAAGAAATATATTCATTAAATGATAAAAGCTAAAAACAAGAATACAAGGCAAACAAAACGATGCATTAAAGGAATTAGCGACTATTAAAGATGCTATATCATAGTGCAATAATTTTTAAAGTATTTTTAATGTATACGTTGTATTTTTAGAAAAATTTAGCGACCAACCTTGAGAAAATCGGACCAAAATTCATCAAATAGGAGATAATTTACCAAATAATACCGAAACGGCAGTCGACATAAGGGCGAATCAAGTGTGGCCATTTCACAACTTCCGGTTTCTAAATGTACGCTCGAAAACCGTCAACTAGATTTTATATTCTTTTTCTCCAAATTAGGTATTCGTTGCTGTCAAAGTTGATACCCATCGAACGCAATTACGGTAGTTGAGACACGGTGTAAATCCTACAAGCATAATGATTACGTCACCGAAAGCGGGTTCACACAATGACATGCCCTTTCTAAGAGGGGTACTGTGCTTGAAGCGTCGAAATAAGTATGTTATTGTTGATTAAACAATCTAAATATGATATCAAAATTTCGACGAAAGATTGTTCTACAAAGTGATGTATTTCATTTCTCAATAGCTAGCTTTCATCCTGAACCGCTTGCAAGTATGATACAGCATCTTTAATAAACACATGCATAGACGGTATATTGCTACGATCGAAAGCTAAATGGAAAGAAGATGAGAAACCAACCAACTCTTTTTCACTGGAAAATGGAAACTGTTTCAATAAAACAATACATGAACTAGAAAATAAATGTAAAGAACCAATAAGCAAAAAACAAGATTTGAGACATAAAACTAAATCGTTTTATCATAACCTAAAACAAGCAAAACCATGCGAAAAGGTAAAGTTATCAGAGTTATTCAAAGACACTGAAGTCCCAAAACCGCCTTAAAATTAAAAATGAAATAATAATGATAATAATAAAAAGATAATTTAGAAGGACCATTGAAAAACGACGAAAAAAAATGAAAAAAACTCCGTGACTTCTGAATTTACTGTCAAGTTCTTTAAATTCTTTTGGTCAAACATTAATGAATACCTGAAAAGGTCATTTAATCTAGCTAATGAAAAGGGATTACACTGCTGAACGCTGATAACCGACAGCTCGGCGTATGCACGTGTTCATGTATCCACCATTCAGCCACTGGGATCGTGGGATCTTTTAAGTGCGTAGTTTTTGTTGCACTACACACTAGGGCTCCAGGGTGACACTTATAGAGTTTGAACAGAGGTGAACTCTAGGTTTTTACACCCTGGATGGGATTCGAAGCCCGGACCTCAGCAACGTGAGACCGGCGCTCTTGCCGACTGAGCTATCCCGTACCCCATATAAAATTGGATCATCGACTAAAGTAAATCAAATAAGAACCGTCCTACCCTCTATAATAAGCGGAAAGCAAACAGGATTTATTAAAAGATATATTGGAGAATGTACTCGTGTGATATGATATCATTGACTATACTGAGTTTATGAATATCCAAGGTATTCTACTTCTTATCGACTTTGAGAACGCATTCGATTCGGTATGTTTAGAGCTTTATTCAAGACGTTCGTGAATTTTTCAACTTTGGACCATCTATTATAAGATGAATTAATATTTTAAAAATAAGATTCAATCATGTGTTGTAGTAAACGGCTTCCTCTCAAATTATTTTGTCATACCAAGGGTATGCAGACAAGGGGATCCTATATGCCCATTTTTATATTACTCTATGTATGAAATCTTGACAAAAATGTGTGAAATAATCCTTAAATGAAAGGTATAACGATTTCAGATGCTGAATATCTTATTTCTTAAATGTCCCCTCTTCCTCAGGTGGCACTGAAACATGCTCACAGGCGACTTTAGAAACGCTGAAACAATATGCCTCATTTAAGATTTAAAAGTAAATGTCAACGAGACAAAGGTACATGTATTATGGATAGGCTCTGGGAAAAATTCCAAGAGAAAACGTTATCGAAACTGGAATTTAGATTGGAAGAATGACTTCTTCACACTACTTGAAATTATATGTATGCACATCTATCAGAAATGGTAGATTGCAACTATAAAGATAAACTAAAAACATTTAAGATATCTATGAAACAATGGTTGGAAAGAGATATAACCCCTTTAAGTATATATACTATTTTTCAAAGCTTACTTTTACAACAACATTTTCGACTATTTGCAAAATTACCAAACCCAGAGAAAATGAGCATCTCTGCTACAAGTTTGAAATTTATATCGAAAAACAAACCAAAATTTAATCGAGACACTAACAGTTCAAAGATAAAGACACAGATATTAACGGTTACATAGGCCGCTTTATACGAACGTGTGAAACATACATATCCGAAACCGTAACAACATCCCATAAAATCACTTTTGGAAAGACACGTTATCATCGTGGACTAAATTTATTACAAAAATAGGTTAAAGCACTAAAAATACGTTATCTTGTCACCACCCATTTTCCTAAATGGAAGTGTCATGGAAAATGGAAGACCTATCAATTATAAACATATTCCAGTAAAGGGATCACTTACATAAACAACATATTGGATAGCAATGTTAACCATGGAACAATTGAGAAATGATTTTGGTTATAAGAAATTTCCTTGATCACAGGGGAATAATAGAAGTCAAAAATATTATTTTAGGTCTATAAAAGTTCAAATCGAAAGGAAAATACAACAACAATTTTACCCTTCTTTTTACAAAACATAACGGGAGATCCAAAAGGTTGAAGATATATATATGACATACTAACAGAAAAAGCACAAACTCTTATGAGATAAAAGGCAAACAAATTAAAATGAATTTTATTCACGAGAGAACGACACAAGAATCTGTGTGGAAACGTCGCATACAATGAACAAAGAAGTTGTCATCCATATATTCCTCATTATAATTATGAAAATTAAGGTTTTCAATTGAAAGACAATGCATTTAAACTAAATGGAGCAGTAATAATTCAAATATATAATGTAAAGTTTAGCCATTCGATTCCTTTTTCGTACACAAAATCAATTGAAGGTGTCACACAAAATGGCCGCCAATAGATTTAATGTGAATCGTCATACTTTGTCCTCTGACTATGGATGATTGACTTGTGTAATGAGAATTTAGATACTTTTTTTTATCAAAAAACGTGCTACTAGCCCTTTAACATTGAAGTTCTACAATAGCGTTACACATTTTTGGCTTCAACTGCATGTTTCTCTGAATTAATTACCTACTTACAAAAATGAAATAGAAAGAAACTAACAAATGCACATTTTGCAAAAACGGAGAAAGAATAAATTCTGCACATGTTCTATGATTGTAAATTTGTCAACCCTATGTCAAAAAGATTGGAAGAACGGCTATTTGGAAAAAAACATCAATAATTTATATATTGTTTTCTAAAAGAAATACTATCTTAGGATACTGAACTGTGTATTGAATTACTTGATGATCGTGGTGAAATGATATATACATAAAATGAAACAAGAATAATTCCAAGTGTTCTACATGTTAAAGAAGACATTAAAACTGCATTTTTGTTGACCGATTTAACGCATACAGAAACCGTAATAATGACAACGTTATACGTTTCTTGTCAATTTGTCATAATCCATTCTTAATAGATAGTTTTACCACATCATATACTTCAAGCACTAGGAGATGTAATTTTGAATATAAGATTTCCTGTCTATCAAAACCTTTGTAAATTGGTCAATTATTTTTTTGTATGACGTTGGTATAGCTGGAATTGTTTTTACGTAAAGAATTAAAAGAAAAGGGTCAAACACTGACCCCTGTTGAACACCGGCGTCTCATGTTTGTCTGCAGTTGAGAAATGTTCTAAGCTACAGTGAATTTCAGCACATTACGACCCATGGTTCGCTAGTTCCAGTCAATGCTCGCAGGTTTCCCCGCAATGCATCACCACAATTGTGTTGCGGCTTTCTCCCAGCAATGATACTTGCGGCAATGATATAAGTGAAATACTATTGTAAGCGTACTTTAACCACAGATCAACTCAACACATCATGCATATCTTTGAATGGTTACTTTTTCCTGACCATAAGTCTTATAAGCATGTATCTAAATTTTAGTTTAACTAACCATAGGTTTTTTTAAAATTGATATAGATCTAGCGGTTCCTATCTTTATTTCTCAGTTTATATGTTCCTGCCCTCGAGTAATGATTGGAAAATATTATTGGCACGCAATAATGATAACAATAATGATAATATTTCATTTGTAATGCGCTTTTCTATGCGAGGCATTCTCAAAGTGCACAGATTCTGTCATTACCCTGAAGGAATAGTACTTTCCTTGCCATTTTTCGCGCTCAGCGCAACCGCATTCCAGTGTTAGGAAACCCATTTGTATAACTGGTTAACTGATTGCAGTGTGGATGAAGTGCCTTGCCAACTCAAGCCATTCCTTTGTCTGTTTCAGCCACAATGAAGAACTGGCTATGGATTGGGTTATTATTGTGTGTAGTTCTAAGCCTGCTGTTCTCCATGGAGTTTCACTCGGGTATGTACCTCTACTTTAAAGTGACAAATGACAAGTGACAAGATTATTTCTATTTTGGGCATTGTGACCTTCTGATCAACAGCCTAGTCCATCATTTCAACAGGCACATTTCTTTTTAAATACACGTTTAAGGGGCAGTGGCACGTTTTTGGAAAATTTGATATCTTCAATTTTCACTGCTAATAATTGTATGTTAATGCTAAATGTATTTTGATAGTGTCAAAATCTCATTAAAAAAACAATCATCCAATGTCAGAGAACTCTCAAGTTTCACATAAAGTCAATTGGCGGCCATTTTTGTGTGAACACCTTTAATCCATTTTATGTAAGAAAAGGAATCGCATTGGTGAACTTTACATAATATATTAGATTTTTACTGATTTTTTTGCTTAAATGGTTCCAATTGAAAGAAAATGTCTTTATGTTTATTATCCCCCCTGAAAACGTGCTACTGCGTGAGTTTTGTATATGGATGACAATTAGCTATACATAGAGGATATCTGTCTTTTCTTGACTAATACCATGTTATCTCATCGAGTGAGGTAGAAAGTTTATATTTTCACGAGTGGCGCAGCCACGAGTGAAAATATTCAACTTGTCTACCTCACGAGATGAGATAAACATGGTATTTGTCAAGAATTGACAGATATTCTATTTATTATATGATGAAATCCTTCTAATAACGTCAAAAAAGGCCAATTTCATGTTGAGCGGCCGCTTGGAAGAGTCCGTCACCGCGGTAACAGTGTGACGTCATATGAGAATTCATGACGTCAGACCTTTGTTACATGACGTCAAAGTCTTGAACTTGACGTCACTCGAGTGGTGATAAAGTTTATCACCACTCAGTAGAGTGACGATAAAGGTTATCACCACTGTAGCCAGATATAGGGTTTATTTCACTGATAGAACAGAGTATCTCACCCTCATTCATGTAATAAATATTTAGATTTAATTGCTTATCATAATAGGTATGAACTGTTTTCTACTTATTATAATATGGGCTGATAGATAAAAGTTAACTTCACCTCGCATACAACTGAAATCGTATTTCAAACTTCCAATATATAGTTGAAACATAATGATCTTTGTAGTGCTAATTAAGACACACAAAAAATGATTAAGGAAATACTGTAGTTATGAATATTAATATATTTCTTTACTAACCACTTGACGAAAGATAATCAAAATAATTTCACAATCACTTAGTGATTAGTGACAGTTTATTCGTTAAATTTATTTCATCACCCCTTACCTATTTATGTTTACTTATGTTTGCAGACATCGTCAACAATGCTGTTAAGATCTTTGTTGAAAGAGATAAGACCGTGCCTGCTATGAAGTTCCACAAGGCAGATAAGAGTTTGAACCTTAAATCAAAGATGCAACGGCAGCATATACTGCTTGTAGCCTACTTAAGAACTGGTTCGACCTTTACGGGAAGCATGTTTGACACAAACCGTGAGATCTTCTACTCATTCGAGCCCTTGCGTCCAGTTGAGAGGGCGTTGGAGGATAATCGTACAATGTTCTATCTAAATGGAACTAAAACGTAAGTACAGTAACGTAATCCAGTATTTCCAATTCAGAAAATACATTTCTCTTATGAAATGGCATTACCTACGCAAAGCCTAAAACACCAGTTTCCGAACTGTCAGTTTTATGCCTTGCTGCCGACCGTTGAGTTTTCCTTGCTGATATCAGCACACCCGACAGGCGATTTGTTAGCAACCTCCAGATACTTTCTGTGTGGACTATTGCTATCTTTCATAGTAAGCTAGAGAGCAAGCACAGAAAACGCATGGATCGGTAGCAAGGCATGAAACTGACAGTTTGGAATTTGGTGTTTTAGGCTTTGAGTCATTATCTCCCCACAGAGGCAGATCAAGTCATGAAATGTTGATACAGACTATCCGGTAGTTTCCCCTGGCGGAAAAAAATTGCACCATAATCCATTTGAATTTCTTTATCAAATCACAATGCTTCTCGCATGGAGGGGTGGTTCATATCACAATGCTTTTGCCATGATTCAGTAGCCAAAATGATATTAGAAGAACGTCGCTGATTGAACAACAAATTTTATGGCCACCAATCAGGCATCTACCATTCTATCACACAAAGTAGAATAGAGACTGTATCAACATTTCATGATTTTAAATTAAACCCAAGGCTTAAAGGGTCAGAAGCACGTTTTTTTTTGAAAAGTTTATATACTTCAATTTATCAATGAAACTTTTATATTTTCAAATTATCAATGAAACTTTTATATTTTCAAATTATCAATGAAACTTTTATATTTTCAAATTATCAATGAACATTTCATATTTTTAATTTATCAATGATAATTATACGTTAAAACAAATGTATTATTTTGATAGTGTCATAACTCTCATTACACAAACAAATCATCCATAGTCAGAGAAAACGTTTCACATCGGCAGCCATTTTTGTGTGAACACCTTTAATTCATTTGGTGTAAGAAAAGGGTGTCGCCTGGCTGAACTTTACATTTTATATTTGATTTATTACTACTTCAAATAGTTTAAATACATTGTCTTTCAATTTGAATCTTTTATGTTCATTTTCCTTGTATTCCCCCCAATAAACGTGCTACTGTCCCTGTAAATTAAGGTTTGTTTGTTTGTGAATTTTATTTCTAATGTATATCATTTTATGCCATATGTGTTTATCTTCATAAGGCCAAATATCTTATTACTCAATTTGATAATGTGTAGTCAGCAACGAAAACAACACAGGCGATCATTTGTGTGTGAACACTTTATAGATTTTGGTCAGGGAACATCTCGTAGCTTAAGTCAACAGGGAGCGTTCGTATTATATATGAATTCTTTGATAAAAACATTTGTCTTGCATTTGGAAACATTTAGTTTATTTTCTTTATCGAAAACGTGCTAAAGCTTAAAAGAGAAATAGTTCATCGAACATTCAAACATGGATTTAAAGTACTAAATAAGAATAAAAATTGGAAACATTTCAACAAGACCATGAAGTGTTTGAATAACAACTACTTACATTATTCAAAATGAAATACTTAATTCTTTATTCTTATATTTATGCAAACTTGTTTTTGTCCGTCATTTCTCAATATAAAGTCAAAAGTTTATAAGTTAGAATGAAGATTGTATCATAAATATGCATCCCGAAAAGTCTACTAATAACAAATTCTTATATTTTTCAGATATAAAAATTACGACCTTTCCATAAGAGAAACTATTAAAAATGTTCTACGTTGCAAACTTTCTCAATTAAGCATCAACGTCCTCAAAGGATCGTTCTGGAGGAACTCTAAAGCATCGAACTCCTACTGGAAATGTATAAAGACCTCTGGTCAAAAACTAAGGGATTGTGTTGAAGCTTTAGAAAAAACCTGCTTACAGAAAAATGTTACAGTTATCAAGACCATTAGACTGCCCATGGAAGACGCTCACGAAATGCTGCAAAAGGACAGTAATCTTAAGGTTATTCATCTGGTCCGGGACCCCCGACCCACACTTTATAGTGCCAAAAGATGGGGGTATGTGAAACCGGGTTCGCTCAAAGAACTCGCCTCAACCTATTGTTCTCGTATGTATAATGATACTCTTGTAACAAAGCAGTTGTTGAATACACATAAAGGGGAAGTTAAATTGGTTTTCTATGAGGACATTGTCAATGATACCAAAGGGGTTGTACAAGATATGTATGATTTTGTCGGTAAGCCTTTCACACGTGAAGTTGATGAACACATAACAGACCTTGGTAGCAGAACGGACAAAAACTGTTTTCTATGTTTGGGAAGGGCCAATTCAACCTACCAACTGATGAAATGGAGACTGGAGATGCCTTATAAGGATGTCAAAATCATTGACAGCCAATGTGGTGTGCTTTATAAAGCGCTTGGTTATAAAGCTGCAAAAACTGAAAATCTTCTTCGGAATTTGAATCACGATCTACGTGAATCTATTGTGTCTCTGAATTAAATAAAGTGAGTTTCAATTATTGAAGTTTCTTTCAGAGTTTTTTTATATAATGGTCACTTGCGTTCTTCTTGGTGGTGCAGAGGGGGGTAGTGGGTCTCTCACGCGAGAGACCCGGGTTCGAATCCCGCTGGAGACACCAAATAATTGTGACCTGGGTCTCATTCTGTGTTGTGTCTTGGCACTTTTGCCACATTGTACTCAGTCAAACCAGCTGTGTGAATGGGTACCTGAAATAACGGGTGTACGTAGATTCTCTGCGCAATAGTACAATTCTGTCATGGTAATAATATGTAGCGATTTGAGCAACTGCGTAGCAGATGGATATACGCGCATTATAAATGGACTATTATCATTATTGTTGAGTTTCGCAGATTATAGTAAGAAATGTTTACAAACCGGTTCATTAGTGGGCCAGAACCATTCGGACAGAGGGATGGTCGTGACACCCTTACACATCTACCTACATTCTCTTGCCGAAAAACTAAAAGATAAGTTAACTGTTTGTACAAACAAGCGTTAAAGGGGCAGTAGCACGTTTTTTGAAACGCTGATCATTGTAAGTTAATGCTATTTGTATTATCTTGATAGTGTAAAAAATCTCATAACACAACTCAATCATCCATAGATATGGGCCAAAGTATGAAGATTCACATAAAATCCATTGGCGGCCATATTGTGTGAACACCTTAAATTCAGTTTGTGTTAGAAAAAGGAATCGCATGGCTAAACTTTACATTACATGTATACACTAAACCCCAAAAGAAACTATCCATCTTTAGAATTCAAATATATTCTTAATTTACTTTAGCTAAATGTTAAGTTTCATGGAAACAGGTCGCCAAAATGTAATATTTCAGTTGTTCATCTCAGAAATTGATTAAAAACTGAGAAAACTCGTTTTCTTTGATCATTGTTTCGCACATTCATTATTGAAAGCGAGTTAGCAAGCGATCAATTCACATGTGAGCCAGGTCATATAAAACCAATTTTAAAATGCCTAGATTGACTACAGAACAGCCCGACAGGGCCTTGGGTATGAAGGACATGGGTGCTTCAAATGTTCTTTTTGCAAGAGCATTCGGCTGTCATCGAAAAACCATCGAAAATTTGAAGAAACGTTATAGGGACACGGGAACAACATTAGACAGATCGCGTACAGGTAGACCACGTGTGACGTCACGTCGAGAAGACCGATACTTAAGAACTCTCCATCTCCGAAATCGATTCATGACAGCAGGGATTCGGGTCCGTCGACCTTATTGTGGTCCAACGTTGACACGTCAACATCGACATAACCGGTTAATCTGGACAAGACGTGTACGAAGGTGGCAGCTTCGTGATTGGCGAAATGTTATGTTTACCGATGAAAGTAGGTTTTGTTTATATAAGCATGATGGTAGAGCCCGCGTTTATCGCCGTCAGGGTGAAAGAAACGCTCCAAATTGTGTTGCAGAGGTCCAGGCACACGGTGGGGGAAGTGTGATGGTTTGGGGCGGTATCCGAGGAGAAAACAAGTCGCCATTGATGATCGTTATGGGTAACATGACTGCGCAACGATACATTGATCAAGTTCTTTGTCCTGTTGTGTTGCCATTTCTTCAGAATCACCCGGGAACTTTGTTTTAACATAACGCGCATGCACATTCAGCAAGAGCAGTGTCAACATTCCTGGACAACAATAACGTCAACGTCTTGCCGTGGCCGTCACGTTCTCCTGATCTCTCTCCAATTGAACACATGTGGGACCGCCTAGGGAGGCGAATCAGGAATAGAGTAAACCCTCTAGGCAACCTGAGGCAGCTGGAACAAGCCCTACAGGATGAATGGGGGAACATCCCTAACGCCACCGTCAGACGTCTCACGACATCAATGAGACGTCGAGTGTTTGCCTGCATAACAGCTGAAGGTGAACATACGAAGTATTGATGACTATGGACTCCATATTCCATAAATTCATTAACATATGATCAGAAACTTCGATTTCTAAAAAATGAAAATTAACATTTCACACCAGTGTTAATAAAACGTTTCCTGGCTGTAAGATAAACGAGTTATTGCAAAACAAATGAAGTTAGATAATGTGCAAATGATTCAGTATTAGATAAATTGTTGTTAGGATAGAAAACCGTGTCTTGTTATTTGTCAATGAAAATTTGAATGAGAGGAGAGTTTCTTTTGGGGTTTAGTGTATATTATATATTTGAATTATAACTGCTCCATTTAGTTAAAATACATTGTCTTTCAATTGGAACCATTACTTTAAATTTTTCTGGCATCACCTTATATTCCCCCTAAAAACGTGCTACTGCCCCTTTAAGACTACACACATCACAGAAAGATTTGAGGAGCTGTACTAGGAAAGAGTTTCAGTTTTCATCAAATCTCATGCAATAATTGACTAAAAGAAGGCACTCCTTGCCAAACCTTATCAGTAGCAAAGTTTAGCAACACCCACATTATGGCAACTGTAAAACAGTCCTCATATTTTGAAGCAACTAGTATCTGGTAAGAACTGACGTGTCACGTCGCTAAAACACACCAATATAAGCTGTCCAAAACGCTTAGGCTTAATTGCACGTACTTGAACAAAAATTGGACTTTAAAATCAGTTTGAAAACTGCTTACTGTCCAATACAAAAACAGATCAACATAAATTTGAAATACAATGGGTGTCGAATGTAACGAACAATGCTCAGAATTGATTTGTGAAAATTCTCTTTCAAAAGTGGTTATAACCTCTTTTTAATTGGTAATTACCACTTATTTCTGGAAATACCAATTTTGGAAACGTGTTTCGAGAGAAACAAAATAAAAAATATGTATCAGGGCTTTCCTCTCCACAACGGTCTGAAATCACCCAAGCTAGGCGCTTGTTCAACACCATTTTAGCGCAGACAAAACCTAGTCTCAAGCGGACCAAACACATTGTCCCTTTCAAAAATCAACATGGCGGCGATCATGTAGGACATGTATTTCACAGGAGTTACGTGCCCCTAGCGCTGATATCGAAAGCTTTTGCCGCCGCCCTTGTGATTGGCTAGATAAATGAAGGGATTTAACGCACATGGTTATTGTTTTCTATCCCCTCTCCTTTTTTCTGGCGATTCGGTTATCGAAAAATATATTCTATGCAGCCGTTGAAATATAGCAACTTTTCCCCAATAGCCGAATTTGCCCCCATAAAATGTATGATGCAAAAAAAACAAAATATAACGTATAAAAAGTAACAAATAATCATATACCGGCATACACGTTGTTTAAATGTCATAAAAGTTACCTTTTCATATCAACAAAACCATCAAAATCGTTTTTCTATGGACCGACCTTAATGTTTTTGAATTTGGGAAAATACATATCATTTCAAAGCCAGAAAATTAAGTTGAATGAGTGAGAAAAGCGAGCATTCTGACACTTCACTTTGGCCTCCTGTTGTTTATTTTATGAGCGCTTTATCTGGCACCGAGAAAATAATGACCTGAGTTGATATTGAGGCGTTTCGAAATCAGAAAGCGTATAACAGTGTAAAATACGCGCAAGATAGCGAAGCAAGACATCTTTGAGATATTTTTGGGATATGGTACATACATGTACATTATCACTTCAAAATGTAGTTATCTTCTATGATATGACATAATCACCAAAAGAATTAAAATTTTAACCCAATTAAGAGGACGAATGTCGAGCTTTCAAAGTTGAAGGTTCGTCTGAGGTAATCGAGGAGGACACTGACATTGAGCGCAATATGAAATGGAGAAATACTCAATTTATGTTGATAGGAAAACAAGTTCTATAAATCTTAATCTAGTGAAGTTTTTTAAACAATTTATTCCATTTTTATGCCCCCGAATCGGAGATTCCGGGGGTATATTGTTTTTCACCTGTCCGTCTGTCCGTTTGTCCACAAAAACTTTAACCTTGGTCATAACTTTTGATTGGTCAGAGCTAGGTCTTTGATACTTGACATATGGATCCCTTGTGATGAGACCTTTCAGATGACACCATGACATTTGACCCTGTGACCTTGACCTTGACACAGCGAGCAGGATGCATCCGGGGGCATTCGTGTTTCACAAACACATCTTGTTTATTCCTAAAAATACATATTTAACTAAACATTTAACATCCTGATTATCACAAGTTAACACCCGAATTAATTTTACATCTGTAGGATGTTCTACATAATATGCTGGAAGAATTATTTTCCTCAAACTGTGATAAAACGGAAAAGTAATGCATAAGTGATATTCAGATTCTACACAAAATTAAAATATGCAAAATGGACATAACCGCTCATGTAGTGAAAAAATTATACTTACGACCTACTTCAAGTAAAATACAATTGTGTGAACAGCGGAATCTACATAAAGCAATACGATAGGCTGGTACTGTTATTATTGACAGATAAGTTTTAGGGACAGAAGCTTTAAAGAGGCAGTAGCACGTTTTTTGAAAAATTTGTATTCTAAATTGTTCACTGATAATTGTACGTTAATGCTTAATGTATTGTCAACATGTAAGTGTCAACAATCTAGTT
Organism: Steromphala cineraria; assembly: GCA_916613615.1. NCBI lineage: Eukaryota > Metazoa > Mollusca > Gastropoda > Trochida > Trochidae > Steromphala > Steromphala cineraria. The sequence continues at coordinate 20,674,828 of OU744737.1, forward strand.
ACACAAGAGGACAAAGTATGAAGATTAACATAAAATCCATTGGCGGCCATTTTGCGTGAACCCCTTTAATTCATTTTGTGTAATGCTACACACACTTACACGATGTCACAGACGTGCTTATTACGAGGTTGTAGTTATCATAGTAAAAGGTATTTTATACTGTTTACCAGAACACGGTACGATGTAACGCGAGTGTATCAATAACATATTACGTTCACATCAAGTGAGACTTACGTTATTACTGGGATTTGTGTGCGTGTTGAAAGGGGCATGTTCACAATGCGTGATGTAAGAGCTGCTACGTGCTTAAAACGTTGATATTACGATGTAGTCGTGTTTTATACGACATGATATCTCCTTATCAATGTTGGTTTCCGACACGCTAGATGAAACAATACCAGTACAGGGAAGGTCCATCATGGATGTCGACGTTTCATCTCTAGTTAAGCTAGTAACAGTTGTTACTGTCGCCACCAAACTTTTCCGAAGGAAGCAAAAGCAAAGCCGTCTAAGACGAACAAGAAGTGTATGTACAAGATCATATCTGTGGCGGCGTGACATATTGGGGTTTTACGGAACATTGCAGTGAGAGCTTGCTCTGGACGACAGAGCCGGCTTTTAGAACTTTCTTCGGGTGGAAAAAAGCGTGCAGATTGAGCGTCTTGAAATGTACAATGTATGCTACCTCGAACACATGATCAAGCTGTTAACTTTTGATCAACCGATCAAGTTAAACTTTGTCAAGATTCAGACAGGTAAAAATGTCAAGTCAGCATTTTTGTCTGATGACATTGTTTACCTCACAAATACCTTAACACGCTTCGCTGAATATAAATAAGCAGGGTCATAGTATGTTTAATCCAGCATAATCCCCAGTGGGATTAATTTTCTTGTCCATGCTTCCCCATGGGATTTATACCCTCTTCAGCTCTTAAGTTTGTTCACTTACCTTCGTGTTTTAGTGCAAATATCATGTAATTTGTAACGTCTTTGAGACATCATATAATTGTGAAAACGAAACCGATAATGGTGAAATTTCACTGCATAAGTTAATTTTCGGTTTGCGTTGACATATTCTTTTGTCATACCTAGCGAATTGCGATTTTGCAATTCAGTTGTATTTTTAAAGTGGCAGTTAACGTATTTAGGGGGAATATAAGGTGATGTCCTGAAACAGAAAATAAATGGTTCCAATTTAAAGAAAATGTACTTAAACTAAATGAAGCAATAATAAAGCAAATATATGAATTAAAGGTGTTCACACAAAAATGGCCGCCATTGGGCTTTATGTGAACCTTCATAATGTGTTGGATGATTGGTTTGTGTAATGTCATTTTGACACTATAAAAATAAAACATTTAGCATTAACGTATAATTATCAGTGAAAAAATGAAAATATAAAATTGATAAAAACGTGCTGCTGCCCCTTTAACATAAGCGATTTGCAAAAGAAATTGTGTGTTTATCACCTAAGGATAAACGGTTGCGACAATCATAAGAAAGGCATGTTAAGGTTATACCATATTAAGATTCGCTTAATATATTGAAATGTAAACATCTTTGAATAAATGGTTTGGGAGTTATCAATCTTAGGATAAACGTTTGGATACTTTTCCGTCTATTCAATTATCAATGAAATTTAAAAAAAAAAAGTTTTTTTCAAAAAAACGTGCTACTAAAAGATGAATGAATTTTCAAGCTCTCTTGACTTAATAGCCATTAGAACAGCGATTACCACTTAACTGTCGCCCGTATTAGAAAGGGGCATTTTCAATGACTGATTATGAGCTTAAACATATTTCCGCCAAATTTACAACACGAGTTCACATATTTTTTTCACTTACCCCGAAAATCTTGCATTGTTGGGTTATGTTTTGTGTTATTTGGAAGGATGGATAAATGTAATTCAAAAACGTTCCATATATTGATTTGTTTATAATGGTACAGATTCATTTGTACGTACCATGTAATTTCTGTATTGCAATATACAGAAAATACTGCGTATCCTTACCGTGTACATCTTCCTACGCAGAGCCTAAAAGGCCAGTTTCCAAACTGTCATTTTATGCCTTTCTGTGCTTCCATAGTGCCCCTACAGAGTAGAGAACAAGCACAGAAAGCTCAAGACTATGCAGCAAGGCATAAAATGACAGTTTGGAAACTGGCCTTTTAGGCTCTGCGTAGGAAGATGTACCGTGTACAGAAATCATAATTTGGTGTTAAAATGGAACCTTTCATACTGTCGATACCTGAAGCCAACATTTCCTGAATAATCTCTTTTTCCTCTCTGTAAATTTCTCTATTCACATCGCTAACGTCTTCTAGTCAACCTGTGTAAACTACAACACCATCTTTCATGTAAAAACCAATCAATTCTTTGGAAAAAATAGCACCTTCCTTCAATGGATGCATGGTTACGGATAAACAAATTCCGCTGGTATTATGTTAAAGTTATACTACGAGAGAAAGGTTATGCCTGAGATTTCAAAACCTGGGGAAAGAAAGCTGAGCGGAAAGAAAGACAAAAAGCGAAGCATAACCGAGGTCGTGTTTTAACTGACTTAGATACCGAAATTAAACATTTATTAACCACCAAACCATTTGTCCATACTGTAATCTTTGTAATCAAATCATATTATTTATAGACTGATCAGAAAAAAATTGAAAAAACCCCTCTAATATCTAGGATTCATGTTTGTCGAATTAATTTAAACACTCATTATTAGATTAAATTACGTTACGATTTCGCTTTAATTCTAAATAAAATGCGATTAAAATTAGTTTACTTCAAAACAAGCAGTGTGTTCAACCGACTCTATGTAATTGACATGGCACAAGATGGACGTACAAAGCTTTTTTCGAGGCGTAAGGTTTTACAAATGACAATAGACAAGTTACGTGGTTGATACCGTATTTGGATTCTTTAATCACCTTTATCACAAGTACAAAGCTGTAACATTATTTATATCAATTATGAATGTTAGTATGATTTCAAAAACAGGAATTAAAGTGCAATTGGATATCGAAATGTTTTAGATTCGATTTTTTTTACTGAAAACTTAACCTCACTCGGTAATTTGTTAACATTTGACTTTGTTTAATTTTTGTCGGTAAATAAAACGCACGTCATATGTTTTGATGTAAGCGCAGCTTATCAAGCACACGACTTCTGTATCAATAAGGGGTTGTTACTATTGACCACCAAGGGACTATTGCGAAATCGATAGTCTATTATGAGTAACTATTGCAATAGCGATAATCTATAGGGGTACAATTGCGATGCTTTATCAACAAAGGAAATGCGGATTTTGCTCGTTTGTGATGACTTTAAACACCACACTTGTCGTAATTTTGAAATGGCAACAAGATTATCTGTGATATTATTGCTACTTTTAGCTCTTAGCGATCTGTGTAATGTGTTCCAGCATTTTACAAATGTAAAAGACGTTTTATGTGTGAAGTTTACTTTTAAAATTGAACTTGAAACTGAATCGAGTACTATGTCAATAGTATCGATAGTTAGAATTGCTATCGATGCTATTGATCGTTTAAAAAATGACTATCGAATTAGTACTATCGGGACAGCAACTATCGCGATAAGTCGATGGTTTAATGTAACGTTACAACCCTATCAGCAGGTGCTGTCAAGTCTTTTTAGCGCTGTTGTGATTGGCCCGCTACTGACTAAGTTTCGCCTGTACTTAACTGTTAAACTGACATGCGACAAATGAGTCTGCTGTTAGTCCTAGTGGAGAGGATATCTTGTCTTAACAGACTTAACATTTTGAAATGTTTATTTCTCTGAACTACGTCGATTTAAATTGACTGGAAACGATACTTTCTAATTGTGTTGGGAGAATGTGTATCTGAATATAATATCGACAATGAAGAATTAATCTTACTCCAAAACTGCCCTTCACTAATGACTATAGATTGGAAGTAAAAGGATCAGATTCGGTCTGCCGATGATTATTGTATTGGTTTAATGTTGGTTTTAAGAATAAAATGTCACTTTTCGTTTTGTTTATTCAGTACAAACCGACATTCAATTCTTATCATAAGTTTGCCCAGTTATAGACTGGAACAGCGGATTGATTTATCATTAACGCTTAGTCCCTAATTAGAGGAAATACGGTTTAAATAAAATTGCCTTGATATAGCTAGTCAGTGCTCAGTCAACTTCACTTGTAAAGTTTTACTCTTGTGATGGATGTGAAATAATATCTCACAAACTACATGGGGAAGGTATTGTAAAGTACGACATTAACATGGCAATTTTGCGTCAACATTTTTACGTCACAGCTCTTATGAGACCGGAGAAATTGATAGCATACAGCTGCGTTCCTTAAGTTTGTTCACTTGTCTCAACGTCTTAGTGCAGATACCATGTGCAACTTGAGATGCATTCTAGGCTCAATAGCCTTTGGGGAAATAAATGAATGATGTTGAAACTTAACTACAGAAGTTGATATATTAATGTTATACCTACAATTAACCGTATCACTTTTGGCAGGTAGTTGAAATGACCAGGGTTCAAAATTTAAAAAAAAACGCTATTTTTTATTTCAATACAAGGTATTTCATAAAAAAATCAACAGCTTTAAACCCAAACCATATTTGCTCCTTTGCGTTAAGTCAATGTAAGTGAGGTGACATTTTTCTCATAGAGTGGAATTTCATAAGCGAAATATAAGTAAATTTGAATTTTATCGAATTTGAACTCTTCTGTCTATTGCTATCATGTCGAACATCAAATGTTGACATCAAATATCACACGACCCAAAAATGAATCAAAGAATGATTATTCAAACAATTTTTTCTGGTGTCACATCAAAACAAACATGTTAATTGAAATTTGTACTATAATTTACTAGCAAGTGAACAAACCTAAGGTGCGCAGCTGTAAATCAAGATTATTTTCTGAAACGAGCAATGGATTTTGCCTAGGTAACTTAACATATACGAGTACTTTTACTTAAACGTAAATCAGCGACAGTTTTCAACGGATCAGTCATGCTACCCTTTCATAGGCATCTACCCACGCAAACAATTAAAATGCCAGTCACGGACCTGGCTTATTTAACCCTCGCTGCCGACCCTTGACGTTTTGGGTTTCATAACAGCGCCCTCTCCCACGCAGGGTGGGTGGGTGGGTGGGGGAAATTAAGGGCGAAGTTTGGGCCACATATGACCTACATGCGCCCGGCACTTGGAGTGATTATTGAAAGTTAAAAACATTTAAAAGTTAAACTTAAGTAATGTTATACGAGGTCATATTTGCCAGTGTTCTTGACAAAATTTAAAACTGATCTTTGGACTTCACCAAACATAAAATTTTCACCAAGAATAGATCTTAGTGAGAAATTATTTGATTTGGACATAACAACTCTGAGTTCTTCACGATAATATTTATGCCCGTCACATTCAACAAGATACTGAATGACAGTCTCTGGACAATTATTAAAACAACGGACACCAAAGGAGATGAATCATTGTCTAAAACGTGCTTGTAAGCATTTAGTCCACAATGGCCAAGTCTTAAACGAGTGAGGATCACTTCATCTCTCCGGTTTTGTCGACGAATCTTGGCGTGCTTAACAACTTTAGGGCATGAGCTGTGCATATGTCTGGCAGTGTTGCCCCTATCCCAGTCGTTTTGCCACTGTTCATAGATTGATGTATTCACAGCAGCATAGATATCCTTTGGCACTGGATATATATCCTCAAAATCCACGTCGGGTTTGGATAAGGAAGATTTCGCAAGCTGGTCAGCTTTCTCGTTTCCATGGAGACCTACATGTGCCGGAACCCATACTATATCAGCTGTTTTAAGCTTCATTCAAAACAGTACCAAGATGTAATATTTCATATAGAATGTCACTGCGTTGCCCGTTTGCACCTGAGTGAATTGCTTTAACTGCTGCTAAGGAATCTGTAAAAATTATTGATTCAAGATTACAATTTTTTACCCACACTAGAGCCATTAGAATAGCTGTTAATTCTGCTGCAAAAACTGACAAATGATCTTGTAATCTCCGACGTAGTTTGTTACCCATAGTTCTCTCCCTTGCTACAGCCAATCAACGACGTGTTTTGTTTTTGTGATTGAGTTGGTTGACCTAAATAATCAATTTGTCAAACCTTTCAAACAAGTATTTTCTCGGTTGTTTTAAAAACTTGTACTTAAGCGTGTACTTAAGATTAAGTGTGATCTGCACTTTACAAGTGCTACTCTCTTTACAAATCTTTTATTCGACGGCATTAGAAAGAAAGTTCGCCATGTTATTTTCAGTCCGATGTAGTTTTGTAAAGGGCTTTCTGATTGGACTGCGAGCTTCCCTTATAGTAAGCTCGAGCACAAGCACAGAAAAGTCAAGTTTCGGTTGCAAGGCTCAAAGGAGCAGTTGCACGTTTTTAGAAAATTTTATATTTTCAATTAGATAACTGAACATTAATGCTAAATGTATTATTTTTATAGTGTCAAACATCGTATTATTACACAAACCAATCATCCTTAGTCAGAGAACAAATTTTAAAGATTCAAATAAAGACCATTGAGGGCCATTTATGAGTTGACACCTTTAACTCATTTTGTGTACGAAAATGAATCGTATGGCTGAAGTTCTAGTTTACATTATGTATTTGATTTATTACTGCTTCGTTTAGTTTAAATACATTTTCTTACAATTGGAACCATTTATTTTCACTTTCCCTTTAAATAAGTTTTGGAAACTTACTTTTAAAGCTTTGTGAGGATGATGCCGTCGTGAGCCGACCTCTATTCTCATAAGCCGAATTTTCGGGCTTTATCCTCATTATTTTATGTCACCCTTCTGTTAACTTGGACATATCTATCAAAATTGGACATATCCATCAAAATGCCATGTTGAACAAATAGTAACCATCAGAGTCGTGATGTGACGAAAATAAGCTTTATTAAAGTAGTGTGTGAGTCACTCCATGATATGTCGTTTGTTTTTATTTCTCGTGTCCAAAAACATTTTCTTTATGAAGGATGTTTGACATGAATAAATGAAGGAAATGAAACGGTAAAATTTGGCGTGATTTAGCGAGACTTGCACCTGCTTAGGTATTTTTAATGTCGTTTGTTGTTTATTTCATACGTAAATGAGGACTTTTTGTTGTGACGGAAGCATGTGACGGAAGCAAGATAAAAATACGTTATATAAAGGACGGCGAGATTTGACGTGGCTTGACGAGACTTGCACGTGCACGGAGTGATTTTTTCTATATCGTTTGTTGTTTATTTTATAGGTAAAGAAGTACTTCTACTATGACGGACGCATAAAGAACATACATGAAGGAAATGGCACGGCGAGATTTGAGACCAGACGAGATTTGCTCGTGCTGATCCTGACTTCCTCACAACTAATCTTAATCAACACTTCCGGTCAAAGCAACTTAAAGTGTAAATTATATGAAATACGGATGACGAATTTGTTGACAACTTTTTATGTTTGTTATGATATTTATTCCTCTTTGAATTCAATTAAATTTCAATTCAATCTTTATTCAGTATTAAAGCCACAGGCCCAAGTACAAAACTGAGCAAAACTTGATATGACAAAATGGTTTCATACATCCTTTAAACACATCTAAACCTAAGAGCTTATTTTACAATATTTGCTTAGTTAATAAGAATATCTATCTTATGACAACTTAATAAGGAATTAAATTTATGGAGAGAAGAGGCTTCCAAAATATTCAGGAATATATTTGACTCTTAAAATGGAATAAACTTTACAATTTAACACAAAATGGAATTCCTTTTCAATATAACCATCCATACAAAAATTACAAAATCTTTCATTCATTGCCACAACGTCTTCCAACCTTTATCATTTAATTTTAAAAGATATAAAAGCCTTCTATAACCTCGATTCTTAAAGTGGGCCATATATGACTCAACTGTAAGTAAAGATTTATATTTTTGAAATAGACATAACTTATTTGACTCGCAGACTTTAGAAACCAATCTTGCTGATGACAATCTTTGACTCTTTGAACAAACTGATTAAGGAAAAAAGAACAATCACCTACCTCTTGTGAACTCCAAACAAAGCCGATACTACATCCTAACTTTTGAAACTCTTTACAGTCGTCTAATGATTTACAAAGGAGGTAACCTTAGCTTGCTTCGGATATCTATATTTGGGCATTGAATTTAAAACCAATATCGAATGATATTTCATAACAATCAATATATAAATCATATCTACCACATTCACCTAGTGCAGTTGCATTAGAAACGTAATTACCGACACCAATAACATATTTACAAAACCGTGTGAAAACGCTCGATACATTCAAATTTTGAGTGACCCCACACTTCACAAGAATATAATAAAATTGGCTTTTTATTCTATTATTTATTTTAAATTAGTTTTTTTGTTCCTCTTCCCCAGATCTCAAGTAACATAGAATATCTTTGATAATAAGTGAAAATATGATATATAATATTTGGAGAAGCTGTGCATTTTCTGGCTTTAATCAAAATTCATTGTATTTTGAAAGTGGGTTACCACCAATTATCATTCCAAATTGTTACAGAGGAAATATCGTTTGTTGAATATCACAAGATATCTTAGAGATACCATTTTGACAGTAGATTTTGAACAATGACATCACAATGACATTTGTAACTCAATTCATTCTATCGAATAGACATATTTAATCCTCTTGATGGCTAGTGACCAACATGCACCTGAAAAAAGCATTGAATTGATATCACTAGCCACTTAGATGAGATTCAATATGCGTCACCTTCAAGCAATTATTTTTCAATGGGGATTGTTTTGGAGTCGGTAGTCGGGGGTGATGTTGGGAGGTTGAAAGTAGAACGTGCATTTGTCTGTATATATAATATGTGGAACTTTTATCTTTTCATCAATTAACACGTGTACTAAAATAGACATTTAACCAGATCATCAAGTAGGCACATTCAAATTTGATGAGTTGATGGATCGTGCTTCGTTTACCTCCTATATGGAGTTCATATTCGTAAAGGTTGTCACTTATAGGGAAAATAGCACGATTTTTGACACAAATTTATATTTTCAATTTTTCAAAAATCTCACTACACAAACCAATCGTCCATAGTTAGAAAACAAAAATAAAGATTCACATAAAGTCCATTGGCGGAAATTTTTGAGTGAAGACCTTAAATCCATTTTATTTAAGAAAAAGGAATCGCAAGGCCGAACTTTACATAATATATTTAATTTATTACTACTTCATTTAGTTTAAATATATTGTCTGTCAATTTGAACCATTTATTTTCATTTTCCTGACATCATTTTATATTTCTCCTAAAACGTTATACTGTCCCTTTAAATGCACTTTCGCAAATGTTTGGATGTTTTATTTGTTCAAATTGTGTTCAAAATTCCAATTTTACTTTAAATAATATGTAATTTCTTCTATGATAAACTCTTTTCCTGAACCCGATTATCAGTAAGCATAAAATACTGTCACGAATCTTGGGAAATGCGGACATTTTAATGTGAAGACCTAAGGTCTGTTCAGGTTGGTTGCTCAAAATTGAGCGCTCATTGAGCGCTACTTGAGCGCTCAATATTGAGCAACTTTATCCTGAACGGCACAATAGTGAGCGGAATGTTAAGGGAGATAATTTTTCAATTCCAGGAAGAGTTATCCCTTCGCTGTCGGGATTAAACATGTGCACGATTAAATTATTGATGACAATAGTTCTTTGTCATCGATTTTTTTTAAGAAGCATATATTATTAGGTGAATAAGGATGCACCAGCTAAAAGTATCACATTATTTTTAAGAAGTTTGTGTTAGGTTATATTTGAAATCGGCTGGCTGTTGTCCTCACTTTGTGAGACACGGGCAGACATAATGTTTTCGCTCACTTTCCTCGGTGCGGTACAATTTACAACACGTGAAAGAGATTACGGTAATACAATTGTATTACACGCACGACACGCACGACACGCACGGCACGCACACTTTTTCCATGGGCATACTCGGTAAAGCCGAGCCACTTTGAGTTGGACGCGTAAACGTCTATTTTCTTTCTTTCAAAAGCTCATAAAAATATAATTTTAATATTTCATTTAATGAGGTATAAAATATATATATCTTTAACTTATTGATATTGAATGTTGAGAACATTAACATGAACCGTCACATATATGGCCTTATTGATTTTATCACCATTAATTAAAAAACTTCAATAAGACAACATAAGGTCAAATAAAGTGATTATTTTTGGCCAGGTTTCAAGCAATTTACATGTAACTAATTCGGTATTGACAATGTTAATGGCAGACAGAAGCATTTAAATCTTAACAGGGTTCTTTACGTATATTATGCAGAAAACCTATCTCAGTTAGAGATATGATCAAAAATATTCAAATCCAATTAAAAAGAAAGCAAGAAATATAATACTGCTTACAACATGACTTTTTAAAGGATTCTTTCTCTTGTTAAGCCACATATTTTTAACCATTTTTTATCTATTCATAGACAGGCCTAGAGTAAGTGTATATCCTAATAGAATACTTTCCACATACATGCAAAAGCAGAATTACATCGTTTGGAAAATTAAATATTATGCTTGAAACATCGACGTTATTAAAGTTATATGTTTTTATATGATAAACAATTATTTACGAAATACATTAATGAGGATTATCGGGGCCACTAATGCCACGCCCTTAAAACCCGATTTCATTTGCAAGCAAAAGGCCTAGAAAGCTTGAATCTTGTGTTATCGAGGATTATAATTTACAAATTGGTGATCCTAGGGCTTGGTGAACCTTTTGATCCTATACCATACATTATCAATTGAATACTTGAGCTGTTTCCCTTTCTGTACTGATTACAGGTATCTGAATTTACATCGCATATATACTTAATTCTAAGATTTGTCACCACATTTGCCATACCCCACAAAAAACGTGCTACTGCCTCTTTAAGTGTAGTTATATGTTGAATGACTTACTTTAACGCCAATGTGTTTAAATGAAACCTTGTAAAACGTAGTTTTTTAGTTTAATTAACGTTGGCGGACGTACTAACATCTAGTTTGCTGTACTTCAACGTTCTTTTGAAACGATGTAGTTCAGTGTAGTATAACGTAGAATACTAGAATGTAACTAACCGTAGTAGAACGGACTTCATTCCTAACAAGTGTAGTTAACCCTAGTTATTCGAGGACAAGGTTTAATACGTTTAAGTACTTTCATAAATAGGTTTAACTATAGTGCTGTACGTTCACATTTACAATTCCCTACGCCCGACTTTAACCACGTTACTTGAAACGTTCTCCAAAAAAGCCACAAATCAAACTACGTTCTTCTCAAATCGTTACCTACCTTTTGAATACGGAAAACTGCTAAATAGATCAACTAAATTTAAGTACAGTTAACTACGCTTTGCTACGTTCGGATCACTACGTTTATAGACGCAAGTGTGACTTAGGCTCAGAACTATAGAGATATAGAATGTATAACTTTTGTTTTAACAAATCATTATGCAACCCATTGTTAATAAATAGAGAGTTTAATTTCATTTAGGGCAGCTATTATAGTATGAGGTTTCAGATGTCTAATACCTGCATGGTGCAGTCAACCATGGACATTGTTGCTGTAACCGTTCTGCGTTTTGTGTTTTTTGAAATTTCTGTACATTTTCCATATTTTCTATTTCAATCATGGAGACCTAATACCGGTCCCAAAGTAAATTTAGTATAATATATTTCTCAGCTAGCAGCGACGATGTGCCAACAGATCATCTGTTGTGACTGATAGAATTAAATACTTGAATAGCAAAATTAAAAGAATTATCACTTACCTTACGAAAATTAAGTTTTGACACATAGGAAATTGAAATAACAAGTGAAGAAGCGAGCAGAGCTCATATACCCCCGCTTTCAACTTTGTTCAAAGAATTTCAAATAGTAAAACTGATTAATATTGGTTAAAGTTGTAGTTTGGTGAAGCTACGTGTATAGTTTAGGAGATATGTTCTAGACAAAGGACTTGGTCATAGAATCACTGTTTTAGTCATGTTTCCATGGAAACCGCAAAAATAAAAATAATTTATTGGTCTAACCTTCAAAGGGCACATCTAGGGATCATGGTTGATAAGTGTATGAAGTTTGGTGAAGCTAGCATGAATAGTAGAGGAGATATGCTTCGGACAGAGGGCTTGGTCATAGAGTCACTGGTTTAGTCATGTTTCCATGGAAACCGCAAAAAATAAAAATAATGTGTTGGTCTAACCCTCAAAAGGCACATCTAGGGATCATGGTTGTATAGTTTAGGAGATATGCTCCGGACAAACTTTTGTGACGGACAGACGGACGGACAGAATGAACGCTATATACCCCCGCTTACGCTGTAAGGCGGGGGTAGAATAATCCATATAATCACATATAAATCTATTATGATAAAAGTACCAAATCCCCTTTAAACACTCGTAAATAATCTATAGGGGAGGAGAATTGGTGTAAATATGCGACAGTTTTTTTTATATCCTTCTAAGGCCCTTTTCTCATGCACGAATTTACATACATGAGTAAATTTACACACTATGTAATTATACATACATGTGTAATAGTAAATATACTTTCTGTTCACATGTAGTTAAGCATTATGTTGTATTTGTCAATTACATACAGCCATGTATTATAATAAACGAAAATATATGAGTAGATTCAGTCTAGCGCCAGCTTTCATGATGTTAAGACTTCTTGGCTCCAAGAGAAGAAGAGATTTTCCCTATATGTATATGTAAATTTACATTTACATGACCTCCTGAGGTCGTGTAAAGTTACTCCTAGTGCAATAATACTCATGTATGTAATTGCGTTCTCATGACACTTTTACATACCCCAAATACATTTACATACATACGTAAATTTACTAACATATGTAAAGGTGTGCATGAGAAAAGGGCCTAATATTCATTATTTTATGTTTTCCCGTGTCTTTACACACCACTGCCTACAACTCTAGCGAACGCATAACAAATTTACTATTCAAACATGTATAAATTTACACATGAGTAATATTGCCAGTGTTTAAAATATAGCTCGTCCGCCAGTCCTAAAAATGGTTAATTTTTGCCAGGACTGGTTACTTTTTGGTCAGGACTGATAACTTTTAATTCGTTTTCTTTATTTTTCCCTAAGGAATCGACCAATTACTTTTCATGACAGGCTAGGTTTTCAATCTATTTTATACACTGATATTGCATACATGTTGTGCATGCGAACAAAGCATTAGCCCCGAAATTCAACGTAGGGGAGCGTGATGTTTAACCCAACATCATATGAAGGGAATGTTAACTCCTAGATTTTATCATGCCAGAGATATTCAAATATTAGTTTCGAACATGACACAAATTCGCTCCCACATCTTCAATTTTATGTCTATAATATGTTATAAATTAATGTCTCGTCTTTGTGTAAAGATAAAAATCCTTTTTACACAGCTGGTTTAGATTACAAAGGTCACACTCAAAATACAATGTTATTATAAGGAATTTACAAAATGACGTTATGTTGTAACAATGAAATTGCCAAAACAATGTAAAAAGTGAATTTCATTAAAATTATCTTGCACACCTAGCTATTTGCAAAAGCAATGGCACTCATGTGAATATACTACCAATCCACAAAAGTTTTTCCTACATATATTTAATAAAGCTTTTGTTTACTCATGCGTTAATGACTCTTGCATGCATAATAGTTTCCCATAACTTCCTTTTGCATTTTGTTAATAATGTTTGAACTAAAACCTCAAAATACTGTTTTCAACTACGTCGAAGTTTTTTTGGGGCTTGGTTAACAAAATAGCCTCTGCACCAGTTATAGTTACACTGCATGTTATCATGCAAGGACTAGTTAGGCTCTTGAATAGCACTTCGATCCTGTTATCGATGAATGGCATCACATGTACATTAGACAGGGAAAAGCCAAAATACCATTAACATCCTTAAACAAACCTAATGTGTTGGTTGACAAAATTATTCAGTCGCTTTTACGAAAAAAAAAATTACCTTTTAAATCTATCGATAAAAAACTGTTTATCAAAGCGCTAAAAATTTAGATTATCAAACAATCTTTTTATAATATTCAAGGATGATTAGTTTAATTCGCTTTTTATATTTTTAATGAAAATATTACCCAAATAAGTAGAAAAGGCTCAATAAGATAATAAAGTTATATTTATCATTTTAATTATACTTTCATATAAATTAACATCTAAGTAATAAGTTAGTAAGCAAGTAAGCAAGTAAAGTAAGTAATTATTCAGGCATACCCATATATAACTTAATTTCAAACTTAAACCTGTAACAATAAATCATTATAGATATCTAGATACAATTACATTGTTACGTTTTTATTTCAGTTCTTATACTAAACAGCTAGGAACATTAAAGCGCAATCAAGTAACAGCCGCGGCTCCAAATCGCGCGTCTACAATACATATCTCCTTTCACACGTCGTAATTTGTCCTTTACACTAGCATGATTTCGGGTTGCTCGCCTCGCTTATTTAGCGCTCATTGAGCAGCCTCGTTTTGGAGGGTAGCAAAGGTAGCGCTCATTGAGCGCTTCCTTTGCTACCTGTCCTGAACGGACCTCTTGTATTCATTTAAGTCGGAGAAAAGAACTTTTATAATTTAAACGAACTGAGTACATATTCTCGTTTTCGCATTGAAAAATGGTACGAATATGTCCCCAGGCAAATCAGCAAAATATAACAAACAATTGTATTTGATAATTACAATTTAATTAATCTAATAATAAACAAAGTGTTTAAGATTACAGTGTCAATTTGATACAAGTTATGATACAATGTCAAATGAGTCACACACATAATCTAGATAAATATGGTCACCAATCCCTAAGAATCACACAGTTGACGAATGAAGAAACAGTCAGTGGGTCTTGAATTTGGATAGATGGATCCAACTTGTAAAGGTGTCCGAAATCAGTGGCACGGCAGATGATCACAAAGTCAAATCGTAAGAAGCAAGATGATCTAAAGTTCTTAAGCTGGCCCTTATATAGGTAAGATACCTTCCAGAATGTTCCTCAAGTTCCATGACAAACTCCAATCAGAAGAGTCCATATCAGATATTCAAGAAATAGATGGAACACTCTAGGTTAGAAGATTCTAGAAATAACTAGTTAACATAATCAAAACAAGTTAAAGGGGCAGTAGCACGATTTTAGGGGAAATACGAGGTGATGTCAGGAAAATGAAAATTAATGGTTCAAATTGAAAGATAATGCATTTAAAATGAATGGAGCAGTAATAATTCTTATATATTGTGTAACGTTTAGCCATGCGATTCCTTCTTCTTACACAAAATGAATTAAAGGTGTTCACACAAAATGGCCGCCTATGGATTTTAGGTGAATCTTCATACTTTGTCCTCTTACTATGGATAATTGGTTTGTGTTATGAGATTTTTGACACAATCAAATAATACATTAAGCATAAACGTACAATTATCAGTGAAAAATTTAAAATATAAAAATATCAAAAAACGAGCTACTGCCCCTTTAAAGTGTGACCCAATAAACAATACAACAATGTTATACAATGTTAAAAGTGAATAATCACACACTAATAACAGTACACCCATTATCGATGTACAAGGATATTATTTGTTTTCAAATTTTATATTTTATAAAACGATGCATTCAAATGTTTTTACAGGTAAATATTTGATGAGAAGTAAAGTTTTTATTGTCTTGGTTCTAACCAATGCTGATATAACGATTGATTCATGTTTAGGCATATGTTCCCCATAAAGTATAAAATAAGAATTCTAAAATACTGATCTATCTGATTTTGATGCATTTCTTAGAAATAATTGTTTTCGTTTTAACTAATCTATTAATTTGAAACAACAGACAAAAAAACGGACAAACAAAAACGAAAGTTCAGTTGGGATAATTGGTTTAAGTTGTTTTGAAATGGAGATTTAAATGTGTTAAATGGTCAAGTTTGAAAACTGTGGGATTGTCAATGTATTTTAGTGTTTTGCTTAGTAATGATTGTTATTGTTGAGAATTATCAATTAATTTGAGACAACAGCCAAAAAATCCACAAAAACAAAAAGACACAAAAAGGGTTTAAGGGGAATATATGGCTGGTACTGTGTTTGGACAGAATGTAGCAAAAGTTCAGTTGGGATAATTGGTTCAATTGTATTGAAGGAAGATATATAAATTATCATAACTATGTTAGTACATTTTAATATATTTTATTGCAATATTTTATGTCATTATATTGTATTTGTCTCTTGTAGCCCTTTGGCGGCTCATACATCATTTATTGTTTTGTATCATGTGTCAATCGTGTTTGTATGAGATTAGACATAAATAAACAATTTCTCTCTCGGCGTAAGCCAATAACTCACTCACTGTAATCAAAGAGGCAGTTCTTTATCGAACGTTCCTTGTTAAGTTATGAAAATGCGTTGTCTTGCCTCAAATTAGTAAAAGCTGCCCATTTTGTTCTTTTTCCTCTTTGATAATTCCTTTTTCGACAATGATCCGGTTCACTAATGAAATTACAATCTCAAGATAGTCATTTAGTATAATGTATAGCATATCTATTAGGAAACAATGAAAACAAGAACGTGACACACCTGACATAAAGCTAGAAGTACATGTTGACCCACAAAAACACATCGGCCAACTCATTAAACAGTCCAAAAGTACGTGTCACGTACATCTGAGGGCATATGTCACGTAGCAGATAAAAGTATCTAAATTAAATTCATTGTTTATTTTGAAATACGTGAAACTTAAAAAAAAATAACGTGCCATTGCCCCTTTAAGTAGGTTGTCAGATGTACATGTTGATCTGTACTTATTCATTTTGACCATGTCACGCTATTAACTCTGTCACGACCTACTGCATGTCACGTTCGTCTTATTCCGTTCAAACGTTGTATGCATATGAAATATAAGAAAATTAAAACTTTTAAAAGAACGTGCCATTGTCATTTAAGAAGGTAGGTAGATGTACATGTTGACCTGTACTTATTCATTTTGGCCATCCCACAGTATTAACACCGTCACGTCCGACCACATGTCACGTTTGTCTGGTTCCGGTCACATGTTGTATGTAGATAAAATATTTTTAAAAATAAAAGGAAGGTACGACTGCCCCTTTAAGAAAGGTAGTTAGATGTACATGTTGACTTTGTCCAACTTTGGCTACTGTCACGTCCGATCACATGTCACGTTCCTCTGGTTTCGGTAATACGTTGTATGTAGATGAAATATTAAAAAAATTCAAGGAAGTTACGACTACCCCTTTAAGAAAGGTAGTGAGATGTACATGTTGACTTTGTCCAACTTTGGCTACTGTCACGTCCCACCACATGTCACGTTCCTCTGGTGTCTGTCACACGTTGTATGTTTATGAAATATTTATAAAAAATGGAAGTTACGACTACCCCTTTAAGAAAGGTAGTGAGATGTACATGTTGACTTTGTCCAACTTTGGCTACTGTCAAATCCGACCACATGTCACGATCCTCTGGTTTCGGTTACACGTTGTATGTTTATGAAATATTTAAAAAAATGGAAGTTACGACTACCCCTTTAAGAAAGGTAGTGAGATGTACATGTTGACTTTGTCCAACTTTGGCTACTGTCACGTCCCACCACATGTCACGTTCCTCTGGTTTCGGTCACACGTTGTATGTAGATGAAATATGAAGAAAAAAATAAAAACGTAGGTCCGACTGCCCCTTTAAGAAGGTAGTCAGATGTACATGTTCATCTGTACATGTCACGCTTTTAACACTGTCACGTCCGTTCATATACATTTTGACCATGTCACGCTATGAACACTGTCACGTCCGTTCATATACATTTTGACCATATGTCACGTCCGTTCATATACATTTTGACCATGTCTCGTCCGTTCATATACATTTGACCATGCCACCCTATTAACACTGTCACGTCCGTGCATATACATTTTGACCATGTCACGCTTTTAACACTGTCACGTCTGTTCATTTACATTTTGACCATGTCACACTATTAACACTGTCACGTCCGTTCATTTAAATTTTGACCATGTCACGTCCAACCACATGTCACGTACGACTGGTTCCGGTGTCACGTGTGTTAGGTATATGTCTGCCTACTAGTCAGATACATGTAGCACTTGTCCTCCATGTACTATGGGAATGTTGAATGACAACTAAACAACATCAATCTCACTTAGTTACTGACTAGCTGACCGCGAAAGCGAGGAAAAGCAGGTTAGAGGCACAGGCTGGACATGGAAACTTGACAGATGTAAGCTAGGAGATCATCCATCGACTTTCATTCGTGGTTCTAGGCATGTAAGGCCACTCGTTATTAATATAAGTGCATGACAGTCGTGGGATTATTAATTGGATCCCTAATTCTTTTAGAAGTGACGGTTTCAAGTGTCCGCACGATGCATGTTTGTTTTGACTACTAGCTCCAGACAGAAATGTTTGTCAACATAATACATGCGTGTGTTGTTTATTAACCTTATTTCATAAAAGATTGAAAGCAATGTTTTTTTAATGTTCTCAAGATGTGTTGTTTATTAGCTTTATATGAGACGGAAATGTTTTTAAAGTGTCTACAATATACATGCATGTGTTGGTTATTTGCCTTATTTCATAAATAAGAGAAGTGCCTTTTAGGTGGCCATCCGACATAGTCATGTATAATAAGCTTAAAGAGCCACTCCGTGATTGTTATCACAAACTGTTTTGCTTTGATACAAACGTAAATGGGATAATCCATGATATGGATTCAAAATATCTCGCATGTTATTCCCTATTGCCAATTATATGATAAAACTGTTTTCAATGCCACTTTTGGAAGAGTCTTATATGTTCGCAAGAGCCAAACACTTCCAACAAACATGGATACAACCTATTAAACATGATCAACTCGTAACTTGAGGTATGACTGCTTTAGATAATTTTCCAAAATTACGTTTGACTGAATGGCGAGCGTCAATGTCCGGTTTTCGATCACAATCATGAATTCAGACCTTCCTGTTGTCACTATACGACGTCGATGAGCTTTAAAGGGGCAGCAGCACGTTTTTTGATAATGCTATATTTAAAAGTTTTTCACTGATATGTGTAAGTTTATGTTAAATGTATTATTTTGACAGTGTAAAAAATCTCATTACACAAGCCAATCATCCATAGTCAGAGGACAAAGTATGAAGATTCTCATGAAATCCATTGGCGGCCATTTTATGTGAACACCTTTAATTCATTTTGTGTAAGAAAAAGGAATGGCATGGCTAAACTTTACGTTATCTATTTGAATTATTGCTGCTCCATTTAGTTAGAATACATTGTCTTTCAATTGGAACCATTAATTTTTCTGACATCACCTTATATTCCCCCTAAAACGTGCTACTGCCCCTTTAAAATGTTACTTTCCTTCAACAATAGATACTTCTCGATCAGCTTACACTATTGGTAAAGTTTACCATATTTGATCCCTGAAAAACTCACGGAGTGGCTCTTTGGTTTTATGAAAAGACAACATGAATGTATCAAAGGGGCAGAACGTTTTTAGGGGGAATATAAGGTGAAAAAATGAAAATAAATGATTCCAATCTAAAGACAATGTGTTGAAACTAAATGAAGCAGTAATAAATTAAATATATAATTCAAAGTTAAGCCATCCGATTCCTTTTCTTACACATGTACAGAATGAATTAAAGGTGTTCACACAAAAATGTCAGCAATAATTTGTTCTCTGATTATGGATGATTGGTTTGTGTAATGATATTTTTGACACTATAAAAAAAATATATGAAGCATTAACTTACAATTATCAGTGAATATGAAATTTTCAAAAAACGTGCTACTGCCCCTTTAAAAGTGTCATAAACCTTTCTTCATAAAGAAGTCTAAATAAGTGTAATAATTGTGTTTAAAGTAAAGACAAGAAGACTCCTATGTATTGTATGTTTTGCTTTCTAAATCATGTGTTTCAATACTTACAATTAAGCAAATGAAGGCTGGACATATAAGCAAATACATTTCCTGAGAATTTTTCAATTCATAAACTTTTTAAATTTAACCGAAATCGTAATAAACAAGTTCCAATGTTCGAATTATAGTAGATATGAAATGCTGACACTCAAAGTATTTTTAATATGAAAAATTTGTGGAAATTATCTTATAATCGCTGCAAACATCGACGGGAAAATTTTCCTCTAAAAGGTATAGGCTTTTATGCAATGAAAAACATAAAGATCATCAAAACATGTTTTGAATAAAATGTTGTCACCCAATTAATATGATTTCATGCGTTATTCAAGTAACCATTTTAATACTCACAATGACAAAGTCAATGGAATCGGTACAAAATCTGCGTGGTAGGCATTAAAATAAGCAAATATGTTCTCGTTTGGCAATCCTGTCTGTTTTGTGAATAAATATATTTTTTAAAAATCAGGACAAAACACAAAAGCGTGTCAAAAACTCCGCGCATTGCACTATCAGACTATACAACGCTGTAGGGAGCTATCACTCAAAATTGGGTTATGTTTAAAAAAACTTCGTGTTTCATTTAAAGAGAGTGAAAAAAAACAACGTGACGTTTGAGGAGTAATAAATTTTACACCCTGTCAGAATTTACAACCAAAAATAAAAAGATACAAGGTCAGAAGAGCAAGGAATTTTGTAAATATGAAAATATATGTTAAAATTGCATTGTAAGTATTTTAGAGGCATGTCATATAAGCAAGAGGGGAGTGTGCATGTACTGACCTCATAAACTAGATAGTATGAATAGGGTAGTAGTAGAATCATTATCAGTAGTAGTAGTAGAAGTAGTACTACTAGAAGTAGTAGTAGTAGTAGTAGAAGTAGTAGAAGTAGTAGTAGATTTAGTAGTGGAAGTAGTAGTAGATTTAGTAGTAGATTTAGTAGTGGAAGTAGTAGTAGATTTAGTAGTAGAAGTAGTAGTAGTAGTAGTAGTAGTAGTAGTAGTAGTAGCAGTAGAAGTAGTAGTAGCAGTAGTACTTGTAGTAGTGGTAGTAGTAGAAGTAGTAGTAGTAGTAGTCCTTTTAGTAGTAGTAGTTGTTGTAGTAGTACTTGTAGTAGTAGTAGTAGTAGTAGTAGTTGTAGCAGAAGTAGAAGCAGTAGAAGTATTAGTAATATAGATAGTATAGTAGATCCATGGGCAGACAATTTGAATCTGAAGACTGTAGCTGACTATTTGTAGTGAAGTCCGCCAAGCGAGCAATGATAATGAATATCGGTATAATTTTTAATAACTAAAACAAAAATAATGTCTTCAAGTTAGAGTTATGAATAAGATATATCAAGTATTTAGATCAGCGCCTTGCGCCTAAAGGCGTTATTATGTAAGGGAATACACTAACTAACATTTCCTGCAACATAACTTTAAAAAGTTTGTCAACATTTAAAAGAAAATCCATGTTTGTGAATAGCAAATGTGTCAGATATGAAGTAGTGTTGTTTGTTACATGTGCAGAATTCTTTTTCGTAAATTCTATTTTCATTTGTTTTGTTCTTTCCAAATTATGTTGTTGCTAAATGTTTTTGCAACCAAAGGCACCGTTGCTTCTTAACCAACGCAAAGTATGATACATGCGACAAAAGGGTACTTTTGCTTAAGAGAAAGGACAAAAGGGTTTTTTACTTGAGAGAAAGAGAAAGAGAGAAAGATATAGAGAGACAGGGTTGGAGAGAGAGAAAGAGCAAGAGGGGGTGTAGAGAAAGGGAGAGAGAGAGAGAGAGAGAGAGAGAGAGAGAGAGAGAGAGAGAGAGAGAGAGAGAGAGAGAGAGAGAGAGAGAGAGAGAGAGAGAGAGAGAGAGAGAGAGAGAGAGAGAGAGAGAGAGAGAGAGAGAGAGAGAGAGAGAGTATATGGTGAATGGCAGGCAATAAACTGATGTTACATGTATGATATGGATACTTATAAGGCGCCCTTTCCATGTCCTTAGTCTACCCTAAGCGGTATCTACATGGTATCTACATTGTATACTTGCCAGGAACATCCATTCTAGTCACTGCCCTTCTTCAAGAAAGTCCTGCTGGAATTTCTCTGAAACTATTTCTGAGATTAATGATAATATTGTGGATATTATTTTTTCTCCCACCTTTAGATATGACCCAAGCACTTCCTAAATCATTACACGGAAGGATTGTTCTTAACAACTCTACTAATCGTGACCGTGAAGGTCAGTACATGTACATGTATATCCTGTTTCAGGTACCCATTTTAACAGCTGGGTGAAGTAAATGCAATGTGGATTATGTGCCTTGTCGAGGTACGCAATACAGGACTATGTTTTACATATTATAACATTTCATTATGTTATTTATTAACACGATAAATATTGTACATATCAGTTTCAATTGTGTCTCGTAAGCCAATGATATGGCTGGGTGATATGTTTTATTTTATTTCATTTCAATTGGATTCTGTCTGTATGTCTTTATATTGAGTCAATAGCTTAAAACAGTGTCATGTAAATGTTCTTGTTTCGTTATAGAATTCCTGCGACCTTTCTTTTTTCTAAAAAACAGCATTTTAATCCCCCTATCAAAGACGTACCGCAAATTTCAGAAGGTCGATTAAACGCAAAAACCTTTTCATTACAGAAGAAGAAAAGAAAAAAATGAAAAATATTTTATATGAGTATCTAGCGATTGGTACAGGTCAAATAAACATGTAAATACATGATGTAATCGCTCGAACACTTGGGTCTATTAGACACTAATGTACCTTTAAAATTCAATACAAGTTAAAAACATTGAAAGTGCTAAAATAAAATGTACAAAAAACAATAAGGTACATTCATTATCTTAAAACAGTAGATATAAAGTTAGTTTTAAATAGGTGGGAGCAAATAACCTACGTTTATACATGTTTGAAACAAGTGCAGCTACCGGAATTGATAGATCGTCGCACTGCATAATAAGTATGGTTTGATCTGAATTAGATAAATGGCTGAAAGTTGGAATTCTTGAAGAGACGATATCCATAAATGAGGTTCTAAATGAGAGTATAAATCACAGTCCATCCAACAATGTGTCTCGCCTTCAATCTAAGTAGATTTACAATATTTATATATACGTTGTTCAAGGGGAGTTTTTGGTTTCTTAAATCGGCCAAGTTCTATCTTTAAAGGGGCAGTAGCACGTTTTTTGACAATTTTATATTTTAAATATTTCATTTATAGTTGAAAGTTAGTGCTAAATGTATTATATTGACAGTGTCAACAATCTCATTACACAAGCCAATCACCCATAGTCAGAGGACAAAGTATGAGGATTCACATAAAATCAATTGGCGGTCATTTTTGTGTGAACACCTTTAATTCATTTTGTGTAAGAAAAAGGAATCGCATGGCTTAACATTGCGTTGTATATTAGAATTATTACTGCGTTATTTAGTTTGAATACTTTGTCTTTCAATTGGAACTATTTATTTTCATTTTCCTGACATCACCTTACATTCCCCTTAAAAACGTGCTACTGCCCCTTTAAGGGAAGTGTGTCACATCTAAACTTTGCTCAATAACTTCTATGGGCCCTGTATTTAACTCTAATAACATAAGAAGAAATACCAAAGTTGGGTTTAAAATAGCTATATAAGTTCTAAACTTGTTTCCATTCACATTACCCTTATCATCTCAAAGTTGTGCAAACCAATTCATTTGATCTATATCAATAGTTTCACTTTTCAAAACTGTAAAATCTAAACTTACAGACAATTTCAAATTCTGAAATATTTTCCTTACCATACAATCCCACGACTTTCGTTTTGTTAAAGACTACTCCCGAAAGATACATGAAAGCTTATACTCTCTTGCAGAAGATATTCTTTTCCCAAAACGGACAATTTTGAAATGTTGTTTAGTTAAATTAGAAACCCACCCCATTTCCCCCTAACAGCCAAATTTGGGGTCTTACTAACCACCCTAAGGAAATTCTACAAGCTCTATTTTGAATAGCGTTAATGCAACTAAACTCTTGGATGCCCAATATTGCAAATCCATAGGACAGAATTGGTTGAAACAAATTATCGTAGAGTGTTGTGAATATTTCATAATTCATACCACCAACAGACTTAACTAATATTAACCCAAAGTGCCCTAATGGCTGACCTAGCTATAACTTTGGCTGTGTACTGCAAATCTAAATTTCCTGAAGCCAAATACCCAATTATAAGGATGAGTTACCTATGTTTATATAATGTCATCCAAATGCAACTGTTTTATGTGGCGGAGACTTGAACGCGAGAACCGGTAATGATCCTGACTTTATTGAAGATGATCTGCTTGAACATGCATGTAGAGGGGAGAGATTCAAATTGGGATTTTCTGGTAGATCGGTTTAATCTCGAAAGATTCTCCGTTGATAAAACTGTTAATACATTTGGTAGATCTCTGTTAGAATTATGCACTATTTTGAATATGCATATCGTGAATGGCAGAAGCGGAGATGATAATAAGATTGGAGATTTCACATTCATTGGTCCAATGGGGGCTAGCGTAATTGACTACGTAATAACGTCATCATGCGTGTTTAGTGATTGTGTTGATTTTAATATACAGTCACGTACAGAGTCTATGCATCTCCCACTCACGATGAAAGTGCTTACAATAAATAAACGGGAAGAGGTTGTAAATAGAAATGTTGCTAAACAAAACTTTAAGTTTGTATGGAACGCAGAAAAATCTGATGAATTAAGAGAAAACCTGTTGTCAGATAATGTACAAGAATTACTTGATAGATGTCTAGATATTGTATTTACTGATATTGATAAAAGTGTACAATGTATTGTGGATGCGATGTGTACTGCTGCAGCAGGTATGAAAAGAAAGTTTACGGCTAGAAATATGATTGATAATAACCCGTGGTATGACGGTGAGTGTAAGAGATTGAAAGAAGAACGTTGTCATAAACTTAATCAATTTCGAATCCATAAAGACAATAAACACTTACACGATTATCATGCGACAAGAAATGTTTATAACGCTATGTGTAAGCAGAAACGAATGGAATATTATAGGAATAAACAAAACAGACTTGAAAACAGTTGCAATTCTAAAGAATTTGGTCAATCCTCAAAGAATTAAATGGGAAAAAAACAAAAGAACATAATATCGGTACTAATGAATGGTATGAACATTTTAAAGACTTGTTTTCGTCTGTCGGCAAGGAAGCAGGTAATGCAGGCGATGTAAAGTCGACTATTGATGACCAACTACTTACTGACTTTGACAATTTGTCTACTGACATTTTAGACACGCCAATAAGTAGGCAAGAAATTTTGGACAGTATACAACATTTAAAGGCTGGTAAAGCAGCGGGCGTAGATGATATCCTACCAGAATTTATAAAACATTCGGGAGATATTTTGTTACCGTATCTGGAGTTAATATTTAATGTCATTTTAGACAGTGGTAACTTCCCATCGTCCTGGACTACTGGAATCATTATACCGATCCACAAGAGCGGCAATATTAACAATGTAGATAATTATAGAGGGATAAATTTGCTTAGTACCTTTGGAAAAGTATTTGTATATATTATTAACAAAAGATTAACTTTTTGGGCGGATACATTTGATAAAATAGATGAATCTCAAGCTGGTTTTAGGGCGGGATATAGCACAGTAGATAATATTTTCATTTTACATTCGATAATTCAGAAGTGCCTTGGTATAAAAGGAAACAAATTATATGCATTGTTCGTCGATTTTAAAAAGACGTTTGATTCGATACAGAGAGCAAAACTTTGGGAGGTAATGGAGAGACATGGCATAAGTCCAAAGATGAATTCTTTGTTACGAGGTATTTATAATAATGTGAAAGTATGTATCAGAAATAACCATGAAATATCAGATTCTTTTACCTGCAATGTTGGCCTTAGGCAAGGTTGTATTCTGAGTCCTTTCCTGTTTTCGATGTTTATCAATGAATTAGCTTTGATTATTCAAGGTAATGATTATCATGGCATTCAGTTACACCCCTATATAACGGAATTGTTCTTATTACTGTTTGCCGATGATATGATCTTATTTTCGACGAGTATTGTTGGGCTACAGCGCCTCATTATTGAATTAGAACACTATTGTGATGCTGCAGGATTAACTATCAATATGGAAAAAACTAAAATTATAGTTTTTAAGAACGGAGGTAAGCTGTCTAAAATGGAAAAATGGTATTATAAGGGTAGACCACTATTTGTGACTAAGTCATATAAATATCTTGGCGTATACTTCACTAATCGTCTTTGTTTTTCAGAGCACGCAAAATATTGTTCAACACAGGCCAAAAAGATATTAATTGGTGTTTTGAAAAGTCTTTGCAAACTCGTGGATATTGATGTTAAATCCTTTTTTAAAATATTCGACTCTAGAATTCTTCCGATTCTATTATATGGGTCGGAAGTATGGGGATTTCAACACTTTGAAACTATTGAGAGAATTCACTTATATGCTTGTAAGAAATTTCTAGGAGTGAAATCTAATACTCCTAGCAATATTGTATATGGGGAATGCGGCAGATTCCCAATTAACATTTTTGCTAAAACTAGAATTATAAAATTTTGGATTCGTCTCCTAAATATGCCTTCTTCAAGATACCCACGACAATGTTACGACATGATGATGCTGTATGATAAGAGAGGCAAGACTAATTGGGTATCAAACATTCGTATTTATTAAATACCATTGGTTTTGGTGATATATGGCAAGGTCAGAATGTTCAGTTAGATACAAATTTTGTTAACGTTGTGTCACAGAGACTGAAAGATATATTTACACAAGAATGGTCTATGTCTCTTTCAGTTTCAAATAAATGTTTTTTCTACAGAATGTTTAAATCACATATATACAGAGAATACTATTTGAGTTCATTGAATATTAGAAAATTTCGAATTGCACTTGCACGCTTCAGGTGCTCATCTCACGATTTGGCCATAGAGACAGGACGATATTTTAATATACTAAAGGAAATGAGAATTTGTAAATTCTGTAATCTTAATCACGTTGAAGACGAATATCATTTCCTTTTGATTTGCCCGTTTTATGCTGACCTCAGAACAAACTATATTCCCCAATACTATCATTTTCATCCAAATTGGTTTAAATTTTCTTTACTGTTAAGTACTGACAATACTGTTCTTGTGCGTAAGTTGTCAACATTTATTTATCATGCCATGTTACTAAGAAAGAACAATGTATGAACTAGTATGAATTGATTGTATATTCTATTGTTTGATTTTGGGGGGGGGGGGGGGGGGGGTGATTTTCTGATTTTCTGTGATATGATGTCTATTTTGAGAAATTGTATATGCTATAGTATAATATTTCACTATATACGATATGTTTAAAAATTATAACTATCACCATAATATGATCCCTGCGAAGGAGGTAAATGTATCTTTTGTACTATAGGCCTGTGGCCTTTAAGTATTGAAATAAATTGAATTGAAAAGTTAATAAAAGTTCTAAAGTTCACTTTATCCACATTTCACTCAGTCAACCCAGCTGTTAAAATGGGTACCTGAAAATTGGATGTACTGACCTACATGGTCGTGATTAGCGCTTAGTAGCAGCTGTGAAAGTACACTCCTTCGGGGTAATAATGTAGCGCTTTGAGCATGTCTTAGGACGTGGAAAAGGCGCAATATAAGTATGCACATTATTATTATTATTAAAGTTATATTTTTTTTAATAGAGTTTGGGAGAGGGAAGGGTGTTAAGAAGTATAGAATAATAGAAAAGAACGTGTTCTGTTAGAAGGTAAGAGAATATAAGGTAAAGAATAATTGGTTTTGATTTTATAAATTGGAGATAATGTCTATTGTATAAGTTCATATTTATCTATGTGTTGTTTATGTTAACGCCAAATGGTGTTTACTCTTTTAGTCATTATGTGCTTTTTTGTGATAATATTTTGTATAAACGTATTATGCTGAGTTCTAAAAATATAGTTGGTAATGATATATTTTTCAAATTCCTTTTCTAGCGGAAGTTTCCCTTGACTAGTTCCATTGATGTGTCTCTTAGGCATCCTGATATATAATATATCTGTAAGCTTGATTTTGTATGGTTATTAGCTTCTGTGTAAGAAATCAGGGGAGTACACCTCAATGGTTACCCAAACAGGGAGTAACCACTCAATAGGTTCAAAAATGACCTGGAGCACTCTCATAACAGTTCTACCTTTTTCTACGAATAGGTAACACCCAAAAGGTTCATTCATAAAGAAACAACAATAAACAAAAGGATTAACATCATGTCACAAAGAATAAATGCTTACACGATGATAATGTCAAGCTTCATCCCCTTATAATTGATAGCATTTGGTGTACTCGTGTTGTGTTTTACATTTATCCAAGAAGATACTCCATGATGAAAATACATCACGCCGAAAAGATTTTGGATTTTGATATAATTTGCATCCATATTAGATATTTAAGTTGTAACAATATTCGCTTCGAAAAGAAATGGTTTTAAAGCGCTATCCGTTATTTGTAGACGACGGAGACAGAAAGTTTTTGTGAAGTAATGATATATTTTATAAAATTAACTTTAAAACGCTGTCCGGCATATAACTCGTTAACTGGTTGTAAAAAACAAAGGATTCAGTTTGGCAGCAATAATCATGTTAATACAGTTCTGTCCTGAAGATGTCAGTATCCTACGTTTCTATAATACAATGAGTGTTCTGTTTCTTTATATCTATCATATATATATCTGACATATATCTGACATATTTTTCAAATTTTGCTTTAAACATATTTATTCATGAAAAAGTACATGAAGGGATTGGCATGGCCAACAAGGCCGAAATAGGTAATTTTAAGGCTGTTCAAGTATCATTACATGTGTAATTAAATACAAACAAATTAACATATGACAAATTGTAATAGTAAATCAATTTCGAAGTAATATACAGTGATAGTGCATGTATACCATTTGGTTCATTTAGCAGTCATTATAAATGAATGTGCTAATGAAAGTTCAAATCGATCAGATTTCATGATATATTGTTAAATTTTTTACCAAAGAGTTTCAAATTTGTGGTGTTATTGTACACAACAATGTTATTCATAAAAGTACATGGGTTGATATCCAACCTCTGTAATCACAGAACATCGACGTTTCAGTACATATAATACCGTATGAAACATTGGCATAATGGATGAAATGCAGTATAAACACATGAGATAACAATGAGATTGCTATGAGATAACAATGCTATTGCTAAGAGATAACAATGAGATTGCTATGAGATAACAATGCTATTGCTAAGAGATAACAATGAGATTGCTATGAGATAACAATGATATTGCTATGAGATAACAGTGAGATTGCTATGAGATAACAGTGAGATTGCTATGAGATAACAATGAGATTGCTATGAGATAACAATGAGATTGCTATGAGATAACAATGAGATTGCTATGAGATAACAATTACCCTCTTGATAATAACAACAAACATCAATCAATCCATGCTACCTATATATACAGCTGCGTACCTTAAGTGTGTTTACTTGCTGGTGTATCTTGTAATGGATGTAATTTGGTTTCGATTGTACGTCAATTAAATACCTTCAGCAGATCGGCCAAAGGCTCACACATTGTTCATGTCTAACATAACCTTTCTTGGAGTTAATATTGGGGTCGTTTTGTCTCTGATGCCATGTTTCCAATTTTGGCATGAAGAAATAACCAGATATATTTTTTAACAACGATGTTCTTTAATTCTAGTTAAAATATTCTTTCTATATGGACTCTCTGAGAGAAAAGTCTGCATTATTACATTGGCGTAGTGCAAAAGAACAAATATGACATGTGTTAAAAGTTGTTTATCACTTTTGAAGAATGTTTAAGAGAAATTAAAAGATACTGTTTTCGAATTTCGAACCCTGGTCACTCCAAGGACCGACCAAAACTCTAAGTGGTAACAGTTAAGTATTCAACTTTGTTAACATAAAATGAATCTAAACTTATGTCATGAAATTTGAACATAATCCATTCAGTTTTTGCAAAGCTACGCTGCATAAAAGGCACCATAAATTGCATGGTGTTTGCACTAGAATACGAAGGGAAGTGAACAGACTTGAGGTACGCAGCTGTGAATGTATGTTCACAACAAAAAATATTTAAAAACCGTCACTATATCACAAACTAACAAATGGACTAATTTCAGAGAAACAGTTGAAATCTTTAAAAATGACAATTTGTCATATGAAACCATAAACAACATGTCAGCAAACTCGGACATTTGGTCTGACCCAAAGAATGTGAAAAATTGCATCAAAAGTACGATCGTGATGAATAAACCGGAGAGAAACTAAAAAGCATAAGGTTCACTTTTATCGGTCCATAAATCACAACGTTGACCGTCCCACTGAACTTGGGGTCTATTTTTGGCTTAGCTCGTCCACTGTTCCGGTTGGCCGGATGAGTTATGTCCCCTGCGAGCTGTCCATCATCCTGTATATATAAACACGCACTCAAGCCTCGCCTTCAGACTGGACTCCACTCGCAAAGCATCATGGGACCATCTCAAGTTTCTATCCTGCTCGTAACAATGACAGCATGTGCATGTAAGTAATTATGGTTTCATGAAAATGTACACAATTAACTTTTAATGTTCTTTGCTATAAAGTCGTAACTAAAATCGTCAAGCCTGGAGAATTGCACTTAAGTAATTATGGTTTCATGAAAATGTAAACAATTCAATTCTACTTGTTCTTAGCTTTAAAGTCTTAACAAAAGTCGTGAAGCCTGTAGAATTGCACTTAAGTAAGTAATTGGGAATAGTATTCACAAAAGCTGAAATCTTGTGTACCAATCCCTTTTTTAAAAATAAATAACGCATAAACCAAGTAACTAATTATGGTTTAACAAAAATGTAAATAATTCCCTTTAACTTGTTCTTAGCTATAAAATCGTCAAACCTAGATAATTGCACTTAAGTAAGTAATTATGGTTTCATAAACACGTAAACAATACAATTCCACTTGTTCGTAGCTTTAAAGTCTTAACAAATATCGTCAAGTCGCAGATTGGCACTTAAGTAAGTAATTGGGATAGGTTTTCAGATATTCAGATAGGCTGATAGCCTGTTTACTAATACCTTTTCTTTTGAAATAAATAATGGTTAAACGTAATTATAAGCACGTAAACAATTCCTCCTACTTGTTCAGAGCTCAAATGTCTTAACAAAAATCGCCAAACCTGGATAATTGCACCTAAGTAAATTTGGTTTCATAAAGATGTAAAAAATCCCTCCTACTTCTTCAAAGCTAAAAGTCTTGATCAAATCGTCAAGCCTGGAGAATTGCACTTAAATAATTATGATTTCATAAACATGAAAACAAATCCGTTCTACTTCTTCACAACTATGTAATCTTAATCAAATTGTCAACCCTTGAGGATTAATCTTAAGTAGTTTTGGTTTCATAAACATGTAAACACATCACTTCTTCTTCTTCTTCTTCTTCTTCATAGCTATATGTTCTTAATACAATTGTCAACCCTTAAAGGAATACATTTAAGTAAGTAATAATGGTTTCATAACCATGAAAACAAATCTCTACTACTTGTTCATAGTCTTAAAGTGACACAGAGTATCTTTCTTAAAATTTTATTTGGTTTTGATAAGCTACAAAATATCTAATATGCTGATTGAAGTTCATAACTCATCACTGAACAAATATATCCATTTATGCATAATATCTCTAAAATGCTTGATTTTATGGAACAATCAAGAAAACATCTCAAACACGTTTAATATTCGAAATTATGAATCCAATTAATCTACCTATTAGTTACAATACCTAATAAACACTATCGAATCGAATATATCTTCCTGTCAGCTTATGACAAGGTTTCAAAATTACGTTTGGCGAATTTGCGCGCGCCACTCGAGCCACATTGTCCGGTTTTCGATCAAAATCCCGACTTTCAATGGCCGTATTTTCGCTCTAATGTATTGATTGACCTTTAACTTGTTATTTTCAGTAACAGTTAGTGGTTCCCGATGTTATAACATCGATGTCAAAATTTGACATATGTGATCCTATCAACATACATGTACTCAGTGTCTCTTTAATACATTCGTCAAGCCTGACGGGATGCACTAAGAAAAATTCCATAAATGCACTTATAAAAAATACAAGCTATTAAATTGCTCTGAGTTGAAATAAAGTCGTTATGTTTCGTGGTCTGTGGTTCAGAAAATCCGTTAATCTGCATTCCAAACTTTAAAGGAGCAGTAGCACGTTTTTAGGGGGAATATAAGGTGATGTCAGGAAAATGAAAATGCACTTTTCGAAATTTAAACATCTTAGGATGAGTGGTTTGGGACTTATCAATCTTAGGATAAACGTTTGGAAACTTTTCCGTCTATTCAAAGCGTTGTTTCTACATTATTATCTTAGGAGAAGAGTATTTACCAGTTTCAGTCTTGAAATTAGCGGTTCCAATCATCTAAGGTATGTGACTTTAATCGTAGCCAGAGCGATTTGAGTCTTAAGACTATAAGTTTGAGAATGAACCATTTTTATTTAAATTTTGAAACTTGTAAGTGTTTCGAGACGCTACCATCTTGCATTTTGGAGACTAAACACTATCATGATACTATCTTGATACTTAACCAACTCATTTAAGAAATAAAGTTTGCTCTACCCCAATGTGTTTTGTAATCAAGTATAGTTTTGCCCTGAACTATTATAGTTAAAGCACGAGGACGGTAGTCCATTAGTATGAATTTTCACATAAAATCCATCGGCGGCCATTTTGTGTGAACACCTTTAATTCATTTTGTGTAAGAGAAGGGAATCGCATGGCTAAACTTTACAATATATATTTGAATTATTACTGCTCTGTTTCGTTTAAATATATGTCTTTCTTGGAACCCTTAATTTTCATTTTCCTGACATCACCTTATATTCCCCCTAAAAACGTACTTCTGCCACTTTAACATCTTAGTTGTGAAACTTTTTCATCGTGAGATAAGCGGTTTGAGATTTACATTCTTCAGAGAGGCTCGTTAAGACTAAGCAAATATATATTAAGCGTTTTGATAACCAACCATTCTGAATAAGCCCTTTGGGACATTTTG
This sequence comes from Steromphala cineraria, assembly GCA_916613615.1. Taxonomy (NCBI): domain Eukaryota; kingdom Metazoa; phylum Mollusca; class Gastropoda; order Trochida; family Trochidae; genus Steromphala; species Steromphala cineraria. The sequence continues at coordinate 20,707,999 of OU744737.1, forward strand.
AAATAAGCAATTTCGATTGGGTGGCACTGTTGTGAAAGTCAATGTTCATTGAATAGATCTTATTTGATGTCAGCAAGATCGCGTAGTTGAACTAACTTCATTCGTGAACAGAGGATATATTGTACATGTGTTAAATATTCTATGAGAAGTTATATGCAATGAATGGACGTTTTTGTGAAAAGTTTTGCATTTTGGCTTGTTTTCTTGTGTAATCTTGAATATCGATGAATATAAACAGTTTACATTATAATTAAATAATTTAAACTTCCTAAATTGATAGAATTAAACTGACATAAGGTATGTTGTTTGAGTCAAATATGAAAACTTAATACATGGTTTTTTTTATCATCGGCACGTACTTGTAAGTATTGGTTCTAGATTCATAATGGGGAAAATTGACAGGTTTACATCGTGATTTTGTTATCGCAAAAGGGTCGATCGCAAGCGGCAATACCTCTAAGGTAGTCCAAAGCAGACAAATACGAAAGTAAGTCTGCCAATTTGTAAATGAGACGTAGAATTTTGTCCTCTGAAAATTCTTAGGATTGTTGTTATATTTTTATATTTGGCATTCAAGGGAGGGGCATGCACGTTTAGCGAGATTATTTGAACTACAAGCAATTTTTGCTTTCAAATAAACTTCACACATGAAACATACTCGATCACTCTAAAGGGACAGTCCTATCGGGGTATTTATATACTACCCTGTTTATATTTATTAATGATTAATACATAATCATTTCACACTTATTCTTAAAACTGTAACTAAGAGGACCATTTTAGTTGTTCTGTATTTAACAATTTGACAAAGAATAGCATGCATCGCGAAAAATACACCAATAGTGCTCTCCCTTTAAGAAATACCAACAAAATCTAAATTGTGGCGGATGAGTTTAATATATTATAATATTTGAAATTCTTTGAAATTATATCAATTTATTACAACCCACCTTACTAAATAGGTTAAATATCATTTAAACTAAATGGAGAAGTAATAAAAAAATATATTATGTTGTAAGTTCAGCCATGCTATTCCTTTTTCTTACACAAAATAAATTAAAGGTGTTCACACAAAAATGGCCGTCAAGGGACTTTATGTGAATGTTTATGATAAGTTTTCTGAATGATTTGTTTGTGTAATGAGATTTTTGACACTATCAAAAAATAAATTTTGCTTTAACGTACAATTATCAGTGAAACATTTAAGATATAAAATGTTAAAAAAATATGTTATTGCCCCTTTAATGGTATTATTTAGGTTCCATCTCTCATTTCGTTTTATCATGAATATTTAGCTTGCGGTCATCGTTTATCTAACTGTCTTATGTTTTTTTTATTCAGATTCATATCAAAATACTCGCTGTAATAAATTTTGTGCTGACCTCAGCATATAATTCATAAATTTTCCTGTTTACTGCGTTTTTAATTTTTCTTTTAAACATGTTTGTAATGATTAAGCTTCTTATTTGTTTTCCGACAATTATTTCTCAAAAAACTCTCCAGTTATGTAAACCAGCGACAGTTTGTCGCGAAAACAACAAATATTTAAAAAGCGACTTCCTGTCAAACTTGAAACTAAAAGCCATCTTAACTCATCACGTGGTAAATCTTGACAAGTTTAAGTAGTTAGGACAACATCCAGTCACGTTGTAGCCGTCACGCTTGGTTGCGCAGTAATTAATTCCTGACAATTCTGTAGGAAACAAAAACTGAAACCCCTCTGCGTGACAAACTCATGACAACTTCATGACAACCTCCTGAAATGGGTATGACTTGTACATGACGTATTTTGACAAACACATGATGCATTAGAAAGGTGTCAGTTTGTTTCTGAGGTCCGCGATCGAGAACAACACGATGTCCACACATCGTCTGCTCAAATAGTGTACTTGTCCAAATGATAAAGTAATAACTCTTTATTGTCCTAATAAAACATTAAACATGGGATGGGATAGCGCAGTGGTTAGCGCGTTCGGCTTCGGATCAATAGCTTAGGGGTTCTAATCGGCTCGGCAACTTTGTCTGCAGTAGAGAACTGTTCTACATGCAGTAAGGTTTGGGTGCAATGCTGGACTGAATTTCAGCGCAGTACCACCCATGGTTGCTAGTTCCAGCAGCTGCTCGCAGGTTTCACCGCAATACATAGCCACACTAGTGGTACGGGTTTTCTCCCTGCAATAATTCTAGCAGTCGTGATATAAGTGAAATACTCGACGTTGAATTCCATATTATTTGAGATTTTTTGCGTGCTCATTTAAAGGTGCAGAATTAGTTCAAGCAATGTTCTATCCTTTGAACTCTTATTGCGAAGCAAGGAATCACCAATCCCCTTTTTAACATATTTTGGTAGGAATCGAACCCCGACATCACAGATGATTAGCGGACCTACATGTATGTAATCATAGCATACGAAATCAATCCTTGATTAATGTCAAAGCGTTATCTCAATATTGTTATTTACTATTTACACTCGTTTCTCGAATCAATGTTTTTTGTATATTTTCCAAACCTGCCACAGTGGTACTTGATGTACAGCCAGTTTAATTTCTCTTGATAAGTAAATACTTTCAACAAAGTTTTGGAAGGTAACACAACTTTTAACTTTTATGGCGGATAGTTGATTGTTTGGTTTGCGTTGGACATTTACATATGGGTCATTTACAAACGTGACGTTTACATATGGGTCATTTACAAACGTGACATTTACATATGGGTCATTTACAAACGTGACATTTACATATGGGTCATTTACAAACGTGACGTTTACATATGGGTCATTTACAAACGTGACATTTACATATGGGTCATTTACAAACGTGACGTTTACATATGGGTCATTTACAAACGTGACGTTTTCATATGGGTCATTTACAAACGTGACGTTTACATATGGGTCATTTACAAACGTGACGTTTACATATGGGTCATTTACAAACGTGACGTTTACATATGGGTCATTTACAAACGTGACGTTTACATATGGGTCATTTACAAACGTGACGTTTACATATGGGTCATTTACAAACGTGACGTTTACATATGGGTCATTTACAAACGTGACGTTTACACATATGACATTTACACGTATGGCGTTTACATGCGTGACCAATTGATATAAATTGTTTTGAAACATTTGTTTTACTTTTCGTACAATCACTATCATAAACCCTTTTTATTTTACTTACAGGGCATTAAACATAACAAAAGGATGGTTTACGGAATATGTATATAAAGGTAGTTTTGTGAACGGAGAAGTTTAATCAAATGTAGATTTTAAATGGGCAGTAGCACGTTTTTTGATAATTTTATATTTTGATTTTTTTTACTGATAATTGTACGTTTATGCTAATTGTATTTTTTTGATAGTATCAAAAATATCATAGCACAAACCAATTATCCATAGTCAGAGAACAAAGTATGAAGATTCACCAAAAAATCCGTTTTGTGTGAACACCTTTTATTCATTTTGTGTAAGAAAAGGGAATCGCATGGCTAAACTTTACATTATATTGTTGGATTATTACTGCTCCATTTAGTTTAAGTGCATTGTCTTTCAATTGAAACCACTTATTTTCATTTTCTTGGCATCACCTTATATTCCCCCTTAAAACGTGCTACTGCCCCTGTAAGGATTAGCTTTCTAAAATATTACCAATAAGTTTCACTGGTTCATTTCTTGTAACATTTTAGGCTTCCTGTAAAAAAGGTTCACATTAATTAATTGAAATTATCATTCATATAAAATACATTTCCCTTAGGCCTAGAATTTCCACAATTGCATTTTGAAAATTAAATTCGAATTCAACATGTTTTAAGTCTTCCACAGTTTCACAACAACAACAATCATCATAGAATGTTTCCTCTTTAACATGTTTCTGTTCAAAATGTTTAAAATCTTCAGAATGAAATTTCTAGTTATATATGTACAGGTGCAAATTTGCCCAGAATATTTCCATTTCACTGTTTCCTTCTGGTCTTAAGACTCTGGTTACCACATTTTCACAACAATCATAAGAATAGAAGATTACCTGTTCAACGTGATTCTGTTCAAAATGTTAAAAATCTTCAGAATGAGTTTCTTGATATACGTACCACAGGTGCAAATTTAAGATGCAAAGAAGAATTCCAATTCACTGTTTCCTTCCACTTTTAAGACTCTGGTTACCATAGTTTCACAACAATAAAAATCATAATGAAAGATTTCCTCTTCAACATGTTTCTGTTCAAAACGTTTAAAATCTTCAGAATAGAGTTTCTAGATATACTTATAGGTGCAAATTTTAGTTGCCAAGAAGAATTCCAATTTTCCTGTTTCCTTCTGGTCTTAAGACTCTGGTTACCATAGTTTCACAACAATAATAAGTATAGGAGATTACCTGATCAACATGTTTCTGTTCAAAATGTTAAAAATCTTCAGAATGAGTTTCTAGATATACGTACCATAGGTGCAAATTTAAGATGCCTAAAATTCCGATTTCCTGTTTCCTTCTGGTCTAAGACTATGGCATCCATAGTTTCACAACAATGATAAGTATAGAAGATTTCCCATACGTGTCACTGTTCAAAATGTTTAAAATCTCCAGAGATGAGTTTCTACATATAACATGTTCATGACTCATTTTATGACAAACCCTCTTTCCATTGGGTACCTTGATTTTGTGCAGTTTATTCATAATTTGACATCCTCAAATCTTAAAAAATAAAGATTTATATCTTTTGTGAAGGATATGTCACATGAAATAAGCTGAATGTCTAAAAGAAATGAACTCTTGTAATTTTAAAAAAATATTCAAAAAGACCTTAAATTTGTTGAATGTTCTGACGGGATCTGTAAGACTTAAAGGGAAATATGTCATTTCCATAACAAAGGATTAAATAAATATGCACACATTATGTGCTTAAACTGAGACTTGTGAAATTAATATTGTTTTAATATCACTGGTGGTTAAGGAAAGAGCGTGAGATAAACAAACAAAGAAGAAACTGCTATTTATGTTTTGATAAATGTCTCGTTGATATTGTGTTTGAACATATCAGCATTTTACAACAAACATAAGTAAAATTAAGTATTTCATGGAATTTTGGATATTTCATATGATATGGAAGAGACATTGTTACACGATTTTGAGATTTTGTGTGCAAAAATATCTTCTTCATAAAGGTAAAACATTGCACAAAAACAGTTGTCTGAAATCGTATAGTAAGGCTCAAATGAAAACTTTATGAGCCATTTAATGTGAAAACCTTAAATAATTTGATTAAGCCTAGGATTTTTTTTATCAAGATGTTTTAATTTTGAAACTCACCTAAAAATTTAAAATGTTTCCAGCCATGCAAAATGCTTCTTGCAATCAATCAATTCAAACTATACTTGACAAAATACGTTAGAAATTAGTAATGTTCATGATGAGAAAACATATACACTGTATAATAATGAAAAAATGTATAGGACAAAGCAATATTTTCTCATGATATCTTCATAGATAAAGAACCATTGCTGGCTGCAGGATGGTTCCACACAGAGGACTGTTGCATTTGTTGCAGCCAATGAAAGAAATACATTCTCTGCTAAACCAATCTGCAGTTACAAAATGATTTCTTCCTCTTTCAAGATCGTTATTCTTTTGTCGAACTATGACGAAATTTAAGTTGCAAAAACATCATGATCTGTAGTGATTTTGTGCTCAAATTATTATGGAAAATGCACTTGACACGTGCAAAGACATGGTCACCTCATGATGGTCGGACCACATCGAGTTTTGGCGAGGAAAAGTATTCAAGATGCTGTCGTACTGTCGTACTGTCGTACTCGTTGTTTTGTAAAAATGGCTAATGGCTAATGGCTAAACTAAACTAAATATTTTGTCTTCAGGATATAAGAAACCAATTTTGATAAGTTATCTTCTTAGAAATTTGAAATCTGTTGTTTGCAAAGAAAATTGTCAGAAAGAAAATCGGTTTGTTCCTAAACTTCTTTTGAGTAGTATATCAATGCCCAGCTTTGAAAACTTTATGAATCATTGACTATGTTTTAGTGATAAAAATGACGAAAGATGGCTCATGCTAATTGATTGATCTTTTGATTCCGTATTGATTGAAGTCTTCAATTTATGTACACACGTTTTGATGAAAGCATATTGGAAGAAGAGATATAGAAGTACAAACACACTAAAATTATTGCAAGAATATGTTAAGTAAAATATATTCTATTCAATTCAGTAATTACTCAGGAATAATAAAGAGTCAATATAATGTAAATTTCAGCCATGCGATTACTTTTTCTTAAACAAAATGAATTAAAGGTGTTCAAACAAAATGGCCGCCAATAGATTTTTGGTGAATTTTCATACTTTTCCCTCTGTCTATGGATAATTGGTCTGTGTTATGAGATTTTCGACACTATAATTTAGCATAAAGGTACAATTATCAGTGAAAAATTCAAAATATAAAATTATCAAAAAACGTGTTACTGCCCCTTTAATTCAATATCATGTTATACTACAATGAGTGACTAAGCTTGAAAGTAATTCTAATTTCAAACCCATAGATTACAAACTTAAAAAAATTATATAATCCGATTTCTTCAGATTTCCCTTAAAATATAAACTTATGCCAAATATATCTTATAACTTAACCCGATGGTGGGTATTCATAGAGAAATACGTTAAGCATTTCGATAACACTGCTGTGGACAGTTTCTGTGTGAATTTATTGGAAAAATGGTAACTCAAATCAATATGGTAAAACTGCTACATTTGATTTAAACATTGTCTTTCAATGGGAAGCAAATATATTTTCGTTTTAGCGATATCATTCCATTACCTTAAAAACGTGTTACTGCCCCTTACAGGCATCAGCTATCATTAATTAAGGGTAAATATCTCATGAAGTAAGTATCAGAACAGCTAACATCAATAAAGGGTAAATATCTTATGCAGTAAGTATCAGGAGCAGCTATCATCACAATTGAGTCATTATATTATGAAGTAAGTATCAGAATAGCTATCATCATAGTCAGTATCTAATGATGTTTGCATCATGAAGTAAGGCATTTATTTATGTTTCAAACTTCCATATAAGGAGGTATAGAGCAAGCTAGAAATATATTCTAGTGTACATCTCTGGAATTTCTCAAGTCAATCAAGTTGGACAAATCTGTCATGTGCGTCATCCTTGACATATTTGTCATGGCTGACATGTTTGTCATGTCACGCCACTGTGCATCGTGACTCCTTGTCACAAACTAGTAATGGCGCTCAGAAACTTGTCACAAACTTGTCCCTCTGCTTCAAGAAAGCTAATTTGGAATGACTTTTACAAGACTCATCAACCTTAAACTTTCAAGATCATTAAATCTCTCAATCAGTCCCCAAATTGATACTTTAACCCTTGACCTTTCTGTTGTTTTGTATTCTTACAGAATAATTGTACATTGATTCTATTAAGAACGCAAGAATACTTTTTATACCTTTTTAGGACTAGTGTCCCTTTTTTTTCATTCAATCAAGTTACAAGATCAATTTCAGGACCCCATCGACAAAGTCATACGTGTCAACTCATGGTAAATGTAATTTCTCTTAGTTACTCACATCTGTTATCATGTAGGTAATGTTATCCAAGGAAATACAAATACGTTTTAAGTTAGAGATGCTAAATGTTGACTTTCTCTCTAATGGTGCTTTCTACTCATCTCGTCGATAAACATAGCGTTACCACATAATCTACCAAACATGTCCCCATTGTTCTTTAAAGGGGCAGTAGCACGTTTTTTGATAATTTTATATTTTAAATTTTTTGCTGATAATTGTAAGTTAATGCTTAATGTATTATTTTGACAGTGCCAAAAATTTCATTACACAAACCAATAATCCATAGTCAGAGGACAAAGTATGAAGATTCCCATAAAATCCATTGGCGGCCATTTTGTGTGAACACCTTTAATTCATTTTGTGTAAAAAACGGAATCGCATAGCTAAACTTTACGTTATATATTTGAATTATTACTGCTCCATTTAGTTTAAATACATTGTCTTTCAATTGGAACCATTAATTTCCATTTTCTTGACATCACCTTATATTCCCCCTAAAAACGTGCTACTGCCCCTTTAAACATATGTTCCAACGAATCTACCCTACGATTCGACAAAACCGCTAATTACAACCTTACACCTATTACCCTCTGAAGTGAACGTATCTTTTTCCTCTGCTAGATATACACTCAGCGGCAGAAGAAACAATACCATTTAAAATGCATGCTGTTGCTTGGCCAACTCAAGACGATACATTAGGTATAAAACTGATATTACTTGGAAACTTTTTGGAATATAACGTTTTAAAACCATTAAACCGCCACCTTGAACATAGATTCTGAAAATTCAAACATACACTCAGGGGCAAAAGAAGCGATACCATATGAAATGCATGATAGGTTAAGCTTCGAGTGATAGTTACGGCTAAAACAGTTTTTTTTCATGTCTTCAAGAGCTAACTTAATTCAATTGCTATATCTGTTAACGCTTTTGAAAAACTCGCCTTTCAAAAACGCCGTTTAAACATCTCCACAACTCGAGGATAGTGAAAATGGCCCTTTTGCTTGTTTCTAACCAACTTACAGACACAATGAATGAACACATTAAATTCTATCAAGTTTTTTTTAATATTGATATCATCTTTAATTTATCAAATTTAAAGATTTCGTATTTTCTTTATTCCACTTCAAAAGACTATAACCAAAAATAACATTGAAAGCTGTTTTTGGACCCCTCGTGTATTTGAACAGTCATACCAGTACGAGTATCATACTTTGGTTTTGAAATTGTGAGTATTTCTTCACAACTGATGTGCCTATCACAGGGGTTCGTAGTCGCATTTCATTTACAACAGGATTTTGTTTGTACTCTTTTGAAAAGTTGGTATCGTTTCTTTTGCCCCTGAGTGTACAGCTGCATATCTTAAGTTTGTTCACTTACCGTCGTATTCTAGTGTAATTTGTAACGTCTTTGAGACATCTTAGCATTGTTAAAACGAAACCGATAATGATGAAATTTCACTGCATAAGTTAAGATTCAGTTTGCGTTGACATGTTCGTATATCATACCTAGCAGATAGCTGTAACAAATTTAGCAAGTCATTGAAGTGACCAGGGGTCAACATTTCGAAAACACTATCTTTTATTTTGCTCAACAAAATCCTTCATAAGTGATCAACAGCTTTAGATCAGTGCGCTAATGCAACGTAACTGTGCTGATTTTTCCCCTACACGGATGATTTTAATCGAAATTTAAGTAAATCCGAATTTCACAAATATGACCCCATCTGTCTATTTGAACCATGCCAAATATCGACATTCAGCACCAGTAACAAGACGATCCCGAAATATGGTTTGGAAATGGTTATTTTACACATGGACAATTGGTGATCTTCTGTAAGTGGTCCTGAAGTAATTTTATAATGTCGAAACGAAACCCATATTACATGATATTTGCACGAAGATCACAAGCAGGTGAACAAACTTATGGTATGCAGCTGTATACCATCAGTGGGACAGTTGTTCTCTTCAAGTCCTCTCCTCGTCCGCAAAGCCCCTGTGACCCTGTCTACGTGTCCGCTTATTTCGGTCTCATGTTAAACACTTCCCCTCTTTCATCATAATTTATTTAAACAGAGTTTTCTGATCGATGACCTTCCAACCCTCTTTTCTATAGAAAGGTCACTGACCCTGTCCGGTTCTTTGACGTCATGTATATAACTCCCTCCCCCTTCACCATCATATTTTACAAATATCTTCTGAGATTCGCCCAGAACATTAATAGATGTCATTTTTTCCTTCTCTCTATAGAAAGTTAAGGACCCAGGCTACGTGCCCAATTAACAGATACAAGGCCCTCATACCCCTTTCAATCATATTTTCGGACGGAACTTTCATGGTTGTTTTACAAAGATCTAACTGATAGATGGTCATTTAGCCCTTTTGACTATCGAAAACCAATGACCTTGTTTTAGTCCAGTGAATTCGGCGCCATTTAAAGGGGCACTAGCACGTTTTAGGGGGAACATAAGGTGATGTCAGTAAAATGAAAATAAATGATTCCGATTGAAAGACAATGTATTTAAACTAAATTGAGCAGTAATAATTCAAATATATAACATAAAGTTTAGCCATGCGATTAATTTTTCTTACACAAAATGAATTAAAGGTGTTCACACAAAATTGCCGCCCATGGATTTTAGGTGAATCTTCATACATTCTCCTCTGACTATGCATCAATGGCTTGTGTAATGAGATTGTTGACACTGTCAAAATAATACATTTAACAATAACTTACAATCATCAGTGAATTACTTAAAATATAAAATTATCAAAAACGTGCTACTGCCCCTTTAAATCACTCCCTCCTCCTTCACCATCATATTTTAGTAATGTCTGTCCTATTAGTTGACTTTCAGAACACTATTTAGATGTCATTAAACCCCTCTAAGAGTTTGATTTTATACTGAACTCAGTTTTCGTGCTCAACTCAAAACTCAGACTCAGGAAATTAAAAATTCTTTCTGATCAATCACCTCTATTTTCTATAGAAAGTTCAAAGACTCTGTTTTGTGCCCGATTAATTCGGCGTCATTACAACATTTCCTCATGTTCACATCAAATTTTAGACAGATAATTCTCATTAAACTCCTCTTTTCTATAGAAAGGTCATTTCCAGTTAAAATTCTTCCTCCTCTTTTGAGTATGGTCTCTGAGAAAATTCTGTAGTTGACGCGCACGCCTTCTCACAACTTTGACATGGGTGTTGCAGATGGTATTGAGAATGGCCAGCTCCATGTTTGATATTACATTAAAGTTATCTGAAGTGTTTTATTACTGAATAACTGATACTCGATAAAGAATCACCCAATATGTAAAAACAATGAAGCATCATATACGACTACAAAAATTCAATATTCAAAATTTTGTAATATATGCTACATGAATAATGAATTATAAAGTCATTAACACGTCCTGACATTCATATCATTAACAGAATTTATTTCATATTGGAAATTCGTTATTATCAGCTGTACCTTAAAATGAAAATGTTAGTGTATGATGTCATTGTTAAGATATCACTTTTCAGAGAACAAAATGGAATTGAAACAGTTATGTAGTAAATAATAACCCGGTACTGAGGGTTTATGGAAAATAACCTCGCGAGGGCGTAGTCCGAGCAGAGGTTATTTCCATAACCCGAGGCAAACGAGTAATTATTTGACTTACACTCCCGCGGAAGACTCTTGCAATGATATCAACTTAATTTGTTTATATACATTTAATTTAAAAACGTTTTACTGATATCATTCGCGGGTCACATGTCTTGATAAGAAAATAATATTTTAGATACCCTCAGATTAGCGTTTTAGAAATAAACGCTCTATTTCTTACAACAAAATCTATTTTATTACGGTGTTTCAACTTAATTGGTTTACATACCAATAATTGAAAACGTGTTAGTGATCCATTTTCGGGTTTGATCTGTCTTGATAAGAATACTTCTTACAACAGCCCCTGCTTACGGTTTTAGAACTAAAAATTGTATTCCTTACATTAAAAACTATGTTTTTGCAATATTAATATATATTTGTAGGGAAAATAAAAAACCATAAATGACACACAAAACTTTACGTTAACTGGCATGGATCCTCGGTAGCTCAACAGGTAAGAGCGCTGCTTGACAACATAGAGGTACTTGTTTCGAATCCCACTATCGTTGTTCATAAATCTTAACTTTCTTGTTTGATTAAACATTTTACAAGTCTAAACATGTTTGCGATTGTTTACAATCTGATAACCGATCAAGGTGGTTAGGAGATAACCAACCTACGCGGATGGAGCTCACGGCTTACAACATTCAACTAAAATATTGGCAATAACTTCCCAAGGTGTGTAAAGGGTAAACATCTATAAGAAGGTAGTTGTTTACCCTTTACACACCTTGGGAAGTTATTCTATAAGAAGGTAGTTATGAGTTATGAGTTAAAATCAACTGAAAAAAGAAGGGATATAACCGCCCAAGGGGTGTAAGTAGTAAATAATGACCCGGTACCGAGGGGTTATGGAAAATAACCTCGCGAGGGCGTAGCCCGAGCAGAGGTTATTTCCATAACCCGAGGCAAACGGGTCATTATTTGACTTACACTCCCGCGGAGGACTCCTGCAATAGTTTCAACTTAATTTGTTTATAAAAAAATAATTTAAAAACGTTTTACTGATATCATTCGCGAGTTTATCATTTCTTGATAAGAAAAAAATACTTAATGACCCCCATATTAGCGTTTTAGAAATAAACGCTTGATTTCTTACAATAAAAACTTTTTTATTACGGTGTTTCAACTAAATTGGTTTACATACAAATAATTGAATAACGTTTTAGTGCTCCATTTTGCGGGTTTGATATGTCTTCATAAGAATACTATTTTAGACTACTTACAATACCCCCTGCTTAGGGTTTTAGAACTAAAAACTTGATTCCTTACATTAAAAACTATTTTATTGCAATATTAATATATATTCATAGGGGAAAATAAAAAAAAAAAACATGACACACATACATTTACACCAACTGGCATGGATCCACGGTAGCTCAACAGGTACGAGCGCTGCTTGACAACATAGAGGTCCCTGGTTCGAATCCCACTTTCGTTGTTCATAAATCTTGACTTTCTTGTTTGATTAAAAATCCAAATTTTACAAGTCCAATTGTTTGCAAATGTTTACAATCTTATAACCGACCGAGGTGGTTATGAGATAACCAACCTACGAGGATGGAGCTCACGGCATATAACATTCAACTAAAATAAAGGCAATAACTTCCCAAGGGGTGTAAGGGGTAAACACCTATAAGAAGGTAGTTATGAGTTAAAACCAATACAAAAAAAGAAGGGATATAACCGCCCAAGGGGTGTATAAAGAAATCTTTGCCTCGGAAGTGTGTCACATGATTTTTAAGAATATCTGTCAATTTGTGTTTTATTCTTCGTCTCGCTCGGTTAATACCAAACTTCGTTCTCTTTTCGTAAAATTCATTTGACACTATTCTTTGTGGTAAACATCTCTTTATAACATCATTTTGATAAAAGGATTTTTGTCGTATGAATATAACGAAAGTCGTGCAAATTTGTTAATTAACCTTGCTCTCGCTCGGGTTATATCAAAATTCAAACTCTTTATGTAAAATACAAACAACACTCTCCCTAGTCGTAATGATCGCTTAATGATAGCATTTTCCATCAAGAGTTATCTTAAAAGTCAAGAATGGTAATTTTTTCCTTTAAATAATCTTCCATGAATTATTCAGCCGCCATATATCCGGTCGTGATTTCATGTTTCTTGTGTTTCTATTCTAGGCATACGCACGTACACCTTTCAACGGTTTGTGTGACTTATTATGTTGATGTTTCAACGAGCAAAATTCGTTAATGATAATTTTGATATTCAGGAATTCGCTTGTATACATGTGTACATTGAACTACTCAAAAGGATGACCATTATCATGCTGACAAGTGTAGTTATTTGAATTTCTATGATTAATTAGATATAACATTTACGTTTTGAAATGTTCAACGTTTTAAAATTGATTTATAAACGGGCATTAATCTGCGGGGATAATATGTCCCGACCAAACCAAATATATAGGCGTACCTACAATACATAACTGATGTAGGTTTATAACTAAAATTTGATTATTTTCATCAAAGACTTTTCCCTTTCAATATAGATGAACACTGTTTACCTTTCCATTTTTAGTTTGAATACAATTTCAATTCAATTGGAACCATTTATTTTCATTTCCTGTCATCACCTTATATTGCCCCACAAAACGTGCTACTGACTCTTTAAGGTTGTGATTAATATGTTGACATGAAAGGAACTGTTATACGTCCAATGGGAGAAAATCTTCATTATCATAAGTAATTATTTTCATTTTAATTATGATATCTATTAAAGGGGCAGTAGCACGTTTTTTGAGAATTTTATATTGACAATTGTTCACTGATAATCGTAAGTAAACGATAAATGTATTACTTTAATAGAGTCAAAAATCTCATAATACAAACCAATAACCCATAGTCAGAGAACGAATTATAAAGATTGACATAAAGTCCATTGGCCGCCATTTTTGTGTGAACACCTTTTATTCATTTTTATAAGAAAAAGGAATAGCATTGTTTAACTTTACACTTTATATTGGATATATTATTGCGTCGTTTAGTTTAATAATTTTACCTTTCAATTGGAATCATTTATTTTCAATTTCCTGACATTAGCTTATATTCCCCCTAAAACGTGCTACTGCCTCTTTAAGGTTTGATGATATAGGCAATAGCACGGCTTTTTTCGTAAACATTCATTCATTCATTCATTACCAAGTAAAATATAATGTGTTCATCTAAAAGTGACAATTTTAGAGTTCCGTTTAGTAACATGTATCGTTTTGTAATATAGTTTTGGCTAAAGGCAATATTTATCTGGAAAATATGATTTTTAAAAGTAATTCTTAAAAAGCTGCTTCTGTCCTTTTAAGTCTTTAAATCCAATTAATGACATTAGTCTAATCTAATTCTATTTTTCTTTCTTCAGATGCCATGCAGGGAAGTCCAGGTAGGAACCATTCTATACGATATCATCTATCTTATTACTGAATTACTGAAGTAAGATATACAAAAAAAATTATGTTCATGATTATTTAGTATTTCAACTCTATAAAGAACATTATTTCAGAAACGAATATATAGAGAAATCAGCTTGTCGAAAAACAGGAAAATGGTGACATTCTTTGGTTTGGCGTTTTTAAGTACTTTTATAAGTATCTTATAGAAATGTGTATTTGATTATTTGATCCCTACGTGCATGTACATATGTATATATCTTTATAGCATGCCAAGTAAACTTTATTAAATTTTTATTTATCATTTTATTGCATTTTATATGCATGTATCATACCTATCTACCATACCCTTTCTTCATCATAAACTGTGTTATCCTAATGTTAAAAACTCTCCTAACGAAATATGTTTTGCAATTAAACCTGTTCCAAATAAAACAAAAAACATTCGCTCAATTACACAGTTAGTGCAAGGTAAGAAAGAGTACACATTTCAGTTAAAGTCATCATATGTATGATTTTCAATTTAAATATTTGTTTTAGTTGTTCATCTCGTATTCTCAAACGTATTACGACAAGAGTTAAATAATCGTTCAATGAATTTAATTTTCTTAAGTGTTTTCAAAATCATTTTAAAAAAAAATTGTGTTGATAATTTGTATAACACTAATGATATCAACAAAGAAGACATATTGTATGTGAATATCAATAATACTTTTAAGATATTGACAATCGTTTAAACATTTTTGGGCTTACGATAGCTTAAATTTTATTTCCAACCCTGCCTTCATTAAACAAAGATATTTAAACAAAACATTAAGCAGACACTAATATTTTATTCAGGCTAATGAAAATATGTGTTATTGTACAGGTGTCAAATACATCATATGTGTCGTACATATTCAGTAAATTTAAACAAACAGTGGTGTGTACTTTCTTTTTCCTGGCCGATTACTATATTGCAAAATGAAACAAAGCTGAATAAACGTTTCCTTTCTTCAACTACCCAATGGTTTCTCCTCAGTCTAAGTAAACCAAGTCTCAGAAAGGCTGGTTCCATTCCCCAAAATCGATCTCGGGGGTGGAACGAGTACTATTGAGGCTAGATTACTTAGACTGTACTTCTCCTATATCATCATATACGCGTCTGCTATTATGCCACGGACACCCTATACTGCATTCCCTTAATGCACAATAACTTTTTCTTATTTAGCATATTTAGCTATATACTGCTAAAACTAAAATTTCTTTCCTTTCTTCAACTAACGCACGCTTTTGCCTATCCTTTCTCTCGTCTATTTACGCATCTGTACGAAGCTCCACGATTCTAACTATCGACCTCGTTTTCGCTCATTTTGTAACCTGACATGCGCAGATGTATTTCCGCATGGTTACTTCCGGTGGTGGCTCTCAATATGCATGAGCATACAGTGCCAATGACGGCATTTGCATTGAACATGGCTATAGCGAAGTGGATATAGAAATGCATGAACTCTATATATGCATGAGCAGGTAAATGATATGCACATATATCGGAGAATGTGAAACGGATAATATTGAAAAAGCATGAACTTGCATGACCTGTACCATGACAACCGGAACTGCTGGATATAGCTGATCATGCGCATGAACGCTTCCTGTAATGGTGCACTAACGTGCTGACCCGGATGTGACGTACAGATTGACAGCGGATGATCAACTATTGCTCTTTCAGGATATTTCGGCGGAGGTATGAGGTCCGGTAGGACAGGCATGCCCGGGGCGATGTCTGGAGCGATGTCCGGGGCGATGTCAAGGGCGATGTCCGGCATGCCCGGGATGCCCGGCTCAATGCCCGGCCCGATGGGAAGATCAATGGGCGGTGTCCAGGCCGGGAGGCTTTGGCAATACCAATTGTATGACCGGAAGCGAAGCATCTTGAAGAATCTCATCAAACTCTACGAGATTCATGGCTGTATCGACCCGATGCAAAAATTCTCCAGCGACTTCCTTCCGGCCGCCATTACGATGGTCAACGGATGTACGGACACCCGCGCCAACTTTAGCTGTCGGGCGTACGGGATGAAGAAGCTGAACTTCCAGACGGTAATGATGCAGCGGGCGTTGCCCCAACAACGGGTCGAGATGATGGCTTCTAAATTCAACCAAATGAGTCCATACAACTACCTCCAGACTGCTCTCCTTCAAGGTCCGATGAACCCGCTGTCCGTCTATGCAATGGGAAGCGAGGGTCTAGGTTCCGGTACGGCCTTCACCGGTGAGAGGCTGGATACGACCCGTAAGATGAGAATGGCTTATCTCCCATACCAATGCCAAGGCATTAAGGCGTGGAACATCGAGATGGGCTTGTGCTGTCCAGGGCCTGGTATGTATATGTTATACTTTCTGTATGAAATGATTCAATTGTTATTTACCGAGCGAAAGCGAGCATGATTTTGGTATAAACTTTCAAAAAGCTCGATTGACTTTAGATCTTTACACTATTTGTATAAAACGAGTGAGTCTTGCGGTATTCAACGAGAGAGAGCGAAATTCAATTCTATAAACTTGTCATTTACCAGAATTGGGATAAGCTCTTAGATAACATTTTTTAATGAAGCGATTTCATGGTTTGGTATAAACCGAATGAAAGCTAGTTTCTTTTATTGAGCTTGTACTTTGACAATAATATTTGTAAGAAACGAGTGAGTGGTCAGATATTCCTCGAGCAAAGCGAGTTGGATACCAATATCTTTATGGGACTGTGTTAAGTAAAATTATTACTCACTAAATCATATCGACAAAACATCAAAAATACGCCATACATTACGATTATGCTGTCACCAAAATGTGCAATATCATTTTTTTATTTATGCAAGAACATGTTTCAGTACGAAATTGTACAGATTTGCAATTGTCATGATAAAAAACGCTTACGTTGACTTCCAAAGCAAAAGTTCTTAACTGTTATGTTGATTTCTTTTGGTTTAAAAATTGCGATCATCTGTAATTGTATTTTACTAAAAAATATTTTATTTTATTTACAGTTTCATTCGATCCCCAAATCGAGATGAGGGTACTGGCAGACTTAATCCACGTGTGATGTATCCGGCAAACGATTCCCAATTCTTATCGTCCAAATATATTCTTATATGTGTGTTCTGTATGAGAAAGACAAGATTTCTAGTATTATGTCCGTAAAGAACATAGCTCTACACTCAAAAGCTGACCTTATATTCCTAAAATAACATGGTGTTACTTCCTGAACATTGTCCTCAATTAGCTTAAACCATTCCTGAACAAAGGCGCCGCCCACCCTTTATTCCGCTTTTAATTGTGGGGTTTGAGTGACGTAACAAAACAATTGTCCATGACGTCAATAACAATCGGTTATGACGTCACTAGCCACGTTCTTCTTTTCCTAAAAACTGGCATTGCTCCATCTAGACTTCAAAGCTCTGAATGAGGATCGTTTCCTCATTCACCTCTATAAAGGATCAAGAAGATAATCACTTCTTTAAAAGACCATTAGGTCGTTCTTAAATCTAACTTATGTAAATGATTCAATTAAGAATCCTTTGACAAAACAATCAGACCTTCGAATAAAAGTCATTTATTTAACAAGGCATTTTGTTTCATATTAAGTTAAGGCCCGTTTATATGACACGACATGTCGTAACAATTGTTACAACTCTACATGTTAATGATGTTTCCCCTGGCAAAATGATTAAACACTCCTATACTTAAATCAATAGTTTAAAACAATGTATTGAAACAAATAATGTTGATGATTATTATTTTCATTTTTATTTACTGGGGAGAGAAATATGAAAAGCGGTTTTCCAAAAAACATTTGTCTGAAAACGATTGACAAGCAAACCGGTGTTGCCCAATGTGGCTTGAGTGTCCTAGTTTTTGTATGTTAATTGATATGAATAAAAGATTTTTACCAACATTGTTGTTTGATATGTTGCTACAGTATGAGTAGCGAAATGCTGTTTAACGCTGCGGATATACAAAAGAGATTATTACCCGAGGAAGTGTGTTATATGAATTTTACGAAACTAGTGTGATGTTTGTATTACCCGAGCGAGAGCAAGGGTTATACACACATTTGCACAAGTTTCGTAAAGGTCAATGGACACACTTCTTCGAGTAAATAATCTTCATTTGATTCTTTGATTCTATTCCATTTTAACCATCTTAGAAATACCCAAGTAACGGGCCGTTTTCCTTGCGACGGCCGGCTAAAGTGAGGTCACGAACAATTGTGTTATGACGTCACAGGCGTAAAAATACGGAAACTTGTGCTACAACAATCGTTGCTAGGCAAAAGTGATATGTGCACGTTACAGTGAAATACTCGTTTTTGATAGGCTGACGATCGACTCGTTTTATCTTATGTACCCCTAGAGTCTCACCTCTCACGGTGTACAAATCCCATGTACCCCGCTGCCATAGCAACAGCTCCTCTCCGAAAAGAGGTGTCGCATAATTATAGATTTGATTTCTCATCATTCTATGTTGTATTTGGAAACAAATTCTGCATTGCAATACTTGCACTTGTTATTGCATTAAAATCAAATAATTTTTAGCATGTTTAGGCAAGAAGTCTTACGTAACACGATTCATAACATTTTTAGTCGGGTTGGATGATGCAATTTTGTTTACATTATGGACCGAGGCCGTTCATACGGTGATGGCTCATCCGTTAACGGGAGTCAAACTAAAATTATTATATTTTCTTCTGACATGACGGTAAGAGGAATACGTTGTATGCTTCTCCCTCGGATAATACGGTCTGATGTACCATCCTTGTTGAAAGGTCAGCCCTCGCCTTGCAGCTCGGGCAACATTTCTATAAAGATGGTATATCAGACCGTATTACCCTCGTGAGAAGCATAAAACTTGAACACTATTGAATATAAGCATAAAAACAAACATGAGAATGATTGAAACATATGAAAGATAGTACGAAGTATGTTGGCCTGTCGCCATGTGGCCGTGTGGTTTAAAATATATCTTTATTTAACTTATTGGTTCAAAAATATCACACTGTATTTCTTAAACATATAACGTAAAACGGATCTTTCATTTTCATAATATCATTATTCTTAATTTTAAACTGACGTACAGAAGAAACTTTACACCATTTTGTAATCATTATGATTGCAGAATTAAATCGATAAAAGTTTAAAACTAACAAAGAATAGAAACTAAAGGGGAATAACCCACTGTGTCCCTTATTAATCTAAAGTACGGAGGGGTCATAATTTCTGTTGTTCAAACGTTCGTTGAAATCGTTTTTTCGCAATAATTTCATTATATTTACTATATTTATTATATTAGTGTTACTTTAGTACCAGGTATGAGCAACCCGAGTGTAATCACTTCTAAATCTGCCATGTATCATGAACAAATCAAACGTTTCAAAACGTCACCTTTCAGCGGTTTCAACCTTCAAACTAGTTCGTCATATCACGTCATATTGACACATCTCAGAGTCGTCCAAACGGTAAGCTGCATTGAGAGTTCAACCATCACAGTTAATTTTTATAATTGCATGCCAATCCCGGCATTATAACTTCAAATTAAACTGCCATATGTCGCTGTTTAGTGACCAATCGCTATCGGTTGGACAGTCGGTGAGCTCTTGTTACACATGTTTAGGTTTCTAAAGTGCCCGAAAACATAACAACCTGTTAACGAGGCAACGTTAAAGGTGGTCTAATGTTACAGATATCGGCCTTATAGCATTGAAGTCCATTGGCGGCCATTTTAGTGTGAACACCTTTAATTCATTTTGGGTAAGACACAGAAATCGCATGGCTGAATTTACATTTTATATTTGATTTATTATTTATTAAGTTTAAATACATTGTCTTTCAATTGAAACCATATATTGGTTGATGCCCAAAGGCATTACTGTTGATATTTTCAAAGGGAAGCCGCGCCAATCACATGTGCTGTATCCAAATCAAATGACCAATGAACAGAGTTGTAGCAAAAATGCATTACGTCACCATGTGGGTAATACACAATATTTGACACATTAAACTGTGGAAAATGATTTCACTTTAAATGTAATATTAAAAGAGTAATAATATTTCATATTCAAGACGCTGATAAATGTTAACAGAGTCAATCAAAAACAACTTCATATGAAAAAGAGTCTACATTTGGTCTAGATAAGAGCATTATTTTGCATTCAATAATCGCAAAATCAACTTTTTTTTATAACCCACGCGATTTAATTTCGCTAATTTGGCTCGCCTGGCGAATTAAAAGGAATGTTTCTGTAAGTACGCTGGTAATAGGTAGAGCATTTATTACCACGTTACAAGTTATAATTAACGATGTCACTAAATGGTTACGTCGAAAACATGTATTTATCACCAGAGCTACTGAAAATGACGCGTGCTATATTTCGAATATGACATATATCGTTGGTTCCAAACTTTAGCTATCAGGCCTGCTTACTCAGTGGATAACGCTTTCGACTTGGGACCATAAGGGTCCGGGATCGAATCTCGTCAGATGATCGGAGAGTATTTTGTTTTTTAGTATCTGTAATACTCCTGTTAATAATTAACCATCGTGGCTTCTGAGAGATCAAGCGATGGCGTCTAGGAGATATCGTTTTGTCAGTACATTTTGCACAGTATCCTGTCATTGTCAACGCTGTCCCACTGTCTTGACAATCTAGTATAGTTGTGTTCAGAGATGTAATTTATTTCTCTGAGATGGGAAAAAGAGCAATGGAAAAAGAGTAACTTCCAAGGATTTTTGTCTGAATTTAAACATTTGTCAACAAATAATCACGTTTTTAGAGCAGAGTTGCTTGACGACATCAGAGCTATAATATAGGTTTATTTCGTAAATGTGCAAAAGAAACTTGGAAAGAATGAACATTTTGACATATTAAAGGGGCAGTAGCATGTTTTCAGGGGAAACAAAAGGTGATGTCAGAAAAATCAAAATTAAGGGTTCCAATTGAAAAACAATGTATTTTAACTAAATTGAGCAGTATTAATTCAAATATATAACGTAAAGTTTAGTCATGCGATTCCGTTTTCTTACACAAAATGAATTAAAGGTGTTCACACAAAGTGGCCGCCTATGGATTTTGTGTGAATCTTCATACTTTGTCCTCTGACTATGGATGATTGATGTGTGTAATGAGATACATTAAGCATTAACTTACATTTTTCAGTCAAAATTTTAAAATATAAAATTATCAAAAAACGTGCTACTGCCCCTTCAACATGGAGGATTGATGTTTTTTGTTTCAAGAACTCGCATCTGATTTCCTACATGCTTTGACGTTTCCTTAACTGTCAAAAAGTATAAAATGACTCTTGTAATGACAAAGTGTTTGGAATACCATAATACTTATAAATAATAATAATTTTTGCACATGATCTAGGTTTGGATATACGTTTGATATGCTTTACATTTCTAATGTCCGAATGACAAAATAAAAGATAAAACTGAATAAAAAAACGAACATGTGTATTCAAGACAAGAGCACATTATTACAATATTCTCGAAACTATTTAGGAACATGGAGCAGAGACCAGGGTTCGAATCCCGAATATGTGACCTGGGTTGCATCCTGTGTTCCTGAGCAAGGCACTTCATCCATATTGCACTCAACATAATGAATTTATCTCCTATTTTGTCCCGCTTGATACGTGATTAATTCTTCTATGGCTACGGATAACGGTCTTGAGCCGAAGACCATCTAGAGATAACACATGTGATAAATAGATAGTATTTATTGGTATTTTCATATCACATTCTGTATCAGCCCGAGACCCCAATATCAGCCCGAGGCTTGATACAGAATGTGATATGAAAATACCCATTTTATACTATTTTTATCATATATACTTACCAAACAAACAGCGGAAATAATTGTTACATTTGAAAATTTGAATTCATATCATTAGAATCTAATATGAGTGTCCACTTTGTTTAATGTTAAATAAGTGACACAAACCGATAGTCAAATCTCCTCAGCATACACCTCTTGCGACTTTTAAGTTTATTTTTCTCTCTCAAAATATTTCCAAACAGGAAAGTTAAAGATGCTGTATCATACTTGCAATATTTTAAAAAGTATTTTTAATGTATTCGTTGTATTTTTAGAAAAATTTAGCGACCAACCTAGGGAAAATCGGACCAAAATTCATTCAATATGAGATAATTTACCAAAATTACGGAAACGGAAGCCAACATAAAGGCGAATCAAGTGTGGCCATCACATTCCGGTCTCTAAATATATGCTTGAAAACCGTCTTTGTCGCGCACGACTAGATTTTCTTTTCTTTTTCTCCGAATAAGGTATTCGTTGCTGCCAAAGTTGATACCCATCGAACGCAAATACGCTAGTTGTGACACGGTGAAAATCCTACACGCGTAATGATTACGTCATCGAAAGCGGGTTCGTTAAATGCTATGCCCTTTCTACAAGGGGTACTGTGCTTTGGGCCTCGAAATAAGTATGTTATTGTTGATTAAACAATCTAAATATGATATCAAAATTTCGACGACAGATTTTTCTACAAAGTGATGTATTTCTTTTCTCAATAGCTAAATTTCAGCCTGAACCGCATGCAAGTATGAAACAGTATTTTTCGCATTCGTTGCCTAGGGTTCCAGGTTCAAGTCCCTTGACGACGGGCTGATACAGGTTTTTGCTCTTGACGACGGGCTGATACAGGTTATCTGCCCTGCGGGCTGATACAGGGTGCTTGACGAAGGGTGTAACGTACATTCAAAATCTCTGTATTTATAACCAAGTAATAAAAGTGATAAAAACTGGAATTTATGTAAAGACATGAAGACATAAAGTATAAATGCCCCTTCCTCTTCAAAACTACGAAAAGGGAAAATTCAGCAAGCCCAAAATATGTTGAAATGAGTTTAGTTAACTTGGTGAAAAGAGTTACTTCCCTTGAAAACTGTACATATGCACGAACTTCTATAATTCACAAACACAGTTTGAATCGCGGACATTCATACACGAAATCGGAACAACATTACCAGTGAGTAAACATTTAAAATTATAATTCATTTGCGAAATAGTCCTAAATTTAGCTTTGAGAGCTACGTGACTCTGCTTTCTCCTTTTTTTTCAGGAAGTCAATAAGTAGGTCACCATCAGTGAATTTATTTGTTAAAAAATTCCAATTGACCTTTTACAGCTGCTTCTCTCCTTTGGCCATGTTTTTCTCTTTACCTTTATTTCTCAAAAGGCTGTAAAATATATTCCATGAAGTACTGTCAAATAAACATCTATTGAACTCGCTCTTAATTTCTCCGTTCACTCTTGACTTCTTTATTTTTTCCTAGGGGGAAATCCTTCGCCTTCTTCTTCTCCTTCTTCTTCTTCTCCTTCAAACGTTTTCGCCAACCCCACTATCCTTAGCGCCATTCAAAATCAGAATCAGAATCAGCTGCAAACATCAAACCAAATGGGCCAAACACCAAACCAATGGCCGAACTCAAACCAAATGGTTCAAAACTCAAACCAGATGGGTCAATGGCCAAATTCTAACCAAAGTCCGTATCAAAACTTTGCTATGAACATGCAAGCTTCGCGGAACTCTTATCCCCAGAGCCAAAGCCAGATGAACTACCGGAATCCCTTTAATACACAGCCACAGTATAACATGGCGCAGAATTACCAAAACTGGCAAAATGGTAGACAATACGCACAACCTAACTATTATTACCAGCAACAGCAGCAGCAACGGCAGCAGCAGCAGCAGCAGCAGCAGCAGCAATGGGGAAGGAACAATTTCGCAATGGGTCAAAACAACATTTTTTCTTCGCCTTTCAACGCTTTCAACAGTATGCGTCAGAGAACTATGGGAGCCCAGCCGAACCAACGTCAACAAATGAACCCAATGAACCCTCTGCGAGCCTACGGACAGATGCAGATATCCGAACGAGTGAACAATCAGTTGATTAGTTACTACAAGAACAACTACGGATGCGTGGAAGGGATAGAATACGTTCCCAATTTTCTCCGCCCTGGCGCTATGCCTCAGTTCGCTACCGGATGTGGTCCTCAAGCCAATCAATCGTGCAACTTTGCGACCATGAGGAGGAATCACGGGTCTCAGTTTACGTACAATCACATGACGCAACCCATGAAGGATATGTACACCGAAGTTATCAACAGCCTTGATATCTACACCGCAGTTGACATGATGAGGAAAAAAGGTCAGCCCGTTCCTGCCAGCATGTTAAGGTCTATGTCCACTCAACGGTCTACAGGAGCGGCAGCGAATCCGATGGCGGGAGGTGTTGCCGGATTTCTATCTGGTCTCGGTTCCGGAGGCGCCGCAACTGGAATGAACATGGGCGGAGCATTCTCCATGTCTGGAATGAGCCGCGGAGGTATGAGCAGTGCGTTTAGTGGCGGCAGAAATATGAATGCTGGGTTCGGCGGCTTGAGGGATTTACAAAAGATTACTCTAAGGAACGAGCTGTCGGGTATGGAGCTGTCTGAAGCAAGAGAGATGTTCTTCCCTTTCGTGTGCTCCGAGGTCGGGGTGGCGATGAAGATAGGCCTGTGTTGTCCTGGGGCAGGTGAGTTCATAAATACAACCCAAGTTCAATAACAGTCTTATCAAAATCGCATGTCCTTTCCTTTACTCAGCTCACCAATCACAAGCCGCCGGCAAAAGCTTTCGGTATGAGTAGCTAGGAACATGTAACTTCTGTACTCGCTAATTTTAGGAGTGGGGGGCTTATTCATGTTCACAGTTCTTAGTTGTGAGGGCCAATGGTTGTCATTCTTTCGGACTCTTAACTCAGTATGTGTGTGTATTGGGGGGGGGGGGAGGGGGGAGGGGGGGGGACCGGATGCGCTACAAAATTATAAGATCTGTTGTCGAAAAAGTGCCCCCCCCTCCCTCCTTGCTACAGGCATGAACAAAGGTGTAAGTTACAAATGAGGTAGTCATTTGGATGCGATCCTAGATCTGTGACGGAAATGGTTAAACCGGTTTATGGGCTCGAATATGCTTCGCAAAGTTCGCAGATTAATCAGAGTTTGATCTCACATATGGGTGCATCCAAAGTAAACCTTGCCTCGCTAAACTCCAATATTGAGTCTAGATAGATACAGTCTCAGGTCGCGACCTATGCCCCCCCCCAACGTTATCTGTGCGAATGTACAGTGTCACCTAATGCGGCTTGGTAAGACTATTCGAGGTTAGCCAGCTGAAGCGACCCGTTACTGTATCTTCCTAGACTCAATATAGGCGTTTAGTGAGCATTATTGAGGCTAGGTTAACTTAGACTGATCCAAAATGATCTACTTCTGTTGTTATATATATTTCATGTATTCAGATGGGTATACATACCTACGTGCATATTCAGATACTGTTGCCTAAAGCATTAATTCTTTCAGGCTTGGTTAAGTAATTTAGTCTCCTAAATTGATTATTTCCCATCTTTTCCAGTTGATCTCAGCGCTCAAACGCAAACGCAAATGATGTTTGCCAGGACGGTTGCATAATCAGTTGTACAAATGACGTCATATGCAACAAAACCCGCTTCTCATTTCTTACGAGACTTCATGAGAACCCACGAGAAAAAACGGCAATGAACTTTTGAGACTAAGTTGCCTCAAGACTGTTTTGTGACATGTGTGTTGGACAAAACGAACAACAGGGGGCGTTGTTTCCGAGATTAAACTCCCATGTGCATAATATACAATAAATGTTGATTTTTTCTTTTAGAGTGAGTGAATGAGTTGTCGTTTTTGGCAATATTTCGGCCATTACCGGCATTGATAGGAACTTAATTCCTGAAAAGGTACAGAGGAAGTCTTGTTGTGCAGAATCTTGATTCATGGAGAAAGATAGTTAACCCCTTTGGTGCCATCGACTGAATTAGGAATCGAGTATTGGTAAATAATGAAAACGTAGAAATAACTATAACATTCAAAGAGCAAAAAACTTACTTTGAGCTAATGCGTCCGGTTAAGATAGCAAAGGGTTCCAGGTTCGAATCCGACAATCTTTACTTTGAAAATTTGGACTTTGTTTAGTTTTCAATAATACTGGTTGTGTGATAGGAATAGGTTTGTAGGTCTGACAAATTATTCCAATTTTTAAGTGTTAAGGGCTTGCTTTCAATTATCAAACAGCTACCAGGTCACGTTTTGGTATAAATATGTCCATACCATATTGTTACATCTGCTTGAAAATGACACAGTATCGAAATGTTTAAATGAATAAGGAAGTTGTTATGCATACAGCTGCGTATCTAAAGTTTGATCTTATGCAGGTGTTTTTAGTTCAAATGCCATGTAATTATGGTTTCACTCATTCTCTCCCCTACAGAGGCAGCTCAGTGCGAGCAATTTAAGCCTCTGTTCTATTACGCCAAGATCCTGGGGTTCCGGCAGATTGCCTTAGCGGCAAAAAGTTTTAACTTGAGATATCTCCTTTATTTACAGCCAATGAAAACACCTTTTGGATATCCACGACTTCAGGAACCTTAACGGTCATATAGTGACATGGAAAGCATCATGCCTTTAGGTTTATTTTTCATTAACAGTGTGAGAGGGAAAATATTTTAAAATCAAATATAGATAGATTTTTTAATTAGAAAGATACTGTTTTATAATTGTGTAAATTGTTATTTGTTTAATGATAAATTTCATTTTAATAATTTTCAAAATAGAAACTAATGAGAAGGTAAAAAGCGATGTTTTCTAGAAGGAAGAGTTATCGAGAGCTTTGTCGAACCACACGGGAATAGCCGAGGTTTTGCGAATGACTACTTTTGAAACGGCGTCGCTGATAGCACAACTAGCTTCGATTGCCAATCAGAGTTCTACCATTCTATCCCGTGTATTAGCCGTAATAGAACAGAGGCTAACTCGGGTATGACTGAGCTGCCTCTGTGGGGAGAGAATGGGTTTCACGTGGACGTCAATTAAATAACTTCAGCAGATCTGACAAAGGATCAAACATTGTGAATGTGA
Source organism: Steromphala cineraria (assembly GCA_916613615.1). Taxonomy (NCBI): domain Eukaryota; kingdom Metazoa; phylum Mollusca; class Gastropoda; order Trochida; family Trochidae; genus Steromphala; species Steromphala cineraria. The sequence goes on from OU744737.1 coordinate 20,735,632, forward strand.
AAACAAAATTCTTGAACTTAATATTAGGGTTTCCAGGTCTATGTTGCCAAATTTCCAAGTTTAGCATGAATAATTAGTCAGATGACGTCTTATTTTTAACTTCAGATTTTCTTAACTTTCGATTAAAATATTGCATTTGGACCCTATGAGAGATACACCAGCACGATTAGATAAACTTAAACATAGTAACAAATGTTACTTGTGTTTAAAGCTGTTTATCATTCTCGAAATAATTTAACAGAAAAAATCAAAAATAGTGTTTTCAAAATTTCAACCCCTGGTCACTCTGAAACGGGAAACGGTTAGGTATGAAATGCAAATATGTATACATAAAATGAATATAAACCTTTGTAGTGAAATTTCAACATGATTCATTTAGTCTTCGTAGTGCTAAGATGCCTCAAAGAAATCCAAATTACATATTTGCACGAGGATACAAAGTGAGGTGAACAAACTTAAGGGACGCTTCATTATCGTGATTCTAACTAAAATCTCTCTATGATGTTTGACAGACGTATACATACGTACGTATGAAGATGCTTATCATAGCACTTGTCGGTTGGTGTATATAAGCTTTTATTGGTCTTGTAAGATATACATATATAAAAAGTTGAAAATAATAAAGGAATTCTAATAGAAAAAATAATCAATATAAAACTTAAAAAATATATATGAAAACTGATTAACTCCTAGTAAGCAAATCAATAAATCTAGGAAAATTATGCAAATGAATGAATGAATAGTAAATGAATATGTTCTGAATCCATTGAATTATCATGAGCAAAACAATCACATATCATAATTGAATTGCTGGCCAAGTATCAATTTGGTTACGAGATCTCGTGCTCCAACAATCACATTCATCTCACAGCAACGAGAAACTAAAAATAAAAACAAATCTCAGATAACTGTTGAGCGGACAATTTCACGAACAAATTACAAATTATTTCTTATTGGTTTACACAAAAATATATTTCAAAGAGATAGTTGAACAAGACCCAAGGCTACACGTATGATATTTATGACACCGGTTATGTTTTGTACTTGATTAGGGGTGCCTAATGAAATTGAGTAATATACTCTGCTAAATACTTAAGCATCAACCCGAGTTCCAAAAACTTAGATATTTAAATATTTAGACAGGCAGACATAAAATTAGAGTTAAATATTACGATTTACTCCAAGAGTAAATAAATAGAGATTATTACCCTAGTAATTTTGACATATGACTTTAACGAAGCGAGAGCAGGCAGACATAAAATTAGAGTTAAATATTACGATTTACTCCAAGAGTAAATAAATAGAGATTATTACCCTAGTAATTTTGACATATGACTTTAACGAAGCGAGAGCGAAGATTATAGACAGACTTCCTCGAGTTTCGTAAAAGTCATACACACTTACTTAGGTAATAATTACTTTATGACTGATTAAATCCAATTAAATTTTTAAGAATTAACCAGAAAACGGGCTGCTTTCCTACGACTTCTGGCGCTTGTGATGTCACGAAAGTGGTTTTATGAAATCACATGTGAAAAAAATATGGGAACTCGCGCCAGAACAATCGTTGCTAGGCTCATACATGTGTGCTCATATTGACAATATGTAACTACTTATCTTCAACCCTATGGGTGATGAAAAGCTTTCACATGCATGAAAAGAGGCGTTACTTACAAATACGGACAAGTAAATAAGAAATACATATGAAGACATAAGTATTAAGATGTACTCGCTAAAAAAACAGCTATAACATTCATCTGCATGTAACGAGGCAAACATACGAAATGAAACAAGTAATTGAGCCAGACATGTAAGAAAAGTTAAGTATGTCGCCAAGAAAACAAGAGCTTTAACATTCAACTGCATAGAAAGAGTGTTACTTAAAAAAATAGACAAGAAAATAAGAGATAGGGGAGACCGGGGCAGGCACGGCCCCTTATCACTAAAATAGAGATAATGAGGCGTTCTCTTGCAATATACTAGTGTACGTTTGTACATATATTGAGACATATCTTAACTTTATTGCAATAATTGTTGGAAGTGCCTAACCCAACCAGTTTGCCTATTACTATGCTTTTAAGACGACGAGTTGAAAGACGAACATGCCCCGCATCGGGGTTAGTTCGGTTTCCCTCAGGGGCAGGTTCGTTCATCGTTGGGAACAATAAGTACATGTTCAGGCTACAAGAATTAAAGAGAGATAAGATGCTATTCATAGTATTCGATATTTGGGACAGAAAAAATACTACATTACTTCACAAAGATATATTTTACAATGATATAGAATCAGTTAACTTTCTAATACGAAAAGAACTCCGATTTCTTTCCAATTAGAGGAGCCAAGTTTTCAAGGACCTTCAAGTGGGTCCTTTTGAGGAGGAGGACCTGTAGAAACTGATTTCGAGGACGACCTTAATTTTTGGTGACTCGTCCTCACTGCCGAATGTGCCCCGCCTGTAATGACCGAACGTACCCCACACACCACGTTTGTTCTTTTTATATGCTGCGAAAATACACAGCCCTCATAACAAAATAACTTGTTCGTTACATATACGTCTTGGTATATTCGTTTATGCTCACTTAAGAACATTTTCCTAAACGCAGTCAACATTTGTCAAAAGCATAGTAAACTGAAGTCAAATATTTTACTCAACTAGATGAAAAACGGGGTTTCTTCAACAGTTTGTAAAGGACATGTTGGACTGTCACCATTTTAAAGTCAGTGTGAGAGTAAGGTCATGTTGTCTGTTAGGAATTACCAATCTGATTTAAAGTGGCCCCGGAAAAACATTACAGCGAAAAGACGAACATGCCCCGGGGCCGTGCCTGCCCCGGTCTCCCCTACATATAAAGACAAAAGTATAACGATGCACTAGCTAAAACAAGTTTAAAAATTCATCTTCATGAAAAGAGGCAAATCTAACGAGATGAAACAAGTAAATAAGTCAGACATGTAAGAAAGCTTAAGTATGTAGATGAAGATGTAGATGAAGACGCTGATGTAGTTGCCGCAGTAGAAAGAGTAGAACCATACTGGCTGAGTAGATCAAGGACAACCCCATTGGTCCAACCGAACCCGGTCTGTAAGACAACAACACAGGGACCATTGATGCTAAAGTTGCACTTAGCATATTGTAATCACAGTAACACATGACTAGTTTAGGGCGATTTTATCATAGATATATGACACTGAGATATGGTAAGCGAAGTACGTTCAATACCTATGAATAATGATAATAACAGTGAGACATGATCAGCTAAAGAAGTTCTTAGCTTATGACTAGAACAGTGGATCAAGGTCAGCTAAGGAAGTTCTTAGTCTATGACTAGAACAGTGGGTCAAGGTCAGCTTAGGAGGTTCTTAGCCCATGACTTGAACAGTGAGTGAAGGTCAGCTAAGGAGGTTCTTAGCCCATGACTTGAACAGTAAGTGAAGGTCAGCTAAGGAGGTTCTTAGCTTATGACTTGAACAGTAAGTGAAGGTCAGCTAAGGAGGTTCTTAGCTTATGACTAGAACAGTGAGTCAAGGTCAGCTAAAGAGGTTCTTAGCCTATGACTAGAACAGTGGGTCAAGGTCAGCTAAAGAGGTTCTTAGCTTATGACTAGAACAGTGGGTCAAGGTCAGGTAAGGAAGTTCTTAGCCTATGACTTGAAGAGTGGGTCAAGGTCAGCTAAGGAAGTGTTTTGCTTATGACTAGAACAGTGAGTCAAGGTCAGCTAAAGAGGTTCTTAGCCTATGACTAGAACAGTGGGTCAAGGTCAGCCCAGGAAGTTCTTAGCTTATGACTAGAACAGTGGGTCAAGGTCAGCTAAGGAGGTTCTTAGCTTATGACTAGAACAGTGGGTCAAGGTCAGCTAAAGAGGTTCTTAGCTTATGACTAGAACAGTGAGTCAAGGTCAGCTAAAGAGGTTCTTAGCCTATGACTAGAACAGTAAGTCAAAGTCAGCTAAGGAGGTTTTAAGACTATGACTAGAACAGTGAGTCAAGACCAGCTAAGGAATGTTTAGCTTATGGCTAGAACAGTGAGTCAAGACCAGCTAAGGAATGTTTAGCTTATGGCTAGAACAGGGAGTCAAGGCCAGCTAAGAAAATTTTAGCTTATGTCTAGAACAGTGAGTCAAGGTCAGCTAAGGAATTTTTAGCTTATGACTAGAACATTGAGTCAAGGCCAGCTAAGGAAGTTCTTAGCACATGACTAGATTAGTGAGTGAAGTCAGCTAAGGAAATTCATAGCCTATGATTTTTATATTGAGTCAAGGTCAGTAAGGAAGTTCTTAGACTATGATTAGAATTTAAGTCAAGGTAAGCGAAAGAAGCCTTAAGTTTATAGATTCAACTAAGTTAAGGTCAGCTACGGCTGCCCTTAGCCTTTGATTAGAGCAATGACTTAAAACCAATTGATTATGTTCCTAGCAGACAGACAGATTATTTTATTAGCGTCTCACCTCAAATGATACGGAATATATTTACAGCATTAGAACGAGTCACTCCGTTTTGGAGTTGTAAGAGACGATCACCAGAAAAGGTACATTATAAGATTTTGAAAAATTACAGGTTTTGCATATATATAAATACAATGTAGGACCACCCCCCCCGCCCCCCCCTTCCCCTCCTTACTTACCTGCACACCATACTCTCCTCCCCCTCCTCGTCTCCCCACCTTGTCCACGTCATACTGAAATATACATAATAGTAAGTATGGTAGCTGCCTGGGGCCATAATCATTCCCACCTCAAAGGGTTGATCATTGTCAGGCCATCAGTTTAATATCGATATAAGTGAAATATAATGTATCTTATTACTCGCCCGTGTAAGATACCACAGTGTAATATTTATACGACAATATTAAATTAGTGTAATAACACAATGCAAGGATGACGTCATAGAAGTGTGTTGTTGTGACGTCACAGTGTAAGCGCGCCGTCACAATGGTTGCTGATTCGCGAAAATGTTAGTTTCGGCAACTTATCGGCAATTATGTTTGATTTTTAGGGCAAGTAATAAACAGAATATTAAACTCCCTTCCATTTAATATTATTTTTTATTAAACTCGTGAATGATTTGGTATCAAACTCGCTTTCGCTCGTTTTATACAAAATCATTAACTCGTTTAATAAAAATAGTATTAAATGGAAGGTCGTTTAGTATCCTCTATGTACATGATCATGCACAAAGGGATATCGTATATAACTTAATAGATAAGACATAGACACTGGTTTTGATCGATGCAATGTCCAACAATTCGTCTGTGGCGTGAAATGCTATAAATGTCAATGGTTTCTTTCTTGACGAATCTACGTTATTGCACATATAAGTTCTCAAAAATAAGACTTTTAATTGGAAAATACTCATTGGTCTCGCTCTCGTTAATACATTACAATATCAATTTCCGTTGTTGAAGAGTCAAATGACACCTATATCACCAAAAAAGGGTATGACGTCAGAAGAGAAAGAGTACTGCGTCCTATCGATTTTTGTGAAATCAAGCATCCTACCTTTTCAAACATGTGTTGCGTGTTATTCCAGCCGAGCCAATTGGTATACACCCATATTTGGGCAAGCCGTTTAGCCATGTCCTTTGATTGGCTCTGACGACCCTGTGCTAGTGACGTAATAATGACGTGTTGCAATGGCGGCCAGGCGTTAGGTAGATCCCATTGTTGGCCCGTATTGTCTATAGAAGTTGGAACTCCTCCTGGATAGCTCTCGACCTTGTGGTCCTGACATGTGACAAGACAATCTCATTAAAATATGTTAGAACATCACTAAAGTACTCACGGAAATAGAAATAAAATGAATTGTGGCGTTTATTTCTTCATTACTCGACTAATGTAAGTAATTCTTACAGATGTTCAAATAACTAAGTTTTTCCAAACTAGGCCATGTGAAAGCATTGTAAAATATATTCTAAAATGCCTTTGTTCAGGTAAAACTGTTAAAAATTTGCATATTTTCAATACATTAAGAAACCTGCTAAAGCTTAGGTCACTCTCAGCAATGCGTGTGACAACAAACCTACAATTTCCATTTGAATTTGCAGTTGCACGTGCGTTGCTACAGCAACTCTGCAATTGGCAACAAAAGTTATGAATTTTGGGTAATTTTACCTGAACAAAGGTCATTTAAAGTATATTTTTGCAATGATTTCATAAGGCTTAGATGGGAAAAACTTTTTTTAGTAGTCGAGTAATAAAAATATAAACGCCAACAACCATTTTATTTCTATTTCCGTGACTACTTTAGCTCCGAGGAAAGGCAAGCTTATGTAGATCTGAGATCCAGGTACTTAATCAATAAGATCATATACTTTGACCCAATACTCAATGCTTGGTTGTACTCAACACGCTCTTTGACGTGACATTGCTAGTTTGGACTTCAGTTTGTGATTTCAATCTTAAAAACAGAATTGTAATTTGACGTTAAACCAGAAACATACATTTCACGGTGTTTGTGTGCACAAGAAACCGAATTTTAAAATTCCAACCTTTGTTGACTTAAACTTAAAAAGAAAAAAATACAACAAGTTGCGTTTAGGAAGAGACCTTTAAATGGCAAAGGATTCAAGAATGGAAATTGAGGAAAAGAACTTCATTACTGACATTCTGCTTAGGTGCTAGGGTAATTCGTTTTAAAAACAAATCATAGAAATAAACATGACATAAGTGTTTGTTATCAAACATATCCTATTTATGAGATTTTAGCTTCACTTTGTGGTAAAATCTTACCTGTAAATACGTTCGAACTTTTTCCTCAGTCTCTTCAATATCTGTCACGGAACTTCCGAAACACTCCGCATACATTGGGAACACATTGGACGGAAAAAAGTAGTCCCTGTGTGCTTCGGTCTTGATGTAGTAATCCTGCCAGACACCACGTGATGGATTCCATAGCAAATCATGTACAGCCATTTTCCTAGCTGTGTACGCCTCAAGATAAGACCGGTATTTTACATTGTCTCCTGCAATAATAGATGTATAATAGATGCACTACATCTGACCAATGTCCTAGGCCTGTTACTATACTACTCAAAATAAATAAAGGAACACTTGTGTGGTGTCCTCTATATACATAAAACCTCAGTGCATAGTTTGAAGGGGCAGTAGCATGTTTTTTGAAAATTTCATTTTTTCATTTTTTTACTGATAATTGTAACTTTACATTATAATAATATATGATTTATTACTGCTTCCTTTAGGTTAAACAGATTGTCTTTCAATTGGAACCATTCAATTTCATTTTCCTAACATCATCTTAAATTCCCCCTAAAAACGTGCTACTGCCCCTTTAAGTGCCATGAAATGAACACTTTCTTGACACTGACATATTGGAATCAATTTTAAGATAGTTTCAGCTTCTGTATTGCGCTTTGGTGTCAAAAACATGAACGGGTCGAGATTTAAAGTCACATGATGTCATATAGAACAGGTTAAAAACATTGCGATATTGTCGTGGGTAAATTTATCGCTTTTGAAGTGATATCTATGGTAGTCAAAAGCTTGACAAAGACATTTTCCTGAAAAAATGTGATTAAAAAATTCATAAATTCCAAAATAGATCAAATTTCCAAAAATAAATTTTAAAGTTTACAAATCAGTAGCCCAATGTCAGGTATGCATGTGGGTATGAACAAAACTTCAAACCAAAAACTCTCTGACATTTAAAGTTGGTGCTAATGAGGTAACAACTTGAGTGTTCCTTAACTTCTTTTGAGTAGCGTATCTCTCAAAACTCATGTGGAAATCCTCCCAATTGATCAATGGACAAGCGGCATTCGTGTTCTGTCAGTACACTGGTGGGTTTTATTATTATTATCAGTCATATCTTAATGAGGATTTGAGGCTGACCCAGTATTTCTCATATCAAAACACAAGACATCGTAGAGACGTGTACACCTGAAAATCGTTGCTCAACGGAAATGAAAAATACAACTGCGTACCTTAAGTTTGCTATGCTAGTGTATCTAAGTGTAAATATCATGTCATTTGGGCTTCGTTTGGACGTCAATCAAATAACTAATTAAGCAGCATTGACAAATAATGTGCAATTGTCAATGTTTAGAATAACCATTTTCGAACCATATTTCGGGATCGTCTTTCACAAAGCACTAAGGTGATCGTAAGTCCTTAAGGTAGCCTTAGTGCAATGTTAAAGTATGTGAGTTAAGGTCAACCTTAGTAAAGGTTGCTTTTTGAAAGGAGGCTCTGGTTCCATGTACAGAAATTAAAAATTTGGCATGGCTGAATAGCAGATGAGGTCCATTTTTTAAATTCTTTCTTTCTTAAATTGGGATTCAAATATTCCATAGAGACAATCTGAGAGAAAAATAAGCACAATTATATTGACAACACGCAAAGTAACAAACACAACTAAGTTGAACATTTATGAAGGATTTGTAGTGAAAAATTGAAAATAGTGTTCTCAAAGCTTTGACCCCTGGTCATTTAAAATGACCAGTCAAATTTGTTCTGGTATACTGTTAGGTATGACATACAAATACTAAGAAGCAACCAATCAGAAGGCACTCAAGGCAGTATTCTCAAACTAGTTCTCGTGTCATGTTAGAATGACACTTTTCAGTCTTTTGCACTTTTTTGACGAGGTTTGTTAACGAACGCTACAATGCAAGTGCGGCATGCTTTTCGCGTGCTATCCGAGGGTCTGCTGTCGTGATAAAAGTCATGTTCTGCAGTTGAAACTGACACGATTTCACTTTTTTTTTCCGCCCGCAATGTCAGGTGACATGACTTTGCACGTGCTGCAATATGAAAGGAGATGTGTGCCAACATTGAAATCGTATAGACTCGTAACACAGGATGAAACACGTTGTTTCTAACCATGAAATTCTCAAAAAGTCAAGTCCAAGTATGTAAACCTATCTTTTCAATCCTGTAAATCTCATCTTTACAAAGTTGAAATGTATTTGTATAAATGAAGAACTCATTTTCATATTTAAATAAGATTAATATTCACATCTAGCAATGATACAAGTTACGGTTTTATAAGCGAGACAATGCAATTGGTCCGATAACGACTTGGCTTCGACTTCAGTAAACTGGTAAAAACATACGAAGAAGGGAGTGCGGTCAAACCTAGTGTAGAGGATTTTATGTCTCTGTAGAGTTAATTTTTTTAACATTTCATTCCTCGGAACTAGGCCGTTTTTTATTAGACTGTCTGTGAAACCTGCGGATATAAGGTTGAATTACGTTTGTTGCACACTTTGAAGATGATATATTTGGCAACAGCTAACATATTCAGAAATTATATGTTGAAAAAAATACCTGTCATGTTATAGTATGTTGATAAAAGTTTCTCGTTCCGACAGAGAATGCTGTTGAGATCAACCGGAATAATATCCTTTATAACTGTATCCTTCAGCGCCATCTTTGATGCGTCCTCTCGCGAGAACCAGCGAGAACTGAAGTCCCATCCGCTCTCGGCAGCTGACGCGAGATTTGAATAAATGGATGGCCGTTCAGCTGAAACAAACAGAATTTTGAGTAATATTTAGGTTATTTTAAACTAATTCATATATATATTTGTCCAATTAGTTTTAGCTGTTCTAGGCATTGGTGATCAGTCGCATTATAAATGAATTTTAGTTCATATTTCATCAATTGTTTTCTATTTATCTGGTAAAATTGATGAAGGGAAATCAGAAATCCAATATGGCGGATCAGAAACAGACATTTGGTCTCCCTTTGAGCAAATAAAAGCAAAAGCGATTTTGAGTCCAATTAAGCGAATGAAACATATTTATATTGTTGCTTTGAAGAGAATGTCATATAGGTAAAAAGGAGATGTATTTCTTCTTTTATCATGTGATTAGTAAAATGCTACGAGGAATCCCTGGTATAGGCAGATAAATTGTGAAGAATTGTGGGGTCCTAAATCAGTCAACCAGAATGGTTGGAAATGGGATGAAAATAATGGAAATGTAGTATAAATATGAAATTTATCAAAAGAAATAACCTTGTTGGAAATAATTTGTTTACGCATATTTACTGTTAGACGCTAGCAAAATTCAAAAAGCAATCGTTCATTATTCAAACTCGCAAAGGAGACATATTATGACGTATTTTGGAAAGAAACGACCGATAGAATCAAAACCTAGTTTAGATAGCTGCTGAATACAAAAAATAATCCTGTTTTGTCGTTATCATCAGTATTTTTTGCTTGTATCTTTTCTTTCGTCGTTGAGTGTACATGTATATTTATAACCAAATTATTTTTTCCAACTCACCTTCTGATTCAGTCAATGCTGTTTTCACGTCTTCTGAATACGATTCGGGTCTAGAACATGATATTAAATTACATTGTTGTAGGTTGTATGATTACATATCTGTTAAAGGGGCAGCAGCACGTTTTTATTCAAATTTTATATTTTTGTTTTTCACTGATTATTTTACGTTAATGCTAAATTTATCATATTGATAGTGTCAAAAATCTCATTACACAAACCAATCATCCATAGTCAGAGAACAAATTAAAAAGATTCACGGATTGAAGGCATTCATTTTTGTGTGAACACCTTAAATTCATTTTGGGTAAGAAAACAAAATTGCATGGCTGACCTTGATATTATATATTTAATTTATTACTGCTTCAATAGATATATTGTCTTTCAATTGGAACCATTTATTTTCATTTTCCTGACATCACGTTATATTCCCCCTAAAAACGTGCTACTGTCCCTTTAAGAGAATAACCTTATAAAGGGCGTTATAGTAACGCTAGCGTTAGCGTGAGGCTTCGAATGTAACATCAACGGTATCGAATCTACGTTAAAACACGAAAATTAAAAAAAACAGGTAAGTTTATCTACATTCTACCATGACGAGTTTTTTTTAGCGTTTAAAATGTCATTTCTTTTCCACCATTTCTTGTATTTACCTATGCCACTAAAATGGGATTGATTGTTATATAACGTTTTGAAAGCATTACATCATTGCATTATTCCGAGAGAGTTAGCAAAATTTTGGATAAAAATCAATTCTCTCATCGACTAGCCCTCGGTAGTTTATTTGATAGAACTGCTTAACATCGGATTATTATTTACGAGGTAACCATTTAATGAATTTGAACCTTCTTTTCTTACCTTGGTTGGTTATGTATAGTCTTATACTGATTCAAGGTATACGTTTTCCCGCCCTTTGTGATCTCTGTGCTCCGATTGGTCATCCAGAACTGGTACTCTTTCTCGAGGTAAGGGAGAGCACTCTGTAAGAAGTCAACATCTCCAGTCGACTGGAAGTAGCTGTCCACCATCCAGCTCAGAACTGGGGGCTGAGAGCGCCGCATGTAGTAGACGCGGAACCCGTTGGGGACCAAGCCTACCCTGAAGAGAAAACCTTGAAAATCAGCTAATTAAACAGGACTGGTGTGTACGTTTTATCAAATAAGTAAGTCATATCAGCTTGACTGAATCAAAATTTCCAAACACTACTTGAGTCATCATCTCATTCTGTGTTGTCTCCCTGGGCAAGGCACTTCATCCACATTGCACTCAGTCCACCCAACTGTTTAAATGGGTACCTAAAAACAAGATGTACTGACCTACGTGGACGTGACTAGCGCTGAATAGAAGCTGTGAAGGTACAATCTTCAGGGAAATGATGCAGGTATCGCTTTGAGCATGTTTTAGGACGTGGAAAAGGCGCCATATAGATATCCACATTATTATTACATGACCACTTGCCTTGCATCATTTCACCAACTTTTCTTGGCCTTCCGCGAATCCGTTATCCTCCCGTGTTCCTTGACCTATTCAAGATTCTGAAGGTGACAACTTATCTGTTATTAAGGGGGGTTGCACTGGGTATAAGAGTTCAGCAACAGTGTTGTAATTAATCCCTTATTGAGAACAGCCTCAACTTTAACACATGATCGAGACCATGAACGTGCCAATATGATCAAGGTTTTATAAAAGAAAGTCCAGGACTTTTCAATGGCGGTACAATGGATAATGCTATCCTTGAGGAATTGTACTTGCGAAGCAGCTACTTAGCGCTATGTGAAGCCATAGATTGAGATCATAACCCGAGGAGATGTATCATCTGGTTTTTACGGAACAATATGATCATTTTTTTATAAAAAGTCCAGGACTTTTCAATGGCGGTACAATGGATAATGCTATCCTGGAGCTTTCGAAACAGCTACTTAGCGCTTTGTGAAGCCATAGATAGAGAGGAAATGCGTCATTTAATTTTTACGAAACAAATGTGGATTTATGTATTACCCAAAGAGAGCACGGGTAATACACAAATATTCATGAGTTTCTTAAAAGTCATATGACACACTTCCGAGAGTTATATTTTCTCTTTTACCGCTTTATTCCATTCTAATCTCTTAGAAATATCCAGGAAACGGCTTCTTAACCTGCGACGGCGAGCTATAGTGACGTCACGACTTTTTTAATGACGTCACAAACGTAAATATACGGGAGGTCGCTCTACAACAATCGTTGCTAGGCAAAGTGATATGTTCACATGTGCAAATATTGAAAATATGTCACTACTTATTTTCCATGTTATGGGTAATAAAGGGCCATACATCTGGTACTTCCTCTGTCCAGGTACCTAGCTGGCCAGCTGGGTGAAGCAATAGTTCATTGTGGATGAAGTGTAAAGTCCAGGTAGCAAACTCGTGTTGTCTCAAATTGGATTCCAACTCGGGCCTTTGGTGTGAGTAGCAAGCACAAACAAAGACCTGTTGAAACTAGCATTCAACCAGGCAATTAAGTCCAGTTCAAACTAAAATAGTACCACAACTTTCATGATAAATGTCCCCGGACTACCATACAAACCGACGTACTATTCGTTATAAATAGTAGCTCAAGCGAAGTAAATCAATTTCGAAACAAATTTACAAATTTACCATACTATATAACAAACCTAAGTAGCTCGAGCCAGCTACAGACCCGTGTCAGTTATATTCGGACAGTGACGTTATTTACATAGACTTGCATGTTAAATTGCTTTAGCATAAATAATTTTTACTCATTTAATTACGGTCGGATTCTGTTTATTTTTTGTCCATTTGTGACAAATCATCTCAGCTATGTACAACCTCATAATTTCTGTTTAATTTTCAATCGATTATCTAAGGATGACAGTAATTCACTCAAATTTTGTACATATTTGTAAACGAGTTTATAATGGCAATCTATGGGACAGGTCTCTTAATTTCGTACATAAGTCGGTAAATCTGGCGACGTCGCATAAGTTATAATCAGATAATAAAATATAAATTATGTACTTCAAGCTGAGATGATTTAAATTCAACATGCCAAGTTTGATTATATTACAACAATAACCTTTTTCATGAAAATTATTTTTCCTACACTAATTCAACATGCGAGTTTATGGAAAAAAACGTCACTGTACGAATATAACTGGCACGGGTCTGTACATCACGAGCCAAGAAAGAGCACGTGACTTCTGGGCTGCCATACGAGCCAACTACCGGTAGATTAGATTCTGTACAATAAATGTCCCGTCTGGGCTTCCATACAAACCTGTTTATGATAGAGAAGAAGTTCTCCAGCATTCCCTTCACAGTCTGTGTCATCTCGCAACGCAACAAGCCGTGCACAACCCACAGTGAGTCCCTGTTGGGTTAAAATACATGAACAAACCATGGAATGCTACGTTATACTATGCAAGAAGTCTTATTATCTGCATCCTGTCTAAGGGTACAAACGTTATATACGCTAACTCCACTAATCTGTACCACGGGCTCAGAAGCTAGATTCGCTCGCGCGGCCCGACTTGGGAAATAGCAATCAAATCACTTTCTCGCCACCTTCTCGATAAAATTTCAACGAGAAAATGACATGATTGGCTATATCCAATGCGGCCGCGCAAGCGATTCTAGCTTCTGAGCCCAGGGTACAGATTAGTGGAGTTAACGTAACGTTCACAAAATAAATGAACAAACCATGGAATGCTAAGTCTTATTATCGGCTAAAACTCTACAGATAGATTGTGTTTTCCCGCTAGGGGAATCTGCTGAAAATGCTCGAAAGGACAGAGGATAACAACAAGTCGTGCACAACCCACTGTGAGTCCCTGTTCGTAGACAAATAAATGAGCAAACCATACCAGTTCGGAATGCTACGTTATGTTATGCAAGGGGTCTTAGTATCGACTAAAACTCGACAGATAGATTGTGTTGTACAGCTAGGAGAATCTGCTGAAAATGTTTGACAGAACCAGGAATTAGCAATAAGCCTTGCGAACTCACAGTAAGTCCCTTTTTTGTTGACAAAATTCATAAGAAAACCGTGCCAATTCGGAATGCAAAGTTACGTTATGCGAGCGGCTGAAGCTCTACAGATGTATTGTGTTTTCCCGCTAGGGGAATCTGCTAAAATGTTCGACTGGACAGAGGTTAACAACAAGCCTTGCACAACCCACTGTGAGTCCCTGTTCATAGACAAATAAATGAGCAAACCATACCAGTTCGGAATGCTACGTTATGTTATGCAAGGGCTAAAACTCGACAGATAGATTGTGTTCTCCCGCTAGGGGAAATCTGCTGATAATGCTCGACAGGACAAGAGGTTAGCAACAAGCCTTGCACAACCCACTGTGAGTCCCTGTTGGTTGACTAAATAAATGAGCAAACCATGCCAGTTCGGAATGCTACGTTATGTTATACAAGGAGTAGACTGATAATACGGCCTAGTTCCGAGGACTAAGATATCATATATTAACTCGAAGGAGAAAGAAATCCTCTTCACTAGTTCTGACCGCACCCTCGTACCTCGCATGTTTTTTATCAGTTGCCCGAACCCAATCGTTAGCGCACCAATCACATCGTCTCGTTTATTAGTCCGTTAGTGGTGATCATGTTAAGAATTGTTAACAGGAGTTACTTGTCCTTGGCTGATACTGAAGGTTATTGCCAGTGTCTTGTGATGGTTAGCTGAGTAAACGTCAGAACATGCCATCTACAGGGGTGCGGTAGGACTCGGTGGAGAGGTAGTTTATCGAAATAACAATTTCAATTCTCAAAAGAGGTAATGTTCTAAACTTTTATTTTTCGGAAATATGCAAATCTTAATAAGTCTGTGCAAGGAGTTTTGTCACTGGCTGAAAATCTACAGATAGATTGTGTTGTCTCGCTAGGGGAATCTGCTGAAACCCAAGAAAATGCTCGATACGAACAGAGGTTAGCTAGGAGCATGTCAATAGAGCTATCTCTGTAAAGGTTTATATTGCTTTTGAGAAACATCTTCCAGTGTAACTGTCCCTGAATTTCACAGAATATATTTAAGCTTTGATATGGACCTAGATAATATTAACTGATATAAATTTTGATAATGAAACCTTACATATTCATCCCTAAATGACAAATATTCAAAAAAGACATGTTTTTTTAATAATCTAAAAGCAACAATATATGTCCAAAGAACACGTTCAATTTACCTGAATACTGGTGAAAACCCCTTTCAAACATCCATACTTCGTTAGATAAATTACCAAAATAACGTTTGACTGATTGAAGACTGATTGACTCGTGTCATTGTCCGGTTTTCGATCATAATCGCGTCCCAATACCTCCCTGTTGTCACTAACAACGTCGATTAACTTTTGAATGATGCTTTTCAGAAACAGTTGATCGTCTCTATCAAATGTCAAATTTGATATTTTTTTTAAAAATGGAGCCCAAACACCACACGGAGTGGCTCTTTAACCTTCTCGTGGAGTGGCTCTTTAAAGGCACCAATCGATCGGTTTTCATCCACAGGCCCCCGGGTCATTGGGCAATCATCCCTTTTAAACTTAAAAAAAAATATAAATATCATATATTTTGTTAATATTATGTATCTACGAAGGCTGTCAAATCTGGGGTCATCTAAAAAAAAATTTATTTTTTTTAAAGTTTAAAAGGGATGATCGCCCAATGACCCGGGGGCCTGTGTTTTCATCCGCCATCTTGAAATGTTAGCATTCCGGGAAAACAAATGTGCTGTTTTATGCTTATTCATGAACAAAAATAAGAAATCACTGCTTGATTAATAGGAGAGGAGCATATTTACAAATGATTCGTAATTAAATTTATCATTTACGACAGCATTTTGTCGTAGTAAAACATTCCACGATCGCAGCTTCGATGATTGGCTTCATTTCACCAGAGACATATATACATGTGTATATAGCGTCCCTGATTTCACGATATTTGTATTTTTTGAGCGATAGACTTTATTCTTTGTCAAATTGTTAAATCTTGAACAACTGAAATGCTTACCTCAAAAACATATTTAGAATCAAGTGTGAAATTATCATATAAAAATATTTGTAATTGTTAACAGTCAAGTCCTCCTGAATTTCGTTTCCACAAAAAATACCCCGCTCGAATAGTCCCTCTAACCTTCTTACCAGTAATAAGTCTCCCTGAAGCGCCCTCCTGGCACAATGAATGGTTTCTCCACATACAGCAGGGAGTAGCGGTCCTGATTGGTTGATACGTCTTGCTTTATCTGTATATCACAAAATGATTGGTTGACACGTCAAACTTAAACTGAATATGATAAAATGATTGGTTGACAGATCAAGCTTTATCTGTATATAATAAAATGATTGGTTGACACGTCAAACTAAAACTGAATATAATAATAATAATAATAATAATAACACTTTATTGTCCTAAGTACAAGTACATCGGAAATTTGTTTTGTGCCCATGGCACCCGGCAGACACCGTGCAGCGCCAGTTAATGCGTTGTTCTGGCTTTACAATGCTGAGTGTCAAGCAAGACAGCAACAACTCCCACCTTTTAACGTCTTTTGGTATGACGCGACCGGGAATCGAACCCCGGTCTTCCGGGTGACGAGCGGACACTCTACCCCTGAGCTACGCCCCCGGCGTATAATTTATGATACAACGATTAGTTGACAGATCAAGCTTTATATGTTTATCATAAAATGATTGGTTGACACGTCAAACCTGAATATGACAAAATGATTGGCTGACACGTCACGCTTTATCTGTATATTATAAAATGATTGGTTGATACATGAAACTTTATCTGTATATCATAAAATGATTGGTTAACACGTCAAGCTTTATCTGTATATTATAAATATGATTGGTTGACAGGTCAAGCTTTATCTGTATATCATAGAATGATTGGTTCATACGTCACACATTATCTGAACCGTTATAGTATAAAATGATTGTTTGACAGGTCAAGCGTGATCTTTATGATTGGTTGACAGATCAAGCTTTATCTGTATATTATAAAATGATTCGTTTTATACGCCTACCTTTACCTGTATTGTATAAACTGATTAATTGACACGTTACACCTAATCTGTATAGTACAAAATGATTGTTTGACAGGTTAAGCTTTATCTTTATAGTAAAATATTTCGTTAACAGTATAAATTTATAGATATAAGATAATTGTTTGATACACGCTTTATCTGTGTTGCATAAAATGATTGGTTAACACGTCTAGCTTAGTCTGTATATTATAAATGATTGGTTGATACATCAAACTTTATCTGTATATCAAAGAATAATTGGATCACACGTCACGCTTTATCTATATATTATGAGGGCTGTAGTTATAGAGGTTCAACTGGTAACAATAAACCACCATCTAGATTTGATTTGACTGATAGAAGTACTGAAGCCCCCGTAAAATATCTAGCCACCCACACTCAGACTTGACAAGAGCATGAACGGTTGCCATTTCTCAATAGTAGATATAAATAGGGATCCTAAGCCAACGGGGGTCAAAATGTATTTTCTCATTAACTATGATACAAAAATTGCTTCGGTCAGCTCAGCAGTTTCTCTCTGTTATAAGTAATGAGAAAAAATACGTTTTTCTTACTGCTAATCCAGAACCCCTTTTCATACCTACTTACAAATTAATTTATTCTATTTTGCCACTATATACATGTAAGACGATGGATGATCCGTGCAAATTATCAATATTGTTATGTATTTTTATCTAACTGTTTTCTCACTTCTTCTATATCAGCTTTGTTTTCGATAACATTATTTTCCTTTAGACAGTCATCACAATTATTAAATTGAATAATATATATAGTGGGAGTTTTGAATCTAAAATAACGTGTTTTATCGTAGATATAAAGGAGGTTTTTGGATAAGCAATGAGTAAAACGTATTTTTCTCACTAATTATAACAGTGAAAAACTGTTGAATAAAGCGAAGCAGCTTCTGTGTTATAGTTAAAGTGACACAGAGAATCTTTCTTAATTTGTTTGGTTTTGTTTTGATAAGCTACAAAGACTCGCAAAATACAATGTTTATTCCTAATGCAGGATATGTATGATCATAAAACACACTCTCATGGTAACCTCTATTTATGCATAATATCTCTGAAATGCTTGATTTTATTGAGAAACCAAGAAAACGTCTCAAATACGTTAAGTATTCGAAATTATCCAATCAATTAATCTACCTATTAGTTACAATACCTAATAAACACTATTGAATCGAATATATCTTCCTGTCAGCTTATGACAAGGTTTCAAAATTACGTTTGGCGAATTTGCGCGCGCCATTCGAGCCACATTGTCCGGTTTTCGATCATAAATCCCGACTTTGAATGGCCGTATTTTCGCTCTAATGTACTGATCGACCTTTAACTTGTTATTTTCAGTAACAGTTAGTGGTTCCTGATGTAATAACATCGATTTCAAAATTTGCGATATTTTCAAATATGTGATCCTATCAACATACTATGTGTCTCTTTAATGAGAAAATACAGTTTGACCTCTGTTGGTCCAGAAACCCTATTTATACCTACTTCAATTGTATGATTTGATTTTCATTGGCTGACATTTCGCATAAAGGTTTTTTGCGGTATATTTTCTGCAAATCGAGTTTGCTGGAACACCAGAAAGTGCTCGAATATAAACAGAGATTAGCGCAGCAGGGTATGACTGACGTGGCCTTTTTCTATTTGATGAGAGATATGCATATGCCAACGTCATGGCATAACATTACCTTTCTGCCAAGGTTCTCCCATATCTTACAGAGAGACTTTCCGAATTGTTTGAGATTCTGATCTTTCACGTCATCAAGAAACGCTGGACTGAAAAGATAAAATTATAGAAATTCAACAACAAAATCAATTTGAGATTTAATTATTTGCTAGGATTAACTGTATTAGGTGCATTGTTTACAGTATGCAGCCTTATCTAAAGTCATTCAAATTCTACCCTGTTGTATCTTTTTGTTCATCAATTAAACACAGCACGAACGTTTAGACTCAATAATTTTCAGGATTGGTATTGTTCATTTTTTTCTGTATCGCAGTATAAACGATACAGAAACACATTGCAATACAATTGGAACATATTGGAACCTTTCAAATTTAAAGATTATGTATGTTCTTTTGATAAAATAACACTGATAATCAGCTGTCCGTAACAACCTTTTAACTTTGTTGAGCTATTTTAATACTTTCTTTGTTTTATTTGACTGTTATTATGCAATCAAGGGAAATTTTGATCATCTTAAACGTCCAATATATTGGATATTTTCAGAAGTGTAAACCGATACGTATCATATTTGTTTCTGTAATGCTATGTACCTATTTATATACCTTTACAATTTTGAATATATATATCAGACGCAGAAGCACATTTTTCTTATACTAATTTATAATGATCAGAGAGCCAAAAACTTTTTTAAGCCCATTTGCCGGAAAATGCATATGAGGTCATGCTTCACATATATCCTATGTCGGCGATTATAATTTTCGAACTTGTACTTATTTTTCACATCCAATCAAAATTCTCTATTTATATTTTGAATCGATTTTAGATATTGTCATATTGGTCTATGTCAATTGTCGTAAACGGATGCTTGAATGCCGAAGGAAATTTAAGCAAGATATGTTCGCTGGTCTTAATATTTTCTTAATCTTGCATGGCGAATAATTATCTAGGCAGGTGATTATTGATATCATTACTGTCAATGATTGTTCAAGACAGTCAATAATGAAAAGGAATGTGATAAAATTTTCAAATAGATCAACGAAACCTTAGCAAGTTATATATAATTATACACCCACACTTCTCGATACACAATATCCGCCTCCTGTTTGAATCGTGGGTAACCGAGGCGTAGCACGATTCAAACAGGTGGTGTATTGACTTATGCACCGAGGTAAGTGTGGGTATTTTTGACTTATACCCCACTCCGGTTGAGTTATATTTGAAGAAAAGGCCTTTCGATCCTTCTCTTTGTAAACATGTCTTCACCTAACTTGATCAAAAGAGTATCAACTAAACTCTTCTAATTGTGATTTTATAAACATATACTTAATCAATCGAAGACAAAAATGGTACAAACTAGTATCTATATGAAGGTTTTATAGGAATACAACGATATAGAACAGAAAGTATCTATGCTTGTATCAATCCCCTGTAGCTCAGTTGATAGTGTCGTTGCTTTGCAACATAAAAGTCGCATGTTCTCACCAACTTTGTTGTTTATGATTCTGACAAATTTAAAATTCAAAATTTTACACGTCCGTTGCTTTGTAAATGTTAAAGTTCTCCTCACTTGACTAATGTAGATTTACAATTAAACGTAGGTGTATTAGAAAAGCAGAGGTGTATCGGTCAGTACACCTACATTTTTAACAAAGGAAACCATAGCAACGAGACGAGTGGGATATAACAACGCTTTGCGTCTCTTACTTTTCAACGTAGTCACTCGGTGTCCATTTCTCAAATTCCGTCCCTGGACCATCGAACATGTTGTCGACAAACTCCTGTAACACCGGTTTGGGCGGTGTCCCATTTACCATTATGCTATTGAAGGATGCTTCAACTGTCGCTGTTCCAACATTCAGATTTATTTTTTAAAATGAAATTCACTCTTTAGACACTACAGAACAGTGTAAGTGTTATTATCCTATGTAGTTTACGTAGGACGTAGTATCTCCTTCGTACGTAATAATTAATAACGTCATACGTAAGAATTCATTTTTCGCTTTTGTCATCGTGCCACTTATACTCATCCGTAAAATAAGAAATATCGGACAAATCTAAGAGTGGGCAAACAATGTGGAAGTTATGGAAATATGCAGATGTTATTCCTTTATCAACGAAAAGGTTTGTCAGTTACGTTAAATTATTTTAAACTTTTTATATATAGCCTTTAAAATATTCACAAATTATTAATCAAATAAGCAATGCCATTGATTTACTCGGCAAAAACCGTTTGATACAATTTTCATTCAATTTGAAGATAAACGATAACGAGCGCAAAGATGCAAATTATTATTTTCATAAATATTAGGGATTCGAACCTCTTTAAATTCAAGATCTATGATCTGACCTGGATCGAACTTCAAGTTCATGTCGACGAAAGTCTTGGAGTCCTCGAACAGCTCCGCCATCTGAATCGTGTCGAGTAGTCTCCCTTGACAGTAGATCGTGCTGGAAAAAAATTATCCTTTTAGCTCTTAAGATAATCGAAGCAAAAGAGAAACTCTAACCTGAATCAATATTATAAACTGCAAGAACAAGGACTCCCATTTCAAAATTATGTATGTCTTCTTATCTGAACATGTACTTGTTCCTTCAAGTATTTTCATTTTGAAAAATTCGGTTTCCATGGCAATGCAATTTAGAATTCATCGTCAAGGTTTAGATATGTTTCCCAGAGTCATTGATAAAACATCACACCCGACAACCAGCACTCGACACTCGGCACCTCGCACCATGCACTCGGCACCCGGCCCTCGGCAGCGGGAACCGAAACAGGTATAACTGGCGCCAATCTGATTAAAATCAAATAATTGATTCGCTCCCTTATTTATATTATGTTGTTACTGGTCACTCATCTACGCTTAGATTGGTGACAAGTAACAACATAATATGAAACAAGAGAGATAATCTAAGATTTGATTTCAATGAGATTGAACTGGCGCCAATTTTGTTTACTTTTTAAAGCCGTGCATCTCCTTCGATATTGTTCAGCGTTAAAGAGACACAGAGTATGTTGATAGGATCACATATGTCAAATTTTGAAATCGATTACATCGGGAACCACTAACTGTTACTGAAAATAACAAGTTAAAGGTCAATCAGTACATTAGAGCGAAAGTACATGTACGGCCATTCAAAGTAGGGATTTTGATCGAAAACCTGAAAATGTGGCTCGAGTTGCGCGCGCAAATTCGCCAAACGTAATTTTGAAACCTTGTCATAAGCTGACAGGAAGATAAATTCGATTCGATAGTATTTATTGGGTATTGTTACTAATAGGTAGATTAATTGGATGCATACTTTCGAATATTAAACGTATTTGAGATGTTTTCTTGATTTTTTCATAAAATCAAGCATTTTAGAGATATTATGCATACACGGATATATTTGCAAGTCCAGTGATGAGATATGAACTTCAATCAGCATATTAGATATTTTGTAGCTTATCAAAACCAAATATCAGTTTAAGAAAGATACTCTGTGGTTGACTTTAACAGTTTATAAAGACATCGCCTTAAAAATTGTATCTTTCTCGAAGACAACTTCTTTACGGAAATGGCGCCAGGAATAAGGCCTTAAATTGGCAATAGTGAATACTTGCTCGTGTGATTCCTTGCTTCAGGGGAACGAAACCGTATGGTCGAATATGATGTAAAAATTACCCTTTTTTTATATCATTCCATAAAACTTGTTTAAACACTCAGATTGTTTTTAATTATATATTTAACTTTTCAAAACCTCTTAAAATTGACCCCTAGAATGCAGTTAACTACAAGTAGGGTGATTTCTTTGAGGCTCCTTTCTGTTTACAGAATTGATAACAAAGACACTTTTTATCACAATCATGATTATCCATCATTCAGTACCCATCACCCATCATCAATCACAATCCATAATCACGAGTCACCAATCGCCTGACAATAGTCATCCAAGACCAATCACCAACTACCCATCATCCATTACCAATCACAAATCATCTACCACTCATCACCAATCTCTCAAAACTAATTATCCACTATCAATCACCAAACATCTACCACCAATCACAATACTAATTACCAATCGCAATGCCTTGCCACCAATCGCCAATCCGCCACCAATCACAAATCATCAACCACCGATCAACAATCTGCCAACACTATTCATCCCCAAACAATCATCAACCACTTACCACCTTACCCATCAATCACTAATCAGCCACCACCAATCAACCAACATCAATCTCCAATCAGCTACCACCAATCACCAATCAGCACACATATTATCAATGAGACAACACTAAACATCGACCACCATTACCAATCCATAACTACCAATCGCCAATCAGCCACCAATCGCAAATCATCAGCCACCAATCAACAATCTACTAACACTATTCATCCCTAAACCATTCATTAACCACTTATCACCTTACCCACCATTCACCAATCACCCACCACCAATCACAAATCAGCCACATCATATCATGAATCAGCCAACACTAATCATCAACCACCATTCACAATACCTAACCACCGATCACCAAGCACCTTCCGACACTGATCAATTACCACCACAAACCACCAATCATCCATCAACCACCATCATATTGCACATTATTACACGCCCGTGTAAGATACCGCAGTGTAATATTTATACGGCAATATTAAACTAGTGTAATATCACAATGCAAGTATGACGTCACATAAGTGAGCTGTTGTGACGTCACAATGTAAGCGCTTCGTCACAATGGGTGCCGAGTCGCGGAACTGTTAGTTTCAGCACATTTTCGGCAAGTTTGCGTGATTGTTAGGGCAAGTAATAAACAGAATACTAAACTTCCTTCCATTAAATACTATTTTTATTAAACTCGTGAATGAATTGGTATCAAACTCGCTTTCGCTCGTTTTATACAAATTCATTAACTCGTTTGATAAAAATAGTATTAAATGGAAGGTCGTTTAGTATCCTCTATTAAAGCACTCACCTGTTACATGCATATATATCGTCAGCAGGTGCGAGAGAGAAGCCAGCAAGAATAAGAAGCCAGTGAAGCCACATGGTGAATCCGTCTGCAAGGATAGAGAGATCACTGGACAGTGTTGAGTTCACCCCTGGTGTGCTGTGAACAAGATATGAACACGTAGAATGTGTGTAAGGATAGAGAGATCACTGGACAGTGTTGAGTTCACCCCTGGTGTGCTGTGAACAAGATATGAACACGTAGAATGTGTGGAAGGATAGAAAGATCAGTGGAAGGTATTGAGTTCATCTAGGAATGATATTGATATATAATAAACAGGGTCAACCCCAAACATTTCCATAAAAGGGGACAGGTTCGTACCAAAATGAAATGGGCCCGACAAGTCGTTCGGCGTCGCCCTTTATCTGTATGTTCATGCATGTGTAGAAAGGAAGTTTTGAAAGATATTCAAATATTATCCATGCGTATTTGTAACTCAAAATTAATTAATTTCTGATTCTAAATATAAATTCAATAAAGCCTTTTGAATTTCAGCCTCGCGTCGGTTATAAATGAATACCTCATGTCTTTTTACCATACATTGAGAAGTGTTTGAAAGTCAATTTCTTTGTGGGTCGATTGGTTTATTCCTTGTCATGAATACTTAAAACTTCCGTTTCTTTATTAATTGAAATGTGCACCTGTCAACAACAACAAATAACATTATATGAATAGCACCAGCATAGAATAAATTGACCTTGTTTAGATTTAGAATACGTCAAAGAACCTGCCAGCCGAATCAAAGTTTGAAAGAGGAATTAAAAAGTCACAGCGTACAATTTTTACCCTGAGCATATTAAGAGAGAAGAGACACGTCTGTAATGCAGGCACGGTTAAAGGGGCAGTAGCACGTTTTTTGATAATTTTATATTTTAATAGTTTATTTGACAATTGTAAATTAATGCTAAATGTATTATTTTGACAGTTTTAAAAATCTCATTACACAAGCCAATCACTCATAGTCAGTAAACAAACTATGAAGATTCACTTACAATCCATTGGCGTCCATTTTGTGTGAACACCTTTAATTCATTATGTGTAAGAAAAAGCAATCGCATGGATGAACTTTACGTTATATATTTGAGTTATTACTGCTCCATTTAGTTTAAATACATTGTCTTTCAACTGGAACCGTTAATTTTCATTTCCCTGACATCACCCTATATTCCTCCTTAAAACGTGCTACTGCCCCTTTAAAGATAAAAACGCCTGATTGACATCAATAATTTGGTTCAATGCCCTGCCAAATTTGTTACGGGTTTCTGTTAGGTGTGAAATGTAAACGCAAACTGAATCGTTACTTATGTAATGAAATTTAAACATTATCCGTTTCGCAATACTAGGATGTATCAAAGACATCCCAAATTACATGATATTTTCACTAGCATACGTATACTATATATACTACCACTATATGATAACTTAAGCTCCGAGTGATAGTTACGGTTGAAACAGGGTTAATTCATGTCTTCATGAGCCACCTGAACGAAGTTTTTAAATCCAAAACTAAATCTGTTATCGCTTTTGAAAAACACGCCCTTCAAAAAAGAGCAGTTTAACAATCTCCTTAACTACACGAGATAATGCATGGCCCTTTACCTGGTTTTCAAACCATATTACAGAAAAAATGCATGAACCAATTAATTTATATCAAGTGTTTTTATATTGATAACATATTTAATGCATCAAGTTTATAAATTTCACAATTCTCATGTTCCAATTCCAAAGATTATGACCAAAATGACATTGAAAAGCTGTTTAGGACCTCTCGTGTATTTGAACAGTCATACAATTAAAAGTATCATACTCTTATGTTTGAAATAGTGTGTACTTCTTCACAACTTATGTGCCTTTCACATGGACTCGTAGTCGCATTTCATTTACGAAAGATTTGTTTTGTACTCTGTTGAAAAGTTGTTATCGTTTCTTTTGCCCCTGAGTGTATTTACTCGATTTCTTTTAGGAGTTTGGTCAGTAATATGAATATCATTGTATGGAAATTTCCAACAATGACAAAGACCTGCACTTGAGTGTCACTCTCTGTCCTTAAAGTATACCACCTAATCTTATTGTCCATGTCACGCAAACTGTTTATGCTTACAAGGTATCTTACATCTGTGGATGGCGTACCTTAGGAAAGTAGGTCTTAGTACTAGGTCACTGGGTTGAATCTGGTTTTCTCACATTTACTACAAGACAAAACTTTAGACTCAGTGAAAAGTGTAAATATCGCTAAAATCATAAGAACTAGTGACTCTATTCTTCATATCTCGGACTTAACGCCGTAACAGTGATTTAAAGAAAGCTTGAACATTTTATTCGAACTCCAATAATGAAAAACTGTCCTCGTTTCAATGGGGTCATAATGACGTAAAACAATGCCTTTTCAACAAAGTCCATGGAATTCCTCCTAAACATCAGTCAGTTAACTTCCACGATGGACGTGTTAATCAAGATCCATTAATGACAAATGCATGACACTTTGGTAAGAAGTTGAGGTTTTGAGAAAGCATAAGTCAATTTTACTATCCCAACCATTACTACAATTTCATAGCATCATGTGATGGTGAGTCTAAACTATTGTCGCCTAGTATATATTCGTATATATAAAATGAAGCAAAATTGACATGAGATGTATTGTGATAAAAAAAACATAGTCACTAACATTTTACGAAACTGTTTAGGATTCCATTTGAAATCCACATAAGAACACAATGAAATAAAGTTAAACCTTAAAGGGACAGTAGCACATTTTAAGAGGGTATATAAGGTGATGTCAGGAAAATGAAATTTTATGGTTTCAATTGAAATACATGTATTAAAAGTAACTGAATCAGTAATAATTCAAATATATAATGTAAAGTTTAGCCATGCGATTACTTTTTCTAACAAAAACTGAATTAAAGGTGTTCACATAAAATGGCCGCCAATGGATTTTATGTGAATCTTCATACTTTGTCCTCTGACTATGGATGATTGGCTCGTAATGAGATTTTTTACACTGTCAAAATAATACATTTAGCATTAACTTACAATAATCAGTGAAAAATTGAAAATATAAAATTATCAAAAAACGTGCTACTGCCCCTTTAAACCACATAAAACTATTTTTAATGTTTTTATTACACAGAAGTTGCCACGATTTAACAGTATATACGAGCCTACGTGGTACGGAATCGCATACATTTTTTGGACAATAAGTGACACATATTGGGGCGTCTTAATTCTGTGTCAGTATACTAAACCTAGTTAAAGTTTAATAAAACTATTTTAACCTGGAGGAAAAATTGTATTGAGAAGCATTTGAAAATAGAAGATAGAATGAAAGCTTTCAATAACTTACCGTCGCGAAATTTAAAATATACCATAAGACGATTTACTTTGCAACATCACTAATGAAACTGCATTGATAATGACCGACGTAGTAAATTCCAATTTTAAACTGAGTGCAATTTGTGACGTGGTCTTTTTTTCATTCTTAACCCGGATGTAAAGCAAATGTATTAAAGGGGCAGTAGCACGTTTTTTGATAATTTTATATTTTTAAATTTTCCCTGATAATTGTAAGTTAACGCTTAATGTATTATTTTGATAGTGAAATAAATTTAATTACACAAGCCAATCAGCCATAATCAGGGGACAAAGTGTGAAGATTCATATAAAATCCATTGGCGGCCATTTTTTTTTAACACCTTTAATTCATTTTCTGTAAGAAAAATGAATCGCATGGCTAAACTTTACATTATATATTCGAATTATTACTGCGCCATCTAGTTTAAATGCATTGTCTTTCAATTGGAACCATTAATTTTCATTTTCCTGACATCACCTTATATTCCCCCTAAAAACGGCTACTGCCCCTTTAAACTGCCCTTATTATCCACACTCGTTCAATTAAAGGCGCTGTATCACTTTTCGATGAATTATTTTTCAGTTGACATTGGAACGATTTTTAAAAAATCCTCTTGATTCCTACGAAGACAATCTTCCAAGCGGTTTGCATATTATGTATATACTTACAGAGACCTAGATGTAGATTGACATTTTAGTTTATAAAAAAAACATTTATTCATCGTGTCACTGACGACCCTTCAAGTATATTTCCCTTCGATATATTTTCAAATACGTTTATGCATAGGATCTTACATTTGGCCTAATAGCATAAGGTATACAGTGATGTACAAAAGAAACTGTACACATTAGAAGGTTCTATCATGTGAATGCTTTTCAAATACAGATATACAAAGTTTATGACGTCATACTCAAGTACAGTAGATCAATTATTAGTCAAAGAATACTTCTGAGTTGTTTTTTTACATATTATTTACAATAAAAAGTTAAGTTAAGGATTGTTTGCTTATCAAAACATGCAGTTATTTCAAAACGAAATATTATTCAACTATTTCCACAAAATTAGATTAAGCTACGATTGCATTTTAATGGGGCAATAGCGCGTTTTTCGTATTTTATATTTTAAATTTTCCACTGATAATTGTATGTTTATGCTCAATGTATTATTTTGATAGTATCAAAAATCTCATAACACAAATCAATCATCCACAGTCACAGTACAAATTATAAAGATTCACATTGTTGAGTAATGATTACTCCCTAGCAAATAATCACAATGATTGGTCCCTGTGCGAATGAGCGCTCTCTGTATGTAATCAAGATGGAAGTAAAGTGATCGACTCCCACCATAGCCTTCTGTCGTCATATTCAAGTATCAAATCCTTTGGCGGCCATTTATTATTTATTTGAATTATCACTGCTTCATTTATACATTGTCGTTCAAGTGGAACCATCATTTTTCATTTTCCTGACATCACCTTATATCCCCCCTAAAAACGTGCTACTGCCCCTTTAAAGGGGCAGTAGCACGTTTTTCGATATTTTTATTTTTTATAATTGTCACTGAAAATTGCAAGCTAATGCTAAATGTACTATTTTGGCAGTGTCAAAAATCACATTAAACATGCCAATCATCCATAATCAGAGGACAAAGTATGAAGATTCACATAAAATACATTGGCGGCCATTTTTATGTGAACACCTTTAATTCATGTTTTGTAAGAAAAAGGAATCGCATGGCTAAACTTAACGTTATCTATTTGAATAATTACTGTTCACTTTACTTTAAATACACTGTCTTTCAATTGGAACCATTAATTTTCATTTTTCTGACATCACCTTATATCCCCCCTAAAACGTGCTACTGCCCCTTTAATGGTTGTGAAATACATGTATCGTATATACAATACGATGTTCAACTCAAAAGTTTATCTAAAAGCAAGGTCAATCCAGATGTAGGTCATTATGTAAGCAGTAGATACATATGTATGCGAGGTCGAGTTTGTAAACAAACATTCTTGTGTTACCAAATGTAACGTTGTTGGTGTTGTAACGTTAGAACCGTGTGTGATTTCAGAATTTATACAAAAGCACGTACTGTCTGTAATATAACACTTTCTTGGTTGTTAGGAACCCGGATTCAACTATACGTTGCGACTTTTTTAGCACTTTTTATGTTTCCCTCGGTAATCTTATTAGTGATTGCAAAAACTACAGCTGCATACCATAAGTTTGTTCACTTGTTTGTGATCTTAGCGCAAATATCATGTAATTTGGGTTTCGTTTTGACGTTCATAGAATAACTCCAGGACCACTTACAAAAGATCATCAATTGTTAATGTGTATATTAACGATTCCCAAACCATATGTCGGGGTCTTCTCGTCACTGGTGCTGAATGTCAATATTTGGCAAGGTTAAATAGACAGATGGGGTCATATTTGTGAAATACGGATTTTCGTACATTTCGATTAAAATCATCCATGTAAACTTTATTGGGAAAAAACATCTCACAGTTACGTTGCTTTAGTGCAAAGAAACACAAATGAATAAGATCTAAAGCTGTTGATCACTTATGAAGGATTTTGTTGAGCAAAATAGAAATCAGTGTTTTCGAAATTTTGACCCCTGGTCACTTCAATGACCTGCCAAATTTGTTACAGCTGTCTGCTAGGTATGACATACTAATATGTTAACGCAAACTGAATCTTAACTTATGCAGTGAAATGTCATCATTACTGGTTTCATTTTCTCAATGCTAAGATGTCCCCAAGGCGTTACAAATTACATGATATGTGCACTAGAATACGAAGGTAAGTGAACAAACTTAAAGTACGCAGCTGTATTTTCTTAGGGGGTGAAAGATCGAGTATCTAAAGTCGTAGAAAGTAAAATGAAGTATCAAGCAAAAACTGCGTGCGTCCATTTTAATATAAGCACTTTTTAGTAATCATACCGTCCTAAAATTCCGTGGAGTGAAAGTTGTCTTGCAAAATGGTTACGTTTATTTGTATTAAATTTTCCTTATGAAAGGACGCTATGTGCCTTTAAAGTTACATTCAAGGGGATTCGGGAGGGGGTGGTAACCAAAGAAAAATATCGTTGTGGCTTTCATTTGTGGAACGGTATTACACTATTGCTGTAAAAAGACACTGCAGTATCTTAAAGGAGCAGTAGCCCGTTTTAAGGGAGAATAAAAGTTGATGTCATGGAAATTGAAACAACTGGTTCCAATTGAAAGACAATTTATTTAATCTAAATGAGGCAGTAATATAATATATAATGTAAAATTCAGCCCTGCGATTTGTTTTTCTTACACATTTTTGATTAAAGGTGTTCACACAAACATGACCGCAAATGGACTTTATGTGAATTTTAATACTTTGTTATCTGACCATGAATGATTGGCTTGTGTAATGAGATCTTTGACACTATTAACATAATACATTTAGCCTTAACGTACAATTATCAGTGCAAAATTCAAAATATTAAAATTTTCCAAAAAACGTGCTACTGCCCCTTTAAACGAGCGAGTGATAATAAATATATAGTTGTTAAACTCAGTTTATCATTGGAAAGTCACTGTTACATGTTAACGAGTTGCTGAGTTTACGGGATATGTTAGTTTGAAACGAAATGAGTTTACAATGTTTGTATAATTTATGTAATATGAACTACATATTTCATGAACACGACATATATGTCAAACATAAGACAAGTTTTTTATTGAAATTTTATATTAATAATGGAAACAAAATTTGTCTTTAAGTGAGAAAAAGCTTAATTTAAAAGGGGTCCCTCCGTAGGATCTATGAAATACAAAATAATTGAACAAACCTTGAATAGAAATACTATCTTTACGACACGAGGGCATAAATACTGTTTTTACCTGAGCTAATGCCTCTCAGAATTCAAAATAAATCAAATCCAAGTTAACAATTAAAGCATGTGTCCTACCTGGTTACTCCTCCGAGCGTTACGAGAGAAAAAGGGGACACACTGTCTCTCACGTCATAATCCTGGTATATATACCCACACCTCTACAAATAATACCTGTTGTCCTACATCCTGGATCAAGGTGAAACAACCTGTCTTACCTTTCATGTTAAGAATATAACCCAAGAGATCATGACATATATATATATAGGTATAAAGATAAAGGGGTCTCACGTGAACTAAACGTAGATATGATAAATAAAAAAACTTTAGACGACACTTTCTGTAGATATCATTTTAATGATGACTGGATGCGTCGCATTTCGACTTGTTAACAAGTATTTTCGATCGTCTTTTCATTGTTGAAAAGATTACATAGAAGATGTAAATCAACTTTCAAAATCATGACTTTATCGTTTTTTCCGATATGCGTGTTTCTGCTTCTTGATTCGAAGCTTCTCTTATATAAAATGCGTCGAGTAATTGTGCATCTATACTTGACCCCTCACTAAACAAAGACATGTTTTTGAAATAACTATCTTTAAACTGTCTCAGATTATTTTACATGTTAAAATGATTGCCTATATTATGTTTGTTAAAATCCCATGAAGGAAAGTATCTTGACTGCAGCTCATTGCAGTGTGTGATCAAATTATATTTTCTGTAGAGATGATATCGCGTCAATATGAATGCTTCGACCATAGGTGTAAATATTTTGCATAGAAATTAATTGTTTTAAACAATATCATCGCGAAATGAGTTTGATATGTCAAATACGGATTGATGTTTAAATATATAAAAAGCGATGTTTGAATAATTGTTATTTACCATTTGGTCGGTAAGTTTGTTTATCAATGTTCGTTGGTCTTTTCAACCCTAAGAGCTGGTTGAAGCTGTGAATTATGATTTGGATTTTGCCTATAGGTTTCAAAGTTTTTGAAATATTTATTAACCATTCATTAAAATGGTGTCGGCTTGCTCTGGTATTTGTAATGATTATAAAAAATCTGCTATGCGCGAGTTGCACATTGTATTAATTGATAAAAGGCAAATAGTCCGGTGGCTTAAACGTATTTTATTCACTGGGTTACTGGCCAATCAACGTAACGAATCACTGAAAAACAGGTGCAGATATAAGAAATATGCTGCT
The DNA here is from genome assembly GCA_916613615.1 of Steromphala cineraria. Classification (NCBI taxonomy): domain Eukaryota; kingdom Metazoa; phylum Mollusca; class Gastropoda; order Trochida; family Trochidae; genus Steromphala; species Steromphala cineraria. Next base: position 20,768,058 of record OU744737.1, read on the forward strand.
GTAGAAATGGAATATTGACGAACTATCAAATAATCCTAACTGTAACTCTTATATCCTATTGTATATCATAAACCAGGAAGTCATTTGTACTATTATAAACGCCGCCCGGGACACTTAAGCCCAGCTCACACTACGTACGATCGACTAAGGTCACTGTACGAACGGATCGTGAAGTTATCGTGTTGTTATTGTGCTGTTATATATCTGGTAGGTATCGTTCAATGATTGAGCTGATCGCTAAGCCCAACACGATTCAGAGAGGTTACTAAACGACCTTCCATTTAATAGTATTTTTATCAAACGAGTTAATGATTTTGTATAAAGCGAGCGAAAGCGAGTTTGATACCAAATCATTCACGAGTTTAATAAACATAGTATTAAATGGAAGGGAGTTTTGAGTTCTGTTTATTACTTGCCCTAAAAATAACATAACTGCCGATACGTTGCGGAAACTAACATTTTCGCGACTCAGCAACCATTGTGACGCCGCACTTACACTGTGACGTCACAACAACACACTACTATGACGTCATACTTTCATTGTGTTATTACACTAATTCCGTATAAATATTACACTGCGATATCTTACACGGGCGAGTAATAATGTCAAAATTTAATATCAAACATGTTCCTAATTTCGGAAAATCGCGTTGCACAAGGCGTGTCGATAATGTAGTGATTGTGTGATGATTGTGAAATGTTTGTCTTGTGATTGCGTTGATCAGCCTTAAGCCACTAGACACGATAGCAGTACGATTTGCTGTTATTCATAATAGTTATGGTCTTATTCGGTACCACATATTCGAGATAAATAAGAATATTTCTTGATTCTGTCTTTTTAATTGTATCGTTTTCTACTTCTCATTGATATTATGCCAAATATCTTTGACATACTGGTAATCGAAAAGTTTTTAGTTTTTAAACTGTTTTTTTATCATTTGATGTAAGATATTTTTTCGGTAAAACTCTATGCAGAATAGAAACAAAAAAAGGTTTTCACCATATGTTTAACTGAAAGATATTTTGTGTATATTTTCCTAATTAAACTTCACTGGTTAAGCAGTTAAGGTATGTTCCTCAATCGTGGTCCTTTTTATCAGTGACTATCATAAATCAGCGTTTATTTTACTATATCATGGTAAGCTCTAAATCCTATTAGCTCAGTAAAAACGTCTTCGTTTAATGGAATGATGGAATGTTAAAGGGGCAGTAGCAGTAGGGGGAATATAAGGTGATGTCAGGGAAATGAAAATGAATGGTCCCAATTGAAAGACAACGTATTTAAACTCAATGGAGCAGTAATAATTCAAATATATAATGTAAAGTTTAGCCATGCGATTCCCTTTTCTTACACAAAATGATTTTAAGGTGTTCACATAAAACGGTCGCCAGTTTATTTTATGTGAATCTTCATACTTTGTCAAAAATTTTAAATATAAAATTTAAAAAAAATATGCTACGGTCCTTTTAATAACTACAGGTTGAAATTGGTGCTTTGATAAGCCTTTAACGAATGAACTATACTAGTGTCCAAAAGAAACGATACCAAGTTTTCAAAGTCGTCCGAAACAAAATTCTATAACCTGACAGAGTCGAATTTAAGTGTGTCTAACAGGCATATGTCTTATAAAGAAGTATGCACATTTTTATTCTTCAGGAAAAGATACTTTTGATTTTGTGTCTTTTCAAATGCGCATTGGGTGCATAAATCGAAATTTCAAATTGTTTTATGAACAGAACTTTTGTCATTTCACTTTAATATTGATAAAGTATTGAATTTAGGTCAGAAAAAAATCTTGTTGATATAATGCACTTTATTTGACATAAATTCGTTGACGCGTCACTGCACTAGAACGTTTTAAAACAAGCGAAAGTGTCCAATTTCTCTCTGCTATCTCGCCTAGTTAAAGAGATTCCAGATTGATAATTTTTTAAAATGCATGTTTCTCGCAAACATGAAAAGATAATGTTTCAAAATTTTGAATAGAAATAAGTTGACTACTGAAGAAATTATATTACTATGTTTTAGTCTTATCAATCTGCAGTGGATTGAGTTATTTTGGGATTTGTATGGTATCGTTTCTTTTGGACGCTAGTATATATTCCCGGAAAATCGAGAAAGTTTATTTCATGACGGTAGTTTTGATCTTCGTGTATTATTCTAGATAATCAATCTTCTTTGACAATGCCATTGGCAAAAATACTAATAAGTCTTCGACTATAATCTACGAATGGTATTTCTGTTTTGACACGTATTATACGTATGCGGACCGTATCGATCGGGTTTCTTCACATTTTATGCATTACATTGCATTCCGTGCAACTACCTTAATGACAAACTAATGGAAAATATGAAAGGAATTTTGGAGGTAAGAATTTTTTTGGGACAAAATTCCTTTAAAATCGTGCATGTTTCGTACATCAATTGTCAGGTCATCGTGTTAGCCCTTTATATAACAAGTATCGAAGACATTCACCATGAGTAGCGCAAACATTTCACAAACTTTCTGTTTATAGAATTTCAAAATTACTTGTAATTAAAAATCTATATCTTAATTAATTAGTAATTGATATGGATACTTATATGACGCCCTTTCCACGTCAGAAGACATCCTCAATGCGCTACTTACATTTCTCTGAAGGAGCGCTAATCTAGCCCATTAAACTCAGGATATGTTCGATGTGGATGAAGTGCCTGTCCATGGACGCAAGATGAGACCAAGGTCACAATGGTTTATTATACCCAACTTCCGGTGTCATTGCAACGGTTTCCTTTGTTCTTAGTGTAGGTGCATATTGACCGACACACCCTTTCAGTCTAATACACCTACCCCTTATCGCACAACAACATAAAGTCAGGTCAAGAGATGTTCAACTTTGCCAAATCAATGGAGTTGTAAAATATTGAAATTATAAATTGTTCGAGAATTGTTAATGACCTACGTGGGAATCGAACCAGGGGCTTTTATGTTGCGATGCAACGCCTCCATCAACTGAGCTACTGAGGTTTGATACAAGCAGTGGTACTTTCTGTTGTGTCATGTCTAGATTTTTTTTCTTAATTAGCCTATGTAAATATACATGTAGGTACTAGTAGGTACTAGTTTGTAATAAAACGTTATTAGAAGAATATGGTTAATCGTCTCTTGATCTAGTAAGGTCAAGACATATGTTTTTAGAGAAGTCTGGGCATCTCTTTTTCGTCATCGTCATCAGATATACCCACACTTTCCAAGGTGCATCACTCAATACACCTCCTATTTGAATCATGGTTCTCCGAGACGTAGCGTAGCGGAGCCGAGGAAACAGGAGGTAAACATGTATTGAGCGATCCACTTATCTTATATCTTATATGGGTTTATCGCCTCTTTCAAGATTATTTCACTTATATCGCGGCTGCTAGTATTATTGCAGGGAGAAAGCCCGTAACACTATTGTGGCTATGTATTGCGGTGAAACCTGCGAGCATCGGCTGGAACTAGCGAACCATGGGTGGTACTGCGCTGAAATTCAGTGTAGCATTGCACCCAAACCTGACTGCGTGTAGAACAGTTCTCTACTGCAGACAAAGTTGCCGAGCCCCTGGTGGGATTCGAAACACGGACCTTGAGCGATACACCTCGGGAAGTATGGGTATATCTATTAAATGTCACCACCAGGATTCGAACCCGAGTATCTGGCCTGCGAGACCAGCATGCCATATAGGTTGTGTTAATCGAAATGTTACAACAGACAATTTCAGAAAATACTGACATATCGACATTTGAAACATTTCAAACAGATCCACATTTGAAACAAAGGAAATCCTAGTTACTAGAAGGGAAGTCCCCCATTTCCTATATAAATGTATGATTATAAACCAGGAAGTAACTTGTGACCTCTCGCGACTCACAACTCGGACACTAAACGTAAGATTTTGTTCTTTTCTCTCTCTTTTGTAAATACGTTTGAAGAAACTTGCGTTTGGTTAGTCAAATAAGAATTAACAGGATTGCCACTAAGGGTTATGAACATTTTGATAGGAGATATCATTTTATGTGAGGTTTAAACAAAGTAATACTGCTTTTATAATCTGAGATCAGGAAGTTGCATTTTAATTAGGCTTTTTGAATAATTTGAGTGTAAGCAGAATATGTGCTTTGAGTGTGATATGCATAGGTTTAATCAGGCCACTGTATATCAACCATATTTATGTTATCTCTTTCTGACACATATACTTATATCGATTTGAGTAAAACGAGTTGTTCAATTCTTGATTGACAATAAAGGCTACAACAAAGCAAATAGTTGATTCTATAACAGTTAACCATTGTGACGGTGTGTTAATGATTACGTCAGAAACGCTACTGTGTATGACGTCATTGTATTATTGCAAAGTTCTCCCTACGCTGATTAACCACTTCTCAATTTGTTGAAAATAGGAAACTGGCCACAAACAATTTGCTTATTCCGTGTCAACACACGAATGGTATCATGATTAATTAGTTTTAAATATTATTTATCTCAGCAAACAGCAGAACACCGGCTCTAACGTTGCCAGTCGGATGTATCAATGCGCGGTGAAGCGGCCTCAAATTTAGGGGACGTTCAACCCGTAATTGATCACGTTTGATTTTTCTGGAGACCAATCGATTATCTAGCACTTTCATGGTAAAATGATATTTAAATTATAAATCCCATTTTCAGTAAAGAGATAGCGTTCTTCTGTTGGAAACTGCTGCGTTATGTCACGATTGTGGATACTTTTAGGTAAGTTTCTCTTGGTCAAGTTTTACTTTTTTTCAAATCAGCTCCTTTTAAAATCAATTCATACAAAGAATATAGACATCTCTTTACCAATTTCATAAAGTAAGTTGTTGTGAATATGTCAAGTGGCCATTTCAGTGTGAATGCCTGTGAATGAAACAAGGGGCGTTAATAGATTGAAAGGGTTTTAACTGCAATTGAAACCAAGTTTGACATTTGCGAGATAATGTGGACTTTAACAAGGCGGTAAAATACACCATAATTCTGTTTGTTCCATTTATATCTGTTTATATTTTAATACATCTGTAGGAAAATACAAGATTAACAGGCAAGTAAATAACAAGTTTAAATTTGTCTCATTTCGTGAGATAGAAAAGATTAATCTTTTCACTCGTAGGGTCGAATATAAACTGTCTACCGCACTCGACGAAATAAACAAGGTATTAGTCAGCAAAGATATATATCCTCCATGTTTCAGTGCTGGGGGTGTCTTCAGCTCACTTTAACTCCTCCCCGGCAGTGTCAGTGTTGAAAGGAACAGCAACTCTAAGCTGGCAGATTCCTCAAATCGAACTTCGTTCAGGGCTGTATTTCCATGTACTTAGTCCTGCTGGTTTCACAGCCTTCATAGTGCTTCCACAAGGATCCCTTGTAAGATTGGGGAACTACAGCGATCGTGTTCAGTTGATGCCAAGTAACTTTACTGAAGGTTATAGTGGTAGGAACATCACCTTCACTCTCAGAAACATCAGCTCAACAGATGCAGGAACATACAGCTGTGGAGCAGGGGGGAGGACATCTGAGCAATCTATCTCTGACTGTGGACAGATGCTGGTGGTATTGGGTGAGTTATCTCTGACTGTGGACAGATGCTGGTGGTATTGGGTGAGTTATCTCTGACTGTGGACAGATGCTGGTGGTATTGGGTGAGTTATCTCTGACTGTGGACAGATGCTGGTGGTATTGGGTGAGATATCTCTGACTGTGGACAGATGCTGGTGGTATTTGGTAAGTTATCTCTGACTGTAGATAGATGCTGGTTGTACTGGGTAAGTTATCTCTGACTGTGGACAGATGCTGGTGGTATTGGGTGAGTTATCTCTGACTGTGGACAGATGCTGGTGGTATTGGGTGAGTTATCTCTGACTGTGGACAGATGCTGGTGGTATTGGGTGAGTTATCTCTGACTGTAGATAGATGCTGGCTATACTGGGTAAGTTTTCTCTGACTATGGACAGATGCTGGTGGTACTGGGTAAGATATCTCTGACTGTGGACAGATGCTGGTGGTATTGGGTGAGTTATCTCTGACTGTGGACAGATGCTGGCTATACTGGGTAAGTCTTCTCTAACTGTGGACAGATGCTAGTTGTACTGGGTAAGGTATCTCTGACTGTGGACAGATGCTGGTGGTATTGGGTGAGTTATCTCTGACTGTAGATAGATGCTGGCTATACTGGGTAAGTTTTCTCTGACTATGGACAGATGCTGGTGGTACTGGGTAAGATATCTCTGACTGTGGACAGATGCTGGTTGTACTTGGTAAGTTATCTCTGACTGTGGACAGATGCTGATTGTACTGGGTAAGTTATCTCTGACTGTGGACAGATGCTGGTTGTACTGGGTAAGTAATCTCTGACTCTGGACAGATACTGGTTGTACTGGGTAAGGTATCTCTGACTGTGGACAGATGCTGGTTGTACTGGGTAAGTTATCTCTGACTGTGGACAGATGCTGATTGTACTGGGTAAGTTATCTCTGACTGTGGACAGATGCTAGTTGTACTTGGTAAGTTACCTCTGACTGTGGACAGATGCTGATTGTACTGGGTAAGTTATCTCTGTCTGTGGACAGATGCTGGTTGTACTGGGTAAGTTACCTCTGACTGTGGACAGATGCTGGTTGTACTGGGTAAGTTATCTCTGACTGTGGACAGATGCGGGTTGTACTTGGTAAGTTATCTCTGACTGTGGACAGATGCGGGTTGTACTTGGTAAGTTATCTCTGACTGTGGACAGATGCTGGTGGTATTTTGTAAGTTATCTCTGACTGTGGACAGATGCTGATTGTACTGGGTAAGTTATCTCTGATTGTGGACAGATGCTAGTTGTACTTGGTAAGTTATCTCTGACTGTGGACAGATGCTGGTTGAACTGGGTAAGTTATCTCTGATTGTGGACAGATGCTAGTTGTACTTGGTAAGTTATCTCTGACTGTGGACAGATGCTAGTTGTACTGGGTAAGTAATCTCTGACTGTGGACAGATGCTGATTGTACTGGGTAAGTTATCTCTGATTGTGGACAGATGCTAGTTGTACTTGGTAAGTTATCTCTGACTGTGGACAGATGCTGGTTGAACTGGGTAAGATATCTCTGACTGTGGACAGATGCTAGTTGTACTTGGTAAGTTATCTCTGACTGTGGACAGATGCTGGTGGTATTGGGTAAGGTATCTCTGACTGTGGACAGATGCTGCTTGTACTTGGTAAGTTATCTCTGACTGTGGACAGATGCTGGTGGTATTGGGTGAGTTATCTCTGATTGTAGACAGATGCTGGTTGTACTGGGTAAGTTATCTCTGACTGTGGAAAGATGCTGGTTGTACTGGGTAAGTCTTCTCTAACTGTGGACAGATGCTAGTTGTACTTGGTAAGGTATCTCTGACTGTGGACAGATGCTAGTTGTACTGGGTAAGGTATCTCTGACTGTGGACAGATGCTGGTTGTACTGGGTAAGATATCTTTGACTGTGGACATATGCTGGTTCTACTGGGTGAGATATCTCTGACTGTGGACAGATGCTGGTTGTACTGGGTAAGTTATCTCTAAGTGTGGACAGATGCTGGTGGTATTGGGTGAGTTTTCTCTGACTGTGGACAGATGCTAGTTGTACTGGGTAAGGTATCTCTGACTGTGGACATATGTTAGTTCTACTGGGTAAGTTATCTCTGACTGTGGACAGATGCTGGTTGTACTGGGTAAGATATCTTTGACTGTGGACATATGCTGGTTCTACTGGGTGAGATATCTCTGACTGTGGACAGATGCTGGTTGTACTGGGTAAGTTATCTCTTAGTGTGGACAGATGCTGGTTGTATTGGGTGAGTTTTCTCTGACTGTGGACAGATGCTAGTTGTACTGGGTAAGTTATCTCTGACTGCGGACAGATGCTAGTTGTTTTTGGTAAGTTTTCTCTGACTGTGGACAGATGCTGGTAGTACTAGGTAAGTTATCTCTGACTGTGGACAAATGCTAGTTGTACTGGGTAAGGTATCTCTGACTGTGGACATATGTTAGTTCTACTGGGTAAGTTATCTCTGACTGTGGACAGATGCTGGTTGTACTTGGTAAGTTATCTCTGAATGTGGACAGATGCTGATTGTACTGGGTAAGTTATCTCTGACTGTGGACAGATGCTGGTTGTACTGGGTAAGTTATCTCTGACTGTGGACAGATGCTGGTTGTACTGGGTAAGTTATCTCTAACTGTGGACAGATGCTGGTTGACTTGGTAAGTTATCTCTGACTGTGGACAGATGCTGGTGGTATTGGGTGAGTTATCTCTAACTGTGGACAGATGCTGATTGTACTGGGTAAGTTATCTCTGAATGTGGACAGATGCTGATTGTACTGGGTAAGTTATCTCTGAATGTGGACAGATGCTGGTTGTACTGGGTAAGTAATCTCTGAATGTGGACAGATGCTGGTTGTACGGGTAAGATATCTTTGACTGTGGACATATGCTGGTTCTACTGGGTGAGATATCTCTGACTGTGGACAGATGCTGGTTGTACTGGGTAAGTTATCTCTTAGTGTGGACAGATGCTGGTTGTATTGGGTGAGTTTTCTCTGACTGTGGACAGATGCTAGTTGTACTGGGTAAGTTATCTCTGACTGCGGACAGATGCTAGTTGTTTTTGGTAAGTTTTCTCTGACTGTGGACAGATGCTGGTAGTACTAGGTAAGTTATCTCTGACTGTGGACAAATGCTAGTTGTACTGGGTAAGGTATCTCTGACTGTGGACATATGTTAGTTCTACTGGGTAAGTTATCTCTGACTGTGGACAGATGCTGGTTGTACTTGGTAAGTTATCTCTGAATGTGGACAGATGCTGATTGTACTGGGTAAGTTATCTCTGACTGTGGACAGATGCTGGTTGTACTGGGTAAGCTATCTCTGACTGTGGACAGATGCTGGTTGTACTGGGTAAGTTACCTCTGACTGTGGACAGATGCTGGTGGTATTGGGTGAGTTATCTCTAACTGTGGACAGATGCTGATTGTACTGGGTAAGTTATCTCTAAATGTGGACAGATGCTGATTGTACTGGGTAAGTTATCTCTGACTGTGGACAGATGCTGGTTGTACTGGGTAAGTAATCTCTGAATGTGGACAGATGCTGGTTGTACTGGGTAAGTTATCTCTGACTGTGGACAGATGCTGGTTGTACTGGGTAAGTAATCTCTGACTGTGGATAGAGGCTGGTTGTACTGGGTAAGTAATCTCTGACTGTAGACAGATGCTGGTTGTACTGGGTAAGTTATCTCTGATCGTGGACTGATGCTGGATGTACTTAGTAAGTTATCTCTGACTGTGGACAGATGCTAGTTGTAATGGGTAAGTTATCTCTGACTATGGACAGATGCCAGTTGTACTGGGTAAGATATCTCTGACTGTGGACAGATGCTGGTTGTACTGGGTAAGTTTTCTCTGACTGTGGACAGATGCTGATTGTACTGGGTAAGTTATCTCTGACTGTGGACAGATGCTGGTTGTACTGGGTAAGTTATCTCTGACTGTGGACAGATGCTGGTTGTACTTGGTAAGTTATCTCTGACTGTGGACAGATGCTGGTTGTACTTGGTAAGTTATCTCTGACTGTGGACAGATGCTGGTGGTATTGGGTGAGTTATCTCTAACTGTGGACAGATGCTGATTGTACTGGGTAAGTTATCTCTGACTGTGGACAGATGCTGGTTGTACTGGGTAAGTTATCTCTGACTGTGGACAGATGCTGGTTGTACTTGGTAAGTTATCTCTGACTGTGGACAGATGCTAGTTGTACTGGGTAAGTTATCTCTGACTGTGGACAGATGCTGGTTGTACTTGGTAAGTTATCTCTGACTGTGGACAGATGCTGGTTGTACTGGGTAAGTAATCTCTGACTGTGGACAGATGCTGGTTGTACTGGGTAAGTAATATCTGACTGTGGACAGATGCTGGTTGTGCTGGGTAAGTTATCTCTGACTGTGGACAGATGCTGGTTGTACTGGGTAAGTTATCTCTGACTGTGGACAGATGCTGGTTGTACTGGGTAAGTTATCTCTGACTGTGGACAGATGCTGGTGGTATTGGGTGAGTTATCTCTAACTGTGGACAGATGCTGATTGTACTGGGTAAGTTATCTCTGACTGTGGACAGATGCTGGTTGTACTTGGTAAGTTATCTCTGACTGTGGACAGATGCTGGTTGACTTGGTAAGTTATCTCTGACTGTGGACAGATGCTGGTTGTACTGGGTAAGTTATCTCTGACTGTGGACAGATGCTGGTTGTACTTGGTAAGTTATCTCTGACTGTGGACAGATGCTGGTTGTACTGGGTAAGTTATCTCTGACTGTGGACAGATGCTGGTTGTACTGGGTAAGTTATCTCTGATTGTGGACAGATGCTGATTGTACTGGGTAAGTTATCTCTGACTGTGGACAGATGCTAGTTGTACTGGGCAAACTATCTCTGACTTTGGACATATGCTGGTTGTCCTGGGTAAGTTATCTCTGACTGTGGACAGATGCTTGTTGTACTTGGTAAGATATCTCTGCCTATGGACAGATGCTGGTGGTATTTTGTAAGTTATCTTTGACTGTGGACAGATGCTGATTGTACTGGGTAAGTTACCTCTGACTGTGGACAGATGCTGGTTGTACTGGGTAAGTTATCTCTGACTGTGGACATATGCTGATTGTACTGGGTAAGTTATCTCTGACTGTGGACAGATGCTGGTTGTACTGGGTAAGTTATCTCTGACTGTGGACAGATGCTGGTTGTACTGGGTAAGTTATCTCTGACTGTGGACAGATGCTGGTGGTATTTGGTGAGTTATCTCTAACTGTGGACAGATGCTGATTGTACTGGGTAAGTTATCTCTGAATGTGGACAGATGCTGATTGTACTTGGTAAGTTATCTCTGACTGTGGACAGATGCTGGTTGATTTGGTAAGTTATCTCTGACTGTGGACAGATGCTGGTTGTACTGGGTAAGTAATCTCTGACTGTGGACAGATGCTGGTTGTACTTGGTAAGTTATCTGTGACTGTGGACAGATGCTGGTTGTACTTGGTAAGTTATCGCTGACTGTGGACAGATGCTGGTTGTACTTGGTAAGTTATCTCTGACTGTGGACAGATGCTGGTTGTACTTGGTAAGTTATCTCTGACTGTGGACAGATGCTGGTTGTACTTGGTAAGTTATCTCTGACTGTGGACAGATGCTGGTTGTAATTGGTAAGTTATCTCTGACTGTGGACAGATGCTGGTGGTATTGGGTGAGTTATCTCTAACTGTGGACAGATGCTGATTGTACTGGGTAAGTTATCTCTGACTGTGGACAGATGCTGGTTGTACTTGGTAAGTTATCTCTGACTGTGGACAGATGCTGGTTGACTTGGTAAGTTATCTCTGACTGTGGACAGATGCTGGTTGTACTGGGTAAGTTATCTCTGACTGTGGACAGATGCTGGTTGTACTTGGTAAGTTATATCTGACTGTGGACAGATGTTGGTTGTACTGGGTAAGTTATCTCTGACTGTGGACAGATGCTGGTTGTACTGGGTAAGTTATCTCTGATTGTGGACAGATGCTGATTGTACTGGGTAAGTTATCTCTGACTGTGGACAGATGCTAGTTGTACTGGGCAAGCTATCTCTGACTTTGGACATATGCTGGTTGTCCTGGGTAAGTTATCTCTGACTGTGGACAGATGCTTGTTGTACTTGGTAAGATATCTCTGCCTGTGGACAGATGCTGGTGGTATTGGGTGAGTTATCTCTAACTGTGGACAGATGCTGATTGTACTGGGTAAGTTATCTCTGAATGTGGACAGATGCTGATTGTACTGGGTAAGTTATCTCTGAATGTGGACAGATGCTGGTTGTACTGGGTAAGTAATCTCTGAATGTGGACAGATGCTGGTTGTACTGGGTAAGTTATCTCTGACTGTAGATAGATGCTGGTTGTACTTGGTAAGTTATCTCTGACTGTGGACAGATGCTGGTTGTACTGGGTAAGTTATCTTTGACTGTGGACAGATGCTGGTTGTACTGGGTAAGTAATCTCTGACTTTGGACAGATGCTGGTTGTACTGGGTAAGTTATCTTTGACTGTGGACAGATGTTGGTTGTACTGGGTAAGTAATCTCTGACTGTGGACAGATGCTGGTTGTACTTTGTAAGTTATCTCTGACTGTAGACAGATGCTGGTTGTACTGGGTAAGTTATCTCTGACTGTAGATAGATGCTGGTTGTACTTGGTAAGTTATCTCTGACTGTGGACAGATGCTGGTTGTACTGGGTAAGTTATCTTTGACTGTGGACAGATGCTGGTTGTACTGGGTAAGTAATCTCTGACTGTGAACAGATGCTGGTTGTACTTGGTAAGTTATCTGTGACTGTGGACAGATGCTGGTTGTACTTGGTAAGTTATCTCTGACTGTGGACAGATGCTGGTTGTACTGGGTAAGTTATCTCTGACTGTGGATAGATGCTGGTTGTACTGGGTAAGTTATCTGTGACTGTGGACAGATGCTAGTTCTACTGGGTAAGTTATCATTGACTGTGGACAGATGCTAGTTCTACTTTGTAAGTTATCTCTGACTGTGGACAGATGCTAGTTCTACTTTGTAAGTTATCTCTGACTGTGGACAGATGCTAGTTGTACTTGGTAAGTTATCTCTGACTGTGGACAGATGCTAGTTGTACTGGGTAAGATATCTCTGACTGTGGACAGATGCTGGTTGTACTGGGTAAGTTATCTTTGACTGTGGACAGATGCTGGTTGTACTGGGTAAGTTATCTCTGACTGTGGACAGATGCTAGTTGTACTGGGCAAGCTATCTCTGACTTTGGACATATGCTGGTTGTCCTGGGTAAGTTATCTCTGACTGTGGACAGATGCTTGTTGTACTTGGTAAGATATCTCTGCCTGTGGACAGATGCTGGTGGTATTTTGTAAGTTATCTTTGACTGTGGACAGATGCTGATTGTACTGGGTAAGTTACCTCTGACTGTGGACAGATGCTGGTTGTACTGGGTAAGTTATCTCTGACTGTGGACATATGCTGATTGTACTGGGTAAGTTATCTCTGATTGTGGACAGATGCTGGTTGTACTGGGTAAGTTATCTCTGACTGTGGACAGATGCTGGTTATACTGGGTAAGTTATCTCTGACTGTGGACAGATGCTGGTGGTATTTGGTGAGTTATCTCTAACTGTCGACAGATGCTGATTGTACTGGGTAAGTTATCTCTGAATGTGGACAGATGCTGGTTGTACTGGGTAAGTTATCTCTGAATGTGGACAGATGCTGATTGTACTGGGTAAGTTATCTCTGAATGTGGACAGATGCTGGTTGTACTGGGTAAGTAATCTCTGAATGTGGACAGATGCTGGTTGTACTGGGTAAGTTATCTCTGACTGTACATAGATGATGGTTGTACTTGGTAAGTTATCTCTGACTGTGGACAGATGCTGGTTGTACTGGGTATGTTATCTTTGACTGTGGACAGATGCTGGTTGTACTGGGTAAGTTATCCCTGACTGTGGACAGATGCTGGTTGTACTGGGTAAGTAATCTCTGAGTGTGGACAGATGCTGGTTGTACTTGGTAAGTTATCTGTGACTGTGGACAGCTGCTGGTTGTACTTGGTAAGTTATCTCTGACTGTGGACAGATGCTGGTTGTACTTGGTAAGTTATCTCTGACTGTGGACAGATGCTGGTTGTACTTGGTAAGTTATCTCTGACTGTGGACAGATGCTGGTTGTACTTGGTAAGTTATCTCTGACTGTGGACAGATGCTGGTTGTACTGGGTAAGTTATCTCTGATTGTGGACAGATGCTGATTGTACTGGGTAAGTTATCTCTGACTGTGGACAGATGCTAGTTGTACTGGGCAAGCTATCTCTGACTTTGGACATATGCTGGTTGTCCTTGGTAAGTTATCTCTGACTGTGGACAGATGCTTGTTGTACTTGGTAAGATATCTCTGCCTGTGGACAGATGCTGGTGGTATTTTGTAAGTTATTTTTTACTGTGGACAGATGCAGATTGTACTGGGTAAGTTATCTCTGACTGTGGACAGATGCTGGTTGTACTGGGTAAGTTATCTCTGACTGTGGACATATGCTGATTGTACTGGGTAAGTTATCTCTGACTGTGGACAGATGCTGGTTGTACTTGGAAAGTTATCTCTGACTGTGGACAGATGCTGGTTGTACTGGGTAAGTTATCTCTGACTGTGGACAGATGCTGGTGGTATTGGGTGAGTTATCTCTAACTGTGGACAGATGCTGATTGTACTGGGTAAGTTATCTCTGAATGTGGACAGATGCTGATTGTACTGGGTAAGTTATCTCTGAATGTGGACAGATGCTGGTTGTACTGGGTAAGTAATCTCTGAATGTGGATAGATGCTGGTTGTACTGGGTAAGTTATCTCTGACTGTAGATAGATGCTGGTTGTACTTGGTAAGTTATCTCTGACTGTGGACAGATGCTGGTTGTACTGGGTAAGTTATCTTTGACTATGGACAGATGCTGGTTGTACTGGGTAAGTAATCTCTGACTGTGGACAGATGCTGGTTGTACTGGGTAAGTTATCTTTGACTGTGGACAGATGCTGGTTGTACTGGGTAAGTAATCTCTGACTGTGGACAGATGCTGGTTGTACTTTGTAAGTTATCTCTGACTGTAGACAGATGCTGGTTGTACTGGGTAAGTTATCTCTGACTGTAGATAGATGCTGGTTGCACTTGGTAAGTTATCTCTGACTGTGGACAGATGCTGGTTGTACTGGGTAAGTTATCTTTGACTGTGGACAGATGCTGGTTGAACTGGGTAAGTAATCTCTGACTGTGAACAGATGCTGGTTGTACTTGGTAAGTTATCTGTGACTGTGGACAGATGCTGGTTGTACTTGGTAAGTTATCTCTGACTGTGGACAGATGCTGGTTGTACTGGGTAAGTTATCTCTGACTGTGGATAGATGCTGGTTGTACTGGGTAAGTTATCTGTGACTGTGGACAGATGCTAGTTCTACTGGGTAAGTTATCATTGACTGTGGACAGATGCTAGTTCTACTTTGTAAGTTATCTCTGACTGTGGACAGATGCTAGTTGTACTTGGTAAGTTATCTCTGACTGTGGACAGATGCTAGTTGTACTGGGTAAGATATCTCTGACTGTGGACAGATGCTGGTTGTACTGGGTAAGTTATCTTTGACTGTGGACAGATGCTGGTTGTACTGGGTAAGTAATCTCTGACTGTGAACAGATGCTGGTTGTACTTGGTAAGTTATCTGTCCACAATGCTTGTTGTACTTGGTAAGTTATCTCTGACTGTGGACAGATGCTGGTTGTACTGGGTAAGTTATCTCTGACTGTGGACAGATGCTAGTGATACTGGGTAAGTTATCATTGACTGTGGACAGATGCTAGTTCTACTTTGTAAGTTATCTCTGACTGTGGACAGATGCTAGTTCTACTTTGTAAGTTATCTCTGACTGTTGACAGATGCTGGTTGTACTGGGTAAGTAATCTCTGACTGCGTCTGGACACACTCTTGTGGCCAACAACCTTTAATTATTTGAATTAGGAAATGTATTCGCCCAATTTCAACCAGTTCGTTGCCACCTTTGATAAAGTAACTGTTTTGCTGTAAGCAACATTTGTTTTTCATTTTGCGAGATACAATGTACGTTCTACTGTCCCTTTCGTAACATCACTGATCAAGCTTATTACTTCTGAGTAACTGTCAATACCATTTGCAAGACAATCTGTAACTTATACGTTATAAACTTAAAATAAATTACATTTGATGATTTGAATTCATTTAAATTGTTAATAGCTTAATCTGTACCTTCGAACCCATTTAAAAAATTACCCTTTATTGCAGGTAAACCAACCAAGCCCTCTCTCACTTCCCCTAACACAACAACAATCTACAATAACCAGGTGACCTTGACCTGTACCTCCACCTCAACAAGCATCCCTCAAGGTCATGGACTGTCCTTGACCTACACCTGGGCGAGGGATGGAACTATTACGGCATTCAACACTGGAACGACCTTCACCTTCACAGTGACATCACGTGACCCTCAGAAATACAGATGTAGAGCAGATGAAAGTCGAGGTCTGGAGTCTGACTGGAGTGATGTATACACGATTGAACCGGAATGTGAGTAGAATTATATTGCTCAACTCCCAATTTGATAGGATTGACAACTGATCGTAATTTAGTTGTTATGTGGGTAAACTTATTTCGGTTATCGTCTTATTTGGTTGGACAAGTGTTAAATTGGGTTAGGATCAGGACTATGAGTCATACATGGCATGGTGACAATGATGCTAACTGAACAGTTCTGGTAATGTAGACAGAGATGCTATCTTCTTGAAATTGGAATATGAGAAGAGAATGACTCACAAGAACCTTTCTATTGACAGCATATTCAACGAGGAAAGACACAAATAGCCAGTACACTAAGTGCTTATCAGTGTTATACACTTATAAGTGTTGATTCAAGGATGATATTCTGACAGTATAGCATTTGGAGAATAATCTGTTAGCTGGACTTATGATTGACTTATTTGCTCTAAATCTGGTCTTGGTCATATTGACTCAAATACAACAGAATAATAGTCGCGAAGTGTTAGAACAATCATTTTTTCAGTATTTATAACATTATCTTACCTCATGTAAGAATCTCGATATCTGATTGGTCCACGTGACTCTTGAGCGGGGTTATTTAAACCTCTCCACAAAAATAAACATGAAAAGACAAGCAGGTTGAGCGTCTTGAAATGTACAATGTTTGTACCCATCTATCACATCAAGGTTACTTTTGATCAACCGATGAGTCATCCTGTCTCAGGGTACGAACGTTACGCTTTCTCCACCCTGGGCTCAGAAGCTAGACTCGCCCGACTTTGGATATAGCAAATCAAATCATTTTCTCATTGAAATTTTATCGAGAAGGTCGCGAGAAAATGATTTAGTTGGCTATATCCCAAGTCGGGCCGCGCGAGCGAATCTAGCTTCTGAGCCCAGGGTACAGATTAGTGGAGTTAGCGTAATGTTCGTACCCTAAGACAGGATGCCAATGAGTACCTGTGAACAAAGTATAGTCAAAGCGTTTACGCAGTTTGTCATACTCTTTATTCAAGAAATAGTGGTTAGGGCTCAGTTATTTCTTACAAACATAAACATATTTTGTAAATCACGTCTGTTCGCTAATTGAAAGATCCTCGATCAGGGCCATAGCTGATAAATCAGCCTCTCGCTGGTCGTATCACATCAAGAAAGAGGCTAATATATCTATAAAAAAACGCGTCTGAATGGTATAACTTATAATAACAGATGGGGCAAATATCAGCGAGTTCAGCCTCAACTCGGCGACTGGTCACGTGACAGTCAATGAAGGAGAAACAGTATCCCTGAAGTGTCAAGTTAACAGCAACCTATCAGCAACCATCAGATTCCTGAACGGAAGTCAAGAACTGAAGAGGGGAGATAACTCTCTTACTGTAACAAACACCTGGCAGACCACGTGTAGACAAAGGGGAAACTACTCTTGTATGACGAACGACTCAATAGGACCTGTTAATGTCAGAAGTCTAACACTAGCAGTAAAATGTAAGTACCATAATTGAAATTTATTAATGCACTGAGATTTAAATTATCGTACAGTTATTGGGTTGGTTTCTAAAACGTTTCTGATTTAAAACATCATATTCTATTAGATATCCAACGCTTTGACAGAAGTAAAGAAATGCATTTTTTTTATAGATTGCATGGATATGATTTTACGATATTTGTTAAATAATGCTTCACGACCAAGGTAAAAGTTATGAAAACCATGTGCATCAACGAAGCTGCACAAATGGGCACCTGAACATGGAAGTGTGAACCTAAATGATATTTGTTAGGGTTAAATGGTAGATTGTGTTTGCTTACCAAGCATGGAAGTAGCTGAACATAGATGGACTATTATAATTGTCAACTCTTGTAGTTTGTACTCGTCCTATGAAAACGTTACTAGTTCAGCATCGCTTTCTATTTGACTTGGGAGAAGTGTGACTCTTTGGATATCAGTTCTGTCCTTACATCCCCCTCCTCAGCTAAGAAATGGAACCTTGGACCCCTAAAGTCCCCAAATTCGGATTTGCACTATTCTGTAATTACCTTCGGTATGTTAACCGCTAACCGATGAAACATCCAGAATCTCTCCAACCCGGTTCCATCTCTGACACGTAGTATATCCATCTGTTTTTACCAGGATTTCTGAAAATTGCAGTAGGATTATGATTAATGTCCTACCTTGGGGCCCTTCGAGCAGCGTGACTGATTATTAACTACATTTTCTTACTACTGTTTCCTGTAGGTTCCCAACGAACTGATGAGACGTCCCCAGTTCAGATCAGTCTGCATTAAGAGTTTGAAGCAGTGTGACTGTGGATATCTTTCCTGTCCTACGCTGGAGACTTTGATGCTGTGAAACTCTTAATATAAAACTACATTGTCTTTCTACTGTTTCCTGTAGGTTCCCAACGAACTGATGAGACGTCCCCAGTTCAATTCAGTCTCCATTAAGAGTTTTAGGCAGTGTGACTCTGTAGATATCTTTTCTTTCCCGCCCTGGGGACTTTGATGCTGTGAAGCTATTTTATAAAACTACTTTGACTTACTACTGTTTCTTGTAGGTTCCCCACGGCCTGATGAAAAGTCTCCAGTTCAGCATCAGTTTGTATCAATGACTGGAAGCAATGTGACTCTGTGGATGTCAGTCCTGTCCTACCCAGCACCTACGTACACCTGGAGCAGATCCAACAGCTCCTCCCGGGATCTCTCTGGATCTCTCAGTGTCCTCTCCGACATCTCCGTCAACATCTCTCTCACTCTCACATCTCTCAGGAGAGAAGACTTCGGACTCTACAATCTAACTATCAGCAATGGAGTCGGGGAGGATCACGTGACCACTTTTGAGGTCGTCCCTCAAGGTAAAAATGTTGAATTCAACGGGCAGAATTCTTTATGTCATTACATCGTAAACATCTCTAACACTCTCAGGAAATAATTTATTTACTTTAGATTCTGAGGTCGGGTCCGTTTTAAGTCACACGAGTGTCATCTTTCGCATGCTCGGATGCAACTTAAAGCGAATGAAACGTATGCTCAGCTGAGTAACACACGTAGTTGCCCAATTGCAAGCAACATTGCTGGACAGATGTGCAGTTGGTTTTAAACTAAATTTGCGGGTGTTGAATAACAATGATCTTCCGCAAATTCCATCTTCTTTATTTTTGAATATGAGGTCTTATGTAAAGTTGTATAATATTTTTAAATAGTAGTTGTTTTCTTGTTTGCAGAAACATCCACATCCAGAACAGACATTCATGCAATAGGCGTAGGAATAGGATTTGGGATTTGTGGGCTGGTTGTTCTGGTGTTGTTGTTAGTAGTCGCATGGATGTATGGAAGAAAGAAAAGATCAGATAATCCAGAACTGTCTGCACCAGCTGAAGATACCAATCCTTACAGCGACATGGATCACGTCAACTCGGACAGACAGACGTACACTGCCTTGGAATTTAAGACTATCCCTGGTAAAGACAATTGCACTCTAACATCGAATAACAAAGATATTGTCTGATTTTCACAATGACATGCTCGAAACTTGAATGTCATTCAAAGTCGTACTGAAGTAGTTTAATGCGTTCGTGAAATATTTGAATAGGTGAACATCTTCTTTAAATGTTGCCTTCTAATGAGTTATTTCCTCCGTGTATCAGGAATCGGGATACTCAACACCCCTACACTCTACTAACTATATGATCAAAGGTATAGAAAGAGACCGACTAATGTACTAACAGTGCATTAAGATCGCCTGTCCGCTTGGGTAGATATGGGAACTCTTCTTATGGTAAGGGAACCGACAGGGGCGTAGCATCCATTATAAAAAAAGCCCGGGCTTACACATGATTTTTTGGTCCAACTTGTTTTCATGTTATTTTCAGTCAAATGACAGACAAGAAACTAGAGGGTCAACGTTAAGTTCTTGACAGTTTGTCTCTGTTATCATCATCATCATTAAACCACACATGGATGTATGGACAGGTCTTATGTGGCTTTACAGATGTCATATCATTAACTTTAGATGGAATGCGGAAGACTGCCAAGTTTTTTTGCCTGTTAACTTCTTATCAGTGATCTTGACCCATGACTTTCTTTCACAGCTCTCGTTCTGTATAGACACTGATATTATTATCAGCGTAAAACAGAACACAGATGTGGGAGAAATCATTTGCAATTGCTTTACTACACTATTATCAAAATTCATTGATATACGAAGAGCTATAACTATCATTTATGTAAAGTGGACCTAACGCAACACTTATCATGTAATAGTGTATTTATTTGGTAACCAATTCCTTCAAATAAAAGACCCATCATCAAACTTCAATAATTTTTAAAGTATTTTACTGTCACCGAAACCAGGTTTGAGAAAAGTTTGATATCATATTTACATGTACATGTATTAATTAATAATAAAATATTTAATATGACGTTAACAGTACAGTACCTTCTGCAAAAACATGTATTCATGATATCAAACTTTCGACGAAATATTTTCTACCGAGTGATGTATTACGTGTCTCAATAGCTAATTAATCATGTACTGAATTCAAGTATGATAGTGGGGCTTTGGTTACCAAATTATACAAGTGAATCATTAATAGTTTATTATATGGTTCAGTCAGTAGAAAACGTTTACGAGGATCGAACAGTAAGTGAACACATTTATATTACAATCTCCATAAAACGTTTTCAAATTGTATCAATATTATCAACCATGCATAACAACAAAAAGGAATGCTGACGTTATACAAAATAATCATAGGGAATATTTCACTTTGTAGATATACTTCATAGTGCACTTAAAACCAGATCAGTCATTAAAAATAAAGTTTTGAAAAAGTGAGCAAACTCCCTGGAAAACGTCGAAAATAGAGTTTTTATGCATAGATTTTAATTTTTATCTTGGGGGGGCATGCACTGACTTTAACACCTTACAGAATAATTTATAATTTCCCAACTTATTTCTACGTTGAGTTATTCTACTTCCGAACGAACAATTATGCTATGTTAATAGTAATTTAGGATAATGGAATTAATCGGAATTAAGTTATTGACGCGATCGACCATCTCTACCTAGCAAAATGTTTTCCTTAAGATCCTATGCTATGTGTAGATGCTGAACTCCTGCCCCTGATAAGCGTAGCAGCGCTATTTTTTGTTTTACCGTTTGACGTCATATGTTTGACCCCAAATGGCGGATCGCAAAACAACGGCTAAAGGATAAATTTGATCATAGATTGACATGATGGATTAACAAAATATCTGAGGTAGAAGAAAAACATAATTCGATGTTTATAATCCTATAATATTAAAATATTAGCAACTTTATGAAGAAAAATGCGAAAAACTGTATTTTAGAGGCAAATGGATCTTACATTACCTTGTCATCAATAAGGTCAAGGTCACTTATGGTGAACCAGGAACTCACATCGATCGCACTTATAACTATGAACTTGCCGACTTATTTCCGTTACAATATGTACCTCCGCCGCTAATGGCTGAAATATTGCCCAAGCGGCGTTAAGCATTAACTCACTTACTCACAATATGTACCTAAAGAGTGCTACTGCCGCTTTAAGTTTAAGTTTCACTGTTTCAGATTACGAAGAGCCGATTGCTCTGCAAGGAAGACACTCACTTGACTAGAACTGAGGAGAGGATGATTAGAAAGAAGGGAGGTTTTAAAAGGATGATTGGACAGAAGAAGAGAGGTATTAGAGGATGATTGGACAGAAGAAGAGAGGTATTAGAGGATGATTGGACAGAAGAAGAGAAGTATTAGAGGATGATTGGACAGAAGGAGAGAGGTATCAGAGGATGATTGGACAGAAGAAGAGAGGTATCAGAGGATGATTGGACAGAAGAAGAGAGGTATCAGAGGATGATTGGAAAGAAGAAGAGAGGTATCAGAGGATGATTGGACAGAAGAAGAGAGGTATCAGAGGATGATTGGACAGAAGAAGAGAGGTATCAGAGGATGATTGGAAAGAAGAAGAGAGGTATCAGAGGATGATTGGACAGAAGAAGAGAGGTATCAGAGGATGATTGGACAGAAGAAGAGAGGTATCAGAGGATGATTGGACAGAAGAAGAGAGGTATCAGAGGATGATTGGAAAGAAGAAGAGAGGTATCAGAGGATGATTGGACAGAAGAAGAGAGGTATCAGAGGATGATTTGACAGAAGAAGAGAGGTATTAGAGGATGATTGGACAGAAGAAGAGAGGTATTAGAGGATGATTGGACAGAAGAAGAGAGGTATTAGAGGATGATTGGACAGAAGAAGAGAGGTATCAGAGGATGATTGGACAGAATAAGAGAGGTATCAGAGGATGATTGGACAGAAGAAGAGAGGTATTGGAGGATGATTGGACAGAAGAAGAGAGGTATCGGAGGATGATTGGACAGAAGAAGAGAGGTATTAGAGGATGATTGGACAGAAGAAGAGAGGTATTAGAGGATGATTGGACAGAAGAAGAGAGGTATTGGAGGATCATTGGACAGAAGACGAGAGGTATTAGAGGATGATTGGACAGAAGAAGAGAGGTATTAGAGGATGATTGGACAGAAGAAGAGAGGTATTGGAGGATGATTGGACAGAAGAAGAGAGGTATCAGAGGATGATTGGACAGAAGAAGAGAGGTATTAGAGGATGATTGGACAGAAGAAGAGAGGTATTGGAGGATGATTGGACAGAAGAAGAGAGGTATCAGAGGATGATTGGAAAGAAGAAGAGAGGTATTGGAGGATGATTTGGACAGAAGAAGAGAGGTATTAGAGGATGATTGGACAGAAGGAGAGAGGTATTAGAGGATGATTGGACAGAAGAAGAGAGGTATTGGAGGATGATTGGACAGAAGAAGAGAGGTATTAGAGGATGATTGGACAGAAGAAGAGAGGTATTAGAGGATGATTGGACAGAAGAAGAGAGGTATTGGAGGATGATTGGACAGAAGACGAGAGGTATTAGAGGGTGATTAGACAGAAGAAGAGAGGTATTAGAGGGTGATTAGACAGAAGAAGAGAGGTATTAGAGGATGATTGGACAGAAGGAGAGAGATTTTAAAAGGATGATTTGGACAGAAGAAGAGAGGTATCAGAGGATGGTTGGACAGAAGAAGAGAGGTATTGGAGGATGATTGGACAGAAGGAGAGAGGTATCAGAGGATGATTGGACAGAAGAAGAGAGGTATCAGAGGATGATTGGAAAGAAGAAGAGAGGTATCAGAGGATGATTGGACAGAAGAAGAGAGGTATTAGAGGATGATTGGACAGAAGAAGGGAGGTATTGGAGGATGATTGGACAGAAGGAGAGAGGTATCAGAGGATGATTGGACAGAAGAAGAGAGGTATCAGAGGATGATTGGAAAGAAGAAGAGAGGTATCAGAGGATGATTGGACAGAAGAAGAGAGGTATCAGAGGATGATTGGACAGAAGAAGAGAGGTATCAGAGGATGATTGGACAGAAGAAGAGAGGTATTAGAGGATGATTGGACAGAAGAAGAGAGGTATTAGAGGATGATTGGACAGAAGAAGAGAGGTATTAGAGGATGATTGGACAGAAGAAGAGAGGTATTGGAGGATGATTGGACAGAAGGAGAGAGGTATCAGAGGATGATTGGACAGAAGAAGAGAGGTATCAGAGGATGATTGGAAAGAAGAAGAGAGGTATCAGAGGATGATTGGACAGAAGAAGAGAGGTATCAGAGGATGATTGGAAAGAAGAAGAGAGGTATCAGAGGATGATTGGACAGAAGAAGAGAGGTATCAGAGGATGATTGGAAAGAAGAAGAGAGGTATTGGAGGATGATTTGGACAGAAGAAGAGAGGTATCAGAGGATGATTGGACAGAAGAAGAGAGGTATTAGAGGATGATTGGACAGAAGAAGAGAGGTATCAGAGGATGATTGGACAGAAGAAGAGAGGTATTAGAGGATGATTGGACAGAAGAAGAGAGGTATTGGAGGATGATTGGACAGAAGGAGAGAGGTATCAGAGGATGATTGGACAGAAGAAGAGAGGTATCAGAGGATGATTGGAAAGAAGAAGAGAGGTATCAGAGGATGATTGGACAGAAGAAGAGAGGTATCAGAGGATGATTGGACAGAAGAAGAGAGGTATCAGAGGATGATTGGACAGAAGAAGAGAGGTATTAGAGGATGATTGGACAGAAGAAGAGAGGTATTAGAGGATGATTGGACAGAAGAAGAGAGGTATCAGAGGATGATTGGACAGAAGAAGAGAGGTATCAGAGGATGATTGGAAAGAAGAAGAGAGGTATTGGAGGATGATTTGGACAGAAGAAGAGAGGTATCAGAGGATGATTGGACAGAAGAAGAGAGGTATTAGAGGATGATTGGACAGAAGAAGAGAGGTATCAGAGGATGATTGGACAGAAGAAGAGAGGTATTAGAGGATGATTGGACAGAAGAAGAGAGGTATTGGAGGATGATTGGACAGAAGGAGAGAGGTATCAGAGGATGATTGGACAGAAGAAGAGAGGTATCAGAGGATGATTGGAAAGAAGAAGAGAGGTATCAGAGGATGATTGGACAGAAGAAGAGAGGTATCAGAGGATGATTGGACAGAAGAAGAGAGGTATCAGAGGATGATTGGACAGAAGAAGAGAGGTATTAGAGGATGATTGGACAGAAGAAGAGAGGTATCAGAGGATGATTTGGAAAGATGAAGAGAGGTATTGGAGGATGATTGGACAGAAGAAGAGAGGTATTGGAGGATGATTGGACAGAAGAAGAAAGGTATCAGAGGATGATTGGACAGAAGAAGAGAGGAATCAGAGGATGTTTGGACAGAAGAAGAGAGGTATTGGAGGATGATTGGACAGAAGAAGAGAGGTATTGGAGGATGATTGGACAGAAGAAGAGAGATTTTAAAAGGATGATTTGGACAGAAGAAGAGAGGTATCAGAGGATGATTGGACAGAAGAAGAGAGGTATTGGAGGATGATTGGACAGAAGAAGAGAGGTATCAGAGGATGATTGGACAGAAGAAGAGAGGTATCAGAGGATGTTTGGACAGAAGAAGAGAGGTATTAGAGGATGATTGGACAGAAGAAGAGAGGTATCAGAGGATGATTGGACAGAAGAAGAGAGGTATCAGAGGATGATTGGACAGAAGAAGAGAGGTATTGAAGGATGATTGGACAGAAGAAGAGAGGTATCAGAGGATGATTGGACAGAAGAAGAGAGGTATCAGAGGATGATTGGACAGAAGAAGAAAGGTATCAGAGGATGATTGGACAGAAGAAGAGAGGTATTGGAGGATGATTGGACAGAAGAAGAGAGGTATCAGAGGATGATTGGACAGAAGAAGAGAGGTATTGGAGGATGATTTGGACAGAAGAAGAGAGGTATTAGAGGATGATTGGACAGAAGAAGAGAGGTATTGGAGGATGATTGGACAGAAGAAGAGAGGTATTGGAGGATGATTGGACAGAAGAAGAGAGGTATTGGAGGATGATTGGACAGAAGAAGAGAGGTATTAGAGGATGATTGGACAGAAGAAGAGAGGTATTAGAGGATGATTGGACAGAAGAAGAGAGGTATTAGAGGATGATTGGACAGAAGAAGAGAGGTATTAGAGGATGATTGGACAGAAGAAGAGAGGTATTGGAGGATGATTGGACAGAAGAAGAGAGGTATTGGAGGATGATTTGGACAGAAGAAGAGAGGTATTAGAGGATGATTGGACAGAAGAAGAGAGGTATTGGAGGATGACTGGACAGAAGACGAGAGGTATTAGAGGATGATTGGACAGAAGAAGAGAGGTATCAGAGGATGATTGGACAGAAGAAAAGAGGTATTGGAGGATGATTTGGACAGAAGAAGAGAGGTATTAGAGGATGATTGGACAGAAGAAGAGAGGTATTGGAGGATGATTGGACAGAAGAAGAGAGATTTTAAAAGGATGATTTGGACAGAAGAAGAGAGGTATCAGAGGATGATTGGACAGAAGAAGAGAGGTATTGGAGGATGATTGGACAGAAGAAGAGAGGTATCAGAGGATGATTGGACAGAAGAAGAGAGGTATCAGAGGATGTTTGGACAGAAGAAGAGAGGTATTGGAGGATGATTGGACAGAAGAAGAGAGGTATTAGAGGATGATTGGACAGAAGAAGAGAGGTATCAGAGGATGATTGGACAGAAGAAGAGAGGTATTGGAGGATGATTGGACAGAAGAAGAGAGGTATTGGAGGATGATTTGGACAGAAGAAGAGAGGTATTAGAGGATGATTGGACAGAAGAAGAGAGGTATCAGAGGATGATTGGACAGAAGAAGAGAGGTATTGGAGGATGATTGGACAGAAGAAGAGAGGTATCAGAGGATGATTGGACAGAAGAAGAGAGGTATCAGAGGATGATTGGACAGAAGAAGAGAGGTATTGGAGGATGATTGGACAGAAGAAGAGAGGTATAAGAGGATGATTGGACAGAAGGAGAGAGGTATTAGAGGATGATTGGACAGAAGAAGAGAGGTATTAGAGGATGATTGGACAGAAGAAGAGAGGTATTAGAGGATGATTGGACAGAAGACGAGAGGTATTAAAGGATGATTGGACAGAAGAAGAGAGGTATCAGAGGATGATTGGACAGAAGACGAGAGGTATTGGAGGATGATTGGACAGAAGAAGAGAGGTATTGGAGGATGATTTGGACAGAAGAAGAGAGGTATTAGAGGATGATTGGACAGAAGAAGAGAGGTATCAGAGGATGATTGGACAGAAGAAGAGAGGTATTGGAGGATGATTGGACAGAAGAAGAGAGGTATCAGAGGATGATTGGACAGAAGAAGAGAGGTATCAGAGGATGATTGGACAGAAGAAGAGAGGTATTGGAGGATGATTGGACAGAAGAAGAGAGGTATTAGAGGATGATTGGACAGAAGGAGAGAGGTATTAGAGGATGATTGGACAGAAGAAGAGAGGTATTAGAGGATGATTGGACAGAAGAAGAGAGGTATTAGAGGATGATTGGACAGAAGAAGACAGGTATCAGAGGATGATTGGACAGAAGAAGAGAGGTATTAGAGGATGATTGGACAGACGAAGAGAGGTATTAGAGGATGATTGGACAGAAGGAGAGAGGTATCAGAGGATGATTGGACAGAAGAAGAGAGGTATCAGAGGATGATTGGACAGAAGAAGAGAGGTATTAGAGGATGATTGGACAGAAGAAGAGAGGTATTGGAGGATGATTGGAAAGAAGAAGAGAGGTATTAGAGGATGATTGGACAGAAGAAGAGAGGTATTGGAGGATGATTGGACAGAAGAAGAGAGGTATCAGAGGATGATTGGACAGAAGAAGAGAGGTATCAGAGGATGATTGGACAGAAGAAGAGAGGTATCAGAGGATGATTGGACAGAAGAAGAGAGGTATTGGAGGATGATTGGACAGAAGAAGAGAGGTATAAGAGGATGATTGGACAGAAGGAGAGAGGTATTAGAGGATGATTGGACAGAAGAAGAGAGGTATTAGAGGATGATTGGACAGAAGAAGAGAGGTATTAGAGGATGATTGGACAGAAGACGAGAGGTATTAGAGGATGATTTGGACAGAAGAAGAGAGGTATTAGAGGATGATTGGACAGAAGAAGAGAGGTATTGGAGGATGATTGGACAGAAGAAGAGAGGTATTGGAGGATGATTGGACAGAAGAAGAGAGGTATTGGAGGATGATTGGACAGAAGAAGAGAGGTATTAGAGGATGATTGGACAGAAGAAGAGAGGTATTAGAGGATGATTGGACAGAAGAAGAGAGGTATTAGAGGATGATTGGACAGAAGAAGAGAGGTATTAGAGGATGATTGGACAGAAGAAGAGAGGTATTGGAGGATGATTGGACAGAAGAAGAGAGGTATTGGAGGATGATTTGGACAGAAGAAGAGAGGTATCAGAGGATGATTGGACAGAAGAAGAGAGGTATTAGAGGATGATTGGACAGAAGAAGAGAGGTATTAGAGGATGATTGGACAGAAGAAGAGAGGTATTGGAGGATGATTGGACAGAAGAAGAGAGGTATTGGAGGATGATTTGGACAGAAGAAGAGAGGTATTAGAGGATGATTGGACAGAAGAAGAGAGGTATTGGAGGATGACTGGACAGAAGACGAGAGGTATTAGAGGATGATTGGACAGAAGAAGAGAGGTATCAGAGGATGATTGGACAGAAGAAAAGAGGTATTGGAGGATGATTTGGACAGAAGAAGAGAGGTATTAGAGGATGATTGGACAGAAGAAGAGAGGTATTGGAGGATGATTGGACAGAAGAAGAGAGATTTTAAAAGGATGATTTGGACAGAAGAAGAGAGGTATCAGAGGATGATTGGACAGAAGAAGAGAGGTATTGGAGGATGATTGGACAGAAGAAGAGAGGTATCAGAGGATGATTGGACAGAAGAAGAGAGGTATCAGAGGATGTTTGGACAGAAGAAGAGAGGTATTGGAGGATGATTGGACAGAAGAAGAGAGGTATTAGAGGATGATTGGACAGAAGAAGAGAGGTATCAGAGGATGATTGGACAGAAGAAGAGAGGTATTGGAGGATGATTGGACAGAAGAAGAGAGGTATTGGAGGATGATTTGGACAGAAGAAGAGAGGTATTAGAGGATGATTGGACAGAAGAAGAGAGGTATCAGAGGATGATTGGACAGAAGAAGAGAGGTATTGGAGGATGATTGGACAGAAGAAGAGAGGTATCAGAGGATGATTGGACAGAAGAAGAGAGGTATCAGAGGATGATTGGACAGAAGAAGAGAGGTATTGGAGGATGATTGGACAGAAGAAGAGAGGTATAAGAGGATGATTGGACAGAAGGAGAGAGGTATTAGAGGATGATTGGACAGAAGAAGAGAGGTATTAGAGGATGATTGGACAGAAGAAGAGAGGTATTAGAGGATGATTGGACAGAAGACGAGAGGTATTAAAGGATGATTGGACAGAAGAAGAGAGGTATCAGAGGATGATTGGACAGAAGACGAGAGGTATTGGAGGATGATTGGACAGAAGAAGAGAGGTATTGGAGGATGATTTGGACAGAAGAAGAGAGGTATTAGAGGATGATTGGACAGAAGAAGAGAGGTATCAGAGGATGATTGGACAGAAGAAGAGAGGTATTGGAGGATGATTGGACAGAAGAAGAGAGGTATCAGAGGATGATTGGACAGAAGAAGAGAGGTATCAGAGGATGATTGGACAGAAGAAGAGAGGTATTGGAGGATGATTGGACAGAAGAAGAGAGGTATTAGAGGATGATTGGACAGAAGGAGAGAGGTATTAGAGGATGATTGGACAGAAGAAGAGAGGTATTAGAGGATGATTGGACAGAAGAAGAGAGGTATTAGAGGATGATTGGACAGAAGAAGACAGGTATCAGAGGATGATTGGACAGAAGAAGAGAGGTATTAGAGGATGATTGGACAGACGAAGAGAGGTATTAGAGGATGATTGGACAGAAGGAGAGAGGTATCAGAGGATGATTGGACAGAAGAAGAGAGGTATCAGAGGATGATTGGACAGAAGAAGAGAGGTATTAGAGGATGATTGGACAGAAGAAGAGAGGTATTGGAGGATGATTGGAAAGAAGAAGAGAGGTATTAGAGGATGATTGGACAGAAGAAGAGAGGTATTGGAGGATGATTGGACAGAAGAAGAGAGGTATCAGAGGATGATTGGACAGAAGAAGAGAGGTATCAGAGGATGATTGGACAGAAGAAGAGAGGTATCAGAGGATGATTGGACAGAAGAAGAGAGGTATTGGAGGATGATTGGACAGAAGAAGAGAGGTATAAGAGGATGATTGGACAGAAGGAGAGAGGTATTAGAGGATGATTGGACAGAAGAAGAGAGGCATTAGAGGATGATTGGACAGAAGAAGAGAGGTATTAGAGGATGGTTGGACAGAAGACGAGAGGTATTAGAGGATGATTGGACAGAAGAAGAGAGGTATCAGAGGATGATTGGACAGAAGACGAGAGGTATTGGAGGATGATTGGACAGAAGAAGAGAGGTATTGGAGGATGATTTGGACAGAAGAAGAGAGGTATTAGAGGATGATTGGACAGAAGAAGAGAGGTATCAGAGGATGATTGGACAGAAGAAGAGAGGTATTGGAGGATGATTGGACAGAAGAAGAGAGGTATCAGAGGATGATTGGACAGAAGAAGAGAGGTATCAGAGGATGATTGGACAGAAGAAGAGAGGTATTGGAGGATGATTGGACAGAAGAAGAGAGGTATTAGAGGATGATTGGACAGAAGGAGAGAGGTATTAGAGGATGATTGGACAGAAGAAGAGAGGTATTAGAGGATGATTGGACAGAAGAAGAGAGGTATTAGAGGATGATTGGACAGAAGAAGAGAGGTATCAGAGGATGATTGGACAGAAGAAGAGAGGTATTAGAGGATGATTGGACAGACGAAGAGAGGTATTAGAGGATGATTGGACAGAAGGAGAGAGGTATCAGAGGATGATTGGACAGAAGAAGAGAGGTATTGGAGGATGATTGGACAGAAGGAGAGAGGTATCAGAGGATGATTTGGACAGAAGAAGAGAGGTATTAGAGGATGATTGGACAGAAGAAGAGAGGTATTAGAGGATGATTGGACAGAAGAAGAGAGGTATCAGAGGATGATTGGACAGAAGAAGAGAGGTATCAGAGGATGATTGGACAGAAGAAGAGAGGTATTAGAGGATGATTGGACAGAAGAAGAGAGGTATCAGAGGATGATTGGACAGAAGAAGAGAGGTATTAGAGGATGATTGGACAGAAGAAGAGAGGTATTAGAGGATGATTGGACAGAAAAAGAGAGGACAATCGACCCCCCTCCCCCCTATTTCAAAAATCTTGGATCTGCCACCGAACACATCTAATAAACGTGTTGTGGATCAAGAATGCCTTGGCAATCCCGACAGGCAACAGCAAACATGGCGACAAACTTAATAAGGAATTCTTCTATACATACTGACAAAAACAACGATAAGTGCTTAAAAACGAACAACTTGATCAAATTAGAATTGCAAAAAAAAAGGGATTCATTCGAAGTAAGGCTAAATGTTACCAAGAAAAAGAAAAGAATACTGAAGAATTTGTAAAAGAGAAATTATTTGAATAAAAATAAGAGTGAAGTTGTAACAAAACATGATGTGCTTTCAAAAAATAAGATATGGTGGAAAAAAATTAAAGTTTGTTTATTTTTATAGTAATTAAACATGCAAGTGATTGGGAAAATGATCTTGATTCTTTCATAAAGATAAAGACAAATTTCAAAGGTCAAGGTCGGAACATGTTTTGAATATTCCGATGGCATCACAAGCGGTAATATTTTGAACGCCTCTAGTAACGGGGAGACACAAAATATAAATAATACAATTAATAACAACAAAACTATCTGGTTCTCTAGCCTAGGCTCGCAAAGTACAATGTTCATTCCAAATGCAGGATATTAACGATCCCAAAACACACTCTCATGATAACCTCTGTATATTTCTCTGGAGATCTGTTTCATATAAATATGAAACTGGGTTTTTTTTCGGATTTCAAAGACAGGGTATTATCGCCTGCATGCAAAAATAATCTCGTGATAGGAGAAAGTTAGTTTTTTGAATGATCATAAAATTGCATCCGCCGCAATTGCCTCGCGCCTTAAAAAAGTTCTTTCTTATATAAAAAGCGAAGCCGAAACGGGGTTCTTTGAAATAGATTTATTTGGGAAAATACTAGAATGCTTAAGGCACTATGGTTAGCACAATGAACTATCTGGCCTGTTGGTTGCGATTGATCTTGAAAAAGCCTTTGACACAGTTAAGTTGAACTATTTTGTCGAAACTTTAAAATACTTTAACTTTGGCCCCATGCTTAGAAATTGGATAAAACTTTTTTCAGTAAAATATACTGAAAGTATATATATATAGAAAGTATACACTCTAAAACATTTCTTACAACTAGAAAAAGATTGGAGTGAAGAACGATAGTAAGCAATGTTACAAAAGTAATTACAAATCTTTTCTGTCAAATAAAGTTTACTAACGTTAATGTTTGACGTTACGTTAACGTAAAATCCGAAACTCCTTATTTTGACGTAACAACAAAGGTACATGCATGTTGATGGTATGAGAAAAGTGAACGGGACACCTTTGCAGCACAGTAGTTAAAAGGCACAATGATCGTACAAGAGTTTACTCCAATTTAGAGAAAGTAAGCTGTCAAAAAGGTCACCACGTGTGATATAACGGTACTTCCGGCCAATGCACTTTTGAAACCACAGGGGTTCGAATCTCGGAGTGGACATTATAATAAAAATATAATTTCAAAAACTTGACTTTTGCACTCATATATCGTTGTTATATGTTTAGATTAAGCTATATTTCAAATTTGAACGGAGTCGATCAAGAAATATAGATTGAAGCGCAATTCTAGATCTATTACATTGTCAAATTTGAAATGTAGCTTTATTATACTTTTATTATAGTGACCACTCCGAGACTCGAACCCCTGTGTTTGAAACTTCTTTTCTTTTGAAGGCAACGTCAGCTACAACGGCACCAGGACACCTTAAAGGGGCAGTAGCACGTCTTTTGGTAATTTTATATTTTAAAAATTTCACTTATAATTGTAAGTAAATGCCTAATGTATTATATTGACAGTGTCAACAATCCCATTACACAAGCCAATCATCCATAGTCAGGGAACAGAGTATGAAGATTTACATAAAATCCATTGGCGGCCATTTTTGTGTGAACACCTTT
This sequence comes from Steromphala cineraria, assembly GCA_916613615.1. Classification (NCBI taxonomy): domain Eukaryota; kingdom Metazoa; phylum Mollusca; class Gastropoda; order Trochida; family Trochidae; genus Steromphala; species Steromphala cineraria. Next base: position 20,800,965 of record OU744737.1, read on the forward strand.
AATTAATTTTGTGTAAGAAAAAGGAATCGCATGGCTAAACTTTACGTTATATATTTGAATTATTACTGCTCCATTTAGTTTAAATACATTGTCTTTCAATTGGAACCATTAATTTTCATTTTCCTGACATCACCTTATATTCCCCCTAAAAACGTGCTACTGCCCCTTTAAAGATCGACTAAAGTACAGTGGAAGACCCCCTAACTAAAAAAACTGGATAAGTAAAAGGTTTTCTTTGGTCCCAGCAAATGCCTTCAGTAATTATCACTATCTGAGTCTGGTTAACTAAAATCGGATAAGTAAAACAAACCGGTTAACTAAACGTTTTGTCTCAGTCCCTAGAAGTCAATTACTGAGAAAACTATTGACAACTAGGACAAAATACGATTTGAGCACACTGACTACTACACACTGACACACTCTACTACAAAGTTTATCTGAGTCTTCAAACGATGACGTCATTGACATTTACCAGACGAGTAAGACGTTGCAAAATAGGGAATTGGCAGATGTGTCGGCGGACACATTGCACTAAACTCCGTCCTGTACCTTTGATGACGCCTTTGTTTTTTATCGCCTTGTCTTCTCTTTTATTCCACAAGATCGTTGTTGCATTGTTTACCAACACAACGACACAAGCTAGCCTGGCAAACGCCCGTTTGCATAATATATAAGACTAACGTCGTTGCTTTACTGCGGTTAGCATATTCTCTTGGCATGAATCCTATAGAACTCTTGAGGGACTACCTTTATCAACAAATATCAAGACTACCAGTGTCACTTATCATCACTGAAGAGCTGTCAATGTCTGCTACAATAATGGCGAAAAAAAATCACGTCAAACGTTGGCTTACGTTGACCCATGTGTCACCCTGTCATGATGTTTTTTGACGCCTATTGTTCTCAGAATTTCTCTAAATCTTACATTTGTAAACGTTTCACAATATGTGAAAACTTGTTTGAGTTAAAATTTCATATTTGTATAGCACATGTCTTAAGATTTCATTCAAACAGTACTTTCAACTTGGTATTTAATCCTTTTGTGGTCATTTTATGCGGAATTGAAAGCTCTACAAATACCAATCAAAGGTACTTCTATATATGTGAATCTTTGTTCTCAATGTGTGGTTAAACACTGTGTATGTTTTCTTTGGAGGGCTAGTTTATTATAAATAGAGCATTTCATATAAGTGTTCACGACATACTATGTTTACAACACGGGGGGCCTAAATATAAGTAATAGAGCGAGGGATATACTGATAAATAGGCACGAGTGTTGTAAACATAGTATGTCATGGGCGCGAATATAATAATTATTTTCTGTATTACTGTAGCTGCAAAATTAAAGGAAATACTCAAAATTTACTTCTCAGCATAGGCGGGCTAGCCGCCGCCAGCCCCTATACAACGCAAAGTCATAGGCGAACAATGACGTCAAAGCATTGTTTATAACATGACGTCAAAATTAAAAAAATCATATTTTGCCCTTGTGCACCATATGGAAAATATCAACCCCGATATGTTGCCCTGGTATTCTTGATGACTACAGAAAACAACTTTACCAACACGCCTTTTAACTTGTTTAAAATATTGTCATTTTGAGATCTCCTTATAAAGCCACTCCGATCGAATGGAGAGGATAACTCAAACGGAATGAGTTCGTATTTGATATCAAAATTTTGAATCCCGGGGTACATCGATTTTACAGACTGTTTAGAAGTAAACCTCTCGACAAAAATTTGGAATGTTTGATGTCATGTTATATTTTCTAGCATAAAGTATTTAAAGGGGCAGTAGCACGTTTTTAGGGGGAATATAAGGTCATGTCAGGAAAATTAAAATTAATGGTTCCAATTGAAAGACAATGTATTTAAACTAAATTGAGCAGTAATAATACAAATATACAACGTACAGTTTAGCCATGCGATTCCTTTTTCTTACACAAATTGAATTAAAGGTGTTCACACAAAATGGCCGCCAATGGATTTTATGTGAATCTCCATACTTTGTTCTCTGACTATGGATGATTGGCTTGTGTAATGAGATTTTTGACACTGTCAAATTAATACATATAGCATTAACTTACAATTATCAGTGAAATATTTGATATATAAAATTCTCAAAAAACGTGCTACTGCCCCTTTAAGAACAAGGAACTCTAAATACAATATTTGCACATTAATACAGTACCCATTTTTTACGGTAAGCTTAAAAGTTTCATTCGATCCCAATAATAAACACTAACGCAAGGGGTCCAATTGACTTTAAAAAACGCAATTTTAACGATGTCTTTGGACAATAATTTGGCAGTAAAATATCGTCGTGCACACGTTTATCGCGATCCATTAGTTTAACTAGCATAACACTTAGCGACCTAGATATCAAAATAAGGCTTGATCAAGCATGACTCACTTTACAATGTCCGCCTACAGTAGAATTGCATACCAATTGTCGAGTAGTACGTACATTTCATTTCGGCTGTTAAATACGAATAGCACCCACTCGTTTTATAAATATGTTATTAAACTGAACGTCGTTTAGTTCTCAATATACGCATTGACAGACAGACAGACAGACAGATATTTTATTTCAGTCTCACCTCATAATTACAAAATAAAATACATCGTCTTGATAAAATTTGAGACACTCCATGTGGAGTTATGAGAGACTATACATATAAAAATTTATCATACAATGGATAGTGTTCTCGGCATAATAAAGCCAACGGATACTTTCGATATCCGTTGGGCGTGGCTAAGGGTCATATACGGATACCGATGCAAATTTCAAAGGTCAAGGTCGGAACTTCTTTCGAAAATTCCGATGACGTCACAAGCGTTAACATTTTGAACGCCTTTAGTAACGAAGAGAGGCATTACAATATAAATGATACATTGCACAAACATAAATCTAAGAAATAACAACAAAACTGTATGGGTCTTTAGCCATATGTATGACTTAGCAGTGCTAAAACACTGTCATCACGATTTGAATGAAACCGACGGAACAATTTTACTCACAGGTACCAAAGGCAGTTCAAGTCTCGTGTTCAAACACGTCATTTACCAATCTTCGGTGTGCTTTACTTTAATATTGTTTAGTTTGGATTCGGAAATCCACAGACTATGATCTAGTTTAGCTCTCCGGCCATCAATGTTCGTTCAATCGCTGTCTCAACGCAAGCTGCCATTGTCACGTAGGCGAAGGGAAGCAACTCTTGCCCCTTTGTGAGTGTGACCCGTCCTCTCGATGACGTCGGATTAAAGAACGTCAGTTCGATCCCGCCAAAGACCATTTAAAATGTGTCTAATTTTTAAGATCATCGTATTTTATAGATTTTTAAAATTTCAAAACTTTGGAGTCGTGACAAAATAACTCAAACGGCAATAAAAGGCATATATAGGGAGGAACTATATTTTGTCAATTCACCGTCAGAGTCATTGCTTTATTCATTTGCATATATCAATGCGCGAATCTTAAAACAATTTCAACTATTAAAATAGTATTATCAGGCATTTTTTCGAATTAAATTTTAAAATGACATTGTGTGATAAAGAAGTTGTCATGCTCGTGTATTTTGGGATCGTAAATATCCTGCATTAGGAATAAACACTTTGTATTTAGCTCGCCAAGGCTCGCAAAATACAATGTTTATTCCTAATGCAGGATATTTACGATCCCAAAACACACTCGCATGATAACCTCTATATATTTACAAAGTAAATTTTATATCGTCACTATGATACAATAATTCTTAACGACCATAAAAATGAGACCTTCTTTTTTGTAAAATTAAGTGGCAGGTTTTGGCAGAAAGAAAACACATTTCATGGCTGGATAATATAGAACACACTTTTTCCACATCAGATAAAACATCAAAATTAAGACATGTGTTACGACAGACATTTAAAAGTTGACATATTTCATCCTTGTAAAGAGGACAGTTCAGTAAAACATGACATTCATCTTCTATAAAATCAGAACAATGTAAACAGAATCTTTCATTCACCGCCGTGCTATCATATCGTCCCGTTTCAATTCGTAAAGGGGCAGTACCACAAGGAGTGCAGACACCAGAAAATAAAACCAATTTAAGCCAATTGGCTTGATAACGAAAATAATCCCGTATTTAAGTCCATGGGCTAAATACTAACATTCCCTGTACCACTTGAAATATTTAGTACCGCTTTCGTGAAGATGAAGATTTTCCAATGACAACATTATATTGAAAATGTTCATCAGAGACTCTGAGCGTGGTATGGTATTTTTCCACTTTCCACTATCATTTCGAAACATATATTAATGAAATAATTAGTACAGCTTTCATGAAGATGAAGATTTTCCAATGACAACATTGTATTGAAAATACGTATCAGAGCGTGGTATGGCACTTTCCACTTTCCGAGATCATTACGAAACATGAAATAATTCAATGAATAATTCAATTTAATGAAATAACTCAGTTAGCTAGAAGGTTTTCATCCTGTTTTGATTTTATTGCTAAAAACAAAAGATATCACCCCAAACGTGAATAATATTTGATAATAATCGAGAAAATGTCTAACTAGCTATACATAAATGAGTGCTGAAATATTTGTTTGTAAAGAGTTTCCAAAATACCAGGTCAAGGGGTCAGTTGTTGTATGCGCGACTCGTGAAACATCAATTTTCCTATGTCACGAGATAAAAAACTGATTTTGGAAAACTTAATAAAGTATTCTATTAAGCATATACTGTCTTAATTAAAGTATGTGATAAAACGTCCTATCAAAAAAGAAAAATCCCCTCATTTCTTACTTGTCGCAAGTAGTTCCGGCAACAGTGACAATTATCCCATCGTCACTGATCGCAGTGAAAATATAAATTTTCGTCACTGTAGCTTGATAGACAGTTTATTTCATTGACAAATAACATGTTAGACAACTGACTACATTATAAATGTTCACACGGATCGGCATTAAACTAATCATCTAATACATATGAGTAAAATAAGGATCGATATATATAGTTTTAGCTCAAAACTAACCTCTTTGTGTTGTAATTACTGTAAATAAAGTCAGTTTAGAAGAGTAACGACTAAAAAAACTAATCAATCCTTAATTTTTTTGTTAAAATTTAAATTATAAAATAGGAAAATAACCAGTTTCTATTGAACGGTCACGGTTGTCGTCGTACCCGATGGAAATTTACTAGTTGTGAAATATTTCTTTCGTAACCACGAACCTTCATCTGTGACCAACCGGAGACGATGAGATCCGGGAGGATCGATGTTTTATACAAATACGACGGATTTCCCGAAGCCCACCATTCGGATTTGATCTCCAGCCATGGATCTACGTATACTTACCTTTCTGCTTTTGTTTATATCGGCCTCAGGTAAGTCTTTATATCGTTCAGTCTCATGTACAGTATGAAACCTCAGACATATAGGAAAAATTATCTAGCCTCTACTCAGTCAATCTCATTAAATTAAGATCTATATTGCTCCACTACTTTACGTAGATTATAGGCTAACGTAGTACAACACTATATAGATCTTTAATTTGTTGAGATCGCTATTCGGTATGTGAATTTTCGCCGCATGAACGTGTATGATAAGGCAATAGTAGCAGATATATGAAATTGACTACACTTAACCTTAATGATTTCAAGTTCTTAATTCATAGGCAAAAGACCAAAACAAACAAAAACATTACAATATACAGGGGGTGGATGGTGGGTTACAAATAATCAGCCTACATATAACAGAAACCTTAGTGTGCAGTAATTAATTTGACCCCAAAACGTATATAAGCCTTAATTAGACGTCTTGTTTATACAGAGAGAGAAAGAGAGAGAGAATTTGTTTATTAATGTCTCATCTCATACAAACACGATTAACACATGATACAATACAATAAAAGATGTATAGCCGCCAAAGGGCAACAAGAGACAAATACAATCTAAAGACATAAAATGTTGCAACAAAAAAATGAAAAAAATCGTTGCCTTTCCTAGTTTCTATTTATAAGCGCATATGATCGTCGCCTCAAGCCGCTTGACTGTTTTTTTATTTCGTCTTACATTTTTCTGTTGTTTTCTTGATACGTAACGAACCCGTAATGAATGAAATGGATAAACGAGGTTCGATATTAAACTATCATATTATAAGCTTGAGTGATTAACGCCATTACAGCTAAAGTTTATATTTTATCGAAATGACATGTGGATATGTTTACAACATCCTGGTTCCCGGGCCTTCGAGAGAAGAGAAGCGAGATCGAAGGCCCGGGAACCAGGATGATGTTTACAATTGGAGATGTTTACAAACGTGACGTCACAAACCACGTGATGTTTACTTTACCCGTGGCAGAGCAACAATGTCCGCGGACAGTAACAATGCGAACTTATTTTCAATGAATTTGATCAATGATTTTATCCGATCTTAGACGGATTCACAGACAGGTAGTTTCACCTCATCGCTTAGTGAAATTTATGTATACAATAAACGCGTAGGGTAGATAGTGGCAATAAAACATAAATTACCGCCTTTGATATACGAGTGACCGTGAAATCCTTTACGTGATACAGTATGTTATTGATATAAGATATAAGATGACGTAATATATAAATATGATACATTGCTGTAAATACCCAAGTAAAAGATTGGTAAATCTATATGTACATGAATTGAAAAGCATATATATATTTATAAATATATATCATATATATATTATAATGACTTCTTGCAAAGAGAGTAACTAATAAAATAGCAGAAAAAGGGATGACAACAGAATTAATGTATCATGCTAATACCACGCATCATTATAAAATCAACATTTTTCTTGTAAACACATAGATTAAAGCTGAAACCTCTCATTTTCATAAGTAAACGTTACGTTTACAATTAGATTAACGTTTAGTCTCAGTATTTTGTTTATCAATATTGTCAATATTTTTAAACAATTCTTGTTTTATAACAAAATGGAGCCCAGAAGATGCTTTAACTTCAGCTGAGCGATCTAGAGTTGCTATACTTTTCTAGATTGGGTTGGTCATCAATTAAATATGTTTGCTTTAGGGTCTGGATGGCAGACTAATTGATATTCTTCGTCCTCTGTGGGCAAAATAGATTTTCGCCCAACCCATACAATTTGCAGGTCAGATAGACGAAGGTACGGATGGAGTGGCAACCCTTCATTTTGACACAAAGACTTACCTTTAATCACTTTCTGCAACTGGATGCGGGAGGCCAATAAAACTGAAAATGACCATGTTTACCAATTTTGCCCACAAACAGCCTACTCTATAGACCCTGAAAAATATCTTGTACTGACATTTTACCTTTTTTCACATGCATGTATGATATTAAAAATAAAATAGGTGTCCCTAACAATATATGTCATTTCAGGCTGAGGCAATCAGGCTTACGCGATGTTTTATAATTTTAAAAGAAGGCTTGGTTTTATTATAATCAGTGTGTTGAACCTATAGTTTCTGGATATATTGAAGTGATATATTTAATCCACATTTATTGATAGAATTATTGTACATGGATAAATAGAGTATCTGAAATATAATAGTAATATGATATGGTATTCAGTAATTTTGCTTTAAAAAACAGGATAATTTATCCAATTTGTAATGGGGGAAATTTCACATATTAATCGCTTTATGCATTTATTCATTTATCTGTCTGTCTGTTCATTTATTTATCAATTTATTTATTCATCTATCACTATAATAATCTGAATACATAATAAATAGTTTGTAAAACATTGATATGTGGCAAGATGGATCGCGCCAAGAGATTTATGTTGGTTGATTCAGTCAAATGTTTAAATGGTATAATGAAAAAAACAATATTACATATTCTACAACTAGAGACGATAAGGCTGTTCTTTTTTATTTCATTCAAAAAGTATCAAACAAGTAAATCTTGCCCTTATTACGACTTATTATATTTTCCAATTACAGCTCAGTATTGCGGAAGTGAAAGAAAGTTAAAGGCCTGCACTTGCAAAGATAAGATTGGAAGCATTTACTCGCCTGTGATCACGGGGTAAGTTGTCAAGTGACATACAGTATTGTATTGTTAAAAATGTGAACAGTATCCCTTTTTTAAAAAAACATATATCTTAATTATTTTACTGATAATTTTACCCTTATGCTAAATGTATTTTTTTGACAGTGTCAAAAATCTCATTACACAAACCACTCAATCGTAGCCAGAGAAAAAATTATAAAGATTCACATAAAGTCAATTACATCCCACTTAGACCTCGTCGTCCATGGCAACCATTCATAAAAGAGTCCTGTTCATTATCGATATCGGGAACTCTTAGACCAAAGAGTCCTGACATCTGATGCAAGGACACTTTTGTAAACCTTTCCTACACACGGTTTAAAACAATCATTGAATCAATCAACAACATAGACATAAAAGTGACCTGAAAGTATCAATAATCAAGTAAAACAAGCTGGAAAACAATTATGATCCTTACACATTTTGCGTGAATCAAAATAATAAAATCACCTAATAACACTGTAGACTTTAGTTTGCACTAGAAAAAAAACGATACCAAGAATTAAACATATGATATGTGTTGCACCAAAACTTTTGTTATGTTAGGAAAATAAGTCTAGAAATATCAAAAATAATTTGATAATGATACATAATTAATTTATTTCATAGATAAGATAATGATTTTTTTTGGCTAAACTTGTTATGGGAATGATTAAGGTACCTTTTTATTAGAAATCCAAGAGAACTGTTTTATAAGTAGAACCCACTGTCAAAATTTAGCTGTCTATAAGGAATCTAATAACGCGTCTTCTACCTTCAAAGTGGAAACAGAAATGAACAACATGTGAAACTTTGTCTTGAAACAGGCTCATATTCATGGAGTGCACGAAGTCTGCAAGCCCAAAACATTTACTTCGTGCCTTGCGCTTTGACACGCAAGAAGCACGTGCCTCGCGCTTTGACAAGCAAGAAGCACGTGCTCGTACACCATTCATAGTACTACAAACTTCATTCATAAAACAGTGAAGGGGCCCTTGGAAGGTTATCGAAAATTGAAATGTTATTAAAAATTATTAATGTTGTGATTGATTGTACTCGGATTAAGTGAGATGTAAGTCAGTTACTAGCATAGTAAATTGTATGCATCGGATAACGGCAGGGACACTTTGTCCTCGAGCCAGTACTCGGCTCCGCCTCGTACTGGCCTCTCGGACAAAGTGTCCCTGCCATTATCCGATGCATACAATTTACTATGCTAATAACTATTACTTGGCGGATATTTTAGTGTGAATACTTTTAATTCATTTTGTGTAAGTAATAGGAATCGCATGGCTGAACTTTATATCATATATTTGATTTATTACTGCTTCATTTAGTTTAAATAAATTGTCTTTCAACTGGAGCCATTTCTTTTTCATTTCCCTGACATCACCTTATATACCTACTAAGTAGAGTAAGTACTAGTGTAGAGGACTTCATATATCCGTAGAGTAACAATTTTGAATCTTTAAAACCTCGGTACCAGGCCGATTTTAATGAGACTGATTAAGGTTGTTTCCAAAAATCACTTTTGATCCATTACGCCTGCAATTGGTCGATTTTCGATCAATTAGGATCTATATTGAGTCACTACGTAGGAACTCAGCGAGTTCGCCTCATTAGCCAGCAACCTAAACTTAGGGTCATCTGACTTTAGAACACGGATGGATATCTTCGACGTCATCATATTTGCTTTAGTTATGTTTCGTGTAGCCATTTCAATAGAAACGCCGTTAATTCGTTTAAATAATAAAAAGGTTCTCAAGAAGATTAAGTGAACTTTCCACGTTCGTTATAGGAATCATCAATTGTCTGAGTTTTTATTTTTTTGGCAGGTTTGTTTTCCTTTAAAAAGATCTCTCAAATTTCTATAACGAAGTACCAGGTAAACAAATGCATCTGGCAAAATAAAAATAATAAATGTTGCCAATTGCAAGAAATTGTTTTAGATCAAAAGTGCCGGTTCTTCAACGAACGTTCATGTATATCCATGCCCCATTCTCCAATCAGTAAAATGTGTTCACAATAAATTGACTACAGGCAGTTTTTGCTTGAGGTTTGATATTTCTAGGAGAACTGATTTTCAGGTTGAGTTCTTTTGAAGATAAAACCTATGGCATAAACTGATATTTATTTGGGGGAAATCAGAAGAAAGTTGTTTTTTAATTTAAAATCGTGTAACTGCTCCTTTAATGTGAATTTTCATTTCAGTTTTCTATCTTGCCAATGGCCAATCCTCGCCGACAAGAAGAACCATGTTGTTCTTCTAGAGTCTGTCTTCATCAACATCGACTCCAGCAAAAACTGTTCCAATGACTACCTGGAAGTTTTTGATGGTAATTTGATTTCATAATTAAAATTCATGACATATTTGACAGAAGAGTTGAGGTAATTCTGACTCTTTTACTATATGATTGGCGGTGAAATAGCGAGATCTTTCAATGAAAGTAAACCGTTTTATCAGTCACTAGTGTTATATGTCATTAGTAGTCACTAATGTTGATGTTATTAATGATGACGATGATGGTAATGATGTTGCCGACGACGATGTTGTGTGCAGATATGATTAAGATGGGCTGATGTTACTGATGCTGTTTCTGATTCTTATGCTGATGCTCTTGATGTTTATGTTGATGCTGATTCTGATGATGATGTTGTTGATAATGATGATGTTGATGTCGATGTTGATGTTGATGCTGATGCTATTTCTGATTCTGATTCCTATGTTGATGTTTATATGGTTGTTGATGTTGATGATGATGATGGCGATGCTAATCCTGATCCTGATGATGATGCTGTTGATAATGATGATGATGTTGTGGTTGTTGATGAAATTGTTGATGTTGATGTTGATGATGGCGATGCCTATCCTGATCCTGATGATGATGCTGTTAATAACGATGATGATGTTGTGGTTGTTGATGTTGATGTTGATGATGGCGATGCTAATCCTGATCCTGATGATGATGCTGTTGATAATGATGATGTTGATGTTGATGTTGGTTGTTGATTTGGTTGTTAATGATGTTGATAATGTTGATGATAATGATGGCGATGCTAATCCTGATTCTGATGATGATGATCTTAACTTCAGGTCCTTCAGTGACGTCCCCGTCCCTAGGACGGTGGTGTACAGACGGCATGTCGGTGAAGAGCTCGGGTCGAGATATGTTGGTTTTATATCGCACTGATGGCGTTACAACAGAAGCCCCTTACAAATTCAGACTGACGTATACATGTAAGGCAACAGCAAAAGAATCATCGAACCTTGGTATGTAAAATCCATGATGTTATGGTAAAATAATAATGTGCATACTTATATTGCGCCCTTTCCACGTCCCAAGACATGCTCAAAGCGCTACATTATTACCCTGAAGGAATGTACTTTCAAAGCTGCTACTAAGCCCTAATCACGACCATGTAGGTCAGTACATCCAATATTCAGGTACCCATTTTAACAGTTGGGTGGACTGAGTGCAGTGTGGATGAAGTGCCTTGTACAAGGACACAACACAGGATAAGATCCAACTCATACATTTTTGGTGTCTCCAGCGGGATTCGAACCCGGGTCTCTGGCGTGAGAGGCCAGCATGCTAACCACTACACCACTGTGCTCCGAAGTAGTTCCGTCATGCCCAAGTTACAGGTCCGAGGTACCAACCCGAGGGTCGATACTATAATCCAAGGACCTGTAACAAGGCAAATACGGACTTACATGTACTTAATAAAAAAAAATTTATTACTAAATCCTTTTTATCTTTCTTGCATCAACGTAAATGGTGCAACTTCATCGAGATCAATCATGTTATAGATTGGTAAACTAATAGGACAATGACAAAATAAATTTCAAAACTTTCCAAAATTTCTCCAGTCGTGTCTTTGCGCATGGCCGGAGTCGTAATGGCCAGGTTCATTTTGAAGATAAATAGTTTTTTTCAAGTATGAACCCAGTTTTATTGTATAGACCTATTGACAAATTATAACGCCTGAGTCGTAGGCCTATATAATGTATACATAAGTGCCATACAATTGATAGTTTATTTATCTTAAGAAGACCATTCATCCATTTACAGTGCTTACAAAAAGTTTTATAATGAACGAGGAATTACTTATTTAAAGGGACGGAAGCAAGTTTATAAAAACAATTTGTTCAAATTCCCCACATATACAATCGTACTGTCTTGTATTTGGTAACACTTCTTGTATGAGACATTAAAAATTAACTATAAATAATATGACACTAATATACAATCTATACGAATAATCAAGTGGACTAAGATAGATAACCTGGGCCAATACGGTGAAAGTAGGTCAATACCAGACAGGCTGGGCCAATACGATACTGAGCATGCGTATACAAACACATATAGATTCTAAGCATGCGTATACACACACACACACACACATTGACACTCCGTCTGCTGTATTAACCCTCGGCTTCGCCTCGGGCCAATATGGCAGACCTAGGACCTTAAACGAGACCAAAACGTAAAACTTGATTAATAACATTGTATTATTAATTAACTATCAATGATATGGCACTTATAAATTTATACGGCCTGCACTATACGTATCCACAACTGGGCCAATACAGGAAAACTGGACCAATACAAGCAAAACAGGGCCAATACGAGCAGACTGGGCCAATACAAGTCTGAGCATGCGCATACACACAAAATGCGAAAGTCCGAAGATATCGCTTCAAAACTTTCAACATATATGACAGTTCATCAATCTCATTGATAATTTTGTTTCAGTAAAAAACTCTCTAATGTTGTGCAAGTAATTAATAACATTGTAATACCCAATTTGTAGAATAAATATTCTTGTTATTTCAGGTCTTATCCTCGGCCTCAGTATACCATTTGGCGTAGTATTCTTGATGGTTAGCATTTTTCTCATCATGGCATACTGCTGTGGCTCAGAGAAAGGAACTTCGACGGGAGGCGCCCGATGGCGTGGAGGCGGTTTTAGCGGTGGCGGTTATGGCGGTGGCGGTGGCGGTTGTGGTTGCGGCGGCGGAGGTTGCGGAGGAGGCGGCGGGTGTTAGATAAAGACTTGTATAGATTCAGTGATCAATTGCTTGATAATAATGTCTACACTCAATTCGTGTTTACAAGGATAGCCAGAGAAATAACATTCGTCAAATGTTTTCTACAATGTCCGTGTAATACAATTCAAAATAATTCACTGAATTAATGTAATCGATTGCAAATTAAAATGAAAAAGAAAAAAAGTTGTAAGACTTACAAATAATACGAATAATTCCTTAAAAAAAATTGGATTATGGTATCCCTGCCCGCGTCAGTTTCAATCCAAGCAATCCATCAAACATTTTTTTCCATATATTATAACTTTATTCCTGTAGCCGAGAAAAAACACTAAACGTTACATTTTAACAGGCAACTCGTTTGTGTTTGTGTAGGTCGTCAAAGATGCTTTTTAGCAGTGATTAAGTTCAATAAAGTTTATATTTTTTCTATGACTATTTATTTTTCATTTTCTAAGCAGTAGTGTTTAAAATACAAAAACTGCGTCATCGAAACACTGATGTCTTGATTAAAAGACTCGATTTGTTTTGGTCCTGAGTTTCATAGGTAATTGTTTTTATTCCGTGCTTATTTTTTATTGATTTGCATAATTTTGTTAATTATTTCTTCATGTAATAAAATATATTAAATTTGTACTTCAATATGTATTACCAACTTTTTTATCTTCCATAAATCCTATTCAAACAATACACATATTAAAGGGACAGTAGCACGTTTTTAATAAAAATGATTTTAAATTTTTCAATGATAACTGTACGGCAATGCTAAATGTATTATTTTTATAGTGTCCAAAATCTCATTACAGAAACCAATCATCCGTAGCCAGAAAACAAATTATAAAGATTCACATAAAGTCCATTGGCGGAATTTTTTGTGTGAACACCTTTAATTCATTTTGTGTAGGAAAAGGAATCGCATGGCTGAACTTTAGGTTGTATGTTTGATTTATTACTGCTTCATTTAGTTTTAAAATATCACCTTATATTCCACCTAAAAACCTGCTACTGTCCATTTAAAGTGTTTCTATTGACGTTGAAGGTTCAACAATGGTTTAGAGAGTTTGTGCAAATCAGATGATGCCATACAGCTGCATAACAAAAGTTTGTTCACCTGCTTGTGATCTTAGTGCAAATATCATGTAATTTGGGTTTCGTTTTGACGTTCATAAAATACGTCCAGGACCACTTACAGAAGATAATCAATTGTCCATGTGCAAAATAACCATTTCCAAACCATATTTCGGGATCGTCTTGTCACTGTTGATGAATGTCGATATTTGGCATGATTTAATAGACAGATGGGGTTATATTTGTGAAATTCGGATTTTCTTAAATTTCGATTAAAATCCCACACGTAAACTTTGTAGGGGGAAAATCAGCACAGTTATGTTGCCTTAGCGCAAAAGAACACATATAGATAAGATCTAAAGCTGTTGATCACTTATGAAGGATTTTGTAGAGCAAAATAGAAATCAGTGTTTTCGAAATTTTGACCCCTGGTCACTTCAATGTCCAACCAAATTTGTTACAGCTATCTGCTAGGTATGACATACGAATATGTCAACGCAAACTGAATCTAAACTTATGCAGGGAAATTTCATCATTATCGGTTTCGTTTTCACAATGATATGACGTCTGAGAGACGTTGCAAATTACATGATATTTGCACTAGAATACGAAGGTAAGTGAACAAACTTATGATACGCAGCTGTACACTACATTAGCGAAGTTATCGTATATTTTTCTATCATTATCTCCCTACATTCATTTTCGACCTTATTGTCCTCCAACGTACCCTGAACAAAAATATATGATCTCGTTTTCATTAAGATTTGTTATGTTTTGATATGGACACACTTAACTCTAGTAAAGGTTGCTATGACTTAAAGGGACAGTTCTATAGGGGTATTTTGGTTGAAATTCAAACTCTTACGGTTACACATATAGGATAGTATATTGAGTGTCCATAACATGCTTACAACACGATTGCCTGAATATTAGTATTCCCCGAGCGAGAGCAACAAAGCTATGTCTATGTAAAGGGAACGCTGCAAGTAGTTGCAATTCTTTTGAACTATATTTATCGCCATGAGTTACAATTGTAAGCCAAATTTTTTCAGAGAGCATCGTATACCTCAATCTCGATAGGCATACAATACAGATAAACGTTTCAAGCGAAATCTATATGTGACCATTTTAGAGTAAACAAATTTTAATCAGTTCAGTCCATCATATTGATTCGATCAAGCGTTCCTGAACTTGGTTTGTTCGTATGAGAACGTGTTATATTAATTAGAAAATTTTAATTTTCTGTTCAGTCTATATTTTTCACAATTCCTGCTAAAGTGCCTTGACGTATTTGTACCCTTTGGTCTTTTTCATTTACATTTTATACATACATTATCAGTGTTTATCTTTCGCAGTAATATGATATTGAATTGATTAAAATTTATTTTTCTTTCAATTCGTAATTTTTTTTCCCTTTGTTCAGTCCATGTTTTTCACAATTCATGCTTAATTCTGTGTGTTTGTGAAACGTTTGTATGTGAACCCTTTGGTCCGTTTCATTCACACTTTTTATACATACATTTATCTTTGTTCGCCGCAGTAATTTGCATGACATATGTTAATGCTTATACTAATCATTTTTGTTAATTGGACCAAGGAACTAAAACTGAATGAATGTATTTTTCTGTATACTTGGTCCCAACTGATTTAATACTCCGGGGGCGCAGCTCGTCACCCGGAAGACCGAGGTTCGATTCCCGGTCGCGTCATACCAAACGACGTTAAAAGATGGGAGTTGTTGCTGGCTTGCTTGACACTCAGCATTGTAAAGGCAGAACAACGCATTAACTGGCGCTGCACTGTGGCTGCCTGGTGCCATAGGCACAAATCAAATTTCCAATGTACATGCACTGAGGACAATAAAGTGTTATTATTATTATTACACTCCCCACATTTACATTTCTCTGACTAGTTTTATTCGTAATTCAATCTCAATATTCAAGGAGCAGTCCTCATATCAGAAAGGAAACAAAGTACGAGTGATAGATATAGATGATATTATACTACTCAAAAGGAGTTAAGTAACACCCAAGTAGTAATATCATTTGAACAAACTTCAATATAAACTATTGAACAAATATAAAACATAAAAAAATAAGACCATGAATAGTTCATCCTCGATATGCCAGGGCCGCTACTTCGATGATCTAAACTATACATCCCATGGATTTTCCATCGGTAAAAAGTCTGTTCTTAATTCACCCTGCCTAGTAAACTAACTGGTACGATGATTTGATCTATAAGCCTCTAAAAAGACGCGTTTATCTCGGTGGAGGCACCGAGAATTTGTGACCTGGGAATCATCCTGTGTTGAGTCATTCGGTAAGACACTTCATCCACATTGCATTCAGTCCATCCAGCTGCTAAAATGGGAACCTGAAAACATAATGTACGATTAGCTAAGCGATGTATGATTCTTTGAAAGTTTCAGATAAAGATCCCGGCTTGATATCATTATTATCTAGAGAGACCATAGCGGTATAAGTTTAGTTATACCGCAATAACGACACATTGTTTTTATCCAGCACTTGTAATTGAGTTGTGTCCGTCGGCAAGACACTTCATCCACATTACACCCAACACTTGCAATTGAAACTCACTCGTTCTTGTGCTCTGACTACTTGAAATTCAAAAAAATATCCCTGAGCATGCGAAAAGGAGGTTTAAAAAACGCAAAGACACCATGACGTCACCATCTTACGTCAAACCTTCTGCTATGGTTTCATATAACTATGTTAAAGCACAGGGACATGTATCGCTAAAACAACAGCGTTAGAAAGTCAAACACTCAGGGGCAAAGAAACGATACCATATAAAATGCATGATAACTTTAGCAACTGGTGATAGTTACGGTTGAAAAGGGTTATTGCATGTCTTCAAGAGCTAACTGAACTAAGATTTCATTTCAAAGCTATATCTGTTAACGCTTTTGAAAATCGCGCCTTTCAAAAAAACGCCATTTAAAAATTTCTGTTTTAGACGAGATACATGTAGGATAGTGCAAATGGCCCTTTTGCTTGCTTTTAAACCAACGTACACAAAATGCATGATTAAATTAATTTCTATCAAGTATTTTTTTTATTTTATATATATTTATATTGATAACATCCTTAATTTATTAAATTTATAAATTTTATAATTTGTTTATTCCGATTCCAAAGAATATGACCCAATATAACATTGAAAAAGCTGTTTTGGGACCCCTCGTGTTTTTGAACAGTCATACAATTATAAGTATCATACTTCGATGTTTGAAATTGTGAGTTCTTTCTCATGTTATGCTGTTTTGTGTGCCGATATATATATTGACGAAAAGGCATGTTTACGATATGGTTAATGATACTTCCAGGAAAACCTATTACCCATGCGCAACAAGCTCTGTCAACCCCAGTCGACCGTAGCGAACGAGCGGTTAAAAGTGAAAGGGGAATCCCCGTATTTCCCACTTTTGAAAATACCTACCTTACCTAATTTTCGTCTGTATTTTGTGTCATACAAGTCACGAAAATGTTTATCCATAACTAGACGAGATTGGATAGTGAAAATGGCCCTTTTGCTTGTTTTTTAACCAATATAGGAAAAAACGCATGAACAGATCAATTTCGAGTTTTATCTAATTTCAGCGATTTCATAAAATGATCATAATCATCATTTTCTTAAATATGACACACATTTATATATTAGTTGCTTGACAACGGTTTTTAACGGACACTTTAATCTCAAACTTGACATTAAAGTATTCTTCTATTGAGCCTCATCTGGTAATGGTATGGAATATATTATTCAAGCCAGTAAATAGGATCGTATGTGTACGTCCGTGCATTTCTCTGTTTTAGTTGCTATGCTATCGTTTTATCAGTAAATTTGACTAATAGCACGTTGCAGTGGCGGTATCCGATATTTACGTTGCTAAGGTTGTGAAAATAAAGAGCATATGAATATTCTGAATAGAAAAATAAGAATCATCCAAATGTCCATCATCATTTAAAAAAATATTGACTTTTTTGCATGTGTGATAGAGGCAAGAACATAAAGTCAGCGAAGTTTGAGAAGAATCAAAACATAACTGCTCGGTGCCTTTGGGCACCAACCAAATAAACAAAATTAACCTATCGTATTTAGCTTCGTATTAATGTTAAAAAATAGTGTTTGAAAATGATTGGCCAGGAAACTAAATCAGTGAACTGAGACAGGTATTTGATGATTGTATTTGTTTTTTTATGGAACTATGGGACCAAAACCCGATTCTTCACCAAAAACATCACCCAGAAAAAATATATGTATGATGATCAACCATATCCATCACCAAAATATATTATATATATTATATATATATATCCGCAAGTAGTGACTTGTGAGTCACTGAATAATAACACAACTGCAGGTGGTGGTGGATATGGTTGATTTAGTTACCTGGCCAATCATTTTCAATCACTATTAATACGAAGCTAAATACTATAGTTTAATTTTGTTTTTATTCTTCTCAAACTTTGCTGACATTCTCTTTTTATTACTGTTGATATTTTCAAAGAAAAGCCGCGCCAATCACATGTGTTGTATCAAATGACCAATGATCAGAGTTGTAGCAAAAAATGCATTACGTCACCATGTGGGTAATATATAATACAAAATATTTGGCACATCAAACTGTGGAGTATGATTTAACTTTAAACGTTTTATTAAAAGAGCAATAACATTTTCTATTCAAGACGCTGATAAATGTTAACAAAGTCAATGAAAAACAACTTCATATGAAGAAGAGTCTGAATTTGTTGTAGTAATTTTTCGCATCCACTTTTTTATAACCCATGCGATTTAATTTTACGTTTGGCTCTCCTGGCGAATTAAAAGTAACGTTTCTGTAAGTGCATAGTGACATTGAAATAAGACTTATGTTTACTAATAGGTGGAGAATTTACGACCACGTTACAAGTCATACTTAACGATGTCGCTAAATGATTACGTTGAAAACATGTATTTATAATCAGAGCTACTGAATATGACGCTTGCTATATTTAGAATATGACATATTATATCGTTGGTTCCAAGCATGAACTATCGACCTGCTTAGCTCAGTCTTCGGATGATAAGAACCCTGGATTGAATTTTGTTAGAATATCAGAAAGTATTTTTTTTAGTATCTGTAATAGTCTTGTAAATAATCTACCATCATGGCTTGTGAAAGATCAAACGATAGCGCCTAGGAGATATCATTTTGGCAGTACATTTTGCCCAATATCCTGTCATTGTCAACGCTACATGACAACACAGTGCTTTTGCGTCACTATGCAATGACATCACTGACTCACTGTCTTGAAAATCTAGTATTGTTGTGTTCAGAGATTAATTTATTTTCTCTGAGATGTTAAAAAGAGTGACTTTGGATGAAAAATAGAATATCACCCTTGTGTCTTTTGATATAAAATTTAACAACACTCGTTGATAAATGGAAAAAAAATCATAACTTTCATATAAACTCATGTTGATATAAATTAATTTTGTGAAATAAACTTTGATTGATTGATCAATACTCGTGCTAATATTAGTGCTGGTACCTAGTGTTGTTACTGTTAACTTATCAACCAAATTGGTCGAACAATCACAATCCCCTCCATGTGGCATGCCTTTTTAAAGGCTTTTCTTGTTTGTTATTGTGAAAGGAAATGAGGTGACGTTTCGTTTGTTCTTACCATCAGTATAGTTCACGAATGTGTACTGTGATAACTGTTATGTGATTTAAAATATGAGAATTGTAAGGACTTGGTCAGTCAAGAATGTTTCACAGTTGTGCCGTTTGCGCATAGCGCACGTGAGCCCAGTCAGGGGCAATTAAATGCAGGTGTCGTGACGATATCTGTGTCTCAAAATCAAGTTCAAGTAAATTTCGAAAACGGTATTTTCAAGCTTTAACTTATAATTGTCTATAATTATTATACCCCCGTTAAGTTTTCCAGGGCTTGTTGTGTAGATTTATCGGTACGAAATGGCTGGATTATCGAGGATGGATGGCCAGAGGGGAGAAGATATATTATAGCGTTATCCGTCCATGTACATCCAGGGCAATATAGGTGTTATGTTCTTGCCTCTATCACACATGCAAAAAAGTCAATATTTTTTTTAAATGATGATGGAAATTTGGATGATTCTTATTTTTCTATTCAGTATATTCATATGCTCTTTATGTTCACAACCTTAGCAACGTAAATATCGGATACCGTCACTGCAACGTGCTATAAGTCAAATTTACTGATAAATCTAGTTCGATTTAATTCAAAAAAAATTAAAATGATCAAAATTATTTTTTTTAAAGTTTCAAAACGATACCATAGCAACTAAAACAGAGAAATACACGGACATACACATACGATCCTATTTACTGGCTTGAATAATATATTCCATACCATTACCAGATGAGGCTCAATAGAAGAATACTTTAATGTCAATTTTGAGATTAAAGTGTCCGTTAAAAACCGTTGTCAAGCAACTAATATATAAATGTGTGTCATCTTTAAGAAATGATTATTATGAACATTTTATGAAAGCTGAAATTAGATAAAACTAACAATTATTGACCTCAAAATATTGTTATTATGAAAATATTATGAAATCTAAATTTTTTAGAAATTTAAGATAACGTCAATATAAATAACCTTGATAGAAATTGATCTGTTCAAGCGTTATGTCTCTATATTGGTTAAACAACAAGCAAAAGGGCCATTTTCACTATCCTATCTCGTCTAGTTATGGAGACTTTTAAACGACGTTTAAAGGTTTGATTTTGACAAGCGTCAACGGATATAGCTTTGAAATTAAAAACTAAGTTCAGCTGGCTCTTGCATTTTATATGGTATCGTTTCTTTTGCCCCTGAGTGTACATCTAAGTCCTATATTCAAAGTGTAGTGAAATTCAATATTTTTAAAAGTATGTTTACTGTTTTCATTTCATTGTTAAAGAAATTTGAAAAATCGGACCAAAATTCATTCAAAAGGAGCAATCTCACAATTTTGCTTCCTAAATATTAAAAGCCGTCCTTGTCGGGAAAGACTCGATTTTCTTTTCCCATTCTCCGAATCAGGTACTCGTTGCCGTTCAAGTTGATACCCTTTTTTAACGCAATTGACCCCTCCGCAAGAAATAGTCACATGACCTGTAAGACCAACGGTAACTGAGACGCGGTGTAAATGAACATGTTTTTATATTATAATGGCAATGTACAGAAAGTGAGACTTGAATAAACCAAATATCTCTCTCTCTCTCTCTCTCTCTCTCTCTCTCTCTCTCTCTCTCTCTCTCTCTCTCTCTCTCTCTCTCTCTCTCTCTCTCTCTCTCTCTCTCTCTCTCTCTCTCTCTCTCTCTCTCTCTCTACCGATTGATGTATTTCTGTTCTCAATAGCTAATTTAATCATGCATTTGGTTTAAAGGCAAGCAACGGGGCCATTTTCACTATCTTATCTCGTCTAATAAGGATTATAAACGGCGTTTTTTGAAAGACGTGTTTTCAAAAACGTTAACAGATATAGCTTTGTCCCTGTGCTTGAACATAGTTATATGAAACCAAAGCAGAAGGTTTGACGTTAGACGGTGACGTCATGGTGTCTTTGCGTTTTGAAAACCTCTTTTTCGCATGCTCAGGGATGTTTTTGAATTTCAAGTAGTCAGAGCACAAAAACGAGTGAGTTTCAATTGCAAGTGCTGGGTGCAATGTGGATGAATTGTCTTGCCGACGGACATAACTCAATTACAAGTGCTGGATATGTGTCGTTATTGCGGTATAATTGAACTTATACCGCTATGGCCTCTCTAAATAATAATGATATCAAGGGCCTTTATCTGAAACTTTCAAAGCATCATACATCGGTTAGCTAATCGTACAGTATGTTTTCAGGTTCTCATTTTAACAGCTGGATGGACTGAATGCAATGTGGATGAAGTGTCTTACCGAGTGACACAGCACAGGATGATTCTCAGGTCACAAATTCTCGGTGCCTCCAGAGGCCTCCTTAGAGGCTTATAGATCCAATCATCGTACCAGTTAGTTTACCAGGCAGGGTGAATTAAGAACAGACTTGTTACCGATGGAAAATTCATGGGATGTATAGTGTAGATCATCGGAGCAGCGGCCCTGGCATATCGAGGTTGAACTATTCATGGTCTTATTTTTTTATGTCTTGTATTTGTTCAATAGTTTATATTGAAGTTTGTGAAAATGATATTACTACTTGGGTGTTACTTAACTCCTTTTGAGTAGTATAATATCATCTATATATCTATCACTCGTACTTTGTTTCCTTTCTGATATGAGGACTGCTCCTTGAATATTGAGATGGAATTACGAATAAAACCAGTCAGAGAAATGTAGAATGTAGGGAGTATAATAATAATAATAACACTTTATTGTCCTCAGTGTATGTACATTGGAAATTTGATATGTGCCCATGGCACCAGGCAGCCACAGTGCAGCGACAGTTAATGCGTTGTTCTGCCTTAACAATGCTGAGTGTCAAGCAAGCCAGCAACAACTCCCACCTTTTAAAGGGGCAGTAGCACGTTTTTTGATAATTTTATATTTTACATTTTTCACTGATAATTGCAAGTTAATGCTAAATGTATTATTATGACACTGTCAAAAATCTCATTACACAAACCAATCATCCATAGTCAGAGGACAAAGTATGAAGATTAACACAAAATCCATTTGGCCGCCATTTTGTGTGAACACCTTTAATTCATTTTATCTAAGAAAAAGGAATCGCATGGCTAAACTTTACGTTATATATTTGAATTATTACTGCTCGATTTAGTTTAAATATATTGTCTTTCAATTGGAACCATTAATTTTCATTTTCCTGACATCACCCTATATTCCCCCTAAAAACGTGCTACTGCCCCTTTAACGTCTTTTGGTATGACGCGACCGGGAATCGAACCCCGGTCTTCCGGGTGACGAGCGGACACTCTAGTCTACCACTGAGCTACGCCCCCGGAGTATTAAATCAGTTTGGGCCAAGTATACAGAAAAAGACATTCATTCAGTTTAAGGCCCTTGGTCCAATTAACAAAACTGGTAGTATTAGCATTAACATATGTCATGCAAATTACTGCGGTGAACAAAGATAAATGTATGTATAAAAAGTGTAAAAGAAATGGACCAAAGGGTTCAAATACAAACGTTTCACAAACACACAGAATTAAGCATGAATTGTGAAAAACATGGACTGAACAAAGGGAAAAAAATTACGAATTGAAAGAAAAATAAATTTTAATCAATTCAATATCATATTAATGCGAAAGATAAACACTGATAATGTATGTATAAAATGTAAATGAAAAAGACCAAAGGGTACAAATACTTCAAGTCACTTAAGCAGTAATTGTGAAAAATATAGACTGAACAAAAGGAAATAACAATTTTCTAATTACTATAACACGTTCTCATACGAAAAACCAAGTTCAGGAACACTTGATCGAATCAATATGATGGACTGAACTGATTAAAATGTTTTTACTCTAAAATGGTCACATATAGATTTCGCTTGAAACGTTTATCTGTATTTTATGCCTATCGAGATTGAGGTATACGATGCTCTCTGAACATATTTTGCTTACAATTGTATCTCATGGAGATATATATAGTTCAAAAGAATTGCAACAACGTGCAGCGGTCCCTTTACATAGACATAGCCCTGTTGCTCTCGCTCGGGGAATACTAATATTCAGGCAATCGTGTTGTAAGCATGTTTTCGACACTCAATATACTATCCTATATGTGTAACCGTAAGAGTCCATTGAATTTCAACCAAAATACCCCTATAGAACTGTCCCTTTAAGTCATAGCAACCTTTACTAGAGTTAAGTGACTCCATATCAAAACATAACAAATCTTAATGAAAACGAGATCATATATTTTTGTTCAGGGTACGTTAGAGGACAATAAGGTCGAAAATGAATGTAGTGAAAGAATGATAGAAAAATATACGACAACTTTGCTAATGTAGTGTATGGCATCATCTGATTTGCACACACTCTCTGAACCAATGTTGAACCTTCAACGTCAATAGAAACACTTTAAGTTGACAGTAGCACGTTTTTAGGTGGAATATAAGGTGATATTTTAAAATTAAATGAAGCAGTAATAAATCAAACATATAACCTAAAGTTCAGCCATGCGATTCCTTTTTCCTACACAAAATGAATTAAAGGTGTTCTCACAAAAATTTCCGCCAATGGACTTTATGTGAATCTTTATAAGGCTTGCCCTCATTTCACTGTTTTTTTCATTTCAAAACTGTGTTTTGATAACAGTGTAGGCGAAATGAGGTGTAGGCGAAATGAGGACAGGCCGTAGGCGAAATGAGGACAGGCCCTTTATAATTTGTTTTCTGGCTACGGATGATTTGTTTGTGCAATGAGATTTTTGACACTATAAAAATAATACATTTAACATTGCCGTACAGTTATCATTGAAAAATTGAAAATATTTAAATAAAAACAAAACGTGCTACTGTCCCTTTAATATGTGTATTGTTTGCATAGGATTTATGGAAGATAAAAAAGTTGGTAATACATACATGTATTGATGTACACATTTAATATATTTTATTACATGAAGAAATATTTAACAAAATTAAGTAAATCAAAAAATAATAAGCACGGAATAAAAACAGTTACCTATGAAATTCAGGACCAAAATAAATCGAGTCTTTTAATCCAGACATTAGTGATTCGATGACGCAGTTTTTGTATTTTAAACACCACTGCTTAGAAAATAAAAAATAAATAGTCATAGAAAAAATTAAAACATTTATTAACTTTATCACTGCTAAAAGCACCTTTGACGGCCTACACAAACTACACAAAAATGTTTGATGGATTGCTTGGATTGAAAGTGACGCGGGCAGGGATACCATAATCCAATTCCCTTTTTATCTTCGCCTCATAGATCATCTCGTTATTCTCGGAATGGGCTTAATTCTAAACTCTTCATTAGAGTTCATTCTTTTATCTATCTCCAAACAATCTTTTATTGTTAAATACTCTTTTCAGCTTCATCATTAGAAAACACATGGAAATGAAAAGTTTTAATCAACATGATATAAAATTACCAAAGAGTTTTACCTATAAGAAATAAAAAATTCAATTTTTTTAAAAGGAATTATTCGTATTATTTGTAAGTCTTACAACTTTTTTCTTTTTCATTTTAATTTGCAATCGATTACATTAATTCAGTGAAGTATTTTGAATTGTATTACACGGACATTGTAGCAAACATTTGACGAATGTTATTTCTCTGGCTATCCTTGTAAACACGAATTGAGTGTAGACATTATTATCAAGCAATTGATCACTGACTCTATACAAGTCTTTATCTAACACCCGCCGCCTCCTCCGCAACCTCCGCCGCCGCCACCACAACCGCCACCGCCACCGCCATAACCGCCACCGCTAAAACCGCCTCCACGCCATCGGGCGCCTCCCGTCGAAGTTCCTTTCTCTGAGCCACAGCAGTATGCCATGATGAGAAAAATGCTAACCATCAAGAATACTACGCCAAATGGTATACTGAGGCCGAGGATAAGACCTGAAATGACAAGAATATTTATTCTACAAATTGGGTATTACAATGTTATTAACTACTTGCATAACATTAGAGAGTTTTTTACCGAAATCAAAATTATCAATGAGATTGATGAACTGTCAAATATGTTGAAAGTTTTGAAGCGATAGCTTCGGACTTTCGCCATTTGTGTGTATGCGCATGCTCAGACTTGTATTGGTCCAGTCTGCTCGTATTGGCCCTGTTTTGCTCGTATTGGTCCAGTTTTCCTGTATTAGCCCAGTTGTGGATTCGTATAGTGCAGGCCGTATACATTGTATAAGTGCCATATCATTGATAGTTAATTAATAATACAATGTTATTAATCAAGTTTTACGTATTGGTCAAGTTTAAGGTCCGAGGTCTGCCATATTGGCCCGAGGCGAAGCCGAGGGTTAATACAGCAGACGGAGTGTCAATGTGTGTGTGTGTATACGCATGCTTAGAATCTATATGTGTTTGTATACGCATACTCAGGATCGTATTGGCCCAGCCTGTCTGGTATTGACCTACTTTCACCGTATTGGCCCAGGTTATCTATCTTAGTCCACTTGATTAATCGTATAGTGTATTCCGTATAAATTGTATTAGTGTCATATTATTTATAGTTAATTTATAATGTCTCATACAAGAAATGTTACTAAATACAAGACAGTACGATTGTATGTGGGAAAATTTGAAGAAATTGTTTTTATAAACTTGCTTCTGCCCCTTTAAATAAGTAATTCCTCGTCCATTATAAAACTTTTTGTAAGCACTGTAAATGGATGAATGGTCTTCTTAAGATAAATAAACCATCAATTGTATGGCACTTATATAGGCCTACGACTCAGGCGTTATAATTTGTCAATAGGTCTTTACAATAAAACTGGGTTCATACTTGAAAAAACTATTTATCTTCAAAATGAACCTGGCCAATACGACTCCGGCCATGCGCAAAGACACGACTAGAGAAATTTTGGAAAGTTTTGTCATTGTCCTATTAGTTTACCAATCTATAACATGATTGATCTCGATGAAGTTGCACCATTTACGTTGGTACAAGAAAGATAAAAAGGATTTATTAACAACATTGTTTTTATTAAGTACATGTAAGTCCGTATTTGCCTTGTTACAGGTCCTCGGATTATAGTATCGACCCTCGGGTTGGTACCTCGGACCTGCAACTTGGGCATGACGGAACTAATATTATGTGACGGAGCACAGTGGTGTAGTGGTTAGCATGCTGGCCTATCACGCCAGAGACCCGGGTTCGAATCCCGCTGGAGACACCAAAAATTTGTGAGTTGGGTCTCATCCTGTGTTGTGTCCCTGGGCAAGGCACTTCATCCACATTGCACTCAGTCCACCCAGCTGTTAAAATGGGTACCTGAAAATTGGATGTACTGACCTACGTGGTCGTGATTAGCGCTTAGTAGCAGCTGTGAAAGTACACTCCTTCGGGGAAATAATGTAGCGCTCTGAGCATGTCTTGGGACGTGGAAAAGGCGCAATATAAGTATGCACATTATTATTTTACCATAACATCATGGATTTTACATACCAAGGTTCGATGATTCTTCTGCTGTTGCCTTATACGTCAGTTTGAATTTGTTGGGAGCTCCTGTTGTAACGCCATCAGTGCGATATAAGACCAACATATCTCGACCCGAGCTCTTCACCGACATGCCGTCTGTACACCATCGTCCTAGGGACGGGGACGTCACTGAAGGACCTGAGGTTAAGATCATCATCATCAGAATCAGGATTAGCATTGCCATCATTATCATCAACATTATCAACATCATTAACAACCAAATCAACAACCAACATCAACATCATCATCATCATTATCAACAGCATCATCATCAGGATCAGGATTAGCATCGCCATCATCAACATCAACATCAACTACCACAACATCATCATCGTTATCAACAGCATCATCATCAGCATCAGGATAGGCATCGCCATCATCAACATCAACATCAACAGTTTCATCAACAACCACAACATCATCATTATTATCAACAGCATCATCATCAGGATCAGGATTATCAACATCAACATCAACAACCACAACATCATCATCATTATCAACAGCATCATCATCAGGATCAGGATTAGCATCATCAACATCAACAACCATATAAACATCAACATAGGAATCAGAATCAGAAATAGCATCAGCATCAGAATCAGCATCAACATTATCAACATCATAATCAGAATCAGCATCAACATCAACATCAAGAGCATCAGCATCAGAATCAGAAACAGCATCAGTATCATCAGCCCATCTTAATCATATCTGCACAACATCGTCGTCGTCAACATCATTATCATCATCGTCATCATAAATAACATCAACATTAGTGACTACTAATGACATATAACACTAGTGACTGATAACACGGTTTATTTTCATTGATAGATCTCGCTATTTCACCGCCAATCATATAGTAAAAGAGTCAGAATTACCTCCACTCTTCTGTCAAATATGTCATGAATTTTAATTATGAAATCAAATTACCGTCAAAAACTTCCAGGTAGTCATTGGAACAGTTTTTGCTGGAGTCGATGTTGATGAAGACAGACTCTAGAAGAACAACATGGTTCTTCTTGTCGGCGCGGATTGGCCATTGGCAAGATAGAAAACTGAAATGAAAATTCACATTAAAGGAGCAGTTACACGATTTTATGTTAAAAAACAACTTTCTTCTGATTTCCCCCAAATAAATATCAATTTATGCCATGCGTTTTGTCTTCAAAAGAACTCAACCTGAATATCAGTTCTCCTAGAAATATCAAACCTCAAGCAAAAACTGCCTGTAGTCAATTTGTTGTGAACACATTTTACTGATTGGAGAATGGGGCATGGATATACATGAACGTTCGTTGAAGAACCGACACTTTTGATCTAAAAACAATTTCTTGCAATTGGCAACATTTATTTTTTTTATTTTGCCAGATGCATTTGTTTACCTGACACTTTGTTATAGAAATTTGAGCGATCTTTTTAAAGGAAAACAAACCTGCCAAAAAGAAAGAAAGAAAACTCAGACAATTGATGATTCCTAAAACGAACGTGAAAAGTTCACTTAATCTTCTTGATAACCTTTTTATAACTTAAATGAGTTAACGGCGTTTCCATTGAAATGGCTACACGAAACGGAACCAAATCAAATATGATGACGTCGAAGATATTCCTCCGTATTCTAAAGTCGGATGACCCTAAGTTTAGGTTGCTGGCTAACGAGGCGAACTCGCTGGGTTCCTACGTTGTGACACAACATAGATTCTAATTGATCGAAAATCGGACAATTGCAGGCGTAATGGATCAAAAGTATTTTTGGAAACAATCACAATCAGTCTCATTAAAATCGGCCTAGTTCCGAGGATTTAAAGATTCAAAATTTTAAGTCTACGGATATATGAAATCCTCTACACTAGAGATACCTAACGAAATTACAAGTTCGATTCTCGATAGAGTTCATATTTTAATTTTTTTCTCGTTACTAAGCCGTTTTTAATCTGACTGATTGAGATTGTAACAGCTACTTGTAGAAAAAATAACACTATCTTAAAGGGTCAGTAGCACGTTTTTTGATAATTTCATATTTTGTATTTTTCACTGAAAATTGTACGTTAATGCTCATTTTTATTTTGATAGTTTTAAAAATCTCATTACAAGCCAATCGTCCATAGTCAGAGAACAAAGTATGGAGATTAACCTAAAATCCATTGGCGGCCATTTTTTGTGAACACCTTTAATTCATTTTATGAAAGAAAAAGGAATCGCATGGCTAAATTTTACATTATATGTTGGAATAACTACTGCTCCATTTAGTTTAAATGCATTGTCTTTCAATTGGAACCATTAATTTTCATTTCCCCTAAAAACCTGCTACTGCCCCTTTAAAGGGACCGTAGCATGTTTTAATAGGTATATAAGGTGATGTCAGGGAAATGATAAGAATGGCTCCAGTTGAAAGACAATATATATAAACTAAATGAAGCAGTAATAAATCAAATATATGATATAAAGTTCAGCCATGCGATTCCTATTACTTACACAAAATGAATTAAAAGTATTCACACTAAAATAGCCGCCAATTGACTTTATGTGAATCTTTATAATTCGATCTCTGGCTACGGATGAGTGGTTTGTGTAATGAGATTTTTGACACTGTCAAAAAAATACATTTAGCATAAGGGTAAAATTATCAGTAAAATAATTAAGATATATGATTTTAAAAAAGTGCTACTGTTCACATTTTTAACAACACAATACTGTATGTCACTTGACAACTTACCCCGTGTCCACAGGCGAGTAAATGTTTCCGATCTTATCTTTGCAAGTGCAGGCCTTTAACTTTCTTTCACTTCCGCAATACTGAGCTGTAATTGGAAGATATAATAAGTCGTAATAAGGGCAAGATTTACTTGTTTGATACTTTTTGAATGAAATAAAAAAGAACAGCCATATTGCCTAGTTGTAGAATTTATAATATTGGTTTTTTCATCATTCCATATAAAAATTTGACTGAATCAACCAACAGTAATCACTTGGCGCGATCCATATTGCCACGTATCAATATTTTACAAACTATTTATTATGTATTCAGATTATTATCGTGATAGATAAATAAATAAATTGATAAATAAATGAACAGACAGACATATAAATGTATAAATGCATTAAGCGATGTATATGGTCATACGTGAAAATTCCCCCATAACAACAAATTGGATAAATTATCCTGTTTTTTAAAGCAAAATTACTGGATACCATATCATATATTACTATTATATTTCAGATACTCTATTTCTCCATGAACAATAATTCTATCAATAAATGTGGATTAAATATATCACTTCAATATATCCTAGAAACTATAGGTTCAACACACTGATTATAATAAAACCAAGCCTTCTTTTAAAATTATAAAACATCACGTAAGCCTGATTGCCTCAGCCTGAAATGACATATATTGTTAGGGACACCTATTTTGTTTTAATATCATACATGCATGTGAAAAAGGTAAAATTTCAGTACAAAATATTTTTCAGGGTCTATAGAGTAGGCTGTTTGTTGGCAAAATTGGTAAACATGGTCATTTTCAGTTTTATTGGCCTCCCGCATCCAGTTGCAGAAAGTGATTAAAGGTAAGTCTTCGTGTCAAAATGAAGGATTGCCACTCCATCCGTACCTTCGTCTATCTGACCTGCAAATTGTATGGGTTGGGCGAAAATCTATTTTGCCCACAGAGGACGAAGATTATCAATTAGTCTGTCACCCAGACCCTAAAGCAAACATATTTAATTGATGACCAACCCAGTCTAGAAAAGTATAGCAAGTCTAGATCGCTCAGCTGAAGTTAAAGCATCTTCTGGGCTCCAGTTTGTAATAAAACAAGAATTGTTAAAAAATATTGACAATATTAAAAAACAAAATACTTCTGAGACTAAACGTTAGTCTAATTGTAAAAGTAACGTTTACTTATGAAAATGAGAGGTTTCAGCTTTAATCTATGTGTTTACAAGAAAAATGTTGATTTTATAATGATGCGTGGTATTAGCATGATACATTCATTCTGTTGTCATCCCTTTTTCTGCTATTTTATTAGTTACGCTCTTTGCAAGAAGTCATTATAATATATATATGATATATATTTATAAATATATATATGCTTTTCAATTCATGTACATATAGATTTACCAATCTTTTACTTGGGTATTTACAGCAATGTATCATATTTATATATTACGTCATCTTATATCTTATATTCATAACATACTGTATCATGTAAAGGATTTCACGGTCACTCGTATATCAAAGGCGGTAATTTATGTTTTATTGCCACTATCTACCGTACGCGTTATTTGTATACATAAATTTCACTAAGCGATGAGGTGAAACTACCTGTCTGATAAAATCATTGATCAAATTCATTGAAAATAAGTTCGCATTGTTACTGTCCGCAGCCATTGTCGCTCTGCCTCGGGTAAAGTAAACATCACGTGGTTTGTGACGTCACGTTTGTAAACATCTCCAATTGTAAACATCATCCTGGTTCCCGGGCCTTTGATCTCGCTTCTCTTCTCTCGAAGGCCCGGGAACCAGGATGTTGTAAACATATTCACATGTCATTTCTATAAAATATAAACTCCAGCTGTAATGGCGTTTATCACTCAAGCTTTTAATGTGATAGTTTAATATCGAACCTCGTTTATCCATTTCATTCATGACGAGTTCGTGACGTATCAAGAAAACAACAGAAAAATGTAAGGCGAAATAAAAAACCAGTCAAGCGGCTCGAGGCGACGATCATATGCGCCTATAAATAGAAACTAGGAAAGGCAACGATTTTTTGGATTTTTTATTGCAACATTGTATGTCTTTAGATTGTATTTGTCTCTTGTAGCCCTTTGGCGGCTATACATCTTTTATTGTATTGTATCATGTGTCAATCGTGTTTGTATGAGATGAGACATTAAGATAAACAAATTCTCTCTCTTTCTCTCTCTGTATAAACAAGACGTCTAATTAAGGCTTATATACGTTTTGGGGTCAAACTTATTACTGCATACTGAGGTTTATGTTATATGTAGGCTTATTATTTGTAAAAATAAATAATGAATAACCCACCATCCACCCACAATTGCTGTATATTTAATGTTTTTGTTTGTTTTGGCCTTTTGCTTATGAATTAAGAACTTGATATCATTAAGGTTAAGTGTAGTCAATTACATATATCTGCTACTATTGCCTTATCATACACGTTCATGTGGCGAAAATTAACATACCGAATAGCGATCTCAACAAATTGGTATCTATATATTGTTGTACTACGTTAGCCTATAATCTACGTAAAGTAGTGGAGCAATATAGATCTTAATGTAATGAGATTGACTTAGTATAAGCTTGACAATTTTATCCTATATCTGAGGTTCCATACTGTACATGAGACTGAACGATATAAAGACTTACCTGAGGCCGATATAAACAAAAGCAGAAAGGTAAGTATACGTAGATCCATGGCTGGAGATCAAATCTGAATGGTGGGCCTCGGGAAATCCGTCGCATTTGTATAAAACATCGACCCTCCCGGATCTCATCGTCTCCGGTTGGTCACGGATGAAGGTTCGTGGTTAGGAAAGAAATATTTCACAACTAGTAAATTTCCATCGGGTACGACGACAACCGTGACCGTTCAATAGAAACTGGTTATTTTCCTATTTCATAATTTTCATTTTAACAAAAAAATAAATGATTGATTATTTTTTTTAGAGACACAATGTTCATCGTTACTCTTCTAAACTGACTTTATTTACAGTAATTACAACACAAAAAGGTTAGTTTTGTGCTAAAACTATATATATAGATCCTGATTACTCATATGTATTAGATGATTAGTTTAATGGCGATCCGTGTGAACATTTATAATGTAGTCAGTTGTATAAATTTTTATTTGTCAATGAAATAAACTGTCTATCAAGCTACAGTGACGAAAACTAATATTTTCACTGCGATCAGTGACGATGGGATAATTGTCACTGGTGCCGGAACTACTTACGACATGTAGGAAATGAGGGGATTTTTCTTTGTTGATACGACGTTTTATCACATACTTTAATTCAAACATGACATGGGAAAATTGTTTCACGAGTCGCGCTAACAGCAACTTACCCCATGACCTGGTATTTGGGAAACTCTCTACAAACAAATATTTCAGCACTCATTTATGTATAGCTAGTTAAACATCTTTTTTGATTATTGTCAAATATTATTCACGTTTGGGGTGATATCTTTCGTTTTTTAGCAATAAAATCAAAGCAGGATCTAAACCTTTGTTTACACCCTTTCATTTATATGTTTCGTAATGATCGTGGAAAGTGCCATGCCACGCTCTGATACGTATTTTCAATACAATGTTGTCATTGGAAAATCTTCATCTTCATGAAAGCGATACTAATTATTTCATTAATATATGTTTCGTAATGATAGTGGAAAGTGGAAAGTGCCATACCACGCTCGGTAAGCAACAATCCCAAATAGCTATAACTTTCTACTACCTCTAGAGTAAGGTCTCCACAGCGGAAAGTACTTTCTGTCCTGTCAACAGTCTTTCTTCTGAAATGGACGATTTTTGACTTGTTCGGGTTGACATTCATCTTGTTTAAAACGCACCAGGTATTTAGTTCATGTAAAAGAATGTTTAAATCTGTTTCATTCTCAGCAAGTAGGACGATGTCGTCTGCATAGGCCATAACACATATACATCTATCCTCAACTGTTACGCCAATTTCCATAGCATTCAAAGTGGTGATCAGGTCATTTATATACAGGTTAAAAAGTAGTGGCGAAAGCAAACAGCCTTGGCGTAATCCACATCTCACGTTGAAGAATTGAGTGCACAACCCGTTTATCCTAACACAGGATTGTACACCGTTATAAAGTGAAGTTATAGCCCTATACATGTTGCCATAAATACCGAGGTCAACTAATTTCTTCCACATGATCCCTCTGTCAATACAGTCATAGGCTTTTCTAAAGTCTATAAACGCAGCCACAGCTTGCTTTCAATTGTGTAAGCCTGGCTTGTCATGCGCACAGCCCTGTTTGGAGGATGGTTAAGCAAGTTGAATTAACGGTTGTCTCCTTTAGACCAATAGAAATAGTGTAAATGTAAAATATATAGAATATGTGAAATATCTCTACGCCACAATAGCAAGACGTTTCACACGCGTATTGCGGGAAAATGGATTCACTGCTCAATGTTGTTGTTTTATTACATCATAAACAAATTGTCAATATTAATCAACAAAATAATTGGGTAATAATCATTAACTTTTAACATAATTTGTATAAACTGGGAAGTCTTCTTAAATTTTGTTTCAACCAAAATACCCCGATGGGACTGTCCCTTTAAAGGTGCAGTAGCACGTTTTTTTGATAATGCAAACGTCGGCGACATCACCGTAAGGTGAAAGAAGACGTTAAACTCCAACCCAACAAACAAACTTTTTGATAATTTTATATTCTGAAAAATTTCACTGACAATTGTTCGTTAATGCTAAATATATTACTTTGACAGTGTCAAAAATCTCATACCACAAATCAATTATCCATAGTCAGAGGACAAAGTGTTAAAGGTTCACATAAAATCCATTGGCGGCCATTTTGTGAGAACACCTTTAATTCATTTTGTGAAAGAAAAAGGAATCGCATGGCTAAATTGTACAGTAAATATTTGAATTATTAATGCTTCATTAAGTTTGAATACATTGTCTTTCAATCGGAACCATTAATTTTCCTTTTCCTGGCATCACCTTATTTTCCAACTAAAAACGTGGAAAAGATCACACCTGCGACCTGAGTAATGTCATGAATATTTGAAATACACATGGTTACTTTACTTATTTAAATCAGCTTTGTTTAGATCCTTCTCAATATCAAGCCTGGGTTGAAATACAATGTTAACTATTAAAAATGCATGTGACATATATTTGTTGACGTCGTTCACTCGTGCATGAGATAAATTGTCATTACGAAAAGTCTAAGAATACTACTAAGAGTTTTTGTGTGGGATTTTTTATTTTAAAAAATTCAAACATTATTTTGATTACAATTTACTATTTATTGATATGTGAGATAGATTCCATGTTAAAATCAATATATGAGCCTTGTTCTTCACACAATAACAACATTTTAAACATTGAGGGTCATGTTGTGTGAATATTGACTTTACCCTTTCCTAAATCAAACAGATATATTTTGATAAAACATTAATTAGACACCACAAAATTCGTTCAAATTTCTGCAAGTTTTTGTTATTGTAATTAAAGTGTAGTACGTTCAATATTTTTAAAAGTATTTTTACTCACTGTGTATAACCGTACACTGGAACTAGCGAGGTGTGCGGCGGATAAATGTTGCTAGCGAGGAGCGTGATCGCAAACGGGATCACTTAAAAAGCAATCATCGCCGTTTCATCAACTTTTTCTATGTAATTATCATGTCAATAGCTTTCAGAGACATAACTATTTAATGTCATATATTCAGAGATAGCAAATATGTTACTAACAACAGCATTACTCGCAACTGTCATTGTTACTGTCCCTTGGATACAGAATGACAAGCACATACATTTTACTAAGTACGTGTGCTAAAATATCCACATGTTGTTGATTATTTGAAACTTATGAAGTAAAATATTACCTAACTTTCGATTTCGGTTCCTCGCTAGCAACATTTCTCCGCCGTACACCTCGCTAGTTCCGGTGTACGGTTGTACACAGTGTTACTGTATTCATTGTATTTATTGCAAAACGGTGAAAGCATGATGCCGAAGGCCGAATGGTTTGACCAGTGACGGACATGATACCAAGGGCCCCAACCCCGGCTTCGGAAAGTTTGGTTGCTCCATTCTGTATTAAATCTCAACAGTCCAGAAAGTATTTTAATTCATTAGATCTAAATATTTATTATCCCCTTTGTACTTTTTCAATGTTTAAAAATTTAAATAGTCACAAAAGAATTTACATAAAAGGGACAACAGCTACAATTAGTTATCATTACATTGCTGGAGCATTGTTATTATATAAACACACAAAATCCCTTTCGGGAAAATAAAGATAACCTTATCTTATTTAATGATAACAACTTGGATATAATACTTGTGAAATGACCGATCGAATGTGAGAAGTGTGAACTCTAAGGTTTCAATTATTGCTTGCCATAAACAAAATAGTTTTGAATAAAGTTAATTCAATCTTTTTCTTTTACCTTTCATTTTATAGATGAAAACGTTTATAATTAGTGACCCTTTTTGTATCTTGTGCATTGAAAACTTTGAAACGATAACAGCCGGCGAGGCCTAAAATATTAATTTTTACAGTTGCTGACTACAATCAAAGGATAAAAAATAAAGATTACAAGTCAGTTAATCAAAATGCCCATATAAGGCTTATCACGTGATTGACATTAAGAATTATGGGTATTGTTTGTCAGGAAGCGTGGTAGATCTAGATCGATCTATCATTCTTTTTCATCTTCTTCTCCAGAACCATAAGGCCGAGAAAGCTGAAACTTGGTGTACTGACCACTTGACAAGTGAGGATTATAAATTGTAGCTTTGGTGGCCCTGTGGCCCCTAATAAGGGTCACAGGGGCCCCGCCCTGAAAACCTATTTTCATCTTCTTCTCCAGAACCATAAGGCCTAGAAAGCTGAAACGTTGTGTACAGACTCCTTGACTAGTCGGAATTAATAATTGTAGCTTTGGTGGCCCTGTGGCCCCTAATAAGGGTCACAGGGGCCCCGCCCGTAAAACCTTTTTTCATCCTGAGAACATTTCTGGTGCTAAAACTATTGGCAACTTCAAAAACTTGCTGCAATCAACAAAACAACACATAAGATTTGACCTTAATTTTGGAACACGCTTTTGCCAAATAGTCCATGCACGCCTCAAACTTGGGTGCAGTGATCTGAATGCACATATGTTTGAACGGCATATATCGCTTGATTCATCCTGCTCAGGTGGTCACCCCTATGAAGACGCCTTACACTATTTTTTCATTTGTCCAAACTATTCCACCTTAAGACATCAAATGTGTTTCTATAATCACGGCTATACTTTAAATTCTGTTTTAAATGGAATTCCCAATCAAAGCAAATTAATAAATTCTATGATTCTTAAATCTGTCCATGCCTTCATTATCAACTCGCATAGGTTTGAGAAATTTTTACTTTGCTTACTTAGTTCAATACGCAGGTTGCTTGCTCTCCTTCATGTATCACATAATGTTTATTAATAATATTTGTTATTTTATTTTGTAATGGAGAGGTATTTATATAAGCCATTGCGGCTTGTTTACCCATCCATATTCATTTTCTTGAATAAAAATATGTTTACACCATATTCAAACACAAAGGGACGTGCATTGAAGTTCCAATTCATGTTTAAAGAACCATTCCTTGATTTTAAAGGGGCAGTAGCACCTTTTATGAAAAATTTGCATTTTCAAATTTTTCCTGATAATTGTACGTTAATGCTAAATGATATATTTTGAAAGTGTCAAAAATCTCATTACACAAACCAATCACCCATAGTCAGAGAACAAATTATGAGGTTCACATAAAGTCCATTGGCGGCCATTTTTGTTTTGAAGGCCTTTAATTCATTTTGTGTAAGAATAGTAACCGCACGACTCAACTTTATATTATATATTTAAAGTATTACTGCTTCATCTAGTTTTAAAACATTGTCTTTCAATTGGAACCATATTTTTTCATTTTTCTTAAAATCACCTTATATTCCCTCAAAAAACGTGCTACTGGACCTTTAAACACATATTGTTTTGATTTATTATTATTATTATTGATGTAAATTCATCCCCAAATGGCAATTCTTATTTCAGTGCAAATCTTATAACTGTCGTATATATTTGTTGAAGCAAAATTCAAACATCCAATTTACATGAATCCTAGTTTTATAACCTATTAGCATTATCAACAGGTAACTGTTATTTTGACATGTTTCCAAATTGACGCGCTTCATTATTTTCGGTTTTCGATCATTATTACGACTACTTACCGCGCTTGTTCAACAACAATTTAGCGCAGACAAAAGCTAGTCACAAGCGGACCAATCACATCGTCCCTTTAAAGGGGCAGTAGCACGTTTTTAGGGGGAATATAAGGTGATGTCAAGGAAATGAAAATTAATGGTTCCAATTGAAAGACAATGCAATTAAACTAAATGAAACAGTAATAATTCAAATATATAATATAAAGTTTAGACATGCGATTCCCTTTTCTTTAAAAAAAATGAATTAAAGGTGTTCACACAAAATGGCCGCCCATGCATTTTAGGTGAATCTTCATACTTTGTCCTCTGACTATGGATAATTGGTTTGTGTTTTGAGATTTTTGACACTATCACTATAATACATTAAGCATTATCGTACAATTATCAGTGAAAAATTGAAAATATAAAATTATCAAAAAACGTGCTACTGCCCCTTTAAAGGTGCAGTAGCACGTTTTTTGACAATTTTATATTTTCAATTTTTCACTGATAATTGTACGTAGCTAAATGTAGAACTTTGATAGTGTCAAAAATCTCATTACGCAAACCAATCACCCATATTCAGAGAACAAATTATAAAGATTCACATAAAATCCATTGGCAGCCATTTTTGTGTGAACACCTTTAACTCATTTTGTGTAAGAAAAGGA
Source organism: Steromphala cineraria (assembly GCA_916613615.1). Classification (NCBI taxonomy): domain Eukaryota; kingdom Metazoa; phylum Mollusca; class Gastropoda; order Trochida; family Trochidae; genus Steromphala; species Steromphala cineraria. The sequence goes on from OU744737.1 coordinate 20,839,945, forward strand.
ATCGCATTGCTAAACTTTACATTATATATTTGATCTTTAACTGTTTCATTTAGTTTAAATACATTGTCTTTCAATCGGAACCATTTATTTTCAATTTCTTGACATCCCCTTACATTCCCCCTAAACACGAGCTTACGTCAGAATATGCGGGTAATTGGGGTGCCTTCAGACTGTGATTGAGAGGAAAGCCGGGCTGGGTGAGGTTCGAACCCCGCTAAAGATAATATTTTTACGATCTTATCTTTACCCATTTCCTCGAAGCACAGTCGATTTAAATCAGACTGTTAGAAAACTTGAAAACAAAATACCTTTGAAAAAGTTTACCGAACTGCGTGCAGTGAAAATGGAATATTCTTCAGACCAATTTTAATTTGAGTTTACACTAGATTATGATTTTAACACCAATGCAAAAACTAAATAACGTTGAAGATTTTTGCCCAGGCTTGGATTGTTTTCATACTCAAATGTTCCTTTTCCAACACGAATTCACTTTCAACTAAAAACACCAGAGGCTCAACGGAAGCCTGACGTTCTAGCAAAACACTTGGGAATTTGGATAAACATAAAATCAATATATCGTATTGACTGATAAATATTAAACAAACCAAAGAGGATTCTTAAGTTAACTTAGACAATTAACGTTGAAACTGAAACGCTTTACTATATATATTTTTGAAAAATATTAAAAACAGAAAGGTACTGGATCCACTTAGAATTTCACGTTGAAACATTGGTTCACTGATAAATACTGTACAGGAGAGTCTAATCGATATATCGATTTTTCTGATACGTAAATATATACCTCTGGCGATAGAAGAGACAGTCTAACTTGAGTGGGCGAGGCTATATAGTTGCCTTGCTGCGCTTCTTCATAAGCTAAAGACGTTACAATTAATATTGGGATTTTGGGATATTTCATGAATTTCTGTGATTTTCATCTATCGTCAACAAAATTCAAGTAAGTGAACTTACGTTTAAAGTTATGATATTTGATTGGGTGAAAGAATGGAAAAATGTGAATTGTAAACATGAGGATATTTCTTTATTTCCTAAAATACCCCCTCTGGCTCTACTTCCGTTTTTGGTCAAATATGAAAATACAATGGCCGCCTGGAGTTGAGAGCCCTTAAAGGGGCAGTAGCACGGTTTTGAGGGATTATAAGATGATGTCAGGAAAATGAAAACTAAGGGTTCCAATTGAAAGACAATGTATTTAAACTAAATAAAGCAGTAATAAATGAAATATATAATGTAAAGTTCAGTTCAGCGATTCCTTTTTCTTACACAAAATGAATTAAAGGTGTTCATACAAAAAATGGACTTTATGTGAAACCTCATTGTTTGTGCCTGACTATTGTGTAATGAGATTTTGACAAAATAATACATTTAGCATAAACGTACAATTATCGATGAACAATTGAAAATAATTCTTTTTTTAAAAATTTGCTACTGTCCCTTTAAAGCCACATCAGTAGGGAATGAACAAGTATTTGACGTCAACTAGTTTTCAAGTTATGTTCCGGAAACGGAACAAAGTCAGAAATTTGGCCGTTTTAGGGCCACAATTTAAACAAATGAATTGGTAGCATGGAATCATAACAACATAACACATCAGCACCGCATTGGCAGTGCCAAATTTGAAGTTTCTGAGTCAAATAGTTTTAACCTCAAGGAAACGATTTGGACGGACGGACGGACGGACGGACACTCGGGAAGCTATATTCCCAGATTTCTTCGTACAGGGGGTAGAAACACTATGAGCGTTAGGATATTCCAAAGTGTTCTAAAACTACCATCTTTTTACTACTCTTTACAAGTACATGTAAGTGACATACTTTTCGTTTCAGTAAAACAATGTTATAATAATTGTGAGGAAATTCCATCTTTTTCTATACCTCTATATATATATATCTCAATTTCATCTTTCTTCTGCTCAAAACAGACAAGTAGCTGTCTTAAAGATGCTGTATCATACTTGCAATATTTTCAAAAGTATTTTTAATGTATTCGTTGTATTTTTAGAAAAATGTAGCGACCAACCTAGGGAAAATCGGACCAAAATTCATTAAATATGAGATAATTTACCAAAATTACGGAAACGGCAGCCAATATTAAGGCGAATCAATTAAGTGTGGCCATCTCATAACTTCCGGTCTCTAAATATACGCTTGAAAACCGTCTTTGTCGCGCACGACTAGATTTTCTTTTCTTTTCTCCGAATAAGGTATTCGTTGCTGCCAAAGTTGATATCCATCGAACGCAAATACGCTAGTTGTGACACGGTGTAAATCCTACACGCGTAATGATTACGTTATCGAAAGCGGGTTCGTTAAATACTATGCCCTTTCTACAAGGGATACTGTGCTTTGGGCGTCGAAATAAGTATGTTATTGTTGATTAAACAATCTTAATATGATATCAAAATTTCGACGAAAGATTTTTCTACAAAGTGATGTATTTCTTTTCTCAATAGCTAAATTTCAGCCTGAACCGCATGCAAGTATGAAACAGCATCTTTAATCTTAAGTTTCCTTTGTAACCATGTACACACGACAGCACAGTTATAGGGTCAAAATGATTAAATCTGATTGAACTCGCTGCCTGTCTAACACTTTCCTTGTTTCTGAGATCCATGCCAATAGTCGGTAGTGTTAATGTTTCGAAAGTACCAAAAGGATATCATACGAATTATTTTGAAAATATGTTCTTATTCGAGTTATTAAGATTATCAAAAAAGACTGTATGAATTATTGCAAAGTTGCATTAAATCTGCTTGATGTACGACAACAATCAATTGTTTACATGCTAAGATTTTATTTTGCACAAAAACTTGTTCAGCCGTTTTCAACAATAAAAAATTGCCATTTTGGCCTAAGCCGACTCTTTACTTTATATAACTCTGAAATATCTCGGAAGATTTTGAAGTCAGCCATCCTCTCCCCACAGAGGCAGGTCAGTAATACCTGAGTTGTATAGCTGAGTTGCCTCCGTTGGGAGAGAATGGAAGTCAGCAAGTTTTAGTGATTATTCTTTAATTGCAAAACATGCAAATGTCCCATATTCAATATTCTGTATTCTCATCCATGACAAATTCAAGGCTTGGTGCAAGTACAAGATAGACTGCCAGGCAAAATAAAGTATACAGTTCGGTTGAATTCATCATACATGTACGTAATATTTTTAATTAGATATGTTTCGAGTTATTGATGTTGTATTCTCAAAATGATAAGAACAAATATCGTTAAAAGATGACTTTCAAGTGTTTTTGACAAACAAAAACATTTTATGTTAATAAATTGTTCAAAATTTATTTTTGATATAACACAAATGTTCATCGACAAGAAAGACATATTCTACATGTATGAGAAAATCAATAAACGAACGTGTCGTTTTTCGCATATTGGCTACATTTTAAACATGATAGAGTGATGCTAGTGTTAATTCTATTTCTTACCCCTGCCAAGATTAAACAAAGATATTTTAACAAACATTATCAAACCATCGATTATGTTATTCAAACTGCTGCAAAAATGTGGTGTTGTTTACATGTCACAACTTCATACATCACATGTCACAACTTCATACATCACATGTCTCTTAGATATTAAAGGGGCAGCAGCTCGTTTAAAAAAATTATATTTGTAAATTTTCACTGATAATTGTAAGTTAATGCTGACAGTGTAAAAACTCTCGATACACAAACCAATCATCCATAGTCAGAGGATAAAGTATGAAGATTCACATAAAATCCATTGGCGGTAATTTTGTGTGAACACCTTTAATTCATTTTGTGTAAGAAAAAGGAATCGCATGGCTAAACTTTACGTTATATATTAGAATTTTTACTGCTCTATTTACTTTAAATACATTGTCTTTTAATTGGAACCATTAATTTTCATTTTCCTGACACCACCTTATGTTCTCCCGAAAAATGTGCTACTGCCCCTTTAACTGTGGTGTGTACTTTCTTTTGCCTGATGGTAGTGAGTTTGGGTCTGGTATCCTTTTAGCCGTCTGCAATGATTATCAATGATTCAGCAATGATATCTCACTGGATTCAAGCTCCGGCGCAGTAACTTAAAAGCATTCTTAGAAATTCTAGAAAAAAAACTGTCTACCTCACCCAGTCACTAGCGCTGACGTAATAGATGCCCTGCGACATTTGAGTGCAAGTATAACTTTTTTATTTTTTCTTCGAAAGAAAGAACTGCGTTTCATACTTATGTCATTTAAATCTTAACCATAACTTTCATTTATTCTAAAAATGGTACAAATGAAATGCAGCAGGGCTTAACATACCAGGGGGCCGTTGCACAAAACGACTTAACACTAAGTTTAACCTTAGTGCCATCCTTTAACATTGCACTAAGTGATCTAAGTGACTGAAGGTCACCTTAGTGTTTGGTGCAACAGAACCCAATTCTTAGATCTGGCACATCTTATGTTAATTGGGATATATGACTTGTCAGTACTAACGAATGGCTTTTTTATTCCTTCGAAACAAATAAAAGGGTTTAATACTCATATCATTTTAACTTTAAAACTACATGTATAACGTTCATTTATTCTGGACATATAAAAAAATAATTGCTGTGAGATTTAATTTACCCAGTTCTTAAACTTGCCATGTTGGGATATATGATTTTTAGTTCAAACGAATGATTTGTTTGTTCCTTCGAAACAAAAAAAGGGTTTCACACTTACATGTATATCATTTTAATTTTTAAATTATAACTTTTATTTATTCTTGACATATTAGAAATGAAGTACTGCCAGACTTAATTTCTTAATATTATTTTACATTACTAACGAATGGCTTGTTTACTCCTTGGTAAAAGATAAACACGATTCATACTTCTATTAAAAAAAATCACCGTAACTTTTATTTATTGCATATTTTGAAGAACATTCCGTTAACCAATCTCTTAAGTGTGTCAATAAACTCCACTGAAATCCATTAACAAATCAATTGATTGTATTGAATATATTCGATTCCTTAAAGTGCACTGTTAACAATAACGGCGTGTAGTAGATGAGTTATTTACACACACATAGATTATTCCAGGTATTCCAAGTAAAAGGCCAATGGATGAAGAATTCAATGGGAATACAATATAAATCTTTGCCAGATCAAATGTTTATTTCTAAATAATTTTCTGGAAATGTATGTATCGACTGTTTTAGATTTTTGCTCATTTGTAATTTGCAGGCCAATGTGAAATGGATTCTTCAATATTATATACCTAAATAGAGAAGTTGATACCTTCACGAATAGATAGTAACAGACATTTTTTAAGTAAAGAAAAATGTACACACAGAGAGAAAGCAGTCGATTGATTCTGATGTTCTGTTATTGTTGACGTGAAAAGAAAATTAGAAATATTAAATATTATCCTACCTCGTGTATGAATCTTGATCTGTGATTGCTCCACGTGACCATTGACAAATACTGATATCACCCTCTTGAGCGGGCTGATAAAATATGTTTACCCCGCCTCAAAAAAACATGAAAAAAGCGTGCAGATTGAGCGGCTTGAAATGTATATGTACAGAATATGTAACATCGAACATATAAAGGGTACTTTTGAAAAACAAATCTGAAGCTGTTAACCATCTATAGTCAAAAAGCTAACCCAGTTTTTCTTACTCTTTTAATTTTCATAATATATATGTGTTTTGTTCAAATATTCGGTAAAAGATTCGTTATGCCATTCAGACGCGGGGGATTTGGGGATATATGAAACCAAGAAAGGGGCTGATATATCCCCAAAACCCCGCGTCTGAATGGTATAACTTATAATGCTAGCTGTCATTGCCTTAGATTAAAGCAATAAACATACATTTAAGAGAAGACAACCACATTTTTCTAGCAGCAAAAGTACTTTACGAACAAACACAAAGTACAACAAATGATTCATCAGGTGTACCTTTACTTTGATAATTAGAATTGTTTTATTTTCGAAGTCGAATAGTTTCAAAGGAAAAATAAAAGAACAATACAAAGAAAGGACATTGGAGCATTTTGTTGTGCTTAAGACGAAATTCAGAATCTGATAATTTGAACGTAAACAGAGATTAAATCATCAGATGTGGCTTTAAGGGAAAAAAATATGTTAATCATCCAAATTTTAAAAAAAAAATTAATTAATTTAGAGCTCTATAACTATTGTTATAACTAAAGTTGACGAATCCGACATATGATACCAGTATTTACAAAATGAATACTAGAGATAAGGACTAATCAAAGCTGTTAAAGGGGCAGTAGCACGTTTTTTGATAATTTTATATTTTTATTTGTTCACTGATAATTGTAAGTTAATGTTAAATGTATTTTTTTGAAATAGTCAAAAATCGCATTAAACAAATCAATCATCCGTAGTCAGAGGAGAAAGTATGAAGATTCACATAAAATCCATTGGCGGCTATTTTGTGTGAACACCTTTAATTCATTTCGTGTAAGAAAAAGGAATCGCATGAGTAAACTTTACGTTATGTAATTGACTTATTACTGCTCCTTTTAGTTTAGATACATTGTCTTTCAATTGGAACCACTAATTGTCAATTTCCTGACATCACCTTATATTTCCACTAAAAACGTGCTACTGCCCCTTTAACAACTAGATGAACGATATTCAATCCTAAGTATATATCAATATGCTCTTTTAAAGCCGATCGATGAATAAGGAATTGGTAAATTCTGGAATACATATAAACATATGTGTATGTTCATTGAAACTGCAAAGAGGAGCTCTTATGTGACCTAGATTATTTCCAAGTAGCAGAAGTTCATTGTTTATGTTTGTGTTTAACATTGCAGTTGTTTAAGATTTAACATTTTGACAAAGAATAAAATAAATCATTTAAAAAAAAAACATCGTGAAATGGAGCCAATCATCGTAGCTACGAGCGTGGAATACGATACTACGACAAAACATTGTCGTAATTGATAACTAGTATTATTATGCTCCTCTTCTATCAACCAATCAGTTTTGTTAATAAAATGTTATAGTACAGGCCTCTCGAAAAACTATTTCCGTGGAAGTAGTGTTTTATATTGCTAGGTGTGTTTGTGTTGCTAAGTTTTGCTGGTCGGTGAATGTGACAAAAGTCCGAGAAGGGGTTGTATTTAAACAGAGGTTTGATTTATGACTTCATTTACCACCATAGTTTAATAAGGTATGAAACCTCATTCGGATATTTTTTAAGTTTGAGTCTCCTAAAACCATTTAAGCTTGAGATTTGACTTACAAAATAAGCGCATTATTACCATGGCAACGAGAAACGTCACTGTATCATTTCCCTTTTCAGATGGCCTTGACCTTTGGTTCAATCAAACTGGTTCTTGCTCTATGTCACGTCTGCGTCTGTTGGAACAAGATGCCTCCTCAATGGACTCATGGTGCTTTATACATGGTCGGGGGCCTGATGCAGGAAAAGGTAACCCGGAACATGTATCAGTGTGAGAACTTGTGCAGAGTTACACGGCCCTGCATTTCTGTGGAATACGGATACGAAACTAAAATGTGTATCTTGTACAGAGCCACACCTGAAGATAGTGACGTCATACCCAGCAGAACTCATATCTTTATTCGGGATATATCAGCTAATTCACAGGTGAGTGCTATGTTAGTTTAATAATGGTCGTTAAACATAAAAAATGCCAGTGGACATTATAAGTTGTATGCTTCTTACGAGGGTAATACGGTCTGATGAACTATCTTTGTAGAAATGTAGGTCGAGCAGAAGCTTGTGGGGGTAATGGACCCGAAGAACGATGTGAGAGGCTGTGTTGAGCGATTAAATGCTCAATTTGATATATTTTACGTGAATTTATAAAATTTCTGAGGTGTTTACAGCAAAACATTTTGAAGACATTTATGTCTTTATTGATTTTTTGGGTAAATAAGTTGTGACACACCAAAATTATTTTGATTCCAGGCGAAGAAACTCGTTTCCACCCTTTGCTCACTTCGTTCGCACATAGGAAAAACTGGTTACTTTCATTATCAGTGCGCAAACGCTAAACTTTGGGTGAAAATATAGATTATAATTACACTGCATCCTGAATCAAGGACTGCTTTTGTTAAATGGAATTCATTTCCAGCGATGTTCCTATATTTTATGGCTAAATTGTTAATAAAAATGAGAACAGTTGACTCTGAAACGCTAGTATTTTGGTATTGGGCCACTTTAATTGAGTTTGTGTGTTTTCGAATTTACTTTAAAGGTTATTTGTGTTCTTATTTGTGACTAAAAGGCCGATGCTGAAGGTTGACCAGTTCGCTTAAAAATGAAATTGTCAGTATTATGCGGCTCTTCCACTTACAGGAAGTCAACCACGAAGTACCGCGATCTATGAAACATCGTACTGACTGAAAGAAACATTGTTATAAATAATTTCACAGGACTGTAGTACGATCTTAGCAGATAATAACTCGATTGCAGAAAGAACTTAAACCGTGTTTATTACGAACTCTTCACAACATCAGTACGAATCGCGTAGGAAGCAGCACGATTAATAAAAGCATGGCAGGTCACCGATAAGAGCTTGTTATGACTTCACCACGAATATTTATTTTCAATGTTGAAGTATATTGGCGCGAAAATTTGGTGTATATGTACTGTCTTAACGATCATTAGGTGTAATATTGTCACAGCGATAAGTGAAGGAAACATAAATCTTACACATCCACCTGTCACCAATACTTCTTACCTGTCAATATAGTCATGTAGGTAAAAACATACTTACATCCTTCATTCTGCCAGGTATGACAGGTGTTTCTGACGAGGTTTTGTATCAAACACGTTGTACTGACAGCTTTATGAGATTCTGTCAGTTTGTGATGAAATAATTCTTTTTTTCCCAGTTATTAAAGAATAATCGGGAATTCAAATGGATCTGCCCTCGAAAACATGGTTCATTTCGGTCTGACGTATTTAAGTCTTTGACGTTCACCTATACATGGATATGTTCCTAGAAATTATTTCTTGAAATTTCAAAATTTTACAAGACTTCTTTGAGTGGCATTTTAGAAGTTGAAAGTCAAATAAGAACCATATTTAATATATGGATTACAACTTTTTATTCATAGAGTGCGACGTTTCTATACTCTATTCAGATTTCGACGTTTCAGATTCGGTATCGAAACGTCGCACTCAATGAATAAAGAAGTTGTAATCCATAGATATTGTCAAATCTGTATCGAAACGTCGCACTCTGTGAATAAATAAGTTGTCATCCATAGATAGTTCCTTATTTTACAAGACTGTTTGCATTGTTCAGTTGAACAACCATCAATATGACACTGAGAAGAAACATCTAACGGATTCTGCCCATCAGGCTCCATTGTAGTGTGATCATTGTTTATCTGTTCTGTCTTCTTTCCTTCTGCTTTATTCTTCTTTATCTTTCTCCTAGGCATCGTGCTTGAAAAGGAAGGTGCTGTAATTTTGGTGCCTTTATATACTGTCAGCAATATTCGCACGTGACTGTGTAGCAAACTTGAATAATCGTGATAAGATCGTCTTTAAATCTTGACTATCGTGATAAACTCCAGCTATGTTCATAACGAACTCTTAGTTAACTCCTGTAAGTTCGTACCGCACTCGTAGCGATGTCGTCATGTACTCTTAGCAATCGTACTCAGGTCATCATTGTTGTGGGGGGGTAAATCACTACGAAGTCTCACGATATACGAGAACTCAATACGAACAGTGCGGAGTAGAACACGACTATAACACGATTAACTGTAATTTCGCACGAGCACGTCACGAAAATTGAACATGTTCAATTTTCGGGACAACATCGTAGATCACCCAGGATATATGAAGAAGTACACCGAACACTGCAAGACCTAATCCCGACTTCACCACGACATTAACATGAACTGTGAAGACGTAACTAAGAAATATGAAGAGCACTAAAGCTCTTGACGTTCGGCATAGACTTCCTGTAAGTGGAAGAGCCGCATTACAACTACTGGCATAAAAATACCACAATTTATAAATGTAAATACCCAACAGATGGTAAATGTTATCTGTAGGAAGTGAAAGATCTCAGTCTCGGCTCTTGCTCATCTTCCGCACGCATCGGGCGAGATATGCATTTACAAGAAATCCCTGAATATCCAGGGATTTCTTGTAAATGCATATCTCGCCCGATGCGTGCGGAAGATGGCTCTGGCTAGGTTTCCACCACAACCACAGCAACGTTCTTCGAGATGAATTCTCATCCGATTTGATGATGAAAATACAGTTCAAAATTCCACAATAATTTGATGTCTGAAGGTTCTTGTTTGATACTATTTGAAATTAATTTTGAGATTAGGTTTGAATTAAAGTTTATTTGAAAAACCATAGATCTTCTTACATTTTCTAACTTCTACTCTTAGTACACACTGACTAAATCGTACTAAACTCTGCTACAACTTTCTCACATTTACTATTTAACCTCGATGCTTATCAGGCGTCCTATCTCAACTGGGCAGTTCTGTTACTTTGACAATTCTGAAAGTAACAGGACAATTCAAAAGTTAACCGGAAAAGACCGAAGTCAATTTGCCGAGCGAGCTAGTATTAAATATCTTAACAATTTGGATTGTACCGTTACAAACATATGAAAGGGAGAACTTTATGGGGATGTCACAGTTCAGTGAGGGGGACAAGAGATTCTTCTAAAACTAACAACACAATTCATCAACATTTGGCTCTTAGATTATCTGAATGATTTTGTTCTCCCCTAAACTGCTACATTATGGTTTTATCGTATTATACGGTTATTATACAATGTCTTTTTCCTTATCAGACAAAATTTGCTTCTGAAAACCGTTTGGTGCTCAACTTTTTTTAAAAAGTATATGAACCCATGGCACTATGTAAAATCCATAAAACTTATCTGAAAAGTTTCTTTAGTTTTCTTCTTATAAATGCAATTTAACTCACTAATTATTTCAAAACATACATAGTATAACAACAATAAAATCTAACGCAATAATAATACACGGGCAAAGATCTATTCGGAGCTTTGCGAATATTTGAAAATAAGACTTCAAACTTCAAGTTACAACATATAAAACCTAATATTATCTTCTTCAACATAGCTTTTCAGATTTGAAAAACAGTTGAATACTGGCTATATCCCAAGTTGCTTGTTAAAGGGGCAGTAGCACGTTTTTTTGATAATTTTATATTTTAAAATGTTCACTAATAATTGTTAGTTAATGCTAAATGTATTAATTTGACAGTATCAAAAATCTCATTACACAAACCAATCATCCATAGTCAGAGGACAAAGTATGGAGATTCACATAAAATCCATTGGCGGCCATTTTGTGTGAACACCTTTAATTCATTTTGTGGAAGAAAAAGCAATCGCATGGCTAAACTTTACGTTATATATTTGAATTATTACTGCTCCATTTAGTTTAAATACATCGTCTTTCAATTGCAACCATTAATTTTCCTTTTCGTGACATCATCTTATATTCCCCCTAAAAACGTGCTACTGCCCCTTTAATGTCATGTGATGTTGTAAGTTTTACTCTGTATTGTTTGCTTTTTCAAACGTTCATCGATTAAACGGAATTTGAGTATCTTAACTTACATAACAGCTGCTGATAATTAAATATGAACAATTATTGACAATTTGTAGCAACTGTTGTTTACAAAACAGGTGGTATGATTGACTTAAAATTCAGGAAATAAATCATCCGATCGGGTGCTTAAATGGATAGTGCCGAATATTATCATTTTTATCAATATAAAGTTCAAAGTCAGTTATTTTGCATTTTCTCTGTTTTGTTGAATTGGATTATCCTGAATATTATCCTTAATATATACATGTTGGCTTCTTCAGGTTAGTTTTGAATGATTCATCTCATCTCATTCAAAACTAACCTGAAGAAGCCAACTAGCGCTGAAAGCGCTAGTTAGCTAAAATGAATGTATTTATGTTCCCAATTCCATAATTTTATTATATTTCATCTATATACACCTGAGAGTTGTGCTTGTGGATTTTTCGTATATATATATATATATAGTTTAAGGGTAATTATTTTCATTTTTCTCTATTTTGATGAACTGGGTCGTGCTGAATATTAGCATTGATATGAATACAAAATGCAAGGTTATTTGTTTTGATGTTGCTCTATTTTGATGAATTAGATCTTACTGATTATTATCATTAATATCAATACAAAATGCAAGGGCAGTCATTTTGATTTTTCTATATTTTGATGCAAAGCTAAAGTATAAGAGATATAAGTGCTTTAAATTTGGCGATAAATGGCTGTCCGTTTCGTTCTATTGTTTCAACCTTACTTACATGTACTTTCTTTAAAGGGGCAGTAGCACGTATTAGGGACAATATAAGGTGATGTCACGAAAATGAAAATAAATAGTTCCAATTGAAAGACAATTATTTAACACAAATGAAGCAGTAATAAATCAAATCTATAATGTAAAGTTCAGCCATGCGATTCCTTTTTCTTACACAAAATGAATTAAAGGTTCTCAAAAAATGGCAGCCATTGGACTTTATGTCAATCTTTATAATTTGTTCTCTGACTAATTCAGTGTATAAAATAGATTTGAAACCTAGCCTGTCCTGAAAATTAATTGGTCAATTCCTAAGGGGAAAATAAAGAAAACAATTGTGAAAAGTTACCAGTCCTGACCTAAAAGTAACCAGTCCTGGCAAAAAGTAGCCAGTCAAGGACTGACAGACGGGCTCTATTTAAACACTGGTCTGACTATGGATGATTGCTTTGTGTAATGAGATTTTTGACACTATCAAAAATAATTCATTTAGCATTAACGAACGATTATCAGTAAAAAAATTAAAATATTAAATTTAAAAACTGGTGTCATATACAAGTCAATGATAATTTAAAAGGTTTTGTGTTTTTATCCCGAGTGTACACATTTCGGCCGAACAGGTGGTATTTCTATACTACAATCGATGGTACTTCTTTTTGTATGCGTGGTTGATTCAAGTAGCTGATTAATTTAAACAATGCTTGAAAGAAAAAGTGTTTCATTTTCTAGCATTGTTTCAAATACAAAGCCTATCCTTGAAAGAAAAAGAGTAGGTTAAACCCTAATTACTTCTAGTACTGGTGGTACAGATATTTTTAAAAATAATGATTTACAAATTAATAACGTGTAATAACATCATGCCTTTTTTTACTTGCTATGTGTTCATGTATATACGTGTATTTTGAGTTGTATAATATTTATCGTTTAATAGTTTCGTTTATAAATTGCATTATAATAGTTTGTATACTGTTTATTGTATTCCAATTATTGTATGATGTATATTATATGAGTTATATATAATATATATTTGGATTTATCGAACTCTAAACGTGTTTAAGAATATACAAGTATATATCATTTGTACGCCCCATACTTCTCCTTTTCAACTCTTTACAAAGGCTCATCATTTCCTTATTTCAAAAAAAGTAAGTGTACTTTTGTCTTATGAAATGCTAAAATCATCAGAAATAATCAATTAAACAATCTTATAACACCAACAAATAATATCTAGGACTACCGCGGCAGTACTTCCTCCTCCAAACTTCCTCTTTGACCTTCACACAGTGTTTGACCTTCACACAGTGTTTGACCCAGTCTGATTAAAATCGACTGAGCTCTGACATTAACATTAATTTTAATTGAACACTTTCTTAAACAGACTATTGGTGATGATGTCATCCTACACGAGATAGCTGTTCATAATTGTCGGTACTTTCTCGAATTTCCTTTATTTTTGATTGGTTAATTATCCCCCAACAACTCGAATACACGAAGCAAAAGCTACTATAATTTAGGGGACGTTGGAAAAATAAACGTGCACGAAAACATGCAACGGCCTCTTTAAAGGGGCAGCAGCACGTTTTTTGAAAATTGTATATTTTAAAATTTTCACTGATAATTGTACTTTAATGCTAAATGTATTATTTTCATAGTGTCCAAAATCTCATAACACAAACCAATTATCCACAGTCAGAGGACAAAGTATGAAGATTCAACGAAAATCCATGGGCGGCCATTTTGTGTGAACACCTTTAATTCATTTTGTGTAAGAAAAAGAAATCTCATGACTAATCATCACATTATATACAGTAATAATAATAATAATGGGCATTTATAAAGCGCTATATCCATACACAAGGTGCATGCTCAAAGCGCATTGAAAATAAGAAAATTTAAGGTGATGAGATGAAATGCTATGAAATAAAGCCTAAAAGTAATACTGGTAGCATTGATTAAGGATATTTATAATTAGAGTCTATGGGTAGAATCTATGAATAATAGCTAGAAAATAGATGAGTTTTGAGCTGTGATTTAAAAACAGTCAGTGAGGATGACATTTTGATGACATAAGGAAGTTGGTTCCAAAGTCTTGGAGCAGTACAGCTGAAAGATTTAAGTCCATAACTGGTGTTTTTATACTTTGGCATCTGGAGAAGCTTCAAATTCTGGGATCGAAGATCTTTTGCAGGGGTATAGTCCTCCAAGGAATTTAAAAGATATGCTGGAGCCATATTATGTTGACATTTGTAAGTAATACATAGAACTTTAAATTTGATTCTCGCTTCGATGGGAAGCCAATGTAGACACTTAAGCACAGGTGTTATGTGACATGCTTTTGGTGTTCTGGTCACAATTCTTGCCGCTACGTTCTGAACTTTCTGGAGCTTGTACAACTGACGTTTACTGATTCCAATCAGTAAGCTATTACTATAGTCAAGTCGTGAATGAACAAGCATTTGCACAAGTATTTTGGCGGCATCTCTGGTTATAAGATGACGTATTTGACTGATGCAACGGAGATGATAATAGCAAGTTTTACAGAGTTTATCTATGTGTGAGTCCATTGAAAGTTGAGAATCAATTATGACTCCAAGATTTCTTGCATGGTCAGTAAAAGGGATTGCAGCAGTTCCGATTTCAACAGAGGTAGCTTGAATATCACGCAAATTACGTTTAGTTCCTACTAACAGTGCCTCTGTTTTCTCATCATTTAACTTCAGCATATTTGATGACATCCATGACTTGATATCAGTTGTGCAATCAGTAGTACGTTGCAGAGCCTCCTGTACATTTTCTGGCTTGAAACTGTCAATCAGTTGCGTATCATCAGCATAAGACTGATGATCCATTTTATTATCCTCTATCACTCTAGCAAGACTATTAGTATAGTAGTATCTGAATTATTACTGCTCCATTTTGTTTAAATGCATTGTCTTTCCATTGGGACCATTAATTTTCAGTTTCCTGACATCACTTTATATTCTCCCTAAAAACGTGCTACTGCCCCTTTAAGCTTCATTGTCACCATTGGCTCCAACAAGTAATACAAATCATTTACATAACAGTGTGCGTTTGCATATAACGTCAACACAGCAGAGCATCTTTTGTTCACAAATTCTTTACTGCAAAATTTTTCATGACGCTTACTTGAACAAACAAATAAATAAAATAATAATGAACTGCGTTATGTTTATGCTAATCATCCTTAAAAGTTTTTTTTGTAATACTCCCGTGTGTATATATGAAAGCCGAACATTTGCATGCTATCGTAGACAAACCCTAATGATTTAATTAGCTGATGGATTTAAATATTTTTAAATGAGACAGTATTGTTTCATTTCAGCATGGTTTCAGTGAAGATAAAAGACGCCATCTTTAATTTATAAAGCATAAGGTCAAAGCGCTCTGCCGGGGCAAAGTCACTAAACGTTATTTCTCCTTAAAGGGACCATTCGAGCGGGGTATTTTTTGTGGAAACGAAATTCAGGAGGACTTTCCTGTTTACAATTATATATGATTTTGACATGATAATTTCACGCCTAATTTCAAATATGTTTGTGAAGTTAGCTTTTAGTTGTTCAAGATTTAACAATTTGACAAAGAATAAAGTGTATTATTGTCGTAACTGACAACATTTATCGTGAATTATTTGTAAATATGCTCCTTTTCTATCAATCACGAAGTTATTTCTTAATATGGTTAATGAATTAGCATAATACAGCACATTTGTTTTCTCGCAATTATAACATTCGAAATGGCGAATGAAAGCCGATCGATTGGTGCCTTTAAAGGGGCAGTAGCACGTTTTTTGATAATTTTATATTTTAACATTTTCAGTGAAAATTGTAAGTTAATGTTAAATGTATTATTTTGACAGTGTCAAAAATGTCATTACACAAGTCAATCATCCATAGTCGGGAACAAAGTATGAAGATTCACATAATATACATAGGCCGCCATTTTTGTGTGAACACCTTTAATTCATTTTCTGTAAGAAAAAGGAATCGCATGGCTAAACTTTATGTTAAATATTTGAATTATTATTGCTCCATTTAGTTTAAATACATTGTTTTTCAATTGGAACCATTAATTTTCATGTTCCTGACATCACCTCATATTCCCCCTAAAAACGTGCTACTGCCCCTTTAACGACCGTGTTTTGCCATTATCAACCAATGAAAGTAACGTGCTATAAGAAAATATTTTGCTGGTTTCTGAAAGAAGACACTGGACACCTGTTCTGTAAACCCACCAATTACCCGCTTGCTACTTTTAGTTAATAAAGGCTGAAAAGCCTATTAATACATTTTGTGTTCTTCAGAAAGGAAACCAAGAGCACAGTCCAATTGCAGTAGAATTTAATGGTGATCTTGATTAGAATTTATCTTTTTGATACCACTTAAGCAACACAAAATCTAAATAAAGACGGTTTCAGTACAGGATACTCCAAAGAAATTTAACTACAGGTATATTTCTTGAAAAAATAGAATTAAAGACTAGAATTAGTCCAATTGCAGATTTTTACCCGAATCGTTACACATCGGATTAAGTATGAAACTTTGCCCACCAATACTAACCATATGCAGGGAGTGTGTCCGATTTTAAGTTTCTTAATTAGCTACAATCAATTAATCAAAATTGATTACATCTACTAGCACTTGACACTTTTGTTTATACACCTAGCCTAGCTGGCAGAGGCAGGAAGTCAGAAAGAGATAAGGCTGAGACATTTAGGGCTAAACTTGGCGGTGCGGTTGGACTGTATACATTCCTGGGATCCTGGGAAAGTAAAATGTTATATAAAATATCTCTTTTATTTGACTATTTGATGAAATTACAATAAATACTGCGAACCATTTTCCACAAGCTAACTGTGACGAGGGTTTAAGTTTCTTTAGACAGATTGATTGCGTGCTCCACACAAAAGCGTGCAACTCGTGCGGAACCACACAAAAGCGTGCAACTCGTGCGGAACCACACAAAAAGTGTGCAACTCGTGCGGAACAACGCAAAAAGTGTGCAACTCGTGCGGAACAACGCAAAAAGTGTGCAACTCGTGCGGAACCACACAAAAAGTGTGCAACTCGTGCGGAACAACGCAAAAAGTGTGCAACTCGTGCGGAACCGCGCAAAAAGTGTGCAACTCGTGCGGAACCGCGCAAAAAGTGTGAACTCGTGCGGGACAACACAAAAAGCATGCAACTTGTGCGGAACCACACATAACACGAGCAACTCGTGCGGAATCGCGTCTCTTGACGGGTGAATCAGTGTCGATTTGTTTCCGCACTCCTTTGAAATAAGAATATTAACTATCATGCAAAAATCTTTTATAATGGTCATTTGTTTAAATGTACCATTTGGTGTTTTAATAAAATGTGAAATGACGAGTATTTAAAGTGTTGCAGCCTTATGTCAAAAGTAAATATCTAGAAGTCGATTTAATCAGACTCGATTTGAGTGTGCTGTAAAAGTGTACCTGTGAGTGACATCTCATCTTTTGATATGCAAATCCATTTCAGATCAAATGCAGATTTACAAATTGCCTGGACGGAAGAGTATGTGCCGCCACCGGCGGGAAAAAACTCTGTCTGCTAGGGGGTAGGTAGTCTTATTACTTATATTGACGTAACCACAGCGACCATCAACTTGTCAAGTCACAACAGTCTCAACCCAGTCTTAGTCAGTTCTTGTTTTGGTGTTACTGAGCAAAGGGCAAGTTTAGCGTTTGCACACTGATAATGAAAGTAACCAGTTCGCACATAGGAAAAACTGGTTACTTTCAGTATGAATGCGCAAACGCTAATCTTGCCCTTTGTACTAAGAGACGGACGGATAGTATATTTTGGTATTATCTCGTACAATGCAAAATAACATACATTAAAGGAGCAGTAGCACGTTTTTTTTATATTTTATATCGTTGTACTTTTACGTTAAATGTATTATTTTTATAGTGTCAGGAATCTCATTTCATAAAGTCCACTGGTGGCCATTTTCGTGCGAACACCATTTTGTGTAAGAAAAGGAATTGCACGGCTGAACTTTACAATATATATTTCATTTATTATTGCTCCATTTAGTTTTAATACATTGTCTTTCAATTGGAACCATTTATCTATATCTTCCTGACATCACCTTATATTCCCCCTAAAAACGTGCTACTGTCCCTTTAAGATATGCATATTGAATACACTGCCGAGCCATCCTTTAATGCAATAATAATAATCATATAGCAAATGTAGTTTATTACATCGCGTGACATGTAATAGTTACTAGCATAGTTAATGGCATGCATCGGATAATGGCAGGGGCACTTTGTCCGAGAGGCCTGTACGAGGAGCAGCGGGATGTAAGGTCTATGTGGGGTGTAAGGTTACATATTTATATTCACAAATGGCGCAGAGATGAAATAACCTGATATTTGGAAAACTTCATTAGGTTTTTCAATTTATCATATGATTTTTAATGAAATATGTAATAAAGATGACTTTATAACTCGAATGTTTTCCCATTCGTTCACATAGCTGATATTATATATATTATAAAACTGCTGGTCACAGTGCAAATTTAATTTAATATAATATCACATGATATAACATTTCGTTACTGTTGCCTTATGGACAGTTTATTTCACTGATAAAACCAAATATTTTATCGCCTGTCGTCAGTCGCTAATGCAACCTTAGTCTAATGTTAAAGAATGTGAGTTGAGGTTAACCTTAGCTTAGGTTGCTTTGTGAATAAGACACTGGAGATATTTCGAAAGAATTAATCAAAAGTAACGTCAACAAGATCATTCAAATACCATTCAACAAACCACGAAATCACACAAAGAATGCAAGAAGAATTAAGATTAAAATAATGGATAAAAAAAATTAAAAATTTCAAATTCATTTTTGAATCCAGTAAAAATTTGGTGGTCCTAAATTTATTTTGCTGTGTATATATGGGAGCCATCCTCACGTTTCTCCTCTTTGTCTTGCAGGTTTATCTTGTGGTCCCGTCCCATCCATTCCAGACAGTCAGGCGTCAAGTAACGACACGAGCTACGGTTCCGTCATAACGTACTCTTGTAACCAAGGATACGAGTTCCACGGGTCCAACCAGATGGCTCGGTGCTCCGAGGATGGCTCATGGGTCGATTTTCAAGGATCTTGCAAAAGTACGTTCATTTTGAAACTGAAACACGATCTCTATTGCTTCACCATGTAAGCGTATAGATCTCACCAGGCTCCGTTAATCAAGCCGTCAGATAGTGCTGTGACGTCATTAAAATCCAGCCATCAACGAGATTGCCCCGTAGCTACGATTGCAGGCTTACGGGGAGAAATTTGATGAGTAGGATTTTAATGAGAATGATGCTGCAAACTGAACCAGTCTCATTAAAACGGACCATGTCCAAAGGAAGTCAGTTTTGACATGTTACCATTACACTGATACGAACTCAATTCATCAAAAGGTTTCTTCTGCATAACGGTCTGAGAACATCTCAGTAGCCAATAAACAGACCTCAAGCAAAGGTTTACCGTACAGAAGTTAATGGGATTGATGCGTTCTTTCTACGAGACCATAGTTATCTTTCAAGTTATAATGACAATGCTTTTTATGGTTTTCAATTTTAAACACACCCATCTAACCGTTTTTTATCCAGAATAAGTAATTCCCGAAGCCGAGAAAATTGAAACGTGAACCTTTAAAATTCAACTTCTTTCTGTTCGTGTAGGCCTTTAAATATCCTTTATCACAGTAATAAAGTGATACAAAGATTATGTTTATTCATTTTGTTTCCCATTTTGTGACATATTTTCATATTCATAAAAACATGTGAAATGAAAAAAAATCGGCTGAAGGCATCCATTTTGTCAATCTGTAAGGACCAGAAACATTTTTGGGACGGAATGGTAGCGATGATCACTGAGCACTCATTTTGTTGGAACGCTAGCTGTTATGATAACCAAAGAGTTTTCATCGTAGAAATATTATTTTAGTATGCATTTAAAGGGGCAGTAGCACGTTTTTAGGGGGAATATAAGGTGATGTCAGGAAAATAAAAATTAATGGTTTCAATTAAAAAATAATGTATTTAAACTAAATGGAGCAGTAATAATTAAAATACATAACGTAAAGTTAAGCCATGCGATTCCTTTTTCTTGCAAAAAAATGAATTAAAGGTGTTCACACAAAATGGCCGCCAATGTATTTCATGTGAATCTTCATGCTTTGTCCTCTGACTATGGATGATTGGCTTATGTAATGAGATTTTTGACACTGTCGAAATAATACATTAAGCATTAACTTACAATTATCAGTGAACAATTTGTAATATTAAATTATCAAAAAACGTGCTACTGCCCCTTTAATGTATTTTATTTTTATATATCATATATTTTTTATCTTTTCACAGTTATAGACTGCGAGATACCGCCAGATGTGGAAAACGCTGACTCGGCCTATTCCGGAACAACGTACGGCAATACGACAACGTACTCCTGCGATATCGGATACGTGTTCTCTGGTTCGAGTCCGAACGTTACGTGTACTGAAGCAGGGTGGAGCGGTCTCGAGGGTGAATGTGTTAGTGAGTATATGTTATCAAATCATTCAATTTTAAAACAAGCTCTCAACTATCAACTATGGCCCGTTTGCATGTGCATATTTCGAATGTGTTAGTGGGTATATTTGTCAATATTGAGATTATTCAATTTGAATTAAATAGAAAAATGCACGAGGCATTATTTCACAGTAGCCTACACTTGCCTTATCGGTTTATTTGACCAATAATCACAAGTAAGGCATTGTATTTTTCACATCATATCTAAAATTAATTTATGCACAAGAAAAACAATTCCTTCATTCACGATATAGAGCTTTTTATACATCTTTTTTTTAAAAATGATAACAAAACTCTATGTATTGTACCTCCGCTATGAAGTATATGCAATATGCTGATTATAATTTCATTCGAGAAATAACCTTGTAATCTTCAATTCTTTGCTAAACTTTGGGTCCAATATTTTTTTTAAATGGATAAACTTTTTCTGATGGACATACTCGGACATTTGGTTTGATGATATTCTGTCGTTTCTCTCAGTTATCAGTTGTGGTACCCCGAAGGAACTGCCAAATGCGGAAGTGACGTATGAAGTTATGACGTATTCTGCCATAGCAACCTACGCGTGTATCCTTGGTTATGAGTTCATCGGAGGAGTTCCGGATTCAACATGTACTGAAACTGGGTCATGGAACGCTATTAATGGAACATGTACTCGTAAGTATATGTTTTTTTAATTTCTTTAGTGTCTTACATCTCGGGGAAAAGGCCAAACTCTGTAAATAATTGCATGCTTCCGATCTTTTAAATCCATCATGATATTGATAGTATTACTCAGTGGTCATACAGCAATTTTAGTTATCCATAACAGTTTGTAAGATTATTTGAAGATAAACTCGAACAGAGTCCAAAATCCCAGAACAAGGGCAAATATAACTCCGTAAGATTTTTGGTTTGATTGATGTTGTTCATGTTGAAATTGGCGCTACATCTTATAACAGTGCTTACTAGTATTCTGATCGACTTGGGAGATGGATACATAATTATGTGCATGTCAAAAAATGAGTAACATGCAAAACAAACCTGTACCTATATCATCGTATTGGGTCGCTCTTAACAGAGCCTGATAAGCTGCAGATAAAAGAGAAGAAAGTAAACGGCGTAAAATTTATTTCTTATCAAATTGCCCTTAGATATCAGTCTTACAAAATGAAAATACTTTTCACCAACCCATAAATCTCAAAAATCATTTTGAAGCATCATTCCAACTTTTTTAACGATCGTGTAACTAATAATCCGTATGTCAAAATATGCTTACAATCAATTTCAGTAATAACATGTGACCCGCCGCCAGATTTGGCAAATGCGGAAGTGACGTATTCAACTTCAACATACGGTTCCATAGCAACGTACTCTTGTGTCATTGGTTACAAGTTTGAGGGAGATAACTCTTCAACAACTTGCACGGAAGGTGCAACATGGAGCAACCTTAGCGGATCTTGCAACAGTGCGTAATATCCACACAAAAATTTGTCAGGAAAAAAATATTTAAATAACATATGAAAAAAGAGAAAAGGGTATAATTTCGAATCAAATTATATGCAAATATTCAAAGTGTTGTATTATTGTGAGTTGTGTCTGTTTCGGGATTAAAACCAACACTTTTAAGGTCTCATCACTGCCAGCAAGTACCGTACCAACAGCTGGCCAACAGGCCCATCATGCCTCGATAAAGTGAAGCCCAGCACGTGCTTATTTAGCTATCGTTATGTTCAGTATCCTTCTCCAAAGCCTTAATGTCATTTCTTTGGTATGCGAGTTGGTAGGCCAGTGTTGTCAAGGATGCTCGACTCCAGGGGTTAGTGTTCGAATCCCTACTTAACTCTAAAAGTGCCAAAATTTGTACTATTACAAATAGTGCGATCCCGATTAAACCAATTTAACAATGATATCACTTTCAACCGATATCAATACCGCAGGGGAAATAATGTGAATTGAACCATATGATATTTTTTGGAAAAAACAAATAATCGTCATTGTTCACCTTTTTTGCTTTTGCAGTAATATCATGTGGTGAACCGCCGGAAGTTGTCGATGCGACAGTGACGTATGATGCTATGACGTATGGTAGCCTAGCAACGTATTCTTGTATCCAAGGTTACCGGTTGCTAGGAGGAACGCCCTATATAAACTGTACTGAAGCAGAGTCCTGGGCAATTCAAACCGGGGTCTGTTATCGTAAGTTCCGTATCCTTATCAATCTCATTGACATCTGATCGAACCAAGCCTTCGTACCTCACTGTCTTTACTTATAAAGTTTATGAGCCCGTGGTCTTTTGATTGGTTGGTTGGTTGGTTGGTTGGTTGGAGTAGGTGACCTACAAATAGAAGCTACATGGATACGAACTTGTTTCATTAAGGAATTTCCTCTCACATATTCATATAAGCTATGCGAATCCATTACCCTGTCGGTCGGTCGGTCGACATGATTGATGTATAAGTGATTCATGGGTGATTAATGACTCCGTTGACTGATGAATGAATGATGTATAAGTGATTCATGGGTGATTAATGACTCAGTTGAGTGATGAATGATTGATGTATAAGTGATTCATGGGTGATTAATGACTCAGTTGAGTGATGAATGATTGATGTATAAGTGATTCATGGGTAATTAATGACTCAGTTGAGTGATGAATGATTGATGTATAAGTGATTCATGGGTGATAAATGACTCCGTTGAGCGATGAATGATTGATGTATAAGTGATTCATGGGTGATAAATGACTCCGTTGAGTGATGAATGATTGATGTATAAGTGTTTCATGGGTGATTAATGACTCAGTTGAGTGATGAATGATTGATGTATAAGTGTTTCATGGGTGATTAATGACTCAATTGAGTGATGAATGATTGATGTATAAGTGATTCATGGGTGATTAATGACTCAGTTGAGTGATGAATGATTGATGTATAAGTGATTCATGGGTGATTAATGACTCAGTTGAGTGATGAATGATTGATGTATAAGTGATTCATGGGTGATTAATGACTCAGTTGAGTGATGAATGATTGATGTATAAGTGATTCATGGGTGATTAATGACTCAGTTGAGTGATGAATGATTGATGTATAAGTGATTCATGGGTGATTAATGACTCAGTTGAGTGATGAATGATTGATGTATAAGTGATTCATGGGTGATTAATGACTCAGTTGAGTGATGAATGATTGATGTATAAGTGATTCATGGGTGATTAATGACTCAGTTGAGTGATGAATGATTGATGTATAAGTGTTTCATGGGTGATTAATGACTCAGTTGAGTGATGAATGATTGATGTATAAGTGATTCATGGGTGATTAATGACTCAATTGAGTGATGAATGATTGATGTATAAGTGATTCATGGGTGATTAATGACTCAGTTGAGTGATGAATGATTGATGTATAAGTGATTCATGGGTGATTAATTTCTCAGTTGAGTGATGAATGATTGATGTATAAGTGATTCATGGGTGATTAATGACTCAGTTGAGTGATGAATGATTGATGTATAAGTGATTCATGGGTAATTAATGACTCAGTTGAGTGATGAATGATTGATGTATAAGTGATTCATGGGTGATTAATGACTCAGTTGAGTGATGAATGATTGATGTATAAGTGATTCATGGGTGATTAATGACTCAGTTGAGTGATGAATGATTGAAGTATAAGTGATTCATGGGTGATTAATGACTCAGTTGAGTGATGAATGATTGATGTATAAGTGATTCATGGGTGATTAATGACTCAGTTGAGTGATGAATGGTTGATGTATAAGTGATTCATGGGTGATTAATGACTCATAGTGAGCGATGAATGATTGATGTATAAGTGATTCAAGGGTGATTAATGACTCAGTTGAGTGATGAATGATTGATGTATAAGTGATTCATGGGTGATTAATGACTCAGTTGAGTGATGAATGATTGATGTATAAGTGATTCATGGGTGATTAATGACTCATAGTGAGCGATGAATGGTTGATGTATAAGTGATTCATGGGTGATTAATGACTCAGTTGAGTGATGAATGATTGATGAATAAGTGATTCATGGGTGATTAATGACTCAGTTGAGTGATGAATGATTGATGTATAAGTGATTCATGGGTGATTTATGATTCAGTTGAGTGATGAATGATTGATGTATAAAATATAAGTGATTCATGGGTGATTAATGACTCAGTTGAGTGATGAATGATTGATGTATAAGTGATTCAAGGGTGATTAATGACTCAGTTGAGTGATGAATGATTGATGTATTAGTGATTCATGGGTGATAAATGACTCCGTTGAGTGATGAATGATTGATGTATAAGTGATTCATGGGTGATTAATGACTCAGTTGAGTGATGAATGATTGATGTATAAGTGATTCATGGGTGATTAATGACTCAGTTGAGTGATGAATGATTGATGTATAAGTGATTCATGGGTGATAAATGACTCCGTTGAGCGATGAATGATTGATGTATAAGTGATTCATGGGTGATAAATGACTCCGTTGAGTGATGAATGATTGATGTATAAAATATAAGTGATTCATGGGTGATTAATGACTCAGTTGAGTGATGAATGATTGATGTATAAGTGATTCATGGGTAATTAATGACTCAGTTGAGTGATGAATGATTAATGTATAAGTGATTCATGGGTGATTAATGACTCAGTTGAGTGATGAATGATTGATGTATAAGTGATTCATGGGTGATTAATGACTCCGTTGAGTGATGAATGATTGATGTATAAGTGATTCATGGGTGATTAATGACTCAGTTGAGTGATGAATGATTGATGTATAAGTGATTCATGGGTGATTAATGACTCAGTTGAGTGATGAATGATTGATGTATAAGTGATTCATGGGTGATAAATGACTCCGTTGAGCGATGAATGATTGATGTATAAGTGATTCATGGGTGATAAATGACTCCGTTGAGTGATGAATGATTGATGTATAAAATATAAGTGATTCATGGGTGATTAATGACTCAGTTGAGTGATGAATGATTGATGTATAAGTGATTCATGGGTAATTAATGACTCAGTTGAGTGATGAATGATTAATGTATAAGTGATTCATGGGTGATTAATGACTCAGTTGAGTGATGAATGATTGATGTATAAGTGATTCATGGGTGATGAATGACTCAATTGAGTGATGAATGATTGATGTATAAGTGATTCATGGGTGATTAATGACTCAGTTGAGTGATGAATGATTGATGTATAAGTGATTCATGGGTGATTAATTTCTCAGTTGAGTGATGAATGATTGATGTATAAGTGATTCATGGGTGATTAATGACTCAGTTGAGTGATGAATGATTGATGTATAAGTGATTCATGGGTAATTAATGACTCAGTTGAGTGATGAATGATTGATGTATAAGTGATTCATGGGTGATTAATGACTCAGTTGAGTGATGAATGATTGATGTATAAGTGATTCATGGGTGATTAATGACTCAGTTGAGTGATGAATGATTGAAGTATAAGTGATTCATGGGTGATTAATGACTCAGTTGAGTGATGAATGATTGATGTATAAGTGATTCATGGGTGATTAATGACTCAGTTGAGTGATGAATGGTTGATGTATAAGTGATTCATGGGTGATTAATGACTCATAGTGAGCGATGAATGATTGATGTATAAGTGATTCAAGGGTGATTAATGACTCAGTTGAGTGATGAATGATTGATGTATAAGTGATTCATGGGTGATTAATGACTCAGTTGAGTGATGAATGATTGATGTATAAGTGATTCATGGGTGATTAATGACTCATAGTTAGCGATGAATGGTTGATGTATAAGTGATTCATGGGTGATTAATGACTCAGTTGAGTGATGAATGATTGATGAATAAGTGATTCATGGGTGATTAATGACTCAGTTGAGTGATGAATGATTGATGTATAAGTGATTCATGGGTGATTAATGATTCAGTTGAGTGATGAATGATTGATGTATAAAATATAAGTGATTCATGGGTGATTAATGACTCAGTTGAGTGATGAATGATTGATGTATAAGTGATTCAAGGGTGATTAATGACTCAGTTGAGTGATGAATGATTGATGTATAAGTGATTCATGGGTGATAAATGACTCCGTTGAGTGATGAATGATTGATGTATAAGTGATTCATGGGTGATTAATGACTCAGTTGAGTGATGAATGATTGATGTATAAGTGATTCATGGGTGATTAATGACTCAGTTGAGTGATGAATGATTGATGTATAAGTGATTCATGGGTGATAAATGACTCCGTTGAGCGATGAATGATTGATGTATAAGTGATTCATGGGTGATAAATGACTCCGTTGAGTGATGAATGATTGATGTATAAGTGATTCAAGGGTGATTAATGACTCAGTTGAGTGATGAATGATTGATGTATATAAGTGATTCAAGGGTGATTTATGACTCCGTTGACTGATGAATGATTGATGTATAAGTGATTCATGGGTGATTAATGACTCCGTTGAGTGATGAATGATTGATGTATAAAATATAAGTGATTCATGGGTGATTAATGACTCAGTTGAGTGATGAATGATTGATGTATAAGTGATTCATGGGTGATTAATGACTCAGTTGAGTGATGAATGATTGATGTATAAGTGATTCAAGGGTGATTTATGACTCCGTTGACTGATGAATGATTGATGTATATAAGTGATTCAAGGGTGATTTTTGACTCATAGGTGAGCGATGAATGGTAAATGATAATAATGATGTTAGATGATGATGATGATGATGATGATGATGATGATGATGATGATGATGATTATGTTGTTGTTGGTATTGATGATATAATAATTATTGACCTTATGACCTTGAAATAAATAGGAAGAATTTTCCAAAACTGCAAGTTTACCTCCATCATTTCTTCTTGTTTTTCATACACTCCTTTGGTTTCAGAATCTTAAATAAACTCAAATGTCAATTTTACTTCGTGAATGGGTCAAATACATTTTATAGCTTAAATATTTATAACAGCAATGGTATTTTCAGTCACGTGAAAAAGTAAAAAATACTATTAGTTAACTTTATAGGCATTTTTAAGGGGACACTTTGTTACCTAGTCTTTAATAATAAATATTCTCGTCATATTATTGATTTTTATTTTACATTTGGCCTAAATATCACACCTAATAAACGTGAATGATGAAAGTGAAACGCAAAGCTAAAATTTACAAATAAGTCTCCCAGGTAAGAAGAATAGAAAAGTATAGCCATAGCTCTGTACCTCATCTGGCTTTTCATAGCTATTTTTTTGTCTTTTAGAGGTAATATTCAAAGGACAACAGTCACAATATCTATGAAAATTATTTCATTGCAACATTGATTTAACTTCATGTCATTTCTTTCGCGACCTTTAATGAATCTTACTAGACTCAATATCGGAGTGAAGCGAGTAATACTGAATCTAGCTTCACTTCAACTGAAATTATATCAACTTTTGCTGATGTATTTGAAATCAGAAGACAATTGGGTTAGATTTTTTATTGCTTTGATACATTTCAGAATATCTTGGGTGTTACAAGGACGGCTGGGGTAGAATGTTTGACTACCGTAAAGATATCTCCGGAATGACTCTCCTCTCGTGTATTGGGTATTGTAAAGACTACATATACGCTGGGGCACAGGTAAAAAATAATTATTTACCTTAAACTGGCAGAAGCGTGTTTTTTTTATATTTTATTTTTTCATATTTCCCCCAATTTATGTAAATTTCATCCAGAGTAAAGTGTTCCAATAGTTCTCCACAATAGACTCTGGATTCAGGGTTGGCCTAAGGTGATATTTTATTCCCTCCCTTCTAGTGTAGCTTAGTCTAAATGCATTTTTTAAAAATCGATCATGTCATGCTTGACATGTAATTCTTTAGATTTCCCGAATGATCACGACCGTTTGCAAGCGATTGTGGAAAGATTAAGGAATGGTTGAATTTTGACTAATTTCATATAATTCTCATTAAAATTTAGCATCCAGGGGAGATAATTCTTCATTAGACGTAACACTTTATCATTATCGTTTTATTACTTTTAAGATTCATGATTAAATACATTGTATACAAGAAATACCAATAAGAGACCTTAGTAAAACTTTTTTCACATCTAATCGTGAGAGAATCGGAAAGTCAAAAAGGTATCGCTATGCTTACCTAGTGAGAGACGACAGGACTAGCAAAGGGAGGTAATCAAATGATCGTTTCAAAGCCATCCTGAATCAAGAGCATATGATCAGAACGTTTAAGCTGGATTATTGTTGATATGTAATTTTATGCCACAAGTATTATTTCCAAAGAGTCAAGCATTTCGTTACTGATAAGAACGACCTTAAGGCGTTATCTTTCAGAACAAAGGAGAGTGTTTTTGTGTCAATATTGTTTTATACTTATAACTAAATAACCGTAAGCTATTCGAATCCTTCATATCCAAACAAATTTAAGACAGTATATGTTGTTATTGATGATTTCAGATATAAAGCGTAACACTCTCAAGCATATTGACTGGTCATGTTTGGACAGCGATATGATAAATATGATTGTAATTAGCTACTAAAACATCCTTGCCTAGCTTAAACCATGCCCGGGTAGCTATCAACCCACATTACTCGTATCCCAGTTTGTTAATCATTAGTTTTCAGCCAATGCAGTTTCCTTATTC
Source organism: Steromphala cineraria (assembly GCA_916613615.1). Taxonomy (NCBI): domain Eukaryota; kingdom Metazoa; phylum Mollusca; class Gastropoda; order Trochida; family Trochidae; genus Steromphala; species Steromphala cineraria. Next base: position 20,869,535 of record OU744737.1, read on the forward strand.
GAAAGCTCTTTAAATCCTACATTCTTTAAAATGGGGAGCGCCTCTTTGCTAAATGCGAGTAATTTCTTTCAAGGGTTATATATATAAAGTGTAAAAATATCAGGGTATTGTTGGAGCAAGACTGAACCAAAAAAAATCTGTGGTGCTCCGAGGAAAGAAATTGTCAAAAAGTGGTTCGAACTAGATCTAGCTTTGATTTCCTCTCAATCACCGACCTAGGTCTCGTAAGCTCGCCAGTAGAATAAGTAAGATTCCCCGTAGCGACAAAATGTTTTTAATCAGACTGCAAATACACAAGATAACAAAGTTAACAATAGATAATGATAACTACAAACAATGATAACAATAAATAAGGATGACTATTTACAAGGAAAACTATAAAGAATGATAACAATAAATAAGGATGACTATTAACAAGGAAAACTATAAAGAATGATAACAATAAATAAGGATAACAATAAATAAAAATAACTTTTGACAAGGATAGCAATAAACAATGATAACAATATATAATGATAAATAAAAACTATTAACAAGGAGTTCTATCAACGATGATAACAATAAACAAAGATAATTATTGACAAGGATAACTATCAACGATGATAACAATAAATAAGGATAACTATTAACAAGGATAACTATCAACGATGATAACAATAAACAAAGATAACTATTGACAAGGATAACATTAAACAAGGATTCGCATTTGTATCTTTCAGAACAGAGGAGAGTGTTATTGTGGCAACTCGATGGACGTAGCGACATTCCCAAAGGTGGCAGAGGCGGATTGTAGCATGCAATGCTCGGGTGACTCGTCACAGATTTGTGGCGGTAGTTGGCGGATATCAGTCTATAGAGTCTGATATGTTGCACTGCCAATGCATTGGCCGGTCATATTCTAACCTTTTAGTTGTATTTATGTCAGATTTTAGTTCACCTTGCACGGTCGACTATCTTATTATACTCCCGCCTTACAACGTAAGCGGGGGTATATAGCGCTCATTCTGTCCATCCGTCCATCACAAAAGTTTGTCCGGAGCATATCTTCGAAACTATACATGCTAGCTTCACCAAACTTCATACACTTATCAACCATGATCCCTAGATGTGCCTTTTGAGGGTTATACCATCACATTATGTTAATTTGTTTGCGGTTTCCATGGATATATGACTAAAAAGTGATTCTATGATAAATTACTTTGTCCAGAACATATTTCCTGAAATATAGATCGCAGCTTCACCAAATTTGCTACATATGTTGATCGTGATTGCTGGATATGCCTTGTGAGAGCTAAACGATATATGTATTTTTTTCTGTGGTTTCTTACATCGTACATCTCATAGAATATTCATGATAACAACCTCAAATTTGAAACAAAGATCAACCATTATCCCTAGATGTACCCTTTTAATTGTAAAATCTATTAATGAATTAAGTATTGGGGTTTCAGTGGAAAGAAGACTTACACAATGACTTACTGTATACTCAACTATCATACAACTTTAACCAATATTAATCAATTTTACTATTTGAAATTCTTTGAACAAAGTGGGAAGCGGGGGTATGTCAGCTCTGCTCGCTTCTTCATTTGTATTAAATATGTGCCTGATTTTGTGATTATCAGTGTATATAGTCTGACATTTTGTACAGCGGATACATTGACCGGTTTAATTCTCACCTTCGGTCATATTTTTATAAGATTGATGCTTTCTCATCTCGAGCGACTCATCTCAGATCTGTGGCGGGAGATTATCAAACCCCATGAAAACTGTTAATGTTCAAGTGGAAAATGGAAATACAACGTCTACAACTCCATCAGAACTGTTAGTGTTCAAGTGAAAAATGGAAATACAACGTCTACAACTCCATCAGAACTGTGAGTGTTCAAGTGGAAAATAGAAATACAACGTCTACAACTCCATCAGAACTGTTAGTGTTCAAGTTTAAATGGAAATACAACATCTAAAACTCCATCAGAACTGTTAGTGTTCAAGTGTAAAATGGAAATGCAACATCTGTAACTTCGTCAAAAGTTTTACTGTTCGATTGAAAAATGGAAATACAACATCTACAACTCCATCAGAACTGTTAGTGTTCAAGTGGAAAATGGAAATAAACATCTACAACCTCCATCAAAAGTTTTACTGTTCAAGTTAAAACTTGAAATGCTAAAATACAACAGTTGTAACCTTATTCTGAACGTGGTCGATTGTTTGATTTTAAGAGAAAATATAGAGAAATTGATAACTTTGTAACTACCTACAAGTGCATTTTCTATTGTACTGATCACTCATATTTCGCAACTGTTTTTGCAAATGCAAATAGAACTAATATGAGTTAAGATGGGACCTTTGGACAGTTGTATTGATATTGAACTGTTGTTAAATAAGATAGTAATGTTAAATGTAAATCTAACGATATTGTACATTATCATATCATGCTACAGATGTACACATGTATACTTGAAAAATAAAGATGGTATTAATTTTACCCAAATATTTCAATAATATTTGAACCTATATTATCACTTAGGAGAACTACCGGGTAGGTAGATCTAATAGATCCAAACGGTGCATATATTTAAAATGACCTAGAATTTTGTCAAATCAGAAATCAGAAATCTTGGTTTTACGATAAACAGAACAATGTCATGTAAACAACATGTTTTGAATACACCAAAATCAACCATTTTCAACATATCCATCATAGGTAACATCCGGAAGTGCATTGACAATATCACATGCAAAACTCTTGTCCACTCCTATGTCACATCCAGACTTGACTTTTGTTATTCCCTTATTTGCGGCGCATTCAGAACAAGGCAGCACGCTTGGTTACCCGAACACGACCGGATGTTCACCTCACTCCAATTCTTCATCAACTGCACTGGCTTCTCATTTTGTTCCTAGGTAAAGTCTGATTAATATCCAATGGATTTGGACCAAACTCTACTCAAATGTACACTAAGAGAAGGGGTCTCCGAGATTTCAAGTGTTTGCTCTTTATTCGACCTTAATATCCATATTCGACCCAAGTGGGACGTTTTGTCATTTTGTTCCCACAATAAAGTTTTCTTAATATCCAAAGGATTTGGACCAAAATCTGCTCAAATGTACACTAAGAGGAGGCTTTACGACTTGTACCAACCAATCTTCTCCCAGTTTTTTGTTTTTGCTACTTATTCTACCCAAGTGGGGAAGATATTGTCATTTTGTTCTCACGATAATGTTTTATAAATATCCAATGGATTTGGACCAAAATTTGCTCAAAGTTACACCATGAGGAGGGCTTTCGACTGGTACCAACCAATCTTCTCCCAGTTTTTGCCCCATTTTCGACCTTAATATCCATATTCGACCCAAGTTGGGCAAGTTTTTCGTCATTTTATTCCAACGATAAAATGTTCTTTATATCCAATGTACTTGGACCAAAACCTGCTCAAATGTACGCCAAGAGAAGGGTTTACAACTGGTACCAACAAATCTTTTCCCAGATATTCAGTTTTCCCTCCATATTCGACCCTAATGTCTATATGCAACCCAATTTGGGTAGTTTTTGTCAATTTGTTCTTACGATAAAAAAATTCTTAATATCCAATAGAATTGGACCAAACTTTGCTCAAAATGTAGGGCTTTCCCTAATTAATTTTCTACTAGAGTTTTTTTCTCTCCATATTCGACCTTTATATCCATTTTCAAACCAAGGAAAGTTTTTTGTTGAATTGTTCCCACGATAAAATTTTCATAATATCCAATTGATTTGGACTATATTTTGCTCAAATGTACACAAAAGGAAGTGCTTTCCAGGGATCTGGTCAAATGGACAGAAGGATGAAAAGCCCTATAAAAAGGGCCGAGTGAAAAAGCGAAAAGGGCTGAGTGAAAAAGTCAACAGGACTGAGTGAAAAAGTCAAAAGGACTGAGTGAAAAAGTCAAGTGAAGAAAGTAACTAGTAAGGCCACCCCTGTACCATCTTCCAAAGCAAACATCAAAACGCCAGTTACCAACCTGGCTTATCTAACCTTTGCTGTCGACCCTTGACTTTTCTGGTTTGATGATAGCGCCCTTGAGTTTCAACTATGTTTAAATATAATCAATCTGTTGATAATCAGTCTGTGTTAAAAAAAAGAAGAAATTAACTCAAGATTTTGGACATTTACAGTTTATTTCAACAAGAATGTTTAAAATACCTTGTCAATGAAAACACAACATTTGGAGATCCTTAGCAGTATCTTATGTTATCTACATGTATGTAATACAATTTTAAATATTGATTGTTATCAATTTCAACTATTTAACTCGGTTTGTTTATTCATCTCAAATGGCAAATATATGAAATTAATACTTATCAACAGGATTATAAGTACATATGCAGATGCTGTTATCCCACATGAATATTGAATGTACCGTATTTCCTCTAATAAGCGCCGGGCCTCTAATAAGCGCCGGGGGTCGTTGGTAGTTGAGAAAACTAGGGTTGCCCAGGCAACTCTGACGGTCTTCAGACCGCTGTTCAATTCGTAAGGTGCATTTCAATGTATCACAATGCTGGAATGTCATTATGCATCGTCTGGAGCAATCTGCATGTCTCTGGGAGTCCATTTCCGGTCAAAATGTGCAAGGTTGTACAGTAAATTCTTTTTTGTTTTTGGTCAAATTTGAATGGTCACAGTGACCAAAGTATTAGGGTTAGGACTTTGTTTTGAGTATCCTGTAAAGAACTATCCTTCTGTTACATAATGGGTAAATTTCAGCTCTCTAGTGCAAGTATCATCAGAGGAGAAGATTTTCAAAGGCGGTAGGGGTCAGAAATGGTAAAAAATGCACTAAAAGCAAGATGGCGGCCAAGTCACGTGACCTAAATATTTTTCTTGCTGGACTTTTTTCTTCAGCACGTCAAAGCGCATCTTCATGTGAAATTTCAAGTCTCTAAGTGCAATCTACATGTCTCTGGAAGTCCATTTCCGTTCAAAATGTGCAAGGTCGTACAGTAACTTCAAAATGGCGCCTAAACCACGTGACCTACGAAGTCGTCATGATTGCCTTTTTTCTTCCTCTGGTCAATGCGCATCTTCATGTGAAATTTCAAGTCTCTAAGTGCATTTTGAAAAATTTCCCCATGTTAAAATTTTCCAAATCCGAAATTTCAATTTTTGAAGCCATGTCAAAACCGGAAATGACTGTTCGCGATCGATTTTATTCTTGATTCTTGTAGACCTTATTCATGTCTAGCTCTCATGCAAAAATCATGAAATTCTATGGCCAGGTTTTTGAGCTATGAGCCCTTGAAGTTTGTGATTTTTCGTTTTTGGTCAACTTTGAGAGGTCACAGTTTGAAAAGTATTAAAGCTAGGACTTTGAAAATTGTCTAAATTTGAAGAACTATGCTTCAGCTACATATTGTGCAAAGTTCAGTTCTCTGGTGCAAGTATCTTCAGAGAAGAAGGGTTTCAAAGGTGGTAGGGGTCAGAAATGGTCAAAAATGCACTAAAAACAAGATGGCCGCCAAGTCACGTGACTTAGAGATTTTTCATGATTGACTTTTTTGTTCAGCAGGTCAATGCGCATCTTCATGTGAAATTTCAAGTCTGTAAGTGCATTTTGAAATTTTTTCCCATGTTAAATTTTCAAATTTGTAATGGCTGTAGACCGGAAACGGAAGTAGATATCCGGAAACGGATTTCGATTGTACAGGGTTCAGCACGGATGCTATCAGTGCTGAAAGTTTCATGCATCTGGCTTTAGTAGTATTTGCGCTAGAGCTTCCACAAAATTGTGTAAATAATAATAAAAATAACTAGGGTTGCCCAGGCAACTCTGACGGTCTTCAGACCGCTGTTTTATTCGTAAGGTTCTTTTAAATGTATCATAATGCTGGACCGTCACTAAATATCGTCACTTTCCCCATGTTAAAATTGTCCAAATCCGAAATTTCAATATTTGAAGCCCTGTAAAAACCGGAAATGACTGTTCGCGATCGATGTTATTCTTGATTCTTGTAGACCTTATTCATGTCTAGCTCTCATGCAAAAATGATGAAATTCCACGGCTAGGTTTTTGAGCTATGAGCCCTTGAAGTTTACGATTTTTCGTTTTTGGTCAACTTTGAGAGGTCACAGTTTGAAAAGTATTAAAGCTAGGACTTTGAAAATTGTCTAAATTTGAAGAACTATGCTTCAGCTACATATTGTGCACAGTTCAGTTCTCTGGTTCAAGTATCTTCAGAGAAGAAGAGTTTCAAAGGTGGGAGGGGTCAGAAAAGGTAAAAAATGCACTAAAAGCAAGATGGCGGCCAAGTCACGTGACCTAAATATTTTTTTTGATGGACTTTTTTCTTCAGCACGTCAAAGCGCATCTTCATGTGAAATTTCAAGTCTCTAAGTGGAATCTACATGTCTCTGGAAGTCCATTTCCGCTCAAAATGTGCAAGGTCGTACAGTAAATTCAAAATGGCGCCTAAACCACGTGACCTACCAAGTCGTCATGATTGCCTTTTTTCTTCCTCTGGTCAATGCGCATCTTCATGTGAAATTTCAAGTCTCTATGTTTATTTTGAAAATTTTGCCCATGTTAAAATTTTCCGAATCCGAAATTTCCATTTTTGAAGCCCTGTAAAAACCGGAAATGACTGTTCGCGATCGATTTTATTCTTGATTCTTGTAGACCTTATTCATGTCTAGCTCTCATGCAAAAATGATGAAATTCCACGGCTAGGTTTTTGAGCTATGAGCCCTTGAAGTTTGCGATTTTTCGTTTTCGGTCAACTTTGAAAGGTCACAGAGACCTAACTAATAATGCTAGGAGTCTGCAATGAGATAGATATAGACAACAATGCTTCAGTTACAAACTGTGCAAATTTCAGCTCTCTTGTGCAAGTATCTTCAGAGGAGAAGATTTTTAAAGGTGGTAGGGGTCCGAAATGGTCAAAAATGCACTAAAAACAAGATGGCCGCCAAGTCACGTGACTGAGAGATTTTTCATGATTGACTTTTTTGTTCAGCAGGTCAATGCGCATCTTCATGTGGAATTTCAAGTCTGTAAGTGCGTTTTGAAAAAATTTCCCATGTTAAATTTTCAAATTTGTAATGGCTGTAGACCGGAAACGGAAGTAGATATCCGGAAATGGATTTCCATTGTACAGGGTTCAGCACAGAGGCTATCAGTCCTGAAAGTTTCATGCAAGTAGCTACAGTCGTTAATGCGCTACAGCTTCCACAAAATTGTGTAAATAATAATAATAAGAATAAAAAAAATAAACAGGATAATAACAATAGGTCTTTGACTTTCGTCTGAAGACCTAACTAGGGTTGCCCAGGCAACTCTGACGGTCTTCAGACCGCTGTTTTATTCGTAAGGTTCATTTCAATGTATCATAATGCTGGACCGTCACTAAACATCGTCTGAAGCAATGTGCAAGGCTCTAGAAGCATTTTGGCAGTCCATTTCCGGTTAAAATGTGCAAGGTCGTACAGTAAATTCAAAATGGCGCCTAAACCACGTGACCTACGAAGTCGTCATGATTGCCTTTTTTCTTCCTCTGGTCAATGCGCATCTTCATGTGAAATTTCAAGTCTCTAAGTGCATTTTGAAAAATTTCCCCATGTTAAAATTTTCCAAATCCGAAATTTCAATTTTTGAAGCCCTGTCAAAACCGGAAATGACTGTTCGCGATCGATGTTATTCTTGATTCTTGTAGACCTTATTCATGTCTAGCTCTCATGCAAAAATGATGAAATTCCACGGCTAGGTTTTTGAGCTATGAGCCCTTGAAGTTTGCGATTTTTCGTTTTCGGTCAACTTTGAGAGGTGACAGTTTGAAAAGTATTAAAGCTAGGACTTTGAAAATTGTCTAAATTTGAAGAACTATGCTTCAGCTACATATTGTGCAAAGTTCAGTTCTCTAGTGCAAGTATCTTCAGAGAAGAAGAGTTTCAAAGGTGGTAGGGGTCAGAAATGGTCAAAAATGCACTAAAAGCAAGATGGCGGCCAAGTCACGTGACTTAGAGATTTTTCATGATTGACTTTTTTCTTCCTCAGGTCAATGCGCATCTTCGAGTGAAATTTCAAGTCTGTAAGTGCATTTTGAAAACATTTCCCATGTTAAAATTTCAAATTTGTAATGGCTGTAGACCGAAAACGGAAGTAGATATCCGGAAACGGATTTCGATTGTATAGGGTTCAGCGCAGATGCTATCAGTGCTGTAAGTTTCATGCAAGTAGCTTCAGTCGTTAATGCGCTAGAGCTTCCACAAAATTGTGTAAATAATAATAATAAAAACTAGGGTTGCCCAGGCAACTCTGACGGTCTTCAGACCGCTGTGCAATTCGTAAGGTGCATTTCAATGTATCACAATGCTGGACCGTCACTACACATCGTCTGAAGCAATGTGCAAGGCTCTAGCAGCATTTTGGCAGTCCATTTCCGGTTAAAATGTGCAAGGTCGTACAGTAAATTCAAAATGGCGCCTAAACCACGTGACCTACGAAGTCGTCATGATTGCCTTTTTTCTTCCTCTGGTCAATGCGCATCTTCATGTGAAATTTCAAGTCTCTATGTGCATTTTAAAAAATTTCCCCATGTTAAAATTTTCCAAATCCTCAATTTCTATTTTTGAAGCCCTGTAAAAACCGGAAATAACTGTTCGCGATCGATTTTATTCTTGATTCTTCTAGACCTTATGCATGTCTAGCTCTCATGCAAAATTCATGAAATTCTATGGCCAGGTTTTTGAGCTATGAGCCCTTGAAGTTTGCGATTTTTCGTTTTTGGTCAACTTTGAGAGGTCACAGTTTGAAAAGTATTAAAGCTAGGACTTTGAAAATTGTCTAAATTTGAAGAACTATGCTTCAGCTACATATTGTGCAAAGTTCAGTTCTCTGGTGCAAGTATCTTCAGAGAAGAAGAGTTTCAAAGGTGGTAGGGGTCAGAAATGGTCAAAAATGCACTAAAAGCAAGATGGCGGCCAAGTCACGTGACTTAGAGATTTTTCATGATTGACTTTTTTCTTCCTCAGGTCAATGCGCATCTTCGAGTGAAATTTCAAGTCTGTAAGTGCATTTTAAAAAAATTTCCCATGTTAAAATTTCAAATTTGTAATGGCTGTAGACCGGAAACGGAAGTAGATATCCGGAAACGGATTTCCATTGTATAGGGTTCAGCGCAGATACTATCAGTGCTGTAAGTTTCATGCAAGTAGCTTCAGTCGTTAATGCGCTAGAGCTTCCACAAAATTGTGTAAATAATAATAATAAAAACTAGGGTTGCCCAGGCAACTCTGACGGTCTTCAGACCGCTGTTTTATTCGTAAGGTTCATTTGAATGTAGCATAATGGTGGACCGTCATTAAACATCGTCTGAAGCAATGTGCAAGGCTCTAGAAGCATTTAGGCAGTCCATTTCCGGTTAAAATGTGCAAGGTCGTACAGTAAATTCAAAATGGCTCCTAAACAACGTGACCTACGAAGTCGTCATGATTGCCTTTTTTCTTCCTCTGGTCAATGCGCATCTTCCTGTGAAATTTCAAGTCTCTAAGTGCATTTTGAAAAATTTCCCCATGTTAACATTTTCCAAATCCGAAATTTCAATGTTTGAAGCCCTGTAAAAACCGGAAATGACTGTTCGCGAGCGATTTTATTCTTGATTCTTGTAGACCTTATTCATGTCTAGCTCTCATGCAAAAATGATGAAATTCCACGGCTAGGTTTTTGAGCTATGAGCCCTTGAAGTTTGCGATTTTTCGTTTTCGGTCAACTTTGAAAGGTCACAGTGACCTAACTAATAATGCTAGGGGTCTGAAAGTAGGAATTTTTAAAGAACAATGCTTAAGCTACAAACTGTGCAAATGTCAGCTCTCTAGTGCAAGTATCTTCAGAGGAGAAGATTTTCAAAGGTGGTAGGGGTCCGAAATGGTCAAAAATGCACTAAAAACAAGATGGCCGCCAAGTCACGTGACTGAGAGATTTTTCATGATTGACTTTTTTGTTCAGCAGGTCAATGCGCATCTTCATGTGAAATTTCAAGTCTTTAAGTGCATTTTGAAAAAATTTCCCATGTTAAATTTTCAAATTTGTAATGGCTGTATACCGGAAACGGAAGTAGATATCCGGAAACGGATTTCCATTGTACAGGGTTCAGCACAGAGGCTATCAGTGCTGAAAGTTTCATGCAAGTAGCTTCAGTCGTTAATGCGCTACAGCTTCCACAAAATTGTGTAAATAATAATAATAAATATAGCCGCAAGCGGCGACAACAGGATTCAGCCGCATTAACAGCGTGTTCAGTACAAAGATAAACATGTCAGGAGTCATTCCTGAAAGTTTCATCAAGTTCTGTCGACACGTTTAACTTCAGGAGCCTTTTTAGCATTTTTCTTTTTTTTTCCGACCTTTTTTTCTATCGATTTTGATCATTAATTCTGAACGAAATTGACTGTTTGCGATCAATGTTTTGATAGTTTCCTATGGTATATATATTTGTCTTACATTCCTGTAAAAATTGCATAATTCTGAGTTCAACATTTTGAGTTAACGCCCTTTGAAAATGACACCTTGTACAAAGTCACCCAACTTTGAACATGTATAGCGCAAAAACTATTTAAGGTAGAGTCTTCGGGTGAACTATCATTTAATGTCCAATGCTCAGCTAGCAAACATACCAAGTTATTGCTCTCTGTTGCAAGTATCTTCAGAGGAGCTGGTTCTCAAAGGTGCATGGGGTCCGGAAATTCTGAAAAGTTGAAAAATCCAATATGGCGGCCAAACCACGTGACCTACGACTTCGTCATGATGTTTTTTTTAGTGTAGAATTTCCTTGCGCACCCTCTCATGCAAAAATCTTTAAATTCTTTGGTCACGTTTTTGATTTATCTGCATTTGAAAATAATTTTTTTCTAAGACACAGCACATTTTGATGGATTTGCTACACATAAAATATGCATTATGCAGTATGCATTATTCATGGCAAAGATAAACATGTCAGGAGTCAGTCCTGAAAATTTCAGCAAGTTCTGCTGACGCGTTAAGCTTCAGGAGCATTTTTAGCAATTTCCGACATTTTTTCTGTCGACTTTGATCAAACATTCTGAACGAAAATGATTGTTCGCGATCGATGTTTTGACAGATTCCTGTTGTATATATACTAGTCTTACATTCCTAAAAAAATTGCATAATTCTGAGTCCAACTTTTTGAGTTATCGCCCTTTGAAAGATGCACATTGTACTAAGTCACCCGACTTTGAACGCTTCTAGAGAAAAAACTATTTGAGATACAGTCTTCGATGGAACCAAACTTTAATGTCCAATGCCTCAGCTACAACAAACAACAAGTTTCAGCTCTCTGTAGCAAGTATCTTCAGAGGAGAAGATTCTCAAAGGTGCATGGGGTCGGAAAAATCTGAAAAGTTGAAAAATCCAATATGGCGGCCAAACCACGTGACCTACGACTTCGTCCTGATTTACTTTTTTTCTTAGAATGTCATTATCTATCTCTGTGCCAAATTTCAAGTCTCTAGGTGCATTTTGAAAAAAAATCCCATGTTAATTTTTCGAACTTGGATTCGACCTTGACCTTTTATTTGTCGACCGATTTCGCCCAAAAGTTTAGCAGATCCTCTTCTCATAGAGGACTATCAGTGTACAAAATGTCACTGTTACAGCATCAGCCGTTTTTGCTAAATGCTGTCCACAAAATCGGTGGAATAAAATAATAAAACACGCCAATAACAATAAGGATTCAGCCGAAAGGCTGAATCCTTAATAAAAACTAGGGTTGCCCAGGCAACTCTGACGGTCTTCAGACCGCTGTTTTATTCGTAAGGTTCTTTTAAATGTATCATAATGCTGGACCGTCACTAAATATCGTCATTTTCCCCATGTTAAAATTTTCCAAATCCGAAATTTCAATTTTTGAAGCCCTGTAAAAACCGGAAATGACTGTTCGCGATCGATGTTATTCTTGATTCTTGTAGACCTTATTCATGTCTTGCTCTCATGCAAAAATGATGAAATTCCACGGCCAGGTTTTTGAGCTATGAGCCCTTGAAGTTTACGATTTTTCGTTTTTGGTCAACTTTGAGAGGTCACAGTTTGAAAAGTATTAAAGCTAGGACTTTGAAAATTGTCTAAATTTGAAGAACTATGCTTCAGCTACATATTGTGCAAAGTTCAGTTCTCTGGTGCAAGTATCTTCAGAGAAGAAGAGTTTCAAAGGTGGTAGGGGTCAGAAATGGTCAAAAATGCACTAAAAGCAAGATGGCGGCCAAGTCACGTGACTTAGAGATTTTTCATGATTGACTTTTCTCTTCATCAGGTCAATGCGCATCTTCGAGTGAAATTTCAAGGCTGTAAGTGCATTTTGAAAAAATTTCCCATGTTAAAATTTCAAATTTGTAATGGCTGTAGACCGGAAACGGAAGTAGATATCCGAAAACGGATTTCGATTGTATAGGGTTCAGCGCAGATGCTATCAGTGCTGTAAGTTTCATGCAAGTAGCTTTAGTCGTTAATGCGCTAGAGCTTCCACAAAATTGTGTAAATAATAATAATAAAAACTAGGGTTGCCCAGGCAACTCTGACGGTCTTCAGACCGCTGTTTTATTCGTAAGGTTCTTTTAAATGTATCATAATGCTGGACCGTCACTAAATATCGTCATTTTCCCCATGTTGAAATTGTCCAAATCCGAAATTTCAATATTTGAAGCCCTGTAAAAACCGGAAATGACTGTTCGCGATCGATTTTATTCTTGATTCTTGTAGACCTTAATCATGTCTAGGTCTCATGCAAAAATGATGAAATTCCACGGCTAGGTTTTTGAGCTATGAGCCCTTGAAGTTTACGATTTTTCGTTTTTGGTCAACTTTGAGAGGTCACAGTTTGAAAAGTATTAAAGCTAGGACTTTGAAAATTGTCTAAATTTGAAGAACTATGCTTCAGCTACATATTGTGCAAAGTTCAGTTCTCTGGTTCAAGTATCTTCAGAGAAGAAGAGTTTCAAAGGTGGTAGGGGTCAGAAATGGTAAAAAATGCACTAAAAGCAAGATGGCGGCCAAGTCACGTGACCTAAATATTTTTTTTGATGGACTTTTTTCTTCAGCACGTCAAAGCGCATCTTCATGTGAAATTTCAAGTCTCTAAGTGGAATCTACATGTCTCTGGAAGTCCATTTCCGCTCAAAATGTGCAAGGTCGTACAGTAAATTCAAAATGGCGCCTAAACCACGTGACCTACGAAGTCGTCATGATTGCCTTTTTTCTTCCTCTGGTCAATGCGCATCTTCATGTGAAATTTCAAGTCTGTAAGTGCATTTTGAAAAATTTCCCCATGTTAAAATTTTCCAAATCCGAAATTTCAATTTTTGAAGCCCTGTAAAAACCGGAAATGACTGTTCGCGATCGATTTTATTCTTGATTCTTGTAGACCTTATTCATGTCTAGCTCTCATGCAAAAATCATGAAATTCTATGGCCAGGTTTTTGAGCTATGAGCCCTTGAAGTTTGCGATTTTTCGTTTTTGGTCAACTTTGAGAGGTCACAGTTTGAAAAGTATTAAAGCTAGGACTTTGAAAATTGTCTAAATTTGCAGAACTATGCTTCAGCTACATATTGTGCAAAGTTCAGTTCTCTGGTGCAAGTATCTTCAGAGAAGAAGAGTTTCAAAGGTGGTAGGGGTCAGAAATGGTCAAAAATGCACTAAAAGCAAGATGGCGGCCAAGTCACGTGACCTAGAGATTCTTCATGATTGACTTTTTTCTTCCTTAGGTCAATGCGCATCTTCACGTGAAATTTCAATTCTGTAAGTGCATTTTGAAAAAAATTCCCATGTTAAATTTTCAAATTTGTAATGGCTGTAGACCGGAAACGGAAGTAGATATCCGGAAACGGATTTCGATTGTACAGGGTTCAGCACAGAGGCTATCAGTGCTGAAAGTTTCATGCATCTGGCTTTAGTAGTATTAGCGCTAGAGCTTCCACAAAATTGTGTAAATAATAATAAAAATAACTAGGGTTGCCCAGGCAACTCTGACGGTCTTCAGACCGCTGTTCAATTCGTAAGGTGCATTTCAATGTATCACAATGCTGGAATGTCATTATCGTCGTCTGGAGCAATCTGCATGTCTCAGGGAGTCCATTTCCGGTCAAAATGTGCAAGGTCGTACAGTAAATTCTTTTTTGTTTTTGGTCAAATTTGAATGGTCACAGTGACCTAAGTATTAGGGTTAGGACTTTGTTTTGAGTATCCTGTAAAGAACTATCCTTCTGCTACATAATGTGTAAATTTCAGCTCTCTAGTGCAAGTATCATCAGAGGAGAAGATTTTCAAAGGCGGTAGGGGTCAGAAATGGTAAAAAATGCACTAAAAGCAAGATGGCGGCCAAGTCACGTGGCCGAAATATTTTTCTTGATGGACTTTTTTCTTCAGCACGTCAAAGCGCATCTTCATGTGAAATTTCAAGTCTCTAAGTGCAATCTACATGTCTCTGGAAGTCCATTTCCGTGCAAAATGTGCAAGGTCGTACAGTAAATTCAAAATGGCGCCTAAACCACATGACCTATGAAGTCGTCATGATTGCCTTTTTTCTTCCTCTGGTCAATGCGCATCTTCATGTGAAATTTCAAGTCTCTAAGTGCATTTTGAAAAATTTCCCCATGTTAAAATTTTCCAAATCCGAAATTTCAATTTTTGAAGCCCTGTAAAAACCGGAAATGACTGTTCGCGATCGATTTTATTCTTGATTCTTGTAGACCTGATTCATGTCTAGCTCTCATGCAAAAATCATGAAATTCTATGGCCAGGTTTTTGAGCTATGAGCCCTTGAAGTTTGCGATTTTTCGTTTTTGGTCAACTTTGAGAGGTCACAGTTTGAAAAGTATTAAAGCTAGGACTTTGAAAATTGTCTAAATTTGAAGAACTATGCTTCAGCTACATATTGTGCAAAGTTCAGTTCTCTGGTGCAAGTATCTTCAGAGAAGAAGAGTTTCAAAGGAGGTAGGGGTCAGAAATGGTCAAAAATGCACTAAAAACAAGATGGCCGCCAAGTCACGTGACTGAGAGATTGGTCATGATCGACTTTTTTGTTCAGCAGGTCAATGCGCATCTTCATGTGAAATTTCAAGTCTGTAAGTGCATTTTGAAATTTTTTCCCATGTTAAATTTTCAAATTTGTAATGGCTGTATACAGGAAACGGAAGTAGATATCCGGAAACGGACTTCCATTGTACAGGGTTCAGCACAGATGCTATCAGTCCTGTGAGTTTCATGCAAGTAGCTTCAGTCGTTATTGCGCTACAGCTTCCACAAAATTGTGTAAATAATAATAATAATAACTAGGGTTGCCCAGGCAACTCTGACGGTCTTCAGACCGCTGTTTTATTCGTAAGGTTCATTTAAATGTATCATAATGCTGGACCGTCATTAAACATCGTCTAAAGCAATGTGCAAGGCTCTAGAAGCATTTTGGCAGTCCATTTCAGGTTAAAATGTGCAAGGTCGTACAGTAAATTCAAAATGGCGCCTAAACCACGTGACCTATGAAGTCGTCATGATTGCCTTTTTTCTTCCTCTGGTCAATGCGCATCTTCATGTGAAATTTCAAGTCTGTAAGTGCATTTTGAAAAATTTCCCCATGTTAAAATTTTCCAAATCCGAAATTTAAATTTTTGAAGCCCTGTAAAAACCGGAAATGACTGTTCGCGATCGATTTTATTCTTGGTTCTTGTAGACCTTATTCATGTCTAGCTCTCATGCAAAAATCATGAAATTCTATAGCCAGGTTTTTGAGCTTTGAGCCCTTGAAGTTTGCGATTTTTCGTTTTTGGTCAACTTTGAGAGGTCACAGTTTAAAAAGTATTAAAGCTAGGACTTTGAAAATTGTCTAAATTTGAAGAACTATGCTCCAGCTACATATTGTGCAAAGTTCAGTTCTCTGGTGCAAGTATCTTCAGAGAAGAAGAGTTTCAAAGGTGGTAGGGGTCAGAAACGGTCAAAAATGCACTAAAAACAAGATGGCCGCCAAGTCACGTGACTGAGAGATTTTTCATGATTGACTTTTTTGTTCAGCAGGTCAATGCGCATCTTCATGTGAAATTTCAAGTGTATAAGTGCATTTTGAAAAAAATTCCCATGTTAAATTTTCAAATTTGTAATGGCTGTAGACCGGAAACGGAAGTAGATATCCGGAAACGGATTTCCATTGTACAGGGTTCAGCACAGAGGCTATCAGTGCTGAAAATTTCATACAAGTAACTTCAGTCGTTAATGCGCTACAGCTTCCACAAAATTGTGTAAATAATAATAATAAGAATAAAAATAATAAACAGGATAATAACAATAGGTCTTTGACTTTCGTCTGAAGACCTAATAAAAATAATAAACAGGATAATAACAATAGGTCTTTGACTTTCGTCTGAAGACCTAATAATAAACAGGATAATAACAATAGGTCTTTCAGACTTTGTAGTCTGAAGACCTAACTAGGATTGACGCGTCAATACTTAGGTCTTCAAGATTCCTCTTTGACCTTCACACAGTGTTTGACCTTCACAGGACTTTTTGTCTAAGAGGTAAAGAGTAACTAATATATTATCAAAATGACCAAATTCCACTTGACATGCAGTGTTAAAGACTTTTCAGAAAAATTCATCATGGTGGCCAATGTCAGCTATGACACCATTCTTCAGAGAATATTATTCCTAGTAGCAGAAAAAAATTTGGTTAAATTATCTCTCACCGTTTTCGAGATACATGTGATTTAACATTGTAATGTAAATTCAGAGAATATTATTCCTAGTAGCAGAAAAAAATTTGGTTAAATTATCTCTCACCGTTTTCGAGATACATGTGATTTAACATTGTAATGTAAAGAACACACTGAAATTTGAAGATTTTTTTACCCCTACTCCATGTTGGTCCTTCTACCTCCTTAACTATCAACATTTTTATGATAAGGTACAACATAGCAAACGTTGTGCTTGGAATGGCGTATGTGAAACTACAATCAATTAAAAGATATCTTTATTAGTAAAGAAACTGTGGAACCTTGAAATGTGCTAAAAATGAGGATTTTCCAAAAATCGCAATATTCAAGGACCGGTCATGGACATAAATTTGTTTATCATGACCTGTTGATATTTGTTTCCGTCTACTCATTACATCTGCTTCACAAAACATCAATGATACAATTTCTATCTGTAACAGTTTTGAAACTAAAATTCTCATAGTAAAATAACCCTCGAAAAATGTTAAAACCGCCAAAAAATGAAAGAAAATTGTTTATGTTCACATAGTTCCTTTATTATCAACTTTTATATAATAAGGACCTGAAGTGAACTTGGTCAACAATCTTTGTAGAACAGAATGCATTAAGCAGATTTCATTTTTGACATTTCCTTTCAGAGAAGTGCCCCTTTGAACGCGACGCGTCAAAATCCTTTTTTTCGAAAGATCGTTTTTGAAATCGCTGTAGCTCAAAAACCGTTCAAAATAGAGGTCAAGTTTGGGGGGTTCCTTTCCACAGCATTGTTTCAGCTTTAAAATGAGCTATAGCATGCGTCTGTATGTATCGTAGTTAGTGAGGAGAAGAATTTCAAAGACGCGTACCGTCAGAACCGCGAAATTTCACCAAAATTTCAGTTTTTCGAAAATAGCAAAAAATCTATTTATACGGCCGAAAACCGCTATGGGTTAAATCGATGGGGAATTATGTTGCCCACAATTTGGTGAAAGTTTTATGCAGTTATCTCCCATAGTTACTGAGAAATTGAGGTTTGAAGTTTTTCCTTTAAGGGGAGATAACTCAAAAACAAAATCGAAATTCAAAAATCTGGCTCGAGATGCACTAAGTTAGGACACATGCTTCAATCCCTGAAAATTTCATCAAAATCGGCTGATTCGTTATGGCTGTAGAGCTCGGACAAAATTGGTACAAATAATAATAATAATAACTAGGACTGCCGCGGCAGTACTTAGGTCTTCAAGATTCCTGTTTGACCTTCACACACTGTTTGACCTTCACATGACTTTTTGTCTAAGAGGTAAACAGTAGCTAATACATTATCAAAATGACCAATTTCCACTTGATATTCAGTGTTAAAGAGTTTTAAGAAAAATTCATCATGGTGGCCAATGTCAGCTATTACACCATTCTTCAGAGAATATTATTCCTAGTAGCAGAAAAAAATTTTGTTAAATTATCTCTCACCGTTTTCGAGATACATGTGATTTAACATTGTAATGTAAAGAAAACACTGAAATTTGAAGATTTTTAGACCCCTACTCCATGTTGGTCCTTCTTTCTCCTTAACTATCAACATTTTTATGATAAGGTACAACATAGCAAACGTTGTGCTTGGAATGGCGTATGTGAAACTACAATCAATTAAAAGATATATTTATTAATAAAGAAACTGTGGAACCTTGAAATGTGCTAAAAATGAGGATTTTCCAAAAATCGCAATATTCAAGGACCGGTCATGGACATAAATTTGTTTATCATGACCTGTTGATATTTGTTTCCGTCTACTCATTACATCTGCTTCACAAAACATCAATGTCACAATTTCTATCTGTAACAGTTTTGAAACTAAAATTCTCAAAGTAAAATAACCCTCGAAAAATGTTGAAATGGCCGAAAAGTGAAAGGAAATTGTTTATGTTCACATAGTTCCTTTATTATCGACTTTTATATAATAAAGACCTGAAGTGAACTTGGTCAACAATCTTTGTAGAACAGAATGCATTAAGCAGATTTCATTTTTGACATTTCCTTACAGAGTAGTGCCCCTTTGAACGCGACGCGTCAAAATCCTTTTTTTCGAAAGATCGTTTTTGAAATCGCTGTAGCTCAAAAACCGTTCAAAATAGAGGTCAAGTTTGGGGGGTTCCTTTACACAGCATTGTTTCAGCTTTAAAATGAGCTATAGCATGCGTCTGTATGTATCGTAGTTAGTGAGGAGAAGAATTTCAAAGACGCGTACCGTCAGAACCGCGAAATTTCACCAAAATTTCAGGTTTTCGAAAATAGCAAAAAATCTATTTATACGGCCGAAAACCGCTATGGGCTTAATCGATGGGGAATGATGTTGCCCACATTTTGGTGAAAGTTTTATGCAGTTATCTCCCATAGTTACTGAGAAATTGAGGTTTGAAGTTTTTCCTTTAAGGGGAGATAACTCAAAAACAAATTCGAAATTCAAAAATCTGGCTCGAGATGCACTAAGTTAGGACACAAGCTACAATCCCTGAAAATTTCATCAAAATCGGCTGATTCGTTAAGGCTGTAGGGCTTGGACAAATTTGGTACAAATAATAATAATAATAATAATAATTCGGATAAAAACAATAGGTCTTCAGACTTTCGTCTTGAAGACCTAACTAGGATTGACGCGTCAATACTTAGGTCTTCAAGACTTCCTCTTTGACCTTCACACAGTGTTTGACCTTCACATGATTTTTGTCTAAGAGGTAAAAAGTAACTAATACATTATGAAAATGACCAATTTTCACTTGATATTCAGTGTTAAAGACTTTTCAGAAAAATTCACCATGGTGAACAATGTCAGCTATGACATCATTCTTCAGAGAATATCATTCTTAGAAGCAGAAAAAAAATTGGTTGAATTATCTATCACCATTTTCCAGTTACATGTGATTAAAGGCTGTAATGTAAAGTTGACTGTTTCAGACCCCTGTATAATGTAATGAAACCTAACACTTTTACTATTGATATTTTACTGATAAGGTATATCAGAAACAATGTTGGTGTTGTTTATCCACATACAAAGATGTTTGTTTTGTTTGGATAACTTAAATAGTAAGGGAGTAATGAAGTTTGGAACTTTATTGAAAACACTGAAATGTGAAGATTTTTAGACCCCTACTCCATGTTGGTCCCTCTAGCTCCTTAACTATGAAATTTTTTATGATAAAGTGCAACATAGCAAAAGTTGTGCTTGGAATAGCGCATGTAAAAATACAATCAATTTAAAGATATCTTTCTTAATAAAGAAACTGTGGAACTTTGAAATGTGCCAAAAATGAGGATTTTCCAGAAATCGCAATATTCAAGGACAGGTCATGGACAGAAAAAAAATTATCATGAGTTGTTGATATTTTTTTCTGTCAACTCATTACATCTGCTTCACAAAACATCAACGATAAAATTTCTATCTGTAACAGTTTTGGAACTAAAATTCTCAAAGTAAAATAACCCTCGAAAAATGTTGAAATCATCGAAAAATGTAAAAAACCTCTTTATGTCCACATATTTCCTTTAATATCAACTTTTTTATGATAATGATCTGTAGTGAACTTGTTCAACTATCATTGTAGAACAGAATGCAATTAACAGATTTCTTATTTGATGTTTCCTTACAGAGAAATGTCCCTTTGAACGTAACATGAAAAATGACCCTTCAAAAAAATGTCGAACTTCAAGGGCAGATAACTCGAGTCACAGATCGAAATTAAAAATTCGCTTAGATAAATTTTTAACACACTCATTAAGCTTTCGAACGAGCTATCACACTAGTCTGTAGGTATTGCCGTTTGTGAGAAGAAGATTTTCAAAGACACGCACCGTCAGAAGCGCGAAATTTCAGAAAATTTTAAGTTTTTCGAAAATAGCAAAAAATCTTTTTATACGGCCGAAAACGGCATAGAGTGCATTCGATGGAGAATGTTGTTGCCCACATTTTGGTGAAAGTTTTGTGAAATTATCTTCCATAGTTACCGAGGAATCGAGGTTTGAAGTTTTTCCTTTAAGGGGAGATAACTCGAAAACAAAATCGAAATTCAAAAATCGGGCTCGACACAAAACGAGTTCAGGATATGGGCTACAATCCCTGAAAATTTCATGAAATTCTGCTGGACCATCTCTTCAGAATCTTTGCCACAAAAAACGTGCAAATAATAAAAATAATAATACTAGGATTGACGCGTCAATACTTAGGTCTTCAAGACTTCCTCTTTGACCTTCACACAGTGTTTGACCTTCACATGATTTTTGTCTAAGAGGTAAAACGTAACTAATACATTATGAAAATGACCAAATTTCACTTGATATTCAGTGTTAAAGACTTTTCAGAAAAATTCACCATGGTGACCAATGTCAGCTATGACATCATTCTTCAGAGAATATCATTCTTAGAAGCAGAAACAAATTTGGTTGAATTATCTATCACCGTTTTCCAGTTACATGTGATTAAAGGCTGTAATGTAAAGTTGACTGTTACAGACCCCTGTATAATGTAATGAAACCTAACACTTTTACTATTGATATTTTGCTGATAAGGTATATCAGAAACAATGTTGGTCTTGTTCATCCACATACAAAGATTTGTGTTTTGTTTTGATAACTTAAATAGTAATGGCGTAATGAACTTTGGAACTGTATTGAAACACTGAAATTTGAAGATTTTTAGACCCCTACTCCACGTTGGTCCCTCTAGCTCCTTAACTATCAACATTTTTATAATAAAGTGTAACATAGCAAAAGTTGTGCTTGGAATAGCGCATGTAAAAATACAATCAATTTGAATATATGTTGCTTTGTAAAGTAACTGTGGAACTTTGAAATGTGCCAAAAATGAGGATTTTCAAAAATCCGCAATATTCAAGGACAGATCATGGACAGAAAACAAATTATCACGACTTGTTGATATTTTTTACTGTCTACTCAATTCATCTGCTTCACAAAACATCAACGATAAAATTTCTATCTGTAACAGTATTGAAACTAAAATTCTCAAAGTAAAATAACCCTCGAAAAATGTTAAAATCGTCGAAAAATGTAAATAATCTCTTTATGTCCACATATTTCCTTTAATATCAACTTTTATATGATAATGATATGTAGTGAATTTGTTCAACTATCATTGTAGAACAGAATGCATCAAACAGATTTCATTTTTGACATTTCCTTACAGAGTGGTGCCCCTTTGAACGTGACGCATAAAAACCCTTTCTTTCAAAAGATCATTTTTGAAACTGCTGTCGCTCAAAAACCGATAACAATAGATGCCGAAAAGGAAGTATGGATTAAACAGCATTCATTCAGTTTTAAAATGAACTATAGCATGCGTCTGTATGTATAACCGTTAGTGAGGAGAAGATTTTCAAAGACGCGTACCGTCAAAATCGGAAAATTTCGCCAAAATTTCAGTTTTTCGATAATAGCAAAAAATCTATTTATACGGCCGAAAACCGCTATGGGCGTAATGGATGGGGAATGATGTTGCCCACATTTTGGTGAAAGTTTTCTGAAACTATCTCCCATAGTTACCGAGAAATTGAGGTTTGAAGTTTTGACTTTAAGGGGAGATAACTCGAAAACAAAATCGAAATTCAGAAATCGGGCTCGACACAAAACGAGTTCATGATACGGGCTACCATCCCTGAAAATTTCATGAAATTCGATCGAACCGTTTCTTCAGAATCTGTGCCACAAAAAACGTGCAAATAATAATAAGAAAACACGGGTAATAACAATAGGTCTTCAGACGTAGTCTTGAAGACCTAATAAAAATTCGGATAAAAACAATAGGTCTTCAGACTTTCGTCTTGAAGACCTAATAATCCGGACGATAACAATAGGTCTTCAGACTTTTCAGTCTTGAAGACCTAATAACTAGGATTGACGCGTCAATACTTAGGTCTTCAAGATTCCTCTTTGACCTTCACACAGTGTTTGACCTTCGCATGACTTTTTGTCTAAGAGGTAAACAGTAACTAATACATTATCAAAATGATCAAATTCCACTTGATATTCAGTGTTAAAGACTTTTCAGAAAAATTCATCATGGTGGCCAATGTCAGCTATGACATCATTCTTCAGAGAATATTATTCCTAGAAGCAGAAATTTTTGTTGTTGAATTATCTGTCACCGTTTTCAAGATACATGTGATTTAACGCTGTAAAGTAAAGTTGACTGTTTCAGACCCCTGTATAATGTAATGAAACCTAACACTTTAACTATTGATATTATACTGATAACTCAAAAAGTTTAACTAAAAGATGCAAACATAATACATGCTACAATATACCAGAGTAGGTCAAAAATGCGTAGTCTAGCAATCTAGCAACGGGGAGTTGGAAATGGCTCTTTGTAGCGTCAATCTCTCAAATGAAAGATATGGCCAAGACATATTCCAAGACCAAATTCATGTACATGCACGTACACGTACATGAAAGGTGTCCAAGTCAGATCAGAAGAGAGGCAGGAGGTCTAGCAATAAAGACCAGACCAGACCAGACCGACCCGACCGACCGACTAATTTAATCATAGAGGGTAGAGTCCTGATTTTGACTTATACATGGTAGCAGATTCCACTCAGCTGGGTGTGAACGTATTGATTGAATTAACTCTGTTTTAAAAAGCCCTATCACCTCTGTGGAACTTTAAAATATACCTTTCCCTCCAACTCAATGTTTTTAACTTTGTGAAATTGTTGTTTTCTTGCAAACTATGCGATATGTCATGAAAATTAGACTTTTCTCACCTTTTTTTTTACAAATCCCTTATCTGTCACCGTTTTCGAGATACATGTGATTTAACGTTTTTGCCGTCTACTCATTACATCTGCTTCACAAAACATCAATGATAAAATTTCTATCTGTAACAGTTTTTAAACTAAAATTCTCAAGTAAAATAACCCTTGAAAAATGTTAAAATCGCCGAAAAATGTAAAAAATCTCTTTATGAATTTATCATGACTTGTTGATATTTTTTCTGTCTACTCAGTACATCTGCTTCACAAAACATCAACGATAAAATGTCTATCTGTAACAGTTTTGGAACTAAAATTCTCAAAGTAAAATAACCCTCGAACACTGTTGAAATCATCGAAAAATGTAAAAAACCTTTTTATGTCCACATATTTCCTTTAATATCAACTTTTATATAATATAGACCTGTAGTGAACTTGTTCAACTATCATTGTAGAACAGAATGCAGCAAACAGATCTTTTAAATTCCATTTCCTAACAGAGTAGTGCCCCTTTGAACTTGACGCAGAAAAATCTTTTTTTTCAAAAGTTCATTTTTGAAATTGATGTAGCAGTTTTGGAACTAAAATTCTCAAAGTAAAATAACCCTCGAAAACTGTTGAAATCATCGAAAAATGTAAAAAACCTTTTTATGTCCACATATTACCTTTAATATCAACTTTTATATAATATAGACCTGTAGTGAACTTGTTCAACTATCATTGTAGAACAGAATGCAGCAAACAGATCTTTTAAATTCCATTTCCTAACAGAGTAGTGCCCCTTTGAACTTGACGCAGAAAAATCTTTTTTTTTCAAAAGTTCATTTTTGAAATTGATGTAGCTCTAAAACCGCTCAAAATAGAGGGCAGGTTTGGGGGATTACTTTTTGCAGCGTTCATCTGGCTTTAAAATGAGCTATAGCATGCGTCTGTATGTATTGCCGTTAGTGAGGAGAAGATTTTCAAAGACGCGTACCGATAAAACCCCGAAATTTCAGAAAATTTTCAGTTTTTCGAAAATAGCAAAAAATCTATTTATACGGCCGAAAACCGCATAGAGTGCATTCGATGGGGAATGATGTTGCCCACATTTTGGTGAAAGTTTTATGAAATTATCTTCCATAGTTACCGAGAAATCGAGGTTTGAAGTTTTTCATTTAAGGGGAGATAACTCGAAAACAAAATGGAAATTCAAAAATCGGGCTCGACACAAAACGAGTTCATGATATGGGCTACAATCCCTGAAAATGTCATGAAATTCGATCGAACCGTTTCTTCAGAATACTTGCCACAAAAAACGTGCAAATAATAATAAGAAAAACACGGATAATAACAATAGGTCTTCAGACCTTGTCTTGAAGACCTAATAATAATAATCCTGATAATAACAACAGGTCTTCTAGACTTTCGTCTTGAAGACCTAATAAGAAAAACAAAGATAATAACAATAGTTCTTCAGACGTAGTCTTGAAGACCTAACTAGGATTGACGCGTCAATACTTAGGTCTTCAAGATTCCTCTTTGACCTTCACACAGTGTTTGACCTTCACATGACTTTTTGTCTAAGAGGTAAACAGTAGCTAATACATTATCAAAATGACCAAATTCCACTTGACATTCAGTGTTAAAGACTTTTCAGAAAAATTCATCATGGTGGCCAATGTGAGCTATGACACCATTTTTCAGAGAATATTATTCCTAGTAGCAGAAACAAATTTGGTTAAATTATCTCTCACCGTTTTCGAGATACATGTGATTTAACGTTGTAATGTAAAGAAAACACTGAAATTTGAAGATTTTTTTACCCCTACTCCATGTTGGTCCTTCTATCTCCTTAACTATCAACATTTTTATGATAAAGTACAACATAGCAAAAGTTGTGCTTGGAATGGCGTATGTGAAAACTCAATCAATTAAAAGATATCTTTATTAATAAAGAAACTGTGGAACCTTGAAATGTGCTAAAAATGAGGATTTTCCCAAAATCGCAATATTCAAGGACTGGTCATGGACAGAATTTTTTTATCATCACTTGTTGATATTTTTTTCCGTCTACTCATTACATCTGCTTCACAAAACATCAATGATAAAATTTCTATCTGTAACAGTTTTGAAACTAAAATTCTCAAAGTAAAATAACCCTCGAAAGATGTTAAAATCGCCGAAAAATGTAAAAAATCTCTTTATGTCCACATATTTCCTTTAATATCAACTTTTATATGATAATGATCTGTAGTGAATTTCTTCAACTATCATCGTTGAACAGAATGCATCAAACAGATTTCTTACTTGACATTTCCTTACAGAGTAACCTCCCTTTGAAAGTAACACGAAAAATGACCCTTCAAAAAAATGTCGAATTTCAAGGGCAGATTACTCAAGTCACAGATCGAAATTTAAAATTTCGCCACGTAGACTTTCTTACACACTCATTAAGCTTTCTAACGAGCTATCACACTAGTCTGTAAGTATTGCCGTTTGTGAGGAGAAGATTTTTAAAGACGCGTACCGTCAGAACCGTGAAATTTCACAAAATTTTCAGTTTTTCGAAAATAGCAAAAAATCTATTTATACGGCCGAAAACGGCATAGGGTGCATTCGATGGGGAATAATGTTGCCCACATTTTGGTGAAAGTTTTAAGAAATTATCTCCCATAGTTACCGAGAAATCGAGGTTTGAAGATTTTTCCTTTAAGGGGAGATAACTTAAAACCAAAATCGAAATTCGAAAATTTGGCTCGACACAAATCTAAGTTAGGGGACCCTCTACAATCCCTGAAATTTTCATGCAAATCGGTTCATTAATAAGGTCAGATATGGTGGAACAAAAAACGTACAAATAATAATAATAATAACTAGGATTGACGCGTCAATACTTAGGTCTTCAAGATTCCTCTTTGACCTTCACATACTGTTTGACCTTCACATGACTTTTTGTCTAAGAGGGCTTGTTTATCCACATACAAAGATGTATGTCGTGTTTTGATAACTCAAATAGTAATGGAGAAATGAATTTTGGAACTTTATTGAAAACACTGAAATTTGAAGATTTTTAGACCCCTACTCCATGTTGGTCCTTCTAGCTCCTTAACTATCAAAATTTTTATGATAAAGTGTAACATAGCAAAAGTTGTGCCTGATATAGCGCATGTAAAAGTACAATCAATTTAAAGATATGTTTCTGTGTAAAGTAACTGTGGAACTTTGAAATGTGCCAAAAATGAGGATTTTCAAAAATCAGCAATATTCAAGGACAGGTCATGGACAGAAAAAAAATTATCACGACTTGTTCATATTTTTTACTGTTTACTCAATTCATCTGCTTCACAAAACATCAACGATAAAATTTCTATCTGTAGCAGTTTTGAAACTAAAATTCTCAAAGTAAAATAACCCTCGAAAAATGTTAAAATCGCCGAAAAATGTAAAAAGTCTCTTCATGTCCACATATTTCCTTTAATATCAACTTTTATATGATAATGATCTGTAGTGAATTTGTTCAACTATCATTGTAGAACAGAATGCATTAAACAGATTTCTTATTTGACGTTTCCTTACAGAGTAACCTCCCTTTGAAAGTAACACGAAAAATGACCCTTCAAAAAAATGTCGAACTTCAAGGGCAGATAACTCAAGTCACAGGTCGAAATTTAAAATTTCGCCACGTAGACTTTCTTACACACTCATTAAGCTTTCTAACGAGCTATCACACTTGTCTGTAAGTATTGCCGTTTGTGAGGAGAAGATTTTTAAAGACGCGTACCGTCAGAACCGTGAAATTTCACAAAATTTTCAGTTTTTCGAAAATAGCAAAAAATCTATTTATACGGCCGAAAACGGCATAGGGTGCATTCGATGGGGAATATTGTTGCCAACATTTTGGTGAAAGTTTTAAGAAATTATCTCCCATAGTTACTGAGAAATCGAGGTTTGAAGTTTTTCCTTTAAGGGGAGATAACTCAAAAACAAAATCGAAATTCGAAAATCGGGCTGGACACAAATCTAAGTTAGGGGACCCTCTGCAATCCCTGAAAGTTTCATGAAAATCGGCTCATCAATCAGGTCAGAAATGGTGGAACAAAAAACGTACAAATAATAATAATAATAATAATAATAACTAGGATTGACGCGTCAATACTTAGGTCTTCAGATTCCTCTTTGACCTTCACATACTGTTTGACCTTCACATGACTTTTTGTCTAAGAGGTAAACAGTAGCTAATACATTATCAAAATGACCAAATTCCACTTGATATTCAACATTAAAGGCTTTACCGAAAATTCGTCATGGCTGCAAACATGAATCATCTCAGGTTCTACAGTCTTGTTGCTGTCTGATGATAGATACAACATTTCCTAGTGTTTTATTGCTAATGAACGAAAAAATTTCAATCATTCTTATATCAGAATCATTCAAAACAAAAGTAGGATTGCCACATTTAAATACTCCAAAATCAATGTTAATGTTTAATCTAATTTTAATGAGATTTATCAAAGATTGTATGTTCTTTTGGCTTTCATATGATATATAGAACAAATATGTATCACGTGTCGTAGGTTAACAAGGCTTTTTCAAACATACCCACCAAAACACCCGTTTTCAAAAATGCAAAATTTGACCCTTCCCCGTGACCGGAAATCACTGTTCGCGATCTATTTTATTCTTTTATCTTGAAGACCTTGCTCATGTCTAACTCTCATGCAAAAATCATGAAGTTCTATGGTCTGGTTTTTGAGTTATCTGCCCTTGAAGTTGGCGATTTTTCGATTTTGATCAACTTTGAAAGGTCACAGCAAAAAAAGTATTAATGTTAGAACCATTAAACTTCTTAACTTTAATGTACAATACTTCAGCTACATTGAGTATAAATTTCAGCTCTCTAGTGCAAGTATCTTCAGAGAAGAAGACTCTCAAAGGCGGGTGGGGTCGGAAACGGTCGAAAATGCACTAAAAGCAAGATGGCGGACAAACCACGTGACCTACGAATTTGTCCTGATTCCCTTTTTTTCATAATTTTTCATTGCACATCTTTTAAAAAAAAATTTAAGTCTCTAAGTGCATTTTGAAAAAAAAATCAATGTTAAATTTTCAAGTTTGGATTCGAACTGGACCTTTAATGAATGAACCGATTTCGCTCAAAAGCTTCGCATGTCTATTCCAGGGTATACTCTACAATCCCTGAAAGTTTCATGAAAATCGGCTCGTTAATAAGTTCAGAAAGTTCTGAACAAAAAACGTCCAAATAATAATAATAATAATCCGGATAATAACAATAGGTCTTTGACTTTCGTCTGAAGACCTAACTAGGATTGACGCGTCAATACTTAGGTCTTCAAGACTTCCTCTTTGACCTTCACACAGTGTTTGACCTTCACATGATTTTTGTCTTAGAGGTAAACAGTAACTTATTCATTATCAAAATGTCCAAATTTTACATAAATTTAATGTAATTCTTCTTCCCTAATGGTGTTAAAGATTAGCGAAAACATGACAATTAGCATTGAAAGAAAGTAGAATTCTTAAGGACACAAGTTTAGTCTGGTCTCTACCCTTTGACCTGTTCAGCTAGGTTGCACCTGATTGGAACGTGAATGTTTCCACTGACATAGCTCTTAGGGTCACAAAGACTCACAAACCCCCACACCACGATAAGGTACTTGTTGTCGTGGGAGTGTTGTTTTTTTGGTTGTTTTTTTTGGTTTTTTTTTAAATTTGGTTGATCATTGTCAAAAAACACTTAACTTTATATGACACTCATGAAATAACATAATATATACTGCATAACATTTATATAGAGTCATATTTAAAGTGCTCTTAAGATATCTCGTCATCTCGATTATATGATTTGACAATTACAATAAATACAATACTAAAACTGCTCTCAAAACAGCCAGTTGGCTACGTCATCTTGATTACAGAACATGCATATGACAATGATAGACATTTAGAAAAACTGCTCACAAGACAGCCATTTGGCTACGTCATCTTGATTGCAGGACATGACAATGGTAGACATTTAGTAAAAACTGCTCACAAGACAGCCATTTGGCTACGTCATCTTGATTACAGAATATGAAGTGAAAACTGCTCACAAGACAGCCAGTTGGCTACGTCATCTTGATTGCAGGACATGACAATGATAGACATTTAGTAAAAACTGCTCACAAGACAGCCATTTGGCTACGTCATCTTGATTGCAGGACATGACAATGAAAACAGACATTAAGTGAAAACCATTTCCAAGACAGCCACTTGGCTATGTCATCTTGATTCCATGATTTGACAATTACAATACATACTATACCAAAACTGCTCTCAAGACAGCCAATTGGCTACGTCATCTTGATTGCAGAACATGACAATGATAGACATTTAGTAAAATCTGCTCACAAGACAGCCATTTGGCTACGTCATCTTGATTGCAGGACATGACAATGGTAGACATTTAGTAAAAACTGCTCACAAGACAGGCATTTGGCTACGTCATCTTGATTGCAGGACATGACAATGGTAGACATTTAGTAAAAACTGCTCACAAGACAGCCATTTGGCTACGTCATCTTGATTACAGAATATGAAGTGAAAACTGCTCACAAGACAGCCAGTTGGCTACGTCATCTTGATTGCAGGACATGACAATGATAGACATTTAGTAAAAACTGCTCACAAGACAGCCATTTGGCTACGTCATCTTGATTGCAGGACATGACAATGAAAACAGACATTAAGTGAAAACCATTTCCAAGACAGCCACTTGGCTATGTCATCTTGATTCCATGATTTGACAATTACAATACATACTATACCAAAACTGCTCTCAAGACAGCCAATTGGCTACGTCATCTTGATTGCAGGACATGACAATGGTAGACATTTAGTAAAAACTGCTCACAAGACGGCCATTTGGCTACGTCATCTTGATTACAGAATATGAAGTGAAAACTGCTCACAAGACAGCCAGTTGGCTACGTCATCTTGATTGCAGGACATGACAATGATAGACATTTAGTAAAAACTGCTCACAAGACAGCCATTTGGCTACGTCATCTTGATTGCAGGACATGACAATGAAAACAGACATTAAGTGAAAACCATTTCCAAGACAGCCACTTGGCTATGTCATCTTGATTCCATGATTTGACAATTACAATACATACTATACCAAAACTGCTCTCAAGACAGCCAATTGGCTACGTCATCTTGATTGCAGGACATGACAATTACAATACATATCATACCAAAACTGCTCTCAAGACAGCCACTTGGCTTCGTCATCTTGATTGCAGGACATGAAAATCACAACATATATCAAATGACAACTGCTTTTATGTCCTGTTGATGAAAAAACAGTTTGTATGGGATAGTCAGTCATAATCATAAGTACAAAAGATACATCAATATACTTAAACTCATAAATAGTCAACTTACATAAACAATAACATGAATTCAATTTTTTTTTTTTTTTTTTTTTTTAATCGGTAACCACGATTTCAAACAAAGTATCAAGCATATTGTCCACGTGGTGAGGGACAAAATGTCACGAGCAGTACAATGTACCAGGTAGTACACAATTTAAATTTTCACTTGGACAGCTTCATGGTGGCTGTAAAATGTTGGCAAAATATTGACAGATATGTTATCAACATTCCGTGAATAAACATGATCAATTATTGTGTCATCTTCAGTTGTTGACTGTGAAACATGTTGAGTGAACCCGAATGTTTCCATCAAACCTGCAACAGATGATGATGTCTTGATATCATCATTGAAATCACCAAGAACGAGCATGCCACATCTGAATTTGCTGAGGAGATTGGAAATTAAATTGGAAAGGTTCTTTTTGAATGCGGCTAGACAATATGTTGGTGGCCTGTATATTACAACAACGACCAACTTTTTTTCTGAAAGAAAGATGCACACATGTTCAATGTTGAACTTTTGATGTACTGTTTGTGCAACCACATCATCTTTCACAAAAATACCAACACCACCATGTGACAATGATTTCAAGTTGGAAAACATGTTGTTGGAACAGTCATATGATGACTTTCTGTTCTGATGGTAAAAACAGTGCGATTGAAGGTATCCACTACACACGTTATCATCTGTTAGCCAAGTTTCAGTGAGGCAAACAAGGTCGGCATTCATAAACCGCTCATCCAACTTTACACAATTGAGATGGGGAACTAACCCTTCAACATTATGTAAAACAATTGATAGTTGATCTGTGTCAGGTAAGTCTGGTTGTGGAACAAAATTTTCCATTTTGGACAAGGCATCCGTTACCAGCTCATTGCAGAATATCTTTTGAGGGTCAAAGTTCTGAATGACCAAACCTTCCAATGATTTAACCCGACTCAAGGCAACATATGCCTGTCCAGGGGTTCGAATGCCATCAAACGAAACAACGGCATTGTCAAATGTCAACCCCTGAGTCTTGTGGACAGTGCATGCCCAAGCAAGCTTCATTGGAAACTGATGCCGCATGCCAGACCCGTTTTTAGCAGATTCCTCTTGCCTGACAACGGGTGTGCTTGATGTTGGCACATTTGGAGGAAATCGAGTAGTTTTCCGCAAGCTCTCGCCTACTTTAGAGTCATCAAATGATACAAAAATCGTCTCAACCTTGTCTGCATTTGGTTTCATTTTTAAATGAACAACTGAGCCAAAAACTCCATTGACAAGGCCATCAGCTGTATCGATGTTTCTTGTCAGCATGACTCTGGCGCCCAATCCAACATGAAAAGTTTTTGGGAAGGCAAAGGATCCACATTTCGATTTCCTTACTGAAACACCCGTTTGCTTTTGTTTCAAAACATCTTCGGCTTCAATTGTTTTAACATCAGCACATGTTTCATGTAGTTTATGGACGTTAAATTCATCCACATGGCTGTTCCTTGAGAATATGTGGATGCAATCGCGTTCCTCTCCTGTTTCACGACTTTTAAGAGTTGTTATGTCTTGAGGGTTCAATGAAGCTTTACGAAGCCTTACTCGAAGTCGATTCAGGGTTTCAGCAAATTCCTGGTTCTTTTGCCTCATAATTCTAGATAATTCGGCCTTAACAAAGTAATCATTGAAATAATCAATGCCGAGTTTTTCAGAAAACAAAGGTTTCCCTTTAACAGGTGGTAATTGGTAAAAGTCACCCACAGCCAGAACAGATATATTTCCAAATGGTGCATCTTCAGATGATTGCTTAATTTGCCTCAAACGACCATGGATATAAGTCAGCAATTTGTGGTCTACCATGGAAATTTCATCAATGATCACCAACTGTAAGCTCCGAAATTTGCATCGAAGAGTATTGACTTTCTCTTCACTCAGCGGAACATATGGTAAAAATGCATCAATACCTATGGAAAATGCACTATGAACAGTTTGAGCATTGATGTTAAATGCAGCTACTCCAGTTGGTGCAGCAAGCAAAACAGAGATGTCATCTGGATTCTCTCGAATTGTGGCAAGCAGTCTGCTGCATTCATAATTGATAGCTTTAATCAGAAGCGACTTTCCAGTTCCTCCAGGACCATGCAGACACAAGTGAAATGGCTTAGGTTCATGTCCGTTGCGTTTCTGAAGGGCCCATTGTCTGACCCTGAAAAAAATATCTCTTTGCTCTGCGTTAAGAGACTGCAAAAGGGACTGTGCATCACGTTTTGACATTGAAGTTTTAACAGCAGTTGTTGATGACAACCTATCACTTTCAACTCTGATGGTCAATTCAGGAATGTTTTCTGCTTCATCTTCAACTTGTTCAATTGGTTCCCTTATTTCTTCACATTCCAGTCTTTCATGTTCAGTTTCTGGACAAATTTGCGTCCAGGCATCTTCCAGGGAACCAGCATTTTGTAAAACAGCTTCAGCCATGTCAAGGTCATCTGCATCCTTTTCAAATTTGCTGCGATTGTCATCAACAGTGACTTTGACAGGTTGAAGCACATCATTGATCTTAACTGCCCCTTCGGAATAAAACTGTTCAAAAGTGTCAAAGTTGGGTGGTTTTAACTGGGCATTGAGCCTGTGAGGCAGAAATAGCTGCAGAATGCTTTGGTAGTATTTTTCAGAGTCCTTACTTCTCGAAAACCTTGGATACCGCACAACAGCTGGTTGACTGTTGGTTCTTTTTTGCATGTATCCAACATTGTTTTTAAGTTGTAAGATTGGAGTTCGACGTTTAGAGTTGTCGACTCGAGAAAACTCTGAATTTGACACTATTCTAAAATCAGAGCAGAACTCTGCTAAGCACAGTTCATCCATTTCTTGTCCATCAGGTCTGTTGACATAACGATCAACAATACTGGTCGCCCACATGTCGTCTTCAGTAAAGTCACCAGAAGCAGATTTCTGTTTAATCGTTTCAATCGGCAAGCTGAGACGAACATTTTCTGGTCCCACAGGAATGAATTGGACTTTTCGAGAGCCCTGTTTTAAATGCAAATTGCATACTCGGAATACAGCCTCCTGTGCACTGACTTCCCTATGAGTCAAATATGCATGTCCAATTTTCTTCAGGGCCTCTTTTGCAGTGATGTTGTCATCGCTGCGAGCTTCCCTCTCAGTCTGACTTAACAAAATGCCCATTTCCCGCTCTGATTTGCTAATGTAAGAAATGATATAAACAACGCAAGAATACGCATCAACAACATATTGGATATCCATGTTGGCATTCCAACATTTTAACAACTCTGGATTGTATTGGTTTATCCAAATGTCAGATGGGCCTCTTTGCAAAATGATGCTTGTCTTCTTGCCCAAGGCTTCACATGCCTCTTGAAACATGGATTGCGAGATTCCAAGAGTATCAAACAGATCACATGTTGTATCATACATTTTGTCTTCATCATTTATCTCGTCCCAAATAGTTCTCAAGAGAGTTTCAGCAATTGTGGCAGACATTTTAGTCGACGTCAGAAGTTCATCAATTAGATTCAAATTTGGATTTCCATCTTGATCCTTTGGCAAGTCATGAATAGTTTTGGTTTCTTCCTGTGTCGTGTGACAAACAAATGTGTTACATGAAGGTGGCCTTGGAAAATTAAACCGGCAATTTTTGCCAGTTTTCCTGCATGTTTTTGTATGCCTTTTACTGTGCTTCTGGACACTGTCAACAATTGGGAAGAGTTCATCATCAACATCAGGTAATTCACATGTCACATATTTGTCTACAAAGTCAGCAACTTCTTCATCCGAGTTTTTTGAAATTT
This sequence comes from Steromphala cineraria, assembly GCA_916613615.1. Taxonomy (NCBI): domain Eukaryota; kingdom Metazoa; phylum Mollusca; class Gastropoda; order Trochida; family Trochidae; genus Steromphala; species Steromphala cineraria. The sequence goes on from OU744737.1 coordinate 20,904,221, forward strand.
TGGGTGCCTTTTCAACCCAAAACAAACAGTGTGTATGAGGCGACCCTCGTTGTTGAAACTCAACACGGTAGAAATAATCAATGACTTTGCCGATGGGGGCTGCAGGCGACATGATAACTTCGTTCAAGAAGTAATGAAACCTTTCATTGAACATTCTTGCAGCTGTGACAGGATTTCTTCTTAGGATAATACATTTGCTGTCCCAGTCAAGGTCATTTGCACGCCTGTTGTCATCAGATTCACGAAGAATACAATCAATAATTTCTGTCCATCGAAATTCTGCTGACGAGAAGGAACAGAACCAAGTTGGAATCCCCAACTGTCTGATCATCGCAAACAAGTCTTTCTGAGCTGCCTGCCAAAAAGCTGGTGTTCCTCGAATTGGTTTTAAAAACTTGTAACCCTCATCGTGTTTTAACAAATCAGTCAAGGATTTCTTGTCAGTCAAAGTTTTGGACGATATGTTTTTCTGACTTCCACTCATGCCCTTTCTCACAGACACAGAGACATTTGACTTTACTTGTTCCAACTCGGATAGATTTTGAGCATAAAATATATAGTCTGTATTGCTGGCGAACCTGTTGTCAGCATGCAGGAGTCTCGTGTTCAGATATCGGCCCAATGTCAATCTTTCCTCCCTTTGATCATGAAATGTTGGCGACCCTTTTGGAAACAAGACCGGGAAACACTTAGCTTCATTGGTTTGATCACATGAAATTGAGGTTGGGGTTCCACCTTCACATGGGGAAACATTGAGGACATTATCAAGGTTATTGTCTAGGATATGTTGACCAATATCCACTGGCTGCAGACACGTATCCAGCAATACTCCATTTTCATCTTCAAGTTGAGCATCTGCTTCTGAAGCAGAAGTCTCATGAGGAGTAGAGTCAGTCCGAGGGGCAGGAGGTTGTTCACCTTCTACTACCAGGTCATCATTGTCAACATCATTGAGGTTAATCCAGTCATCATTGAAGCTTATGTCCTTGTAATAAACATTATTAGCTTTTAAGTATGAAAGTGCTTCTCTGATGTACATCGAGTTAACGAACTTGTACTCGTGGTGTCCTTTAAAAGACAACTTCCGCTTTAATTTGACACGAATTGTCTGATCATTTGATTCAGATCTTGGTAAAGCAGACACAGTCTTTTTCAAATTAGATGGAACACAAACAGTAGGACCGTGGACACCATTTTGGCCACCTTTCGGTAGTGCCAATATCTTCATGAACGGGATGTTTAAGGAAACTAGATGTTGTTCTAAATTGTTCAAACGTTTGAGAACGAGTGGAATATCATGAAGTTTTAAGTTGTTCAGAACCGATTCTGGTGGTTTCTTGCCACTCTTTAGTTTTCTGTCACAGGTATGGCAGATCCAGGACTTGGCCGCAGGACCTTCTGCTGTGACACAAGGTGTGCAGCATAGTTGATTACACTTGTGAACATACGTGTCAGTTATACAGAGGCGTGCAAGGCGCGCATTAAGGTAGGACGTTTTCACACATTTCAACACTTGTTTTTTAAACAATCTCCGATTGCAAACTGAACACACATATTCAGGGCCTTCCATAACCATTTTCTTGAATTTTAAAGCAACATTCACCATTTTCTGCTTGGAAATAGTTCTCCTCTTACGTATATTTCTATTTCGTTCTTTCAATTGTGCCCTGAATTGTGGATTGGTCTTGTACTTTTCAGATATTGATGATATAACTGAATCTCGGAAATCAACATTGTCACGATATTTTGAGGTGCTAGCACGCTTCACTCTCTCCCTGAAATCAGTATTTTCTTGATATTTTGAGGTGCTAGCACGCTTCACAGATTCTCTGAAATAAGAATTTTCTTGATATTTGGAGGTGCTAGCACGCTTCACAGATTCTCTGAAATCAGTATTCTGTTGATATTTGGAGGTGCTAGCACGCTTTACCTTCTCTCTGAATTCAGGATTTTCTTGATATTTTGAGGTACTAGCACGCTTCACAGATTCTCTGAAATCAGTATTTTGTTGATATTTTGAAGTACTTGCCTCTTTTAAAGAGTTCTTATATGCTTCACTCTGTGCATACATCATTGCATTTTGCTTTTTGATAGACATCCGATATTCTCGATTTGTTGCATACTTTTCAGCAGCTTTGGCATTTCGTTTCTGCGGAGTATCATTTGTTTTAAGATTCTTGTGCAATTCTGATTCTAATGTTCTCTTTTTGCGCATGTAGTCCCTTTTAAATCTATTGACAACAGCAGATGATCTCTTCCTTTTCTTTGAGGAAAAGGGGCCAACTTTGATTAGATCTGAAGTTAGGAATTCTGCATCATTTGAAACAGAGACATTGGATTCGTTGTCAGTGTTATCTATTGATGAATCACTGCAAGAGGAAACACAGTTTGTTTCATTGACCTCGAATTGTTGAAATGCTGAAAGTTTTCTTTGTTTAATGAAGGGCATTTTTCCTGTTCTAAGATTTGTACAAAATCCTGAATTTTCAGTGTGATTCTCGCAAGCAACACTGGCTGGAGTTATCTCAAATAGTGTGTTTTGATTCGCACCCATTGACAAGGCCAGACGAACACCGTGTTCATAAACAGCATGCACACTGTGGTACTGTATTAAGATGCTTGTGCCGTCAGCGCTCAGTACACCTTGATGGTTACGCGAGTGTGAATCAAAAACAAAATATGAGCCTTCGGAGCAAATTACTGAAAACACGGCTTGGCAAAAATTCACAAAACAGGAATCATGTTCAATGAAGGCTTCTTCAAGTGCAGTTTCGAAACTAACAAGGTCCCCAAACTGAATCATGTCTTGGGCTGGCCATATGTAACCAGCAGATGGTTGTCCTCTAACGAGTGTAAACTTAGTTCCAAATGCCTCAAGATATTCTGGCAACTCAGTTACCAACAGGTAACCAGCTGTCATAGTTGACGAATTTTGCAAGTGACAGTAAAGTTCATTGCCGCAAGTGAGAACTAAATCGAGATCGCCTTTTGTCCACTCGTTCAAGGCCTTGACCTTGCTGTACATAATGGACATGAGAGCGTTAGCACAACACTGCTTGCCGGAATTTTCTCCGAAGAGATCAACGGCAGCCTGGTTGAAGCTTCCAGCAACACAAATCTCTTCGAGAACGACAACATTTTCATGAACTTCATCATCATTGCAGGAGCGTAATGAAATCCCGGATTCGAGGGAAATTACGGAACTGCAATCATCAATTGAATCATTGTCATTCAGATGGTCTTCTAATGAAGATTTAATTGTGTTACCACCCTGGGAACGTTTGATTTTTTTGGCAGCTTCAATTTGTTTCCAATTTTTCTTTCTAGGCATTTTCAAATATGAAAAACATTGATTGGATGGTCAAGATTCAATAGCCAGTCAGTAGTTTCCATCATAAAAGATATGCAAAAATGATAGAAAGAACAGAATAAGTTGAAGGCGGATCAATTTTAATTGAGAGAATATGGTTTAAAACTGGCGAAGTGACATTTAACAACTGTCAGCAGAAGTTCAAATTTGTTAAGTTCGTTTGACAAATGACGCATGTCAAAAGAAATGGAGAAAGGTTCTGTAGTAAAATCCAACAGAGTATTGTAAAAGTAAACAGTAGAACAAAATGAGCGAGTTGTGATTGAACGTGTTTTGAACAATAAAAGAGCTATTCAACAAATGGACGTTTCCTTTGGTCGACAGATCAGGGAGAAAGGGATGTTTCAAAGGACTGAAAAAAGGCACACAATGTAAGAAAGTCATCCGACCTGTCCAGCTTGGGTGACCCTACCAGGAGCATGAAAGCTCCCGCTGGCATAGCTCTCAGCGTTCAGAGAACGAATCTACATTGATATATATTCAGTGTACAAATGATTAACTAAAAGGAACGACAGCTTGAAGGCAATAACAACAAAGAAAAGGTAGCTATCGGAAGGGAATTCAACAATAAATTATTAAACAACCAGAGGATTGACAATGATTAACTCCCTAATGGATCATGGCATGAACACACTAGAGACACGAATATTTTTGCCGACCCTAAGTTCCGTCAGCCAAGTCGAAAGTGTATCTGCCTCTCAAACTTCAACAACTTTGGCATTTGACTAACAAAATGGCCGAATACGGTTTTCCGCGAAGCCTGTTGCGTTCTGGCGAGCAACACGATTAAAAGCCAGAAAAAATACGAATAAGTTCCGGAGTATCTTCACATACTGAGATATTTTCTATCTGCAAAATGAGCTTTTATATATATCGCAGTATGTTTTGAAAACTGCATGTATGGACTGAACAGTTTAAATAATAATATGCAATTTCGATGTTCAAAATAATGTATATTTAAGATGAAACAGAACAAATATAGTTTCGGTCATCTATATAAAATTACTGTAGTAACAGTGGAAGAAAAGTTTATTTTTGAGTCATATCTTGTAAATTATGAATTAAAAATCTCAAGGCGTAAGTTGTAGTTTTTATTGGTCTATCTATTCAATAAATAGCAAATTACCTTCAGAAAAAAACCTTCATAAGTATATATTTATTTGTGTAAACGATGATTGCAAACACAGTTGAAGCTCACCCTTTCATCGTGGGAGCGTCTCTCATTGGCTGAAGATCAGTTCCTTTATAACAGGTTGGGTAATTAAAGCAACATTTTAGAGGGACTGTTTAGTTTTAATAATCTTATCCGACATTATTCCAAGAGTTATTTTTATAAAGATCATAACATTGCGACATTTCACATTTGTAAAGAAAATTAAAGTTAACTTGGTTTTTTTAGAGTAGGAAATTTTCCAAATTTAAAAGCATCTATTTGAAGTAGTCTTCTTTCAATAACCAACCAACATAAACAAAACTTCATGTACGGACGGAACAAAATAATATGCAATTTCGATGTTCCAAATAATGTGTATTTATCGATAAAACAGAACAAATATAGTTTCGGTTGTAGAAGTCATCTAAATTTACTGTAGTAACAAAAAAAGTTTATTTTTTAGTCATATCATGTAAATTATGAATTAAAAATATCTAGGCGTAAGTTGTAGTTTTTATTGGTCTATCTATTCAATAAATAGCAAATTACATTCAGAAAAAAACAAAATTATGAATTAAAAATATCTAGGCGTAAGTTGTAGTTTTTATTGGTCTATCTATTCAATAAATAGCAAATTACATTCAGAAAAAAACCTTCATAAGTATATATTTATTTGTGTAAACAATGATTGCAAACACAGTTGAAAAATTAGGTGTATGGGAAGAGATATTTATCTTGATCATACACATACATGGATGTAAAATTTGAAATGATATTTAAAGAATTAAGTGTATGAAAAAGTTTATTTTTTAGTCATATCATGTAAATTATGAATTAAAAATATCTAGGCGTAAGTTGTAGTTTTTATTGGTCTATCTATTCAATAAATAGCAAATTACATTCAGAAAAAAACCTTCATAAGTATATATTTATTTGTGTAAACAATGATTGCAAACACAGTTGAAAATTTAGGTGTATGGGAAGAGATATTTATCTTGATCATACACATACATGGATGTAAAATTTGAAATGATATTTAAAGAATTAAGTGTATGGGAAGAGATATTTGTCTTGATGATACACATACATCGATGATAAAGCGCCACATAGCAAAAGTTGTACTTGGAATAGCGCATGCAAAAATAAAATCAATTTAAAGATATCTTACTTAATAAAGAAACTGTGGAAATTTGAAATGTGCCAAAAATAAGTCTTTAGCGCAATATTCATGGACCTGTCATTGACAGAAACTTTTTTTATCATGACTTAAAGAGTATTTTTTTCTGTCTACTCATTTCATCTGCTTCACAAAACATCAACGATAACATTTCTATCTGTCACAGTTTTGAAACTAAAATTCCAAAGTAAAATAACCCTCGAAAACTGTTAAAATTTCCGAAAAATGTAAAAAATCTGTTTATGTCCACATATTTTCTTTAATATCAACTTTTATATGATAAAGATCTGTAGTGAATTTCTTCAACTATCATCGTAGAACAGAATGCATCAAAACAGATTTTTTACTTGACATTTCCTTACAGAGTAACCTCCCTTTGAAAGTAACACGAAAAATGACCCTTAAAAAAAATGTCGAATTTCAAGGGCAGATAACTCAAGTCACAGGTCGAAATTTAAAATTTCGCCACGTGGACTTTCTTACACACTCATTAAGCTTTCTAACGAGCTATCACACTAGTCTGTAAGTATTGCCGTTTGTGAGGAGAAGATTTTTAAAGACGCGTACCGTCAGAAACGTGAAATTTCACAAAATTTTCAGTTTTTCGAAAATAGCAAAAAATCTATTTATACGGCCGAAAACGGCATAGGGTGCATCCCATGGGGAATAATGTTGCCCACATTTTGGTGAAAGTTTTAAGAAATTATCTCTCATAGTTGCCGAGAAATTAAGGTTTGAAGTTTTTCCTTTAAGGGGAGGTAACTCAAAAACAAAATCGAAATTCGAAAATCTGGCTCGACACAAATCTAAGTTAGGGGACCCTCTAGAATCCTTAAAATTTTCATGCAAATCGGCTCATCAATAAGGTCAGAAATGGTGGAACAAAAAACGTACAAATAATAATAATAATAATAATAAAAATCCGGATAATAACAATAGGTCTTAAGACTTTGTCTTGAAGACCTAACTAGGATTGACGCGTCAATACTTAGGTCTTCAAGACTTCTGTTTGACCTTCACACAGTGTTTGACCTTCACATGACTTTTTGTCTAAGAGGTAAACAGTAACTAATACATTATCAAAATGACCAAATTCCACTTGATATTGAATGTTAAAGACTTTTCAGAAAAAATCATCATGGTGGCCAATGTCAGCTATGACATCATCCTTTAGAGAACATTATTCCTAGAAGCAGAAAAAAATTTGGTTGAATTATCTGTCACCGTTTTTGAGATAACTTAAATAATAATGGAGTAATGAATTTTGGAACTTTATTGAAAACACTGAAATTTGAAGATTTTTAGACCCCTACTCCATGTTGGTCCTTCTAGCTCCTTAACTATCAACATTTTTATGATAAAGTACAACATAGCAAAAGTTGTGCTTGGAATAGCGCATGTGTAAGTTTAATCAATTATAAGATATCTTTCTTAATAAAGAAACTGTGGAACTTTGAAATGTGCTAAAAATGCAAATTTTCCGAAAATCGCAATATTCAAGTAATGGTCATGGACAGAAAAAAATTTATCATCACTTGTTGATATTTTTTTTCTGTCTGCTCATTTAATCTGCTTCACAAAACATCAATGATAAAATTTGTATCTGTAACAGTTTTGAAACTAAAATTCTCAAAGTAAAATAACCCTCGAAAAATGTTAAAATCGCCGAAAAATGTAAAAAATCTATTTATGTCCACATATTTCCTTTAATATCAACTTTTATATGATAATGATCTGTAGTGAATTTCTTCAACTATCATCGTAGAACAGAATGCATCAAACAGATTTCTTATTTGACATTTCCTTACAGAGTAACCTCCCTTTGAAAGTAACACGAAAAATGACCCTTCAAAAAAATGTCGAACTTCAAGGGCAGATAACTCAAGTCACAGGTCGAAATTTAAAATTTCGCCACGTGGACTTTCTTACACACTCATTAAGCTTTCTAACGAGCTATCACACTTGTCTGTAAGTATTGCCGTTTGTGAGAAGAAGATTTTTAAAGACGCGTACTGTCAGAACCGTGAAATTTCACAAAATTTTCAGCTTTTCGAAAATAGCAAAAAATCTATTTATACGGCCGAAAACGGCATAGGGTGCATTCGATGGGGAATAATGTTGCCAACATTTTGGTGAAAGTTTTAAGAAATTATCTCCCATAGTGACTGAGAAATCGAGGTTTGAAGTTTTTCCTTTAAGGGGAGATAACTCAAAAACAAAATCAAAATTCGAAAATCTGGCTCGACACAAATCTAAGATAGGGGACCCTCTACAATCCCTGAAAGTTTCATGAAAATCGGCTCATCAATAAGGTCAGAAATGGTGGAACAAAAAACGTACAAATAATAATAATAATAATAATAATAAAAATCCGGATAATAACAATAGGTCTTCCAGACGTAGTCTTGAAGACCTAACTAGGGTTGCCCAGGCAACTCTGACGGTCTTCAGACCGCTGTTCAATTCGTAAGGTGCATTTCAATGTATCACAATGCTGGAATGTCATTATGCATCGTCTGGAGCAATCTGCATGTCTCTGGGAGTCCATTTCCGGTCAAAATGTGCAAGGTCGTACAGTAAATACTTTTTTGTTTTTTGGCAAATTTGAATGGTCACAGTGACCTAAGTATTAGGGTTAGGACTTTGTTTTGAGTATCCTGTAAAGAACTATCCTTCTGCTACATAATGTGTAAATTGCAGCTCTCTAGTGCAAGTATCATCAGAGGAGAAGATTTTCAAAGGCGGTAGGGGTCAGAAATAGTAAAAAATGCACTAAAAGCAAGATGGCGGCCAAGTCACGTGACCGAAATATTTTTCTTGATGGACTTTTTTCTTCAGCACGTCAAAGCGCATCTTCATGAGAAATTTCAAGTCTCTAAGTGCAATGTACATGTCTTTGGAAGTCCATTTCCGTTCAAAATGGGTAAGGTCGTACAATAAATTCAAAATGGCGCCTAAACCACATGACCTACGAAGTCGTCATGATTGCCTTTTTTCTTCCTCTGGTCAATGCGCATCTTCATGTGAAATTTCAAGTCTCTAACTGCATTTTGAAAAATTTCCCCATGTTAAAATTTTCCAAATCAGAAATTTCAATTTTTGAAGCCCTGTCAAAACCGGAAATGACTGTTCGCGATCGATTTTATTCTTGATTCTTGTAGACCTTATTCATGTCTAGCTCTCATGCAAAAATCATGAAATTCTATGGCCAGGTTTTTGAGCTATGAGCCCTTGAAGTTTGCGATTTTTCGTTTTTGGTCAACTTTGAGAGGTCACAGTTTGAAAAGTATTAAAGCTAGGACTTTGAAAATTGTCTAAATTTGAAGAACTATGCTTCAGCTACATATTGTGCAAAGTTCAGTTCTCTGGTGCAAGTATCTTCAGAGAAGAAGAGTTTCAAAGGTGGTAGGGGTCAGAAATGGTCAAAAATGCACTAAAAACAAGATGGCCGCCAAGTCACGTGACTGAGAGATTTGTCATGATTGACTTTTTTGTTCAGCAGGTCAATGCGCATCTTCATGTGAAATATCAAGTCTGTAAGTGCATTTTTAAAAAATTTCCCATGTTAAATTTTCAAATTTGTAATGGCTGTATACCGGAAACGGAAGTAGATATCCGGAAACGGACTTCCATTGTACAGGGTTCAGCACAGATGCTATCAGTCCTGTGAGTTTCATGCAAGTAGCTTCAGTCGTTATTGCGCTACAGCTTCCACAAAATTGTGTAAATAATAATAATAATAATAAAAACTAGGGTTGCCCAGGCAACTCTGACGGTCTTCAGACCGCTGTTTTATTCGTAAGGTTCATTTAAATGTATCACAATGCTGGACCGTCATTAAACATCGTCTGAAGCAATGTGCAAGGCTCTAGAAGCAGTTTGGCAGTCCATTTCTGGTTAAAATGTGCAAGGTGTACAGTAAATTCAAAATGGCGCCTAAACCACGTGACCTACGAAGTCGTCATAATTGCCTTTTCTCTTCATCAGGTCAAGGCGCATCTTCATGTGAAATTTCAAGTCACTAAGTGCAATCTGCATGTCTCTGGAAGTCCATTTCCAGTGAAAATGTGCAAGGTCGTACAGTAAATTCAAAATGGCGCCTAAACCACGTGACCTACGAAGTCGTCATGATTGCCTTTTTTCTTCCTCTGGTCAATGCGCATCTTCATGTGAAATTTCAAGTCTCTAAGTGCATTTTGAGAAATTTCCCCATGTTAAAATTTTCCAAATCCGAAATTTCAATTTTTGAAGCCCTGTCAAAACCGGAAATGACTGTTCGCGATCGATTTTATTCTTGATTCTTGTAGACCTTATTCATGTCTAGCTCTCATGCAAAAATCATGAAATTCCACGGCTAGGTTTTTGAGCTATGAGCCCTCGAAGTTTGCGATTTTTCGTTTTTGGTCAACTTTGAGAGGTCACAGTTTGAAAAGTATTAAAGCTAGGACTTTGAAAATTGTCTAAATTTGAAGAACTATGCTTCAGCTACATATTGTGCAAAGTTCAATTCTCTGGTGCAAGTATCTTCAGAGAAGAAGAGTTTCAAAGGTGGTAGGGGTCAGAAATGGTCAAAAATGCACTAAAAGCAAGATGGCGGCCAAGTCACGTGACTTAGAGATTTTTCATGATTGACTTTTTTGTTCAGCAGGTCAATGCGCATCTTCATGTGAAATTTCAAGTCTGTAAGTGCATTTTGAAAAAATTTCCCATGTTAAATTTTCAAATTTGTAATGGCTGTAGACCGGAAACGGAAGTAGATATCCGGAAACGGATTTCCATTGTATAGGGTTCAGTACCGATGCTATCAGTGCTGTGAGTTTCATGCAAGTAGCTTCAGTCGTTAATGCGCTACAGCTTCCACAAAATTGTGTAAATAATAATAATAAAAACTAGGGTTGCCCAGGCAACTCTGACGGTCTTCAGACCGCTGTTCAATTCGTAAGGTGCATTTCAATGTATCACAATGCTGGAATGTCATTATGCATCGTCTGGAGCAATCTGCATGTCTCTGGGAGTCCATTTCCGGTCAAAATGTGGAAGGTCGTACAGTAAATTCTTTTTTGTTTTTGGTCAAATTTGAATGGTCACAGTGACCTAAGTATTAGGTTTAGGACTTTGTTTTGAGTATCCTGTAAAGAACTATCCTTCTGCTACATAATGTGTAAATTTCAGCTCTCTAGTGCAAGTATCATCAGAGGAGAAGATTTTCAAAGGCGGTAGGGGTCAGAAATGGTAAAAAATGCACTAAAAGCAAGATGGCGGCCAAGTCACGTGACCTAAATATTTTTCTTGATGGACTTTTTTCTTCAGCACGTCAAAGCGCATCTTCATGTGAAATTTCAAGTCTCTTAGTGCAATCTGCAAGTCTCTGGACGTCCATTTCTGATCAAAATGTGCAATGTTGTACAGTAAATTCAAAATGGCGCCTAAACCACGTGACCTACGAAGTCGACATGATTGCCTTTTTTCTTCCTCTGGTCAATGCGCATCTTCATGTGAAATTTCAAGTATCTAAGTGCATTTTGAAAAATTTCCCCATGTTAAAATTTTCCGAATCCGAAATTTCAATTTTTGAAGCCCTGTAAAAACCGGAAATGACTGTTCGCGATCTATTTTATTCTTGATTCTTGTAGACCTTATTCATGTCTAGCTCTCATGCAAAAATGATGAAATTCCACGTTTAGGTTTTTGAGCTATGAGCCCTTGAAGTTTGCGATTTTTCGTTTTCGGTCAACTTTGAGAGGTCACAGTTTGAAAAGTATTAAAGCTAGGACTTTGAAAATTGTCTAAATTTGAAGAACTATGCTTCAGCTACATATTGTGCAAAGTTCAGTTCTCTGGTGAAAGTATCTTCAGAGAAGAAGAGTTTCAAAGGTGGTAGGGGTCAGAAATGGTCAAAAATGCACTAAAAGCAAGATGGCGGCCAAGTCACGTGACCTAGAAAATGGTCATGATTGACTTTTTTCTTCAGCACGTCAATGCGCATCTTCAGTGAAAATTTCAAGTCTCTAAGTGTATTTTGAAAAAATTTCCCATGTTAAATTTTCAAATTTGTAATGGCTGTATACCGGAAACGGAAGTAGATATCCGGAAACGGACTTCCATTGTACAGGGTTCAGCACAGATGCTATCAGTCCTGTGAGTTTCATGCAAGTAGCTTCAGTCGTTATTGCGCTACAGCTTCCACAAAATTGTGTAAATAATAATAATAAGAATAAAAATAATAAACAGGATAATAACAATAGGTCTTTGACTTTCGTCTGAAGACCTAATAACTAGGGTTGCCCAGGCAACTCTGACGGTCTTCAGACCGCTGTTCAATTCGTAAGGTGCATTTCAATGTATCACAATGCTTGAATGTCATTATGCATCGTCTGGAGCAATCTGCATGTCTCTGGAAGTCCATTTCCAGTCAAAATGTCCAAAATCGTACAGTAAATTCTTTTTCGTTTTAGTCAAATTTGAAAGGTCACAGTGACCTAAGTATTAGGGTTAGGACATTGTTTTGAGTATCCTGTAGAGAACTATCCTTCTGCTACATAATGTGTAAATTTCAGCTCTCTAGTGCAAGTATCATCAGAGGAGAAGATTTTCAAAGGCGGTAGGGGTCAGAAATGGTAAAAAATGCACTAAAAGCAAGATGGCGGCCAAGTCACGTGACCTAAATATTTTTCTTGATGGACTTTTTTCTTCAGCACGTCAAAGCGCATCTTCATGTGAAATTTCAAGTCTCTAAGTGCAATCTACATGTCTCTGGACGTCCATTTCTGATCAAAATGTGCAAGGTCGTACAGTAAATTCAAAATGGCGCCTAAACCACATGACCTACGAAGTCGTCATGATTGCCTTTTTTCTTCCTCTGGTCAATGCGCATCTTCATGTGAAATTTCAAGTCTCTAAGTGCATTTTGAAAATTTTACCCATGTTAAAATTTTCCGAATCCGAAATTTCAATTTTTGAAGCCCTGTCAAAACGGGAAATGACTGTTCGCGATCGATTTTATTCTTGATTCTTGTAGACCTTATTCATGTCTAGCTCTCATGCAAAAATCATGAAATTGCACGGCTAGGTTTTTGAGCTATGAGCCCTTGAAGTTTGCGATTTTTCGTTTTTGGTCAACTTTGAGAGGTCACAGTTTGAAAAGTATTAAAGCTAGGACTTTGAAAATTGTCTAAATTTGAAGAACTATGCTTCAGCTACATATTGTGCAAAGTTCAGTTCTCTGGTGCAAGTATCTTCAGAGAAGAAGAGTTTCAAAGGTGGTAGGGGTCAGAAATGGTCAAAAATGCACTAAAAGCAAGATGGCGGCCAAGTCACGTGACTGAGAGATTTTTCATGATTGACTTTTTTGTTCAGCAGGTCAATGCGCATCTTCATGTGAAATTTCAAATCTGTAAGTGCATTTTGAAAAAATTTCTCATGTTAAATTTTCAAATTTGTAATGGCTGTAGACCGGAAACGGAAGTAGATATCCGGAAACGGATTTCCATTGTACAGGGTTCAGCACAGAGGCTATCAGTCCTGAAAGTTTCATGCAAGTAGCTACAGTCGTTAATGCGCTACAGCTTCCACAAAATTGTGTAAATAATAATAATAAGAACTAGGGTTGCCCAGGCAACTCTGACGGTCTTCAGACCGCTGTTTTATTCGTAAGGTTCTTTTAAATGTATTATAATGCTGGACCGTCACTAAACATCGTCATTTTCCCCATGTTAAAATTTTCCAAATCCCTGTAAAAACCGGAAATGACTGTTCGCGATCGATTTTATTCTTGATTCTTGTAGACCTTATTCATGTCTAGGTCTCATGCAAAAATGATGAAATTCCACGGCTAGGTTTTTGAGCTATGAGCCCTTGAAGTTTGCGATTTTTCGTTTTTGGTCAACTTTGAGAGGTCACAGTTTGAAAAGTATTAAAGCTAGGACTTTGAAAATTGTCTAAATTTGAAGAACTATGCTTCAGCTACATATTGTGCAAAGTTCAGTTCTCTGGTGCAAGGATCTTCAGAGAAGAAGAGTTTCAAAGGTGGTAGGGGTCAGAAATGGTAAAAAATGCACTAAAAGCAAGATGGCGGCCAAGTCACGTGACCTAAATATTTTTTTTGATGGACTTTGTTCTTCAGCACGTCAAAGCGCATCTTCATGTGAAATTTCAAGTCTCTAAGTGCAATCTACATGTCTCTGCAAGTCCATTTCCGTTCAAAATGTGTAAGGTCGTACAATAAATTCAAAATGGCGCCTAAACCACATGACCTACGAAGTCGTCATGATTGCCTTTTTTCTTCCTCTGGTCAATGCGCATCTTCATGTGAAATTTCAAGTCTGTAAGTGCATTTTGAAAATTTTGCCAATGTTAAAATTTTCCAAATCCGAAATTTCAATTTTTGAAGCCCTGTAAAAACCGTAAATGACTGTTCGCGATCGATTTTATTCTTGATTCTTGTAGAACTTATTCATGTCTAGCTCTCATGCAAAAATGATGAAATTCCACGGCTAGGTTTGTGAGCTATGAGCCCTTGAAGTTTGCGATTTTTCGTTTTCGGTCAATTTTGAAAGGTCACAGTGACCTAACTAAAAATGCTAGGAGTCTGAAAGTAGGAATTTTTAAAGAACAATGCTTCAGCTACAAACTGTGCAATTGTCAGCTCTCTAGTGCAAGTATCTTCAGAGGAGAAGATTTTCAAAGGTGGTAGGGGTCCAAAATGGTCAAAAATGCACTAAAAACAAGATGGCCGCCAAGTCACGTGACTGAGAGATTTTTCATGATTGACTTTTTTGTTCAACAGGTCAATGCGCATCTTCATGTGAAATTTCAAGTCTGTAAGTGCATTTTGAAAAAATTTCCCATGTTAAATTTTCAAATTTGTAATGGCTGTAGACCGGAAACGGAAGTAGATATCCGGAAACGGATTTCGATTGTATAGGGTTCAGCACAGATGCTATCAGTGCTGAAAGTTTCATACAAGTAACTTCAGTCGTTAATGCGCTACAGCTTCCACAAAATTGTGTAAATAATAATAATAATAAAAATAATAAACAGGATAATAACAATAGGTCTTTGACTTTCGTCTGAAGACCTAATAATAAACAGGATAATAACAATAGGTCTTTGACTTTCGTCTGAAGACCTAACTAGGGTTGCCCAGGCAACTCTGACGGTCTTCAGACCGCTGTTCAATTCGTAAGGTGCATTTCAATGTATCACAATGCTGGAATGTCATTATGCATCGTTTGGAGCAATCTGCATGTCTCTGGGAGTCCATTTCCGGTCAAAATGTGCAAGGTCGTACAGTAAATTCTTTTTTGTTTTTGGTCAAATTTGAATGGTCACAGTGACCTAAGTATTAGGATTAGGACTTTGTTTTGAGTATCCTGTAAAGAACTACCCTTCTGCTACATAATGTGTAACTTTCAGCTCTCTAGTGCAAGTATCATCAGAGGAGAAGATTTTCAAAGGCAGTACGGGTCAGAAATGGTAAAAAATGCACTAAAAGCAAGATGGCGGCCAAGTCACGTGACCTAAATATTTTTCTTGATGGACTTTTTTCTTTAGCACGTCAAAGCGCATCTTCATGTGAAATTTCAAGTCTCTAAGTGCAATCTACATGTCTCTGGAAGTCCATTTCCGTTCAAAATGTGCAAGGTCGTACAGTAAATTCAAAATGGCGCCTAAACCACATGACCTACGAAGTCGTCATGATTGCCTTTTTTCTTCCTCTGGTCAATGCGCATCTTCATGTGAAATTTCAAGTCTCTAAGTGCATTTTGAAAATTTTGCCCATGTTAAAATTTTCCAAATCCGAAATTTCAATTTTTTAAGCCCTGTCAAAACCGGAAATGACTGTTCGCGATCGATTTTATTCTTGATTCTTGTAGACCTTATTCATGTCTAGCTCTCATGCAAAAATCATGAAATTCTATGGCCAGGTTTTTGAGCTATGAGCCCTTGAAGTTTGCGATTTTTCGTTTTTGGTCAACTTTGAGAGGTCACAGTTTGAAAAGTAATAAAGCTAGGACTTTGAAAATTGTTTAAATTTGAAGAACTATGCTTCAGCTACATATTGTGCAAATTTCAGTTCTCTGGTGCAAGTATCTTCAGAGAAGAAGAGTTTCAAAGGTGGTAGGGGTCAGAAATGGTCAAAAATGCACTAAAAGCAAGATGGCGGCCAAGTCACGTGACTTAGAGATTTTTTATGATTGACTTTTTTCTTCCTCACGTCAATGCGCATCTTCGAGTGAAATTTCAAGTCTGTAAGTGCATTTTGAAAAATTTTCCCATGTTAAAATTTCAAATTTGTAATGGCTGTAGACCGTAAACGGAAGTAGATATCCGGAAACGGATTTCGATTGTATAGGGTTCAGCACAGATGCTATCAGTGCTGAAAGTTTCATGCAAGTAGCTTCAGTCGTTAATGCGCTACAGCTTCCACAAAATTGTGTAAATAATAATAATAATAAAAACTAGGGTTGCCCAGGCAACTCTGACGGTCTTCAGACCGCTGTTTTATTCGTAAGGTTCTTTTAAATGTATCATAATGCTGGACCGTCACTAAATATCGTCACTTTCCCCATGTTAAAATTGTCCAAATCCGAAATTTCAATATTTGAAGCCCTGTAAAAACCGGAAATGACTGTTCGCGATCGATGTTATTCTTGATTCTTGTAGACCTTATTCATGTCTAGCTCTCATGCAAAAATGATGAAATTCCACGGCTAGGTTTTTGAGCTATGAGCCCTTGAAGTTTACGATTTTTCGTTTTTGGTCAACTTTGAGAGGTCACAGTTTGAAAAGTATTAAAGCTAGGACTTTGAAAATTGTCTAAATTTGAAGAACTATGCTTCAGCTACATATTGTGCACAGTTCAGTTCTCTGGTTCAAGTATCTTCAGAGAAGAAGAGTTTCAAAGGTGGGAGGGGTCAGAAAAGGTAAAAAATGCACTAAAAGCAAGATGGCGGCCAAGTCACGTGACCTAAATATTTTTTTTGATGGACTTTTTTCTTCAGCACGTCAAAGCGCATCTTCATGTGAAATTTCAAGTCTCTAAGTGGAATCTACATGTCTCTGGAAGTCCATTTCCGCTCAAAATGTGCAAGGTCGTACAGTAAATTCAAAATGGCGCCTAAACCACGTGACCTACCAAGTCGTCATGATTGCCTTTTTTCTTCCTCTGGTCAATGCGCATCTTCATGTGAAATTTCAAGTCTCTATGTTTATTTTGAAAATTTTGCCCATGTTAAAATTTTCCGAATCCGAAATTTCCATTTTTGAAGCCCTGTAAAAACCGGAAATGACTGTTCGCGATCGATTTTATTCTTGATTCTTGTAGACCTTATTCATGTCTAGCTCTCATGCAAAAATGATGAAATTCCACGGCTAGGTTTTTGAGCTATGAGCCCTTGAAGTTTGCGATTTTTCGTTTTCGGTCAACTTTGAAAGGTCACAGAGACCTAACTAATAATGCTAGGAGTCTGCAATGAGATAGATATAGACAACAATGCTTCAGTTACAAACTGTGCAAATTTCAGCTCTCTTGTGCAAGTATCTTCAGAGGAGAAGATTTTTAAAGGTGGTAGGGGTCCGAAATGGTCAAAAATGCACTAAAAACAAGATGGCCGCCAAGTCACGTGACTGAGAGATTTTTCATGATTGACTTTTTTGTTCAGCAGGTCAATGCGCATCTTCATGTGGAATTTCAAGTCTGTAAGTGCGTTTTGAAAAAATTTCCCATGTTAAATTTTCAAATTTGTAATGGCTGTAGACCGGAAACGGAAGTAGATATCCGGAAATGGATTTCCATTGTACAGGGTTCAGCACAGAGGCTATCAGTCCTGAAAGTTTCATGCAAGTAGCTACAGTCGTTAATGCGCTACAGCTTCCACAAAATTGTGTAAATAATAATAATAAGAATAAAAAAAATAAACAGGATAATAACAATAGGTCTTTGACTTTCGTCTGAAGACCTAATAATAAACAGGATAATAACAATAGGTCTTTGACTTTCGTCTGAAGACCTAACTAGGGTTGCCCAGGCAACTCTGACGGTCTTCAGACCGCTGTTTTATTCGTAAGGTTCTTTTAAATGTATCATAATGCTGGACCGTCACTCAACATCGTCATTTTCCCCATGTTAAAATTTTCCAAATCCGAAATTTCAATTTTTGAAGCCCTGTAAAAACCGGAAATGACTGTTCGCGATCGATTTTATTCTTGATTCTTGTAGACCTTATTCATGTCTAGCTCTCATGCAAAAATGATGAAATTCCACAGCTAGGTTTTTGAGCTATGAGCCCTTGAAGTTTGCGATTTTCCGTTTTTTGGTCAACTTTGAGAGGTCACAATTTGAAAAGTATTAAAGCTAGGACTTTGAAAATTGTCTAAATTTGAAGAACTATGCTTCAGCTACATATTGTGCAAAGTTCAGTTCTCTGGTGCAAGTATCTTCAGAGAAGAAGAGTTTCAAAGGCGGTAGGGGTCAGAAATGGTAAAAAATGCACTAAAAGCAAGATGGCGGCCAAGTCACGTGACCTAAATATTTTTTTTGATGAACTTTTTTCTTCAGCTCGTCAAAGCGCATCTTCATGTGAAATTTCAAGTCTCTAAGTGCAATCTACATGTCTCTGGAAGTCCATTTCCGTTCAAAATGAGCAAGGTTGTACAGTAAATTCAAAATGGCGCCTAAACCACATGACCTACGAAGTCGTCATGATTGCCTTTTTTCTTCCTCTGGTCAATGCGCATCTTCATGTGAAATTTCAAGTCTCTAAGTGCATTTTGAAAATTTTGCCCATGTTAAAATTTTCCGAATCCGAAATTTCAATTTTTGAAGCCCTGTAAAAACCGTAAATGACTGTTCGCGATCTATTTTATTCTTGATTCTTGTAGACCTTATTCATGTCTAGCTCTCATGCAAAAATCATGAAATTCCACGGCTAGGTTTTTGAGCTATGAGCCCTTGAAGTTTGCGATTTTTCGTTTTTGGTCAACTTTGAGAGGTCACAGTTTGAAAAGTATTAAAGCTAGGACTTTGAAAATTGTCTAAATTTGAAGAACTATGCTTCAGCTACATATTGTGCAAAGTTCAGTTCTCTGGTGCAAGTATCTTCAGAGAAGAAGAGTTTCAAAGGTGGTAGGGGTCAGAAATGGTCAAAAATGCACTAAAAACAAGATGGCCGCCAAGTCACGTGACTGAGAGATTTGTCATGATTGACTTTTTTGTTCAGCAGGTCAATGCGCATCTTCATGTGAAATTTCAAATCTGTAAGTGCATTTTGAAAAAAATTCCCATGTTAAATTTTCAAATTTGTAATGGCTGTAGACCGGAAACGGAAGTAGATATCCGGAAACAGATTTCCATTGTACAGGGTTCAGCACAGAGGCTATCAGTCCTGAAAGTTTCATGCAAGTAGCTACAGTCGTTAATGCGCTACAGCTTCCACAAAATTGTGTAAATAATAATAATAATAAGAACTAGGGTTGCCCAGGCAACTCTGACGGTCTTCAGACCGCTGTTCAATTCGTAAGGTGCATTTCAATGTATCACAATGCTGGAATGTCATTATGCATCGTCTAAGTGCAATCTATATGTCTCTGGAAGTCCATTTCCACTCAAAATGTGCAAGGTCGTACAGTAAATTCAAAATGGCGCCTAAACCACGTGACCTACGAAGTCGTCATGATTGCCTTTTTTCTTCCTCAGGTCAATGCGCATCTTCATGTGAAATTTCAAGTCTCTAAGTGCATTTTGAAAATGTTGCCCATGTTAAAATTTTCAAAATCCGAAATTTCAATTTTTGAAGCCCTGTAAAAACCTGAAATGACTGTTCGCTATCGATTTTATTCTTGATACTTGTAGACCTTATGCATGTCTAGGTCCCATGCAAAAATCATGAAATTCTACGGCTAGGTTTTTGAGCTATGAGCCCTTGAAGTTTACGATTTTTCGTTTTCGGTCAACTTTGATAGGTCACAGTGACCTAAGTATTTTGGTTAGGACTCTGAAATGAGCAAATTGAAAACTACAGTGCTTCATGTACAGATTGTGTAAATTTCAGCTCTCTAGTGCAATTATCATCAGAGAAGAAGATTGTCAAAGGTGGTAGGGGTCCGAAATGGTCAAAAATGCACTAAAAACAAAATGGCGGCCATGTCACATGACTTAGAGATTTGTCATGATTGACTTTTTTCGTCCTCAGGTCAATGCGCATCTTCATGTGAAATTTCAAGTCTCTAAGTGCAATCTACATGTCTCTGGAAGTCCATTTCCGCTCAAAATGTGCAAGGTCGTACAGTAAATTCAAAATGGCGCCTAAACCAAGTGACCTACGAAGTCGTCATGATTGCCTTTTTTCTTCCTCTGGTAAATGCGCATCTTCATGTGAAATTTCAAGTCTCTAAGTGCATTTTGAAAAATTTCCCCATGTTAAAATTTTCCGAACCCGAAAGTTCAATTTTTGAAGCTCTGTCAAAACCGGAAATGACTGTTCGCGATCGATTTTATTCTTGATTCTAGTAGAACTTATGCATGTCTAGCTCTCATGCAAAAATGATGAAATTCCACGGCTAGGTTTTTGAGCTATGAGCCCTTGAAGTTTACGATTTTTCGTTTTCGGTCAACTTTGAAAGGTCACAGTGACCTAACTAATAATACTAGGACTCTGAAATGAGCAAATTGAAAACTACAATGCTTCATCTACATTATGTGTAAATGTCAGCTCTCTAGTGCAAGTATCTTCAGAGGAGAAGATTTTCAAAGGTGGTAGGGGTCCGAAATGGACAAAAATGCACTAAAAACAAGATGGCGGCCAAGTCACGTGACTTAGAGATTTTTCATGATTGACTTTTTTGTTCTGCAGGTCGATGCGGATCTTCATGTGAAATTTCAAGTCTCGAAGTGCATTTTGAAAAAAATTCCCATGTTAAATTTTCGAAATTGTAATGGCTGTAGACCGGAAACGGAAGTAGATAGTTCAGATTTTTTTTCATCTGTATCAATTTCAGGTCAGGGGCTATCAGTGCTGTAAGTTTCATGCAAGTAGCTTCAGTCTGTAATGCGCTAGAGCTTCCACAAAATTGTGTAAATAATAATAATAAAAAGAATCCGGTAATAACAGTAGGTCTTCCAGACTTTCGTCTGAAGACCTAATAATAATAAAAATAATAAACAGGATAATAACAATAGGTCTTTGACTTTCGTCTGAAGACCTAACTAGGGTTGCCCAGGCAACTCTGACGGTCTTCAGACCGCTGTTCAATTCGTAAGGTGCATTTCAATGTATCACAATGCTGGAATGTCATTATGCATCGTCTTGAGCAATCTGCATGTCTCTGGGAGTCCATTTCCGGTCAAAATGTGCAAGGTCGTACAGTAAATTCTTTTTTGTTTTCGGTCAAATTTGAATGGTCACAGTGACCTAAGTATTAGGGTTAGGACTTTGTTTTGAGTATCCTGTAAAGAACTATCCTTCTGCTACATAATGTGTAAATTTCAGCTCTCTAGTGCAAGTATCATCAGAGGAGAAGATTTTCAAAGGCGGCAGGGGTCAGAAATGGTAAAAAATGCACTAAAAGCAAGATGGCGGCCAAGTCACGTGACCTAAATATTTTTCTTGACGGATTTTTTTCTTCAGCACGTCAAAGCGCATCTTCATGTGAAATTTCAAGTCTCTTAGTGCAATCTGCATGTCTCAGGACGTCCATTTCTGATCAAAATGTGCAAGGTGGTACAGTAAATTCAAAATGGCGCCTAAACCACGTGACCTACGAAGTCGACATGATTGCCTTTTTTCTTCCTCTGGTCAATGCGCATCTTCATGTGAAATTTCAAGTCTCTAAGTGCATTTTGAAAATTTTGCCCATGTTAAAATTTTCCGAATCCGAAATTTCAATTTTTGAAGCCCTGTAAAAACCGTAAATGACTGTTCGCGATCTATTTTATTCTTGATTCTTGTAGACCTTATTCATATCTAGCTCTCATGCAAAAATGATGAAATTCCACGGGTAGGTTTTTGAGCTATGAGCCCTTGAAGTTTGCGATTTTTCGTTTTCGGTCAACTTTGAAAGGTCACAGTGACCTAATTACAAATGCTAGGAGTCTGAAAGTAGGAATTTTTAAAGAACAATACTTAAGCTACAAACTGTGCAAATGTCAGCTCTCTAGTGCAAGTATCTTCAGAGGAGAAGATTTTCAAAGGTGGTAGGGGTCCGAAATGGTCAAAAATGCACTAAAAACAAGATGGCGGCCAAGTCACGTGACCTAGAAAATGTTCATGATTGACTTTTTTCTTCAGCACGTCAATGCGCATCTTCAGTGAAAATTTCAAGTCTCTAAGTGTATTTTGAAAAAATTTCCCATGTTAAATTTTCAAATTTGTAATGGCTGTATACCGGAAACGGAAGTAGATATCCGGAAACGGATTTCCATTGTACAGGGTTCAGCACAGATGCTATCAGTCCTGTGAGTTTCATGCAAGTAGCTTCAGTCGTTAATGCGCTACAGCTTCCACAAAATTGTGTAAATAATAATAATAATAAATATAGCCGCAAGCGGCGACAACAGGATTCAGCCGCATCAACAGCCTGTTCAGTACAAAGATAATCATGTCAGGAGTCATTCCTGAAAGTTTCATCAAGTTCCGTCAACACGTTAAGCTTCAGGAGCCTTTTTAGCATTTGTTTTCCCGACCTTTTTCCTATCGATTTTGATCATAAATTCTGAACTAAATTTACTGTTTGCAATCCATGTTTTGATAGATTCCTATTGTATATATATTTGTCTTACATTCCTGAAAAAATTGCATGATTCTGAGTCCAACTTTTTGAGTTACCGCCCTTTGAAAATGGCACCTTGTACTAAGTCATCCATCTTTGAAAGCTTATAGAGAAAAAACTATTTGAGGTATGCAAGTTTTATGCTCAATGCCTCAGCTACAACAAACAAAAGTTACAGCACTTTGGTGCAAGTATCTTCAGAAGAGAAGATCTTCAAAGGTGCATGGGGTCTGAAAATTCTGAAAAAATCCAATATGGCGGCCAAACCACGTGACCTACAACTTCGTCATGATACTTTTTTTTGTGTAGAATTTCCTTGCGCACCCTCTCATACAAAAATATTTAAATTATTTGGTCACGTTTTTGATTTATCTGCATTTGAAAATAATTTTTTTCTAAGACACAGCAAATTTTGATGGATTTGCTACACATAAAATATGCATTATGCAGTATGCATTATTCACGGCAAAGATAAACATGTCAGGAGTCAGTCCTGAAAATTTCAGCAAGTTCTGCTGACGTGTTAAGCTTCAGGAGCATTTTTAGCAATTTCCGACATTTTTTCTGTCGACTTTGATAAAACATTCTGAACGAAAATGATTGTTCGCGATCGATGTCTTGACAGATTCCTGTTGTATATATACTAGTCTTACATTCCTGAAAAAATTGCATAATTCTGAGTCCAACTTTTTGAGTTATCGCCCTTTGAAAGTTGCACATTGTACTAAGTCACCCGACTTTGAACGCTTCTAGAGAAAAAACTATTTGAGATACAGTCTTCGATGGAACCAAACTTTAATGTCCAATGCCTCAGCTACAACAAAAAACAAGTTTCAGCTCTCTGTAGCAAGTATCTTCAGAGGAGAAGATTCTCAAAGGTGCATGGGGTCAGGAAAATCTGAAAAGTTGAAAAATCCAATATGGCGGCCAAACCACGTGACCTACGACTTTGTCATGATTTACTTTTTTTCTTAGAATGTCATTATCTATCTCTGTGCAAAATTTCAAGTCTCTAGGTGCATTTTGAAAAATTTTCCCATGTTAATTTTTCGATTTTGGATTCGAACTGGACCTTTTATTTATCGACCGATTTCGCCCAAAAGTTTAGCAGATCCTCTTCTCATAGAGGACTATCAGTGTACAAATTGTCACTGTTATAGCATCAGCCGTTTTGGCTAAATGCTGTCCACAAAATCGGTGGAATAAAATAATAAAACACGCCAATAACAATAAGGATTCAGCCTGAAAGGCTGAATCCTTAAATATAGCCGCAAGCGGCGACAACAGGATTCAGCCGCATCAACAGCCTGTTCAGTACAAAGATAATCATGTCAGGAGTCATTCCTGAAAGTTTCATCAAGTTCCGTCAACACGTTAAGCTTCAGGAGCCTTTTTAGCATTTGTTTTCCCGACCTTTTTCCTATCGATTTTGATCATAAATTCTGAACTAAATTTACTGTTTGCAATCCATGTTTTGATAGATTCCTATTGTATATATATTTGTCTTACATTCCTGAAAAAATTGCATGATTCTGAGTCCAACTTTTTGAGTTACCGCCCTTTGAAAATGGCACCTTGTACTAAGTCATCCATCTTTGAAAGCTTATAGAGAAAAAACTATTTGAGGTATGCAAGTTTTATGCTCAATGCCTCAGCTACAACAAACAAAAGTTACAGCACTTTGGTGCAAGTATCTTCAGAAGAGAAGATCTTCAAAGGTGCATGGGGTCTGAAAATTCTGAAAAAATCCAATATGGCGGCCAAACCACGTGACCTACAACTTCGTCATGATACTTTTTTTTGTGTAGAATTTCCTTGCGCACCCTCTCATACAAAAATATTTAAATTATTTGGTCACGTTTTTGATTTATCTGCATTTGAAAATAATTTTTTTCTAAGACACAGCAAATTTTGATGGATTTGCTACACATAAAATATGCATTATGCAGTATGCATTATTCACGGCAAAGATAAACATGTCAGGAGTCAGTCCTGAAAATTTCAGCAAGTTCTGCTGACGTGTTAAGCTTCAGGAGCATTTTTAGCAATTTCCGACATTTTTTCTGTCGACTTTGATAAAACATTCTGAACGAAAATGATTGTTCGCGATCGATGTCTTGACAGATTCCTGTTGTATATATACTAGTCTTACATTCCTGAAAAAATTGCATAATTCTGAGTCCAACTTTTTGAGTTATCGCCCTTTGAAAGTTGCACATTGTACTAAGTCACCCGACTTTGAACGCTTCTAGAGAAAAAACTATTTGAGATACAGTCTTCGATGGAACCAAACTTTAATGTCCAATGCCTCAGCTACAACAAAAAACAAGTTTCAGCTCTCTGTAGCAAGTATCTTCAGAGGAGAAGATTCTCAAAGGTGCATGGGGTCAGGAAAATCTGAAAAGTTGAAAAATCCAATATGGCGGCCAAACCACGTGACCTACGACTTTGTCATGATTTACTTTTTTTCTTAGAATGTCATTATCTATCTCTGTGCAAAATTTCAAGTCTCTAGGTGCATTTTGAAAAATTTTCCCATGTTAATTTTTCGATTTTGGATTCGAACTGGACCTTTTATTTATCGACCGATTTCGCCCAAAAGTTTAGCAGATCCTCTTCTCATAGAGGACTATCAGTGTACAAATTGTCACTGTTATAGCATCAGCCGTTTTGGCTAAATGCTGTCCACAAAATCGGTGGAATAAAATAATAAAACACGCCAATAACAATAAGGATTCAGCCTGAAAGGCTGAATCCTTAATAATAAATATAGCCGCAAGCGGCGACAACAGGATTCAGCCGCATGAACAGTACAAAGATAAACATGTCAGGAGTCATTCCTGAAAGTTTCATCAAGTTCTGTCAACACGTTAAGCTTCAGGAGCCTTTTTAGCATTTCCCCCCCCCCCCCCCCCCCCCGACCTTTTTTCTATCGATTTTGATCATAAATTCTGAACGAAATTGACTGTTTGCGATCAATGTTTTGATAGATTCCTATTGTATATATATTTATCTTACATTCCTGAAAAAAGTGCATAATTCTGAGTCCAACTTTTTGAGTTACCGCCCTTTGAAAATGACACCTTGTACTAAGTCATCCAAATTTGAACGTTTATAGAAAAAAAACTATATAAGATACAGATTTCGAATTATTCAAGTGCAATGCCCAATGCTCCAGCTACAACATACCAAAGTTACAGCAATTTAGTGCAAGTATCTTCAGAGAAGAAGATCTTAAAAGGTGCATGGGGTCCGGAAATTCTGAAAAGTTGAAAAATCCAATATGGCGACTTAAGCACGTGACCTACGACTTCGTCATGATACTTTTTTTGCGTAGATTTTCCTTGCGCACCCTCTCATAGAAAAATCATGAAATTCTTTGTTCACGTTTTTGATTTATCTGCATTTGAAAATATTTTTTTTCTACAACACAGCAAACTTTGAAGGTTTCGCTACACATAAATTATGCATTATGCAGTATGCATTACTCATGGCATAGATAAACATGTCAGGAGTCAGTCCTGAAAATTTCAGCAAGTTCTGCTGACGCGTTAAGCTTCAGGAGCATTTTTAGCAATTTATGACATTTCTTCTGTCGACTTTGATCAAATATTCTGAACGAAAATGATTGTTCGCGATCGATGTTTTGACTGATTCCTGTTGTATATATATGTGTCTTACATTTCTGAAAAAATTGCGTAATTCTGAGTCCAACTTTTTGAGTTATCGCCCTTTGAAAGTTGCACATTGTACTAAGTCACCCGACTTTGAACGCTTCTAGAGAAAAAACTATTTGAGATACAGTCTTCGACGGAACCAAACTTTAATGTCCAATGCCTCAGCTACAACATATCAAAGTTTCAGCTCTCTGTAGCAAGTATCTTCAGAGGAGAAGATTCTCAAAGGTGCATGGGGTCCGGAAATTCTGAAAAGTTGAAAAATCCAATATGGCGGCCAAACCACGTGACCTACGACTTCGTCCTGATTGCCTTTTTTGCTTAGAATGTCATTGTCCATCTCCATGTAAAATTTCAAGTCTCTAGCTGCATTTTGAAAAAAAAACCCATGTTAATTTTTCGAAATTGGATTCGACCTTGACCTTTTACTTGTCGACCGATTTCGCCCAAAAGCTTATTAGAGCCTCTTCTCATAGAGGGCTATCAGTGTACCAAATTTTACTGTTATAGCATAAGCCGTTTTGGCTGAATCGCGGGCACAAAAATCGGGGGAAGACAAAAATAATAAAACACGCCAATAACAATAAGGATTCAGCCGAAAGGCTGAATCCTTAATAAAAATAATAAACAGGATAATAACAATAGGTCTTTGACTTTCGTCTGAAGACCTAACTAGGGTTGCCCAGGCAACTCTGACGGTCTTCAGACCGCTGTTTTATTCGTAAGGTTCATTTAAATGTATCATAATGCTGGACCGTCATTAAACATCGTCTGAAGCAATGTGCAAGGCTCTAGAAGCATTTTGGCAGTCCATTTCCGTTCAAAATGTGTAAGGTCGTACAATAAATTCAAAATGGCGCCTAAACCACATGACCTACGAAGTCGTCATGATTGCCTTTTTTCTTCCTCTGGTCAACGCGCATCTTCATGTGAAATTTCAAGTCTGTAAGTGCATTTTGAAAATTTTGCCCATGTTAAAATTTTCCGAATCCGAAATTTCAATTTTTGAAGCCCTGTAAAAACCGGAAATGACTGTTCGCGATCGATTTTATTCTTGATTCTTGTAGACCTTATTCATGTCTAGCTCTCATACAAAAATCATGAAATTCTATGGCCAGGTTTTTGAGCTATGAGCCCTTGAAGTTTGCGATTTTTCGTTTTTGGTCAACTTTGAGAGGTCACAGTTTGAAAAGTATTTAAGCTAGGACTTTGAAAATTGTCTAAATTTGAAGAACTATGCATTAGCTACATATTGTGCAACGTTCAGTTCTCTGGTGCAAGTATCTTCAGAGAAGAAGAGTTTCAAAGGTGGTAGGGGTCAGAATTGGTCAAAAATGCACTAAATGCAAGATGGCGGCCAAGTCACGTGACTTAGAGATTGTTCGTGGTTGACTTTTTTCTTTCTCAGGTCAATGCGCATCTTCATGTGAAATTTCAAGTCTCTAAGTGCAATCTGCATGTCTCTGGACGTCCATTTCTGATCAAAATGTGCAAGGTTGTACAGTAAATTCAAAATGGCGCCTAAACCACGTGACCTACGAAGTCGTCATGATTGCCTTTTTTCTTCCTCTGGTCAATGCGCATCTTCATGTGAAATTTCAAGTCTCTAAGTGCATTTTGAAAAATTTGCCCATGTTAAAATTTTCCGAATCCGAAATTTCAATTTTTGAAGCCCTGTAAAAACCGGAAATGACTGTTCGCGATCTATTTTATTCTTGATTCTTGTAGACCTTATGCATGTCTAGCTCTCATGCAAAAATGATGAAATTCCACGGCTAGGTTTTTGAGCTATGAGCCCTTGAAGTTTGCGATTTTTCGTTTTCGGTCAACTTTGAAAGGTCACAGTTTCGAAAGTATTAAAGCTAGGACTCTGAAATGAGATAGATATAGAAAACAATGCTTCAGCTACAAACTGTGCAAATGTCAGCTCTCTAGTGCAAGTATCTTCAGAGGAGAAGATTTTCAAAGGTGGTAGGGGTCCGAAATGGTCAAAAATGCACTAAAAACAAGATGGCCGCCAAGTCACGTGACTGAGAGATTTGTCATGATTGACTTTTTTATTCAGCAGGTCAATGCGCATCTTCATGTGAAATTTCAAGTCTGTAAGTGCATTTTGAAAAAATTTCTCATGTTAAATTTTCAAATTTGTAATGGCTGTACACCGGAAACGGAAGTAGATATCCGGAAACGGATTTCCATTGTACAGGGTTCAGCACAGATGCTATCAGTCTTGTGAATTTCATGCAAGTAGCTTCAGTCGTTAATGCGCTGCAGCTTCCACAAAATTGTGTAAATAATAATAATAAGAATAAAAATAATAAACAGGATAATAACAATAGGTCTTTGACTTTCGTCTGAAGACCTAACTAGGGTTGCCCAGGCAACTCTGACGGTCTTCAGACCGCTGTTTTATTCGTAAGGTTCATTTAAATGTATCAAAATGCTGGACCGTCATTAAACATCGTCTGAAGCAATGTGCAAGGCTCTAGAAGCATTTTGGCAGTCCATTTCAGGTTAAAATGTGCAAGGTCGTACAGTAAATTCAAAATGGCGCCTAAACCACGTGACCTACGAAGTCGTCATGATTGCCTTTTTTCTTCCTCTGGTCAATGCGCATCTTCATGTGAAATTTCAAGTCTCTAAGTGCATTTTGAAAAATTTCCCCATGTTAAAATTTTCCAAATCCGAAATTTCAATTTTTGAAGCCCTGTAAAAACCGGAAATGACTGTTCGCGATCGATTTTATTCTTGATTCTTGTAGACCTTATTCATGTCTAGCTCTCATGCAAAAATCATGAAATTCTATGGCCCGATTTTTGAGCTTTGAGCCCTTGAAGTTTGCGATTTTTCGTTTTTGGTCATCTTTGAGAGGTCACAGTTTGAAAAGTATTAAAGCTAGGACTTTGAAAATTGTCTAAATTTGAAGAACTATGCTTCAGCTACATATTATGCAAAGTTCAGTTCTCTGGTGCAAGTATCT
The DNA here is from genome assembly GCA_916613615.1 of Steromphala cineraria. Lineage (NCBI taxonomy): Eukaryota > Metazoa > Mollusca > Gastropoda > Trochida > Trochidae > Steromphala > Steromphala cineraria. The sequence goes on from OU744737.1 coordinate 20,933,345, forward strand.
TCAGAGAAGAAGAGTTTCAAAGGTGGTAGGGGTCAGAAATGGTCAAAATTGCACTAAAAACAAGATGGCCGCCAAGTCACGTGACTGAGAGATTTTTTATGATTGACTTTTTTGTTCTGTAGGTCAATGCGCATATCCATGTGAAATTTCAAGTCTGTAAGTGCATTCTGAAAAAATTTCCCATGTTAAATTTTCAAATTTGTAATGGCTGTATACCGGAAACGGAAGTAGATATCCGGAAACGGATTTCCATTGTACAGGGTTCAGCACAGCGGCTATCAGTCCTGAAAGTTTCATGCAAGTAGCTACAGTCGTTGATGCGCTACAGCTTCCACAAAATTGTGTAAATAATAATAATAATAAGAACTAGGGTTGCCCAGGCAACTCTGACGGTCTTCAGACCGCTGTTCAATTCGTAAGGTGCATTTCAATGTATCACAATGCTGGAATGTCATTATGCATCGTCTGGAGCAATCTGCATGTCTCTGGGAGTCCATTTCCGGTCAAAATGTGCAAGGTTGTACAGTAAATTGTTTTTTGTTTTTGGTCAAATTTGAATGGTCACAGTGACCAAAGTATTAGGGTTAGGACTTTGTTTTGAGTATCTTGTAAAGAACTATCCTTCTGTTACATAATGTGTAAATTTCAGCTCTCTAGTGCAAGTATCATCAGAGGAGAAGATTTTCAAAGGCGGTAGGGGTCAGAAATGGTAAAAAATGCACTAAAAGCAAGATGGCGGCCAAGTCACGTGACCTAAATATTTTTCTTGATGGACTTTTTTCTTCAGCACGTCAAAGCGCATCTTCATGTGAAATTTCAAGTCTCTAAGTGCAATCTACATGTCTCTGGAAGTCCATTTCCGTTCAAAATGTGCAAGGTCGTACAGTAAATTCAAAATGGCGCCTAAACCACATGACCTACGAAGTCGTCATGATTGCCTTTTTTCTTCCTCTGGTCAATGCGCATCTTCATGTGAAATTTCAAGTCTCTAAGTGCATTTTGAAAATTTTGCCCATGTTAAAATTTTCCAAATCCGAAATTTCAATTTTTGAAGCCCTGTAAAAACCGGAAATGACTGTTCGCGATCGATTTTATTCTTGATTCTTGTAGACCTTATTCATGTCTAGCTCACATGCAAAAATGATGAAATTCCACGGCTAGGTTTTTGAGCTATGAGCCCTTGAAGTTTGCGATTTTTCGTTTTCGGTTAACTTTGAGAGGTCACAGTTTGAAAAGTATTAAAGCTAGGACTTTGAAAATTGTCTAAATTTGAAGAACTATGCTCCAGCTACATATTGTGCAAAGTTCAGTTCTCTGGTGCAAGTATCTTCAGAGAAGAAGAGTTTCAAAGGTGGTAGGGGTCAGAAACGGTCAAAAATGCACTAAAAACAAGATGGCCGCCAAGTCACGTGACTGAGAGATTTTTCATGATTGACTTTTTTGTTCAGCAGGTCAATGCGGATCTTCATGTGAAATTTCAAGTCTGTAAGTGCATTTTGAAAAAATTTCCCATGTTAAAATTTCAAATTTGTAATGGCTGTAGACCGGAAACGGAAGTAGATATCCGAAAACGGATTTCCATTGTACAGGGTTCAGCACAGAGGCTATCAGTCCTGAAAGTTTCATGCAAGTAGCTACAGTCGTTAATGCGCTACAGCTTCCACAAAATTGTGTAAATAATAATAATAAGAACTAGGGTTGCCCAGGCAACTCTGACGGTCTTCAGACCGCTGTTTTATTCGTAAGGTTCTTTTAAATGTATCATAATGCTGGACCGTCACTAAATATCGTCATTTTCCCCATGTTAAAATTGTCCAAATCCGAAATTTCAATATTTGAAGCCCTGTAAAAACCGGAAATGACTGTTCGCGATCGATGTTATTCTTGATTCTTGTAGACCTTATTCATGTCTAGCTCTCATGCAAAAATGATGAAATTCCACGGCTAGGTTTTTGAGCTATGAGCCCTTGAAGTTTACGATTTTTCGTTTTTGGTCAACTTTGAGAGGTCACAGTTTGAAAAGTATTAAAGCTAGGACTTTGAAAATTGTCTAAATTTGAAGAACTATGCTTCAGCTACATATTGTGCAGAGTTCAGTTCTCTGGTTCAAGTATCTTCAGAGAAGAAGAGTTTCATAGGTGGTAGGGGTCAGAAATGGTAAAAAATGCACTAAAAGCAAGATGGCGGCCAAGTCACGTGACCTAAATATTTTTTTTGATGGACTTTTTTCTTCAGCACGTCAAAGCGCATCTTCATGTGAAATTTCAAGTCTCTAAGTGGAATCTACATGTCTCTGGAAGTCCATTTCCGCTCAAAATGTGCAAGGTCGTACAGTAAATTCAAAATGGCGCCTAAACCACGTGACCTACCAAGTCGTCATGATTGCCTTTTTTCTTCCTCTGGTCAATGCGCATCTTCATGTGAAATTTCAAGTCTCTATGTTTATTTTGAAAATTTTGCCCATGTTAAAATTTTCCGAATCCGAAATTTCAATTTTTGAAGCCCTGTAAAAACCGGAAATGACTGTTCGCGATCGATTTTATTCTTGATTCTTGTAGACCTTATTCATGTCTAGCTCTCATGCAAAAATCATGAAATTCTATGGCCAGGTTTTTGAGCTATGAGCCCTTGAAGTTTGCGATTTTTCGTTTTTGGTCAACTTTGAGAGGTCACAGTTTGAAAAGTATTAAAGCTAGGACTTTGAAAATTGTCTAAATTTGAAGAACTATGCTTCAGCTACATATTGTGCAAAGTTCAGTTCTCTGGTGCAAGTATCTTCAGAGAAGAAGAGTTTCAAAGGTGGTAGGGGTCAGAAATGGTCAAAAATGCACTAAAAGCAAGATGGCGGCCAAGTCACGTGACTAAGATATTTTTCATGATTGACTTTTTTGTTCAGCAGGTCAATGCGGATCTTCATGTGAAATTTCAAGTCTGTAAGTGCATTTTGAAAAAATTTCCCATGTTAAAATTTCAAATTTGTAATGGCTGTAGACCGGAAACGGAAGTAGATATCCGAAAACGGATTTCCATTGTACAGGGTTCAGCACAGAGGCTATCAGTCCTGAAAGTTTCATGCAAGTAGCTACAGTCGTTAATGCGCTACAGCTTCCACAAAATTGTGTAAATAATAATAATAAGAATAAAAATAATAAACAGGATAATAACAATAGGTCTTTGACTTTCGTCTGAAGACCTAACTAGGGTTGCCCAGGCAACTCTGACGGTCTTCAGACCGCTGTTTTATTCGTAAGGTTCATTTGAATGCATCATAATGCTGGACCGTCATTAAACATCGTCTGAAGCAATGTGCAAGGCTCTAGAAGCATTTTGGCAGTCCATTTCTGGTTAAAATGTGCAAAGTCGTACAGTAAATTCAAAATGGCGCCTAAACCACGTGACCTACGAAGTCGTCATGATTGCCTTTTTTCTTCCTCTGGTCAATGCGCATCTTCATGTGAAATTTCAAATCTCTAAGTGCATTTTGAAAAATTTCCCCATGTTAAAATTTTCCAAATCCGAAATTTCAATTTTTGAAGCCCTGTAAAAACCGGAAATGACTGTTCGCGATCGATTTTATTCTTGATTCTTGTAGACCTTATTCATGTCTAGCTCTCATGCAAAAATCATGAAATTCTATGGCCAGGTTTTTGAGCTATGAGCCCTTGAAGTTTGCGATTTTTCGTTTTTGGTCAACTTTGAGAGATCACAGTTTGAAAAGTATTAAAGCTAGGACTTTGAAAATTGTCTAAATTTGAAGAACTATGCTTCAGCTACATATTGTGCAAAGTTCAGTTCTCTGGTGCAAGTATCTTCAGAGAAGAAGAGTTTCAAAGGTGGTAGGGGTCAGAAATGGTCAAAAATGCACTAAAAGCAAGATGGCGGCCAAGTCACGTGACTAAGATATTTTTCATGATTGACTTTTTTGTTCAGCAGGTCAATGCGGATCTTCATGTGAAATTTCAAGTCTGTAAGTGCATTTTGAAAAAATTTCCCATGTTAAAATTTCAAATTTGTAATGGCTGTAGACCGGAAACGGAAGTAGATATCCGAAAACGGATTTCCATTGTACAGGGTTCAGCACAGAGGCTATCAGTCCTGAAAGTTTCATGCAAGTAGCTACAGTCGTTAATGCGCTACAGCTTCCACAAAATTGTGTAAATAATAATAATAAGAATAAAAATAACTAGGGTTGCCCAGGCAACTCTGACGGTCTTCAGACCGCTGTTCAATTCGTAAGGTGCATTTCAATGTATCACAATGCTGGAATGTCATAATGCATCGTCTGGAGCAATCTGCATGTCTCTGGGAGTCCATTTCCGGTCAAAATGTGCAAGGTTGTACAGTAAATTCTTTTTTGTTTTTGGTCAACTTTGAAAGGTTACAGTTACCTACCCAATAATGCTAGGACTTTCAAATGAGCAAATTAAAAACTACAATGCTTCATCTACATTATGTGTAAATTTCAGCTCTCTAGTGCAAGTATCATCAGAGGAGAAGATTTTCAAAGGCGGTAGGGGTCAGAAATGGTAAAAAATGCACTAAAAGCAAGATGGCGGCCAAGTCACGTGACCTAAATATTTTTCTTGATGGACTTTTTTCTTCAGCACGTCAAAGCGCATCTTCATGTGAAATTTCAAGTCTCTAAGTGCAATCTGCATGTCTCTGGACGTCCATTTCTGATCAAAATGTGCAAGGTTGTACAGTAAATTCAAAATGGCGCCTAAACCACGTGACCTACGAAGTCGTCATGATTGCCTTTTTTCTTCCTCTGGTCAATGCGCATCTTCATGTGAAATTTCAAGTCTCTAAGTGCATTTTGAAAAATTTGCCCATGTTAAAATTTTCCGAATCCGAAATTTCAATTTTTGAAGCCCTGTAAAAACCGGAAATGACTGTTCGCGATCGATTTTATTCTATATTCTTGTAGACCTTATGCATGTCTAGCTCTCATGCAAAAATGATGAAATTCCACGGCTAGGTTTTTGAGCTATGAGCCCTTGAAGTTTGCGATTTTTCGTTTTCAGTCAACTTTGAAAGGTCACAGTTTCGAAAGTATTAAAGCTAGGACTCTGAAATGAGATAGATATAGAAAACAATGCTTCAGCTACAAACTGTGCAAATGTCAGCTCTCTAGTGCAAGTATCTTCAGAGGAGAAGATTTTCAAAGGTGGTAGGGGTCCGAAATGGTAAAAAATGCACTAAAAACAAGATGGCCGCCAAGTCACGTGACTGAGAGATTTTTCATGATTGACTTTTTTGTTCAGCAGGTCCATGCGCATCTTCATGTGAAATTTCAAGTCTGTAAGTGCATTTTGAAAAAAATTCCCATGTTAAATTTTCAAATTTGTAATGGCTGTAGACCGGAAACGGAAGTAGATATCCGGAAACGGATTTCCATTGTACAGGGTTCAGCACAGATGCTATTAGTCCTGTGAGTTTCATGCAAGTAGCTTCTGTCGTTAATGCGCTACAGCTTCCACAAAATTGTGTAAATAATAATAATAAGAACTAGGATTGACGCGTCAATACTTAGGTCTTCAAGATTCCTCTATGACCTTCACACAGTGTTTGACCTTCACATGACTTTTTGTCTAAGAGGTAAACAGTAACTAATACATTATCAAAATGACTAAATTCCACCTGATATTGAGTGTTAAAGACTTTTCAGAAAAATTCATCATGGTGGCCAATGTCAGCTATGACACTATTTTTCAAAGAATATTATTCCTAGTAGCAGAAAAAAATTTGGTTAAATTATCTCTCACCGTTTTCGAGATACATGTGATTTAACGTTGTAATGTAAAGAAAACACTGAAATTTGAAGATTGTTTTACCCCTACTCCATGTCGGTCCTTCTATCTCCTTAACTATCAAAATTTTTATGATAAAGTACAACATAACAAAAGTTGTGCTTGGAATGGCGTATGTGTAAGTCTATTCAATTATAAGATATCTTTCTTAATAAAGAAACTGTGGAACTTTGAAATGTGCTAAAAATGCAAATTTTCCGAAAATCGTAATATTCAAGTAATGGTCATGGACAGAAAAAAAATTATCATCACTTGTTGATATTTTTTTCCGTCTACTCATTACATCTGCTTCACAAAACATCAATGATAAAATTTATATCTGTAACAGTTTTGAAACTAAAATTCTCAAAGTAAAATAACCCTTGAAAAATGTTAAAATTGCAGAAAAATGTAAAAAATCTCTTTATGTCCACATATTTCCTTTAATATCAACTTTTATATGATAATGATCTGTAGTGAACTTGTTCAACTATCATTGTAGAACAGAATGCAACAAACAGATCTTTGAAATAACATTTCCTAACAGAGGAGTGCCCCTTTGAACTTGACTCAGAAAAATTATTTTTTGCAAAAGTTCATTTTTGAAATTGATGTAGCTCTAAAACCGCTCAAAATAGAGGGCAGGTTTGGGGGATTACTTTTTGTAGCGTTCATCTGGCTTTAAAATGAGCTATAGCATGCATCTGTATCTATTGTAGTTAGTGACAAGAAGAATTTCAAAGACGCGTACCGTCAAAACTGTGAAATTTCAAAAAAAATTAAGTTTTTCGAAAATAGCAAAAAATCTATTATTACGGCCGAAAACGGCATAGGGTGCAATCGATGGGGAATGTTGTTGCCCACATTTTGGTGAAAGTTTGATTAAATTATCTCCCATAGTTACCGAGAAATCGAGGTTTAAAGTTTTTCCTTCAAGGGGAGATAACTCGAAAACAAAATCGAAATTCAAAAATCGGGCTCGACACAAAACGAGTTCATGATACGGGCTACAATCCCTGAAAATTTCATGAAATTCGATCGAACCGTTTCTTCAGAATCTTTACCACAAAAAAGTGCAAATAATAAAAAGAATAATAATAATAATAAGAAAAACACGGATAATAACAATAGGTCTTCAGACGTAGTCTTGAAGACCTAATAAAAATAATAAACAGGATAATAACAATAGGTCTTTGACTTTCGTCTGAAGACCTAACTAGGGTTGCCCAGGCAACTCTGACGGTCTTCAGACCGCTGTTTTATTCGTAAGGTTCATTTAAATGTATCATAATGCTGGACCGTCATTAAACATCGTCTGAAGCAATGTGCAAGGCTCTAGAAGCATTTTGGCAGTCCATTTCAGGTTAAAATGTGCAAGGTCGTACAGTAAATTCAAAATGGCGCCTAAACCACGTGACCTACGAAGTCGTCATGATTGCCTTTTTTCTTCCTCTGGTCAATGCGCATCTTCATGTGAAATTTCAAGTCTCTAAGTGCATTTTGAAAAATTTCCCCATGTTAAAATTGTCCAAATCCGAAATTTCAATATTTGAAGCACTGTAAAAACCGGAAATGACTGTTCGCGATCGATTTTATTCTTGATTCTTGTAGACCTTATTCATGTGTAGCTCTCATGCAAAAATCATGAAATTCTATGGCCAGGTTTTTGAGCTATGAGCCCTTGAAGTTTGCGATTTTTCGTTTTTGGTCAACTTTGAGAGGTCACAGTTTGAAAAGTATTAAAGCTAGGACTTTGAAAATTGTCTAAATTTGAAGAACTATGCTTCAGCTACATATTGTGCAAAGTTCAGTTCTCTGGTGCAAGTATCTTCAGAGAAGAAGAGTTTCAAAGGTGGTAGGGGTCAGAAATGGTCAAAAATGCACTAAAAACAAGATGGCCGCCAAGTCACGTGACTGAGAGATTTTTCATGATTGACTTTTTTGTTCAGCAGGTCAATGCGCATCTTCATGTGAAATTTCAAGTCTGTAAGTGCATTTTAAAAAATTTTCCCATGTTAAATTTTCAAATTTGTAATGGCTGTAGACCGGAAACGGAAGTAGATATCAGGAAACGGTTTTCCATTGTACAGGGTTCAGCACAGAGGCTATCAGTGCTGAAAATTTCATGCAAGTAGCTACAGTCGTTAATGCGCTACAGCTTCCACAAAATTGTGTAAATAATAATAAAAATAATAAACAGGATAATAACAATAGGTCTTTGACTTTCGTCTGAAGACCTAATAAACAGGATAATAACAATAGGTCTTTGACTTTCGTCTGAAGACCTAACTAGGGTTGCCCAGGCAACTCTGACGGTCTTCAGACCGCTGTTCAATTCGTAAGGTGCATTTTAATGTATCACAATGCTGGAATGTCATTATGCATCATCTTGAGCAATCTGCATGTCTCTGGTAGTCCATTTCCGGTCAAAATGTGCAAAGTCGTACAGTAAATTCAAAATGGCGCCTAAACCACGTGACCTACGAAGTCGTCGAAATTTCAATTTTTGAAGCCCTGTAAAAACAGGAAATGACTGTTCGCGATCGTTTTTATTCTTGATTCTTGTAGACGTTATCCATGTCTAGCTCTCATGCAAAAATTATGAAATTCTATGGCCAGGTTATTGAGCTATGAGCCCTTGAAGTTTGCGATTTTTCGTTTTTGGTAAACTTTGAAAGGTCACAGTTTGAAAAGTGTCTAAATTTGAAGAACTATGCTTTAGCTACATATTGTGCAAAGTTCAGTTCTCTGGTGCAAGTATCTTCAGAGAAGAAGAGTTTCAAAGGTGTTAGGGGTCAGAATTGGTCAAAAATGCACTAAATGCAAGATGGCGGCCAAGTCACGTGACTTAGAGATTGTTCGTGTTTGACTTTTTTCTTTCTCAGGTCATTGCGCATCTTCATGTGAAATTTCAAGTCTGTAAGTGCATTTTGAAAAATTTTCCCATGTTAAAATTTCGAATTTGTAATGGCTGTAAACCGGAAACGGAAGTATAAATCCGGAAACGGATTTCCATTGTATAGGGTTCAGCACAGAGACTATCAGTTCTGAAAGTTTCATGTAATTTGCTTCAGTAGTTTTTGAGGAATCGCGAAGACAAAATCGTGGAAAATAATAATAATAATAATAATCAGGATAATAACAGTAGGTCTTTGACTTTCGTCTGAAGACCTAATAATAAAAATAATAAACAGGATAATAACAATAGGTCTTTGACTTTCGTCTGAAGACCTAACTAGGGTTGCCCAGGCAACTCTGACGGTCTTCAGACCGCTGTTCAATTCGTAAGGTGCATTTCAATGTATCACAATGCTGGAATGTCATTATGCATCGTCTGGAGCAATCTGCATGTCTCTGGGAGTCCATTTCCGGTCAAAATGTGCAAGGTTGTACAGTAAATTCTTTTTCGTTTTTAGTCAAATTTGAAAGGTCACAGTGACCTAAGTATTAGGGTTAGGACTTTGAAATGAGTATCCTGTAGAGAACTATCCTCCTGTTACATAATGTGTAAATTTCAGCTCTCTAGTGCAAGTATCTTCAAAGAAGAAGATTTTCAAAGGCGGTAGGGGTCAGAAATGGTAAAAAATGCACTAAAAGCAAGATGGCGGCCAAGTCACGTGACCTAGAGATTTTTCTTGAATGACTTTTTTCTTCAGCACGTCAAAGCGCATCTTCATGTGAAATTTCAAATCTCTAAGGGCAATCTACATGTCTCTGGAAGTCCATTTCCGGTTCAAATGTGCAAGGTTGTACAGTAAATTCAAAATGGCGCCTAAATCACGTGACCTACGAAGTCGTCATGTTTGCCTTTTTTCTTCCTCTGGTCAATGCGCATGTTCATGTGAAATTTCAAGTCTCTAAGTGCATTTTGAAAAATATCCCCATGTTAAAATTTTCCAAATCCGAAATTTCAATTTTTGAAGCCCTGTAAAAACCGGAAATGACTGTTCGCGATCGATTTTATTCTTGATTCTTCTAGACCTTATACATGTCTAGCTCTCATGCAAAAATCATGAAATTCTATGTCCAGGTTTTTGAGCTATGAGCCCTTGAAGTTTGCGATTTTTCGTTTTTGGTCAACTTTGAGAGGTCACAGTTTGAAAAGTATTAAAGCTAGGACTTTGAAAATTGTCTAAATTTGAAGAACTATGCTTCAGCTACATATTGTGCAAAGTTCAGTTCTCTGGTGCAAGTATCTTCAGAGAAGAAGAGTTTCAAAGGTGGTAGGGGTCAGAAATGGTCAAAAATGCACTAAAAGCAAGATGGCGGCCAAGTCACGTGACTTAGAGATTTTTCATGATTGACTTTTTTCTTCCTCAGGTCAATGCGCATCTTCGAGTGAAATTTCAAGTCTGTAAGTGCATTTTGAAAAAATTTCCCATGTTAAATTTTCAAATTAGTAATGGCTGTAGACCGGAAACGGAAGTAGATATCCGGAAACGGATTTCCATTGTATAGGGTTCAGCACAGAGGCTATCAGTGCTGAAAGTTTCATGCAACTGGCTATAGTAGTATTTGCGCTAGAGCTTCCACAAAATTGTGTAAATAATAATAAAAATAATAAACAGGGTAATAACAATAGGTCTTTGACTTTCGTCTGAAGACCTAATAATAAACAGGATAATAACAATAGGTCTTTGACTTTCGTCTGAAGACCTAACTAGGGTTGCCCAGGCAACTCTGACGGTCTTCAGACCGCTGTTCAATTCGTAAGGTGCATTTCAATGTATCACAATGCTGGAATGTCATTATGCATCGTCTGGAGCAATCTGCATGTCTCTGGAAGTCCATTTCCAGTCAAAATGTCCAAAATCGTACAGTAAATTCTTTTTTGTTTTTGGTCAAATTTGAATGGTCACAGTGACCTAAGTATTAGGGTTAGGACTTTGTTTTGAGTATCCTGTAAAGAACTATCCTTCTGCTACATAATGTGTAAATTTCAGCTCTCTAGTGCAAGTATCATCAGAGGAGAAGATTTTCAAAGGCGGTAGGGGTCAGAAATGGTAAAAAATGCACTAAAAGCAAGATGGCGGCCAAGTCACGTGACCTAAATATTTTTCTTGATGGACTTTTTTCTTCAGCACGTCAAAGCGCATCTTCATGTGAAATTTCAAGTCTCTTAGTGCAATCTGCATGTCTCTGGACGTCCATTTCTGATCAAAATGTGCAAGGTTGTACAGTAAATTCAAAATGGCGCCTAAACCACGTGACCTACGAAGTCGACATGATTGCCTTTTTTCTTCCTCTAGTCAATGCGCATCTTCATGTGAAATTTCAAGTCTCTAAGTGCATTTTGAAAAATTTCCCCATGTTTAAATTTTCAAAATCCGAAATTTCAATTTTTGAAGCCATGTCAAAACCGAAAATGACTGTTCGCGCTCGATTTTATTCTTGATTCTTGTAGACCTTTTTCATGTCTAGCTCTCATGCAAAAATCATGAAATTCCACGTCTAGGTTTTTGAGCTATGAGCCCTTGAAGTTTGCGATTTTTCGTTTTTGGTCAACTTTGAGAGGTCACAGTTTGAAAAGTATTAAAGCTAGGACTTTGAAAATTGTCTAAATTTGAAGAACTATGCTTCAGCTACATATTGTGCAAAGTTCAGTTCTCTGGTGCAAGTATCTTCAGAGAAGAAGAGTTTCAAAGGTGGTAGGGGTCAGAAATGGTCAAAAATGCACTAAAAGCAAGATGGCGGCCAAGTCACGTGACTAAGAGATTTTTCATGATTGACTTTTTTCTTCCTCAGGTCAATGCGCATCTTCGAGTGAAATTTCAAGTCTGTCAGTGCATTTTGAAAAAATTTCCCATGTTAAATTTTCAAATTAGTAATTGCTGTAGACCGGAAACGGAAGTAGATATCCGGAAACGGATTTCGATTGTACAGGGTTCAGCACAGAGGCTATCAGCGCTGAAAGTTTCATGCAACTGGCTTTAGTAGTATTTGCGCTAGAGCTTCCACAAAATTGTGTAAATAATAATAATAATCAGGATAATAACAGTAGGTCTTCCAGACTTTCGTCTGAAGACCTAACTAGGGTTGCCCAGGCAACTCTGACGGTCTTCAGACCGCTGTTTTATTCGTAAGGTTCTTTTAAATGTATCATAATGCTGGACCGTCACTAAATATCGTCATTTTCCCCATGTTAAAATTGTCCAAATCCGAAATTTCAATATTTGAAGCCCTGTAAAAACCGGAAATGACTGTTCGCGATCGATGTTATTCTTGATTCTTGTAGACCTTATTCATGTCTAGCTCTCATGCAAAAATGATGAAATTCCACGGCTAGGTTTTTGAGCTATGAGCCCTTGAAGTTTACGATTTTTCGTTTTTGGTCAACTTTGAGAGGTCACAGTTTGAAAAGTATTAAAGCTAGGACTTTGAAAATTGTCTAAATTTGAAGAACTATGCTTCAGCTACATATTGTGCAAAGTTCAGTTCTCTGGTTCAAGTATCTTCAGAGAAGAAGAGTTTCAAAGGTGGTAGGGGTCAGAAATGGTAAAAAATGCACTAAAAGCAAGATGGCGGCCAAGTCACGTGACCTAAATATTTTTTTTGATGGACTTTTTTCTTCAGCACGTCAAAGCGCATCTTCATGTGAAATTTCAAGTCTCTAAGTGGAATCTACATGTCTCTGGAAGTCCATTTCCGCTCAAAATGTGCAAGGTCGTACAGTAAATTCAAAATGGCGCCTAAACCACGTGACCTACCAAGTCGTCATGATTGCCTTTTTTCTTCCTCTGGTCAATGCGCATCTTCATGTGAAATTTCAAGTCTCTATGTTTATTTTGAAAATTTTGCCCATGTTAAAATTTTCCGAATCCGAAATTTCAATTTTTGAAGCCCTGTAAAAACCGGAAATGACTGTTCGCGATCGATTTTATTCTTGATTCTTGTAGACCTTATTCATGTCTAGCTCTCATGCAAAAATGATGAAATTCCACGGCTAGGTTTTTGAGCTATGAGCCCTTGAAGTTTGCGATTTTTCGTTTTCGGTCAACTTTGAAAGGTCACAGTGACCTAATTAAAAATGCTAGGAGTCTGAAAGTAGGAATTTTTAAAGAACAATGCTTAAGCTACAAACTGTGCAAATGTCAGCTCTCTAGTGCAAGTATCTTCAGAGGAGAAGATTCTCAAAGGTGGTAGGGGTCCGAAATGGTCAAAAATGCACTAAAAACAAGATGGCGACCAAGTCACGTGACTGAGAGATTTTTCATGATTGACTTTTTTCTTCCTCAGGTCAATGCGCATCTTCGAGTGAAATTTCAAGTCTGTAAGTGCATTTTGAAAAAAATTCCCATGTTAAAATTTAAAATTTGTAATGGCTGTAGACCGGAAACGGAAGTAGATATCCGGAAAAGGATTTCCATTGTATAGGGTTCAGCGCAGATGCTATCAGTGCTGTAAGTTTCATGCAAGTAGCTTCAGTCGTTAATGCGCTAGAGCTTCCACAAAATTGTGTAAATAATAATAATAAACAGGATAATAACAATAGGTCTTTGACTTTCGTCTGAAGACCTAATAAACAGGATAATAACAATAGGTCTTTGACTTTCGTCTGAAGACCTAATAAGCGCCGGGCCTCTTATAAGCGCCAGGTCTCTAATAAGCGCCGGGTCCTAACTATTAGATAAATGCTCCCTCAGTAAACATTTTACAGGTTTCATGGTAAAAGACGGCTTAAAACAATCTTCAGTGTCTGTGAAAGAAATAAGCGCCGGGTCTCAAACAAGCGCCAGGCCTCTAATAAGCGCTGGGGGGTTAAGGGGTGCTGAAAAAATAAGCGCCCGCGCCCTTATTAGAGGAAATACGGTACACTAGAAATATATTACAACCTAATATACATTTTCAAACAAAAGCTGCTATTCTGCCTGCTTCATAAAAATCTTCAAGGAGCACAGTCACATTAAAATCGACCATGCTTCGAGGATAAAATAGTAAAAATAGAGCCATTGGCTCTGTAGCTCATCAGGCTTCATCATCAATTATGCTGTAGAGTGTGGCCAATGATACCCCCTTTGTAGAGGCCACAGGGGCACCAATCATAAAATTAAGTATATATAGGCGACAAGTTTCAGTTTTCTTGGCCTTATACTTCAGGAGAAGAAGATGAAAATAGATTTGAAGGACGTTCCTGTTGCCTTTATTAGGGGTCACATGGCAACCAAAGCTACAATTTATAATCCTCACTAGCCAAGGATTCTGTACACAAAGTTTCAGCTTTCTAGGCCTTATGGTTCTGGAGAAGACGATGAAAATAGTATTTTAGGGCGTGGCCGCTGTGGCCCTTATTAGGGTTCACAGGGCCACAAAAGCTACAATTTTTAATCTTCACTAGCCAAGGAGTCTGTACAAAAAGTTTCAGCTTTCTAGGCCTCATGGTTCTGGAGAAGAAGATGAAAATAGGTTTTTAGGGCGTGGCCCCTGTGGCCCTTATTAGGGGTCACAGGGCCACCAAAGCTACAATTTATAATCCTCACTCTTCAAAGAGGCTATACACAAAGTTTCAGCTTTCTAGGCCTTATGGTTCTGGAGAAGAAGATGAAAATAGGTTTTAAGGGTGTGGCCCCTGTGGCCCTTATTAGGGTTCACAGGGCCACCAAAGCTACAATTTATAATCTTCACTAGCCAAGGAGTCTGTACAAAAAGTTTCAGCTTTCTAGGCCTCATGGTTCTGGAGAAGAAGATGAAAATAGGTTTTTAGGGCGTGGCCCCTGTGGCCCTTATTAGGGGTCACAGGGCCACCAAAGCTACAATTTATAATCCTCACTCTTCAAAGAGGCTATACACAAAGTTTCAGCTTTCTAGGCCTTATGGTTCTGGAGAAGAAGATGAAAATAGGTTTTTTGGGCGTGGCCCCTGTGGCCCTTATTAGGGGTCACAGGGCTACCAAAGCTACAATTTATAATCCTCACTAGCCAAGGAGTCTGTACACAAGGTTTCAGCTTTCTAGGCCTTATGGTTCTGGAGAAGAAGATGAAAATAGGGTTTTAGGGTGTGGCCCCTGTGGCCCTTATTAGGGGTCACAGGGCCACCAAAGCTACAATTTATAATCCTCACTAGCTAAGGAGTCTGTACACAAAGTTTCAGCTTTCTAGGCCTTAGGCCTATGCTTCTGGAGAAGAAGATGAAAATAGGTTTTTAGGGCGTGGCCCCTGTGGCCCTTATTAGGGATCACAGGGCTACCAAAGCTACAATTTATAATCCTCACTAGCTAAGGAGTCTGTACACAAAGTTTCAGCTTTCTAGGCCTTATGGTTCTGGAGAAGAAGTCGAAATTCCACAAAGTTTACGGACGGACGGATGGACGGACGGAAAGACGGACGCCGGACACCATGCCATGCCATAAGCCCATCGGGCCTTACAGGCCAGATGAGCTGAAAATATAGGAGTTTGAACCAGTTGTGCATTCTCTGTTCTAATATGCAAAGATCCTGGAGTTCCGACAGATTGGCCAAGCGGCAAAAAGTTGTAGCTCAAGATACCTCCCTTGATTTGCAGCCCATGAAAACCCCTTGGATACCTTTGACTGGGATCATCCTAAATGGTCATATATATATTGACATGGAAAATATCAGACATTTATTTTGGGGGGGGGGGTGGGTTGAGATTTGAAAAATCAGATATGGATAGCTTTTTTATAAGATAGTCACTGTTTTATAATTGTATAAATCATTATTTCTTTTATGATATAATTTATTTTACTAATTAACCCACACAAACAATGAGATGGTAATAAGCAATGTTTTGTAAAAGGAAGAGTTATCTCCCCTGGATGTTAAATTTTCTTTGACAGCTTTCGGAATTCAGTTTATTTTTATTGCAGTGGATTGCTTCTTGCTGCAGCAGCGTATTTGTCTGCATGACAATCATAATCATAATCATAATCTAAAGACAAATTCTTCGGATCTAGGTCAATTAACAATCAGACTGGTTAACATAAACACTATTAAAATACATTTATAAGTGAGATCAACTAATGCTTATCAAAATCATTCATATTTGGATTTAAGTTCGAACTCATGTCTCAACTGGGATAGCAACAAACTTCAATGGTTTCCTTGCTACAGTCGGTCAACAGTCTGCATAGTCACATGTTATGTTACAATTTAGTGCAGCAAAACATACTTACCACACCAATCATAAAGTTTGACGATAGAGATCATGATTTACTGGAGTTACTTGCCATAGCTTCTGATATTGAAAGTACCGTATTTCCTCTAATACAACCCGGGCCTCGAATATAACCCGGCGGGTAAGGGGGTGCTGACATTAATACAACCCGGGTCTCGAATAGAACAAGGGTCTAACATAAATACTGGTATAATATGTCGATAGTATATACTTCATGGAAACCGTATATTGCAGGGATTGATACGGATTTTGATAAAAGAATGAATATCAACAGAAATGCCACAAGATATGTAGAACTAGATCAATAATTTTCCATGAAAACGCCATTCCTAGAAGATTTTGAAACGTCAATTCAGACCTGAAGAAATACAACCCGGCCTCCATTATAACCCAGGCCTCGAATAGAACCCGGGGGGTAAGGGGGTACTGAACGAAATAGAACCCCAGGGTTGTATTCGAGGAAATACAGTATTTGCTAAAGCCATTGTGATTAGCTTAGTGAACATATGCCAAAAACTGCATACTTAACTAGCACAGCAAACACCCTGAATAATCAAGATCATATCCATGTAGAAATGATATTTTGAAAGTATATAATAATAATGTGCGTACTTAAATTGCACCTTTTCCTCGTCCTAAGACATGCTCAAAGCGCTACATTATTACCACGAAGGAGTGTACTTTCACAGCTGCTACTAAGCCCTAATCACGACCACGTAGGTCAGTACATCAATTTTTCAGGTACCCATTTTAACAGCTGGTGGACTGAGTGCAATGTGGATGAAGTGCCTTGCCCAGGGACACAACACAGGATGAGACCCAAGTCACAAATTGTTGGTGTCTCCACCGGGATTCGAACCCGGGTCTCTGGCGTGTGAGGCCACTCCACACCACTGTGCTCCTACTGATCTACTGTGCCATTAAAAAATGGTCAAGGCTATCTGATGATATTGAGGTGTTTGAAATGCAGACTTAAAAAGTGGAGCAATTCAAAGCATTTATCTACCTAGAATTTATTCTGATCCTATATTTGAAAGAGTATCATATATTTCAGAATATTGTCCTTAAAGATCCATATTCAAAACTGTATTCATTTGACAAATTATGTGACCAACCAAAAGAATATCAGAACAAAACTAGATTAGCGTTTGCGGGATACCGCAAAAGCAGAGCAGCCTCGGAACTTTGGGTTTCGCCTTACCCTGTTCCGCCTTTTACAGGCCTCACCAAATTGTGAATTTTCTCGTGAACTTGACCTTTGACACTCAAGGTCACACAATCAATGAACACATTTCATTGAGTATAACATTATTGTAATGAAATAAACTGTTAAAAATTAAATTAATCCATTTTCTCCATATATGTTGACCTTGCTGTGACCTTGACCTTCGACAGTTAGTACCCAAAACTTTTTGAAAATGTTGTACTTCTCAAGAGATAATATATACAAAATCTAAACTTCATAGCACAAAAACTTTTCAAGTTATTGTGTTTACAAGGAATTGCAATAACTCATATCTCATGACCTTGACCTTTGACCTTCAAGGTCACACAATAATTGAACACTTCTTATTGAGTATAACAATCATGTATTGATTACAAGTGATCATAGTTAAAATTAAGCATTTTCGCTAAACCATGCTTAAGTCATGACCTTGCTGTGACCTTGACCTTTGACAGATTGTAGCCGAAACCTTTTCAAAATTTTTTACTTTTCCAAGGATGATATATACCAAGTTAGAGCTTCATAGCACAAAAACTTTTCAAGTTACCGTGTTTACAAAGAATTTTGTGGTGATTTTATAACTCGTGACCTTGACCTTTGAACTTGAAAGTGAACATGTCATAATGATTCCCTGGAAGTATTAACATTTAGACATGTTCATGAGTTCTGAAAAGCTAAATGGGATAAAGTTATACCCCAATTTAGTGCATTTTGTAATAACTCATATCTCATGACCTTGACCTTTGACCTTCAAGGTCACACAATCATTGAACACTTTTTATTGAGTATAACAATCATGTATTGATTAAAAGTGTTCATAGTTAAAATAAAGCATTTTCGCTAAAACATGCTTACGTCATGACCTTGCTGTGACCTTGACCTTTGACGGATTGTAGCCAAAACCTTTTCAAATTTTTTTACTTTTCCAAGGATGATATATACCAAGTTAGAGCTTCATAGCACAAAAACTTTTCAAGTTATCGCGTTTACAAGGAATTCTTAGAGTGAATACATAGCTCGTGACCTTGACCTTTGACCTTGAAAGTGAACGTGTCAAAATCGTTCCCCCGAGGTATGAGTAGTAAGGTATGAATAAGAGTTCTGGAAAGCTTAGTGGAAAAAAGTTATAGCTAGTAGTACGAGTGCGGCGGCGGCGGCGGCGATGGAAACTTCACAAAAACTGATAGCAGCCCCGTCCTTAGACGGGCTGCTAATTAATAAAATAGAAGAAATTTACCAAAATGACCGAAGCAGCAGCCCCGGCAAGTGTTGCCATCCTGACAATTGCATTTCCTAAATATACACTTATAAGTCGTCCTTGTTGCGCATGACTTTTCTTTCATTTTCTCTGAAACAGGTACTCGTTGTCGCTCAAGTTGATACCTATCGGATGCAATAACAGTACGGTAACTGAGATGCAGTGAAAATCTTACACATATAATGAAGACATCACTGAAAGCTGGTTTATTTATTGCTTCAGCAAAGTTGCATATGAAATTGCACTTCTGATAAGTATTTTATTGTTATTTAAAACATTTAAGTATCATATCAGAGTTTAGACAAATGATTTTTCTATCGAGTGATTTATTTCTTTTCTCAATGGCTAAATTTCATCATGAATCGCAAAATGACAATGGATATTTAATTATTGAGCTTCAACTCAACATATAAGATTTCGGTGAATGGCACCACTTAGACCCTGAGTGCCAAGGATGCTGCCAATTCTGATTAAAATCGATCATGCTCAGAGGGATATGATTTTAAAGACATTTATCACATCTAATTAAGCCACACCTGCCAATATCTAACAGTATGTGAAGGTTGCATGAATATTTTATATTATATATTGATATATTAATTTGTATCTTTCGACTTCTCTTTGTATGTATTCAATAAAAACAAGAAGAAGATATAAGTATTTTTATTTGACAAGTTCAATATTGAAATGACATCGATGATTGTTCTGGTGAAAACATGGACTTGCTAACTCGCTTGGTTAACCTCTAGACTTTATCATCATAATCATAGACCCCAGGTATAGGCCGACACCCTCTTGACCCCTAACCGATAATCATAGACCCCAGGTATAGGCCGACACCCTCTTGACCCCTAACCGATAATCATAGACCCTAGGTATAGGCCGACACCCTCTTGACCCCTAATTTCTGGTATCAAATTCTAGGCTTTTACCCAGTCATATACAGTACTATCTGGGGTTCGAACTCAATCCAGCAGATATTACCTCCCTGCATGGTCTGACTACACACACCTTTGTCACATGTTTCTGAATAGAGCTCATCTAATCAATGACAAACACTCTGGCAAAAGCTTATGGTATCAGCTAGGGGTAGGTAACTCAAGTACCTTCTGTTATACATGATCTACGATATCTAGAAACGACCATGTGATTGGTTTGCGGATGACAAAGTTTTGTCTGCGCAAACTGGTTACAACAACACACAATTAGGTAGGCTGTATTGGGGTTTGAACTCAATCCATCAGATATTTCTCCATCACGGTCTGACCACACAAACCTTTGTGCACAGCAACGTGCAATAAGGCAGGCTGCATTCAGACCTCGTGGAGAGAGCTTTCTGATAAAACATGTTTGATTCCCAGTTACACCAATATCGTGAAACTTTTTTATTCCTCGGAACACGTTCAACTTCAACCAATGGATGCTACAGTAAGATATTCTATTCATCCAAGTGTATGAAATAACATCTCTATTTAAACATCTGACTTCATAATTGCGCAAATATAATATTCGAAAGTATTTTAAGGGGCAGTAGCACGTCTTTAGGGGGGACAAATGGTGATGTCAGGAAAATGAAAATAAATGGTTCAAATTGAAAGATAATGTATATAAACTAAATGAAGCCGCAAGAAATCAAAGATATGTAAAGTTCAGCAATGCCATTCCTTTTTCTTACACAAAATGAATTAAAGGTGCTCACACAAAAATGGACGCCAATGGACTTTATGTGAATCTGTATGATTTGTTTTCTGACCATGGGTGATTTGTTTGTAATGCGATTGCTAACTTTCAAAATAATACATTAAGAATTTACGTACAATTATCAGCGAATGAATGAAAATATAAAATTTAAAAAAACGTGCTCCTGCCCCTTTAAGCTGTATGGTAAATGACATGGTGATATGGTCACACTTTTGGCACATAATGTCTTGAGCATACTCCATGAATAGACTTCAATTACCAATGCCAAAAGCAAAATCTCAACCAAAATTCTTGTCTAAAAAAATTAGATTTATCAGTAAATTTAATTACAATAAAAAACTTTAACACTTGTAGCTCCAAACGATTCAATAAAGATGTCAAATAAACAACTTCTGCAGATGTGTTCTAATGATTTAGACAATTATCCATAATTAACAACTTCTACACATGGACATTCTTATTATTCATTTAAAAGATAAAGATGAGAAAGAGAATAAGTTGAAAAACTCTCTGATGAAGATAGTCTCTTCATCACATTGCTCCCCTGAGAAAGTATAGGGAATTGTTGAAAGAAAAATTGTCGTACAATTGCTGATAAAATATTTGTGAATAATTGAAATTATTTGAAGTGTATGGACACCAAACTACATTATTGTTAGATCAAACATTTGGCACATTTCCTTTTGAGCTCATTTCAAAATTGGCTTCAATAACAATTGCCAAAAATACTAGAATTAAAGAATTTTAGTAGTTAAAAATCCCACGAATAACAAGCATAGGCTTCTAGAACCTTGCAAAGAAAGTAAAAATTTGGTGATTTCAAAAGTTAAAAAAACAATTTAAAATAATTACAAACAATAAACAATGTCCAGCTCAAATTATAATTTACATTCTTCACATATTGGAAATCTGAAATATCCCTGATAACTGAGAAAGTTGAACCAAAATTGTGTACAACAAGGGATGTCACAATACAGTTACTTCACGATACGATACGTATGGCATTATCAAGGTCACTATGCGATTATATTTATTCAGAGATTCCTTTTCACTAATCTAAATCAAAATGTCTATCAAGAATTATTTAAATACTAAGTATTTAAACACAAAAACAAGTCAACTTCTTTTTGAAAATCTCATATAATTTTTTATTTTTTCCAACTTTAACATTTTGTTAAGTTATTTTCTTGAATTCTTGATTTGATATTCATTGAAATTTGGAATATTTACTAAAATTTGGATCACAGTTAGTTAACTGTATATTGTATTATAATCCTAAACTTAACCCCATCGATGCCTAGATGCAACATGACATCCCTAAAACCAACAGGGAAATTGTAAATTTTAAAACTAATTACAAACAGTAGACAATTTCTACACATTATTATGTAAGCTTCCGCTTTCCTTATACACATGATTAAAACAGGTAAATATTTACCGGGTACTGCACACTTGGAATCTCTCATAATTCCAATAATAACATTCATTGAAACAGACTCTGCATATATTTGCAAATAACTTCAAATTTTTTACATTTGCAACAAACCTAGAGCAATTTATCCCATATTCTACAAGATTCCCGTCAACTTTCTTTGTGAATTACAAACATCATCTTATTTTACTATTCAGTCTGATTGAAATAAACCATGATCTGGAAAACAAAGTTTATAAGAAAAGACGTTATCAGGGATCTTGTTCCATGAAAGTTTCACCTATACAAGGTCTGAATACAGCCCACTTACTGGCATGTTCTGATGTATGCTCAGCAAGCCTATCACACTTCTTGGAAAATCCTGTGCCACAGTGGTGTTATTACAAGGGCAGGTAACTCATGTATACAATTCGTTCTACATGATTACAACCATCCAGATATTTGAATGACTAGGTTTTGTCTGCGCTGAACTCAAAACAGTAAGTTGGCTGTATTCAGACCTTAAGGAGAAGAAACTCGCTGTTGGAACAAGTTTGATTCCCGGTCTCTATATTGAAACTTGTATTCCTCATCACACTGTTGATTTTAATCAGACTGAGTGTAGCATGACCTTTGAGTCTGTCAACGGCACATAACAATTATTTTCTATTATGAACAAAATCTTTGAACATATCGTATTATTTGCACAAAAGATTTAGTTAATCATCTCCAGAACGAGATCATTGAGCTGTATACTGCCATCTAGTGTCAGGGAGAGGAACCGTTCTGCCGCCTTAGCGCTGACTGTACGTAGAAGCGGTAACCTTAGCAACATCTTCCCATATCTGCGAGTGTCCCCCGGGTAGTGATGGCGCATGTATCGCAACATGGCCTCCAGAATATTCGTCTGCAGGTCCGTCACTGTGTTCTTGTCTTGGATTCCGGCTGCGTCTGTAACCATGACAACATAAAATATGAAAATAACCCATCAGAAAGACAATGTTACCATGGAAAGGCAATGTATAATAAAAATATAGTCTATTTATATAGCGCAGTTTTCACACAGTCTGTATGCTCTAGTCACTAACCAACCGTGTCACAGACATCTTTTAAGACAGCCCTCAAAAAAAATTCTTGCATCACCGTACAACATCATAAGCATTTTATCGTGAATGTTGCGCTATATAAAAGGCAATATAACACAGGAAAAGGTGATTGGAAACGAAAGGATTTCGGAATAACGGAAGTATGGAACAGACAGAACCGAAAACATTATGTCTCCCTGAAAATATTGTATCATGACATGTATCGTATGTGTGGGATCTAAACCGAGCCAGAGGTGTTGTTGATAATGTAAGCCCGCGGCAGAGTGAAATTGGGAAGGGCCGACAGGCCCGCCCCAATTTCCTGAGGCTGAGGGCTTACATTATCAAACAACACCGAGGGCGAGGTTTAGATCTAACTTATGAACCGAGATAAACCGTAGTAACAAAATTATTTCAATAATAAGTATAAAAATGGATTCATTGATTTTTACTGGTAGGGAATCACCATGAGCAAACGGAGAGCACATCCGCGCCCTGCACGTGCTTTGCGCTCGCTACCCAAGCCGTGAACGTGAAATGCATGCGCTATCTGCCTCGTGAAGTTCACATGATTGTCACTGTGGAAAATACATCAGTGTTCTCGTGGGCCTTCATAGCCGAGTTGTCAAAGGCGCCAGTTTAGTAAGCGAGTGTTGCAGAGTTCGAAACCAGGCATGCGAACATTGTATTTGTGATTTGTCAAAATTGTGATATTTTGTGATGGTATTTATTCGAAGAAGGACTTTGAAACAAAGTATTTCAAAACGTGTATAATCCCTATCAAAATAAATTTCCGATAAATTCTACAGTAAGCCCCGGGCTTTCCTAGAGAAAGCCCTGGGCATTCTTGGAGAATGCCCGGCAAAGAGGTTTATCCGGTAAAAGAAGAACCTAATAGAACAATAGAGTGACGTCACTGGAGGTTTATAAGGAATCTTATTGTATTTAATATCGTGATACAAATCATATCCGGGACATTCGTATCATCATAACTCTACTAGAAGGTACAATACCTGCAAGGTAATGACATTACCATCTTCCTACACAAAGCCTAAAACGCCAGTTTCTGAACTGTCAGTTATATGCCTTGCTGCCGACCCTTGAGTTTTCTGTGCTGATATCATTGCAAACTGGAAAGCAGGCACAGAAAACTTAAGGGTCGACAGCAAGGCATAAAACTGACATAAACCTGGTGATTTAGGCTTTGCGTAGGAAGATGTGACATTACTACCAAGTGTTTTCAAGGTTGTTTATTTGTACTCAAAGGGAACACTTGATCTTCAACAAGCTATATCTACAGTGGAACAGTTTTTGAGGATAAATAATTTTTACGGATAACACGAAGAGGTAACAAACCTGGATACGAGAGTACGAGTGCGTTGAGGATACAGTACTCTGTGTGGTCTAGATGAACCTCTTTCAGTCGGGAGGCGAACTCGAGGGTTGCGTTTATTAACTCCTTACCCCAGCCCATGGTCTGCGCCATCTCAGCCGAAACCAGCAGACCGTCCGCAAACCTGATGGTATTGTCTAGACCCATAGACCTGAGACAGTGAAAAATTTTCACGTTGGAATTTAAAAAAATAAAATATAAGTGCTCAAATGAGATCAACATCATCATCATTACCACCATCATCATTGTCATCAACACCATCATCATCGTCTTCATCTTCATCATTATCACCATTGTCTTCGTCATCATCATCATCATCATCACAAACATTTTTATCATATCATTATCATTATCACAATCATCCTCATTAACACTAAAATCATTGTCAAACAATCATAATCATCATCATCATCATCACCATCAATCATCATAATCGTCATCAAAATTTTATCCTCATCTTTTATCCTCATCATAAACATCATCATCAATGCCATTGTTTTCGTCATCCTCATCATTATCATCATTATAACTACAATTTTAAAAGTGAGTTGTTTGAAAACAGTATTAGGATCTACACTGAAACATTGCTACTTTCTTCAATTAAGAAGTTGATCATCAAACAAACCCTTTGTCTTCTTGAGTTTGATAGTGCAAGATACTAACCATCATCTAAACCATTATAGAGTGTAAGTTTCCCATACCTGTAAGCTAGCCGGAGCACATTGAGTTCCATGAAAGAAGATTTGAGCAGGGCCATCTGGTCTTCCATACACAAATCTCCAAAACCTGCAATCACAAACAAAGTTATATCTATTTATTAACCCAGATTAGCATTGTGGGACAGAAAAAGCAAAGCAGCCCCAAACTTAGGCTTTCTCCTTCTCCTGTTCCACCTTTTATAGCAAAAGTGTGTAGATGGCAAAATCTCGTAACCTTGACCCTCAAAGGTCACACAAACAATAGAGTTTAACATTCATGTAATGATTGAAAGTGTTTTTAGTTGCTGTGACCTGAATGGTTGTATTGGAAACCTTTCAAAATTAAGTAATTATCCAAAGACGTAAAATATCATACAAGAGCTTTAAGCACAAAAGCGTTTCAAGTTATCAAGTTTACAAGGATTTTTTCAGTTATTTGATAACTTGTTACCTTGACCTTTGACCTTGAATTTGAGAGGTTTTAGCAGTAAAAAGGTCTATTGCATATTTGAGTTTATGATATATATTCTCAAAATCCGGAGAAACTATTGACAAAATATAAAGAAATGTTGAAATAACTCACCATGAACTTTCTTGGCCCATGCAATGATATATTTGAGCTCTGTATACCCGCACTGCATGACCTCGTTCACGCTGATGTTTGAGACCACTGTACCTGGGAATATACCATAATTTCTTTATCAATTCAACGTGTCTGATAATTCAACCATGCGAAGTTAAAAATTTCAAATCACCTCAAACATATCAACCATGAGCCACATGTTCCTTTTTTTTATCAAAATATTATAAATTATATTTCTAGAAACCCTGCGCAATGGCGATGACGTCGTGTTGATTGTAAAAGTGACGTCAAACTCAGTGGCGAAAATACTGTTCTATAACTGGGAACACTCAGTCTCTCACCACTTATCATATAAAAATTAATGTTTTGGACAGTGTTTGAAATAAGCTAAGGCCAGACATCCACAGTTATTCACAAGAGTCAACACTTTTCACTCTCTGTTTATTGTGCGCTTTGAGCATGGCACTAACATGGACACATGCGCAATATTAATAGCCTATTATTATTATTATTATCTGCAGGTCCTTACAGGCATACAGTCTTAGAATAAGTGGAATCAGTACTGATAATGAATGATGACAGTTTGAGAGTTGGGCCCACAGTTTTTCCTATCTGCGGGTCTTATATTGACAAGCAGTTTTTGGATGCGTATTTCAAACACTGATTTTGGATCTGTCTGCTAAAAAGGAAAGAGAACAACCACCTTCATATTTAGGGAAGATGTCGGGCCCCGCCTGGACAAGATTGTCCACAATAGGGTCTCGAAGCTCAGTCTGTGGGACGTGTTGAACACCGACCATTCCGTCTGATGTTATGATAGATGCCTCGTCCACACGCTGCCGTTTCATCCGATGTTTGCCACCAGGTGCTCGGTCTTCTCGTACAGCTGAGTGAAGGAAAATTGAATTTGAAACGTGGCGAATGTAACAAACATCACATAGAATTAGGTGATTATAATCCTGTCTTTGGCAAATCTGTGGAATATCATAGGATATCTAACAAGGTTCTCCTTTCAAATCAAGTTTCATTTCCTACACAAAGCAAAAAAAGCCAGTTTACGATCTGTCAGTTTTATGCTTTGCTGCCAACCCTTGAGTTTTCTGTGCCCCTACAGGCAATTGTTAGCAACCTTCAGTTACTTTCTGATTTGACTATTGCTTTCTCTCATAGTAAGCCAGAGAGCAAGCACAGGAAACTCAAGGGTCGACAGCAAGGCATTACTGACAGTTCGGAAGATAGGCTTTGCATAGGAAGATGATCAAGTTTATGTCCCAAGTGAAATTTGTTTGTTTGGTCACAAGCCTTGACATCTAAATTCTAGCCAACATTCATCATAGTGTGTGGTATAATGTGAAAACTAGGCCCAAAGAGCATGAAAATAAAATCTTTCTACATGAGATCAGATGAGAATTATCTTTCTTTGATCACTTGCATGTCATAGCGGCGGCCATTGCCAGTTTCCTTTTGTCAAAATAAGTAGACAACCGCCATTTCATTTCTGTCAGATCATTTCTGTTGAAGCGTTCTTCATTTTGGTTCTAAAAATGTTCTCTATAGAATATTTAGTTGTCTTTGTACCCTGTCGATAACAATGCCTTTCCGGGTCATGTTGAATCGACGATAAGCAAATTAACATGGCATTATCAGGGATCACCCTGGTTCAAAGTATGAAAGGGAGAAAAATCTTCCTTTGGCCTAACATCATGGAATTTCAGAGAAAGCAATGGGATGTTTGAGAAGAAAAATAATAGTTTTTATTTTTGCAATGAGATTTTCTCCCCTCATTAGTATTGATAATGGGATATCTTGATACATCAATGGGTAAATATCCCAAAATCCCTGTCCAAAGTGATCCCTGCATTATTATTCAAAATGTACTAACATCTACAATAACGTACCTTCCCTCTTCATTCCCGTCTGTATACATTTGCTGAATCGACAGGCCTGGCAGCTGTTGCGCGTGAACTTGTTGATCTCACAACTGTTGCCCTCTTTACAACAATACATCAGGTTCTTCTGAACAGTCCTTTTGAAGAATCCTTTACAACCCTCGCACGAAAACACCGAATAGTGGTACCCTGACGCTCGGTCCCCACATACCAAACACGCCGATGCATATGCATTCTGGGTACTGTCTATGTAATCACTTGATTGGTGGATCTCATTGCTTGCTATCGTTTCCACGACGACCTCCATGGGTTTGGAAACGGTCGATGTTGTTGTGCTTGTGGGTGATTCAATGATATTTCCCTGAAACTCTTGTATTCCCTGAGCCTGCATGATGGACTCTGGCGCCAATGTTTCACATCCATTTTCATCCTGCATGATAATAAGGATATTACCGCTGGTGCCACTGATGGTCGCGCTTTGACTCGTCATTGTAATGTCTGGAAAATATAAACGTGTTTTAAGCAGAGTTGAGACCAAAGACCAAATCAATACCCAAATTTAAGGAGTTTTTTCAAGGCTTTGCTGGGCGAAATTAAGGCCAATATTTCCAACAGTTGAGAACAAGGAGACATCTATATGAATGGCAATGAACACATGAAGTACATACCATAATTTCGTTACTGATTCAACCCTCAAAGTTTCAAGTTTTTCAAAATTGTCTGTTTAGACTAATTTTTCATTTTGGTGGCCCAATTGGCACTATTGTGAATATTGATACTGCTAAAAAAAAAATTAAGATTATACAGAAAAAATTTCATCTTTAACGTGTCCCTTCTTGGATTCTTTTTAATTTCCCACTTTAATGAAATGAAACGTCTCAGTGAGCCTTAGGGCTATCAGCACAGCAAGTTTCACTGTGATAGCATTAGCCGTTTTTGAGAAAATGTGTCCACAAAATCAGTGGAATAATAAAAATAATAAAAGAACCGAGGGTACAGAAGCTCACCTTAAAATGAATGATGTGGTAATATGGTTTAATTGTGTAACCATCTTTTATATGATAATTGATTATGGCTGCCATCATGATTTTTTTATCTTTTAAAATGCTATTCTTCTGTTGGAAACCACTAGAGCTTGAACAAACATTAATACAAGAATGATATAATCATGATTTGTTAACAAGCAGTAGGTTTTTGTATAACTTTTTTTTATATCTATGGCTAAATTGGTGACCATCTTGAACTTTTTAATCTTCAAAATGCTACTTTTATGTGGGCATCTGTATTAATTTCATTATAATATCTTGATTGGTTTAGGAGTATTCATTTAGTCACACTCTCAACTTCCAAAGAACTAAAAAGATGATGCACATAAACATTTGGAATATATCTCTCTGACACAAATCACAAATTCAGCTAGTGATAGGTCCAATTGCCAAAGTAAACTGTCCAGGTCAATGTCCCATGTAATTCTAACTGAAGATTTCTGAATATCTTAAATCTTGACATATGTTAGTGCAATCTGATTGGTCAGAATAGGCTAGCAACATGGGGGTTTATGCTAATTACTAGATATGCTGACCTATGATGACCTCTTGCACCTGCATGTAGCTTATGTAACTTATCCTCTTATGTAAGTTACTGTTATTCCAAATAGTGAGTGTCCTCCCCTCATTTCAATATGCAATACAGATACTCTTTAGAGGAGAGTTGCAGGAGAGGGGCTGGAAGGATAGATGGGGAAAGGGGGGGGGGGGGGGGGGGGGGGGGAGGGGGGGATAGAAGGATTGTGGGATAGAAGAGAGGTTTGCAATGGAAGGACAGGAGAAAAAAGGGGAGGAGGGAAAGGGGGGATAGAAGGGGTGGGGGTAGAAGAGAAGTTTGCAATTGAAATAATCTGGAGGTCAACTCAGTAATATGTTTATTTTAGTATCTTAACTAACAGAGAGAATTGGTGAGAAAGACTTTGTAAAAAAAGAATTGTTCAGACAGCTGTTCAATTAGTTTTGAAGATAAATATTAAATGATATCTTTTATTAGCATGACAAACAAAATAAAAGATAATTTGTTTGTTCATGAACCAAAATTTTCAA
Source organism: Steromphala cineraria (assembly GCA_916613615.1). NCBI lineage: Eukaryota > Metazoa > Mollusca > Gastropoda > Trochida > Trochidae > Steromphala > Steromphala cineraria. The sequence continues at coordinate 20,962,601 of OU744737.1, forward strand.
TTTGGAATAAATTAATTGCATGGGAACAAAGGACTAAAAACCTAACAGTTAGTGTTGGGAGTGAACAAATTTAATCATTTTAAATGCTTTTGAAAAGGATTTGTTTGAATTGAATGATCATTATAATTATCTAGATAATCATTGTTCAGACCGTAATCAGATATAGATGATTATAAAATGTATATTTATCCCTCACTGGTTATGTTATTTGCCATATATGAAGTGTCAGGAATTATGTAAAACGGAAAGGATTTATTAAAACAGTCATGCTTCAGGCTGTTCGCAGATAAAGATGATTCATACAGTTTTTTGTAACTGTATTTATAGTGTTGATAAATATTACAACAAGCGTATCAATACAAATATAATGACATTGATTTGATTGATCAGGAAATGTATTCTTTTCAATGAATTTCATGAAATCTAATTGAAAATTCAATATATAATTGACATATTGACCATCTTGGATTCTTGATAATAAAATAAATGTGTCTTTGTCAGGAATCACTATATAAAAAAATACTCACTTTTCAGAATGATATCTAATTGATTTAGTAGGAGTAGTACTTGGCCTGAAATCTAATTGAAAAATAATGACTTCTATGATGACATGTTGTTCCCAGAACCCCTTCAGCATGATACAATTATCATTTATTTTTACAGGTATTTATAAAACACATGGTATTTGAACTGGAACCTGATACAAAATACCTCTATTATTAACTTATCATGTAGATTACTGAACATAAAAGCAGATTCTTGACTTGTTAATATTAACTCATCGTGCAGATTGTTGTACACAAAAGCTGATTCTTGACTTGTTTAAGTTATTTGTAAAAAGTATTACTATTGATAGAATACAAGTACACTTTTCATAAAGACAATTTATATACTTTCCATAAAGTCCATTATGTTCTATTTACCAATTAGGTCAGGATTACTATGCAATATACAAGCAGGCAGGGCTGCTAGCCCCAGAGAGTGTAGCAATTTGTGTATTTGGCTTTGTGTACGTATATTTGGAGAAGCATCCTAGTGTGCTGAGCTTGTAAACCTGAACTCTTGCTAAGCCCTTATGTGTGGTATTAAAAGACTTGACGGGAGAGAACATGAATTGTTGTGAAAAATAAATATAATTTCACAAAATATAGTTAGCTTATGTCCTAAATTGATTTTGTGTCAAGAAGAACTTCTTTTAGATATAGAAATGGTACAAATATGAGTAAAACACAGGAACTGGAACCTGATGCAAAATAACTCTTTCCACATCAACTTATTACTCCAGTAGATTTGGGCCCCCGCCTTCAAACTCTTAAGTATTTTTTTAATGGGTGTTTCTAGACAGGAAAATGTCCACTGAGTTCGATAGGCTATGTCCTCAAAGCGAATTTTGGGGCAAAAGTCCCTTAAAGGACCCCCGAACACCCCCACCGTGGGGGTTTTCCGTGTCGCAAGAACAATTAAACTTAACATTAGTACAGGCAAGTGACACATCTACTAAGGGGTTTTCGGTGGTCCTGATTCCAAAAATTAGGGTTTCAGATTGATCAGACGTCGTGGTTTCATGCCAACGCCCCATAAAAGTCTTAAATTAGTGATTTTATGTTAAAAATAGTGTATCTTATTCAAATAGTATTGTCAAACATGTCAATTATTTCATAAACAAATTCCAACATTAACATCAACATTATTAATCTTTTAAATAATAAAGAAGTTATCCAGTTGATCAAACACTGTTTATTGATATAGAGCTCAGATGGCAGTTACAAATCTTCATCACTGGAACACAATGTGTCAAAATCAACTTCGACTTCCATTTCTTCCTCGTCCTCTGTTTCCTCGTCTTCCTGAACTCCAGCTTCTAAAACATCTATCAAAGATGCTGGCAGAATGGGTTTGGATGACCATATAGGTTCCAGGGCCCCGGCTTGGCTTTTCATCCATCCCTGACCTTCGTCATAGGGTTTTGGTTTCTCGACATAGGCTTCATGCGCTCTTTTGTACAAAGCAACTCGGTGGTTCACACGCTGGTTGTGTGGTGTCAGAGCAGCACGACAAGGAGGCAGGCGAGCAAGATCCACTTTTGACTTTGCGGTCAGCTTTTCATCCTCACCCACCATCTTGCGCAGCATTTTTCCACGTACATTATTCACAGACGATTCCCTACTGTGCCCAAATACAACACAAGTGAACTTCTCTATGGTGTCATCGACTTCAGATCTGATGACCCATTCATCACCAAGCTGTGCAAAGGCCTCTTGGAATTTAGGAAACTTCTCCAGCTTCTTCAATGGACCTATCTTGCCCTTTCCTTTGAAAGCACTGGTACAGTCCTCTCCAGTCCACACATAGAAGCCAAGAAGAGTGGCACAGTAGTTTTTCCCCAGAGACTCGGCAAGTTCAGTGATGTTGATGAGCTGCCTGTGTTTTCCTGACCCTGTGTCTAGGTACACAGTCAACTTAATGTCATGGGCGTGATACAGCAGGATGACAAAGATGTCTGTGTCGGGTGTCCTGACAACGGCATCCTTATATCCAATTTCAGCGGCGTGGTGGAGATACAGCACAACCCTTGTGTCTGTCTCTTCCTGGTTACTGAAGATGGTGTCTATTTCCTCAGTCTTAACCATTCCATTTGAGGTGGTCAGTTGATGGGCCCTTCCCTCAACAATGAGAATGGCCATAGACGTCTTCTCGAGTCTTGTGGCTGCTTGTTTGTCGCTCCATACTCTAAGTAAAAGCTGACACAACTGCTTCTTGTTCTCGTCATTTGAAAGGAAGTTCTTAAAATCACTTGGCTTCCTGGTTGCTGGTCCATCCACTATTATCTTCTCCGAGCTGCCCCGCCTTAGTCTCTCCTGGGCTTTGATGGACTGCGGATGGTAGCTGTCTGTCGAGAACAAGAAGTGTTTCTTTGCAACCATTTGATCAAGAATCTGAAAGCATATATCCCCAAAGGTCGAGGGGATGTTTGTGAGGATGTGGAGAAGAGCCATGCCGTCCTGGATAAACAAGGCTTCTTTTGGGGCGGTATCTATTGGTGCAATGTCCTCCGTGAGGTAGTGCAACACAGTAGCTTTGTTTGGTTTGGTGAAGAAGCCATCTGGTGTTCCAAGACAGGGAGGCACAGGCATCAAACAGAATGTCATGAGGATGTCCAAGTCAATCGGTTCCTTCAGATTCTGAGATTTGACGAGGAGAAGGAATGCAAGGTCACTTTGCACCT